>OY728136.1:1580190879-1584990879 GCA_963277665.1 Viscum album | reverse complement strand
TCTGCAATTCATTAAAAATATACTTATTTGTATCCTAGGGGAAAATAAAACCTAATAAAGGGGTGATCTTGGGTGCTCAATAAGGGTAAGTAAAATATCAGAAACATAAATAATAAGTCGTGGTGAATAAATAAAAGTACACATTCTAATAAAACATAATCTTGATCATAATATGGTAGGAATAAAAACAAAATAAATAATACCATAATAAAACATAACCATGGATAATCTAATGGTATAATAATCACATGGAATATCACTTACTAGTTTCTTAAATATGGAATTCATAATATGGGACATCATAACCATATTTTCAAAGCCTCGTGCCAAGACCATACATAGATGCATAAAAACTCAAATTAGTTTATCTATGAGACCAACCGATTCACTAAGGGGATATAGCAGGATCAACTCGACACATAGTTAGTCTAATAAATTACTCATATGAAAGGGTTGAAACATAATCAACATATACATTCATATTGAAACTAACATATGAAATATAAATAACTTTCCCCAATCATTAAACATAAACAGTAACCATTCGGAGTAATATGGTGAATGGTATCATGATAGAACATCCATAGTCAAAGTAATCATAAACCATTTAATAAAATATGGTATATGATAACACAAAATATTAATCCCAACTAAACATAAGAATAAATATTTGTGTTGAAATAGATGAAAATACTCTTATAAAAATTATCGAGTAATTCTTGAGAGAAATACTCATTTACTTTGCAAAGAAGAGTTATTTTGTAAAAAATATTAGTATAAAACCAGAAGTGAACTATGATATTTTTATTCATAATAAAATGAGTTATTTTATAAAATTAATGGTTTATTAAAATAGATCATATAGTTAACTTTAAAATAGGTAAGAATTCAAGAAGTTCCCTTGAATCGGGCTTCTCTATTGAGAAGAATTTGAGAAATATACTTTTAAAACATGTAACTACCCATATAATAAAGAAGGATTATGATTGGTACATATATATAGAACATTAAAAGATAATTTATAAGGAATACATAAGAATAATTACGAATTTCATTGGGGTAAATAGAGAAAAAGAGTAACCCGAAAGAAAATGGAGGTTTGGGTAGAAAACCCTTACCTTATGTCTAAATGAGATCTGCACTTGAACTTAATGTCTTGGATAATAAAATTGAATCTATTAATTAATTAATTAATAAACTTTTATATATGTAATTTATTTATTATAATTTTATTAATTTTATTTATGTCCTTTTTGATGTGTTATAAGATACAAATTTATCACTTAGGAGTGTTCGTTTCTTTTCATTTCATGATCGGTATAATTGTATATGAGAATGGAAGTTCATGTGGAATGGATATAATTATCCAGAATTATATTTATATGATACAAATGAGAATACATAATATTAATTAGTAATATAATTCATTTTTTTAATATGGTATGAAGATGAGTTATTAGTTAAAACATTAGTCATAATCATTTAGATTATTACGGCGGTATTTCGATCATCTTGAACTAGTTTTGACGTATGAATTAGTATTATGTATATAAATCAGTTTCAGAACATAAAAAATGAAATAATACATATTTTATAATCTGTTTCAAACATAAAAATGGTTTCATGACTATCCTTTAAGGACAAATTAAATAATGAAGGTTCATCATCCACAAAGGTTGTAAATTGGCATCTCACAAACGATGATGTCATTTTTAAAATAAAAGAGAGAGAGAAAGGATTTTGATGAAGAATACTAAATTAATATGATAAAATTCTAATATATGTATGATAATAGAGTAATCATGATCATTTGTATAGATTAGGTGAGGAAAATATAAGAAAATAAAGTAAATTAAAATGAAACTAAAAGAAAAAGGAAGAGGGATTACCTCTTGAATTAACTTCCTTGAGAACCTCCTTAGGGAAAGGGGTTTTGGTATTTTGGTAAGACTAAGAGCTCCTATAAGTGGGGAGAAACTAGGTAAGAGGATTTGAGTAGAACTTTGACAAGATTCAAGTCTTAGAGGAGTGAGGAGAAGAGGGGTGAGGGGTCGTTTTTACAGTGGAAGAGAGGAGTGATTTTTGAATATTTAATTCATTTGTTTATTAATTTGGGTCAAGAATATGAATATTTTGAGAAATTTATTCAAATATATTAAAATAATGAATTATATTTTGATATTATTGGATTAAATCATCCATACATCATCAATTACTCGATAAAACATGTATTTAGCATTTATCAAAAATTATCGTATTTTACAATTTAGAAAAATTCAAGTATTTTAGAAAAATATAAAAAATTCACCATATCCATTTTTTGATGATTATAATTTAAAAATGAACTCAATTTTATCAAAATAATTTTATAAATATGATAAATTTAATTTTTTAAAAATCATTATTTACTTGAAAAATACAGATTTTAAATTTATAACTTATTTTATAATACTTTCAAAAATTAAAAAAGGTATCATAAAATTATCCAAAGATAATAAGATAAAAAAAATGTAAATTTTTGAATCTATTTTATGAAAATAAATTTTATTTTTATTAATTTTATTAATTATAAAATTGTAATTAAATATTTATAACTTGTAAAAATATTGACACTTAAATATTAATTTTTAAAATGTTCACTTAATTTTAATATGATATAATTATATCATAATTTCACTTATGAGATTACTAAATTTTATTTATAATTTAATGGGTGAATTTACTATTCATTAGGCTGATTAAAGATTCGTAAGGGTCATATTACTATTCCTAAGGGCAAGTTACTATTTGATCGGTATAAGTTCCTTAACATCTAGAAATACCTCTTATTTAATTCATTCTTAATTTCTAAAGATTATATGGTGTCATATAAGTGGTTTTATGTGATTTATAATATATAAAATAAACATAATAAGGGAAATATAATTGATAGAATTCTGGGTCATTACATTTTCCTTTAGGAATTTGTAGACTTGGTTTTTGAGGATACAATTAATGGGAAGAACATCATGAAGATGAAGGTTATCCAGGATCATTTTTCCCTCTAGTGGGTTAGGATGGGGGTTACGTATGGTCACAATAAGATGAAACCAAGGGTTTATTTGGGTTCTATATTAATTTTCTTTCAGTTTGTTTATCTAGTACTTATTATAAAGTTGTTGGATGTTACCTTTGGGGATTAGTTGTTTAGACATATGATGTATTTTGGATATCTGATGTGGTACTTTTATTGATTATATATTATCATATGTAGGTTAAGGTTCAAATTATTCTCATTTTTCTATTAATGATACTATGGTGCTTGTCTCCATCCTATGGTGAATGGGAACTCACTTTGGGCATTATAACAGACTAATTCAGGTGACAGTATGGGTTGAACTGGGTTAGTCTATTATAGGGTCTTATTCAAAGACCAAAATTTGGTAGAGTATGAAGTTGAGTTAAATGAATCAAGAGGTAAGATTCAAATTGATTCTTATGGGATAACTAGAAGTTGTATAGTTTTAGTGAGTTAATAATTTGGTATAAGTAGTCTAAAAGATAGGCCAGTGGAAGATATAATTGAATGGTCAAGGGTTGTAGAGGCATGAATTATAGCTCTAGAAGTTTAGACACCGTACATTTAGGCATAAAAATATGTAGCACTGGGAGGATAAAAATCATATATTGAGTTTCAAATGTCATCCAAAGTCAGATGATCGATACAAAGATTTGGTTTTTATTTTCAATATATATTTCTAATGGATATAGGGGAACCTAAGACCAAAGAATAAGTGAAATAATTTAGTGATTATAGTAAGTTGAAGTTATCTATGAATAAAATGATTCATTAAATATAAATTATAAATTACAGTGAATGGTACATCCAAGAGGAAATAAATCATTAGTGAATAAATAGGTAATATGTTTGAAGAATATGATGGAAGCAGGTGGTAAAAATCTAGGATTTATTTTCAACACAAATTAGGAGTGAATTTATATGATATATTTTCACCAGTAGTAAAACATACTACCATATGGATGTCGTTTATCTTGGTTGATACCAATAATTCCTTTTAGAAAAAATGGATGTAAAAACCATGTTCCATTATGGTGATTTGGAAGAAGAAATTTACATAAAAAAAACAAACTGGTTTTAAGGTTAAACATAAAAAAGACTTGGTGTGTAAGCCTAAATATAGTCTTTGAAGCTTCAAACAAGCATCACATCAATGGAACCAGACATTTAAGGATTTTTTTTGTTAAAAAGGGTTTCATGTGAAGCAACTCGGATCACTGTTACTATTTTAATTTATAGATGGATGATTGTTTTATAAAATCACTCATGTATGTTAATGATATGATTTTTGTGGGTCTATGTATTCAAAAGATATAGGAATTGAATTATGAGTTATGTAAAACTTTTTTATATATAGGATATTAGTGTTTCAAAGAAGATTCTTGGGGTGAGTATTGAAATATATAGGAACACTAAGAGTATAGTTTTTTCTCAAATAGAGTATATATAGAAGTTCATTAAGTGGTTTTAAATGAATAGATGTAAATTAGTTTCAAACAATATATTTAGAAAATTTAATTTATCAAGTAGAAAATAATCATGAATGAAATATAAGATGTGATATATAGAAAAAGTTCCATTTGATTCCTCGTCCATATGCTTAATGTATGTAATGGTTTTCACTGACCCTAACATTGCATTTGTAGTGGGATTTTCCATCATATATATGGTAAATATGTGGAAAGAACACCAGGAAGTCTTGAAGTGGATCATCAAGAATCAAAAATTAATAAAATATCTTTCCTTAAGTTTTAGGTTGTTAAAACCATTTCAAGGTCATGTACATTCTGGTTTTGGGGGTGATTCTAATACTCATAAAAGTATAACGGGATTTATATTAAAATTTGGTGGAATTGTAATTATTTGAATGTATAAGTTGTATTCAGTAGATTCACTATAAAATATAGAGGTTGAATATGTAACGCCCTGACCCCCGTTACCCAGAGTTGGTACATTATTTCGTAAGATTGGCATGATCAAAAAAGATCAAGCCTCGAAAGACTGATTAGTTTACTAGCCTTGGAAACACTAGATACATTCATAAATGTTACATTACATCATAAAGTGAAAAATCAAAATAACATAGTCTCCATAGTCCACACTTCTATCCCCTTCAGACTATCCCTATAGGTCAGTCATAAAATATTTCTTCACATCCTGGGAGAAATAAAACATTGAAAGGGGTGAGCTCATATGCTCAGTAAGGATAACAATATAGCGGAATCATTCATAAATAAACATAAACATTTAATGGAATTTATAACTAAAACAAAATCCTTTTAAACTTGAACTTCAACATAATATGGAAAAATTAAAATGAGATAATTCCATTTACTTATTCACATGGATATTCTACTAGTTGAATAATCACATGCAATATCAATAACCACTTTCATAATGATGGAATGCATAATACCAGATTATCATAACCACGTAGTCAAGGCCTCGTGCCAAGACTACAAATAAGATTTTGTCAAGGCCTCGTGCCAAGACACTAGTTTGTCTCATGAGACCTGCCGATTCATCGAGGAGCTATAGCGGGCTCCACCTGTCACTTATTAAGTCCAATACATTCCTTATATGAAAAGGTTTAAAAATATCAAAAACAATAACATAATCGTATCACATAAAACATGCATAAAAGAAACATAATATTTTCACTTTTCAATCACAAGATATCAATGCAACACATTGATATAACAAAACCATTTTCAATACCAAAATAAAAGAAAAGTAAAACTTGGTATTTATTTTTCATTTAAAAAAATTATGGCTTGTAGAGGAAGCCGAAACTCAAATAATGGTCACGGCAGCGGATAAGTCATTGTCGCCGCATACGTACGACAAAAAAAACATTACTTTTTGTCGTTTAGTAAAACTCTTTGTATAAAAATATTCCTTTTGAATAAAGGTAAAAGTCAAAGGGGTTTATTCACTGTATAAAATAAATTTGTGTATAAAACAAAATATGCCTCAATGAATAGAGATTGAGACGAAGTCCATTAAAAAGATCATTTTTTAAATAAAATAGATCTATTATGTGAATTCACTATAAGTAAACATAAATAAAGTAAAAATACAAGATAGGACATAATAATATCATGACATAATTTGAAAGTAGGAGATTAACCCAAAGAACGGAAATTGGGTTAAGAAGTTCGCTTACTTCGTGTCCAACTTCACCTGACTGTTCTTTAATCTACTGAATAATAAACTAGAGTTAATCTCTACTTTATTAAGAACATTTTTCAAGTTAATTATCCCTTTTATATGACTTATTCCAATGTTACAAAAATTATGTAGTCATTTAAGTTAATAACGGTCGTTTTGTCGATCTTTGGTACTTGAGTCAACAATAAACTTCTTATAATTACAATTTGTTTATGTGGTAGAATATCCATTATCTATAGAATTATATTAATGATGTAGATATCATATATATCATATATATCCAGTATATAAATTCATTCATAATATTATGTAACATTAATAGGTAATAAATGAAATGCACCGTTCATGGAGACGGTAAGCCGTACGTACGCATGAATGCTACTTTCATTCCTATTTCGTATTTAATGGAATGAAATAATAATGATATAAAGGTATATTATAATTCCAGTATAATATCATATATAATATCACTTACTCCATCCTTTATACATCCCACATATGTCATTAACGATTCAAATCACTTTGAGGGGGCGGTAGTCCACACTTCCTAAAATGATATTATCGTGTTTACCCATAATGGAAATCATAAAGGTATGACATAAATGAAAAATACATAAGCATAAGTAAAACATAAACAAAATATATATCATATATAAAAAATAGTGTCATCATAATGGCCACCATGAGAGGTGTTCAAAGAAGATTGAACAATCATCGTTTCGTGAGGCAGTAATTCGCCACCCACAGAAACAGTAGGTTCTTTAACCATTTGATGATGGTGTGTGTAAGTGTAAATAAAATAATTCTCATAAAAACATCCTAGTATATATAAGATACTTTGTTTGTTACAAAAGAAAATAATAAATAGATTTTAAGGGGTTGGAGAAGCAAAATAAAACAAAACAACATAAGAGAAGACATTACCTTAAAATCGGGTAACTCTTTTTTATTTGATCCAAAGGCTTCCTTGGGAAGACTTATGCCCAATGTGAGGATTCTAGGAGTAATATAGGGAAGTTTAGATAGTATTTGGGCAGAGTTTGTCCGATCCAAATGGCTTGAAGGTGTGAATAAGGTGGTAGTGGTGGGGGCCTTTTATAAGAGGAGAAGAGGGGCACTCTTGGAAAGTAATGAAATGTTACATTATTATGAAGTGCTTTTAGGATTTCAAAGGTCCCAAAATTATATATTTCAAGGATAAGGTGATAAGGTTTCTAAATATACCCATACAATAGGTTTTTAACAAGTTTAAGTCTTAGATTTTACATTATCTTTTCATTTTATTTAAATCGTTAATTAATGAGGTAATCACTACATCATCATGGTGTCATAAAATATTTAATTTATTTAATGTCTAAAAATTATAAAAATAATATCATGATTTAGGAAATATTTTTATCTTTCCAATTAATATTTATAGTCTAAAATTTACCTTATATAACCCCATTTAATAATTGTTTTAGTAAAACAACACATGTTTGTGACAATTTTATTTTTACTTTAAATAAAAAGTTATTAATGTCATTTTCTTACCCAAGTGGCTCCATGGGGTCCCCAAGTTGACCCATGGATTTTCTTGGTCGTCCATGACTCATCCAATAAGGTTAGGACAAGTTTAAGGGTATTTTCATATTTTTATAATATCATTTTTACCTTAAATTTCACTAATTACCTTTAATCGCGATTAATTAAACTTAAAAGTTACTATTCGCCAAAAAATTATTTTAATCCCATTGAACCACATTTTACTTCCTAATGACAACCATGTATGTCAGATTTTTGAAAATCAAATCACAGAAGTGGTAATGTTTCATTTAAACGAAAAATCAGTTTTTTAACTACCACTTAGTGGTTTCACTATTCATCAAAAATTGAAGTTTTTCAGAACAATGCCAAAATTTCACCCTATGCTATAATTGATATTCTTAATTCAAAAATGATGTATATTTTAAAAAATTCCAAACATATAAGTTGCATTAATTAATTTTATAATTAATTCCCGCTGTCACAACAAATAGCATGTTTTTAAGAAACAGTATATATCAAAAGATTGACAATTGTTTATCTCCAATTTCAAAGTGAAATTAATTATAATGAACATCATTGGATAAAATGTTAAAAATATATTATAATTATACTTTAAAACCACTCAATAGTATAATTTATCACTATAAATTATTTTGATTTAAAAAGTTGTTTTTAAGTATTTTTCACTATTCATAAAAAACTGGAAGTTCTGAGAAAAATACCAAAAATTCAACTTAGGATAATTTCGATATTCCGAATCCAAAAATGAAGTCCGTTTTGAAATATAAAATATATATAATTTCAAAAATTAGGTATTACTATTCATAATGGCTACTTTGAATGGTTGTGGTGTGTGTTAGAACTCGATGTTGCGTATAACACACGCTACTGTATTATTCAAAGAGAAGCGTACTATGGAAGCTTGGGGTGTTACAGAATATATAACCATAATGAACACAGAAAAGGAAATGGTTTGTTTTAGGTGTCTTCTCTCAAATCTTGTAAAAGACTAGGATAGTGGGTTAATCAACTGAAATAGTCAAAGTTTAATTCATTTAAAGAAAAATAATTTGTTTCTTTCATGGAAAAAAATAAGAAACTAAAATACCACTACATTTAGAATATTATTTACAATTGAAATTTATATATTTATAAGATTTATAGAAATTAAAATCCAGTTGACAGGTGCACTAAAGTTATAATCCAAGAAAGTCTAAGACAGTATTTTGCCTCGGTAGGATTAGGGTCACTAAATAGAAAATAGAGAGAATTATATGTATACTAAAGGAGGATATAAGTGATGAATATTTATTAAGTATCATTGAAACAATATTTAAGTGGGATATTGTAAAGATTATAAAGACACTTCATATCTCCAGAATCAGTTTAGTGGAAGTTCGGAATTTAGTGCGCCAAAAGATGGATAAGGTAGATACATTTCAACTGACGGTTAGCCTATAAAGAGGAAGTTATAAAGAGTTTAGTGGAATATAGATAATGCAGTAAGGTTCGGTATCTTTTATATTGTTATATATTGATTATAACATTTATATCTAGTCAAATTTTAGGATTTCTATAGGATATTATCCATTACTATTTCCAATGAATGTAGGCCCACATAAATAGGATTTCAGTGCAGTTGGATGACTTTTTGGACTCCTTTATATATGGGGGTCAGACCACATATTAATTTTTAATGTTATTTCAAGATTAAGTGATCCAATTGGATAAAATTCATAGTTTTAAACTTTTATAATTATTGTGTAAAATATATTCCATTGTTCTCCTATGGATATATGATGAAAATTTGAACCATATAAAACCAAAGTTTTATTCACTTTTACACTTTATTTTATTGTTTGTATGATTATTTGTTTTCTTGTAAGAGACTATGTGGGTGGTTATTTAGGTTCATTCAGGCTTCTGAAGTTTCATATCATTTAGTCATGGTGTTGAGGTGTGCCTCTACATGTGAATTCTGGTGGATTTGAACTTCCTGTGGATTCATCATCCCACATCTAGGGGATTAAATATAGTGAACTAATTATTTCCACTTGATTTTATCCCAATAGTACCCACTAGGTTTCAAAATAGGTATAGGATTTATATTAACTATATAAAACTGAACTATGTGACACAAAAATACCACTTCTGCATTCCTTTTATAGATAAAATATAATAGAGAATATGCGGGGAGGGAAAGTATTTATTTCTTGATAGATTTTTGGTTTACTTTTAATTCCCCATATCCCTGGTAGACCAAGAAAAAAAACTATATTCACCTATCCTTTTGGTACATTTTCATAATGAAGGATTCCTTTTGGGTTATATGATGCTTAGGTACATTCTAACACTACATGTTAAGAATATTTTAATATATGATTAAAATTCATCTAGATATATTTCTCGATGATGATATAGTGTATGGAACATATTTTTAAATCTATCTAAAAAAATACAAAAACATTTAAAGGGATTCATTGAGAATAACTTATTTTTAAACTTTAAAAATGTAATTTTATAGTGGAAAAGGTACTGTTCTGGGCCACATCATTTCAAAGAAAGGAAACAGTGTGGAAAATTCAAATGTTGAAATTATTTCAATATTACCTTACACATGACTGTAAAATATGTTAGATCATTTCAAGGATATATTTGACTCTATAGAGTATTTATTAGAGATTTCATAAAAACTTCTTTTCTTTTGAAAAATCTATTCAAAAGGAAACCGATTTTCTATTTGATGAATAATGCATTGAAATTTTTGGAATCCATTGAATATTTATTATATATTTTAGAAAAACTTATTTTCCTTTGAAAAACCTGCTTAAAAAGGAAGTCGATTTTCTATTTCATGAATCATGCAGGAAAAATTTTGATAAAATCTAAGGAAGTCTGCCCATAGCCCCTCTAATCAGTCCACCAGCATGAGAAGAACCCTTGGTAGTAATGTGTGTTTCCTCCAACCAAGAAGTGGGAGTAGTTTAGTCTAATAAAGTCAGTAGAAACTTTAATTTGATGACATATTTTAAGGAACTGGCCATAAACATTGAAAATATGGAGTTTTATGTCAAAAATTCATTTTCTTACATTTGAATATTTTTACAGTTTAGAGTTTTAGATAATTAGGTTTTCACTCTTATATAAATAAATATTATATCCCAAAGTGTACAATTTAACTTTCTGTTCATTTTTTCCATGATATAAAATTTTTATGATAAAATAAGTTTTCTATTCATCAAATATCTTCACAATTTTCTTTTTGACCTCAATGATGCCCCAAATCATCCTTAAAGTCCTATGAAAAAACATTTTATAATGTGGCATAACCATAAAGATCTCAGTAAGGGACATATAGAAATAAATAGAGAAACATGTTAGGTCAGGAAAACCTATACAAGATTTTTCTTTTTCAAAATAAAACTTTGTGATCAAAATAAACATTTTATTACCCAAGAAATTAACTTTTCTACCCAAATATTTTCATAAAATATTTCACAATGAATCTTAAAGTAAAAATAAAAATTATAAAGTTCCCTTTGAAATCATCAAAAACTTTTGGAAAAAATTTCAAAAAAAAATTATACATTTCACCCTTATAATGTATCATATGATTTCTTTTAAACATAATCTCATGAGTAATCACATGGGAGTATAAAATAAAGAACATGATATCAAAAGATCATGAAAACATAGGAATTGTGGTATAAACACAAAAAAATGGCATAATAATAAGTCAATTATATCTTCCAAGACAACATCACATAGTATACAGATTCTTATAGTATATTAGGTTTACTCCTTGATCCTATACATAACATCCCATGAAACAAAAGCTTTACCCAATTCATTGGACAGCAATCTGAGTATGCCTATCAAAACATTTTCAGGATTATGTATACCAAAAAATGAAATCAATCATAAGTAATAAACATAAAAATTATAAATAGAAAGAAAATGGGTTGAACAATCATTCCTCATATCATAATAATAATATATTTAATAAAGTAGATATTTGAGCAAAGATCATAAGGAATGTATTACCCCATTAAAGGAAGGAATAATAAGCGAGGTATATATTTGATAGACATATATACAGAATATAGAATCATTCCATAAAATTAAAGATAGATAAAGTGGGTTATAGAGAGAATGATCATGACCTGAATAAAAGGGTGTCTTAGAGAGAGATCTTGCATCCATAATAAAAACAGACCCCTATATCAAATTATATATTCCACTTAAAACCTTTTTAAAAAAATATAAAGATAGGGAAATAGGGTTTTTATTTGAATAAAACAAGGAATATTATAAATAAATATAGATATAAAATAATGGTTATGGTGGTAATAAAATCTATTGATATCGTATATGTTAAAATAAAACATTCATTTTTTCTTTTGTAAACAAATTCAAAATGCTCCATATAAAATATGTAAAAGGATTTCTTTTGAAAACCATTTAAAGAAAGTAAAAAAAGACATAAAATTAACTTTATAATTCATTTATTTCCATATAAATATATTAATATAATAATTTTAAGAAAATGGGAATGGAAGAGAAATATTTAGAAAATAAATCATTAAAACATTTGAAATAAGTATTTGAAAGTAAAGTGTCCCTTATGTAAAATATTAAAAATATTATTTTAAATAAATTGTAATGAAAGTAAAATATGGTCATAAATGACCTTTATAATCCATTAAATAATAGATAAAAAATTTCTTGAAACTTTTAGAAGAACATGTACATTGAAGAAAAGGAGTTAGAAGGGAAACTTTAGCAAAGTATTTTTTAAAAGAAACTCTCTTACCTTAAGTCTAATTCGTCATGTACATTCTTTATTTTATAGAATAATAAATTTGTGTTAATTATTTACTTTATTAATAAACTTTTTCTACTTTATTATACTTTTTATTCTATTTATTATCATGTTATATTTAATTACTTAATCATTTAAGTCCATGACGGTCTTTTTGATGATATTTGGATCATAAGTCTAAAATAACTTCAGCAGCTTGAATATGGTCAATGAGGTAATTATTTAACCATATAAAATAATAATAATTAAATAATTGTCATTTTTATATATAAAATATAGTTTTAAATCCAATAATGAAATATGATTATGAAAAATGAAATACGTTACAATCTTGGAGATGGTAGGTCGTATGTACGCATGAGTAATGTTTCCATTTTTAAATAATCATGATAAAAAGAAAGTGAGTTTTATTTTATATTTACAAAATTTTAATTATATCATAAATATAATATTATTAATTTAAATACAATTATATAAACTATCCATGAGATGAAGTAATGAAAAATGAATCACATCACTTAATGGAGGTGGTAATCCACATGTACGCACGGACGACATTATCATCTTTTATTAAATGTTAGTCTAGAAAATATTTGATATATTAATTTAATAGAATTATAAATATGTAGAAACACTCTATATAAACTATATAAAAGGATTTCTTTGGAAAACCATTGAAAGAAATTAAAAAAGAGACATAAAATTTACTTTATAACTCATTTGTTTCCATATAAATATATTAATATAATAATTTTAAGAAAATAGGAATTTAAGAGAAATATTTAGAAAATAAATCGTTAAAACATTTGAAACAAGTATTTGAAAGTAAAGTGTCACTTACGTAAAATATTAAAAAGATTAATTTAAAAAAACTGTAATGAAAGTAAAATATGGTCATAAATGACCTTTATAATTCATTAAATGATAGATAAAAAATTTCCAGAAACATTTATAAGAACATGGACATTGAAGAAAAAGAGTTGGAAGGGAAACTTTAGCAAAGTATTTTTTAAAAGAAACTCTCTCACCTTAAGTATGATTCATCGCGTACATTATTTATTTTATAGAATAATAAATTTGTGTTAATTATTTACTTTCTTAAGAAAATTTTTATATTTTTTTATACTTTTTATTCTATTTATTATCGTGTTGTATTTAATTACTTAATCATTTAAGTCCATATCAGTCATTTTGATAATATTTGGCTCATAAGTATGAAATCACTTCAGCATGTTGAATATGGTCAATGAGGTAATTATTTAATCATGTATTAAATAATAATAATTAAATAATATTCATTTTTATATATAAAATATATTTTAAAAACCAATCATGAAATATGGTTATGAAAAATGAAATATGTTACAATCTTGAAGATGGTAGGTCGTATGTATGCATGAGTAACATTTCCATTTTTAAATAATCATGATAAAAATAAAGTGAGTTTTATTTTATATTTCTAAAATTTTAATTATATCATAGATATAATATTATTAATTTTAATACACTTATATAAACTATCCATGAGATGCAGTAATGAAAAATGAATCACATCGCTTCATGGAGGTGGTAATCTACACGTACGCACGAACGACATTATCATCTTTTATTAAATATAATTCTAAGAAAATATTTGATATATTAATTTAACAGAATTATAAATATGTAATTAATATCATATATAAATATTAAATATCACATCATAAATAGTCATGAGATATGATGATGGAAAATTAATTTCATCGTTTCATGAGGTGGTAGTCTGCCATACCCCTGAAAGATAGTTTTATTTACCATTTAATAGAAGAGGATATGGATTTAGTTTTTTCCATTAACATAAAATCATATTAGTATATTATATATAATTATGTTATTATATCATTATGGTTTAATAATATTTTGTGAATGTGTAAGAAGAAATAAAACAAAAAACTCTCGATTAAGAATGATACCTCTTGTTCAGAAAACCTATTTAGGTTTACTCCCAAAGCCTTACTAGGAGGGATTTATAGTTAGGTCAGAATATAAAAATATACCCAAGAGGGGGTGAATTGTGTCTTTTTAAAAACTTTCACAATTGTTCCTCTTTATGCCAACTGTAAATTATGTGAATAAGTAGTGTTTATATTCTGTATAAAAGTACGAGCAGTGGATTAAATAGAAATACTGAACACGGCTATTTATAGTGGTTTAGGGAACAAAGATCCCCTAGTCCACTCCACCAATTACTCTATCTATGAGTTTGGTGAATTTCACTAGCCAGGTCCTCATATCATAACACAAATCCACAACTAATTGTAGGCAGTTGACACCTTTACAAATAAGGCTAAAAATATAGCCTTTTGGTTATTTAATAGAGAACCGAATATCCAAATCTTAAATCGAGAAGATGATACTCCACCACAACTGATTATAAGCGGTTGAAACTCTCAATAAAAAGATATTGATTTAAAATGTTTTGATTTAACATCACAGTTGTAACAACAACTAACAGTAGATGGTCCTTCTTCTTTAGAAAACAGTTTCTTCAAGAAAGAGTAGTTCTGAAGTGATCTTGTTGCAATAGATCTTTGAATATAAGAAGCAACGATTAGTAGAAGAAGACTTACAGAAAATATGAGATTCAAGCCATGTATATCTCCAAAGTGTATCCTCTTCTGTAGATAATTGAGTCAGACTGATTGTTGCATTACATCTATAAAATATCTTCACAAGAAATGTAGTTGAATAGAAATATGTGTCACAGTATGTGTTTTCTTCCTTAAATCATACACACACACACAAATAGATATATATATATATATATAACACTAATAGAATATATGAAATAGAGTGCCTGCTTCGCAATTCTAGATCTAAGAAAATCGTCTAATGAATCTTGAGAATTCAAATTCATAAGAAAAACCAGAATAGTCATAACTTCCCTTAAGAATAGGAGAGAATTTCTCAACTGAATATGATTCATTAAATCAATCATAACGAGCTTTGAATCATTTGAAAATGAGATTTAAATTGTTCTGAAATTCCATAAAGACTGTTGCATGAAACTCCAATAAAATCGTAAATTCAAATCACTCATGTTTAAAATTCAAACATAGGGTTCCTTTATAAAAACACAAAATACCAAATGTAGGGTTCAACTAAATAGATATTGTTCTCCGAACGTAGGGTTGACAACATAAGGTTGATCACAAAAGTAAGTTTGATGATCCAAATGTATGCTTATCAAATGTAGGGTTCCGTACTTATATAGGGTTCTCCATCCATACTTTTTTTTAAATGTAAGTTTCCATCCAAACGTAATGTTCTTTATCCAAACGTTTCTATCAACATAGGGTTGATTAACCATATGCTTTGAACTTTAAACATAAGGTTTAATACAAAGGTATGGTTTGTTCCTCACATCACATTCTTCAACATAGGGTGTGAACAATGTTTCCAAAATATGATTAAGATCGTTCCAAAAACTTTGACGAATATTCCACTGGAATAATAAGCTTGAATATAATTCCAAAATAATAATTATAAAAGAATATTAATTTATTGAAATACACTTAAATTAATATCATTTTTAAAACAAACAAGGTTATTTATGAGCATCAAAATCAATAATATTTATTGAGTATTGTTGAGAAAACACATGCCCAACAAATATCCCTCTTTTTGATGATCACAAAACCCCTAAAATTAGTAATAGAATTTAGAATTTTGAAAACATTTAAAAATAATAATTCAAAATTTTATTTGATAGAATTATTTCAATAAAAAAATGTTGTGTTTATCCAAATTTCTCCCCCTTTTGTGATATCAAAAAAAGAATAGAAATTATTAAAATGCATTTAATTTTGCATAGATCAGTAAGTGAATGTTATAATAATCTATTTAGATTAATAAGACTGCATTTTCTACTGTATACATAAACATAAAATAATATGAAATAAAACACTGAAAATAGACTAAATTAATTTTATTAAAAAAAATTGTATAAGTACAATAATCAGTGTTACTAGGAAATTGGTTATTAAACTGATAAGGTTATGATAGATATATTTGGGAAGGATTTTGAGAGGTTTGAAACATTTCTTTTAGCTCTACTATCTGTAACTGAATCTTTCTCAAAATATTGTCTCCTAACTGATTAATAATGGCTCTAAAATCTTTACTAATATGAAAATTTTCAAACAAATTGACATTAAAAAAGTCATGAAAACTCTTATATTTCTACATAAACTCGTCCAATTTATCTGTAAATTTTTTAAGCAGAAATTTGACACCCGGTTCATGCTGATTCAATTGGTCAACTAGAAATTTTTTATTGTCCAATAGAACTGAAAAGGGATCACTATTGTAATGAATATTTTGTAGTTGATCATTCATACCCACTATAACAGTTCTGATTTCTTGAAATCTGTGAATCAAATCTGTATAGGTGGTAGAAGAAGAGGTAGATGTACTATTCTGACTGACACTACTCTTCATTGACTCAAATTGACTCCCCAAATACTACTTTTGATCTACAAAGTATGACTTAGAAACAACTTCAGACATGATCTTTCCAACCTCATCCAACTATTATCCCTTGAAACCATCAAATTCCTTTTTGGAAATAGAATTTTATTTAAGATCTTGCAACTTTTTCCTTTCAACTTTGAGATCTTTCTGAAGATATACACTTTTTTCCTGATATTTATTGAACATAATCACAAGCTCTTCAACATGATTAGTTAGGGAATTATATGTCCCTTCAACTGGATGTTGTAACTGATCAACTACCACAATTTCTAAAGATCTTGAAGTAAACTTCTCCATAGACCTCTCCCCTAGTTTTTCAACTGATTTGTCACTTGAACAAGATATACTATCAAGAAAATCGATTTTATTTAAGAAACATATCGATGTATCTCACCCAAATGATCAAAAATAGAGTAAACAAGATTCTCAATTATTTTTGTAGCCACATTTTCTGATCTGATCATTTGTTTTTCTTCTTGAACAGCTAGCTCTTTCTCCTAGACAACTAGATTAACAATACTTTTCAAATCATGAATTTTAATTTCAGATTTTTGTTCCTCCTTGAGAATGGGTTCTTACAAATGAACTGACCTAGTAGCTTCACCTGAACCCAACATTGGTTCTTCCACAGGTGGATCTACTCTTTTACTTGGTTTCATAACCAATTTTCTAGCACAATCTCTTCTTCTTGTTATTCTTCTTCTTCTGCTAAAACATTATAAAGAATCTTACTCTTAGGGGGCTTGACAATAACAGCTATTCCTGATTCAGAAACTCCTTCTCTTCTTATAGTCCATTGCTCCCCTTGAGTATAATCTCCATAACCATGTTGCTTATCATCACTAATAAGAAACAATTTTCCATTCGCAGCGCTCCAAAAAAATCCTAACTTCCTTAGAGTTCCCACATTGAGTACATTATAGTCATGACACTTTACTCAAGAATCAATTAATCGAATTATATTCTTCTTAAATAGAATCTGAGAAATTATCCTCCCATAAGGATAAAAAATAATCCTTGTATATGGTTGACAGTAGTATTGAAGATATCTAAATATATACCTTGAAAATTTCAGCTTTATTTTGATTAAAAATAAAAACATGATATACATGTATAGATATAGTATTTTATCCATTTTATTGATCCTTGTACCAATTTCAGTTTGAATAAATTTAACTAAAATTTTCGGGTCTGCCTTGAGATCTTTTACAAACATCTCCCTTATGATTTTTGAACCAAAAATAAAATACATAATGTATTCTGAATTATGATCCTTATCCCCAATTGATCATAGATCAAAATGTAATACTCCCTCCTAAGTATGGTTTAAAATTTTGGAAATTTCATTGGAAGAAATGGAAAAATCCTTATCTTATATTCTCAAAAAAACAGAATCTTTAGAATCACCAAAACTAAATTGTACGCTGTTTTAGAAAATTTTTAGTTCTACCTTATAGAGAAACTCTAAGTTATCTTCATTGAACATAGATTTATGACCTTGAAATTCTAACGTCTATTTAAGGAGTATATTCATCTGGTAAAGCCATTCAAAATATACAACTTTTCCTAAAAGAATATTTCATCTAGAAAATCATTGTCACTTAGGATCATTGTCTTCACCTTCTTTAGTTCTCTTGGTTTTCATCATTTTTGAGAAATTAAATCTTTGAGGTTCTTGGGTTCTAGGGTTTCGAAGGTAGATGAAGGTTGATGAAGGGTTTGGTATCCGAAAATGTTTTGAGAAAAGAAAAGGTAAGGGAGGTTGTAAGGTTTCTAATAGTACCTTGTTTCTCATGTCATTATGTAAGATAATTATAAAAAAAATTGAAAACACGTGGCGTGAATAAATTTAAGATAAAATAAATTAACTAAAATATATATCAAAATAAAATAAATATTAAAATAGATCAGATTTAAAGTATTCAAAAAATAAATTTAACATAAGTAAATTGGAATAAATAAATAAATAAAAAGAATTAAAATAAATAGATAAAAATATTAACATTTATTTAAAAAAAATAAACCTAACTCTCTCTTAATAAAATCAAATCTTATAGTGGGAATTGGTTTTGTAAAACTATCAGCTAGTTGATATTCAGTATTGACAAATTCTAAAGATATATCCTTTTTAAGAACATTGTCTCTTAGAAAACAATGTGTAATATCAATATGCTTGGTTCTTGAATAAATTATAGGATTTTTTGAAATATTTATAGCACTTTTATTATCTCATAAAATAGGGGTACTGCTAAAATTTAGTCCAAACATTAGTGTATTTTTCATCCACAATACTTGTGCATAGTAACTACCTGCAGATACATATTCTAGATTAGCTATTGACAGGGCAACTAAGTTTTGTTTCTTACTTGACCATGATACTAAAGATTTTCCTAAAAAGTGATAGGTTCCTAAGGTACTTTTTATATTTAATCTACAACCACCAAAATCAGTATCTGAATATAATATTAAATTAAAATCAGAAGTGTTTGGATAAAGAAGAGATCGAAAAATAGTTCATTTTAAATATCTAAAAATCCTTTTGACAGTAATAAGATGGGATTGTTTAGGATTTTTTCAAATATAGCACATAAACATATATAAAACATAGTGTTAGGTCTTCTGGCAGTAAGATATAATAAACTACCAATCATACCTCTATATAACTTATTATCCACTAGTTTTCTAGCTTCATCTAAATCAAGTCTTATATTAGTATACATGGGAGTTGAATATGTCTTATTGTCATAAAGACCAAACTTTTTCAATAAATGAATAATATATTTACTTTGTTTTAGAACATTTACATAATCTTTTTAATAAATTTGAAGTCCTAAAACGAAATTTAGTTCTCCCATCATACTCATTTCAAATTATTTTTGAATGTGTTCTGAAAAATCATTACAAATGTTTTCATTGGTTGAACCAAAAATAACATCATCAACATAGATTTGAAAAAATAATGATTTAGAACAAATGATTTTATTAAAAATAGTTGGATCTTCCAATACAATAGTAAATCCATTTTTCAAAAGAAAATAACTTAATCTTTCATACTAAGCTCTAGTTCTTTGTTTAAGGAAATATAGAGATTTAGTAAGTTTAAAAACAGAATCAAGTTTTTGAGAATTTTCAAAACCAGGAGGTCATTCAACATAAAATTCTTCCATTAAATAACCATTTAAAAAGGAAGATTTAACAGCCATATGATATAATTTAAATTTTATACGAGATATATAAGATAAAAGGATTCTAGTTGCTTCTAATATAGCTACATGGGCCAAGGTTTCATCACAATTTATACCTTATTTATATAATTATACCCTCTAGCAACTGATCTATATTTTTTTATAGTTATAGTACCTTGATCATCTTGTTTATTTCTAAAGACCCATTTAGTTCCTACAACTAGATAATTTTATGGTCTTTCAACTAATTCCAAAACTTCATTCCTTTGGAATTAGTTTATCTCTTCTTGCATTGCTAACATCCAACTCTCATCTTCTAAGGATTCTTCAAAAGATTTAGGTTCTAGTTTAGATATAAAGTTAGAGAATTAAACTAGGTTTCCTACATTTCTTCTAATTCTTATTCCTATGTCTAGGTAACCTATAAGTGTTTCTAAAGGATGATTCTTTAGGGTACTAGACTTTATAGGTAAAATAATTTTAGTTTCATCAGTATCATGTTCTTCTGAACTACACTAAATATTATTTATATTATTTTCAAAATCATTTTTTAGGTTTTCAATTCTCATGTTGTCATAAGATTCATTAATTTCATCAGTTTGATCTTTCTCTTTAATAAAAGGGTCAGTTTCATCAAACTTCACATGAACTAATTCTTCAAAAATCCTTGAATTTTTATTAAACACTCTATAGGCTTTAGAGGTAGCAGAATGTCCTAAAAATATTCTTTCATCAGCTTTTGGATTAAACTTACAAAGATTATCATTGGTGTTAGGGATATACACCCTACATCCAAAAACTTTAAAGTACATTACTTTAGGTTTTCTATTATTCCAAAGTTCATAAGGTGTATTTTTGAAAATAGGTTGAATTAAAACTCTATTCATGATATAATAGGCTATAATTACATCTTCTTCCCATAAGTAGGTAGGAAGAATATATTCATTCAGCATAGTCTTATCTATTTCTTGAATAGTTCTATTTCTTCTTTCAATAATTCCATTTTTTTAGGTGTTCTTGGTGTAGATAAGGTGTGTTTAATACCCATATTTGAAATAAATGAATTGAATTCATAATTATAAAATTCTACACCATTATCACTTCTTAATGAAATTATCTTAAAACCTTTTTCATTTTGAAAAATTTTACAAAAACTTTCAAAAATAGTAAAAGCTTCACATTTGAGTTTTAGAAAATAGACCCATGTAAATCTAGAATAATCATCAAATAAAACATATACATATAATTTTCCATCCAAACTTTATACTCTTCATGGTACAAATAGATCCATGTGGATAAGTTCTAGAGGTTTTGATGTAGAAATTTTGTTAATAGATTCGAAATAATATTTATGTTGCTTGTCAATTTGACATGCATCACAAAATCTGCCACCATAAAATTTAAAACTAAGTAAATAATAAACTAAATATTTCTTAGATAATTTATGTAAATCATAAATATTACAATGATAAAGTTTCTTATTCTAGATCCATGACTCATTTTTCTTATTAGTTAATCAATTCACTTTTTATTTACACAAAGAATTTAAATCCCAAGTATAAATATTATCAGTTCTTGGTGCTCTAAATTTAAGTAATTTATCTTTAAATACATAGAATGAATTTTTAGAAAAATATACATAATATACATCATAACATAGTTTATAAATACTTCTCAGTTTGTGCTTCATCCCATGTACATATAGTGATTTTTTGATTGATACGGTTTTTGGATCTCCAATAGTTCCAAGTCCAATTATTTTTCCATTAGAATTATCATCAACAGTGACTAGTCCTCCATCTATTTAAGCCATAGTGTTAAATTTTGATGAGTTTCCACTCATATACCTGGAGAATCCACTAGCCATATACTATATAGCTTTTCTTTTTTGGTGACTTGTTTCTTGCAATGGAAATTTATAAAAATGTTTGTTTTGATACCCATATTCTCTTGGGTCCAGTAGTGTTAGCTAGCAGAGATCTTGGAATACAGATCTGCTTTGTTTTTCCATAACTCAAGTCATTTTCTTCAGATAAACATTTTGAAAAAAATCTATTTTATTTCCACTTATTAAATAATTTATTAAATAAAATTTTCTTTTTATATGTCCTTTTGTTCCATAAAACTAACAAGTAACAGTTTTTGAGTTTGGAATAAAATAATTCTTATATTTTTTAGATTTTTCACCCTTACTTCCTATACCAATTATTTCCTTTTTAATGACATTTTTACTGAGAATTTCATTCAGAATATTTTCTCCTTTTGTAAAGAAGAGATCACCACTTTTATAAGTTTCTAATTTATCTTGTAATGATTTAATCTTATTTTCATGATCAGCACAATTTGTGGTAGATGAGTTAAAATTTTCAATTAACTCCTAATGTTGTTTAAGTAATCCCTTTATCCTAAAACATCATTGTGAATATTCTTTAAATATTTTTTCTAATTTAATAAAGAGTTATTTTTTTCTTATAGCATTGTGTAGTAGGTAGTCAATTTATCATTAGAACGGCAAGATTCAAAATCAGAATTAGAGGAATGATAGGTGTGTACCTTATCTTCTTTGGATATGAAGCACATATTTGCTTTCAGATTTGATTCTTTCTTTTCTGAATCAGACTCTGATGAGTTTATGGGGTCTTCATAAACACTCCAAGTAGCCTTCATTGCTCTTTTCTTATTCATAATCAGCATTTTTCTAATATTTTTTTCTATATTTCTCTTTTCACCTTTTAGTTTAGTACAATTAGGTATTATAGGACCTAATTTCTTGAATTAATAGCATCTGACTTCTCTTGAGTCTTTCTCATCCCTTTTGAAGGGTTTTCTAAATCCTCTTTTCTTCTTATAAAACTTGCAAAAAAAATTGGCTAATTGTGCTAGTTCTATTTTAGACTCAGATGTATCTGAATTATTTTCTTCTCTGACTTCTTGCTTTATTCTTCTGCTTTTCTTCTGAGATATTACCTTTAAAGTAGTATTATCCTTTTTCACTAAGAATTTATAATCTCCAAATTCATCTTGATTTCCAGCTTCATATATCATTAGTGTCCTAATTAATTTTATTATTGTCAGGTTTTTGAAAGGTGATGATTGTCAAATTGTATCCTATATCCCATTCCATTTAGTAGGTAGTACTCTTAGTACTTTAAAAGCTTGATCTTCTTGTTTTATAGGATCACATAAGGCTGTAATATTATTTATAATCTCTATAAGACTTCCATTCATCTGAGTGATACTTTCTCCATCAAACATTCTAAATGTGTCAAATTTTAGCTTTGTTGTTGCATACCTCATTTGTCTTACATTATCTATTCCTTCGTAGGAAACTGCAATGGTTTTCCACATATCATAAGTAGTAGGACATTTTGAGATATGATTGAATCCATCTAGTCCAATACCACATATAATATCATTCATAGCTTTAAAATTAATGTCATACTTAGCCTCTGTAGCAGCAGTCCAAGATGAAGGATTTTTCATAATTATATAGGGAGAAATGATTTTTTATTAGACTTTAAATCCCATATTCTTCAAATAGATAATCATCCTGGATTTCCAGAATCCATAATTTTCACCATTGAAATAAGGATCATGAACCATTGACATTACTTCTCTTTTATTAGTCACTTCCATCTTTGTATAGACCTTATACTTTTATCTTGTTATAGGTATTTTCAAAATCACTCCTATAATACTAATTGTTAGGTTGGAATACACAAATATACACAAGAGGGGGGTGAATTATGTCTTTTCAAAAACATTCACAATTATTCCTTTTAATGAAAACTACAGATTATGAAAATAAGCAATGTTTATCTTCTATATGAAAGTAAAGCAGCGGATCAAACATAAATAAAGAACATGGTTGTTTATAATGGTTCGGGGTACAATTATCCCCTAGTCCGCTCTACCAATTACTCTTTCCATGAGTTTGGTGAATTTCACTAGTCAGGTCCTCATATCATGAGACCCATCTAAAACTGAGTGTAGGCATTTGAAACATTTACAAATAAAGCTAAAAATAGAGCCTTCTGGTTTTTTAAAAGAGAAGTGAATATCTATAGCTTAAATAGAGATCTTGATACTCCACCACAAATAAGTCCGAGCAGTTTAAACTCTTAATAAAAAAGATATTGATTTAAAACGTTCTGATTGAACTACATAGTTGTAACAGCAATAGAAAGTATAAGTGTTAAGTTAATAAGTATCCTTATGACTTTTTCCATTTTTTTATTTTTGAAAATCACACACATTTTCTTAAGAAATATTATCTTTCTCAAAGAATAATTTTCTTAAGGAAAATTTTCTTTCTCTAAGGAATTATATTTTCTTAATCCTAAAATATTCTTTTATATGTCATGATTACTGATATTTATCCAAGTTTAATCATATTTTTATTGACACTAAGAATAATCGTATCCTTATCTAAAACCTCGAAATCTTACAGTTTCTTAGACACTAAGTCTTACTATTTTTAGACTCCAAATTATCTAAAATTAAGACTCTGAATTCCCTAAAATTTAGACTCTGAATTCTCCAAAATTTAGACTCCAAATTCTCTGAAATTAAGACTCTAAATTCTTTGAAATTTAGACTCTGAATTCTCTGAAAATCAGACTCTGAATTAACTGAAATTTAGACTCTTAATTATCTAATATTCAGACTCTGAATTCTCTGAAATTCAGACTATGAATTCTCTGAAATTCACACACTGAATTCTTCAGAATTCAGACTCCTAATTCATAAGAATTCAGATTCCCAATTCCTCAGAATTCATACTCCAAATATCCATTTTTCTTAATCTGATTGTTTATATTTTCACACTACGATTTATAATTTTCCTAGACTCTAGTTATTCATATTTGTTAAATTTACTTTACTTTCTTAACAAATTGTTTCAAGTTTATTGGATCCTATTTTCTTAAACATGATATTTTTTTCCTTACATATTAATGTTTCTTATGCAAATTTTCCTTTCTTATACTTGAAATAATTTTTCATATTTCCTTATAGAGAACAATGTCATGTAATATATTTTAAACTAATTGTTGGATGAGTGATATGTGTATAGGTCCCTCTGAGATTTAAGGAAAAATATGATCGTTGGACAAGGAGTAGACCGTTGAAGTTTTTGCCTATAAATAGAATCTCATTTTAATGATCTCCATATACATTCATGAACACAAATTTTGTGATGCTATGAAGTGATTTCTAGAGAGATAAAGACTCTCATGCTTTGTGTGAATTGTGAACAACTTGTTCAGCATGCCTTGTGTGAATTCGATTGTTGCTAAGTACAATCGAGGTCTTCCAATGATATAAATATAGAGGTTCTGACTACCTTAATGTTCTAGGAATTCTTAGCATAGAAAGGCAGAGGTTCCAACTAACTTAAAGTTCGAGGGCTTGGGAGGATAGCAAGACAGACTCTGAAATTCTTATCGAGGGTTTACCCTGGTGTGGGTAACACAGAATTTCTTGAAAGTATAAATAAAGGGACCTTTATCCAAGGTTTTTTGATACCCGTATCTTTGTGTTAAAATATTTCCTACTTGTTTACTTGTTTTTCTACAAGTTTTATTTCCACTGAAATTTTATTAAAGAAACATGGTATAACTTTCCTATACTTTCTTTATAATTAGCCAATGTCTTTCAAGGGAAATTTTCTTCTTATGATTATTTCATATAATCACATGAAATCACAACACAACGAAATACCATGTACTATGTGACCTTTAAACTTAATTTTGAAACTACTGTGTTTTGAATTTCGAAAATCTGATATTCACGCTTGCGATCACTAAGATGTTTGGAGTCCGATAAGACAAACTTAATTTTTGGTGAACAATTACCTACCCTTATGAATAGTAACATACCCTTATGAATAGTAATATGACCCTTATGAATATTAAATAGTAAAAAAGAATAGTAACCTCATCCATGAATGTATAAAAAAATTTAGGCAACTTATAAGTGGTAATGTGATCATAGTAAAAGTATCCGTATTTTTGTAAGTCATAAATAATTAATTAAAATTAATTAATTAAATAAAAATATAATTTATTTTACTAAAATGTGTTCATAAATTATCTATTTCATTTCTTCTAGTTTTAAGATAATTTTATAAGACCTTATGTAATTTTTGAAAGCATTATAAAATCAGTTATAGTTTTAAAATTTGTATTTTTTTCATGTAAATTTGGATTTTAATTAAAAAATAAATTAATCATACTTATAAACATATTTTTGAAAAATGGAGTTTATTTTTGGATTCTACACCTCTAAAAATGGTTAGGGTGTATTTTTGGAATTTTTCTGAAATACATGAATTTTTTGTGAATAGTAAAATACATTAATTTACCGTATAAATACATTATAATTTAAATCCAATATTCCGGACATCATAAGTGAAGTAATCACTCAAATATCAAACTAACATGCACATATTACTATTTTTGGTCTTTTAATCATCACTATTTCTAGTCTTGAGGGAAATTAATAAACTAAGGAATTAAATATTATGAAAACCCTCCTCTCCTCCACTATAAATACAACCCCTCCTTACCAATTTTCTTCACTCCTATAAAGCCTTGTTTCTTCCCTAAATTATTCCCAAATATCTCCCCAATATCCCTACTCATTTCCAATATCCCTTGGTCTCCTAAAAATACCAAATCCTTTCCCCTTAAGAGGCTCTCAAGGAAGGTTGATTCAAGAGGTAAAATTCCTCTTTTCTTTTCTTTCATTTTTAAGTTCTTTTTTTATTTTTTCTTTCCAAAACTATACTCGTCCAAATGGTATGAAAACTCCAGTAACATAAATGTACTCTAATTTTTTTATTCTAATGGGATAATTCATTATCATCTCTTCTTTACGCACCTTTTATTTGAAATAATTGAAAACACTGGTTGAAATGTGTTAATTTAGCACATTCAAGGATGATGGGTTATCAATTTCTATTACTATATTCAATCCTGGTCACGAAACCATTTTTATGGTTGAACCATAATATTATATAATTATTTTATCTTATGTAACCTTCTAGAATCCTTTTTTATCACATGATGTAAAATAATAATACAAAACAAGTTAATTTTGAGCAAAATCGCTAAAACTAATTCAAGTGTTTATCATTAATGTTTTATACAATGGTTCACCTTCATAACAAATAACAAAATGAATTTTATAAACATGTAATATCCTGTATGTTCACTAATTTTATATAACTTCAATTATGTACAACCTCTTTTATCTTATATGATTTTCCATTCATGAAATTAAGTAAACCGGTCATAAAAAACCAAGAAAATAAACAGACCTGAATAATGAAATTGAACCACTTAACTCATAAAAAATTTCATTAATGAACTTAAAAAGGTTGTAATAAATATTTTACATATAGTATAGGTTCTTTAATTATTAATTAATAAACCTAATTTCATTATTTTGGTCATTAATATCAAGTGGGGAACACCATCAGACTTAAGGTAAGGGATCCTCTCTATTTCACATTTATTCAAGATTGTCCTCTATGTTATGCCCTTTTATGTGTAATTCTTGGTGATGGGGTATGATTAAGCACCTCCCCCATACATTCATTGTGATTTTTAAACTATTAGAAACCCCTTTATCTCTCATTAATCCCTCTTAAGTACACACGATACCATGCAGATATTCTGTAAGGGATTCAACCCGAACCTCCTTTATTCCTTCGGGTTTCTTTATCTTTATTTTTACCTAAATTAGGTTATATATTCTTATTATTTTCATCTTCTAAATGATATTTTAATGTTACAAACTCATGTATCAAGTTCCATTCATCATTATCTTTTAGGTATATACATGTTTTTAAGTGATTCCCTCCTCAATACTTCCTGATAAGCAAACCTGTTTCGAGGGAACTTCCATAATTCTTACCCAATTTCAAGTGAACTCTATATTCTGTTTTATTCCACCATTGTATTTATAAAATAAGTCTTTTTATTTTGAAAAACTTCGAGTTTCACTTCGGGTTTTTTATAAAGGATTGTTCCCTTTTCTATTTTAAAGGCTCTATAGCATTTTCCTTAAAACCGCTCAAAAATGTTTTTATGCTAAAATTTCTTGAATAATTTTATTACATGTGGTCACTTATACTTGAAATAACTTACCATGATACATGAATATTTTCACTTATGAATTTCCATGTATATTTTAGTTCCTTTCTTTTGTAGACACTTTTATGATACTACCATTTGTTAGGCTTTATGACATGATTGTGGTAACCAATTATTTCCATGGGTAACCCTTATGTTTATGTAAGATTGATTATGTATGATTATTTATGTGGAAAATATATTCATGAAAATTTAATATGGTTTCACTCATATAGTGCTCTGATTCATTTGTTAAAGTTCTGTATCATGAGATATTATGTTTGACAGTCTTGGTTATTAGTCGTGGCTTGTGATACTATGTGAAACGATCTTGGTTGTTAGCCTTGACTCGAAATAAAGTCATGTTTTATGTTTCTTCCACATTTCTATGACTCCATTTTTATATTATTCCATGTTTATATGTTAAGGTTACATATGTTACATTCCTTTTTATATCATCGTGTCATGCCTTCTATTCCTTGTGTTAATGCTTTGTTCTAATGGTTATTCTATTACTGGGCTATTTAGCTCATCAATTTGTTCATGTGTTCCCCAGGGTACCCTATGCATATGTTTGAGCACAATGGAAGTTGGGATCTCAATTTTAAGATTGAATAAAGAAGTGTTTTTTTTTGTCCTGTGTTTTTAGTTTTATGTACCTTGTCTTCAAAGACACTAGACTTCATGATCCTTGTCTTGTACTCAGATGTATAATTATGCTTAAAATCATGTAATGTTATGTAAAAAGGTTAGGGTCACTATAGTTGGTATGAGAGGATGGTAAAGTTATTTTTGGATATTAGAAATAGAACACATTATAAAAACCTTATAGATGAGATGAAGTATAAGAAAACATCTCTAAATTCTGGTATGTATAGAGTAAGTGGTTTATCAAGAAAATGCATCCATGTATGGATATAAATAGGTAGAGGCGGCTCTGGCATAGATGTACCTAGGATTGAAAACTCTGACAAGGAGTTTCATGCCTGACCTGGGGTATCCTGGTACATGAAAACGAGCCTTGTTGTACTCTTGGTTTGACACTCCCAGGGGATATGCTTTGGTAAATTCATGAGCTTAGTACAAACCACTATTAATGGAATAAAAAATAAAATCCCATAATAAAATAAGTTAAGAAATTGATCAAGGATAACCTAGATTGAAACATAGGGAATAAAAAGTTAGGATATACTTATCCTTCACAATTTTATCCTCTTATGTTCAAAGTTTCCTTTTTATGCTTAATAGCTATGTATTCAAGCCCTATAATTGTGCGTTATTCTTCTTAGTTAATGGTGGGAAATAGAAGAACACGTTTCAATAATCAATTTGACAGGAAAATGTGAATATTTCCCTAATGATATGCCTAATATGATGGGAATGGGTTCTCAAAACTTCATTAAAGTACTTGCTCAGTTGGATCAAGTTGTGAATAATAACTTGAATCATGTGGAACACCCTCCTCCTCTTAGTAAAGATCATGTTTCCATAGAATCATTCATACAGAAAAGGCCTCTCATGTTTAGCGAATCTTCTGATCCCCTCCTCAGGGTATAGTGAATTAACTCCATTGAAAATATATTCTCCATCCTCCAGTGCTTGGAAGATGATAAAGTTGTACTGGCAGTCTATCGTTTTGATGGGGAACCTAATTATTGGTGGACACTGATCAAGAATAAAATGTCCCAAAATAAATTTATTCTATGGAATGGGAGGAATTCAATAGAATGTTTTTCAATATATATTTTCCCTAAACCCTCCATCTCAAGATGGAAGGATAGTTCCTCGAACTCAAAAAGAAGGAATATGATTCCATCAGGACGTATGAAGAAAACTTTACAAGGCTTTCAAGGTACACCTCTAGCTTTGTCTTGAACACCGAAAGCAAGGTGGATTGCTTCTTTAGTAGACTAAATCCTATTCTATGAAAAGATTTTTCATTTCAAGACTTTTAGAGTTATGAAAATATTGTACATTGTTCCCTCAAGGTTGAAATGGAGAATGGATAATTTCAGTGGTCTCATGGGCCCAGTAACTATAAGAGGAAAATGGAGAATAACAAGGGTGGTTCAAAAAACAAATCCCATGATGTAAAGAAGCCTGACTATCCCACTTGTAAAATTTGTGGGAAGAAGCATATTGGGAGCTGGCTAAAGGGAACCAAGAATTTCTTCAAATGTAGAAGAATGGTACATCAAGATAAAAACTGTTGAAGAGATATGAAGAGTCCCACTAATGTGGAATAAGAAAGGAAGGTTCGGATCAACACTCAACCTTTAGTGTAGTTCTACAACTACAAGGATCATGGGCATTATGCGAACAATTACCCTAAGCTGAGGGTTGTCAGAGGCAATCAAAAACAATATCCAAGGAAATAAGGAATGGATTATGCAATCACTACTGCTGAGGTGGATCTGGAAAACAATGTGGTGACAGTTACGCTAGTTATTCATTCAATAATAGGGAACATACTATTTTATTCTGGTTCTACACATTCTTTCATATCTTGCAAGTTTAGTATAACTATTCAAGCGCCACCTCAAAATTTATAGGATAAGTTATCTTTTAGAATAGAAAATAGGAAAATTATCGTGTCCATGGTTTATAACTCCTCCCTGGTAAACGTTTGTGGACTGAACCTCCCAGAAAATCTTGTCCGACTTCCTTTAGTGGAGTTCGATGCTATCTTGGGAATAGATTGGCTATTTTATACAAATCCAACATCAACTGTCAGGAAAGATAGATCACTCTTCACATCCCAAATAAACCTTCAATTATTTACAAGTGTAATGAGGAAGATGAATCTACTTTAGAATTATTGTATCGAGTGTGGATATTAATTCATTATGAGCAAGCATGTCTAGATAAAATGGTTGAGACAAAGGAGAGAATCATGCTTGAGGACATGCCCATCATGAGGGATTACACTAATGTATTCCCTAAATATTTATCTGGACTCCCTCCTGATCGAGAGATTTAGTTATAAATTGAACTTATTCCTATATCTCTACCTATATCAAAGACACCTTATAGAATGGACACGGTAGAGATAGAATAACTAAAGAAGCGGTAACTGGAGAATAAGGATAAGGGTTTTATATGCTTGAGTTCTTCCCCATGGGGTGTGCCAGTCCTATTCATCAAAAAAAAGGATGGATCAATGTACCTCTGCATTTATTATCATTAGATAAATAAAATAACAATAAAAAAACAAGTATCACCTGCCTTAGATAGATGACTTGTTCGATCAGCTTCATGGGGCCAGTTATTTCTCTAAGTTGGACCTTTGATCTGGATATCACCAATTAACAGTAAGAAAGGAAGATATTCCCAGGAATCCCTTTAAAATTAGGTATAGACACTATAAGTTCACAGTGATTCCCTTCGAACTCACTAATAATCCAGCAATTTTCATGGATTTAATGAATAGAGTCTTTAGATATTACCTTGAAAAAAAATTTGTAGTCTTTATTGATGATATTCTGATATACTCCAAGAGCAAGGTGGAACATGGGGATCATTTGAATATAGTGCTAAACACTATGTGAATGGATAAGATGTATGAAAAGTATAGTAAATGTGATTTCTATATGGAGAAATTATCATTAATGGGGTATGTTATCACCAGCAAAGGGATATCCACGTACCCTTCCAAGACAAAGGTGATTGAAGAGTGGCATAGGCCAACGTCTGTAATGAAGATCCACAGATTTTTTGTTCAAGCTGGGTATTATTGATGATTTGTGAAGAAATTTTTACGATTTTCAAACCTAAGGACCAAGATGACATGGAAGGGAGTAAAGTTTTTCTCGACTCATAAATGTGAAGATGGTTTCAAGGAGTTGAAAAATATGCTTATCACTACGCCAGTACTCACACTCCCAAAAAGTAGATAACTCTTTATGGTGTATAGTGATGCTTCAAAGAAGGTATTAGGATGTGTGCTAATAAAAAATGATAAAGTGATAGATTATGCCTCAAGGTAGCTGAAAATCCATGAGCAAAACTATCCTACACATGATCTGGAGTTGGTAGCAATGATCTTTGTGTTAAAAATCTGGCAGCATTATCTCTATGGGGAGAAGTACGAGATATATATTGACCACAAGAGTATCAAATATATATTCACACAAAAATAGATTAATATGCACCATAAAATATGGATAGATCTCATCAAGGATTATGACTTCTCAATCCACTACCATCCCAGTAAGGCAAATAAGTTGTCGGATGCTCTAAGTAAAAGGGATCCTACATCTTTATCGAAGATGATAATGGAAAAGGATCTATCTTATTCGATTTGTAGAGGATCGAAAGGGGAATAATTAAGATAGTAGCATCATAAAACCTTTCTCAAATTATTGTTCAACCATCCCTCATGAAGAAAATAAAGGATTCTTAAAAAAAATATGTGTAAATTCAAAAAAGGGTGGAAGCTATCAGAAATGGTAAATCCTCCGATTTCAAAATTGAAAAGGATGGAGTTGTAATATTTGGGTCATGATTATGTGTACCATCCAATCTAGAGATAAAGAAGGATATTTTGAATGACACACATAGATCTAACTTCTCTATTCACCCAGGGAGCACAAAGATGTATCGAGATCTCTGAGAGAACTTCTGGTGGGACAATATGAATAAGGAGATTATTGAGTATACATCAAAGTTCTTGGTTTGTTAATAAGTGGAGGATGAAAGATAGAATTATAAGGGGATGATGAAACCACTACCCATACCAACATGGAATTGGGAGAACATTACCATGGAATTTTTCACTAGACTTCCAAGGACATCCAAAGGAAACAATGATATATGGGTCGTTGTGGATCATCTTATGAAGATAGCTCAATTTATTCCAATTCGATAGGACTTATCATTGGATCAACTTGAATGGATATACATCAAAGAAGTGTAAAAGATTCATGGAGTACCACTATCTATTGTATTTGATCGTGATCCAAGATTCACATCGAAGTTCTAGAAAAGTCTATAACATGCTCTAAGCACTAGAATGAACTTCAGCTCAAACTGATGTCCAATCTGAGCGAACTATTCAGAAACTGGAAGATATGTTGAGAGCATGTTCTATGGACTTAAAAAGAGGATGGGACCAACATCATACTCTAGTTTAATTCTCCTACAACAACAGTTTCCACTCGAGCATCTAAATGGAACCATATAAATCCATTTATGGGAAAAGGTGTAGAACATTGGTGTATTGGGATGAAGTTGGTTAGCGTAAGCTGCTAGGACCTGAAATGGTAGAAGAAATGGTTGACAAGGTGAAAATCATTCAGAAACACATTAAGGAAGCCCAAAGTAAATAGAAGAGTTATGCAGATAGTCGTCGATGAGACCTTGAGTTCAAAGTTTTAGACATTGTATTTCTACACATATCTCCAAGGAAGAAGGTCATGAGGTTTGGGAAAAGGGAAATTTAAGTCCCAGGTACATCAGCCCCTTCGAGATTCTTGATCATATTGGGGATGTGGCCTATCTACTGGAACTTCTACCTACTATGTCTAAAGTACATGATGTCTTCCATGTATCCATCTTAAGGAAGAACATATAAGATCCTTCACATGTACTCTCTTCAGAGGTGGTACAGTTGGAACATGATCTTTCTTATGAGGAGAATCCAATAAAGATATTATATCGTAGAGATAAAGTTCTTCGTAACAAGACTACTCACCTAGTCAAGGTACTATAGCGGAACCATAAGTTAGAAGAGGCAACATGGGAACTAGAGGAAGCAATGAAGGAAAAGTACCTGCACCAGTTTGTGGCCTAGAATGTAAAATGAAATTTTGAGGGAGAAATTTCTTAAGGGGGGAAGAATATAATGACCCAATGTTTTTCAATAGAAATTTTATTATTATGATTATGTCATATAATCACATAAAATCACAACATAATGAACTACTAAATACTATGTGACCATTAAACATAATTTTGACACTTCTTTATTTTGAATTTTGAAAATATGACATTCACGGTTGCGATGAGTAAGATATTTGGAGTCTGATAAGGAAAACATAGTTTTTAGTAAATAGTAACTTACCCTTATGAATAGTAACATACCTTTATGAATAGTAATGTGACCCTTATGAATATTAAACAGTAAAAAAGAATAGTAACCTCATCCATGAATGTATAAATAAAATTTAGGCATCTTATAAGTGATAATATGGTCATAGTAAAAGTATTGGTATTTTTGTAAGTCATAAATAATTAATTAAAATTAATAAATTAATTTAAAATAAAATTTATTTTCCTAAAAGGTTTTTATAAATTATGAATTTAATGTCTTCTGGTTTTAAGATAATTTTATAATGCCTTATGTAATTTTTGAAAGCATTATAAAATCAGTTATAGTTTTAAAATCTGTATTTTTTCAAGTAAATTGTGATTTTAATTAAAAATAAAACTAATCATATTTATAAATTTTTTTTTGAAAAATGAATTTTATTTTTGGATTCTACACATTGAAAAATGGTTAGGATGAATTTTTTGGGATTTTTCTGAAATACATGAATTTTTGGTGAATAGTAAAATACATTAATTTACCGTATAAATACATTATAATTTAAATCCACTATTCCTGAAATCATAAGTGATGTAAGAACATAAATCTACAACTTAAATGAACATATTACTATTTTTGGTCTTGGAATATTCACTATTTCTGGTCTTGAGGGAAATTAATAAACTAAGGAATTAAATATTATGAAACCCCTCCTCTCCTCCACTATAAATACCACTCCTCCTTACCTCTTATCTTCACACCTCTCAAGCCTTGTGCCTTCCATAAATTCTAACCAAATCTCTCCCCAATCTCCCTCCCCACATCTAACAGCCCTTTGTCTCTTAAAAATACCAAATCCTTTCCCCTTAAGAGGCTCTCAAGGAAGGTTGATTCAAGAGGTAAATTTTCTCTTTTATTTTTTTCATTTTTTAAGTTCTTTTGTTCTTTTTTCTTTCCTAACCTATAATCATCCAAATGGTATGAGAACTCTAGTAAAATAAATGTACTAGAGTTTTTTTATTATAATGGGACAATTAATTATCATCTCTCCTTTCCCCGCCTTTTATTTGAAAGAAATGAAAACACCGTTTGAGATGTGTTAATTTAGCGCATTCAAGGACAACGGGTTATCAATTTCTATTACTATATTCAATTCTGGTCATGAAACCATTTTTATAGTTTAACCTGAATATTAAATATTTATTTTATCTTATTTTAGTTTCTTTAATCCTTTTTTCTCACATGACGTAAAATAATAATACAAAACAATTTTATTGTGAGAAAAATCGCTAAAATTAATTCAAGTGTTCATCATTAATGTTTTATATAATGATTCAATTTCAATCCAAATAATCAAATGAATTTTATAACCATGTAATCTCATATATGTTCACTAATTTCATATAACTTCAATTATGGACAACCACTTTCATCTTACATGTTTATCCCTTCATGAAAATAATTAAACCGATCATAAAAAAACCAAGAAAATAAACGGACCCAAACAACGAAATTGAACCACCTAACTCATCAAAATAGTCATGAATGAACTTAAAAAGGTTATACTAAATATTTTACATATTGAATAAGTTATTTAATTATTAATTAATGAACCTAATTTTATTATTCAGGTCATTAATATCAAGTGGAGAACACTATCGGACTTAAGGTAAGGGATCCTCTCTATTTCACTTTTATTCAAGATTGTCCTCTATGTTATATCCTTTTATGTGTAATTCCTAGTGATGGGGTATGATTATGAACCTCCCCCATATAGTCCTCATGGTTTTTAAATGATTATAAACCTATTTATCTCTCATTAATCCCTCTTAAGTACACATGATACCATGCCGATATTCCGTAAGGGATTCCACCCAAACCTCCTTTATTCCTTCAGGTTTCTTTATTTTCCTTTTTACCTAAATGTGGTTTCCTATTATTCTTATATTCATCTTATAAATTATATTTTAATTTTCCAAACTCATTTATCAAGTTCCATTAGTCATTCTCTTTCATGGATATACATGTTTTTAAGTGATTCCATCCTCAACGCTTCCCGATAAGAAAACTTGTTTTGAGGGAAATTCCTGAATTATTAACCGATCTCAAGTGAATTATATATTCTGTTTTAATCCACCATTTTATTTATAAAATAAATATTTTTATTTTTAAAACCTTCTTGGTTCACTTTTGGTTTTTTATAAAGGATTGTTCCCTTTTCTATTTTAAAGGCTCTATAACATTTTCCTTAAAACTGCTCAAAAATGTTTTTATGCTAAAATTTCTTGAATACTTTTCTTACATGTGGTCACTTATACTTGAAATCATTTACCTTGATCATTACTATTTTCCCTTATTAATTTATTTATATATTTTAGTTCCTTTATTTCGTGGACACTTTTATGATACGACCATTTTTTTATTTTATTACAGGATTGTGATACCTAATTCTTTCCATGGGTATCCCTTATGTTTATGTAATATTGATAATGAATGATTATTTATGTGGAAAAAATATTCAGGAAAATTTAATATGGGTACGCCCATATAGTGCTCTAATTAATTGGGTAAAGTTAAGTTTCATGAGATATTATGTGTGACGGTTTTTGCAGTTAGTCTTGGATTGTGCTACTATGTGAAACGATCTTGGTGGTTAGCCTTGACTCATATTAAAGTCATGTTTTATGTTGATGTTAAATTTCTATAATTCCATGTTTATATGATTACATGTTTATATTTTAAGGTTCCATATGTTATATTCCTTTTTATATCATCATGTCGTGCCTGTTATTCCTTGTGATAATGATTTTTTCTTATGGTTATTCCCTTACGGGGATATTTAGCTCATCCCTTTGTTCATGTGTTCCCTAGGGTACCCTATGCAGATGCTTGAGAACAATGGAAGTTAGGATCTCAATTTGAATATTGAATAAAGAAGTGTTTTTTATAGTCCCATGTTTTTAGTTTTATGTATCTAGTATTCAAAGATACAAGAATTCATGGTCCTTGGCTTGTACTCTGATGTATAATTATGCTTAAAATCATGTAATGTTATGTGAAAAATATATGGTCACTATATTCTTATACTTGTATACTATGATAAATATTATTCTATATACTTTAAGGTAGAATCTTTCCCTAAGTAAACTTTTCTTAAGTTTCTTTTCTGGACCCATATTTCTGGATCCTAAGCAAGTTAGTTTCTTAGTTAAGAACTAAAGATTGTTTGTGAATCCATATTGTTTAACTTTGTTAAACAAACATTTTCTTTTAGGCTTAAAAGGAAAAGGTTTTTAAACCATTTTAAACCTAAAATTCACCCCTCCTCTTGTAATTGATCATCTACATCTATATTTTGATCATACAATTGGTATTAAAGGAGGTATCTGAAATACTTATACTTACATATAAGTTTTCTTTCTCAACTTTTCTTGCTTAAATTTACTTGATCAAATTTTTATTAAGATTTTATAATTTCTTGTTACTAATCCTTTTTGTGGTGAATGCATTTTTTATTTTTCTTATAGATATGGAATGAATGAAAATTGGTTCTATAGACAATTTAAATCCTACCATACCACCAATCTTTGATGGAAATGATTAGGAATAATGGAGAGATAGTATAAAGACTTTTGTTATTAACACTGGAGTGGATAATTTTGTTATTCTCACTAGTGAATACAAGATTCCTTAAAAAGAAATCATAACCATCATCAATCAGGAAAAACAAGAATATAAACTAAACTACAAGGTATGAAATAATCTTTTATGTTCAATGACCATGAATTTCTATATTCAAATATCTTATTGCAAAGCTTCCAATAGTATCCAAAAGAAACTTGAAGTTACACACTTTTTTACTTAAAAAGTGATAAAAACTAGAATATATATGTTAAGAGATGAATATCATGGTTTTATGTTTCCTTATGGATAACCAGTTTATAAAGTGCAACAAAGGTTTATGACTATCGTCAACATCCTTAAATCTATGAGAGAAAAAGGTCTTGATGATGAAGTTCTTGTGGACAAGATAATTGATATTATACCCAATGAGAGGGAATCTAAAATAACAGTTATTGATGAAAATAGGAAAGTATCTAATATTACTCTTGATGAGTTATTTGGAACTCATCTTCAGCATGAAACAAGAATAAAGAGAGATGTTGATTTCAACAAGAAAAATATTGGTAATGGAAGCGTTGCTTTCACTACTACATCTAAATCCAAAACTCCGAAAAGGGTAACTAGATCTAAATCTAAGAAATTTGTTGTTATATCTAAGTAAAGTGATAGTGATCAGTCTGAGAATGAACCATCCAATCTTTTTCAAAGGATGAACAAGATTGTGGGAAAGAAATATTTTTGGTATAGATATAATAAAAAAGACTGAAAGGATAAGAAATATTCTGAAGTAACTTATTATTAATGATAAAGGGCTGGACATATTATACCTGATTTTTCTATACTAAATAGAAAATATAGAAAGGAAATTCATTTTTAAAGGAATATAAAAAATTACTACAAGTCTAAGTCTAGGAAAGTTCTAAAAGCTAATGACACCTACAGTGATAGTGGTGGTGACTCTTTAGATGAATCTTTAGAATATGAATCTTCTAGTCAGAAGAATATTGTTCTTATACCCAGATTACCTATTGAAAATAATTGTATTATGGCTAAGGTACAAATTTTTGAATCTTTAACCAATATTTATTTAAATGAAAATTTTCCTAATGAAGAATATTATGAATCTTTGGATGAAGAATCTTCCCCATTAAAAGATAATACCTTAACTTCATTTAAAGAAGTTTCTAGATTTTCTAAATTACTAAAGAATGAGAACTATTAGGCAAAAAATAAGTTAGAGAAAAAAACTCTAGAATTTATGTTTTAACAAAATAAGTATCAGGTCTTTCTAAAGATATTGATCAGAAAACTCTTGATTTTAAAAATGTATCTAAAAACCTTAAGAAAGTTAATTCTAAGAAGGATAAACTGTAACGTCCCAACCTGGCTTACCATCAACCCGGTGGCCAGACTGGTGGTCACATGGCCTCAAGCGTGTCTCCCCGTATGCCAAAGGTTGCCGACTAGCAGTGAGGGTCTCAGGAGATGATAGTGGGGAGACTATACCCTCATATCAGAGTAACACAGCGGAATTAATAAAGTAAATATCATTTAATAGCGGAAGCAGTAAGCAATTGAAATACAGCAAGGAAAGATAGAATAATATCCATTTTATAAAAGGTGGCAAATGCCAGTTTACAATGCATGCATGTATATATGATGATACATTTCCAAAATCAGTAAACAACACAGCATGCTTTACAAACAATACAAAAATAAAAGACAACAAAGCTCAGCGGCAATCCCCTGAGCATCCCAAGCTCCTACTTGGTCCTTTTATCCTAACTCCTCAGGTATAAACAGCACACCACACAAACTAGGTCTTGTAAGCAAGAAGGTCTACTCGGGTACCCCAGTGCAATGGTGGCCCGAGTAGGGTGTGAGATATGAATCTCAGTAGGCCGGCACGACCGGTGTCAAACTCAATCCAGACAGTGTATAATAATTAAACCGTGAGCAGGTGTGGAGAAATAGGTAAACATAATTACATAAGTAAATAACACTCGTCCAAGTTCCCAAAGGACACCTGACGGTTATACCTGCTTCAGCTCGTTGCTGGTAAAGTAACCTGATCATGTCACCATATATATATATATATATAATGTATTTATATTATATATGGTGTGGGGTAAGAATGCCTCCCACCCATTAGTAAAGAACAGCGGGCACGAGTTAGAAATGCCTCTTGTCACTATGAGTAGACTGAAAAGGGGTAAGAATGCCTCCCTTCCATACACATATAGTGAAATAGCGGGCACGAGGTAAGAATTCCTCTCGTCCCTAGTATACAATGGCAACGAGGTAAGAATTCCTCTCGTTCCTAGAAGATACTAGAAAGGGGTAAGAATGCATCCATTCCATCACTTTCATTCAACTTTCATGGGGTATAACTACCTCCCATCCATCATATTTATAATACTGGCATGGGGTATAACTGCCTCCCCTCCAAACATGTAAAACATCACTAGAAGTCAACTGGAAAGGGGTAAGAATTCCTCCCTTCTAGACATGTACTATCACACTGGCATGGGGTATAACTGCCTCCCATCCAGACACGCAAACATTCAGAGTATATGGAATGGGGTAAGAATTCCTCCCATCCATAACCATACACATTCATTATTAGAATTATAATACAATTCATAAGGCAGTACCTCTTATGCATTTCAAGTAAACATTCCACATTCACAATCAAACATATCGATCATTTCTATATAAGTTCCCATATGCACGTTCATCATAAGTATACTTAAGGCAACTCCTCCCAAGTATCTATATCAAGGTATTCACATATTCATTTTACTAACATAAGTCATGCTCATTACGTTATCTGAAGGCGTGGTCACACCACCCTAGTCCGTTCATTCTAGTTTAACCATTTCATCTTAAAGGATATGTTTTTATCAATCTCTAACCCTTTGATACCTTCTAGAGTAAATATGTCACTTAGTCTTAGGTAATCCCACTAAGGTTACCATCTTACTCAATTTTCCTAACATGGAAAATTGACCCAAGCACGAGTATCATAGCCATATCATTCTACTTGTCTCAACCAAGCAAGTTCACACACAAGCATCAAACAGGCACCACAGCAATCCAGCAAGCAAGCATAAAAATTCTATCACTACTTTTTATCTTAAAGACAGTGCACCTATGATTGGGGGGTTTTATTATTAAATCATTAGTTTATTTATCAGGTAACCATTTTTATCTTATTCCTGCAATTCAGACTATTTGCACAGAAGCAGTCAATCGGTACTAACTTGCATAATTAAAATAATAAGGCAGTGCAATATTAAATTCACTTTCACTTTAATTAAAAAGGCAAGGAGAGGGAGCCTACCTCAAGGTGGATCCATCCGTCCACTCCGACTCTTGGCACTTTCTAACTAAGAGTCGCAGGTGAGTCGCAGGCGAGTCGCCTAGCCTTTGGCGACTCGAAACCATGCCAAAACCTCGAACGCGCTATAAATGACATGCTAGGAACTCATAAACATCAAAATCCCCAAAATAAACAAGTGAGAAACAAAGAAAGAGGTTAAAACCTTACCCCGAAACTAGCCCGGTGATTCGAAACCACCCGAAACGCTTCGCCTTCGGCAGCGATTGCCAGAACGCGCACCAAGGAGTCCCTACGGACCTTCCGCATAACCTAGAACCAAAATATGACTAAAAATCGGATCACCTCCAAACCCTAGGGTTTGGCCGCACCTCACCGGGCACTTATTAGGTCGAAAAGAAACTGGAAGAAGGGAGGAGAAGCAAGAGGGGAGCTTACTATGGAGATTCGATGAAGAAACGGCCGGAAATCGGAGGAGGAACCTTGACCGAGAGGAGGTCGTAAGGGGGGTGTCGTGTGCGGCTCAAGGGAGATCCCATCCCTATGTGTCGTGCGGTTTGAGTGAGGGTGAGGGAGATATTAGATTAGGTTTTTATTTATTTAATTTTCTTTTACTTTAATTTTAAACAAAAACCTAAACTCACCCACGAGCACGGTTTGACCCGCACGGTTTTCCAAACTGTGCGCAAACCGTGCGGAGTCCTCTACCTCCAAGACATCCGCTACACAGGCTAGGCGCACGGTTTGGAAAACTGTGCATATCCCGTGCACTAGCCACTGCCACCTTTAATAAGGTCGCACGGTTTGGGCCGCACGGTTAGCCAAACTGGGCGCCAACCGTGCGCCCTCTGCAGCTCTTAAAAACAAGGGTCTGGTGCTTCAAAAACCTCTTGGGCCACCCTAGAAACTTAACGGGCCTTCTCCCACACCCAAAAACATTAAAAGGAAGGGTTCAAACATACGGAACCTTGTTTCAAATCCTGGTATTCAAAACGACTGGTTCAGTAAACGAAAAGTTCAAAAACCTTCAAGTTTTAGTCCGGTTCAAAACGTGGGTCATTACAACCTTCCCACCTTAGAACTTCTCATCCCCGAGAAGCCTTCGGGAACAACATACACATCACGCATCCTACAAGGGTCGAGAATATTCGTTCAAATGATCATGTTGCATTCACAAACGTCCAACACACCCTTAAGCATCCATTAAATGCTACGGTGCTTAAGTCACCAAAACACGAGCCAACGCTCGTTTCCCAATCGAAACACCAAGACGGCTCTTCCCAAGCCTATCTAACCAGAGACATGAACCCATCGTCACCTCGCCAAGCATCCAGCTACAAGTACTTCCCACCTTAGATTTTTAAGTTTAAACGACCAACTCCAAACTACAGTTCGGACCACCGTTGGATTTTACTTTCAAAGCATGCCCCAAGCGTTCCCACGACGCTCCTAGCGTGATTTGAAACATATCACACAGTTAGTTCCCCATCGACCTCAAGGCCCAAGTCGAGCCGGTTGTTCATATAAGGCACCGGCTGACACAAACCGCACTCACACTTATCTGACGATGTGCCTTAAAATGGTTCTCCACCAACCATATTCATTTAAACCAAGGAGGAAAAGAGTCAAACCTCAACAACTGACCATTAAAAAGATGCCCATCTTAGATGGCCGGCGTATTTCGAGAAAAACCACAATGCCTCCTCCAAGGCACCTTACTTTTTTCAAAATCACGCTCATTGAATCCTACACTCGACTTCTGATGACGTTTCCAAGATCAAACCATACAAGAAACCACGCATCCCACGTGCAACGCCGAAAGAGAACCATCCGGTCAAGCCCAACGGCTTAAAAGCATTAGCGCAGATAAGACCTACACTCTCTTAGTGCATCTTGGATGAGGACAAGATAGGGGACATGTTTTTCGCTAAGTAGAATACACTAAGAGGTTTGAACGTATTCCAGTTAATCATACCATACTATGGGAAGGAAGAACGGTCGAACCTCAACTGGTAGACTTCAGAGAAGGAACTCAACTTCACCTACCGACATATCCACACGTTTTAAACTTTCATGCCTCACATGCATTCAAACACGACCAACCCATTTCTAAAGGCATTTCAAGAAGCATCCATTCCACGTGAAAGGGAACATTTACCAGATTTGATGCGACACGCTCCCAACCTTAGGAGTGTCCTGATCATCGAAGGGAAAGATGATAACCTAGCTAAGCACAAAAACGCTAGTACACAAACACCGCAAATGATCATGCGACACTCTTCCACCACAATCACATCACCAAACAAACGAAGAAGATCCAAAACAAGGAAACTAGCGTGTCACAACACACGAGTCATTCTAAATCCATCCCGAACATTGGGACGAAATAATTCTTTAACGTCGGCCCACTCTACTGAGGAGATGACCCAAAGCCGCAACAAAAGTCAAATCCCAACGACCACCCATCCGAACAAGGGTGTCATTGGAAAAACAAGAGTCCAACAAGGGACAAGGCACCCAAACAACACCTCACGTCAGAAAACCCACAAAAAGAGCAAGGCATTAAAACGCTAAGGGTGCTACCAACCAAGGGCTAGCCCCTTACGAAGATCAAACATCGACCCTAACGACGGGTCATGCCAAACAAAGTCACTATGCTCAAAAGCCAATCATCAAGCCACCACTAAAGAAACAACACCCACGGAAACACCTACGGTCCCGTTCCAAGGCAACTCGACGAGAATCTCAAAACTACCCCCTTACACTAGGGTCTCAACACACCACTACGGGTTCAATTAACAAGCCCCTTTCTATTAAACCACATTAATCATTAACCATTTTAAAAGATCCAACTACACATCCAAGCAAAGAGGCAAGTTCCGCAAAACTTCCTTTTTTAAAACTTTAACATTCAAAGATATCCCATCTTTATCAATCAAAGATCAAAACAAAACCATTAAACAAAATGTCAACCTACTAGGGTCCCATTCTATCCATCTCGGGTTCTTCCAAAAATCAACCCCAAAGCAGTTATTCAAATTCTTTTAAAATTTCAAACACCCCAACTGTGTTATCTCATTTAACACTTCCCAAATGACCTACTCGGGTCTAGTTGCAATTACACATTCACTGATTCATTTCAAATTAAAGCCACACAATTATTACATTTAAAACCATTTCAAGACACCTCATGGTTATTTTATTTAACATGGGTTTTCATTTCCCAATTCATGAAGCACCCATACACTTCATGGATTGAAAATTGATTCCCCTTTTTATCAAAACCATATTCCAATTCAGAAGTTAACAGGATCACATACAATTGCCCAAGTATATGGATGGCCATCTACCAACCTATAAAGTGTTCATACACTTTATAAATTGGCATTTGGCTCCCCTTTTTAATCAAAACTAACTCACTTAGCATTTTAAAATTTTAACACCCCTTTTCAAAAGTTTGATTACACGAGTTACCTTTTCCCAGCTATAAGGTTCCCATACACCTTACAACTAAAAACTGGCTCCCGTCGTAATCGCAACCAACATATTTTAGCCCATGAAAATATTTACATATAAAAACTTAACTAGCATGTTCTCGTTAGCAGTAAACACAGCAGCATTCTATATGACATAAACATGTTATAACATATAAGCATGGCATATAATCACTTAAGCATATTATATAGGCAAGATAAGATGCGACTACATGGCATGGCACATGAATGACATGTTAATTCCTATGTTCCTAATATGATGCATGGGACGCAGCTTTCTTGCCATATCAGGCCAAGGGTAAAATTCAAGGAATTTTATAAACCATAAGCAGCAGAAAATACAACAGTCACTCAAGGTGAAACCATATCCAATGTAACAGAAACAACATGAAAAACAATTCCCAGCCCTGGCCTCTTGGTCATTTCCCGTACATGGGGTGATCAGTCCCAAGCACGGCTATTAGCCAAGCACCAACACTTTCCTAATCTCCTGTCTACCGACCCAAAATAGTAAGTCAAAAAGAAAAGAAACACCTCTGATACCACTTTGTAACATCCCGACCCGGCTTACCATCGAATCGGTGGTCGGACCGGTGGTCACATAGCCTCAAGTGCGTCTCCCCGTACGCCAGAGGCTACCGACTAGCAGCGAGGGTCTCGGGAGATGATAGTGGGGAGACTATACCCTCATATCAGAGTAACGCAGCGGTATTATCAGAGTAAATATCATTTAATAGAGGAAGGAGTAATCAATTGAAATACATCAAGGAAATACATAATAATATCCATTTTATAAAAGGTGGCAAACGCCAGTTTACAATGCATGCATGTATAGATGATGATACATTTCTGAAAGCAGTAAATAATACATCATGCTTTACAAACAATACAAAAAGAAAAGACAGCAAAACCCGACGGGAATCCCCTGAGCATCCCAAGATCCTGCTTGGTCCTTTGCTCCTAACTCCTCAGGTACAAACAGCACACCACACAACCTAGGTCCTGCAAGGAAGAAGGTCTACTCGGGTACCACAGTGCAATGGCGGCCCGAGTAAGGTGTGAGATATGAATCTCAGTAAGCCGGCACCACCGGTGTCAAACCCAATCCAGACAGTGTATAATAATTAAACTGTGAGTAGGTATGGAGAAATAGGTAAATAGAATTACACGAGTAAATAACACTCATCCAAGTTCCCAAAGTACACCTGACGGTTATACCTTCTTCGGCTCGTTGCCGGTAAAGTAACCTAATCATGTCACTACATATATGTATATAATGCATTTAGATTATATATGGTGTGGGGTAAGAATGCCTCCCACCCATTAGTAAAGAACAACGGGAACAATGTAAAAATGCCTCTCGTCCCTATGAGTCAACTGGAAAGGGGTAACAATGCCTCCCTTCCATACACGTATAGCGAAATAGCGAGCACAAGGTAAGAATGCATCTCGTCCCAATTATACAATGGCAAAGAGGTAAGAATGCCTCTCGTTCCTAGAAGATACTGGCAAGGGGTAAGAATTCCTCCCTTCTGTCACTTTCATTCAACTGTCATGGGGTATAACTGCCTCCCATCCATCATATTTATAATATTGGCATGGGGTATAACTGCCTCCCATCCAAACACGTAAAACATCACTAGAATTCAATTGGAAAGGTGAAATAATGCCTCCCTTCTAGACATGTACTGTCACACTGGCATGGGGTATAACTGCCTCTCATCCAGACACGCAAACATTCAGAGTAGATGGCATGGAGTAAGAATTCCTCCCATCCATAACCATACACATTCATTATCAGCATTATAATACAATGCATAAGGTAGTACCTCTTATGAATTTCAAGTAAACATTCCACATTCACAATCAAACATATCGCTCATTTCTATATAAGTGCCCATACGCACGTTCATCACAAGTATACTTAAGGAAACTCCTCTCGAGTATCTATATAAAGGTATTCACATATTCATTTTACTAACATAAGTCGTGCTCATTGCGTTATCCCAAGGCATGGTCATACCACCCTAGTCTGTTCATTCTAGTTTAACCATTTCATCTTAAAGGATATGTTTTTATCAGTCTATAACCCTTTGATACCTTCTAGAGGAAATATGTCACTTAGTATTAGGTCATCCCACTAAGGTTACCATTTTATTCAATTTTCCTAACATAGAAAATTGACCCAAGAACGAGTATCATAACCATGTCATTCTACTTGTCTCAACCAAGCAAGTTCACACACAAGCATCAAACAGGCACCACAGCAATCCAGCAGGCAATCATAAAAATACTATCACTAATTTTTATCTTGAAGATATTGTACCTCTGATTGAGGGGTTTTATAGTTAAATCATTAGTCTAGTTATAAGGCAACCATTTTTATCTTATTCCTGCAATTCACACTATTTTCATAGAAGCAGTCAATCGGAACTAACTTGCATAATTAAAATACTAAGGCAGTGAAATATTAAATTCACTTTCACTTTAATTAAAAAGGCAAGGAGAGGGAACCTACCTCAAGGTGGATCCATCCGTCCACTCCGGATCTTGGCACTTTCTAACTAAGAGTCACATGCGAGTCGCCTAGTCTTTTATGACTCAAAACCACGCCAAAACCTCAAACGCACTATAAACAACATGCTAGGAACTCATAAACATCAAAATCCCCAAAATCAACAAGTGCGAAACAAAGAAAGAGGTGAAAACCTTACCCCGAAACCAACCTGACGATCCAAAACCACCCGAACCGCTTCGCCTTCGGCGGCGGTTTCCATAACGCGCACCAAGGAGTCCCTACGGACCTTCCGCATAACCTAGAACCAAAAGAAGACTAAAAATAAAATCACCTCCAAACCCTAGGGTTCGGCCGCAACTCACCGGGCGCTGATTAGGTTGAAAATAAACTGTATGAATGGAGGAGAAGCAAGAGGGGATATTACCATAGAGATTCGACGAAGAAACGGCCGGAAATCGGAGGAGGAACCTTGACCGAGAGGAGGCCGGAAGGGGGGGTGTCACGCGCGGCTCAAGGGAGAGCCCCTCCCTATGTTTCGTGCAGTTTGAGTGAGGGTGAGGGAGAGATTAGATTAGGTTTTAATTTATTTCATTTTCTTTTACTTTAGTTTTAAACATAAACCTAAACTCACCTGCGAGCACGGTTTGACTCGCACGGTTTGCCAAACCGTGTGCAAACCGTGCAGAGTCCTCTGCCTCCAATACATCCGCTACACGGGCTAGGCGCACGGTTTGGAAAACCGTGTGTTGCCCGTGCACAAGCCACTGCCTCCTTTAATAAGTTCGCACGGTTTGGGCCGCATGGTTAGTCAAACTGTGTGCCAACCTTGTGCCCTCTGAAGCTCTTAAAAACAAGGGTTTGGTGCTTCCGAAACCTCTCGGGCCACCCGAGAAACTTAACAGACCTTCACCCACACCCAAAAAAAATAAAAGGAAGGGTTCCAACCTTCGGAACCTTGTTCTGAAGCCTGGTATTTAAAACAACTGGTTCAGTAAATGAAAAGTTCAAAACCTTCGGGTTTTAGTCTGGTTCAAAACTTAGTTCATTACATAAACTTTCTTAGGATCTTGAAAATGTTATTTATAAGAAAAATGTTTTATACAATAACTCAAATTCTAAAACCAATGACTATGAGCATAAGAATTTATTCATCATACTAAAATCTGAAATTTCTTCCTTAAAGAAACTTTTATCAAATTTTAATATGGGAAGAAAATAATTTGATAAAATGTATTCACAACTTCATCCTATTATGAATAGTTCTGGATTTGGTTATACTCACTCAAAACATGTTTTTAGTCATAATTATTTCATTCCCCAGAGTGATCATTTTTTCACTAAGTGTCAATGTGGTGGAAATTGGGAGAAAAAAATTCTTTAAATAAAACTCAATCCTTATGTTTTCATAAAGCTTACTTTTCTAAGAAAATGTGGATACCAAAGATTTTACTTTCTAACAATTTTGGATCCAAGAAAGTTTGGATTCCAAAATTCTAACTTTTTTGTTTTCAGGAAAATAAAGGAAGTGCAAACAATAATACATAGTACATGGATAGTGGATTTTCTCAGCACATGAATGGTAGAAAAGCTTCTTTGAAAATATTATCAAGGCGAAATGAGGAAAAGTAACTTTCAGAGATAATACTCAAGGTTAAATTCTTAGTATAGGTAAAATTTTCTTCTTGGAAAAGCTTTAATTTCAAATTTTTTATTTATTAAAGGTCTTAATCACAACCTTATAACTATAATACAATTATGTGATGAAGGTTACCTTGTAAATTTTAGGAATAATAAACGCTTAGTAAAAAATTACAAGGAAAAGTTTATCCTCTCTACCCATAGGCGTAATAATGTTTATACACTTAACTTATAAGACCTTATGATCCAAGACCTACCTTTCCTTAGTGCAATGGAAGATGAATCTTGGTTATGGTATAGCAGACTAGGACATTGTAACCTTAGGAACCTATGAAAACTCTCAAAGAAAAGACTTTTTTAAAGATCTACCAGAGCTTAAATTTGATTCTTCAAAATTTTGTGATCCCTTTCAATATGGAAAGAAAAACAATTCAAGCTTTAAATCAATGAATAAAGTCTAAACTATTGATTCATTACATATAGTGCATATGTATCTTTTTGGTGCAACACAAACTGAAAGTATTGGAGGCAAATACTATGTATTTTTTTAGTTAATGATTACACAAGATTTACATGGGTCTATTTTCTAGAAAATAAATATGAATCCTTTTGTTATTTTAAATATTTTTCAAATAAAGTTAAAAATAAGAAAAAACCTTCCATTAATAACTATTCATAGTGATCATGGAGGAGAATTTTAAAATTCATATTTTGAAACTTTTGTAGTAAGAAAGGCATTAATCATAATTTCTCAGTTCCAAGAACTCCTCAACAAAATGGTGTTGTTGAAAGAAGAAATATAATTCTTCAAAAGATAATGAGAACCATTTTGAGTGAATATTCTATTTCTCAAAAATTTTGGGATGAAGTTTTAAGTGCTTCTTATTATACTATAAATCGAGTTTTAATTAGACCATTTCTTAATAAAACACCTTATGAATTATGGACTAATTGAAAACCTAAAGTTTCTTACTTCAAAGTATTTGAATGCAAAGTATTCATTTTGAATAATAAAGATAACTTACATAAATTCACACCCAAATTATATGAAGGAATTTTCTTAAGCTACTCCACTACTTCTAAGGTTTATAGAGTTTTTAAAAAAAATTATTGTACTGTTGAAAAAATAGTACAAGTTAAATTTGATGAAATTGATCCTTTTGTTTTTAAACAACCCCAACCAACATCTTTGGATGTATTTTCAAAAAAATGATTATCAACATTTGATGGAAGGTTATTATAATAAGGAAAATAATCAAAAAAATGTTTCTGAAGTATTCACCCCTGAAGATTTTCTCCCTTATGTTGATGAATAGGTTTTACAAAACCCAAATCAGTTATTTCTTAAGAATCATCCAGTGATAGTATCATTGGTGATGTAAAATAACTTGTAAGGACTAGAAGTTCTTTAATAAATGAAGTAGAACGTCTAGCATTTCTTTCCCAATAATAATTTAAAAGCATTGATGAATCTTTAGGTCATGATTATTGGATTAAAAACATGAAAGATGAACTAAATTAATTCAAAAGGATAAAAATTTGGACCATGGTTGAAAGACCTAAGGAAACTTCTGTAATAGGAGTAAAATGGGTCTTTAGAAATAAATTCGATGAAAATGGAATCATTGTAATAAATAAAGAAATATTAGGTGGTAAAGGCTATAATAAAAAAGAATTAATATACTATGAAGAAACTTACCCTCTAGTAGCAAGGCTTGAATCTATTCGTATTCTACTTTCCTTTTAAGCATTCTTTAATTTCAAACTTTTTCAAATGGACTGAAGTGTGAATTCTTTAATGGATATGTTCAAGAGGAAGTTTATATTGAACAGCCCCCTAGTTTTGAAGACACAAAACATCTTGAAGATTTTTTCAAACTTACAAAATCTTTATATGGACTTAACAAGCACCTAGAGCCTGGTATGATATACTTATAGAATTTTTGTTACAAAACGATTATGTTAAGGGAACTGTTGATCCAAATATTTTTATAAATAAATATAAGAAAAATGTTTTGATGGTTCAAATTTATGTTGATGACATTATATTCAAATCAACTCAGCAATATTTAACTCACCCATTTTCAAATCTTATGAAATCTGAGTTTCAAATTAGTATGATGGGTGAGTTAACATTTTTCCTTAGTTTTAAAATTTCTCAAAAATAGGAATGAACTTATATATCTCAACATAAGTATATTAAATATCTTCTTAAGAAGTATGGATATGAAAATACTAAAATTATAAGAACTCCAATCGGTATCTCAAACTCTCTTGATCTTGATGAAGCTGGGAAACCAATGGATCAAACATATTTTAGGGGTATGATAGAAATTTTATTATACCTAACAACTAGTCTTCCAGAATTAATGTTTTAAGTATTATTATGTGAAAGATATAAATCTAATCCAAATTAATCCCATTTAAAATCAGTGAAAATAATTTTTCGATATTTGAAGGGAACCATGGACTTAGAACTTTTTTATTCTTCTAGAAGTGATTTTATCATAAAAAAAATTTCAGATAGTGATATTGGTGGATGTAGAATGGATAGGAAAAGTACATCAGGAACTTATCATTTCTTAAGACATTCATTATTTTCTTGTTCATGAAAGAAGAAACACTCAATATCACTTTCCACTCATTAAGTTTAATATGTATTAGATGGAAGTTGTTGTGATCAAGTGTTGTGGATGCAACACACAATCACAAACTATGACATGAGTCTTACCAAAACAAAGATATTTTGTGATAATAAAAGTGTATTTTCCCTAAGAAAAAACCCTTTACATCACTCTCATGAAAAGCACATAGATATTAGGCATTACTTTCTTAGGGATCACACACTTAAAAGAGATATCATTCTTCTATTTATCGGAATTCAAGATAAACGTTCTGACATTTTTACAAAATCTTTACCCTCCGATAGATTTGAATACATTAAAAAAAATTTAGGAATGATAACTGTAAGGTAATATTCTATATTAAATATTTGTTGAAACCTATATCCTTACATTAAGAAACTCCTTTTCATAGGGGGATTACATTTGTTTATTTTCCTTAAATTTTTCTTTCCTTAATAAATTTTTTGGAACCAAAAATTTTTCATTTCCATAATAAATATTTCAAAACCAAAAATTTTTCCTTTATTTAATAAAAATTTCCAGATTCTGAGTTCTTCAAGAAGAATATTATCAATATTAACAATTCTTAATGATAAATCTAGAAGGTATGTTTCCTTAATTAAATCTTCATAATTTTTTTTGTTGGTATTTCTATATTGTTTTAAGAAAACTTTATCGGATTCACTTTCCCTAAATCATATTTTTCCTTAAAAAGGATCAAAACCTATAAAAACTTTCTTCAGTATTGATATCAATCTTCAGATAATATCAAGATTATATAAATCATTTTATTTATTTGGTTATTTGAACTGTCACCGCAAAGCCTATATAAAGGCCCCTCATATTTGCGTCCCACATTGGTTTTTCCACTATTTTTTGCGCCAAATCTCTTCCAAATTTCAAATCAGATGTTTAGTTTTCTCAGTCTCCTTAGGTTTTAAATGTCCCTTTACATTTTCTCGCAAAATCATATCACTTCAAACAAGGAACTCAAATATTGGAAAATTTACAGATAAAGGTGAGTCAATCCAAATTTCTTTCTAAAATATGATTCCCTAATTTCTAAAGTTATAAAGAATAATAGTTGGGAAAGTATTTTTGTAGCCAAGCCAAAGAATCAGGATCCAGTATATCCTGATATCCTTATTGAATTCTATGATACAGTTAGTTTTTATGAACAAGGAGGAAGATATTTTTTTTTTTAAAGAGGTATAGGAAGACTTACTCTTTATCTTTCAACAAAGAAGCTAGTATATTGGATATACCTTATGAGGGAGAGGATATATTTTGTTATCACAAGTTTAAAAAAAAGGAAGTAAGTTTTAAGTAGGTTAAATCAATCGAGTTCCTAGGACTTACAAAAATTAATTCACCCAATATCAATCACCTTACAGCCAACTACCATTTGTTAGATTTATGGATGCAAGGTTTTCTTATTCTGAGAAAGGGTGATAAGTACTCTCCTAAGAAAGATAAACCTTATCAAGTATATTCTCCAGAACATTAGCAATATCTAGAATGGAACCCTTAATTCTCATATTATTATGTATCCTGCAATCTTGTCGATAATCATTGTTCTTTATTTAGAATCCTTCAAAATTCCTTGTAGTTAAAAACCCATAACCTTTAATATTATATTTGTTGAGGGATGATACTCTAAGCAGAATGAAAATCAATTTCATCATTAAGTTAGGAGAGTTCTATGATCTTTCTGAAAGTGAGGTTCAGGCTATCAGTAAGAAAGGGGAATTAGCTGAAACTTCCAAGCAAACACTGAAGAAGTTAAAATAGAAAGAACCACAATCAAAAGAAAAAGAACCCATTCTAGAAACTCAGTAATCTCCACCCAAGACAAAAAATAATAGAAATTTTCTAGTGAAGTGGTAGCTAAGTTGAGAGAGTAGAATAATAATAATAAGGAAGGAGATAAAAGTTTTGGATTATACCCTATTGAGGCTAAGGCCTTGAAGATTCAGGTAACAGAAGAGCTTCAGAAGAAACCTAAAGAGAAAAAGATGAATAAGAAGATATTAGAAGACAAAATTTCCCAATCCTTTATTAAATATACATAGAAATATTCTAAAAAAATCCAGGTATTGGAAAACTTCTTATAAGAATCAGTTCCAATGGAAACTTCGAGAAAGAAAGTTTCATTTATGGAACCCATTGCTAAAGAATAAGTACAACAACAAGAAGAACAATAAGAAGAATAATAATAATATGAAAGTGAAGATGTAATCAAAATGGTGGAATAATACTATGAGAAATAAATTCCTTATGACAATTTGTCTATTAGAACTTCCCAAGATGAATCAACAAAAATAATATCAGAAGGGAAATATGATGATGCACAGGATGAGGTTAATAAACCTACTGATGATGAAATCAGAAATCATGATTTTCTTCATTCTGAAGATGTTAAGGAAGGTGATGATAAAGATGATGTTGATTATGATAAGATAATCCAAGTCTCTAATACTGAACAATAGACTCTGAAAGTAAATAAGGAAATCTCTAGAGATGGAAAAGGAAAACAAGTGGTTATTGGTTCTCGTAGAAAATATGTGGTTGTAAAATATAAGAAAGATGCTATTGGAACATACAAGAGGAAATATGAATAGAAATATAAAGCTTCCTCACCAGCAAAGGAATCTTCTTCTGAATCATTATCTTCCTTGGGACAAGATTTTGTTGTTCAATCTTTGAAAAAGCTAGTAAACACCATTCCCTTATTTCCAAGTACTGATTCAAGATGTCAATTGTTTTAGCATGATATCAATCAGAAGTGGGATTTGATAAGCATGATCATGGAAAATTATATCAATATTGAAGAAAAATTCAAATATTTTCACATTGGTTATGGTGCTCATAGGATATCTTGCAAAGAAGCAACCAAGTCTTCTAATATAATGATTGATGATTTTAAAATCATGGATGATTTCAAAGATTCATTAAAGGGTGATTTTGAAAAGTCATATGACACCATCAATAACCATAAAACAAGTTTTTTAGAAAAGTTAAATCAAGATAAAGTTTCTTAGATCCAAGAGGATAAAGACCTGAATGGAAAGCCCAATTCAGTTGCTCGAAATTTGAAAAGGGAAAGAGAACTCGAGTGAGAGTTATAAGAAAGATTAAAATATCAAGAAGAGGTGGTAAAGTCTCAAGACAAAATTCTTAAGCCTCAAGAAGAAATAATTAAAGTTATCAAGAAGAAAAATCAATATTAGGATCAACTACTCAAGAGATTTTAAGATGATCATAAAGAGATGAAGAAGCTGAAAGACACTCTAAAAAAGTTGATGCCAAAGGAAAATAAGGATGATTGATTTCTTAAATTCTGATCTTTTTCTTTATTCACCTTGTAAAAAAATTTCCAATCATAATGAAATTTTTCTTCCATTATTTTGGCTTGTATATTTCTAACCTTTCAGGTAAATTTTTTCCCCTCCATTCCTTTTTGAAAATCACAAAGGGGGAGAAAAGAATGATCAAAAGAATATTAAGCTAAGAGAAGATAATACTCTAAGTAATGGGGAGATTAAGAAAGGGGGATATTACTTAAAGAATATATTATTAAACAAGAAGAAGTAACTTTTCTATGAAAAACAAGAATACAATCCTTATGGATTTCAAAACCTAAGGGGGGGGGGGTTAGTTGTATTCACCATGGGTTATAAGTAAAGGGAGATAAGTATTTCTTTTAAAGTTAAAAAAGATAAAACCTTATTCATTATATTCTTTTTCAAAATTCTTTTTGTGCCTTCCAAAAAGGGGGATATTGTTAAGTCAATAATTATCCTTATGAATTTTTCCATTCCTTTATGTTTTGAAAATCACAAACACATTTTCATAAGAAAAATTATCTTTCACTAAGAATTATTTTCTTAAGGAAATTTTTATTTCTCTAAGGAAATCTATTTTCTTAATCTATAAATATGATTTTATATGTTAGGATTAATGATCTTTATACAATTTTAATCATATTTTTCTTAAGATCAAATTTCTATAAGAATAGTTGTATCCTAGTCTAAAACCTAGAAATCTTATAGTCTCTTATATACTATGTATTACTGTTTTTAGACTCTGAATTCTCGGAAATTAAGACTCTGAATTCACTAAAATTCAAAATCCAAATTCTCTAAAATTATAACTCTAAATTATATGAAATTTAGACTCTGAATTCTCTGAAATTCAGACATCAAATTCTCTAAATTTCTGACTCCAAATTCTCTGAAATTCAAACGCCGAATTCTCTGAAATTCAGACTCTGAATTCTTTGAAATTCAGACTCTGAATTGTCTAAAATTCAGACACTGAATTCTATTAAATTCATACTCCTAATTCTCTAAAATTCAGACTCCAAATTCTCTAAAATTCTGACTCTGGATTCTCTAAAATTCGGACTCTGAATTATCAGAAATTCAGAATCTGAATTCTTCAGAATTCAGACTCCGAATTCAATAGAATTCCGATTCCCAATTCCTTGTAATTCAGACTCCGAAATATCCATTTTTTCAGAATCCAATTTTCCATATTTTCACACTCCAATTTTCATAGATTTTGATTATTCATATTTGCTAAAAGTTACTTTACTTTCATAAAAAATTGTTTCAAGTTTATTAGATCCTAGTTTCTTAAACATGCTTTTTTTCCTTATATATTAATGTTTCTTAAGAAAGTTTTTGTTTCTTACACTTGACATAATTTCTCATATTTCATTAAAAAAAATGATGTCGTGCAATTAGTTTTAAACTAACGATTGGCTGAGTGACACATGTACAAGTCCCTATGAGATTTAAAGAAAAATATGATCGTTGGAGGAGGAGTCGACCATTGAAGTTTTTCCTTATAAATAGGAGCTCATTTAAATGAGCTCCATATACATTCACGAACATGAATGTCGTGATGTTTTGAAGTGATTTCTAGAGAGAGAAAGACTCTCATTATTTTTACGAACTATGAATAACTTGTTCAACCATGAACAACTTATTCATCCTACCTTGTGTGAATCTGATTGTTGCTGAGTACAATAGAGGGCTTCCAGGGATAGGAAAACAGAGGTGATTTCTACCTTAAAGTTTGAAGACTTCTGGGGATAGGAAGACAGAGGTGTAGACTACCTTAAAGTTCATGGTCTTGTGAGGATAGCAATATAGATTCTGATATTCTTATCTAGGGATTACCCTTGTGTGGGTAAGATGAACTTTCTTGAAAGTATAAATTAAGGAACCTTTATCCAAGATTTTTGGATACCCTTCTCTTTGGGTTAAAACATTTCCTACTTGTTTACTTATTTTTTTACAAGTTTTTTTTAATGCTAAAATTTAGTTAAATAAAGAAAGTGTAACTTTATCATACTTTCTTATACCTGTATACTCTAATAAATAAGATTCTATATGCTTTAAGTTAGAATCTTTCCCTAAGTAAAATTTTATTAAGTTTCTTTTCTGGATCCATATTTCTGGATCCTAAGAAACTTAGTTTCTTTTTTAAGAATTAAAAAGGGTTTGTGAATCTATATTGTTTAACTTTGTTAAACATATATTTCCTTTTAGGCTTAAAAGAGAAAAGTTTATAAACCTTTTTAAACCTACAATTAACCCCTCCTCTTGTAATTGAGCATTTACGTCTATATTTCGATCCTACAAGATGGATATTCTTCTTCAAAAAATAGTTTGTTTAAGAAAGAGTAGTTCCAAAATGATCTGGTTGTAATAAATCTTTGACTAAAAGCATCAACAATTAGCAGTAGGATACTTACAGAAAATACAAGATTCAAAACATGTATATCTCCAAAGTGTATCTCTTCTGTAGATAACAGATTCTACTCAATTATTGAAATAGATTTGTAAAAGATTTTCACAAGAAATGTCGTTGAATAGAAATATATGTCGCAATATGTGTCTTCTTCTTTGAATCATACACACACACACACACATATATATATATATATAATACACCTATAGAATATATTATGTAGAGTGTATACTTTGAAATTCCAGATCCAAGAAAATCACCTGATAAATCGTGATAATTCAAATTCATAAGACATCTCAGAGTAGCCATAACATCCCTTAAGAATATGTGAGAATTTCTCCACTAAATATAATTCTTTAAATTAATCAAAACAAGCTTTGAATCGTTTGAAAACAAGCTTTAAATTAGTCTAAAATTCCAGAAATACCATTGTATAAAACTCTGATAAAATCAAAAATTCAAATCTATGATGTTTAAAAGTAAAACATAGGGTTCCTTCATAAAACAACAAAATACCAAATGTATGGTTCAATTACATAGTGATCATTTTATGAATGTAGGGTTGAAAATGTAAGGTTGATCACAAAATTAAGGTTGATGATTCATATATTTGCTTCTCAAACGTAGTGTTCCATACTTACATAGGGTTCTTCATCCATAATTTTTATTTTTCTCAAATGTAAGGTTCCATACAAATGTACGGTTATTTATCCATACGTTTCTATCAATTTAGGGTTGATTAACCATATGTGCTAAACTTTCAACATAAGGTTTAATACAAGTGTAGGATTTTTTCCTTACATTACGTTCTTCAACTTATGGTATGAATAGTGTTTCCAGAATATGCTTAAGAGTGTTCTGAACACTTTGACGAATATTCCACATGAATAATAAGCTTGAATATAAATCCAAAATAATAATTGTAAACAATATTAATTTTATGAAATACACTTAAAGTAATATCAGTATTAAAACAAACAAGGTATTTATGAACATCAAAATCAATAAGAGTTATGGAGTATTGTTGAGACAATACATGCCCAACATTTATAACCAAAACAAGGCCTCTAGAATGTGTGAAGGGGAGTAAGGAAGGTATTTGGTCGTGTATAGGCTGAACCAAAAGTATTTTTAAGTGTGAAGAGAAGAGGAGATGAGGTGTCCTTTTATAAGTGAGGGTAGGGGAACTTCTAGAATTTATTAAAATATTAAATTAATATAAATTACGTTTCATGGAAAAAAAGATCCAAACAGATATAATTTAAATATAGGATGAGTATGATTCAAAATTATATCATCTAAAAAAATTTGGATGAGTTTCTATTATATTTTCATCCTTATCTCTTTGTTTTAACCCGCGTTAAATCTTTTTTGATAACTACTATGATAACAATATTTTAACTCTTTAACAGTCAAGTTATTTAATATAAAAGGAAAATTGGAAAATAAATGTAAAAAAAAAAGTTGATATTTTCAACCATATCACAATCACTTATAGAAATAAAGTATTTTTAATAACTTTAAATCATTTAATAAAATGTTATTTATTATAAAATATCATTACTGTCATTTTTGGAACTATTCATTAAATTTGACTTTGAAAACAACATGACAAAAATGGAATTCAAATTTAATCCTTTAAAACATTACTAAAATTTTACATTTGTCCAAAAAATTCATGTAACACAATAATTCAATCAAATTATATAAACTTTAATATTTTTTATAATCATTTATTTTTTTTTTCTATTAATTGAAAAAATATTGTGTCAAAGTTGCATAAGCATTTAAGATATTTATTTCATTAATAAAAATTAGAAATAAATTACCATGATAAAATAATTATTTATATTTAAAACAAAAATTTAAAACAAAACATTTTTTTATCCCTTTCACAAAACATTATAATTTTTAAAAGCAATAAAGTAACATTTTTTTCTTTTTATTTCACGTAAATATTATAAAGGTAAACAATAAAGAAATATGAAACCATGTGGTAATATATTTGATTTTATGATGGAAATAGAAGATATCCACTCATCCTATAGGATAAAGTTGAGTGTTAGGGTCAATAATTAGTCCCTATAATATTATTTATAACCTTAATTACATGATTTACCCTTACCTTGGTGATAATTATTTTCTATAATTACTATTCGTAATGACTAAAAAGAAAAGGGGAATATTTAAAAAAATACCTCCTAATTATAAATATGAAATTTATTTTTTGGCAATTAATTCATATTGGTGAAGGAATTTTATTTAAAACTAGACCCACAAAATATGAGGAAAAATGATTTTTCATAAAAATGTCTTTTAAGTATAAATTTTTTTTATACTATATCCAAGTATAAAATTCATTCCAAAGAACATAATTTTATTATTTTTACTAAAAATTAACTGACTAAATTTTATAACTAATCCAAAATAGATTTTTACTTTGTAAACACTTTAAAAGAAAAAACAATTTTGAATAAAAATCAATATTTTCATTATTCATTGAAAAATAAAACTTTTCAAAAAAATATCAAAATTTTATCATAAAATAGTTTTTTATGAGCTTATTTCAAAAATGATATCCATTTTATCAAATAAAGTTTCTAAAAGTTATCGAATTTAACTATAAAATTTTCTCATGAAAAGAAATAAAAGCAATTTTTGAAGAAAACATATTTTTGAAGAATAAAATGAGTTTACTAAAATTTATGTGCTTATTTATTAAGTATTAATCAATAAATTTTTATTAATTAGCACCATTATATATTTTTATAATTTATTTAATCTTATTAAAATCGTTAAATTCAACAGCTAGGTTATAATTGTCATATTTAAATAATATATTTCACGGGTCGTTTAAGCTTGGTGTTGTGTGGAGTATACACTATAGAACAATATATTATCTTAAAATCTAATGGTCTAACATTCTCACCCCTTTAATAAATTATTTCCTCGCAATTTGAGTTTGATCTCATTAATTAGTGGTTTCAAATTTTATAATAATTTTATTGAAATCCCACGTTGTAAAAAGGGTTAATAAAACATCCTCTTTAAAATAGGGAAAAGGAAATACTAAGGCCATAAAATAACTAGGTTTCTAAATAGGATAAAATTAGTGGGAAGTGAAAATATGGACATGGATAAAAAAACATAATGTCCAAATACTTATGGATAGTGATATAGATCATTGATCACAAAAAATTAGATGACATGAGAAATTTAATGACCACAATATTTTATACCAAAGAGGTGTGAAAATGGCCATTTATTTATTAGAAATGAAGTTAATATGTAAGAATACATCTTTTCTTTGAGGTAAGGAACTTTTTAATTTCACTTTTAATTCCTCGGTTTTTCACCTAATATGAATTTCTTGTAAGTCTATGGAGGAAACGAGAGTGTTTGGGGTTTGTTCGGAGCCCAAATCCCCATCTTCTAGAGGAAATAGTTGGGCCGCACAATTAGTATAAAATGTGCCACCCATTATGTCTCATTAGAGAAAACTATCAAGGGTGTTTGAGTGCACAACATAGGGCATCATGGTTTTCCCTAACTGTGTGACCCAGGTTGCATGGTCATGCAATTTGTCTCTGACATGTGACATAGGGGTTTCTCATGGGATACACATGGTTAGTCTAACTGTGTGTCTAGCCTATGCGAGGGGTGTATTGAGGAAGATTTGGGAACACGGTTTGGCCAACTGTGTGGCCAAACCAAGCACCTCTTTAAAATTTGGGGAAAATGAATGTTTTTACCTTGCCTCTGTAAAGGACCTTACCTCTCTTTATTTTCCTTCTCCAATAGAGAGCACCCCTCCCATCTCTCTTGTTAGAATATCTCATGCCCCTTCAACCAAGGATTTACTCCCATTTCTCCATACGACCTCAGAATCAAGATATGTTCATCTCGTTGGATAGCCACTGGTAATCTCTCTAATCCTCAGGCTCCTTTATTTATTTGTATTTCTATTAATTGTGCTATTTTGGTGCGATCTCATATGCCCTATTTCCAACATGTTCTTATATTCATCCATTTTAATATGATCTAGGCCAAACAAAGGGGTGATACTAGAAAATGTAGGCATATGGTAGGTGGCCTTTGATTTATGCCTCAAAGTATCGCCATTTATAAATTGTTTTTGTTGTGTTCACACCGGTTTCAGTGGGTGTCGCTCCTTAATTACATATTCCTAAAATTTAATTGACTAAATTTAAAGATATAGCCTTAGTGAGACCTCTTTGATGACATTTTTGGTTGATACATCAACACAAACCACCCTTTTAGGGTGATTTATTTATTTATGACTTTAGTGTCCTATATTGAGATTATTTAGGACATAGTTTGGGTGTGTTCTTCTTGAACATGGATAAGGTAAGTGATTTAATTTAAATAAATGTATTATAAATTTTTAATGGAAAGTATATGTGTATAGATATCACTTATACATTTTATTTGGTATTTTAAATTGATAATTGGTTATATTTCCTTATTCACTTTGTCATGTATAGTGAAAGGTAACGGAATTGACCTAATGATTTTTATTTTGGAGTTAGTGTTACATGGCCTATGATGACATATGTATATAAATAAAAAGTATAAGGTTCCTACTGCTTTTGTAACTTTTTCATATTTATAGTTGTTAGGTCCAAAAGGGGCCTAGATACCCTGAGATGAGGGTGAATCAGGGTATAGATATTCTTTTCTAAATTCTTCCTGCCCTAATAGATCTTGACCTCTTTATTATAAGGGTTACTTTTTTCACTTAAATGTTAATTATAATCTTATTATTTCCTTATTTATCTAATGATAATGCTTTGAATGTAATGCAAGAAAGTAAGCATAAGGCCACATCAATTTTTATGTGGTTCACCCTCACAGGGCTACATCCAAGGAGTATACAACGGCGATGTGCTGATTGTACCAAATTCACTAAGGCTCACTCCCAATAATGATGGTTTGGGATAGATCTCATATATACGCAGGATCACTACTTTTACATGGTTTAGGGTCTACTCATTTCATTCTCAAAGGCCTCTCCCTATGTCTCTTTATCTATCCCACTTCTGGTGGAAAGGATCTCATTTTTTCTCTTCCTTCACTCACTACTCTTGGAAGGGATTCACCCACAATTTACGGACTTGGTGGTCATTTAATTATCTCTAATGAATACATACTCATTTGTATATGGATTCTCTATTGAAGTTCAAATTTCATCCAATAGATGAATACCACTTTACCACATATTTACTGGGCAATGCCTTTTGAACAACTTTTTCAATACTCACTACCTTCATGAAGCTCCTCTTTTGTAAAGCTCAAACAGCCTTCATGAAGCACACCTTCTTTTCACAAAGCTGGCGTAGCCTTCTCAAAGCACACCTCCTCCATGAATCTTAATTATCCTTCACGAAGTTCCTTCCTTTCATGAGCATACATAGCCTTCATGAATTTCCCTAGTTTTGTGATTCTTAGAACATTAAATTGGAATTTATAGCCTTCACAAACTTCTTTGAATATCCCCTTCACATATTGCCTTTGCAACCCACCTTCATGAAATCAGAGACTTATAATTCTTGTTGAGTCTCTCTTCTTCTTATGAAGGGGGAGGAGGCCTATTTATAGGTGTTTCCCATCGACTCTAGAACCTTCTATCCACATCAGCACCATTTTTCATAGCACCTTCATTTCCTTCCTGGGCGCCCCCTGTTTCATGAAGACCCACATAAATTTTCCATTCCCTATGTTCATCATAATCATGGAGCATTCCGTCAAAACCTTCGTGGCGTCATAATGCTCCACTCATAATGATCCTCACCTTCACTGTTCATGATGCTCATCGTAGTCATAGAGATCACCATCAGAATTCTTAGATCCTTCACAAAAAACTCTTCATGAAGCCCATATTTTCGAAATTCATGACTTTACCATATTTTTATATGGCCTTAAAGAAAAACCAACTTTATCAATTCAAGACAAACTTTAAATTTTGGACCCCAAAAATTTTTCAAACACTGGGAAACAGCATCACCTTGTGTATGATATTTTATGCACTACTTTCAGGGAATCCATTCCTTCATATTGGATCTTTTTCAACGTACCATGTCAACAATCTCTCTGGAATCCACAACTTACCATGGGAACCCAGTTTTTTAACAAACACAATCAACCCAAAAATTATTCAATGATACTTTGAGGGATTTGTTCCCAACAATATCCCCCTTTGGGTTTGTTGACAACTATTTCATAATTTGATGCTTCTTTGATGCTTCTTCTAGCTTCTATCACCATTCTCTTCATGTGATTCAGATAGAAATCAAATATTAACTAAACACACACTCTAATCCCACATGAACCATGATCAGTTTTAGAAACAATAGTAGCATGCAAAGTTCATCAATGAACTACTTCATTCCTGAAACCAATCTAGGGATTTCATTAGAAACTCCATATGTCGTGATATATATCCTTTGAAATTAGAATCGTCAAATATAAAACTCCTCCTATCTTTCTACTCCCCCTATCCCTCTACTCCACATGTTATAGATTCTCCCCATGTCATGACTAAGAAATTTTCTCCCTTTTAATAGAACAATTTATCCCCCATTTGTCAATGAACCCGAAGACCATTCCTTTTAGGTCTGAAAAATGGTAAATAACACAGATCAACACATTAGGGAAAAATACATCATACCTTAGGGAGGTTGGGTTACACATCCACACTTTCTCAAATGTAGAGAGTCGACTGAACTCTAAGATCCATTCGATGTCATTCAAGCGCTTCTTTTGATAAGGCCTTTGTTAGAATGTCTACAACCTATTGTTCTGTAGGTACATAATCCAACATCACAAGCCATTTCTCTACATTATTCTTGATAAAATGATACTTGATTTCAATGTGTTTTATCCTTGAGTTAATGACTATATTTTTCTAAGATTTATAGCACTAGAATTATTACAATTGATTCCAATCAGAGACTTCACTTCTACTCCCATATCACCAAACTGCTACTTCATCCACAATAATTGTGTGCACGCTTAAGTAGCCATAATATATTCATATTCTAAAATTCTAAAAGAAATTAAATCTTGTTTCTTGATTTTCTAAGAAATATATAAACCTATAATATAGAATTCACCATCCGTTGTTGATTTTCTATCATCTGTTGAACTAGCCAAATCTACATCTTTATATCCCAATAACTCCTGCTGATATTTTTAATTGTACATCAAACCAAAATCTATCGTTCCCTTGATATATTTAAGTATTATTTTTAAAGCAAGCATATGGATTTCCTTGGTATTTCTTTAATAATACATTGATTTTTATATGGTGTAACGTCCCAACACGGCTCACCCCTGAACCGGTGGTTGGACCGGTCGCCACATGACCTCAAGCGCATATCCCTATACGCCAGAGGCTGCCGACTAGCAGTGAGGGTATATGGATAGTCAGTGGGGAGACTATACCCTTATATCAGAGCTCAATAATAGACAATGGCGATAAATAGTAGAAGCAATCTAATAAATAATAAAGCAGCGGAAGACAGTTTTTTTGTAAAACTTGAACAAAAGGGGAAAATGCTAGTTTATACAGTAAATGTATGCATGACGTGCTAATGATATAAAATAGGATGCAGTAAATAGTATAACATGCCTTAAAATATAGTACAAAATAAATAAAAAGACATCAATTCCCAACATGTTATCTCCATGAGCATCCCGAGCTCCATCTCGGTCCTTTTCTCCAAACTCCAGGTGAGCCAATAACAATAAGCAAGGTCCAAGGACCTGCGAACAAGTAAGATCTACTCGGGTACCCCAATGAAATGGTGGCCTGATTAGGGTGTGACATATAAATCTCAGTAGGCCCGGACCACCGGTGACTACCCCAAATCAAGACATTCAATAAATAACTAAAACAGTGTGGAAGCATGCATAAATAAAGTAAGCAATACAATGTATCAATATACCTAAGTACCTACTTCAGCCCTCAGCTGGTGTCTCAACCTGCATTATAAGTTTTTTATTCATACACAATATTCATCACACACTCATTTTAATTTATCAATTATTCAAACCTCATTAAATTATATAACCCACCTTAATTATTATTATTTATTTAACCGCATAAATCACTGGGTTCCCCTGGACACCCATTTTTCAATACTTGCCTCGACCATGTCGGGGTTTGAACTATTTCCCATATTCAATTCTCAAATCATTATGTCACAACTTCTTTCATTAGCTATTTAATTCATTTCACATATGACCTATTGGACCCATAGTCCAATGTCAATTAATGGGTGTAGAACATCATGTCTATCACCCTCATGAGTATTTGGAGCATTATTCCTTATCTCATAACCCATGGGTATTTGGAGAATCAGTACTTATCCCATAAAAGAATATTCCCTTGAAAGATAGGTGTAGAACGCCATGTCTAGCACCCCTTGAGTATTTGGAGTATCAGTCCCAGTCTCACAACCTGTTTATCAATCATACATATATATTTATCATTGGTGTAGAACGCCATGTCTAATACCCCAAAACCATCCATTAATTAACTCATAAATTAATTAATCAAATCCATTAATTAATTCAACAACTAATTAACAACATAAATCTCTCATCAAATAAGTCAACAATTAATTAACCATTCAACATCTCAATAGTTAATAATTAATTAACAATTAATTATTCTTATCCAAAATCAAGTAAACTAAATAATTAACTCAAAATTTAATTATCCCAATTATTTAACAAGTCTGAACTCATCCACTCAAGCAGTGATTCACCCAGGACTTTAACAATTTACATACACGTCGTAAACATCTCAAGTCAAACAAGTCGAACAAGGCTCAGATATTTAGCAACCATCTCACACAATATATCATATTTTTAAACAAATCCATCCTAAACAAATTAAGGCATGGAAAAAAACACGTATCAAAAGGTATTCTTGGCCAACAGTTGTAACAATCAATCAATTCACAATCTTAAACTAATGCATGAAAATTAATTAATTCAATAATTAATTAATTAAATCATATCTCTTTAACCAGTACATTAATTAATTAACCATTTACCATTTAACATGTAATCATTAATCCATCCATTAATTATTACCAATTTCTAATTTATAATCTGAACATGTCAAAATATTCAATATTCTTAATATTCATTAAATGCCACCATTTTTCCAACTCGTCACTTGATAATTAATTCTTCATATAATTACCCTATTAACCATTCTTCCCCATTAAATCATTTAATTCGCCAACTACTATATCATCATTTTCATAAGTAACATTCTATGACATGGGTTAAAAAGGCACACCTAATAGTGTCCTAGTCCAATGCCATTTAAGTCTCATTTACAAGGAAGACCCATGGGTGCTTCCGGTTTAACCATTTAATATTTAGGGCATAAGCTCAACATACTTGCAATAGCCAGCAATAAATTCTTGACACTAACACATGGTTATTTCCTCATTTATCACACGTGGAAGGAATCATTCAATAACATCAAAAGTCTTGCATCAACATATCATGTATCGGCATAAATAGGGATACATACAAAATCTCAACCATAAGAAAGCATGATATGACATTACCACTAAACAATAGTTTATCTTTAATCATCATTTAAATAAAATTTAGCAGTTCCATCATAAAGGAAACTCATAATCTCAAATTATTTAAAGAAGAAAAAAATCTTATAAAAAGTGAGAGATATTTGGGACCCTACATCGGGGTGGAACCAAAACATGTCGCACTTCATCACACATCGACAACCAATCAACAACTATTCAGCAATCGCACGCATGCACACCATCATATATATTTATATATATACATATAAATATATATGTGTGTGTGTGTTCTCTAAATTGATCAAAAATATTCAAAATATTAAACTGGTACCCAGAATCAAAGCATTAATGATTAACACACCTCTAACTTGGTATCAGGGACTCATAAAAAATTAACAGACCTTATTTTAACTGGTGAAAAACCAAACAGTGGGTTTAGAATATTACTCGAACCAAAGGTGGCGAAACAATTCGAGACCATACGCCTCTCCCTTGGTGGAGGATTCAGGATTATGGAACAAAGGACCCCAAAACACCATTTTCACACCTTAATGAAGGAAGAACATCAAAATAGGGTATTTTCGTCAAACCCTAAAATTGGTCAAACCAAATCGGGTATCGAAAACACACCAAATCGCCAAAGTAATGAAGAAAAACCTTATATAAGATCCTACCTTGAATAAATGGACTAAACCCATGGAATAATTGGAAGAAAAACACCACTGATGGAGGACCTGAGAAAGTGGGATCGCGCCATGGGAGTCGCATGCTGCAGGGGTTCCGCTCGGGGTGTCGCGCTGCTGCAAGGGAGTCCGGCTGAGGCTGCGTGCTGCTGAAGGTTGCGTCGTAGGGAGGAAGAGGTTCGGACGAGGGAGAAGTGCTGCATGTGGTCCAGAGGAGGAGGACAGGTGGAGGCGTCGTGTGCACTGCAAGGGGAGTCTAAGGGGGGCTGCGTGCTCACGATTTTGGGGAAGGGGGTTGCACCTCCCCTTATTTCTTCCTCTTAAAATTAAAAAAACAATCACATTTTAAATTATCATTAATATCATTTAAAATTACTTCTCATTGTTAATCCCAAAACCCATAATTAATCATTAATAAAAGAAAACGTTTCTTTGCAAATCTCAAAAGCCACATTAAATTCTTTTAACATTTATTTAATTAAATAAACACATTAATAATAATAATAACATCCTTATTATTATTATTCCAACTTTCATTTATTTAAAACCAAAACCCCCGATTTATTACAATATCATTAATATGATATTAATTATAAAAACTCCAACCCATGACCTCCATTTAATAATAATAATGTTTCATCATTATCTTTGAAACTCCTTTAATTAAACGTTTCTGGTGAACCCCAAAAACTCTCATTAATTTCTTTAGCCGTCATTTAATTAATTCCTTAACATTTATTTAATTAAACAACCAAAATAATAATGAATTCATTATTATTATTATTAAAACATTCTTTTAATTAATCACAAACTCTCATATAATCATATTTAATTAATAATAATAATTAATTAAATAGGGTAAACTACACGGGTTGGACCGCAACCGTGCGCTGCCTGTACAGATCCATCAAAGTGGACTTTTCCGAATCTAATGCCCCCAAGACTCATCGGGACACCCTCTAAAATTATCGAGTAATTATGAAAGTCTATAAATGACACCTTTAGGTGTTCCAACACTTATAATAAAATTCAGGAGCTTGGTTTAAAAACCAACCTATCGATAAACTGAAAAAAAAAATTGAAAACCTTCATATTTTAACCCGATTCAAAAACATAGGACATTAAAATCTACCCACCTTAAAAACTTCTCATCCTCAAGAAGTCATCGAGAACTACTACAAAAAACCCACCAAGGTTATTTAATCATGTTAGAACAGTCGCGTTGCGTTCCGAAATGACAAATGCACCTTTAACTATTTTCAAAAGCCCAAAGACATTTAAAACATTAAAACCCAAGCCAAAACTCACTGAAATGGGGCTTATATATGAGTCCATTATAGAGACATCTTTAAAAGAAAAGTTTGGATGTCGATAAACCAACAAAAACTAATTTTGCATGATTTTTTAGAAAGACACTACAGTCCCAAAACCCACACTCACCCTTAAACTGGTGACGTGCCTTTTAAAATTATTACACTACCAGCCGCATGTACACCAAATTCCTTACCCAACCTCTGGTGACATTACCAAGTCAATACATTTCAAGGCTATTTAAAAAAACTAACATGCCCCAACATGAAATAAGGAATAGCCCAAAGAAACCATGTATCCTGCTTACAACCCAGATAACAACCACTCAACAATCCCAAGAATATTTAAAAATTTAACACGGATTAAGACCAATGCTATCTTAGTGTCTCCATAGAGAGGTCAAGATAGGGGACATGCTCATCACATTTGGAAGAGCGCACTAAGAGAAAACTAAGGTCATTGAAAATATTAGTTGAACTACTACCAGATGACTATTCAAAAAGCTCAATGTCACATGCTGACACGTTTACCGAAAATGATGCGACACTATCCACCATAGGATTTTCCATGTCATTTCAATAAAAGATCATCCTCTCACCAGCATGCTATTTCAAAACACCTTAATGCATGTGTGTGAAGTTCCTCTAACCACGATCACCATGTCAAACATTGATCATAAAATACATAACTTAAACCTATTGGAATGCCATAACACATGAGTCCCATTAAGTCCTCCCAAGCAGTGGGACGGACATACTTTTACAGCCTAGAACATTCTCAGGGTACTACCTACCACAGGTTATCCCCTTACAAAACATAAATGTCTCCCCACTCACTTGGTCATGCAAAACCAAAATCACAAGGTTCAAAAGACCCTTTTTAATTATAGCCATTTTAATTAATTCATTTCAACCTTTCAACATCTTAATGAATTTCAACAAACACAGAAGTACTTTTTCATAACAAGTCACTTGGTTTTTCAATCAATGCCCCATAGGAAAAACAGACATGCTACAAAAAACACCATCTTTAAAAATTTCAAATTTGGTGTTATAAAAATATAAACAGACAATTTTTTTATTTAAATTACTTTTACCAAAAAGACGACCTCTGAGGGTCCCATTTATTCAATATGGGTTCTTCAAAAAGCAACCCAACAATAGTTCATTTCAATCAAAACTCAGCAATTTTACATTTATAACCATTTTCAAACATAATATGGTTATACAAGGTTCAAACACATGGGTGGACATCTACCAATCAATAAGGAACCCATACAACTTATCATAGGCATTTGGCTCCCATTTATATCAATCTATATTCATTTAACATTTAAAATTTAACAGTCCTATCACACATCAAAACATCTATAGCATGTTATCATAAGCAGTAACACAACAGCATGCTATTACACAGAAGCATGGAACAATAACAAAACATGCTATTAACTGAGGAAGTATGGAATTTAATCACTAAAACAAGTTAAATCTATCACTGAAACATGCTATTTACATAGGCATGAAAAAGCATATCAAAACATGGCATTATATCCAAGGCACACAATCTAAATTAGAAGGAATCCTACTAATGCAACTACATGGAACGTTACATGCATGGATTCTGAATCTCGACATGCCAAAGATGACGCATGTATGAAAATTCCTTACCCTATCAGGTCAAGACATAAAAAAAATAAAAATTTTCAAAATAAATAAGCAACAGAAAATTCACCAATCACTCAAGATGAAATCATATTAACCGTGACCTCAAATACTAAAAACATCAATTCCCATCCCTGACCAATTGGTCATTTCCCATACATGGGGTGATCAGTCCCAAGCGTGGATATTAACCAAGTGTCGGCACTTTTCTAGTCTCCAGTTTACAAACCCAAAAGAAAAAGACAAAGAAAAAAATATGAAAACCTAAACCTCCATTTGATACATGTGGTGTAACGTCCTGACCTAGATCACCCCTAAACTAGTGGCCAGACCGACCACCACATGACCTCAAGCACGTCTCACCGTATACTAGAGGCTACCGACTAGTAGCGAGGGTCTATGGATAGTTAGTGGGGATACAATACCCTCATATAAGAGTTAAATAATAGGAAATGGTGATAAATAGTGGAAGTGGTCTAACAAATAATAAAGCAGCAGATGATAGTTTTTTTCATAAAACATTAACAAAAGTGGCAAACACCAGTTTATACAGAAAATGTATGCATGACATGATAATGATATAAAATGGAAAGCAGTAAATAGTATAACATGCCTTAGAATACAATACAAAATAAAGAAAAGTACATCAAATCCCAACATGTTATCTCCATGAGCATCTCGAGCTCCATCTCGATCCTTTTCTCTAAACTCCAAGTAAGCCAATAACAACAAGCGAGGCCCAAGCCCCTGCGAACAAATAAGATCTAATCGGGTACCCCGGTGAAATGGAGGACTGAATAGGGTGTGAGATATAAATCTCAGTAGGCCGGGATCCTTGGTGTCTACCCCAAATACAAACATTTAATAAATAACTAAAATAGTGTGGAAGCATGCATAAATAAAGTAATCAGTACAATGTATTAATATTTCCAAGTACCTTCTTCAGCCATCAGCTGGTGTTGGAACCTACATTATACGTTTTTCATTCATACAAAATAGTCATCACACACTCATTTTCATTTATCAATTATCCAAACCTCGTTAAATTATATAAGACTTGTTAATTGTTATTCTTTATTTAACCGCATAAATCCATGGGTTCCCCTGGACACCCGTTTTTCAAAAATTTCCTCGGTCGTGCCGGGGTTTGAACTTTTTCCCATATTCAATTCTCAAATCACTATGTCACGACATCTTTCATTATCCATTTAATTCATTTCATGTACAACCTATTGGACCCACAGTCCAATGTCAATTAATGGGTGTAGAACATCATGTCTAGCACCATTGTGAGTATTTGGAGCATTGGTCCTTGTCTCACAACCCATGGGTATTTAGAGCATTAGTCCCTATCCCATAAATGAATATTCCCTTGCAATCTGGGTGTAGAACTCCATGTCTAGCACCCCATGAGTATTTCAAGCATCATTCCCTATCTCACAACCCGTTTATCAATCATAAATATATATTTATCATTAGTGTATAATTCCATGTTTAACACCCCAAAACCATCCATTAATTAACTCATAAATTAATTAATCAAATCCGTTAATTAATTCAACAAATAATTAACAGCATAAATCTCCTGTCAAATAACTCAACAATTAATTAACCATTAAACATCTCAATAGTTAATAATTAATTAACAATTAATTATTCTTAGACACAAATAAGTCAACTAAATAATTAAATCAACATTTAATTATCCCAATTATTTAACAAGTCTGAACTCGTCCACTCAAACAGTGATTCTCCTAGGACTTTAACAACTTACATGCATGTTATAAAAATATCAAGTCAAACATGTTGAACAAGGTCTCTATATTTAGAAACCATCTCACACAGCATATCATATTTTTAAAAAAATCCATCCTAAACAACTTAAGGCATGGAAAATAAACAGACCTCAAAAGGTATTCTTGGCCAATAGTCGTAACAATCAATCAATTCACAATCTTAAATTAATGCATGAAAATTAATTAATTCAACAATTAATTAATTAAATCATATCTATTTAACCAGTTTATCAATTGATTAACCATTTACCATTTAACATGTAATAATTAATACATCCATTAATTATAACCAGTTTCCAATTTATAATATGAACATGTCAAAATATTCAATATTATCAATATTCAGTAAATGCTTGTAACGACCCGTCCCCCGGGGCCCGTGTCGTGACTACCCCAAGTCCACCTTCCATAGGCCGGGGGCTGGTGACTAGCACTAAAATGTGTATTCCCTAAAACTGGGAATGCATTGCCTTTATAACCTGTAAACACATGCAACCAAGCACACAACAAGATATGAACACAAGTAAACTTTATAGTAGAAAGAGTCTGTACAGTAAGAAAAAGGGGCCAGAATACAAGACCAACTGGAAAGTACAAGAAAATTGAAAAGTACAAGTAAACTGAAATAGCTCATGTGAACTCCTGCCAAGGACCCTACCTGAAGGGTAGGTGCAGCTCTTGAATAGTCTTCTCTGTGGTACGCCTCATCTAATGTCCACCTCCAAGATACCTCCAATCCTGGTACTCTTGTCCTCAGCCAGCATTTTCCATCGTCTTCACCAAACACAACAAGGTGCGGGCGTAGCCCATGCAGGGGTGAGTATAACGATACTCGGTAGGGACCTCGAGACCCTCGAAGGTCTCACAAAACCCACAAAGGATAAACCACAAAGCATGAAAACATCTGACAACCCTACTTAGGTAAATTCCCATACATATACCTAAGTTATCAAGTATACCCATCTAATTCATGGAGAAACACAAGGCCCAACTCTTAGCCAAAGTACAATTGTTCCACGTAGGAAAGAATGCCATGAAGGTAACACCATAAGGGTAAGTACCAAAAAGGTAACGCCACACAGAAGAATACCATGAAGGTATCACCATGAAGGTAAGTAACACAAAGGTAACGCCACATAGAAGAATACCATGAAGGTATCACCATAAAGGTAAGGACTCAGCTCACACCAGGTATAACTTAGGAGCGGTAGCAAAGATGGTTAGATGTAACTAATGAATCATCTTACTCTGTTAAGAGGTAGACCAATGTAGGATCCTAAATCATTAGACCCACGTAGGATCCTAGTAGAGTAGACCCATGTAGGATCCTAGAGTAGTCCCACATGGATTCTTAGAGTGGATCCAGGTGAGACTCTCAAACACATACCCATGTAGGATCTTAAATCACAAACCTACATAGGATCCCAAGGTAAATACCCACATAGGATCCCTTTCTCATGTTACAGCCAGCCACAGGGTTCTCGTACTAAGCTAGCTTGATTCCGAGAGGGTCTAGTCCTCAATCCATAGGTCGATACTCCAACTTCCACAAAGTCCCAAAAATAAGTATCCCAAAGGACCGCCACATAAAAGGGGTATCAATGCAACAGATGGTGCATAAATTGGATGCTCGGTCTATAAGTTATTGGTCTTTTAGTCCCGAGGTCCCGGTTGGATTCGTGTTCGATCCAACCTGTCCATACCACAACTTTATCTAAAACTCAAGTGGGGTATACCATAAGGACCTTCTCGATTCAAGGTTTCTAGCGCCTCAGATGGTTCGTCAAATGGTCGTATGTAGCTCAAGATATGGTCGAAAGAAAGAAAAGGGGTTGAAACTAGTCTGGGTCTGGTCCGACCCGGTTGGACCGACCCGGCCCGACCCAGCCTGGACTGACCCGACCTGGGTCCGGACCGGCCCGCTGGATGGTCTGCTTGGCTCGTGGCTGTCCAGACAGCCATCCCTCCTCTGCGCAGCCCGGTCGCGCGCCGCGCCATCACCGGCGACCGGCAGCGAGCTGGCTGCCCCTCCACCGTCGTCACGACCTTGTGTCGCGGCACCTGCACACCGGGCAACACGGATGCACACCGCCATCACTGTCATACGTCCGGCCATGCACTGTCCGCCGCCCTTGCTCTGCCGCAGCCGACGGGCTGCGGCCCTTCTCCGATGTCACGATTGTGCCACCGCCATCTTCGCGGCTAGCCAAAGTGCCAACTACCGCTCCCATGTCCCACTGGTGTCGATCGCCAACACAGGTCACCGGCGACGTTCCTCGGGTCACCAGGCGCACCCTAGTGTCCCGTTCTTCATTACATACACTCATGCACTCGCCTCGAGATGTCGTCGTCAATTCAAGATAATCAGAATCCCACAAAGGTTGCGAAAAGTTCGGTCCGTGTTCGTTCGGCCCACACCCTCCGCGTTAGAACGATAGAAAGCGGCTTATTTGTTCTTGAATCAAGAAGAATATAAATGTTATTAAATCAATATGAACGTCAAGAACAGGGAAAGGGGTAAAAAAACAATGATCCCTACCTCGATTGCTCATTGGAGGTGTTGAAAGAAGAAGTCGGTGAAGGCGATAAGGGTGCTAACGATCGTTTCTTCCACAACACGCTTCTGAATTTAGGCTCGTGCGTCGTCCTTGTTCTTGATTCCAAAGTATGTTCTTCATTGGAGAGGGCGTTATTTGTTGGAGAAAGAGTTTCTCCAAAGTTCTCCCCAATCCTACCTTTCACCAATGATTTCCCCAAGGAAATGAGGATCCAACAAATTAAAATAGGTTTATCAATTTAATTTACATTGGCACAACTAAAGTTGGCACAATTAAATTGCAAAATTAATTGTATTGCATTGGCACAATTAAATGGGAGGATTCCAAGGGACTTCCCCACATTAAAGAGGGGTTAGGGTGGTCCCCATCACTAGAATTCAAAATGGGGGTTTCTATTTTGGGTGGTCCCCACCCCCATAACTCAAAAGGAGGGGTTTCAAAAGAAAAATAAAATGTTAATTATTTTATTTTTATTCTTCCATGAAAAAGTGAAAAACTATATTCCACCCTCGACCTACTATGGTCGAGGTAAAGGTATCTTTAATAGAATATTGGCATTGTGAGTTCAACAGTGTCCTCGGATTTCAATTTCGATCACCAGTTCAAAAGTTATAAAAACCCACTCACATGTTTACTGAGCGTACTTAAAAAAAGTTCAAAAATTCTTTCCGAGCACTATGGGCCTCAGAATCATGCGCCTTCAATTTTCACAGACTCGTAATATTCCATATAATTAAAAAAATACATGGAATTTTTCCGGGTCTTTACAATGCCACAATTTTTTCAACTCGTGACTTGATAATTAATTCTTCAACTAATTACCCAATTAACGATTCTTCCCCCATTCAATCATTTAATTCACCAACTGATATATCATTGTTTGTATAACTAACATTCTGTGACATGTGTTAAAAAGGAACACCTAAGGGTGTCCCAGTCCAATTCCATTTAAGTCTCATTTACAAGGAATACCCATGGGTGCTTCCTATTTAACCATTTAATATTCAGGGCATAAGCTCAACATACTTTCAATATCCAGAAATACATGCTTAACACCAAAACATGGTCATTTCCTCATTTATCACACATTGAAGGCATACTTCAATAACATCAAAAGTATTGCATCAACATATAATGTATTGGCATCAACAGGGATACATACAAAAGCCCAACTATAATCAAGCATGATATGACATTACCACCAACCAACATTTTATCTTTAATCATCATTTAAAGAAAATTTAGCAGTTCCATAATAAAGGAAACTCATAATATCAAATTAGTTAAAGAAGAAAAAAATATTAAATAACGTGATAGAGATTTGGGACCCTAACTCATGGGTCGAACCAAAACACATCGCACATTATCACACGTCAGCAACCAATCCACAACTGGTCCACAGTCGCACACATGCACACCTTTATATTTATATATATATACATATAAATATATATGTTCTCATTTTCTACATTGATCAAAAATATTCAAAATATTAAACCGGTACACAGAATCCAAGCAGTAATGATCAACGCACCTCTAACTTGGTACCAGGGACTCATAAAAATTAACAGCCCTTATTTTAACTGGTACAAACCCAAACAGCGGGTTTAGAAGCTTCCCCGAACCAAAGGCGGTGAAACAATTTGAGACCATCCGCCTCGTCCTTGGTAGAGGATGCCGGATTATGGAATAAAGGAATCAAAAACACCATTTTCACACCTTAATGAAGGAAGAACATCAAAATAGAGTATTTCTGTCAAACCCTAAAATCCGTCAATCCAAATCAGGTACCGAAAACATAAAAAATCACCAAAGCGATGAAGAAAAACCTTTTAGGATATCCTACCTTGAATAAACAGACTAAACCCATGGAAGAATCTAAATAAAAACATTACAGACGGAGGACCTGGGAAAGGGGTGTTGCGCCATGGGAGTTGTGTGCTGTAGGGGTTCCGCCCAGGGTGTCGCGCTGCTGCAAGGGAGTCTGGATGAGGTTGCGTGCTGCTGGAGGTCGCGGCGTATGGAGGAGGATTTTCAGATGAGGGAGAAGTTCTGTAGGTGGTCTAGAGGGGGAGGGTAGGTGAAGGTGTCGTCGCGCTATAAGGGGAGTACGAGGGGGGTGCATGCTCATGATTTTGGGGAAGAAGGGGGTTGCGCCTCCCCTTATTTCTTCCTTTTAAAATAAAAAAAAATAAAATAAAATAATCATAATTTAAATTATCATTAATATCATTTAAAATTCATTTCCATTGTCAAACCCAATACCCATAATTAATCCTTAATAAAAGAAAACGTTTTTTTGAAAATCTCAAAAGCCACATTAAATTCTTTTAACATTTATTTAATTAAATAAACACAATAATAATAATAACAACATTGTTATTATTATTATTCCTATTTTCATTTATTTAAAACCAAAACCCCAAATTTATTACAATATCATTAATATGATATTAATGATAAAAAATCCAACCCATAACTTCTATTTAATAATAATAATGTTTCATCATTATCTTTGAAACTCCTCTATTAATTAAATGTTTCCGATGAACCCCAAAAACTTTCATCAATTTCTTCAAATTTCATTTAATTAATTCTTTAACATTCATTTAATAAAACAACCACAATAATGATTAATTCATTATTATTATTATTAAAACCTTCTTTTAATTAATCACAAACTCTCATATAATCATATTTAATTAAAAATAATAATTAATTAAATAGGGAAAACTACACAGGTTGGACCGCAACCATGCGCTGCCCGTGCAGATCCATTAAAGTAGAATTTTCCAGATCTGATGCTCCTAATACTCATCGGGACACTCACTAAAATTATTGGGTAATTACGTAAGTTCAAAAATGACACCTTTAGGTGTTCCAACACTTGGAATAAAATTTCAGAGCTCAGTTTAAAAACTGACCCGTCGATAAACCAAAAAAAAGAAAACCTTCGTATTTTAACCCAGTTCAAAAACATGGGAATTTACATGTGGTAAAAACAATATACGGTCACATTATTGTCAAGTACAACAAGATTCCAATGATCTTCCTATATTCAATGACATTAAATGTTCTGCCTTCATCATCCCATGACAGTTTCATCCAAGTAACCACTGGAGCTGTCATATCTTTGGAATTATCCATTCCAAATATTCTCAAGGCCTCCTTGGTATATTTAGACTGAGAAATGAATGTGCCATTCTTTCCTTGTGTTATCAGCACCATCATCCTTTGATTACTATCATTTTTCAAATATAAATTGTAATCAACTCCACCACACTAGAAATTGATCTTCTTCAAAAATAGATCTATTCTTCAATACCATGATCTTGGTTCCTTCTTCAACCCATATAACACTTTCTTCAGCCAACATTTTTTTTTCATTTTCATGAATGAGAAAACCATCTGGATTCTCAATGTAAACTTCTTATTCCAGAACCCCATTTAGAAATGTTGAATTGACATTTATCTTGAAAACTTTCAGCATTCATTGTGTTGTTGTGTCCAAGAATAATATGATTGTTTCTATCCTTGCAATATGTGTAAATGTTTCATGAAAATCGATATCTTCTATCTAGGAGTACCCATTTCACACTAGTCATGATTTGTTTTGAATCACCGCACCATATTCATTGATATTTTTATAAAAGACCCATTTAGTCCTAATGAAATTCTTGTTTTATGCTCTCAAAAAAATCTCCCAAGTATGATTCTTTTCTATTTGGTTAATCAATTCATTGATAGCCTGAACCTAGTTCTCATCTCTAGTTGTATTGGAAAAACATTTAGGCTCTACCAATGATAATAATGATGATTGTTGTGGAGTCTTCATCCTCCTTCAATTCCAGCTTGACTCTTTGGATTCTATGAATATACATATTTCACTTCCTTCTGCTCACTATTAGTATCTTCTTCTGAGTCATCATCTTCCAATTATTCTCCCCCTGTGTTTCTTACCTCTTTATCACTCTCGTCAGAGAACTATTCAGTGTGTTATTGAAGATTTTGTTCATTTTCCACTACATTGACATCATTTCATTCAACTAATTTTCCTAGAATATTTCTGAAACACTTTTAATCTTCTCTCAAAAATTATTGGTATCCTAAAAATAGTCAGTTGAAACCATATTGTCAGAACAAAATAAATAATAATGAAGTATATTGATTTTTTTGTTTCTCCCCCAATTAGTCTTTCTGATGTCAGATAACATAAAATTTCATCCTTTATATCCCATTGAGATCTTTCATCTGATTAATATATTGAATTATCCCCCATTGATGTGAAACTCTTCTTGTTGTTGGGACCAATGTTTTGAACCACAATCATTGTTCTTCTCCTGCATCATTTATTCTCATGTGGCAATTTTCAATGAGTCATCAACAAAACCTCTAAACCTATTGAGTTATAACTCAATTTAGGAAATAATAGATAAATTTAATAACACAATAATTGTATATTATGATCAATTAATTCCATCCATAACCCATTAAATCCCATCAAATAATTCCTTATCTATTGTGAATAATTTGAATTAGTTGAAATTCTAGAGCACGTCACATCACCATTTTGCATCTTTTGATGCCACTTCTCCTTGGATCGTATCTCCCCTTGAACCTGAAACACTTGAACATCAGTTAATAGAATTTATACACATAGGTAGAGGGGATATCTAGAATACCTAAGAGGAGATTTATGGTTGATCTTGATGGTTCAACCCTTAGATACTTTCTTTCAAAGCACTATACTCTTTCTGTTCTTTTTCCAAATACCCAACCAACCTCAAATATTTTGAAAATATGACTAAACATTTTTTTCCCACATTCTGGGTCTTTTTTTTCTGATTAGATTCTGTAGGCTTGTCCATTTTTACAATTTGGGGTCTAAACCTTCTGGTACCAATTTCCTTCATTGATTTTCCACCAAAATTCAGTTTTGCATGATTCTTTCTCTGACCGGGAATCTCTCTACGGGCCATATTCTCTTTCTTATTCCTCCATTGGATAGATTTTTTCCCTTATTTCACTTCTTGCCTTGTGAAACATGTGATATTGTGGAGATAATATTATTAATTTTTATTTTATCATTTATTCAAGTCTCCGCATTTTTTCTTTATTCTGGTGGGTTCTTTTCTAAACATACATTCTTCTTACTCAAAACTAGAGTAGCTCCTCCCTTTTTCTTCCAGGTTCATTCACATTCATTCCCAGATAGTTGTTGTGAGTGTAGCAGGGGAGGTGCTCGATACATCTTTCATTTATCTTATTGTGTTTTATCTAAGACTTTAAACCTATTTTCAACTTTTCATTTTGTCTTTCAGTGTAGGTTTTATCGTTATACACCACTAGAGTTTGAGAACTCCATTAAAATTCATTTTCTCTCTGTGCTTTATTCCAACTACAGTATCTTACCAAATTCTCATGATTAAAATATATAAAACATCTCCCATTGAAATCATACCTTTTTTTAACATTTCTTGGCTAAGATATTGATGTATTTAGAGTTATTCTTCTTTTGATATTGAGCCATCGGGATTCTTGAAACATACTCATATAGTATCCCTATCTTCTATAATAATAGAATTTCATGGATACTTTCTTCTAAAAAACTCCTTTTTCATATTTCTCAAGATGCTTCTTCTTATTCTCAAATTTAGAAATATTTCTCTCTTCTCAACATGAAATATATTCCAATTCCTTTGAACAAAAACCTAAATTATGACCATGCATTCCATAGAAATAACACATGCTATCATTACTTCCTATAAAATATTTTCTAGGTTTTCTTCTTTTATCTACAGGATTTTTTCCATTTTTTGAACTACTCACAACTCTCTTCCTTTCATGCATGGGAGGGGATTCATCAAATCCAATGCTGGTTTTTCCCAAACTGTATGTCATTTGAGATGAGAAAATATGTTCTTGTTTATCTTCATAAATACCATATTTGCTTCTCATTTCTTCATCAACTACTGAAGGATAATCAAATAGTAAGTGCAATCCATCCTTCATTTTAAACTTTCCTTTGGCATTGGATTTCTCCACTTATTTCTTCACTAATTCCATATCTTCTCTCAATTTTTGAATCTCTATATCCCTTGATTAAAGTTGATCATTAAGTTCTCTCTTGAGATCCTTCCCTCTATTCATCTCATCTTCCAATTCACATGTGATATTATACACCATGTCAATTTGATCCTTTATTTTAAATGTTTATTAAGAAACAAAGTCAGAACATCATGCATTCTCTTATTGTATCCTTTTTTTATTTTGAACTAGTTTAGATAGCTATGTAGTAAGATCATCACTTTTGGATTTCAGATTCTAAATTTCATCTGACTTATGATTCTCTTCATTTTCATCATCTTTTGGTTTTCCTATATTTCTAGATATCTTTTGCAGTTATTTAGCTTGAGAGTCATTATTCTCCCTCAGATCATTAGCCACGTCAATAAGACTTTGATTTAAACCTCTTATATTGTTGACCTCAATTTCTAGTGCTTCGATCTAGATATCTTTAGATTTAATTTCTTCATACAATTCCTTTGTTTCATGGATAGATTCCACTTTTGGACTTCTTGGAATTTCTTCATCATCGGTAGTTTCAACATAACTTGAAATATCAAGTTATTCAATCATTCTTATAGCATCATTGAGTGATTCTATCTTTTACATATATGATTCATCCAAACTTTCTTCAGTAAACTTTTGGATTCCATAAACTGAATCACACTTTTTCCATAAACACTTCCACACTGAGGAATACCACCTGACTTATGATTCTTATTTGAAGTTCTTCCCTTTTCCATGGAACACCAAGATAAGAGGAGACTGAATCTTTAACTTCAAAAATAGAATGAACCAAGTCAAATCAAACAAATATGATAAATAAAACTCCCTCTGATGCCAATTTTTAGGTCAAAAGGGGTCCTAGATACCCCTGAGAGGGGGGTGAATCAGGATATGGATGTTCTTTTCTAAATTCTTCTTACCCCAATAGATATTAACCCTTTTATTATAAGGTTCAATTTGTTTACACTTAAATGTTAATGCTAATATTATTATTTCCTTGTTTATCTAATGATAATTCTTTGAATTTAATGCAAGAAATAAATCACAAGGATGCGGTGATTTTTACTTGGTTCACCATTACTGGGCTACCTCCAAGGAGCATACAACATTGATGTACTGATTGTACCAAATTCACTAAGGCTCCCTACCAATAATGATGGTTCAGGCTAGATCTCATCTATACCTGGCCTCGCTACTTTTACAAGGTTTAGGATCTATTCACTGTATTCCTAAGGTTCACTCCCTATGTCTCTTTCTCTGTCTCACTACCAATTGAAAGGATCACCTTCTTCCTCTTTCTTTTCTCACTACGCTTGGAAGGGATTCACCCATAGTTTATAGACTTATAGGTCCTTTCATTATCTCTAATGAATACATCCTTAGTTATATATGGATGCTCTATTGAATTTCCACTTTCATCCAATATATTAATACCACTTTACCATAGATTTACTGGGCAATTCATTCTGAACAACTTTTGTGATGCTCAGTACCTTTACGAAGCTCCTCTTTCACAAAGCTAAAACAGCCTTCACGAAGAACACCTTCCTTTTTTGAAGATTACTTGGCCTTCACGCAGCACACCTCTTTCAAAAATCTCAACTACACTTCAAGAAGGTCCTTCCTTTCACAAAACTTACTTAGCCTTTGTGAATTTATTTACTTTCGCAATGCTCGAAACATTCGGTTGGCATTTATAGCCTTTGCGAACATCTTCACATATCACCTTCATGAACCATCTTTGTGACCCAACTTTTCTAATCTGGAGACTTATACTTATTTTTGAGTCTCTCTTCTTCGTTTAAAGAGGGTAGAGGCTTATTTATAGGAGTTTCCCACTGACTTCAGAACCTTCCAGCCATGTCAGCACCATTTCATGGAGCTCCTTCATTTCCTTCATGGGAACCCCTGTTTTGAGAAGCTCCAAGAAATTTCATATTTGTGATGCTCATCTTAATCATGGAGAGTTCTGTCAAAACCTTCATAGTGTTATAATACTCCACTCGCGATGCTCCTCAACTTGGTTGTTCACGATGCTCATCATAGTCACGAAGATCACCGTCAAAATTCTTTGATCATTCGCAAAAAAAATCTTCACAAATCCAATATTCATGAAATTCATGCCTTTACCATATTTTCATATATCCTTCAATAAAAAACAACTTTCACGATGCAATCCAAAATCCAAATTTTAGACCCCAAAAATTTGGCAGACACTGGGAAATAGCATCACCATGTGTATGATCTTTTCTCTACCACTTTCAGGGCATCCATTCCTTCATCTTGGATCTTTATCAACATACTGTGTCAAAAATCTCTTGGGAATCCACAACTAACCATAGAAACCCCCTTTTTCAACAAACACAATCAATCCAAAAATTATGCAATGATTCCTTGAGTGATTTTTTCGAACAATAGGGATGGTCAGACTTGAGCTAACCTTGGATTCTCAAGGAATTACTTGAGCACTCACCCCATTGGTCCCAGTCATTCTTTGCCTGAGATTACTATGGACAATCTCCATATACTTGGTTAGAATCTTTTACAGTGGAATTCCTCGGGTGTACCCCTTGGATTATACTCAGACCCCTTATAGCTAGACTGCATGAGTTACCACTATGAGTTGGCTCAACCCCTTATGTCAAGGATGCCTTGGTTTTACCTTGGATCCTTTATTATTATTATTTCCTTTTATAGTACTAATGATACCTTACATATATAAACTATTTTTTATAAATTGAATCATAATTAATTAAATGATCATATTGTTACAGTTTATATTAATAGACTGGATTTGTATAGACATCATTGGTGGTGGTCTACTAAGATTTATCTCACACCCTATCTGAACCACCATTGAAACCTAGACAAATTATAAGATTGCAAGTGTGGATAAAGGGAATAATATTGCTTTGGACACCTAAATTTCTTAATTTATGATGAGAGTTGGGTTGCATATGACCAAGATAGAGCTTGGGATGCTTGGATATTTATTTTCCATTTTTGATTCTTTTGTATACCTTGTATTGTATTGTTTTCTTGCTTCCTTGTATGAATGTTTTCCTTTTCGTAGAGACATGACATTGAATCATTTTGTATATGATACAGTTTAAAGATTTTGATGATTAATTATTTCTATATGCTTATGCTTACTTTCGTTGCTTTGTTTATTATTATACTGCTTCTATTATTATTAATTTTTATTATCTCTATTGTGATCCACTCTCATGAAAGGGCATAGTCTCCCCACTGTCACATCCTATTCCCTTACTTCTATTCAACAGCCTCTGGCATATAGGGAGGCATGCTTGAGGCCATGTGGCCAACAAGGTTCGGTTACTCAAGAGTGAATCAGGTCCATGATATCACAAAGTGGTGTTAGATCAATTTCTTTCCTATTATTATTGTTTGGTAAATTTATAATTTATAGTAATAATGTGTTAGAACTTTTTCATAAGTCGTTCCTAGGAGTAGCTAACCCATGTTCAGGGTAAACAGAAAGTTTCATGGGAATGGAAAATTATTGTTTTATATTTTTCCTATTACTGATGATATATTTTCCCTATTGGGTGATGCACATGAATTGTGGTATTTTTATGCTTTATGATGATTCTACCTTGGCCTAGTATGGAAAGGATCATTGTTACATGCATCATTATTGACACCTAGGAATTAAAATCCCATGCATATTTTGTGCCATATAGGTGAATTTTACTACTTTCATTACCTATGTTGCATGTGATTGTTGAGTGTTCCTTGCTCGTTATATATGCATGTATAATTGACATCTCCTATAGGTATGGGAAATTGGTTGTTCAAAATGTCAACATCAACATGGTGGCATCTTAAAAATTAAATTTAAACCCATGTAAGCTATGTAACCATGGATACATGAGCTAGGTTTGGTTGTGATTACATGACTATCAATTTCAAATTATAAAGTGTATGGGACTTTATAAATTAGAATGGCTAATTCATCAAATCGATCAATCTTATCTTAACCATTACATTATGAGACTGAATGTAAGGGGGTGGGTTGTAATTAAATGGGTGTCAAATTAAGTTTATAAAGTGTATGGGCCAGTATAAACTAGGAATGATAATCCATTTAATTGAACCTTGTATTACATATAAACTCACTTACGAAGCAAAAAATTTAAATTTTGAATTTTAAATGAAACGGTTTCCTATAAATGGGAAATAAAATATCAAGTTAAAGAGTTTTTTCCTCCTTAAATTTAAATTGACCCTCTATATTCTAGAACCATTATAAATAAAAACTCAAATGCTTACTAATACCCAGAACTTTGATGGGGGTATTTTGGGTAGTATGTTGGGTAGTGATCCCTTTTTATTTTGTTCCTCTTCAATTAGATATCTTATATACTTTCAAATATTGTTTTGATGTGTGCGCTTGGAATTTATAAAGTAATTACACCATGATGTCCTCATGTCGTGCACTAGGAGAGTGGTGATGATCATGACCATAGGTGGTGGTCCCTGAGCCACCATTATTACATCCATTAGTTCCACCTTGGCCTAGTATGGAAAGGAGCATTGTTACATGCATCATTATATACTTTCTAATCATTCTCGTGAGTTCCAGTATCAGTATCCTCCCATATTCTTGATGGATGGAAGTCCTCAAGATATTAATTTATGTCTATAATTCATTCTATCTATCTTTGAGAATCTAGAGATGACTATAGAGAGGAGGGTCAAGCTCACCACCTACATGTTGCATTATTTCACCAAGAACTAGTGGGATGTGATTACCCAGGTTGGTCGTCATTAGGGGATGGTCTGGGCGGACATCCATACTACCTTCTATTATTACTTTTTCCCTGAGATGCTAATATATGACCAATCTATGGATTTCATGAACCTGGAGCAGGGCGTTATATCTATCATGGACTATTCGGTGTGTTTCAATGAGCTTCAATGATTTTCACAGCTTCATGTTAGTGATGATTTATCTAAAGTGAGATGCTTTGAGGATGGGATCAATTATACCATTTGTACTTAGGTGAATGTCTTTTGCCTATCTATTATTTCAAAGATCATGATCCAGGATCTTATTACAGAATGAAACTTGAGAGAAGTCGTTGGTATAGGGCATAGAGAGTCAGTGCCGGGATAGGGTAGTATTTATTCCAATAGAAGTAAGTGTATACTTGAGGTTTCTCATTAGAGAATTGGTATCCAAGGTATCTGCACTGGTAGTTTTATTGTGTTCCATTAGTGTGGATGGTAGGGGAATCTAAAGATGAAGTGTGATAGAGACCCACTGGAGTGTCATGCTTGAGACTAGATGGGTCCTCTTCAGAGGTTTTTTCAGAACTTTCCATCTATTTATAGCAGAATATAACATGTTATAGCTCCACATTTAGGAGAAGGATCAGTGACTATGTGTTGGACAAGAAGCTGGAGTATCACTGGCCAAACAAGATATGAAGGAGGCCATGGACAAGGTGGCCAAACTTTTTCTTTTTAGTTCCAACAGATCATACCTGCTTAGGGTAGTTTAATTGTATCTCATGGCTGTGAATCAGGACAGTTTCATGCATTACAATAGATACTCAAGGATAAGAGTGAAAGAACATATATTGTATGAGGTACTATTCTAGTAGCATCTACTATCATATTTTATTTATTCGATATAGGGGTTTCTCACTCCTTTATCTATGTATTTTTTATGGAATGTCTTGGGTATAAAATTTTTTACTTTGTAGGGTGATGACCCCGAACACACCATTGAGTGTATAGTTATGGGTTATACACCAATTCAAGGACTACCCTCTTGATATTGGTGGTTATCGCTTCTTATGGTATTTATTTATCCTTGAGATCACAGGGTTTGATTTCATACTTGGGATAGATTTGCTCATACCTTATCGTGCCCATGTTGAATGTTATCATTGAAGGGTGACTTTCACAGCACATGTGGGTAGTAAATATATACAAATGGGTGAATGGAATTTCTAGTATAGTCATGTCGAACCAGATCACTGTGGTATGGTAGGAGTGACAGCCTAGATTCCTATCCTTTTCTTGGATGATCGGACGATGCATTTGACAATTTTTCCTCTGGTGGTGGTTCATTTTAGGGATGTTTTCCTACGCAACTTCTCTAGACTATCTCCCAATAGAGAGGTAGTGTGTATAATAGATTTCATTCTTGGAGATGCTCCATTATTTATTCCTCCATACAGGATGGAACCTACTAAGCTCCAGGAGCTCAAGAGACAGTTGGAGGATTTAAAATATAAGGATTTTATCTGACCCAGTACTTCTCCTTGGGGTTCACCTATCCTTTTACCTAAGAAGGTGGATATAACCCTTAGTCTATGTGTATATTATCGATGGTTGAACTAGAATATAGTTAAGAACCGGTATCCATTTCCTCACATGGATGATCTCTTCAACCAACTCGGAGGACCTAGAGTGTTCTCTAAGATCGACCTAAGATCAGGCTATCATCATGTGTGATTAAGGCCTTCATATATTCCACGTGTGGATTTCTGAAGTTGGTGAAGTTTTTATGAGTAGCTAGTTATGTCATTCAGTCTTATGAACACACCCACCATTTTCATGGCCTTGATGAATAGGGTTTTCAACCCCTATCTGGATTCCCTCTTCATGTTTTTTTTTGTATGACATCTTTGTGTATTCTCAAAATCAAAGAGACCATGCCAAACATCTTGAGATCATATTTAGTACACTAAGAGGGTATCAATTATATGATAATATCATAGAGTTCCACTTCTGGATCGACAAGGTTCACTTATAGGGTCATATTATCTCATAATCAATTGTATTAGTTGACTCATAGAAGGTAAGTGCTATTATTTCCTAGGATCATACCAAGAACATGTTTTATATATGGAGTTTATTGGGGCTATCTATCTATTATAGGTGTTTCATATAGAACTTATCATGCCTTGAGAAACCTATTATCAGTCTGAATAAAAAGGGTATGAAGTTCTTATGGTCTGATTATTTCAGATCCTGATAGAGGTTATGTAGTGTTTTTTGATGCATGAGGAATCGATATGGGTGTTTTATTGATGCAGGATGATCAATTCATTGTGTACATGTCTTGGAAATTAAGGCCTAAAGAGCGTAATTACCTGATACATGACCTCAATCTTGTAACATTCTTTCATGCTTTGTGTTGTTGGAGGCATTATCTGATGGGAGAGCACTTTGTGGTGCATAGAGATCAAAAAAGCCTCAAATATATCCTTATATAGTGTGACTTTAATCTCAGATAGTTAATATGGTTTGAATACCTTCATTATTTTTACTTTGATCTTTCCTATATGCCTTGAAAGGGAAATGTGGTTATGGATGCAAAGATTCGTAAAACTCAGGTGAAAGCCATTCAAGGATCCAGTGATGAATGGAAGTTAATGGACCTATTTTATAAGTTGCATATGGAATTTAAAGAGAGTCATGTGTGGAATTTTCTTGAAGTTTTACAAGTTACCTATTCACTCTTGGATAGGGTGAAGAAAAGGTAGTTCTCAGATCTTGAAGGTTTGTTCATATGAGAAAGTATTTCAGGTGAGAACCCACATCTAGATTGGTCCATTAATGGAGATAACGTCTTGTGTATACATGAGAATATTTTGGTTCCTACAAACATGTGAGAGGATCTGATACAAGAATCCCATTATTCTTAGTGGGAAGTGAACCCATGTATCTTCAAGATGTATCGTGATATGCACCATCAATATTGGTGTCCTGGGATGAAACGTCATATTGTAGGTTTTATCACTAGGTGTTCCACCTATCAATAGGTGAAGGTAGAACACCAGTGGTCTATGGATTTTTACTTCTATTACTGATCCTATAATGGAAATGGGATGATGTCATAATGGATTTTATGACTGGCTTGCCAAGGTCACATTGAGGTAGTGATGTGGTTTGGGTAGTCATGTATTGACTGAAAAAGGTAGCCCACTTCTTTTATATCCGAGAGACATTCTTTTTTGATGAGCTAGGAAAATTTTATGTCTGTGAGATTATATGATTACACAGGGTCCCTCTTACTATCATTTAATATATGGATGCTCATTTCACATCAAGGATCTGGCAAGAGTTATAGAAATATTTGGTTACATAGGTGCTTCTAAGCATAGCTTCCCACTATTAGACCAATGTTCGGTTAGAACAAACTATAAAGGTGTTGGAGGACATGCTCTGAGCATGCATCCTTAATTTCAGAGGTACATGGGAGAAATATATACCCCTTTTTGAGATTTCCTACAATAATATATTTCAGGAAACAATTCAAATGGTTCTATTTAATTCTTTATATGGTAGGACATGTTGTTCACCTATGTATTGGATAGAGGCAGGGGAGGCAGTGCTACGAGGTCCTTATATCATGTAGGAGACTTCAGAGAAGGTGTAGTTTATCAAAAAAGTGTATGTATACTACTATGTATAGACCTAAATCCTATACTAATTGTCGTCTATGTCTTTTGGTGTTTGATTTCAGGGATCATGTTTTCTTGTGGGTATCACCCAGGCTAGGGCATAGGCAGATATAAAGGTTGGGGAAGTTTTCACCTCATTTTTTTGGCCTTTTGATATCTTAGATAGATTAGGGCTAGTAGCCTATCTATTTTCATTACCTTAGAGGTATCATTTCATGCATGACGTCTTCCACATTTCATAGCTTCTCCCTTAATATACTGACTTATCTCATACTTTTGATCCCAGTGATGTTGAATTGGATATTTATGATTCTTTTGAGAAGTATCCCATATGCATCATTGATCAAATCGTGAAGTCTCTTCGAGGTAGGTTTGTCCCTTTAGTGCGGGTGTTATGGTAGCATGGTCGTGTACAAGATAAGCATTGGGAGCGGGAGGCCAGTGTGCATGCTTAGTGGCTAGATTTATTCACATATGATGATCTACCACCCTTGGAAGGGAAACTTGGGGATGAGTTCCTTTTAAGGGGGTAAGACTATCAGTTTAATTCCTTGATTTTGACTGAATATAAATTTCTGGTAAGTCTATGGATGAAATTAGGGTGTCTAGGTATTTTTTAGAGCCCGGAGACCTATATTTTGGAGTAAACAGTTAGGCCACATGGTTAGTAGAAACTATGCAGCCTAGTTCACATAGTTAGATTATACCATGTAGGGTGTTTTAGTGTAGAGCATAGGGCCACACGATTTTCCCTAATCATGTGACCTAGGATGCATGGTTGTGTGACTTTTCTTAGACATTTGGCAGATAGGTTTCACATAGACTATGCACGGTTAGTCTAACCATGCACCTAGACCATTCGAGGGGTCTCTTGAGGTAGAGTTGGGCTCATGATTTGACCAACCATGTGCATCTTTAAAAATGGTTGAAATGACTATTTTCCCTTACCTCTTTAAAGGACCTCACCTCTCTTTCTTTTCCTTCTCCAGCAGACAGCACCCCTCCCATCTCTCTTGTTAGAATCTCTCAAGTCCCTTAAACCTAGGATTTACTCCCATTTCTATATCCAAACTAGAAATAAAGATATATTCATATTGTGGGATATACACTATTAATCTCTATAATCCTTTGTCTCTTTCATTGTCTTTACTTCTATTGATGGTGTTATTTTGGTGTGAGATCATATGCCCTATTTTCAAGGCGTTCATCTATTCTTTTGTTTTCTTATGATCTAGGCCAAACTAAGGGCCGATATTGGATAAGTAATCTACTATGGGGATAAGGTAGGTGGCCTATGACTTATCCCCCAAAGTATTATCATTTATAAATTTTTTCCATTGTGTGCATTCTATTTTCACCAGGCATTACTCCTTAAATACATCTACCTTATATTCAATCGACTAAATTGCAATTTATGGCCTTAGTGATACCTCTTTTATATCATTTGAGGTTGAGACCTCAACATAGACGACCTATTTAGTGTGTTTTCTTTATTTATGCCTTTGGTGAACTATATTGATATTATTTGTGACATCATTCTATTGTGCTCAACTTGACCTTGGATAAAGTAAGTTTTTTAAGTTTAATAAATGTATTATAAATTGTTAATGGAAAGCATATGTGTATAGATATCACTTATCCCATACCTTTGGTATTTTAAATTGATAATTGGTTGCATGTCCTTATTCACCTTTCCATATATGATGGAAGGTAATGGAATGAACCTAATGAATTTTAATTGTCATGAGTACTGCATGGACTACGATTAAATATGTATATAAATGAAAAGTATAAGTTTCTTACTGCATTTGGACCTTTTTTATCTTTATAAGGATGGTCAAACTTGAGCTAGCCTTGGATTCCTAAGGGAATCCCTTAAGCACTCAGAGGACACCATTTTGATTCATTGAGTTGGTTGTTGTAGGACATACCCACCATGGAATATGGTCTTTATATTATTACGTGAATGAATTGGAATTGTACCAATGATTCAATTGAAATTTTTTCAGATATTATAATTCCTTGGATACACTCCTTAGATTCATCTTGATGTCTTCAAACACATGGTTTCATGGATTCACCCCATTGGTCTCAGTCATGCTTAGCCTGGAATTACTATGGAAAATCTCCATGGACTCGGTTAGAATCCTTTATAATAGAATGTCTTGGGTGTACCCCTTAGATTATACTCAGACCCCTTAAATCCAGACTACATGAGTTACCACTATGAGTTGGATCAACCCCTAAGGTCAAGGATACCTTGGTTTCACCTTGGACCCTCTGTTATTATTATTTTCGTTTACTGTATCATTGATACCTTACCTATATGAACTCATAATTATAAACTAAATCATTATTAATTAAATGATCATATGTTCATAGACACCATTTGAGGATGAATCAAGTGTAGGTTATTTATTTAGCATTGCTTTAATTTTATATACCTATACACTATTACAGTTTATATTCACAAACTAGATTTGTATAGTCATATTTGGTGGTGGCCTACTAAGATTTATCTCACACCCTATATGGGCCGTTGTTGGTACCCGAGCAGGTTAATTTATTGCATGTATGGACAAATTGAAGTGTCCTTCTTTGGACACCTGATTTTCTTTCTTTAGGATAGGAGTTGGGTAGCTGATGAATCATAATAACCCTTTAAATTAAATGTATATAAACTCAATAAATTTCATGATGTTTTTTGGAAATAACCAAAGGAGGAGACTAAACATCTCCATGTTTAATGTTAATAAGAAGATTAAGGGGCATGGTGGATGGGGTTAGAGTCAGGAAGCGTAGTGGAGGGGCTCTCGGCGGTTTCCATCAAAGCTTCTGGGGAATCATCAGATGGGGTTCCTGTGACCTTTGGCGGTCTGGTGCCTAGGGTTTTTGAGATGGTTGTTGGTGGCTTGGAGAGGTCTCTCAAGGCCAAATCCTTTAAGGATGTGTTCTATGGGGGCATCTCGAAGGTGGATCTTGGTTTGATCTGTATCCCTCTGATTTAGATGGAACATTGAAGGGTGCAATTTCTGGATGGGCCTTTGGTGGAGGTGGTCTACGGGCAAGAGTTGGAGTGTTCGGCGGAGTTTTATATGTTAATGCTAGTTGCTAGGTTTGGTCCTATGAAGCTGTCGCTAGAGGTGTTTAGGGAGTTTGTGGGCTCTTGGGGTCTCCTTCACAGGGAGGCGGTCTTAGAGTTACTGAGGTTTACGTTCTACATTAATTTTTCTTCTAGAGATGATTTTGTGCGGGCTTGGTCGAGGGAGGGAAGGCATTGTGGTCCTCACCACTTTTCTCTATCTCGATGGGCCTAGGAGTGTCACTACAGAAAAGAATCTTGTATGGGGGAAGTGTGGATAAAGCTCCCTGGGCTGCCTCTCCCACTTCATAATCCGTCGATTCTGACAGTGGTGGGGAATTCTTTGGGGAGTTTTCTTTTCTTGGATGAAAAGACGGAGTGTCTGCTGGATTCGAGCAACCCGCAAGTGTGTGTTGAGATGAACATTACGCTGAGGTTCCCAACAGGCATTATGATTCATTCTCTAGAGGGGTTTGTATGGTGGAAACACCTCGTGTTTCAGTCTCCCCCGAGATATTGCTCGTCTTGTGGGTTCCAAGGTCATGTTCTGTAGTTTTGTAGGAAAGGGAAGGGGAACTCTCAATTCCAGGGTGTCTCAGCTCCCCAATCGCGTTCTTTGGGTTCAGTTGAGGTTCCTGGAGGTAGCTCGGGTAGTTCGATGGGATGGAATGTCTGGTAGGATGTGGAGAAGGCGGCAAAGGTTAATCCACCTTCATCGTCATCAGAGGGGTTTGGGATCAATGATGCGGCACTTTTGGTGGGAAATTCAAATTATGTCGGATCTTGGTCGGTAAAGAAGGGTTTTGTTTATGAATCGGGGCAGAGGGTTAGTTTAGGGTCAGAGGGTGTCGCGGTGCCTGGTTGGTGGCCATTGTGGGATTAGGAGGGGTCTTCATAATACCCAAATTAGGGCTCATTTGAAGTGGCTCCTTTGGCATCATCATCCCTATCTTCCAAAGGGAAAGCTAAGATGTTTTCGGAGCCTCTTTCCTGCATTCCTAGGAGGTTATCTCTACCCTTTCCAGAGGTGCGTATTTCTTCGGTGTTGTCTCTAAGCTCGTTGAAGATGATGTCGTTGGCATCGATAGGTTGCAGCAGTGGTTTTCATTCAGTGACTTTGAAGAGAGGCCTTCCAAAGGGGGTCGAGAAATAAATTATGGAGGCTCGCAAGTCGCTACTGAGATTATTTCTGGTTTCTTTCGCTCGGGAGAAGGATCCTCCTTCGACGCCCCCTGTGATGTTGGAAAACTAGTTTTCCCTATTGGAGGAAGTGGATAGTTTGATGAAGAAGAGGGTTCTCATGCCGAAGAGGGGTTTCTCCTCAGAGGGGCCTTATCTTTCGGTGACACGGTCGATGTCAAAGGAGGGTTGTTGCAAATATTTTTTCGTTCCGAGATCAGGTATTAGTACCCATCGAGCGGGTAGTTTTCTTCATTAATGTCTTCTGTGATTATCTACAACACTCGGGGACTAGGGGGTCGGGCGAAGTGTACGTTTTTTGAGGCTGAATCAAGTAGATGTGGTGCGTTAATGGAGGTGGTTCTGGAACCCAAACAGGATCCGAGTAAGATAAATTTGTTTGCTAAAAGGGTGGGGTTTGGGTGTCACTTGCATGGGACTCCGGTTAACAATCACATTTGGGTTTTTTGGAAGAGGTTTATTCAAGTATAGTTCATTAAGGTGTAGGAGCAATGTATCACAGTGAAAATCAGGTTCAGAGGTATGGAAATTTTGTTTTCCTTCATGTATTCCAGTACTGACTATTTGGAAAGACGTAGCTTGTGGGTGTATCTGGGATCCTTTGAGGTGGCTAGTTTGTCATGGTGTATAGGTGGATAATTAAACTCTCTTTTTTACATCTCGTAAAATAAGGGTGGGACAATGGCCTATAACCATGGTATGCTGGATTTCAGCAACCTCATCGCCAGTAAGGGGCTCCTGGATATGGGTTTTCAAGGGAGCAAATATACATGGTGTAATAATCGTAGAGGCGATAGTCGGATATGGTGTAGACTTGATAGGTTTCTTCCCAACATTCAGGGCCTAGAATTGTTCTCAAGAACCTCAGTTTTGCATCTATCTTAGGGGATATCAGATCATTCACCCTTAATCATGGAACTAAAGGTTGGTAGTGAGGATAGTAAGGCCTTTTTGTACTCTGTGAATTGGCATAGTAGGGAGGGGTTCACGCAAATGATAGAATATTCCTGGAAGTAGTAGATCGAGGGAAGAGCGTGGTTGGGGCTATCAAGATGTCTAAAGAAACTCAAGAATGATATTATCAGATGTTCTAGTTCTGTTACTTCTTCAGATAGATCAGTGGAGGTCTTTCAGGAGGAGATTGACCATTTGGAAGTGTTGCTTCAACAAAACTGGGATGATTCCATCTTCCTTCGGCTTTGTGGAAAGTGAGCCTTTTTGGTGCAAAGAATCTTCGAGGTAGAGAGTGGGCTCAGGCAGAGATCTAGGGTGACGTGGCTCAAGGAAGGTGATAGGAATAACTAATTATTCCATGCTTGTCTGAAGGATAATCTAAACTCGAAGGTAAATATCAGGCTGGAAGATTGATCATTCTCCTATGATGTGAATGTTGCTGGTAGGGTTGCGCTGGAGCACTTTGAATTGCTATTGCCAGGTGTTCGGGAAGTGTCCTCGGGGGAGGTTGGCTCCAATGGTAAGCAAGATGATTTATTCCATAATATTTCTAGGAGGGTTGACAGGGGGAATAATGAGATGATGAAGGATGTCCCATTTGTGGAGGAGGTGTGGGATGTGGTACGAATATTGTCTCTGGAGAGTGCTCCTGGGCAGGACGGATTCCCTAGGGCCTTCTATGTGGCGTCTTGGGGATTTTTGGGGCAGGCAATTTCTGTGGTAGTTCAGGATTTCTTTAGGGGGTGCCCTCAACAGGGGTACGTGTGCTTCTAGAATGGTGCTTGTATCTAAAGTCAAATATCCATCATCTATTGGAAAATATAGACCAATTTGTCTATGCAATGTCTCATACAAGATATTGGCTAGTCTACTAGCGAGGATACTGAATAAGGTAATACTGAGTATCATTTCCCAAGAACAACATGGGTTTGTTCAAGGCAGAGGTATCCAGGGGTGGTGGGAGTGGCTCAAGATTTGTTAGAGGATATTAACAAGAAGGTGGTGGGGTCCAATGTTATTTTTTAGGTGGATATGTAGAAGTAATATGATAAGCTTCAATGGAGTTTTATAATTCGTGTCATGAGGGATATTGGGTTCTATGAATGGGTTTTTGATTTATGATTCTGTTGTTTTTCCTCACCTTAGATCTCTATTTATATTCTAGGGAAGGGGTTTGGATTTTTCAAGAATGTGAGAGGTGTGAGGCAAGGGGACCCCCTTTACCCCTCCATGTTCCTCATTACTCAAGAAGCTCTATCTCAAAACCTTCAAAGAGGGCTGCTGGACTGGAGGATACTTCCTTATATCTCAAAGGCCTCTGATGGGTCTTATTCCCACCTAATGTTTATTGATGACATTCTTATTTTTCTTAATGGTAGGAGATCTTATTTGGTAAATTTCATGAGGATCATAGGGGTATATGGTATTCTGAGTGGCTAGCAGATTAATTCCAGGAAGAGAAACGTCTTTATTTCTAATAAATACTCAAGGAGGAGGGCCCGGAGCATATAGGAAATTTTGGGGGTACAACAGAAACAGTTTCCAATATTGTACCTCGGGGCTCCCATCTCTAATGGTTGGGTGAAAAAGTCCTTCTTTGAGGATCTAATTAATATAATGGATGAGAGGATTTATAATAGGAAAAATAGTTTTCTATCCTTTGGGGGCCAGGTGGCATTGATAAATAGTGTGGTCTCTTTGATTCTGATGCATGTATTGTCTATCATCACCCCTCCTAAGGAGATTATTTCTTCCATGTAGATGGTTATGAATAGGTTTATTTGGGATTCCAATGATACAGGTAAGGCTCATTGGGCCTTGTGGTCTCATTTGGTGAAGTCGTTTGAGTAAGGAGGTGTCGATTTGAGAGAATTAAATGTATCCATGCAATCCATGCATGCCCGATTAGCTTGTGATTTTCTTATGGGGAAGTCGATGTGGGCCAAAACTCTGAGAATAAAATATGGAAAGCATTGGGAGGATTGGGATAGAAGGAAACTGTCTAGGTTGGGGAAAACAGAGGTTTATCATTTGGATATCTTCCAGGATTCTTCTCGATGGGTGGTTGGTTGTGGGGAGGTGAACCTATGGAGGGATAATTGGCTTGGACATAAGTCATATTTCTCGGGGTTCCCTAGCCTGGATATGTTAGTGAGGGAGGCTTTTCAGCATCCCAGGTTGATGGAGACCATTACCATCTTGGAACAGAAGGAGCTTCTCAAAAGATATTGTTCTCTCGGAGGATGAATACTACTTATGCTTTACTTAATCTAGCTCTGGGTTCTTTAATAGTCATGAATTTCTTGGCATGATTAGAAAGGAAGGAAGCTGAGATGAATGGGGTGAGCGGCTATGGTGTAAAGAGATCCCATCGAAGATGAATTTTCTAGTTTAGAGAGCTAGAAACCAGTCCTTGCCCACGGAGGATAACATACAGATAAAGGGTATACAAATGGAATCTCTTTGTTACTGTTACATTAATCCTTAGGCGAAATCGATAGTACACTTGTTCATTGGGAGTGAATGGGCACGATGTCTCTGATCTAGCTCAGATAGATGGGGTAATTATAGGGCTTCTTGTAACTCCCTGTAAGAGTTTTTTGAAGGGTGTTTTTCAGGAGCGGAGCAGAATGGGATAGAGACCAAGACCCGTAGCACCATTGTAGTCTCAATTTTCTGTACTATATGGGAGGTGAGAAGTAAAGCTAGAAGAGAGGTTCAGCCGTTGGTTTCTCTTCTCCAGATGATAATTAAGGCGATTTTGTATGAGTTAGAGTCTCTACTGAAGGGGGACAAATTATTTTGTGGTCTCTAGTTCTGTTTATGGACCTGTGGCTTGGCCGAGGATACAGAGAGGCTGGGTAAGATGGAAGCCTTCAACTAGTGTCCTTAAATATAATTTGGATGATTCATTCATGAATGGGATGATGCGCAGGGGAGGTCTGGTTTGGGATAGTAGTGGTTCAGTTTTAGTAGCCTTTAGTAGCTTCCATGGTCCGGGAATTCGTTGGGCATAGAGGTACGGGCGTTACACACCAGTGTTATGCTATGCAAAAGGTTATTTTTGGTGATCTTGGAAGTGGAATCGGACTTTGAGGTGATGATTCAGGCCCTCCAAGGGAAAGTTTAAGTCCCTTGGTGTTTGACTTACTTCGTTCGGGGTTGTGTCGTGGAGTTTTCTAATGAATGTGTAGTTTGACATATTTCTAGGGAGGCCAAATTCACTACAGATGCACTTTCTTGGGGGAGTAATCATGATGAACCCTTGGTGGTTTTCTCTAGGGTGGGATCTTTACCCTAGGAGTGTATTAGTATTGTGATGGGGGACGCCTTGGGGCTCCATCATTTTAGACCACCTTGAATGCTTGTGCTTGTAAGGTTCTCCTTTTGAATAAAAAAATAAAAGTTCAGTCAATGTTAATAAGAACTACCAGGTTTTCTATTTCCTTTACACTATTTTATACATTAATATCTTAAGTATGAATTTCATTGATATTTTAATTTTAAATCAATTGGAAGTATTATCTAATATAAGTGTCGGGGAGAGGACAAGGTAGATAGAATGTAAATAGTTTTACTTTTTTTCTTTTGTTTTTGTATGTTTGTGTCCTATAAAATAAAATAAATATGACAGTCCATTTTGAAAATTAACCCACATCCCCTTTCACTAAAATTAAAGTAACCATGTTATAGTGGTAACCATTAAAAATCATTATAACTAGTAAATTTTGTTTAATAGGAGAGGAAAATAGTGGGATAAAGATAATAACATGAGAAAACTAAAAAAATTGCAGTTGGGGTCCTAGCCTAGTGGTAAAGGTTACCCCGTAAAACTGCATCAACCAAGGTTCAATACCTGGTAGCCCCATATTTGGGAATTTATTGGGGGGATTTAGTGAGATATGGGTATGCATATCGACGAGGCGTGGGTGGAGGTGGAAGGGCGCGAAGTGGGTGGTCGGGTCAAGCAATAGTGAGGAGCTTGGATAGCTTTATGGATGTACAATGGCAAGCGTGCTTCGTCAGGAGGTCACTGGTGGTCAGGTGATGGCGCAGCACTCACCGGTGGTGTTTCGGCCAGTTGAGGTGGTGACCTCAATAAAGTTTGGACGACAGTGGCTATCATCAGATGGAGCTTGGCTGAACGGCGTCGGGAGAAGAGACGGGCTTCAGCTTCTGATGGCAGGTAGATGGGCTGCAGTAAGCTATGCTATGGATGAGGAGTCTGGCAGAGAAATATCATCAGACGGGACTCATCTTTAGAATAAAAATATTTGGATATGTTCTTAGGTGAAATCCCAGACTAGGTCAAATCAAGGAGAAACCTATAGTAATGCTCTTATATTTGGATGATTGAGAGGGTGTGTCTTTCCAATTGGTACTAGGCCCGTGCATGATGCATTGTTATTTCCAGCTGAGTGGCTTTGTTGTAGTTCAAATAATTTGTATCATATAGGGTGTGGATTGCAATTGGGCATGTGGTCCTTGGGCCTGAAAAGGGGAAATGTATTTAAGTCTTAGTGCCTCTAGGTCTACGGACTATATAAAGGTTACCCCTCAACCTGTAAAAGGGTTTTATCAAATTAATAAAATATATATAAATACTTTGGGCGTTCAGACAGAGAAAACTAAAAATTTTAACTTGAACTTAGGTAACATACCCACTGTGATTGATTAAAACACCAAGTAGATCCCCTAAATTGAATTTGGATAGCTCATATGAACTGGAATAAAACAAATAGATGGTAACTGTTCTATAAAACATCTTAAGTCAACAAAGCACATATGTGCATGAGTTAGATATCAAATAAGAGTTAGAGAAACATAAGATACGACTTCCCAAGCATTACTTTTATGCCATGACTATTATAGATAGTATTAGGGGATACTTTTTATCTAGGGATGAATTAGTTCTAGTTTTAGTTATACTCATCTAATAAGATCTTTTCACAAAAATTGTAGGGAAAAAATAAATAATTGCTCATTAACAAACAAGATGGAACGGTTTAGGTAATTCTAAACTTGGATGAAAAAGGGGTAGATTATTTATCTGAATTTTATTTAGAAAGTACCAAGGAAGTTTTAAAAATAACTTTGGATATAGGATCTTATGGGAGAGGGATTTAGGAAACTTTTACTTGTTAAAATATTAACTCTACTAAATTTCATTATGTTTTCACTCCTAAAAAAGAAATTTTTCTTGGGAGGAAGTGGAACCCTTATGAACTTAAGGAAAATTTCTTATTTAATTGTGGGGGAGTTAGTAGAACACATATTTTCAAATTTATATTTGGGATTTTATAGGATTTTTACCTTGTTTACAATTAATTTAGGATAAATAACCTAAATATGTAATAATGATCAATCTAGATTAAATTGAAAATATTCTTATATTCATGGTTTTTTATTAATTAGATCATTTTTTGATTTAGGAGGATAAATACTACACTGATTTTTGCGGACCAAAATTTTTAGAAGTGGTTGATCCGAGAGAGAAGGGGTAGAAGACTAAAATTACAAAAATCTCTAAATAAAATGGAAAATATCTGTATACATAATAGTTTTTTGAGATGTATAAGTAATACATAACATATTGTAGTGGGGATGAGTGGAAAATTAGTAAACAATAGTCATGCATAACATAATTTCCCCATTGGATGTCATTCATATAATAATTTTAGAGAATGAATATGATATTTAATGTATTCCTGGATGGTCGAGATAATACATAACATATTTTATGAAAAAAGGCATACTAAACATTTTTTTTAAATGGAAAGAAGATACACAACATATTTTTTTAATGGAATGTCATGTGTATGATATTTTTCATTAGACTAAAGATGATACGTAATAGAAAATCTTGGAGAAAATCATACATAACATGTTTTTTAAAGAAGTGAGTGATGTGTAACATATTTGAGTTTTCTGAATTTAAAGATCTTAAAATGTAAAAAAATCCCTAGGGATATCTGATACATAAAAATTTTAATTTTGTGGAATTTTGAGTATTTGATACATGACATATTATTCCTAGTAGAATAAAATTCATATAATTTTAGGACTTGGCATAAATTTAAAAATGTGATGAGTGAGATTATTTTCTAATGTTGTGTATAAGTAACAATATTTTCCATTAAAAAATATAAAAATAAGGGAATTAAAATTAAAAAATCCGGAAAAAATTAGGCCTCAACTTAAAAATGAAAATTCCATTCCTCTGGTATGACTAAATTGGGTAAGTTGTTCTCTACTATTACATGTAGTAACCATTAATCAAAGAGAGAAAATAAATTGATCATAGGGAGAATTTAAAAGAAATGGTAAGGTTTGAAATGAGATACTAGAATAATCCTAACCCTTGGGATTATACACATGGAATCCATTGAATAGGATTAGATATCGACACTGAATCATAGGAAGATCTTAAAGGCTTGAGTAAAGTAGGAGATGAATCTCATGCCATTCGTGTGAGAAAGATCATGTTACTGAAGCATGAAAAAACTAATTCATTATTCTGGTCCTTATAAAATGAATCTAATGTTATTAGTTCTAGGCTAATCATCTAGAATGTTGAGATACTACTAGCTGAGAATTTTTATTCCTTTATTCCTATAATTCTTATCTGGTGATGTCACACTAGACCCATGGTGGTCAATCCAATGATATTTCTCCCACCTCTTATAATTAATTCTTGTTCTTAATGGTTAATTCTATTTTGTTTGATATTTATGGAATTTGATGTTTATTATATAAAGTTTGAGGTCTCCACTAATTTATTATATTCAATGATTCTTTTTATTCTTCTTGGTTTGAAAACATAGGCCCCCTAGACTTTCTCCACCACCCATGTGATTGATGGATGTGGGTTGATTCATGAATGACTGGAGGTCTCTGGTCACTTTTATAGGAAAGAGAATTGTGTGTAGTGATTATTGAATTCCCCTATTTTAATTGAAATCACTAAGGAATGAAAAATGGTTGAGGTCTCAACTAATTACTGAGAGATCAAGAGAGGACCATCTTAGTGAATCTAGATTTATAGGGTAAGTGTGTGAATATTTGAGGTTAGATCTCTACTTTTAAAAATTGAATCTTAACACATTTTTTCATAGTTTAAGTCACAAAAACACAATTGATCACTATTTTCAACACACAATGAACCCATACACAATAAAAGAAATCATAATAAAAACTCCCTACCCTCTAGACATAACTTGAGTCTTGTTATTCAGTACATTTACTTGGGTTCAAATTTGTTTGTTGTGAGGCCCATGATAGCCACTTCATCACTTTAATTCAATAAGTCGGGGGTTGGTGACAAGAACTGAGTAATAATGTCTTACATAATGGTAGGCCTTATCTTAATTCACTTGCATACAACACACTCCTCCACATAGGATATAATAATGCAGAATAAATAAAAGGAAAATGAATTCAATATAGAATGAATGGGATGGCCTCTAAAATCCATAAAGGAGAAAGCATTACATCATCCATAATAAAATGGGAAAGATACATTACCTTCAACCAATGGGAAAAATCAACCTAAACTATTGATATGAATGGCTTCCCACCATAATCTAACTCTATACATGATTTTCACCCTCTACTTCCACTTTTGAGTATAACTAGGATCCACTGACCCCATATCTTCAAAATTCACTACCAAACTATCTATCATCTACATAAGACATGACACATGTGGGAAAGGATGCTCGTATTGGGGTGAGTATAAAAAAACAAGTAGGAAAAAATAATAAAAATAAAGGAAAGATAAGAAACAATTCACCATAACCACATGGTAATATAAAAAGGATAACCCATAAAAGATCAGATATGATTTAAGGGAGAAAACATGGGACACAGTAAAGAGAGAGGGTCTCACTCCTTATATCCCAACTATAGGAGAACAAATAAACTAACCAAATCATCTAAATAACCCAAACCAATAAACTCATGTCACCTATTAGGAATTGTAGTGGGGGACTCATGTCTTGATGAAGTATAAATATTAGTCGAGGGCGTAACCAATCCTAGTGGAGGACTCTCTCCCCATATGAACTTATAGATCAGAGGGAACTGACTCTATAGATATATTACCCTCACCCCATGTATATGTGGGATAACCAACCCTCTCTTTGTGATGTAGGGGACTCACTCCCTGACATAACCATACCACTAGTGGGGTTTCCAACCCCTAGAATGATCCAATCTGCATGTTCAACCCCTTTTTTGTCCCTACAAAGCTAAGGCGACTATTATATACTTGTTTCCTTGTATCTAGACTCTAGTAATGAAGAGAGGGGTATGATTATGTCCTATATAGAAAAATATTAGGATAGACTACCCAGGAGGCCAAATTCGAGTCTTGAGAAAGGGGATATGAAAATCCACCAAGGAAAAAAAGTACACAATATGTACTATAGGGGTACATGGAATGTATCCCTTCAACAATAGTCTGATGTGTATTTCTCCATTACATATCATGTAAGGTCCCACCTTTATGGTATGTTTCATGGGGTACATAGTTTGTAGTAAAAATATCCCATAGTGTACAATCAATGGCACGCAGGGTGTGGTCTTAATCTATATGGTGTGCATGGAGAACGACCACCTAGGTGTGTACTCCTTGTACACACCATATTGTTCATCTTAAGGTTACATGGTGTACACACTTGGGATACATGGCATGTGATACTTATCTCTGACTACAACCCAAGCCACCACTATTGGTAACTACATGATGTGTGGGTATAGAGAACATGTCATATGTTTATCATCATGAACCCATATTTTCAAAACATCCATAAAACAAGCTCAATTATTTTTCTCATTTTCAATCAATTCCAAAACATCATCAAATTCCTTGCCAATAGATTTCCTATACCTAATGCTCAATTTCTATACATCCTTATCCAAATCAATGTTGTCAATCATCTCACACATAGATTCATCATCAAATTCATCACTTCCCTTCAAGAACCCACACACACATGCCACCAATAATCTATCACAACACAATAATATTCATTTATAACACATTCTCCACTTTCAAACACAAATAAGTTTCTCATGATCCCAAATTCTGAATGTTTGTTAATTTAGACCAAGTAATTTTGAATCGCTGACCAAAAGGAAGGTTGATGATGAATGCACAAAGAATGGGATAGAGAACAATCAAGTAAAACCCATAGATGGAAATTTATGATGGTCATTACATCACCTGACCAACTATCATTGGGAAAAAATGGAAGGAAGGGTCGAATCAAATATTTTAGGTCAAAGAAAAAATATAATTTCATAAGTCCATGGATTTTATAAATAATAAAAATAATAATTCATACCCTAAATCATAAAGAGGATAGAATAACATATATATAAAAAATACATGCCTCATCAGTGAATCGGTCATTGATGAATAATGTGGTCGTGTTGGGTGTTATTAGTGATTCCACATCAAGATCATTTGTCAGATCTCTAGGATCTCATTCGATCTCCCCCACAATATTCTCCTCTCCCAATCCCTCACTAATTGCAGAAGCTCCATAAAAAATCCATTGATATGTCATCCCACTTACACTATGAAACCTCAAGTAGTTGGACTAAACCATCTAGGGTATAGTGCTCTACCTTCACCTATTAATAGTTGCGGCGTCACAAGATAAACTCAGTAACACTCCGTTTCATACCTGTATACCAAAACTAACATTTGAGTTCTTAGTACATCTTCTTCAATCTAAGACGTATCACAAAGGGTGAAGTATGGAAATTTCCTAGTTACTCCTCCCACAACATGACTATAACCATTTTCTATCCCTGGAAGTTAATGGTTTTATCCCTACCTTTAGAATATCTATTTGGTACATCACCTATGAATATCATATTGTGAAAAATCTCACAATCAGTTTCTTCTAGTTGGGCTACCCTTATACACTAAAGAAGAAGTGGGGCCACCACTATCGATCGAAGATAAGACACTTCTCTTACATCCACTAAGGATAGTTTTAATGAGACCAATTACTCAAAAGCATCGCCCAACAACTAAGGATAGGACTTCCCGCTAAGGGAATCAACTACCATGTTTTAATTCCTTAAAGTATAGACTATCTCAAAGTTATAATCATACAAGAACTCTAACCAATATATCCGCCTCGGGTTTAGATCCCTGAGAAAATATGTACATGAGACTCTTGTGGTCTAAAAAGACTATGAATCTCTTTCCAGTAAGGTATTTCCTCTATGACTTCTGGGAAAACACTATCATTGAAAACTCCAATTCATGGGTTATGTAGTTATTCTTGTGAGGTCCCCAACTATCTACACCCATAAGCAATCTTTTACTGTTTCTACATCATCACAAAAAACTAATCCCAGTTATTGATGATAGAACACTAAATTCTCAACACTTTCCTCTTGAAACCTCAGGATAAGAGAACTCATCAACCTCTTCTTAAACTCTTCAAAATATCTATGTCGTTTCTTAGATTAATTGAATGGGTTCTCTTTTCAGTTAAGGGTATTCATAGGACTTATAATCTTGGATAATTCTACCATGAATCATTGTTAATACCCAACCAACCCAAGAAAACTCGTCACCTCAAACATACTCTTTGGTAGATTCCATGATTGAGCTACCTTGGTCATTGTTGGGTTCATAGATACTTCACTCTATGAGATGATATACCCTTATAAGTGGACCTCTCATATCCAAAACTAAAAATTCAAGACCATTTTGTATAGATGGTGCTCCCAATGTAAATCCATGATAATCCTCATATACTTAGTATGCCTTTCCTATGATGAAAAATAGGTGAGGATGTTGTTGATGAATACAACCATGAAAATCTCCAAGAAAGGATGTAATATATGTTTCATAAGGCTCGTGATCACTACTGGGGAATTAATGAAACTAAAGGGAATCACTAAAAACTTTTAGTGGAAATAATGGAATCAAAATTATGCCCTTAGAATATCCACCTCACTAAACCAAAGTTGGTGATTTCCAGGCCTAATATTGATCTTTGAGAACCACTTATCACCCATAATCTTGTCAATGAGGTCGATGATCCTCAATATAGGGTACTTTTTATTGATTTTAACCTAATTTAGGTGGCGATAGTTGATAGAAAATATCAATATTTCATGTGCCATATTTCTGAACAACAATGGAATTGCTCGAAGGGGCACACTGGTTTTGATGAAACATTTCTCCATAAGGTCCTACAACTACACCCTTAGCTCTTTGAGCTTGGAAAGGTCCATCTGATGAGCTATGAAAGATATCTAAGTAGTTATGAGGTATGGATCAATGCAGAACATAGCCTCTTAATAAGGAGGAAATCTTAGAACATCGTCGGGGAAAACATGTATATACTCCTCCACCACTACTGAAAGTAGACCATTTGAGGTGTCTATTGTATATAAAGTCAAACTCACCAACTGGTGGGTGATCGACAGCAACATCCAATGCACAAGCCCTACTCATCTCGACTAAAGGTCCCACTCACCCATGAATGAGAATCTCAATCCATTGTCTTTGAATCACATTACTCTCTAGTGATATTAGTCTATCTGAAAACATATCTCTATGTTTATGGGTAGTTTAACTTGTGAAAATAGATCTCAAACTCTTTCCAAAGGAGTATCAACTCATCATGAGTCTTTGTAATCAAACCCCACCAGTGACCCACTAAACCATAGAGTATACTGGAAATAAGAATTACCATTTAGTTGGTAAGTATTTGAATGAGGAAGAAAACTTAAACTCTAACAACCCAAGCTTGAAGTACATAGACATTACATTTATTTTGTAGAATGCTTATTACATGACAAAAATATACGCCCAAAGACTATATTAGTTTAGTGTATTTGGAAACTTGGAACATAATCTTCTAACTTGGTAAAAGATCTTCAACATATCCCATAATGATCTTCCCTTTTTTTGTTTTCCTATCTAAAACTTTTCTTTATATCTTGGGGAAAAGAAAACATAAAAAGGGTGAGCTCAAATGCTCGGTAAGGGTAATCATAGAGAACATAAAACAAAACCATCAACATAAGAATTTAAAAACATGAACATAAATTTTAAATATCAAAATCTTGAGTCATGAAATAAATCTTGGCAGTACGTAAGGCATAGATCATAAAGGAACATTGATCATGATAAAATAGCATTGGCATAAAACATGGAATTGTGGAAAACAAATAAGAACATAATATTATTTACATAGTATCCAAGTTATTGTTTCCAAAACCATAATAGTGGACAAATTCCATTACTGAAACGGGTTTACTTGTCGTTCCATCCATATATTACTGAACTGGATTTACTTGTTATTCCAACCCGGTATTACTGAACCGGATTTACTTTTTGTTCCAGTCATGCCTATCTCATGAGATATAAATCTTTACCCAATGCATTATAGGGGGATATAGGTCCCATATATATCATAATTAAATCATCCTTACGTGTTCCACAAAAACATAAATCATTCATCATAACATAAGCCAATAAATAAAATGGGTTTCTTAAACATCATTTCATCATAACATAATCCATATAAAATATCATTTCATCATTAAAACACTCAAATAATAGTAATAATAGGGATAGAAACATAAACCTATTTAAATAGAAACATCTTAGATGGAAAATAATTTTGATAAAACGCTTGAACTCAATTCTTGAGGAAAATGTCCTTTCTTCTTCAAAAACGTTTTCTTTTCTTAAAATGTCGTGAAATTTTAAAAGAAAAGAATTTAATTGAAAATAAACTTAAAATATTGTAAAGGAAGATTCATGGAAATAATTAATTATGAAGATGTAAAAATTCATTCATGCCGTATAATTTAAAAAAACATTCTTCTCATACTCTTTCCGAAAAAGTCAAAAAGTACCTCGTATGGAAAACGAAAGAAAGATTCCTTACATACCCTTTAATAAAAAATTCACCAATGGGTAAAATTGACTTTAAAAAATAGTATAGGAATATAAATAATATTATGTATTTAGGAAACATGGATTTTAATGATAAATATACCCTAGTAAATACTTACGAATAAACAATCTCGGATAATAATGAGATTGCAAAATTATCTCTTACCTTAGGTCTGATATGCTTCATATGTATCTGAAACTCCTGTATAGTGGGTTTAAACATATTATTAACTTGTAACCGAACCATAATAATATTTATAATATCATATATGATTCAATTATGACTTTATATTACCTGTTCATTTATCAATTTCATGTTAAAGCAATGTTTTGGGTAATAATCATTTTATTTATCGTACGTGTTTTGACTTGTTATTCTTGATCTTATTACTTAGATCGTGATTTAATTACTTCCATAATATAAGACATGATTTATATATTATAAATATTCAGTATATAAATATATATATATATATATAATATATATAGATAAATGAAATAGAATACACTGTTTGTGGAAACGGTAGGTCGTACGTACGCACGAACGTTGTTTCCATTTCCTTATTGAATTGAATGGAAGCAAGTAAATGAAATATATATACATAAATACAGTATCATTATTATGTCATATATTTCATGCTTATTTAGTATATATACTTTATAATCATTCTTTAATGGTTAACGTGGAGAATGAATCTCATCCCGTCGTGGAAACGGTAGGTCGTACGTACGCACAAGCGACGATATCATTCACTTAATGGTTAAATTGTATGGAATTGGATGGTATATTAATTATACAAAATAATTATAATTTTATATTCATTATTTACATCCATTATACTCATCATTATACCCATCCAATTTAAGTATTGTTGAATAACAAATTACACCACAGCGTGGAGACGGTAAGTCGTACGTACGCACGCAAGGTGATATTGTTATTTGTAGGATGGCTAAAAGGAGGTATAAGGTTGTACCATAATTATAATAACATATAAAAATGTATAAAATACTGGATTTGTTACTTTAGTATGAGAACAACATAAGAAGATAAAGTAGAAGAAGAAAAGAATTTTGAAAAAGGTGATAAAACAATTACCTCTTTTTCGAGTATCTTATTTTGATTTTAACAAAAGGTCTCCCTGTGATGGATTTCTACCCAAAGGGTGGCCTCTAAGAGGAAGGGAGGGATGGTGGTGGATTATTTGAGTAGAGTTTGGACGATCCAAATGGCTTGAAAGGTGTGAGTAAGTGAGTAGAGGTGGTGGGATTTTATAAGAGGGGGGAGGGGCACTTTAGGAAAGTCTTGAAATATTAATTTATTATAAATTGATTTTCGGTTTATAATTGTCATAAACTCAATTATTTAGAAGATAAAATGATTATGGGTCAAAATCCTATCAACCAATAAAATTTATACATATTTTGATTTTATTTTAAACCTCATCATTTTGAATTATCCTTATTTAATCTATTTAATTTTATTTGTGGTAATAATATTATAAATATTAAATGGTTATAAATATTTACTTATGTGTTGTCAATTGTCTATAATTGGATACTTTATTACATTGTCAATCATATAATTTCCACTTTATAATTGTGTTGACGCTCCTTCCGTCACAATATCTCAATATTGGAAAAAGGGAAGATCTGAGATTAAAATGGTTCAACCTTTGAAGAAAACATCAAAAAATCGACAAAGGGATGAACAAAAAGAACTTTCCCCATAGGCCGCGCAAGTTTCCTCATGGTCGCACAAGTGGACTTACGCGACGCACCTTGGCGCGCAAGTGACTTGCGCAACCTAAATGATAACTGCCCGGTAACCGCCCGGGGTCTTCTCCTACCTATAAATATACCCTGTGGGCCCCCCATTCGAGAGGATTTTTTTTCCAGAAACTCGGATTGAAGCTCCCGACGCTCAAGTCTCTTTTAAAATCTTCCGGAACACTTCTAAGGTAATTTCTTACTTAGAACAAAAGATCTAAAGAGAGGGAGGAAGGCCAAAGTGTTGAAACTCATCAACACTTGCGCGCCTGATTGGCCAGCCCTTAAGGGAAGTGACCACACTTGCGTGCCACCTTACTCCTTCGATAGAACTTGCGCATCCCTTTTCTGGAAGAACCTCAAGAGGATTCTAAAGGCTTTAATAAATAGTCACTCAAGTATTTCAATGCTGGTTGACCATCGCGCAAGTACACCATGTATCGCGCAGGAATACCTGCACGACCAATACTTGCGCGCCACTGCAGTACCTGCGCTCCTTCCAAGACTTGCACGCCCCTTCCTTTTGGGTGCCTTTCTTTCCCATTTCACCCCTCTTAAGCCATTACACCTTTCCTTTTCAAGATTCAGTCTTCAATACACTCTTCAAATCCATTTATGGCATGATTTCTTGATTTGACTTCCTTATCTGAAAGGAATTCTGTGGAATATCTCTCAAAACCTAGTGATTTAAATATCTTTATGTCACTAAATATGGAGAGTTAATTCATTCAACCTCATCCTTTAAGATAAGAGAATCCTTAATCTGGGTCTCCTTTTCAGGAATAATCCCCAGTCCTAAGTCCTCCAAACTTGGGCATCCTCCTCAGGAGTAAGCCCCAAATTCTTAAAATTCCCAAATCTGGGCATCTTCCTCAAGAGTAATCCCCAAACCTTAATCCATAACTTGGGCCTCCTTTTCAGGAATAAGTCCCAGTCATAATCCCTTAACATGGGCCTCCTTTTCAGGAATAAGTCCCAGTCGTAATTTTGGGCTTCCTTTTCAAGAGTAAGCCCCAAGTCCCCTAACCTGGGCCTCCTTTTCAGGAATAAGTCCCAGTCATAAATTTTGGGCTTCCTTTTCAGGAATAAGCCCCAAATCCCTTAATTTCTCTTTAACCAGTCCTAATTTACGTTTGATCAGGGATTCCTTCTCAGGAGTAAAACCCAGTTATCAATCCTCTCCTAATTTGGGTTTCCTTTTCAGGAATAAGTCCCAAGTTAGAGTATTCAAATCTCCATGAAGCACATATACCTTTATAGACCTTGTTCCAAGATTTTCTCCCTAAAGTAAATCCTAACCTTCATTTATCTGGGCAGTCGTACATACATAATCCCCAAACCATTTCTTATGATTACATCTTTCATGGCCCAATTGTTTATTTTATTACCAATACCTCTTGTTTCTCACACCGAGCATGACTCACGTGAGCTTAGAGAGTAAAAGTAATTATGACATCCTTCTTTGAGCCATAAATAATAAACATTATACTCCCTTATTCGAACTACGTGGGTTCTGATTCCTTTTCCAAAACAAAGGATACGTAGGTAGCCCATCTACGGGTTCGATCCCAACTCTGAAATAATTCATTTCCTTCTGAATGACAATAAACTTCAAGTGCCCCACTGAGTGGATTTAAAACCAGCCTGGTCATCATAATGACCAAGAGACTTTTATATAAGTGTTTTTAAGGATACCATTGACCAAGAATCTCTAAATATATATAGATGATTCTCTATTGATGAAGAACCTCAAATACATATAAAATATTCTCTAAGTTTCTTACATATTTAATCATTGATTGTCAAAACTAAAGGAAAGCTCATTTTATATTTGGTAATGTAATAATGATTCACGAACATAACTTAAATCTATAAAGAGAGTCCTGGAATAGACAATAATTCCCCTCAAAAAGGTGTGATGAGTCCGACCTCCCATCCTCTCGACCAATGCAAATTCCTAAGCCTCATCAGTCCACAAGCTAATGAGCGCCTACCTTTGGAAAGTAGGTCCAAATGGATGTGGAATCATTGGATGTTTCCGGTTCTACGAACAAACCCGTTAGAAACCAATCGGAACATTTGAATCTCCCATCCAGGAGGTCATCCCCGAATTCCGAGGGAAACAAAAAATGGTGAACCCGACGTGAATCCTTAACCAAGTTAAAATGATGTTTTACCTATTTGTTAAGACCCTATTTAAAACTCAATAAGAGGGCTAACAAAAACAATCATTGACATGTGTGCTCATACAAAGGATGAAGTAGCTGAATTTATCTTTATTAAGTCTGTTATATCAAACAGGCACTCTTTTCCAAGATCTTCTGTATTTCCATAATGGATGCTCTCAAATTCACACCTGTGAATACTACTGCTGCAAATACCATTGCTGCTATTCCTACTGGATCGTCATCTGCTCAGAGGATGACATCACCTACTCAGCGTCTTCAACGCTGGGTATCAAATGCGCTGGTTAAGGAGTACCGTCAACACGGTACCATCCCAACTCTGGAGGCTGCCCGACAGGCCCTCCAAGTGAACAATTCACACAGGTCGTCCGGAAAACGACGACCAGTGATCAAGAGGTAGGCGGTGCTGACTACCGTCTCCAACCGTTTCGGGTCGTTATCCCTGGAACGCAATTTCCATTCGCTTCCTTACTCTGATGAAGTGAATGAGCAGGTCCCTCAGGGCCTTAATTCAAAAAGACAGGAGTCCTTCCAGAGGGCTCCCATCAACAATCGCCGCTAGACTCGTGCGGCAGTGCGCCCTCAACATGATGAGGGTACCGACTCCAGGCATTCGGCTCAGGTTCCTCGAACCCAAGCAGGCAAGACGAACCACCAGAGACGGAATCCGGTTAACAATGGGCAGGTTTTCATCCCTACCATCTCCGGAGAAGTCCACCAACCTAACTTGGTGGCGAACAACGAGCAGGCACAATCACCTGTCTGTTTTAATTCCGTTGTCCAGCAGACTCGTCTGGCAGCATCACGCCAATCCTGCCAGGCAATTCCGGTGGAGTACTATAGGCAGGAACGTACATCTGCTTATACATCATCAGTTAGTCAGCAGGCTCGCCTAACTACATATGATGGATCTCTTCAACCGCGTTTGGAAAAGTGTAATCAGCAGGCACATACACCTGCTAGTACTAATCAAGCCTACCAAAAGTCTCTCTTGGTAGCGCACAGAGAAGTCAGTTGGAAAGCTCCGATGACAAACAGGAGGCAGGCTCAACTCTCTGCCTCCACACTTGAGTACTGTCAGGATTCACTGATAGGAAAATGAGGACTGGAGCAGGCACATACACCTACTCCAAGCCTGGAATGGACATATATCCTCGTTCCGGCAGCTGAAGTCACCAAGCATATTTTGTCAGTGGTGAAAGAGCAGAAGAAAATTCCTGCTCATATTCTGGATGCTTGCCAGGATATCATAACAGCTTCAGCATCATCTCAGGGAAAGACACATAAATCTATCCCTAACAGTGGAGTGACACATCAACGATTCACTCCGGAACAGACACACACATCTGTTCTGGTCCAAGAGGGTTATGGGGCATACTCCCCCATATCATATGGACAACCAAGTCAGGCACATACACCAGATTTGAGTGGAGATCGTCAGCCTAACCTGACCATCTTTCCTGATCAGGCACATACACCTGCTCAGAGAAACCACTTTCATCAACAAGTGGTTTCCAAAACGAGTAAGAAGGCATCTAAGAAAAAGATCCGCCCAGCATAGTCAGGAGATCAAAGGCCAATCTGTAATAAGGCCTTACTCGATGCTGGAGTTCTTGAAGCCCTCAGACATTTATCTTTTGGAATTCAAGATTCTACTCCCTCAGTTCCCAATAACGGGAATGTTAATTCTGAAGGTCTTCAACAGACACTTCCTCATGAAGGCTTGCTTCGTGACAATTCGGTCAATCTTGAAGTTTTGTCTTTAGATGAGAGCCACAGGAACCCTCTATGTGGTCAGAAGACCAAGGAGCAAGAGATCTCATCTTTTGTTGTAACTCATTATGGTGGTCCTCCCCATGATGATGAATTTCGCTGCGAAAGTCCTCTCCGTAGTAGTGATTCACATTGCTTGCAAAATACTCCAGTGGACAATGTAGTGCTGAGAAATCCCTCTTATCTTGAGGCACTTGCAAATGAGAAACTAGTCATGTCTGATGCTTTATCGCTAGCAAGTGAAATACTTTCTCAATTAGAAGATAGCCCAGGGTGTAGGTCATTCTCCGAACCACCCCTAAGTCATGCATCTTCTAGTTTGATCAATGATTTCTCTACCAATCTTGTTGGATCCGATGAAGCAACAAGGAAACACCAACTCTGGTCAAAACAGGTAGAAGAATCTTCATTTAATGATGAAGAGGAAATGCTGAACATGAGGAAAAAACTGGCGAAAAATGAGGTACCAGTCATGTTTTGGCCTTTGGTTGACTCCCAGTATGACGTTCCAAAGATGTTGATGGAAGATGGAATCCATGATATTCTTCTCAACATATGGAAAACTCTTTGTCAATTGAAGAAGAAGTTATTATCTTATGATGAATATGAAAATCATCTTAAGATAATAGAAGGGCTACAACATCAGATTGATTTGGCATCTCTATCAGTCTCTCGGTATCCGAAGGCTGAAAAGCAACAGAGAACCCTTCAACGTTCATGTCTTGGTGCACTAAGAAAATTGTGTCAGTTAATTGCCAATGCTCCATCTGGTGTTCATATCATAGGATGGGGTGTTCATGGAGCACTACATTTCACAGTGCTTTCCAGTCAGCAAAGCCCTCCGAAAATGGTCTCATGCAATGTTATTGCCAATGGCTGGACATAGTCAATGGGCTTTGTTCGTAATCAAAAGCTTGCTCAAGAACAGGCTTCAAATAGTTCCTCTCAAAATCAAGCATATAGAGAACAAGTTGTTGAATTTATCCTACATCAAGCAGGCGAGAATATTGCACAAGCCTCTCGTATGGAACAAACACATCATCAAATGACAGAAGTTTCGGAAATCATCCAACGGTCTGTTAAACCAGGTGATAAAATTGGATACAGGTTAATGCATCCAGCTAATTTCTGAACTAAGATTCGCAAGATCAAGAGATCTTTTAAGAAGGTCTCAGACATAGCATGTCAAGAGCCACCCCAGCTTGTCAGACTGAGGACTCCTTTAACCCAACCCTCAGAGTCAACAAATGGGATTCGAGGAGTTGAGCGGAAACAGCAGGAACATCCCCAGTTCACGAGACTGGGGACTCTTTCAAATCATCAATCCCCTTCTCAAAGAATATCGGTCTTTTCTCGATTAGGGAAGAAGCCCCAAGAGGAACGAAGATCCAAATTATCAGAAGATTCCCTCCAAGTTATATCTCGTCAAGAAGTTTCTAAAGGATTAAATCAACAAAAGGCAATGTCTCATCAAAGACATGAAAGAAGAAAATATCACATAAATGTTGATATAAGGGATGCGATGCATTATGCATCAATAAATGTCATCAATGCCATTGTTGCTAATCCAACAGAGGAGACTCACTCAGGGGACTCAGATGAAGAGCGTCCTACTCAAGAAAATGTACGCACCGATACAAATGAAGAAGGTGTGCATACACGAAGTCAAAGGATTACTCAGAACCTAGGTAATCCACTTCCTTCTCTCCAAAAAGTATCCAACAAAGGGAGGGGAAAGAATCAGGTTACATATCCTTCCTCTGGAGAAGGTCAATCGCTCTCATTAGAGCAAAGGTTTTCACAACAGGAGGAAGAAATGAAATAATTAATAAAGTTGAATGCCGAACTACTTCAGAGTAGTCTTCTTCTTAAGAATGCTGAAGTCCGACAGCCGAAGGAATTTGTTGCAGCTACTGAGATGGATCAGGAATATCCTCCTTTATCAGTACACCCTCAGAGGTCTAATCCTACGGGTCAAACGCAACAACGGTTGGCAGTGCTACCATCAGTTGCAGCACCAATCACCACATCTGTCCAAGCTCCATTCATTGCACCTACCCAAGACCAAATTCAACCTGATGTTTCTCAAAAGTTAATAACTACTATTGAGTCATTAACATCTCGGTTAGAAACTATGGAAGGGAAATGGGAGCAAGTTCAACTAGAAAAGAAAGTTTACCCTGAATGGGTAGATTCAATTTCTCCTCCATCCAGTTTTGGAAACCCTGTTTTCCCTACTTTCAATGGATCAGGCGACCCTAAACAACATTTGACACATTACGTGTCTTGTTGTGATCCTATGATGGGAACTCCAGAGCAGCAAGAAGTAGTGAAACTCAGATGCTTCGTGCGAACCTTGCATGGACCAGCTTTTGTCTGGTATACAAGCTTGCAATCCCGGTCAATCATCGGATGGGAGGATCTTCGCCAAAAATTCCTTCTTTAATTTAGCTCAACTTTGCCAAAAACGACAGTTTTCGATCTTACAAAATGCAAGAAAAGGGAGAATGAAAGAGTCTCTGATTTCATTGCTCGCTGGAAGGGATTAACATATTCCCTGAGTTTAGCACTCCCTCAGGAAGAGCTATTGCCAATCTGTGTGGCAAATTTGTGTGACGAATTACGCACGCCATTGATCCCTGTGAAATACACAGGAGGGTTTCAAGACCTTACTTCAATCGCTCAGCAGATTGAAGATTCCCTTATACAGGCTAAGGCTAAATCTTGTGTAATTCCATCAGCTCCAGGAAGGAGAATGGGTAAAGCGGAAACTGCTACAGTTATTCTTAAACAAGCACCTGTACCTATCTCTACTTCAAAACCTTCATCTTCTCAAAGGGCTACGCCTCCTGAACGCCAACAACAAAGGCCATTTCGTCCAATTAATCAAAGATATCAACGATGAAAACAATTTGAGGATTTGAAGATTAAAACATACTCTTTCCAAAACGAGCAAGTTCTTGGTTACTTTATTTCAGCTCTGGAAAATAATTTGGTTCAATTACCAGTGCCCAAGAGGCCAAACAAGGAAGGAGATGAAGACCATCCCAATTATTGTCCCTTTCATCAAATGTTGGGGCATCCCATCCAGGAGTGTTTTGTCTTTAAAGACCTCCTATAAAAGATGGTCGAATTGGGACAAGTCAAGTTGAAAGGTTCTTCGACTCAGGTAGCATGTGTTACTGCTACAGTTCCAGAGGAGGAAGGTGAATGGCAAGAAGTCAAAAGCAGGAATGCACAGAAGTATGATGATTGGATGGTCAGAAAGACAATCAATCAGACTCATGCCATTTTGCGAACACAATTAAAGAAACCAATTGTGTCTTCTTCCAAGAATATTGTGGTAAAACCCTCTTCGTCAGAGGAAAAGTCCTCAAAGAAACGGTTTGATTAAAAGAAGGAAAAAGAATCAAAAGAAGATGAGTATGTGTCAAAGCCTAAATTATCTTTGACTCTGGCAGACTTTATGCCATCTACTTCAAAACCACGGGCACCGCCCCATCAAACGGCACAGACTAAACAGGCTAGTCAGGCAGAGTCTTTATTAGACGAAGAGTTAATCTTCGGTTCTGTTAATATGATTCATTTAATATATCCGTATTCCAGTCATAATTTCAATTTTGATGAGCCTGAATTCCCTGTATCAAATAAGGGAATCCGAGGAAGTTACCGAGGTTCAGGATACAGGGAAAGACGTGGATCTTTCCGAAGCCACTACTCCAATTATACCCCTGCTAGCACTGTGTATGCAGCAGAAACTCATGGTAGAGCCCTTCAGCGAGCTCAAAAAGAACAAGAAAGTTCTTCTACCAATAGTCAACTCAGTCTTGGCACAGTTATTTTGGAAGACCGATTGAAAATTCCATCTTCTTTATCTCATCAAGTAAATGGATCTAATCGGTCTAATCTTCCAAAACCAAGGATGTTGCCAACTTTTATCCCAATACAAGATGCATCAGCTTCCAAAGCATCTGCTTCCAAGGTACCTGCTAAACCACATATTCCTGTTGGGAAACGCATACCTCTAGATCAAAAGTATGATATACTGAAACACTTGGCCCAAGTACCAGCCAAGTTATCAATTTTGGATGCTTTGAATCTGTCAAAATATCTTCGAGAAACACTCATCGAAGCTTTGTCAAGTCCTAAGGAGTTTGAAGCTGAAATTGCTGCAGCTGAAGTCTATCACATAGAAAATAATCCTGCAGAATGTCATGCAGTGATATCTTTTACTGATAAAGATGAAGATGATGTTGTTCATGGGCACATAAAACCTCTGTACTTATCTGGAAAAGTCAATGGTGTAGATATCTGAAGAGATTTCATTGACAATGGTTCAGGAGTCAACCTCATGCCCATTCGTACACTTCGTCGATTGGGCCTCACGGAATATGATTTATCTCCTTTTACCATGATGTTTTAAGGATATGATAAAAATGAACAAGAACCACTGGGTGAAGTTACACTCAGAACTCAGTTTGTAAATATTGTATCCAATTCGGATTTCATGATTGTTGATCAAGACTCAGCTTTCAACGTCTTGCTTGGAAGACCCTGGCTACATCAGCATGCAGTTATCCCTTCATCATACCATCAATGTCTCAAATACTGTTTCAATGGTCAAGTTGGAACATTGTATGGTGATAAGACCCCGTTCAAGACATGTGATTCTCAATACATTGAGGCGTAATTTTATCACATGAAGGGAAGAGAGAAATCTACAATAAAGAAAATTACCAAAGTTAATGCTCCATATGGTTTGGAGAAGATTCCAATAAATCCATTTACACATGTGAGTACATATTATGTGTTACCTATCAGTCAAATTGACAAAATAGGCCCAAATCAAAATACTCTTATGGAAATATCCATAATGTCAATTACGACAATCGATCCAGACAACATGGGAGAAATTGGTAACCTACCAAATAGTGATGAAAACACAAGTAGTGACGTTTTCATTTCATCTGCTAAAATCCAACGGGTCTATACTTCGCCAATCAGGCTAGAAGAAGTTATAGCAACATCGGAGGTGAATAATGATATTAATTCTCAATCCATCATCTCCTCTTTATTTCCCAAAGAAATCCCTTTATCATCAATAGGGTCGGAAATGGAAGCTTCTTCTTCAAAATGTGCAAATTGTGACATCTCTTCTGATCATGAAAATTTTGTTTTGTCATCTACTATGCAAGTAGAAACGGAAGAAATAGCACATGATGAAGAGGAAGAGGAAGATCTTAGAGATGCTCCTCCAGTATTTGAAGAGGGTATCTCTACCACTGTGGATGAACTCAGAGAAATAAATTTGGGTACAGAGAAAGATCCACGCCCCACTTTAATTAGTGCGGCCATGACCCTTGAAGAGCAAGAGATGTATATTTCTTTTCTAAAGCAAAATAAAGATATTTTTTCTTGGAACTATACAGAAATTCCTGGGCTTGATCCTGATGTTGCTACTCATCATTTGGGTTTACCAAAAGAACATAGAGGATTTAAGCAAGCCGTGAGAAGAACACACCCAACTTATGCTTCCAAAATTGAAGCTGAAGTGGATAAGCTAATCAAAGCTAACTTCATCAGAGAAGTTCAGTATCCCAAGTGGTTGGCTAATATTGTCCCTATAAAAAAGAAGAACAGATAAATTAGGGTTTGCATCGATTTCAGAGATCTTAATCGGTATTGTCCTAAAGATGATTTCTCAGTTCCGATTACAGAACTCTTAATTGATGCGACGGCTGGCTATGAAGTAATTTCCTTCATGGATGGATATTCCGGATATAATCAGATCTGAATGGCCCCAGAAGATGAGGAATCTACAGCCTTCATAGCCCCTCAAGGTGTGTTTTGTTACCGGGTGATGCCCTTTGGTTTAAAGAATGTAGGTGCAACATATCAACGCGCCATGCATCGTATCTTCAAACCTTTCTTAGGGAAGTTTGTTGAATGCTATGTAGACGATTTGGTGGTTAAATCCAAACAACGTTCTAATCACTTGGCTGATTTGGAAGTCATATTCCACAAGCTTCGACAACATAATTTGAAGATGAACCCCTTAAAATGTGCTTTTGGGGTAACCTCAGGAAAATTCCTCGGCTTTGTTGTACGCCATCGTGGTATTGAAGTCGATCTTGAGAAGACCAAGTCAATCCTTGTTATGTCACCTCCTCAGAATTTGAAATAATTAAGATGACTTCAAGGACACTTAGCCTATATTCAGCGTTTCATCGCCAATTTGGCAGGAAAAAGTTTACCCTTTACCAAATTATTGAAAAAAGGAGTCACTTACCAGTGGACTGAAGAATGTCAAGAAGTGTTTAATGTTATCAAGAAATACCTCTTGAGTCCACCAGTACTCATGCCACCTGTTGAGGGTAGACCACTTATCCTCTATGTGACAGCTCTAGAGTGGTCATTGGGTGTCTTTCTTGCTCAAAAGAATGATGCTGGGAATGAAAATAGTCTCTACTATCTCAGTAGAACTATGCTTGAAGCAGAAACCCGATATTCAAGTATTGAGAAGTGTTTCCTGGCATTAATCTTTGCAGTTCAGAAACTGAGACACTACTTGCAACATCACGAGGTCCAATTGGTATCTCGCAATAATCCGCTCAAATTTATCCTTAGTCGTCCAATGCTTACAGGACGTCTAGCAAGGTGGGCAGTTATTTTGCAGCAGTTTGACATTCAGTATGTATCTCAAAAGGAAATAAAGGGCCAAGCTCTGGCTGATTTCCTGGCTGAACATCCTTCAGTGGAAGACACGTCTTCATATATTGAACTCCTTGATGAGGAAGTTTTCTCTATTCAAGAGAGTCCTCAAACATGGGAAATGTATTTTGATGGTGCTTCCAGAAGTCCAACAGGGAAGAAAATGGAAAATCCTAAATTCAACAAAGTTGGTTTAGGAATTGTACTCATTTCTCCAGATAAGGCATTGTTACCTTATTCCTTTTTATTGTGGGAAGGTGGTACCAATAATGAAGCCGAATACCAAGCTCTTATCACAGTCTTGGAGTTAGCGCTTCAAGCACAAGTGAATCACTTAAAGGTGAAAGGTGATTCAGACCTGGTAATCAAACAAGTCAATGGGGATTATGCCATCAGAAAAGAAGAATTAATCCCTTTGTATGATTATGTCAGAGAGTTAATGGAGGAATTCCCTTCAGAACCGACATTTTCTTATGTCCCAAGATCACAAAATGCTCAAGCTGATGCGCTGGATAATATAGCCACAGTTCTAGAAGATCCAAATCGGGACGAGACAACCATCAGTATTACCCACTGCCATGCAATTTCACCTTATGTTCTAGTCAGAACAGAGGAAATTAATGAAATTAGTCCCATTCCTGAGCCGTATGGTCATACTACAGGATGGATGTCACCTATCAGGGAATACCTTCAAAATAGAACACTTCCACCTGATAAAGCCGAGAAAGAACAAATACGGCGACATGTGGTCAATTTTACTCTTTATGATAGCCCAAACCACCTAGAGAAAATTCTCTACAAACGTGGTTTTTATGGAGTTCTCTTCAGATGCATTGATGGTGAAGAGACAATGGTTGTCATGAAAGAAGTGCATGCAGGAGTCTGTAGTGCCCACCAGTCTGGACATAGATTGTCTGATCAAATTCGAAGGCTTTGATACTTTTGGCCTTTAATGATACAAGATTGTGTTAATTTCACAAAGAAGTGTCATTCATGTCAAGTACATGCCAACTTCATTTATCAACCTCCAGAGTTGCTTCATACAGCTAAATACTCGTGGACATTTTCCACATGGGGAATGGATGTGGTGGGACCTTACCCTTCAGCTACGACCAAGCAGTTTAAGTACATTCTTACTGCTACTGATTTCTTTTCCAAATGGGCAGAGGTAGTACCTCTCAAAGAAGTCAGTTCTAAATGCATTGTTAGCTTCATCAAGTCTAACAACGTTACTAGATTTGGTGTCCCTCATAACATATTGACGGACAACGGCACCAACTTCTGTTCTTCTGAGGTGAAGAAATTGTATCAAGAATACAACATTAAATCCAACCATTCATCTCGGTATCATGCGGCGGCCAATGGCCAAATAGAAGCCTTTAACAAGACTCTTTCAAATATACTGCAAAAGATGGTGGATAAAGATAAGAGGTCATGGCCTGATAAACTCTTTCATGATTTATGGGCTTATCGGACTACCACCCGCAATGCAACGCGGTCAACTCCATATTCGTTGGTATATGGAACAGAAGCAGTCTTGACAATTAAAGTTCAATTTCCCTCACTCAGAGTAGCCATTTGTGATCAGTTATCTACAGATGAGCAATCCCAAAAGTGATTGAATGAATTGGAACGGTTGGATGAGAAAAGATTGTGCACTTTGCACCACTTGGAAATCTATCAGAATCGAATAGCATGAGCTTTTAACAAAAAAGTTCGTCTTCGTTCATTCATTCAGGGAGAATTGGTATTAGTTCTCAGAACTCCAATGATACCAGGAAAGAAACCTCCCAAGCTTGAGCCAAAATGGGAAGGACCTTATTCAATACATAGTGTCTACTCCAATGGAGATTATTCATTAATCTCGATGGATGGAGAAATCATTACTACTCCAACTAATGCCAGATTTTTGAAGAAATATTTTGTATAAAATACAAAGTATTCACAAGATGTCCCCGCAACATGACACTAAACTGTGCAGCACCAGTTCGTCCTTGCTATATGACGTTAAACTATACAGCAATGGTCCAGTATGACCTTAAACTGCAACTTCGTCCCACACGATGTTAAACTGTGAAAAAATTCCCTAAAAAGTCTTGTACAACTTTAAACTACACCATGGTCCTGTATGACATTAAACTGCACCATCCATGGTCCATGCATATGACCCTAAACTATTTAAAAGTCCCTTACGTCCGGAAAGATGTTAAACTACATAATCATCAAAGGTCCTATAAGACCTTAAACTGTACTTATGTCCAGCATGACATTAAACTGCACCATCCACGGTCCATATATATGACCTTAAACTATTCTCCCTTTTGTCCAACATGACACTAAACTGTAGAAAAAATCCCCAATGCGTCCAACATGACGTAAATGGTGTGTTATTTTGTCCTTACTGCATGACATTAAACTGCGCAGTCCCCCTTTTTTGTCCAACATGACGTTAAACTGTATTGTCCCCATCGTCTTAACTACATGACGCTAAACTGTACAGAAATTCCTTGATACGTCCTACATGACATTAAACTGTATTATGTCCCTGCAACATGACACTAAACTGTGCAGCACCAATAGTCCTAACTGCAAGACTTTAAACTGCATAGTCCCTTTATATGTCCTACATGACATTAAACTATGCATCGTTAAGGTTGTCGTTACCTCTTGTTTCTCACACCGAGTTTGACTCACATGAGCTTAGAGAAAACCTCAACTATAACACTCTCTTTGGGCCGCTAACCATGTATAAGTCCCAACAACATTTTTTTTTAGGTCATTGTCCCCAAGAACAGCTTGATCATTAATTCATTCTTTAATTGAACTACACGGAATTTGATCCTTGCCTTCCAGGCTGGGTACATAGGCAACCTCCCAAGGTTCAAGCCCAAAAAAAATCTCTTCACTTCGGTTCACCTTCATCTCATACGATGTTGATTTGTGAAACCGCCCTTAGAATCAATATCTTTACATTTGATTCACTTTCGTCCTTGTTATACGACGTTAAACTATACAACACTTTTGTCTGGTACGATAATAAACTACAATAATCTTTGATTTCCTCGTTTGAGAGGAAACCATTATTTACATTGATTTTTCAATCATGTTTCATTTCAAAAGACTACGTGCATACATGGTAATGCCTAAACTTTTTATCTCGGGTTAAACCATCATTGCACTAAAGTCCCCTTTCACCCTTCACATGTACGAACCAAATTTGTACAAAGGGTATTTCTAGAACTACGTAGGCTTGATTCCCATCCTTATGGGATATGTAGGAACGTTCGAGTATCCCTCGAATCCAGCCCCAAGTCTTTTTGGTCCTAACCCCAAATTTCACTTTCAGTCCCTTGGCTGAAAAGTCCTCATCAAAACACACACTGTGTATTCATTATTATGGTCCGAACTCTATGACCCTAAACTAATATCTCTCATACTTTCATCCTGCACGACGTTAAACTACATTTCAAGAACTACGTATGGCTTGATTCTCATTATTATGAGATACGTAGTGAAGTCCAAAATTTCAATTCAGGACCCAGCCACAACATGATTATGGTTATCATTGACCTATGTATCTCTATATACATTGGACAATACCCATATTTATGTGTTATAATCCTAACCTTAAATATTTTCAGATCTTCATAACCCTTTTCATGACTTTTAGTCACAAAAATGTCAAACTTCTGAGAATTCTTTTGCCTGACTATGCAGCACGTGCTCATAGGTGGCCTTGCATAAACAGCCCATATAACAGACTTGTTATCCAAAAGATACTATTTTATTTAACTATATAGCCAATGCCCTTAGGTGGACCTGCATAATTCAACCCCCTAACGGGTTTGTTAAATGATGGTAACTTCATTCTTGGGAAGAATGCCTCTTTTGTCCTTATTTGTCTTAAACGATAGTATGTAGGGATCCGCAAAAAAAATATAGTCATCCTTAACATATTTGTCCCATATCCTTTTTCATGATCTGAAAGTATTCAAGTCTATGGTTTATTCTTCTTCCCTACGTTTGGGTCAGACCTTTGTAGGAGTGATATTCATCCAGTTCTTCGATAATCTTGTCTGGAAATATCTTCTCCATATTCAAGTACCTCTTTCCATACAAAAAACTCTATACTTTGGAAGATTTTAATCTCCATAAACTTTCACTAGCTTTTAGCACTAGGAAAGTAAATTTCTGAGAGTTCTTTTTGCCTGACTATGCAGCACGTGCCCATAGGTGGCCTTGCATAAACAGTCCACATAACAGACTTGTTAGCCAAAAGATACTATTTTATTTAACTATGCATCCAATGCCCTTAGGTGGCCCTGCATAATTCAACCCCCTAACGGGTTTGTTAAATAATGGTAACTTCATTCTTGGAAACTACTTCTTCTAATGCCTTTTAGCTCTTTTTCATATCATTCCTCAGATTCAAATATTCTTAAGTCATAGCTTACATATTTTCCCTCATAATTGAGTATGGTAGTATGTTTTCGGATGAATTTTCAAGGAATTGTGTCAATTCTAATCCATTTCGGTCAAATCTATTTCAACCTTAAACATTAGCCCCTTTATGTCTGGCATGCATGACTTTAAACTGCCCACAAAAGACAAAGGAACTATGAATAAAAGTCAAGTTCCAGCTCACTAAACATACATTCTGTATGATTTAGGTAATATTGAGCAATTAAAATATTCAAAGTTTATAGGGTTATTTGTAATAATCCTAGTAAAAAATCAAACTATGCTTACTAGGCCTATTGGTTTAAGTAAATTTGAAGCAGGTAGTGAAAGAATGCAGGTACAAAATGATTGAAGATGAAAGTGTTTTTCATTGATACACGAGAGATAGAAGGACATACACAGACTGGAGTCTCTTCTCTTTTTCAATAATTACAAAAGACTATCAACATAAGTCTTCATTTGATGTACAGAAACCTGAGATTTATTAGCAGTTACTTGAAGCTCATGCACTTGACCAGCTTCACTCTTTTCAGCTTGATGAAGTGACTTCTTAGCATCTGTGATGGCTTTCATTCCATTCATGTGAGTTTCATCCAATGATTTTTTAAGCTGATCAAGTTCCCCAATAACAGCATCTAACTGTTGCTGGAGTTGCACCTGCTGGACGACTTTTTCTTTGATTTTATGCTTCAGCTCCTTCATCTTGGCAGCATAATCAGCTTCATCTTGGGATACCGCAGCCTCAAATTCACCTATGTTGACTGACAGTTTTACTCTGATCAAATCTTCGCGACTTTTTTGCGCCTGCTCCCTCCTGAAAATGATCTGTTTCACCGTGGCATGGATCTTTTCATATCCAAAACCACCAAGTCCTAGTATAACAAATTGGGATGACAATCGAGGAATTTTCGATGGTAGCTCTCCTAAAGGCACCCCATATATGATGTTTCATATGTTGTTCCATGCTTTACGTCGTGAAAAGTTGAACGCTTTAAGCATCTTTGGATCTGATTCAACATCATCGTCGGAGGGGGGCATGTAATCTGGAATTAACGCACTTAAGGAAGTGCCATATTCTGCTCTTTCCCCCCTGATTTGTGCTTCTTCACTTTCAATTCCTGTTGGGGCAGAGGCTGAGGCCTCACCTCCGGATTTAGTCATTGCAGTAGATGGTCCTGCATGATTAATTGAAAGATTTAGTTAGCTTCAAAGGATAACAAAAGAATAGATTGTCTTGCGAATAAAGTACAGTCACAAATATTGTTATCCCTTACCCAAGGATGGTTCAGCAACCTGAGAAGACTTCTCCCCATCTTTCCCAGTCACAACAGGATTTTCAAGATGGGTCTCGAGAGGGTTTATTGGGTTTAGCTCTACTTGAGCTAATGTTTCTGCAATAGTAGGGTTGACATCAATGTCCACACCCTCTTCAGGCATTGGCAGTTCAGCAGCTTCTACGGATGAAACTGCATATTATTTTCAGTCATGGTTAGAAGTGTAAATTTTAAAAAAAAAATTGGGCGAAGGGTAGCACTCACGCCCAAGGTCTTCTAAATCACATGACAACTTAGCATGATCATAAAATTCTTCGAAATTCATTCCTTGATTCATCATTTCATCCAATGATATTTCAGAATCCTGGTTAGTCTCACCAGTGGGAGCATTTGTTACATCTTCTTACTGACTTACGTCCTGCAACCCCTGACCTTGGATAGCATCTTCAGCAGCAGGAGGGATACTGGGAATGGATGTTAGATCTTCTCCAGGAGCAGCCAAGTCAGCTTGGGTCTGTGATTGTTCTACAGCACCCTCCACGGCCTTTGAAGGAGGATCAGTCCCTTCCCTCAAGGGGGAAATTGAAGAAGCCCCTGCAATCCTCAGAAATATGAGTAACCATGTGATTATGGGTATAAACTCATGATTGTTCGAAGGACTTACCGCTGCTAATGAAGCGTTTAGCTGTGGATTTCCTCCTTCGTTGCCTTTGCTTCTTTTGTTTTTTTGGAGTATCAGTAGTCTCCCTTATAGGCACTTGGATTGGTGAATGGAAGGCTATGTCTAGCGCCTCATTCATGGCCTGCTGGCCTGGAGATATCTCGCCTGGTTCGCGAGGAGAATCAGCAGCAGCCCTGATAGCAGTACCACCAGGGCTATACTGTGGCGAAGGAACCCTAGTTCCTTTCTTTGAAAGCTGTGAGATAAAGAAAATAACTTCCTTAAGTAACAAAGCTTCAACTGAAATCAAGTTGCAGATCAAATAAAGAAAGAAAACTTATATCTTCAGGAGCCACGTACTCTTGCCATTCCTCATCTCCAAAACCACCAGCCCCCTCAGTGGCGCCACGATCAATCATTTCCTTCACCCGCCTGGTGATAGAAACAGAGTCATCAGTGGAATATATGAGCATTTCCAGCTCTCTGATGTAAGCTCGCACTTCATTGGGGTTATCTTCGTATTGAAGATTTTTAGAAGCCATAAGATTTCCTATTCCATGAAGTTGTAGGCCCTCACACAAATCCAGCCAGGCGGTCTCAGTACCACAGTATAAGCCCTGCCATAGCTGAACAGCCTCTGGTCTTAGATATGAAGGCTGTGAGGAAGGTCCTATAATTTTTGACTTTAATTTCTTCCCAGCTCCTGTAGCTACAGATAAAGAATAAGAAAGTAAGACTTATTGCTTTATAAAGTAGCAATGATTAAAATTACTACAATGAAACAACTCACCAGGAGTTGATGGAGTGGGTCTTTTAATTATGGCCAGAGGATTATATCGGGCACGAAACCGCTTTGCTGCCGGTTGTGCCTCATCATCCTCATCATGATAATCCGGTGAATCAGTTCTAGAAGAGGAGTATGTTGAACCAATTTCAGGTGAGAAAGCATCACCTTTATGAGGAAGGGTTTCTTTATCTACAGTCCTCTTCCTCTTTCCCACTTGATATACTGGGTGATTCAATATCCCTTTGGGGTATGATGCTATCCAGTGTTCGGTATGTAGTCAAATTATGTGCCGCTTTTTCAACTGGTAGATTAAATACTGCCCCAGTCTTCTCTCTTAATGTCAGCAGCCATAGTTGTTGAGCAACCATCGGATGTTGCTCTAACCTGACATGTACCAGAGGGGATACAACAATCTACTGCAGACATTTGAATTGGCGTGCAAATCTATATGGAGCATAGGCCTCACATATGATCTCTCCATCAATCCTGGCTACTAACACACCATCCCTGCAAGCTAGCATGTATGCCCTCAAATCCAAATGGGTTGTCCCATCATCAACAAACCGCCCAGATGGCGGACTTCCATAGGGAAAGAAGTTGAATTCGTTAAACATGATCAGCCTCACTTTCATGTCATAACCATTAACATCTAATGGAGCAATGCCAGAGAATGCTTGTACTGACGGTCTGAAGGAGCTTCCAGGAATTTGTAATCCATTCTGTACATTGTAAGTCCTGAAGTGAGTGGCGATCCATCCCCACAAAACTTGGAATGGTCCCACTATTCTTAAAGGATATTTACCCATGAAGATATGAAGTAAACTCCTGTGGATCTTTGCTAAAATGGGGGTAGCTAACACAACCATTTTTCCCTCATCCAACTTTGTCGCAATGACGAAGGTCCCTGGCCTAACGCCTCCCTTCGAATCCCTGACCGGCAAGAGATAAACAATGAGCCACATTGCCAAGAAACCCGCCAAACGAGTCTTCTTTGGAATTCTTTGATTCACTTCATATCCCCACATTTCAAACTCTCCTACTTCTAGAGTTGGCCAGAATGTGCCAGGAGCTCCTCTTTTCTCAGGTTTTGGACAGGTGGTAGGACGTTTGGGCCTGGTATCCTTGGATTTCTTTTTCTTGGATCCTTTTTCTTTTAGTTCCATCTCTTTCTTCTCAATGAGAAATACATTCATCCATTCTTCCGGATGAATATCTTTTCTAAAATGAGTTAATGAGGTCTCTGAACTCTTGAGCCTGTGGAAGATCTTAAATAATTCTCGAGCTAAAGCAGGAGTCTTCTCCGAATCATTCCAAGTCACCTTGGGAGGAATGAATTCATCATACATATCACCCAAAATTGGAGCCCCTGAGATCTTGTGGACATCCCACAAACTGATACCTACTTCTCCATGGGTCAGATGGAAAGAATTAGTTGCTGGGCTCCAGTGGCTGAGTATCTCTGGCACGAAGTTATCATGTCTGTAAACATATGTTTTCCCAACCCAGACAGCCCCGTATATTGCAGCTCTCTTCAGATCCTCGATAAACTCTGCGCAGGTCTGTCGCACCCAGTATGCCCACATCCAAATTGGCTTCACACCTCCCCCAGGACGGAAGTCCCAACTTTTCTTCCAGCCTTTGGATTGATCCATCTGAGCATTTCGGAAGATCAAAGGATGACAATGTGGTTGAAGCTCAGGTGTATGTTTTTTCAGATCTGGTGTGCAAGGGCTATGATGCATCATATAGGCCTTGTCCACTGTTCCAGCATTTATAAATACTCCTCCACTTGAGATATTTGCTGAAGAAAAGTTGGTATAATTCTAAAACCACGAAAATGGAAGATAATTTTTTACTTCTGGAATAGTGACTTCTTGTAGATGACCATAGCCATACAAAGGCAGATAAGTGCTTTGAGGAAAGTTGAGATGATATTTCTTCAGATACTTAGCCAAATTCGGAAGAGTGCTATCTTTGAAAGTTTAATAATCATGGTCAATGATGTTCATCATATCATTTATCTGCTTGCTAGCCAGTTCATCAATTAATCCGGGTCTAAGAACCATTAATTCTGCACAAGAGTTGAATAAATTAATTCATAAATGGATTGATTTTCCACAAACTTTGTGAAAGAAATCCAAAAAAATGGCTAAGGCATTAAGGCGCGCAAGTATGGAGATGTCGCGCAAGTGTTACATGTGCCGCGCAAGTTTTTGTCGCACATGTATCACCGTGCAAGTCCTATTACCTTGAGAGAAGCGCGGCGGCGAGGAAACAGTGGAAAGCAGAGACTTGCACGGTGAAGATGGCTTGCGCGGCGAGAGCTCGAGAAATTCGGGATCAGATGCTCTCCACGGCCAAAAGCTGTGTATTTATAGGCTAGGAAGCCTATCTGCGTGTCGTACAGAGTGCGCTCAAAGCCTGTGCGACGCGAACTTGCGCGCCGCCCTCTGTGCCCTGAAAATTTGCGCGCCACTATTTCTTTGGATGTAGTCGATTTCCTCAGAGTCAAATCCTCATTTCTCTCCGGATCCAACTCTGAGGGGGGACTTTTGTTGACGCTCCTTCCGTCACAATATCTCAAGATTGGAAAAAGGGAAGATCTGAGATTAAAATGGTTCAACCTTTGAAGAAAACATCAAAAAATCGACAAAGGGATGAACAAAAAGAGCTTTCCCCATAGGCCGTGCAAGTTTCCTCATGGTCGCGCAAGTGGACTTGCGCGACACACCTTGGCGCACAAGTGACTTGTGCGACCTAAATGATAACTGCCCGGTAACCGCCCGGGGTCTTCTCCTGCCTATAAATAGACCCTGTGGGCCCCCCATCTGAGAGGATTTTTTTTCCAGAAACTCGGATTGAAGCTCCCAACGCCCAATTCTCTTTTCAAAGCTTCCGGAACACTTCTAAGGTAATTTCTTACTTAGAACGGAAGATCTAAAGAGAGGGAGGAAGGCCTAAGTGTTGAAACTCATCAACACTTGCGCGCCTGATTGGCCATCCCTTAAGGAAAGTGACCACACTTGCGCGCCGCCTTACTCCTTCGATAGAACTTGCGCGTCCCTTTTCTGGAAGAACCTCAAGAGGATTCTAAAGGCTTTAATAAAGAGTCGCTCAAGTATTTCAATGCTGGTTGACCATCGCGCAAGTACACCATGTATCGCGCAGGAATACCTACGCGACCAATACTTGTGCGCCGCCGCAGTACCTGCGCGCCTTCCAAGACTTGCACGCCCCTTCCTTTTTGGGTGCCTTTCTTGCCCATTTCACCCCTCTTAATCCATTACACCGTTCCTTTTCAAGATTCAGTCTTCAAGACACTCTTCAAATCCATTTATGGCATGATTTCTTGATTTGACTTCCTTATCTGAAAGGAATTCTGTGGAATATCTCTCAAAACCTAGTGATTTAAATATCTTTATGTCACTAAATATGGAGAGTTCATTCATTCAACCTCATCCTTTAAGATGAGAGAATCCTTAATCTGGGTCTCCTTTTCAGGAATAATCCCCAGTCCTAAGTCCTCCAAACTTGGGCATCCTCCTCAGGAGTAAGCCCCAAATTCTTAAAATTCCCAAATCTGGGCATCTTCCTCAAGAGTAAGCCCCAAACCTTAACCCATAACCTGGGCCTCCTTTTTAGGAATAAGTCTCAGTCATAATCCCTTAACCTGGGCCTCCTTTTCAGGAATAAGTCTCAGTCATAATTTTGGGCTTCCTTTTCAGGAGTAAGCCCCAAGTCCCCTAACCTGGGCCTCATTTTCAGGAATAAGTCTCAGTCATAAATTTTGGGCTTCCTTTTCAGGAATAAGCCCCAAATCCCTTAATTTCTCTTTAACCAGACCTAATTTACATTTGATTTGGGATTCCTTCTCAGGAGTAAAACCCAGTTATCAATCCTCTCCTAATTTGGGTTTCCTTTTCAGAAATAAGTCCCAAGTTAGAGTATTCAAATCTCCATGAAGCACATATACCTTTATGGACCCTGTTCGTGGATTTTCTCCCTAAAGTAAATCCTAACCTTCATTTATCTGGGCAATCATACATACATAAGCCCCAAACCATTTATTATGATTACATCTTTCATGGCCCAATTGTCTATTTTATTACCAATATCTCTTGTTTCTCACACCGAGCATGACTCACGTGAGCTTAGAGGGTAAAAGTAATTATGACATCCTTCTTTGAGCCATCAATCATAAACATTATACGCCCTTATTCGAACTACGTGGGTTCTGATTCCTTTTCCAAAATAAAGGATACGTAGGTAGCCTATCTACGGGTTCGATCCCAACTCTGAAATAATTCATGTCCTTCTGAATGACAATAAACTTCAAGTGCCCCACTGAGTGGCTTTAAAACCAGCCTGGTCATCATAATGACCAAGAGACTTTTATATAAGTGTTTTGAAGGATACCATTGACCAAGAATCTCTAAATAGATATAGATGATTCTCTATTGATGAAGAACCTCAAATACATATAAAAGATTCTCTAAGTTTCTTACATATTTAATCATTGATTGTCAAAACTGAAGGAAAGCTCATTTTATACTTGGTAATGTAATAAGGATTCACGAACATAACTTAAATCTATAAAGAGAGTCTCGGAATAGACAATAATTCCCCTCAAAAAGGTGTGATGAGTCCGACCTCCCATCTTCTCGACCAATACAAATTTCTAAGCCTCATCAGTCCACAAGCTAATGAGTGCCTACCTTTGGAAAGTAGGTCCAAATGGATGTGGAATCATTGGATGTTTCCGGTTCTACGAACAAACCCGTTAGAAACCGATCGGAACGTTTGAATCTCCCATCCAGGAGGTCATCCCCAAATTCCGAGGGAAACAAATTATTAAATATTTTTTTTATTTTTAAATAATTTAATAATATGTTATTTTTATAAAATATCAAGTGTAAATTTTGACACTATTCATTTATCTGACTTTAAATAAAATCCACACAGAAGATAAATTCGAACCAAAATATTTAATACACTCCTAACATGTCATAGTCACCTGGAAATTCATGGAGCACATTAATTAGTTCATATAATATTTATTTTAATACTTTTAAAACCATTTATTTGATATTTATATCAATAAAATAATTTCTACATCACTATTGTGTCATCATTAATGGTAATTATTTAATCTCTAAAAATTCCAAATAAATTCACATGATGTAGATAATTTAATTATATTTTTGTAGATTATTTAATTTCGAAATTTTATCAAGTTTATCACTATATTAAAATTATTATACTTATAAGAGATAAGAGAGTGACATGTTGTCACATTCTTTTGTTTTAATTATAATTACATCACTTTCATGGAAAAAATTCATTAAATGAATCAATTTCGACCCTTAGGTGATATTGGTCGACTTTAATTCATCTAATAAGATTTTAGTAGGTGTTAGGGTGATTTTATTATCTTTATCATATTATTTTTTACCCTAATTTACCCGATTCACCTTTAACTATGGTAAATAAAAAATTACCATAGTTACTATTTATAATATCCAAAAAAAGTAATATATTAACATAATTTGGACTCAATGATTCAAAATATGGAGTCCATTTTTTAAAATTCAAAACACAGAAGTTGCATTAATTAATTTTAAATTAATTCTCGTTGTCAAAACTAGAAAACAGGTTTTTAAGAAGTAAAAACTATCAAAAGATTGACATGTATTTATTTCCAATTTAATTGTGAAATTACTTTGAGTGACAGACATTTGATTAAATGATAAAAACATAATCCAATTACACTTTAAACCTAATTAAAAAGATAATCTAATTATATAAATAAATTACATGAAAATGCAGTTTTGAATTAAAATGCTGTATTTTTTACTATTCATTATAATGTGAATTTTTTCATAAAAATACCAAAAATTCAACCAAAGTAAATTTTGATGTCCCGCTTCCAAAGAAGATGTTTATTTTGTCAAATAGAATATATAAAAGTGTTAAAAACTAGATTTAAAATTGGTGCACCGTCAAAAAGCGGCAAAACTGCATTTTTTGAAAAATACTTCTTTAATCCGAAAAAATGAATTTGTTCTTATATCATCTCTAGAAATACATAAAATAAATATTAATGTTATATAAAATTCAAAATATGTTTAATACTATTCATAATGGCTAGTTTATATCCCATTAAATAAAAATATATCGTTGTTTAGTAAAACTCAGTATTGCATACAACACAAGCTATCGAGGAAGGTCGCTATTGCGTGTAATGCGAGCCAAGTCAGTGTTGCGTTTAGTGCAAGCTTCCTTTGATGTTGCGTATAACATAATCCAAACATAGTTCTTTTATACATTGAACAAAATCTATACTCAGTGTTGCGTGAAATGAATTTTATCAAAAGAACTTGAAATTGTGTGTAACACAAGTCAAGAATAATGTTGCATATACTGCAAGATAATACGGTGTTGCGTATAGCGCAAGCTAATCTTGGTGTAGCGTACAACACAAGACATCAAAAAAATTAAAAAGATTTTATCTCATAAAATCTCAGGATGTTACATGAACCATCTTCTCAAGCCAGTCCTCATCAACCTTAGGACCTGAATCACCTCAAAACTTAGGTGTTCCCTACCTCTAAAACTTGTTTAACACACTCATCCTATGTGTATCCTCATCCTTTCCCACTAGAATAATCGATTGCACAACAAATAGAGGAACATCTTCCTGCACTGCAGAATGTGGGTTTGCTCATTGTATAACTAGGTCTGTATTTTAATTAATTAATCCATTCATGACGGCTCAACCTTGGGGACCCCAGTGTAAATTGTGTAATTGAAGACTACACCACTCCTAGAGTAAAACCCACCTTTTGGACAAAACGTATTAGATTTCCCTCCAAGGCTTTGTTTTGACGGAAAATCATCATTTCCTTGAACGTTCATGCACTGACTAAAAATATTGTATTATTTTTAATATATTATCATTAAGAATTTGTAACACCCACAACTCCGCTCTTGCATAATGGCTCATGCCAAAAATATTATTTAAAATATTACAAAGGTTCAAATGACAAAAATCAGGGTTTCTACGGTTGCTATGAGCATAAGATGTTCTTACAAAACCCATGAGTTCTTACAAAAAAATGTCCAAGGTAAGAAATATATAAAATATTGTTTATAATATATTCACACCAGTAATATCTTACCCACATAATTATAGATTTTAAGTGATTTTGAACATAAAAAAGTACACTTCTTAACAACTCGAAATCTTGGAAATAAAACATGTATTTATTCATAATGTGCATTCCTTAAGATTTCTGACATGAAGTGCTTATACCATTTTTTTAGATTGTTTATACCATTTTTTTAGATTGTTTAACAAGGATAAATGATTTTCTATAGTCAAATATTAATTTTCCATATCCTTACATAGATGATAATATAGGACTATTATGTTATTAACACGTTCTTGTGAAGAAGAATTATTATCCACTTTGATATATCAGTAATCCTGTTTGCACCTTGATGCATTTTGACATCTAAAATCCATTATAACCTCTCATGGGGCCCTCTACCCCATTGGGAACTAGCCTAAGCCCAAGGTTGGTCACCTTGGGCCTCGCTAGGGACGTGTGGTGCGTAGATGGTGTGGCCACACCTATACCTCATTACCCAAATACATGTTTTTCCCATGAGGCATGGGTGAGTTGGTTACTGGCGGTGGCATCCTGACCCCGAGGTTCTGGGTTCGAGTCCCTCGTAAGGCAACACGCACTATATGACATTATAACCTCTCATGGGCCCCTCTACCCCGTTGGGAACTGGTCTAAGCTCAAGGTTGGTCTCTTTGGGCCTCGTTGGGGATATGTGGCGCGTAGGTGGTGAGGTTGCACCTATACCTCGTTACCCGAATACACATTTTGCCGCTTCGGCGGTGGCGTAGTGGTGCAGGGTCGAGGGTCAAAGCAACGATGTTCAATAAGGTATGGGGTTCGATTCCTGGGAGCCCACTCTTGGGGGAATTTCCGCCTCTCATGTACCACTCGTCTTATCGGGTCACCCGGTGTGTCACCGGGTGGGCAGAATGGGCGCACTTCACTTGGCTGATGGATTGTTGTGTAAACCCATCGTTGATCGAGGTGTTACCCCGTTGGACACTCTGTCATCTCGGTTGGCAACGACTCCTCAGCTGAGGCATTATGACCTCTTCGTGGGGAAGGAGGTTCCTTGGAGTGGACGGTTTGAAAAGGCCACTCTCGGCGATTCCCTTTAAAAAAAGAATGTTCACCGTGAAAAAATTTACAATGATAAAAAAATAGTTTAGGCAATGACAGATTATGTTGATAACATGTTGAAAAATGATGACCTCGACATCGATTAAAGACAAAAAACGATGAACAATCACAACTCCCGCAAACAAGATAATTAAAAGCAGAGATACGTATGTGAGAAATATGGATGTATGGATTTATATTTATTATCAACTCATTAAATATTTAAATTTTATAAAATATATAATTAGCAGTTAATATCATTCATTAACCACCAAATATGATCCAATGAATAAGATCACTTCCTTAGGGATGAAAAGTAATGATGGACATGAGATTGTGAATTATAATTGATATCTATATTTTGTATTTATATTTTTATATCTGTTATATGTGAATTCATTGGATATTAATTTATTAAATATTATATTTATGTTTGATATTAATGTTTTGAATATTCTTGTGATAGGAACGACATTTAAAATAATATAAAAGAAATTGTGACTTCGTGACGCGCCGCGAAGCGACGCGGCGTGACAACATAAAATGAAGAAGCTAAGGTTGAAGATTAAAGTCAAGATTGATGATTGAATCCAAAGAGACCAATAAATCCATTGAATGATGATTTCTCGTTATGTTGGATGATCATGGGAGGCTTCAGATGCTCGAAACTGAAGAACCAAAGAAAAATGGATATTTCATAGCTAAAAACACACTTTACACGTCGTGTAATCACAATACACAGTGTGAAATTTTACAAGTCGTGAACCATTTACAAGCCGCGAATATTCTGGACCCGCACGTTACACGTCGTGTAAACATTACACGATGTGAAATGGTCAGACAAACTAAAAAAAAATGGTGTTTTTTTACATATCTTGCGGTGGGGAGATATCTTCTCAACCCAAACGGACATTAAATACATCTTTGAGCCGGGGAAGCCTGAGGACGACCTCAAAGCTTATAAATAAGGGTTTCGGCCAGAGAGAAAGGGGTTTGAGGTGTGGGGACTCGACTACCGGGAGGGTGGTGTTAGGGTTTTGGCCCGAAGTTCTTCATAAATAGGGTTTTTTTTTTTGCTTTGTTGTTTTCTCTTTTGGTGTAAATGTTGGATGATTTATAGTTTAATTCCATTCTATTTTCTTCATTCTCGTTCGTCTATTCTCTCCCCTATGGTTTTCGGTTTATTTGTCGTTCACCGGGCGATGATTGGCTAAACCCATAGGGGGGAGAAGAATCAGCTAAACTGGATGTGTACCAATTTATTTTATTTCCTTCTTCCCTTGTGAAATGATTTTTTTAAATTGGTATTGTGTTGTGATTCACATTAATCATATCTGTTCATGAACTAAGTGTTTTTGGTAGTAGATGAAACCCAGCCTGATAAAGGTAATTAATTTACGACCACGTAATTGGATTATTATTCTGCTTTTGCGTTCTGATCATAATGCATCATGGTATTTTAATTCATCTGGCCATGAAGAATTAGGGTTCTGTGGTAGATTGATAGGAATTGACCATTTCTTATATCGATAAAATTGATTGATTGCGCAGGCAATGAGTATTATTGTTTTGCAAATGCAGTCGTGATTTCTTTTTAGCAAAATTGTCCATGGTAGTTGGTTCCCTCTCTTATGTTTTTCTATTTGATTTCATTTATTTTATCCCAAACAACACTAGCTACAAATGTGCATCATAGCAGAAGTACGAGGGCGAACCCACAAAAAGCGGGGAATGCAGCGATGACAACTCTCGATCAATGGTCGGGTTGTCCCAATTTCAATTGATTTTATTAAACTAATCAAATGTCACAAATAAAATAAATGAAATCAAATAGAAAAACAAAAGAGATGGGAAGCAGCTTCCATGGACAGTTTTGCTAAAAAGAAATCTTGATTGCACTTGCAAAACAATAATACTCATTATGTGCGAAATCAATCAATTTTATTGACATAAGAATTGATCAATCCTTATTAATCTACCCTAGAACTCTAATTCTTCATGGCCCGATGAATTAAAATATCACGATGCATTAGGTTCGGATCGTAAAAGCAGAAGAATAATCTAATTCAGTAGCCATAAATTAATTACATTTATCATGCTGAGTTTCATTTGCTACCAAGCGCACTTGGTCCATGATTTAATAACAGACATGATTAATGTGAATCACAATACAATACTGATTGAATAAAATCATTTCACAAGGGAAGAAGGAAATAAAACAAATCGGTATGCAACTAGTTTAGCCGATTCCACTCCCCCCTACGGGTTTAGTCAATCCTCGTTGGGTGATTGCCAATGACAAATAAACCCAAAACCATAGGGGAGAGAATAAACGAATGAAAATGAAGAAAATAGAATGGAATTAAACTATAAATCATCCAACATTTACATCAAAAGGTAAAACATCAAACCAGAAAGAAAAACCTATCTATGATGAACTCTGGGCCGAAACCCTAGCGGCAGCCTCCCGGTGGTCGAGTCCCCGTGCCTTGAATCCCTTTCTCTCTGGCCGAAACCCTTATTTATAAGCTTTGAAGTTGTCCTCGGGCTTCCCCGGGTCAAAGATGTGTTTAATGACTGTTTAGGTTGAGAAGATATCTCCTTGCCGCAAGATACATAAAAAAATCATTGTTTTTTAGTATGTTTGAGCATTTCACATCTTGTAATGTTTACACGACGTGTAATGTGAAGAGCCGGAATATCCATGACTTGTAAAATGGTTCATGACTTGTAAAATTTCACATCGTGCACTGTGATTACATGATGTGTAAAGTTTGTTTTTAGCTCCAAAATATTTGTTTTTCTCTGGTTCTTCGGTTTCGGGCATCCAGAACTTCCTGTGATCATCCAACATCATGGGAAGCCATCATTCAATGGGTGTCATGGTCTCTTTGGCTTCCATCACGAATCATGGCTTCAATCTTCAACATCAGCTTCTTCGACATTTTCTGTATTGAGTCATTTCATTTCTCTTTACTTCTAATCACGTTGCAGTTTCATTCCTCTTCATTTCCAAATTTTGGCTTCTGTTGGTTAGTGCACACGAGTTTTGATTTCTTCGTGGAGGGGAGCAAGACACATCGACCGGTAAATGTAAACAACTCTTTTCAAGGGGGCAAACGTGTAGAATGGAAACGTTTGTGGGCAATGAGTATTCAGGGAGAGTTATCTTTGTTCGATTGATGCTAGTTTTTTTTTGTATTTTCCAAGTCATATCTTTTGAGTTTCTTGTGCCTTTTGATTGAGTTTTCTTTGGTTGGTACTCTTATGTGGTTTGGTGTGGGTGTGCTTGTGGTGCTTTTATTTGGTGTCTAGTGTAGTTGTATTGGGGTTTTTTTTTGTGGGTTCGGTGATATCATCGCTATTATAGAAGGAACATTCTGTTGAAGGTGAATTTATTAGAAGCAAACAATCCACCATTGTAGCGGGCATTGAAGGTGAATCATTTGATACAACAACATTTCTTGAGGTGGTTGAGTATAGCTGAATTCACAAGAGTTTATTTGATCACTCAATCGATGAATCCGTGTTTATTGGTTTAGAGGGTTTGTCCATATTTGAAATAGAGTCATCTTGTTTGGATTGAGATGTTTTGTTAATATATATGTATACATACGTACGTAGTTATATATGTACATATGTATATATATACTATTCCGTTCAATTTTTTTAAAGTTAATATTTTTTTATTTAAGTAAAATATATATCTATTTTTTCCAATTGACAACATTAAAACCTTACATGTAATTGATTTGCAACTTTTTATGTTGATTCCTGACTTTAAAGAAAAATTAAAATTTTAAATTTTAAACTCAATATATAATAAAAATATTAATAAATAATAAAATACATTTTGATGAATGCAGGTGGTTCGCTGCTGAATGGACCGACCTGGGCTGATTTTATCCCGAAACGGCCGGTCCGAGCGGAAAGTCCATATCGGAATCAGAGAAAGAGTAGCTAAAATAATAAAAATTTAAAAATAAATAAAGAGAATCGTCTAAACTGCATGCGTTCGACACGTGTCATGGAGTGGGCCCACAGACGGGCGTCGTTTTCCACGTCCCCCATGAAGTGCCGTCAAAAATGGGGAATCCAATGTTCTGCCGCTAAGTGCAATGTCAGTGAGTTGCGGTCGCATCGCTCGAGCCCCAGTGGGGCCCACCATCCGCCATTTGCACCCAGAATATATTTGGAGAAAAAGTGAAAAAAAAGACTAATTAAATTGAGTTTTTATCTTCATGTATTATTATATTGAGGGAATGCCACCCGGATCAAATTGTTAGTAAAAATTAAATCTAAATTTATGAAATGGTAATTTTAAATTTATTCACGTGAATCTAGTTTTATTTTTGATAAATAATTAATATCCTTGCAATATGATTTTGAATATGGACCAATAATCAAAAAATGAAATGATATATTTTTTATCTATAAAATAGACTGAAATAAAATAAAATATTTAGTATTATAAATTGTTGAAAATAAAATATCTTTAAATTTATGTAACATCAGTCAAATGCAAACTAATCATATACCAATGATTCTCACTATATAGTAATTCAATGAGCAAACATAAAAAATGATTACCCATCAATAAACTAACAAACTCTAAGTTAAACATTATTATTAATAACAAGTATTGTTGATTTTAAAAGATTAATTTATCAATTAATAAGGATTTTTAGAACATCCTAACATATACCTTGATAGTTTTCATAACATAGAGAAAAACCAAAGCCACCTATCTTTATGTGTAGTAAAAATAACCACCGTCTTTGTTATAGGTTCATTCACCAAAACCAGTTAAATCACAAATAATCAATTTTATAATTTACAAAGCACATATATAGAGTGTTGATTGGTCATGACCTAATGAAAATTCATCGGAAAACCAAATGACGACTTTTAAGAGTTTAATGACACGTAATTATCATATGCATCATCATCCATGATAATTGTATCATGAAAACACTGTCAAGATTGAGAGTTTCATGCCTCAATGAAATCATTGAATCCCAAACATCAAGATCAAGATAATAATTCCCTTGGAGAAGAACTAGAGGAAGGGAGAAACCCTCTCATTGGTTGCCACATACGAACATACGAGAGAGGGAGGGAGGGAGGGAGGGAGAGAGCTGTTGAGGTCGAAGTCAAGGTCGAGGAAGGGAGGGAGGGAGACGGGGGGTTATATAAGAACCTTGCCTTGGTTTGTCCCATTTCAATGGAAGGATAACTAGAGGGATACAGAGGAAGGTAGAAAACCCTTTCATTGGTTGCCACATATGCGCGCGCGGGGTGGGGGGGGGGGGTGAGAACCTTGTCTTGGTTTGTCCCATTTCAATGGAAGAATAACTAGAGGGATACAGAGGAAGGTAGAAAAACCCTTTCATTGGTTGCCACATACGAGAGAGAGAGGGAGGGAGGGAGGGAGGGCGCAGGAGAGGGAAGGAGGGAGGGAGAGAGAGTGTGTGTGTGGGGGGAATTAAATGATTGGAATGATTAAATCAATCATTATATGAAGTTTTGAAGGAATATTTTAGGATTTTAAATTTTAAGTGCAAAAGTGTAAAATATTAAATTTTCCACTTTTCAAAATGTCATATTTTTAAATAGATTTCTTCATTGAATCTAAAGTATAGTATTTTTATTTTGGAGAAATTTTGAGAATTTTTCGACGACATGTGAATATTTATGGATTTTTTAGTAGAGTTAGAATAATAATAATAATAATATTTTATTATGCTTAAAAACCCATTTTATGATTTAAATGTATATATGTTCATCTTCAAGGGATACATTGACATGAAAACCTAGCCTCAATTTGTTTTTTAGAAGAAGGCAACCCCAATGAGAGATTTTCCATGACAGTTCGAGGAATCAATGAAGAATAAGGTATGGTTCCCTTAATCAACACTGTCTGATTAATTATTTCAAGCCTCCAAAACCCATCTCTCATTCTTTGTTTATTTCATCAATTCAAGCTATGAAATTAAAATGTATAAAACTATAAATCGATATAATAATATATTAATTGGATTTACATTAATTTAACATACAAATTCATGTTAATCTTAGACAGAAGTTAAATGATCCTAATCTTCTAAGTTTTGAAGGCTTAAAATTAAAATTCACAAATCGTGATTTAAATATCCTGAATCCCTTTCTTAAAATTGTTCTAATGTAATAAAATTTATGGAATTTGGAGTTGGGGTTTTAGTGATATTTTAGAGACAATTTTAGAATTCATCTTTAATAAAATTGGAAATAACTCAAATCCATAAATAATCTTGTTACAAATGTTATACTACTTTGTAGACAATTTTGAGCTGAATCGGAGATTAAAAAGTGAAAATCCAACGTATAGATTGAAAGTTACTATAGAGAGAATATTATTAGATTTTCATCCTCTATAAAACCTTTGGTAACTTATTTTTTCATTCATGACATAAAACTTAAATTTTTTATGATCCTCACGGTGACACAAAACTACCATGAAAAATTAGTGGCCATAGGATAATTTCACTCTCTAGGTTTTAGGCCATGGTGGTGGCTACCGGTAGTGTAGCGAAGGCACACCGATGAGTGAGGGTCATCCGATCAAATAATCAATCAGTGGGCAATAAACCATGTTATCCCTATAAGCACAACATAGGTGGGTCGACACTGATATCACTGAAATTTTCGATCAACTCAATCATGGCCACGTCACTAAGTGGAGAGCCCCACGAACAAGACCTTCTAATTAGATTGATTGGAAAACATCTCACACGACCACATCACCACACAATGATATGGTCCAGCTAGATTCGAGGCACATGGGTTACCCAATCAAAACTTCGAAGGATAGGAGATTACAACAACCCAGAACCCACAGTCTTGGATCCAGTGCTAAAATCATAAACTTTACATTTCCAGCTTCGATGCTGATAATTGCGACACAACTTTTTTTCCATCCAAATCTTACAACATCAAAAGGAAAACATGGATCACTTATATTCTAGAGGACCTTTTAGGTTTAGAGTTTTAGAGAATTAGGAAAAAATCTTACATAAACAATTCCCATGACTTGAGCATTTATCCCACTTAACCTGAATTTTTTTTACATTAAGACATCATCATCATCCATATGAAGTCCCTTCTAGACATAATTCATCCAACCACTTTCTTTATAACTTGGGGAAAATGACACATAAGAAGAGTGAGATAAAATACTCACTAAGGGAAAATGTAAGCATTAATAAATTAATATAATCAACAAGCATAAGAAGTGCATAAGGGTATGATGACACAATCAAAGTGCATGAGTATAACATACGAACATTCATTCCCATCAATACCTGGATCATAAAACCTGAAAACATGGCATAAAGAATTAATAAAAGAAAAATTCATAAGAATAAATAATAATGTGCCATGTGATATTAATCTTGATCAAATGAAATATAAAAAACCCACAACAAGTATAGAAAAAACACGTTGGTATCTTGGTACATCATCTTCATAGAACACTTATAGAACCCTTACAGAATCCTTACAGTTGGAATAACCATATGTTCGACTTCCAATATAATTTTTCAGAGAACATAATCATTACTCAATGCATTGGAGCACTATCTAGGTGCACACATCATTTAAGCTATAATGAGATCACCTAACACTATCTGGGTGCACCCATCATATATAATATCCAAGAACCACTACATGAATAAAGTACATAGAGCTTCCATTTCATCAAAAAACTCATAGAAACATTAATCATAACTTGATTATCCAATGGAAAAGAAATGAGTTTCATGTGAATTTATTTTAAACCCGATTGACCTATGGAAAAGAAACGAGTTCGATAACAATCTCTCTGAAACATGATTAACCCATGGAAAAGAAACATGTTTCATAACAATCTCTTTAAAAAAAATTATTCCATCCATATAAAGAATGTGGATGATATAAATAACAAATATTACTAGTGGAGGATAAGTAAGAACAAGATTTTTTGATGTTTATGAATGGAAATACCATAAAAAGAACATTAAAAATATTCTTGAGGAAAATAATCTTTTTATTTTGAAAATCACTTTTTAAAACATAAAACATTTTGAAAATCCATTTCTTTGAAAATTATTGTTTAAAAATCAAGAATTTCTAGAATGTTAAGAATTTTTTTTCATTATAAATAACCTTGTAAAATTTCAAAGGAATCTTCAAAGAAATGACGGTCATGTCAGTAGGTAATTCCGTACATGCTGTAAAGAACATTACTTTTGCATGGTAAAAAGGTTAGAAAAGTGCCTTGTTCAGAAAGTGATAAGAAGATTCCATTGATTTTTTTTGTAAAAAGACAAAATGGGTAAAAATTTATTTATTAAATCATTTAGAAAAGGTTAATTGTTTTTGAAAAGATTTTTAGAAAATAGATTTTTGGAAGAAAACAGATTTCTGACCGAAGAGAGTAATAAAGTCAGGTTTTCTTAAAAACATTTTCTCAAAAAATTTAAGTACCAAAGAGTGGAAAAAGGTACTATTAACTATAAATATCATGAATAACCATATGTAAGAAAATTCACAAGTTTCATGAGTGATGAATCATAAGATCTCATCATTGGAAGCATAATCACAAACAATCCTGATAAAGGATGAGATTGTAACATAAAACTATTACCACTTTCGTATCTTTGAATCGTAAGCCCCATGAAAGGATTACATTAAATGAAACCTAAAATACCATGAGAATAAATAAATTCATGGTATTACATGTTAAATGGTGTGTATATACAATTTGTAAAATAAGACAAGTTCATAACACGACATAAGTCTCAAAGAAGGCAATTTCTGATAAAAATCCACAACCGCTTTGGTAACTTTGAAACCGTAAAACCCATGAAAGAGATATCCTAAAATGGATATTTAAATACACATAAATTTCATTATAGAAATAATACAATAAAATAATGGGTAGTATATACACCACACAATAAAAATAAGTGGTGAATATGACATACATCTAATATAAATAAAAGTGAGACAAGAAAACCCTTACCTTGAGTCTGACTTGTCATGCGTGTATTTTTCTTCCGGAATAATAAAATTATGTTAATTATTTAATTTATTGAGAAAATTTTTGAAGCTTAATATTACTTTTATTTCACTTATTATAATTTTATATACAATTACTTAATCAATTAAGTTTACGTTGGATGTTTTGACCATATTCGGCTTATGTGGAAAAATGACCTCAGTAGGTTAACTATGGTCAAAGAGGCTATTATTTAAACATATATAGAATAATAATCATGAAATAATTATCATATTAATACTTTAATTATTATTTTGAATCCCATAATGAATGATGGGTATGAAAAATGAACTAACGTTTCGATCTTGGAGACAATGGGCCATATGTACGTATGAATAACACTTCCATTTTTTCAATAATCACTATGGAAAAAAGATAAGTAATGTTATATTTAAATAATGATAATACTATCATAAAATAACATATTATTTAATTAAATATAATTACATATATAATTTTCATGATGTGGTGGTGAAAAATGAACCACATCGCTTTGAGGAGGAGGTAATCAACACGTCCAAGAACAACATTATCTTTTTTTTTCAGTGAGTGAAAATGTAAAAATTAAATGATATATTATATTTAAAAAATGATAAATATGTCATGAATATTTTAAATATGTCATTTATATCACATATATTTATTATATTTATCCTTATTACCTTCTATGTAATGCGTTATTGAAAAATGAATCACATCGTTTCATGAGGCGGTAGTCCTCCATACACACGAGCGGCGTTATCGTATCCATTATGAAATGGAACATAAAAGGGTATATTTGATACAATAAATCTAGATTTATAATTATTTTAAAAATATCACATATAAACTTTATATCCATCATCATACCCAACCGTGAGAGGTGGTAATGGAAAAAAGAATGACATTATTTTGTGAGGCTGTAGTCCACCGTACACACTAATGATGATTTTTTAACCCATTTGATGGAAGTGTGGGTGGATGTAGGTTAAAATCTTTAAAATAAAAACATCTTAGTATATGGAAGATACTAATTTTATTATATAATAATTTTATAATAATATTTTAAGGAGATAGACAAAGAAGTAAAATAAAGACACTTGTTGAAAAACATTACCTATTCTTTGGGTATCCTCCTTAGGTTTTCACTAAAGCCTTGAAAGGTTAGATTTATTCACAAAATAAGGATTCTAGGATCATGGGAGAAAATTTGGTAAGTTATTTGGGCAGAGTTTGGATGAGTGGTGTTAAGAATTTTGGGGAGTGGGTTCCCTTTTATAGTTAAGGAGTGACATTCTTGTAAATACTCAAAAGTATTCACTATTGGGAGGTCAATATTACCTAAAGTGGCTCAAAAATTGAAAATTAAAGGTTTGTAGGGATCATATGGTTGATACATGCCTCCAACATAAAATGAAACACATGTTTTTTTTAACATTTTTCTCCTTAACTTCTATGTTTCCTTATTTTTACCATTTTGAGTTTTCACTACGATAACTAGTTTTCTAGCCTAGGTAATTTATCCTTTAAGAATAAATTAAAGTGAGACGTAGAGAAAATTTAGACCCACTAATTATAAAAATTAAATTAAATTTATAAAATGAAAATATTATCTGTTAGGAAATTTAGGTTTAACATAAGTGCAAGTAACATCCAAAAACACTACTTTAACCTTAACCACACAAGAAAGTTTTTTACTAACTAGGGGTCAATATATTCATTATAAAAGAAAAATTGTTCAATTAATGGGAAATAGTTGATAATTATTAACATTTATAAATCACTTGAAAAAATATAGTTTTTTTTACTAATTTTAAATCATTTAATAAAATATTATTTATTATAAAATAACATTAATGTCAATCTTGACATTTTTCATTTAATTTGAATTAAAAAATATCAAGATAATGATAAAATTTGAATTTATTATTCTCAAACCTTTGTAAAATGATATATTCATATAAAAAATTAATGTAACATAATAATTTCTCATTTTACTTCACTTTTAATATTGTTAGTATCTTTAATTTCATTTCATTAATTACTAAATAAATACCGTGTTGGCATTTCTTAAGCATTCTAAGTAATTATTTCATATCTAAAAATTAAAGATGAATTATTACGATAAAAAAATAATTTATCTTTCAAAATAACATCTATAACCAAACCTATGTTTTTTATCCATATCCAAAATCTTTAAATAAATCAAAAGGAAGAAAATTATATTTTTTCATTTTCTTTACTTAACTTATTATATGAGTCATATTCAATGACAAGTGGAAAAGAATTTGTAAGAATCAGTTTTTTCACTTAGGTATGGATCCTTTAATTTTCGGTCTAAATCTTTACTTGGACCTAATATGGATACCTAAGGGGTTAGAAAAGGTATCAGGGGTGTCTGGGGAAAGTTCAGAGCCCAGAACCCATCTTTTTGGGGAAAACAGGCTTGGCGCACAGTTTAGAGTAAACCGTGTGGATTGTGTTTTTCCGGACAGATCCACCTCACACAGTTGGCGCATGGCTGTGCAACCTAACCATCCAAGCACCCAATTTTCCTAGGTACCCGTGCATGGTTTATGCATGGTTTGTCAAACCGTGTGGACAAACCGTGCACATTCTATTTTCTGGGTAATTTTACAGTTTTTCCCTTAATCATCTAATTAGAACCCCTCTTCTTCCCTAATCCAAGAATCAGCGGGATTAACCCCTTTATCTCTCAATTTGGAGCTTTTTTAAGGATAAATCTAGGGATTCAAAGATATCCTTCATATGGGATCTGATCAAGATTCCATTCATCATGTTGGATGTGCAACGGTAAGTACTCAAGTCCTCTTGGGCCGTTATCCTTCTCTCTTTATCTCGACCGAGTTATCGGGGTATGCGTGTTTTTTATTTTTCTTAGATCTACTTTGATTTGAGATAAATCTAGGGCCAATACCAAAGGAGGAGAGTCGTACAATCCTAAGGTGGGTGGTCTATAACTCATCCATAAAGTTCTTTGATTTTGGAATATTCATGTAGGGCCTGCCAATTTCATCAGGTGTCGTTTGTTAAATTTATATTCCATTCTTATTCTCATTAGAACCGTATGGTTATGTTTGTTCTAAATATATAATTAGTTATTAGTGGTTACACCCACAACTCCATTCCTTCCATGTCAAAGGTTATGCCATATTTGGGTTTTAAGTGTTTTGACATATTTAAGCTACCGTTCAGGTGTGCCTTGCCTTGATCATTATAATGGCAAGCTTTCTTATATTAAATGGCTTGTTTATAATTTGAATTGAATAGTGGAAAGTACTATGTATGCTCACCACTTGACCCGCCTAAGGTAAGTGCTTCAATTTGAATTTTAAATGAGATATGTGAATTGAAAAGTATACCAAGTATATGACTTGGCCTTAAATATAAATGAGAAGAGGTTGCATGTCCATAGCACCCCTTTACATATTGATGGAAGGTAGTAGAGTGAACATTAATTAACGAATATGCCTTAAATGGATTTAACATGGGTTGCATGATACTTGGCCTTGTCACACTAATGAAAGGCAAGGCTTGAACCAAATGAATTTAATGATTAATTATGACTTGGTTATATGGATGCATGATACTTAGCCTTGTCACAATAATGAAAGTCAAGTATTGAACCTTATGAAATACTATATGACTTTATTATCAAAATAGGAATTACTGACTCAAGCTCACCTTGGATTCCTGAGGGAATGCCTTGAGCACTTGAGGACCCATTCTGAATCAAGGACGACTTGCTTAGGTTGAGGCCCACCTAGAACCTGATCCTTGTATAACCTTGGATTCTCAGTATGATACCATAATATCCCCCATGTAGTACTACAGGATGCCTTGTATACACTCCTTGTGTGACAACCGGGTCCCGGTGACAGCACAGACACCCCCCCTTAACATGGCCGTCGGGTCCTGGCCCACCGGGTACCCCCAGTTGCCCCGCAGACACGTGGGGCCCACCCCAAGGTCCACCCACGTGCCCGAACGGGTCATCTGACTAATGACAGTCCCCACAGGCCAACACTTGTCATTTCCAGTGTGCTTTGTCCTCACTTACACACATCCTAGGAAACTTCCCAGAAGGTCACCCATCCTAATCACTACTCCAGGCCAAACACGCTTAACTGTGGAGTTCTAATCAGGTAGGCTCCCGAAAAGGAATGTGCACCTTGTTGACATGAGTCATATCATTTAGTCATTTAACCCTTTATCATTTGGGGATGTTACAATCACCCCCCCTTTAGAGCACAACGCCCTCGTTGTGAGCCCTACATCTTAACCCAGGCAGTGCACCGCACTTAAGGCTGGGTACCACCTCTGATACCAAATGTGACAACCGGGTCCCGGTGACAGCACAAACACCCCGCCTTAACATGGCCGTCGGGTCCTGGCCCACCGGGTACCCCCAGTTGCCCCGCAGACACGTGGGGCCCACCCCAAGGTCCACCCACGTGCCCGAACGGGTCATCTGACTAATGACAGTCCCCATAGGCCAACACTTGTCCTTTCCAGTGTGCTTTGTCCTCACTCATACACATCCTAGGAAACTTCCCAGAAGGTCACCCATCCTAATCACTACTCCAGGCCAAGCACGCTTAACTGTGGAGTTCTAATCAGATAGGCTCCCGAAAAGGAAGGTGCACCTTGTTGACATGAGTCATATCATTTATTCATTTAACCCTTTATCATTTGGGGATGTGACACCTTGGATCCGGGATGCCTTGGATACACTCCTTGGATCCAACATTGACAAGTAGGTTCCATGGTTAAAGACCATCAGGGCTAGTCTTTGCTTAGACCCATTTTACCTTTGATGCACTCCTTGGACTCAGTAGGTGTCTCATTTTGGAATTACTTGGACTACACTCCATGGATTACACTCTTACCCCTTAGCTAGACTCAGATACTATTGAGTTAGTGTCCCTTGAGGATTATGTTGCCTTGGTTACTACCATGTAACTTCTTTGTTAAATATCATCATAGGTTTCCTTGTTACATATTAGAACCTTTACTATTAATAACAAGTGACTTATTGATAAATTGGTAACAATCAAGTAATGAATTGGTTACATGTTCAGACACCAGCCGAGGGTTGAAGCAGGTACTTGGGTATTTAGTTACATTGTACTACTTTACTTTATATATACATGCATGCATAATGTTATATTTCATAACATGGGCTGAATGTTATAGACACCATTGGTGGTGGCCCACTGAGATTTATCTCACACCCTCTCCGGGTGCCGTTTTGGTACCCAGAGTAGATTACATGGTTGAAAATGTTGACAAAGGGAAGCATACGACTTCAAACACTTGATTGCTTGCTGTTTAGGATGGATCTTGATAGCATATGACCAATCCAGATATCAGGATGCTTGGGATAGTCTTTGATTTCCTTTATATTGTTGTGGAACATATTATGTCTGCTGTCTTGTATCCATGTTTTCCAGTTTTTTAGTGTCATGACTTATCATCATCAGTTGTTGTATTGTTGAATTTTGTTTCAGTTATGCAGTTATTGTTATCCCTTGTTTATATATTCCTATTATCTGCTTCTGCTATTTTCTTATCTTGCTTCCTCTATGCACCTCTGTTATTTTTATCCACTATGCTACACTTTGGTAATGAGGGCATTATCTCACAACAGACATACCCTAGGCCCTCACTGCTAGTTGATAGCCTCTGGCCTTCGGGGAGATACGCCTGAGGCCATGTGGCCCACCGGGCTGGGGGCACCTATTAAGTGGCATCCGAGTTTGGGACGTCACAAAGTGGTATTGGAGGTAGGTTTATTTTCTTGCTTTCCTATTTAGAGACAATAGATTGGAGATCAGGAACGCTTGGGACTTGGTCATAAGCCGTGCTTGGGCATCGCGAAACCATGTTTGGGATAAAAACCAAGTTGACTAAATTATGATTGTTGCTATACTTTTACCTATTATAGTTGATATTATTTCACCGTTGGGTGACACACTTGCTGTGTGGTGTTTTTGATTATTACTCTATTTGAGGATTTTCTTTCATCCCTGGCCCGATGATCTGAGGGTAAGGAGCATTATTACATGAATCATTATAGGCACCTATAATTCACATGTTATGCATATTGCCATGCCATATAGGTTCATTTAACTACTTTTTATTGCTGGATATGCATGTGATTGATGGGTGATGTTGTGATAGTTAGCTTATTCTTGTGTTACTCTTGGATGCGATTGAGTGATTTCCTCTCTCAATTCATGAGGTGTATGGGCCCTCATGGGTTGGGATGAGTAATTTACCGAGTTGAGCCATTATACTATAAATAAATGGGTGTCATTTCTGGTGATAGGTGTATGAGCACTGATTCATCGGAAATGGATATCCATTATAAAGTGAATCATGAAATCTAAAATTAAATGGTTGCACATCCTTATCCCACCTTGTCATGTTTATGAAAGATAAAGGAGTAAACCTAGAAATTAAATGTAAAGTGACATGAAACTTATGCGTGAGCACTTATTGATACCTGGACGTCCAAGTGGGCATTTGGGGAAGTATGCCTTGGATAGTGAGTTTTTCTACGTTCAACATCTGCTAGTGATGATATCTTTCTACTTTTAAGATTGTTCTAAGGTGTGTGATTGGATATTATAGAACAATTCCTCAACGACGTCCTTGTATCGTACTCCAAGAGGGTGGCGACAACCATGCTCCAGACATGGTGGGCCCTAATCCACTAGTCTAACCTCCAAGAGTGCCACATGAGGCACCACCTACTGTACCTGATTTGGGTACTGATGCCCATGTTTGTGATAGTTTCCTACATCTGATGCAATCCATGCACGGTGCTCCACGACTTGCACCTACAATGGATGATCTAACTCATGAATTCCAACAGCAGCATCCTCCTACCTTCTCAGGGGATGGCGGTCCATAGGATGTTGAGTCTTGGATATAGGCCATGCTGTCTATCTTTGAGCATCTAGAAATTATTCCAAAGTGGAGAGTCAAGATTACTTCATACATGCTTCGAGATTCGTCCAAGCATTGGTGGAATGTGGTTACCCAAGAAGATCACCATCAAGGTATGATATGGACTGACTTCAAAACTGTTTTCTATGATTAGTTCTTTCCTCAGATAGTGAGAGATGACAGAGCCAGAGAGTTTATGCATGTTGAGTAGGGTTCAATGTTAGTTATGGAATATTCAACACGTTTCAATGAGTTACAATGCTTTTCATCGCTTCTAGCCAGTGATGAACTTTCACAAGCTAGAAGTTTTGAGGATGGGCTCTAGTACGCCATCCGTAAGTAGGTCAATGTCTTTTCCTACCTACTTTTTCTGATATAGTCAATCGGGATATTATCATCGAGCGAAACCTAAGGTACGAAAATGGTACCGGGTTTAAAGGATTAGTGCCACAACATGCCGGTAGTTCTTTCGGTGGTAGGAAACATTTTTTTGAGGTTTCTAATTACGGAAGTGACAACTAGAGTACCCGTTTCGAAATATATAGAGTGTGTCATCAGTGTGGATGACCGAGGCATAAGAAGCCTCAATGTGATAGAGATCCAATGGAGTGCCGAGCTTGCAGCCGTATGAGGCATCTTTAGCGTTTTTGTAGGACCTTTCCACTAGCTTTGAGTGGGAAAGGATCAACACTAACTCCACCTTCAAAAATGAGTTCTTTTGTGCCACATCAGGCGGTGAGTTGTAATAACACTGGTAGGTCAAGCCAAGGAGGAGGTCATGACTGAGGTAGCCAGACCCTTGATCACCGACAGCGCCAGTAGAGCAGTTTTGATCGTGGTAGTCCATCTATTGAACATGGTTGTAGATTAGGTCGGTTGCATGCACTACAACCAATACCCAAGGATCAGGCTGTGAGACCTTCTACAGTACGAGGTACTATTCTTGTGGCCTCTACTATTGTATCTACTTTGTTTAATATAGGTGCTTCAAACTCTTTTATCTCTGTATCTATCATAGATAATCTCAAACTAGAGATATAATATCACTATGGTGTAATGGACCTAGATACACCATTAGGGGTATGAACATATGGAATATGCTAGTGGATGGACCGTCCCCTTGAGGTAGAAAATTACCCTTTCTTATGGAACCTCTTTGTATTTAAGATGATGGGCTTTAATTTCATTCTCAGAATAGACTGTTTGGTTCACTATCATTCTTTTCTAGACTGCTATCGCTGCTTGGTATCTTTTACATCACCATAGGGTAGAAGTTATCTGCATAAGGGTGAGTGGGATGTCCAGGATAGTAGAACAAGACCAGATCATCATGAGCTAGGTGGAGTGACCACCTAGATTGAAAATATTTTCATGGAGAATCAGGGTTTACGAAAATCTGATTTCCTTCCAGTAGAGGATCATTTTAGGGATGTTTTTCCCGATGATTTTTCTGGCTTACCTATGGATAGAGAGCTAGAGTTCACAATCAAGCCCGTTCTAGGAGAATCTCCAGTGTCCATTCCTCCATACAAGATGGAACCTATAGAGCTTCAAGAGATCAAGAGGTAATTAGAGTATTTAGATGCCAAAGGTTTTATACGGCTCAGTACATTCTCTTGGAGTTATCCCATGATTTTCTCCAAGAAGGAAGATGAAACATTACATCTATGCATGTATTACAAAAGGTTGAACCAGCTTACGATCAATAATTCCCTGACCCCAGTTACCCAGAGTTGGTACATTATTACATAACATTAGCATGATCATAAGAGATCAAATCCTGAAAAACCGATCAGTTTAGTAGCCTTGGAAGTACTAGATACATTCATAAGTTTTACATTAAATTATAAAATGAAAAACAACAACAAAATTGTCTCCATTGACCACATTCATATCCCTTAGACTATCCTTGTGGGTCAGTCATAATATACTTCTTCGAATCCTGGAAAAAATGAAACATAGAAAGGGGTGAGCACTGATGCTCAGTAAGGATAATAATATAGTGTAAGCTTTCATAAATAAGAATAAACATTTAAGACAGTGTATAAGACTAAAACATAAGCCTTTTAAACTTAAACTTCATCATAATATGGAAAAGATAAATCAAATAATACCCTTAACTTATTCACATGGATATTCTACTAGTCTAATAATCACATGTAATATCAATATCCAATTTCATAATGATGGAATGCATAATGCCAGACTTCATAACCACATAGTTAAGGCCTTGTGACAAGACTACAAATAAGATTTTTTCAAGGCCTTATGCCAAGACACTAGTTTGTCTCATGAGACCTACCGATGTATCGAGGAGCTATAGTAGGCTCCACCTGTCACTTACTAAGTCTAATTCATTCCTCATATGAAAAGGGTTAAACATAACATAAACATTCATATTAAAACTAGCATACGAAATGTCAATACTTTATCCATAAACCATGAATGGTGTAAAAATAACACATACACAGTCAAACATATCACAAAACCTTCAATACAATATGGAAGATTTTTATCATAATAAATCAACTTTAAACAAGCTTAAAATCCATCAAAGGATGTTGACATAGATGAAATCAAAACTTTTTTAGAGAAATATCTCTTTCTATTTTGAAATCTTTTAAAAGTCATATAAATATAAAAGAAAACATTTATTTTAAAAATATTCTTATAATATTTTATGGGAATCTTCGACAATGTTATAACGGTGGAAAATAGCCACACCCTCCACATAAGTTAAAAAAAACATTCTTACCTTAATTTTGTCGAAAAGGTCATAAAGTACCTTGTTTGGAAAACGACAAAAAGATTCCTTTAAAAACATATATGGTAAAATAAGGATATAAATGACTTTAACCCATAGTCTAGTAAATATTAAAAATGTTTTGAATTACATTTTTAAGAAAACATAGATGTGGATGATAAAGAAGTCCCAGTAGATACTTACGTATTAATAACCTTAGATAAGTAAAGAGATTATAGAATTAACCCTTACCTTGTACTTTTCCTTAGTCGATAGTATGTTAACCTCCTGTATAATAGTAAAAAAATTGTTATTAAATTATAAAATAACTATATACATAAATATTATATCATATATGATCCTCTAATATTTCTTTGTTAATAATATTTCAGTAATATCATCGTTTCAGGTGTTAACTGATTCATTTTCCTTTATATGCTTGGTTACATAAGCCATGTTTGTTATGGATAGGATGTATTTGATTCATATACAAAATGATATTATGTTCATAATTTTTTTTAATCATAAAATAAAAATTATTCTTGAATGAATATGATGGGGAATGAATCTCATCGCGTTTGTGGAGACGGTAATCCATACGTACGCACGAGCGACAATATCCTTATATTGAAGGTGAAATCGTATGTAATTGGATGGTATATCATATATATAGAATCATTAACATGTTATATTTATTATTTACATTAGTTATACTTCTTATTATACCCATCCAAATAATGAAGTGCTTGAATAAAAAACTACACCACGACGTGGAGACGATAAGCCGTACGTACGCACGTATGGTGACTTTGTCATTTATAGGATCAATAGAATAATGAATATGGTTGTACCATATTTATAAAAACATCACAGTATGTAGAAGGTACTGAATTTATTATCTTGGTATAGAAACAAAAAAAAAGAGGAAGTGGAAGAAGAAAAGAACTTGAAAGAGGGTGGTGAAATTATTACCTCTTCTTCGGATGTTTCCTTTTGAGTTGATCAAAATGGCTCGTTAAGTTAGCTTTCTGATCAAAGTAAGGAATCTAGGTTGAAGTGAGAGAAGTTGGTAAGGTATTTGGGCAGGGTTTGGCCGATCTAAATGGTTTTGGAGGTGTGAAATTAAGAGAAGGGGAAGTACCCTTTTATAAGAGAGGTGAGGGTCACTTTAGGAAAAGCTTGAAATATTATTTTATAATAAAATAATTTTTGGTTTATAATGGCTAAAAAATGATTTATTTCGAGGATAAGGTGGGTATGGGTCAAAAAATTCTCAACCAATAGGTTTTATATAGGTTTAGGTCACCATATTAACCTTATCTTTTAGATTTAACTCTTAGTTAAATAGTTTGACATTTACCATGCCTCTTTGTATTTTTATATTATATGGTTATTAAACTTACTATAAACTGCCAAGAGAACCCCAAGTGGTTTATTATTGATATATATTACCTTATATAAGTCCTTTGGCCGAACCTTAAATTTTTAGGAATATTATATCAATTAATAATATAGTATTTGTTTTAAAAACTCAATTATGTCAATTTTGACACTATTTAGTATTTGATTTTTTTGAAAGCCATAAAAAATTTATCACTTTGAATAAAATTTATTTAATCAACCTTAACATGTCATATTAACCTATAAAATTATTTTAATTCATCATAAGTCTAAATTTACATTTATTTTGATATTTATAATATCAATTATTTTAATATTTCATTAATACGGTAATTACTGCATCATCATTGTGTCATAAATAAATTAAATTATTTAATGTCTAAAAATTATAAATAAAATACCATTATGTAGGAAATATTTTTATATTTATAATAAATATTTATAGTCGAATTTATATTGTGTATAACCCTATATTAAAAATGGTTTAGTTATTAAACTTTGAATTTAACTCTTTTAACTCTTCTTTAAATAAAATAATAATAAATGTCCTAATCTAATCCAAGTGGATCAAAAGGATCATATTTTATTCCTAAGGTTGTTTTTGGTCGAATTACACTTATCCAATAGAATTAGGACACGTGTTAGGGTAATTATAATATCATTTTTACCCTTAATTACTCTATTTACTTTTAACCGTGGTAAATAAAAGTCAAAAGTTACTATTCACCAAAAATTATTTTCATATTATTGAACCAAATTTTACTTACTGATGTCAACTGAGTCTCTCAAATTTTTGAAATTCAACTCACATAAGTGGTAAAATTAAGTTTTATGCAAATTTGTAAATGCTCCTTGAAGTTGGGTAAAAGACGGTAAAAAGTTCAATAAAATTTTATATATCTAAACTTATTATAAAATGAATCCAATGAATTACATTTAACATATATAGGTATTATGTATCTATTTTGACCTAAAATAAAATAAAATAAAATAACTAATTACTTAAATAAAAAGCCGGTTTTAAACAATAATGTAGTGTTTTTCACTATTCATCAAAAATTGAAAGTTTTCATAAAAATACAAAAAATTCACCCTAAGATAATTTAGATATTTCGAATTCAAAAATGAAGTCCATATTGAAAAATAAAATTTATAAAATTTCAAAAAGTGGGTATTACTATTCATAACGGCTAGTTCGATTGGTCGTGGTGTGTTAAAACTCCAAGTTGCGTACAACGCAAGATACTACATTATTCAAAGGGAAACGTACCGTGTAAGCTTGGGGTGTTACATTATCCCATCCTTAAAATAATTTCGTCCTCGAAATTTCTAGAATATTACTCCATAAAAATATTCGGGTGGTTCTTCATCATAAGTTCCTTGGGTTCCCAAGTTGTCTCTTCCATCTTATGATTTCTCCATATAACTTTCACCAGATGAGTCGTCTGGTTTCTCAACACTTGTTCTTTGGTATCAAGAATTTCGATAGGCTCTTTACAACAAGACAGATTGGGTTCTGGTTCTAATTCTTCATAGGTGAGTACATGTGTTGGGTCAGGCATGTATTTTCTGAACAGTGATACGTGGAACACATCATGAACTTTGGAGAGAATTGGAGGCATCTCCAAACAATAAGCTAAAACTCCAATCCATTCTAGAATTTAGAAAGGTCCGATGTACCTGGGACTCAATTTATCCTTCTTACCGAAACATATAACACCCTTCCATGGAGATGCCTTTAATAAAACATGGTCTCTTACTTGAAATTCTAAATCCTTCCTTTAGTTATCGACATAGCTCTATTATATACTTTGGGCTGCTTTGATGTGGGTTTGTAAAATATTCACCTTTTCCATTGTTTCCTCAACAAGTTCTGGGCCTACGAGTTTTCTTTCACCAACATCATCCCAACAAGTTGGTGTGCGACATCTCTTTCCCTATAATGCTTCATATGGTGCCATATGAATACTTTAATGGAAGCTATTGTTATAGGAAAATTCTACCAGAGGTAAATATTGATCCCACATACCTTGAAAATCAAGTGAGAAAGATCTCAACATGTCTTCTAAGGTTTGAATAGTCCGTTCTAATTGTCCATCGGTTTGAGGGTAGTAGGCAGTGCTCAAACAAAGTTCAGTATCTAAGGTCTTCTGAAGAATTTTCCAGAATCTTTATGTAAATCGGGGATCGCGATCAGAAAAAATCGATAGGGGTACACCATATAGTCTTACAACTTCATTAATATATAGTCTTGCTAGACGTTCAAGTGGTAAATCTTCTCTTATAGTAAGAAAATATGCTGACTTGGTAATAGGATCAACAATGACCCATATTGCATCATTCCTTCTAGAAGTATTTGGTAGCCCCATGACAAAGTCCATCATAATATTATCCCATTTATACTCAAGTATGGGAAGAGGTTCCATGACTCCTACATGCTGTTTCCTTCCAGCTTTCACTTGTTGACAAACCATACATCTTAACACAAAATCAGAAATCTCCCTCTTCATGTTGTCTCACCAAAAATGTTCCTTCAAATCTCTATACATCTTGGTGCTTCCAGGGTGTATAGAGAAATTGGAGCTATAAACATCATCAAACAATTCACTTTTTAGATTAGGAATATTGGGAACACAAAGTCTCTTCCCAAATTTCAAAATTCCATCTTCATATACGAAGTCACTCAATCTCCCATCATTTACAACTTTAATCTTCTTTTGAAACTACTCATCATCAGTTTGAGAACTTTTTATCCTTTCTAGTAAATATGGTTTGGCAACCATTTGAAAAAGTATTGATGTTTCACCTTCCATGGTTATTCCCATATCCATCTTTACCAGATCCATGAAAATAGGATCCCTTTCAACTCTCATCTTGTTCAAAACTCCATGATCCTTTCTTATCAAAGCATCTTCCACCTTATTTTCCTTCTCTCCATGTGGTAGTGTATTGTGAAATCATAATCCTTAAGTATTTCAAGCCATCTCCTTTGCTTCATGTTGAGTTCTTTTTGTGAGAAAATATACTTCAAACTCTTGTGATCAGTATAAATCTCATAATTTTCACCATAGAGATAGTGTCTCCATATCTTCAGAGAAAATATTATAGCTACTAACTGAAGATCATGAGTGGGATAATTTTGATTATGAATTTTTAGCTATTGTGACACATAGGAAATAACTCTATCATTCTTCATAAGGACACAACAAAGTCCTTTCTTTGAAGCATCACTATAAATAACAAAGCCATCATTCCCTGATGGTAGAGTCAAGATAAGAGCATTGACTAATCTTCTCTTCATTTCTTCAAAACATTCTTTACACTCTTTTTTCCAAACAAATTTAACCCCTTTATGTGTGAGCTTGGTTAATGGGTTAGCCAAATGAGAAAAATTCTGGACGAAACGTCAATAATAACCTACTAAACCAATAAAACTGTATACCTCAGTTATACTCATCGGTGCTGGCCATTCTTGGATTTCCTTGGTCTTTGAAGGATCAACAGAGATTCCATCCTTAGAGACAATATAGCCAAGAAAAGAAATCTCTTGAAGCCAGAGTTCACACTTTCTAAACTTCCCATATAATTTATTTCTTATGAGGGTTTTCAGAATAGTGCGCAAGTGATTTTCATGATATTTGTAGCTTTTTGAGTATACCAATATATCATCAATAAATACCACTAAAAAGTCATCAAGATATTCCTTGAAAACTCTTTTTATTAGATCCATGAAGATAGAGAGTGTATTAGTCAATCCAAAAGGCATTACTATAAACTCGTAATGCCTGTACCTAGTTCGAAATATTGTTTTCTGAATGTATTCCTTCTTCACACACAACTGATGATATCCAAATCGAAGGTCAAACTTTGAAAAATATTGAGCTTTATGAAGTTGATCGAATAAATCATCAATACGAGGTAGGGGGTACTTGTTCTTTATTGTTATAGCATTGATCTCCCTATAGTTAATACACAACCTCATAGATCCATCTTTCTTCTTAACAAAAAGGATAGGGGCTCCCCATGGAGAAACACTGGGGTGAATAAATCCCTTATTACTCAATTCCTCTAGTTGTTTCTTTAGTTCCACTAATTCCACAGTGGCCATTATATAAGGGGTCTTCGATATGGACCTTGAACTAGGAATTAAATCAATGGAAAACTCAATTTCTAGTTCTGGAGGATGTCCAGGTAAATCCTCTAAAAACACATAAACATATTTTTTCACAATAGGTACATCCTCTATTCGAACATTATTTTCCTCACCCATAATTATTTCATTCTCTTCCTCCCCAATAATTTAATTTAGTAGACCTAAAAGGGGTGGATCTAGATAAGAATCAGGTGGTGATGTTTCTACTCTAAAGATAAGGTACTCCTTATCATCATCAAAAATTGTAACCTCCTTATTCTTACAATAAATTTTCACATCATGATTCGAAATCCAATCCATTATGAGGATTATATCAAATTCAATCATGGGTATGACGATGATATCTGTAGATAACGAACATTTATATGACCTAATGGGAACCAATTCACAAAACTTTGTTGCGATGATACTTCCCTTAGGAGTTTTGACTGAAAACTCCCTTGTTAAGTCAAATTGAAAATATCTAATTTTCTTAGAAAACTGGGAAGATATGAATTAATTCGATGATCCATAATCAAATAAAGCATTTTCTAAACTTGAGGAAACCATTAAACTACCTACCACCATGTCTTTTGGAGCTTCAACCTCAGCAGTAGTGATCACATAAGCTTGGACTTGCTCCGTTGGCCTTTTTTGAGGCAAGTTTCCTTGGCGCTTAGGAAATTCATTTGCATAATTCCCCTTTTCTCTACAATTGTAGCATTCAACACTGACAACCTCTTTCTTTCCCTTGTAATCACGAGCTTGGTGGCCTTTTTTACCACACTTGTAACAAAATCCCATTCCCTTCAGGCAAGTACCAGAGTCTTTCTTCCCACATTTACTGCAGTATAGATATTCAACTTTTCCCTTCTTCCCCATATTTCCATTTCTAGGGTGTTCAAAATATCTCTTCTTCTCTTGCTTTGATTTAAAGTCGTAAGACTTAAATAATTCCTTTTCTATCTTGATAGTACATGAGACAATATCTTTGTATAATGAGAAGGATTGTGAGACTAATGCTCGACAGAGAAATGGTTTTAACCCATCAAAGAATTGATCAATATTACTCCTTGGGTTACGTATATAATCTGCTTCATGCCTTGCTAACCTTGTAATGTTAGCCTCAAACTTTGCGACATTCTCATCCTCCTTTTACCTCAGATTCATAAATTGTCTTTCCATATCCTCTCGATGGTCACGAGGAAAGTATTTTTCTAAGAAAATATCTTTAAACTCCATTTATTCCATGTTTGATACTTCTTCATCTTCCTTTGTGTTTTGGATTAATGACCACCATTGATCTGCATCTCCCATGAGGTGATAAACTTCCATGACAAATTTTTCCCTTTCCCTAATCCCTAAAGCATGAAATATTTTCTCTAAGGAACTTATCCATTGCTCAGATACTAATGGATTTGTACTCCCATTTAATGTTGGTGGTTGTTGCCTCATGAAGCGGTCTAACATTGATCCTCCGCGTTGTGGATTAGGGTCCTCCATATGGATAAGGTTATTATTCATAACCTGAGTGAGTTGTCCTATCATGGTGATAAGATGATCAGAATCAGTTGCATCACTAGCTCCACTATAATTATCTTGAGTAGGAGGGAAGTCCCTACATGGATTACGTGTATTGATATGGTTTCCATTCCTTCCACTAGTCGCCATTTCTAAACAATGGCATACAATAGATTAGTTTATGAATCATAATTAATTCCAAACTTGTAAAACACTTAACATAAATTGAACAGTTTATGGATATAATCCATAATCATAAATTTTTTTCCTTTGAGGAGGTATATACTCATACATCCTTCATAATGGTTTGTAAAGAAAATTTAAATCATCCTAAGCATACCCCCTAGGAGTGTCATAACCAAGAGTGCAACAAGGCCCATTGTCTTGTACCAGAATACCCCAGGTCAAGCCCAAAATTCATTGTTGGAGTTTTCAATCCTAGGTACATCTATTCCAGAGCCTCTTCTACCTGCTCGTATCCAGATATTGATGTATTTCTTGGAAAATACACAAAATCTCTACATTACCAAAATTCTAGTAAGTTATTCTATACTAATCCTCAAAGTCTATCTTAGGGTAATGTGCTATAATAAGAGTTTATCTAAATCTAGTTTCCAAGGTTTATACTAAACTTCCTATGATACCAACTGTAACACCCCGACCCGAATTACCTAGAGTCGGGGCATTATTACATAACATTGACATGATCACAAGGGATCAAATCCTGAAAGACTGATCAGTTTAGTAGCCTTGGAAGTACTAGATACATTCATAAGTTTTACATAACATTATAAAATGAAAAACAACAAAAAATTGTATCTATTGACCACATTCATATCCCTTAGACAATCCCTACAGGTCAGTCATAATATACTTCTTCACATCCTGGAAAAAATAAAACATAGAAAGGGGTGAGTTCTGATGCTCAGTAAGGATAACAATATAGTGTAAAATTTCATAAATAAACATAAACATTTAAGGCAATGTATAAGACTAAAACTCAAGCCTTTTAAACTTAAACTTCATCATAATATGGAAAAGATAAATCAAATAATTCCATTTACTTATTCACATGGATATTCTACTAATCGAATAATCACATGAAATATCAATAGCCAATTTTATAATGGTGGAATGCATAATGCCAGACTTCATAACCACATAGTCAAGGCCTTGCGCCAAGAATACAAACAAGATTTTTTCAAGGCCTTGTGCCCAGACACTAGTTTGTCTCATGAGACCTACCGATGCATCGAGGAGCTATAGCAGACTCCACCCCTCACTTACTAAGTCCAATGCATTCCTTATATGAAAAGGTTTAAACATAACATAAACATTTGTATTAAAACTACCATACGAAATGTCAATAATTTATCCAGAAACCATGAATGGTGTAAAAATAACACATCCATAGTCAAACATATCACAAAATCTTAAATAAAATATGTAAGATTTGTAACATAATAAATCAAATTCAAACAAGATTAAAATCCATCAAAGGACGTTGACATAAATGAAATCAAAACTTTTTTTATAGAAATATCTCTTTCTATTTTGAAATCATTTAAAAGTCATATAATTATAAAATAAAATATTTATTTTGAAAATATTCTTATAAGCTTGTATGGGAAGCTTCGACGATGTTATAATGGCAGAAAATAGCCGCACCCACGATATAAGTTAAAAAAAGACATTCTTACCTTAATTCTATCGAAAAGGTCATAAAGTACCTTGTTTGGTAAACGATGGAAAGATTACTTTCAAAAAATATATAGTAAAATAATGGTATAAATGATTTTATCCCATAGTCTAGTAAATATTAAAAATGTTTTGAATCTCATTTTAAAAAAAACACAGACGTGGATGATAAATAGATCCCAGTAGATACTTACGTATTAACAATCTCGGATAAGTAAAGTGATAGTAGAATTAACCCTTACCCTGTACTTTTCCTTAGTCGATGGCATGCTAACCTTATATATATTAGTTAAAGCATTATTATTAAATTATACAAGAACTATATACATAAATATGATATCATATATGATCCTATAATATTTTTTTTGTTAATAATATTTCAGTAGTATCATCATTTCGGGTGTTAACTGATTTGTTTTCCTTTATATGCTTGGTTAAGTAAGCCATGTTTGTTATGGATAGGATGTATTTGATTCATATAAAGAATGATATTATGTTCATAAACATTATTTTTAATCATAAAATGAAAATTATTCTTGAATGATTACGATGGGGAATGAATCTCATCGCATTCATGGAGACGGTAATCTGTACGTACGCACAAGCAATAATATCATTATATTGATGGTGAAATCGTATGTAATTGGATAGTATATCATATATACAGAATCATTAACATTTCATATTTATTATTTACATTATTTATATTCATTATTATACCCATGAAAATAATGAAGTGTTTGAATAACAAACTACCCCACGACGTGGAGATGGTAAGCCGTACGTACGCACGTATGGTGACTTTGTCATTTATAGGATGGATAGAATAACGAATATAATTGTACCATATTTATAATAACATCACAGTATGTATAAGGTACTGGAGTTATTATTTTGTTATGGAAAAAACAAATAAAGAGGAAGTGGTGTAAGAAAAGAACTTGAAAGAGGGTGGTGAAATTATTACCTCTTCTTCGGATGTTTCCTTTTGAGTTGATCAAAAGGGCTCATTAGGTTGGATTTCTGATCAAATTAAAAACTCTAGGTTGAATTTAGCGAATTTGGGAAGGTATTTGGTCAAGGTTTGGACGAGTGAAATGGCTTTGGAGGTGTAAAATTAATAGAAGGGGAAGGAATCTTTTATAAGAGAGGCGAGGGTCACTTTAGGAAAAGCTTGAAATATTATTTTATAATAAAATCATTTTCAGTTTCTAATGGATAAAAAATGATTTATTTCTAGGATAAGGTGGGGATGGGTCAAAAAAATCTCAACCAATAGATTTTAGATAGGTTTAGGTCACCATATTAACCTTATCTTTTAGATTTAACTCTTAGTTAAATAGTTTGATATTTACCATGGCTCTTTGTATTTTTATATTATATGGTTAATAAACTTACTATAAACTACCTAGAGAACCCCAAGTGGTTCATTATTGATATATATAACCTTATCTAAGTTATTGGTCTTAACCTTAGATTTTTAGGAATATTATATCAATTAATAATATAGTATTTGTTTTAAAAACTCAATTATGTCAATTTTGAAACTATTTAGTATTTGATTTTTTTTGAAAGCCATAAAAACTTTATCACTTAGAATAAAATTAATTTAATCAACCTTAACATGTCATATTAACCTATAAAATTAGTGTAATTCATCATAAGTCTCAATTTACAATTATTTTGATATTTATAATATCAATTATTTTAATATTTCATTAATAAGGTAATTGCTGCATCATCATTGTGTCATAAATAAATTTAATTATTTAATGTCTAAAAATTATAAATAAAATATAATTATGTAGGAAATTTTTTTATATTTCTAATTAATATTTATAGTCGAATTTATATTGTGTATAACCCTATATTAAAAATGGTTTAGTTATTAAACTTTGAATTTAACTCTTTTAACTCTTCTTTAAATAAAATAATAATAAATGTCCTAATCTAATCCAAGTGGACCAAAAAGATCATATTTTATTCCTAAAATTGTTTTTTATCGAATTAAACTTATCCAATAGAATTAGGACATGTGTTAGGGTAATTATAATATCATTTTTACCCTTAATTACCCTATTCACTTTTAACCGTGGTAAATAAAAGTCAAAAGTTACTATTCACCAAAAATTATTTTCATCTTATTGAACCACATTTTACTTTCTGATGTCAACCACGTCTCTTGGATTTTTGAAATTCAACTCATAAAAGCGTTAAAATTATGTTTTATGTAAATTTGCAAATGCTCCTAGAAGGTGGGTAAAAGACGGTAAAAAGTTCAATAAAATTTTATATATCTAAACTTATTATAAAATAAATCCAATGAATTACATTGAACACATATAGGTATTATGTATCTATTTTGACCTAAAATAAATTAAAATAAAATAACAAATTACTTAAATAAAAAGTCGGTTTTAAACAATAATGTAGTGTTTTTTCACTATTCATAAAAAATTTAAAGTTTTCAGAAAAATACCAAAAATTCACCCTTAGCTAATTTCGATATTCCGAATTCAAAAATGAAGTCCATATTAAAAAATAAAATTTATCAAATTTCAAAAATTGGGTATTACTATTCATAACGGCTAGTTCGATTGGTCGTGGTGTTTTAAAACTCCAAGTTGCGTACAATGCAAGCTACTACATTATTCAAAGGGAAACGTACCATAGAAGCTTGGGGTGTTATGTGGTCAAGAAACTATTTACACTTCCTCAAATAGATGATCTCTTTGACTATCTCCAAGGTGCAAAGGTCTTATCCAAGATCGACTTGAGATCGAGTTATCATTAGTTGCGAGTCAGACATACCTTGTACAACTTTCCTTAAGAGGTATAGTTTGTATGAGTACCTTGTTATTTTGTTTAGTCTTAAGAAAATGCCTGAAATTTTCATGGCTCTAATGAATAGGGTTTTCCACCCCTATTTGGTTTCTTTTGTCGTGGTCTTTGTGGAAGACATATTGGTGTATTCTCACACTCATAGCGACCATGTCAAACATCTTGAGATCATTCTGAGTACACTAAGAGAGAACTGTATTTACACCATGCTTGCTAAGTTATACTTATGTATTGACAAAGTACACTTATTGGGTCATATTATCTCACAATCAGGCTTATCTATTGACCCAAAAAGGTCAGTACTGTAGTTTCCTAGGAGCATCCCAAGAATTTGTTTGATATACAAAGTTTCCTGGGGATGCTTCGATATTATAGGTGTTCCATACAAAACTTCTCACACCTTGATTCACCCCTTAACAATATTAAAAAGACGGATGTCAATTTTGTGTGGTTAGAAGCTTGTGAGAAAGCCATTAAGGAGTTGAAAGGGAGGCTTGTATCGACACCTATTCTGACTCTTCTAGAGCCAGGAATAGGTCAAACCATATTCTGTGATGCATCGGGAATTAGCCTAGGAGCAGAGCTGATGTAGGAAGACAAAGTCATTGTGTACGAATCTCAATAGTCGAGACCTCATGAGAGAAACTACTCAACACACGACCTTGAGTTAGTAACAGTTGTTCATGAATTACGTTGCTAGAGACATCATCTGTTGGGTGAGAACTTTGTGATGTACACAGACCACAAGAGCCTCAAATATATCTTTTCTCAGCATGACTTGAACCTCATACATTGGAGATGGGTTGAATATCTCCAGTCCTTTGATTTTGAGCTTTTCTATATGCATGGAAAAGAAAACATAGTTTCTAATGCATTGAGTTGGAAAACTTAGACACAGGCCGTACGGGAAACCAGTAACGAATGGAAGTTAATGGCCCTTCTTTCTGAGTTTCATCTGTAGTTTCATGACAGTTAAGAGAAGTCTTACCTCTCATCCTTGAGAGTTACCTCTTCCCTCCTTGAGAAGGTGAAGAGTAGAAAGTTTTTAGATCCTAAAGGCTTGGTACTCCATGAGAGTATATTAGGAGATTATCTACCTTCATATTGGTCTATGGATAGAGACAACATCTTGTGTCTATGTGGATGTATTTGGGTTCCTACATACATCAGAGAAGAGTTGATGAAGGAGTCCTATGCCTATCAGTGGGAAGTTCATCTAGGCATCTCGAAGATGTTTCAAGACATGCAACTCCAGTATTGGTGTCCTGGGATGAAATGTCATATAGCTGGCTTTATGACTAGGTGTTCCACCTTCCAGCAGGTGAAATCGGAGCACTAGAGACCTGCAGGCTTATTACAACTGCTTCCAATCCCAGAATGAAAATGGGAAGATATTTCTATGGATTTCATAGTTGGATTACCAATATCTACAAGGGTTAGAGATGCTATATGGGTAGTAATTTAATGACTAAGAAAATCAGACCACTTCATTCCTATATGGGAGACTTTCTTATTTGATGAGTTGAGAAGACTATATGTTTGTGAGATCATACGATTACATGGGGTCCCTCATACCATCGTTTCAGATAGGGATGTTCGTTTCACTTCACAGTTTTGGAAAGGTTTATATAAAGCTATGAGAACTTAGGTGATTATAAGCACAACTTTTCACCCTTAGATTAATGGAAAATTAGAATGGACAATAATTGTTCTATAGGATATGCTCTAAGAACGTGTCCTTGATTTCAGTGGTTCATGGGAGAAGCATATGCCTCTCGTTGATTTCTCTTATAATAACAGCTTTCATAACACAATTCATATGGATCATTTTGAGGCCTTGTATGGTAGGCTGTTCCGTTCACCCCTGTGCTGGATAAAGGTAGTTGAGGTAGCCCTACTAGGTCCTCATCTTATTCAGGATATTTCAGAGTAGGTTCAGCCGATCAGAAAGCATATGAATACTGCTCAGTCCAGACAAAAATCTTATGTCGATCATCATCAACATCATTTTGAGTTCAAGGTTGGGGATCATGTTTTCATTTGGGTATCACCTAGGTTAGGGCATAGACGATTATAAAAGTAGGGGAAGCTTTCACATCATTTTGTAGGGCCTTTTGAAATTCTAGAGAGAGGTAAGCCGATAGCCTATCAGTTGCTTTTACCTTAGAGGTATTGTGTTGTGCACGATGTATTTCATGTTTCATACCTTTTCCAATATCATGAAGACCCATATCATACTTTTGATCTCGAGGATGTTGAGTTAGATGCTAGTGATACCTTTTAGGAGTATCCTATATGCATCGTTGACTGAAGCATGAAGGCTCTCCGAGGCCGGTATATCCCTCTATTATGGGTGCTATGGCAGTACGATCGGGTACAGGATGAGACTTGGGAGAGGGAAGCCAATGTTCATGTCCAATGGTTAGATTTGTTCTCAAATAGTGTTTCTCCATCCTTGGAAGGTGAACTCAGGGACAAGTTCTTTTAAGGGGGAAGACTGTAAGGACCCGATTTTTTCACTTAGGTATGAATAATTTAATTTTCAGTCTAAATCCTTACTTTGGATCTAATATGGATGCATAAGGGGTTAGAAAAGGTCTCAGGGTTGTTTGGGGAAATTTTGGATCCCAAATCCCATCTTTTTGGAAAAAACAGGCTTGGTGCATGGTTTAGAGTAAACCGTGCAGATTGTGTTTTTCCGGCCAGAGCCACATCGCACGGTTGGCGCACAGTCATGCGGCCAAACTGTATGAGTGATCCATTTTCCCAGGTACCCATGCATGGTTTGTGCACGGTTTTTCAAATTGTTCACATTCTATTTTATGGGTAATTTTATATTTTTCCATTAATGATCTAATTAGAACCCCTCTTCTTCCCTAACCTAAGAATCAGTGGGATTAACCCCTTTCTGTCTCAATTTGGAGATTTTTGAATGCCAAATCTAGGGATTCAAATATATCCTTCATCCAGGATCCGATCTAGCTTCTTTTCATCATGTTGGATGTGAAATGGTAAGTACTCTAGTCCTCTTGATCAATTCTCCTTCTCTCTCTCTCTCGATCGAGTTATCAAGGTATGAGCGTTTTTCTCTTTTTCTTAGATCTACTCTGATCCGAGCCAAATCTAGGGCCAATACCAGAGGAGGAAAGTTGTATAAGCCTAAGGTGGGTGGTCTATAACTCATCCCTAATGTTCATTGATTTTGGAATATTTGTGTGGGGCCCGCCGATTTCATCGGGTGCTGTTTGTTAAATTTATATTCCATACTTATACTCATTAGAACCATATTGTTATGATCATTCTAAATATATGATTAGTTGTTAGTGGTTACACCCACAACTCCATTCCTTCTATGCTAAAGGTTATTCCATATTTGGGTTTTAAGTGTGTTGACATATTTAAGCCACCGTCCGGGTGTGCCTTTCCTTGACCATTCTAATGGTAAGATTTCTTATATTAAATGGTTTTTTATAATGTGAATTGAATAATGGAAAGTACCATGTATTCTCACCACTTGACCTACCTAAGGTAAGTGCTTCAATTTGACAATTAAATGAGATATGTGAATTGACAAGTATACTAAGTATATGACCTGACCTTAAATGTAAATGAAAAGAGGTTGCATGTTCGTAGCACTCCTTTCCATGTTGATGGAAGGTAGCAGAGCGAACCTTAATTAATGAATATTCCTTAAATGTATTTTAAAAGGGTTTCATGCTACTTGGACTTTTCAAACTAATAAAAGGCAAGGATTGAACCAAATGAACTTAATGATTAATTATGAATTGATTAAATGGTTTCATGCTACTTAGCCTTGTCACACAAATGAAAGGTAAGGCCTAAACCTTATGAAATACTATATGAATTAATTATCAAAATAATAATGGCCAACTTTAGCTCCCCTTGGATTCCCAAGGGAATTCCTTGAGCACTCGAGGACCCATTCTGAATTCAAGGACGACTTGCTTAGGTTGAGGCCCACCTAGAACCTGATCCTTGTCTAACCTTTGGATGCCCGGTATGATACCATAGGATCCATAATGTTTTACTATAAGATGCCTTGGACACACTCCTTGGATCCATTATTACTTGGATACACTCCTTGGAACCATTATTGTCAAGTAGGTTCCATGGTTAAAGCCCATCAGGCCCAGTCTTTGCTTAGACCCATTTTACCTTGGATGTTCTCCTTGGACTCGGTAGGAGTCTCATTATGGAATGACTTGGACTATTCTCTATGGATTACACTATTACCCCCTATCTAGACTCAAATACTAATAAGTTATCTTCCCTTGGGGCTTATGTTGCCTTAGTTACTACCTTGGAACTTCTTTGTTAAATATTATCGCAGGTTTCCTTGTTACATCTTGGAACCTTTACTATTAATAACAAGTGAATTATTGATAAATTGATAAAAATCAAGTAATTAATTGGTTACATGTTCAAACACCATACAAGGGATGAAATAGGTACTTGGGTATTTAGTTACACTGTACTAATTTACTTTATATGTACATGCCTGCACACTATTATATTCCATTACACGGGTTTAATGTTATAGAAACTGTTGGAGGTGGCCCACTGAGATTTATCTCACACCCTATCTGAGCGTCGTTTGGTACCCGAAGAAAATTACATTGTTAAAGGTTTTTACAAAGTGAATCATAAGGATTTAAACACTTGATTTATTACTATTTAGGATGGAGCTTGATAGCAGATGATTGACCTAGAGCTCGGGATTCTTGGGATAGTCTTTGATTTCCTTTATATTGTTGTGGAACATATTATTCCTACTGTCTTGTATCCATGTTTTCCAGTTTTCTAGTGAAATGAATTATCATCATCAGTTGTTGTATTGTTGAATTTTGTTTCATTAATGCAGTTATTATTATCCCTTGTTTATCTATTCCTATTACCTGCTTCTGCTGTTTAGTTATCTTGCTTCTACTATTTACCTCTATTATTTGTATCAACTGTGCTACACTCTGGTAATGAGGGAATATTATCCTTACATACATACCCTCATCCCTTGTTTCTAGTTGGAAAGATCTGGTGTTTGGGGAGATGGGTTTGAGGCCACGTGGCCCACTGAGCTCGGGGAACCTATTAAGTGGTATCCGGGTCCGAGGTGCCAAAAAATTTCCATATTTTACAGTATTTTATGGAAATGGTCAAAATAGAACCATTAAATAAAATTAAAATAATATTTTATTTCATTTTCACTCTTATCATTCTAGTTTAATCTCTCGGTAAATCTATTTTTACCTTGACCACGATAATTAATTGTTTTCTGTATTCACTATTCATTTTGGTTAAAAATTAAGTTGATCTTATTAAACATTATAAATAATTATGATTCCAAATATAGAATAATTTTTTTTTCAAATTCAATTAAAATAAGTGATAAAATTTAATTTGACATTAATCTCGCAAATGCGGTGATACAACAGGTTTTAAAGAAGAGTATTTTTTTTAGAAAAAGATGATTCTATATTAACTCTATAACTAACAATAATAATTTTATAAAAATAAATTAATATTTAATAATATATTATCTATAAATTTAATTTAAAACATTCTACATTAGATATCATTTTAATTAATTAAAATGGAGAAACAATATGCATTTTAAAACAATTTTTAGAAAAACCTATTTTTAAACAAAAAACAAAATTATACTAAAAACCAATATAAAGTTGATTAATAGTAATTAATTGGATTAAATATAACATATTTTACTTGAAAACATATTAAAAACACATTGAGTCTTTTAAATTACTTAATTTATTGAAATGAAAAGACTTTTTATAAAAATCAGTATTTTTCACTATTCACTGAAAAAATAATATTTTCTAAAAAATACAAAAATTTCATTCAAAGTAAAAGTTGGTATTAAAATTCAAAAAATGAAGTTAATTTAATAAAATAAATTTCATAAAATTTTGGAAAATTATTTTTAAGATAAGTGCGCCATAAAAAACAATAAAACTACTTTTTGAAAAAAATACAATTTTAAATGTAAAATTGGATTTATTTTTTATCTCATGTCTAGAAAAAACATTGGATGAATATTAAAAATTAGATTGAATATATTATATATAAATTTAATTAATATAATCTATCAATAGTGATTTGTTTAATTTATTGCTATAAAACACACTTGTGCGCATTAAAATAGTATTTCAGAAGAAGATTTCCTTTTATTTTCAAAAGGGTTTTATTTTCATTTATAATTAATTAGTCACCAAAGAATATATATAAACCATATTTTAATAATTAAGTTAATACTATTCAAATATTCTATTCCAACAACTAGGTTATAATGATAATATATATCATGGGTTGTTTAAGTTCGGTGTTGCATGTTGAATATGCTATCGTACATAAAAACATCAGGGTTGTGTGTAATGAAAGATAAACTGATTGTTTCACATAGAAAAAGCTAAACAGAGTGTTATGTGTCCTTTATTATATCAAATAAAATTTTCCTCTTTTAAAATATTAGGGTTTTACATCCTACTCCCCTTTAATAAATCACATCCTCGCAATTTGAACTTCATCCTGGTAATCAAAGGTTGGACACAATAAAGTGAATGATCAATGGAAAAGCATAAATAATTATAGAGATTGACTGAGGTCATTGATCACAATAAAGTTAATGATCAATGTAAAGTTAAGGGCATAAAAACCATAAATTTGTGATGATTGAAAAGACCATAGGTTCATCACAATTGAAGGTACCAGGGTATTGTTTCAAGATTCTTTTCCTAGAGTTTAGGAATTCTTTAACTATCTATACTAAAAACATAATGAGATATACTTACTCATCAGGTAGAATTTAATCCTTTATCCAATTTTCACCAGAATATCATCTTTTTCTCTAAATGATGATTATTAAAGATGTTTGTTTCATGCCTAAAGCACTAAAATAAAATTTTAATGACCCCATAATCATAAAAGGGATAACCAACTATTCCTCATATCTTTAAACATTAACCAAAACCAAAATGGTTAGAAAATTGTAAGATAATTACCAAAATGAATAAAAATTCACATGACACATTAATATTCAAAATTCAATAGTAATACCCAAAGTTCAAACCAAATCATTCCATAAATATCTATACTTCAAATTCTTCAAACATTTCCTGACTAAGTTCAAAATCCAAGGATTATAAGGATCTGATCATATATTATTCCAAGATAAATCAACCTTTATTCCTCAAATAAAATCCCATATATTTCTAGAATAAAAATAATCTTTACCTATACAAATTTCATACTAAATAGGACATCACAAAGGCCAGTGGTAGGTGCTACACCTTTGTCTCCCTTCGGTTGTGGGTTCAAGAACCGTGACCTTGTTGGATGCGAGGGGTTGTCACCCGACCTTCGAGTTGTCCTTTTTTTATTTAAACATGAAAAAATAATTCTACCCTAAATATCACTTCATGTTTATTCTAGGGGTTATAAATACAACAACACAATAAAATGTCTCAAAAAATGTCATTAAAATCCTCATAATTTGTACTACTTAAAACCCTCAAATGAGGTGTCTAAGACATTGAACTTATGATAATCATTAATATTATTGAACAATGATGGTATCTATAATTATTAAGATAACCTCATATGGAAATAAACTAATCTATAAAGTTATCTAAGCATTTAATTTGATACCAATTATAACAACTATGAACCCACATCCCCGAATCCGGTGTTGAAATCACAAAGTTTACATTTTTGGATTCGATGCCGATAATTATGACCCAACTTTTATTCCATACAAACCATAAAACATCAAAAGGAAAACATGGATTAATTATATTATCATGGACCTTTTAGGTTTATATTTTTATAGAATTAGGAAAAAATCACACATAAACAATTTCCATGACTTTAAATAATAATTTCTCCCACTTAACCCAACTTTTTTACCTTAATACATCATCATCAACCATATGAAATCCCTTATAGACATAATTCATTCAACCTATTTATTTATAACCTGGGGAAAATGAAACATAATAAGGGAGAGATAAAATGCTTAGTAAGGTAAAACATAATCATTAACAAATGAATGACACCAGTGAGCATAAGAAGAGTATAAGGTTATGATGACATAATCAAAGTGCATGAGTATAACATATGAATATTCATACCCCTCAATACCTAGATCATCAAACATGAAAAAATTTCATAAGGCATTAACGGAGGAAAAATTCATAAGAATCAATAATCATGTTCCATGTGATATCAATCTTGATCAAATGAGGCCACTTCAATGGTGGCATAGTGGTAAAGATGGGGAGAATACCAACACTGTTCTTTGGGAGGTGCAAGATTAGATTCCTAGGAGTCCACTCTTAGGAAAATTTCTTCTTCCCCCAGGATCCACTTATCTTACTGGGTCACCTGGTACCTGACAAGGTGGGTGAAATGAGGCGCAACCCACCTGTACTGACATATTTATTTTTTGACCCATCACTGTCCGGGTTGTTACCCTTCATGATGCTCTACCATCTCGACTGGAAATGGCTCCTTCCCAACTAGAGATCTCTCCAGAGTGATTTCTTCATGGGGAGTGGGTTCCCTTGTGTGGAGGGTTAGAAAATGCCACACTTGGGGATTCCCTTAAAAAAAGATAATCTTGATCAAATAAATCATCATAAACCCATAGAAAGCATAGAAAAAAAAGTGTTTTTATCTTGGGACATCATCTTCATATAACACTTACACAACCCTTATAGTTGGAATAAACATATGAAAAAATTCCAATATAATTCTCTAAAGACCATAATCAATACCCAATGAATCATAGAGCTATCTGGGCACACCCATCATTTAAGCTATAACGAGCTCACCCAACGCTATCTAAGAACACCCATCGTATATAATACCCAAGAACCACTATATGAATAAAGTATACAGAGCTTCCATTTCATCATAAAACACTTATAAATAATCATTATTCCCTTTATAACTTGATTATATCATAGAAAAAATGGGTTTCACTCCAATTTATTTTAAACATGATTGAATCATAGAAAAGAAATAGGTTCCATAACAATCTCTTTAAAACTTGATTAACCCATGGAAGAGAAATGAGTTTCATAACAATATCTTTAAAAAAATATTATTCCATCAAGAGAAAGAATGAGGATGGTATCAATACCAAATATCCCTAGTGGAGGATAAGTAACAACAAGGGTTTTTGACATTTCTAAATGGAAATAAAATTAAAATATCATTAAAAACATATTTTAAGGAAAATATAATTTTCATTTTGAAAATCACTTTTTAAAATAGAAAACATTTTGAAAATCCTTTTATTTGAAAATAATTTTTTAAAAACCAAAAATATACTAAATATTAAGAAAAAATTTTCATTAAAAATAACCTTGTAAACTTTCGAAGGAATCTTCAAAGAAATGATGGTCATATTAGTGGGTAATACTGTATATACTGTAAATAAAATTCCTTTTTTCATAGTAAAAAGGTTATAAAAGTTTCTTATTCGGAATGAGACAAGAACATTCCTTTTATTTTTTTTGTGAAAAGAAAAAAATGGTTAAAAATTTATTTAATTAATAATTACTAAAAGGATAAAAATATTTTTTTGAAAACATTTTTTGAAAACATGTTTTTAGAAGAAAACAGATTTTTGACCAAAGAGAGAAATAAAGTCGAATTTTATTAAAAACATTTCTAAAAAATGTTAAGTTCCAAAGAGTAGAAAAAGGTAATATTACTTGTAAATATCATGAATAACCATAGGATATGAAAATACATGAGTTTATTGAGATATGGATCATAATATCTCACTATTGGAAGAATAATCATAAACAATCCTGAAAAAGGATGAGATTGTAACATACCACTCTTACCACTTTGGTATTTTTGAATCGTAAGTCCCATAAAAGGATTATATTAAATGAAACATAAAATACCATGATAATAAATAAATTCATAATATTTCATGTCAAATGGGATTTTTATACTCCTCATAAAATAAGATAGGTGCATAACACGACATAAGTCTCAAAGAAGGAAAATTGTGACAAAAATCCATTACCACTTTGGTAACTTTGAAACCCTAAACCCCATGAAATATAAATCCTAAAATGGATATTTTAATCCCTATAAATTTAAGTATAATATCAATACAATAAATTCATGGGAATTATATACACCACACAATAAAAATAAGTGGTGAATATGATATATATCTCATAGAAATAAAAGCGAGATGAGAAAACCCTTTCCTTGAGTCTGACTTGTCACACGTGTATTTATATTCCTAGATAATAAAATTATATTAATTATTTTGTTGATTGTGATTTTTTAAGTTTATTATTAATTTTATTTCACTTATTAACATGTTATATACAATTACTTAGTCGATTAAGTTTATGTATGATATTTTGACCATATTCGTCTTATGTGTTTAAAATGACTTTGGTAAGTTGACTATGGCCAAAAAGGTCATTATTTAAACATATTTAGAATAAAAATAATCATTAAATAATTATCATATTTATACATAAATTATACTTTTTAAACCCATCATGAAGTATGGTTATGAAAAACAAACTAATGTTACGATCATGGAGACAGAAGGTCGTACGTACGCATGAGTAATGTTTCCATTTTTTTAATGATTATTATGGAAAGAATGTAAGTAATATTTTATCTTTACAGAATGATCATAATATCATAAATACCATATTATTAAATTATATATACTTATATATATCATTATTGTGATGTGGTGGTGAAAAAAAAGAATCACATCGCTTCGAGGAGGAGGTAGTCCTCACGTCCACGTACGACATTATCATTTTTTTCAGCGAGTGAAAAGGTAAAAATAAAATGATATATTATATTTAAATAATGATAAATATTTCATTAATATCATAAATATTTCATTTATATAACATATATTTATTATATTTACTCTTATTACCTTCCATTTAATGCGTTAGTGAAAAACGAATCACATCGCTTCTGTACACAAGGGTGACTTTATCGTATCTATTAAGGAATGGAATGTAAAAGGGTATATATGATATAATGGCTACATAGGTATAATTATTTTATAAATATCACATATAAACTTTATATACATCATCATACCCAACCTTGAAAGTTGGTAATGGAAAAATGAATGACATCGTTTTGCGAGGTGATAGTCTGCCGTACACATGAATGATGATTTCATAACCCATTTGATGGAACTGTGTTTGTTTTTAGGTCAAACCCTTAAAATAAGAACATATTAGTATATATAATATATTGAGATTATTATATAACTATGGTATAAAAATAATTTAAGGATGTGGAGAAAGAAGTAAAATAAAGATGCTCGTTGAAGAACATTACCTCTTCTTCGGGAATTCTCCTTAAGTTTGCACTAAATCCCTGAAAGGTTGGATTTATGAAAAAAATAAGACTTCTAGGATTAGGTTTGGGAAGTTTATAAGTTATTTTGGTATGGTTTTTATGATACAAAATTATTAAGAGGTGTGAATAAGTGAGATAAGTGAGTTCCCTTTTATAGTTGAGGAGGAGTAGAATTCTTGTAAATACCCCAAAGTATTCACTATTAGGTGGTCGATATTACCTAAAGTGGATCCAAAATTGATAATTAAATGTTTTTAGGGATGATATGGTCGATAAAAACCTCCACCATATAACAAAACACATGTTTTAAACATTTTCTCCTAACTTATAAGCTTCTTTATTTTTACCATTTTGGGTTTTAATTACGTTAACTAGTTTTATAACCAAGGTAATTTATAATTTAAGAATAAATTAAAGTGGTACTTATTAGAAAATTTAGACCCACTAATTCAAAATACATTTCTTCATAAAGGGAATCCCCAGGCATGGGCTTTTTAAACCCTACATATAAGGAAACCCCCTCCCCATGAAGAGGTCACTTCGAAGAGAGCCCCAACCGATACCATTGATTCTAAATATGAAATATAATTTATAAAATAAAAATATTATGTGTGTTGGAAATTATTTTTAACACAAGCACAAGTAACTTGAAAAAACACCACTTTAACCTTAACCAAATTAATATAGTTTTTTTATTAATTAGGGGTCAACATATTCATTATGAAAGAAAAATTGGTCAATTAATGAGGCATAATTGATATATATTAACATTTATAAATAAGTTGGTAGAATATAATATTTTTAGTAATTTTAAATCATTTAATAAAATATAATCTATTATAAAGTAACTTTAATGTCAATTTTGACATTATTCATTTAATTTGAATTAAAAAATATCAAGACAATGATGGAATTCAAATCTATTATGATAAAACATGTGTAACATAATATATTCATCAGAAAAATTAATTTAACATAATAATTCACTCATTTTATTTCACTTTTAATATTTTTAGTGTCATTTATTTAATTTAATTGCTAACTAAATAATTACTTCATTGACATTTCATAAGCATTCTAAGTAATTAATTCATCTCTAAAAATTAAAGATAAATTATCATGATATCAAAAACTAATTTATTTTTCAAAATAATATCTATAACCAAACTTATGTCATTTTTGTCCCTATCCTAATATTTATATAAATTAAAAGGAAGAAAAATGTTTTTTTGTCCTTTTATTTACTGAACTTATTATGTGGATCATATTCAAAGGAAAGTGGGAAGGAATTGAAATATTTTATAGACTTTTATGTACAAGATAGAAATAAATTCTGTAAACAAAATTAAGATAATATTTTAGGTTATCTTAAGTCTTATCATTCTAGTTTAACCCCTGGTAAATCAATTTTTACCATAACTGCAATAACTATTTTTTTTACAGGATTCACAATTAATTTTGATATAAAATAAAGTTTACCTTATTAGAAATTATAAATTATTATGATTAAAAATATTTAATCCATTTTTTCAAATTCAATTTACAAAAATTGATAAAATTTAATTTAACATTAATTCCGTAGATACGACAATACATCATGTTTTTAAGAAGGGGATTTTTTTAGAAAAATATTATTCTATATTAAGTATATGACTAATAATAATCATTATATGATAATAAATTAATATTTAATGATATATAATCTATAAATTTCATTTAAAACATTTCAAATTAGTTATTATTTTAATTAATTAAAATGGAGAAACATTATGCATTTTAAAATAGTTTTTAGAAAAATATGTTTTTATGAAAAAAAACAAACCTATACTAAAAACCAATATAAATTTGATTAAAAGTAATTAAGTGGATTAAATATAACATATTTTACTTGAAAAAATATTCAAAACATATTGATACTTTTATATTACTTAATTTATTGAAATGAAAATACTTTTTTCAAAAATCGGTATTTTTCAATATTCATCGAAAAGTAAATATTTTCCAAAAAATCACAAAAATTTACCCAGAATAAGTTATGATATTATGATTCCCAAAATGAAGTTAATTTTATAAAATAAATTTTATAAAAGTTTCAAAAATTATCTTTAAGATAAGTGTTCCATAAAAAAGGTGACAAAACTACTTTTTGAAAAAAAAAATACAATTTTAAGCGTAAAATTGGATCAAATTTTTATCTCATGTCTAGAAAACACATAGGATGAACATTAAAAATTATATTGAAAATATCATATATAAATTTCATTAATATAATCCAATAATAGTGATTTTTCTAATTTATTAGAATAAAACACAGTTGTGCGCATTAAAATATTTTTTTTTTCAGAAAAAGACTTCCTTTTATTTTAAAAATGGTTTTATTTTCATTTCTAATTAATTTTTCACCAAGGAATATATTTAAAATATATTTTTATAATTCAATTAATAATTTTAATACCCTCCATTCCAATGGCTAGGTTATAATGATAATATATATTATTGGTCGTTTAAGTTCGTTGTTGCATGTTGAATATTCCATCGAAGATAAAAATCTCAGGGTTTCCAGTAAGAGAAGATAAACCTAGTGTTATGTGTAATGAAAGATTAACACAGTGCTGTGTATAATTTATGTTATCAAATAATTTTTTTTATTTTAAAATCTTAGCATGTTATGGAGATGGTAAGAATGATGGCACAATGTGGGTAAATAAAGATGAACCCTAGGGCACGTGGTGTATGGGGGCACCACATAACACCCCATGAATAGCCAAAACACTTTAAAGGTGTATAGGGGCATGAAAGGGAACCATATTGAGCTCCAAAAATAACTTTGGACTCATTTTAAACTTTTTCTCATATTGGTATACTATTAGGATAAATTTGACAATGTTTTTAAGTTTAATTTAACAAAATTAAGTCCAAAGTGATTTGTGAGATAATGATGTTATTATTCTCAAGCCAACCTTTGATGGGGTACTTCCTTTGGTGATGTAGATAATAGTGGTATTGATCTTGAAATATTTTAGTGATTTCATATAATGTTACAATTAATTTCTTAATTATCGGTTCTGATAATAATTAAGTTATTAAATTTTTAATTAAAATTACAAGAGAAAATTTTTAGATGGATAAAAATTATGAAACTATGGGAGATACTATAAAATTTCAAAAATGCGATGATGGTTTTGTTTTTGGGTAGTTTAAGGTTATTATATGATTATTGTGGATTACATGTCATTAGGTGGTGTAATTTCAAATGAAGTGAAGAAAATGTAGAATCCCGTGTTTTTTGACTGGGTGGTTTCCCAAGGGAATTTGAGCTCTTGTGTTTACTAGGCTGGTCATTTTTAAAACCGAGCTTTGGAACACAATTTAGAGAGTTGGAAGACTCTAATATGATATTTTTGGACTTGGGTGAAGACCTGAAAATTTTCCTGGGTGTCCCAAGGAGTTTTGAGAGTGCCATAATAGAAAAAATTTGGTTTTGAAGGATCTGTAGAGGGCATACAGTTTGTTTAAAACCATGCGACCCATAGTAAGAAACTGTGTGACCTTATGTAGCTGGGGCAGTGTCAGTGCGCATGGGATACACATGGTTTTCTAAACCATACACTAGCCCACACAATTAGTTTCATTAGACGGTACCTCAAGACTATTCACCACATGATTTGCGCATGGTTAGGAAAACCGTACGGGGTGCCCGGGTGCCCAGTAGAGGGCACACAATTTGACACATGGTTTGCAAAATCGTGTGGCCCAAAACGTGCCTGATGAACTATTTTATGAATTGAATTATTTTAATTGAAATTAAAATAAAAAATAAAACTTAAACCTATCTCCCCCTCATATTCTCTACGCACCCCTGGGGGTTCCCCTTGGCCGCGTGATGCTCCCCCTTCTGACTCCCTCTCCGATCATCGTTTCCAGTAGTTTCTATCACGATTCTTGGTTAATGTTTCTAGGTAAGTATTATTGATTCAGTCTCAATTATCTGGCCAATTTTTTGTCTTCTTATCACCCTGATCCATTTGGCCTAAACCCTAGGGGTAGGGTTGTTCTGATTTTGGGCTTTCTTCCGATTCTAGGGTATGCAGTGGCTCTCCCGGGGCCCCCTTCATGAGAGTTTTGACATCCGTCATTAAAGGCGTGGTAGATTGGTTTGTTTTAGTATGTAGACTTCATCTGAGGTAAGGTTTTTCACCTGTTGTTTGGTTTCAACTTTTTTATTTGGGGTCTTTAGTGATTTTTTAGTTCAATCTAGGTTAATTAGATTGTTCAGTAGATCCTCGAAGACTTGCACACTTATACATAGGTATGTGTGTGTGTGTGTATATATATATATCTTCATTATAAATATTCCCATATTTCAAGGGGAATATGTACATTTTATGTAACACCCCAAGCTTCCACGGCATGTTTCCCTTTGAATAATGAAATAGCTTGCATTATACGCAACTTCGAGATTCTAACACACTACGACCAATCAAACTATCCGTTATTAATAGTAAAATCCACTATTTGAGATTTTATAAATTTTATTTTTCAAAATGGACTTCATTTTTGAATTCACAATATAAAAATTAGCTAAGGGTGAATTTTTGGTATTTTTCTCAAAACTTTCAATTTTTGATGAATAGTGAAAAACACTGCGTTATTGGTTAAAACCGAATTTTTATTTAAAAAATTATTTATTTTATTTAAATTTATTTTAGGTCAAAATAGATACATATTATCTATATAAGTTCAATGTAATTAATTGGAGTCATTTTATAATAAGTTTAGATATATAAAAATTTTATTGAACTTTTTACCGTCTTTTACCCACCTCCTAGGAGCATTTGAAAATTTGCATAAAACTTAATTTTACCGCTTCTATGAGTTGAATTTCAAAAATCCGAGAGACATGGTTAATATCAGAAAGTAAAATGTGGTTTAATAAGATGAAAATAATTTTTGGTGAACAGTAACTTTTGACTTTTATTTACCATGGTTAAAAGTAAATAGGGTAATTAAGGGTAAAAATGATATCATAATTACCCTAAAACATGTCATAATTCTATTGGATAAGTGTAATTAGACCAAAAACAATCTTAGGAATAAAATATGATCCCCTTTGGTCCACTTTTATTAGATTAGGACATTTATTATTATTTTATTAAAAGAAGAGTTAAAAGAGTTAAATTCAAAGTTTAATAACTAAACCATTTTTAATATAGGGTTACACACAATATAAATTCTACTATAAATATTCTTTATAAAGATAAAAAGATTTAATACATAATGGTATTTTATTTATAATTTTTATACATTAAATAATTTAATTTATTTATGATATAATGATGATGCATGAATTACCTTATTAATGAAATATTAAAATAATTGATATTATAAATATCCAAATAAATGTAAATTGAGACTTATGATGAATTATACTAATTTTATAGGATAATATTACATGTTAGTGTTGGTTAAATAAATTTTATTCGAAGCGATAAAGTTTTAATGGCTTTAAAAAAAACTAATTACTAACTAGTGTCAAAATTGACATAATTGAGTTTTTAAAACAAATACTATATTATTAATTGATATAATATTCATAAAAATCTAATGTTTTTCCAAAAGACTTAGATAAGGTTATATATATTAATATTGAACCACTTGGGGTTCTCTTGGTAGTTTATAGTAAGTTTATTAACCATATAATATAAAAATACAAAGAGACATGGTAAATGTCAAACTATTTAATTAAGAGTTAAATATAAAAGATAAGGTTAATATGTTGACCTAAACCTATATAAAACCTATTGGTTGAGAGTTTTTTGACCCATACCCACCTTATACTCTAAATAATTCATTTTTGAGTCATTAGAAACCGAAAATGATTTTATTATAAAATAATATTTCAAGCTTTTCCAAAAGCGACCCTCACCTCTCTTATAAAATGACATTTCACCTTTTCTTAATTTTACACCTCCAAAACCATTTGTCTCGACCAAACCTGGCCCAAATATACTCTAAAATTTACTCCCTTCATCCTAGAGGCCTTATTTTGGTTATAAATCCAACCTAAATATCCTTTTTGATCAAATCAAAAGGAAGAACCCGAAGAAGAGGTAAATATTTCATCACCTCTTTCAAGTTCTTTTGTTCTTCCACTTCCTCTTTATTTGTTGTTTCCATTCTAAAATAATAGCTCCAATATCTTCTATATACTTTAATGTTATTATAAAAATTGTAGAACCATATTAATTATTCTATCCATTCTATAAATGACAAAGTCACCATACGTGCGTACGTACAGATTACCGTCTCCACATCGTGGTGTAATTTGTTATTCAAACAATTCATTATTTGGATGGGTATAATAATGAGTATAAATGATGTAAATAATAAATATAACATGTTAATTATTCTGTATATATGATATACCATCCAATTATATATGATTTCTCCATCAATATAATTATATTGTCGCTCGTGCGTACGTACGGATGACCGTCTTCACGAACGCGATGAGATTCATTCCCCATCATAATCATTCAAGAATAATTTTCATTTTATGATTAAAAATAATTTTTATGAACATAATATCATTATTTATATGAATCAAATACATCATATCCATAACAAACACGACTTACATAACCAAGCATATAAAGGAAAACGGATCAGTTAACACCTGAAATGACAATACTACTAAAATATTATTAACAAAGCAATATTATATGATCATATTTATGTATATAGTTCTTTTATAATTTACTTACAAAGTTTTAACTATTATAAAGGAGGTTAATATACCATCGACTAAGGAAAAGTACAAGGTGAGGCTTAATTTCACAATCTCTTTATTATATGAGGTTGTTTTTACGTAAGTATCTACTGGGACCTCTTTATCATCCACATCCATGTTTTCTTAAAAATGTATTTCAAAAAGTTTTTATTATTTACTATACTATGGGTTAAAGTCATTTATACCCTTATTTGACCTTATATGTTTTGAAAGGAATCTTTCTTTCATTTTCCAAACAAGGTACTTTATGACCTTTTCGACAAAATTAAGGTAAGAATGTTTTTTGTTAACTTATACGGTGGGTGCAACTATTTTTCACCGTTATAACATCATTGAATCTTACTTTATAATATTATAAGAATATTTTCAAAATAAATGTTTTTTATAATTATGTGACTCTTAAATGGTTTCAAAATAGAAAGAGGTATTTCTTTCAAATAGATTTCATTTCATCTATGTCAACATCCTTTGATGGATTTTAAACTTGTTTGAAGTTGATTTATTATGATACAAATATTCCATATTGTATTGAAGTTTTTGTTATATGTCTTTAATATGGATGTGTTATTTTTATATCATTAATGGTTTATGGTTAAAGTATTGACATTTCATATGCTAGTGTCAATACGAATGTTTATGTTATGTTTCAACATTTTCATATGAAGAATGTATTGGACTTAGTATGTGACGAGTGGAGACCGCTATAGCTCCTTGGTGCATCGGTAGGTCTCATGAGACAATTAGACGTGGAATTGGCTGAGGCCTTTCCTAATTTGATATATGGTTTTGGCGGTGGCCTTAATCATTTTTAGATGTCTTGGACGAGGCCTTGGCAAAATGTTTCAGAATGTCCAACATTATACATTCCCTCATTATGAAAATAATAATGATGGTTCATGTGGTTATTCTACTAGTAGAATACCCATGACTATGTTTTATTATGTAATTTTTTACTCAGCTCATATTTCTGCCATAAAGTGTTCATGTTTATTATTTGTAAAGACATGTGTTTTGAATTATTCATCATGCCTAATGTTTATGTTATCTTACGCTGTATTGATTACCCTTACTAATCATTTGAACTCCCCTTTCTTATGTTTCATTTTCCCAGGATATGAAGAATTTAGCTATGTGTGACTTTCAGGAATAATCTAGGAGGCTTGGATGTTTCTAATGGAATAAATTAGTGTTTTATTTATTTTCAAGTTGTAATGTTGAATTTATGTATGTATCTTGTTTCCAATAATAATAAACTGATTGGTCTTTCAGGACATGATTCCTTGTATCATTCCAATATTATGTAATAAAGCACCGAATCTAGGGAACTAGGGTCGGGGCATTACAGTTGGTATCAGAGGAAGTTTAGTAAAAACCTTTGAAACTAGATTTAGAAAAACTCCGATTAGAGAACATTACCCTAAGATAGACTTTGATGATTAGTATAGAAGAACCTCCTAGTATTTTGGTACTGTAGAGATTTTGTGAGTTTTCCAAGAAATACATCCCTGTCTGGATACGTGCAGGTAGAAGCGGCTCTGGAACATATGTACCTTGGGGTAAAACCCGAAAACACCGCTTTGAGCTAGACTCAAACGGGAACTGGTGCACGACAACGGGCCTTACTGCACTCTTGGTTACGAAACTCCCAAGCGATATGCTTAGGATAATTATCATTTTCTTTAAAAACCATTATGAAGGATTTATGAGTATATACCTCCTCAAAGAAAACATTTTTATGATTATGGATTATATCCATAATCTGTTCAATTTATGTTAAGTGTTTTATAAGTTCGGAATTATGTATTGCGGTTCATAAACTAATCTACTATACGCCATTATTTATAAATGGCGCCTAGTAGAAGGAATGGAAACCATATCAATGCACGTAATCCATGTAGGGATTTCCCTCCTGCTCTAGATAATTATAGTGGAGCTGGTGATGCAACTGGTGCTGATCAACTTATCACCATACTGGGACAACTCACTCAGGTTATGAATAACAACCTTACCCGTATGGAGCACCCTGATCCACAACGCAGAGGATCAATGCTATACTACTTCATGAGGAAACAACCACCAATATTCAATGGGAGTAAAAATACATTAGTAGATAAGCAATGGAAAAATTCTTTAGAGAAAATATTTCATGCTTTGGGGAGTAGCGAAAGGGAAAAAAATTTCATGGCAGTTTATCACCTCACTAGAGATGCAGATCAATGGTGGTTATTAATTCAAAACACAAAGGAGGATGAAGAAGTATTAATTATGTAATGAAGGTAGTTTAAAGAGATTTTCTTAGAAAAATACTTTCTTTCTGACCATCGAGCGGATATGGAAAGGAAATTTCTGAGTCTGAGACAAAAGTAGGATGAGAATGTCGCAAATTATGAAGCTAACTTTACAAGGTTAGCAAAGCATGCTGCAAATCATATACATAACCCAAGAAGTAAGATTGATCATTTATTTGATGGGTTAAAACCATTTCTTTGTCGAGCATTAGTCTCGCAATCCTTCTCATCATATGAAGATATTGTCTCATGTGTTATCAAGACAGAAAAGGAATTATCGAAGTCTTACGACTTTAAAACAAAGCAAGAGAAGAATAGATCTTTTGAACACTCTGAGAAAGGAAATAATAAAATAGGGAAGAAGGGAAGAGTTAAATTTCCACCCTGTGATAATTGTGGAAGGAAGCACCCTGGTGCCTGTCTAAAAGGAAAAGGAGTATGCTACAAATGTGGACAGAAAGGCCATCTTGCTAGTGATTGTAAGGGTAATAAGGGAGCTACCAATGTTCAATGATACAATTTTAGGGATATGGGACATTATGAAAATGAATGTACTAAGTGTCAGGGAAACATACCTCAGAAAAGGCCAAGGGATCAAGGACAAGCTTATGCGATCACTACTACTGAGTTTGAAGCTCTGAAAGACGTGGTGGCAGGTAATTTAAGGGTTTCCTCAAGTTTAACCAATGCATTATTTTATTCTGGATCATCACATTGTTTCATATCTTCTGAGTTTACTAAGAAAATTAGATATTTACAATTTGATTTAACAAGGGAGTTGTCAGTAAAAACTCATAAGGGAAGTATCATTGCAACAAAGTTTAGTGAATCAGTCCCCATTAAGGCATATAAACGATATTTATTTGATGATCTAATCGTCATACCAATGATTCAATTTGTTATAATCCTTGGTATGGATTGGATTTCAGACCATGATGTGAAAATTTTATTATAAGAATAAGGAGGTTACCATTCTCGATGATGATAAGGAGTACCTTATCTTTAGAGCAGAAATGTCACCATATGATTCTTATCTAGATCCACCCAAAGTAGCTCTACTAAATTCAATTTTTGGGGAGGATGAGAATGAAATAATTATGGGTGATAAAAATAATGTTCAAATAGAGGATGTACCTATTGTGCAAGAATATGTTGATGTTTCTCTAGAGGATTTACCTAGATATACTATAGAAAAATAAAATGAGTTTTCCATTGATTTAATTCCTGGTTCAAAGCCCATATCGAAGACCCATTATAGAATGGACACTATAGAATTAGTGGAACTAAAGAAACAATTAGAGAAATTGAGTAATAATGGATTTATTCACCCTAGTGTTTCTCCATGGGGATCCCCTGTCCTTTTTGTTAAGAAGAAAGATGGATCTATGAGGTTGTGCATTGACTACAGGGAGATCAATGCTATAACAATAAAAAACAAGTATCCCCTATGACAACCCTGCTTTTATTACAATCTTAAACATTATTTATTACATAAAACCTCACTTGATACAACAAAGAAGATCGAGAGGTTTGGTGTCTTTGGGGCTTAGGACCATTACATAAAAACTTAAAACATGAAATAAAACATCTTTATTGAAAACTTCCTTTCCATGACCACTACATTCCCTCGTACTTAGCATTGCATGGGATAACCTGAGGACATGCATAAGAAAAGGGTGAGCTATAAAGCCCAGTAAGGGAGTAAACATGGAATAATATGAGGAGTAAAATACATGTTAGATAATAGGCATATCAATATAGCATATAAGAAACATGAACATAAAGGCATGATAAATCATGATAATCATAACATGGAAATGTGGCAACAACACTTAACATGGAATTAGCATGAGCCAAGGCTCATTGCACATGGAGCATGAGTAAATCCTCATTGCACATAAAGCACGAGTAAACCCTCATTTCAATTGAATTAGAATGAGTCAACACTCATTTCACATGACTTATCATGATACTATACTTTACCCAATGCATTGGAGCGCTATAAGGGCGCACCCTTCTTAAACATTTCATTTCATGCATAAGTGTGCCACATGGATCATAAAACATGGATTCATAAAACATAATAATTTATTCCACGATAAAGGAATTTGGAATTCATACATGAAACTTTACAATCAATAAGTACATGTGCATAAAGGTGAATACCCTTGATGGAGAAATGGGCATGGTATTCACTACACAATGACATTGGCTTAGAAAATCGGTGTGATTTCAGCAGCGTAACGGCGTGACATAAGAATTCATAAAAATGGTTGATGAGAGAGAAAGGGGTTCCTCATCATATTTACTTGTAATGGACAGTAAGGAGGTCATATAGATACCTTTCCCAACAATTTTAATGGAATTTATATTCATTATAAAAAATTATTCCGTGAATGTAAAAGAAGAGAGAGAAGTTCCTTTAAGAATTTCGGCATAGTAACGGGTGTATATGGGAGGAATTTAATGAGAGATAAAGGGGTATAAAATCATTAAAAAAATAATAGGGCAGTATGGGGGAGGTTCTAAACCATACCCCAACATTCATAATTGAAATTAAAAGGGGAATACAACTTAATGAAAATTGACAAAAATGAGAAAGGAGGAAAAAACCCTTACTTGGAAGTGTGCTTCCAAAGGATAGAGAGAGGCTTGTAAGAGGCTTTTTGGGAGCTTGGGGAACCTTGGGAGGATTCTAGAGAGAGTAGGGAAGAGTTTTAACTAACTCCAAAGGCTTTTAGTGAGGAGGAAGTGGGAGCTTGGGTTGGTTTATATAGGAAAGGTGAGGGAATTCTTTATTATTTAGGTTTGGGACCCCTTATATTAAATTAATCCAAACCACAAACCATCGCATGGTTTTTGCCCATGGTTTTTGGAAAAGGGAAGAGGAAAATAATATTTTATAAGGACAAAGTCCGACATTCTTATAAGAATATTAGGGTTTCTTATGTGGAGGTGAGTCACACTCCAATGGAAATTAATTTAAAAAGACAAGGTGTTGAATAAGTCTTGAGGGGTCCATTAATGCTTTGAAAAGTAAGTTAAACAAACCCAAAATCACATTATTTTAATGTTAAAACATATATTGGCCGAAAATAAAGATTATAGTATTTTATTACATCACTATTGGGTCATTATGATGTCATAAAACACATTATATATTTAAACGATATTTAATTTTTACTCAAAAATTTGACTGTCTCAGAAAATTATGAAAAATTCAACGTTGGATAATTTCGACGTCCTGATTCCAAAAATAACATTTATTTTATCTAAATAATTTTCTAAATATGTTAATTTTCACTTTTAAAATAAAAACCGACATTTATCGAAAATTCACAGGTTTGGACAGAAATGGCTTTCAAACCTTAATAAAAATTATAATTGCATTCATAAAATTATAAGATAATTTATATTTAATAAAAATTAATTTAATAATAATAATAATATTTTATTAAAATATTATTTAATTCAAAAATACCTTAATTTAATAAAATATAATTCTTAGTTAAATAATAACTAAAAACACGATTTGTACTTTAAAAACTATTTACAATGTCTCAAAAATGACTAGACATTATATTCATTATTATATACAAAAAAATAATGTACATAAACATAATATTACTTATTTGTTACATAACCCCTTAAAACAGCCGCATAAGACCTAAGGGTAAGGTGTGCGATGGTGACAGACTCTTGGGGTGGCTCGGATAGCATCGCTCGAGTGGTAATTTCAATCAACTTCCACTTTTCCCATAGACGGTCACATTTGAGCTTGAAAAGATGAAGCTCAGCTTGGGCTTGGTCAAGGGCGAAGCCCAAAGACGCCACCTATTTTCCGAGCTCCGACAAATGGTCTTCGTAAGGAGCAATTCTACTGGACGAGGCCATCGCTTCTTTTGTCTAAGTAAAATTGGATGTGTTAAAGCCCTATATTTATACTAATCATGTGATCACTACTCAATGGCTATATTAGCAACGGTCAAAATTCTTAACATAAAACCAATGAAGTTGACATTTTATATAAACATAAAGAGACATTTAATTAGATCAAGAGGGATTTCCATTAATAAAACTTTGGGTTGTTACAATATTCCCCCCTTAAGAAATTTCGCCCTCGAAATTTTCCTTTTCCCACACTAAAACAGATGTGGGTAACTCTGCTTCATCATATCCTCCGATTCCCAAGTTGCTTCTTCAAACTTTTGGTTTCTCCACAACACCTTGACGAGGGGCATTGTCTTATTTTGTAGAACTTTTTCTCTATGATCTAAGATGTACACTGGTTGCTCCTCATAAGAAAGATCATCTTCCAATTGAACCACCTCAAAAGAGAGTACATGTGAAGGGTCTAGTATATACTTCCTTAAGAGGGATACATGAAAGACATCATGTACTTTGTCCATAGTAGGTGGAAGTGCTAGTCGATAGGCCATAGCCCCGACACGATCAAGAATCTTGAAGGGACCAATGTACCTTGGACTTAGCTTCCCTTTCTTTACAAACCTCATGAGCTTCTTCCATAGAGATATGCGTAGAAAAACTATGTATCCAACTTTAAACTCAAGGTCTCGTCGACGGTTATCTGCATAACTCTTCTGTCGACTCTAAGCTACCTTGATATGCTGCTGAATGGTTTTCACCTTCTCCACCATTTCCTCGACCATTTCTGGTCCAAGCAGCTTACGTTCACCGACCTCATCCCAACATGCTGGTGTTCTGCACCTTTTCCCATACAGGGCTTCATATGGTTCCATTTGGATGCTCGAGTGGAAACTGTTATTATAAGAGAACTCAACAAGAGGAAGATGTTGATCCTATCCTCCTTTAAAGTCCATTGAGAAGGCTCTCAACATATCCTCAAGTGTTTGGATAGTCAGCTCGGATTGGCCATTGGTTTGAGGATGATAGGACGTACTGAAGTTCAGTTCAGTATTCAGAGCATGTTGAAGACTCTTCCAAAACTTAGAGGTGAATCTGGGACCTCGGTTAGACATAATAGACAGTGGTACTATATGCAACCTTACCACTTCCCTGATATATATCCGTGCCAGTTGCTGACACACCAGGCACTTTGATGTCCTTGGAAGTCCGGTGACAAAGTCCATGGTGATGTTCTCCCATTTCCATTCTGGTATGGGCAATGGTTGGATTATCCCTTTAGACTTCTTCCTCTCTGCCTTCACTTGCTGACACACCAGGCACTTTGATGTATATTCAGCGATCTCCTTCTTCATATTATCCCACCAAAAGTTTTCTCGGAGATCTTGATACATCTTTGTGCTCCCTGGGTGAATAGAGAAATTTGAACTATGTGCATCATCCAAAAGTTCCTTCTTCAGCTCCGGGCTTGATGGAACACATAGTTTTTTCCCAAACCGCACAATTCCTTCTTCATTAACATTAAACTCTAAGGATTTCCCCTTTTTGATAGCTTCCACTTTTTCCAGAATTCCCAGACCATCCTTTTGAGCATCCTTTAACCTTTCCAAAAGAGATGGTTGAGCAATCATTTGTGAAAGGATTGATGATGTTCCCTTCTCTATGATTCCCATGTCCATCTTCATCAAGTCTAAGAAGATTGGATCCTTATCAATTCTCATCATTGATAGAATCACTGGATCCTTTCTACTTAGGGAATCTACCACCTTGTTTGCTTTCCCAGGGTGGTAATTTATTGAACAGTCATAATCCTTGATGAGCTCTATCCATCTTCTCTGGTGCATATTAAGCTCTTTCTGCGTGAATATATATTTAAGAATCCAGTGGTCAGTATATATCTCATATTTCTCTCCATAGAGATAATGCCGCTAGATTTTCAAGGCAAAAATCACAGCCACCAACTCCAGATCATGTGTTGGATAGTTTCGGTCATGGATTTTCAACTTCCTTGAGGCATAGGATATCACTTTATCATTCTGCATCAGCATACAGCCTAAGAACTTCTTTGAATCATCACTGAATACCACAAAAAGTTCCCCACTTGTGGGTAAAGTGAGCACAGGCGCAGTGATAAGACTCCTTTTCAACTCCTTGAAGCATTCTTCGCATTCATCACTCCAAGAAAGCTTTACTCCCTTCTAAGTTAGCTTGGTAAGAGGGTTGGAAAATCGTGAGAAATTTCTCACAAATCATCGATATTATCCAGCTAAACCCAAGAATCTACGGATATCCGTTACCAATGTTGGCCTCGGCCATCCCTCAATTGCATCTATTTTGGAGGGATCCACAGATATCCCATTGCTTGTGATGATATGGCCCAAGAATGAGACTTTCTTCAACTAGAACTCACACTTTCTATACTTTGCATAGAGATTCTCCTTGCGCAAAGTCTCCAGTACAGTTCTTAAATGCTCCTCATGATCCTCCTTGGTTTTGGAGTATATTAGAATATCATCTATAAACACTACCACAAATTTTTCTAGGTAATCTCTAAAGACTCTATTCATTAAGTCCATGAAGATTTCTGGAGCATTGGTGAGTCCAAAAGGCATTACTATGAATTCATAGTGCCCGTATCTTGTACGAAAAGCAGTCTTGGGGACATCTTCCTTCTTCACCCTTACTTGATAATATCCCGACTGCAAGTCCACCTTGGAGAAGTATTGTGCTCCATGCAGCTGATCAAACAAGTCATCGATTCTTGGGAGAGGATACTTGTTCTTTATCGTGATTTTGTTAAGTTCACGATAATCGATGCAGAGCCGCATTGACCCATCCTTCTTCTTGACGAAGAGGACTGGTGCACCCCATGGTGAAGCACTTGGGCGTATAAACCCTTTATCCAGATTCTCCTGTAGTTGTTTCTTCAACTCTTCAAGCTCAACAACAGCCATTCTATATGGATTCTTGGATATTTGTAGCGCCCCAGGTATAAGTTAAATTGAGAACTGAACATCTCTTCTAGGAGGAATACCAGACAGTTCCTCGGGAAACACTTCAGTGAATTCCCTCACAATAGACATTTCTTCAAGGATGGTTTCTTCCTTGGACTCAATCATCTGAGCTAGATACGCGTGCTCATAAGGCAGTAATATCCATGCTTGATATGATGAAGCTAAAGGAGATTCATCTTCCTCCTGTCACTTGTAAAGAATCGGGGGTTGATTCTCCATATGGAGTGTGATTTCCCTCTCCCGATAATTTATATTAGCTCTATATAAGGAAATCTAATCCATGCCAATAATTGCATCAAATTCCACCAGAGGGAGTATGACGAGGTTCCCTGGGAAATTTAATCCACAGATTATAACATGGGAGGACTTATATTCATGGGATGAAATGATTGCCCCATTTTCCGTACTCACCGACATCTTTACTTCCATTATTTGTGGTGGTGCTGGGATTGTTCTACTAAACTTTCTAGATATAAAAGAATGCATAGAACCTGAATCAAAAAGTATGTTCGCTATTCTTGAATGAATAACTAGCGTACATGTCACCACTTCGTTTTCGGGGTTCACTTCGGCAGAAGTGATGGCAAAAGCTCTTCCTTTCTACCTTAGAGGTTGTTGGTCGCCTCCGAAAACCCTTGGATTAGGGCACTGATTTGAAAAATGACCCGGTTCTTTACATTTGTAGCATTGAACAACGCGTTGAGGTTCGAACGGGGTGTTCCTCTACTCTGTCGCAACCATGGGTCTTTCTTGCCGACAGTTAGCAGCTAGGTGCCCTTCTATTGCACACCTGAAGCATTTTCTCGTCCCATTAAGGCAATTTCCAGGGTGCTTCTTTCCGCACTTTTGGCAAGTGGGGTGTTGGATCTTCTTAGCACCGTTGGATTTATCCATCGGACCACCAGCATTGAAGTACACCTTACGCTTATTGTCCCCATGATACCCCTGTGATTCCCCAATCTCCATTTCGACCTTGAGGGCACATCGGACAATTTCATCATAGCTGTCGAAGTCACGGATCGCTAATGCTTTTCGCAAGCTAGGCTTCAACCCACCAAAGAAGCGGTCAACCTTGAATTTGGGGGTAACGACAAAGCCGGAAGCGTATCGTGCAAGCCTTGTGAAGTTTGCCTCATACGCTCCAACAGATTCTTCATCTTTTTTCTTGAGGGAAAGGAAGTCCCTTTCCATCTTAAGCCGTAGGGTTCGTGGAAAATATTTATCGAAAAAAATCTTTCAGAAATCCTTCCATTCCAACACCTCGATCTCCTCCTCAGGCTTCGTATTTTTGATCAATGTCCACCATTGATTAGCTTCACCCTCCATACGATAGGCATCCAGGATAACCTTCTCTTGTTCATAACATTGAAGGATGGAGAAGATCTTTTCAATGGAGTTGATCCATTGTTCAGCGATCGTGGGATCAGATGATCCACTAAAAGTAGGAGGCCTTTGTCTCATGAAGCTATCGATAGTGACTTGATCTTTCTTGGGGGGGGGGGGGGGGTTGAACATTCCTCTTGACCCGTGTTTCTATTCAATGCTTGAGTTAGCTGAGAGATAAGCGTGGAAAAGTTCACGATTCCTGCTCCCATTGGATTGAGCATCTCATTAGTACAGTCATCACACTGATCTTCACATCGATTGTTAGACCGAGTCCTCCCATTACCGGCCATTGGCTGGAATAAAAGGAATGTTAGGGGTAAAACATAAAGAGTAATCCAAAGACAAAAGTTTATGACTTATAAATAAACTTTCATTTCCTTAACTCATGATTCTATAGGCTTCAATCTAGGCTTTTCATGATCTACTTTCTAACATATATTCTTAGGGGAATTTTTTTCCCTTAATAAGGGTTCATACTAATATTGTGAATTTATCAAAACATATCCCCTGGGAGTGTCGTAACCAAGAGTGCAGCAAGGCCCATTGTCGTGCACCATTTCCTGTTCGAGTCTCGCTCAAAGCGATATTTTCGGGTTTTACCCCTAGGATACATCTGTGCCAGAGCCGCCTCTACCTGCTCGTATCCAGACAGGGATGTATTTGTATGATAAACCACTTACTCAGTACTTACCAAAACTTAGGGATGTTTTTATTATACTTAGTCTTGTATCTAAGGCTTTACAAGGGTTTCCTAATCCCAAAAATAACTAAACCTATCCTTTGATACCAACTATGACAACCCTGCTTTTATTACAAACTTAAACATGATTTATTACATAAAACTTCACTTGATACAACAAAGAATATCGAGAGGTTTAGTGTATTTGGGGCTTAGGACCATTACATAAAAACTTAAAACATGAAATACAACATCTTTATTGAAAAATTCCTTTACATGACCACTACATTCCCTCGTACTTAGCATTGCATGGGATAACCTGAGGACATGCATAAGAAAAGGGTGAGCTATAAAGCCCAGTAAGGGAGTACACATGGAATAACATGAGGAGTACAATACATGTTAGACAATAGGCATATCAATAGAGCATATAAGAAACATGAACATAAAGGCATGATAAAGCATGATAATCATAAAATGGAAATGTGGCAACAACACTTAATATGGAAATAGCATGAGCCAAGGCTCATTGCACATGGAGCATGAGTAAATCCTCATTGCACATAAAGCACGAGTAAAACCTCGTTGCACTTGAATTAGAATGAGTCAACACTCATTTCACATGACTTATCATGATACTATACTTTACCCAATGCATTGGAGCGCTATAAGGGCGCACCCTTCTTAAACATTTCATTTCATGCATAAGTGTGCCACATGGATCATAAAACATGGATTCATAAAACATAATCATTTATTCCACAATAAAGGAATGTGGAATTAATACATGAAACTTTACAATCAATAAGTAAATGTGCATAAAGGTGAATACCCTTGATGGAGAAATGGGCATGGTATTCACTACACAATGACATTGGCTTAGAAAATCGGTGTGATTTCAGCAGAGTAACGGCGTGACATAAGAATTCATAAAAATGGTTGATGAGAGAGAAAGGGGTTCCTCATCATATTTACTTGTAATGGAAAGTAAGGAGGTCATATAGATACATGTCCCAACAATTTTAATGGAATTTATATTCATTATACAAAATTATTCCTTGAATGTAAAAGAAGAGAGAGAAGTTCCTTTCAGAATTTCGGCATAGTAACAGGTGTATATGAGAGGCATTTAATGAGAGATAAAGGGGTATCCCATTATTCAAACAATAATAGGGCAGTATGGGGGAGGTGAGAAACCATACCCCAACTTTCATAATTGAAATTAAAAGGGGAATACAACTTAAAGAAAATTGACAAAAATGAGAAAGGAGGAAAAAACTCTTACTTGGAAGTGTGCTTCCAAAGGCTAGAGAGAGGCTTGTAAGAGGCTTCTTTGGAGCTTGGGGAACCTTGGGAGGATTATAGAGATAGTAGGGAAGAGGTTGAACGAACTCCAAAGGCTCTGAGTGAGAAGGAAGTGGGAGCTTGGGTGGGTTTATATAGGAAAGGTGAGGGAATTCTTTATTATTTAGGTTTGGGACCCCTTATATTAAATTAATCCAAACCACAAACCATCCCATGGTTTTTGGAAAAGGGAAGAGGAAAACAATATTTTATAAGGCCAAAGTCCGAACTTCTTAAAATATTAGGGTTTTTTATGTGGAGGTGAGTCACACTCCCATGGAAATTAATTTAAAAAGGCAAGGTGTTGAATAAATCTTGAGGGGTCCATTAATGCTTTGAAAAGTAAGTTAAACAAACCCCAAATCACATTATTTTAATGTTAAAACATATATTGACCGAGCATAAAGATTATAGTATTTTATTACATCACTATTGGGTCATTATTATGTCATAAAACACATTATATATTTAAACGGTATTTAATTTTTACTCAAAAATTTGACTGTCTCAGAAAATTATGAAAAATTCACCGTTGGATAATTTCGACGTCTTGATTCCAAAAATAACATTTATTTTATCTAAATATGTTAATTTTCACTTTTAAAATAAAAACCGACATTTATCGAAAATTCACAGGTTTGGACAGAAATGGCTTTCAAACCTTAATAAAAATTATAATTGCATTCATAAAATTATAAGATCATTTATATTTAATAAAAATTAATTTAATAATAATAATAATATTTTATTAAAATATTATTTAATTCAAAAATACCTTAATTTAATAAAATAGAATTCTTAGTTAAATAATAACTAAAAACACTATTTTTACTTTAAAAACTATTTACAATGTATCAAAAATGACTAGAAATTATATTCATTATTATATAAAAAAATAATGTATATGAACAATGTACTAATTATTTGTTACATAACCCCTTAAAACAGCAGCATAAGACCTAAGGGTAAGGTGTGCGATGGTGACATACTCTTGGGGTGGCTCGGATAGCATCGCTCGAGTGGTAATTTCAATCAACTTCCACTTTTCCCGTAGACAGTCACGTTCGAGCTTGACAAGATGATGCTCAGCTTGGGCTTGGTCAAGGGCGAAACCCAAAGACGCGACCTCTTTTCCGAGCTCTGACAAATGGGCTTCGTACGGAGCAATTCTACTGGACGAGGCCATCACTTCTTTTCTCTAAGTAAAATTGGATGTGTTAAAGCCCTATATTTATACTAATCATGTGATCACTGTTCAACGACTATATTAGCAACGGTCAAAATTCTTAACATAAAACCAATGAAGTTGACATTTTATATAAACATAAAGAGACATTTAATTAGATCAAGAGGGATTTCCATTAATGAAACTTTGGGTCCTTACATCTAAGGGTGTAATTTTGGCCCGGCGGCCCGAAAGCCCTACAGGCCCGGCCCGAAAGCCCGAGCAGCCCGGTCCGGCAAAGCCCGCATCGGGCCAGGCCGAGCTCGGGCCGCAGGTTCGGCGGGTCAGTCCTGGGCCTTTCTAGGCAGGCCCGCGGGCCAGGTCGGGCCGGCCCGAAAAAGCCCGACCCGCGGGCCCGCGCGAAGCCCGGCCCGCTGGCCCTACCTCAAGCTCCCAAGTCTGCGCCTGGACCAACTGGTCCAGGCGCTGCGCCTGTAAATTAATCACAGGTCTATGTATATATAGATATATTTATATATATAAATGTAGATCTATATATATATATATATATATATCTGGATATATCTATCTCTATATACATATATCTATATACACACACACACACACATATATATATCTATATTTATATATTGATATATGTATATATCTAGATCTATATATATATATATATATATATATCAATATCTATATGTATATATCTATCTATATATACATATATCTATGTATATATATCTCTATATCTATATATCTCTATCTATCTATATATCTATACATATATATATATATATTAATATATATATATCTAGCTCTATATACATATATCTTCTTATATATCTGTATATATACATACATATATACATACATCTATATATATATCTACCTATATATCTATCTATATATACATGTATCTTTATACATTTATATTTATCTATATATGTATCTATATATATGTGTGTGTGTGTGTGTGTATATTTCTATCTATATGTGCATATATCATTATATATTAACAAAAAATGATATTATATATATACATATAATTATTATTATATATAATTATAATGTGTGTATAAATATATATATACAACGATATATATTTATATATCTAATAGTTTATATATATAAACAAAGCCATTAATAATATGTATCAATTAAGTGTGGTTTTTAAAAATTCATTAATAATATATATATATATGTGTGTGTGTGTGTGTGTATGTATATGTATATGATTTAATATTATATATATATATATATATAAACAAACCTATTAATATATATATATATATATATATATATCAATGATTTAATATTATATATATATAATAACTCTTTGTATATTAATAAAAAAATAAGTATGGTTTTTAAAAATCCATTAATAATATATATATATATGTATGTATATGTATATGTATATGATATGATATATATATATATATCAATGATTTAATATAATAGTGTATATGTCACGAACCGAATCTGGTCGCCGCAAAAACCGGCACCCGACCTGACCCGTGGCAAGTCCCGAAGGGCGTTCCCAATCCCCACGGGCTGGCACAAGTGCCCGGGTATCAAAAACTGAAAATTGGGAACGATTTACCCGAGTTTTTATACTTGAAACATCAAATGAATCCAAGAAACCAAATCTGGATTTTTCAAACCGAAACATCTTTTTAATAAATTTAGAACTGAATTGAACAATTTTAAACAATGTTTGAAGATCATTACAAAGGTACAAACCCAAGAAAAGACAGTCCAAGAACCTCAACATGGCAAGATGCATCTTCCTCAAGCCATCTCCACAACACCACATCATGAATGACCGGTGGAAACCCGAACTGTTGGCACAAAAGTTATACCCAAACCTGCGACAACAAAATAAACAAGTCTACTTACACCCAAGGGTGTAAGTAGGGTGTGAGACAAAGCCCAATATGATACCACCACTAAGAGATTCCAAATAATAAGCATTTAAAGACGAAAAGCATGCAAGTTTTCAAAAACATGAAAAACTAGTTACAATTTCTAAAAGATGCAACTTTGAATAAGAACAGTTTTCAAGTGGACTATTTTAAAGGATTAACACTTTTTAAAATAAACACCAAAGCTACTGAATTTTCCAGAAAAATGCACCGTATGCCGAAGGTAAGCACAAGATATCCAGTGAGCACAAGGAATGGGAAATAACCCCTAGGCACTAGCTAGCTGTGGGTCCCAGGTACCTCGTATCTCGGTGAGAGTAACCATCACAAATATCCGTTCTCGTGCATGAGGCACTAGTAGGGAACATACCCATAACCTAGTGGTCCCCAATCATCATCATCTTAGTTTAGTTAGAGTTGTAAGTGTCAATCTTGCTAAGTGAAACTGAGGCCAAATCCCATGGGATCACTAGCATACTAGTACACGTCCACCCACCTAGATACCCAGGTTTTCCCTTTGTGCTCAAACAATTTCAACAAGTCAATGAATATACATTTCACATGAAAATATCATTTCCATATAATAAATTCACCAAACAGCCCACATGTATACAACACAAGTCACAAAAGTCCACTTTTCATTCAAATGCATTTTGAAATCAAACCCACACCAAAATAGCCCACAACACTTTTTGCATAACTTTCACAATCCAACACATCCTTTAACAATTTTATAAAATACCTAAAAATATACTAGACATCACATAACACCCCACTCACATGTTTCCTAAAACCCTTTTTATAAACAAAATCCACTTTTCACATCGCACTCACACAAACAGCCCATATAACGTTCACACCTCTTCCACATTTTAGTAAATCCATTAAACATTTTTATAAAAAATTTCCAAGAGGATACACATAACATAACAAAACTATTAACATTTAAAATGGTCCATTTGAAAGTATAAACAATCCAAAACAGTTTTCCAATATGGTTTCACATCTTACATAAATCATTAAACCATTCAAAACTTTCATAAAACAATTCTAAAGAGTGTACCAAATCTTTTCACAAAAAAAACTCATTTCAAAACCATATTTCAAGGACAAAATCACACCAATACAAATTCAAAACAGAATTTTCATCCCCAAAAACATTTATTAAACTACCCCCATGTGTTATAAAAACACCTCAAACAATACCACAAAAGATCCACATGAAAAGCACACGTTTTCAAAATCACTTTCAAGAAGTACAATAAGGCTTTACACCTTAAACCCATTAAAAGAAACCTATTTAAAACCTAATGGCACACCAATACCCTACCAAATCATAATTTTCAGCCCAAACAAGATTTATTAAACCAATTTCATATGTTATAAAACACACCCAAACAATACCCAAAAGGTTGCACATGTAAAACACCCAATTTTTTTAAACTAAAATGAAACTGTAAAAACAAATGTTTTACCAAATACAAAATAAACAGTTCCCTCACAACACAAAACATATTAGTAAATGCATAATAAGTAATTCAATCAAACTAACTCATCTAGAAATGATTACACATGGAATCACCTACCTTTTATGCCGAAACCCTCAAAACATGGTGAGAAACATCAACCGCACCACCGCCACATATCAAGGAATATAAATCCAGACCTAGACCACCAAAAATTGACCCAAAATATACCAAATAAGACCATATGTTCGAACCCTATGTTCTGTACATTCTATAAACTCTTGAGATAGGGTGGAAACCCTAAGGAGAAGAAAGAATTGAAAAGAGAAACATTACCCAAAATAATCTTGAAGAAAACGACCAAAACTCCACCAGAATATGAATATGAAAATATCCAACCATTCATGGGAAGTTAGAACAGGGATTATGAGATAATGTAGGAATTGGAATGGGGGGAAAAGAGTAAGAATTGAGAGAGTTATGATGGAATGAACTTACCTCCTCAAATCTGCCCAATTTTAGAAACCCCAAGAATGTCAGCACCATATCGCGATGAAATAGATCTCCAAAGTGGGGGGAAAGGAAATGGGAGCGCGCCTGGGCTTCTTAGGGTCGAGAGGGAGGTGGAATCACCGAAAAATCCATTTTAATGAATAAAATATTAATAAATTAATGAAACAATTTAAAACTGGAAAATGGGCCTTCGGGTTGGCCCAATTATAAAATAAAAACAAAAATCCCCCATTCTTATGGATTTATAAAGGCCCCAAATTTAAATGTGGGGTTACTATATCAGGGGAGAACAATTAGGAGTTGGAATGAGTCAAAAATATTAAAAATTGAAAAAGTTATAAATGAAACAAAATTTATTTTTAAATCTGGAATTGAGCTCGCAGTTTGGCCCAATTCATGAAAACTCACCTATTCTCAATAAAACCTTTGAAAACCACCAAAACAAATCATGAGTGGAAAATAAATTTAAAATAACCCTAAAATAGGTTACGTACATGACAGTATATGTATAAAAAAATCCATTAATAATATATATCAATTAAGTGTGGTTTTTAAAAATCCATTAATAATATATACATATATGTATATGTATATGTATATGATTTAATATAATATATATATATATATATAAACAAATCTATTAATATATATCTATATATATCAATGATTTAATATTATATATATATAATAACTTGTTGTATATTAATAAAAAAATAAGTATGGTTTTTAAAAATCCATTTATAATATATATATATATGTGTGTGTGTGTATATGTATATGATATAATATAATATATATGTATATAAACAAAGCTATTAATATATATATATATATATATATATATATCAATGATTTAATATAATAGTGTATATATATAAACAAAGCCATTAATAATATACATCAATTAAGTGTGATTTTTAAAAATCCATTAATAATATATATATATGTATGTATGTATATGTATATGTATATGATTTAATATTATATATATATAACAACTTGTTGTATATTAATAAAAAAATAACACACTCGCCTAATGATGTTCGTGCAAGTCCCTCAACTTCATTAATTTTTGTAAGTACGTCGCAACATGCATAAATTATATATACTATACATATATAAATCTATTTAGAAAAAAAATTAACTCACCCAATGATGTTTGCGCACACCCCCAATATATATATATAAACAAATCCATTAACTCACCCAATGATGTTCGCGCACACCCCCTTATTATTTTTTTACAATTTTCTCATATTATATATATATATAATAACTTATTATATATTAACAAAAAATAACTACTCACTAAATGATATTCGCACACCCCCAACCTCATTATTTTTTTTAAAATTTGATAAAACTTTCATATATTATATATACTATATATACATATATAAATTTATTTTGAAAAAAATTAACTCACCCACTGCTGCGCACCCGCTAAGAGTGTAATTTCAGTCCAGACAGGGCCGGGTCGGGCCTGCCCTACAAAAAAATTAAAAAACGTTTAAAAAAATGTTTTAAATTAAACAAACGCTAAAAAATACTTAAGTTAAAAAAATAAATGTAAAAAAAAAACGTTTTAAATAAATGATAAAAAACATTTAAATAACAACACTTTAAACTAACCACTCACTGCTGCGCACCCCCCAATAACTCATTATTATTTTTTTAATTTGTACATAATATATATAAATTCACATACATGTATAAATCTATATAAAAAAATAACATATTCACCCACTGTAAAATGTTTTTACAAAAAACGTGTAAAATGTTTAAAAAAAATACATGTAAAAAATACGCGTTTAAAAAAACTTTTTAAATTAAACGTCTAAAAATAAATGTAAAAAAACGTTTTAAACAAGTGTTAAAAAATGGTTTAAATAAAAATGTTTAAAAAGTTTTTAAAACAAACATTTAAATTAATTTTTTTAAAATAAACACTTAAAATATACTTTTTACATTAAAATGTGAAAAAAAGTTAATTTAAAAAAAAATACTTGTAAAAAGCATGCGTTTAAAAAAATTTAAAAATGTTTTAAATTAATCATTTAAAAATAAATGCAAAAAAAAGTTTTAAAAAGATGTTAAAAAAATAGTTTAAATAAAAATGTTTAAATAAAAAATACTGACAAACGCTTAAAAATTATAAATAAGTAAAAAAAAATAAATGTAAAAAATGTTTTAAATAAATGTTAGAAAAACGTTTAAATAATAAGGCTTTAAACTCACCCACGGCAGCTGCGCACCCCTCATTATTTTTTTTACAATTTGAAAATAATATATATATATATATATATATATATATATATATATATATATATATATATATATATATATATATATATATAGACAAAAAAACATATCCACCCACTATAAAATGTTAATAAAAAATAAAATAAACGTTCTTACAAAAAATATGCATTTAAAAATAAATGAAAAGAAACGTTTTAAATAAATGTTATAAAAATGTTTAAATAAAAAAAAATTAAGAGAATTATTTTGAAAATAATAAAAGCCCACCCGACCCGATTTGAAAAAGCCGGGCTGGGCCGAAATTACACCCCTACTTACATCCCCTACCTCGCATTGACGATTTATTCGACCAACTTCATGGAGCTCAATATTTTTCAAAGATTGACCTTCGATCTGGATATCATCAGTTGTGTGTGAAGAAGGAAGACATTCCGAAAATAGCATTTCAAACTAGGTATGGGCATTATGAGTTTACAGTAATGCCTTTTGGATTGACTAATACACCCTCTATCTTCATGGATATAATTAATAGAGTTTTCAAGGAATATCTTGATGACTTTGTAGTGGTATTTATTTATGATATCTTGGTATACTCAAAAAGCTACGAAGATCATGAAAATCACTTGAGTATTATTCTAAAGACTCTTAGAAGAAATGAATTATATGGTAAGTTTAGAAAGTGTGAATTCTGGCTATAAGAGATTTCTTTTCTTAGCCATATTGTCTTTAAGGATGGAATCTCTGTTGATCATTCAAAGACCAAGGCAATCCAAGAATGGCCAGCACCAATGAGTATAACTGTGGTATGAAATTTTATTAGTTTAGCAGGTTATTATTGACATTTCATCCAGAATTTTTCCATGTTGGCTAACCCATTAACCAAGCTCACACGTAAAGGGGTTAAATTTTTTTGGACAAAGAGTGTGAAGAATGTTTTGAATAACTGAAGAGAAGATTAGTGAATTCTCCTATCTTGATTCTACCATCGGGGAATGATGAGTTTGTTATTTATAGTGATGCTTCAAAGAAAGGACTTAGTTGTGTCCTCATGAAGAATGATAGAGTTATTGACTATACATCACAATAACTAAAAATTCAGGAGAAAAACTATCCTACTCATGATCTTGAGTTAGCACCTATAATCTTCGCTCTGAAGATATGGAGACACTATCTCTATGGTGAAAAATGTGAGATTTATACTGATCACAAGAGTTTGAAGTATATTGTTTCAAAAAAAGAACTAAACATGTGGCGAAGGAGATGGCTTGAACTACTCAAGGATTATTATTGAACAATACACTACCACCTGGGGAAGGAAAATAAGGTGGCATATGCTTTGAGCAGAAAGGATCATGGAGTTTTGAACAAGATGCGAGTTGAATGGGATTCTATTTTCATGGATCTAGTAATGATGAATATGGGAATAACCATGGAAGGTGAAACATCAATAATTTTTCAAATGGTTTCCAAACCATCTTTACTAGGAAGGATTAAGAGTTCTCAGACTGATGATGATGAGTTTCGAAAGAATATTAAAGCTGTAAATGATGAGAGATTGAGTGAATTTGTATATGAAGACGGGATTTTGAAATTTAGGAAGAGACTTTGTGTTCCCGATATACCTGATCTAAAAAGGGAATTATTGGATGATGCTCATAGCTCTAATTTCTCTATACACCCTGGGAGCACCAAGATGTATAGAGATTTGAAGGAACATTTTTTGTGGGACAACATGAAAAGAGAGATATCTAATTTTGTGTCAAGATATATGGTTTTCCAATAAGTGAAAGCTGGAAGACAACATCCTAGAGGATTCATGCAACCTCTTCCCATACCTAAGTGGAAATGGGATGATATTACAATGGACTCTGTCATGGGGATACCAAAGGCTCCTAGAAGGAATGATGCAATATGGGTCATTGTTGATTGTCTTACCAAGTCTGAACATTTTCTTGCTATAAGAGAAGATTTACCACTTGAACATTTAGAAAGACTGTATATTAATGAAGTTGTAAGACTTCATGGAGTACCCCTATCGATTGTTTCTGACCATGATCCTCGTTTTACATCAATATTCAGGAAAAGTATTTAGAAATCCCAAGATACTGAACTTCATTTTAGCACTGCCTACCACCCTCAAACTGATGGAAAATCAGAACTGACTATTCAAACCTTAGAAGATATATTGAGATATTTCTCACTTGACTTTCAAGGAATGTGGGATCAATATTTACCTCTGGTAGAATTTTCCTATAACAATAGCTTCCATTCAAGTATTTAGATGGCACCATATGAAGTGTTATATGGAAAGAGATGTCTCACACCAACTTGTTGGGATGATCTTGGTGAAAGAAAACTCGTAGGCCCAGAACTTATTGAGGAAACGATGTAAAAGGTTAAGGTTATCCAAACCCACAACAAAGCAGCTCAAAGTAGGAAGAAGAGCTATGCTGATAACCGAAGGGAGGATTTGGAATTTCAGGTAGGAGATTATGTTTTCTTGAAGGTATCTTAATGGAAGGGAGTTACACGATTCAGTAATAAGGGTAAATTAAGTCCCAAGTACATCAGACTTTTTGAAATTTCTAGAATGAATTGGGGTTTTAGATTACCGTTTCGCAATGCCACCAAGTCTCTACAAAGTTCATGAGGTGTTCCACATATCAGTTTTGAGAAAATACATGCCTGACCCAACGCATGTACTCACCTATGAGGAAATTGAATTGGAACCTGATTTGTCTTATTGTGAAGAGCGTGTCAAGATTCTTGATACCAGAGAACAAGTGTTGAGAAATCGGGCGACATGTCTGGTAAAAGTTCTATGGAGAAACCATAAGATGGAAGAGGCAATGTGGGAACCAGATGAACTTATGATGAAGAACCACCTGAATCTCTTTGTGTGGTAGTATTATAGAAATTTCAAGGAAGAAATTATTAGGATGGAAGAATATAACACCCCAAGCTTCCATGGTACATTTCCCTTTGAATAATGCAATAGCTTTCATTGTACGCAACTTCGAGAGTCTAACACACCGCGACCAATCAAACTAGCCGTTATGAATAGTAATACCCACTTTTTGAGATTTTATATATTTTATTTTTCAAAATGGACTTCATTTTTGAATTTGGAATATCGAAATTAGCTTAGGGTGAATTTTTGGTATTTTTCTGAAAACTTTCAATTTTTGATGAATAGTGAAAAACACTGCATTATTGGTTAAAAACGACTTTTTATTTAAATAATTATTTATTTTATTTAAATTAATTTTATGTAAAAATAGATAAATAATACCTATATAAGTTCAATTTAATTCATTGGAGTCATTTTATAATAAGTTTAGATATATAAAAATTTTATTGAACTTTTTACCGTCTTTTACCCACCTCCTAGGAGCATTTGAAAATTTGCATAAAACTTAATTTTACCACTTCTGTGAGTTGAATTTCAAAAATCCGAGAGACATGGTTAATATCAGTAAGTAAAATGTGGTTCAATAAGATGAAAATAATTTTTTGGTGAAGAGTAACTTTTGACTTTTATTTACCACGATTAAAAGTTAATAGAGTAATTAAGGGTAAAAATAATATCATAATTACCCTAACACTTGTCCTAATTCTATTGGATAAGTTTAATTCGACCAAAAAAAACCTTAAGAATAAAATATTATCCCCTTTGTTTCACTTGGATTGGATTAGGACATTTATTATTATTTTATTTAACAAAGAGTTAAAAGAGTTAAATTCCAAGTTTAATAACTAAACCATTTTTAATATAGGGTTACACACAATATTAATTTGACTATAAATATTCTATAGAAAGATAAAAATATTTTCTACATCATTGTATTTTATTTATAATTTTTAGACATTAAATAATTTAATTTATTTATGACACAATGATGATGCAATAATTACCTTATTAATGAAATATTAAAATAATTGATATTATAAATATCCAAATAAATGTAAATTGAGACTTATGATGAATTAAAATAATTTTATAGGTTAATATGACATGTTATTGTTGGTTAAATAAATTTTATTCCAAGTGATAAAGTTTTAATGGCTATAAAAAAAAATCAAATACTAAATAGTGTCAAAATTGACATAATTGAGTATTTAAAACAAATACTATATTATTAATTGATATAATATTCATAAAAATCTAATTTTAGGCCAAGAAACATAGATAAGGTTATATATATTAATAATGAACCACTTGGGGTTCTCTTCATAGTTTATAGTAAGTTTATTAACCATATAATATACAAATACAAAGAGATATGGTAAATGTCAAACTATTTAACTAAGAGTTAAATCTAAAAGATAAGGTTAATATGATGACCTAAAATTATCTAAAACATATTGGTTGAGATATTTTAGACCCATAACCACCTTATCCTTTAAATAATTCATTTTGGAGCCATTATAAACCGAGAATGATTTTATTATAAAATAATATTTCAAGCTTTTCCAAAATCGACCCTCACCTCTCTTATAAAAGGGCACTTCCCCTTCTCTTAATTTCACACCTCAAAATCCATTTGTCTCGTCCAAAACCTACCCAAATATCATCCCAACTTTCTTCCCTTAATCCTATAGGCATTACTTTGGTAATAAATCCAACCCAAGGAGCCCTTTTGATCTAATCAAAAGGAAGAACCCGAAGAAGAGGTAAATATTTCAACACCTCTTTCAAGTTCTTTTCTTCTTCCGCTTCCTCTTTCTTTGTTGTTTACATTCTAAAATAATAAATCCAGTATCTTATATATACTTTTATGTTATTATAAAAATGGTACAACCATATTCTCTATTATATCCAACCTATAAATGATAAAGTCACCATAGGTGCGTACGTACGGATTACCGTCTCCACGTCGTGGTGTAGTTTGTTATTCAAACATTTCATTATTTGGATGGGTATAATAATGAGTATAAATGATTTAAATAATAAATATAACATGTTAATTATTCTTTATTTATGATATAAAATCCAATTACATATGATTTCACCATCAATATAATGAAATTTTCGCTCATGCGTACGTACGGATTACCATCTTCACGAACGCGATGAGATTCATTCCCCATCATAATCATTCAAGAATAATTTTCATTTTATGATTAAAAATAATGTTTATGAACATAATATAATTCTGTATATGAATCAAATACATCATATCTATAACAAACATGGCTTATGTAACCAATCATATAAAGGAAAACGAATCAGTTAACACCCAAAATGACGACACTACTAAAATATTATTAACAAAGCAATATTATAAGATCATATATGATATCATATTTATATATATAGTTATTTTATAATTTACTAACAATGTTTTAACTATTATATAGGAGGTTAATATACCATCGACTAAATAAAAGTACAAGGTAAGGTTTAATTTCACAATCTCTTTATTATCTAAGGTTGTTTTTACGTAAGTATCTACTGGGACCTCTTTATCATCCACATCCATGTTTTCTTAAAAATGTATTTCAAAACATTTTTTTTCTATTTACTAGACTATGGGTTAAAGTAATTTATACCCTTATTTGACCTTATATGTTTTGAAAGGAATCTTTCTGTCGTTTTCCAAACAAGGTACTTTATGACCTTTTCGACAAAATTAAGGTAAGAATATTTTTTGTTAAATTATACGGCGGGTGCGACTATTTTCTACCATTATAACATCATCAGAGCTTACCTTACAAGATTATAAGAATATTTTCAAAATAAATGTTTTCTTTTATAATTATGTGACTCTTAAATGGTTTCAAAATAGAAAGAGGTATTTCTTTCAAATAGTTTTCATTTCATCTATGTCAACATCCTTTGATGGATTTTAAACTTGTTTGAAGTTGATTTATTATGATACAAATATTCCATATTGTATTGAAGGTTTTGTGATATGTTTGACTATGGATGTGTTATTTTTATACCATTCATGGTTTATAGTTAAAGTATTGACATTTCATATGCTAGTGTTAATACAAATGTTTATGTTATGTTTCAATATTTTTATATGAGGAATGTATTGGACTTAGTATGTCATGGGTGGAGACTGCTATAGATTTTCAGTGCATCAGTAGGTCTCATGATACAATTAGAAGTGGAATTGTCCAAGGCCTTTCCCAATTTGATATATGGTTTTGTCCGAGGCCTTAATCATTTTTAGACGTCTTGGCTGAGGCCTTGAAAAAATGTTTCAGAATGTCCGACATTATACATTCCCTAATTATGAAAATAATAACGATGGTTCATGTGGTTATTCGACTATTAGAATACCCATGACTATGTTTTGTTAGGGAATTATTTATTCAGCTCATATTTCTGCCATAAAGTTTTCATGTTTATTATTTTTAAAGGCATGTGTTTTGAATTATTCATCATGCCTAATGTTTATGTTATCTTCCACTATATTACTTACCCTTATTGAGAATTTTTGTAACAACCCAAGGTTTTGAAAATAAAATAGAATGAAATTTTATAATCTATCCCTTAAACATAACTTTGCCTCTTTCTATGTTTTGAATTTCATAAAATGGTCATCTAGAGTTGTGTTCAGTAAGTTATTTGGAGTCTGATAGAATAGACTTGATTTTTGGTGAATAGTAACATACCCTTATGAATAGTAATATGAATAGTAATATGAACCTAATGAATAATAAATTTTATTATTATTTTATTTTCTTAAGGATATAAGATAATAACATCTTGGTTAATTTTTCATTATGATAAAGAAGTAGTTGTAGAATTAGAACTCTTAATTTTTGAATTAAGTATGCTTTTATTTAAAAGTTAAATTAATAATATTTAGAAAATTATTTTTCAAAAATGGACTTAATTTTTGAATTCTACACATCAAAAAATGGTTAGGGTAAAATTTTGGGATTTTTATGAAATTCTAGAATTTTTGATGAATAGTGAAATACGATAAAATACCGTATATACAAATTATCAGTTAAATACAGTAATTATAAAATCATATGTGATTTAAGGACACTTGGTTCGAACTCAAATGCCATTATTACTATTAGGGGTCACATGAAACAATACTATTGGTTGTCTTGAGGGAAATAATAAAATAATGAATTAAATATTCAAAATCTACTCATATCCTCCACTATAAAAACCCCTCACAACTCCCTCTTATCTTCACTCCTATAAGCTTTGAAGCTCCTAAAAGTTCTACCCAATTACCCTTCCCTAGTCTCTCCCCACGTCCAAGAAGCTTTTGGTCTTTCCAAAATACCAAAACCCCTTCCCTTAAGGAGTTTCTCAAGGAGGTTATTTCAAGAGGTAAGGTACCCTTCTTTTTCATTTGGGTTTATTTCAATTTATCTTCTTTTGTTATCCTCTCCTAACCTCCTCTATCCAAATGATCATGATAACTCCAGTAACATATATATACTGGATTTATATCATGTGAATGGAAGAACCATCCTAAATATTCTTACTCCCTCCCTTTTATTTTATAAACGATATCGACATCCATGTGGTTCCGATTTATAACCTTCGTGGATGATGAAGTTAAATTCTTCAATTTCTTCTTCATTACTGGTCATGAAACCATATTAATGGTTGAACCAGACTATAATATATGTGTTATACCTAATTAATATTCAGGAACCAGAATATGTACATATAATTAAGTTATATGACCAAACTAGTTCATAATATTCCAAATACCGCCGAATAATCGAAGTGGTTGTCATCTAATGATTAATCCTCATTCAATGTAACCAAATGATAGAAATGGACATTAAAAATTCTGGATTTTTATAAATAATATTTAATTTCAATTCTGTAGATTTACATCCATTCCACTTCATTACTTAAAAGCAAGTGAACCGAATATGAAAATATAGGAAACGAACACTCCAGAACGACGAAATTCAATACAATAAATTGTCAATAAAGACATAAATGAACTAACCAGAATTTTGGTAAAATAAATACATGTATAATAGGTTCTGAAACAAGTTATTAAAAAGTATAATTTCATATTCTAGGATCTTAAGTACAAGAGCAGAACACATTTGGAGTTAAGGTAAGGGTTTTCCACCCGAACTTCCATTTTCATTCAGGTTACTTTTATTGTCTAATTTCCTCGATGAAATTATTATGTATTGTTATGTACTCCTCATAAATTATGTTTGAGTATTATATATATGCACACCAACCAGAATCATTCCCTCTTTTCTAGATAGTTACATGTTTTAAAAGAAGCTCTCAAAACTGTTTCCAAAAATACGAGCCCGATAAAGGGAATTTCTCAAATTCATATCTATTTTCAAGAGAAATCTATAATCTGTTTTTAGAAACCATTATTCTTATAAAACACTAGTTTTATTATGAAAATACTATCTCACTTAATTTCTTGTTTTATACAAATATTTTTCCAAAATAACTCTTCTTTTCAAAATAAAAGAGTATTCATCTCTAGAATTGCTTAATGATTTTATAAGGGTGTTTTCGTCTAATTCAACACTCTTGTTGATTCCATGGTATTATTGGTTTTAATAATTTATGAAGTCATCTACCATATTTTATTTAATGGTTTATGACTAACTCTATTGTGGATGATATATCCTAAAACCATTCACCATATTATTCCGAATGGTTAGTATTTTATGTTTGATGATTGGGGAAAGTTAGTTACATTTCATATGATAGATTCAATATGAATGTATATATTGTTTATGTTGATCCACACTCATATGAGGAATAAATTGGAATTATTATGTGATGGGTGGGGCCCGCTATATCCCCTCGATGCATCGGTAGGTCTCATGAGACAAATAGACGTGGAATTGGCTGAGTCCTTTCCCAATGTGATATGGGTTTTGGCCGAGGCCTTGATCACTAGATGTCTTGGCCGAGGCCATGAAAAAATGATTCAGAATGTCCATAATATGCACTTCCCTAATTATGAAGCTAGTAATTGAAAGTTCATGTGGTTATTCTACTAGTCGAATACCCATGATTATGTTTTATTATGGAATTATTTACTCAGCTCATTTTCCTGCCATAATGTGTTCATGTTTATTATTAAAGGCATGTGTTTTCAATTATTCACCATGTCTAATGTTTATATTATCTTCCGTTGTATTTCTTACTCTTACTGAGCGTTTTAGCTCACCCTTTCTTATGTTTCATTTTTCTCAGGATATGAAGAAGTAAATTATGAATGACATGCAAGCATAATCTAGGAGACATGATGTTGCTAGTGGAATAAATTAGTGTTTTTTCCCTTCATATTTTAATGACCAACTTATATATGTAAATTTTTTCCAATAATAATAAAATACTCAGTCCTTTGAGATTTTTATTCCTTGTAAGTATGCCAACTTAATCAAATATGGCACTGGCTCTGGGCAACTAGGGTCGGGTCCTTACAGTTTGAGCTCACCCCTTTCTTATGTTTCATTTTCCTAGGATATGAAGAAGTTAGTTATGAGTGACTTGAAGGAATAATCTAGGAGGCTTGGATGTTTCTAATGGAATAAATTAGTGTTGTATTTATTTTCAAGTTGTAATGTTGAACTTATGCATGTATCTTGTTTCCAATAATACGAAACTGATCGGTCTTTCGGGACATGATTCCTTGTATCATGCCAATGTTATGTAATAAAGCACCGACTCTGGGTAACTGGGGTCATGGAGTTACATTTTATTAAGGATTATATATATATTTATAGGAGTGTAATTGCATTCAAGTGTGGGGACATCTTCATCAAAGGCATTGAGAGATGAAGTGTTGGCTTGGTCCTTCTCTCGAGGTAGGATCCCTATCCTTTCCCTTTAATTTAATAATGCTTTAGTTTTCTTCTTAGTGCTTCTTTTATAAATTATTTTTAAATCTTGAATGAACTATTTAATTGTGAACAATGATTTTTTGAGTAAAAAAGTCATATTTTTATAATAAAACCCCTCCAATGGAGGTGCACTGTCTTCTAAGATAAAAAGTATTAATTAGTTGTTTAATACTTGTTTGGTTTAATACTTATGGTTTAACCTTTTCTAGATGACATAGTGTGAAATAGGTCATGTTTAGAACATGACCTATAATGTAACTAGGATATAGAGTTTTTCCCTTATGATAATTTATGGGACTATTGCACCTTCTTAGTTCCATATTATTCACTTTCATTTAAATTTTTATGCCTGGTTTGAACCACCAAATGGGTGTGTTCTTGTGCTTTCCTAGATGCATGAAGCCTAATTTAAATTGAATGGAATTGTATTGAGAGGTAGGAGATGTTTTCCTCCCTTGGAACGTGATGACCCTGACTTAATGGCTTATATGAACTAGAGTTGCTTAAATGGTTATTTAGAAAATGTGAATTGTGGGGAATGGGTGGGTATAGAAAAGTGATATGAATAATGGTAAGTGGTAATAAATGGGTGGGTATACCCATGTGACATGTTTGAGTTTGAAAAGTTTTATGAGTGGTTATACTCTTTGAATGTAATTTAGTACGAATGATGGATAATGAGTGGGTATATTCATTAAAAGCCTTGAATGGTAAATGATAAATGAGTGGGTATAATCATTGATTTCCTTGGTCTTGAAATATGATAAATGATAGGGTATACTAATTTTATGTATTTGAATGTAATTGGTTTTATATGAGTGGGTAGACATATATGGTGTTGAACGTTAAATGATATGAAATGGATGAATGACTGTATAGATTCCATAGATGGCTCTCCATGCATATTGAATGCAATAGTGGATGCCTTGGGTTGTGTATTCCCCATGGTTATTGATTCCATGGGATTACTTGGGCCTTGCCAACCCTTGGATCTAGCTTGCTTGGACTTGCGTAGGACATGTCCAGTATGACATGCTACTAGGACTCAAACTAGCACCTAACCAAGTTTCAATCAAGATGCTCCTGGGACTCGATGATAATGCCTTGTTCTTAGACACCTTGGATCCCACCTTTCGTGGTCTGACTCTTGAACATATGACACAACCATGAGGTATGTGATGCTTTTGGTTATACAACTCAACCATAGTTAATTATGACATGCGGGATTTTATGGCTCATCTATGAATGTTATGACTCTTCTATTTGTATGTAAAGGCCTTTATTGATATGACACACGGTGTATACGGTAAGGCCGTAGTGTTATACATGTTTGGATGAATGACAATGATGTGTTGTTTATTTGTGCAATATTTGTATATGCCGTGTTATAGGAGCTTGACCACCTTGTTAAGGGCACCTTGAGGGGATATTTTAGTATAATTGGTTTAGTAGTTTACATTACATGTGCATTTTTACTTGAATTTACTACATATTTTTTTACTTACACACTACCTTAATTTATATTTCTTGAAATGGATTGGGATAGATACCATGGGCACTGGCCTACTAAGATGTTATCTGACACCCTGATCGGGTATTGTTGGTACCCAAGTAGACCTTTTTGTTTGCAGGGATATGGACATTTGTTTGAGCTATTTTTTATTGTACCTGAGGAATTTGGAGCACAAGACTGAGCTGGATCTTAGGATGCTTGTGGAGATCACCTTTTGTCTTTTTAGTTCTTTCTATACTTGAGTCCTATATTGTACTGAATTGTAAATCATATTTTATGTTACGATTTTATCTTATGTATCATCATATGGCATGCAAGATTATATAAAACAAAGATGGACATAATTTATATTCAGTTTATATCACATTTGTCTTCCACTGCTTTATCATTTCTTTACACTGAATCTGTTATTTCTTACTATTCACTATCTGTTTACTACTGTGCAACTCTAAGTATGAGGGTATAGTCTCCCCACTAAAATACCCTAACACCGTTACCACTAATTGGAAGCCTCTAGAATATGGGGAGACATTATTGATTCCATGTTACCCACCAGTACGGCTACCATATTAGTGTTCATCTCGGTCAGGATGTTATAAAGTGGTATCAGAGCTTATTTTTTTCATTTGTCTTACTGTTTTTGGGATGGTAGATAGGGGACTAGAAATGTGTCGACACTTGGTAAATAGATGTTCTTGGGGATGATCACCCCATGTACCAGAAATAACCAAGTGGACAGGGCTGGGATTGTTGTTCATGCTATTTGATATTACAGTTGAATATTATTTCACCTTAGGTGACTGGTGTATTTTCCACTACTTATTGATTATGGGAATTTTGGAAAATTTACTTTTTCCTAGTATGACAAGTATGGGGCATTACATGCATTATATTTGGCATTTAGAAATCCACATTCCATGCATATTCCATGCCATGTAGTTGCATTAGTAGGTTTCTTGATAATTTTGGTTCTGTGATTGGGTGTTATACTATGATTAGTTGTACCTGTTTAGGTAACTTTCAACATGCTAGTTTTTATAACATGTTTAAGTGATTATATTTCATCATTTATATGCTTTTATCATGTTTTGATGATACACCATGCTTCTGTGTTATAACATGCTTTCTGTGTTACTGCTTATAATAACCTTCTAGGTATGTTTTTATATCTAAATGGTTGCATGGGATAAAATTTAGTGGTTGCATTTAATATGGGAGCAAATTTTCAATTGTAAGGTGTATGGGAACCTTATAACTAAGTAAAGGTAACCCATGTATTCGAACCATTTTAAAATGAATACTAATGTTAAAATTTTAAAGTAGATTAGTTGCGATCAGTGTGAGAAAATGTTCAAATTATGAAGTTTATGGGTGCTTCATGAATTGGGAAATGGAAACCCATATTAAATGTAAAGGGATGATGTGTTTTGAAACAGATTAATGTTAAATATGTTTAATTTTGATTTGAAATCAAATTGGTAACTGCTAAATGAACAACTGGACCTGAGTAGGTTAGTTGGGGCATGTTTTTATGGGATAACCCTTTGAGGGTATTTTTAAGCTTTCTAAAGTTAAAAAACTACTATTGGGATGCTTTTTTAAGAACCTAGGTTGGTTTAATGGGACCCTCGTAGGTCTCTTTATGAGTTAAAAGAAATTTATATGCTAAATTTCCTAATTATGACGGAATGTCAAGGAATGTTAAATGTTTTAAAAAGGAATTTGATGTGACTTTCCTATTTTTTCCTTGGTCTGTTAGCTAAATTGAATACCAAGTGCCTTATTTTGTAAAATGGTACTTGAGGGTTTTTTGAAATACTTTCAAATGTTTAAATGTTGAAGTGAATTAATGAAATGACTTTAAAATGGAACCATTAGTGGTTTCATTTGTTTAAACCCTCATGTAAGGATAGTATAAATGTTTATTGTGGTATTACTTAGAATATACACTTGTACAAAATCTATCTTTAATGTCTCCTTTTTCATGTCATTTTTTTAGAACCGACATGAAAATCTCTGAAAATTGATATTTCACATCAGTTATTTAATAACTGAAGTGAAAAACCAAAATTCATGGCTTTTTCACATTTTTTATTTGATAACTAATGTAAAAAATGTTTGAGAACATTTAGTTAATTTCACAGGCTTCAATTTTACTGGTCGTGGAACTCAAATAGAGTTATTGATCAAAAGTTATAACAATAAGAAGTCGATCACCTCTAAACGATGTCTTAGAGAAGTCCAACTTCTGATGGCCATAAATTTTGATATGTTACTCCATTTGAGCTCTGTAACCATTCAAATATAATATTGGTAAATGAGCTACACATTTCTAAACATTTTTTACATAATTTTTTTAAAAACCAACGTTAAAATATTGTTTTTCACATAGATTATAAAAAAAGTGACGTTAAAGGGAATTTTTGACATCAGTTTTTAAAAAAATGGCAAAAACAATGTTTAGAAACATGTAGTTCATTTTCCAAGATTCAATATTATTGGTCCTGGATGTCAAATTAAGTTACGGATCAAAAGTTATGGCAATCAGAAGTTGATCATCTCTAAATGATATCTTAGAGAAGTCCAACTTCCAATGGCCATAACTTTTGATCCCTAACTCCATTTTACCTCCACAACTAGTCAAATCGAAGCATGATAAATTAAATACATGTTTATAAAATTTTTTCATGTCAGTTTTTAAAAATATTACCTGAAAAATTCCCTTTAACATTGGTTTTTGTTTTCAAAAACCGACGTTAATTTTTTTTTCACGTCGGTTATAAAAAACAGTCATTAAAGTGAAATTTTGACATCAGTTTTTAAAAAACAAACTTGAAAAATGTTCAAAAAAATTTATTTCATTTCCAAATCTTCAATTTTACTGGTCATTGAGGTCAAACGGTGTTATGAATTAAAATTTATGGCAATCAGAAGCTGATCATCTCTAAACGATTTCTTAGAGAAGTCGAACTTCCTATGACCATAAATTTTGATCCATAACTCCGTTTGACCTCCATGACCAGTAAAATAAAATATTGGGAAATGAACTACATGTTTATAAACATTTTTAATGTCATTTTTTTAAAAACCGATGTAAAAAATTCCCTTTAATGTTATTTTTTTTAAAAAACCAACGTTAAAATCTTGTTTTTCACGTTAGTTATAAAAAAACCGATGTTAAAGGGAATTTTTAACATTAGTTTTTAAAAAACCAACATAAAAAATGTTTTAAAACATTTATTTCATTTTACAAGTGTCAATTTTACTGTTCATGGAGGTCAAACAGAGTTACAAATCAAAAATTATGGAAATCAAAATTTTATCATCTTTAAACGATGTATTATAGAAGTCAAACTTGCAATAGCCATAAAATTTGATCCATAAATATGTTTGACCTCAAATAATAGTCAAATAAAATATTGGGAAATTAAATACATGTTTAAAAATAATTTTCATGTTGGTTTTTTAAATACTAACGTGAAAAATTCCCTTTAATGTCGGTTTTTTCTTCAAAAAATGACGTTAAAGGGAATTTTTGACATCAATTTTATGATAAATGATGTGAAAAATGAAAAATTTAATATCTTTTCATGACTATTATAATAAAACTGACATGAAAGATAATTTTAATATCCTTCCAATGTATTATTTTAATTTTTTTTACAGTGCGACATCGTAATTTTTGATTGTCACCTAAAATTTTTAATACCACATTTTCTTTTACCATATCATATATATGATTTCATTCTACACATATATTAATTTAACAATAAATTATTTCAACCATCATCATTCCACCGACTCCACTCATTTGATCTTTATCATGAATCCTCAATTTTTCCTTTCAACGATCTCATCAAGGTATTTGTAATTTTTTTTCCATGATTCATGTTTTTTATGATTAGCATTTTATTTTACCATCTCATTTATATTATTTAATTCTAAACATATATTAATTTAATGATCAATTATTTCATCCATCATCATTACAACGAATCAAATCATTTGATCTTCATCGTGAATCCACAATTTTTTCTCTCTGTAATCTTGTCAAGGTATTTGTAATTATTTTTCCATGATTTATGTTTTTTATGATTATTTTTCTTAATTAATATACCATTTGATGGTTATTATTTTATTATAATGAATAATAATTCTTTTTATCATGGTAATAATACAATACCTCCTTCAGATTCTTAAATTTATTATAAGATGAAGCTTTGGTTGGATCATTGGATCTTTCCTTGGAATAAAAAAATTTCCCACTTCTGACTGTCATAAAGTTTGATCCATAACTTCATTTGAGATCTAATACTAGTCAAATAAAATATTAAGAAATTATATACAAGTTGATAAACATTTTTCATGTCAGTTTTTTCAAAACCGATGTAAAAAGTAGCCTTTTAACATCATTTTTTTAAAATGGATTGTGTTTCATGTTGATTTTTTAAAAACCAACTTGAAAAATCATAAAAAAACATTTTAATGCTGGTTATTAAAACTGATGTTAAAAAAAATACTTATGAAATCACTTTCAAATATGTCTCCTCAAGAACAGATATTAAAACGCTAAAAAAACTGGCATAAAAAAGCATTTTTGTACTAGTGGGATACATGAAAATTTATTTGTAGGATGATTCTCTTTAGAAATGGTTTAAATGAATGGGGATATTGAGCCTGGTGAAATCTATTTTGCATGAACTAGTGATAGGTTAGACACTTATGCTTCATAAGTGGCTATCCAATGGCAGGTATCACCCTTAGATCTTGATGCTTTACTTTTTTTCTGTGAGCTTTATGAAGTTTGGTTCCATTTGGGTGCCATTATCCCTAGTAGGAATTTTAGTTTCTAAAAGAACACCCTTTTTTTGAATGGGTGGTCATTACATCTTGACTTATGATATGGTAATGGGCATTGAGGAATGCACGGTTCAGTAGGTTGGACATGCCTCAGGAATAGTCAGCTGCTTAGGAGGCCATGTGAACATCTCTTTTCTTTAGTGATGGAAGACTCAACATGTTGTCATCCGAGTTAATGGTTGTATGAGAAGATATGCTTTTGATCCAATTTCTAAATGATCCATCCGATACTTGAAGGCATAGGGTGGAAAACTTATGGATAGTAGTCACGATTTTCCGTTCTCTCTTGTAAATTTGGGGTAGTATGTGTTGGTATATGTGGTACCCATCGAGTGTTAAATGATGTAACGAACTAGTTGAGTTTAGTCAAGTTGTTGAGATCTGTGCTTCTAAATACCTTATCGGGTCATCTCTGTAGTAGAGTGAACTGGTTTTTAAGGAAACAATTTCTTCCCACTATATGGGAGGACTATCTAGGATTTAAGTGTTTTGACACGACAATCATTTTAATTTTGTCTTTCATGCCAAATGCTTTGATGTGGTGATCATGATTTATGGAATGTCACACGTGCATTTAAGGTGATTCTGATCTAGGATTCCATGAGGGGCTAGTCTATCTATCCCTTATTTCGATGACTAGGACACTCCTAAGGGGGGGGGAGTGTCATGTTGGTTCTATTAAATGTGTCCTTCCAAGTAGAAGGAACTCAGTTGAGGAATACCATTAATATGGTTACCTATTTTTTCAAATTCATTTAAGGATTTCAAGTTTTTATTAGGGTTGGTGCTTTCTTGGCTGCACGATGTTGATGAGGTTGGATATGTGTGCGACCCTTTAGAACCTCTATTAGTCCTAGAAGAGTTTCATGGTAAATTTTGAAATAACATGAATTCCTTGGGTGGTATAGGCATCGTGGTTCGGTTGATTATGTGTGGGTAGGTGAAACTAAGCTTCTTCTAAAGAAGCCTTCCAATAGTGGTTTGACTGATCTTCTAGGTAACCTATTGTTTCCTCTTAGTGTACTCTTTTGGAAAAGATGAGAATGCCCCCTATCTTGATGTTGTTTTTGATGCACTAAGAGAGCATCGGTCTTACAACGTGCTATGTTTTAAAAGACGTCTGGATTGATAAGTGTTCATTATCTATGTTGTACCCTGGATGCATGGTTCTTTGGAGGCTTGGTTAGTTCAGAGTGATCATTGGGTTTCTGTGTAAGAATTCCTTGGAAAAACTCTTGGAAAACCACCATTCCCTTGACGTGACCACCAGGAAGATACCGCCCTGGACTCATTCAATTTTTTAAGTGGATGTTTGTCTTTTCACCAATTTCATTCTTATAACACGGAGTAAGAACTTTAGTACACATGATTGGGTTAACTGTCAAATGCCTGGGGGGAAGGAATTACGGTTTAGTTTGAAATGCAATGGATGTTTAAGCTATAAAACTATGATATTACTCAATCAAAGTGGCTCGATGTGTTATCCTTTTTTGTTCAAGTTATATGGTTAGTAATGAAACCATTTTAAAATTATGTCACTAGTTTAAGACAAATATGGTTTTTGGTTAGCGATGCACTTAGAGGAAAGCATGCATGACCAGTTTTGTTGGTTAGATGAGATTCGACCGTTCCCTTTTCGATGAGGTCTCTGTTATGGCCTTAGATGTAATCAGGTTCTCCTAGATGAGAAAATTGCACGTGGATCATTGTTTGAATACTAAAGGGTGTTCTTTGTAAGACAATTCTAATAGTGGAGGAGACGTGGTTTGTAGTTGACCGTTAAGTGATAAGACCCTTGGTGGAGAGCACCAACAAGATGTTGTTTAATGAAATGAAAACAATATAATGTATCTAGTTAATGAGGCTTGCTTAAGCACCATTTTTATATCTTAGTTAGAAATCGACCATTGTCTTGGGTTTTGATGGCTTAAGTGCCGTATGCTTAAGAAGTGATTAGAGGTGAGTTGGGAATTTGAAAATACAACACGACTATTTGAACAAGACTTCATGAACCTCATATGTTGGGTAATGTTTTTTTATTCTAAAATACTTATCAGGGATGATAATTTCTAAGGTGGGGAGATTGTAGAATCCCGTGTTTTTAGACCGGGTGGTTTTCCAAGGGAATTTGATTTCTTGTGCTTATTGGGCTGGTATTTTTTAAAACCAAGATTTGAAATGAAATTACAAGAGTTATAACACTCCAATGTGTTGTTTTTGGACTTGGGTAAAGACTCAAGAAGTTTCCTAGGTGTCCTGAGGAGTTTTGGGAGCGATGGATAGGGAAAAATCGGGTTTTGAAGGATTTTTATAGGGCACATGGTTTGTATGAAAATGTGCAGACTATAATAGGAAACCACGTTGCCTTATGTAGGTGGGGTAGTGGTGGTGTTCATGGCCTATGTATGGATTGCTAAACCATGTTCCTATTCCACATGGTTAGTTGTATTGGGTAGTACCTAAACACTATTCACTACATGGTTTTCACATGGTTAGGATAACCATGTGGGAAAAAACCATGGTGGGTGCTGAGGTGCCCAGTAGAGGGCGCATGGTTAGCACATAGTTTTCCAAACCATGTGACCCAAACTGCAAATGATGAACTGATTTAAGAATTAGATTATTTTAAATAAAATTAAAATAAAATAAAACTTAAACCTATCTCTCCCCTCCCCCTCCTATTTGCGATGCACCCCATGGGGGTTCCCCTTGGACGTGCAATGAACCCCCCTTCTAGCTCCATCTTTGATCACCATTTAATTTGGTTTCTGTCATGATTATTTCTCGAGGTTTTTAGGCAAGGATCCTATCTTCTCATTCTTTACTTATTTGGTCATTTTTTAGTCTCCCCATCACCCTAAGCCGCTCAGACAAAACCCTAGGGGTAGGGTAGTTCTAATTTTTGATTTTCTTCTGGTTCTAGGGTATGTAGTGGCTCTCCTAGGCCCCCTTTATGCAATTTATGACATCCACCATCGAAGGCAAGGTGGATTGTTTCAATTTGGTATGCCGCCACCATCTGAGGTAAGGATTTACACCCTTTGTTTGGTTTCAACTTTTTAATTTGGAGTATTCAGGGATTTTTTGGCCCCTTCTAGGTTAATTAGATTATTTTGTGGCTCCTCAACAACTTGGGAACTTATAAATAGGTATGTGTATATATATATATCTTCCTTATACATATTCCCTCATGGTATGGGAATATATACATTGGATTTATGGGTATATATATATATGTATATGAGTATAAGTGCATGTAACTGTGGGGAAATCTTCCTCAAAGGCGTCGAGAGCCAAAGCGTTGGTACTTCTATCAAGGTAGGATCCATATCCTTCCCCTTTAATTTAAGAATGAATTAGTTTTCTACTTAGTGCTTCTTTGATAAATTAATTGTGAATCTTGAATGAACTGCTTAATTTTTTTTTGAGAAACAAAGTCATATTTTTATAATAAAACCCCTCAAATGGAGGTGCATTGTCTTTTAAGCTAACAAGTATAGATTAGTTGTTTAATAATTGTTTGGATTAATTCTTGTGGTTCGCCCTTTTCTAGATGACATAGTGTAAAATAAGGCATGTTTAGGACATGTCCTCTAATGGAATTAGAAAATATATTTTTTACCTTATGAGTGTTTATGGGACCATTTCACCTTCTATGTTCCATATTGTTACTTTTCATTTAAATTTTTATGCCTGGTTTGAACCAACCAAGGGGTCTATTCTCATACTTTCCAAGATGTTTGAATCCAAATTTAAATAGAATGGAATTTTATTGAGAGGTAGGATTTGTTTTCCTCCCTTTTAATGTGATTCCCTTGACTTAATTACTTATATGAAATTGAATTTCTTAAATGGTTATTTATAAAATGTGAATTGCGATGAATGGGTGGGTATACCCATATGATACGAATAAATGAAAATAGTAATAAATGGGTGGTTATACCCTTGTAACATGTTTGAATGTGAATTGTTATATGAGTGGGTATACTCATTGAATGTAATTCAATACCTAAATGGCCCGAAGGCCTTATTTTTTATTGATTTTTGATAACAACCCTTTCAAGTGATGAGGGGGAACCCTTAAAAGGCCCTTAGGCTTAGAAATTATGTTGCCCGTAGGCTTGGAGACATTACAGGACCCATAGGTCTTAAGGAAATCATACAGACTATGACTACTTGAAACCGCCCCTCCCCAGCATCTTGCATCGTGATCAACTCTCCACATTTGCACGGCTATTCGACTAGCATGTCCATGTGCAGTTGCACAGGTGAAATACTGATGGAAAATTACATACCCTCCCAATCTTCCTAAATCCGTTTAGCCCATGCTATTGGTGAATGCGCCAGCTCTTGAATCCTATTCTGGGGTGGTTCCTTGTAAAATCTGTCTGTGCAACTGAAAATCAGGTGGCCCTGAAGGCCTTGAGGTAGCCCGAAGACCATGAGGTGGCCCGAAAGCCTTACTAACTTGAAGGCCTTGGGTGGACCAAAGGCCATTAGGACTCCAAGACCAAAATAGTGGCCCAAGGTGAATAGTTCTGGCTGCTATAATACCGAACAATACCTACTATAGTTCCTGCTACAGTGCCTACTATAGTACCTACCTACTATAGTTCCTGCTACAGTGCCTACTATAGTACCTGCTACAGTACCTGCTACAACACCTACTATAGTGCCTACTACAGTGCCTTCTATAGTACCTTGGAATTATGCCTCTGCCTGGTTTGGAACCTTGAATGGTAAATGATAAATGAATGGGTATACTCATTGTTTTCCTTGGTCATGAAATGTGAAAAATGAGTGGGTGTACTCATTATATGGATTTGAATGTAATTGGTTATATTCGAGTGGGTATACTCATACAGTGTTGAACATTAAATGATATGAAAGGGATGAATGATTGTATATATTCCATGGATGGCTATCCATTGATCTTGAATGCAGTAGTGGACGCCTTGGGTTCAGTTTTCCCCTTGTGTCTTGATTCTATGGGATGACTTGGGCCTTACTAACTCCTAGATCTGGCTTTATTAGACTCACATATGACATTTCCAATATAACATGATCCTAGGAATCCAACCAGTGCCTGATATAGTTTCTAGCAAGATGCTCCTAGGACTTGATGAGGATGCCTTGGTATTAGACATCTTGGATTTGGCCCTTTGTGGTCTGAATCTTGTTTATACGACACAACCATGAGGTATGTGATTATTTTGGTTATATGTCTTAGCCATGGTAAATTATTACATGTGTGATTATAGGGATTTTCCATGAATGTTTTGACTCTTCTGATTTTACAAAAAGGATGTAATTGATATGAAACGTGGGATATATGGTAAGGGTGTGGTGGTATATGTGTTTGGATGAACGACAAGTTCGTGTTGTTTCTTTGTGCAATATTTATTGCTGCCATGTTATAGGAGCTTGACCACCTTGTGTAGGGATCCTTGTGGGGCTATTTTAGTATCACTAGTTTATTAGTTTACATTAAATGGGAATATTTAATTGTATTTACTACTTATTTTTTCAATTACACACTACCTTAATTTTTATTGCATGAAACGGATTGGGAAAGACACCATGGGTGCCGGCCTATAGAGATGTTATCTCACACACTGGTCGGGTACCATTAGTACCCAAGTAGACCTTCTTGTTTGCGAGGCTATGGAACTTTTCTTGTGATATTTTTCTTGTACCTAAGGACTTAGAAGCACAGGACTGAGCTGAAGCTTAGGATACTCATGGAGATTGCCTTTCATCTCTTTAGTTCTTTTTGTACTTGAGTCCTGTATTGTATTAAATTTAAAATAATGTTGTACGTTAATCTTTTTTTATTGTGTATCATCATCTATAATGCATTCTTGTATGAACCGATAATGGACAAAATTTATATTCAGTTGATATTACATTTATCTTCTACTGCTTTATCATTTCTTTATACTGCATTTGCTATTGCTTTCTATTCACTATCTGTTTACAACTTCGAAGCTCTGAGCATGAGAGAATAATATCCCCAATGAACTACCTTAACACCCTTGCGACTTTTTAGAAGACTCTAGAATATGGGGAGATTCTCTTGAGGCCATGTGACCCATCAGCCCAACTACATTCTTGGTGGTCAGTAGGGTTGGGGTGTTATATAAAATTTCATTGGATTGATGTATTTATCCTCTAAAAATATATAGATTTTATAATTGACTATGTAAAAAGATTATAATGATATAAATTACATGGCTTGATGGGAATTATCTACTATGAAGGAAATTACCTACAGGAATAATGAGACTATATGTATGGAATATCATGAGATTTTTGGTTATGTAGTAATACTTGTTTAGAATATAAAATTCATTTGATATGTTTTATTTTTACTTTATGTGTTTACTTCACCTTGTGAGAAATTAATATTGTGACTGGAGGATGTTGACGCTGATAAAAGATAGGTGATTCTATTTATATTCACCCACCAAACTTGGTTAAAGAGAGATGAAAATATTTGAGCTTTTATACTCTTTTATCCATAACATTGGAATAAATACTATTGATGGTACACCTAAGTTTTGATCTTCTTCACTCTAACTGATCTAGGTTTGAGATAGCCAATGATTAAATTGAGAGTGTACACTCTTTCTCACCAATGCACTAGGATATAGGAGGATGATGATATACAAATTACTTAATTTATTCTTACCCACAACTCTAGGTTTTTGGTATAATTTCTATATCATTGTGACTCCAATACGAGGTGTTCTACTTGTGGATGGTGCCTCACTCGCCTGGTGTCCACCTTCGGGCTTCCAACTTCTCCTCTCCCTATTAGGGTTTCACTCCCTTCCTAGCAACATCTGACCTTCTCCTTATACTTCTCTTTGGCCTCGCCTCTCTTCTGCCTCTCTCTTCGGGTTTTCCTCTTGGTTTCTTACTCCCCATGTCTCTCCTCACTCCCAATTTGTTCTATCAAGTTCGGAAATTTTATTCATGGTGACCTACTATCTTTATTCTCTGTTGTTTATACTTCATTTTGGGCTCTATTTAGGGTTTCAATCTCAGAATTATTTTAGGGTTTCATTCCCACTGGTTATCTATTTTAGTTTTTATTAGTTTTCTCTAGGGTTTCTATTTGGGTATCGAAGTTGTGTTCCATAGAGGAGTTCGGTCATCCGTTTCTCTGCTCTCACACTTGGCCTCCACCTCTCTCTCCGATGCAGATTGTGTGTTGGACTCCCCAATGATTTGGTATGTGAGTTTGAGTTGTTTGGTGTCTCATGGAGACTTCATCATCGCAGACCCTAGTTGGATGATGGCGATGGCTTCGCAATTCGGTTCACGGGAGGCCCGACACTTGTGATCTGCTCTGGTTTCCAGGTTCTTTGCACTATCCTAGGTCGGTTGGGTTCATTGGCTTCTGGGGAAGCTTTGGGATGTGTTTATGTGAGCGGATGGCTATCCATGGAGCTAATACTGGTGATTCCTCTATTTGATTTCTTTCAATGATGGGGATGTTCCTTTTCTTGATTTTCGGGTGTTCTGGCGATGTGTATAGAGAGGTGATTTATTTCGATATGTGTGGAGTGGAATATGAACATGAAAGGTGATTTTGGTGGTGAAATCGATGAAGTGGATGTTGGTGTTGAGTGATGAATCTGACGATGATGGTGATTGAAGTTCCTGCGACAACATCGGCGATGATGAAGGTGGTGGTTATGAGAAGTGATGATGTCAGAGATGTCTGGATGATGGATATGTCATCACCTTGAATGAAGGTAGGTGACCGAATCAATGTTTATACGTCTTGATGTGGCTCTAATATCAACTCATTATTATGATTACTACTGGAACGTGGTCTGATAATCATTTTATTGTTTTTGAAATTTGAATTTGATTTCCCTATTGGTGGCGCGGTTTTGAAGAAGCGGGATCTCTTGAATTTGGAGTGTTTGTATAGTTGTGGTACAGTTTGTTGGGTCTTGTGATGTATGTTTACCACTTACCCTTAAAGTGTCTTATATAAAATATAAAAAAAATAGATTTGGAGGTGACTCCAATATGAGATTACTTATAGAGTATTTTATCTGATTTGATATGGAAATACATTTTGGGTGATTTGTTGGATGGAAAACGTAGAATATTGTTTGAAAAGTCATTATTTTATGATATGTTATTTTGATACACAACTACTATCCACATGTGGGGTGGATGAGTTTCAAGATCAATCAAGAGAGGCTTACGACAATTCTTCCATTGGAGAGGGACTTATGACCAAATATCTTATTCAATGTTGTGGGTTCTAGATAAAGCTATGAGCACCTAGTGGCCCTCTCAGACGACATAGTTCATGGAGGGACTTCTTATTCTTATATTATGAAGTGTGAGTGTATATATGTTTATAAACTCATTATTATTTGGTTAAATATAAAAATTTTAAATTTTGGTGGATAAAATGGAATAATATATTAATCTATAAAGTTTACCGAAACTTATTTATGATTACACTATAACTTTTTTTCATGCACGAGTCTATCCCTTATCTAGGATGACTACATTAAGAATTATTTCTCATCCGTGTATATACACTTATGTAATTTTTCTTTATGTTCATACATATTAGAAGATACATATTATAGGAGCATGGAGCCATTAGTGGATTGGTGGAAACAAGATTTTGGGCAACCTGTGAGAAGTCATTGTGGTGTTTTTTATTATTTGGTTTGATGTATGTTTTTATGGGAATTATTATTAGAATATTTTATGTGTGTTACATGACTTTCATGTTTTTTAATTTTTAAATCATATAGACAGATGTTTTATTTACCTATATATTGTTACAGGGTGCTGTGTTAGCAAGTTATAAGATATTTATTGAGGTAACACCTCCCATTTATGATTGGATACTTTATCTATAGTCACTAGTCCCTAACCTATTAGATAAGGGTATAATGATTTCAATTACTAGTATATTAGGACGTGATTGATTAATATCAGAGTATAGGATGGATATTTGAGCAACAATATGATGGAAGATGGATTTTTTAGGATAAATTAAAAATAGATAACAACAATTCACTTAGTCACAATATAGGACTTATTAAATGATATTCGTAGTTGGTGTACTCTTGAGAATTCCTCACATTGATGAAAAATGATGCATAATATTTAGTGTTGAAAACCTTTAGTATATAGGAGAGATACATGGATCATATAAATTCAACATATAGTTTTATATGTGTATATATTTGATGAATGGTTTAAATGTGAAAATAATATTTAGTGAATACATATAAATTCCACATCATATGCCATGAGCTTGTACTTGATGTAGTTGAAAACTTTTCATGAAAGTACTATCACTATTCTACATCAGAGAAATAGATTACTATGTATTTCAAGTTGATGCATCAAGATTTAGTTATAGTGATATAGGTTTATATTGAGATGAGTGAAGTACAAATAGATACAATCTAGAGAGGTGATGTTGATATAGCATGATAAAAAAATGTTGTAATACTAGAGGATAGGGATAAGGTACCCCAGGTACCGGAGCATGATAAATTGAGAGCTAATGTAACACCCCACATTTTTAGTGATAAATGATATTTAATAAACACAATTTATTAGATATAATATTTTAAATGAAATACCGAAAAAATGAATAATGATTTATTTCATTAAAGTATAACATTAGATTATAGAATGAAATAAATTACAAGATAAATAAATAAAACATAATTAGGAAAATTTTACAGGTAATAAAACCATAATTAAATAAAAATTCCACAAGGTTAAAATTATCACCATTATAATCTTCTATGAAAACCATACCGTCGATGTTAACTATGGAAATAATACAACACAATAAAAATATTGATAAAAGTAATGTGAGAATGGGATGAATTATTTTTATGAAGTATGGTTATATATAGTAATGTAATATAATAATTATATACATAGTTATTGGTTATATGGTAGTTATGAATATATATCCATTGAGATTATATGGTTTTTGGGTATATAATATCATTTGATATAAGAAAGAAGAATGAGATAAATTATATGGTTAGTATAAATAATATTTGATACTAAATTAAAATATGAAAATTATGATATAACTATTAATATGAAGTGTATAAATTTAATTAATATCATTACTTCTTTTATGTAGAAATAAATAAGTTATGACATCAGGTAGTGGAAGTCTTGTCAGGATGGTGTAGCTTGATCCATCAGATAAAGTTAGGCTAACTATTGGTGGAAATTAATGTGGTTATTATAGCAGAGCAAACTGACGACACCGATAGGGTACTATAGTTCCATAAAGTTACTGCAACTATTAATATAGCACAATTGAACTATTGTGAGGATTTAGCAATATATAAACATGAGCTATTATAGCACCACATTGCTTTATGAGTTCATCTTTGAGATAAGGTTTCTATACTATGTGTTTCCCCCTATAAATTCATCCCAGACATAGTGATATTTTCTACCTCTCCATGGACATAGGGATTTCCCCAAGACACATAAATCTCGATATTCATGTTATTGTTCTTCTTCTTCGTAATTCATTTTTTCTCCCCTTTACACTTATTTTTTGGAATCGTCTGGGATTTGGATGTCCTGAAATTTTCATAAAAATTCTTCTACATGAGTCTCATTTATCCAAGCTTGGGAAGGAGGTATTATCTCTAGGGATAACCCTTAACCAATATCAAGATTAAATTCAACAAGTACGAATTAAGCAAAATTGTCTTTGGTAAAAGTTGGAACTAATGGAAATCATTATTAGATCCATGCTAGCCGAATCACCACCTGTGACAACAATAATTACATATATCACCCTTAGGGCCAACACATAGGTCTTGAGGGTTTTTTAATTTTATTTTAGGATTATATAAACATGTAATTGTTAGTTTAATAAATTATATTTTAAATTAAAATTTATATTTTTGATTATTAGTATCATTATATGTGTTTTTACACATTTTACATTTCTATGAAATTACCATGCATAAAGAAGGATTTTATGTAAATTTATTCATAAGTATAAAACAAAGATTTTAATATAAATTTATTTTTAAAATTATTTGAATGGTTAATTTCAAATAAATAGTAAAAAAATCATTTAATGTTAAAATGATACCTTTTTAAAGATTTTTTTTCAATATATTGTGTATTTTTTTAATAAGTTAAAATTTTCACTATTAAATAATGGTTTCAATGAAAATTATTATTATATATATATATAATAAATTAAAAATCATCTAATGATTATTACTTTCTAATAAATACGAATTCATCCATTTTTATGCTAGAAAATATATTTTTCTAAAAAATGTTTTCATATGGTATATATTTCTATTTTATATTCAATTTTAACCACTTTTAGAATTTTAATATTAAAAAATAGATTTAATTTTTAGAATCATCTTGTCAAAATTATTTAATAAGTTCAATTTTATTTTTTGACAAAAAAAAGTCACCATGGTAAAAAGTGAGCTACCACGATAAAGGGTTAAATGAAGTGAAAGTTTTAAATTAAGGACTAAAGTACTAAAATATCTATAAACGTATCTATAAATATTTTATATGAAGGTAATCATGATGTATCGAAATTATTTTCCACCTTGGATTTAATTTCCTTGTAAAATTACATCCTTTACACATTAAGGAAATGAGAGTTTTCGAAATGACACTCAAACCCACCTATAAAAGGACCTCCCCTCTACCTACCTCAAAGAACACCTTTTCTTATGTTTTCTCTTGAATACCTATCCAAATTTTGTCCCTAAAAACCCTCTTCTACTTTGGGAACTTTTGTTCATAAGAAAGAGTCCCAATTTCTTCATTCCCAAGAGGCTTATTAAGAGAAGATTCGAGTCTTCAATATAAGTCTTATCCTATCCCTAACCATTTTTATTTTTATCTTATCTATCCATATATTCTTTAATATAATTTATAAATTTGATTTTTTTTTCAAAATTATATATCTTCTTAAGAAGTAGTATTTTATCTATACAATAACATTTTCTTACTCATTAAATTATTATAACATGTTCTTATTTGAGTTGGTTTTATATCCCAATTGAATGATGTTATAATGATTACTTCATAAATGATTAATAAAGATTAAATAATGGTAATACATTATAATAATAAATAATTTAGTATGTTTTCATAGTTCTATAATCGAAATATAATTAAGTATATTCATTAATAAAAATTAATTATACTTCTTGAATCAAAATTCAAAATGTAGATTTTTGAATGAAAATTAATTTTTTATTGAGATAGCCCCCTTTTAAGGGGCGAGGGAGAACCCATGACATCAACGAATTAGACAAAAAAACAACCTCAACAGACCAAAGGCTCAATACCAAAAAAAACCCGCACTACAAGAGGAAAGACAAAAAAATTAAACCCTACTTCCACTATCTCAAAGTTGAATGGCTAACTATCCCGTGAAAAAGCACACGAGCCTAGAACCGATGGCCGAAGCCATACCCTCTCAAACATCTGATTCTGAATAGCCAAGAAATAGCGAAAAATAGTTTCCCTACACCTCATCTGAAACAACTTCTTGTAGACAATTGGTTGCCAAATCCCTTGAGCAATGGACCTCTGAGGCCAATGTCAAATTCACATCATGATAAAATCAACCAACAACCAAGAAAAACATCAACATAAACCAAGAAAATCAGTCCAAAATGCCTCATGAGCAGGATACAGAGGCTGATTCAGACACTTCTGGATTTTTAACTGGTCATTATGAATCATTTCCATAGAATCCATGCAATGACCATGGGAATCCAAAAATATTTCAAACACATATATATAATCTATATTAACATTATAGAGGTCATTAAAACATAACCAAGTATCAAGGACCAAAACTGATGTATTGAAGCTGGTGTGGGGAAAATAAAATAATTAACACCCGACAACTAATTTTAACAATGATTAACTAATAAATGGGAAATTATCAATTTTAAATGAATTATATTAATTAAAATAAATGTTAATAAATTTATGATACATATTAATAAGAAATATTAATTAATTATATAAGAAGTTAATCAGTAATCTGAGGTAAGGGTTTTTTTGACTTGATATTATTTCATCTAGTAATGTTGAATCCAAGGTGATATATGCTAAAATGAAGGTGTTGTTATTATTCTCAGTCTGATTAGAGAATAATAATGGTGGATATTTCTTAAATAATTTTATGTTTATGAAGAATAAGGCTTGATTACACATTAAATAATGTTGAATAAATTTTCAACGTCTCCCAGTGTTCTCTATTCTTTAGAGCCTAATAATTTGAAGTAAAAGAATCCAAATCATATAAGCTTTAAATATTTACTAATATTTATAAATAATAAATATTAATTTGATATTTTAAGTGTGTAAGTGAAAAAAATCACACAAACTAGTAATTATTACATGACCACTTGAATACAGAGAAATTACATGACTGCATAAATTATGAATAAATCACACGATAGAGACTTGTGATTATAAGAAGTGTGTACTGGTGAATGCATAATATAAAACAGATCTCAGGATGTGGTCATGATAAGTGAAAAAATGGTGTTATATAAGAAAGGATGGAAACATTTTTTAGATTCTCGGAATCTCATGAATCGTATGAGTGAAATAGGAGATTATGTGACAATGAGAATGGGTGATGGTCAATCATGTAACGCTGAAGAGTCTAACTTCCTGGACCCAGATTCCACTCAATAGTGCCCCAAGCCCGGTTGGCTACATGACCTCAAACGCATCTCCCCAAATGACAGAGGCTGCAAGCTAGTATCAAGGGACTAGGCATGTCAATGAGGAGACTATGCCCTCATCACCAGAGTATATCACAACAAAATTCAATAATATAGAAATAGAATAATCTGATATAACAAGAAGACAATAGATAAATAACCAATACATGGGTATATAATAAATCTAGAAACAATCTCATATATAGATGATGATAGTGATTAATGTCATGTGTCTAAGAAAACAAAAAAAACATGTACATAGAAGAGTATTACAATACATGTATCAAAAATGAAAAAAATAACAAAAATGTGCTATCTCCAAATAGCATCACAAACCTCATCTCAATCCTGTGCTCCCCTACTCCTACGCAGCGATCAACAACCTGTGTTAGGGCGTATTTCCCTATCAACACCTACAACAATATAATCTATTTGGGTTCCCCAAGGGAGGCCCAAATAGGGTGTGAGATAACATCACAATAGGAAACCACCCAATATATATACATTTCTATAGTATTCAATATAACAAGCTAAGTAGGTAAATAATAAATCAAGTAAAGTGACCACAACATGACCATCACTAAGAAAATAGTACTATCTAGCCTCTCAAGGCTCCCTTCAAAACAAGTGTCAGCTTCTGTATCGAGACAACTATAACAATAAAAGTATAACACACAACCTTTCCATACATCCATACTTATCAAATCACCATGTCCTTTACATATACTTTGAGTGAATCACATTCCCAGGACTATGTTATATTAACTAAAGTATCATACCACACAAGGGCCGAATCCAAGGTTTCAAGACCAAGGCATCCTCGTCGAGTCCTAGGAGCATCTTAATGGAAACTCGGTATAGGAATTGGTTAGATTACTAAGATAATTTCACACTAGAAAAATCCTATGAGAGTCCAAGAAAGCCGGATCTAAGGGGTATTAAGGCCCAAGGCATGCTATGGAGTCAAGACCCAAGTGGCATAATCAACCCAAGACGTCCAACACCACATTCATGATCCATGGAGAGATGTCCATGGAATCCATACCAACATCCATCCATTCATACCATTTCATATATTACACATAAGTCTACCCACTCATGTAATCCATTCACATTCCATCATATAAAATGGGTATACCCACCCATTTATCCAAAATCACAATTAAACATTTTACCAGGGTATACCCACCCATTTATCACAATCATAATAAAAAAAGTCACATGGGTATACCTGCCCATTCATAACTATTTACAAATGATCATTTAAGTAATTTAAAATCACTCATTGAGTTTACCCACTCGTTTAATCAATTCCACTTAATCCATTTAATCAAACAAATATGAAAGATCAATATGGAATAAATAAAGGAGGCAAAGAATCTTCTAAAAAAGATATTCAAGTTCCATTTATCCATTTATTCAAAAGAATCAACATGCTATGGAGGCATCCCATATCCTATTCCTTTAATTAATTTCAATTAATTTATTTAAGAGATTCCTCTAAGAAGGGAATCTTCAATTCACCCCATGGGTGGTTCAACATGAAAAAGGGTAATTCCAATAGGTACACCCCATGGGTGACCATGGTTCATCCAATGACTACCAAAGAATCATAATTGAAACTAAGGGAAGCCCTAACAAGTATGATTACATCTATTTTAATTAATAAATTAAAATCTGAGGCCACGCTGAAATGTCCATAGGGAGAAATAATGATTGATAGCTCTATAAAGCACCAAATCTTGAAGGAAAATTATAGACCACCTACCTTAGCTTGGTAGTGGAGTGATTGTCCAGTATCAATTCCTGATTCGACTCAGTTTAGGAGAAATCTGAAGAATATATGAAGAAAAAGAAATTAGGGAATATGACCATAAAACAAAATAGCACAACCAATAGCTAGAATAATCGATAATGACTAAAAAGGATAATATATCTTATCAATGCAGATCCGATGAGACAAACCTTGATTGAAGCGGATACCAGATGAAGATTTGTCATCAAATCCAAGATTAGTCAAGGAAGAGGGATCTCAAAAGACCCCTTTGCTATCTGTTGAAATGAAATCAGATTTTTTGGTTTTAAATAGAAATTGATTTAAATTAAAATATTAATTTTCCCAAAATTATAGGTACTTCATGGTTTAGGTGCACAGTTTAGAAAACCATGCGCCAACCATGAATAATTCCTATAGGACAAAGGGGAACCCACATAGTTTACAAATAGTGTGCTAAAACTATGTCAATTTCTATAAAAATTACAGACCTGGCTGCACGATCGTGTGGACCATTCCACACGGTTTGGCCAAACCGTGCGACCTGTCTCTACTCACTGCCCACTACTCGCACATTTTGGTAAACTGTGCAGTCTGATCTGCACAGTTTACACTAACCATATGCCAGATCAAAATCACCCAAAACTAGGTTCCAGGCTCTGAACAAGCCCCAGACACCCGCTAAAGCTGCATGACCTCAAAGGGTGTTCATATTAGGCTATAATAAAGTAATTAAACTAAAAAATAAGGGATCCATACTTGATTTGAAAACCCAAGTTATTACAAAGAGATCACACAAATTGTTCAAGTTGAATGCAATGAATTTCTAGTGAAATGGGTCATGTGACCACATAAAATTTAATGGTTCAAATGATGGAGGTTATAGGAAAAATAAAAGATCTCAAAGAAGTCATGCAGATCATGTGAAGAATATTTCATAATTGGAGGTAGTGATTTCATACAGTCTTAAGTTTCTAGGCACCACTAGTTTTTTTCAAAATAGAATCATATGATAAAAGGTGTCATGGGACCTGATAAATGAAAAAGGAAAAGTCACAGGATCAAATAGGTTCTAGTCAGGAAAATCACACAATCATTAAAGGATTAATACTTTCAAATTTGTGGGGAGTATGTGGTTGGTTGGTAGTATTTTTTGGATCCAAAAGTAGTAAAATTTTCCTATAAATACCTAATATTCACTTATTAATGCATTATTAGAAGAATAAGGAATTAATTTGAGTTGAGAGTATTTCCATGAATTAGCCACATGATTAGGTTATGAGTTAAAATTTCCTTTTCTTGATCATGAAATCACATAAAAAATAGAAAATACACGAATGACGTTATACAATATATTTCTTTTGGAGAAACTTATATGAAGAAGATATGCAATGCAGTCTTGATATTTGGTTCTTGAGACTAGGGTTATGTTCTAGATAGTCTCATAAAGGTTATATTTACTTTGGTCTTGTGCTCGGGCTCTAACAACCCTGGTTTCATGATAAATGATATTTTGGAGGACTCTTATGCCTGAGGTTAGGCATTAGGGGTCTTGTTCTTTGGGGTTATGTAAAAGATTAATGTGAAGGGTTTATTTGATTCACATTAATCTCTAGAAAAATTTGTCTAAAATCCTAAAGAGGTAAATTTTGAATATATTATGAAGAAAAAGGAACATATAAAATCATCATATTCTAGCATTAATAATGAGGTGGTGTGCATTCCTTGAATACATTGTAAATGTAGTGTTCCTGGCATAGAGTGACCATGAGAAAAATATGTAATATATAAAATCTTGTAAATTCTAGTGGATCTTGTCTCATCAACACATCATTGGTGTGTTCTCTTGGGATTTATCCCATTATTGTGAACCAAGTAAAATTTATTGCATTCTATTTTATATTTCTGCACTTCTCTATTTATTATTTAAACGATTCCATATGAAAAGTTTAACATTTTCTTACTATTGTGGGAAACATATCCTTAAATCAAAATAAAAAATTGACACCTTGGTTCACCCACCCCACTCATTGTGTCATGGGGTCTGATAAGTGGTATCATTGTGAAGTTTCTTAGTGTTGAAGCAATTTTCAGAAGTCTGATATCTTGGGAAATTTTGTAAAATTCAGAGTATTTTTTCTCATTTGTGGGAGAAAATATAAAATATTGAAAATTAGGATGAAGTCACATCTTCATTTTCTTGTGATGGAAGTGATTTTTATTGCTTTAAATGGGGTTTAAGTCAGTGATACAACATGAATTTCTATGACTGAAACTGACAGTAAACTAGATATGTATGCTTATGATTTAAGTGATTTAATTGGAGCTATGAAATATCAAATATATATCAAAGTGATGAACAACACTAGTAATAATTCCATGTGGGTGTAAATTTAGAAATATATGTTAAGGGGTTAATAAGTTGAAGGAAACAAACTTCCAAGTATTGAAAAAAAATTTAGTGATCTAAAAACAAACCTAGATGAAAATGAATATAGTTTATTTAATAGAATCCTATAGGTCATTGAAGATATACAGGGACTTGGATAAGAAATAACAGATATCAACATCACCAAAAATATTTTTCTACGACTTTATCCTCTGTATAATTCAATATTTTTGGCTCTTAAAGAAATGTATTTGACCAAACTGTCTTTGGATGACCTTATAAGCAATTTTGTTTCTTATGAAATGAAAATAAAACCATAGTCTACTTCAACCCATAATGGTAATGAAATTTATTTCAATTCCCTAGAAAAGATGAAAATTAATGAATATTAAGATAGAGATGATGAGGAAGAGGAGATTCCATCATTGGTGTCTTGGAAATTCAAAAGTAGAAAAAGTATATTCGAAGGACCATAAGCACTTGCATGCTTTTGATGTGAAAAATTTCAGAAGATTTCTGCAAGATACCCCTAGAGATTTTGTGGTGAAGAAAGTGAAGCATACGTTTTAAATAATCCATGAAGAAGCTTCCCGTACAAAACTAGTAGTTTATCTAGAATCAAATTTTAGAGAAAGAGCCTTGTGAGAAAAGAAGAGAATGATAATGAAGAATTTATGTAGGAAGTTGAAATAGGAATCAAATATGATATTAAAGATTATATGATGGCCACTATTGATAAGAATGAACATGAATTAGAAAATGTAAGTGAGTTAGAGGGAACCACTGATATCAATGTGGAACTTGAAGGCACTCTTGAATAGATTGATATTAAAAGAAATAAAAATCAAAAGATTAATAGATTTATGAGATAATCATCTAAATACGTAGATCAAATAAAAGTAGAGATACTAGCTTGAGGAAGAGTTGAATGATCTATTTTCCTATCAATTTAATGTTGAAGAATTTTTTAATTTCAAATTGATGATATAAGAAATAAGGTTATTGATGAAATTAATTTGCGTGTAAGAGAGTGAACAAAAAATGTAGAATCTATTAAAGAGGAGATTGTTTCTTTGAGGAAAAAATTGGACACAAAAATTAAATCAAGAGATCCAAAGAAGAAACTTGATTTCAGGATGTTCACAAATGTTGAACTAATATAAATAGTCAAGTGAGTCTCAGAAGGTGTTAACAATATTTTGGATGAAAAAGACCCGAATCATAAGATAAAAGGTAGTATTGACCATGAGACTGATACATCAAAGGTTGAAACTGTGATGGAATAAGACAAGTGAAAGTGTAAGGTTTGTGATCTTACCGTCAGTACTAAAACAGTAGATGTATGAACAAAGGTTTCTCCTATTAAAGAAAATCCAATGATTGGAGACTCCTATCAAGACCCAAGGTTTAACTGAAAAATGAAGGTTTTTATGATGCTTGTAGACATATATAGAAATAAAGGAGAGAAGTTATTTCATCTTATAAAATATGAATATTGTGGATACCTTGGTCACACAATGTCTTATTATGATAAAGAAACAATCTATTTGAATGGATAAATAATTGGAAGTCAACAAAGTATTGTGGAATCATATCCACCATATTAGAGAATTAATTCCTTATATGTATATTGATTTCGTTTTTATAAATTTTGGAACAAAGTAGTCAATGGAAGGGAAAAGAGATTAAATGATTCATACCATAGAATTCAATGATAAAGAAATTCAATTCAACCTAATAAAATTACATTGAAAACAATATTCACCACTAGAAAATGAAGATGAGTATGATTACATGTCCTATACTGAAGAAAGGGATGAAAAACTACATGATAATCCAACTAAATTAGAAATATCATGGAAAGAAAATATGATGATTGAGAAATATAATAACATATAAATTACTCTCAAAGTGAGAAAGAATAGCACCACTTTTATTCTTGATAGTGGGTTCTCATCCAACATGACTGGTAATAGGAATATTTTGAAGAATGTGAATAAAAGATTTGATGGAACAATTAATTTTGGGAATAATGGAACCCTACAAATCAAAGGTAGTGGTAATACAAGTTTGTATAGATATGAACAAAAGAAATAATAAGTTATCCATATGGACAGATAACGACCCAATATCTTGAGTGTAAATCAACTATGTGACTTAGGAATCAAAGTCTCATTCAATCAAAAGGGATGAATTATCAAAGAAAAAGCTGGGAAATCTCTCATTAAAGGACCAGGGACCCATGATAATCTATACCCAGTTGAAAAAAAGAGAATCCCAACATTATGATAGTTGAATAGGAAGAATATTTGTGGCATCATAGGTTTGCCATATTATCCAAAATAGTATGAAGAACTTGACCATGTTAAAATTTGTTGTGGATATTCCTAATCTGAAATGTGATCTTGAAAATACATGTTATGCTTTCATGTGGGGAAAATTGGTTTGAAATCCATATCGATGAAAGAAAAAATGGGTATAAAATATTCTTGATCTAATTCACACTAACGTGTATTGTGTGATGAATATATCTAGGACATATAGAGAGAGATATTTCATTATATTTATATATAATTACATAATAATTACATGTTTCATGTTCATGGAAAGAAAATGAGGTTATGTAGTGCATTAAGAGATATACAATAAGAGTTAAAAAAGATACTAGGCATAAAATGGAACAGAGTTCAAATCCATTGAGTTTGAGAACTATCTCTAGAATCATGACACTAAACATGTGGTATCATTGGTCAAAACCCCACACCAAAATGGGGATGTGGAATAAAGAAATCAAAAAGTTAACAGTGTTTCCAAAACTATCCTGATCAAGAGTGGTGTTTCTCATCACTACTAAAAATAGGCTCTTTAAGTCACTATGTACACCTAGAACCAGGTAGTGCCAAGTCCAAGAAAAGAGAGAATACCCTATGAATTGTGGCATAGAAGTAATCCTTCACTATATAAATTTCATATTTTTAAGCCAATGTTATATCTAAAACAAATAAGTAAATCCGGGAAATTATGGAGATTTATAAGATGAAGGAGTGTTCCTTGGATACTATATGAAAAGTATGGATTAAAAATCATACAAAAAAATGTTGGAGAAAAATTTCGAGAGTAATGATGTCAAGATAATTGAGGAGAAAGCTGTGAATAACACTATAGATGAAACTTACATTGTGTTTAGTAAAGAATAATATGAATCATATCATTCTATTTATTAAATTTTGATATTTTAGAATATGCACCAAAAATTTAGGAGTCCCTAGATAATGAAAATTCAAAGGCTAAATCAAAGGAGGAAACTATTGTTGAAAATGGACATCATGCACTGTATAAAAGAAATAAAAGAACAAAGGTTTTCAATTTTAGAATTATTGGGGAATAATTTTCTCTAACTAAAAAAGGATGATAAAGAGTATAAAGCATATAGAAATACTATCTATAGTGGAGAAAACTTTATTTAAAGTGGTAGTGAAATATGAGTCATGGTTTAAACCCATGAATGAATAATTGGATCATATTGACCAAAAATAGACTTGGAAATTATTGAATGTCTAGAGAATCACAATGTGATTTAAAAAAATCTATCTTTAAGAATTTGTTTGACAATCATGGAAATGTGATTAGAAAGAAGGCGTAATCAGTTTGAAAAGGATGTGCCCAGATTGAAGGCATAGATGTTGAAGAAATATTTTCTCCATTATCTTATCCGGACTCAATTAAGCTATTTTCAGATATGGAAATTAAAATAAGATTCAATATTTTTCAAATGGATGTTAAAATTATATTCTTAAATGGAATTCTTATAGAATAATTTTATATCAAACAAACAATGAGTTTTTTGATTGGAAATGATGAAAATAAAGTGAAAAGGTTTATGAAGGACTTATATGGATTAAAAAAGTATCCTCATGCTTGGTATTCACATCTAGATTCATACTTGAGAACATTGGAATTCAAAATAAGTGGAGTAGATCAGAACCTTTATGTAAAAAAATCATAAGAAGAACAATTCATGGTGCTTATTTATATTGATGATGTCGTATTTGGTGGCAATAAAAATAATTCAATGGAATAATTTACAAGGCCTATTAGAATGTAATTTGAGATTCATTTGATTAGCATGTTTATTTACTTTTTGGGGTTTCAAGTTATCAATAATAAGAAATATACTTTTTTCTCCCTAGAAAAGCATGCATGAGAGATGTTGAAAAAGTTCAACATACATGATTACAAACCAATGTTCACACCAATCATGTTTGGGAAAAAAACTATAAAGAATGATAATGGAAAATCTATAAATCACACCTTTTATAAGAGAATAATTATAATTTCACTATACTTTACCACAACTTAGTCAGATATTTTCTTTGCAACATATTTGGTGGCACATTTTCATAGTGATCCAAAAAAAGATAATCTCACAACAAATAAATACTTTTTTTGATATATTCAAAGTAATATCAATTATGTCTTGTTGTTTGATGCAAGAAAAGAATATGAATTATTTTCATTCTCTTATGCAAACTAGGTTGGTGATGCGGTAGAATAAAATTCCACAAGTGGTGGAGTATTCTTCATTGGATGTTAGTGTGTTGGATGGATGTGTATGAAGAAAGAAAACATTTCACTCAACATGAAAAAGGATAAATACATTTTAGTAATCAAATCATCCACTCAACAACTATGGATGAAGCAATAACTGAAGGATATCAATGAATAATTGAAATAGCCTATGGTGATCTTCTATGATAATAAATGTGTGATCAAACTCACCAAAAATTTAATGCAACACTCATGTACTAAGCATATTGAAATATAGTATGACTTTATCAAATAAAATTATGATCATGAATGGATAAAAATGGAGTATGTTTTAATAACTGATCAATTGGTAGACATCATGAAAATGTTTTTTCCCACTCCAGTTTTCAAGAAGGCTCAGTTGAACCTCGATGTTAAACCACCTCCCTCAGTCTAAGGAGGTTAAAAAAAATCCCCCCCCCATTGTAAATATTTATTTTTTTCCTTTGTTTATATTTAGGAGGTTATTAAACTTTGGGTTTATTTCCAAATGGGTATAAAATAATTATTTCATAAAATTCATTTTTACAAGTTTTTTTCTTCCAACAAGGTAGTTTTTGAGTTTCTAGAAGCTTTAAAGAACTCTATTATTATGAAGGAGTATATGTTCGTAAAGTCAGGGGGGATATGTGTGTTCACGGTATATATGTTGTTCAATTCATGGAGGAAGGGGGATTTTATGTAATTTATTATGTCATGGATATCTATATTGAAATATTTCTTTCTAAATTTAGTGCTACTCATATAAGATTGGAGTTATGGATGAGATATTCTATAACCATCTAAAGGATGCGAGGAAGCGAATTTTAGTTTGGATTGTTAATAATCTGAAAGGGTGATAATTTTATAACCAAGATGATATATACTGAAAATATTGCGTTAGGTTTATTTTCAACATGATTGTATCATGATCATGATGGTTTATTCTTAAATAATTTATTTGTGAATAATAAGGATTGATTTGACCTTTAAGAATGTTGGAGAAATTGGAACAATGTTCTAGTTTTTACATATTTTTAGAGCCTAAGAATCTGGATTAAAAGAAGAAAAATCATGAAATATTTAAATATCTACATGATCATATAAAAAATAAATATTCATGCAATCACATAAGTGTATAATAGATACATAATTACATAAACCCTTAAGGGTTATGAAACCTCGTGAATATAGAGAAGTTACATGATCACATAAGGTATGAATAAATCATGTGATGGATACTTGCGAAAGGAATAAGTGAGGAATAGTGAATTCATAAGATCAAAGAGATCTCATGATGTGGCCATGAAAAGCGCAAAGTAGTTGCATCATGGAAATGATGGATGTCACTTTTAGGCTCTTATAATCTCACGAATTTCATGATTGAATAAGAGATCACCCAACCATAAAATAGGTGATATTCAATGGCATAACAGTGAAAAGATTACATCAAACATATAAGTTGAATGTGATGAAGCTCTGGAGAAATAGGTTATATGATCAAGTAATGTTAAATGGTTCAAACGATGAAGGTGATAAGAAAATAACATGAGCTCAAATAAGTCACGCGAACCATGTGATGAATAATTTATAGATAGAGGCGGCGATTTCGTGGGATCATTAGTTTCTTGGTGCCTATGGTTGTTTTGAAATAGAGAATCATGAGATTGAATGTTTCATGTGACTGGAGACATATAAAAGGTGAAGTCACAAGATCAAGGGGTGTCTGTTCTGGTGAAGCATGTAGTCCTTAAAGGATTTATGCTGTCAAATTTATGTAGAGTAATTAGTAAGTTAGGAGTATTTTTCAGATCCAAAAGAAATTAAATTTTCTTATAAATACCCGTTTTCACTTATTTATGCATGATGAGAAGATTAAGGACTTAATATAATCTGGGAGTATTTCCATGAATCAATCACATGATCATGTTATTCAATAAAGTTTCCTTTTATTGATCACATGATCACATAAATAGAGATTAGTCATGAAAACATGGTCACATGAAACATTTCTTTTGGAGTAGGTCATGTGAAGGAGATACACGATGTGGTCTTTCTTTTAGGTTATCATGATAAGGATTATGAATTTATTGGACTTACAATGTTGATATGCATTGTGGCCTTGATATTAGCCTCTCATGAATGGGTGTTTCAAACCAGCTGATCTTGTAGAGGATCCCTGTACTTGAGGTTACGCAACATTGGTCCTCTACTCTGAGTTATGAAAACGAGTTATACACAAGGTATTATGTTGTGCACATGAATTTTTTTGGTTATAGTGAGTAACTCAAGATGGTAGGTTAATTGAGTTCCCAATAAATTTTTTGGTTATAAAAATTTAAAAAGAAATAACCAAAATTATTTAAAAACACCCAGTTAATCAAAACAATATAATTATATAAGTTTGACCTTTCATAAAATTTCTCAAAGAGAGATTAGGGCTCAGTTAAAACAAAATTTGAAATTAATTTAACTTTTGAAACAAAATTATTTGATCAAAGATTTTATATAAACACAGGTTAAGGTTAACTATCAAAGTAATAGTTTTTTTACTGTTTTTTAAAAATAGATAGAGTAATATTTAAAATAAAGAAAAAAAAACTAGAACACCCAACAAAAATAAAAAGGGGTTCAGTCTCAAGCTGAGACTTAATCCCCTCCACTTAGAAATCACATGATACCAAGAATATTACTATAATAATAATCATATCCATAACCTAGATTGGGATTTTAAAAACAATAGCAGACATGCTATCTAGGCTCAAAGCCACTTCCATAATTATATTTGGGAATAAAAACAACACAGTCCACACCAGACTTCTTCCACAGTTTCCATGGGTTTAAACAAATATAGAAAGTTTAGATAGTGTTTCTAGAACACTTCAATTAAAGAATAATAATTTTTGTGTAAAAATAAACAGAGTAATACAACACACTTCTCAAATGTAAAGCATAAAAAAGAGAGATAAAAATAGTAGAGGTAAGAAAAATGTGGTGCTACTCAGATGAAAAAACATAAAATTCTTAAGGGTCGTCATATTTTTATTAGTGATGTTCTTGAACAATATTCTATAAAAGTATAGGAAAATAGAGAGTCAAAAAGTTCATATTTTCTATTGGTAGATTCTATAAAAATATTCTACATAGATATCTTGATTCAGTTCCATTGCCACTGGTTCACCCCTGCCCCGCCCCGGTTTTCTCGCCACCATCGTCTTGCTTCAGAACCCCGTTAGGGTGCATCTTTGGTTATGATCGGAGTAGATCCATGCTCAGAGTGGCACTTCTATTGAAGGACGACCAAGATTCCCTCATCAGTGCCTTTCCCTTGGCGCGGGTCTGGGCCATCCAGTCTTAGGTGATGATGGATTGGACTCGTGTCCCTTGGATTGTCTTTCGGGCTTCTATGGCTATGGTGGTTGGGGTGTCTCGTGGAGTGCAGCAGGGTCTTTCCTGGATGGAAGTTGTGGGTGTTGTTTGGACTCATGTATATTTGGATATTTTCAAATATGTTTGGTTGGTTTTAGAGACTCAGGTTTTGAAGATTCAGCCAGACTCAACCACAAGGAACAAGCTTCATAGAAGGATTTAGAGCGGGTGGTTCACCTATGCAGGCTTCATGGAATTGAATGTTTGAGAGGGTATGGTGCCAGTCATCGGATCGGGCCTGTGCTTTGACACCGGACACTTGCTAGCCGTCGAGTCTTGCAATAATGGAGAGCAGTATCATTTTTTTATATGTTGGGGAGAGGCAGTTCCAAGGTGTCAGTCTGGGTTTTATTTTCTTGATCTTTGGTTCATGTAATGTTTTAAGTCCATGAAGTCTGTTTGGGTTCCCCTTCTTCCCTTAAAAGGGGGTTTATTATAATAAAAAAATCTAAGGTCTTCGAGCCATTGGATGGATGGAGTTCATGAAAGGTTATTGTTCATCTATGTATTCCACTCTTTCACAATATCATATCTATCAACATGTTAGCAGCTACATTCATGAGAAATTCCTCTATAATAAATTTCTATCTCAATCCAAATATTCTTTGAAGAATAATAAAAAAGATATCCTGGATACTCGTACAAAGTACTAAATCAAAAAATCATTAATTTTTCTTTAATGCATCTATGGAGTAGTTTTAGAAATATTTATTAATAAACACATGTTAGAATTTACACATTTAATTCCTTAAACCTGCCTTTGGAGGAATTAAATTGGAATGAAATACAAAACAACAATGGTAAAAAACTAGTTGTAGATCATCACTAACGGAAGAATAGACCAACGGTAGATATGACTAGAGGTAGAATGGTCTAGTGGTACAAATTTGAATGATAGATAATTTGAACTAAAGGTAACATGATTAATGATAGATTGAGTTTGGTGGTAGCAAAAATCTGGTAGTATAACAACAAGCGATAACATATCTAGTGGTAGCACATATGGTGGTAGCATATCTAGCAGTATCATAGCTATTAGTATCATATCTGGTGGTAGAATATCTATAATTAGAATATTTGGTGGTATTACAATCCAGCGGTTGCACAACTAAAGGTAGCATAGTTGGTGGTAGCATATCTATCTATAGTATATCTAGTGGTAGCACAACAGGCGGTAGCATATCTAGAGGTTGGTATAATCCACTGATAGATCAAATCAAACTAAAAATAGACTATCATATCCAATAACATAACACTTTGAACTGATTGTTGATCTTCATAACTAATGGTTGATCTATACTTAGCCAATTTTATTTTAAAAAATGATATACTATCATAAAAAAAAATATAATTAGAAACATAGTAAGAATTATTTATGAGCATTAAAATAAGGAGGTGCCAACATCTTTCATGCCAATTTTTTAACTCATAAATATATGAATTATGAAGGTCTTATGAAGAATAGGGAACATATTCAATAAATATATTCTAGCTTTAATATTCTTAGACGCTCAACATACTTTTAATTGGTAGAAGAAGACCTTCAAGTCATTAAATTATAAAAGACTTCATCCTGAGTAATGTGCAAAGAGAAGTCAACAAAGGTGATTTGAGGGAGGTAGTATTGTTTCCATAAATACATTGCAAATGCCATGTCCTAGAATGGAGTTACCATGGAGAAAATTAGTTATCCAAAAAATCTAGTGAAATATAGTGGATAATGGAAGATCAATACATCATGAGTGTATGCTCCTTGGACATAGCCTTTTGCAGTGAACCAAATAAAATCTATTGTATTCTAATTTACTTTTATACACTACCATACTGGGAATTTAAATTATTTTATCTGATAGAGTTAACATGTTCCTACCATCATGAAAACAATATTCTTAAATTGAAATAAAAATTTGAAACCTTGATTCACCCCTCCCCTCTCAGGGTGTCTCATAGTCTAACAAGTCAGAACCATTTTTATTTGAGTATATTCTTCTATGAATTTTATATTCTACCAATTTTAATATCTCATATGGTATTTTCTCTTTATTTTTTTAGAATTAATTTTTTTATCAAAATATTATTCTTTTATTGATTTCTTACTTCATAAAAATGTGAAATTGTTATGAATAATTGACATTTTCTATATTGGATATTTCTCACCTATTTCCATATTATTTCACACAAAAAGTAAATAAAGATCCTTTCTTATTTCTCTTATTTTTTACTTCCTTTCTCTATAAGTGTTGACCTCACCTATTTTGATAATCCCAATTATGCTATCATATACTTTGATAATCCCAATCAATGTTTATCTATATATTAATTCTTTCAATCTATGATATTCTATTATCAAGATGATAATAATATTAAAATAATCTTTGAGATATGTTAATCAACGTTTATCTATGTTTATATGAGTTCTGAAGTAATTCTAACCAATCAGATATGTTGTGCATAAAAAAGATAAGTGTTAAGTCACTGATCTGCGTATAGCTGCTGATAAAGAGCTACCGGTACTCAGTAAACCGATAGACTTAGTCTACCGATAGACAGAGTCACCAATATGATAAGGTTATCGATATGTACAGAGCTACCGGTAAGCATAGAACAAGTCTTTCAATAGATCAGAATAGAGCTACCAATGTGCATAAGTCTACCGATACACATAATCACTGGAACAAAGGATCTACCGATTGAACCAGTCTATCGAAAGTTATCGATAGAGTAAGTCTACTGATACAAGTACATATAGTCACCAATAACAAGAGCTACCGATAGACAGAGCTACCGATAGAACAAGTCTACCGAGCTTCCGATGGAACAAGTCTACCGAGATACCGATAGAGTAAGTCTACCGATAGAAGGAGCTACCGATATGTTAAGAGCTACCGATATCAAGAGCTACCGATACAAGTGCAAAGAGCTACCGATGCAAGTTCAAAGAGCTACTGATGGAAGGTCACTGTTATACAAAGTCCACCGTACACATCTACCAACAGAAGGCTACTAACGATTGACCAACCAGTCAAACTCTATACTCCCAATACTATTTATTTATTAAGCTAACGGTTACATTTGATGGTTTTAATGTAGTTAATGTTGTTTAATGAATTCTGTTTCCATGTCAGCGAACTGTACCTAGTACCCATGCAAAAGGTGATCATTCCTTTTTCTGGAGCTAAAAGATATAAAGGGAAGGAAAGTGAACATTGGATGAAAATACGAAAAGATAGAATAAGAAGAGTTGATATGGGCGTGAAAGAGAGGATCATTAAAAAAGTAACCAAGAAGGTTCTTGAAGTGTGAAGTAAGAACTGGAAAGTGGTGCATACAGAAATACTACATCCATACTCCAAGAACACCGATCATACACGAAACAATTATTTTTTAGAGGAGAACACAAGCTATATCTTGAGTGAAGAACTACAAAAAACACTTCATGCACTCAAGCTGACAAGCTGAACCTGGAACCAAGGAATACTCTGTTTTTCAGAACAAAAACCAGAGAAGGACTCAGAAGCTTTTCTGACAAACCAAACGAGTCCAGAGCTGCACTACCAATCACTAAAGCTCTTCTAAACTCATTCTCACTTACTTTAGTGATTATTTCATTTACATTTCGAGTACTATGTGTACCCTGTTTATTTTACACACACACACACTGTCTCCTGTGCTAAGCTGGAGGATTCTTAAATCCTCATTCAAACTCTATAACTCTCTTGTTTCCCACTGTGGATAGTGGTAGAGGTCGAGTAAGACCTGGATAGTTGTGAGCTGTTGTTTGTTTTCCCACGTAGAACTGTGGTAGAGGTCTTTGGACCTGGATAGTATTGTACTTTTGTTAACCCCGATCCAGGGTGTGGATCAATTTATATAAATTGTTTGATAGGACTAAGTCTCGGCTTGAGACTGAACCTCTTGGTTACATCTTCTGTATTTTTTAGTTTAAGTCTTGAGTATACTATATATTTCATATTCCACTCCTAACTACTTTGAAATATAATTTGTTTTAAAGTTACTTTGATAGTTAAATTAGCAAGTGTTTATACTTATTGTAAACCATTAAGTTAGTTTCAAAAGTCAATTTAATCTTCAGATTAAATTAACTGAGACCTAATCAGTATTTGAGAAATTAATTGAACATTTACACTATGTATAGATTCACTACAGTTTAACTTTGTTTTTAAATTGGGGGATTTTAAGAGAAATATTTTTAACAAAAATTTTAATTGGAACTCAATTAACCCCCCTCTTGAGTATCCACTCCGACCAACATTAAGTTCTATTATATTTTGGAAATTTCAGATCACTCATGTTTCACCCTCTAAATTCTCTTATGACATGTATCTTTTGGGTGATATATGTTTGGGTATCATCCATTCTAATTATTTATGGATTCTTATGATATACCTTAAAAAGTGTTTTTAAACCCATTTCCCTTCCATGGGTTAATCAAGATTTGATGCATGATTAATTTCTTATGGAAGACACATGTATGATTTATCATCATGGGATGGGTGGTCGTAGAATTATATATCCTTCCAATAAATTTGGTTAAGCCTTGTATCTTATGAGATTACTATGATACACGATTAGTGTTGCTTGATCCAATTTGTTATGGGACATAGGTAGTGATTCCAAATCCACTATTTTATGGGACACGGGTTATGAATCCTATTCCACTATGTTATGATGGTCTTGGTGGTTAAAATTTACACAATTTATGATATCTATTCTTATATTTTTGACCCAATCCTATTTTATGTTTCCATGTCTCATGATAATTGTATGATGATCAAAATTTATATGACATTGTATATGTTAGGCTTTCATGTTGATGCTTTTGTGGTTCCAAGTTCATATTACCTTTTTATAAAGTTATTATATAACCCCTTATGATCAATTATTATGATTCCATGACATTTTTTTATTAATTAGGTATTTATCCCATGTTCATGTTTTCCCCATGTGTATGTTATAATGATAACGTCTTCATGAATCATTGATATGTTTTCCCTTAGCATTTTAGCTCACACTTTTCTTATGTGTCATATTTTCTGAAGTACATATATGTAGGAATACATCTAGGGAGAAATATTGTATGGATAATTTTATAGGATATGTTGAAGTTTTATTGTGTAATAAGACATTTATATAGCAAGTCTCTAAAGACAATAAACCATTGGTTCCTAAGAGTGTATTTATTTGTGAGATTTAATTTTTAATTTTAGGAAAATGATGTCGTATATATAAATTTTATTCTTGTATCATATAAGTTGGTATGAGAGAAAGGTTTAGTTATTTTTTGGGACTATATTCAAATGTGTAAGAGAAATAAATAAAAAAGAAACCTAAGTTTAACCAAAAGTGTCATTCTTTGAAAAGAGGATTTCATAGTGTAACACATATTAGGTTTAATCATCCACTTTAATATGATTTTTATATGAAATTATTAAGATATTATTGTTTATTTCTCATGTTAACCCTTATGGAATTTTTAAATGACTAGAATTAGATGGAACCGAGTAAAAAATGAGTGCAATGGAAAATGTAGTGATTGTAGCAATGAATTTACAAATGTGTTAAGATATGTCCTATAAACCTTCATAGCTATTCTATCCATTATTGTGGGTAATAATACAAACCATGTTAAGCTTCTAAACATGCCAAAGAAGAAAAAAATTGTTATTGAGTCCTTCATGTGACAATGAGCACCATCATTTATTGGATCTTATGATCCCTAATCACTAAGAAATAGATCAATGTGATAGAAAATATATTTTACATTATTTAATTATTATAGCATGTAAAGTTAATTTTAGTATTTTATCATTTTGAGGGTGAAGAAGACCAATGACGGACCTTGATAAAAAAAAACATTAGGTAAAAGGAAAAAATTGACTCCTTGAAATGTGGGGAGTTTAAGAAGATTTTTTTTAAATTTTTTCCCGAAACTGTTCATATAAAGATGGAGTTAAAATCTATCACGTTTTAAGAGAAATGAGGAATAATTGATCAATTCATATGAAACAATATCGACGACACTTTTTGGGAACTTCATTGGTTTTATTATGAATACAGAAAGAAAAACATTTCATTTCTTTAGAGGTTTAAAAGAAAGTATCTAAAAATAATTAGCTATAATTAAATTTGGAAAATATAAATAAATTTTTTGTATGTTAACTTAATGTGGAAGATGAAATTAGAGGCTCTCATTATTCTCATGGATTTGGAGATAAGAAATTTAAAATGAAGTTTTATTGAAACTCAAATGATAAATCACATGCTGGAAAGAAAATTCAATTACCCACATGAAAAAATTGGGAGGAATCATCCTTGGAATTAACTTAATGGAAAATAATGATATTTTAAAAATATTTGACCAGGCCATAAAGTACACTATTCTAAAATAAATATAAATAAGGATATTAATAAAATGATTGAGAATAAGGTCACAACTAGTGCACCACTCACACTCCAATCCTTCAAATATATGGAATTTTGACATTATGAAAATCAATGTGCTAATCAATGAACTAATGAGGTTAATCGAAACAATAAATATTCAAAAATGGATTATTTAATCACTATCATCATATTATATCATGATAATAAATTGGCGAGAGATACACTCATTATCCACTCAATATTGTTGAACGCCATATTTGATTCTGATTATTCAAATTCTTCCACATCCTATAAGTTTTCTAATAATATTGATCCATCACCTCAAACATTAGATATTTAATTATAAGTGAAAAAATATAGTGGTGTGGTGATTTCATCAAAATTAAATAACTATTATTTGATTATGGTTTGTAGAAAAATCCTTCATATAAATCTATTTATTCCTCCCTTAGTAGAAATAGATGTTATATTGGGCATGGATTGAGTCACTCTACATAGATCACATATCAATTATTATGATAAGGAAATTTTATTTCATATCCCAAATTATCCCATGATCAAATATTGATGAAAGAATGATTATGAATTTCTGTTGGTAACTAATTATTTGATATAGATCTTGATACGCAATAATAAAAGATATTTGGTGTAAATGATCAGGGAGAAAATTTATATTATAGACATGTATATGGTGAAACAATATATCAATGTATTTCATGAAGAGTTCCATGATATTCCCCTAAAAATCAAGGTTGAGTTTTAAATTGAATGAATACCTAGTTCTATTCATATATCAAAGAGTCCTTACAAAATACCCCATTGAATTAGAGGAATTAAAGAAGCAACTTCATGTGAAATTTGAAAAAGGGTTTATTCTCCCAAGTGCTTCTCTATGGGGTGATCTAATCATATTTATTAATAAGAAGGATATATTAACGAATTTTTGCATTAGTTATCATGATCTTAACAAGATCATGATCAAGATAAGGTGTCCTCTTCCCTATAATGATGATTTTTTTATAATCTTAAAGGGGAACAATAATCCTAAAAATTAGATATATAATATGGATATAATCAACTAAGGGTGAAGAGTGATGATATACTCAATAAAACCTTCAACACAAGACATCAATACTATGAATTCATTCCAATTTCATTCAGACATACAAATTACCTTGCTATTAATATAAATTTTATGAATAGTGTCTTAAGAGATTAATGTAATAAATTCCTGGTATTCTTTATTGATGATATTCTAATATATTCTAATATCAAGTAAGAACATGAAAATCATTTGAGGATTGTGTTAAAATCTATAAGAAATGATAAACTATAGTCAAGTTCAATAAGTATGAATTTTGGCTCCAATAAGTATCCTTCTTGGGTTATATAATCACAAGATAGGGTATATTGGAATATCTTTCAAATAAAGACGTGATTAAAAAATTTACTAGACTAACGTATGTAAGAGACATATGTAGTTTTCTTAGATTAGAGGAATATTATTGGTGCTTTTTGAGAAATTCTTCATGATTATCAAATCCAATAACCAAGTTAAACTATAAGTCTATAAATTTTCTCAAGATAGATGAATGAGAAGAAAAATTCAAGGATTTTAAGAAGAGTTTAGTTATTACACTTGTAATCACACTTCCCTATAGTGTAAAATGGTTGTGAAATATAGTGATTCATCAAAGAAGGAATTGGGATGTGTCCCTATAAAAAGTGAAAAGGTGATAGATTATGATTTGTTCCAAATAAAGATCCTTTTTAAAAATTAATTGATGCATGATATGGAGTTAAAAATGGATTTTTTTGAATTAAATATTTTGTGGCATTATATTTATAGTGAAAAGTGTGATATATATACCGATCAAAAGAGAATAAAGTATATATTCACACAAAAGGAGTCAAACATGCACTAAAGGAGACATTTAGTGTTAATCAAGGTCTATTATTGCTTAATATAGTACCATATTTGGAATCCAAACACGATGTATAATTCTCTATACAAAAAAATCATGCTTTCTTATCAATGATGAGGATTGAAATAGACCAAATATTTATGGATATGAAATAGATATACATTTAAATCATAATACAAGGGATGAAATCATACCTTTATCAAATGATTTATCAATCATTTATTAATGTGAAGATCAAGGTAGCACATAAGGATGATATGAATCTATATAATAAGGCAGGAAATGTTCTAGAGTTCAACCGTGACAAATATAGAGTTATAATATTTGGAACTCGGATAAACATCCCATCCATGATAGAGCTAAAGAATTAGCTTTTGGATAATGCACATAAACCATTATTATTTATTCAACCAGGAAGAAAAAATATATACAATGATATTAATGTGTATTTTGGGTGTGATAACATGAAGAGAGAGATTTAAGAGTGTATATATTGATGATTTTTATGATATTAAGTTATGGTTGAATGTCAACAGTCAAAGGGGATGATGAAACCATTACCCTTACCCATAGGTAAATGGGTAATTATCACTATATATTTTCTCATCTGTATTCCTAATAATTCTAAAGGCAACAATTCTATCTGGATAGTGGTGGACCGACATAAAAATTTGGCACACATCATTATTATTCAAGAGGATTTTTACTCAATCAAATTTTCAAGTTATACATAATGTAATGTGTAAGGATATATCGTACCCCATTCAATTTTATATAATCTATATCTGATATAACACCTCATTATTTTAGTATCAATTTTCTATTAATTAAATACTATGTTGAATATCTTATTTCACACATAACACCAAATAAAAAAAAACCAAAAAGTGTTTTTAAGATAAATATAAGCATCATAAAGTAGCACAACACTGACGATAACACAGACAGAGGTAGAATATCTGGTGGTAGAACACCCAACAATAACACAATTGGTGGTAGCATATCTAGAAGTAGCATATTCAGTAGTATCATATCTTGTGGTAGCACAACTGGATGTAGCATATTTGGTGGTATCATATCTGACAGTAGCAAATTTGGCAGTAGCATAAGCTAGCGGTAATGCATCTAGAAATAGCACAACTAGAGGTATCATATTTGGAGGTAGCATATCTTGTGGTCGAACAACTATAGGTATCATATTTGATGGTAGATGTAATCCACTAGTAGATCAAATTGAACTAATATTATACCATCACAACTAATGGTAGATCTCTTTGAACTAATGGTATATATTCATAAATAATGGTATATATGTACTTGTCCAAATTTCTTTACAAAAAGATATAATATCATAAAATTGTAATATCATTTAAAACATAATAAGCATGATTTGTTAGCATTAAAATAATTATTTTCCAATAATACCCCCCATTTTTATGATAAATAATCATGGAATTTTATAAAACATGTATAAAAAAATACATACTTAAGTATATAAATTGTAAAATTAATGATATGTAAAACATTTCAAGTTGATAAAGTGATTTACTGTGAGATACTGAGTTAAAATGATGAAACAAAATTAAAAAATTAAAAATAAATTCCATCCAAAACATTTCTCTCCCTTTTTGGGATTATAAAAAATATAATACAATAAGATAAAGTTAATAACTTAAGAATATCAAGACACAATCTTCAATAAAGTAGATAATTCATTTCATTACATATCAAAATTAAATATAAGGGAAAAATATAATCCCTATCAAATAATTATCCAAGTCAGAATCAATCTTAGCTCATTAGGATGAAGGATTAATTGTGTGTTTTCCTTTTCCATAGATAGGAGGCACATAGGTAAAATATGATGGTGCAGAGGTAGAGGTAGGAAGCTAACAGATCACCACTGACCTAAGATATCATAGAGATTCATATAGGGACTTGATTAATGACTGAAACTAAGGAGGAAGGGGTGAAAAATATTTTCAAAGGTGAGGGATGACATAGGGATGGCCTCAAGTGCCGCAAATGTTGTCCCAAATACATACAGAAATGGATTCATCAAATTCAAAAAATCCATGATGATGTTTCCACCTCCTTCCATCACAATCGAAAATTCATTATTCTCTTACATAAATTGACTGAGTAGAGGGGACAATACTTTAAGAAGTTTCAAATCTTCCTTTAAGAGCCTAGTCACATGAGGTATTATTAATTTCTAAGTAGGAAATTTAAAATGTTAATTTATCTCATTCATGGTATAAACTAAATAAAGGTAGTATTTTATTACCTTAGTGATAGTTTCTCTATCACTTTAAGATTCATTAAATAAATCCCTAACTAGTTTATATATAAGTTCACTATGATGTATAATCTGTTGAAGATCATCCTAATGATATGTAGTGATATCACCCATGATGGAATGAAACACCTATCTGACTAGAGATATGATCATATCACCATCAAAAGAAGATATAAGAGGTTGAGTATGGGATATGGAAGAAATAACAGGGGGGTAAGGTATCAAACCTATCCAAAAGAGATGTATAGTTAGTAGCAAAAATAACACTCATATCCTCTATGATAGACTTCATTTCTTCAATATCACCATACAATCTTACATTCTTTATATCATCTCGCCTTTTTTGTAACATAAACTTTCATTACATTATACAAAATTTAGGATCTTTAAGGTTTAGTGTTTTGAAAACCAGGAACTTAATACATGAAACAAAAAAAAACATTCTTCTTAAACACTTGAAAGGCTTCTCCTTATGTTCATTCTAGGTTCATTACTGTATCTCATAACCGGGGGACATACATCAGAAGAAAGGGTGAGTAGAAGGCCCAGTAAGGGAAACAAGAGAAACATTTAACATGGGAACTTGAGATATATCAACTATGTCATGAAAAGAACTTTAAGGCATGAGAAAGAAATGATGTGGAATATCATAATAAAAATAACATTTTTCATAACTTTAAGATGTGGCTACATCATTTAACATAGACAATCATGAACATATCACCAAGGTCCATCCCCAAGGTTTCATTTGAAAATTACCAAGGTTATTCACCCAGATATCGTGAAAATTGTAATCTCTAGTGGTTACATCATTACCCAATGCATTGGAGCGCTATCAGGGAGCACCATTAAATTTTCCTTTATTATCATGTGATACACATATATAATCATCAAAAATTTCATAAATAACCCATATATCATAAAATAAATGGGTTTCATTTCATAATCATAACGTTTTAAAACTGCTTTAAAGACATGATCTTTATGTCACTTTAAAACACACAGAAAAGGAAGATGGGTCTCATGTATGTAAATCCCAGAATTTAAAATAGATCATTTTGGTATATATGTGAATACCCCTTTATAATAAATAGGTTTGAGTATTCACTTAATAAAATAAAAGAACTTTAGAAAAAGAGAGAGACATTTTGAGACGGAAATTCTGCAGCATAACGACTATGTTACGAGGTTTTAGAAAACATTGAAAAGAGAGGGGACATGGGTCAAACAATCATAAATGACCCATAAAACAGTATAGGAACAGAATATTAAGGATATATGAACATGGTAATGAAATTTTAAAGATGTACTATATGAAATGAAGAACATTAAAGGAAGACAAAAATAAGATTTCTCTTATGAAAATTCGGCAGCCTAACGGCGTCACTTAAACTTCAAAAAATGAATTGACGAGATCAAATAGGGTCTATCATCATATGAACATAAAAGATCATTATGATAGATATAGAGATAATACCCCAAAATAATAAAAAGGAACTTGAAAGAATTGACATGAAAGTATAACTTCAAAATGAGAAGGGTGAAAGAACCACTTAAAAATTCGACAGCCTTACGACGCCACTTAAAACTTCAAAATACTGAATTGAAAAGATCAAATGGGGACTATCATCATATGATAATAAAATATCAGTATGATAGATATTGAGATCATACCCCAACATAATAAAAAGGAAATTTAAAGACTTGACAAGAAAATAGAACTTGAAAATGAGAAGGGTGAAAGTATCCGTTACAAAAATTTCGGCAGCCTAACGACGCCACTTAAAATTCAATAAAAAAGAATTGACGAGATCAAATAGAGTATCTCATCATATGATCATAAAAGATCAGTATTATAGATATATATATATCAAACCACAATATAATAAAGAGGAACTTGAAAGACTTGACATGAAAATAGAACTTGAAAAATGAGAAGGGTGAAAGAATCCCTTAAAAATTTGGCAGCCTAACGGCGCCACTTAAACATTCTTAAGATGAATTGATGAGAGAAATAGGGGGTCTCTCATCATATGAACATTAAAATGGAAGTAATATGAATATATAAGAACATAATCCAACATAAGAACATGGAGCATAAAAGAAATGACATAAAAGAGATTACTTCAAAAGAAAGAGAGAGGTCGGATCCCTTACCTTAAAACGCAACTCTTAAAACTCAAAGGTTTGGACCTTGAGGGCTTGGGGGGACCTTGAGAGGACTCCTTGGGAGGTAAGGAGACCATAAATTCATTGATAATGATTTTGGAGCCCAAAGGATGAGAGCATGGCTTGGTATTTATAGGGAAAGTGAGGGGACAAGGCATTAATGGCCAAGGGACACCTCACAAGTGCTTTTCTCAAAACCATGTGCTCTCCCATGGCATTTACCATGGAGTTAGGCCACATGGGCCCCCCAATACAATAATTCATCACCTTTGGCCGGCCAACCCTTAAAATATCTCATGACATCATCATGAAACAGTTATGATGTCATTAAACATACCAAAACCCTAAAACTATATTTTTACTATTCACTGAAAATTCAACTTTCTCAGAAAAATCCCAAAATTTCACCTTAACCAAATATCAATGCTCTGATTTCAAAAATGAACTCCATTTTATAAAAAATAATTTTATAAATATTTTTAATTTAATTTTTTAAATAAATACACTATTCACCGAAAATTCATTTTTTTCAGAAAAAACCCCAAAATTTACCTTAACATAATATCGATGCTCTGAGTTCAAAAATGAAATCCATTTTATAAAAATAATTTTCTAAATATTTTTAATTTAATTTTTAATTAAAAAGAACTATTCACCTGAGAAAACTAATACTTGAATAATAATTTATGAAACCTTTATTTAACCATTTTATTGAATCACATTACTTAATCAAGGTGCCTAGATTATATTAATACTTTCTTTAAGTGAGATTACTAATCCATTTGGAAACATTGCTAATCCTAATCATAAAATCACTATTCATAATTTACTATTCATCAAAAATCAAGTCGATCTTATTAGACTCTAAATTTCATACTGAACATAATTGTAGAAGAACATTTTTTGAAAATCATTACACATTTTTAATTATTTAAGGTTTACATATTTTTTTTTAAAATATCCTTTCTCTAAAATTCACCAAAAATATGCATACTATATTTATCCAGACATTTGAAAATTCATAAACTTCATCATAAGAAGAAATCCCAATTTTTTATTTAAAACAAAGGATTACACAAGGCAGTTACAGTCTCCTTAGATAGCCCCTTATCACACCAGCATAGGACCTAAGTGTAAGGTGTGATAAGGTGAGAGAATCTGAGGGAGGCTCGGCCAACATCGCACGAGTAGTAATTTCTATCAGTTTGAACTTCTCGCGAAGGCGATCTCGTTCTAGATTCACACGATGAAGTTCAGCTTGGGTTTGGTCCAGAGCAAAGCCCAGTGGTGCCACCTCCTTCCCAAGTTCTGTTAGATGGACTTCGATCGGTCCAAGACTACTGGGTGAGGCCATCAAATCTTTTTTCTATATTAATTAACCAAGATTACTTGTATCTAGAGACAATAATTGAAACTTTTAGTTTATAGCGGTCATCTTGACCAATGGTCATATAACAGTCAAAACCCAACGGTCTCATTTTAATTATACTCATGTTATCAAATGAAACATTTTTGTTGAGTATAAAAATAAAATAAAATAAAACAACACACAAAATTAGGAAACAAGATTTATTCAAAATTTCGGGTCGTTACATTCTTAATCTGAACTTGAATCTTCAAAATCACCTTGGGATGAATATGAAATATGACTATCTCAAATATATACCTTGTATCAGATTCCCTAATTTTAGTAACTCTAGGAGACTGAGATCTTTGAAATTCACTGAAATCAGAAATAAAACTCTATCTGAGAGATTCCAAATATGTTTTTGATACATAGTTTGAAGGAATATAAGGATTTGTTGTTAGAGGTAAAGATAACCTTTCAGGACAAGGCAATTCGACATATACATGCTCAGATCTAGTTGCTAGAACATCAGAAGGAAATTATTGTAGTTGTCCAGCTTCATTAATTATATTAACTAAATATACCATTAGATATATTCCAACAACTAAGATAGTAGGTCCACCATGCTCAGGTGGAATGCTATGATAATCATCACTACTATCCTCACCATCTGAATCAGGATGAAAAATAACAAGTAACTTAGAACTATTATTTGGACCCCCCTTGAATGAAACACCATACTTTATTATGTAATAAGGTTCATCTTTATAAATATATCTCTGTATAGAAAAATCTTGGGATTCCTCACCCAAAAAATATTCTATTGGCTCACCTCTAACAGAGTTAGCATCATCAGTTGGATGAATTGAACCAAATCTCTTCACATACCTAGATAAAATAGATATAAAAAGATATAAATGTGAATAATCCCTCTCACCACCACCACCACCATCACCATAATCATGAACTTCTGAGTCATGAGGTCCATCCCCATTTTCATCTTTAGAAACATCATACACTTCCACTACTTACGTTGATGTTTATAGAAAATCTAAAACTCTTCTTCTCCTAAGTCTTCAACATCCTCTTCTTCTCCTTCACTCAATAGGCTCTCTCTTTAAGGGAGATAAATATATGTAATAGAAGCTCCATATAACACATATAGACTCTTGACCACATCTGGGTCACTCCCTTCTTCAACAATAACATCTTCTTAAACTTAACAAACTTCGTCTTCTACTTCCTCATTAGAATAAACCATGATTTAATCTAGATCCAAGACAAGATCAACTATATTCTCAGTTCTATCATGGTGTTCCATAGGATTAAAATCCTGATAAATATTTTCATTATCTTTCAACTATTTCTTCATCCATGGATTCTAGTTGACTTTAATTCTTTTATAGGTAAATCTTATTAATAAAAAACAACCACATTTTCCCTATGTTTCCTTATCTTCATAAACTAAGACCTTAGCTTCCAATATAGCTGATACCAGGTTAGTATAGATCAAAGTGTTTAACCTAGATGAGGTCTTCCTCATCTCCATCATATGCACCATGAAATATCTACATAGATTAATTTTATCCCATATTTTCATAAGGAATAAAATAAATACATCATTATACAACATTTTTATAAAATACACTTTCTTAGGAAATAACATGTGCTGAATAAACTTGAACAAGATTCTACAATCACTATTGAGTTTTTTTGCAGTAGGTCTCCTGACTATACCATTTCAAGCTAGTTTTAGTAGTGCATCCTCATACAAAAAAACTCACTATCTCTTGGTATAGAACCTTGATATTCATAAGAGATACCTCTATGAGTTACATTGATACACCTATCCCATTATCTTGAAAAAAATTTAACCTCTTTTCCATCAATCATACCAAGAATCATATATTTATTCTCACAAAATATATACTCAGCATACTATTAAAAATGGTGAACCATCCTTGGATAAAATGGTCAATAATTATTCAAAAACCACTCAATCCATCCCTAGTCCTGATTCACCTTGTGACTCAATTACTTTCTTGAAATCAACCATTCCATATCTATTTATTTTTTCTAAAACTACCACTCAAGTCACAAGTTGAGAATTTTCTGGTTCAGTTGTAGCACGAATCGGTTCTCCATGATATTTCTTCACAGGTCATGATCCTTCAAGAGATGAAACTAAAAGGCACTTCACTCAAATAATTTTATTTGATTGAAAGGTTAAGGAAGAGTGAAATTAAGGGTGAAGGTCAGGATTGATGGGAAGTAAAATTGGATCAAAGGGTAGAAATGAACAAGATTGTTCTGAATCAGATTTAAGTTTTATTTTATCATTTTGGTATTTGATATTTTAAAATATTATAAAATATAAATAAATAAATCAAATAAATATCTTAATACAAAAAAATAGGACCGATAGAAAAAATAGAATTAGTAAATCGACCGGTAGATCACCTAATAGTGGATCACCAACTATGGATCACTAATGGTGGATATTCCAATGGTGGATCACGCAATGGTGGATCAACCAATGGTGGATCACCCAACAGTGGATAACCAATGGTGGAAATTCCAATGGTGGAAATTTTAAGACAAAGGATTAACCAAAATTTATCATATCCATTTCATGTTTCATATAGTTTAATCTCTCATAATTCATGGGATTTGTAAAAATATCAATAAGATAATGTTAAGTTCATTTGAATTTAAGAGTTACATCACATTTTTGGAAATGATTTATCAAAAAGAGAAATCTTATATCAATGTTTTTTTCTATAATGATATATAATATTCTTTGAAATATTTATCACCCTTTTGCTGTCACAATTTATAAGTACATCTATAAATTGATATCCATAGTCCGGAAAAGTGAATTTTATCCCCAGAATATGTGTACAAAAACTACTTACAGCTATGTACTCAGCCTCTATAGTAGATAGTGAAAAATAATTTTTCTTTTTTACTACACCAAGATATTAATGAGTTTCCCAAAAGGTGACACGATCAAGAGGTTATTTTTTCTATCAAACTTGCAACCACCAAAGTCTACATCTGAATAAATTACTAAATAAAATGCTTGTACCCTAGTATAGAACAGTCCAAAATTGGTTGTATACTTGAGGTATTTAGAAATATTGTGAATAGTAAGTAAATGATATTCTTTAATATTTTTTTGAAAATGATCACACATACACACACTAAACATAATATCTTGTTGACTAGAAGTTAAGTATAGTAAGCTTCCAATCATAACTCTATAAGTGGTTTGATCTAATGACTTTCCAGCTTCATGAAGATTCATCGTACAAGTTATACTCATGAGAGTATCACTAATTTTAGTACTATATAAACCAAAAAATTAAGGTCTTTAATGTACTTACTTTGATTTAAAATAATTCCATCTTTATTTTGAAAAATTTTAAAACCAAAAAATTTTTTTAGTTCACCCATTAAACTCATTTCAAATTCATTTTTCATAATTTTAAAACAATCAGTACACAATGTATTTTTAGAAGATCCAAAAATAATATCATAAAAATAAATTTGAACATCTAAAACATCTTTTGAAATTCCTTTTATAAATAGGGTAGGACCAGTCACCCCTTTTGAAAAACCATTAAAAATTAGAAAATAGATGAGACCATCATACCAATCTCTAACCATATAAGGATTTAGTTAATTGACAAACATGATTTTGAAAATAAGGATTTTGAAATCTATGGGTTGTTAAACAAAATCATCCTCAACTACATAACCATTTAAGAATACACTCTTAAAATCCATTTGATATAGTTTTAAAATCAAAATGTGCTGTATAAGAAAGAAATATTCTAATGGCTTCAAGTCTTGCCACTAGTGAAAATGTTTCCTCATAATCAATACCCTCTTCTTGACTATATCCTTGTAGAACCAATCTAGATTTATTTTTGACTATAGTTACCAACTTATGAACTTTGTTTCTAAACACAAACTTAGTTCCAATAGTCAGAGTGTCTTTAGGTATATCTATTACTTCCAAAAATCTATTCCTTTAAATTGTTTAATTTATTTCTACATTTTTATCACCCAAAAAATATTATTAATTGCATCATTAATGTTATTAGGTTCAAGTTATGATAATAATTATTGATATTAAACATCATTTATAAGATAAGGTCTAGTTTGTTCTCCTCTATCTAGTTCTCCAACTATTACATCTAGATGATGGAATCTATAAGTCATAACAACACTAAGAAAATAAAGGTATGCAAACATTATTATCTTCTATAGGTTCAGTTTTAGGTTTTTCCTCATTACTGGATGATTTTTCTTCTTATTTCAAATAATTTTCAGAATGTTTGGCATTGATATTTAAATTCAAGAGATCATATTCAAGATTATCTAAAGGGATATTAGGCTCATGTGGATCCATTTCATCAAATTTGATATGAAAAGTTTCCTCCATAATCTTGGTTATTTTATTAAATACCCTATATGATTTACTAGATACTGAATAACTAATGAAAATTCCTTTATCACTCTTGGATGAAACTTCGTCAATATTTTCATTAGTATTAATAAAAAATAATTTGAAACAAAAAACCATAAAGTAATTAACCTTTTGTTTTTTACCATTATATAATTCATAAGGATTTTTCTTTAAGATACGTATTATAAGAAATCTATTGATTACACAAAAATATGTATTCACAATTTTAGTTTAAAAATAAATAGGTAATCCATACTCATTAAGCATGGTTTGATTAATTTATTTAAGGGTTCTATTCATTCTTTCGACTACACTGTTTTACTTTGGGGCCATAAGAGAATAAAATTTATTATTATATCCATTTTTTTAGAAAAATGATTCAAGTTATTGATTTTTAAACTCACATCCATGATCACTTATTAATTATGAATTCTAATTTCACTATTATTTTCTACAGATTTAAAATAACTTGTAAAATAAGAACATACTCCAATTTTGTGAGCTAGAAAAAAGACTCAAGTATATCTTGAAAATTTATTTATAATAACATAAACATATGCTTCCCATTTAAGATAGAAACTCTAGAATATCCAAACAAGTCTATTTTAACCAACTATAGGGGTTGAGAAGTTGAAACTTATTTCTTTTATTTGAAATAGATTTTGTGATTTTTTTTGACATTGGTTATAGATTTTATCATGTGGGAATTATAGTTTAGGTAGATCCTTGACTAATACTTTTCTAGTTATCTTTCTAAGTGAATGAATATTTCAATGACATAGTATCCTATGACAAAGCCAAGATTCTTTGTGAAGGAAACTTAGATAGGAAATATTTTGTGAAAAAATGAATATAAATTTACATAAATAACATTATCATTTATTAAATTAGTAAAAACTTATGAATTTTTAGAATAAAAAATGTTGAAGGCATTATTTTCAAACTTAAAATGAAAACCGTCACCACATAGAGATAAGATGCTTGAAAAATTATATTTTAATCCATTTATAAATAAAACTTTTAAAATTAAAAAATAGTTTGAGTTACTAAATTTTCAAATAAAAATAATTTTTTCTTGGATTTAGGAATATACAATGACTCAAGAGGTTTTATAAAATAAGATATTAGAATTTTATAAATAAAAAACTTTTTTGTACTAGAAGAATAAAAATTAGTAGCATAAGAACTCAAGCTAGGAACAAAATTATTTTTAACGAACCTTCTCTATCCAGGTTGATACCCTATCTCAATGGTATATTTGGGTGTAGTTTAATTTCCAATAATCTATCTAAAAGTATTTATTTCATTGGTGAATATTTCTAGATCTTTATTTAATTTCTCATTAGAAAATTTTAACTTATTGTTTTCTTTTAGCATTTGATAATTTTATCTTTCCCAATACTAAGATCAGTTTTAAAACAACCAATTCAGGAATGCTACTTATTTTAAATATTTTATTTATCTTTATGTTCATTAAATGTATCTTAAAACTTATTATAGTATTCAAACATTTATTCATTGTTAATTTTTTCAAAAAGGTTTTCATCTCCATAATGATTATAAATATGAACAGGATAAGTAGGAAAAACATTTTATACCTTTGATGTTATTTTTCATAAAACACATGTTGGTGATATCATGCTTATCCTATTAGGTTGAATCTAAATCACTTGAACTATCATTTGAAGCACTCCAAGTTTATTTCATGGATTTATTATACCTTTTATCCTTATCCTTATATTTATTATTTAATTTTATATTAAGAAAGTCATCTTTGACATGACCCTTCATTTTACATTCATTGATGATTATTTAATTTGTAGTATCATCATTTTTCCAATCCTTTATACAATTACCTATGTTATCATACTTTCCTTTGTAGATGGGTTTAGTGAATAATTTATTCATTTTGTATATTTTTTTTAAATCTTCTAGACATGTGGTCCATTTAATCATCATTTACTGTAGGTGGCTCCTCATCACTTGATCTGTGAACTTTGATATTATTATTTTTTTTTGAAATAATAGTTTTAAAGGATACAAATTTCCACTTTGGTTCATCCTCCACTTATCTTTTTTTACTTTGAGTTCATCCTCATAGAACATAATCTTTCCTATTAACTACTAATCAAGTAACTTTATTACATCACATGACTCCCTGATTGACATTGATGTTTCTCTGTATATGTCATGTAAACACCTCAATAGGCGCATCACTTGATCTTTGTCAATAAATGGTTTTCCCAGTGACTGAATTTTGTTCATGATCTCATTAAACCTATGATACATATTATAAATAGGTTCATAATATTTCATATTATAAGTATCACATTTAATAGCATAAGTATTTAAGTGAATTTCTTTAACATTAGATGATCCCTCAGGAGAAACATCTAAACTATCCAAAATTTAAAAAAAGTAGTACATGAAGAAATTATATTAAATTTATCATCACCCAAAGAAAAATATAAAGAAATCATATATTTACAATTATTATTATAAGATACTTTAGTAGGACCACTCTATTCAGATCTAGCAATTTTGGGTAGTTCATATTTGTCTTCAATGATAGTCTAGATTTTGAAACCCATGCTTTCGATATGTACCTTCATTTTAATATTACACTAAGTATATTTTTCCATTAAAATAAGGAGGCCTATTCGCAGTAGATCCCCATTTTCTTTTATTATCCATAGTGAAATAATTTTATAAATAACAAAAATTTAAGATCTTTAAAAGACAACTAAATCACAATTGAAGATAAATTTAAAATCCTTTGATACCGAATTTTGTTTAGAGTGAGTAAATCAAGAGGGGGGGGGGTGAATTGAGTTCCCAATAAAAATTTATATTAAAAAAAATTAAAAATAAACCCCCTAAATTAAATAAAAACAGCCAGTTAATCAAAATATTAGAATTATATAAGTTTGATCTTTCATGAAATTTTTTAAAGTAGGATTAGAGATCCATTAAAACAGTATTTGAAATTACTATAACTTTTAAAAATAAATTACTTTATCAAAGAATACATGAACATAGGTTAATACTAACTATCAAAGTAACAATTTTATTTATGGATTTTGAAAAAAATATAGACTAATATTTGAAATTAAGAAAACAAAACTGAAACACACAGTGTAAATAAATCTCAGGTTCAGTCTCAATCCAAGACTTAAGACCCTCCACTTGAAAATGACTAACTTCCAAGGAAATTATTATAAAATAATCAGATCCAGAACCTAGAATGGGTTTTTAAAACAATATAACATAGGATGTCCAAGATCAAAGTCTCTTCAGTAGTTTTACATGGGTTAAAAAAATAACAGATCCCATGGATGACCTCTTCCATAGTTTCTATGTGTATACAAAAATATATAAATCATAGAGAGTGTGTCTATAACACTCTAGTTAAAGCATATGAATCGTTTTGTATAATTAAATAGAGCAATACAACACACTGCTCAAATTTAATGCATAAAATAGAAAGGGTAAAAGAGAAAATAGAAGAAAAATATGGTGATACTAGTTTTGAATATATTTAAATGCTTGAGGGTGCTCGTATTTGGATTGGTGAGGAGTTTGAACAAGTTTCTCTGAAAGTACAGGAAAATAGTGAGTTGCAAAGATCTTTTTTTTATCTGTAGATGCTCTGAATAACTTCTACATAGATCTCTTGATTTAGTATATAAGAGGTTATTGTTGTTCTATGTATTCCACTCTTTCAGAATCAGATATCTATCTACATCTAAGAGGCTATGAACACGAGTAAGTAATTTATGATAAATATCTCTCCAGATCTAAATATCTACTAAATAATAATAATATTGATATCCTGGATCCTTACACTAAGCACTAAATCAAGAAACTCTTACCTTTATCTTCAATGCAATTGTGGAGTGGTTTTAGGAAGAATGATTAATAAATCCATGTAAGACTGTCTGCATTTAATTCTTTAAACTAGCCACCAGAGGAATTAAATTTGAATGGAAGACAGAACAATACAAGTAGCATACTATTGGTGATCACCTCTAATGAAAGTATAGAACAATAGTAGATATGACTAATGGTATCATGGTTTAGCATTATATTTTTCAATATTAGATCATATAAAATAATGGTATCATGATCAAAAGTAGATTGAGTCCAGTGGTAGAAAAGCTCTGGAGGTAGTATAGCTGGTAGCAGCATATCTGGTGGCAGCACATCTGGCGGTAGCATAGCTGGTGGTAGAATATATAGGGGTTGGATATCTGGTGGTATCATAGCCGATGGTAACATATCTAGTGGTATCATATCTGGAGGTATCATATCTGGTGGTAGCACAAGCTAATGGAAGCACATCTATTGGTAGCACAACTGGAGGTAACATATCTGGTGGTAGCATATCTGGTGGTAGTAGAGTTGCCGATAGTATATTTGGAATTAGATGTAATATGTCGGTTTATCACATTGAACTAATGGTACACCATCACATCCAACAATAGATCTCTTTGAACTAACGATTGATCTTCATAAATAACAGTAGATATGTACTTAGAAAATTTTCTTTACAAAATTATATAATATCATAAAAAAGTAATCTCATTTTAATCATAATAAGATTGATTTTTGAGTATTAATATAAGGAGGTTCTAACAACTTTCATGACAATTGTTTTTGAATTATGAAGATATTATGATGAATAAGGAACATATTGAAGTAATCTATTCTGGCGTTAATGATGCAAAATATTCAACATAGTTTTAATGGAAGAATAAGACCTTCAAGTAATTAATCTAAGAATTAATTCATCTAGAGTAGTGTTCAAGGAGGAGTCAACGAAGGTTCTCTATTTTAGTCAGTGTTATTTCTATTAAAACATTATAAAGGAAGTGTTCCTAGAACTAAGTTATTATAATTAAAATTAGTAATCCACAAAATCTAGTGATGTATAGTGGATCTTGGAAGATCGACACATATTTGGTGTGTAATACTTTGATGCGTCCCTTTGGGGAGAACCAAATAAAATCTATCATGTTCTACTATAATTTTATACACATATATATTTTTAATTTATATGGTTCAATATGAGAGGTCTAACATGTTCCTACCATCATGGGGAAAAGATTCTTAAATTGAAATGAAAAATTGAAACTCTAATTCACACCTCCCCACCCTAGGTGTCAAAGGGTATAACAAGTCAAAACCATTATTATTTGACTATATTATTCTATGTTTGATATATTCTACCACTTTTAATATCTCATATGATTTTTTTTTTTTTTTTGGAATTAATTTTTTTATCAAAATATAATTCTTTGATTAATTTCTTACTTGATAAAAATGTGACCTTGATATGAATAATTCCCATCGTCAATATTGGATATTTCTTCTATATATCCATATTATTTCTCACCAAAAATTCTTTCATTTATTATTTTGATAGAAATATACGCATCCTCCCCCATACCATTCATATTTCTCTTTATCATCATTTAAAAGAAAATTTTATAGTTAATTTATCAATGTGGGTTTATTTAAAACCATTAAGATATGATTAAAATATACTTATTTACAATTTTATATATTTTATATAATATGATCTACATTTCTTATACTTGAACCTTATTTATTTTAAATGTTACATTTTTAGGATTTTTATTTTTAGGATAATTTTTTAATTTTTTATAAACATTTAAAAATTATTTTAAAATTGACTAGTAACTTTATTTTTACAACAATGTTTCCAAAATGTAAAGAGAACTCATTTATTATTTTTCTTCTATTTTACTTTATTTATCTAGAAGTTCCATAATATTTTGGCTATTTTACATCACTCTTGTTTAAACCTCTAAATTATTTTATGATACATCTCTTGTGTGTGATTAATGTTTGGGAATCATCCAATCCAATTATTGATCGCTTCTTATGAGAATCCTTACAGAACATTTTAAAACCTATTTTCCTTCCATGGGTTAATCAAGATTTATTGCATGATTTATTTATTATGGAATAAACATGTATGATTTTTCATTATGTGATGGGTGGTCCTAGAATTACATATCCTACCAATACATTTGGTAAAGCCCTGTATCTTATGAGATTACTATGAGATGCGAGTAGGGATGCTTGATCCAATTTTTTTTATGGTATACCGTTAGTGATTCCCAATCCACTATTTTATGGGACATGTGTTAATATTCCTAGTCCACTATGTTATGATGTTCCTAGTTATTAAAATTGATATAGTTTATGATTTATATTCTTATATTTGTGCTAGAATCCTATGTTATTTTTCCATGGATCATTATTATTCTCTTATGATTACAAATTCATATTCCATGGTATGTGTTATTATTTCATGATGATTATTTTTTTGGTTCCAAGTTAAAATTTCTTTTTAAATAGTTATTTTATCATTCCTTATGATCAATTTATATGATTCGACAATCCTTTTCTGTTAATCAGTATTTATCTCATGTTCATGATTTCCCCCATGTATATATTATAATGATAACATCTTCATGACTCATTGATATGTTTTCCATTATATATCATTTGAGATCAAACTTTTGTTATGTTTTATATTTTTTAAAGTACTTATATATATGAATATATCTAGGAAGAAATATTGTTTGGACATTTTTATAGAATATTTTGAAGTTTTATTATGTAATAAGGAATTTATGTAGCTAATATCTAAATATAATAATCCATTACATCCAAGGAGTGTATTTATCTATGAGATGTAATTTTTAATTGTGTTAAAATCATGTAATATATATGAATTTTATTCTTGTATCATCTTAGTTGGTATGCGAGTTGTATTTAGTTATTTTTTTCGATTATGTTCAAAAGTATAAGAGAATGAAACATAAAAGAAACCTAGGTTGAACTATAAGTGCCATTGGTTGAAGTGAAAATGACACAAAGTAACACATATTATGTTTGATCTCCTACATTCATTTGAATAGTTTGTCTAAAATTATTAAGATATTATTGTTTATTTCTCTTGTTAACCCTTATGTATTTAGTAAATGATTGGAATTTAGAGGAACTAAGTAAAAATGAGTGCAATGGATAATGCATATATTGTACCGGTGAACATACAAATGGGATCTATGATTTACTATAAACCTTCTTGGATATGATATATTTGGTTATGAGAAATAATATGAAGTAATTAAAGCTTCCAAACACACCAAATAAGAAACAACTTACTATTGAGTCCTTCAAGTGATAATGACCACCATCATTTAGTGGATCTTATGATCCCATAACCATTGATAAAGAGATCTATGTGATAGAAAATGTATTTTATATTCTTTAAGGATTAGATAACGTTATATTAATTTCAGTTTTTTAAAATTTTGAGGGTGAAGTATACCAGTAGTTGACCTTAATAGAAAAAATGAAGTAAAAGGAAGAAATTGACTCTATGGAATGTGGGGAGTTTAAAAATATATAATTTAACAAATATTTTCCCTAAAATATTCATTTAAATATGGAGTGATAATTCATTAATCTTAATAATAAGGATAGATAATTTATCAACATATATGAAACAAGATCTATGATACTTGAAAGGCACTCCTTTGGTTTTATTATCAATCGAGAAAGCAAAATATTTCGATTTATTTAGAGGTTTAAAAAAAATTCTCTACAAAGCATTATCTATAAGAAACATTGGAAATTATAAAGAAATTTTTAGATGTTCACTTAATGTGGAAGTTAAAAATAGAGAATCTAATTATTCTTTTGGATTTATAAAAAATAAAAGGGAAATGAAGTTTCATGGAAACTCAAATGACAAATCACATGGCGGAAACAATTTCAATTACCGACATGAAAATGGTGTGAGAGGAAGCATCTTGGGAATTAACTAAAACAAATATGAAGATATTTGACCTATAGTTTTTCAGGACATAAAGTATAAAATTTTGAAATAAATATATAGAGGGTAATTACTAAAATGATAGAAAAAATGTCACAACTAATGCGCCACACATAGTTCAATGATTCAAATATATGGAATTCAGACATTATAAAAATAAATGAATCAATCTATGAGTTAATATGGAATCATGTCTAGATACCATCAGGACCAATGGATAATGTAAAGGATTATGTAATCACTATCATCAAAGTTTATTATCATAATGAAGTGGTGAAAGTTACACTCATTATACACTCAAGAACATTGAACACCATATTTGATTCTAGTTCTTCACATTCCTTCACACACTATAAGTTTGTGAAGAATATTGATCTATTACCTAAAACCTTAGATATTGAATTCTTAGTGAAAAAAACAGCGGTGTGATGATGGAATAAAAAGTAAATAACTCTTTCTTGATTATTTTTTGTGGGAAAATACTTTATATAAATATAGTTATTCTTCTCTTATTAAAATTCAATATTATATTGGGCATGGATTCGATTACTTTATATTGATATCATATCAATTTTTAGGATAAGGAAATATTAGTTCATATCCCAAATCATTCCATGATCAAATATCGATACAATAATGATTATGAATTCCTATTTCTGACTAATTCATTGATATAGGTCTTGATACACAATAATAAAGGATATTTTGTGGAAATGATTAAGGGGAAAATTTATATTAAAGACATGCCTTTTATTAAAGAGTTTTCCAATGTATTTCTTGAAGATTCACAAACTATTCCCCTAAAACTCAAGGATGAGTTTTCAATTGAATGCATACTGAGTTCTATGCATATATCAAAGAGTCTTTAAAAAATACCCCCATTGAATTAGAGGAACTAGTAAAGAAACTTCAAGTGAAATTGGAAAAAGGTTTTATTCACCCAAGGGATTCTTCATGGGGTGATCCAATCATATTTGTTAATAAGAAGGATAGATTAATACATTTTTTCATTTATTATTAAGATATTAACAAGATAATGATCAAGAATATGTGTCCTATGCCCTGTATTGATGACTTGTTTGATAATATTAAAGGAAATCAATACTCTTAAAAATTGGTTATCTAATTTGGATATCCTCAACTAAGGGTGAAGATGGATGGTTTACTCAAGAAAACATTCTGCACAAGATATGGATACTATGAATTTATAACACCTCCCTTTAGAATTACAAATTCCCCTTCTATCATTATATATTTTATGAACATAGTCTTAAGAGATTAACTTGTTAAATTAATGGTAGTCTTAATTAATGATATTGTCATATATTTTAAGATAAATTAATAAAATGAAAATCATTTTAGGATTGTACTAAAATCCCTATGAAAGGAGAAAATATATACCAAGTTCAATAAGTATGAATTTTGGCTCAAAAAAGTATCCTTCTTGGGTGATATAATCACAAGATAGGGTATACTGGCATATCCTTCAAATATAAAGGTGATTAAACAATATCCTAGAACAATGACCATAATAGACATCTATAGTTTTCTTAGATTGGAGGGATATTACTAGGACTTTGTGAGAAATTTGTCATGATTATCAAATCCAATAACAAAGTTAACATATAAGGTTGTAATGTTTCTCAGGGTAGATTACTGAAAATAAAAATTCAAGGATATTAATAAGAGATAAGTTATTACACCTTTACTCACACTACCCTATATTGGAGAAGGGTTTGAGAAATATAGTGATTCATCAAATAAGGGCTTGGGATTTTTCCTTATAAAAAATTTAAAGGTGATATCTTATGGTTTTTTCTAAACAAGGAATCTATTGAAAAATTACATAATGAATGATATGGAGTTATCCATGGTAATTTTTTACAATAATGTTTTTGTGACATTATATTTATGGATATAAGTGTGATATATATACCAATTAAAATATCATAAAGTATATATTCAAAAAAATGAGTTGATCATGAACTAAAGAAGATAGTTCGAGTTAATAAAGGTATATGATTTCTTAAGACATTATTATCTTGGGAATCCAAACAAGTTCGGTAATTCTATATACAAAAAAATAATTCTTCCTTATCAAAGAGGATGATTGAAAGAGACCAAATCTTTATGAATTTTAAAATGATAGACATTGAAATCATAAAGTAAGGGATGGAATCATACCTTTCTGAAATGATTTATATATCATACATCTATGTGAAGATGAAGTAGGAACATAAAGATAATATTAATCTATATAAGAATGTAGGAAATTTCCTATAGTTCAACCATGAAAAATATAGAGTTATAAGATTTAGAAGAAAGATAAATGTCCCTTCCATGACAATGATAACGAATGAGATTTTGGATAATGCACATATACCACCATTCTTTATTAAAATAGGTATAAAAATGATGTATAGTGATGTAAATGTGAATTTTGGTTTGGATAACATGAAGAGGGATATTAAAGATAATATATATTTATTCTTGGTATGCTGGCAATTTACGGTTGAATATCTGAAGTCAAAGGGGGGGGGGGGATGCAACCATTACCCATAAATATAGGGAAAAGGGAAAACATCACTATATATTTTCTCATTGGTCTCCACAATAATTATAAAGTAAATAGTTCTACAAGGATAGTGGTGGACCAACTTACAAATTTGGAAAACATCATTTCTATTTAAGAGGGTTTTTTAATCCATCAACTTTCCAAGTTATACATAACGGAAGTGGAAAGGATATATGGTATTCACCATTCAATCTTATCTAATTTGTATCCTATTTAACACCTAATTATTTTAGTATCAATTTATCTTTAATTAAATAATATGTTAAATATCTTGTTTCACACACAACACCAAACCAAAACAAACTGGGATATGTTTTATTAAGATAAATAAAACCTCTGTAAAGTAGCTGTTAAATTGATGAGTATAAATATAGGTGACCAAATTATAAAATATATATATAATTAAAAATAAAATTCACTTTTAATACCAATTCACCAATGAAATTGAATTATTATAGCTAAATAGCTAATAAGATCATTTTATACATAAAAATGCATTTTCCTAAACATTTTCTTTTTAAGCGCTATGTATTTTTATTTTAAAAAATAAATATATTATAGATTAATGATGATAAAATATATTTTTATAAATGAATAATATATTATCATTAATTTAATTATTAATTAATAGAAAATAAGAACAAGAGTCATTAGTATTTGAAAAATTTATTTCTCTACAAAAGCAGTTTTTTCTTTATATTTTTTATTTTCAATTAAAGCTTAAATTTATTAATTTTAGAATTTTAATTTGTTTAAATAAATGTAATTTTTTAATTAAGAATGTAAAAATTATCTTAGTATTAATTTTTGATTTTTGTTTCTGAAATAGTTGATTTTTAGGTGAATAGTACAAAATAACGATTTTATAAATACTGTGACTTTTTTGATATCATTAGGATATAAAACTGAATAAAAAGTTTATGAAACGTTTTTAATTATTAAATATTTATTTAACATGTGAAATTTTAAATTTAAAATATTAAATTTAATTTACAAAATTTTATTTGAAAATTGTGAAGTTAAGTTATATTTTTCTCTAAAACCAGTTTTATTACATACCATGGAAGGAGTGACTTGCTATTGAATCTTTCATGAGAGAACATCCAACCTCTGTTGGATTTTCTAATCCACTTATTTTAAAGCAATGTATTAATAAAATTAAAAATATATTTTTTATTCTCTAGTGTAATGAAATTTAGAAGTTTTTTATGGATGTTTATTGTTTGGAAGGTTAGGCTAACCAATGGTTGAATCTCATTAAGAATACAAAAAAGGAGTATATAGAATCTATAGAATGAAAAGATATCAAGAAAGTATTATTCAAAAATTATTTTCATACTATTTTCTTAAAGTTTGAGAGAGAATTCACTTAGTTAATACAAAAAGAGGATAAACCCATTGAAACTTACAAATTATACTTCACATGGTTCATATGGAATTCCTATGATTTTATCTCGGACCTTAAGAGTAAAATTGATTATTTATTTAGTGTATCAAAGCAATTTCTTCAAAATTAATTATCAATAAGAGACTTTGGAAACTATTGAGAAATTTTTAGATGTGAATTAATGGAGGAGATGTAAACCGGGGACTTGCATTATTTTCTATAGAGAAGTAAATAAATATTGAGTACCATGGAAGTTCTGATGATAGGCCATATGGGGGAATGGAATTACAAATGCCTACATGTAAAAAATGTGGGCCAAATCACATAAGAAATTGCCTCAAGGGAACATGATAATGTTTTTGGTGTGGAAGTCCTGGTTATTGATCTAATAACTGTTGAATTGGGATGAGAGATATGCTAAATACAAAGGTGGAAAAAAAGTCCATAACAAATGTGCCACCCACACTCCAATGCTTCAATTAAAAGGAGTTTGGATATTACACAAATTAATGAACAAACCCTATAGGTAATGAATAAAATAGGCCACTAACCACCTAAACTAAGGTATCAAGGAAGAGTGTATACTATCACTACCACTAAGGTACATCATTATAATTATGTGATGCAATGTACACTCATTCCACACTCTAGATATGTTAATTCCTTATTTTATTCTTGTTCTTTGCATTCTTCCATATAATGAATGTTTTCTAAGAATATTAATTGACCACCCCAAGCATTAGATATTTAAATATCTATGAAAACACCTGATGGTATGATTATTAAATCTAAGATATATAACTCTTCTCGAATAATTTTTTTGGGGAATCTACTTCATGTAGATCTAGTTCATCTTCCCTTGGTTGAATTTGATATAATATTTGGTATGGATTGGATTTAACTACATAGAGTGCATATCAATTTTTAAGATAAGGAAATTTAATTTCATATTTTGAATCATACTATTATTAAACATCAATATAAGGATGATCATGAACTACCTTTGGAATAAAATTCTATAATATTGGTCATGATACCCAACAATGAGGGAAGTCTTGCTCAAATGATCTGGGAGGATGTCAACATTTATTACATGATTATTATATGAGAATATACTAACATATTTATTTATTAAATACCTAGTATTCCCATAGATAATGAGGTTGAGTTTTTGATTAAACTCATATCTATATCCACACCTATATCAAGGAGGCCTTACAAAATGTCCCCCATTGAGTTGTAATAATTATAGAAGCAGCTATAAGAGAATATTGAAAATTTGTTTATATGATCAAGTGATTTACCATGGGATACACTATTCCAAATTTTAAAAAATAACTACATATCAATACATATTTTCATTTATTATCTTAAAATTAATAAAATCACAATCAATTATAATTATTCTTTACCATACATCAACTATTTTCTTGATCAACTTAGAATATCTAAGTAATTTTCAAATATTGACCTTTAATCGAGATATCATCAGTTAAAGGTCAAAATGGAAGATATTTCCAAGATAAATTTATATATTAGGTATGAAAAATGTGAATTTATAGTGATTATATTTGGGATTATAAATCCCCCAACCATATTCATCGATCTAATGAATAGTCTTTAGAGACTACCTTGATCAGTTTTTGGGTGTCTTCATAGATGAAATTATCATATATTAAAATATAAAGTAAGATAATGAATATCATTTAAATATTGTGTTTAACACATTAATAAATGATAAAATTTATTCCATGTTTATAAAGTGTAAATTTTGGCTATAAAATTATCATTCTTTGGTCATATAATCACAATCAAGGGAATATCTATAGATCCTTCAATGGTGGAAGTTATTAAACAATGAGATATATTTTTTTCTTGGGTTAATTAGTCTTCATATATAATTTTTGAGAAATTTATTACTTATATACAACCCAATAATCATATTAAAAAAAAGTAAATAAAGTTATTTTGGACATAAGATTGTGAGGAAAGTTTCATGGAACTAAAGAAGTTTTTGGTCACTGTACTTGTCATTACATTACCCTATGGTGGGGAAGGGTTTGTAATATATAATTATGCTTCATTTAAGGGTTTGGGATTATTAATCATGAAAAATTATAAGTTAATTACTTATACCACACATTAATTAAAAACTCATGATTAAATTACCCAACACATGATTTGGAGCTGAAAACAGTGATCTTTGTATTAAATAATTAGTGGAATTGTCTCTATGGTGAGAAGTGTGATATATATAATGATTAAAAAAGATTGAAATTAATATTATAGTAAAAATATTTAAATATTTTCCAAGGTAGATGGTTGAAACTGATTTTGGACTATGACTACTCATTTCATTACCACCTGGAGCAGGCAAACAAGGTGGTTGATGCTTTGAGCTTGAAAGATCATGGTACATTATCCATGATGAGGGTTGAATAAGACTTGTTATTATTGTATTTTAAATGAAAAATCCTTAAGTCATAAGTTAAATGGAGAAATATTATCATTCCCAAATTACTTCTTAATAATCTATTCACATGAAGATAAAAAATCCCAGAAAGATGATATCAAGCTATAAAAAAAGGTTTCGAGTATTCTTGAGTAAAACATTAATAAAGATGGTTTTATAAGGTTTGGAAATCAGATATGTGTACCATTAAAACCATAATTTAAGATAAAACTTTTGGATTATACACATAACTCATCCTTCTTGATTCATAAAATAAGAATGAATATGTATATAGAATTAAAACAAAACTTATGGTAGGATAACATAAATAAGTAGATTTAAGAAAAGAAATCTTGATTCCTAGAATATTAAAAAGTTATGGTATAATGGCATAAGTATAATGTGATGACTAAACCATTCCCCATATGTCATGACCTGAAATCTATGGGCCATGAACCCAGTCATTTGATCCCATGGGTCTCCTAAAATATCTTAGTTTCTTTCCCAGAACACCATAGGCTATTACCCACTAGGGTCAATTATTAGACTAATGAATATCCCTAGAGGGCACAACATGTTATTTATGTTCTCTTTATACCCACTCACACACATGTCAGTAAACTTTCTAGGAGGCCACCCACCCTGACACTACTCCAAGCTAAGCATACTTAACCGTGGAGTTCTAATCAGGTAGGATCCTAAAAATAAATGTACATGCTACTAAAATGGGTAGTGAAATTTACTTTATTATGTCTCAATTTTCATGGCATGTTACACTCTCCAAACTTTTAAAGTATAACATCCTCAATGTGGGACCCAAAATTCAAACCCAAATAGTTCCACTACACTTATAGATGTGTATTGGCTATAATACCATTTTTCAAAGCCTAACCTCTTGGGCTATGAACTTGGTTATATGACCCCATGGGCATCCTATAATACATTGGTTTCCTTTCTATAAGACTAAAAGCTATTAACTACTGGGATCACTTAGTAGACTAATGAATATCCCTATAGGCCGACACATTTTCTTTTAGTGTGCTTTTTCCTAACTCACATACACCCCAAGATACTTCCTAGAAGGTCACCCATCCGGACACAACTTTAGGATAAGAATGATTAACTATGGAGTTATAATTAGGAAGGATTTTGAAAATAAAGATTCAACTTGTTGACATGGGTAGTAAACTTTAGTCTATTAAGACTCACTTTTCAGGGGGTACTACACCACACTAGAGGATATGTTGAGGTATTTTTCAATGTGTTTAGAAGGATATTGGGATAAACACCTATCATTGGTTGAGTTCTCATATAAAAACAATTTCTATTCTACCATTCATATGGAACCATATAAGGGTTTGTATGGGAAGATATGTAGGACTCTAATATATTGGGATGAAGTTAGAGATAAGAAGATGATAATACCTAATCATGTATAAGAAATTATGGAGAAGGTTCAAACCATTAAAAAACATATCAAAGTAGTATAAATTCAAAACAAGTGTAATAAAGGTAATCTTTAATGTGATCTAATGTTTAACGTTAGTGAAATGGTGTTCCTCCTAATATATCCTTTGAAACAAGTTTCAAAATTTGGGAAGAAATAGAAGTAGAGACCTAGGTATATCAGTACCTTTGAGATCCTTGATCATATCAGGGATCTATCTTATTACTTTTCACTCCCTATGGAACTCTCCCAAGTACATGATTTTTTCTATGTAGCACTTCTGAGGAAGTTCATACAAAACCATTCACATGTACTAAAATTATAATTTCATCAACCGGAACATGATCTCTCATATAAGAAAAAACTAGTGAAAAGTTTGGATTAAAGTGATAAAGTGATTCATAATAATACCACCTATATAGTCAAAGTTCTATGATGGAATCATAAGTTTGAGGAATCTATATGAAAACCTAAGGATGTAATTATAGAAACAAATACTCACTTATTTTCATAATAGTAATAAAATTTCAAGGGAAAAAATATTTTTAAGGGGATAGAATGTAATACCCTAATAGTTTAGTATCAATTACTCTTTAATCAAATATTATGGAAAATAACTTGTTCCACACACAACACTAAATGAAAAAAAACCTTGACACATTTTATTAAGATAAATATAACTTCCATAAAGTAGCCATTACATTTATGGATATAAATAGAGATAACCACAATTTTAATATATAAAAAATTAAAAATAATGTTCAATTTTAATATTAATTCCATTATGAAATTAAATTATTATAACTAAATAACGAATAAGATCATTTTATTCTTAAAAATGTATTTTCCTAAAAAAATATATTTTTGGGTGCTATGTATTTTAATTTTTAAAAAATAAATATATTATGGATTCATTATGATAAAATATATTCTTTATAAGAAATATATATCAATACTAAGTCAATTAGTAATTAATAGGAAATAAGAATAAAACAATTAATATTTGAAAAATTCATTTTTCTATAAAAGTAGTTTTTCTTTATATTTTTCATTTTAATTTAAAGAATAAATTTTATTAATTATAGAATTTTAATTTTTTGAAATTAAATAATTTTTTTAATTCATCATGAAGAAATTATATTTGGATTAATTTTTTTATTTTTATAAAATAATTTATTTTTAGGTGAATAATATAAAATACCGATTTTAAAAATACTAATACTTTTATGATATCATTAGGATAAAATCATGAAATAAAATTATATAAAAACTATTTAATAATAAAATATATATTTACTATGTTAAATTATACTTTAATAATATTGATTGTAATTTAAAATCCTATATTTTACAATTTAGAATATAAGCTATATTTTTCTCTAAAACCGTCTTCAATGTGTTATTCATTCATTATTTTAAGATAAATTTTTTTCACTTTTAGAAATTTAAAATTACGAAATTATTGTAATATTTGGAATTAAAATATTCAAATTATATATTTAGGGTAATTTTTTAGTCAAAAACATAGTTAATGAGGTAAAAAAATGAGTTACTATGGTAAAAAAAATGAAAAAAATTTAAAATAAAGCGCAAAGACCAAAAGAATGTTCAAAACATGTTCTAAAATGAATATTTTAGGTTTTTATTAACTTAAACATACCTAATAACCATTATTGTACCCTTTTTGATCCACTCTCTATTTGATACATCTACTCTCATTATATTAAAATGTTATATGTATGAAAATACCGTTTCCTCCACTTATAAAATAGGCCTTACCCCACCCCTTTAAGATCACTCTAAAATTAGAATTAATCATGAAACTATACCCATTATACTTACACTATATCCCTATACCACTTTCTTCCACCCCTTGATCCAAGTAAAATCTCTGGGTCCACCATATCCAAGAAGTCCTCCATGGGGAAAGATCAAGTTTTCAACATGAGTACGAATCATTCCATAACCTATTTTCTCTTATATATTTATATTAAAAATATATTTTTTACATTATTATATAATTATTTTTTTATTTTTTTTATAATTAATGTTATTATTTTTATGTAATAATCATTATCCCCCTTTCCCCTTTATCTAGTAGAAAAATGAAAACGTCTTTGGTGCATATATGCAGAATACCACCTATAAAAAGTGTCATATTTAATTTTTCATAACCACATTACATGGATGTTTCTAATAGGATATTTAACAAGTAAATATAATATTTATAAAATTTTTATTATTATGAAATTATAAATCATTCTTTATTTTCCTTCAATTCGTTGGGAAACAAAAATATCGTCCATGTGTACACACTGTCTAACAACTCCATGGAATGATGTAATTTTATTTTCATAACCACCCTACTTGGATTATTATAATAATTTATAATATAAGTTATATTATTTTTATAAAATTATTAAAATTATTTTTGTTTTATGTTAATATTTAACATGTTATTAACATACTGAATTTTTATCATAAAAAAAATACTAAAATAAGATTGTTACTGATTCCATCTTCATGAATCATGACTAAAATTAACATGGAATGAAATTATATATTTATAAATCATTATAATGATTGTATTCCATTAACTTGGATAATATTAGAATAATTAACTTGATTTCAATGAATGTGAATCAACATCGGCATTTTAAAGAATGCTTGAAATAAACCAAAAAAAAACACTAACATCCGATGATGAAAATAAACATTAAGTAAACAATTAATATATAATGAATGATTATAATTAAAGAGTATAAATTTTCAAAGATATGAATTATATTCTAAAATTGGTGATTATGATGGTTATTTTTATGATAGAGGATATTAAAACAATTTCACAGAAGATGAGAGTAATGGTAAGAGGCTCTTATGGACTCAACTTCTTTTCCTGAGTTATAATGATTCCAATTTGACTATTGTTTTAGAATGGAGTTTTATTATTTTATATTATTATTTTATATTATTATTTTATATAATTATATTATAAAACATTTCTTCCATATTCTGTAAAGAATGAAATTAATATATTTATTTTTTCATTAAAATGATGACATTCAGAATAATTCCCATCTTCTCCAAGAAAGATCTTTTTCTTACACATCCATATTATCTCTTCGTGCCAATGTTATCCTTTATTATTTTGAAATAAAAAAAAGTTTTATTTTTTTTATCTTAAAAATTATATTTAATTATTTTTATGTGGAAGATTTATCACTCTTTTATGATGTGGGTTTCAATAAATTTATTTTTAAAATGTTGAAAATGTTTTTCCTTTCTCTATTGTACATTTTATTTTACACTCCACATTTCCTTTGGAAAAACTTTATGTTCTTTTTCATGGATTATTTTCTTGATATTTATTGTTAATTTTTTTAATATTATTTTTTTAATTAATTAGAAATTATATTATCAAAATAGACTCATAACTTACTCTTTTTAAGATAATATTATGAAATGTTTTCTAAAGTCTATTTTATGTTTCACTCACATTTTCCTCTTTAACTAAAAAAGATTTAAAAATTATAAAGTTTTGTATTATAAAGAAACCTAAAAATTATTTTATGAAATAATCCTTTTGGTTTATTGAAATTTTGGTACGAAAGGATCTAGTTTTTATTTTATGTTATGCAATACCATTTGGAAATGATAAAAAACCCATTTTCATTCCATGGGTTCTTCATGATATGATGTATGATTGTTTTATTATGGAATACATATGTATGAATGATAATTGGTAGGGTCCTATATTCCCCTACAATATATTATTTATTGTTTAATATCTCATAAGATAATAAGTCATTGGTATTCTTAGATTTGTTCAAAACTCAAAGGGTGGACATGCTTGGATTTGTTCACGACATAAATGGTGGACATGATTAGATTTGTTCATAACATAAAGGGTGGACATGATTGTATTTTTCACAACATAAAGTATGGAAAAGCTATATTTTTTCACTATAATAGGGTATATATACTTGATTTTTTTACAAAGTGATGTTTCCCTATGCTTTTGTATACTCCATAATTTTTTATTATTCAATATTTGAAAGGCATGACATATATCTATGTCATATTACATTTATTATGCTCCATGACTCATGTTTATTATATCATAAACTTATTCCATGTTACAAGTTTGATCATTTGATATTACATTTCCTTTTATCATGACATATTAATAATTATTATTCTATAATGTTTTTAATATGATATTTCTCTTATACACATGTTTTATCATATTATTATGATCTAATACCCGATTGTACGTTGATAAGTTTTTCCCATACCTAGCATTTAATATCACCCATTTCTTATGTTTCCATTACCCAGGTTATAAAGATTTGTATAACTTATGATATGTATATAAGGGAGTCTGGTGTGTGTCAATTATAGAGAAATGTTTGTGATCATTGTAAAATATATTGTTTAAGTTAATATCCCACAAAGATACTAAACCTTTAGTTATTAGTATCAGGTGTTTATTACGAAATTTAAGGTTTTACTTATGAAAATTATGTAAATAAAGATTTGTTTAAATTAGGTAATCTCAATTTATATTAATTTCTATGTGTAAAGTAAGAAATTTTAGCACTATATTCGAGAGTGTAATTCTTGGGCACGTCATTCAAAGTTTATTTCAAAGTTCCAAAGGAGTCTTTAAAAAAAATAAAATGAAATCCTAGGCTTTATAATAACTAATAATTCTTAAATTTATAGTTATTATGAAAGGGATATTAATAATTTTTAAGATATACTGAGATACTTATTTATGAATTTCAAAAGAGGTTGGGATCAACATATTTCTCTCGAAGAGTTCCCATAAAATAATAGTTTCCACTCAATAATTAAAATGGAACTGTTTGAAGGTATTTAATTTATGAGATACATAAATCCAACTTTTTGGGTTGAAGTTGGAGAGAAAAAATTGTACGGACTTGATTATTCCTAAGATATTTGAGTGAATAATTAAACCATTCAATGACATATTAAAATATAAAAAAGTTGGAAAAAGATTTATATAAATACTCATTGTTGAGATATGAAGTTTGATGATGGTGACTAAGTAATTTTTCATATAACACCATATAATAGGATTATGAGATTTGGGAATAATGGAAAATTTATCCCCAAAGACATCTTCCCCTTTTAGATCCTTGATCATGTGGGTTAATATATTATCATCTTACACTTGGACCAAATCTCTTACAGGTACATGATGTTTTCCATTTATTACTTTTGAGGAAGAAAAAACTTGATCCCTCACATATAGTAAACTTAAAATTTATACAACTCAAACATTATATATCTTATGTGGAATAACTAGTAGAGATTTTGGATCATAGAGACAAAGTGATATAAATCGATACTACTCACCCGGTCAAAGTCCTATAGTTAAACTATATGTTTTAGGAAGCTACATGGGGACATACATATTCATTGGGAAAAAAGCACCCACATTTGTATTCATATGAGTAATGAAATTTCAAGAAAGAATTTTTTTTATGGGGTAGAATTTATCACCCCATATTTTCAGTGTAAAACTATCTTTTACAAACCACATTTACTGGATAAATTTTTTTACAATAACATTTATCAAAAACGAAAAATAATTTATTCCATTAATGTGGAACATTGCAATAAAAAATGAAATGCATTATAAGATAACATAAATGAAACATAATTTGGAAAAATACAGAAGGAATAAAACCATTGGTAAATGAAAATACTACAAGTTGGAAATTCTCATCATCTTAATTTTCTATGAAAACAATAATTTTGATGATAATTATATAAAGAATATAAAAAATTAGAAATAAAACAATACTATTGATAATTGGAATAAGAGAATGAGATGAATGAATTTTATGAAGTATGTAACATTATATATTGGAATACATTATAATCATTATATATATGACCATTGGTTATATGGTTATTTTTGTATGAACGTTATAAATATATGGATGTTGGTTTTATAAGGTCATTTGGTATATACCATCATTAAATATAAAAAAGGATAATGGAGATAAATTATAATTTTAGTGAAAATAATACTTAATACTCAATTAAAATATTAATCCTATAATACAACTATTGATATGGTGGGTATAGATAAAAGTAATAAAATTGTTGATTTTATATAGAATGAAAGAAGATATGACATCAAGTAGTAGAAGTATTCCATATGAGGATTATTTATCCCGACATGGGAAAGATACCAAATCACTTGCGATTTCCCTTGACTAAGATCAAATGATCTTTAATAAGTATAGCTTGAGAAAAATCATATTTGGAATAAGTTTAAGCACATGAAAATCACTATATGATCTATCCTAACTGAATCACCACCCGCGACTACAACCGTTACATATCTCTCCATTAAGTCTTTCATAGATTTATTACGGGGATTTGTATGTCAAAGTTAGGATAATATCAACATGTAATTTTAAATTTATTAAATTAAATTTTAAAAGAAAATTTTTCTTTTTGATTATTAATATTAATATACTTGATTTAACACATTTTACATTTCTATTAAATTATTAATATTAAGGAATGGGTTTAAATAAATATATTCAAAAAAATAAAATAAATATTTTATTTGAAATTGACTTATAAAATTATGAGAATGATTAATTTTAATTAAATATGAATAAAATGTTTTAATATTAAAAATCGACACTTTTCAAATAATTTTTTTATATAAAATAAAATAAAATAATAACTATTTAATAATATTTTAATTTTTTCAGGATTTATAAATCTAAAAAAATAAATTAAAATTCACCTAATAATTATTACTTTCTAAGAAATAATAATAAATCTATTTTATTTTTTAAAGTATATTTGTCTAAAAATTTTTATTTATGCATTATGCATTTATTTTCTAAAATTAATTATAATAACTTTTAGAATTTTAATTTAATAAAATTTGTTTCATGTATGGAATCATCATGTAAAAATTAGGTAATAAGGTAAATTTTATTTTTTGGAAAATTTATGTTATTTGGTGAAAAAGTTAACCAACATGATAAAGGGTTAAATAAAGTAAAAGTGAAAAATTAAAGTGTAAATTAATAAAATGTCACTAGCCATATCTTAAAATTAGTTGTATGAGGGGATTCATGACCCATATATATTAGTTTCCACTTTAGACCCACTTTTATTGTAAAATTAAATCCTTCACAAATTAATGATTAGGTATTTACACTTCTCACATAAGGCCTTTAACAAGCGCGATTAAATGTTCTAAGCCTTTATCAGTTCTTAAGAAGTGATAATAAAGGTACACTTTATCAGTATTAAAGAATCATTGATAAAAGAATACTTTATTGGTGATTTTTTAGCACTATTAAAGGACACCCTTTATTAGAAATTTTATTTAGCGACGATAAAGTGTCCCTTTATCGGTGCTAAAAATAACACCTATAGTGATGGTACTTTATTTGTGCTAGTTTAGTACTAAAAAAAGGATCACTTTATTATCACTTTTCATAGAGCTGATAAAGGAATCCTTTATCAGTAACTTTGCTAGAACTTTTTCCAACTTTAATAAAGTTTTCCTTTATCAGTTCTATTACTAGCGGGGATAGTGGGCTGTACTACTACAGTGTGATGTTAAAATTTCAGCACATTTTTGCAGAAAAAATATAAAAAATAGGATCAAACATTAGAGAAAATAGGTAATTCAATTGAAATAAAATTTACAATATAAATACAAGAAAAAATCACTATATTATAGAAATTTTAAACTTTCATTTATTCAATTACATGAGTAAGTAAAAATTATCATAGACTTTCAAATACACCAATGTTCTTTTGTCTTTGGACGTTGATGCCTGATCATGAAATTAGTTTAAACCCCCCCCATCTGATGGAAAATAATGAACCTCTATAAGAAAACAATTCTTATGTTAGTAATACTATAATGAAATAAATTAAACAAAAAATGTAAATTTGAAACTAAAAACATAAACTTTGAGTCATTCTAGGCACACCATGTATCGAATTGGGTTGTAGTTCATTCTTACACACCAAAACATTTCTTTTTGTTTACAAAAGTTGGTCCTCTTGAATTTTCTCTCATCTATGGTGATAAAAAACTGACTTCGGATGAGAGCCAATTCAAGTGGACTAGATTTTTGGGAACAAGCCTTCAATTGGAACAACATTTCTTGTTTTTATTCAAGAATTATCTCGGTAAAAATGAACTAAATAAGCATGAGATAAAAATGATAAAGAAATTTTTATCACCCCATGATTTCATAGTAAGTTATTTTCTTGAAAGTAATTCAATAGCTTGCGCTTCATGCAACACTGAGTTAGAGCACACCACGACTTAACAAACTAGCCGTTCAAAAAGTGGTTATGAATAGTATATACTGAATTTTGAATTTTATATACTACATATAATTTTAGAATCCATATTATGTGTTTCTTATACATAATATAAGAACAAATTCATTTTTTTAAATAAAAGATGTATTTTCAAAAAATGAAAATTTACCACCTTTTAATGGCGAACAATTTTTAAAAAAAATATTTGACATATTTATATATTCAATTTAATTAAATTAAATTACCTTATAGAATTGGGACATAAAAATTTATTTTGGATAAATTTTTGGTACTTTTCTGATAACATTCATATTTTGATGAATAGTTAAAAATACAAAATTTTAATTGAAAACAACGTTTTTAATCGAAATAATTTACAGTGTTAAATTATGAATTTAAATGGTTTGGAAGTATATTAAGATTATATTTTTATCATTTAATACAATTTAGGTCATTATAAGTAATTTCACATTTAAATTTGACATAAACACATATCAATCTTTTGATAATTTTTACTTCTTAAAAACCCACTTTTTGGTTTTGACAACGGGAATTAATTTTAAATTAATTAATTCTACTTCTATGTTTTGAATTTGGTAAAATAGAATTAATTTTTGAATTTGGATTATCAAAATTATCTTAGGGTAAATTTTTGGTATTTTTCTTAAAACTTTCAATTTTTTAATGAATAGTGAAAAACACTACGTTATTGTTTAAAAACCGAATTTTTATTTAAATAATTATTTGTATTATTTATTTAAGTCAATATAGATACATAATACCTATATTAGTTCAATTTGATTCATTGAATTCATTTTTATAATAAAATTAGATTTATAAAATTTTATTGAACTTTTTACCGTCTTTTACCCACATTCTATGAGAATATGAAAATTTGCCTAAAACTTAAATTTACTACTTCTGTGTGTTGAATTTAAAATATAATAGAGATAAAATTGACACCATTAAGTAAAATGTGGTTCAATAAGATGAAAATAATTTTTGGTGAATAGTAACTTTTAACTCTTGTTTGCCAAAGTTAAAAGTAAATAGGGTAATTAAAGGTAAAAATGATGTTATAATTATCCAAAAACAAGTAATAATTCTATTGAATAAGTTAAATTAAACTAAAAACAACTTTAGGAATAAAATATGATCATTTTGGTCCACTTGGATTAGATTAGGACATTTATTATTATTTTATTTAAAGAAGAGTTAAAAGTGTTAAATTCAAAGTTTAATAAGGAAACTATTTTTAGTATAGGGTTATACATAAGATAAATTGGACTATAAATATTCATTAGAAAGATAAAAACATTTCCTACATAATGGAATTTTATTTATAAATTTTATATGTTAAATAATTAAATTTATTTATGACACAATGATGATGCAATAATTACCTTATTAATTAAATATTAAAATAATTAATATTATAAATATCCGAATAAATTTAATTTGACAATTTTGATGAATTACACTAATTTTATAGGTTAATATGACTTGTTATATTTGATTAAATATTTTTTTGAAGTAATCATGCTGTTATGATTTTCACAAAAACCAAATACTAAATTGTGTCAAAATTGTCCTAAATGAGTTTTTAAAACAAATAATATATTATTGGTTGATATATATCCTAAAAATATAAGGTTAGGAAAAAGGGATTAAATAATATTATATATGTAATTAATGAACCACTTGAGGTTCTCTTGGAATTTTAGAGTAAGTTTATTAACCATATATTGTAAGAATACAAGAAGACACGGTAAAAGTTAAACTATTTAACTAATAGTTAAATCTAAATGATAAGGTTAATATGGTGACATAAACTTGTCTAAAACCTATTTTTTGAGAGTATTTCGACCCATACCTATCTTATCTTCAAAATAAATCAATTTGGATTCATTAGAAACCGAAAATGAATTATAATAAAATAATATTTCAAGGTTTTCCTAAAGTGACCCTCACCTCTCTTATAAAAGGGAATTTCTTATTATCTTAATTTCACACCTCCAAATCCATTCGGCTCAGACAAACCCTACCCAAATATCCTCCTAGATACTGTCACTACATCCTAGAGTCCCACATTTTATCATAAATCCAACCTAAGGAGCCCTTTGGATCAAATCAAAAGGAAGCACCCGAAGAAGAGGTAATAATTTCACCACCATCTTTCAAGTTCTTTTCTTCTTCCACTTCCTATTTCTTTGTTGATTCCATAAAAAAATAATAAATCTAGTACCTCATACATAATGTGATGTTATTATAAATATGGTAAAACCATATTCATTATTCTATCCATCCTATAAATGACAAAGTCACCATACATGCGTAGGTACGGCTTACCGTCTCCTGGTCGTGGTCTAGTTTGTTATTCAGAAACTTCATTATTTGGATGGGTATAATAATGCGTATAACTGATGTAAATTATAAATATAACATTTTAATGATTCTGTATATATTATATACCATCCAATTATATACAATTTCACCATAAAAATAATGATATTGTCGCTCGTGCGTACGTACGACTTACCGTCTCCACGACGCGATGAGATGTCCTTTTCCATTGTAACCATTCAAGGATAATTTTCATTTTATGATTAAAAATAAAATTTAAATACTTTACATCATTATTTATATGAATCAAATACATTTTATCTATAACAAACATGACTTACGTAACAAAACATATAAATGAAAACGAATCAGTTAACTCCCGAAACAATGATACTACTAAAATATTATTTACAAAGCAATATTATAAGATCAAGTATGGTATCTTATTTATGTATGTGGTTCTTGTATAATTGAATAAAAATTATTTAACTGTTATACAGGATTTTAACGTACCCTCAACTAAGGAAAAGTACAAGGTAAAGGGTTTCTTATCTCACTTTTAATTCTGCGATATTTCCATTGTTCGCCACTTATTTTTTTTGCAGGTGGTGTATTGTGTACTTCCATTTGATATATATTATCATGATTATATTTATTTTCTTGGTATTATGTTATTAATTTTTTGGTTATTAACTTTTGGTCATATGAATCGATTTATTACAACGTGGTAATGGGTTTTCATATCATCTCTTATTCCCGTGCGATTCGTGCTATATTGCCACTATTTCCTTTTGTGTGGTGAATGTACTGCCCGTGATTGTATTTTTTGTGTAATATAATTTAATTTAGGGGTATTTAAAACTTTATTTTATGATACTTCTTTTATGGGGTGTATGTTTTGTAAGGTACCAAATCGGTAAGGTAATTTCAAATTTCAATTTCTACTCATTGGGCTTTATGCATACTTCATTGATTATTTTACTCTACGATTATGTGTGGAATCACTATTTATTATTTATGTATAAATTTTCACACACCTTTATGTGTATATTCCTTTTATACACATAATCACTTCATTGATAAATTCACATTCCATTGATATGAACTTTTTAAGGGAAATCTTAACTCAATTTCCATTTATTGAGTTAAACATCCAAGTCATTGGTTTTGTTTTTACAAGAATATGTGTGAATATAATCTGATTAATTTACACTAAAAATACAATTATATTGAGTGTATTTATATTTTTCACACATAATAATTTCATTGATTTGTCCTTAATCTAAGGATACGGTCTTTATAATGTATTTCGTCTCAATTTACATTCCTTTGATACCTCTTTGTCGTTATGCACCAATTCAATTTTATATGGTGTATATAATGTCCTTTGACATATTATATCATGAATCCATTTATTATCAAGATATTATAATGTTTTTATTAATTTTATTCCCTAATTACTTGTATTAAATAGTCTTTTATTTGGTTAGGAACTCTTTAACAAAAATATTGTTTTAAAAGTTTTAAATATTTATTCTTCTAAATATTTCTCATCAATGTCCATGTTTTAAAAATGATTTTAAATATTTATTTATATGGACATAAATGTTTTGAAATTAAAATTCCTTTTAAATGTAACAAAGTGGTATGGGACACTTTGATTCAAAAATCTCTTTTAAATGACTTCTTTGATAAATAGTGCATCATTTAAATGTTTTCAAGAAAAAGGGGCTATTTCTGTCAAATAGTTTTAATGACTATTTTAATCTATTTAAATATCCTTCAGAGTATTTTATTCTTGATTGAGGTTGATTTAACATAATAAAATCATCAATATTGTATTGAATGAGTTATGTTTGTCTGTGGATGTGATATTTTTATGCCATTCATGGTTTGTGGTTAAGATATTGACATTTCGTATGCTAGTTTTAATATGAATGTTTAGATTATGTTTCACCCTTTCATTTGAGTAATTCATTGGACTTAGTAAGTGATGGGTGAAGCCTGCTATTGCTCCTAAATGCATCAATAGGTATCATGAGACAAACTAGTGTCTTGGCACAGTGCCTTTAGAAAAATCTTATTTTTAGTCTCGGCACGAGGCCTTGACTATGTGGTTATGATGTCCGACATTATGCATTCCATCATTATTAAATTGACTATTGATATTACATGTGATTATTAGAATATTATAATATCCATGTGAATATGTAAATAGAAATATTTGATTTATCTTTGCCATATTATTCTGAAGTTTAAGTTTAAAAGGCTTGTGTTTTAGTCTTATACATTGCCTTAAATGTTTATTATTATTTATGAAAATTTCCACTATATTTTTATCCTTACTGAGCATCTGAGCTCACCAATTTCTTATGTTTTATTTTTCCCAGGATGCAAAGAAGTATATTACGATTAACCTACAGAAATAGGCTAAGGGATATAAGAGTGTTCAAAGGGGACACAATGTTATTGTTTTATTATTTCATGATGTAATGTAAAACTTATGTATGTATCTAGTATTTCCAAGGCTACTAAACTGATTGGTATTTCAGAACATGATTCCTTGTATCAAGACAATGTTATGTAATAATGCACCGATTCTAGGTAACTAGGGTTGGGGCATTACAGTTGGTATCAGAGGACGTTTAGTACAAGACTTGGAAGCTAGATTTTGAAAAACTCTGATTAGAAAACACTACCCTAAGATAGATATTGAGGATTAGTATAGAAGAACATCCAAAATTTTTGGTAATGTAAATATTATGTGGGTTTTTTAAGGAATACATCCCTGTATAGATACAAGAAGGTAGAGGTGGCTTTGGCACAAATGTACCTAGGAGTGAAAACTCTGACAAGGAGTTTCAGGCTTGACTCAGGGTATCCTGGTACACGAAAACAGGCCTTTCTGCACTCTTGGTTACGACACTCCTGGGGGATATGCTTAGGATAATTCACATTTTATTTACAAACCGATTTGTAGGATTTTAATATAATATGATAATAAATAACTTTGGTTAATCCTAAGGTGTTTTAGATTGAAAATAAGCTGTTATATTATTCTCTAAATGACTTTATGACTCACACTATGATTTCTTGTGTTAGTCAACAACCTGATTCCAAATAAGTCATAGTAACATTGAAGATGATGTATAAGGTGGGAATGTTGGTCAAAATGAGTAACAGAATGGAATGTTGATAGGTGTAAAAGATATCGTGTTCATGCCGAATCAGGTTTCCAAAAATATGATCAAAAAAATATATATTAACCTACTCCCAAACTCAAGAAAGAAGAGAAAGGCGGTGAATGATAAAAACCCCAGCAGTGGAGACCATAGAGAAAATAAAGCTCAATTTCTATCATTTAGGAAATATGGAAGGAGACACCAAGGAAAGTGTCTCAATGGAACAAAGAAAAACTTTATGTGTGTGAAAGAAGAACATAAAGTAAAGAATTGATAAGAAAAAATGAAGAGTACTATGGAAGAAAATAAAAATGATCCTAAGAATCCAATTATAGTCATTTTCCGTAAATGTAAGGGACCATGGCATTACCTGAGTCAGTAACCTATTCTATAGGATGACCTCTAAGTCAAGGAAGAACCTATGTGGATATAAATGGATGGAGAAATGTTTAAAAGTTTTGGATTACTTTGGAAGACTATTCTTTTATATGTGTAACCATGCAGTTTTTTATTTGAAAATGATATTTGAGGAAGAATTATCTTTTCTTTTGTGGATATAGTTATAAAAAACCATTTGGGTTTATATGATACTTGAATTTGAGGAAATTATAGGTTATTAACTTTTGGGATGTAAATTTGAGGTATGAGATAACATTTTTGGTTAAATTATGTTATAGTTATTTTGAAGAATTTATCTTATTTTGGGAAGGTTATAAAATATTGTTTTTGAAAAAATACAACATGCAGACTGTGTGACAACCCGTGGTGTCAGACAAAGCTACGAGAATTTAACCCACAACCAGAGTGCGATTGGGACTTATCGCCTACCACTGGACTACGTGAAGTTCCTAGTTAGTGTGAATAATTATTTTTAGTTAACTGATTTTATTGATCAATAATAAGTTGATTTGGGATCTTATGTCTTATCAAATGGATATCCTTAGTATAGGAAAATGATTTGGTGATTAAGTGATAAATGTTATTTTGGAAGACATTCACTCTGTTGGGAACACTATATGCCTAAGAAAAATAGAATACTATGATATTTCATTTGAGGAGTAATGGTGGATTTTTATCTATGTTTTATTATGGATTTATATCGATTTGGGTTATTTATGGAAAGTATTAACCTATCATAGAGAGTATGTGATTGCGTTAATTACTTTTAAGTATGTGACTTCAAGAGTAGTCGATGTTATTTGGTGATACAATTTAACATGGAAGATTACGTAATCATTTTTTATAAGTTTTGGGTTTCAATATTAGTTTGGATTATATTAAAGGATTTTAGGGACAATTGTTTATTGAATGATATTTATTGAACTTTGGGTATTGTTGGTTTAATTTTAGAAATTAATATTAGTATTTCTTTATCTAAAGGATTATCCTTTGTGGGGACCATATGATCTTGTACTAACCATTTTGGTTTTCATTAATCTCTAAAGGAAAGGGAAATATATAGTTTAACCTTTGTGGATCAGTGATTCTATAGAAGTTTATTTAAGTGCTTCAGGTGTGACAATGTCATCTTGAATACTCATCATTTGAAAAAAAAAGATGAGTTAGTGGTAGAAATTTATTAAAGGATGTAACTATTCTTAAAAAGTAAGTATATCTGTTTATGTTCTTAGTCAATCTCTTAAATAAATTCCTCAACCTTATGAAATGGAACTTAAAACAAAAAATATTGTCTGTTTACTTTTCATACTGGGAAACTAATGATCGTTTATCCCATCACAAGTTTGTGGTTTTGTTGTTGTTAACTTTATCCTGATCATGTTTCCTATCACTCTCTCTTAGAACTTGACACTTCCATATCTATGTTTTCCTACATGGAATCCTAGTATGGGTTATCTTGGGTGACCTTTGTACTTCTATTTATTTCTATTAAAGTGATAGTTTTATTGACTCCTTTTCCAATGTGGGATGTTCAATGAAGTTCCCAAGACCAATTTTAAAATTGTGAGGATGAAACTTTCAAAAGGGGGAAAAAATGTAACACCCCAATATTTCACTGTAAGTTATTTTCTTTTAAGTAATTCAATAGCTTGCGCTACACGCAACACCTAGTTCGAGCACACCATGACTTACCAAACTAGCCGTTCAAAAAGAGGTTATGAATAATATTAAATGAATTTTGAATTTTATATACTACATATAATTTTAGAATCCATGTTATGTGTTTCTTAGACATAATATAAGAACAAATTCATTTTTTCAGATAAAAGAAGTATTTTTCAAAAAATTCAATTTTACCACATTTTAATGGAGAACCCTTTTTTAAAACCAATATTTGACACTTTTTTATATATTAAATTTAATGAAATTAAATTCTTCTTTATAATCAGGACTTAAAAATTTATTTTGTATAAATTTTTGGTACTTTTCTGATAACATTCATATTTCGATGAATATTGAAAAAAATACTAAATTTTAATTGAAAACAACTTTTTTAATAGAAATAATTTATAGTGTTAAATTATGCATTTGAATGGTTTGGAAGTATATTCATATTATATTTTTATCATTTAATACAATGTAGGTCATTATAAGTAATTTCACATTTAAATTTGACATAAACACATGTCAATCTTTTGATAGTATTTACTTCTTCAAAACCCGATTTTTGGTTTTGACAACATGAATTAATTTTAAATTAATTAATGATACTTCCATGTTTTAAATTTGGTAAAATAGAATTAATTTTTGAATTTGGAATATCAAAATTAGCTTAGGATGGATATTTGGTATTTTTCTGAAAACTTTCAATTTTTGATGAATAGTGAAAAACACTGCGTTTTTGTTTAAAAACCGACTTTTTTATTTAAATAATTATTTATTTTATTTATTTAAGTCAATATAGATACATAATACCTATATTAGTTCAATGTGATTCATTGGAGTCATTTTTATAATAAAATTAGATGTATAAAATTTTATTGAACTTTTTACCGTCTTTTACCCACCTTCTTAGAGCATTTGCAAATTTCCATAAAAATTAATTTTACCACTTCTGTGAGTTGAATTTGAAAACTTTGAGAGACAAGGTTGATATCAGTAAGTAAAATTTGGTTAAATAAGATGAAAATAAGTTTTTGTGAATAGTAACTTTTAACTTTTATTTACTATGGTTAAAAGTAAATAGGGTAATTAAAGGTAAAAATGATATTATAATTAACCTAACACATGTCATAATTCTATTGGATAAGTTTAATTCGACCAAAAACAACCTAAGGAATAAAATATTATCTTTTTGGTACACTTGGAATAGATTAGGATATTTATTATTATTTTATTTAAAGAAGAGTTAAAAGTATTAAATTCAAAGTTTAATAACAAAACTATTTTTAATATAGGGTTATACATAAGATAAATTAGACTATAAATAATCATTAGAAATATAAAATTATTTTATACATAATGGTATTTTATTTATAATTTTTTGAAATTAAATAATAAAATTTATTTATAACACAATGATGATACAATAATTACCATATTAATTAAAGATTAAAATAATTGATACTATAAATATCCATATAAATTTAATTTGAGACTTTTGAAGGATTAAAATAGTTTTATAGGTTAATATGACATATTAGGGTTTATTAAATAATTTTTTTCAAAGTAATCATGCGATTATGATTTTCAAAAAAACCAAATACCGAATAGTGTTAAAATTGACCTAAATGAGTTTTTAAAACAAATACTATATTATTGGTTGATATAATATTTATAAAAATATAAGGTTAGGAAAAATGTATTAAATAATATTATATTTTTCATTAATAATCCACTTGAGGTTCTCTTGGAAGTTTAGAGCACGTTTATTAACCATATAGTGTAAGAATACAAGAAGACAGGGTAAAAGTTAAACTATTTAACTAACTATTAAATCTAAAAGATAAGGTTAATATGATGACCTAAACTTTTATAAAACCTATTTGTTGAGAGGATTTAGACCCATAACCACCTTAGATTCTAAATAAATCAATTTTGATCCATTAGAAACTGAAAATGATTTATAATAAAATAATATTTCAAGGTTTTCTAAAGTGACCCCACCTCTCATATAAAAGGGTACTTCCCCTTATCTTAATTTCACACCTCCAAAGCCATTTAGTTCGTCCAAACCCAACCCAAATATCATCCCAACTACTGTCACTACATCCTAGAGTTATTCCTTTGATCAGAAATCCAATATAAGTAGCCCTTTTGATCAAATCAAAAGAAGCACCCTAAGAAGAGGTATTAATTTCACCACACTCTTTCAAGTTCTTTTCTTCTTCCACATCCTCTTTCTTTTTTGATTACAAACCAAAATAATAACTTCAGTACCTCCTACAAACTATTATGTTATTATAAATATGGAACAATCATAGTCGCTATTCTATCCACCCTATAAATGACAAAGTCACCATATGTTCGTACGTACAACTTACCTTCTTCACGTCGTGGTGTAGTTTGTTATTGAAAAACATCATTATTTGGATGGGTATAATATTGAGTATAACTAATTTAAATAATAAATATAAAATTTTAATGATTCTTTATATATTATATACCATTCAATTATATACTATTTCACCATCAAAAAATGATATTGTCGCTCGTGCGTACGTACAGATTATAGTCTCCACAACGTGATGAGATGTCATTCCCCATCGTAACCATTCAAGAAAAAATTTCATTTGATGATTAAAACTAATTTTTAAAGACTTGATATCATTCTAGATATGAATCAAATACATCGTATCCATAACAAACATGACTTACATAACAAAACATATAAAAGAAAATGAATCAGTTAACACCTGAAACAATGATACTACTAAAATAATATTAACAAAGCAATATTAGAAGATCCTGTATGATATAATATTTATGTGTGTGGTTCTATTATAATTTAATAAAAATTATTTAACTATTATACAGGAGGTCAACATACTTTTGACTAAGGAAAAGTACAAGGTAAGGGGTTTCTTATCTCACTTTTAATTCCGTGAGATTTCCATTGTTCGCCACTTATTTTTTTTCATGTGGTGTATTCTGTACTAGAATTTGATATATATTATCATTATTATATTTATATTCATGTTATTATGTGATTCCTTTGTTGGTTATTAATTTTTGGTCATATGACTTGATTTATTACAACGTGGTATGGGGTTTTCATCTGACTTCTTATTCCCGTGAGACTCAGGCTTTGTTCCCACCATTTCCTTTTGTTTGGTTTATGTACTTCTCATGATTGTATTCTTTGTTTAATATAATTTCATTTATGGGTATTTACCTCTTTATTTTATGATAATTCTTTCATGGGATGTATGTTTCTGAAGTTACTAAATCGGTAATAGAATTTCAAATTTTAATTTCCACTCATTGGGATTTACACATACTTCATTGATTATTTTACTCCAGATTATGTCTGGAATCACTATTTATTATTTATGTAGTAATTTCCACTCCCATTTATATGGATATACCTTTGATACACATATTCACTCCATTGATAAATTCACATTCCATTGATATGAACTTTTTAAGGGAAATCTTAACTCAATTTCCATTCATTGATTTAAACATCCAAGTCATTGGTTTTGTTTTTACAAGAATATGTGTGAATGTAATATGATCTATTTACACTGAATATACACTTATATTGATTGTATTTATATTTTCCACACATAATTATTTCATTGATTCATACTTAATCTAAGGATATGGTCTTTATATGGTATTTTGTCTCAATTTACATTCCTTTGAGACCTCTTTGTCGTTATGCACCAATTAAATTTTATATGGTGTATATACTATACTTTGACATATTATATCATAAATAACTTTACTCTCATGATATTATAATGTTTTGATTAAAGTTATTCTTAAATTATTTGTATTCAAGCATGTCTTATTTGGTTATGAACTCTTTAACAAAAACATTTTTTTAAAAGTTTTAAATATTTATTATTCTAAATCTTTCTCATTAATGTTCATGTTTTAAAAACAGTTTTAAGTTTTTATTTATATGGACATAAATTTTTTGAAATTAAAATTTCTTTTTGAATGTTTCAAAGTGGTATGGGACACTTTGATTCAAAAATCTATTTTAAACGACTTCTTTGATAAATAGTGCGACATTTAAATGTTCTCAAGAAAAAGGGGATATTTCTCTCAAATAGTTTTAATGAATATTTTCATCTATGTAAATATACTTTGGTGTATTTTATTCTTGATTGAGGTTGATTTATCATAATACAATCATTAATATTTTATTGAATGAGTTATGTTTGACTGTGGATGTGCTATTTTTATGCCATTCATGGTTTGTGGTTAAGATATTGACATTTCGTATGCTAGTTTTAATACAAATGTTTAGATTATGTTTCACACTTTCATATGAGGTATGCCTTGAACTTAGTAAGTGATAGGTGGAGCCCGCTATAGATCCTAGATGTATCGGTTGGTCTCATGAGATAAACTAGTGCTTTGGCACAAGACCTTTACAAAAATATTATTTGTACTCTTGGCATAAGGCCTTTACTATGTAGTTATAATGTCCAACATCATGTACTCCATTGTTATGAAATTGACTATTGATATTACATATGATTATTTGACTGGTAGAATATCCATGTGAATAAGTAAATGGAATTATTTGATTTATCTTTTCCATACTATGCTAAAGTTTAAGTTTAAAAGGCTTCTATTCTAGTATTATACGTTGCCTTAAATGTTAATTCTAATTTATGATAGTTTACGCTATAATGTTATCCTTATTGAGGATCCGAGCTCACCCCTTTCTTATGTTTTATTTTTCCCAGGATGCAAATAAGTATATTACATTTAACCTGCAGAAATAGGTTAAGGGATATAAGAGTGTTGAAAGGGGACATAATGTTGTTGTTTTTTATTTCATGATGTAATGTAAAACTTATGTATATATCTAGTACTTCCAAGGCTACTAAACTGATTGGTCTTTTGGGATATGATTTCATGTATCATGCCAATGTTATGTAATAATGCACCGATTCTGGGTAAATGGGGTCAGGTCATTACAAAATTAATTATGTTATAGAAGATAAAATGACGAGAAAAAAATATGAGATCATTTTCTTAGTTTTGTCGATGTGATGTGTGTTTTAAACTAAAATGACACTTATATTTTTAAAACAGTAACTTCAAGTCATATCGACCAAATACTATGTAATAATGACATTTGGTCAATTTATATACTCCAAAAATAAATTATGAATCATTTTCATAAAGCTTGAATACAATCTGAGCTAATTTTCTCTATTTTATCTACTGACATGCGTTTTAAACTAAAATGAATCGATTATATTAAAAACACACACTTTGAGTCATATTTTTTTAAAACATGTGTCAGATTTATGTGAAGTTGATTCTTACAAGTCACAAATGAATATGTACCATTTTCATAAATTTTAAAAACCACCTGACTTCTTTTTCTCTGTTTTGTGTATTTGATGTTTGTTTGAAACTAAAATGAAATTTTTATATTAAAAACACGTAATTTGAGTCAAATCAATCACATATTGTTTCAGATTTGTGTGTGGAAAATGAAAACATGTGAAAAATGAATTATGGATCATTTTCCTAAAGTTTTAAAATTATTAGATCCCATTTGGTCAGTTTTGGTGATCTAACACATGTTTTAAACTAAAATGAACCTTTCTATTAAAAACATGTACTTTGAGTAATATCATTCATGTTGTATGTTAGATTGATGTGAAATAGATTATTATATTTCACAAATTAATTATGGAATGTTTTTATAAATTTTGAAAATAATGTGAGCTCATTTGCTTAGTTTTGGATATTTGATGCTTGTTTTAAACTAAAATGACACTTTTGTATTGAAAAAACGCACTTCGATTCATACTAACTACATAAGGTGTTATATTGATGTGTGGTAAATTCATATAGGTCACAAATGAAATATGGACCATTTTCCTTAAGTTTTAAATCAATATAATATCATTTTCTATGTTTTCGGTATGTGATGAATTTTAAACTAAAATGACTGTTTTGATATTGAAAACACATAGTTTGATCCTTATCGAACACATCATTCATCGTATTGGTGTGAGGTAAATTAATACACAAGAGAAATGAATTATGGACCATTTTATTAAATTTTGAAAATAATAAAAGTTTGTTTTCTTGGTTTTGGAGGTGTGGCATGCATTTTAAATTAAAATCGAACCTTTATATTGAAATCACACACTTGGAGTCATATTAATAACATCATTTTTTAGATTGATGTGAGGTCAATTATTACATGTCACAAATGAATTATTGGACAATTTAATAAAGTTTTAAAACAATCCATGGTCATTTTCTTGGTTTGGTCTATTTGATGCATGTTTTAGACTAAAATGACACTTTTATACTAAAAACACGCAATTCGAGTCATACCGATCACATCGGGTGTTGGATTTGTGTGTGGTAAATTACTAGAGGTCAAAAGTGAATTATGGATATTCTTACTAATATTATAAGAAATTTTTTTCTTGGTATTTTTATTTTTTCTATGTGTTGTGTTTTAAACTAAAATGACATTTTTATATTGAAAAAACAAACTTCAAGTCATATCAACCACATCATGTCTCATTTTATCATGAGATAAATTCCTTCATGTGAAAAACTAAATATGGATATTTTTACTAAATTTTAAAATTAATCTAATCTTTTTTTCTCAGTTTTGGTGATGTGACACGCGTTTTAATCTAAAATGGCACCTTTATATTGAAAAAATGCACTTTGAGTCATATGGGTCACATCATATTTAGTATTGATGTGTGTTTGATTATTACACATCAAAAATGAATTATGGATTTTTTTCCTAAATTTTGAAAATAATATGAGCTCATTTAATCGATTTTGGCAATTTTATGCGTGTTTTTAATTAAAAAGGCACTTCTATATTAAAAACAAGCACTTCGAGTCATACCAACAATTTCAGGTGTCATATTTATGTCTAGTCAATTCCTATAGGTAAAAATGAATTATAGACCATTACTATAAATTTTGAAAACAATTCGAGCTATTTTTATTTGTTTAGTCTATTTGATGTGTTTTAAACAAAAATGAAACTTTTATATTGGAAACACGTAGTTCGAGTCATATCGACCTTATTGTGTGTCATATTTTCATGATGTCAATTCATACACATGAAAAATGAATTATGGACATTTTTACTAATTATTTAATGTAATATAAGATAATTTGATCTTTTTAGCACTATGATACACATTTTAAACAAAAATGGAACCCTTTTTTAAAACAAGAAATTTATGTCATATCGATCATATCATATCTTGGATTTATGTGTGGTTGATTAATACACATAAAAAAAAAATTATGGTCCATTTTCCTAAAGTTTTACAATAATATATGATCATTTTCTTGGTTTTGTCTATTTAATGTGTGTTTTAAATTAAAATTACACTTTCGTGTAGAAAAAGCCACACCTCGAGTCATACTAACCATATAGAGTGTCAGATTGAAGTGTGTTTGATTAATAAAGATAAAAAATGAATTATGTACCATTTTACTAATTTTGAAAAAAATCACATATTTTTTTATTGGTTTTGGCAATGTGATGCGTTTTAAACTAAAATTTCACTTTTATATTGACAACACATACTTCATGTTATATCGACCACAACATGTGTCATATTGGCTTACAACTAATTCATACAAATGAAAAATGAATAATAGATCATTTACCAAAAGTTTTAAAACAACCAGATCATTTTTATCTATTTTGGTGATGTGACATGCGTTTTAAACTAAAATGAAATATTTATATTGAAAACCCACACTTCGAGCCATATCGACCACACTGAGTGTCAGATTGATGTGCAATCAATTACTATAGATAAAAAATGAATTATAAATTGTTTTAATAAAATTTGAAAACAATATGTGCTATTTTTCTCATTTTCAGTGATGAGACACGTGTTTTAAACAAAAATGACACTTTTATATTGAAAACATGTACTTTTAGTCATCCTAAACACATCGAGTGTCAGATTGATGTGCGGTTAATTCCTACACATCCAGAATTAATTATAGATCATTTTAATATTGTTTAAAAAGAATATGAGCTGGTTTTCTTGAATTTGGTGATGTGACATGCATTTTGAACTAAAATGACACAAATTTTGAAAACACATAGTTTAACTCATACTGACCACATTGTGTGTCGGATTGGCATATAGTCAATTCCTGAACATGAAAAAATAAATTATGGATTTTTTCCTAAATTTTGAAAATAATATGATAATTCTTTATTGGTTTTGATCTTGTGACACATGTTTTAAACTAAAATAAATCTTTTATATTTAAAGCACGTACTTAGAGTCAAATCAACCACATAAGATTTCAGATTGATGTAAGGTAAATTAATACACATAAAAATAAATTATGGATAGTTTCCATAAAGTTTGATAATAATTTGTGACTATTTTCTCAGTTTTGGTGATATGACACACATTTTAAACTAAAATGACACTTATATTGAGAACTAATATTTCGAGTAACACCGAACACATCATGTGTCAGATTAGCTTGCCATCAAATCCAACACATGAAAAATAAAATTTGGATTATTTTCCTAGATTTTGAAAATAATTATAGATCATTTTATTAATTTTTAGCATGTGACTCACATTTTAAACTAAAATGACACTTTTATATCGAAAACATACAATTTGAGTCATACCGACCACATAAGGCCTTATTTTGACCTGTGGTCAATTCCTTCACGTCACAAAAAAATTATTGATCATTTTCCTAAACTTTGAAAATAATCTGAGGTTGTTTTATTTTTTTGGAGATGTGATAAGTGTTTTAAACTAAAATGATAATTTGGTATTGAAAAAACACAATTCAAGTTATACCAACCACATCAGGTGTTAGATTTATGCGCGATGAATCCTTATATATAAAAAGTGTCATATGGATCATTTTTCTAAAGTATCAAAACAATATGATTTTTTTCTTATTTTTAATCACATGACGTGTATTTTGAACTAATGTTTAAATTTAACAAAATAAATATGAGACAAAATGATAATTAAATTAACTAAAAAATTAGATAAAATAATGGAAAAATTAACTAGATAAGTAGTGTGAATTCTCATATTCAAGATTTCTGTATACATTCTGGCACCATGTATACTTCCCATTTGTTTCTAAGCAATTAAATTTATTATATTATAATTCTTGAGAAACTGATCAAAAATAATATATAATAATTCTTATACCAATTATTCACGTTCCAAGTGTATCTATAAGGTCATCGCTTGTACTAGATCACAATCATAGTAGTTAGTACCCTAAATTTGATGTCTACAAGCATTTTGATACCATGTACATTTCCCAATAATCTCTTAACAAATTTACTTATTATTTTTAGTTCAAGGATCGTTGTAAATCTTGTTAGTACTGAGAAAATATAGACAAAAAAGTATTAGGATATATTTTTAATGAAATTATAATTACATTCAGAAATTAACTATTCAGGGATGATAATCCTTTGATGGTATATGATATCTTTCATAAATTTTCCAACATAATATCCATACTCATTTTTGTTTTATTTATTTATAATGTCTATAAGGATTGACCAAAATAATTTTTTTTTGATAGTTAAATATTTCTATATATATTTTAACCTATTAAAATTTGAAGTAATACATAGGCTTATTATTTTCAGTCACTGACCACATGTCATGATTTATCCTATATTTACAAATCTTCCTAGTATAACAAAATTATTATTAAAAAAAATTGAAACATGTAAGTTAAATTTTATCTATAAAATGTTGATTGATATGTATTATAAATTCAAAATACACATATATGTGGTCGGTTTGATAGAAATCCATGATTTAGATCCAAAAAATAAATATTTGGGGCACCCAAATTGATTAAGATCAGCATCCAGTGCATAATAAAAAAATAATAAAAAAATAATAAATGAAAAAATAAAAAAATATTTTATATGATTAGATTGTAGAGTTTTACCCCTACATTGTAGGCATAAAAAACTGTATGTTGTCTATTATTTTCTAATAAAATGCCTTATTTTTCACATTTTTCTCGTACCAATTTATTTTAGCTCCAAATATATTTCATATCTATAAATGATACATGGAATAATGAATCCAAATCATGATTCATAAGAATTTCCCTTTATATAGTAGTAATATAAATGCATGTAGAAAATATGAATAATTATTAATTTTAATGAACATATTTGATCCTATAAGGACCCAACCTTAAAACATTACATAATCATGAATTAAATGAATAATTCACATTGAGGATATTTTCAGGTTTAGAGTTTTCGAGAATTAGGACAATTCTATTACATCTCAATGATTACAAAGTAGACACATCTACTCAGTTTCCATTTTTTTTCACAACATAAAAACTCTTGAACAAAAGAGTCATGTCTAGTTTCATGTTTTAGACATAATTCCATTTACTTGATCCCATCCTTGACCCTATTCCACTTAATGTCCTGTAAAAAACATTTCAAAAACTTGGGATGAGCATAAAAAGCTCAGTAAGGGTTACACAAAGAAGGAAAACTGTTAGTTTTTCAAAACAATAAGTAAATCATGAATACTTTATTATAAGTAATACTTTTCAACTTTATGAAGTAGTAAATACTCTTCACTGAATAAAATATCGTTACTTACCCTTTTATAAAAAAAAATTACCATAAAACCCATTTAAATATCACATAACATTTAAAGGTACCTTTTGTCATATATAACATACTTACATTGTAGCTATCACTGCTCTATAGGGAGTCACATTTGGAATACCCATCATAGTATATTCCCTAAATCTCTTAGGAGAAACATTAATGTTTACCTCCATCTCGTTACCCAATGCATTGGAGAGCTATCTCGGGCTCACCTGTCCTAGGTTTATCTCGAAACCACCCGTATACGTAACAATTCCCAGGAACCATAACATAATCATAAAACATAAATTAAGCATAAAGGAAATATAACATTCCCATATTGTAATAACAATATAACATTTTAAGATATTGAAATTATAAATCCATTCTAAAAACCATTTTCAATTCCAAAATACGTAAAAAGAGTATATGGTATTTATTTTTCTTTTGAAAACATTACAGCTTGTTAAGGAATCCATAGATCAAATAATATTCGCGGTGGCGGAAAAGGTCGTTGTCACCGCTTATGTAAAAAAAGAAACATTCCTTCTTGTCGTCTAGTAAAATGATTTGTTGAGAAAAGATTACCTTTGAATGAAATGAAAAGTCGAAAGGGTTTTATACACCGTATAAAATAAATTAATGTAGAAATCAAAAGATGCCTCAATGAAAGGAAATTGAGACAAAGTCCCTTATAAAGACGGTATCCTTAGATTAAGGATAAATCAATGACATAATTATGTGTGAAAAATAAGAATACACCCAATATTAGTGTATATTTAGTGTAAAACAATCATAGGTCATTCACACATATTCATAGAATGAAATAATCAAGAAGTAGAGGTTTAACCGAAAGAATTGAAATTGGGTTAAGAAGTTCCCTTACAAAAATTCAAAAGCCTAACGGCGTCACATCAAATTTCAGAAAAAAGAGTTGATGAGAGAAAAAAAGGGTATCTCATCACTTGGACATAAAATTTACATAAATAAGGATATATAAGAACATATCCCAACATTAAGAAGATGTAAATTAGAAGACCTAACAGAAATAAGTCTTATAAAAAGAGGAGGGTGAAAGGTTCCCTTACCGATTTGGGTAACTTTCGAAACATACACCCCATGAAAGAAAGACTACAAAATGTTGATGTAAATACCCATAAACGAAAGTATATTACCCAAAGAGTATAATAATGGTCAGTACATACACCACTCAAAGGATATAGTGACAAATATATCATGAATCTCACAGGAATAAATAGTGAGATAAAACCCCTTACCTCGTTGTAATAAATCGTTTCACATGACCAAAAGATAATAAAAACCAAATGAATCACATAATACAATGAATATAAATGTAATCATTGTAATATATATAAAATTTAAGTACACAATACACCACATGCAATAAATAATTGGCGAACAATGGAAATCTCACGGAATTAAAAGTGAGATAAGAAATCCCCTTACCTCAAGTCTGAATTATTCTCATTCGTTCTTTATATTCTTGATTAATAAACTTAGGTCAATTTATAATTTATTAAGGAATTACTTTAAAGTTCATTATTCAATTTATATCACATATTATCTTGTTATAATAATTAGTTAATTATGTGAGTTCATATCATACGTTTTGTTGATGTTCGGTACATGAGTAAAAAATGAACTTGTTTGAAAAGAATTGCCCATGTTGTTATAAGTAAATTATCTCCGGAATGGTGTTCATGATTTATATATCATATATATCTATTATATTTTTATTTAATAATATGCCATAATGTTTGGAGATAATAAATGAAATGTATCGTTCATGGAGACGGTAAGCCGTATGTACGCATGGACGCTACTTTCATTTTTTTGTCATATTAATGGACTTTAAAACTAAATTAGACGTAGATATATTATAATTACAGTATAATATATATGTTATATAGGTAAAATAAGTTCATTAATTACATTATTTATAAATTACACATTTGTCATGAACAAGTCACATCACTTGAGGGGGCGGTAGTCCACACTTCCTCATATGAAATTATCGCATTTTCACAACATGCAAAGCATAAAGGTATATTTTAAATATAAAATAAAGAATAATTAAGATTAAATAAATATTATATATATCATATATAAATATAATTCCATAATAATGGCCACCATGAGATGTGTTAAAAGAAGATTGAGCAATCATCGTTTCGTGAGGCAGTAATTCACCACCCACAGAAACAGTATGTTCTCTAAACATTAGACGGAGGTGTGTGTAAGTGTAGGTAGAATCCTTATCATAAAAACATACTGGTATATTTAGGATACTGGTGTTATTATGGTATCAAATAATAAGAAGATAGTGGTGAGTGAAGAAGGAAAATAAAAGAAAGAAACTCGAGAGAAGACATTACCTCTAAATCGGGTAACTCTTTTTGATTTGAGCCAAAGGATTCCTGGGAAAGACTTATGCCCAAAGTGAGGCTTCTAGGAGTGAGATAGGTATTTTTAGAGATAATATTAGTAGATGTTGGTCGATCGAAGGGCTTGAGAGGTGTGGGTAAGGGGGTAGAGTTGGGGGCCTTTTATAAGAGGGAGGAGGGTCACTTTTGGAAAGTCTTGAAATGTTACTTTATTATAAAACGATTTTCAGATTTTAAAGGTCACAAAATGATATATTTTGAGTATAATGTGATAAGGGTTCTAAATACAACCATAAAATAGGTTTTAGAAAAGTTTAAGTCTTATATTTTACCTTATCTTTTCATTTTATTTAAATTGTTCATTAATGAGGTAATCACTGCATCATCATGGTGTCATAAATAAATTTATTTATTTAATGTTTAAAAATTATAAAAAAACTACCATGATGTAGGAAATATTTTTATCTTTCCAATGACTATTTATACTCTAAGAGATCATTTATGTAAACAAAATTAAAATTGTTTTACTTAGGATATACAAACCTATGTTATATTTCTCTTCTTTTTAAAAATAATGTCATAAATGTCACTATCACACCCATGTGACTCCATGGGCCCTCAAGTTGGGTAAAAGGATTCCCATGGTCGGAAATAAATCAAAAAAGAGGATTTGGATACATGTTGGGGTCATTTTTTATTATTATGATACTATTTTATTACCCTTAACTACACTATTACTAATTAATCACGATAATTAAAGATAATTACCATCGTTACTATTCATAATGTCCAAAAAAAAGTCTTAATTACATAATTTGGACCTTTTGATTCCAAATATGGAATCCATTTTACCAAATTTCAAACACAGAAATTGCAGTAATTAATTTAAAAATAATTCCCGTTGTCACAACCAAAGATGGGTTTTTAAGAAGTAAAATTTATCAAAAGATTGGCTTGTTTTTACATCCAATTGAAAAGTGAAATTACTTCCAATGAACAAAATTGTATTAAGTGATAAAAACATAATTCAGTTACACTTTAAAACCAATTAAAAGGAAAATCTAACTATATAATTAAATTAGATGGAAAAGAAGTTTTGAAGTAAAATGCATTATTTTTCATTATTCATTAAAAATGAACATTTGTCAGAAAATACCAAAAATTTAACCAAAGTAAATTTGATATTAAAAACTCAGAAATTATTTCCATTTTAACAAATTAAAAACATATTAGTTTCATTAATTAATTTTATAAGTAATTCCGCTGTCAAAACAAATAGCATGTTTTTAAGAAACAATATCTATCAAAATATTGACACTTGTTTATGTCCAATTTCAAAGTGAAATTAATTACAATGACCACCATTGGATTAAATGGTAAAAATATATTTTAACTAAAATTTAAACCCAATTAAAAAGATAATCTAACCATATAAATAAATTAGATTAAAATGAGGTTTTAAGCTTAAAATACAGCATTTTCACTATTCATTAAACAATGAACTTTATCAAAAAAATAACAAAAATTTACACAAAGTAAATTTTGATTTCCCAATTCTAAAGAAGGATTTTATTTTTTCAAATATAACATATAAAATTGAAAAAAAGTAGTTTAAAAAAGGGTTCGCGATCAAAAGGTGGTTAATCGACCTTTTAAAAAATATTAGAATATTTATGCTTAAAATTGGATTCATTCGCATTTTAAGCCTCTTTCATTTATTGGGTAATTGTTAATATATTTAATAAACATATATAATCATTTTTTAGTTTGTTCTGTTCATTCTCTCCATTACAATGGCTATGCGTTAACTACCATTTAAAATAATATTATTATATTATTAGTGTGCAACGTAAGATTTCAAAGAAACCCGTTGTTGCGTATTGGGTACCCCATTGAACATAGCATTCCATTTAAAGTAATATTAAAATTTTATTCACAAATATTAATAAATATGAAAATTTCATATTCTTTATTTACCTAGGATGTTACATCCTTCCCCCCTTTTGGGAATTGCATCCTCGCAATTTTAAAATTGGGCTTAGAAACTTCATTGAAAGCCCTACATTAGAAAATGAGTAAATTAAAGTATCACTTTTAAAGAAAGAAAGAAAAGTACAAAGGTCACCCAAGACAACAGATACTAGGATTCCATGAAAACATGGATATGGAGGAGAAAAAAAACCATCAAGTTCTGATGGAGAGTGATAGAAAATATGTCTAGGAGAAAGTTAACCACCAGAAAACGTTTTTGTTTCAAGTTACTTTTAATTGGGGAATTTATTTATGAGCTTAAATAAAACATAAGGAAACATACTTACTTGTCATGTAGACTTTCATCTCTTACTATATTTCTTACACAAACTCATATTTTCTCCCAAAGATGATTATTTAGGATGACTTGTTTACATTAAGAGCGCTATAATCAACTTCTTGAGAATCACCTAATCCAAAAAAGATGAACTATATATTTTCCATGTCTTTAGACCTTAACCAAAACAAAAATTGTTAGTACAAGATCAGATAATCCCCAAAAGGATAATCCTTTATAAAAATAAATACTACTCTTAATCTCCAAAATTGAACAAAAAGTACCCAAGGTTCAAGAAAGACCATTAAATAAATAGTTATCCATAAAATCCTTCAAAGTAATCCAAACTAAGATTGAAACCCAAATCCCTGAAGGATTTAATCACATAGTCTTCCAAGGTAAATCTTAACATTTATCTCCAAATAACATCAGTTACTCTTAAAGTCTCATACTGAAAAGTAATTAACCTAATCACATATCCTCCATGATAGGTTAATCATTTCCCTAGATAACCCAAAATCAACTTATTCCCGATTCATAAGTTCATCTAACTAAAAATAATTAGTCATACTAACTAGGGACTTCACGTAGTCCAGTGGTAAGGGATAAATACCAGTCGCACTTTGGTTGTGGGTTCGATTCCCGCAGCTTCTTCTAACGTGATGGGTTGTCACACGGTTTGCGTGTTGTCCCTTTTCAAAAACTACATAATTTTATAACGTTCCCCAAAAAGAGATAAATTCATCAAAAATAACCATAACATATTTTAACCACAAAGGTTATCTAATAACTTTTGTTTTGCATCCCAAAATGTATTAACCGGTAATTTCCTCAAATTAAAGGATCATATAAACCCAAATGGTTCATTATAACTATATCCACAAAAGAAAAGATAATTATTCCTTGAATAAAATTTTCATATATCAAATATCAGGGTTACACATACTATAAAAAGTCTTCTAATGTAATCTTATCATCAAAAGAGCCTTAATACTTTTAATAATTTCACCATCCTAAAATCTACCATAACTATTGAATCCCTTATATGTTGACTTATTACTCATTCAACATTATTCATGATCAATTAACCATTCCATTCCAACTTATTCTGAAATAATTCTTTCCTACAAACAAAATCATGAATCATATCCTAAGATTTCAATAATAGGAAAACATATGTTAATAAATAATCCATACCTTTCATTGGTCATTGTCAGTTTATTCATCCTCAATCGGAATAGAATTAGGTATTGGAAAAAAAATATTTGTACAATCTTGGTGATACCATCCCAAAACTTCTTCGTAGGACATGTGTTTGCATAATGACCATGCACACCACATTTAAAACATTCAATTGATCCTTCAGAAAGAACTTTTTCCCTTTCCTAGAGTCAACTTGATTCTTCTTTTTTACATGGTAGGTTCTTGCTTTATGACCTTAATTTCCACGTCTATAGCATCTTTCTGTCCCTTTGAAACATTTTCCTATCTGTTTCTTTCCACAACTTTGACACATAGGTTTTTGAACATTCTTACCTTTATGATTATTACCTGAACTTCCGTTGGGATTTGTTTCTCTCATATATGATGACTTATAAAAATTTACTAAGGTTCAAGTGGTTAATCATGACTCCAAATAGTTGATTGAGAAAAACCATAAGATTTCTCATTGCAGCTCCCATATCATTCAGTTGCTCGTTCAGAAAATCATCACAGTTTTCTTCACATCCACTGTTACTTTGGTGCCTGCTAGATCTAGCCATTTACTAAAACCAAAAATGTCAGTGTGAGTATATCAGTAAAATCATCATATAATACTTATATATAATTATTCATGTTATCTTAAACTCATTCACTTTATCTAAAAAAACTATGACTCTTTCTGAAATCCTAACCATTATGGTAGTGTCACTTGTGCTTAAAGAATACCCTAACCTCTAAAGTTATCTAAACCGACCTTTGATACAAACTATAAGGACCCAACCTTAAAAAATTACATAATCATGAATTAAATGAATAATTCACATTGAGGATCTTTTCAGGTTTAGAGTTTTAGAGAATTAGGACATAACTATTAGATCTCAATGACTACAAAGTTGACACATCTACTCAGTTTCCATTTTTTTCACAAAATAAAAACTCTTGAACAAAAGAGTCATGTTGAGTTCCATGTTTTAGACAACATGATATTACCTTGATCCCATCATTTAACCTATTCCACTTTATGTCATGTGAAAAACATTTCAAAAACTTGGGATGAGCTTAAAAAGCTCAGTAAGGGTTACACAAAGAAGGAAAACTGTTTGTTTTTCAAAACAATAAGTAAATCATGAATAATTTATCATAAGTAATAATTTTCACCTTTATGAATTAGTAAATACTCTTCACTAAATAATATATCGTTACTTACCCTTTCATAACAAAAAATATTACCATAAAATCCATTTAAAGAACGCATAACATATAAAGGTACCTTATGTTATACATAAGATACTTACATTGTAGCTATCACTGCTACATAGGGAGTCACATTTGGAATACCCATCACAGTATATTCCCTAAATATATTAGGAGAAACATTAATGTTTACCTCCGTCTCATTACCCAATGCATTGGAGAGATATCTCAGGCTCACCCACCATAGGTTTATCACGGAACCACCCTTATACGTAACAATTCATAGGAACCATAACATAATCATAATACATAACTTAAGAATAAAAGAAATATAACATTACCAAATTGCAATAACAATATAACATTATAAGATATTGAAATAACAAATCCATTCTAAAATCCATTTTCAATACCAATATACGTAAAAAGAGTATATGGTATTTATTTTTCTTTTGAAAACTATACGGCTTGTTAAGGAAGCCATAAATCCAATAACACTCGCGGCGGCGGAAAAGGTCATTGTCACCGCTTACGTAAAAAAAGAAACATTCCTTTTTTTCATTTAGTAAAATGATTCATAGAGAAAATATTTTCTTTGAATGAAATGAAAAGTCAAAATGGTTTTATACACCGTATAAAATAAATTCATGTAGAAATCAAAAGATGCCTCAATGAAAGGAAATTGAGATGAAGTCCCTTATAAAGACGGTATCCTTAGATTAAGGATAAGTCAATGACATAATTATGTGTGAAAATAAGAAGACACCCAATATTAGTGGATATTAAGTGTAAAACAATCATATTTCATTCACATATATTCATAGAATGACATAATCAAGAAGTATAGGTTTAACCCAAAGAATTGAAATTGGGTTAAGAAGTTCCCTTACAAAAATTTGATAGCCTAACAGTGTCGCATCAAATTTCAGAAAAAAGAGTTGATGAGAGAAAAAAGGGTATCTCATCACATGAAAATAAAAATTTACAGCACTAAGGATATATAAGAACATATCCCAACATTAAGAAGATGTAAATTAAAATACCTAACAAAAAGAAGTCTTTTAAAAAGAGGAGGGTGAAAGGTTCCCATACCGATTTGGGTAACTTTCGAAACGTACACCCCCATGAAATAAGGGCTATACAATGTTGATGTAAATAACCATAAAAGAAAGTATATTACACAAAGATTAGAATAATTGGAATTACATACACCACTAAAAATATATAGTGACAAATATAGCATGAATCTCACGGGAATAAATAGTTAGACAAAAATCCCTTACCTCGTTGTAATAAATCATGTCATATGACCAAAAGATAATAAGAAAAAAATGAACCACATAATACCATGAATATAAATAGAATAATGATAATATATATCAAATGTAAGTACACAATACACCACATGTAATAAATAATTGGCGAACATTGGAAATCACATGGAATTAAAAGTGAGATAAGAAATCCCCTTACCTCAAGTCCGACTTGTTCTCGTTCGTTCTTTATATTCCTGAATAATAAACTTAGGTCAATTTATAATTTTTTAAGGACTTACTTTAATGTTTATTATTCAATTCATATCACATATTATCTTTTTATAATAATTATTTAATTATGTGAGTTCATATCATACGTTTTGTCGAAGTTCGGTACATGAATCAAAAATGAACTTGTTTGAAAAGAATTGCCCATGTTTTTATAAGTAAATCATCTAAAAAAATATTTTCATGATTTAAATATCATATATATCCAGTATATATGTATTTAATAATATTCCATAATTTTTGGAGAAAAGAAATTAAATTTTTCATTCATGGAGACGGTAAGCCTTACGTACGCATGAACACTACTTTCATTTTTTTTGTCATATTAATGGACTTTAAAAATAAATTAGACATAGATATATTATAATTCCAGTATAATATATATGTTATATAGGTAAAATAAGTTAATTAATTAAATTATTTATAAATTCCATGTTTGGCATGAATGAGTCACATCACTTGAGGGGGCAGTAGTCCACACTTCCTTATATGAAATTATCACATTTGCACAACATGCAAAGCATAAAGGTATATTTTAAATATAAAATACATAAGAATTGAGAGGAAATAAATATAATATATATCATATATACATATAGTTCCATCATAATGGCCACCATGAGAGGTGTTAAAATAATTTTGAACAATCATCATTTCGTGAGGCAGTAATTCACCACCCACAGAAACAATATGTTCTTTAACCATTAGAAGGAGGTGTGTGTAAGTGTAGGTTGAATACTAATCATAACAACATCCCAGTATATTTAGGATACTGGTGTTATTAAGGGATCAAATAATAAGAAGATAGTGGTGAGTGAAGAAGGAAAATAAAAGAAAGAAACTCGAGAGAAGACATTACCTCTAAATCGGGTAACACTTTTTGATTTGAGACAAAGGCTTCCTTGAAAAAACTTCTACCCAAAGAGAGGCTTCTAGGAGTGATAGAGGGATGTGGAGAGATAATATGAGCATATTTTTGTCGATCCAAGGGCTTGAGAGGTGTGGGTAAGGGGGTAGAGGTGGGGGCCTTTTATAAGGGGGAGGATGGTCACTTTTGGAAAGTCTTGAAATGTTACTTTATTATAAAACGGTTTTCAGATTTTAATGGTCACAAAATGATATATTTTGAGTATAAGGTGATAAAGGTTAGAAATCCACCCATACAATAGGTTTTATAAAAGTGTAAGTCTTAGATTTTACCTTATCTTTACATTTTATTTAAATCGTTCATTAATGAGGTAATCACTGCATCATCATGGTGTCATAAATAAATTTATTTATTTAATGTCTAAAAATTATAGAAAAACTACCATGATATAGGAAATATTTTTATATTTACAATGAATATTTATACTCTAATAGATAATTTATGTAAACCAAATTAAAATTGTTTTACATAGGATATACAAACCTTTGTTATATTTCTCTTATTTTTAAAAATAATGTCATAAATGTCACTATCACACCCATGTGACTACATGGGCCCTCAAGTTTGGTAAAAGGCTTCCCATAGTCGTCCATGACTCAAAAAATAGGATTTGGACACATTTTGGGGTCATTTTATATTATTATGATATTATTTTATTACCCTTAACTACATGATTACTAATTAATCACGATAATTAAAGATAATTACCCTCGTTACTATTCATAATGTCAAAAAAAGGCCTTAATTACATAATTTGGACCTTTTGATTCCAAATATGGAATCCATTTTACCAAATTCCAAACAAAAAAATTGTAGTAATTAATTTAAAAATAATTCCCGTTGTCACAACCAAAGACGGGTTTTTAAGAAGTAAAATTTATCAAAAGATTGGCTTGTTTTTACATCCAATTGAAAAGTGAAATTACTTCCAATGAACAACATTGTATTAAGTGATAAAAAAATAATTCAATTACACTTTAAAACCAATTAAAAGTACAATCTAACTATATAATTAAATTAGATGAAAAATAAGTGTTGAAGTAAAATGTAGTATTTTTTATTATTCATTAAAAATGAACATTTGTCAGAAAAATACCAAAAATTTAACCAAAGTAAATTTGATATTAAAAATTCAAAAATTATTTCCATTTTACCAAATTTAAAACATATAAGTTTCATTAATTAATTTTATAATTAATTCCCACTGTCAAAACAAATATCATGTTTTTAAGAAACAATATCTATCAAAAGATTGACACTTGTTTATGTCCAATTTCAAAGTGAAATTAATTAAAATGACCACCATTGGATTAAATGGTAAAAATATATTTTAACAAGACTTTAAACCCAATTAAAAATATAATCTAACCATATAAATAAATTAGATTAAATGGAGGTTTTGAATTTAAAATACAATATTTTCACTATTCATTAAAAAATGAACTTTATCGAAAAATTAACAAAAATTTACCCAAATTAAATTTTTATGTCATGATTATAAAGAAGGATTTTATTTTGTCAAATATAACATATAAATTTGACAAAAAGTAGTTTTAAAAAAAAGGGTTCGCCATCAATAGGCGTTTAATCGACCTTTTAAAGAATATTATAATATTTATGCTTAAAATTGGATTCATTCGCATTTTAAATCTCTATCATTTATTGGGTAATTGTTAAAATATTTAACAAACATATATAATCATTTTGTAGTTATTTATCTTAATTCCCTCCATAACAACGACTAGGTGTTAACTACCATTTAAAATAATATTATTATATTATTAGTGTGCAACGTAAGATTTCAAAGAAACCCGTTGTTGCATATTGGTTACGCCATCGAACATAGCATTCCCATTAAAGTAATATTAAAATTTTATTCACAAATATTAATAAATATAAAATTTCATATTATTTATTTACTTGGGATGTTACAGATCCTTTTTGGGATAGACATATTATGAAAATGTACCTTACATATATATTCATAACTGAGACTCCCAACCTTTCAAAATTGAGAATCTCATTTATACTATTGATACCAAATATATATGTAATGGTAGTTAGAAATATTTTTTCTTCATATTGAATATAGGACACATCCCCATCCTTGAGTGTGTAATCTTTATGAAGTTGTAATGATAATATATGTTGTAGTGGAAGTGGCGAGGAAATTCTATAAAAGTTACTGTAGCATCATTTACTATTGTAATATCCGAATAATCAAGTGGAAAAAGAAACTCAATGCATGAATCTTGAGATAATTCAATGCCCACAGTTATGTGAACTTTTGGGAGTTCTTTATTGCATTTCATGTCTCTTGGTATATTATACACTATACGCCTCACAACAGGGAAGTGCATGGGTGTTGACAGATAGAAATCACATATTACTTTACCCTAAATAATTTTTGAAATATAATGTTATCGAAAGTTGTTTGATTAATATTTAGGAGAAATATGAAGGAAAAATTAATTATCATAGGTGGAGTTTGCATTTGAGGGGAATGAATAGCCTCAAAGCTAGTGAGTTCATTTGGTTGTTCATGTGATGATCTTTTTTACACTACCAGTTCGACTTGATCCTTTCACATATATTGGTCTACCAAACTAGAAAAGACAATAATATCTTTAAAATAGTGTATTTTTACCTAAAATACTTTCATCATTTGATATGTATCTTCTTGCATCTTTGTCTTCTCAAAATATGTTTGAGGTGGAACTCCAAAATCTACCCCTCTAACATGACCATATTGTTCTATCTGGTTCAAAGCTACTGAAAGTAGTTTTTATTCAAGTACAATCGCTACCGATTATAATGTCTGAACCATATAAAAATATATTAACATAAGTAGACTTTTTTATGTAATACTATTATAAATCAGAATGAATTACTATTATTTTATACTTACACATTTTCCTATACTATATTTATGTTTTTATCAACTATTTTACCCTCTTTATTTACACAGTCCTCTATATATAGCACATGATGTGGGATGGAAGTGTCTTAAGATTATGATTCATCAATATGCATATAAAAAAAGGAAAATATGTTAGTTTATATCACATAAAAATTTTATTATAGATTTAAAATACATACCATTTTCTTCTCTATTGAAGATTACCACATACCTACTTTTCATAAGGGGTACATTGGTTTTGATACCAGTTATTTATTTTTAAAACTCCTTTATTATTTCATAAATTAACAAATTTTGAATCAAATTTGATAAAATAAATAATGAAAAATAATTTATTATCGAACAAAATGCACCTAAAATGACATCTCATCATGATGAATGATAAAAGAATTACATGTTTCCTTCTTTATAATATGTGCTTAAGTAACTGGTGGGTGGGGCTTTACTTTACCCTAAGTATCCCTAAGATTAAACTTGGTAAGAAGTGTCCAAAAGACTCTATTAGATTTTACAGGATCCAATAATACATATTTGATATGAAAATAATCTAAAATAAACAAACTCTACATGGTATAATGTAAATTAAATCAATATTTCATTATAAATTTTTTTGTACAATAGATAATGTATATCATATCATTACCTTAATATCTACTCAAAGGGTTTCCATAATTATAGGATGGACATGGTTCCATGAATCTATATTATTTAGAGAATTCATTCTCATTATGACTCCAACATAACTAATGAACATTGACTTGTTGGGGTCAACAGGTTGGCCACATTGATTCCATAAAAACTCAAATTTTATACCCTCTCATCTTGCCTTAATAATTTTAGTGAGCACTATGATGCTGTGTAGTTCTTGTTTTTCATCAACATGCTGTTGATCCCCTAATAATTCTATATTTTATTTATCAACCATCTGTTCTTCCCCTAGATTGGTAACATCATAATGTGTTGAAATCATTGTTTGGATGAGTAGTCAAACATTTAATTTATATTATGTTAATATAATATAGAACACATAATATTATGGGTAAAATAATAGTTTATTAAAAAAATTTAACCTACTCATTGAACACTCTTTATTTTATTTAGAGGTTGAAGGGATTTGGATCCTCTATCGATAATCCAAATACCCTATTTATGGTACCCTATAACATATAATACATTGTCTATATTGGGACAACTATGAATTGATTGTGATCTCCCAATATAGGGTCATTCTTGATTAAATTTTCATTTGACCCTATAATTGTTTTAGTCACTAGAAAGATAATTGACCAATTTTTATTTGATGGAATCTGGGACAAAACATTTCAACACTTCATGTGTTTCTATTATGAATTAATCTCTATTTCCCCCTTCCACACTAAAATTCACCCTCATAAATCCCATTTAATCAACTTTCACTGCACTCCTATTTTCAACACTTTTGCAACAGAAAATTGGCACTTGAAATATTGTATAATCCAACTAGTATATCTTTTTGATGATGATAAAATATGACATATTCAAATAAATTGGATTTCTATCCTTAGAACCTGATATGTGCATCATTTCTTCCCTAAGAATAACTCCATTACTTTTCATCATGATTTGATCATCAAGTACTTTTCTATTGAACATATAATGTTTAATTATAAAACCAGTGTAAGATATAACATTTTTATTTGGTTCCCTGGCTAGCCATCAAAGTTGTTTGGAAATTGAATTTGTATTTTCTGATAACTATTTATAAATATGATATTAGAACCATCCTGTAAACTGTTGATTATGTGTATTTGATATCAATCCTTTAATCCTTGATGGATTATATTTTTTTAAGAATTTATTTATGGTATTAAACATATGGATAAACATATTCACTATTATATAAAATGTAAATATAATATTGCTTCCTCTATATATGGTAATTGTAACAACATATTTTTCGGATCCCTTTTCCCATAAGGCGTCTTCTATGATGAGAATTTTAGAGATTGATGCTATCAACATCTGATAGGTAATCAACATAGAATTTAACTACTTATTCAACAATATATAATTCTACAATACAACTTTATAGCCAACTTCTATTCTTGACACACCCTTTAAAAATATTCATATATCATTCAATGAGGTACATCCATCTGTAATGGATATTCCCACATAGTTGAACCTCTATAACCAAGTGAACCATCAGGTGGACCATTATATCAAAGAATGATGGTGGGAAGAACATATCTAATTCACAAAATATGACTATAACCTCCTTATTCATTATTGGAAGCTTCACTGGTTTTATAAATTTAATGCATATGGATTTCAAAAATAAGGATTATCTTGTTAATGTTTGTCATACATTTTTAGGAGGAATTTAATGTAAAGTGATGGGAACAAAGTCTGGAATTAAAACATAACAGTCATTTAATTTTTGTACCTATTTCTTAAAATTAGTCATTGACGTGAAATTCGTGATATTTGATCAATGCCCCTTTGAAACTTTTAAACCATTAAGGAAACTGAAAAATTGAAAATTTTCATGTCTGGATAAAGTATAAGCAGTTGGAGAAAGAAAAGTTTACCTTATACCCTTCATTGGTTCCAAATCTTCCCTTATCACCATGTAAATTATGTCCAAACTATCCTTGAAACCATCTTTTTTTTTCTAGGAACATTTAGTAACATGAAAATAACTTGATCAAATATATATTTTTATACATGCATGGCATTAAGAAATTTTTTGATGTACAAACAATTAAATTATGGCAATTCAAATAAAATTGATCATTTTGTCCAACCTAATTTTTTATGGTTTTACAAAAATGGATTACTAAAATTAGTTTCAATATATGTTACTTTATCAAATACTTTATAACCCATTAGTGGATATGTTTTTGTTCCTTGTTTGGTATTCCAATCGAATGATGTCATCTAGGATCAGTATTTATGATGCTGAGGTTAAAATTTCTGATGTAATAAAAATACATTCTTCATGGAATGTTTCAAATTAATTGACTGCTTTCATTCTTCACAAATGGGGAACCCTAATATCCCATTAATTCTACAGCCTAACAAATTTATATAATGAGTAAAGTCATTTATCATCCCATATAACATGGGCCTCAACGTGAATTATTCACTTCTATGAGAATCATACATTGTAACACCTACATCCCACATGAATTTTAGTCTTTCGATAAATGGATCAAATTGACACCCATCCATCCAATGGCCTGAAGGCCTTAATTTTTTTTATTATTGAAAGTGACCCCCCTTTTAAGGGAGGAAGGGGGGAAACCCTAATAGACATCATCGACTTAAAATAGAAAATACGACCTGAAGGTCTAGTGAGACAAACCAAACTGACAATATGGAAAAACCCATCCCTAGCAATTAATCATGAAAAAAACTCCATCGGTGCAAAGCTAAATGGCTAGAAAGTGTCCTATGTCAAAGCATAGGCCTGATCTGATGGCACACACCATACCCTCTCAAACATCCAAATTCATAAAGCTCTGTAACGATGAGTAGCTCGCTCTGAAACCTCCTCTGGTGCCAAATCTATATGGTCACATCTGGGTGCATCACCATACCAACATACCTCATAAAACTTTTCACCATTCCGAGAAGACAGAACAAAAAAACCATAAAAAATCAATCATCCTGAACCAACCCCGTGATCCTCTACCCCTCCACCGCTGCCACAGAATCCCAGAAGACAATCCAAAGAGCATGAATTCAACCATTGTCACCACGACTGGAAGGACCAATGTTTAGTCCAAAATTTATATCTCTAATCTATTATGTGAAAAATCAAATGTTCTTATAAATCACTTAGTCTAATTTTTCTTAAAAAAACAATGTAAACACAGATAAAGGATTTGAGAATGGATGTATGCATGCTCTATTGAAAACTTGATGAACTTTTTAACACCATCTTCATACTCTTTTATCCTATGGTTAGTGTGCATCAATTTTCGAATCTTATTCATCATATTAGGTTTATAAAATATTCATTTTAAAAAAAAAAAAAAATATATACAAATAATATATTTATAATCAAATGAGAAAGTTATATATAATTATAATTAGGGGAACCCAACATTTTAATGTTATTGGTAATGATTCCAGACAAGTTATCATTTTTTACAAAGGTGACATGAAAAGAATGAATTGGCGGAAAACTTTGGTTGTTGGTACAAGTTCTCAATTTGATGATATATAGGGTAGAAAGGTGTTAATAAATATATTGGTAAACAAAATTTATTTATTATTGTATGGATGAATTCCCATGGAAATTATTGTTATTTATTTTCATTTAATTATGACCCAACATTATAAATTTGTGTAAAAATATCTTTCCTCAAAACATACAAGGTCACGTATTCACTAGATTTTGACACATGGTTATGGATATTGGAATTTCATGAAACAAATGGATGAAACTATTATTCATAATAGAATTGTTTTTGGATTCCATGTTACTATCTTTTTCAATAGATTATTCTAGACCATTTATTATAGGAATACCAACAAATATATTTGTACTATAACCGACTAATGAACCTCTATTTCAAAAATTACAGAGTTATCAATCTTTGGTATATTTGACATATCCTAAAACATCCAAAACAACAATTCAATTTACTTAAAAACACCACAAATATTTTCCATTAATAAACATTCCAAAAAATCTATCTATTTTGGATTTTACATCATTGAGAACCAAAACATTATAATTGAAAATCAAATAATGAAATAGATCACTATAATATGTCTATCACATATAGTAGTCCAAAACTTTATAGGTAAATCTAGAAGATTATACTCATTCTTAATAAAATCCATACCACATGTATGGGTAGGGATATTATAATTAAATTTTTTAAAATTCTTCCACTGTCTTCTAATCTTATATGTGTTTGAGATAAATGAGTTTTAAATTAAATTTTTTTCTGGGTATTACTCAAAATATTCCTAAAGATAAAAAATAGATCAAAATAATAATAATATTATGTTCATGTATTAATCAAAATAAATAATTTCATAAATAATAAGACAGAACTTATACAAACCCACACCCCTCAAACCATGACTAATTTTTTCCTTTTCCACCCTTTATATTTTGGGTAACTAGATAATAAAATGAATTTGAAAAATCATTTTCAAAACATCTATATAAACCAAGGGAAAGTCACAACACCTTTGGTTTTAAATGCCTTGTTGGTTCTTTATTTTCATAGTTTTAAGATTTAACTATCCTAATATAAGGACCCGACCTTAAACATTACATAATATTGAATTAAATGAATAATTAACATTGAGGATCTTTTTTAGGTTTAGAGTTTTAGAGAATTAGGACATAACTATTACATCTCAAAATATTACAAAGTAGACACTTCTACACAGTTTCCATTTTTTTCATAAAATAAAAACTCTTAAAAAAAGAGACATGTCTAGTTCTATGTTTTAGACAGCATGACTTTTTCTTGATCTCACCCTTGACCCTATTCATCTTTATGTCCTATGATTTTTTTTAAAACATGGGATGAGCATAAAAAGCTCAGTAAGGGATACACAAAGAAGTAAAACTATTATTTTTTCAAAACAACAAGTAAACCACTAATACTTTATCATAAGTAATAATTTTCATCTTTAAGAAGTAGTAAATAATATTCATTTAATAAAAGATCAATACTTTCCATTTTGTAACCAAAATATTACCATAAAACCCATATAAAGAATGCATAATATATAAAGGTAACTTGGGACATAAACATACTTAAATGGAATAACCATATGGTCAACTTCCACACATATCCCTAAATGGAATATCCATACGACCGACTTCCATACCCAATGCATTGGAGGTTATAACGTAACCACCTGTCCTGGTTTATCACGACACCACCCGTCATTTGGTTTATCACGTAACCACCCGTCAAATGTCCAAGTACCATCATTACACATAAAAATTTTCAAATATAAATATTTCACTAATAACATTTCATTTTCAATCATAAGAAATAATTTCAAGATATTGAAATAATCAACTCATTTTCAAAAACCATTTAAAAAGATATTTTTTGAATCAAAGTGTCCCATACCACTTTGAAGCTTTTAATGGTATGAAAATTTTAAAACATTAATGTCCATATAAATCCTAAAAATAATTTTGAAAACATGGAAATTAATGAGAAATATTTAGAAGAATAAATCTTTAAAACATTTAAGATGATATTTTAGTTAAAGAGTTTTTAACAAAATGATAGAAGCTTGAATACCAATAATTAAGGAATAAAATTTAATAATAACTTTATAATATCATGAGAATAAAGGTATTCATGATATAATATGACAAATTACAGTATATACACTATATCAATGTGAATTCGCACATAACAACAGTGATGTCTCAATGGAATGTAAATTGAGACGAAATCCCTTATAAAGCCAGTATCCTTTGATTTAGGATAAATCGATTACATAATTATGTGTGAAAAATAATAATACACCAAATATAAGTGGATATTAAGTGTAAAACAATCAGAGGTAATTCACACATATTCATAGGATGACATATTCAAGAAGTACTAGTTTAACCCAAAGAATTCAAATTGGGTTAAGAAGTTCCTTTGCAAAAATTCGACAGCCTAACGACATTACTTTAAAATTCAAAAAAATGAGTTTATGAGAGAGAAAATGGTATCTCATCACTTGGACATAAAATTTACACAAATAAGGATATATAAGAACATATCCCAACATAATAAGATGTAAATTAAAAGACATAACAAAAATAAGTCTTTTAAAAAAAAGGAGTTTGAAAGGTTCCCTTACCGATTGGGTAACTTACGAGACATACACCACATGAAATAAGGATCATAAAATAAAGATGTAAATACCCATAAATGAAATTATATTACACAAAGAGTAAAATCATGGGCAGTACATACACCACACAAAAAGAAATAGTGGAAAATATATCACGAATCTCACGGGAATAAAAAGTGAGATAAAGAAACCCTTACTTCGTTCTAATCAATCGAGTCGTATGAACCAAAAGTTAATAAACATCAAATGAATCACATAATACACCACATGAAATAAATAAGTGGCGAATAATGGAAATCTCACGGAATTAAAAGTGAGATGAGAAATCCCTTACCTTGTTGTCCGACTTGACCCGTTCGTTCTTTAATCTCCTGAATAATAAACTAAAGTTAATTTATACTTGCTTAAGAGACTTTTTCAAGTTTATTATTCCTTTTATATCACTTATTACCATGTTATAAACATTATTTAATCATTTAAGTTAATAACGTTCATTTTGTCGATATTTGGTACTTGAGTAAAAAATGAACACCTTATATTTACAAGTTGTCCATGTTGTAAATAGTCCATTATATCCAGAATGATATTAATTATTTAGATATCATATATATCATATATATATCCAGTATATATATATATTTATAACAGTACATATCATTTGGAGGTAATAAATGAAATGCACCTTTCATGGAGACGGTAAGCCGTACGTACGCATGAACACTACTTTCATTTCTATTTCTTATTTTAATGGAATTAAAACATAATGATACATAATTATATTATAATTCCAGTAAAATATCATATATAATATCATTAAATCTATCCTTTATACATCCCACATAAGGCATTAATGAGTCATATCACTTTGAGGGGGTGGTAGTCCTTACTTCCTCAAATGAAATTATTGCATTTACCCATAATGGAAACCATAAAGGTATGATATAAATGGAAAATATAGAATCATAAAGAAAAAATAAACATAATATATATCATATATAAATACAGTTCCATCATAATGGACACCATGAGAGGTGGTAGGAGGTAATTTAACAATCATAGTTTCGTGAGGCGTTAGTTTTCCATCCACAGAAATATTATGTTCTTCACCCATTAGATGGAGGAGTGTGTAAGTGTAGTTTGAATCCTTATCATAAAAACATCCTAGTATATTTAGGATACTGATGTTATTATAAAATAAAAGAATAAACAGATTTTGTGTGTTGGAGAAGTAAAATTAATGAAAATAATTTAAGAGAAACCGTTACCTTTAATTTGGGTAGCTTCCTTTGGTTTGAACTAAAAGGAATTCTTGAAGTGCATTATGCCTAAGGTAAGGCTTCTAGGTGGAAGAGAGGGATGTATGGAGCTTAATTGGGTAGAGGTTGGATGAGACAAAAGGCTTGAGAGGTGTAAGGAATTGGTTAGAAGTGAAGTATTTTTATAAGGGGGAGGAGGGGATCTTTAGGAACGTGTGATAACCAGTTGGTACTTGTAACGCTTTCGGTTGGATGTTAAGCCTATGGTCTCTGGTTCAAGTTTCAGGGAAGGTGAATTAAATCCTCTCCAGGTAGGGGACGGTTCCTGCCACGTGTTATCTCGGACAATCTGAGGTAGGGGCCTGTTATCTGCCTGAGGGTGGGGGTGTGCTATCTGCCAGAGGGCTGGGCTCGGGCGTGGCCGAGTTCGTTGGGCTTTAGTCCTACCAGGTTCATTACATAAAAAGGATTTTTATTTAACGAACCCTGTGGACCTAAATCCCAAAGAACTCAGCCACGCCCGAGCCCAGCCCTCTGGAAGATAGCAGACCCCCGCCATCAGGCAGATAACAGGCCCCCACCTCAGACTGTCCCAGATAACACGTGGCCGGAACTGTCCCCTGCTTGGTAAGGATTTAATTTTCCTCCCCCGAAACTCGAACCAGAGACCATAGGCTTAACAGCCGACCGGGAGATGAATTAAATCCTCAGCAGGCAGGGGATAGTTCCTGCCAAGTGTTATCTAGGATAGTCTGAGGTGGGTGCCTGTTATCTGCCTGAGGGTGGGGATCTACAACACGCACTATATGCCATTATCTCCTCTCGTGGGACCCTCTACCCCATGTGGTACTGGCATGAAATCCCGAGTGTCGTTACACTTGGCACTGCGGCTGGGGGAGTACATTATGGCGCTCGGTGGTGGGTGACGGCCCACCTATACCGTGTAACCCCTTAGGCCTAAAAACCCAGAGTACTTTGGCCCACGGGGCATGGGTGAGTTGGTGAGCGGCAGTGGCGTCCTGACCCCGAGGTTCCGGGTTAGAGTCCTCACAAGTCAACATACACTATATGCCATTATCTCCTCTTGTGGGCCCCTCTGCCCTGTGTGGAACTGGCTTGAAAGCCCGGGTGCCGTTACACCTAGGACTGCGATTGGGGTAGTACATAAAGGCGCTCGGTGGTGGGTGACGGCCCACCTATACTGTGTAACCCCTTGGGCCTAAAAACCCTGTGTACTTTTTCCCACAAGGCATGGGTGAGTTGGCGAACGGTGGTGGCGTCCTGACCCCGAGGTTCTAGGTTCAAGTCCTCATAAGGCAACACACACTATATGCCATTATCCCTTCTCGTGGGCCCCTCTACCCCGTGTGGAACTGAACTAAAAGCCCGGGTAACGTTTCACCTGGGACTACGGCTGGGGGAGTACATAAAGGCGCTCGGTGGTGGGTGACGTCCCACCTATACCGTGTAACCCCTTGGGCCTAAAAACACAGTGTACTTTTGCCCATAGGGCATGGGTGAGTTGGTGAGCGGTGGTGGCGTCCTGACCCCGAGGTTTCGGGTTCAAGTCCTTGCAAGACAACGCGCACTATATGCAATTATCTCCTCTTATGGGCCCCTCTACCCCGTGTGGAACTGGCCTGAAAGCCTGGGTGCCGTTACACCTGGGACTGAGGCTCGGGGAGTACATAAAGGCGCTCGGTGGTGGGTGATGGACCACCTATACCATGTAACCCTTGGGCCTAAAAACCTAGTGTACTTTTAGCCGACGTGGCATGGGTGAGTTGGTAAGCGGTGGTGGCATCCTGACCCCAAGGTTCTGAGTTCGAGTCCTCACAAGGTAATGCGCACTATATGCCATTTTCTCCTCTTATGGGCCCCTCTACCCCGTGTGGAACTGGACTGAAATCCCGGGTGCTGTTACACCAATGACCGTGGCTGGGGGAGTACATAAAGGCACTCGATGGTGAGTGACGACCCACCTACACTGTGTAACCCCTTGGGCTAAAAACACCCAGTGTACTTTAGCCCACGGGGCATGAGTGATTTGGTGAGTGGTGGTGGCGTCCTGACCCCAAGGTTCCAGGTTCGAGTCCTCGCAAGGCAACACGCACTATATGCCATTATATCCTCTCGTTGGCCCCTCTACCCCATGTGGAACTGGCCTGAAATCCCAGGTGCCGTTACACCAGGGATGCGGCTGGGAGAGTACATAAAGGTGCTCGGTGGTGGGTGAATACCCACCTATACCGTGTAACCCCTTGGTCCTAAAAACCTAGTGTACTTTGGACCATGGGGCATGGGTGAGTTGGTGAGCGGCGGTGGAGTCCTGACCCCGAGGTTCCAGGTTCGAGTCCTCACAAGGAAATGAAAACTATATGCCATTATCTCCTATTGTGGGCCCCTCTACCCTGTGTGGAACTTGCCTGAAATCCCGGTTTCCGTTACACCTGGGACTGCGGCTTGGGGAGTTCATAAAGGCACTCGGTGGTGGGTGACGGCCCACCTATACCATGTAACCCCTTTTGCCTAAAAACCTAGTGTACTTTTGCCCACGGGGCATGGGTGAGTTGGTGAGCAGTGATGGCGTCCTGACCCCGAGGTTCCAGCTTTGAGTCCTCGCAAGGCAACACACACTATATGCCATTATCTCCTCTCGTGGGACCCTCTACCCCATGTGGAACTGGCCTAAAAGCCTGAGTTCCATTACACCTGGGAATGTGGCTAGGGGAGTACATAAAGGGACTCAGTGGTGGGTGACAACCCACCTATACCGTGTAAACAATTGGGCCTAAAAACTCAGTTTACTTTTTCCGCTTCAGCGGTGGCGTAGTGGTAGAAGGTCGAGGGCCATACAAATGGTGTTCGGTGATGTCTAGGGTTCAACTTCTAGGAGCCTACTCTAGTAGGGAATTTCTGCCTCCCATGTACCACTCGTCTTGCCCGGTCACCCGGTGTCTCATCGGGTGGGCAGAATGGGCGTACTTCACCTGGCAGACGAATTGATGTGTTGAACCATCGCTGATCGAGGTGTTACCCTGTGCGATGCACTATCATCTCGGCTGACAACAGATCCTTCCCGGCTGGGGCTTCTCCGGAAGATCTCTTCGTGGGGAGGGGGGTTCTCGAGTGTGGTGGGTTTGAAAAGGCCACTCTTAGGGATTCCCTTTCTAAATATATATAATGATATTCGGTTTCTAAAGGTCCAAAAATCATTAGAGTCAAAGATAAGATGAATCATGTTCAAAATAAAATCATCCAATAAGAATTGGATAGGTTTTGGATGTTATTTTAATACTAAAAATCTTATTTATTTAAATGATTTATTAATGAGGTAAATACTGCATCATTAGTTTGTCATAAATAATTTAATTTATTTGATGGATAAAAATTCTAAAAAATATACCATGATGTAGAAAATATTTTTATATTTCCAATGAATATTTATGGTCAAAATGATTACTTATATAACACCATATAAAAATTAATTTACTGAAATATTTTTGTTTATGTCATTTTTGCCTTTAGTTTAAATTAATTAATCTAAAGTGTCATTATGACTCATAAGTGGCTCTATGGGGTCCCAAAATCGACCCAAGGATGCCAATGGTCGGTCATTACTCATCCAATAAGGTTAGGACAAGTGTTTAGGTAATTTGGAATTATTATAATATTATTTTTACCTTGAATTACCCTATTTACCTTTAACCGTAGTAAATAAAAGCAAAAAGTTACTATTCACCAAAAATTATTTTCATCTTATTGAACCACATTTTGCTTATTAATAACAACCATGGATGTCAGAATTTTAAAATTCAATTCATAGAAGCGGTAAAATTTCATTTAAATGAAAAAGTTAGTTTTTTTAACTACTACTAAGTGGTTTCACTATTCATCAAAAATTTAAGTTTTTTAGAAAAATACCAAAAATTCAGCCTAAGATATATTTGTTATTCCAAATTCAAAAATGATGTCTATTTTAACAAATTAAAAACATATAATTTGCATTAATTAATTTAAAATTACTTCCCGTTGTCAAAACAAATAGTGTGTTTTTAAGAAACAATATCTATCAAAAGATTGACACTTGCTTATGTCCAATTTTAATGTGAAATTAATTCCAATGACCAACATTGGATTAAATTATAAAAATATATTCTAATTACACTTTAAAAACAAATAAAAAGATAACCTAACCATATAAATAAATTATATTAAAAGGCAATTTTGAATTAAAATACAATATTTTTCACTATTCATTAAAAAATGAACTTTATCGAAAAAATTCCAAAAATTTACACAAAGTAAATTTTGATTTCCCCATTCTAAATAAGGATTTTATTTGGTCAAATAGAATGCATTAAATTGACCAAAACTATATTTAAAGAGGCTTCTCCATTAAGAGGCGGTAAATTGACCTTTTAATGTAAATTATGCTTAAAATTAGATTCATTCACATTTTAATCCTCTAGATTTTATTGGATAAATGTAAATAAATTTAACAAACATGTATAGTCATATTTTAGTTAGTTTTTTTCATTATATCCAATACAATGGCTAGGAGTTAACTACCATTTAAAATAATAATATTAAATTATTAGTGTGCAACTTATGATTTCAAAGAAACCTGTTGTTGTGTATCGAGTACACTATCGAACATAGAAACCCCTTTATAGTAAAATTAATATTTAATTCACAAATATTAATAAATATGAAAATTTCATATTCTTTATTTTTTAGGTATGTTATACATAATTAAATTTTTAATATTACAACATACCTTTTATATGATGGATATTCCTAAAAAAAGTGAATTTATAGAATTTCAAGACTCTCACTTCATTCTAAGAACATAAAACTGTGCTCAAATAACTAAGTATTTAACATAAACAAAAAAATTTCCAAGACCCAACCCGACTAGAACTCCTATTGAGTCAAAAATAAAATCAACAGTAACCCTTGAATATTACTTCCAATAGGCCACAACATCGAGACTTCATGAATTGATGAATTAACAATTAAATGACATAATAAAAAATAAAATGCAGAAAAATGTCTCACCTAACTACAAATAACCCACTCCCCTATACTTAATACTTTATTTCCACTAATAAAATGAATCCCAAAAGAAGAACCCACATCCCTAATCAACAATTTATTATTTTATAGAAATAATTTAGTACAGTGATTAATTTTTTTTACTTTAAGATAAATGATGTCCTTAATCAACTGAAATGTTTTTTTAATAACACATGGCGGGATAAAAAATTATACAAATGTTAGTTCAAGGGATTATTTAATTAGAAAAATAAAAAATTGAATCCCAAAATAGGGCCTCTATAATTTTAGTGAAATAATTTCATGAAATTTCAATAAATATTCTAGAAAGGTATTTGATAAAAAAACACCTAAATGTAGAAAATTAACCCACAATTGACTTATGTTCATATAAAACCATTTAAGGGATATACGATCAGTTCTCATAGGTAAGAGACTAAAATAAAAAATTATATACCGACAAGAATAAAATTAACTTGTATCATTCAAATTAAAAAATATAACAATTAAAAAATATAATGAATAAAATTTTAATGCATGAGGGTTTAATTTTTTTGGAATTTTTTCCATATATAGCCATATGAAAAATTTAATGAAAAATAACGGTTTCATAACCCAAAGAATATGGAATTAAAATATAAAATATATAATTTATTAATATATAATAATATAATATATGTAATATAAATTTTATGATACAAAATAGAATTTATAGAACAAATAATTTCATATTGAGAAAATATTATGTTAGAATATAGTGCACAAAGATTTTACAGAATTTTTAAAATAGTTCATTATATCCAAAAATCATGTTATTTATAAAAAACTAAACTATTAATAAATATATTTTCTAAACATAATAAAATATATCAAAAACTATAATACAAAACACATGTAAATAACAAATGTTATGACTTAATAAAGCATAGATCATTTTCCTAAAGTGATGTTTTTATAAATTATTTTCCCACAACACACATTCTCTGACTCATAAAAATTATGTTGTAATTTATAATACAAACTATAATAAATACATGAAATATAAATAATCAATAATAAATACAAAACTAAACATAGGACATGTGTTCTACGTTAAAAGGAATTATATTTTATATACAAAACATGCATATTATATTTGAGTTAAAATTAAAGGAACATTAATTCAAAAAATATAATTCAATAAAAAATAATAATTCATTACAAATTAATATAAAATTTACTCATAGAATATTGATAATGATATTACATAATTAATAATATAACTAAAAAATAAATAATAAGACCCCCTTTATTATTGAATCTTGAAATAAACATTCCCCCAATATCAAAAGGAAATTGAGTCTGTAATGAAACCATATTTCATTTCATCTTGGTTTCCTAAAAGTAAAAACAATATTGAAATATGATACTATAAAGGCCACTAAAAATAAAATACACAAGTTAATGAAATTTTTTAAAAATATATTATGGTTTGTTCTAATTATAGTTCTGTTTGATGACTGTATAATTTACTCCTCTTATACCGATAACACATTACCTTATATAGTCCTCTCAAAAACATTTATTTAAATTTAGAATCAAATAATATATAGTGGTTGATAGAATTCCATTTAATGATAAAATTTTCTTAACAAATATCATAATGATGTATTTAAAAAAAACGTCTCCTCGTATGGGAAGGAAACAAGAAAATGAACCACACAATAAATTCTATGAAATACCATTCATAACCACATTAAATGGGTCGTTCAATCATAGAAAGAGAATTAGAATGGCAGAAAACTTTGAAGGATGGGAAGGAAACAATACCATGAAAGTAAGGTAAGAATTTAACCAGATTAATCCAATCAAAGAACTTCTCTTGGGTCATTCATTCCATTTGAAAAAAATTAAAAACTAACAATGATATTTGAGGGGGAGTGACAGATCACAAGTGATCTAGGGAAGAAAATGGTCTTATTGGACACCAATAATCTCTGATCCACATGTAACAATAACCCTATTTTCTTTAAGGATTTTGTACTAGATGGAAAGGGAAAGATGGTCAGTAGTGAAGGTTTAGCTTTGATTCCTCAAAAAAGAATGTTGTGGATGGATTACTCCAATCTTGCTTGGAATGCGTCTACCAGTTTATCTTGTGAAGAATCAGAGAGAAAGGTCACTACAGACTAGGAATGGTCTAAGGAGAGGATCCTTGGGATCCTAAATCAAGGTAATTCACAGTCGGTGTGAGAGAAAACTGATGATGCTGATGATTCTGATTATGATTATAGAAATGATCCTGATTTTTTGATCCGTAGTTTTCTTTTTTGGATAAGGGCATGCCGTTGTGTATGACCATGTCTATTTTCTTGATTACATGTTCTATTTTTCTTTCATTCTTAATAAAATGTTAGGATCTTTCGCTTCTGGGCAGACCTTTTTCGTGTAATTGTATATATTTATATAATTATATATATATATATATATATAACAATAACAATAACTATTATATTTATTATAATCATAATTATATATATAATTATAATTATAAATAAATATATTTAAAAGTATTTATGTATAATTATAAATATATTGATATAAATATATTTATTTATATATTAATATATATATAATTATTAATATATAAATATAATAAATATTTTTTTATAATTTTACATCTATTTGAATAAATAAATAAATTTATAATTATACTTATAAATAAATATATTTAAAAATATTTATATATAATTATAAATATATTTATGTATTTATATATATATATATATAATTAATTATATTTATATAATTATACATATATATATATATTAATATATAAATATATATAATTATAAATTTAATAAATATATTTATTATTAAAAAATATTTATCATAATTTTATAATTATATATATATAATTATATGTATAAATAAATATATTTAGGAATATTTGTATATAATTACAAATATATTTATATAATTATATATATTTATATAATTATATATATTTATTAATATATATATATATATATAATTATAAATATAATAAATATATTTATATATATATCTATACAATTACATACATTTATACATACATATATATATAATTATAAATATAATAAATATATTTATTATAATTTTGTAATTTTTTAAATATATATATTTATAATTATAAATATAAATAAATATATTCAAAAATATTTATTTATTATTATAAATAAATTTATCTAATTATATATATTTATATAATTTATGGCTTCTCTCAATAGAGGAGAGATTCTCTCTCTATCATGTTATGATGATCAATTTGATGATCAATCTATATCAACTAAATCAACTATCTATGATGATTATCGAACCTATTTTGTTATTCATGTGGTAGGGACCACTAAACTCTTTGCACTTTGTAGTCCAAACAATAGATTTCTACTGCTTAAGGATCTACTTAAGGATGTTATGGAAATGAGGGAAGATGTCTGCGATTTCTTCCAGTGTCCTACCCGACGACGGTGATGGCGTTTGTTTGGCGACAACATTTGAAGATTGAGGATGTCCTCAGCTAGGATTGTTTGATGTTAGAGATGATGAGACGCTGGCCTCGAGATGTGTCGGTCTTAGAAGATGGCGGAGTCGGTGAGGTTGGTGTTACGATGAAGCCGATGACTGCGCTAGATATTGGGTTAAGAGTGGTGACCTTATGTCCCAATGATGGTATGACTAGTGGCAAAGCCCTGCCCGACTGCTGGGTTTGTGAATAAGTCGGTAGAGACCCCAGAAAACCTGGTGTAGGTCAATAAGGGGTTCGGGATTCTAGTATCATTGTGGTCCGTGTCATGATCTGACGCCTCTGGGATCCTTCAGTGATGAGCCACGCCTCTCATTGCCGGTGGTTGAGAATGTAGGGTGGGAGATCACAGTGGTCGGTCAGAGATAGACCAGTGATGTTCTTGGTGTCACGAACTGATCTAGGATTCCCTCAAACCCAGAACACGACACGTTCCGTTACATACCTGAAGGGCGTTCCCGATCCCCATGGGATGACGACAAGCACCCGGGCATTGAACAACAAAATAGAGAGAATGATTTCACCCAAACTGATCAAACACATGGTATATATATACTATACAAAAAGTAACAATAGAAGATGAAAAATATATATATTCCATAATTATAAGAAAAAAAAATGTACAATGACAAAATTAGCTAAAAACTCCAAGGGACAAGTCCAACTACAAATGACCCAATCCAAACAGCTACTCTAAATGATGGCATGGAAAAACTACCTCCATCTCACCACCATCTACCCAACTAGTTGATACAAACCTCATATCCACACTGTGGTTCCTTGCCTTTTCCGGCATTGGAATACAAAAAAAGGTCTACACACCGCCAAAGAGGTGTGAAGAGTGTGAGCCAATAGGCTCAGTAGGATCCTGCCCAGGTGTTCCATAACAAGACCCTGTATAACAATACCTATATTCTATTTTTGAGTAAAAAAACATGGCCTGATAAGCAGTATAACAATTTTATAGAAAAGATGGTAAACATTTCCCATTTTCCATATATTTAAACAAAATAAAGTATATGAATTTTAAAGAAACTTTTCCAAATCTTTTTTCACATGAATAAACATGCATATCAAGGTAAAATTAGAAATCTAATAAATAAAAAACATAATAATAGGTATCATAACATTAAGGAATACTACAGGTCTAGGTCACATACTACTCATACCATAATAATCAATTTCACAAACTAGTTCCTAGAACAATAGGTCTAGGAAGAAGAGGAATACCCCATTATCAAACCTCCCAACAATGTCAATATTGGTCCCCTAGAACAATGGGACTAAGAAACAAAGGAAATCCCCAATACAAACCTACTTGATAATCACAAAACAATGAATGATGGCCCCAAGATAAACCTTCAACCTAAGTACCCAAGTTAACCAATGTGCTAATTTTCATAATTCAATTCAATGTTTTGAAAACCATTTCAAAACCTTTTTAAATTTCATTTAAATGCTTTAAAAATACCCCTTTTCCATTCCATTTATCAATAACCAGGGAAAACCATTTTTTATTGAAAATATTCTCAAAAATAAAAAATCATTCCAATATTTCATTATGAATCTGTTTTTAAGAAAAACAAAAAGATCTATTATCATAGGATTGAGATAGAACCACCTAACTCAAAGCTCAGGTCGCACACCCCACAATGGGATCCACCAGCCACGAAAACCCAACGAAGTCAACGAAGGCCCTAGAATCCAATTCACATCATATTCTTAATCCAAATCTAAACACAAGGGGTTATTGGAAAGGAAGAAACCTACACAATTTAAGAAAGAACACCCACCGAACCATGATCGACAAATGAAAAGGCCTCTGGAGTTAGATTATACAATGGATCTTGAAGAAACCAAGAAGAAACATCATATTTACCTGACAGATCCAGACATGACTCCCAATGGTGATATCATGATCAAAGGAAATGAAGAAAAAGAAAGATAACTTACCCGAATATATGCACCACAATCACAACAGAGACCATACGTTGAATAAATAAATCTAGAAGGAAAGGTGTCTTCAAAAAATGACCAGGAGAGACCCTGGGGCAAGCACATGTTTTAAAACTCGATGCAAGTTATTTCAAGATGTGTAATATAGTTACACACCGTGAAATCCACAGTGTAAAAATACGCTAAAAAATCAGCTGTCTCAGATTAGAAATATATTATTTAAAACATTCATGATGTGAAAACACCATTCATGGCATGTAATATTTCACATCATGAATCCCATTTCACAACGTGTACCCAACAACAATTATATAGTGTGTAAATTTTGTTGGGTACACATCGTGAAAGGGGATTCATAAGACCCGAGATCAAATCCGGGTGGAGGCATATTTTCCAAGGTACTGTAGCAGCACTATAGCAGGCACTGTTCGGTACTGTAGTAGCCGGAACTATTCATCCACATGGGCCTCTGGGCCACCAGTTTGGTCCTCGTGTCCTGAAAGGATTTCGGGCCACCCAAGGCCTTTAGGCCATTTGATTATCAAGGCCTTTGGGCCACCTTAAGGCCTTAGGGCCACCCCAAGGCCTTTGGGCCACATGAATACAGGCCCCAGACACACTACAAAAAACGAGCAGCCCTAGAAGAGGATTCAGAGAAGGTGCACTCACTAGAGCAGAGCCAAATGGATTGTCAGAATGAGAGGGTATGGATATGCCATCGGTACCAGCCTGTGCTTGCACGGGAAGCCTAGCCAGACGATCATGGAAAGGTGGAGAGCTAATATCAAGATGCAGACGTTAGGGAGGGGCAGTTCCTTGTAGATAGTATGGTTGAATTCCCTAAGACCTTCGGGTCATGTAATCTCCTAAGCCTATGGGCCATGTAATCTCTGAGCCTACAGGCCTTGTAAGGGTTCCCCCTCATCCCTTGAAAGGTGGGTTATCAAAAATCAATAAAAATGAAGGCCTTCGGGCCATTCAGGAAGGTAACCTAGTTACACGGTATGAAATCCTTCTGCATCCTACGAAAAATGATGGTTAAAGTTGAAAGTCCAAAAAATCTCCAACTTCACCATTATAGGTTTGCTCAAAATCCAAAAGGAGGGTAAAACCATGATGAGGTTAGGGATGTACCCGATAAAAAGGTAATAGGATGTTATAAACTCCCCACTATAAATACTTTCTATCCCCAGAAAGACATGTAGAAGATGTAATCCCTAGAAAAAGATAAGGCCACTACTCCCTGATACTTGATTCATGTTCCCAAGTCTAAAGAGAATTTAATCCTTTTTTCCATAGAAATATGACCAATATAATTGACCTCCCATGCAAGACTTTCACTTGAGAGTCAATGATATCAACCGGTTTCTCCAAAATAGAAACTTAAGGTTCTAACTCAATTTATTCCCAACCCAGAATGTGAAAAGGGTTAGCATGATACTTCCTAAGATGAGACATGTGGAAAATGTCACAAATAATTGTACTCTTAACTAGAAATGCTAACCAATAATAAAATTGTCTAAGCCGCTCAGTGACTTCAAATGGTCCAACGTATCTCGGAGCCAACTTTCCCTACTTTCCAAGTTGATGGTGACCCAACTGAGGAGAAAATTTACAGAAAACCCAGTCACCTATGGAAAACTACAAAATTCGATGCCTCTGATCCACATACGATTTCTTTTGACTTTGGGATGTGTTCAAATTTCACCTTACATCCTGAATCATTGCTGACATCTCCTGAAGCAAACTCGGTCCAACTAAAGATACTTCTCCCACCTCAGCCCAAGAAAAAGGTGATCTACACAGGCAGATGAACAACTCCTTAAAGGTATGTATTCTTATTGGAGACTAAAAACTATTTTTGGAAACAAAATCAACCATTCCCAGATGTCTATCCCATGATCCTTTAAAATCCAAGATACAGTTACAAAGAATATCTTTCAAGATATCAATTACTCTCTCTATTTGACTATCTATCTGTGGATAGTAAGCTGTGCTAAACTTGACCTGAGTTCCCATAAACTCTTGGAGACTCCCCCATAACCTTGATATCAACCAAGGATACCTATATGAAACAATGAAATAAGTACTCCCATGTAACCTCGTAATCTCTTACACATACAGTTTACCCAGATCTTCAACTTTAGCAGTTTATTTGATCGTAATTAAATGAGCATACTTAGTTTACCATTCAAAAACCTCCAAGATAGCATTCCTTTTTCAGGGATTCCATGCAATCCAATATAAAAATACATGGAAACCTTCTCCCATTTCTAGATTGGCATCAGAAGAGGCTGAATAAAACCATAATTTTTGAAGAGCTCTACCCTTATCCATTGGAAGGTGTAATAGTGAGACACAAACTCTGCAATTTCACACTTCATTCCAATCTACTAGAATTGAAACCTCATGTCACAAAAAATATTTATAGTTCTTGGATGAATGACCCATGAATATATATGACAATAAAACAAGAATAAACTTCTTACATATTTTTGGGACGACAATCCTTTTCATGAAGTGAAGTATACCATATGAAGAAAGAGACCAAACCAAAAAGATCTCCCCACCATAAAGTCTTTAATGGGTCTTCTAAAACTCATCATCCTACTGCTTAATCCATAAAATAGACTCCAGGAGAGATGATGATAACTAAACACTTATCAAAACCATGCCTGAAACATGCTTATGAGAATCTAGGTGAAAATGATAAAAAATCCCCATATGGTTCCACTCTTCCTTCGATTCCAGAACAACCTATGACAATAATTTCCTTATAAGAGTAGCTGTAATGAAATTTCCCTTCCCTGGGGTGTAGAAGATATCCAATTCAAACTTATGAAGGTATTTTACCCATTTTCTCTTCCTAATATTTAAGCTCTTCTAGGAAAAGATATTACTCAGACTCTTATGACCAGAGAAGACTGTGAACTTCTCTAAAAAAAGACAGTGTTCCCAATATTTGAGCACATTCATGATTGAGGTAAGCTCTGAATCATGAGTGGGGAAATTATTTTCATGTGGTAGAATCTATAGAGATAGTTAAGCTACCACATGATCATCCTGCATAAGCACACATCCCAAACCAATACTCGAAGCATTAAAAAACACCATGTACCCATTACCAGGATCAGGTAAGATAAAAATAGGAGTTAATGTCAGAATCCTTTTCAATTCATCGAAATAATAATGATAATTTGTATCCCATGTGAATTTCATTTCTTTCCTGGTAAGAGTTGTCAAATGTGATGCCAACTTAGAGAAATCCACAACAAACCATCAGTAATATCCAACAAGACCAAGGAATCTTCATATATTAATGACATTTCATGGTTCCTTCCATGAAAAAATATCCTTTAACTTCTCTTTATAAACTAATAATCCATGCTCATAAATTATGTCACCTAATAACTTTACTTCGTGAATCTAGAAACTATATTTTTAAAGATTTCTAGAAAAATAGTGAATTTTAAAAATTTTTAGAACCAAACTCAGATGGTTCTCTTTCTGATACTTGGATTTGAAATAAACAAAAATATCATTGATGAACACTACCACAAAAGTTTTAAGATATTGATGAAATATCCGATTCATAAAATCCATAAAAACTATAGGATATTTTTCTAGACCAAAAGGTATCACAAGTTATTTGAAATGGCCGTACCAAATCCAAAAATATGACTTTGGTATATCAGACTCCTGAAATATTATATGATGATAACCATACCAATGATTGATCTAAAAAAACCATTTTAACCCTTTAACTGATCAAACAGATCATCCAAACGAGGCAGGGGATATTTTTTATAACTGTTACCCGGTTCAACTTCTGATAGTACACACATAACCAAAGTGAAACATCTATTTTATTGGCAAAGAGAATAAGGGAATCCATAGGAAAAACGCTTGGGAGAATGGAACCATTTTTCAATAGGTGGTCCACCTAAATCTTGAGCTCGTTTTGCACTAATGGTTCCATATGATAAGAAGGTATCGATATCAGATGCATACCTAGAACCCAGTCAATCGTAAAATCTACCTCTCTATATCTTGAGAAATACTGGAGAATTATTATGGGAAAACATCAAGAAAGTATAGAAAAACAAAGGGAAAATCAGTGACAGAAGAGAAATCATCAGGATAAAACACAACGACAAATAGAAAACTCCTGAGCTCTGGGTGGGAAGGCCCTGTAAAACCTAACCTCGGGTCCCACTCCCCCTAAAACACATGAGATCCAATCGATACCAATGATGACGTCAAAAAAATCTATATCTAGAATGAGAAAATCCCAAACCAACTCTGTATCAACTATTGTTATTGAACAATAAGGACACCACAACCCCAAATATTTCCTCTTTATAAGAGGTTTTAATAACTCCATTATAAATAAAATAAGTTCTATTGTAATTTTACGAACAAAAACTAAATGTGCAGATATAAAAGTGTGTGAGGAACCAGTATCAAATAAAGATATTACTACTAAAGATGCAATAAGGATAATACCTATCACTGTTTCTAGACCTGCATCAACTTCCATTAGACACTCATCTACTGCAAGAAAGTACTTCACTTACGAGGACTATGGATGGAGCCCTATAGTCTTTGATGCTTCTAACTACGCCACAATAGCCTTTGGAGCTGATGAACACTAACCATAATGAGGCATAGTAATAGTTTGACAGAAGTGCTGTAAGTGACTAACATGTCCATAGTTGTTTCAATTCTTCACAGGAATAGGAGAAGAATGTGTTGTGTATCCTCCATTACCGTACTGATAGAAATCCAGAGGCACATTGCCAGTTGTAACAGATGGTGTAGAGGAGGCTCGCTAGCCCACCGTGAGAGCCAGGTGCATATCATGATAAACCTATGGAACAACTTATGCACTCAGATGAAGAAATGGTAGAATTATTTTTGGTGATTAAAGATAATGAGGATTAAGTTTAAAGGATTATGAGAAGTATTTTATGAGTGATTTACAATGATGAACAGAGTAATTGGATTGAAAAGAAAGACCTTATATTGAGAAGGGGATTCAATGAAGGGAATATTAATAAAGATTTTTTATTGAAGACCCAGAAAAAGATGGTGTTTTGATTTGAAGACTTTTTAAAAGACGATCCATATATTTAGGTTAGCACGATATCCTAGAAATTATGTTGGGAAACTAGTTCTGGTAGACTGAAGTTGTTTTTCAATGATTTTGTTATATCCTTTAGTGCTTGAACCTTGTGGTTTCACACTTTTCCCTAAAAAGTGTTTTGATAATAAAAAAGTCAATTTTCAATCAGTTAGAGGAGGCTCACTACTAAGACCCACCTCTACCACTTCTATGATGATCCTACCACTTCCTTTTATTTCCAAGCACGCCATTGAATATATCACAAGATGAAAGTGAAGAGGTAGAAAATTGAACCTTGAATTCCATATTAATTTCTTCCATCACAAATATATGTACCATCTCCTCATAGGTACAAATTTTAAACATAAACACCTATGAATTGATATATGGTCACAAACCCTTTAGGTACTTTTGAGCCATTAACTAGCTATTCTACACTACATCTGAAGCAAAACATACATGATCAAAAAATTTATTAGTGTATGCAGACACCTAAAACTATCCCTGTTATAAGATAGGAACTCAATATAATTTTACAACATCAAGGACTATAAAAAAAAATACTGAAAGAACAAGGTTTTAAAACCCTTCCAATAAAAGCCCATAGGTCAGTCTACCTGATCCATAGAATCTCACCATATCTTATCAGAACCTTTGATCCTGAACATTTTACACTTTACCTTGATATTATTAGTTATCTCCATAATGTCAATGATTTGATTTATCCTATATAGCCAGTCCTCCGCCTCCTGAGGTTCAATTTTCCCTTTAAAGGATGGTGGATTCTGGAACATGAATTACCATGATAGTTCTTTTTATCCTCAAGATGTTGGCTGTACCTCAACAGCTACGTTATAAACTCATGGAAAATCCTAATCAATAACAATAAATATTTGTACTATAGTCTCAATGAAATTTTGATACATAAGAGGATTCTCTTGAGGAGTATCAGCTGCACCCTCCCGAGGAACTCATGGAAGATGTCTCTAAGGCATACAAATGCACACCAAAACATAAGAATGATCAGATAATAGAAAAAATCTCAAATCAAAATAGAAAAACCAGAAGCATAAATTGAGATAAAAAAACCCAACACTAGAGACACCTATCCCAACGTCCCATGGAAACTTGAGTCTCATCACGATAAGAACTATCCAAGCACTTTTCAAAATATACCTCTCAAGTCCTGACAATCCTATCAACAATCTAACAGATGTCCCAAGACAAGAAATATTGAAGGAAAACCACATATAATACCAAATTGTAATGAACCTACCCAAGTTTCCCTCAAACCCAGCACCTAACCCATTCAATTACATACCCAAAGGGAATTTCCAAACCCCATGAGCTGGCGACAAGCACTCGGGCATCGAACAACACAACAGAGGGAAGGATTTCACCCAACCCGATCAAACAAAAGGAATATATGTACTAAAGAAAAAGGAATAGAGGAATTTGAACAAGATATATATTCCATAACTGTAAGAAAACAGTGGAAACATACAAAAAAAGTAGTTAAAAACTCCAAAGGACAAGTTCAAATGAAAAGGACGGAAGCTAAAAAGATACTCCAAATGAAGGCATGGAAAAACTCTCACCATATCACCAACATATACCCAACTAGATGACATGAACCTCACCGCCTCACTACAGAGCCTTTCCTTTCCCCAAACTGGAATAAAAACAAATGCTGAAACATCACTGAAGATGTGTGTAGGGTGTAAGATAATAGGCATAGTAGGATCCCACCTAGGTGTTCCATAACAAGCCTCTATATAACAATTCATGTATGCTCATTTTAAGTAAAAAAATGGAATGAGAATAAGTAAAGAATTTTTATAAAAAACATAGAAAACATTTTCCTTTTTCCACAGTTCTAAACAAAAATAGGTATATCAATTTCAAAACACATTTTCAATATCATTTTTCATAATCATAAACATGCATATCAAGGCTAACTAAAAAAGACAAGAAATACAAAATAGAATCATAGGTATAACAACACCAATGAATACTACAGGTCACAATCATAGACTAATCATACCATATTAATCAAGTGGACAAATCAGTTACTAGAACAATGGGAGTAGGAAGAAGAGGAATGCCCCATGGGTAAACCCCTCAACAATTTCAATATTGGTCCCCTAGAAAAATGGGCCTTGGAAACGATGGAAAGACCCAAGACAAACCACCTTGATAATCATAAAATAATGGAAGATGAACCAAGATAAACCTTACACCTATGTAGCCATGGCAAGCCATGTGATTTTTTCAAAATTCATTTCAATGCTTTGAAAACCATTTAAAAAATATTTCAAATTTCATTTCAATGATTTTAAAATAACTATTTTCCATTCAGTTTATCAATAACTAGGGAAAACCATTTTTCATTTCAAAATCTTCTCAACACAAAAAAAATGATGACAATCTTTCATTATAAATTAGTTTGTAAAGAAAACATACTAGATCCATTATTATAGGGTATAGATGAAACCACCTCCTCAAAACTCATGTTTCACATGCCTACAATGGGATCCACCAGCAGTGAAAACCCAATAGTGACAATAAAATCCATAGAATCCAATCCACATCACATGATTAAACCAAATATGAAAACAAGGGGTCAAAAAAAAGGAAGAAACCTACATACCTCAGGAAAAAATTCCCATCACACTATGAATGACAATGGAAAAGGCCACCGAGCGAGATCACACAATAGATCTAGAGGAACCCTAGAAGAAACCCCATCTTAACCCAATGAATCCGAACATTCTTCCCAATGGTGATATCGAGATCAAAGGCAATGAAGAAATGGAAAGATAACTTACCTAGAGAGATTCACCACAATCACAATAGAGATCATACATCAAATGAATTGATTCGGAAGGAAAAGTGTCTTCAAAAAAAACCTTGGAGAGAACCTGGGTCAAGGATGAAGGAGTCTAGAATGTAAGGACTAAGCAAAACTTCCAAGCATGTTTTTTAAATCTGGATGTGGGCCATTTCATGACGTGTAATATAGTTACAAGACAAGAAATCTATGGTGTACAAATACATCAAAAAATCTATCCCATCGGATTGAAAATATATTAATTAAAATATTCATGATGTGAAACTACCATTCATGACGTGCAGTCTTTCATAGCATGAATCCCCTTTTATGGATTATACCAAGTAGTAATTACACAGCGTGTAACCTAGTTACAAAACAAGAAATCTTTTTGCATCCTACAGAAAAATAGGGTTAAAGTTGAAAGTCTCACAATTCTCAAACTTCACCATTATAGGTATCCTCCCAATATCAAAGGAGGGGAAAACCATAATGAGTTTAGGGGCATACCAGATAAAATGGTAATGAAATGTTACAATTAGAAAGTGCCCAGAGCGACTATCCTTGGGTTGTAATTGGGTGCAGACCACCGTGAGAAGAGGAGGTCATTGTTGAGATGGAGGTGACCTCACATTTGGGGATTGTTATAGGCTGGTAGTGACCTAGAAATTGGGACATGCTAGAATTTTTGATTACTTGGGTTCTCGGTTGGGGTGACGATGAAGGTCCGGTGAAAGAGGCTATATTAGTAAATGGAAAAGGAACACCATGAGGATAATGATAAAATTCCCACTCATAGGTGGGGATGAAATCTTGGTTGTAGGCTCGTAACAACTTGGTGTTTATGATGATTGTGTGCGAGATAAGGATGCAGGGTGCGGGTGCAACGATATTTGGGCAACGACTTCTGGATAGAGCAGTCATGGTGGATATAGGTTGGTGGGATGGTGAATATTTGAACCTTATTAAAGGGATGGATTTGGTTGGTCCTAGTTAAATTGTACCGTTGGACCTTTGGCTGTGACAATTATTATGGGATTTTGGCCTATCTCAGTTGGAGTACTATGATGGTGATGGTTGAAGCCGGATGACCCATTCTGTAACCTTTATAATGCATGTTTTTTGATCCTTTGGGAATGTGTTGTTCTTTAATAAATTTTTGTTATGCTTTTGGGTGGTGGTACTTTTCCACTTTCTTGATTTGGTTGTACTCTATATGCCACAAACTTGTTTGTTATTATTTTTACATTTTTATTTTATTTAATAAATTTTAGCTCGATATCGGAACTTTCCCGATATATTTATACAAATTTATACATATAAATATATATTTATTAATATATAAATATATATAATTATAAATATAATAAATATATTTATTATATAAATATATTTATTATAATTTTATAATTATTTAAATATATAATTATTTATTTATAATTTTATAAATACTTTTTTAAAAAATTATATATATTTATAATTTTATAATTAACTATATAAATTAAAAAATTATTGAAAATTCAATTAAATAAATTTATTATATAAATTTAAAACATATTTAAAATGAAAAAACATAATAAACAAAAAATAAATAAATATTATTTATATAAATTATAAATATATTGAAAATATTACATGTATAGTAAATAGATATATGTATAAATAAATATTACAAAATGATTAAATTTATTTGAAACACTATTAATGAATATATAATAACAAATGAATAAAAAAATCAAATAAATTAAAAACATATTAAAATGTGAATTTGTAACATTTACACGAATTACCTATATAAAAATTAATAAAAATGAATAAATTGATGATATTATTTATATAAATAACAAAATTATCAAAAATCAATTATATTAACTATACAAAATATTAATAATTTAATTAAATCAAATTAAATTAATTCAAATGAAATTAAACATATACATATATTCAAGATGAATTGATTAAAATAAATTTATATTAAAAATGAATAAATATTAAAAATAAACAAATATTAAAAATGAACAAATATTAAAAATGAATAAATATAGAAAATACTATTAATGGAGATATATAATAAAAGAATAAATAATACTAAATCGATAAATAGACTTGCACACACACATAAATGTACATATGACTGACATACATATATACACATACACATTAACACACAGACAGACACCCACACACCCACACACATACAAATACACACATATGGTTATACATGTACGTATATTTAAAATTATTTAATATCAAAATAAATATATATTTAAATAAATTTATTAATTTATATATTAAATAATAATTTAAATTAAATATTAATATATTATATTTATATATGAAATTAGTATTGAATTATAAATAAATTAATAAATATAAATAAATATAAAGACTGAATAATTTTTTAAAAAATATTAAACAAAAATTTTTTCTTTAAAAAATATTAATAAATATGTTTATATATGAATATATTAAATATTAATATATTAATCATTAATAAATTATATGTTAAAATATATAAATATTTATCATATATCAATATATTTGTATATATATCAGTATATATTTTTATATACGAAATAATAATTTAATTATAAAAAAATGAATAAATATAAATAAATATTAAAAATGAATATAATTTTTTTTAATATTTAATATATTCATATATATCAATATATATTTTAATATGAAATAATAATTTAATTTTAATATATTTATTAAATTAGCTGACCCTCAACCTGAAGGACTATCCATTTAGGTAGCCCAACAGGGAAGTCCTGCAGAACAGAGGGTGACCCAATGCCCGCAAAAAGTATAGGGTGGGAAAAGGCTCATGCGGGCCTATGTGTGTAGAAATGGGCCCATTAAGGTGTGTGTGGAGAATGAATGTGGGAGATCATCCCCGCAATAAGCTTCTAAAATCGCGATATTGTAAAATGATGTAAAAATAAGCAGCTGACCATCCACGTTTTCTATATGGGGCTTGTGTGTTAGTTTTATCAATGTTTTTACAAGAACTCATAAAGAAAAACTTTAAAAATGCTAGAAAATGCACTGATAATGGTTACCCTTTATTAGTACTTGAAAAAAAAGCACTGATTAGAGGAACCCTTTTTCAGCGCTGTAATAGGACTGATTAAGGGAACCCTCTAGTAGCCATAAAAAAGAACCGATAAAGAGTAATTTTTATCAGTGTTTTTTAGTATTGATAAAAGGAACAATTTATCAGTGTTTTTTAGCATTGTTAATGGAAACCTTTATTAGTGATTTTCACTAGTATTGATAAAAGGCAACGTTTAATAAACCCAAAACTGTAGTCGTATTTTTGAAAATGACAGAAAAACTCATCTGTTAAAGGACCCCTATTTTACCCCCTCAAAGAAAACCTTTAATTTGGTTTATTCTTGAATACCTACCCAAATTCTCTATATAAAAACCATGTTCTATTTTTGGTAACTTTTGGTCATAGGAAGGATTCCCAGATCATTACTCCCAATCATAAAGTCCTTGTATTTTTTTTATTGATTTCCCTTTTTTTAATTGGGTTTAGGGGAACTTTTGAAAGAAAAAAATCTATAAGGAACTTATTTATAATACATTACTGAGAAGGAAAAAATAATATATTCTTATTTAGGTTGGTTTTACGACAAAAAGAACGATGTTATAACATTAACATCATGTGTGATTGATAAAATTTAAATAATGGTATTATTTTTTAATAATAATTAATTTAAAATGTTTTCATAATCTTGGATTGGTAATATATATTACCATATTCATCAATAAAAACCAAGTATTCATAATGAATAAAAGTTCTCAAAAAGGATACATTTTAATCATACTTTACTAACTATCACCTTAACTTCTATGAACTTATCATGGGACACCGAAAAAATATCCAACACATATATTTCATCTCCATGAACATTATTTATCTGATTAACCCATGATAAAGTTTCAAGTATTGCAATTGGAATATCAAAGCAGGCATGGAACAAACATAACAATTAACACCCGACAATTTATTTAAAAAATGAATAACTAATAAATGGGTAATAAGGAATTATAAATGAATAGTATTAATTAATATAAACATGAATAGGGTTACGATATATATTAATAATAAACATAAATTTATTTTACTGGATGTTAGAGCACATCTGACTTAATAGGAATCTAAGGTAAGGATTTATCTTGACTTAATATCCATTCATTAGGTCAAAATCATTATTCTTTGACCTTGAATCATAATTATTATTCTTTGACTATATTATTCTATGTTTGATATATTTTGAAACCTTTACTATCTCAAGTGGTATTTTTTCTTCAGATATGAAGAAATTATATTTTTATGTGGAAATATTCTTCTTTTAATTATTTTTAATTTTATAAAAATTTTACATTTTGAAGAATAATTATCATCTTATATATTGACTATTTCTCCTCCATCTCTATATTATTTCTTAAAAAAATGCTTTAATTTATTATTTCTATAGCTATATTTGTATACTCTTTAGTACCCTTCTTATTTATCTTTATCTCTATTCAAAATAAAATTTTACAGTACATTAATCAATGTGAGTTTCTTTAAAATTGTTAAAAAATGATTAAAATACACTTATATCCACTTTCATTTATTTTATATGATTCAATCCATATTTATTCTACATTAACCTTATTTATTTTCCTGGATACATTATTAGGATTTTTATTATTAACACAATCTTCTAAATTTTATTTTTTCACCATTTGAATATTATTTTGAACGTGAATTTTAACTTCTTTTTTATGACATTGCCACAAAAACTAAAGAAAACAATTTTCTTGGTTTCTCTTCCATTTTCCATTATTTATCTGGAAGATACATCACCTTTTGACTATTTTACATCACTCAAATTTTAACCTCTACATTCTTTTATGTTAATTCACTTTTGTTGATTGAAGTTTGGATACCTTACGATCAAATACTTAATGGATTATGATATTATATGTCGTTTCTTGAAACCCATTATCCTTTCACATTCTAGTCAAGCATTATTGTATTATTGATTTATTATAGAAAAAAATTACAATTTATTATTATGAGATGCGTGGTATTAGAATTATATAGAACTTAAATTCATTGGTTAAAGATTTATATCTCATGATATTTATATGGGACATGAGTGGTGACACTAGATCAACTATTTCTTGGAATGTGATTAGTTATTCATGATACATTAATTTATATGATGCAGGTTTTTATACTTGATCCCATTTTTTATGATGGTATTTTTTTTAATCCTAACCTAGGTTATTATTTATATGTTCATGTTTGTTCTATACTCCTAAGTTATGTTTACATAGATCATGATTATTGTCTTACGGTCTCAAATTCATATACCAAGGTATACATTATGCTTTCACAATGATTCTTTTTTGGTTTAAAATTCATACACATTATAATGTGGTTATTTTATCATCATTGTGATCAATTCATATGATTCTATAATATCATTTTTTAAATCATATATTTCTACCATGTTTATGTTTTAACTGATTTTTATATTCTAATGATAGTGTTTATGAATTATTGATTTATTTTTAATTAATGAGTGTTTGAGATCACCCTTTTTGTATGATTCCTATTTCCTTGGATACTTATATGCAAGGATATATTTAGGAAAAAATGTTATGTTCATAAATTTATGGGTGATATTGATGTTTTTGTGTGTAATAATTCATTTATATAGCTAACATCTAAAGACACTAAATATTATGTTTTGGGAGTGTTCGTATTTTTGATATGTAATATTTAATTAAGGGAAAATAATACGTGATATATTAATTTTATTCTTGGGCTATCTCATTCAAATATATAATTGATGAAAATATCATAGGATGTAATACACATAAAATTTTATAGATAATGGATTTCAAGATTCTAGGGTGGAGACTTAGATAGTGCAACCGAGTGTTGGTTGGAGGCGTCAAAGGTGGATTTTTTATTTTGTGTGATTACCATATCAGTTGATATTCCCAATACCCATAATTCATGATCCAGTTCTTAAAGTATATACTTTTCATACATTAAATTAATTAAAACAAACTCACTAGATTAAAAGGTCAATGTATTTGGGAACAAGGAACATATCCAACCTAACACTTAATACAATGAAAATTTATTGAATAAAAGTTCTCCACACATGAATCCCCTATATAAATATCCTCTCATACAAATTATTGGGGAAATGGGGAAATATAAGAATATAGTGATCTCAAATTAAAATTAAGGGTTAAAACATTGACAAAGAGACATAGATCATAAACCATTGAGATACTTAATCATGCGGGAAATGATATAATTAAATGAATAAGAAAGTGAAATCTTGTTAAGAGAAAATGAGGCATGTGAGCATAATCATAAATCAAGAATAAAATTAAGGGAGATGTTATGAGTTTCAATAATCATAATATGTAATTAATTATAAAAAAATGTAATAGAATAATAGTAATCATGAAAAATATTGGAATGTGGTGAAAACATAGATCATTTCATCATAAACATTGGTCAAGGCTCACTACCAAGACATAATAACATCGTAGATGAGGCTAACTTCACCTAGAGCATACCTAACATTATAGAGAATGCTATCTCCACTAGGTTGCACAAATAATTATGGATGAGACTATCTAATCTTGGCCCACACATATCATTATGGATGAGGTTTAATTCATATGGCACATGCATTTTTTGTCATGACCCCCTCCCGCTAAGGATACCGCAATGAGGGGAGGGAGATAAATACCCCCATGTCCCACCTCCAATAGGCCTCGGGTTGGCGACTAGCACCAAGGGTGTACAAATATCACAATATGGGAGGCATTTACCTTTATAAGAAAGAAAGATTAGAAAATAAAATGATTCATCCAAAATAAACTCCATAAAATATATATAAGAAAACAAAAAACCACCCTATAATGCATGTGTAAATAAAACCAATGCAAATAAAATTATCCAAAGTGAATACCCAAAAAACAAAACTAGAGTAGCAACCCAACAACTGTCCCAAGGTATGAGCTAGTAATATCTAGAACAGTCTGACTAATCTTCCTAAAAACCTAATTTGTTTTTATATACATAGGTTAAGAATGCAGGTATACTCAATAGGAAATCCAAATTTTCTTGTGCGTAAGTGGAAGGAGCATACTAATGCACTTGTGAGAAAATAAAAAAACCAAACATCACTAAATAGGTAGAATAACCATAACCCCAACCTTACCAAGGATATCTTACCATATAATGCATCCAATTAACATAATATAATGTAAATAAAATTTATTATAGGGTACCCCACACCAATTTCCCATTTATTAGCTACTCTCACACCCAAATGGAAAATGTTCTCTCACTCCCACCTCTTTTAAAGATATCACATCACATCTTGACCGCACACACATGGGACACACCTCACAATACATCCCGCCCACACATACTTGGTCTATCACAACACATCACATCCTTCTCACACACACCAGGGCCATCACATCACATCTTATCCCAAATACACATAGTAAAACACACCATAACTCATCTCGAAGAGACATGAAACCACACATCACTACTCGGCCAAAAAAACCAGGGCCATTATTGCCTAGAAGAGGGAACAGGGAAGAGTGGACTATGTGGGTGTTGGCACATAGTTCTCGATATGGGTGGCGTACTTATATAAATCAAGAAAATATATGGTGTATTCATATATATAGAGAAAAAGCACACAATCCCAACCTATGGATTTTAAAAAAAACACCATCCTTCTCATGAATTCCACAGTTTTATGCCACTTCAAAATTTATAACACCATACATGAAGAAAAATAGACCAAAATTTATATTTCAATCTTAAACTACCATTAATCCTTTTCAAAGATCCACTGTTACCAACCCATTCAACTAAAACATGTATAGATTTATTTTTTTGGCTCATGATTATCACAATCCATTAAAAATTCCAATTAAATCATTATCATGTAATAATTCTAGTTCATGATTGTTATTCATTTCATTATCCATACCAACCAGGAAACTAACACAACACAAAACACAATAAGTAGTATAGTGAAAAAAAATCCCAACAACCATGTCCAAATTTATCTTCCCTCGTAGCCCCACTGCACAACCACATCATGACCATCACAACCCCACTGCACAACCATATATCATCCACTTCTCCCCCAAACACGTCATATCACATACCACAACACAACATACCTTGATATTTAGAAAGATATAACTTATTCATTTTCACTTTGCTAATTAATGGTGTTGTCATAGAAATTGTATGATCCTAAGGAATCCATTTTATTAGCTGTCTATACATAATTATCCTATTAAAAATTATTTGTTTGTCAGCAACCATACAAGATTCTTTCCACAGTTCAAAAGATAGAATTTCAAGCAAGGAACACCAATAAAAATGATTTTTTGTGTCTAATATAGGCCATGCAATACATAACATCAATAAATAACAAAGAAGATGTAAGATCATACATCACATTCCCATACGCATTTATATTTAATTTAAACTAATTCATTTATCATTATTAATCATGATTCAAAAATATCTAAAAGGATACAATTATAAACCCATCCCCCATGATCCACATAAGAAAAGAAACTAAGGAAATACTACCTAGAATAAATACGATCTACACATCCTTGTTCCACTAAACATAGAGGTGCGTTTCTAGTACAAAACTCTCTTAGGAAAACACAATCAAACTACAACAACCAGGTTACTCGAATCCAAGGAAGAGGGATTTGGGATGTCCCGTCTCAAGAGAAATATAGACCAAAAGAGTGAAGGAAGGATCTTTTATTTATGAAGATTAGATCCTGGATGTTCAGAATTTAGATACAGTTTTGAATTTACATTAAAGAATATATCATCAAGGTCATGCGTTTTAAACATTTAGAAGGTTTATAGACTATTAGAAAATTAAAGATACGTTTGATCCATTTTGAAATGGATTTAAAAATAATTAATTATGTTATTAAACTTATTTCTTGTCAAAATATATCAAAAAAGAAAAAAAATGGAAATTCTAGAAAAATTATTGAAAAAGGGATAATTGTTGAAATGAGTCACCACCAGGATGAGTCATTACCAAACAAGTCACTTCCAGATGAGTCACGACCATTATGAGAAAGCATCGGACGAGTCACCGCCAAACAAGTCACTTCTAGATGAGTCACCACCATATGAGTCACCTCCATGATGAGTCATTTCCAGATGAGTTACCGCCTGAGGAGTCACTATTAGACGAGTTCCCGTTAGATGAGTCACCGTGAGGAGGAGTTATCGTCAGACAAGTCAGCACCAGATGAGTCACCACAAGAAGAGTCGCTTCCAAGAGGTGTCACTGCTAGACAAGTCACCACCAGATGAGACAACACCAGACAATTCACTACCTATATGAGTCATCGCGAGTTGAGTCACGACCAAGAAGAGTTATTGCAAGATGAGTCCCCATTGGAAAACTAGATATTTTGATTTTTTTGAAATGAATCATCATTGAAATGACTCACAAGTCCCAAAACACCCCGAACTACCCTCATACACCTCAAAATTCATATTTTTGGAAAATTAATGATATGTAAGGTCCAATACATTACATAATGTAACAGCCCAAGATTTTATAAAAAAATATATTCTTTTTAATTTTATTAATGTCTTGTGTTGTACGCTACACCAAAAGGAGCTTGCACAACAGACATCCTTGACTTGCCTTGCATTACACGCAATCACGACCTTCCTCGATAGCGTGTGTAGTACGCAATACCGAGTTTCACTAAACAACAATATGCTATAAAAATATTATTAAAACTAGCCGTTATGAATAGTAATAACCACTTTTTGAAATACAGTAAATCTTATTTTTCAAAATGAACTTTATTTTTGGATTCGGAGTATCGAATTTAGCCTAAGGTGAAATTTTGGTACTTTTCGGATAACTTTCATATTCTGATGAATAGTGAAAATTACTAAATTATAATTAAAAACAACTTTTTTTAATCGAAATAATTAATAGTGATAAATCATTAATTTGAGTAGTTTTAAAGTATATTTAGAATATATTTTTACAATTTAATACAATGTTGGTCATTGGATGTAATTTCACATTTAAACTAGACATAAACAAGTGTAAATCTTTTGATAGATATTATTTCTTAAAAACACGCTATTTGTTTTAACAGCGGGATTTAATTATAAAATTAATTAATGCAACTTTTATGTTATGAATTTGGTAAAATAGACTTCATTTTTGAATTTGGAATATGAAATATAGCTTGGGATGAAATTTTGGCATTGTTCTGAAAAACATCAATTTTTGATGAATAGTGAAACTACTAAGTGGTAGGTTAAAAACTGAATTTTGCATAAAACTTAATTTTACCGCTTCTGTGAATGGAATTTCGAAAATCCGAGAGACACGGTTAATATCAAGGACTAAAATGTGGTTCAATGAGATGAAAATATTTTTTTGGTGAATAGTAACTTTTTACCTTTTTTACCACGGTTAATAGTAAATAGGGTAACTAAGGGTAAATATGATATTAATATTACCCTAACACATGTCCTAATTCTATTGGACAAGTGTAATTCGACCAAAAACAAACTTAGGAATAAAATATGACCATTTAGGCCCACTTGGATTAGATTAGGACATTTATTATTAATTTATTTAAAGAAGGGATAAAATAGTTAAAATCAAAGTTTAATAAGTAAATCATTTTTAATATGGGGTTATACATAAGATAAATTCAATTGTAAATATTCATTAGAAAGATAAAAAGATTTCCTACATGATGGTATTTTATTTGTAATTTTTAGACATCAAATAATTTAATTTATTTATGACACAACGATGATGCAGTAATTATCTTTTTAATGAAATATTGACATAATTGATGTTATAAGCACCAAAATAAATGTAATTTGAGATTTTTTATGAATTCCACTAATTTTCTAGGATAATATGATATATTAGTGATGATTTAATCAACTTGGTTCGAACATATAATTCTGTTATGACTTTCACAAAAATCATATATCAAATAGTGTCAAAATTGACACAAAATAGTTTTTAAATCAAATATTATATTACTAATTGTTATTTTATTCCTAAAAATCTAAGGTTCGGCCAAATGACTTAGATAAGGATATATGTATTAATAATAAACAATTTGGGGTTCATTTGGCATGTTATAGTAAGTGTATTAACCATATAGTGAAAGAAAACAAAAAGTCACGGTAAAAGTTAAATTAATTAACTTCGAGTTAAATCTAATTGATAAGGTTAAAATAATACCCTAAACTTGTCTAAATCCTATTGGTTGATAGGATTTCGACCCTTCCCCACTTTATCTTCGAAATAAGACCCTTTGGAACCATTATAAACCGATTTTGACTTTAATATAAAATAATATTTTGAGATATTCCTAAGGTGCCCCTCTCCTCCCTTATAAAAGGACACATCCTCCCCCTCCTCCTCACACCAATTTGAGCACTCAAGCTCGGCCAACCCCTGCCAAAATCTCTTCTCCACTTCCCTAGCAACATCCTAGAGGTTATGGTCTTCCTCAAAGACCAATTTTAGTGCCCTAAGAGGAGGTCTCAAAGAGGCACTTCAAAGAAGAGGTAATTACCGTTACCAATTCTTTCATCTTTATTTCTTCTTCCACTTCTTCTTCTTAGGTTGTTTCATTATGAAGTAATAACATCAGTATCACTCATATAATGATATGTTATTATAAGTATGAAACAACCCTATTTCACCATCTATCCATCCTACGGAAAAAGAAATCACCGCGCGTGCGTACGTACGGAATACCGTCTCCACGCCGTGGTGTAATCTATTTTCCACCACCACCTTACATGGATGGGTATAATGGTGTAAAGAATAACTATACATAGTTATTACAACATCATATTGATTCTGATATATTGTATAATCCACTCCAATTCAATTCAATATTTATAGAAATGATATCATCGCTCGTGCGTACGTACGGAATACCGTCTCCACGACGCGATGAGATTCATTCTCCATGTTAACCATTTAAGAATGATTATAATGTATATATAAGAAATAATAATGAAATATATGACATTATAAAGCTACTGGATTTATGTATATATATACATATGTATGTCATCTACTTACTTCCATTTCAAGACAATAAGGAAAGGAAAACAACGTTCATGCGTACGTACGGACTACCGTCTCCATGAACGGTGTTTTTCATTTTATTTATCTACCTATTATATATATATATACTGAATATATATGATATATAAATCATATTTTATATTCTGGAAGTAAGTAAATCATGATATAAGTAATAATGATGTCAAGAACAACAAGTCAAAACACCTACGATAAATGAAACGATTTTACCCAAAACACTTCTTTAACATAGAATTTACAAAAGAACGGGTAATATAATGTCATAAGTGAACCATATATGATATCATAACAATGAATATGATTCTGTAATAAGTCAATAACATTATTTAAATCATTATACAGGAGGTTCGGACACTTACAAAGCAAATCGGACCTAAGGTAAGGGAAATATCACAATCTCATTTTTATCCGAGATTGTTTATTCGTAAGTATTTACTGGGGTGTATTTTATCATCCATATCCAGGTTTCATCAATATGTAATATTATTTCCATCCACCTACAATTGTTAAAATCCATTTTTACCCTTCGGTGAGTTTTTAGTAATACGTATGAAAGGAATCTTTTGTCGTTTTTCGTACGATGTACTTTTTGACTTTTCCGACAAAAGTACGAAGAATGTTTTTTTAACTTATACGGAACGAACGGATTTCTACTGTTTTATAAATCCTTATTTTCATGAAGCTTCCTCTAAAAGATTTCATGACTATTTTCAATAAAATCTCTTTCTTTTAAAATTGCATGATGTTTTGTGAAAAGAAATTGATTTTGAAGAAGAAAGGATATTTTCCTCAAGAATTCAATTCAAGTGTTTTATCAAAATTATTTTCTATCTAAGATAATAAAGAGTTCTGTTTCTATCCATATTTTTAGATTGATTTGACTATGTTGTGATGGAATTATGTTTATGAATTCCTTTATCTTATATGAATTGATTTATGATGTTTCAAGAATCCCATTTTTGTTACATGTGTTATGCGATGATGTATGTTTTATGATTATGTGGCACACATAAGAAAGGATTCATTATAAGATGGGTGGGACCTATATCTCCCTCCAATGCATTGGGTAAAGATTTTATATCTCATGAGATAGACATGGCTGGAATGGTAGGTTATACCGGTTCAGTGAAACAGGACTGAAACGAGGATTACTCGATTCAGAAAGGGACTTTGTCCACTAAGATAGTCTTGGCAATGAGTCTTGACTAACAAGAAATGATTCTCTATGATTGTGTGTGTATGCCACAATGAGTAATGTTTTAAGTTATGATTTCATTTTCACTTCTATGATTTATCCCATGTTATGATATTATGAGCTCTTTTGCAGGTTATGATTTCCAAAAGCTATGTTCTTATGTATATGATGTGATTGATATTTCTTTTGTTTACCCTTACTGAGCATTTGAGCTCACCCTTTTATGTTTTCTTTTCCCCAGGATATAAAGAAAGGTTTTTAGGTAAAATAAAAAGGAAGATCTTTATGGGAGATATTGAAGATCTTTCACCACGATTAGAAGAATACGTTCCGAGTTTCCAAAGACACTAAACTATTACGATCCTTGTGTGTGTGTTTTTGTTATGTACTAAGTATTCCGCAAATGTAATGTAATGTCCATGTACGTCAGGCTTCGGGTCTCTACAGTTGGAATCAGAGGAAAGGTTTAGTCAACCTTTGGAAACTAGGATGCGAAAACGTTAGTGAGATCCCTAGAGATATTTCTAAGGTATGTCTAGGGATGTCCCTAGGGATAAGTATACGTATAGGTTATAGTAATAGAATTACGCTAACAATCATAGAATTAAACCTAAGATGTTGGATATTGAAGGTACTCCCCCTTTATTATGTTGTTTTCCCTAGCATGATTTTTGCCTCTCACACTATTCTTTTTGGGTTTTAGACGATGGCTAGAACCCGAAGGAACCGTGTTGATCAATGCAATGGACAATGCAATGATTGCCCTCCTGAACAAACAAATGTTATGGGAGATGGAGTGCAAAATATTATTGCTATACTTACACAAGCTATGAATCATTCTGGACTTCCAAATGAGCAGAGAAGGGAACAATATTCTATTGAGTCCTTCATGAGGCAACGACCACCTTCTTTCAGTGGGTCTTCTGATCCACTTGTGGCTGAACAATGGATCAGTACTACTGAAAAGATATTTTCAGTTCTTCAATGTTCTGAACATGATAAAGTCATCTTAGCAGTATATCGTTTGGAAGGTGAAGCTGATCAATGGTGGAATCTTATCAAGAATACGAGGCCAAGAGATGAAATTGAGTCCATGGAATGGGACGAGTTCAAGAACTTGTTTTTCAGTAAGTACTTCCCTCGTATTCTTCGAACAAAGATGGAGAAAGAGTTTCTTGAACTGAAGCAAAGGGACGATGAATCTGTTGGTACTTATGAAGCAAATTTTACAAGACTTGCAAGGTATGCTTCTGGAATTATCATCCAACCTGAAAGTAAAGTTGATCGATTTTTCAGTGGCTTAAAACCAAGTCTTCGAAGGGCATTAGCTATAAGAGACTTCAGTAGCTATGAAGAAATTGTGCGTTGTGCTGTCAAGGTAGAAATGGAAGTTGGTGTTACATATCCATCTCATGGTTTTGACAAGAAACGAAAGATGGAGTTCAAGGAGAAATCTCAGAATAATGGTGAAAAGAAGATGAATGTTTCCTTATGCACAAAGTGTGGAAAGAAGCATGGTGGAGATTGTCTTAAAGGGACTAGAAAATGTTTTAAGTGTGGAAAAGAAGGTCATCGAGCAGCTGAGTGTCGAAGTAATGGAAAAAGGGTTTCTAATGATGTGAATAAAGCAAACACTGCAGAGAACGCACCGCCAACACTTCAATGCTTCAAGTGCAAGGAAATGGGGCATTATGCTAATAATTGCCCTAATCCAAGGGTTAGTGACGATCGACATGAGCAACCGCTTAAGGCAAAGGACAAAGGGAAGTCACATGCGATCACTATTGGAAATGTTGAATATGACAACGATGTGGTGGAATGATTAAGTGTTTATGTAATGGGATTCCAAAATAATGTTGTATCTTGGAATATTGGAATATTTATGTATTGGTCTAATGTGGTATTCAAAGTGATTGAGATATTATGCGCATAATGAAGGGAAAACGAGAAAATGAAATGTTTAACAGTATTCATGAGCTCATGATTGATATAAGGACTAAGTGATATCATGGTTTGAGTATATAGAATTTTGAGGATTTTGGTATGTGGAAAGTGTTAACTTTTAACTGCACTCATGTTTTCACTAAGGTATTCAAGAGAATGCACGATTAAGGACATGGAATGTTTGGAATGTAACCAACAAGACATATCTTATGATATGTGGGGATCAATGACAGTATTAAATCTCTGGTAATCGTTGTCACTATATTATGAGAGTGGACTGCAGTATTATGTATAAGCCTAAAGATTAGACTGGATTATGTTGGACATAAGTTAGTATTGTTTAAGGATAGAAGATTTTCGATATTATTGATGGGATGTTATAGTAACGTAGTTTTAGAAAAAGGGACAACCTGCAGGACGGGCGACAGCCCATCGCTTCGGACAAGGCTGTAGGAATTGAACCCACAACCGAAGTGCGACTGGCCTTTATCGCCTACCACTGACCTACAGGAAGTCCCTGTTTAGTAAAAACTAGTTTTATTATATTAAGCAGTATGATATATGAAGTATAAGTCCATTTTAGGAACCATATGTGATTAATCTCACTATAGAATGAATTATGTATATTTAATAACTTTTTCTAACCTTTTGTTTGAGACAGATGGAATGACCCATCATTCTATCACATAATCTGCTAACACTTCACAAATAACAAATTCAATTTCATTTATTTAAGAGATGAAGTAGAAATTGTTCAAGGCACGAACAAAAGTGAGATTGTACCAAAATAAAATAAGTATTTATTTTAAGCAAATTTTCAACTTTAGGGAAATGATCTTGAAAACCAAAAATGTTGTCCTAGTGATCTTATACCTGATGAATCAGATGGTACCTTATATCATCACAAATCTATGGATTTGTGATTACTGGCTTTTCCATAGCCATGTTCACTACCACTCTCCATCAGAACATGATGGTTAGATTTCTCTTCCATATCCATATTTTCACCTATGTGGAAACCCAGTGATTAGTTTATTTGGGTAATCGTTACATTTCATACTTTAGTTTTTAAAAGCCAAGTTTTGGTATTCCCTTTTACGATGTGGGTTTCTATTAAAGAAACTTTCAAATAGTAAACCATTTATAACCCCGACGAATTTCGAGGGCGAAATTCATTTTAAGGGGGGTAGAATGTAACAGCCCAAGATTTTATAAAAAAATATATTCTTTTTAATTTTATTAATGTCTTGTGTTGTACGCTACACCAAAAGGAGCTTGCACAACAGACATCCTTGACTTGCCTTGCATTACACGCAATCACGACCTTCCTCGATAGCGTGTGTAGTACGCAATACCGAGTTTCACTAAACAACAATATGCTATAAAAATATTATTAAAACTAGCCGTTATGAATAGTAATAACCACTTTTTGAAATACAGTAAATCTTATTTTTCAAAATGAACTTTATTTTTGGATTCGGAGTATCGAATTTAGCCTAAGGTGAAATTTTGGTACTTTTCGGATAACTTTCATATTCTGATGAATAGTGAAAATTACTAAATTATAATTAAAAACAACTTTTTTTAATCGAAATAATTAATAGTGATAAATCATTAATTTGAGTAGTTTTAAAGTATATTTAGAATATATTTTTACAATTTAATACAATGTTGGTCATTGGATGTAATTTCACATTTAAACTAGACATAAACAAGTGTAAATCTTTTGATAGATATTGTTTCTTAAAAACACGCTATTTGTTTTAACAGCGGGATTTAATTATAAAATTAATTAATGCAACTTTTATGTTATGAATTTGGTAAAATAGACTTCATTTTTGAATTTGGAATATGAAATATAGCTTGGGATGAAATTTTGGCATTGTTCTGAAAAACATCAATTTTTGATGAATAGTGAAACTACTAAGTGGTAGGTTAAAAACTGAATTTTGCATAAAACTTAATTTTACCACTTCTGTGAATGGAATTTCGAAAATCCGAGAGACACGGTTAATATCAAGGACTAAAATGTGGTTCAATGAGATGAAAATATTTTTTTGGTGAATAGTAACTTTTTACCTTTTTTACCACGGTTAATAGTAAATAGGGTAACTAAGGGTAAATATGATATTAATATTACCCTAACACATGTCCTAATTCTATTGGACAAGTGTAATTCGACCAAAAACAAACTTAGGAATAAAATATGACCATTTAGGCCCACTTGGATTAGATTAGGACATTTATTATTAATTTATTTAAAGAAGGGATAAAATAGTTAAAATCAAAGTTTAATAAGTAAATCATTTTTAATATGGGGTTATACATAAGATAAATTCAATTGTAAATATTCATTAGAAAGATAAAAAGATTTCCTACATGATGGTATTTTATTTGTAATTTTTAGACATCAAATAATTTAATTTATTTATGACACAACGATGATGCAGTAATTATCTTTTTAATGAAATATTGACATAATTGATGTTATAAGCACCAAAATAAATGTAATTTGAGATTTTTTATGAATTACACTAATTTTCTAGGATACTATGATATATTAGTGATGATTTAATCAACTTGGTTCGAACATATAATTCTGTTATGACTTTCACAAAAATCATATATCAAATAGTGTCAAAATTGACACAAAATAGTTTTTAAATCAAATATTATATTACTAATTGTTATTTTATTCCTAAAAATATAAGGTTCGGCCAAATGACTTAGATAAGGATATATGTATTAATAATAAACAATTTGGGGTTCATTTGGCATGTTATAGTAAGTGTATTAACCATATAGTGAAAGAAAACAAAAAGTCACGGTAAAAGTTAAATTAATTAACTTCGAGTTAAATCTAATTGATAAGGTTAAAATAATACCCTAAACTTGTCTAAATCCTATTGGTTGATAGGATTTAGACCCTTCCCCACTTTATCTTCGAAATAAGACCCTTTGGAACCATTATAAACCGATTTTGACTTTAATATAAAATAATATTTTGAGATATTCCTAAGGTGCCCCTCTCCTCCCTTATAAAAGGACACATCCTCCCCCTCCTCCTCACACCAATTTGAGCACTCAAGCTCGGCCAACCCCTGCCAAAATCTCTTCTCCACTTCCCTAGCAACATCCTAGAGGTTATGGTCTTCCTCAAAGACCAATTTTAGTGCCCTAAGAGGAGGTCTCAAAGAGGCACTTCAAAGAAGAGGTAATTACCGTTACCAATTCTTTCATCTTTATTTCTTCTTCCACTTCTTCTTCTTAGGTTGTTTCATTATGAAGTAATAACATCAGTATCACTCATATAATGATATGTTATTATAAGTATGAAACAACCCTATTTCACCATCTATCCATCCTACGGAAAAAGAAATCACCGCGCGTGCGTACGTACGGAATACCGTCTCCACGCCGTGGTGTAATCTATTTTCCACCACCACCTTACATGGATGGGTATAATGGTGTAAAGAATAACTATACATAGTTATTACAACATCATATTGATTCTGATATATTGTATAATCCACTCCAATTCAATTCAATATTTATAGAAATGATATCATCGCTCGTGCGTACGTACGGAATACCGTCTCCACGACGCGATGAGATTCATTCTCCATGTTAACCATTTAAGAATGATTATAATGTATATATAAGAAATAATAATGAAATATATGACATTATAAAGCTACTGGATTTATGTATATATATACATATGTATGTCATCTACTTACATCCATTTCAAGACAATAAGGAAAGGAAAACAGCGTTCATGCGTACGTACGGACTACCGTCTCCATGAACGGTGTTTTTCATTTTATTTATCTACCTATTATATATATATACTGAATATATATGATATATAAATCATATTTTATATTCTGGAAGTAAGTAAATCATGATATAAGTAATAATGATGTCAAGAACAACAAGTCAAAACACCTACGATAAATGAAACGATTTTACCCAAAACACTTCTTTAACATAGAATTTACAAAAGAACGGGTAATATAATGTCATAAGTGAACCATATATGATATCATAACAATGAATATGATTCTGTAATAAGTCAATAACATTATTTAAATCATTATACAGGAGGTTCGGACACTTACAAAGCAAATCGGACCTAAGGTAAGGGAAATATCACAATCTCATTTTTATCCGAGATTGTTTATTCGTAAGTATTTACTGGGGTGTATTTTATCATCCATATCCAGGTTTCATCAATATGTAATATTATTTCCATCCACCTACAATTGTTAAAATCCATTTTTACCCTTCGGTGAGTTTTTAGTAATACGTATGAAAGGAATCTTTTGTCGTTTTTCGTACGATGTACTTTTTGACTTTTCCGACAAAAGTACGAAGAATGTTTTTTTAACTTATACGGCACGAACGGATTTCTACTGTTTTATAAATCCTTATTTTCATGAAGCTTCCTCTAAAAGATTTCATGACTATTTTCAATAAAATCTCTTTCTTTTAAAATTGCATGATGTTTTGTGAAAAGAAATTGATTTTGAAGAAGAAAGGATATTTTCCTCAAGAATTCAATTCAAGTGTTTTATCAAAATTATTTTCTATCTAAGATAATAAAGAGTTCTGTTTCTATCCATATTTTTAGATTGATTTGACTATGTTGTGATGGAATTATGTTTATGAATTCCTTTATCTTATATGAATTGATTTATGATGTTTCAAGAATCCCATTTTTGTTACATGTGTTATGCGATGATGTATGTTTTATGATTATGTGGCACACATAAGAAAGGATTCATTATAAGATGGGTGGGACCTATATCTCCCTCCAATGCATTGGGTAAAGATTTTATATCTCATGAGATAGACATGGCTGGAATGGTAGGTTATACCGGTTCAGTGAAACAGGACTGAAACGAGGATTACTCGATTCAGAAAGGGACTTTGTCCACTAAGATAGTCTTGGCAATGAGTCTTGACTAACAAGAAATGATTCTCTATGATTGTGTGTGTATGCCACAATGAGTAATGTTTTAAGTTATGATTTCATTTTCACTTCTATGATTTATCCCATGTTATGATATTATGAGCTCTTTTGCAGGTTATGATTTCCCAAAGCTATGTTCTTATGTATATGATGTGATTGATATTTCTTTTGTTTACCCTTACTGAGCATTTGAGCTCACCCTTTTATGTTTTCTTTTCCCCAGGATATAAAGAAAGGTTTTTAGGTAAAATAAAAAGGAAGATCTTTATGGGAGATATTGAAGATCTTTCACCACGATTAGAAGAATACGTTCCGAGTTTCCAAAGACACTAAACTATTACGATCCTTGTGTGTGTGTTTTTGTTATGTACTAAGTATTCCGCAAATGTAATGTAATGTCCATGTACGTCAGGCTTCGGGTCTCTACACATAATATACATCTCAAACTATTATCTCCCATGAGATTTCAAAACCAACCAGAAAAAAATAGAGCAGGGGTCCAAAAAACCATCCCTCAATATACCTCTCAAGGATCTCGTTACACTTAAAACACCACCACCAATCAAACACACTAACCCAAAATCACATAATAGAAAACAACCATACTATCCTAGACATAAGAATCAGGTAATTCCATCCTCAATGTTAAGATACTATCCACTATGGGTGGTGTTGACTAGCCTACACAATTTAATCGCATCGTAGTAGAATGCAACTTGATTAGGAATCAAGTCTTCCCTTTTTCTCAGATCAGAACAACATCTCACATCACACAAAAAACATAAAATCAAATGGAAATGAAATATCTCATAAAACACCAAGGTCTGAAAAATATATCACAATGAAAATAAAGAGAAGGGAAAAATTAAAACAACTGCATGTATTGGGCTCTCATATGAATCTCATGTTCTCAAGTACTATCCTCTAAACCACCATGCCTCCATAGCACCCAAACCTGGGGAATAGTTTGTCGTTGTAGCACATTCTCTCGATGGTCTTAGATCTCCACTGGATTCTCCACAAAGGTTGCATCATTATCAATATCTAACACTCCCTAGTCAATAAAATGTGAGTCATCATGAAGATATTGATGGAGACAAGATACATAGAAAACATTGTGGACCTTTCCTAGTTGTGGTGGAAACTCCAACTAATATTCCACCACTTTAACTCCCCCCAACACCTAGAAAGGTAAAACAAATCTGTGCAAGAGATTACACCCCTTAATAAATCCCCACTGCCCACATTGATGGGAAAAATTCAAGAATACATGGTCTCCATCCTCAGACTCTAGGGTAAACCTCCTACAATCAGCGTAAGATTTTTTCAAGTCTTGTTATTCTTTCACCCTCTCTTGTACCAAACAACCTGATCAATGATGCTCATCCTTCACCTATAAGAAGTTATAGCATTACATCTCAGAACCTGTAACCTATTTCTTCATCCCTAACCACCAATACAATCTATGAATATCATAATACATTTTGGTTAAAACAATATTCAATGCCCACTTTAAGGTTTGGAAATCATGAATTAAATATTTCCACATACAAGTAGGTACGACAAAAAGTCCATATAAATAAATGATATCATCGTCACCAATAGTAAAATCAGAATTTGAATCCCCACCATCAAGAATTTTCCTCAAAGATAAACACTATAGATCCTTATACTTACTCTTCTCAATCCGACTCAGAATGGTGGAGTCAACTACCAAGGATGTAAGGGACATATAAACTTGTCTATCCTAAACCTCTAGGTTCATCCCAAAAAACAAAACGATCATCCTCCACTCAAAACTTGATTCCTGAACTACCTGGTTTTGAGTCTTCTCACTCAAATCATCCGCAACAATGTTCCCCTTTCCCGACATGTACACTAGCTCAAAATCAAAGGATTGTATGTACTATAATGATATTAACTGAGGAATATTAAAATCATGCTAGGAGAAGATATAGTTAAGGATTTTAGGATTGGTATACGCAATAAACTGTTCTCCCAATAAGTAATTTCGCTAACAATTTAAGTCATAAAACATTGCGACAAATTGAGATCATATGTTGGGTAGTTCTATTCATGGGGTCTCAACTATTGCAACCCATATTCCATAAACTTATCTTTCTAAATCAACACCACATCTATCCCAACACCATTTTCATCAAAAAACAAGGTATACTCGTTACCCTGTTGGGTAGGATCAGTGTGTTTGTAAGCCTCTTATTCAGCTCCTACAAAGCATTATCACATGCCTCAATCTAGGCCCAATACACTTACAAATTGATCATATATAAAAGAAAACAAGGAACATGCATCAAACAAAGTACTAAAAAGAATATAAGATTAAATAATTGAACCTTAAACCAATGATGGACCAACCTCACCACCTCCAGGTGTTGTATAAACTACATGAATATGATCTTCCCATCTACCCTGGTCCCCAACCAATCTTCCTGGTGTTGCACTACTCTGCTGATATGGACACTCTTGTCCCGAATTACCACGTCCATTACCCTGACTAGTATGTCTAGTAGAGCTCCAACTTCCTACTTGATATTAGGTAAGTAACCCCTTACTATACTATAGATAGGACTAGACCCTCCATCACCACCCACCTATTGAGATTTCCTAAAAACCTCTACATATACCCAAACTTCCTGCATGCTCAACACTCATCTGATGGTTGGGCACACAAATCCAGCATATGCCCCGACCTGCCACACTAATAGCAAAAAACTCGATCACTAACCTTAGAGGATGTTTACCATTTAGGAATACTCTTTCCACCACCTCCTGGTGAAAACTATCAATAGAAACTTCCTACCATAGGAAGAAACACCACTGGATCACCCCACTCAAATTACATGTCTACCACCAAATGACTCGTTTAAGTTCTCTTCTGAAATAAGGTCCTGATCCACCACCTTATAAAACCAATTTAAATGAAATATTTTCACCTCGGACTTATTCTTACGTCTAAGTGCATACTAGAAACACTACACCATAGATTCCTCATCCCCTAACAATGATGTAACAAAGAGTTATAGGGATGTGATGTGAACATTATAATCCATCACTATAATAGTCCCAAGAGTCAAACTGATAAACTATGCAGCCTACCATAACCTCATGGAATTTGGATAGAAATTTTCCAGAAAATTTCCCTGGAAACCATTCCACTGCATTCCCTATGCCTGCTCAGTCCAAACCAAGATATCCCACCAGCACTTTTCCTGACCTTATAACATATAAGATTTCAAATTAAATATATTCTCAAGAGGAGTCTCTAAGTGATCATGAATAATATGGATTGACTCTATCCAAAACTATAATTCCTCAGGTACACCCTCTCCAGCAAAAGTTGGAGGGTTTTGCAGCTAAAATTCTCTATTTATCTCAGACATACTTGACACAACCTGCCCTTGGTCCCATTCCATCATTTTCGTAAAAAGAGTAAAGTTATCATGGAAATGATCCTATACTCTATTACCCTAGATCACTGTGGTTTTTACCCACTTTTAGGGAATAATTATCAGCGATATCCTCTTGTATACCAACTGGCACATGTCATTTTGGTGGTATTCCTATAGAATGTCAAACACACATCTCAAAACCCATAACATATAACATTTGTAGTTGGCACAACATAAGTCTCTCCACTGGCCATAAAAAACCCATTTTTCAAACACTATCACCAATGAACATAGTTGTATCTCTATAAATAACCTTATCCATACCTACCATGATTTATAGTCAACATTAGAAGACCAACCCACACAACCACAAGTCTTTTTATAATGAAATTATTTCTCTTTTCATACATGTTTCCATATTTACAACTTATTACAACCCAAAATTTTAACCCATTTATAAACTTTCATTAGGATCAAATATTTATCCATTCTTTCACATCCTTTCCATTTACCCATTTTCATAATATTCATTTGACACTATTTCATTCCATTTTTTTAAGAAAGTGAAATTAATTCTATCTCTCACATCCCACATATATTACCCTATGTTCCTACCATGATGAATGCTATCTATATCCCTAGGTGCCTGAAATGATGCATGAATGCACAAACTTGTTCCATTTCATCCATGAGAAAAATATCATAAAATAGTCACATCCCACAATAAGAGAATCCCCCAATGGTGATATATTATTCAACTATAAAAAAACACATCTAGAACAACAATACCACCCTAGGTACTTGGGGTTTCCCTCATACATGGGTTATCTACTCCCATGAGCGTTCTCATTTCCAAGGACTGACACATCCTAGTCTCCCATCTACCATCCCCAAATAGTAATATAATAAAAAATAACACCTTCTATGATACCACATTGTAATGTCTCCAGACCAGATTCCATTACACTAGTTCCCTAATCCGGGTCACCACATGACCTTAGGCACACCTCCCCGCACTCCAGAGGCTGCCGACTAGAATCAAGGGTCTAATAGTTCACATGGGGATAGTATACCGTCTTTATCAGAGTAATCTACAACAAATAAATCACGAAGTAAAGAAAATAATAAAAAATAAAAAATAAATAAAAAACAATAAAAAATAAACATGCATTATGAAACACTTCCTAAAACTAGGCACAAAACGACAAACAAATACTAAACATGCTATATAATTTCATAGTTTTCCAAGCATACGCAAAACCCAAAATAAGGAAAAATTGAAGAATCCTAAATGTGGGTATCGGATCCATGTATAGATCCCTAATCCATGCATATCCCATTCCCAAATCAACCATCTAGCATATGGCCTTTTCCTTTGTCCTGGCCTTCAACCATGAAATCTACTCGGGTAGGTGGCCCGAGCAGGTTGTGTGTACAACTCAATAGGTCACCAACAATAGTGCCTTCAAAATATCCGCTCTAAAAAGATAGTGTATGTGTGTAATAAATGAATTAACAAGTTAAATAAGGAATAAAACAAGTTCCATTAGTTATAAATAATCACTTAAACAATTTTCATTATTTTTTTTCACGAGTTAGGAATTTTCATCAATTACTCTATGACCAATGCTGGTTAACTACCATGCATAGTGGGATAAGTCAAGTTCTTTATCTCAATATGAAAATTATTTTCCCAAAAAAAACATCAAACTTACCTAGGATACTCAATCCTAGTAGTCTCATCCAATGTAACCATTAGGGGTATATAGCCTCAGTTCGACTCTCGACCCCATGCATTCTTGGGGTGGGGTTTCGAGCCTCGGTCCAACCTAACCTATAGAAATAGAACCTCATGTTATTATCCCACATACCAAAAATACATGTGAACATGATTCATTAACCATAAGGCTTTTACAAAACATAAACCCGAATCATTTAACACATTCCCCAATTACAAAAAAATTTCATTCAACTCATATGCTATAATTATTTCTTAGCCCATTTAAACTTTCTCATTTAAATTCATTAACCCATTTAATGATTTTTTCTTTTACATACCTTATCCAATCAACAAATTTTACCTTTTAAAATCCATAACTCATTTAACAGATTAACATCATATCAAGCAACCACTTATGCCAAGTTAACAACCAAACAGAAGTAGCATTAGTTTCATTCCATAACCCAGACTAACATGCAGAAACATTTATTATGGGACCTAGGTCATAATAGTTTAATTATACTCTTAACATTTCAATTTACATGTTGAAGAAGTGGTACACCCCATGGGTGGCTCTTAAAAAGGATAAATCAACCTCAACACATCCCATAAGAATATTGAGGGGTTAAACTAATGATTTACCCAATAAATTTATCATTTCTAACAAGGATAACCTAATGGGACACACAAAACACTGAATCACATTTAGACACACATAAATAACCAACAAGACTATGTGATATATCTTATAGACCACCCACTTCGATTCTACAGAGGAATGCTCTTATAACCCTAGCCTTTTATTCGGATTGAACCACCATTTGAGGAACCAACCTATGATCCCATAGAAAAATAGGGTTTTAGGTCTTCAAAAGGATAATAAAAATTCCAAAATACCTAATCTAGAAAAAGAAAAAATATAAGAGTATTAGAATCAGCCATGGATTTGATTCACAACCAACGAAACTCCAAATGACTTAGAAATGAAGAAGATTTATCTGTGTGAAGCATTGGGTGATTTGGTTCATCATAGGGGATACTGAATGAGTAATGGAGGAGAATCCTTAGTTATAAAATTTAATGACCAAGAGGAAAAATGGTAAAATCTAACTTTTTAAGGGGTGAACTGTTTGGCTGCACGGTTGACCAAACTGTGCGCCACCCTCAGTCCAAGAGGGGGATAGTCACCATAGTTTCATAGGGATCCCACACAGGTTGAAAAACCATGCGATGAACATGCAGGATTGATCTATCCAAGACCACATAGTTTTTTCATCACCCCTTCATAGTTTCCATAAGTCGTTCACCCCACCTCCAAACAAGAACAAATATGGTGAAAAGTTACTACTAACTATGCGCCAACTGTGAAACTTCCAATGGATGGACCTAATCTCCCTTATTTTATGTCCTGAACCCCCCAAACACCACTGATCCTCCACATAGACTCGAGAAACATTTAATTATTCATAATAAAGGTATTTAAATGAAATTTTTTAATAATAACGTACCTCAAGAAAGTCCATGATCTTACAACCCCTTTGTGATAGATAGAGTCTGGTGAGTTAAAGTTTTTGGGAATGAGTATCATGTAGGAGATGTTAGAAAAGGTTTAGTTGATTCAAAAGCATTTGGATATGGCTAAGAGTAGGTAGAATTTATATGTTGATTAACACAATAAACCAATTGAGTTGATAGTGTGTTATTGTGTATTCCCTCGGGTGTCATTGAGATTGGGTCACCATAAAATTCCGAGGTAGGTCTAGTTGGAACCCAGGTTTTTTTTCCATTTTAGGCAGTGAAGAGAATTAGTCCAGTGGTGTATCGATTAGAACTTCCACTGAGGTATTGTTCTATGCACAATTTTTTTCATGTGTAACATGTTTTTCAATATCACCCCAACCCTTCTCTTTTGATCAATATTGATTATGCTAACCTTGAGGCTGATGTATCCATTGAGGAGCATCTGATTCATGTTGTGGATCATAGTGACAAAGTGTTGTGGGGAAAGACTATGCCCTAGGTCTGAGTGTTGTGGAAGAATTAATGTATTCTGAAGGAAACATGTGAAAGAGAAGAAAATATTTTGGCTCAACGGACCAACCTTTTTAACTAGGAATCTTAGTGATTTTTGGGAGTACAACTCAAAGATGAACTATCATAAGGTGGGAGGATTGTATGATCCTAATATTTTTGGAGATGTCTCATACTGTTTTTTATTTATTCTTTTACCACTGTTTTTTTCACGTTTTGGTTGGGTTTTACTTAGGATTTGTTTCAAGTAAATTTGGACAAATTTGGATGCTTATGGGGCTATGTATGATTGGTGCACGATTTTGGAAAATATTTTATTTTTCCTCAAGAAACAGTGAAGATTTCCCCACAAAACCATGCACCCATTTTTGGATCTATAGGCGGTGGAACATAGTTTGACCAAACCATGAATCCTACCTCCCTAAATAGTGCACCCTCAGACATAGTGGGTTTTCATAGTTTTCACATGTTTTGGAAATCTATGCACACAACTAGGAGTAATAGTAAACAACATTAGTAGGGTTGCACAGTTATGGTGAAAAATTCGGAAAATGGTGTGTCCCGCCCAGGAAACCATGATTATATGATTTTTAACCACTAATTTTTTATTTCAAAATTATAAAACCCTCATTTAATATACCTAATAATCCTATAATTATCTAACATGATTTTATTTGATCTTAGAGGCTCCTGATAAGATTTTAAGGCTCTTTGAAATCACTTTTTTGGAAAATATAAGATTCAGTTGAAGGATTGACTCCTCTTTGGTAAGTGATTTCTTCCCCATTTATATTCCTATATCTCTATCCTATATTTCTCTCCCTATTTAGAGGGATTATTTTCCTCTATTTTTGATGGTTTAGATCTATAATTTTATAGATATTGTTTCATTCGATCATGGTCTCAGGTTTTGATTCTAGATCTCTTTTGCCATTTTGATTTTGATCATTCTACGATGAATTGAGGGTTAGAGTTTGAAAATTGTTCATCAATGATCTTGAGGTAGGTGGTATAATTACTAATTCCTATATCATTGATTATAATTGTGTCTATGCAATTGTAAAATAGCATTTACATTTTGGGAAATTTCATTTTAAATTGAATTAATGAATTTATTCCCATTTGATTGTCAAACCCTTTATGGATCTCATTAGACCCATTGAAGTTTTTGAGACTGAACATGATAGAAACCCATAGTGTGTTCCCATAACTCTAAAATAATGATTTATGAATTTTCAATAAAATGGGAATAATGGGTTAGTGGAATTGAACTAAATGCTTGATGCATGTTTGATAATGGTATTTAAAGGGTTGATTGGATTGACCATGAATGATTAATTGGTTGTGAAATAATTAATGAAAATAAATGGTAAATGAGTTATGAAGGTGGATGTAGAGACCCGTAGCCTGACATACATTGACTTTACATTACTTTTGCGGAATAGTTAGTACATAACAAAAAAACACACACACAAGGATCGTAATAGTTTAGTGTCTTTGGAAACTCGGAACGTAATCTTCTAATCGTGGTGAAAGATCTTCAATATATCCCATAAAGATCTTCCCTTTTTTTTTTACCTAAAACCTTTCTTTATATCATGGGGAAAAGAAAACATAAAAGGGTGAGCTCAAATGCTCAGTAAGGGTAAACAAAAGAAATATCAATCACATCATATTCATAAGAACATAACATTTTGGAAATCATAACCTGTAAAAGAGAGCATAATTTCATAACATGGGATAAATCATGACAGTGAAATGTAATCACAATAATCATAAATTAAAACATGAAACTTTGTGGCATTCACACATAATCATAGAGAATCATTTCTTGTTAGTCAAGACTCATTGCCAAGACTATCTTAGTGGACAAAGTCCCTTTCTGAATCGAGTAACCCTCGTTTCAGTCCTTTTTCACTGAACCGGTATAACCTACCATTCCAGCCCTGTCTATCTCATGAGATATAAAATCATTACCCAATGCATTGGAGGGAGATATAGGTCCCACCCATCTTATAATGAATCCTTTGTTATGTGTGCCACATAATCATAAACCATACATCATAACGTAACCCATGTAATAAAAATGGGATTCTTAAACAACATGACATCATAAAACAATTCATATAAGATAAAGGAATTCATAAAAATATTTCCATCACAACATAATCAAATCCATGTAATAATAGGGATAAAAACAAAACCCTTTTATTATCTTAGATGGAAAATAATTTTGATAAAGTACTTGAACTCCATTCTTGAGGAAAATATCCTTTCTACTTCAAAAACATTTTTCCTTTCATAACATGTCATACAACTTTAAAATAAAAGAAGTTGATTAAAAATAAACTTGAAAACTTTTAAAGTAAGCTTCTTGTAAATAATGTTTTAAAAATCCATTCATGCCGTATAAGTTAAAAAAAACATTCTTCGTACTTTTGTCGGAAAAGTCAAAAAGTACCTCGTACGAAAAACGACAAAAGATTCCTTTCATATCTTTTACTAAAAACTCACCAAAGGGTAAAATTGGATTTAAACAATTGTAGGTGGATGGAAATAATATTACATATTGATGAAACATGTATGTGGATGATAAAATACACCCCAGTAAATACTTACGAATAAACAATCTCGGATAAAAATGAGATTGTGATATTTTCCATTACCTTAGGTCCGATTTGCTTCGTATGTGTCCGAACCTAATGTATAATGATTTAAATAATGTCATTGACTTATTACAGAATCATATTCATTGTTATGATATCATATATGGTTCACTTATGACATTATATTACCCGTTCTTTTGTAAATTCCATGTTAAAGAAGCGTTTTGGGTAAAATCGTTTCATTTATCGTAGGTGTTTTGACTTGTTGTTCTTGACATCATTATTACTTATATCATGATTTACTTACTTCCAGAATATAAAATATGATTTATATATCATATATATTCAGTATATATATATATATAATAGATAGATAAATAAAATGAAAAACACCGTTCATGGAGACGGTAGTCCGTACGTACGCATGAACGCTGTTTTTCTTTCCTTATTGTCTTGAATGGAAGTAAGTGGATGACATACATATATATATATACATAAATCCAGTATCATTATTATGTAATATATTTCATTAGTACTTATTATATATACTTTATAATCATTCATGAATGGTTAATCATTAAGAATGAATCTCATCGCGTCGTGGAGACGGTAGTCCGTACGTACGCACGAGCGATGATATCATTTCCATAAATATTGAATTTAATTGGAGTGGATTATACAATATATCAGAATCAATATGATGTTGTAATAACTATGTATAGTTATTCTTTACACCATTATACCCATCCATGTAAGGTGGTGGTGGAAAATAGATTACACCACGGCGTGGAGACGGTATTCCGTACGTACGCACGCGCGGTGATTTCTTTTTCCGTAGGATGGATAGATGGTGAAATAGGGTTGTTTCATACTTATAATAACATATCAGTATATGAGTGATACTGATGTTATTACTTCATAATGAAACAACCTAAGAAGAAGAAGTGGAAGAAGAAATAAAGATGAAAGAATTGGTAACGGTAATTACCTCTTCTTTGAAGCGCCTCTTTGAGACCTCCTCTTAGGGCACTAAAATTGGTCTTTGAGGAAGACCAGAACATCTATGATGTTTCTAGGGAAGTGGAGTAGAGATTTTGGCAGGGTTTGGCCGAGCTTGAGTGCTCAATTTGGTGTGAGGAGGAGGGGGAGGAGGTTCCCTTTTATAAGGGAGGAGAGGGGCACCTTAGGAATATCTCAAAATATTATTTTATATTAAAGTCAAAATCGGTTTATAATGGTTCCAAAGGGTATTATTTCGAAGCTAAAGTGGGGATGGGTCGAAACCCTATCATCCAATAGGATTTAGACAAGTTTAGGGTATTATTTTAACCTTATCAATTAGATTTAACCCTAAGTTAAATAATTTAACTTTTACCGTGTCTTTTTGTTTTCTTACACTATATGGTTAATACACTTACTATAACATGCCAAAAGAACCCCAAATTGTTTATTATTAATATATATATCCTTATCTAAGTCATTTGGCCGAACCTTAGATTTTTAGGAATAAAATAACAATTAATGATATAATATTTGATTTAAAAACTATTTTGTGTCAATTTTGACACTATTTGATATATGATTTTTGTGAAAGTCATAACAGAATTATATGTTCGAAACAAGTTTATTAAATCAACACTAATATATCATAGTAACCTATAAAATTAGTGGAATTCATAAAAAGTCTCAAATTACATTCAGTTTGGTGTTTATAACATCAATTATGTCAATATTTCATTAATAAGATAATTACTGCATCATCTTTGTGTCATAAATAAATTAAATTATTTGATGTCTAAAAATTACAAATAAAATACCATTATGTAGGAAATATTTTTCGATTTCTAATTAATATTTACAATCTAATTTATCTTATGTATAACCCTATATTAAAAATGATTTAGTAAATAAACTTTGATTTTAACTCTTTTAACTCTTCTTTGAATTAAATAATAATAAATGTCCTAATCTAATCCAAGTGGGCCTAAATGGTCATATTTTATTCCTAAGCTTGTTTTTGGTCGAATTACACTTGTCCAATAGAATTAGGACATGTGTTAGGGTAATAGTAATATCATATTTACCATTAGTTACCCTATTTACTATTAACTGCGGTAAAAAAAAAGTAAAAAGTTACTATTCACCAAAAAATTATTTTTATCTCATTGAACCACATTTTACTTACTGATATCAACCGTGTCTGTCGGATTTTCGAAATTCCATTCACAGAAGCGGTAAAATTAAGTTAAATGCAAAATTCAGTTTTTAACCTACCACTTAGTGGTTTCACTATTCATCAAAAATTGAAGTTTTTTAGAAAAATGCCAAAATTTCACCCTAAGCTATAATTGATATTCCGAATTCAAAAATGATTTCTATTTTACAAAATTCACAACACATAAGTTGCATTAATTAAATTAATTTCCGCTGTTACAACAAATAGCGTGTTTTTAAGAGATAATAACTATCAAAAGATTGACACTTGTTTATAACTGCTTTAAATGTGAAATTACATCCAATGACCAACATTGTATTAAATTGTAAAAATATATTCTAAATATACTTTAAAACTACTCCAATTAGTAATTTATCACTATTAATTATTTCGATTAAAAAAGTTGTTTTTTAATTATAATTTTGTAATTTTCACTATTCATCAGAATATGAAAGTTATCCGAAATGTACCAAAATTTCACCTTAGGCTAAATTCGATACTCCGAATCCAAAAATGAAGTTCATTTTGAAAAATAAGATTTACATAATTTTAAAAAGTGGTTATTACTATTCATACCGGCTAGTTTTAATAATATTTTAATAGCATATCGTTGTTTAGTGAAACTCGGTATTGCGTATTACACACGCTATCGAGGAAGGTCGCGATTGCGTGTAATGCAAGGCAAGTCAAGGATGCGTGTTGTGCAAGCTCCTTTTGGTGTAGCGTACAACACAAGACATTAATAAAATTAAAAAGAATATTTTTTTATAAAATCTTGGGCTGTTACATTCTACCCCCCTTAAAATGAATTTCGCCATCGAAATTCGTCGGGGTTATAAATGGTTTACTATTTGAAAGTTTCTTTAATAGAAACCCACATCGTAAAAAGGAATATCAAAACCAATCTTTAAAAACAAAAGTATGAAACGTAACGGTTACCCAAATAAACTAATCATTGGGTTTCCACATAGGTGAAAATATGGATATGGAAGAGAAATCTAACCATCATGTTCTGATGGAGAGTGGTAGAGAACATGGCTATGGAAAAGCCAATAATCACAAATCCATAAATTTGTGACGATCTAAGGTACCATTCGATTCATCAGGTATAAGATAACTAGGACAACATTTTTGGTTTTCAAGATCATTTCCCTAATGTTGAGAATTGGAATAAATACTTTCTTTATTTTGGTACAATCTCACTATTGTTCGTGCCTAGAACAATTTCCACTTCATCTCTTAAATAAATGAAGTTGAATTTGTTATTCGTGAAGTGTTAGCAGATCATGTGATAGAATGACGGGTCATTCCATCTGTCTCAAACAAAAGGTTAGCAAAAATTATATACATAAGTCGATCTATAGTGAGATTAATCATATATAGTTCCTAAAATGGACTTATACTTCATATATCATACTGCTTAATATAACAAAACTAGTTTCTACTAAACAGGGACTTCCTATAGGCCAGTGGTAGGCGATAAAGGCCAGTCGCACTTCGGTTGTGGGTTCGATTCCCACAGCCTTGTCCGAAGCGATGGGCTGTCGCCCGTCCTGCAGGTTGTCCTTTTTCTAAAACTATATTACTATAACATCCCATAAATAATATCGAAAAAACGTCTATCCTTAAACAATAATAACTTTTGTCCAACATAATCCATTCCAATCTTTAGGATTATCCATAATACTGCAATCCACTCTCATAACATAGTGAAAACGATTACCAGAGATTTAATACCATCGTCAATTCCCATATATCATAAGATATGTTTTGTTGGTTACATTCCAAACATTCAAAGTCCTTAATCATGTATTCTCTTGAATACCTTTGTGAAAACATGAATCCAGTTAAAAGTTAACACCTTCCACATACTAAAATCCTCAAAATTCTATATACTCAAACTATGATATCACTTAGTCCTTATATCAATCATGAGCTCATGAATACAATCAAACATCTCATTATCGTCTTATCCCTTCATTATGCACATATCATCTACATTCCAAAAATATCTGAATAACCGTTCATGGATACTTGTACCATTAATCATATACTTTCAAAACTCAAGGAAAGACAACAGTGTAACAATCCTTAGATGTCTTTTTATTCCATAGTACCATGAGATTACTTATACAACATTACACGTGATAAACATGTAATCATTCCACTACATTCTTAAACCATTGACCGAGCTTCAACAATTCTTTCATCTCACATATCATTTGTAGTCTCATCATCATCATCCACATAAATACTACCCATATGACCATACTGATTCTCTTCATGAGTCTTTCCCTTAGGGAATTTGTTTGCATAATTCCCATACATTCCACATTTAAAACACTTAACCATTTTTGATGTCGTAACAATACCATTATCCTCATCCATGGTGTTAACCGAACCTTTTCCTTTGCACTTACTTGCTTTGTGTCCTTCTTTTCCACACCCAAAGCATCTTCCAGTTCCCTTGAAACATTCTCCTTGATGCCTCTTCCCACATTATTTACATAGGGGAAATTGAACTTTCTTTCCTCTATGATCATCATGAAACTCCATCTTTCTCTTATTAGCCGAGTCAGGAAACTTACCAAATTTTACTTTATTGATCATATTATGAGATTGCTGATTCGGCATAATAATGATCTTTGGACTTCCAAATCCCATTTCATTTGGTTTCTCATGAAGAATATCATTCCATTGTCCATCATATCCTCCATTATCGTGAATCATCTTGTTTCCAGCCATTTTCTAACACCCAAAATGAATAGTGTGAGAGGCAAAAATCATGCTAGGGAAAACAACATAATAAAGGGGGAGTACCTTCAATATCTAACATCTTAGGTTTAATTCTATGATCGTTAGCGTATTTCTAGTACTATAACTTATACGTCTACTTAACCTTAGGGACATCCCTAAACATACCGTAGAAATATCTCTAGGGATCTCACTAACGTTTTCACATCCTAGTTTCCAAAGGTTGACTAAACCTTTCCTCTGATACCAACTGTAGAGACCCGTAGCCTGACATACATTGACTTTACATTACTTTTGCAGAATACTTAGTACATAACAAAAAAACACACACACAAGGATCGTAATAGTTTAGTGTCTTTGGAAACTCGGAACGTAATCTTCTAATCGTGGTGAAAGATCTTCAATATCTCCCATAAAGATCTTCCCTTTTTTTTACCTAAAACCTTTCTTTATATCCTGGGGAAAAGAAAACATAAAAGGGTGAGCTCAAATGCTCAGTAAGGGTAAACAAAAGAAATATCAATCACATCATATTCATTAGAACATAACATTTTGGAAATCATAACCTGTAAAAGAGAGCATAATTTCATAACATGGGATAAATCATGGCAGTGAAATGTAATCACAATAATCATAACTTAAAACATGAAACTTTGTGGCATTCACACATAATCATAGAGAATCATTTCTTGTTAGTCAAGACTCATTGCCAAGACTATCTTAGTGGACAAAGTCCCTTTCTGAATCGAGTAACCCTCGTTTCAGTCCTTTTTCACTGAACCGGTATAACCTACCGTTCCAGCCCTGTCTATATCATGAGATATAAAATCATTACCCAATGCATTGGAGGGAGATATAGGTCCCACCCATCTTATAATGAATCCTTTCTTATGTGTGCCACATAATCATAAACCATACATCATAACGTAACCCATGTAATAAAAATGGGATTCTTAAACAACATGACATCATAAAACAATTCATATAAGATAAAGGAATTCATAAAAATATTTCCATCACAACATAATCAAATCCATGTAATAATAGGGATAAAAACAGAACCCTTTTATTATCTTATATGGAAAATAATTTTGATAAAGTACTTGAACTCCATTCTTGAGGAAAATATCCTTTCTACTTCAAATTTTTTTTTCCTTTCATAACATGTCATACAACTTTAAAATAAAATAAGTTGATTAAAAATAAACTTGAAAACTTGTAAAGGAAGCTTCTTGGAAATAATGTTTTAAAAATCCATTCATGCCGTATAAGTTAAAAAAAACATTCTTCGTACTTTTGTCGGAAAAGTCAAAAAGTACCTCGTACGAAAAACGACAAAAGATTCCTTTCATATCTTTTACTAAAAACTCACCAAAGGGTAAAATTGGATTTAAACAATTGTAGGTGGATGGAAATAATATTACATATTGATGAAACATGGATGTGGATGATAAAATACACCCCAGTAAATACTTACGAATAAACAATCTCGGATAAAAATGAGATTGTGATATTTTCCCTTACCATAGGTCCGATTTGCTTCGTATGTGTCCGAACCTCCTGTATAATGATTTAAATAATGTCATTGACTTATTACAGAATCATATTCATTGTTATGATATCATATATGGTTCACTTATGACATTATATTACCTGTTCTTTTGTAAATTCCATGTTAAAGAAGCGTTTTGGGTAAAATTGTTTCATTTATCGTAGGTGTTTTGACTTGTTGTTCTTGACATCATTATTACTTATATCATGATTTACTTACTTACAGAATATAAAATATGATTTATATATCATATATATTCAGTAAATATATATATATAATAGATAGATAAATAAAATGAAAAACACCGTTCATGGAGACGGTAGTCCGTACGTACGCATGAACGCTGTTTTTCTTTCCTTATTGTCTTGAATGGAAGTAAGTAGATGACATACATATATATATATATATACATAAATCCAGTATCATTATTATGTCATATATTTCATTAGTACTTATTATATATACTTTATAATCATTCATGAATGGTTAATCATTAAGAATGAATCTCATCGCGTCGTGGAGACGGTAGTCCGTACGTACGCACGAGCGATGATAACATTTCCATAAATATTGAATTGAATTGGAGTGGATTATACAATATATCAGAATCAATATGATGTTGTAATAACTATGTATAGTTATTCTTTACACCATTATACCCATCCATGTAAGTTGGTGGTGGAAAATAGATTACACCACGGCGTGGAGATGGTATTCCGTACGTACGCACGCGCGGTGATTTCTTTTTCCATAGGATGGATAGATGGTGAAATAGGGTTGTTTCATAATTATAATAACATATCAGTATATGAGTGATACTGATGTTATTACTTCATAATGAAACAAACTAAGAAGAAGAAGTGGAAGAAGAAATAAAGATGAAAGAATTGGTAACGGTAATTACCTATTCTTTGAAGCGCCTCTTTGAGACCTCCTCTTAGGGCACTAAAATTGGTCTTTGAGGAAGTCCAGAACCTCTAGGATGTTTCTAGAGAAGTGGAGAAGAGATTTTGGCAGGGGTTGGCCGAGCTTGAGTGCTCAATTTGGTGTGAGGAGGAGGGGGAGGAGGTGCCCTTTTATAAGGGAGGAGAGGGGCACCTTAGGAATATCTCAAAATATTATTGTATATTAAAGTAAAAATCGGTTTATAATGTTTCCAAAGGGTCTTATTTAGAATATAAAGTGGGGATGGGTCGAAATCCTATCATCCAATAGGATTTAGACAAGTTTAGGGTATTATTTTAACCTTATCAATTAGATTTAACCCTAAGTTAAATAATTTAACTTTTACCGTGTCTTTTTGTTTTCTTACACTATATGGTTAATACACTTACTATAACATACCAAAAGAACCCCAAATTGTTTATTATTAATATATATATCCTTATCTAAGTCATTTGGCCGAACCTTAGATTTTTAGGAATAAAATAACAATTAATAATATAATATTTGATTTAAAAACTATTTTGTGTCAATTTTGACACTATTTGATATATGATTTTTGTGAAAGTCATAACAGAATTATATGTTCAAACCAAGTTTATTAAATCAACACTAATATATCATAGTAACCTATAAAATTAGTGGAATTCATAAAAAGTCTCAAATTACATTCAGTTTGGTGTTTATAACATCAATTATGTCAATATTTCATTAATAAGATAATTACTCTATCATCTTTGTGTCATAAATAAATTAAATTATTTGATGTCTAAAAATTAAAAATAAAATACCCTTATGTAGGAAATCTTTTTAGCTTTCTAATGAATATTTAAAATATAATTTATCTTATGTATAACCCTATATTAAAAATGTTTTAGTAAATAAACTTTGATTTTAACTCTTTTAACTCTTCTTTGAATTAAATAATAATAAATGTCCTAATCTAATCCAAGTGGGCCTAAATGGTCATATTTTATTCCTAAGCTTGTTTTTGGTCGAATTACACTTGTCCAATAGAATTAGGACATGTGTTAGGGTAATAGTAATATCATATTTACCCTTAGTTACCCTATTTACTATTAACTGCGGTAAAAAAAAGTAAAAAGTTACTATTCACCAAAAAATTATTTTTATCTCATTGAACCAAATTTTACTTACTGATATCAACCGTGTCTGTCGGATTTTCGAAATTCCATTCACAGAAGCGGTAAAATTAAGTTTTATGCAAAATTCAGTTTTTAACCTACCACTTAGTGGTTTCACTATTCATCAAAAATTGAAGTTTTTCAGAAAAATGCCAAAATTTCACCCTAAGCTATAATTGATATTCTGAATTCAAAAATGATTTCTATTTTACAAAATTCACAACACATAAGTTGCATTAATTAAATTAATTTCCGCTGTTACAACAAATAGCGTGTTTTTAAGAGATAATAACTATCAAAAGATTGACACTTGTTTATAACTGCTTTAAATGTGAAATTACATCCAATGACCAACATTGTATTAAATTGTAAAAATATATTCTAAATATACTTTAAAACTACTCCAATTAATAATTTATCACTATTAATTATTTCGATTAAAAAAGTTGTTTTTTAATTATAATTTAGTAATTTTCACTATTCATCAGAATATGAAAGTTATCCGAAATGTACCAAAATTTCACCTTAGGCTAAATTCGATACTCCGAATCCAAAAATGAAGTTCATTTTGAAAAATACGATTTACATAATTTTAAAAAGTGGTTATTACTATTCATACCGGCTAGTTTTAATAATATTTTAATAGCATATCGTTGTTTAGTGAAACTCGGTATTGCGTATTACACACGCTATCGAGGAAGGTCGCGATTTCGTGTAATGCAAGGCAAGTCAAGGATGCGTGTTGTGCAAGCTCTTTTTGGTGTAGCGTACAACACAAGACATTAATAAAATTAAAAAGAATATTTTTTTATAAAATCTTGGGCTGTTACAGTGGAAACATGATATGTGAAATTGTGTATGATTGATCAATGAGGTGTGGTTTAGGGACTTCTACTCCAAATACCCAAAGTGTTTGAGACCGCTACTCTAGGACTCATTATGTGCTTGTGGATTTTGGAAATATGTGACTTATCAATGAGTTGTGGGCTAGGAAATGTTGCTCCAAATACCCATGGGAATCTATAGTGCTGCTCTAGAACCCCTAATACAGGAACATAAAATTTTAAATTAAAATAATAATGAAATCCCATGTGATAATGAATTCTGATATCCTTTGGTGTATGGTTTAGACTCCGACATGGGCTGAAGGTGGTATTGTTGGTTTATATGTCATAAGGAACCTGGGGGCCTATGTTGTTGATTAAATAATATTAAATGTAAAACATGTTTAATTAATAATTTATACTTTATTATTTATAAAAATTTTATACACTGTTATTGACAAGATATTGCTTTAGATGCCATTGGTGGTGGCCTAATGAGTTTTACTCACACAACTTGGGCTAACTGATCGAAAATCGAACAGAGACAACTTGAAAAAGGGCTATTTACAAAGTTCAAAACCGTGGCAATAAACCCCAAAATCATGGCAAAAGGCTACGACCACAGTTTTGGCCAACTGTGGCAACTATCGTTGTGGCAGTACCTAGTGCCACAGTTTTAACCGTGGTAGTAGCTTCCTATTTCCACGATTTTGAAAAATGTTGGATATGCCTCAAAATTCGGCACCGTGGTAGTTGACCTATAGACATTATTTAAACCATGGATATAGTTATATATTTCCATGGTTTTAACCGTGGAAATATCCTTGGAAAAATGTGGCAATAGCCAACATTTTAAATGTCCCCAGCGGGTTTTGATCCCTGCACCTCCACTATGCAGTCCAGCGCACTTACCACTACACCGTGCCTCAATTTGGGTATATATATATATATTATGATATATATATTAATAAAAACCGTGGTAATAGACTCAAAAATGTATCAATAGATCTTCCTGCTAAATATTTGGTGGGATTTTTTTTCCCCGCGGAAGCACGGGAACCCTATAGCCACAGTTTTGGAGAACCATGGCCATAGAGTAATGAAAAAATTGGCCTATGGCCATAGAACTATGGAAATAGCCATGGACTATTTCCACGGTTCAGAAAACCGTGGCTATATCAACCTATTGCGATAGTTTTAAAACCGTGGCTATAGATTCGTGGAAGTATCTCCAGTTTCTAGTTGTGAGACTTCATGTTTGTAGGATATGATAAGGGAAAAATCCCTATGTTAGATGTATGAGTTGGGATTTGAGATGGAGCTTGAATGAGGGAACATGACATGATTTTTGGACCATCCTGGGTTATGTAAGTGTGTCTTTATTTTTGGATTTCATTAGAAACCCAACAATTTTATGGCCTGACATATTTACTTCTTTGGTTTATGGTTAGTTTCCTTATTTTGTGATTAACATGTGATATTTCTCTTTATTGATTGTGGTATTATCCTGGTTATTATTTATTACCATTTTGATAGTTTATATTTATTACCATAATTATGTAACTTTGATATGGGAGTATAGTCTCCTCATGTTTCATATTAGACCCCTGATACTAGTTGAAAGCCTATGTCGTATATGGAGGTCCACCTAATGTCATGTGACAAACTGTCTCTGAGAATCAACATGTGGAACCCGAGTTAGGAGGTTACAATTTTTCATTTTTTACATAATATAAACATTAAATTTCATAAATAAAATTAATAATATTCCATGTATTTAAAAGTTCAGTGTCTTTGGAGACTATCTATATACTAAACTGATTTTAAATTTCTTATTATCATTTCTTCTTAAGTGAACCATACTAGATGAATATCTAAACATTTCAATAATAAAAATTTTCCTCATTACATGGGGAATGAAAGATTAAGAAAGTGGTGATCTCAAAAAAATAGTAATTATTGAATACAAATTTCATCAAGGATAAGATAATAAGAATAAAAAAGACTTGATCATATGAGAAATATAACATCATCATGAGTGATAATAATAAAACATAATCGAGCTTCAAAAGACATGTCATAAGAACTTAATTCCAAAAATATCAACAAAGAAGAATCATATCCCTAACATGTTTTACAAAAGGTTAATATAAACCTCAATTATTAAAAGAATAATATTAAAATTAATAACATATTTCAACCTTGGAAAAAATATTAGTAGAGGGAAACATTACTTTAATGAGTTGAAAACTTTTACCCATGCTTGTGAGACAACTTAATTTGACTATCATATAAATGACCTTCATGTGTCACACACTTTCACTTACAGTTATGAATAAATAAATTTTCCTCACATATAAATATCTCATGAGATTTAAATTTTTAACAAATTCATTGGAGGGAGATATAGCAGCCCAACCATCCCCACCATTTCATATTAGTGCTACTTGAAAATCTTTCACTTATCGCATCATAAAGAACCCTTAGAAAAAAATGGATATAATATAAAATTTAAATAAAAATCATTCTATTTTCCTATAGAACTCATATAAATAAAAATTGGTTTCATAAAAAATTAAATGGAAATTAATTTTCCTTTAATTTCATAAATAATCCATGGAAATAAAATTGGGTTTCGTAAAATCTCTGAATAATATAACAACATGAATTAAATCGATAGACATTGAAAAATTGATCACCTAAAAGTAATCACATTATTGAAGAAAAATGGAGAGTGATACTAGAAACATAACTCCATTTAATATTTATATTTTATTATATATAAAGTAAAATGAAAACCAAATCACAAAATAGTTTTTTGATTTTTTTAATTATTAATGAAAAATCCAGTCATAAGTCTCTTTTCAAAAATTTTACTTTAGTTTCTTTAATTATTTTTAAATAAAACAATTAATGGAGGATTATTTGAATTATAAACACTTTTTACAAGATATATAAGTGATAAAATCATGAAAAATCATTTATTGTAGTGAACATATGGGAAATAAATTCAAGAATAAGTCATATAACTTAATGTAAGATGTTTGAGAAACCAAATACATTTCCTTTACTCTTGATTTCTAGATAAGTGATTTAAAAACCTGCATAAAAAAATTACTAGTAAATTAACAATTTAAAAACCATATTCATATCCATAACCTTTTATAAACATTATTTATAATTATTCTCTACACGTGTATTTGTTAGTTCTTATCCATGTTTAAATTTGGGTGTTTGTAATCTTGATCCTTTTGAACTAGTTTCATAATAATGGAATTGTTATTCATTATTCACCAAAATACCATCATTCTTATATATTAAAAGGTACTGTAATTTATTATTTGTAATCATTTTAAATTTTATAATATAATTCTATGTGATTTTTTTTACAATCCTTAAAGGTGAAATTGGTGATGAGCTTGTTTGAGTGATATTCAAAGAACATGCATTGATATCTTAATTAGTGAGTTTAATATTAACTTTAACACTTCATAACCAAAATAAAATAATTATTTTCTTATTTATATCATATATTATTACTAAATAAGTTCTCATAGTAACCCATGATATTTTTTATAGCATTTCTCAAGTAGGTGGTTAGACTGAACCAACAAATTTTTTATCCTAAATAGATAAAATATGATGTGGGTGGGTGGGGGTGGGGGGGGGGGTGTATCTCGGTTTGAATGATTTAAATGACTATGTCTTGGGATCTTATTTAATTGTGAAAAAAATTATCTTATATCTCCTTCTCATAGCATAGAAAGATTTGTAATTAACACATGAACACGACACACTAATTTTACTTGGTTCACCCTCACTGGGCCACGTCCAAGGAGAATACAAGGACAATTTACCGATTTACCAAATACACTAAATATTTCTACCAATGAACAATTTGGAGAAGAATTAGTATACCTGCAAGTTTAAAACCATTTACAATTAGAAATATCATTACTCCCCCTCTATAGAAGTGAATTCACTACTACTCTAGTATAATCTTATGATTATTAGTTATCAGTTGAATCAAAATTTTGTGTATCTCTATACACTTGTTTCATTAAGAAAAAAAACCATATTTTCATAATAATTTTCTTCTTAAAGTGTGTGACCCCCATGGAAACCCCTTCACGAGTCCCCTCCATGAGATATCTCTATAAGAACCCTCCATGAGAACATCTATAGATCACATGGATAACATGATTCCTCTATGAGACTCATCCATAAGGCTCCTCAATAATAACTTTTATAGATTACATGGATTGGGGGATTCCTCCATGATACCTGCAACAGATCACAAATATCATGTTATGTCAATAGGCCCACCTATTCCTAGTGCATAAATCCATTCACGAGATACCTTTTCATGATTCCTTTGTAAGATATTCCTTCTAATTTTGTGGACCACATGATTCTAGTGTAATACATTCTACTGATCATGAAAAATAATTTTCTTTACTATGGACCAAATTCACGAGACCCTTTGGTAACACCCTTCAACTGATCATGTAAAACACTTTTTATTTGGATCAAATCACTTTAGAAAAAACTCACTTCAATCTTTAAGATGGGTTATTAGGTATTTATATGCATAGATAAACTTCCTTAGCTCTGAAAATTATGGTTATCCATTTGTTCCACCACATTAGCAATTGGCCTTATACACATTGCGTGATTACTTTGCCTGATCTTATTCTAAATGTCACAAGTGCATTGCATGATCCCATAACATGATTAAATTAAATTCAAACATACTTCAATTGATCCAGTTGTGATATCTACTGACTTTAAGGAGAGCTTCACATGATCTCACAACACGATCCATTTTCAGTCACGTGCTTTGCATGATTTTAAATTAGCCAATTATATCCCCTTCATTACCAAATATTTTTATTTAACGCGCTTCATATGATCTATCCATGATATCCTCTGTCAATTATACAATTTCTTCAGGTGCTTCACATTATCTCTCCATGGTATCTTTTAACAATCACGCGGTGCTTCACATGACTCCTTCACATAATATGTTGGAACTTCATTTTCTATGAATGATCTATTAAAACAACATGAAACCACATGATCAATTCATATGATCAGTTATTATATTCACGATCCATGAGATTAGTTATGAAATTTTCACTTCGTGTGATCAGTTATAACATTCAAACTTTGTGTGACCTATTTAGGGATTTTCATGCCAAGAAATCAGTTCTGAAACATATGGTCTACATGATTAGTTCTAACATTAGCACCCCACATGATTAGTTCTGACATTTTCACTCTACATGATCAGTTTTGACATTTGTTCTCAATATTCACACCTCCTTTAAAAAATAACCTATGTCAATAAAATCAAACCTTTTCAAAAAATAAAACCAATGCAAAAACACCATCATGAGGTATTTTTACCAATCAAGAACATATCATAATTTAATGAATAAACTTGATTATGGGGTATTTTTTTCATAATATAATTAATAAAAATTATAATTATATTATTTATATGTTATTAAGGTGTTTAATTAGATATTAAAAGAGTTTCATAAAGAATAAAAATAATATATGAAAAATAAAATATGTAACTTCATGGAGGCGATAGTCTGCACGTACAAATTTAATGTTTTCTTTTCCCAAAAAAATAGATGGAAGAATGGAAAATAGTAGATTTAATTTTTTTAATTAAAAATATTATATATATATATACATCAGATTTTTTCATTATTACAATCATTAAAACCATCCTTTAGAGAAGGTGATAAAAAACAGAAGACATCGATTCATGGAGGAGGTAGTATGCACGTACAAATTATCGATGTTCTTTTGTTTTAATTAGTGGATAGAAATGAAAAATTAACCTTGTTAATTTAAAATAATAACATCTTAGTATATTAGTTATTCCAATTTAATTATATTATGGTGGTTAAAATGGTTTGTATAAGGAAGATTAAGAAGGAGGTAATACTTACATTGAGAGCTTGAGTTTTCTCTTAGAAATATACTTTGAAATAGAGGCCTTATGTTAACTAATAGTGAAATGAGGATTTAGGAATTGTGATAGGGTTAAATTAGAAAAAAAACTTATATATTTTTTTGAATATAATTCAATGGTAAATTTGTAGCATGATGTGGTGGAAGGATTCCCTTTTATAAATTAATATGAATGAAAATTTTGAAGCACAATTTACATTTTCAATAATGTAAGGTTACTATTCAAGTTTAAATCACTCAAAAAAGTGAAAAAAGAGGAAGGGGATATGATTTATTTTCAAGGAACTCCTAAACCATTCGTTTGGAGACATTTTTATTTTGTTTTTATAGAGACTTGATCTAGAAGCCACTTAAAACCTATACTCTAGGTCAGAAGAACACTAGGCATTAGGTACCCCTCCCCATACACCAATGACTACCGATTATCAGTGAGGGTCTATTAGTTGATAGTCGGTAGACTATACCCATTGGTGATTATATAATAATAATGGAAATATCATAAATAATTTTTTCGGAATCATAAATACCAAACTCAGTGGAATCAATAATAATCCAAAATTAATTTATATATATATCAATAATGTGTACATGTCAAACATTCATACAAAATATACATGAAAGATTTTCCAGGGCTAATTATATAATAAAATACTCAAAAGGACAAAAAGAAACTCCAGATCAAAGCAAATAACCACCATTGTACCTCTACCATCCATTCTAAGTAACTGCATCCCTGAGCACAATGGTCCAGAGTATGAACCCGACCCCTAAAATGATCTCAAAACCATAAAGTCTATATGCTTCCCGAGGGGATCGTGTAGGATGTGAATATGAACTTAGTAGGCCACCACCAACATTTTCTTGTATTAAATTCATATTCACACCAGTTTATTCATACTTAATTAAATAGAATCTGCAATCATGTGTAAACTAAAAAACTTTCTTTACTCATTCTCAACACCCATGAGGAAGCATTTACCCGCTTCCTCAAATTCCAGTGTGTAAAAATATATCCATGGTCTGTCTCACTAGAAGAACCTTGGAATTTCATAAAAATCCATGTCACTAAAAACCTTGTACCATCCAATACCATGTGAAGCATCACATTTAGTACATGAGGTTTCCCAAAGACACACCCAAAAAATACATCACATATCCCTTATACTACCACTCATCAAATCCCCATCATATCAATAGCCAGATATCCCAAGGCATAATGATATCTATCCCAAAATGAATAATAAATCACCGTTGGAACAACATCTTGATGTACCAAGGCATTATATAACCATCCTTTAATAATCCTATCCCATTGGCCCCAATATATATGGTTATCCTTACCCCCAACAGATGGTATCATATACCATCAACCATGGATTTCTATGGTGATCACCTTCTTCATAACTGATGTTCAACACCATCCCCTAAAAATCTATAACTAATGAGTTATTTAACCACACAGAGTGGTCAAAACCACATCATTGTGTCCTATTACAGTACACATGACTGCAAAAACAACATTTACTAACAACAGTGAGTAGAAATCACCAACAAGTACCTAATTCACACCAATTGGAAACCTTGTTGAAACATGAAAACCTTCTCTAATATATTTTTATTGGTCATAACTATAAATTCAACCCAATGATCACATCATGTTAATTTCCATTGGTCAAAACCATACCATATTTCTCAAACCACAGACTCAACCTAATAATCCTCACCATCTCAGTGCCCCTGATCAGCATCACCCCAACAGCTCAGGCCATTCCCATCATGTTCCTATGGAACTCATGTAGTAGAATCAAAATATAAATAATTTAAACAAATTAACAATCATCATAACCATCCTAACCAACCAAAATCTTCATACCTAGCTTAACATATTTAAATACGCTAGAGCATGACCATCAACATCTCATAACAACAATTATACAATTTAAATACAACCATTAATTTATTAAGGGTTTCACGTCGACAACCAACACTTGCATATTTAGGAACACATTCCATATCACCAAAATATTTAAGGAAAAAGCTAAGCACCACCTACCTTAGACTCAAGGGTGTTCAGTCGTCGAATATTATCCTCCAATCCTAGCCAAAATAATATAAATCTTGACTATAGACAAATGAATAGAATATAATGCATATGATCTTGGAGGAAAAAAGATTCAAAATAGAGAGGTAAAAGAATAAAGGAAGAAAGTGGAATAAAGGAATTACCCCTACATTTCCAACACACCTAACACAGTCCAAATCAGATCTCAGATGAAGGAGTTCCAAAACAACATAGAATAGGGAGAAGATGATTTCTATGGATAGAGAGAGGCTCATGAACGAGAGGATAAAATAAGGATAAGAATTAAATATAATGGAGGTGTATTTTAGTAATATCACCCCTTTAAATAAAAAAAATGATTTGGACACATAGTTTGCCTGACTGTGTTCCATGTGTACGATGCCACTATAAAATGAGCACCCCATTTAAAAAAGGCCACATAGTTTGGCCACTAAATTTTTCCAGACTGTATGGAAACTGTGTGAACTTCATTCTTAAGTGGGACAAATCACGTGGGATAGGTAGCATGATTTATGAAACCATGTAAATCTCTTGCACACCCTCTATTGAAAACTATATACATCTTTCACAGTCATGAACCCCACCTCACATAGTTTACCTAACCCTGATCTAGTTCAAATATGGGTTTCATAGTTTTTCCTGAAGGGATGCACAATTTGAACAAACCTTGCACCTCTACCTGCACCTTCTGAAAATGAGTTTCGGGGGCCCCGAACTCCCGAAAACATCCAAAACCATAAATCACTCACCATAATTTAAAAATAATCTAAAAAAAACCTTAAAGCATTAAAATTCTCATATTTAAGTTATGAATCTCAAAATATAAGTTTATCCGCTCACTAAACTCAAAATTCAAAAACTTTCAGAAAAAATCATTCTTAAAAGCATGGATGTTACAGTCTCCCCACCTTACAATATCTCATCCCAGAGATATGAGTTTTCTATCTGAGATGGTTCTAAATATACCCATATCATAAAAATTTCCCATATATACCCTAGTTACTCAATTATAGGCTAATTCCCATTATGATTCTTTCCATCTTATGAATTACTTACATAGTTGTCTATCGACCCGAAATCCCATACTCTGATTAGTTTTATGACCATTCCCATATTTACTTGTCATCGTATACCATACCTTTATCCCTACACCTTATCTTGTTCTCATCCCACACTTGTGTCACACATAAAACCCATGAGTCCTATGTCTAATTAGATTCCCAAACATCCTACTTCACAACCTACGCCCACCTCATGCCCATATCACACATGACACTCATGAAGTCTTGAATCACAAACAATACTCACAAGTCCTGGATCACACTAATTATACAAAAAAAATATCACATCATTTATTTATACATTCTTTCCCATAAAATTCATGATTCCCACACATCTTATACAAACCTTGCATTATATCCAATTCCCACATACTAACCAATGTCTAGTTTGTTCGACCACACCACGTCCACCTCGTTCAACCATACATGTTATTCTCAAAAACAAAAGGACAAGACACAATCAAGTAATACCTCTAACCATCATTGTCTCCCTGTCCTACTATAACCCTGAATGATCAATAACAAATAGTTGGCTTGAATACCAATTTTTTGAGGACTAACCTCCCAACTGAGATGCACCAACTACTGGACACTGACCACACTAGTAGATCTGTCTCTCCCTCACTATCTCTTACATGAATTTCATCCATAATATAATCTCATATACCATCAATTAGTACTAATAAAAGTCCAAGATTAGATCTTAGAGTCTGAACCTGTCCTTGAATCTCGTATTCCTAATAAGTCTTCATGCTAAACCTCTTTAAGTGCCCCATCTGGCCGCATGGCTGATAGTCCAGTAGAGATCACTCACACAATGTATGAACATGTCCCATCTATTCAAACTGGAAGAACACTATCATGGAAACACTCACCAAAGTTATTTTTGGATAATTGGCATGGGTGCCTTACTAAGACTCCTCATGTACTTGCTTCTAGCTACCCAAATCATCACTTCCAGTCTCACCTGGAACTATCACCTTGCTTGAATAAGTTCGGTCTGTCAAGTTTCCCCTTTCTCTCAAAGGCTGGTTCACTAGATCCAATAATGAGTTCGACCTGAATATTTTTATGTTCACCCAGATGAAATGCCACAAACCATCCTTGAAATTCCTTACCTTAGAGATATTGTCACCTTCCATAAAAGTCTCTAATCTTGAAAGGTCTGTGAAAATCATTGAATAATCCATGACAGATGTATCCCATACTGAAAGTTCATGAACTAATATGCTCAATCCTCCTTTAACGTCTCTAAGAAATAGTTTTCGAAGAACCTTTCCTTCAAATCTTTCCATGCCCATTCCTTATGCCTACCAACCTGCACCTATATGTCCCACCAACACTTCTCTATTCCTATGAGCATATAAGTAGCCAACTTCACCCTCTGACCCAGGGGTGTCTCAATATGGTCAAATATCATCTTCATAGACTCAATCTAGTTCTATGCTACATGTGGTCCACACTGACCCTAAAATAGTAGTGGGTTCGGAGACTGGAACTATCACATTATACAACCTATGGATAGATCATATCCCTAATCTCCCCCATCAATACAGTATATGACTCACATCAGGATGACCTTAAGCTACTCATCTAGACGTGTCCAAAATTATATCATCTACTACAGCTTCCTCAGAGATTCTACCTTTTTCTCCTGATCAAACCGACACTTAGGGTCCTCATCCCGACCCTTAGGGCCCTCATCCCGACCCTCAGGGGCTGCATTTTGTGCATGCTCTAGAGAAACCATATCACCATCCTCCTATTTCTCCACCAGATGATCTATTGGTGGAATCATTACAAATTCCAAATACCATGGTATATACAACCGTAACATTAAAATATATATTTCTGATTGAGAATTATGTAATATGCATCACATCATACCACCCTTACAACCCCTAACACACCCGTGTCATATGTCATCTGACCTCATGACCCCTTACCAACCCATATCAGAGTCAATTATCACATATCATCCTGCCTCATGGCCCCTTTCCAAAACATAAAAGATTCATTAATCACATATCATGCATATTAGATATCATCAATATGGGGTGGCTATGTAGAATTTCTCCAAAAGGATATGTAGGAAAATATTATTGAGATTTTTGTTGAAATTTTAAAAAACTCAACCCATTTTTTATGCATCCCTACCCATCACATATTCAGGACCATGCATAACATATACACATAATATCACATACCAATCTCATTAGGTACCACATACCTAGGTTGGATGAGTAGAATTCAACAAAAAATGCTATATAGGAAAACATTGTTATATTTTTATTGACAGTTTAAATTACCAACCCATCATAGTGAATTCCATGAGGAAACGTTTACCTACATCATCCAAAATCAAAGTGGAATAATATATCCATGATCAGTCATTATGGGAGAACCTCAATATCTCATCCACATACATGTCACCTAACACCTCATTCCAAACAATACCACATTCATCCTCACATTGAGTACAACCATTGTCAATGAAACACCCAATAAATATGTCACAAGTACGTCAAACGTCCTCTAATAAAATCCCCATTGGATCAACAGTTCGACATCCCAATTCATCATGATATCCATACTCTAGTGAATAATAAATCACCATCATCTCAACAACCTAACATCATGGGGCATGGAAATATCCATCCTCTAATAATCCTTGACCACCATCCCTAATATATAAAAATTTACTCATCCGTAAACTAACGGTCTCACAAACCATCAACCATGGATTTCTGTGGTGAGAACCTCTTCCATAACTTATGGTCAACACCATACTCAATGATGCTATCACTATGGAAGCCTCCACCCATAATGAGTGGTGAACACCACCTCACTAAGTCCTATCTTTGTGAACACGACTCCAAAGACAATGTCATCCGAGAATGGTGAGTGGAAATCACCAACAAGTACCTATGCCACACAAATCCGAAGCCTCATTTCCACATGAAAACCTCATCTCACATCCTCTACATGGTCATTACCATTCCCCAGAACTTGATGATCACATCACCTCAATTTATGATGGTCAAAACCCTAGTATCACTATGATTCACCAATGTCACCGCTGAACTATCCATCAAGTAAATAACACATGACACATATTGTTAAAGTTCATATAGGTATGAGTATATACATACCAAATAGAATTCCCCAAAAACATCAAAGGGAGAAATAGAGAGATACGATATAATTAGTCAACTCAACCCAATGTAAGAGGGGAACAAAACAGGATATATATATATGCTCCTAAGGATACCTAGGAAAGAGAGAAAGGGGATCTACTTCTCATATCCTAGCTTAATATGATGAGTCGACCTGTAGATATAAAGTTCCATCATCAATGAAAAACATCTAAAAATTCTTTCCAAATATGTTATTAGAAGGAACCACACCTCACCACTACTACTGATCCTGAGGGGGAACAATCGAAAATAGAAATATGACCTGTTCCCTAGTATGTGAGGGAGATTCCACTCAGTAGATTTATAGGGGACCCACTCCCATGTGCATATGGAGGATGTCTCTCATTAAGTAACGACAGAGGAACTGCTCCCTAGCATATCAAGTGGATTCCACATTATAGACGTGTAGAGGAACCACAACCTAGTGAATTAGGGGGTTCCACTCATAACATGGATGATGCATGACCTATTAAGACAAGAGTTTCCACTTTATATGTATAAATAGAGGACCCACAACCTTGTATGGTAGGGGGAATCATCCCTATATATGGATGAACTATATCCTAACTTGATAGGTGGGTTCGACTTAGGGGGTAGAGGACCCACACCCTAGTTTCCTGGGGGGGGGGGGTGCCACTCCAACTGGTGTAAGGAGTATGGGGGACCGACACTCTGGTATGATATGGGTTAGTATCCTCGACCTCTCTATGATGATCTAGCATGATCACTTTCATCACCAAACACCACCTGAGGAAGTGACATTCTTGAAACATTCCACATCATATCTCAGAAGTCATTATGAAGGATACCATCAATTTATATGTGAATAAATTATTAGGAAAGGATACTAGCTGCCAAAAATGTGAGTCCAAATGAAGAAGATATGGGAGGTAGGAGGTACTTAGAAAAGAACACAGTGTGATCAGGGGTCACATTACATGTAACCTCATCTATCCTCCTAGATATGTACCTTTTAAAACATGAATTGGATAGCCATGTAGCACTTCATGGGGTGTATTACGAACACACAACATGTATCGGGTGACCATGGCCTACCCTTTTTCTCCTTGACAAGTCCGTTCACTTGAGGCCATGCTTGAATATATATCCATGTTCCTAGAAATTCCAGGGTAACGATCCATGCATGTGTACCTATGGAAATGCATGTGTACTCTTAGAGTACACGACTTGTCCTCCCTCATGGGGTCATGGGTGTGTGTAGTAGGAACATGGCCTAAAAACTCATGGAGGGTCACACGACATGTAGGCCAAACCACAAAACTTGTGATACTTATCTCAAATGAAAACCCTAGCTTAAATGAATATCAAAGAACATGAAATGCGTTATTCCATAATTCATGAATTTTTTTCATGTGTTTCATAGAGTTATAGATCCTTCAAGTGGTTCTATAGATCTATCCTATCCACCATGATTTCTATAGTTTGACAACCCAATATCGGTGGGGGTCATCTCCATCCATTATTTCTCACCCTTAATTTACTAGAAAATAGATTCTATTCATTTTAATGAATCCCAAATGCCACCATTCATGCCTCTCATATTCTTCCTCTTTTCCCCATCACTAATCTATCTCCCAGATCAAATAATCATCACACACAACCTACGATACATCCAAATCCATCCTCAATTTCCCAATCCATTCATCATTAGTGAAACTTCCACAAATCCAATGGTTCGATCACATTTAAACCCGCCCCAAAAAGGTAAAAATGTGACCCCATAGGAAAATGGTGAAGAATGCAGGAATGAAGTAGGTTATAACACATAAAAAATTGAATCTATAATTGGAAAATAATTATTGGTCAATGATAAAAATCAGGTATTTCTAGAGGTGCTAATATTTGTAATGACAAGAATAATATTGAATTAAAAACATAATAGAAAACATGGATAATGTGAAAGATCAAGTAAATCATAGATCAATAATAGTAGATAAAATACCTGCTTAAACTTTTAATCAAGGGTGGAAATCTAAATTGATGAGTCCTTCCTCAATTAAGGGTATGTCATTAGTGAAGACCTCATTCTACTACAATAAGGACGACCCACTACATTTACTTCCTCTCTATCCACCATGATCTGATAGTTGTTCATCATCTGAGGTCAATATTATAATGAATAAATCTCCAATCCTCTTATTAAATATATCAAGTATTATGCATCTGACCTTGGAAAATATTCATAATAGGGTATTTATAGGGGGGGTTAGGTTAGGTATATAAGATAAACATGTAAATTAAATTAATTAATTCACTCAACACACCCACCAATGACTACCACATCCAAAAATCTGTAGACGATCAGCTTATGTAATTCTTATGGTAAATCTAATGTTTTAGAATCAACTATGCTCTCATATTTACAATCATAGGATCGCCTTAGAATATATTCAATTTGTAACACATTGAGTTTGTTATGAGATATTTTTTTAATTTAATTGATGTATTATGTTGTATGATACACCAAGATAATATTGTGCTACACAAAAAACCGAATTATCTTGTGATATACACAACACTATGCTTGGATTAGGTTATACACAAGTTCGAGTTCTTTTGATATATTTCATTTCACGCAACACCGTGTTAAAGAGAACATCTAAATATTATTATGATACCTTATAATCCATCCATTGTAGTAGAAAGTATGAAAAATATTAACTAAATTATGAAAATATGATTTACATATGTTTATAAAATTAATTATTTGGTGATAAATTAATTATAAATGAAAATAAAACCCTATTTAAATAAAAGGAAATGTTTTTCTGAAATATTATTTAAATGAAAATAAGTGAATTTATAAAATAATAAAATAACTATTGATGGATTTTATTAATGAAATTTATATTTAACATATTCAATATAATTTTTATATTTCATCATATACATTTTCTAGATATGATATAAGAACAAATTCAATTTTTTGGATAAAAGGTGTATTTTTCAAAAAATGCAATTTTGCCTCTTGATGGCGCACCCATTTGAAATATAGTTTTAACAAAATTTTATATTTTGTTTGAGAAAATAGACTTATTCTTTGGAAGTGGGATATAAAAATTTAATTTGGATGAGTTTTTTATATTTTTCTGATAAGTTTCAAGTTTTGATGAACAATAAAAATATACTAAATTTTAATTAAAAATAACTTTTTTCATAAAAATATTTTATATGGTAAAATTACATTATTTAATGATTTAAAAAATTAGTACATTATATTTTTATCATTTAATATAATTTATGTTATAGTCCTTAATTTGACATTGAATTTTGAAGTAAAAACATTTCAATCTTTTGTAATGTTTTAACTTTTAGAACCCATTTTCTCATTCGGAGGAGATTAATTTTAAATTATTTACTATAAGATCTGAAATTTAAATATTTAAAAATATATTTCATATTCTGAATTAGTGGGTGAAAATTACGTTAATATTTTTCTTCTATTTTTGGGCATTATGAATTGTAACAATAGTAATTTTTTATTAATACAATAAAAAGGCCAATCAGGCAATTGAAGGTGAAAATTATATTATAAAATTACCCTAACAAACTTGTCCTAATAAAATTGTATGAGTGTGTTTCGACCTAAATCATACTTTTGTAGAAATTGTATCCTTTGGAATCCACTTAGAAGATATCTGGACATTTAATATATTTTATTTAATGAAAATTTAAATATGTCTTACTAAAACTTTAATAACTATATAATTTTTAATATAAAGTAATATAGAAGCTTTCTAAGATAAAGAATTATTTGAGAGATACAATGTTTTTATTTATCATTTTTATTTATTTGTAATTTTTAGTATATAAATAATTACCTTAAAGTCTTATAGAATTGTGATCCATAAATTATTCAACTCATGAATAATCAATAAAATAATTTTTATTAAAATGATAATAAATTTTAAAAGATGAGAACACTTGACCAGATTTTATTGGTAGAATATATATCAACCATAATAAAGTAAGGTTAGAATTATTTACCATTATTAGCCACATTTAAAATATTCTGACACTGATAATATTTTATTTAAAGTGATGTTAAAGTTGTCACATTCATGTTTGAATTAATATAAAAATTTTAATATAATAATTTACATTATATATATTCAACTATAAATATCCCAATGAAATATATAAGAGTTATATTCGTCATTGAATTTTTATTTTTAAATTTTACCACAAAATAGGTATATTAAATAATTACACAATACTGATGTAGTAATTATTTTAATAATGGAAATATCAAACTAATGTTATTAATAATATTAAAATACATATAATTTGAGAAAATTAATATATTGAAATAATTTTATGGATTATATTTACCACTTAGAGATATAATAATTTTTTTTTCAATGATAACATCTTATCTTGATATTTTTTAAAATCAAATAGTTGAATAGTGTCAAAATTGACGCTATTGTTATTTTGTCAAAACAATGTTTATTAAATTATTTATAATTGATAATACATTTTAAAAAATATAAAATAATTATTATATGGTCTAAAATGTTCTAAATTTTTCATTTATGGTATAATTTAGATCAAAGAAATAAAAATTACACTATTTTAATATTGAATAATTTGTTACCTTAGTTAAAATTAAAATTTAATAACTAATGGTTAAATAAAATGATAAGGTTTAAATAGACTAGAAAAATTTTCTAAAATTTATTTTTTTGAATATATTACAAACTTATAGAATTTATATTCTAAAATATTAAATTTTGGAGGATTTTTGATGGGTTTTTATTATATTATAAAATAATATTTTTGGAGATTCTGAAAGTTCCCCTCACATCAATTATAAAAGGGCACCATATCCCTCACTTTTCACTTTAACTTGATCTTTCAAGTTCATCCTTACCCAAACTATTTCTTTTATAGAATTAACTATTCACATTTTAGAGGTTTTGGTATTCTAAAAATACCAATTATAGTGCATTTAAAATGAGATCAAGAGGGGGCCCATCGAAGAAGAGGTAATCTCCTCTAACATTTCTTTCAAACTTATTTATTCTTCTACTTCCTATTCATGAGTTGTTTCCATTATATAGTAATAAATAAAATATAAAATATATGATTATATTTTATTATTATTATGTAACAACCATATTTCACCTTCAATCCATTCTATGAAAAATTAAATCACTACACATGCTTACTTACGACTTACCATCTCCACATAGTGGTGTAATCTGTTTTCCATCAACATTTTACTTGGATGGGTATAATAATGGAAATAATAACTATATATGATTATTAAAAAAATAATTTATTTTTTAATAATATATATACCATCTACTTCTATGCCATTTCATTATTAAAGGAATGATATCAGGGCTCAGATGTACATACGACCTATCATCTCCACGACATGATGCGATTCATTCTCCATGATCTCATTTAAAGAATAATTATAAAAATGTAAAGAATGAATAAATATGATATATATTACACTATAAACATTATGTAAATTATATAAAGGAAACCCATGAATATTAATTGGGATTTATAAGATGAAACATGCAGCAAATAGTGCCCGAATGTAGAGTAACAATTAAATATTATTAAAAGGGTGATAATATGACCATATATGATATCATAAATATAAATAGGGTTATGGATCAGGTTTATAAAGCTATTTAATCAATTATACATGAGTTTATGATAAATATGAAGGATCTGATACCTAAGTTAATATATAATTTCACAATCTCATTATTATCTGAGATTGTTTATACGTAAGTATTTTTTTGGGGTTTATTCATCATTAATATCCATGTTTTATAAAAACTCTTTCTTAATTTTTTTTACTATTATCCTATGGATGATTAAAGTAATTTTTTCCCGTTTTGATTCTTTATTACATGTTTTTATAGGAATATTTCTTTTGTTTTCAAATTGAGGTACTCTTTTTACTTTTCCATCAAAAGTATGAGAAGAATGTTATTTTAACATTTACAGAATTAAGGGATTTTTATACATTAATAATGTCTTATTTTTCATGAATATTAACTGAAAATATTTCAAGATTATTTTATAAGAAATTACTATCTTTCAAATTTTCAGGGTATTTTAAGAAAATAAAAAGTTTTCAAAAAAGAAAGGATATTTTCCTCAAGAATAAATTTCAGTTGTTCTATCAAAATTATTTCCATCTAAAATGAAATTATTTAAAAAGGATTTTTTTCTTATATACTCACACTATTGTTCCTATTATTTTATTATTTTTAAGATGAAATAATATTTATAAAATATATATATTTTTCATGGATTATGTTATAACGAAATGATATTTATGAGACCTATTTCTTTTCCATGGGTTATGTTATAAATGAATGATGTTTATGAAACCCATTTCATTCGATGGGTTATGATAGGATTTATGTTATTGCGGAAAACATATGTATGGTTTTCATTATATGAAGGGTGGGACCTATATCTCCCTCTTACGCATTGGGTAAATATTTATATATCTTGATATAGATAGGACCAGAATAGGAAATGATCATAGTTCTGTAATATAGGGCTGAAATGAGGAGTGAACTCAGTTTATTAAGGAATTTTCCCACTATGATGGTATTGGAAATGATCCTTGGATAATATGGAAATGAATTTCTATACTTATGTATTATCCACAATTCCATGTTTTTTTAAAATGCTATTTTCTCACAGTTTGTGTTCCTTTTTGATTTTTTCCTTATGAACTACCAAGTTTTATTTCATAACTCAAGATTTTGATATATGTTATACATGGTATGATTTTCAAAATTTATGTTCATTTTTTTTACATTCTAACGATCATGTTTCTTTGATATTTACCTTTTTTACCCTTACTAACCATTTGATCTCACCCTTTTCATATGATTTCTTTTCCCCATGATATAAAGAACGGTTTTAGGTAAGAACACCAATGTGGAAGATCTTTATAGGAGATGTTGAATACATTTCACTAAATTAGAAAAATGTGATCCAAGTTACCAAAGACACTAAACTAATACGATCTTTGGGATTCTATTTATGCAACGTGTTATGTATTCCTCACAAGTAATATAATGTCGATGTATGTTAAGTATGGGTCGTTGTAGTTTGTATTATAGTAAAGGTTTAGTTAACCTTTCGAAAATTGATTTCAAAAACATTAGTGAGATACCTATAGATATTTCTAAGGATATTTTTAAGGATTTACCTATGTAAAAGTCAAAGTATAGGATAAAATCATTGAATTTTTACAATGATCATGGATAACCTAGGATTAAACCTGTTATTTTAGATATTTAAAGTACATTCCCTGGATTAAGTGTTTTTCTTTGTATTATTTTTTTTCTCAAACTATTCATTTTGGGATTTAGAAAATGACTAGAAATTAGAGGATTCATGTTAGTGGAGAATATTATGGACAAATAAATTTACTTCCTCATGAGAAACCAAATTTAATGGGAATTTTAAGGGAAAATAAATTTAATATACCTAATCATCAATATTATAATATGATCAACAACATAATCTTTGTTGAGTTTCTTAACCCCAAAAATAAGAGAAATTTAGAGTCTCATGATGACCATAGTGGAGATAAAGTTCAATTTTCCTCATGTAAATCATGTGGGAAGAGGCATCAAGGAGAATGTTACAAAGAAACATGAATATTCTTTGAATTTCGAAAAGAAAGACACAGAGAAATTAATTAAAAAGGAAAAGTTTTAGTTTAAGAAATGGAAAATTATAATGGTATTTCTAAGGAATCAATTATGGTTAAATGATTTAAATTTGGAATGTATTGACATTATGAAAATCAATGCCCTCGGGGAAACGATCTTAAAGATAGTCCGCATGGTCATATGAGTCTTATTTGTATTAATGATGATGATGAGACTGCGAACGACATATGAGGTGAAAGAAGTGTTAAGGAATAACATGATTAAGCTTGGTAAATTGTTTAAAAAAATAGCGGAATGATTTCATGCACATCAAGAATAATGTTCTATAAGTAATTTTATGGAATTATGGAATAAATAAACATATAAGTATTGTGACACTTGTTCTTTCTTAAGTTTTTGAAAGTTTATGCGGAATGGTACCGGTAACCAAGAAAAGTGATTCCGATATTTTTGGAAAACACATTAAGAGAGGGATATCCCTTAATATGTGCATAATATTTCCATAAAGAAATAAGGATATGTTTGACAGTATTGATGACCTTGGGACTCATATGATGACTAATTGATTTATGATATCATAGACTGAGTATATTGAATTCATGGGATTTATGGTTTTTGTAAAGAGTTAATTATTGAATGAATGAATATTTTCACTAAGGTTTTACGATAATTCAGGTAATTACCATATTTAAATATAATACATGGTGAATGCATACACATGTTTGGAATGTGACCATCCAGAGATACCTTTTGATATTTGAGGTCTAAATGTTCATCCAAGTTAGTGCACTTCTTTATGAAGTTTTGGATTTTCAACTTGTAGAAGGATTGTAAGGTTTTTAATTTATGGAAAGTTTATGTTGAACATCACATGAAGTTTTTTAGAATAAAGTATAATCAAACCATAGGTACACCTATGCATATTTGATAAGTTATGATAAATTTTTTGTTTTGATAAAGACAAATAGAATGACTATCATTCGATTTATGGATCACATTATTTGGTAACAATTATTGAATGAATAATTCAACCTCATTTATTTTAATAAGAGATGAAGTGGAAATTGTTCAAGGCATGAACAATGGTGAGATTGTACTGAAATCAACTAAGTATTTCTAGTCATGAAAAATTCTTGATCTATAGGAAAAGGGATCACGATGTTAAAGGGTGTTATATTATCATAATTTTTGATTATATCAATGACCTCTTTCATACTTCTTTAGTTTATGGTTTTGTGATTGTTAACGTTATCTGGATCACCCTCTTTATTGTGATTAGTGATCATTATGAATCTCTATGATTATTTTTGCTGTTCCCCCATGCCAAAATCTTCATCTATGTTCTCATATATAGAAACCTAGTTATGAGTTAGGTTGGGTAACCATTATGTTTCTAACATTCATTTTTAAAAAGGAATTTTTATTAGGTGTTTTTATGATGTGGGTTTCTATGAAGAAACATTAAAGTATTAATCCTTTTATAACCATGATGAATTTCAATGGTGAAATTCATTTTAAGGGTCTAGAATGTTACACCCTAATAATTTTATGAGTAAGCTTTTTTTTAATTTTTTTAATTTATTGTGTTGTAAGATAGACCAAGATAATCTGGTGATACATGCAACACCAGCTTAGCATGCAGTATGTGAAACACTATTCTTGGCTTGTGTTACACACAAGTTTCAGTTCTTTTGATATATTTCATTTCACGCAAGTCATATTTTTAGCGAACAACTAAATATTATTATGAACCTTATAACATAGCCATTATAATGGAGGGCATGAATAGTATTAAAAGAATTATGAAAATATTATTTACAAATGTATATATAATTAATTATAAATGAAAATAAAATAATTTTTAAATAAAGGGAAATGATTTTATGAAGAACTATTTAAATTAAAATAAGTGAGTTTTTAAAATAATAAGATTAATCTTGATGGATTTTATTAATGAGTTTTATTTGTAATATATTCAGTCTAATGTTTAAAATTCATCTTATATGTTTTATATATGTGATATAAGAAAAAATCTAGTTTTTTAGATAAAAGAAGTATGTTTCAAAAAATGCAGTTTTGCCTCCTTTTGATGGCACACCATTTTTAAATCTATTTTTAAAATATTTTTTTATTACATATGAAAAATAAAGTTATTATTTGGATGGAAGATATCAAAATTTACTTTTTATGAATTTTTGATATTTTTCTGATAAATTTTATGTTTTGATGAACAATAAAAATATACTAAATTTTAATTGAAAACAACTTTTTTCATCCAAATAATTTATATGGTTAAGTTTAAATATTTAATTGTTTTAAAATATAAATATATTATATTTTTATCATTTAATATAATGTATGTTATTTTAATTTAATTTACATTCAATTTTGATGTAAAAATATTTCAATCTTTTGTAATGTTTTTACTTTTAAAGCACATTTTCTCATTCAGACAACGCGATTGATTTTAAATTTATTGCCACAAATTATTTGTTTTGAATTTAAAAAAATTATTTTTGTATTTTGAATCAGTGGGTCTTAATTATGTAAATATATTTCTTTTATTTTTAGGTATTTTGAATAGTAACTTTAGTATTTTTTTATTAATACAGTTAAAAGGTAAATCAGGTAATTAAAGGTGAAAATAATATTATAAATTTAGCCAATAAATTATCATAATATCATTTCACGAGTGTGTTTTGACGAAAACCATAATTAGGAAAAAATGTTATCGTTTTGAAGACACATGGATGAGATTAGAATATTTAATATATTTTATTTAAAGAAAAATTAAATTTGTATTACTCAAAATTTAATTACTATATTATTTTTAATACATGGTTATAGAGAATAAAAGTTCTACTATAAATACTCATTCTAGAGATAAAATGTTTTTATTTATCATGGTAATTTATTTTTAATTTTTAGGATATAAATAATTACCTTAAAGACTTATACAATGATGATGCAGAAATTATTCAATTGATGAAAAATAAATAAAATAATTTTAATAAAAATGATAATAACCATTAAAAGACCAAAAAAAATCGACCGAATACTATTTATAGAGTATATATAGACCATAATCCTACAAAGGTCTAATTATTTACTATTTTGAGCCATATGGAATAGATTAAGGCACTCATAATATTTTATTTAATGTGATGTAAAAGTTAATACATTAATGTTTTAATAAATATAACATTTTTAATATAGGATTTTATTGAAGATATATTTGATGATAAGTATTCCTATGAAATATATAGTATTAATATTAATCAAGTTATCTTATTTTTTTATTTTTACCTAAAATATAAGTATCTAAAATAATTACAAAAAACTGATGTAGTAATTATTTTATTAATGGAAATATCAAATTAATGTTATTAGAAATATTAAAATAAATATAATTTTTGAAAATTAATATATTCAATTAATTTTATTGATTACCATGACCCCTTGTAGATATAATAAAATATTTTTTTCTTGAATAAAATCTTATCATGATATTTTTAAAAATCCCAGAAATGGATATGGTGAAAGTTGACACTGTTGATATTTTATCAAAATAATGTTTTATTAAATTATTTAAAAATCATAATACTTTTTAAAAAATATAAAAAAATAATAAAATTGTATAAAATTTATAAAAGTTTTATTTATGGTCTATGTGAAGTCAAATAAATAAAAATTACACAATTTTAATATTGAATAATTTATTACCTTACTTAAATTTAAAATAGAATAATTAATGGTTAATTAAAATGATGAGGTTTAAATTGAAAGTAAAACTTGTATAAAGTTTATTTTTTTGATGCTGTTACAGCCTTATCTCAACTCATAATCTAAAATATGATATTTTTGAGGATTATTATGGGGTTTTATTTTATTATAGAAAAATAATTTCGGAGATTCCAAAAGTGCCCCTCACCTCAATTATAAGAGGTTACGTCCTCCCTCACTTTTTTGACTTCACATTGAGCATTAAAGTTAGTACTTAACCTAAAAATTTCCCTTATAAAGGTCTCTATTCACATTATAGAGGTTATGTTATTCTGAATTTACCAACTATAATGCCTTTAAGAGGGGATCTATAGGGAACTCATTAAAGAAGAGTTAATCTGCTCTACCGATTCTTTCACACTTATTTCTTATTCTAGTTAATATTCATGTGTTATTTCTATTATAAAGTAATAAATCCAATATAAGTTATATGATGATATGTTATTATTATTATGTAACAACTATATTCCATCTTTTATCCATCCTATGAAAAAAATCACCACGTGTGCGTACATACGACTTACCGTCTCCATGCCGTGGTGTATTATATCTTTCATGAACATGTTAATTGGATGGGTATAATGATGTAAATAATAAATATATATGATTATTATAACAATATATTTATTTTGGAACAATATATATATCATCCACTTCCATACCATTTCCAAATTAAAAGAATGATATCATTGCTTGTGTGTGCTCACAACCCACCGTCTCCACGATTCGATTCGATTCACTCTCCAGGATCTTATTTAAAGAATTATTATATAAATGTATATAATGAATAAATATTATATATATTACATTATTATCATTACTTAAATGATATGAAGAAAACCCCTGAAGAATAACTAGAATTTATGTGACAAAACATGCAAAACATAACACCCGAAAGAAGAGTAATAATGAAATATTATTAAATGGGTAATAATATGGTAATATATGTTATCATAAATATAAATTTGGCTCTAGATCAAGTTTATAACAATATTTAATCCATTATACAGGATTTTATGATACATGCAAAGGAATCCATACCTAATTTAAGGGATAATTTTACAATCTCATTATTATCCGAGATTGTTTATACAAAAGTATTTATCAGGGTTTATTTATCTTCCATGTACATGTTTTCCAAAAATTCTTTCATAAAATGCTTTAATATTATACTATATATGTTTAAAGTAATTTTTAACCATTTTTATCTTTTAATACAAGGTTTGAAAGAAATATTTTTTTTCCAAATGGGGAACTTTTTTGACTTTTTCTGAAAAAGTTTGGGAAGAATGTTTTTTTACATATTCAACATGAATTGATTTTTAGGATTTCATAATGCGTTATTTATATAAATATTCCATTACAATATTTCAAGGTTATTTTCCATGAAATTATTTTCTTTCAAAATTCCATGGTATTTTAAGAAAAGAAAACATTTTTTAAGAAGAAAGGATATTTTCCTTAAGAATTATTTTCAAGTGTTTTATTAGAATTATTTTAAATATAAGATGAAAATATTTAATAAAGATATGTTTATGTATACCATACTTATTATTCCTATGGTTTTTTATGTTTATGATAAAAGTATATTTATTAAATTCGTATCTTTTTCGTGAATTATGTTATAATGGCATGATATTTATGAGACCGATTTCTTTTCCAAGGGTTTTGTAACCAATGAATGATATTTATGAAATCCATTTCATTCCATGTGTTATGATATGATTTATGTTCTTTGGGAACACATATGTATGTTTTTCATTATCTAATTGGTAGGACCTACATCTCCACCCAATTCATTGGTTAAATATTTATATCTCATGAGATAGACATGAGTGGAATGAGAAATGATCCCGGTTCAGTAATATAGGGCTGGAACGAGGAGTGAAATCAGTTCAATAAGGAATTTATCCACTATGAAAGTCTTATCAATGATCCTTGTCTAATATGGAAATTATTTTATGTGATTATAAATTTTCCACAATTCCATGTTTTATACCATAGCTATTTTTTCATGGATTGTGTTCCATTATGATTTATTCCTGATAAACTGTCATGATCTATTTCATGAATCAATATTTTGATATATGTTATACATGGTATGATTTTCAAAAGTTATGTTCATGTTTTTAAATTATTATGATCATGTTTTTCTTGATATTTTCCTTGGTTACCCTTACTGATCATCTGATCTCACCCATTTCATATGATTTATTTTCCCCAGGATATAGAGAATGGTTGTAGGTAGGGAAACTAAAATGGAGGTTCTTTATGGGATATGTTGAAGACCTTTCACCAAATTGGAAGAATATGATACACGTTTCAAAATCCACTAAACTAATACAATCTTTTGGATTTTTTGTGTGTAATGTATTATGTATTTTGTAAAAGTATTGTAACATCCATGTACATCAAGACTGATTACTTAGACAATTATTTCTAAAAAAATGTACATGCATGATATTAATATAATGAATATTTTTATAATATAAATTCCTGGCTCACTAGGCCTAATAATCTCACACTGTCTTAATGCCTATCTTTAAAAGTTTTCCTTAATATATTTAAAAGTGTTAAAAGTAAAAAATGTCTCTAAAATATTCCCCCTTAAATTATTTTTATCTTCGAAAATCATAATACAAAATAATAATATGGGGACACCAAGCCTGCATCTAACCCTTACACCCCCAGGATCTCTCTTACATGCTCTCATGCTACTACATTACATGAACTAAGGCAATGGTCTATCCTCATAGAATCATCTCTTTATGATCATTGTCCACCAATGGGTATTCTATGAAGGTGGATATATCCTCAATACCCAGCTTCTCCAAGTTGATGATGTGCATCAGATCATGCATGTATCTTCTCAGCTATGATACATGTAAGGCATCGTTCAAACGGTCCATATGCAGTGGCATGATTAAGTAGTAAAAAACCTCTCCAATCTTTCACAGGATCTAGAATAGCCTGATGAAATCTTTATCGTGGGGAGACTCTCATGGAAATGCGGTCTACCTTCATGAAATCCAAGGGTCTATGATGTTGTTCTGCGTAAAATATTTTTTGGATTTGGTCAATCCTCATACTCTCATGGATCACCTAAATATTATATGTCATCACTTGAACCATCTATGGCCCAACAAGAGATACATCTCCTATCTCAATCCAATATAAGGGTTACCTACAGGGTATCCTACACAATGCTTATAAAGGTTCTGTGCTGACCATAGAGTGATAACTGTTATTATAAGTGAAATTTAAAAATTTAAAGTTATCCTCATAGCTTCATTTTGAGTCTAAATCACAAGTCCTCAAATTATTCTCTAACACCTGGATAGTGTGCTTAGTATGAACATATTTCTGGAGGTGAAATTCTGTGCTCAGTTGCAACTAGGTCCCGAATTCCTCATGTAGGCCTCTCAAAAATCATGATGTAAAATGAGTATAATTAAAGGAGAATCATTGAGGGAAACCCATGGTTCCATATAACCCGTTGAACAAAAAACTTCCCCATAATCTCCACTATATTGTTCTCTCTAATCATAGGGAAGTGCGCCAACTTGGTAATTTGGTCAAATACCACCCAGACAGAATCATGGACTTGTGTTGTCCATCTAAGCCTAATCACAAATTATATTGATATGTTATCCCATTTCCACTCTATTATTTCAAGTGTCTATGTAAAATATATAAAAATATGGGTCTCCTCCTTCAACTGCTAACATGTGAGACACCGAGAGACGAAAAGAACTATGCTCCACCTCTTGCCAGCCCACCAAAAATACCACTAAATCTCCTTGTACATATTCTCCAACTTTGTATTTATAACCAAATGAGAAGTGTGAAAATCCCTCATCACCATCTCTCACATCATGACCAGAACCACTATCTATCCCTATAAAACAATGACATGCCACCCTCCTTTTGAGAATCCATTTGCTGAATCTCCTAATGATATCTTGTCATGAATAACCTCATAGATGATGTATCACAACTGAGCCACCCTTATATTATAAAGAAGTATAGGGGTATGCTTCATTGACTGAAGATACAATTCACTCCTTTCTTCTACTAGGTTCAAATATAAAGATTCCAAGTACTCGGATGCCTCCTCCACCATGAAAGAATGAAACTTCCTACTAAGGGAATCTTCCACCATATTTCCCTTCCCAGGAGAGTAACCTATTTCAAATTCAAAGTTCTGCAGGAACTCCAACCAGCATCTCTGTCTCAGGTATGTATCTATGTGCATGAAGATTCACTTTAGACTATGATGTTTGGGGTAAATAACTAAGTGATATCCTATAATATATTGCCTCTAAATATTCAGATTCGAGACTACGTATTCTAAATCTAGGTCACGAGTTTTTTATATCCACTTAAGGGGTCTCAATTTTCTTGTCCCATAAGTGATCACTACTCGCCTCTGCATAAATATGCATTTGAGACAAGCTCTTGAGGCATCATAATACTCTATGCACACCATTTTATCCTCCGATAGTCACAACCCAAGAGAACTTTTCATCCACAACCTCAACTCCTTGATGTATCGTTTAATTTTATCACTGTAGGTAAATGGAAAGCCTTTACACTTCTAGGTGGTCAAAGGAGCTAAAATCTAGGAAAATTATTCAATGAACCTCCAGTAGTACCCTACCAAGCCAAGAAAACTTCATACATCAGACACACTCTTGGGTGAATTCCAGGAAATCATTTCATAAATATTCACCAGGTCCACAAGTAATCTATACTAAAAAACTAAATGACCAAAAATGTGAACCTCAAAGATCAGGAACTAGAACTTCTAGAGATTACCATAAATTTGGTGCTCTCAAAGAAAGTATAGGACCATCCTTAGATGCTCTCCATGCTCCTCATCTAACATTGAGTATATGAGTACTTCATCAATGAAGACAACCACAAATCATTCCAAGTTTGGATAGAATATTTAGTTCATAAAATAAATGAAAAATATGGGGTCATTCATCACACAAAAATGTTTCACTTGAAACTCATAATATCTATAGCAACATCAGAATGATGTCTTCTGAATATTTGACTCAAAAAAACTGAATCGGCGATAGCTAGACCTGAGATCAATCTTTTAGGACCAACTCACACCTCACAACTGATCAAGTAGGTCATCAATCCTTGATAGTGGGTACTTTTTCTTTATTACTTCATGGTTCAAGTGATGATAATCAAAACAAAGATGGAGCCTTTCATCTTCTTTTTTCACCAAGAAAATAGTAGATGCCCATGGGGAAACAATAGTTTAGATGAAAAACTTCCCTTTAAGGTCCTACAACTACTCCCACATCTCTTTAATATTAGTAATAGATATCAGATATGCTTCATAAGATATTAGTGTGGTAATACGGTGCTTGTCGATGAAAAAATCCATCTCCCACCTCCGTGGTAGTCTCAGAACATCCTCAAGGAAGTCATCCATGGATTCCTGTAATACTGAAGGCATCCAGATCCCTAAATATATTGATACAACAAGGGATAAACTCTCAAAATAATTGGTGATGTGTTATAACCTTATTCTCCCAAGAATCAATAGCCCATCCATGAGATATCTCTTACCTGAAAAGAAGAATATCATACCATTTTTTTGAAGGCATTTAACTGACCTATCATGATATTCAATCTAGGTGAAAACCATGAATAAAAAATATATACCCAATATGATTTCATAATTTTTAATCATAATGATGAAGAGGTCTAATGAGAAACTCTCTCCATAAATCACCATCTCGTACCGTCAACAGATGAGGGATATCAAAGAATTGCACAAAGTTAGAACCACTAGAAAAATCTTTTAGGATAATGTCTTAATGGGTATCTCTTAATATCACACATGGGATATGTAAATGAATGAATGAATTTAACCTATTTCAATAAGTACAGTAGAAATTTTAGAATAAACAAAAATCATATCATGTATCATTTCATGAGTTTCTGGGTCGTAAGCCTCTATGTCCTATAGCTACCTACGACCACACTACCATCTACCAAAGCCTAGTGTGGGCCTTCTAGTGGTGGTGGTAGAATTATCTCATAACATCACCATCCAATATAAGATCCTCCCACCAGATCTCTACATTCTCCTCTACCAAACCTACCTCCCTAAGAGTCTCCCTGGGCATGCTGAGGTGAAGCCTGATCATGGCACTACCTCTGCTATGATGGTCCATCCGCTGCCTTCTTGGACTCTTAGTCATGTTGGGTTTGGAAATCACATTCCATGTGACCTCACCCATCACATTTATAGCACCACCTATCACCAGGATGACCTGTTCCTTTGTGTGAACCCTGAGCCACAAGCCCACATGATTGAGACTAGCCCTGATGAGGTTTTCTATGACAGGATCCTTCCAACTAGAACCTATTTGATTCTATAGACGAATCAACTCCATGACACTTACTACCATGTTTAGATACTTGGTTTCCCTATAAAAGTAATATCTCCATCACTAGAACCTGCTCTAGTACACCAACATATAGGTGGGAATGCAAAGGGGTTACCCACTGTCACATATGTCTCTACAGAGACCCTTATTGAGATTCCAAAATTATAAGTAACCTTGTTGAACCATGTAAATTGTGTACTATTTAAGGTTAGTGAACCTCAAAAAATACACATCAACTGACATACTACCCAGCTATAGCTAGAGAATATCCATAATCCGAACCGAGTGTAAGCACTAGGGGTAATACTCCATATGAAATAGATACTAGCAGCCGGACCATGAGAGAGTCATCTCAACATGATTCAACATGAATAGACTCTACTAGTGACCTACTGCTCCATGGAAAATACTAGCTATCAGTGAAACCATATAAAAATATAGTGTTTAAATGAGCCTAAAGACACTGATCATTGAATCAATCTAATCTCTTGTGGTCTGAGGATTTGGATCACCAAAGAACCTTAGCGGCCTCTAGTAGTGGAAGTACCATATCACACTAAGCCCACACACATCATCATCCTAAACTAATTTTACTAAATAATACTCAACTAGAGGGGTACCTACAGTCTACCCACTTGGAGAAATCTTCTGGTGAGGTGGACCTCAAACCAAGGCCTCATCACTCATCAAATCGTCATCATGATCTAGAATCAGTAACCAAGTTGGATATCTTCTGAGAGGAATACTAAATGTAATGAAGGCATACCATAATAATATGAGAATAAATATTTTGTGAGTTTAATAAAGAAGGATAATAAGAGGCCTCAATCCTATATGATGCATGCATTATTGTTCCCTGCAACCAATTTCTCAGTTTTCCAAGTTGTGAAGAATGTAGTCAGAGATATAGTATATAAATACATTGGGAATCACACCAACACTGAGTTCCTTGGACTTAAATTTTCACACGATACACTTTGAAATAGTTTCCCTAAGTCTCAAGCTATACTCACAAGGGGTCAACTCGAAACATTATCCCAATTAATTAACTACTTTGATACGACTCTGTAATAACTCACCCCATAGGGGATCGCCTGACTTGAAGAAGGTCGAGTCGTCACGACCCCAAGCATGCCTCCAATAGGCCAGGGGCTGGTGATAAGTGCTCATAATGAATAATATAATATGTGATGCATTCTCCTGATGTACCTTTTTTCATTCTCCCGTCCATTTCTACACAATAATGTAGAGATATAATAATAAAATACTCTAATAGTTAGAGTAAACCATGCACGCAATACCTCTAGGGAATGAATCACAGTATGACAGAGTGCAACCAAAGTGTAAAGGGAAAAAATACATGGCCAACCATGAATTAAGTCCCAATATAATAACAACTAGAGTAGAAAATATTTTAGAGATCTCAGGTCCTAATCTCCAAGAAAAACCACCGTATATGAGCTATGAAAACAATTATCACTATGCACCACTAATGTCACCAATGAATTTTTCATAATATGTATAATACAAGACATTTGTAGGAAAATACCATATATGGTTGAGTATATACATACCTAGTAGGTACCTCTAAAAACCAAATAGATAGAAAGAGAGATATATGATAGAATTAGTCAACTCAACCCAAAGAAAGAGGGAAACAACCAACAATATATATATATATGATCATAAAGAAACTTAGACGAGAGAGAAAGAGGGTATCCATCTCAAATACTATCCTAGGATGACGATTCTTCCTACAGATCCATATGTATATCATCAATGACTATCATCTCACATGTCTATCTAAAAACATTATGAGGAGGACCCGTAACTTTCCATTACTCTACAGCCTGGTGGGGCAAAATATCCAATATAAAGAGGACCCATGACCTTGCACATTACTAGGATTCCACTCAGTAGAAGTATAGAGGTCCCAAGCCCCAGTGTGTTAGGGGGAACCACTCAGTAAATATTGGTAGAGGAACCTCACCCTAGTGCATTAGGTGGATTCAACTTAGTAGATTGATATTGGACCCCACCCTAGTTCATTATGGGAGTGATAGTGAAATTATAGAGGACATAAGACCAAGTATGATTGGGTATGACACTCTTTAGGTATAAACAGTGGACCTATTATCTAGTGTAATTGGGAAATACCCCTATACACATGGGGGACCTGTTACCTAATACTATTGGGGAGGAGGTGCCACTCAAACCAGTGTAATGAGTATGGGGGACCTGTACCTGTCTATATTTGTGTGCGTGTGTGTAGGGGGGATGATAGCCTAAACCTATCTCTAATGATCCTTCCCGATCACTTTCATTATCAAGCATTGTATGAAGAATCATCATACTCAGATTATTCCACATCGTATCCTAAAAGCCACTATGTTGGATACCATCACATTATATGTGTAAATTTACGAGTATAGGATACTATAAGACCAAAATACAATTCCAAATGAAAGAGATATGTAATGTATAAGTTTATAGGAAAATAACACGATGTACACCAGGGTTCACATGAGGTGTGACCTCACTTAGCCTCCCATCCATGTGTAGGCCAGAACACATCTTGGATGGACATGTAGCACTACACAGAATATAATGATGAAACATGTCATGTCTCAGCTTCCCAAATACTTCCTGTTTTATGCTATCCATGCCCGTTCAATATGAATTGTGCCCATGTATCTGGCTATGCTCGGGTACCGAGACATTTTATTATACCTATGGGCATGCATGTGTACTCTCGGAGAACATGACGTATCTTTCTACGTGGAGTCTTCGGCATGTATAGTTGGAAGATGGCTTGTAAAATAGGGGAGGGTGACATGGTTTGTGGTCCCAACCACATGGTTTGTTATCCTTATCTCGTATGAATAGGCTATCCTCTATGAAAACTAAAGAACACGCCATGTGTTTTTTCACATGATACAACATATAGAGTTTTTTCATATAATTATATATCCTTCATGTGGTTTTCCATATATGGCCTCTATTATATGATTTTCATTATTTGACCACCCGAAATTGGTGTGGGTCACCTCCTTCTATAATTTTACAGTATCCAATGGTTAAAAAACGAACACTGTTCGTTGACACAAAGCTAACCCGCTACCCAACTGACCTCTAGTAATCTGCCTCTCCATCCCATAGACACTCCAAATCTAAGATCCATGGAGAATCACCAAAAACATACACTATGTCTAGATCCATTGTTGATTATCCAATCCATTCATCATACACATAACTTCCAAGTATCCATGGGTTTTATCTTTCTCAAAGCCTCTCTACCAATGTTGAACTGCGTCCCCATAGGCCAATAGTGAAAAAAGAGTTGAACGAAGGGGGATAAAGAACATAAACAAATTGAATCTATCATTGGACAATAATTCTTGGTCAAAAATAATAATCTGGGATTTTTGGGTGATAACACTTGAAATAAGGAGAAGAATATTGAATTAATAATATAAAGACAATAGGGATCCTAAAAAATATCAAGTAAACCACATATAGAGAATAGACGATAAAATACATGATTAAAATTTTAATCAGAGTAAGAAACCACAATTTAAGTGACCTACATTAATTATAGATCGATCATTGTTGAAGAAATAATTCACCATAAATAAAGATAACCCATTTTTTTACTTCCTCCTGATCTACCACGCTCTGATTTCCATTCATCGTCCGATGATGATCCTCTAATGAAGAACTATCTTCTCCTCTTCTCAGATCTCGAAAACGTTATGAAAAAAACGTGAAAAATCAAAATAATTATTTATTTAAAGATGGAAGGTTAGGTTAGGCTTATTAAATAAATTAATGAATTAAATTAATTATTTTACCAAACACACCCGCTAATGACTGCCCCATCCAAACATCGAGTTCTGTCCAACATTAGGTTATTTCTATAGTAAGACCCACATTTTAGACTCAACTATTGTCTTGGATTTCCTATCTCAGGATCTACTCAAAACATATTCCATTATTTATGAAAAATTTCACACACACGATACTAATTTATTTAATATTTTTATAATATCAATTCCAGGCTCACTTGGACTTCGAAAGTTACTGTCTCAGCTCCAGAATCCAAAAATATTCCTCAATATATTTAAAAGTCTTATAAAAAAAATATTATTAATTAATATTTCCAGGATCAATAGGTTCAATTTATTTGGAGTCTAGCTACATAATCAGCTTATTTTACCATTCTTATGATGAATTCTTCTTATGTTCACTATACTAGACAATCATATAATTGTCTCATTATAAAAAACCATCCAAAATACCTATGTAATGAAAACCAAAGAAAGGGGTGAGATAAAATTCTCAGTATGGGGTGAATAAAAACTTCATCATGGATGAGTTCATAAGCATAATAAAAAGACACGAGCATGATATAAATCTCATATCATCATGACTGATAATCATAAAACATAAGTGATTTTAAAATGACTTATTATTGGAACTTAAAGTCACAAAAGATAAAACAAACATAATAATCCTAAAATAGATTTGAAAATTTAACATAAACCTTAAAAAATGTGAGTATAAGATCAAATTTCATAGAATATTTAAACTGTGATTCAAATATTATCATAGGGAAACATTTCTTCCACGAGTCACACAATTGTAACAATGCTTGTGAGATAAGTTAATTTCACTCATGTATACATCACCTTCATGAGTCACACACATACACCTATGCTTGATAACAACTAAATTTTTTCTGTGTATACATATCTCATGAGTTTAAATTTTAACCAATTCATTGGATGGTGAAATAGGACCCCACCCCTCATTATCCATACTTATGAGTTCTACTTAAGAATTATTCACTTATCAAATCCTAAGGAACCCATGGAAATAAAATTGTTTTTATAAATTTTTTAAATGAAATTCATTAAAATTTTACAAATAATCCATGGAAATAAAAAAAAATTTCATTACAATTTCTATAGAAAACCTGTCACCTTTAATATTATAAAAACCCATGGAAATAAAATTGTTTTTTTAACATTTCCAAATTGTATTACAATATGAATTAAATTGATTGAAATTGAAAAATTGATCTCCCAAAATTAATCAAATATTAAAATAAAAATGGATGGTGATAATTGAATAATAACTCCATTAAGATTTATTTTTTTGAATATATATATGAAAATAGAAACCAAATCTAAAAATTGTTTTTGTGAAAAATATTTTGTAATCATAAATTTAAAATCAATTTTCATGAGTCTCTTTTAAACAATTATCCCTCTTCATAAAAAAATGAAAGAAAAATCTTTATGAATATTAATTTGAGTTATGAAATACTTTTACTAGATATATAAGAGTTAAAAAGTTAAAAAATAAATTATTTTAGTGAATATAGGGGAAATGAATTCAAGCATATGTCGTATAACTCAAAGGAAGAAGTTTGAGTTACCAAATCTGGTACCTTTAATCTTGATTTCCATGGAATTGGTTTAAACTATTATATAACCACAATAAATAACCTAATCATATATTTCATAAAATTATTCATATCCATAAACTTTGTTTAAATTAATTCATAATTATTTCCTACATATATATTAGTTAGTTCTTATCAATTTTCAATTTCAGGTGTGAGTAATATTGATCATTTTGAACTAATTTCGTAATCATGATGTTGTTATTCATTATTATCCATAATTTCAAAATTAACAAATCAGAAAACGTAATGATTATTTTTATAATTTATAATGTTATAATTTCATTCTATTGTATTTTTAGTTATGATCTATAAATATGAAATTGGCGATGAGATTATTTCATTGATTTTTATTGAACGAGTAGTCATTTATAAATTAAGGAGATTTATAATAAATTTACCACTAAATAACAAAAATAAAATCTGTATTTTATAATTTAAATAATTTTTTATCTATAATTAAGTTCTGATAGTCATCCAAGATGTAGTTTTTTTATCATTTTTCAAGTAGGTGGTTAAACTGACCCAACAATATCATACTATAATTTAATGGATAAACATGATTCTGGGGTAATTTTTTTAGGATATCATTATTAAAAAAGTATAATGATATTATTTATATTTTTTTAATGTAGTAAATCATATTTTATAGGATATTGATAAATGTTAAAAAAATATAGATAAAAAATGAAAGATTTTACTTTGTGGTGCAGTAGTCCCCACACATACACAATAAATGTTATAATTTCTCAAAAAATAAGAAGGGATAAAGGTAGATAATAAATTTTATTTTCAAAATCATAATTAAATTATATATATATATATCATAAATTTTCATCTTTACCATCATTAAAACCACTCCCAAGATATGGGGTTTAAAAAAAGGAATCCGTCAATTCGTAGAGGTGGTAGTCGACTCATACACAAGATCAATTTTCTTTTGTTTTTATTAGTGGATGGAAATAGATAAATTTGTTTTTTAGCTTAATATAATAAAAACTTGATATATTAATTATACATATTTCGTTATATTGAGGTGGTTATAAAAGTTTTGGAAGAAGAATTTTAATATGAATAGAGTAAGAAAGAGGTAATATTTACGTCAAGAGTTTTAGTTTTGTCTTATAGTTATTCTTGGATATATAGGCCTTAAGTTAACTGATTTTTGATGAGAGGATTAAGGAAGTGGGATAAGGTTCTTGTAGAAAAAATGGAAGAGTTTTATAACTAAATTATAAGTTAAATGTGTAACACGAAGTAGTGTAAGGATCCCCATTTATAAGTAAAGAGGAGGGTAGTTTTGAATGCATCCTTTAAATTTTCAATAATGTAAAGTGACTATTCAACTATAAAATGATCAAAAAGGGAAAAAATAAGAATTATAAGTGGGATTTGGTCAAGTTACACCAAAAAAATCATTTTATACATGTGTTTTATTATGTTTGGGTCATTTATTCTTAGTAATTCAATGTTTACCATTTTTTACTTTAACCGAGTTAATTAATTTTTAAAACAAGTTATTACTTTTAATGAAATAAATTAAATTTAATCATTTTAGATAATCTGAATATTATTATTCTTAATTTAAAGTAATTTTATCAAATAAAATTTCTTATGGTTTAAAATATTAATTTTAAAATAGAGACACATAACACGTAATTTTTTTTGCGGGAAAGTGTGTTTCCAGGATTAAAACTTATATTTACGGCATAGTTATAGTGTCCCTAATTTTTGAAACAAATCAAATTTTCTTAAGAAACTATAAATTTTAGTTGGTAGATAGGACATTCATTAAACTGCACCTTGATACAAATTTTTTTGAATTATAACACTTAAATGAGTTGTTTTTATATGTGGTTAAAAGCCTAAGCGGTGCCTCTGGTGTCCAATTGAGTTTTAGGAGATTTGGGCAATGAATCTCAAAAATTGGAGAAGCTGGAAGGAGCAAACAATTTGTATGAAACCATGTAGATCATCCAGTGGAGTTAGTGGTCTCACAAATTTTGGTCTAACCACATGAGAGGGGCCACACAGATGTGTGGTTTGCAGTAGTTTCTTGACAGAGGGAATGTGAACGGTTTTTGCACAGTTTCCCCCACCGTGAGCATGAACCGCGTGAGTACCCTTCTTAGGTAGTATCTCAATCATGGTTTGTGCAACGTTTTTCCAACCATGCAACCAAACTATGCGCCTCTATAAAGGAGATATAAGTTACCATTTCCTCTATGCATCCTTATTTTCTTTTTTCCACCTCTTCCTCTTGTCTAACGTATATACAACAAGCCCTTTTGTGGGATCTCTCATCATCCTCCTCCACCTCCTAGGAGTAGAGGTATCTCTTTCTTATAGTGACCATTTCAACTTCTGTTTATCACGTTGGATAGCCCTGGGTGAGTCTATGAATTTTATTCCTTTTTTTGATTATTTTACTTTCTTAAAGGCTATTGTGGTGCAAGATAATCCACCATAATTTTATGGAGTTTTTCCATTTTTTCAATTTCTGTAAAAGTGGAAAAAATAAAGCCTTGATATTGTATGTGTGGACCATCCTTGGATTAAGGAACATGTTATATATATTTTCCATTGAAATTTCATTATTTTATAAAATACCTCCATTTTCCCATGCATTGAACTTTTCGAACATCACATATAAATTATTGAATAACTTAATTAAACCCCTAGAATGACTTGTATTATGTTTATACTACCCTTTATATAGTTTTAGGTTATGACCTCAACCCAATCCAACTGCTAGGGTGCGTTCACCCTATTACTCATAGAAAATTATTTTATTTACCTTGTTCTAAAAACACCCATGGAGTGTGTTAACTTAAACATTTGAAATAGAAAGTTTTTATTATGATTTGAATCACCTTTAGGAATGTTAAATTATTTTTTCTTGATTAAGATGCTTAAATTAGGTTAAATGAATTGTTTTATCATAATGTCACATTTTGTAATAAAATTACTCATTAAGCTGTGCTCTCTTCTATACTAAAAATGAAATTTTTATTATTTTATGTCTTTCTTTATTTCATGGTATGGGTGTCTCCCATTACCTCCAAGAGTATTATCATATGAATAGAATGCGTCAGTAAATAGATCTTATTTATTTTTAATTGAAATTAATAATGAAAATGGTCCTTATTATTCTTTATAATGAAATATTAAATGGGAATTGACTTCATGGATTACTTGTCTAGTGATTTGGATTTCCTGAACCTAGACCTTCTTATTAAGTGTATTCAGTTAAAAAAATGAAACCGGAATTCCTAGAGAAATAATAATGTTCCTCTTTATGGAATACCTTGGATGGTCTCATAGGAATTCAAGACTATATTAGACCTGGAGAGACACTGGGGTTTCTTTTCATGGAATTCCAAGGATGGGCTCATAGGTGACCTGATTTTTATCTACGACGGGAGAAATACATACTATTCATTGTATGGGCTCATGATACATTTCATCGTCCTCCATATGAGTGATACCGGTTCCCTAGAGGAGACACCATGGAAGAGATTAGTGGCTAGATGGTTACACTAGTGTACGAGTGATACTCTATCCCCTATGTGAGATACCATGGATTGAATTGAAGGGTTTTCTTTTACACCATACTGAGTGTGATACTTGGGATTACACTTATGGACCACCTTGGATAGAATCTAATAGTGATTAGTATTTATATTTATCTTGGATCAATACTTGTGATTTAATTTATGGATCTCCTCAAATGGGATTAGGGCGCCACTTATTGGAATGTTAATGACGACTTAAATGTATGAACTGAGATGAAATGACTGTTATTCAGGGAATCATCCACTAGGTTTACTGACATGATCAAGATTTTTCCATTATTTAAACTTATTTTATGATGATCCATATTATATATCTATAGTAAAACCTTGGTTTAGATACATTTTAGCTTATTCTAAAGCATGTATGGTCGACCAGGTTTCCTTGAGGAACCTAAGCCTGAATTGTTACAGTCATTTACTTATTTACCTTCCATTTATTTATTATACCTAACCACTATGGGTTTTATATTCACAAACTAGATTATGAATTATAAAACATTGGTGCTGGCCTACTGAGTATATCTCGAGTACTTGAGCATACTTCATGTTGGTAGGTATATGGATTGTTGTTTTTTCTGTGCACTGTACTAAGGAGTTAGAAGTACAATATTGGGATGAAGGTCAGGATTCCCAGGGAGTTATCCCTATGGGGTTTTTATTCTTTTCTTTGATCATGTATTGTATTATATTTCCCAATTTTATGTTTTTTTCTCTAGATTTTTTAACTTCATCCATACATGCATGAATATTTGTATTTGCAAATGGAGATTTATGCTTATTTAGTGTATTATATTTCTTCTGCTGCTTTGTTTTCCATTTATACTACTCACACTATTGGTTGATTATATATTTTCTATTATACCACTATGCTACTTTGATGATGAGGGTGTATTCTCCCCACCATACCATCATTGGGACCTCAGTGTTAGTCAGAATCCTCTAGAGTACACAGAAGCTTGCTTGAGGCCATGTGGTGACCATTCTAGCTACTGATTTTGTAGTCATTAGAGCTAAGAATTTACAATGTGGTATCAAATACTTCTTTTCCTTTGTCTTCTAATTTTGGGTTGGTATACCATAGACTAGGAAGGTGTCAGTGTCTTGTGGATAGCTTTGTCTGTGAGTTATCAAACCATTCATGGGTAAAAGTATAAGTTAATAGGGATGGGATTGTTTTTCATGCCATTCATTATTATAGTTCGTTTCAATTTCACATTGAGTGATTGACATAATTTTTTATGCTTAAATAATTATGATATTCATGGTATTTTACCCCTATCTCAAAATAGAATGGATGTATCATTACATGTATCATTATAGTCACATAGAGACTTACATTCGATGCATATTCAATTCTATGAAGATTTCATTATGTGTCTATTTGAGATTTAATAAAGTGTCTTTTATGTAATTATAATTTCTCTTATATAACATGTTTGGAATTTTAGCAACTTGTTTAGTTTTATGTCTGCTTAGGTGTTTCATTAGCATGATTGTTTGTATTTCATGATGCATGATTTATTTAGTATGTTTTCCTATACAACATGCTTCTATAATTTGTTTATATTTCTTTTCTTGTATACCATTCGTGGGTGTTTTTTCTGCTTACATATTATCTTTCCATATTTATTTTTCTTTCTTTTGTGCCTACTTAGAAAGTGTACATTAATTACTGCTTGTGATAACATGAACTACTATAATTTCAATTCAAATATGGTTTTAATAAAATTTATTCAATAATCTATGTGGTTTTTCCTATATATATTTATAGAAACATTATATTTTACTAACCAACCATTACATGTTTGAGCCATAAACCATTTGTTTTAGGGGATGAAACATATTGGTTATGATTACATGGGTAAAAATTTTCAATTTATAAAGTGTACGAGAACTTTATAAATTTTTTGTTCGTATGCCTGATAATTGAACTATTATATATCAATTTATAATAACGAAGTACTATTTAATAATATAAAAGATATTGAATTTTTACTTTTTAATGAATTAGTTCCCTTTATAAGGGCTTGGAACTCTCTTACTTGGATATGATGACCCGCATGACTAAATTCTTAATGCACAACTATACCCAAGTAGGACTCTTAGGGCATACTTTTTATGAGTTGACCCAATAATGATGTTTTAAAATCTCAATAATTTGAATATTGCAGGCCACATCTAGATAAACCCAAAATGATTTTACCGAGACCATCATAGGGAACCTTTCTTTTAATATGACTTTGTATTTAACCCCATGGGGTATAATTATGATAAATATGCATGGTTATATAAAGTGTTTTTAGCCACCTATATGGATTCACATATATAATTATTGTGGGAGCTTACCTGACTAGTCCCCTTTCAATTTTTGAAAAATCTATTATATGATTTTTAGCTTTATTAATTATGTGAGGAGTTAGTTAATTAAAATTACAATATCAACTTAAAGGGTTCATTCCTTTATATATTAGAAGTGACCTTTTATTTATCTAATCCCACTTATGGAAACCTTATGAATAAAAAATGGATAAAAAGGAATTATGTGATAAAATTTCCTAATTGTGAGAGTATTTAAGTTAAATAAATAAATTTTGAAAGGAAGTTTAATACAATTTTACAATATTTCATTGTGTATTTATTTAAATAAAGTCGAAGATTGTGTTTGTCTTATAAATGATACTAGATGTTTAAGTGGAGCTTTTAAATTTTTTGAAATAAAAATTAAATAAATGTATCAACGTAAATTAAACCTTAAAGTAGTGTTCTTATTCTAATTCCCATGTAAGTTTAGTTTAAATTATTCCCCGTGTTTTTCCTTGACATGGGAATGTGAGTGTTTTCTGTAGGCCACTTCTTCTATAGAGGGAGCCTAGATGATAGGCGGTAGAGCCTAGTGAACTAATTTTTTCAGATGTGACCTAGTCTTAACATTAATGCTTAATGTTTTGGTAGGGGATAGATCAAGGTAGGAAACACCCTAATAACATTAAATCCTTTATAAATTCTTGTTTATCTTTTCAGGATTTTGGTACTATTTAGGTGTCATAGTCTCATGTAGGACTCTTAGTTTCCAAAATAAAACCTATTTCTTGATAGGTGATTCTGTACTATTTTGAACTTCATTGTTGGCATGATCATCATTTAATGATCAGTTTTATAAGATAAAAATTCATAGGGAATGGTTGGTGCTTAGTAGGTCATGTTCCCCTTCTTCTCTTTTTTTCTTCCGTGTTGGACAATTCAGGAGATCATTAGCCTGTTTCACAAGTTGTATGGGATGGTATGACACTTGGTTTGTTCTTTTTATGTACCATAAAAATACTAGATTCATAGGTATGATAAGCCTATGAATAATATCAAGTATGTTCCATTTAGATCACGACTATTGGGAATGTGAGTATCGATACACACGATAGACGTAAAGTTTCTAAAAAAAAATGATATAATTAACCATATGTGTTTAGTGTTCATCGTTAAAGTTTGGATATTTTATTCTATATTATTGGGTTATCACTGGAGTAGGGTGACCTTCAAGTTAAATAAAAATCCGATTCTTCACAATTTTTAAGATGAATTCATAAAGGGATCAGTGGTTTGACACACTAGATGATTGGTTATGGTTTTTATGCTTTATTCCATGAATTATGTAAGCATGAATAAGAAGAGCATCACATGTGCATATAGAGTAAATATAGTCCAGAATGCTTGTAAGTGGATAATATATATTCCCTTTCAGTTTAAAACTTACTAAATAATGTTGACGACATCAAAGAACCATAGTTAGGGGTCTATTGTGCATGTCTCTTGAGAATGGTTTCTATTTTTAGTAAATCTAGAAACAAGGACACCAATAAGGTTGGGAGCATCTTATAAATTATTCAGAAACATGACCTTACATGTAGAATGAACCCAAAAAATAAGGACCATTTGGAAATGGATAGTGTTATTTCAAAATTCACTTGATGCTAGTGTGTTTCGAAATTTTTCAGTGCTTGCAAGGTACCACAAAAATGATATTGTTGGCTATTTATGCAACCTTAGGAAATGTCGATAGTAGAGGTTGACTCTACTAGTTATGCTTGAATGATTCCAAGATGCCTTGGGTGGTAAAGGCATCACATTTAGATAATGATGAAGTGTCTATGGGTTCAACCAAGCTATTTAAAAAAGAGTAGACCATTAGTTGTTTAGCTTCTCTTCTTTTCTGTTGATGGAGTCATATGGTTGTTCCGAAACCATTCCAGACACCACATATTTTTATGAAGGAAGTGGCTCAAATATTCCTAGTAAATATTGATACCCTCTTGATGTACACTTTCTTTAGTGAAAATCATTTACCCTATCTTGACATTGTTTGAGTATAATGAGAGATATTAAACAATACGCCACACTAGTTTTAAATGTTATTATGCGTGATAAATGTAATCAATGGGAGTTATGATTCTATAGGATGGTACGTTTAATGGAATGAATGCCCTGATTGATACTTGGGTTCCCAAGTAGGTGTGACTTTGATAGAATCATGTACACCAACCAATTCTTGTTTTGAATAATGATAAGCTCAGTAGTGTCTTTGTAAGGGGATTTTCATCTATGTACTAACATCTCACTGGTAAACACATGAGTATAGGTTTCATTGTATGAGCTCATTAGAATCTATTTGATGATTCTAAGGTTAATTTGGACTTCAGTCAAGCTCATATTATATGTTTTCAGGGTGGTGATGTAAGTATGGTGGATGAGGTATACACCCATGTTCATGCCAAGGCACAACAACTTAATGTGTACGTTTTTATTTTAGACATCACGGGTAGTCCAGTATTTGGTATGGTGGACATGATCAAAGTAAATGTAAGGAGACTTAGGTTAAGGTGTCATGTTTTGGGATGTGACACGCTGACTATCTATGGTGAGGATTTTTAGAACTTTTTGTCAAAAGTGGATTGAAATCCTTATTCTTGCATTGTTAAAGAACTTGGTGGGGAGCCACATTATGGAACACCATATAGATTAGTAAAGTGCTGTGAGAATCAACTGATGTGTCTGTGGAAATCCAACTCAACCTGGCTAAATTATATCGATTGTGAGTCGACAATTTATTCAATCTATGGGACATGCCAGGAGCTTCGTTATAAATCTTTGAGTACACCTAAATAGTGAATTCATACAGTAGAGACACCATGAATATAGTTGAATGTTAAATTGTAGAACCTATGTTGGAAATATCCATAGTATGAATGACCAAATATATAATGATATGATCATTTATTAAGTTTCATGAGATCAAGTAAGATTCGTCTTGATGTTTTAGTTCAAAAAACGAGCATTGAATCGAGTTCTAATGGCTCATGTATGATGTGATGATTGGTTGTGTGTTAGGAATTTTGAAACACAACATGACCATTTGTATGAAACTTCATGAAATGAGTGGGAATGGGGTTTGTTTCCATTTTTTACCAAGGCTCCTTGGGGATGAGAAGTTCTAAGACAGGGTGATTAAAGCACCCCTCAGTTTTGGACCAAATTAAATTTTTGTAAGGAACTTGAAATTTTAGTTGGTAGACTTGTTGTTCTTTGGACTGAGTCTATGAATAGTTTGTTAAAGGTTGTTAATTGGGGTAAAGTGCACAGTTTGTACATGGTATCCCAAACCGTGCACACAAACTATGTGATTATCCTTCTTAGGTAGTAATTGAAGAACGGTTGGTGCACAATTTTTCCAACCATGTATCCAAACCATTTACCTCATTGAAGGGGTTGGAAATTAGCATTTTAATATTCCTCATTTTTTTCTTTTTCCTCATCTTCCCCTCCTCTTACCTGTACAAAACAAGACCTTCATCGAATATCTGATCCTCCTCCTCCTCCTAGGTATGGGGGTATCTCCCTCTTCTGGAGACCGTTAAAACTACTATTCATCACGTTGGACAACCCTCAGTGAATGTACGACTCCTCTTCCTTGTTTTCTCTATTTCTATTGTTATCTTACTTGGTATCTTGGTATGAGATAATTTGACCTTTTTTAGTCCATTTTTCGTTTTCTTCGATTTATCTTGAACTAGACCAAATCAAGCCTCGATATTGGATGGGTGGACCATCCTTGGTATAAGGTAGGTGGTCTATAGCTTTTAATTTAATGTTTCATAATTTTATAAAATACCATAGTTTTTCCTCATGCTAAACTTTCCCATTATAACATCTAAATTTTTAATGCCTTAATTAAACCTCTACACCACATTGTAATGTTTTTAGACACCCCTTTATGTAGATAGAGGTTATGACCTCAACCTAAACAACCCATTATGGTGGGTTCACCCTATTACTCAATGAAAATTATCATATCTACCTTTTTATTAGACCACTCTGGGGGTTGTTAAATTAAAATCTTGAAATAGAATCTATGGATTATGCTTTGAATCCCCCTGAGGTGTGTTATATTATTTCTTCTTTATTATGATGTATAAATCGAATTAAATGAATTTTTTTATGATAATTTCATGTTTTCTAATAAAAACCCTCATTTAAGTGCATTTTCTTCTAAACAAAAAAGGGAATGATTAGTATTTTATGTATTTCTTAGTTTCATGGAATGGGTGTCTCCCATGACCTCTATTGGTATTGTCAAATGAATGGAGATCATTTTTAAATGGAATGTATTTCATTTTAATTTAAATGTAGAATATACATGGTTCTTATTATTCTTTAAATTGAAATGGGAAATGGGAATGTCACTCATATAATACTTGTCTGGTGATGTGACATAATTTAACATGACCCTTCTCCTTAAGTGAATACAATAGAATAAATGAACCATGAATGCCTTGAGAGATACTCAAGTACCACTTTATGAAATAACATGGATAGAATCATAGGTATTTGAGATTTTATTATACCTCTATGGACACTTGGGTTTCCTTTAACATAATTCCAATGATGATCTCATAGGCTACCTAATTTTTGGATATTCTAGGAGTGATACTTGATACAACTTGGATGGGATCACTGTGTTTTTTGTCTTCCTCCATATAAGGGATACTGGTTCCCCAGGGCGACACTATGTATTGGATCAGTCGATAGATGGTTACACTAGCCCATGAGTTATACTAGGTCTCCTATGTGAGATACCAGGGACAGACTTGGAGGAATTTCTTTCACACTATACGAAGAGTGATAATTAGGATTCCACTTATGGATCACCTTGGATAGACTTTGACGGTGATGGGTATTTATTGTTCCCCTAGAGAGATACATGGGATTCTATTTATGGATTTCCTTAGATGGGATTAGTGTATTTCCTATTGAAATCCTAATGATGACTTAAATGTAATAACTGAGATGAAATAGCTATTATCTAGTGACATGTCTTCGAGGACAAAGCACATGTATGTACATTGTATATTCTTGCTACTTATTTTATAATGATCCATATCATATATGTATAGGTTCACCTTGGCTTAGAGACAGTATGACTTTGGCTGAGGTTGATATGGTCAGCCTGGTGTCCTCGAGTAACCTAATACTGACTTGTTATGTTTATTTATTTATTTAGCTTATATTCATTTTTATACCTTCGCACATTATATTTTATATTCATGGACTGGATTATACTTTACACATCATTTGGGGTGGGATACTGAATATATACCACACCCTTCCCAGGAGGCCATTGTACTTGGGTACTCAAGAGGATATCTCATGTTTATAGGTCTACAAATTATTGTTTATACTATACTCACTACTTGGGATCAAGGAGCACATGATTGGGTTGGATCTTAGGATTCTAATGGAGTTATCCATCAAGGTTTTTTATTATTTTCTCAGTTTATGTATTACATTGTATTTCCCAACTATATTTTCACTAATTTTTATTTTGTAGCGTCATTAATCCATGAAAACATAGTTTTATTTTGTAATTTCCATTTGTTCTTATTCAGTCTATTATATTTTTTCTGATGCTTTTTCCTCTATTTATACAGTTTCTTCTATTTGTTGATTATTTACTATTTCATATACCACTGTGATACTCTAATCATGAGAGTATAATCTCTACACCATACCATTATTGAACTCTCACTGCTAGTCAGTATCCTCTGGCGTATGGGGAGGCACACTTGAGTCTATGTGGAAACCGGTTCGGCTACTGGTTTAGTAGTTAGTCATACCGATACATTACACTAGTTACCAAGAGTGTCAATTTTAATAAAATAATTTTATTTATTATAAAAAATGGTATATTATTTTCAAAGAAAGAAAAAACATAATCTTAACATTATAATACCTAATTAAAAATAAAAGGTCTATTTTTTTTATTAAAATTAAAATATTACATTTTTTATAAGGTAGAAATATGCTTTATAAATTTAAAATATGATCTATAAACTGAATAACTTTATTTATTAAATACATATTTTATCAACTAAAAAATCTTGGTCTTTCTTTTATTTTGATAAAGTAATAAAATTCCTCATTTTCATAAAAATGAATTTTTTCATTATTCATCTAAAATGAAATTATTTTATAAAAATAATAACAAATCATATTTGGATAATTTTGATATGTGGAATTTAAAATTTTTGTTAATTCATTGAAATTAATTTTTTAAATTTTATAGAAATTAATTTTAATAAAACAAAATATGTGGAAAATAAAATTATTTTAAAGAAATAACTCTTATATTAAAATATCTTTTTACATAATTTTCAAAGGGAATTTACTTCTAATGATACATACAAAATTAAAGGCCATAATATCAAGATAATATTTAATAATTTTATTTTATTAAGGTATTATGGTTTTTAATTTACTTTGGCATTGAGTGTAATATAATGCACTCGACATGAAATTTATTTAAGGAAAGGTATTTTCAAAAATAGTAGGTTGATATAATGATAGTAATTTACAAATTAAATGTAATAATAATGTGTATTAGAAACTAATAATAAATTATTATATTTATGTAAAAGTGATATTTAAATAATCATTATATGTTTTATACAAAATTTCATATGAAATTATTTACAATGGTCAAATTGAATAATTTTTTTGCTATTAAAATATGTAACACACCTTGGTAACCACTTTATTATAATGAATTAATTACCATGATGGTATGAAAATAAAACTATAAAAAAGTAAGTTCATTTTTAAATAAAATTACACGTGTAAAAAGAATCATGACTTCAATAAACAAGGTTTTATAAAATCATTTTAATAAATAATTATAATTCAAAATATTCTATTATATTTGAATTACAATTTTAAGGGAAACATTTAATGGTAAATTATAAGGTTCCAAATATATATATATATTAATTCATGGATAATTTTGTCAAAATCAAAATAAATAAATTAATTTTAAAATATATGTATTTTATTAAAGAAAACAAATTCATAAAAAACAATTATTTTAAATTTGGGATGTTACATTCCAACCCTCTTCGAGAAATTATAACCTCATAATTTTACTCATTCACAAATAATTATTAAAGTTTTATCTTATTTTCATGAACCACAATACTATTCCTTAATGTAATATTCGACATTAAATAAGGGAGGGTTGTAGTATGGAATAACATAAATATATTATAAATGCTGACACTATGTGGTCATATTAGTTATGCTTAATCTAGTAACTTAAGATTAATATTTTTTATTTGAGAATTTATAAAAAAATTTAAACAATCATAATTTCAAGAAATAATAAAACTATACTTTCATACCAATTGACACACCCTAAACCAACAACTCGAGATATGGTTCTTAACATACATAATTTTTATAGATCAAATGATTTAAATTTTTTTTAAATATAAAAAATTTGATGTATTTAGGAACTGGGAACATATCCAAACTAACTATCAGTACAATGTACATTTCCTTCACAAAAGTTCTCCACACAAGCATGTTTTATATATATATCCCTTCATAAAAATTCATAGGTAAATGGGGAAATATAAGAAAGGCCTGGGCAAAAATGCTCTATAGTGGGTAAAACATTAATAGTGAGACATAGATCATAAACCATTGAGATACTTGATCACGAGATAAAGGAAATAATTAATGTATTAATAACATGAAATTATAAAAAGTGAAAATAATTCATGTGAGAATAATCATAAATAATGACATAAAAATGGTGTGATTTGTTATGAGATTTAGTAATCACAACATGGATTCAATTATAGAAATATATAATAAGATACAAGATATCATATAAGCATAGTAATCATTAAAAGCATATAAATGTGATATAAACATATAAAATTTTGTAATAAACTTTGTAAAAGGAACATTTTAAAGCCATCATAACATTTTGGATGAGGCTTATTAAACAAGGCCCATGAATAACATTATGGATGAGGCAATCCAAAACTAGTCAACACATGACATTATGGGAAAGGATATACGAAACTGGCCCATGCCTGATATTATAGATGCGGATTAATTAACATGGCATACACATAGTGATCTCATGAGATACTAACAATTACCCTATCTATTATGGGGAAATATAATTCTTTCCCCACCCATCATCATAACATATCAAGAATATGTGTAATGACCTGAGATTTTGAATACCTTAAATTTATATTATCCTTGATAGATGATGTCACATGCAACATTGAACTAAAACTACACTCAACTATAATAAATCACAACATATTAAAATTACATGAATATTATAATCATTTGAAAAGAAAAATATAATAGTGAATTAAAATAAGTACTTATTATTTTTATTTGATTAATATTTAAAAAAAAGGGATTCCTGTGGAAGTACCATTAAAAAAAGTATTGTATTTTCACATAAATATTTAATTGGTCACAGTTAAAAGTTTATTATAATAAGTAATATTTATATTTATAAAATAGTAGGTAAAAATTTAATTATTTATAAATTCAAAAGAAATTATAATAAATATACTTGAGCTTTTAATAGCCCATTTTTCTATAAAATCATTTTTCTTTATATTTTGTGTTTTCATTTAAAAGTTAAATTTTTTAATTGTAGAAGTTAAATTGGTTTAAATAAACTTCATATATGGAATCATAATTTCAATATTATCTTAATATTATGTTTTGTTATTTTTTTGAAACATTTTATTTTTAGATGAATAGTGGAAAGTATTGTTTTTACCAAAACTTTGACTTCTATGACTATATCATAATATAATAAAGACTTATAAATTTATTATAAATTTTAATTTATAAAATATTTATTTAAGGGTTAAAATTATGGATTTTAATTATTATTTTGAAATTATAAAAGCTATGTCTAATGTTTAAAACTCATGTAATATTTTATTCCAATTTAAAAAATACTTTTCAATATTTTCTAGTAATTAAAAATTTTATAGTAATATTCAGGATTTGATTGATTTTAAGGAAAAAAACTAATTCTTGATTTATAATCTTCCTATTAATGTCATTTAAGTTGATAACATTGATAATTCTAACTGACACATATATTTTACGCTTAATAGACACTTTTTTAATATTTTTTTACGCTTCTTATGCGTTAATTATGAAATTAAATATTTTAAAACCTAGAAATTTTATTTGAAAATTTTATTTTAATATTTTAAATAATCATGTTCAAATCATAAAAAATTACTATTTTAATTTTATTCAATAAAATTAATTACATATTTTAATAAATAATTACAATAGTAAAAGTCCAATTATGATAAAAATTAAAATTGAGGAGAAAATCCCTAAATTAAAAAATAATTTATCCAAATGAATAGTGGAGAGTAGTTTATAAAAAAATAACATTTAAACACCATTTTTACACCCACTATAGTTTTTTATTCCCAAATAGTGTCATTCCATTATTGAAAAATAAAGGGTATTCACAAAAGTGACTTTTCTTCACTTATAAAAGGATCACACTTCCACCACTTAATGCTAAATTATTCCTTATAATTTCACCTTGAAAATATTAATTTTTTTCGAATAATATAATAATATCTCAATTTCATATTCCTATTGCATCAATTATTTATCCTAAGGCCTTCATTTCTATAGATATTTCCAAGAGAAAGCATGTGTTCTCTATGTGAGGATTACTTAATACTTTTCCTTTTATTCCTAGAATTTATCATAAAAAATATTTATAGAAAACAAAATATAATTAGAAAATTATTATTAATATAATTTAATTCTATCTTATTCAATTATCAACCATTATTAAATCATATATTTTCAGAAAGAAAAATAAAGCGACATTGATCGTGCATATTACCACCTCCATGATATAATATTTTTTCAAGGTTCATGTGGATTTTTATTAATCATACAAAATTATTCGAATATGTTTCAAAACATTATAAATATCTAAATAATATAACTATTCTTTTGTAATAATTATATTTTTGAAAAATAAACAATTTATTGACCATACTCACCCATGGAATTATAACATGTTTCTATTTATGTTAGTTTAACAGCTTATCTGAGTGATTCAATAAATTTATATCATGGATGAATATCGAAAGTTAATTAATGGTGATATTTTATTGTAATAACCAAATAATTATAATTTTTGGTTTTTTGGTGGTAATGTTAAATAAATAACCTTCAATTGCGACACCACATCTCATTCGTTTTTATTACCAAGATAAAATCATCACTGAATTTGTCATCATGAATCAAAAATAAAATACCTATGAAATGAAATTATAAATTTATATTTTTAAGAAAAATCTATTTCAGTACCTTTAATTATTTTATAATGATAAACCTTTAATCTATAAATAATAATTGAAACCATCATTATGAAACTAGTACTAAAAAAATATTCAAAACGTATAACATCTGATAATGAAAATTAAATTCAAATAACTAATATATTTTCAATAAATACTTATCGGATAAGTTTATAAAATTTTATATATATTATAAAAGTTATTTAATATGTAATTAATATAGATATTTTCTTTAATCCAGAAACATAGGTGCAAGCATAGAGAGAATCAGGACCAAAGGTTAGGGTTTTTTTTCATTTTCGTTTTATTTTATTGAGACGTGATGTGTACTAAAAACTTATCAAATCTTATGTTGTCTTTATATTGAACGCAAATTAATTTTATCACAATTTTAATGAAATATATGGGATTTATAAATCCCTCTCACATTTTATCTTTCACGGGATTTTGATTCAAAAGGTACCAATGTTGTAAGGATTATTTGTCTCTATTCTCAATTATATAAGACACGTTTTTTATTGAGCACCATAATTTATTTTATATGGTTTATTAACTACCATATTACATTAAATTATATTTAATATCTTATTTTTTCATGATATTTTAACATACATTTTATTTTAACTCACTTATTTTCATTTTATTCTTACATTACCATTGTCATATGAGTTTCTTCTTCAATATAAATTTCAAATCGAGATTTGTTTTGAAACATAATCCATTTGGGGAATTTTTATGACCATTATTTATATACTCCCACCATTTTCCCTTTGATTTTTTTGAGTTTTATATATCTTCTCACTATTTCATTTTTCTTATAGTCTCATTATTTACCGGTTGTATGGAAACCAACCCTACCTCAACTTTTCTATTGGGAATCCTACCCTTCCATGAGCATATTATTAAGATGGTTTTAATAATGTCCTTACATATGCCTTAATAATTGACTAAGGCCATATTCTACTAATTTTACCTTCTTTGAAAGTTTTAAATAAAATTTTAACATTTTACATGTGGTTCATTTTTATTAAGGTTTTAAAATATATATTTTCAACGTTTTCCATGTGAATACATATTTCCACCAACTTGATCATTTTATTTAAAACTAATTATTTATTTTTTCATGTTTTCTAGATTGAATTATTATTTTCCTTCTTTTATAAAATATTTCTACTTAAATAAATGTTTTCAAAAATAACATTAATTTTTATAATTTCCAAATGTATGTTACTAGTGCTCCTAAAGAGTTTTTATTGATTTAATTCAACATACCTTAACAAATTTTATTATTGATAAAGGATAATCTTAAAATGACATCATTCACCTTATTTCTCTAGATGAATTACGAAACGTTCAACTCTATCGTAAGACTAGTCCATCACTGTAATTTTATTTCCTAACTATCCACTATAAATAAGAATAAATTTTCTTCTAATGTGTCCATTTTATGAGTGCCCCATTTTATTTTTCTTTGATTGAAGGGTGTTTAACTATATTTCATACATTAGTTTATTAGAGAAATTATTGACTAAACCATACACATTTTTTCTCAATGTTATAAATACAATATACATCATTACATGGTATCAAATTTGAAAATTCTATAATATCATTGGATACATATTTACAATCCATGGGTTTATTAGGTTTATTAACTGAATTTGGAATGTTTATCTTATATGATTCATTTTTAAAGGGATATGAATGCCATTTTATTTCCATGGGTTCCTTATGATAGATAGATGGTTGATTATATGTGGTACCAATATTTTTGGATGATGAAGGGAGGGGTCCTATATAACCCTCCAAATTAAATTAGTTAAACTTGAAATCTCATGAGATTATAATTCAGGGACATCATGAGTTTTCTCACAAAGGCAGGGGGGGATAATTGGGGTACTCATACATTATTGCATATACACAATTTTTTTCCACAAAAGTGTTGTAATAATTAGTTTTATTACATTTTAACATATTTATATAATTATTCTTTTCATAAAGGCATAGTAATAATGAGTTTTCTCTCATTTTAATGTACCCAAACAATGATTTTATTCACAAAGGTGTGTCCATAATGAGTCTTCTCATAATTTAATGCTTGTACATAATGTGTTTATTTAAAAAGGAAAGTGAATAATGAGTTTTAACAGAAGTGTTTCCAATGATTATGATTGTGTCACATTTCTAAGTTTCATTTATTTTTAGGATATGAAATATTCCATGTTTATACCTATTTTTAAATATATTCTTTGCTTTTAGGTTATTCCATTCTTTATACCATGATTGATGATTTATCATTTTTTATATATGAATTTTTTATATATCTCTATTGTAGTCATATGATCATATTATTAAAACTTATGATCTTTGATTGTTATCACATATTTTTACACTAACCTATCTTCTATCTCACCCCCTTCTTAAATGTTCATTTTCCTCAGTTATTTAGAAAATAAATATGTGTGTTTTGTGAAGAAGGGTATATTATATGGATAACTTGTGGGAGATGTTAAAGACTTATTATGATTAATAATTTTTTTATATATTAGAAAATATAACTATTAGTCAAAAAAGATTTTTTTTGGGTTAATGTTTAGTAACCTTTAAACCAAAAAAGATCATGGGAATTTATTATAATGAAATTTTTTCTTGAAGTCAAGTTATTTTGAGACATTCACTTTTTTCAGGTGTCATAAGTGGTATCATAGAAGGGTTCAAATAACTTTAGAGATTATGATATTTTCTGTTGAGTTTGTAAATGTTAGGAAGGGGAGATAACTTAAGTTTGGGGATAATTTAAAATGTATATATTCCCTATAGGTTAGTTGAGGGAATATTTTATATTTTAGTGATTGGGATTTGTGATATTTAGTGAAGACCCTTGGGATAAGTGTAAAGGATAATTTTTAGTGTGGGATAACATCATAAAATTTTGAAAAATTAGAGATTTTTTAGTATTATTAGAAATAATTTTAACATTACCACCCTGGTTCACTATAATAAGTAGAAAGACTGGGTCATTAAATGACATCAAGCACACCTCTTAATATGGAAGAGGTTGCTAACTAGTAGTGATGATATAGTATGTGATAGTGGGTAGAAAATATCATCATATAAGAGTTGAAATAGAATAATAAATAAACCTATATCATAAAAATGGATAAATAAACAACATAGTTTGTAGAATAAATAAATATGAAAAATCCATCAATAATAAACAATGAAATTAATCATATAGAAATACCAAAAACCGAACTCTGATGAGACCTGTCAAAAATTAAAATAAAAAATATCTAAAATATAATAAGGATATACTACTTCAACGATTCTTACATTATCCTAGGCCTGAGTCCAATTTGAGCTATATAGTTTGATTATTGAAATCTTGGGTCTCTGCCCAACCTGAACTTGTGAACTGTGAATGCTTCCTGGGTATCCAACTGTAATGTATTCCCAAGTTGGGTGTGAGTACATGAATTAGTTGGGAATAATAAACATGGTACCATATATATATAGTAAATTTAGTGGTATATGAATGTGATATGATAAGAATAATAAAAAAATAAAAAATGGAAGTTATATAAGTGAATACAAATGTCAATCCTTAGAGTCTAACTTGATTACCATGATCGATGATACCTACTTCCGGTAGTTCCATACATCACATTACATAGTATAATAATCATGTATATAAATATATATGGGAATATAAAATCCGATGATTAAGTTTAGGGTCCCCCAATAGTATAATAATGGGCACACGTGATCCATGGAACAACATCCAAGGGCCCCCAATAAAATAAAAAGAACAATAATAATGTGCACACAAGATCCCAAGAAGCACCTCATGGTACTCAAGTAATATATAATAATAATTATCATTTAATACATGTGTCACATCCATAAATAATTTAATAAATATATTGTATCAAGAAACCATTAAAATACTATATTGATTCAATAAACAATTTAATCAAATTCATTAATTTATAACCAAAAAATTTCTATGTAAAAAACCTTTCTACCAGGGGTGAAATTTAAAAAAACCAAGGAACATATTTAAGTTCTCTATATTTATTCATTTTGGGCTTGTGCAATACTTTTCAAAGGCTTTAAAGAAACGATAAAATTCCACAAGGAAATTTGGTCCCAATTATCCTAATTCGTAACTCACCTACTCAAGGGGTCTAAGGTAACCTACCAAGTCCAATACGAATACATAATTATTTATTTTGAACCTCTCATGGTTTTACTTAAAACATGGTATATAATTACAATTATATTTTTGGTGTTTGGTGGTAGATATTTCCATCTAGGGCATAGGGGTGCACTATAGCCCTTGAAACATTGTGAAATCCTAGAATGATAATTTTATTTAGTTAAAGATGAATTAATTCTTAGTAAAAAACTATATTAATCACATTCTATATCACATTCCATATCTAAAGCATAATTCCGCTTCATAAACCAAGGGAAAAGATTAGGGACCACTGGCCCCAACCACATGGAATTTTCATCAACTAAATGATATCAAAAAGATAAATATAAATAAGATTCTATGTTATTGAGAAAAGATTCAAAATTATTCATTATAAAACACACAATTATTAGAGAAGAACCAATATGTATATTTATGAGACCATGTCCAACCTGGGTGTTTTGGTCTACCCATTTCACATAAGAAATCTATAGGTAAAACATTACTTCCACCAATGCGTGTTCTTGATAGTGGTGGACATGAAAATTCCCAAAATGCTCTCATTCTCAATCCGAGCTACAGTTCTCACAACAAACCTTCCAATAATATTCAAATTCAAATTCCTTATGAATTTTCTCAAATTTCCCAAACATAAGTTATTATAATCTCTCCATAATAATACCTTTTCCCCTAAGAATTCTCTCCAGTCATTCAACTATAATCCCTAACCCATATAGGTCATTAATTTAATTTAATTAGGCCAAATTCCATAAAAAAATTATAAATTCACTTCCATATCACTATTTTGAGGTTATGTTATTTAATATCAAGATGCCGAGCCACCATTCTTTATTATCACCAAATCATGAAGATAGTGTTCACCCACACCCATCAATTCTAAGACACAATAGTGTATTCTATATATAATTACAAAACCATAGATTCTCCCCACCATAGACCTTTTACCATACACGAAATTCCGAGCCCTGAAATTTATCACCATCAGAATATCACATAAATTTGATTTCCATAGTCCAATGACCCACTCAGTGTGGTATATACATATCTTCACTTCAAACTCATGTTGAAATACCGGTCAAAATCAAGTAATACTTCTCATCCTAATTCCAAACAAATTGGACGATCCTCTACCTTCAAAGCTCAAGGCTCAAGTTTTTTTTATTTTCCTCAAAAATCATAATTTAATCTCTAAAACATGTTCAATATATCTAATTAGATGCATGAGACATGTTTTCTAACTCTCTATATCCAATTATATGCATAAAAATTAGTCAAAATTACTCTAATTGACCTATATAAAAATGATGTACTTCAATTACAAATGAAAAATTATCCAAATCGATTATAATACCTTTTCTGTTAGGCCATATTGGGGTTATTAAATTCTATCATCAAAGTCTGAACCCAATATCTAGTGAATTTCAATGGGGGATCTTACACCATCACCACTGTCTTATATGATATCATTCTAAACACTGGAAAAATATTAATATGAACTATGATGGGATCACTTTAATTTATCCACTTCCTAATGCCAACGCTTGAAATACATCTATCAAAACACTTGAAAATCATATTTAGTATTTACATGGAACCAAACTAGTCGATTTTTTCTACTTAGCTATATCTAAAAGCTATATCTACCATCCAATGGATGGTCTCCTTACATCAAAGAAACTAACAGAACGAAGGTCATGCTCCTATAACTGATATAATGTTTCCCACTGTTGGATTATATCTATTGCCTCTTTATCAAACCAAACTAAAAATCACCATAGCACATGATCCATCTGTTACCAAATATATGGACTATGCATGACCCTATCACTCATACCCAAACTAAAATTTATCTACTATGGGGGTCTCACCCTTAAGCGGCAAATGGTGGACTCCCCACCATATGGATTTACTTATAGTTCTCCCCAAATACCCCCCTATGATGTTTTATCGATATACATGTATTGATCCTCTCTAGCCATGTGTATTCACTTAAATCTCCAAACACTAAATAGTCCATTGTTTCATCTCCATTATAGAGGAGACACCCCTCCTTCACATAAAAACCCCTAATCCACTTCCAAATGTAGACTTTATTTCCAATCCATTTTTATTTCCACTAAGGATCCCTTGAGAAATAATTCCCCTAAGAATATTAATATTTCCACTAGTATTGAGCCTTTATATGGATGATCGCTAATTCCAAAACTCAACTGATGATGCATTTAAATAGTACACTCCATCTCAATATCAGCCAAACCCAATGAGCGTATGATCCATTACCACACTATCATATCAACTAACTCACACTACCATGAGTCATATATTATTAATCCTAGGATTAATTGATTAGTTCACCAACCATTCTCCATAGAATCTTAATCACATTAGGGTTTAAGAAATTGGGAAACTCGTCTTAAAAAATGTATATTTAACATATTCCATGCTTACCACATGACCAACCATAAATTAGGATGTTGTTTTATATATCATAAACATCAACCTATGCTTCCACTGCACTTATTAAGATGAATCCAAAGTACATTGTGTCAGATATCCTATTGATATTTCCCTGGAATCCTTGATTTGATACTAAAATCACCATCGGTCCAAGAGATAATTGTTGTTAAATTCACTGGGCTTTACATTCCATTTAATCAGCCTACTGATACTGATGGTTCTCACCAAGAATTCAAATATAGGACAACCCCCTTAAGAATGAATCCTAATGCATCAATGAAAAAATTTAAATAACTGCATTATTATAGACGATATGTGTCAATCAACCACAACAAATGGTTTAGCTAAGTACAATTCCATTTCTAATGTACTAGGGTATCTATGAATCCATACAACGAAGGACTAAAAGGTCTTCATTATTAGTAACTACACCATAAAATCTACATGACTTATCATCTTAATAAATTTCAAAGATTACAATGTTAAGAAAGAATATTTTATGTAAGTCCTATGCAAAAACATAATGAATGAGATGCCTCTTTCCAATGATACAAGCATCAAAAGGTTAGTTACTAGTTCTTTATAGTGGCCAAAGATTAAAAAATCCATAATATATCATAAATAAAAACCTTATGTGAATCACATGAGGTGAAATTAGTTAACTATAACATAGAAAATCTAGAACATCAACCCCAAGCCCTAGATAACATCTACTTATTATAGGGAATTGTGTTGGTAAAAATCTAGTCCGATGTTCATGAAATTCTCAAACACATTCCTATTTAACCTATATTCCAACTCAAAAAATAGTAAGATAAGAAAGGGAATCCCCTAATATAACTTTGTAATATCCCCACCTTGGTTAATTATAAATAGTGGATAGAACAGGTAATTACTTGATCTTAGGCATGCCTCCCCATACACCTATGGCAACTGAATAGCAATGAAGGTCTTTGATGTGATTTTGGGGAGAATATACTGTCATATCAAAGTATATATTGTATCATAAATAAAACATATCAATGATAATGTTAAATAAATGATAGAGTACATCGAAGAAATATATAAACTAAAACCATCGATAATAAATATTGAAATTAGGCATATAGTCATACCATAAACCGACCTCTAATCAGAAGGATCACAAATGAAAATAAAACAAATAATTAAAATACGGTGAGGATATACTGCTTCCCTGAGCCTTAAATTATCCTAATCACTTATCCCATCATACTTATCCTACCCAACCAATCCAATCAAGAGCCTCTTCCCATGTTGAACCTACGAATATTGATAGATACCTCAGAACCCAAGTGAAAGGGTTGCCCGAACAGGTTATGAGTACACGAAATAGCAGGGAACCACCTACATGGTCCTGTACATAGCCATTAGATTCATTGATATGTGCATGTGATATACTTAGTAGGATAAATAAACTAACAACTATATTTACATAAGTAAATACAACAATTGATCCTCAAAGTCTAACACGACACCTGAGATCGAACATACATGCTTTAATCTATGCCAAATGTCTCTATACATAGTATCATAGTCATTTATATAAATAAATATGGGCACACCATATCCAATGACTAAGTCCAAGGCCCAAAAATAGTATAACAATGTGCACACTAGATCCATGGAATGATGTCTAAGGCCCCCCAATAATGTAATAATAATACTAAAGGGCACACCATATCTTTAGAAACACCTAAAAGCCCCCAAATAATATATACTAATAATTATAATATAGTCAATATATAAAATTAATAAACCATATAATAAAATTATTGTTTTAATAAATAATTTAAAAAATGAATTTCATCAGAAAATCATTTAATCAAATTAATTAATCAAGGTATCCCCATTTATCTTGCACATTAGAACTTATTTATTATTATAAAAATCCTATATAAATGAATTAACCATTAGCCAATAATTTTCCCTAGTAAAGTACTTCCACTTGTGGGTAAAAAAACACCAAGGATCCTATTTACATCCTCAATGTTCATTTTTGGGCTCATGTTATCTATATCAAAGGCTTAAAGAAACCTTAAAATTCTATAGGGATAATAAGATCCAATTATATCAATTCATAACTCATAATATTCAAGGGGTACAAGAACACTTATCAGGTTCACGACAATCATGTAATTATTTATTTGGAATCTATCATACCTTTACACAACACATGATATACGATTTCAATTATACTTCTGGACTTCAGCAGACGAGATGTTCACCCAATGTACAAGGGTCCACAGTGGCCCTTGACACCTTTTTAATTACAATTGTGGGTATTAAATTTATCTCAAGATGAATTAATCATTAGAAAAATGATTTATCAATCCACATGTAAATCAGTTGATGTGACAAGTCCATATATCACATTTCATGTCAAAAGTATAAATAAACTCCATAAACCATGGGAAAAGCTTGGGGACCACCTACCTCAACCACGTGGAATTTACAACAACTAAACGAGATCCACAAGATGAAGAAAAAGAGTAATATACAATAGAGAGAGAAGATATAGAATGATTCCCAATTAAATGAGCAACTATCAATGATGAACACTATCTACATCCAAATTACTGATATTCCAACAAGGTCAAACAAGGATAAGGATAAGAAGAACGAGATCACCATAGGTAGCAACTTGAATGTAAGACTGGTTGTTAAAATTTTACCTGAGAAATCATTTAGATTTTTTTAGATATCTATATTAATAGAGGTTACTAGAAATCACATACCTCTAGAGAAATCATACAATATAAACACAATAGTGGTTGATCAAGGAAGGAAGATATCATCTATGTTATCCATATGTATAAAGATATTACCTCAAACCCCATCATAGAATCTTTAGGATTGGAAATCCTAGAAAGGTATAAATGTGATAGGCTTGAAAAGATAGGTAATCAAGTCAAAATAACATTAAAATCCCTGCATAGATGATCCCATATAGAAACCAAAACTCCCCTAAGGATCTGAAATCCAAATCAAACATTTGAAAAGTTGAATCAATTGAAACCACAACATAGTACTATCCACCAAAACTAAAAATCCATTGATGGAACCTCACCTTGGAGGATGACCATGTGGATTGACGCTAATTTTGTAGAAAAAGTCTTGTTGTTTTGTACCCACCATGTCTTGAACCGTGACAAGGTGAGTCCATTCTGGATATAGTATTCAGGGAGACCCTCAACATGCTACACCTGTAACTATGCACAAATTGGGCCTCTTGGTCTTCCTATTTTACATAGAAGATCTCCTGGAGAATAATGGATTCTAGCATGTTGTGGTACTGGCCATAGTGCACCCAAAATAACCCAAAGATATTATAATCTCATTTCAAGATCCAGTTATTAAAACATTCCTTCCATTAAAATAAAAATTAAATTTTGTTATGAATTTTCTAAATTTTTATATATACAAGGTGTTACAATTAAATCCCTCCCCTGATACTGTAAGTGGATACATGCTATGGAATCGATGCACCTTGGGGTAGTAACTCTGAAAGGGGGTATTGGGTATCAACTCAATCATCACCCAATGCACTATAAATAGGATGAACTAAACACCTTGTTTGAAACTCTTGAGGTATATACTTTGGTTAATGGAAATTCTATTTATGAATCTTTATGAAGGATTTGACAATCTTGGGGTTAAAAAACCTAATATGGAATGGATATAATTAAATTAGATGAAAATTTCAAGATTCATGAGATAAGGTAAATATTAAATAATATGTTCTTTTATGGATAGTATGTAAGTCAAACTTTGAGTTCATAGATTTAAATTATTTTCGGTTTTAGAATATTTCAATAAAGTTCATGATAATTTTGGGAGTATTATTTTTGTGATTAATATAAAATGAACAAAATAACATAACTTAAAGAAAAGTTCATTGAACTAAAAATAAAAATGGATAAAAAACATGTCATTAGATAATACACATGAGGGTTGTGTTTTTTCATTCATATGATCATTTACTCATATTTTATTGATACCAATTTTGGGTTTTATTATATGGTTGAAACTGAATAATGAAAATGAATATGATAATGGTATGTATTTAGAAACCACCATGTCTTATAATTGAATAAGGTATCTTAATTAAATGGTTAAGAATCTTATCATATTCTTATTATGATGGAAAAAACAAGTTTCTTAGTCTTACCTGAGGTTGTGAAGGTGATATCTAAATAGAAATTAAATCTTGATACTCTAAGATATTTTCATTAGTGAGTGATATTTATTAATGATATACTAGTATATTCTTATAGTTATGATGATTATGTGAAACATATATGTTTTTTTATTTGGTATTTTTGTTTTAGAGGTATGAAAATATATATTAAATAGTATCAATAACCTCAAAAAATGATTTTATGAAAAGATTATATTTTTAGGGATAACTATCGAAGAAGATATGTTTGATGGATTGAAAAATCTTATGTTTTATATACAATTGATATTGAGATAATAAATGGTTGATTGATTTTAAAAAAGTAAATTAGATTGTGACGGTAACCCAGGGATTTATAATTTATTCAAGATATTTTTTGGGAAGCACATCCCATTTTTAGGATATTGGTATATATTTTCTAGTGTCTGATTTTATGACCTTTTTTAATATCTCTTGACGGTTAAAGATAGTGTTAATTTCAGGAAGAATATTTGCTTTCATTTTGGTTTTTTATTTGAGATTCAAATGGTTTTGGGAACATTATATTATGAGAATGTATGATTATGATATATACATACTTGAGTATATTAATGTATAAAGTATTAACAATATTTTTGGAAATAAAGGTAACTGAATATATCCAAATAGGGTAAGGTAGATTTCATATTAGAAGTTATGTATTAAATTATAAATCTCTTAAGAATATCCTCATATATGTTCATCAGTGATTAATAATTAAAATTGTAGCGACACAATTACTTAAGGGGGTAAAATGTAATGAATTGAGATTTTTGATCCCTTAATTTAATACTATTTTTGATAGCTTTTGATAAATGAAACACTGAAATATCATAACACATAACTAAAATGAAACAAGAAATACTAAAATTAAATAAAGAATACAATAATTAGTAAATAGTATAACAATAATAAATTAAAATAATTACTTATTAATATTTTATTTATTAATATTAAAAAAGGCATGCATTTCGAAGAATTTTTTAAATAAAGGCATTATATTTTACCTTAATAATAAAATTGATAATAGTTAAATGTATATTATAGTAGTTAATATTTATGTTTATAAACTAATATGTTACAATTAAATTATTTATAAATTTATAATAGATAATATTAAATATACATGAAGTTGTAAAATGCTGTTTTTCTAAAAATCATTTTGTCTTTCATTTTTTAATTTTCATTTTAAAGATAAATTTATTAATTATTGAAATTAAATTACATGAATAAAATAAATTTATTTATTTAACATTTTAATATTATCGTAATATTAAATTTGGTATTTTATCTGAAATATTTTCTTTTTAGGTGAATATGAAAAATGTAGTTTTTACTAAAACTATAACTTTTATGACTATATCATTATATAAGAAAGATTTATAAATTTATTAAACATTTTAACTTATAAAATATTTATTTAAGTGGTAAAATTATTCTTTCTAGATATTATTCAAAAATTATAAAATCAATGTTTAATTTTTTGAATTTAGGTAACATTTTATTCAAAATTAAAAATGTTTTTTAGTATTTTATTTAAATGAATCAATTTTATGTTAAAATTCATGTTATTTTTATGATTTTAAATGAAAAAATTTATTTAATTTAAAATAAACCAATTAATTTCATGTAAATTGGTATCAATGATAATATTAAATTATCCTATATTTCCAATTTTAATTCAGGTATTTAAAATTAATTACCACAGTTAATAAATAATTTCCCTAGTAAAAGGTTAATCATGGTAAAACTAAAAAAGTAGGGATAACGCCATGAATCACTCAATATTGTCGATAAATGAATTATAGATAGGATTATAGATCCAAATACCATTCAAAATCAATTATTTCATCCTTTTTTAGATATTGAAACTGGAATAGTTTCATGCTTTATTGAAAAATAATCTGTATTCACAAAAGTTCCCTTATATTCACTTTTAAAAGGGTCACACTTCAAGCACTTCATACCACAGATATTCATTAAAATATCACTGAAAAACTCTTTCATTTTTCTCCTCATATAATCTTATATCAATTTTATGATGAAATATTTTCAATTAGTTATCCTAAGACCTCTACTTCCAATGATATTTCAAAGAGAAATAAAATGTTTTCAATGTGGGTATTTATTGCTACATCGTCTTTTATTATTAAAATTTATCTTAAAATTTATTATATAAATGATAATATATTGAAAAATTAATATTAATATACTTTAATTTCATTATATTAACTGATAAACAATTATTCAATCCTTTTCATCCACTAAGAAAAGAAAAATAACATCGATTGTTCACATGTGCGTACGTTCATACTACCACCTCCGCGAAGTATTTTTTTTCATTTTTCATATTAATTTTAATTACTAATAAAAAATCATAAAATTATATTAATCAACTTAAAAAATATAAATAATATCTTTATTATTTATTAATAATGATATTATGAAATAATAAACAGTTTCCTAACCACATTCACCCATCGAATTGTAGCATATTTTTGTTTGGGTCGGTTTAACTACTTACATGAATACTGCTATAAATTTATATCCTAGATGAATTTGGAAATCTAATTAATGGTAATATTTAATAAAAATAACAATTTCTTGTTTTTTTGGTTCTGTAGTGAAAAAATTAAATATCTAACCCATCATTAAGATACCACCTCTCATTCTCTAAAATTACCAAAATAAGATCACCATAGACACTGTCATCATGAATCATTACTAAAATAATCATGAAATTATATTATAAATTTATATTTATTTATAAAAAATATATGACCATACATTTAATTTTATTGTAATGAGTAATTTTTAATCTATAAATAATAATTTACACTATCACTACGAAACTAGTATTAAACAAACAATCAAAATGTATAAAATTCGATGATGAAAATAAAATATAAATAACTAATAAATTTTTAATAAATGAAGATAAATGATATTTAAAAAAGTTTATATAGATTAATTAATTTATTAAATATATGATTACTATAATTATTTTTGTTATTTAGGAAGTATGTAGCATGCGCAGAGTGAATCAAGACCAAAGGTAAATGATTTTTCATCTAATTTGTTTTCATTGATATAAAATGTGTAGTCACCACTTGTTTCTTTTTTTGGAGTATATAATATGGATATATCTCATCACAATTTTTATAAAATATATTTTATTTAAAAATTCATCTCACATTTTATCTTTCATGGGCTTTCAAATCAAAATATACAAAAGCTGTAAAGGTTATTTGTGTTTATTTTCAATTCTATAAGATATTTTTTATTTTACCCACCATGATTTATTTTATATGGTGTATTAACTTCAATATTATAATTATTAATAATTAATACCCATTATTTTATGATATTTTAATTTCTATTTCATGGGAACCCTCTTATGCTCCTTTTATTCTTATGTTATCCTTACAGTAAATGATTCCTTTTCATTAAATTTTTTAAAAAATATTGTTTTTAAAAGATAATACATCTGGGGGATTTGAATTACATTTATTTTTAAGATTGTCTATCATTTTAAACTACCCTGATTATTTTTAGAGTTTTATTTTTCTACTCAATATTTAATTTTCCCTCTCGAATCATTATTTACCCATTGTAAGGGAACCGACCCTACCCCTTATTTTTAGCTAGGAGTCCTCCTCTTCCATGACTGTATTCGTTGGATGATTTCAATATTGTAATTATCTATGACTTACTAATTTATTAAGGTCATATTTTACTACATTTACCTTCCTTGAAGTTTTTAAATAATTTTTTGATTTTTTTCTTATGGGTTGTTTTTTTCAATGTGTTAAAAGAATCGATTTTTAATGTTTTTCATGTGAACAAATATTTCTTCCATTTATTATTTTTATTTTTGGATTACTATATATTTTTTCATGTATTCTAAAATAAATTCCCTTTATCTTGGTGTAATAAAATATTTTTAGGTAATAAATGTCTACAAAATGATCAATAATTTTTTGTTTTCCAAAGATATTTTCCTAAAGCTCCTTAAAAAATATTTTCATATAAGTCAATGTAATTTGAGATATTTTATACTTGATAAAGGTTATTATTTAAATGATACCATCGACCTTCATTTTATGGATGACTTATGAAATATCCTATTTTATAATTTGAATTATCGATCACTGCCTTTGTCATGCCTAACCTTCCATTGTGAATAGGCATAACTTTTCATCCAATCCCTTTACATTGTCAATAACATATTTTTATTTATTTAATTGAAGGTTCTGAATCTAGATTCTCTATATATATATTTTTATGAAAAATAATGTATAAACCCTATTAATTTTATCTATAGAGTGTAAATTCCATATAATTATTTGAATGGTATCTACCAAGAATGTTATTTTGTATCATGGATTCCAATAAGTTTATCATGTTTTCTGAAAGAATTAGGAAATTTTACTTTATATTATACCAATTTATTGGCATATGAAATCCATTTTCTTTCCATGGGTTCTTTATGATATGATGACGATTGATTTTATGTTTCACATAAATGCATGTATTATAATGAATGGGGTCCGATATCACCCTCCATTGTATTGGTTATTGTTTATATATCCTTAGATAGTAAGTCATAGACATAAGGAGTTTGTTCAAAAGGGCTTAATAATAATGAGTTTTCTCACATTTTAATTCATGCACATAACATTTTTGTTCACAAAGGAATAGGAACAATGAGTTTGATAAAATTTTAATTCACAAATAATGTGTTTTTTGTAAAGGAATGGACATGATGAGTTTTTTCAAATTTTAAAGTCTGCAAATAGTGATTTTTTTTCAAAAATGAATGGTCATAATAAGTTTCCTCACATTTTAATGCATGAGAATAATGAGTTAGTTCACAAATACATGAGAATAATTAGCTTTCTCACAAGGTTTTCCTATGAATGTAATTTCGACCTTTTTGTATTTCCATTATTTTTAGAATATGTTAAATTCCATCGTTAGGCCTCTTTTCTAAGATATTATCCACTTTTATGTTATTCCATGACTTATTTCATGATATATGATCTATGATTTAGTGGGTACAACTTTATTATGTATCCGTATTATACCCATATCCTCATATTATGCCCACTTATAAACTCTAATTATTATCTATTATGTTTACCCTTACTAGGAATATGATATCACCTATATGGCCCCGGCCTTAAACATTACTTAATATTGAATTACATGAATAACTAACATTGAGGATCTTTTCAGGGTTTAGAGTTTTAGAGAATTTGGACACAACTATTACATCTCAAAAGATTACAAAGTATACACTTCTACAAAGTTTCCATAAAATAAAAACTCTTAAAAAGAAACATGACTAGTTCCATGTTTTAGATAGCATGACTTTATCTTGATCACATCCATGGCCCTATTCCACATTAAGTCCTGTGAAAAACATTTCAAAAAAACTTGGGGTGAGCATAAAAATGCTCATTAAGGGATACACAAAGAATGAAAGCTATTAGTTTTTCAAAACAACAAGTAAACTATGTATACTTTATCAAAGTAATACTTTGAACCTTTATGAAGTAGTAAAAACTCTTCATGGAATAAAATATCATTACTTACCCTTTTGTAACCAAAATATTACCATAAAACCCATATAAATAAGACATAACATATAAAGGTAACTTGGGACATAAACATACTTAAATGGAATAACCATACATTCGACTTCCGCACATATCACTTAATGGAATAGCCATACGGCCGACTTCCATACCCAATGCATTGGAGGTTATAACATAACCACCTGTCCTGGTATTCACGGAACCACCTATCATATGGTTTATCACGTAACCACCCGTCAAATGTCCAAGTACCATTATAAAATCATAAGACATAAAACAAATATAATGGAAAGAAACAATTTCCACACTTTGATCAAAATATATCACATAAATATATTGACATAAAAAATCCATTATAAAAATAATTTTCAATACCAAAATACATAAAATATTATATGGTATTTATTTCATTTTAAAAACATTACGGCTTGTTGAGGAAGCCAAAGACCAAATTATACACACGGCGGCGGAAAAGTTCGTTGTCACCACGTATGTTAAAAGAAACATTCCTTTTTGTAATTTAGTAAAACGCTTCGTAGAAAAAGATTCCTTTTGTATAAAATTAAAAGTCAAAGGGGTTTATACACCGAATAAAATAAAGCCTTGTATTAGAACAAAATATGCCTCAATGAAAGGAGATTGAGACGAAGTCCCTTACCTCTGGTCCGACTTGACTCGATCATTCTTTAATGTCCTGAATAATAAACATGAGTTAATTTATACTTGCTTAAGAACATTTTTCAAGTTCATTATTCCTTTTATATCACTTATTACCATGTTATGAACATTATGTAATCATTTAAGTTAACAACGGTCATTTTGTCGATATTTGGTTCTTAAGTCGAAAGTGGACTTCTTACAATTACATGATGTTCGTGTGGTAAAATATCCATTATATAAAGAATTATATTAATGATTTACATATCATATATATCATATATATCCATCATATACATGTATTTATAATAGTACATAACATTTAGAGGTAAGAAATGAAATGCACCGTTCATGGAGACGGTAAGCCGTACGTACGCATGAACGCTACTTTCATTTCTATTTCATATTTAATGGGGTGAAATCATAATGATATAAGGTTATATTATAATTCCAGTATAACATCATATATAATAACTTTAAATCCATCCTTTATATGTCCCACATATGGCATTAACGAATCCAATCACTTTGTGGGGGCGGTAGTCCGCTTTCCTAAAATGAAGATATCGCGTTTACCTATAATGGAAACCATAAAGGTATACCATAAATGAAAAATACAGAAGCTTAAGTAAAACATAAAAATATTATATATCATATATAAATATAGTGACATCTTAATGGAGACCTTTGAAGGTGTTATATAAGTGTTGAACAATCATCGTTTCGTGAGGTAGAAATTCGCCATCCACAGAAACAATATGTTCTTTAACCATTAGATGTAGGTGTGTGTAAGTGTAGCTCAAATACCTCAAATAACAACATACTATTATATTTAAGATACTGGTTTTGTTGCAAAAAAAGGAATAAAAAGATTTTAGGGGGTTGGAGAAGCAAAATAAAACATAAGAACACAAGAGAAAACACTTCCTTTAAAACGGGTAACTCTTTTGGATTTGAGATCAAAGGATTTCTTGGGAAGACTTATGCCCAAATTTAGGCTTCTAGGAGTAAGAGAGGGATGTGGAGAGACAAAATGGGCAGGGGATGGCCGAGCCAAATGCTTGAGAGGTGTGGGTAAGGTGGTAGAGGTGGGGGCCTTTTATAGGAGGAGAGGAGGGGCACTCTTGGAAAGTTAAGAAAGGTTACTTTATTATAAAATGATTTTCGGATAAAAAAGGTCCCAAAATTATATATTTATAGGATAAGGTGACAATAGTTCTAAATCCACCCATCCAATAGGTTTTTGACATGTGTAGGTCTTATATTTTACATTATCTTTTTATTTTATTCAAATCGTTAAATAATGAGGTAATCGCTGCATCATCATGGTGTCATAAATAATTTAATTTATATAATGTATAAAAATTATAAAAAAATATCATGATGTAGGAAATATTTTTATCTTTCCAATGAATATTTATAGTCAAAATTATGACTTGTATAACCCCATTTAAAAATTGTTTTAGTAAAACATATCATGTTTGTGACATTTTTATTTTAACATTAAATAAAAAGTTATTAATGTCATTTTCCTACCAAAGTGGCTCCATGGGGTCCCCAAGTTGACCCATGGATTGTCTTGGTGGGACATGACATATAAAATAAGGGTAGGACATATTTCTAGGTCATTTCATATCATTAAAACATTATTTGTACCTTAAACTACACTAATTACCTCTAATCGCGATTAATAAACTTAAAAGTTACTATTCACCAAAAAATTATTTTAATCCAATTGAACCACATTTTTCTTCTTAATGAAAACCATGTATGACGAATTTTTGAAATTCAAAACACATAGGTGGTAAAATTTCATTTAAACGAAAAATCAGTTTTTTTAAGTACCACTTAGTGGTTTCACTATTCATCAAAAATTGAAGTTTTTCAGAAAATACCAAAAATTCACCCAAATCTATATTTGATATTCCGAATTCAAAAATGATGTATATTTAAAAAAATTCAAAACATATAAGTTACATTAATTAATTTAATAATTAATTCCCGCTGTCAGAACAAATAGCGTGTTTTTATGAAACAATATATATCAAAAGATTGACACTAGTTTAAGTCCAATTTCAATGTGAAATTAATTCCAACGACCACTATTGGATTAAATGGTAAAAATATATTCTAATTTCACTTTAAAACCAATTCAAAAGATAATATAATCATATAAATAAATTAGACTAAAAAGAGGTTTTGAATTAAAATACAGCATTTTTCATTATTCATGAAAAAATGAACTTTATCGGAAAAATACCAAAAATTTACACAAAGTAAATTTTGATGTCCCGATTATAAATAAGAGTTTTATTTGGTACAATAGAATGTATAGGAGTGACCAAAACAATATTTAATGATAGTTCGCCATCAAAAGGCGATAAGTGGACCTTTAGTGAAAATTTGAGTATATACGCCTAAAATTGAATTCTTTTCGTATTTTAAGCCTTTATACTTTGTTGGATAAATGTAAAAACATTTAACAAACATATATAATCATATTTTAGATATTTATATTTATTCCCTCCAATACAACGCTTACAAGTTAACTACCATTTAAAATAATATTATTTTATTACTAGTGTGCAACGTAAGATTTCAACGAATCTCTTTGTTGCGTATCAGGTACGCTATCGAACATAGCAACCCCTTTAAAGTAAAATTAATATTTAATTCGCAAATATTAATAAATATGAAAATGTTTTATTCTTTATTTACCTAGGATGTTACATCCTTCCCCCCTTTTGGGAATTGCGTCCTCGCGATTTTATTCACTTATCAAAATAAGTGGGGGTATTTATCCCTCATAGCATTTTCAGATTCCCACGTTACCTCTTCAACCATATGGTTTTTCCAAAAAACCTTTACCTAGTGAATTACCTTATTTCGCAACACTTTCTCTCTTCAGTCAAGAATCTGGATTGGTTGTTCTTCATAAGAGAGATTCTCTTCCAACTGAACTACCTCTAGGCTCAAAACATGAGATGAATCTGGCATATACTTTCTCAACATCGAAACAGGAAAAACATTGTGTACCTGAGAGAAACTCGGAGGTAAAGCCACTCGATATGCAACTGATCCAACTCTCTCCAGAATTTCATATGTTCTAATGAACCTTGGACTCAGCTTTCCTTTCATACCAAATCACATCACATTTTCCATGCTGAAACTTTGAGAAAAACATGATCACCTACCTCGAAAGATAGATCCTTCCTCCGGTTATCCGCATAACTCTTCTTCCTGCTCTAAGATGTTATCATGTGTTTCTGAATCAACTGAAATTTTTCTGCCATCTCTTCTACCAATTCTGGTCCCATCAGCTTCCTTTCACCCACTTCATCCCAAAAAGCTGGAGCTCGACACCGCTTCCCATATAATGCCTCAAACGGTGTCATCTGTATACTGGAATGAAAACTATTATTATATGAAAATTCAACCAATGAAATATGTTGGTCCCCACTTCCCTGATAATCCATCGAACAAGAACGTAGCATATCCTCCAAAGTCTGAATTGTTCGTTCTGACTTCCCATCTGACTGAGGATGAAAAGCTGTACTAAAATTTAATTCAGTACCCAACGACTTCTGAAGGCCTTTCCAAAAGTTAAAAGTAAACCTCGGATCACAATCATATACAATAGACATTGGAAATCCATGAAACCTGACTATCTCTTTAAGATACAATCGATAAAGTTGATCTAGAGAGAAAGTATCTCGAATAGGAAGGAAATGAGCAGATTTAGTCAAGCGATCAACAATAACCCAGATTGCATTATTACCTCGAGATGTTTTCGGTAATCCCACAACAAAGTCCATGGATATATTTTCCCATTTCCACTCTGGCACTGGTAAAGGCTGAAGAATCCCTTTCGGTAAATGCCGCTTAGCTTTAACCTACTGACAAGTCAAACACTTCACAGTAAAATCAATAATATCTCTTTTCATTCCATCCCACCAGTAATACTCCCGCAGATCTCTGTGCATCTTAGTACTGCCAGGATGAACTGAAAATGGGGAACTATGAGCCTCACATAACAACTCATTATTCAACTGTGAATCACTAGGCAAACATTATCTCTTCCCAAACCTCAAAACACAATCATTATCAATGTTAAATTCAGGCAACTAACCCTTCTGAACCAGCTCTACCTTTTTCTGCAACCCACTATCTTTCTTCGGCACTTGCTTAATTCTGTCTGATAGGGATGATCTCACTAATACCTGAAACAAACCAGAAGAAATTCCTGCACCAACAACTTCTATTCCAAAGTTCATCAAATCAAAAACCAAAGGATCTCATTCCAAACATAGCATGGTTAATGAAGCATTACTTTTTCGAATCAAAGCATCAGCCACTTTATTTGCTTTTCCCGGATGGTAATGAATTGTACAATCATAATATTTGATTAATTCCAGCCATCTCCTCTTTCTCATGTTCAATTATTTCTGAGTAAATATATACTTTAAAGTTTTCTGATCAGAATATATTTCACACTTTACTCCATACAAATGATGCCTCGAAATTTTTAGAGTAAAAACAACAGCAGCTAATTCCAAGTCATGTGTAGGGTAATTTACCTCATGAGTTTTCAACTGACGTGAAGCATATGAAATTACCTGATCATTCTGCATAAGGAAACAACCAAGTCCTTTCAATGAAGCATCACTGTAGATAACAAACTCACCATTCCTGGAAGGAAGTGCCAAAACTGGAGCATTAAACAATCTTCTTTTCAACTCCTAAAAACAATCATCACATTATTTTGTCTAGATAAACTTAACACCCTTCCGAGTTAGCTTAGTCATTAGACTAGATAACCGTGAAAAATTTTAAACAAACCTTAGGTAGTAACCTACCTAACCAAGGAAACTATGGATCTCTGTTACATTTGTGGGTCTTGGCCATTCTTCAACAACTTTTTCTTTAGCAGGATCAACAATTATTCCATTTTTTTAAACAATGTGACCAAGGAAAGAAATTTGTTGTAACCAAAACTCACACTTGCTGAATTTTCCATACAGTTTCTTTTCTTTTAAGGTTTTCAAGATAACCCTTAAATGCCTTTCATACTCCTCTTTAGTTTTAGAAAACACCAAAATATTATCAATGAAAACAACCATAAAATTATCAAAGAACTCATGGAAAATTCTACTCATAAGGTCCATGAATATAGCAGGTGCATTGGTTAACCCAAAAGGTATAACTACAAATTCATAATGACCATATCTAGTATGGAATGCAGTCTTCAGAACGTCTGCTTCTTTTACTTTCAACTGATGGTAACCCGACCTCAAGTCAATCTTTGAAAAATACTGAGCTCCCTAGAGCTGATAAAAAAAATCATCGATATGAGGCAAGGGATACTTGTTCTTAATAGTAATGTTATTCAAGGATCTATAATCAATTAAAAGTCTCATTGAACCATCATTCTTTTTAACAAACAAGACAGGAGCACCCCATGGTGATGTTCTAGGTCGAATGGAACTTTTATCTAATAACTCCTGCAATTGTTTCTTTAACTCTAAAAGTTCAACTTGAGCCATTCGATAAGGGGGTTCTGAAATTGGCTTAGAATCAGGAACTAAGTCAATAGTAAATTCAACTTCTCGATCATGAATAATACCAGCCAACTCATTAGGAAAAACATCAAGATACTCATTTACCACTGGCACATCATTAATCTGAACAGTTTCTTTATTTTCAACAACATGTGCAAGGTAACATTCATTTTCATATTTTAATAGTTTCTCAACTTCCTAATATGTTATCAAAATAAAGGGTTTATTCTTTTACACAAACTAAAAATCTTTCTGAAAAGAAACCATTTTAGCTCTGCAGTCAATCTTAGCATGATAAACAGAAAGACAATCCATGCCCAAAATAACATCAAACTCTACTAGAGGAAAAACAATAAGGTTTGCTGGTAGATTATTTCCACACAAAAGGATAGTAAGGTTCTTATAATTTCTTTTTATCTCAACATTCCCTCCGGGTGTTTTTACCATAAGTTCAGGATTCATATCTTGAGATGGAATTTCCAATTTACTAGAAAACTTCTCAAAAATGAAAGAATGTGTAGACCCTGAATCAAAGAACACAATGGCATAATCTGAACAAACAAACAGTGTACCTGATACTACTTCATTCGATGGCCCAACATCTGCTGAAGTAGTTACAAAGGATTTCACCACCCCTTTCTTCTTGTAGTCTGGCTGCTTTCCCTCATTTGAGTTCTTCGTTAGACACACATTTGCATAATGACCCATTTCATTACACTTAAAACATCTTACCACTGGCTATTCATTACCTGCTTGTTCATCTTCCTTACAGTTAAGAGCAATATGACCAGAAATACCACACCAAAAGCACTTTATATATAGAATCCTGCCGTTTTGTAACATAAACTTTCATTACATTACACAAAACTGAGGATCTTTAAGGTTTAGTGTCTTGGAAACCAAGAACATAATACATTAAAACAACACAAAACATTCTTCTTAAACACTTGAAAGGCTTCTCCTTAAATTCATCCTAGGATCATTACTGCATCTCATAACCTGGGGACATACATCAAAAGAAGGGGTGAACAGAAGGCCCAGTAAGGGAAATAAGAGAAACATTTTACATGTGAACTTGAGATACTTCAATAAGGTCAAGAAAAGAACTTTAAGGCTTGAGAAAGGAATCATGAGGCATTTCATAATAAAAATAAAATTTTTCATAACTTGAAGATGTGGCTACATCATTTAACATATACAATCATGAACATATCACCAAGGTCCATCCCCAAGGTGTCATTTGAAAATTACCAAGGTTATTCACCAAGGTATCGTGAAAATTGTAATCTCTAGTGGTTACATCATTACCCAATGCTGTGGAGCGCTATCAGGGAGAACCCTTAAATTTGCCTTTATTTTCATGTGAGACACATATATAATCATCAAATATTTCATAAATAACCCATATAGAATAAAATAAATGGGTTTCATTTCATAATCATAATGTTTTAAAAACTGCTTTAAAGACATGATCTTAATGTCACTTTAAACCCACGGAAGGGGAGAGCAGGTTTCATGTATGTAAATACCAGAATTTAAAATAGAACATTTTGGTATATATGTGAATAACCCTTTAGAAATAAGAGCTTTGAGTATTCACTTTATAACATAAAATAATTTTGAGAAAAGAGAGAGGCATTTTGAGATGAAATTTCTCTAGCATAATAGCTATGTTTTGGGGTTTTAGAAAACATTGAAAAGAGAGGGGAAACGGGTCAAACATTCATAAATGACCCATAAAAAAGTAGAGGGACAGAATAATATGGATACATGAACATGGTAATGAAATTTCAAGGACATACTATTTGAAATGAAAAACATGGAAGGAAGACAAAAATTAGATTTCTCTTATGAAAATTCGGCAGCCTAACGGCGTCACTTAAAACTTATAAAAATGGATTGACGAGATCAAATAGGGTCACTAATAATATGAAAATAAATGATAAGTATGATAGATATAGTGATCATACCCCAACATAATGAAAAGGAACTTGAAAGACTTGACCAGAAAATATAACTTGAAAAAGAGAAGGGTGAACGAATCCCTTAAAAATTCGGCAGCCTAACGACGTCACTTAAACTTCAACAAAAATGAATTGATGAGATCAAATAGGGTCTCTAATCATATGAACATAAAATTTCAGTATGATAGATTTAGAGATCATACCCCAATATAATAAAAAGGAACTTGAAAGACTTGACCAGAAGATATAACTTTAAAAAGAGAAGGGTGAACGAATCCCTTAAAAATTCGACAGCCTAACGACATTACTTAAACTTCAAAAAAAAATGAATTAATGAGATCAAATAGGGTCTCTCATCATATGAAAATAAAAGTTCAGTATGATAGATTTATAGATCATACCCCAACATAATTAAAATGAACTTGAAAGACTTGACATGAAAATAGATCTTGAAAACGAGAAGGGTGAAAGAATCCCCTTAAAAATTCGGCAGCCTAACGGCGCCACTTAAACATTCTTAAAACGAATTGATGAGAGAAAGATGGGGTATATCATCATATTAACATGAAAAGGGAAGTAATATGAATATATAAGTACATCCTCCAACATAAGAACATGGAGTATAAAAGAAATGACATAAAAGAGATTACTTGAAAAGAAGAGAGAGGTCGGATCCCTTACCTTAAAATGTAACTCTTAAAAATCAAAGATTGGGACCTTGAGGGCTTGGGGGAACCTTGGGAGGACTCCTTGGGAGGTAATGAGACTAGAAATTAGTTGGGGGAGAGTGGGGAGTCGAATGGATGGGAGGATGGCTTGGTATTTATAGGGAAAGTGAGGGGACAAGGCATTAATGGCCAAGGGACACCTCAAAAGTGGTTTTCTCAAAAGCATGGGCCCTCCCATGGTACTTCCCATGGAGTTAGGACACATGGGGCCCCAAATACAATAATTCATCACCTTTGATCTTCCAACCCATAAAATATCTCATGAAATCATCATGACACAGTTATGATGTCATTAAACATACCGAAACCCTAAAACTGTATTTTTACTATTCACTGAAAATTCATCTTTCTCATAAAAATCCCAAAATTTCACCTTAACCAAATATCAATGCTCTTATTTCAAAAATGAACTCCATTTTATAAAAATAATTTTCTAAATATTTTTAATTTAATTTTTAAATAAATACACTATTCACCGAAAAATCATTTTTTCAGAAAAAACCCCAAAAATTACCTTAACATAATATCAATGCTCTGAATTCAAAAATGAAATCCATTTTATAAAAATAATTTTCTAAATATTTATAATTTAATTTTTAATTAAAAAACACTATTCACCTGAAAAAACTAATACTTGAATAATAATATATGAAACCGTTATTTAACCATTTTATTGAATCACATTACTTAATCAAGGTGCCTAGATTATATTAATACTTTCTTTAAGTGAGATTACTAATCTATTTGGTCACATTACTAATCCTAAGCATAAAATCACTATTCATAATTTACTATTCATCAAAAATTAAGTTGATCTTATTATACTCTAAATTTCATACTGAACATAATTGTAGAAGACCATTTTATTGAAAATCATTACACATTTTTAATTATTTAATGTTTACATAAATTTTTTTAAAATATCCTTTTTATAAAATTCATCAAAAATATGCATACTATATTTATCCGGTTATTTGGAAATACATAAACATTATCATAAGAAGAAATCCCATTTTTTATTTAAAACAAAGGATTACACAAGGCAGTTACAGTCTCCTTACATAGCCCCTTATCACACTAGCATAAGACCTAAGTGTAAGGTGTGCTAAGGTGAGAGAATCCGAGGGAGGCTCGACCAACATCACACGAGTAGTAATTTCTATCAGTTTGAACTTCTCACGAAGGAGAATCCGTTCTAACTTCACACGATGAAGTTCGGCTTGGGTTTGGTCCAGAGCAAATCCTAGTGGTGCTACCTCCTTCCCAAGTTCTGTTAGATGGGATTCGAACAGTCCAAGACTACTGGGTGAGGCCATCGAATCTTCTTTCTATAATAATTAACCAAGATTACTTATATTTAGAGATAATAATAAAAATGTTTAGTTTCCAGCGGTTATATTGACTAATGGTCATTTAACAGTCAAAACCCAACAGTCTCAAAAAAATAAAATAACACACAAAATTAGGAAACAAGATTTATTCAAAATTTCGGGTCGTTACAATCTTCCCCCCTTAAGAAATTGCGTCCTCACAATTTTTAAAATTGGGTTTTGAAATTTTATTGAAATCCCCACATCGGAAAAGGAGTCAGTAAAACTATTACTTTAAAGAAAGAAAGGGAAGTACAATGGTCACCCGAGTTAACCCATAATAGGATCCCATATAGGAAAACATGGACATGGAGGAAAAAAACAAGAGTCACGTTCTAAGGGAGAGTGATAGAAAACATTATTAGGAGAAAGTTAACCATAAGAAAATCCCAAACTTACGATGTGTGTAAAAGGTCTTTGATTACCTAGTAGGAAACGTAAACCAACAACGTTTTTGTTTTACATTTCTTTTCATAATTTTGAGGGATTCATAGAACAAAAATATAAGGAAATATACCTACCTTCATGTAGAGTTTCATCCTTTAATAATTCCCTACCAACACCAATCTTTTCTCCAAACTATGAGCATTCAAAACTACTTGGTCTAATCAAAACACAAGAATAATCTTCTAGAGAATTACGTATTCCACAAAAGAAAAACTATCTATCTTTAAACATTTATCCCAAAAATAGAAAGGGTAAGATAAAACAACTCTTCAAAACGAAAGATTTCCATAGGAAGGGAAACTAATTTTAAATCTTCAAAGTTCCATGGTACTACCTAGAGTTCATCATAGACCATTCCGTAAGTAACTATCCTTAAAATTCCTCAAAATAACCCAAACTAAGATTGAAACCCAATACAAGAAGGACTTGATAACATAGTCCTCCAATATAAACTTTATCGTTCATCTCCAAACAACATCAACCACTCCTAACATCTTATAACCAAAGTAACTAACCTAAACATATTTTCCCAAGATAGGTCAATCATTTCCATAAGTAACCTATAATACCATAAGTTCACCTTAAATTCGTTGATTCTTCAAAATATAATTCAACATTTACTACTCAAAGAAAATACCGTAGTAATCTCTTTACCTCGATCAAATAAGGTTCCCAAAATAGTGAACGTCTTCCAAAATAATAATCATCTTTTAATCCCCTAATCATCTCTGTCATATTAATACGGCAATTGTCACATTTTCAATCACATTGGTTGTTGGGACATGTTCTTCCATTTTCCACCATTAACTAAGAAGAGAAAGTATAATTAGGGGCTTAAATACTTAGCCAATAATCATGAAACGGAACTTAAATCATATAAGGATAACTTGTAGATGAAAAGTATACCCTAACTTGTGATCCCCTAGGTTTAAAACTAGGTTATCCAAGATCATATATCTTTATGTGAATCTTTATTTTATTTTATCTTTGTTCCTTTAATAAGGGTTCATACTAAGCCTATGAATTTACCAAAGCATATCCCCCGGGAGTGTCGTAACCAAGAGTGCAGTAAGACCCGTTGTCATGTACCAGTTCCCATTCGAGTCTAGCTCAAAGCGGTTGTCAGGACCCATCCTCGGGAACCGTGCCGTGACTACCCCAAGCCCGCCTTCCATAGGCCAAAGGCTGGTGACTAGAACCAAAGGCGTAAATCCCGATAACTGGGAAGACATTGCCTTTATAAAAGTAACAAAACACAACAGAGTACAAGCGGAAGTAAAACACTAAGTACAAAGAGAAGTGCTGAAAGGTAAATGGGCCAGAATACAAACCCAAATGAAAGTACCACTACAACCGAACAAAGTACAACAGGAAAAGAAAACAGCTGGAAGAAAGGAAGCGGCTCCTGGGTCATCCTCCTTAGATCCTACCTGAAGGGTAGGTACAGATGGCGCAGCTCCTGGATCGTCCACCACGGATCCTACCTGAAGGGTAGGTACAGATAGCCTCCTCAACAATCTCGCCCGTCAACCTCCTCCGTGTGTCATATCGTCGTGTAGTCCACCTTAGGGTACTAACTCATCGTGTATTCCACCTCCGGGTACTGACTCGTCGTGTAGTCCACCTCCGGGTACCGTCCAGTCCTTGAACACTCGTCCTCCGTCAGCTCTACCCGTCGTCTGCAACCAACACAATGAGGTACGGGCATAGCCTGTGTAGGGGTGAGTATAACGATACTCAGTAGGGACCCCGAGACCCTCTAGGTCTCACTAAAACCAACAAGGATAACCACGAAGAAGATTTCAATAGATAACCTATACTTAGGAATATACCCATACATATACCTAAGTTATCAAGTAACCCATCTCAATCATGAGGAAACACAAGGATTGTGAAATCAACGGATAACCACTACCTAAGTATATGCCCATACATATACCTAAGTTATCAAGTAACCCATCTCAATCATGAGGAAACACAAAGATCATAAACTCAGCTCAAACCAGGATTTTCATTATCGAAACCGTAACTGCTGAAGAGCCCTGTATCTGGAGTGTACAGTGGTCCTGTCACGACTCCGAGGTACTTCTCACTAACCTAAGACTGCTGAGGTACTCCTCCTGTCGAGTACCGCGGGTCAGCCACCCAAACATAGTAGTGCTTCCCACCGGGGTATGTCACCCAAACACAGTAGTGCACACCCCCTAGTAGCCTCCTGAGGTACTCTCCGGACGAGTACCGCGGGTCTGCACTGTCACACAAGTAGTGCTCCGTCCGCCATGGGTCTGCACCTCACAAAGTAGTGCTCCGTCCACTGGGCTAGTCGACTCACTCCAAGTCGAGTCAGTCAAGCAGTCGTCAGGTCTCAGTCGGCTACACGGTCTCCGTACTCCGCACGCTCCTCTCCGGGAGGGTACGCAAAATGAGATACAGGTCGATACTTCAAGTATTTCAAAGTACCACGAAGAAGTATCTCAAATGACCACCTCGTCATAGGGGTCTCAACGCAACAGACGACGTGTCAATCAGACGCCCGGTCTGTGAGTTATTAGCCTTTTCGTCCCAGGGGCCCGGTTGGTTTCGTGAACGAACCAACCCGGCCGTATCTCAACTGTACCCCGAACTCTCATAGGGTATACTCATAGGGACCGTTTCTCAACGTAATCAACAACTCCACTAACGGTTCGTCAAACAGACGTCCTGTTTGAAAGATATCAGCTTTTCCGTTCCGGGGGCCCGGTTGGATTTCGGGTGCGATCCAACCCGGCCACTATCCAACTGTATCCAAATCTCAGGAGAATTATGCCAAAAGTTCCGTCTCATCAAGAGGAATTCAACGAAACAGACGACACGTCAATCAGACGCCCGGTCTGTGAGTTATTGCCTTTTTCGTTCCAGGAGTCCGGTTGGTTTCGTGAGCGAACAAACCCGACCGCACTCCGACAACATCCAAACCTCGAGTGGAGTAAGCCAAAATATCCTTCTCACTTAGAGGAATCCATCAAAGTCGACGGCACGTCAATCGGACGTCCGGAGCTCAAGATATAAGCGTTTCCGTTGCGAGGCCCCGGTTGGTTTCGTATCCGAACCAACCCGGCCGAACCCAAAGTATTCCGAAACCTTGAGTGCGATATACTGAAACGACCGCCTCGTTCCAAGGATCTCTACGCAACTGACGGTGCATCGATCAGAGGTCCGTAGCCCAAGATATGGGAATTTGACTGAAAGTGGTCCGAAAACGGGGGGTCTGGGCCCGGGCCGACCCGGCCCGACCCCCCTGCGTCTGCCCGAACCGGGTCGACCCGACCCGGGTCCGACCTGGCTGGACCCGGTCCGGCCCGGCTCGGCTGGCTCGGTCTGGCCCGACCGGCCAGCCACGGCTCGGCGTGGCCGAGCCGAAGTCGCGGAGCGGGGGGTGCGCGCGGTCTGCCCCTCGCCGTTAATTGAAGTCGGTGGCGCGCCGGGCGCCGCCGCCGCCTGGAGGCCGGCCTCTGCCGGCCACCGCCTCCGGCCGCCAGCGCCGCCGCGCCGGCGTTGTGCGCCGCCACCGTCTTCCGCGGACCACCGGACGCGCTCCGGTGGTCCGTTTCCCTTACCGTCTTTGCCAACGGTCCTCCCGGGACCTGATCTTCACTACGAAGGAATTCAAACGCCATAGTAGCCTGCTTCATCGTCGTCCGTCGATCCACACATCGATAAACAAGCTGCGGAGGGTTGTCGGGCCGTGTTTGTTTGGCCCGCGCCCTCCGCGTTAGGTGTTATCAATTGGAAAATAATTAAACACATGATTTTAATCATTGACGAGGGTATAATTTATCCAAAATAAATTATAGGATCATCTTGCAATCAAATACCCACGCACGAGGGTTTAAAAAATACTGAATGTGCGGCGTGACGACGTCGCGCATTCTTGCCGCTCGATCCCGCGCGGCGTGACGATGTCGCACATCCTTGCCGTTCTTTCCCACGCAGTGCGACGACACCGCATCACTTTATTTTGGACGTCACGTTTTTCTTGTCGTTCTTTCCCACACAGTGCGACGACACCGCGTCACTCTCTTTCGATCCGCAATGACAAGAAAGAATAAAAAGGGAGGAGGATCGACCGTGTTCGTGCGGTCCAGCCTCCTCCCGTTAAACGATAACAAGGGGGTTCTTATTACCTGTAGAACATCAAAGATAGAATCAAGAATAAAACGAAACAATCCCCTACCTTGATATTTGACATTGCACGTCGGGTATCGTGGAGAATGGCATCGCGGCGTCAGACGTAGATTCTGTGGACGTCGGGGTGCGTCCGAGGAGGAAACGACATCTCCTCACTTTTTGCTAGGATGAAGAAGGGAGGTACGTTGTCATTGGCGATGATCATCACGGTCGGCGACTTCTCCCTTGTCGTGGTGGAAGATGAAGACGGAAGAATCCGGGACGCCGGGTCTTCTAGGTCGTGGGGTCGATGTTCTTCGTCGGAGAAGAACCGTTCTTCACGTTCTTCATCGAAGACGAAGAAGATCTTCAAGTTTCTCAACGATTCTCCCAAACCTATCAAGCAACAAAGAAACTAACCAAAAATAAATTAAGCCCACACTTAATTTATTAACACAACATAAACCTTTGAAATTCAAGAGTTTGAATTTCCAAAACTCACATTAAACTCACTACATTAATGTCATAAGTTATAACTTAATTTCACAACATTAATGGTGAGTTGAGGGGGTTAGAGGATATGAAAGGGCGGGGTTAGTGTGGGCCCCAACACCCTCTTAACCTTCCAAGGGAAGTTGGGTAGTTACCCAACTTCCATCCAATGGATAAAAACACTTAAGGAAAATAAAAATTGAAGTTAAATTTTTATTTTAACTTTCACAATTTTTTAACAACTTCCCTCATCTAAACGAAACTCCGGAATAGGCGTTCCTAAGAAAATACCGGTGCTGCGGTTCCATCGGTGCCCTCGGAATTTGATTCCGAGTATTGGTTCAAAAGTTAGAAATTCCCACTCGTTCGTTCACTAAACGTACCCGAGATAAACTTTGGAAATTGATTCCGGGCACACCGGGCCTCAGAATCTGGCACCGTCAGAAACCGCGTTCTTGTAAAATTCCAGAGAAAATTAAGAAAAAATTTTCCTTGAAATTTCCGGGTCTTTACAGCTGTGTTTTTGGGTTTTACCCCTATGTACATCTGTGCCAGAGCCACCTCTACCTGCTCGTATCTAGACAGGGATGTATTTGCTTGGCAACCCCTTACTCAATACTCACCAAAATAACAGGAATATTTCCTATATATAAACATTTATATAGGCTTATTCCTAAAGTTCTCACATCTTAATTTCCACAAATAACTAAACCATCCTTTGATACCAACTATAGCATCCTGCCTTTTTGTAACATAAACTTTCATTACATTACACAAAACTGAGGATCTTTAAGGTTTAGTGTCTTGGAAACCAGGAACATAATACATTAAAACAACACAAAACATTCTTCTTAAACACTTGAAAGGCTTCTCCTTAAATTCATCCTAGGATCATTGCTGAATCTCATAACCTGGGGACATACATCAAAAGAAGGGGTGAACATAAGGCCCAGTAAGGGAAATAAGAGAAACATTTTACATGTGAACTTGAGATACTTCAATAAGGTCAAGAAAAGAACTTTAAGGCATGAGAAAGGAATCATGAGGCATTTCATAATAAAAATAACATTTTTCATAACTTGAAGATGTGGCTAAAACATTTAACATAGACAATCATGAACATATCACCAAGGTCCATCCCCAAGGTGTCATTTGAAAATTACCAAGGTTATTCACCAAGGTATCGTGAAAATTGTAATCTCTAGTGGTTACATCATTACCCAATGCTGTGGAGCGCTATCAGGGAGAACCCTTAAATTTGCATTTATTTTCATGTGAGCCACATATATCATCATCAAATATTTCATAAATAACCCATATAGAATAAAATAAATGGGTTTCATTTCATAATCAAAATGTTTTAAAAACTGCTTTAAAGACATGATCTTAATGTCACTTTAAACCCACAGAAGGGGAGAGCAGGTTTCATGTATGTAAATACCAGAATTTAAAATAGAACATTTTCGTATATATATGAATAAACCTGTAGAAATAAGAGCTTTGAGTATTCACTTTATAACATAAAACAATTTTGAGAAAAGAGAGAGGCATTTTGAGATGAAAATTCTCTAGCATAACAGCTATGTTTTGGGGTTTTAGAAAACATTGAAAAGAGAGGGGAAACGAGTCAAACATTCATAAATGACCCATAAAAAAGTAGGACAGAATAATAAGGATACATGAACATGGTAATGAAATTTCAAGGACATACCATTTGAAATGAAAAACATGGAAGGAAGACAAAAATTAGATTTCTCTTATGAAAATTCGGCAGCCTAACGGCGTCACTTAAAACTTATAAAAATGGATTGACGAGATCAAATAGGGTCTCTAATAATATGAAAATAAATGATAAGTATGATAGATATAGTGATCATACCCCAACATAATGAAAAGTAACTTGAAAGACTTGACCAGAAAATATAACTTGAAAAAGAGAAGGGTGAACGAATCCCTTAAAAATTCGGCAGCCTAACGACGTCATTTAAACTTCAACAAAAATGAATTGATGAGATCAAATAGGGTCTCTCATCATATGTACATAAAAGTTCAGTATGATATATTTAGATATCATACCCCAATATAATAAAAAGGAACTTGAAAGACTTGACCAGAAAATATAACTTGAAAAAGAGAAGGGTGAACGAATCCCTTAAAAATTCGGCAGCCTAACGGCGTCACTTAAACTTCAACAAAAATTAATTGATGAGATCAAATAGGGTATCTCATAATATGAAAATAAAAGTTCAGTATGATAGATTTAGATATCATACCCCAAAATAATTAAAAGGAACTTGAAAGACTTGACATGAAAATAGATCTTGAAAACGAGAAGGGTGAAAGAATCTCCTTAAAAATTCGGCAGCCTAACGGCGCCACTAAAACATTCTTAAAACGAATTGATGAGAGAAAGATGGGGTCTATCATCATATGAACATGAAAAGGGCAGTAATATGAATATATAAGAACATCCTCCAACATAATAACATGGAGTATAAAAGAAATGACATAAAAGAGATTACTTGAAAAGAAGAGAGAGGTCAGATCCCTTACCTTAAAACGTAACTCTTAAAACTCAAATATTGGGTCCTTGAGGGCTTGGGGGAACCTTGGGAGGACTTCTTGGGAGGCAATGAGACCAGAACTTCGTTGGGGGAGAGTGGGGAGTCGAATGGATGGGAGGATGTCTTGGTATTTATAGGAAAAGTGCGGGGACAGGGCATTAATGGCCAAGGGACACCTCAAAAGTGGTTTTCTCAAAAGCATGGGCCCTCCCATGGTACTTCCAATGGAGTTAGGTCACATGGGGCCCCCAATACAATAATTCATCACCTTTGGTCGTCCAACCCATAAAATATCTCATGACATCATCATGACACAGTTATGATGTCATTAAACATACCGAAACCCTAAAACTGTATTTTTACTATTCACTGAAAATTCAACTTTCTCATAAAAATCCCAAAATTTCACCTTAACCAAATATAAATGCGCTGATTTCAAAAATGAACTCCATTTTATAAAAATAATTTTCTAAATATTTTTAATTTAGTTTTTAAATAAATACACTATTCACCGAAAAATCATTTTTTCAGAAAAAACCCAAAAAATTACCTTAACATAATATCGATGCTCTGAGTTCAAAAATGAAATCCATTTTATAAAAATAATTTTCTAAATATTTATAATTTAATTTTTAATTAAAAAACACTATTCACCCGAAAAAACTAATACTTGAATAATAATATATGAAACCGTTATTTAACCATTTTGTTGAATCACATTACTTAATCAAGGTGCCTAGATTATATTAATACTTTCTTTAAGTGAGATTACTAATCTATTTGGTCACATTACTAATCCTAAGCATAAAATCACTATTCATAATTTACTATTCATCAAAAATTAATTTGATCTTATTAGACTCTAAATTTCACACTGAACATAATTGTAGAAGACCATTTTTTTGAAAATAATTACACATTTTTAATTATTTAAGGTTTACATAAACATTTTTAAAATATACTTTTTCTAAAATTCATCAAAAATATGCATACTATATTTATCCGGTCATTTGAAAATACATAAACATTATCATAAGAAGAAATCCCATTTTTTATTTAAAACAAAGGATTGCACAAGGCAGTTACGGTCTCCTTACATAGCCCCTTATCACACCAGCATAGGACCTAAGTGTAAGGTGTACTAAGGTGAGAGAATCCGAGGGAGGCTCGGCCAACATCGCACGAGTAGTAATTTCTATCAGTTTGAACTTCTCATGAAGGCGATTCCGTTCTAACTTCACACGATGAATTTCGGCTTGGGTTTGGTCTAGAGCAAAGCCCAGTGGTGCTACCTCCTTCCCAAGTTCTGTTAGATGGGCTTCGATCGGTCCAAGACTATTTGGTGAGGCCATCGAATCTTCTTTCTATAATAATTAACCAAGATTTCTTGTATTTAGAGACAATAGTCAAAAAGTTTAGTTTCCAGCGGTTATATTGACCAATGGTCATATAACAGTCAAAACCCAACGGTCTCAAAAAAATAAAATAACACACAAAATTAGTAAACAAGATTTATTCAAAATTTTGGGTCGTTACATTCCAGACTTGGATAAACATTCTCCAGGATGCATTTTACCACACTTCTCATAGGATAGATATTTAGTTTTCTTACCTCCTTGTTTCTTTGATGAATTCTTCCCCTTTGCCTGCCAACTGGACCTCTTATTCTGTTGTTTGTCAAAGAACACCTAATCATCGGCAAACTCCATTTCCACCTTCTCCACACATCGAACAAGTTTTTCATAACTTTTGAATTCACAAGAAGCTAAAGTCCTTCGATACCTTGGATTTAACCCTGAGTAAAAGCAGTTGATTTTACTATCAAGATCTTATTTTAAGTTTGGAGCATACCTTGCTAGTTGAGTGAAATTTGCTTCATAAGCAGCCACTGAATCATCCTCCTGCCTCAATTCTAGGAATTGTTTTTCCATCCTAAGACAATCCACCTTTGGAAAATATTTCTCAAGAAACATAAATTTGAAATGTACCAGTGAAGATCATCAATCTCATCACTATCCCTGATATCTTTCATCATCGACCACCACTGATCTGCTTCACCTTCAAAACGGTATATAGCAAGACTAACCTTTTGATGTTCTGAACACCCCATGACATCAAAAAATCTTCTCCAGCGCTTTAATCCACCCTTTAGCTAACACAGGGTCAGATGATCCTCTGAATTATGGGGGATGTTGCCTCATGAAATGTTCCACCACTGACAAGTTCCTCTGCGGTTGATCTGGCTGATCTTGTGCATGGATACCACCACCATTTATAGCCTGGGTCAACTGTGCCACTACTGCAACAAACTGTTCAGTTCCAATTCCGACCATCTCGGGTTGCTGATTTGGAAGGTTGTCTTCCTCCTGATGTCATCCCAACATAGCTGCTTTGTTTCCTCTGCAGAAAACCATTCTGAACACAGAAATATCTTAGGAGAAGCAACACGGTAATCTTCAAATGCTATATCATTTCAATCATACCATAAGTTAATTTATAATTTAACAATTTTCTAACTCCTAAAGTTGTCTAAACCAACCTCTGATACCAACTATAAGGCCCCGAACTTAAACATTACTTAATATTGAATTATATGAATAATTCACATTGAGGATCTTTTCATGGTTTATAGTTTTAGAGAATTAGGACATAACTATTACATCTAAAAAGATTACAAAGTAGACACTTCTATTAAGTTTCCATAAAATAAAAACTCTTAAAAAGAAACATGTCTAGTTCCATGCTTTAGATAGAATGAATTTCCCTTGATCCCATCCATGACCCTATTCCACATTAAGTCCTAGGAAAAACATTTCAAAAAAACGTGCGGTGAGCATAAAAACTCAGTAAGGGATACAAAAAGAATGAAAACTGTTAGTTTTTCAAAAAAACAAGTAAACCATGTATACTTTATCAAAGTATTACTTTTCACCTTTATGAAGTAGTAAAAACTCTTCACTGAATAAAATATCATTACTTACCCTTTTGTAACCAAAAATATTACCATAAAACCCATATAAAGAACACATAACATATAAAGGAAACTTGGGACATAAACATAATTAAATGGAATAACCATATGGTCAACTTCCACACATATCACTTAATGGAATAGCCATACGGCCGACTTCCATCCCCAATGCATTGGAGGTTATAACGTAACCACCCATTCTAGTATTCATGGCACCACCCGTCATATCATTTATCACATAACCACCCATCAAATGTCCAAGTACCATTATAAAATCATAAGACATAAACCAAATATAATGGTATGAAAACATTTCCACACTTTGATCACAATATATCACTTAAATATATTGACATAACAAATCCATTATAAAAACCATTTTCAATACTAAAATATATAAAAGAGTATATGTTATTTATTTCATTTTAAAAACATTACGACTTGTCGAGGAAGCCAAAGACCAAATAATACTCGCGGCGGCGGAAAAGGTCGTTGTCACCGCATATGTTAAAAGAAACATTCCTTTTTGTTGTTTAGTAAAACGCTTCGTAGAAAAAGATTCCTTTTGTATAAAATTAAAATTCAAAGGGGTTTATACACCGTATAAAAGAAAGCCTTGTATTAGAACAAAATATGCCTCAATGAAAGGATGTTGAGACAAAGTCCCTTACCCCGGGTCCGACTTGACTCGATCATTCTTTAATGTCCTGAATAATAAACTTGATTTAATTTATACTTGCTTAAGAACCTTTTTCAAGTTCATTATTCCTTTTATATCACTTATTACCATGTAATGAAGATTATGTAACCATTTAAGTTAACAACAGTCGTTTTGTCGATATTTGGTTCTTAAGTCGAAAGTGGACTTCTTACAATTACATGTTGTTCGTGTGGTAAAATATCCATTATATAAAGAATTATATTCATGATTTAGATATCATATATATCATATATATCCAGAATATACATGTATTTATAATAGTACATAACATTTAGAGGTAAGAAATGAAATGCACCGTTCATGGAGACGGTAAGCCGTACGTACGCATGAACGCTACTTTCATTTCTATTTCATATTTAATGGGGTAAAATAATAATGATATAAGGGAATATTATAATTCCAGTATAAAATCATATATAATAACATTAACTCCATCCTTTATACATCCCACATATGGAATTAACGAATCAAATCACTTTGAGGGGGCGGTAGTCCGCACTTCCTAAAATGAAGATATCGCGTTTACCCATAATGGAAACCCTAAAGGTATGCCACAAATTAAAAATACAGAAGCTTAAGTAAAACATAAACATATTATATATCATATATAAATATAGTGACATCTTAATGGCCACCTTTGAAGGTGTTATATGAGTGTTGAACAATCATCGTTTCGTGAGGCAGAAATTTGCCATCCACAGAAACAGAATGTTATTTAACCATTAGATGTAGGTGTGTATAAGTGTAGATAGAATAATTCACATAAAAACATCCTAGTATATTGAAGATACTTGTGTTGTTGTAAAATAAATGAATAAAAATATTTTAGGGGGTTGGAGAAGCAAAATAAAACATAAGAACACAAGAGAAAACACTACCTTTAAAACGGGTAACTCTTTTTGATTTGAGCTCAAAGGCTTACTTGGGAAGACTTCTGCCCAAAGTGAGGCTTCTAGGAGTAAGAGAGGGATGTGGAGAGACAAAATGGGCAGTTGTTTTCCGACCCAAAGGCTTGAGAGGTGTGGGTAAGGTGGTAGAGGTGGGGGCCTTTTATAAGAGGAGAGGAGGGGCACTCTTGGAAAGTTAAGAAAGGTTACTTTATTATAAAATGATTTTCGGATAAAAAAGGTCCCAAAATTATATATTTCGAGGATAAGGTGATTAGAGTTATAAATCCACCCATACAATATGTTTTTGACATGTGTAGGTCTTAGATTTTACATTATCTTTTCATTTTATTTAAATCGTTAAATAATGAGGTAATCGATACATCATCATGGTGTCATACATAATTTAATATATTTAATGTCTAAAAATAAAAAAAAAATATCATGACGTAGGAAATATTTTTATATTTACAATGAATATTTATACTCAAAATTATGACTTGTATAACCCCATTTAAAAATTATTTTAGTAAAACATCACATATTTGCGACATTTTTATTTTAACATTAAATAAAATTTATTAATGTCATTTTCCTACCAAAGTGGCTCCATGGGGTCCCCAAGTTGACCCATGGATTTTATTGGTCGTCCATGACACATACAATAAGGGTAGGACATGTTTCTAGGTCATTTCATATCATTAAAACATTATTTTTACCTTAAACTACACTAATTACCTCTAATCGCGATTAATAAACTTAAAAGTTACTATTCACCAAAAACTTATTTTAATCCCATTGAACCAAATTTTACTTCTTAATTAAAACCATGTATTCCGGATTTTTGAAATTCAAAACACAGAGGTGGTAAAATTTCATTTAAACGAAAAATCAGTTTTTTTAAGTACCACTTAGTGGTTTCACTATTCATCAAAAATTCAGGTTTTTCAGAAAAATACCAAACCTTCACCCTAAGCTATATTTGATATTCATAATTCAAAAATTATTTATATTTTAAAAAATTCAAAACATATAAGTTACATTAATTAATTTAATAATTAAATCCCGCTGTCATAACAAATAGCGTGTTTTTATGAAACAATATATATCAAAAGATTGACACTAGTTTAAGTCCAATTTCAATGTGAAATTAATTCCAATGACCAATATTAGATTAAATGGTAAAAATATATTCTAATTTAACTTTAAAACAAATTCAAAAGATTATATAATCATATAAATAAATTAGACTAAAAAGAGATTTTGAATTAAAATACAACATTTTTCACTATTCATTAAAAAAATGAACTTTATTGGAAAAATACCAAAAATTTACACAACGTAAAATTTGATGTCCCTATTCTAAAGAATAGTTTTATTTGGTCCATTAGAAGATATAAGAGTGACCAAAACTATATTTAATGAAGGTTCACCATCAAAAGGCGATAAGTGGACCTTTAGTGAAAATTAGAGTATATTTGCCTAAAATTGAATTCTTTTCGTATTTTAAGCCTTTATCCTTTATTGGATAAATGTGAAAACATTTAACAAACATATATAATCATATTTTAGTTATTTATATTCATTCCCACCAATACAACGACTACGGGTTAACTACCATTTAAAATAATATTATTTTATTACTAGTGTGCAACGTAAGATTTCAAAAAATCTCTTTGTTGCGTATCGGGTATGCTATCGAACATAGCAAACCCTTTAAAGTAAAATTAATATATAATTAGAAAATATTAATAAATATGAAAATGTTTTATTCTTTATTTACTTGGGATGTTACATCACCCCTTTCTTATGTTTCTATTTCCCCACGTTATGAAAAAAGTAGCATGTTTGGTGTGTCTAGAAGGGTATCATGCGTGGAAATTTTATCAAAGATATTGAAGACCTTTTATGGATTAAGATGTTGCTTGTACACTGGAAAAAATAAAATTTATCTTAAAATGACATTTGTTTTGTTAGTTAATGTTTTTTCTAATTCTCTAAAACTCTAAACAAAAAAGATCACAAGAATTTATAATTATGCAATTGTCATTTTAAATACTGTAATTATGAAGAAATCATGTACATGGGGCATCATAATATTCATGTGACGTGAATAAGAAAATCATCATATTTACATCAAATTCAAGTCATGATTAAACCTTGAAGATAATATAAACCTTTGGAAAAGTAACTATCTATCTAAATAACCTTCAATCAAGATAAAAAAGATAAGTATATTCACCCAAAATTGAATAATGGGTACAAAATCAAGTCAATAATTTTTAAATTTGAATTAATGTATTTGTATCTAGGTGATCACCCTTCAATATAAATAAAAACTTAAGAGTATTTACAATGTAAATGAATTGGTAGAAAGTGTATATTTTTATATTGCTGATGATAACACAAGAGAAATGAATTGATGGATCATTATTCTTATAGATATTTTATTTACATCATACCATACATATAAGGTAACATAAATCATTAATAAAAGTATTATTCTCACATAATATCTATTTATGAGATAGATACAATTTTAAAAAATATGATATGATAAGATGATCATGATTGGAACATGAATATTATTAATACAACTGAAAATAATTTACCAAAAGGAAAAACATTATAGAGGTTTTAATAAAAATAATTTTTTAGTTTTTATAAAATTTTGAAATAAAATTCCCTTAAGGATATAAATAAATATAATAAAATTAAATTTTAAATATAATTAATTTTTATTAAAATATTTAATATTAATATTTTTTTAGAAAAATAATCTTGATAAGAATAGAGTAGAAAATAGAAGAGAAATCTTAACAATAGTTTTCATAACTTTTGATATTGTTTTTTGAAAACAACGAAATGTGTCATTTTCAAAAACCATTTTTAAAAGAGAATAAAAGTAATTTTATACATTATATTAAAAATAAAATATCTTAGTAAAGGAACTTTGTAAATAAATTGAGTTAATGTAGAATAATCCCTTATAGGAAAATAGATATTGAAAACTATTTCCCTATAAAAATCATCGGTTTTGACTTAAATAAACAATAAAAGGTGGATGAGGAATTAATATACCCATTAAGTGGAAGGAAAAGGAAAAATAGTGGAATGAAATAAAATATAATAATAGGAATATATTTAGATAGAGAGTTATATAGAATATATCTTCAATAATAGGAATGTGTGAAAAAGAAACCCTTTTGAACAATGCTGTGTGTGAATAATAATTCCATAATGGATGAAAAGAGATCATCAATACAACAAAAATATGACAAAAATTTTAATCTATTCATTTATATATATTTTATTTGAGATATTGAGGAGAGGATATTAAATATATGTTCAATATTTGAAACAATTGGTGACTTGGAAATAAAACCCTTGCCTTAAGTTACAACACAATTTGTATGATCTCCAACCTGTTGAATGATCAAATTATATTAATTTGTTTCATTATTAATAAAAATTTTCATATTCATGTTCATAATTATTTTTACTTTTAATACATTTTTTATTAGGTTTTATTCATTGACTAAATTGATATTGTTTCTATCCATCATTTTTCGGTCATTCAGTTTATAATTTCCAAAAAAATTGTAATATAATTATAATATACAAAGTTCTTTTTAAAAATGGTAAGATATCTCAAAAAATGTGAAGTTAATAACTCTATATAATTCTAGAATGAAGTGAGTCTGATAGGTCATGGAATAGTTCACATTCAGAGAATATTTTTTGATAAGCTTATTTTTTATGGTTAAAAATTATTATGTTTGTTTAATTTTAATTTCATTTTTGTGAAGGATAATTTACCATTTTATAATCCTACACATAAAATTTATTTAATATAAATCTTATATTGGACAATTAAGTTAATTTTAAATAATATCCTACAAATATGTTAGTTTATCAAATCATATGTCTTCATTACGTAGTGTGAAACCACTAGGGGGAATTGTTTTTTTAAAAGAGTTCTAAATAAGGGAAACCCAATATATAATTATGTTTTATAAAAAAATTATATTATAAATAAAATACTATATTTCTTTTAATTTTTAATATTATTTACATTATTGATATGTGTAAGAGGAGAATGGTAATTAAAGGAAACTATCTTTGAAAAACCTATATTTTTTATATAATTGACTTGTGAAAAAAATTACAATGAGAAGTAATAGGTAATATATCATTATTGATGGGATAAAATGATGAAAATATAATGAAAATATAAATTTGGATGATATATAAATTTAGTTTTGAAATATATTTAGTTGAAGAATCACAAATAAAAATTGAGAAATATGTTTGGAAACCCTTAATGTGATATTTTAATAGCCTCTTTTGGATATAGTTTGAAGCTTAAGAGAATGGAATTTTGATCACAAAAGGATCTTAGGGACATGAGATTGGATGTTTATTCAGGGAGTTGGGTAGATATTTTTCAATTAAATAAATTTTTAATTGAGGAGAAATAGGTGGACTATACATGTTTATATAGCTAATGGTGTAAAGTCCCGACCTAGGGTACACCTAAACTGTGCCCCAAGCCGGTGGGTCACATAGCCTCAAGCTCTCCGCCTCTTTTGCTAGAGTATTCCGACTAGAAACAAGTGTATAAAGGTGGTTCTATGGGGAGAATCTACCCTCTTATCAGAGTGGCACAATAGTTGTAATAATAATCATAAAATAGTGGAAGTAAATAAAATGAATAGACATAATAAAAAAACCATGTATGTGTAAATAAACAGTAAGAATAATTAAAGAAGTGGAAGATAAATGCTCAACAACAAAAAATATAATCATAACACCAGAAATGAAGTGTCATACACATGGGCGTATGAAATTTTAAAATACAAAAAGGGGAACTAGGGAACAAGTATACAATCATGATATTTAAAAATCAAAAAATGAACAAAAATACACTCCACTAGCATCTCGAGTGAATGCTCAATCCTCTCCTCCTAATCTCCGACTATAGGTAATCATATAATTAACTTATTGATGGGAACTTTCCATTTTCAATACCTGGACACAGACAATCTTCTTAGGTACCAATGTTATCACGAGTAGGGTGTGAGATAATAATCTCAGAAGGCCACCACCAATAATATCTACATGTAATCTAAGAATCACTCATAGATAAACATTTTGTAGGTATAAGCAGAAAGGAAAAACAATACTAAAATAAATATCCAACCCTCTTGGGTTCTTATGAGATACCTGGTGGGTCTATAATATTCAGATCATTTCCAAAAGGAATGTTCGAATAGTCACTATATATATAATATTAATATATATAGTTTAATTATATATTTCATCCACCTATATGAACCAAGTACGGGAGAACATAATTGGAAATATTCCTAGAGTACTAGTTTCAGGCTAGACCGGGGCATAACTTAAACATCCATAACTAGTATACCATGCCTATAAACTCAAGAAATCAGGTACATGCCCTATATCCCAATTAGAGTGTGAGGAGTCATTCACTACACTCAGGATGGTGAGTAAGCCATCATGTATTAACTCTAACAAAGAAATATGGCATGTCCAGCCCAATATCCTAATAGTGTCAATGTTGTGAGATGTCATGCTCAACACCCGATGTATGAGAGTGTGATACCGGCAAGATTAACTATTCCCTTACCATCATACAACAACCTCTATCATGGAATAATTGTATTTATAATATGATATATAATGAAAAATCTTGTATGCATTTTATTAGCCAAGTTCGATTATATACAAGGAAATAGATTCTAAAAGGATAATTTAGTATAACAGGAAATAGATTATTGCATTCCATTTATTAATTTCATGAGTGGGAAAGTAATACGTCATGTAAAATCCATTCCATATAATCCATTTCACTCAAACTATTTTAAGTTATTTTAAAAAAGGGAAACTATAATGAATAGTACATCATTTATAAAACCAATACATTTAAGTCATTCAACATGGAATTTCAATTAATAGAGCTTAAGTAGTAATTTAGATATGTTCCTTGGTTAAATATGATAATTTAAAACATGCAAAAATCCAAACATATGTTAGGCCAAAAACCTAGGAGGTGCTTTGGTCTCTTATAACAATTACATACCAAGGGAAATTCAAACAGGGATCCTTGTAAAATAATCGGACGGTGATTCAGGTAGTTATCCAATTAACCATATAGGGAAATTTGACATGGGACACCCAAGGGGTGTCCATAGATGGAGTCAATTACTTCTAGTTTATGAAACAAGGATCAATGAACATTTATCAAGGTAGAGGGATAAATTTGACATAAATAACTGAAATAAAAGGAGATTATTGAAAAAATCCGATGTGTGGAACAGTAGAATAGTTAAGAGGAATAAACAATCATGGGTAATATGATGTGACCACCTACCTAAAGGTTGAATACGACCCTTTTCTTGATATCGACCTAATATTTGAAGAAGGTTTGAAGAGATCTAAGAAATGGTCCAACACTATGGATATTGGGAAATTGATATTACACCTAAATCGAATGATAGATCTGAATGAAAAATTATATTGGAGGTAAGAGACTAAAGGAACTTATCAAGACAAATCCAATGTTTCTGATTTATCTCAATTTGGACTTCTGTTGGAGAAGTTACATTGGTGCCTAACTTGATGATAATTTTGAGATGCAGGAGGAATAAAACCATGTTCCACCGCTCGAGGAAGAGGGTGGAAAATAAAATATTTTTTTAGTTTAAGTGACAAGAAAAGTTTAATTTCACCCTAAAACATGAGGGCATAATTATTTGGAACACTGTTTGAAAACCATGTTAAAACCATGCAGAAGTTACTACTATAAGAGGTGTACACCAAAAAATTTATCTAACTATGTGAAAACCATGAAAAAGGGTCGTTCCAAAATGTCGGCAGCACCACACTACTATGTGATTGGGCTCACAAAGTTTCATAAAAACCACACAACCTATAAGTGTTCACTATTTTCTGTCACAGAGTTTTAAAAAAACCATGCGGGATGGGCAAAATTGTTTTCTCTAATAGTGCGGGCCAGTCTTTTCTTCACATTTTGGAATCCGGGCTCCAAATGATCCCTGAACGAACCCATGACATACTTTATATGATTAGGTATCATTATAAGATCCATTTAAGAAATTTTAATTGAGAAAAATGATTGGTGCCTTCGTAAAAATATGGGCCATTACAACCTACACTCTTTAAAGCAACTCATCCCTAAGTTTCACTTTTGAGGGTAAAGAGGTATCATAAGAGAATTGCTATGGCCATTGAGCTTGTATATTAGGTTCCAGTTCCCAGGTATTGTCTTATAATCTTCCATGCTAACACAACACCCGTAATGATGGAAGATACCTTCCTCACAGTGTCTTCAACTCTGATCAACAGTACACACTAGATACTCCGCGAAAGAAGCATATACATCCAATTAAACATCATCAATATAAAATAAATTTGACCGGTTAGGATGATATTGAAAAAAATGAAATATGTGAAAAACATCATGCATTGACCAGTATCTCTGAGGAAGCTCCAACCGGTAAACCACTGGCCCGATCTATTCCATAACCTAGAATGGTCCAATGATCATCGGTGAGAGATTACCCTTCTTCCCAATAAATCTATGCTCTAACCTAGGTGAGATTCACAAGAAAATTGGGTCACTAACCTCAAAATCAAGAGTTCTTCACCATCTATTGGCATATGACTACTATCTGGACTGAGCTATCATCATGTGATTTCTGATGAGCTTGACCTTATCCGAAGTCTCTTCCATATGATGTAGTCCATACTTAGTTACCCCTACCTCTAACTTACATAGAGTTGAGAAGAAATCCCTACCGTATAAGGATTCATAAGAATCCATCTTTATGATAGTATAAAAGATATTATTATAACAGAACTCAAAGAAGGGAATGTGTTTCTAATAGGAACCCCAAAATTCAAGGAAATATGCACATAATATTACCTCTAGATCCTAAATAGTATGATGCATCTTTCCATATATTTGTAGGTTATAGGCTGTACTCAAAAGTACCTTGTTCCCAATACCCTATGTAACTCCTACTAGAATCATGATCTGAAATGAACATCTATACCATAAATGAATGAATAATGAAATCCATGAATATGTACAACATCTTGGACATACATAATTTCTATATTGTCTACTATGAAATTCCATCACACATGTAAGAGGTGTACAATCTTCGTGAGACAATCAATGAAACCCTAAAATCTATCGTTTCCTTAAGGTGATTTGGGTATACTAGTCATGAAATCCATCAAAAACATAATCCCATTTCCACTCAGGAATGGACAATGGTTTTAAAAGCCATTCTAGACATGAATACTCTTCCTTCACCTACTGAAGGGTGGAACATCGAGTGATGAAACAAGAAGTATCACATTTCATACTAGGCCACCAATACTAGAGTTGTTTTTCTTCATACGTTTTGGAGACACTGGGGTGAACCCCCCATGATGAGGCATGGAATTCCGACATCAAATCCTCTATTCCCATGGAACAATAAGGCATTATCCCTGTCCAAGGTCCAACCTAAAGATGTATCATCATGTGAGACACTTTCCCCCAGGACATGGAATTTAGGATCAGATGTATTCCTTAATCATAAAAATTATAAAATATTATAAGTCACATCTAATTCCGATAATATAGTCTAACCATGGTCCCCCTAAACCGCAATGTGCATCTCTGAGAATAAGTCCATAGTATTATATTCTTCACTAGATTCCAGAACCACCTATGTCTGAGTATTCCAAATCCGAGCATCAATTATAGAATTGCATTTACCAGGAATATAAGAAAGCTCAATATCAAATGACTTTAGCCACTCCACACACATGAATCATCTAAGATTCATGTCTCTCTATGTAAATATTCACTTGAGGATTTTTTGATCAATGAATACCATAAAAAATTCTCTTAGATGATAGTGTTTCTAATAATGTAATTCATGCACTGAAACATCTCACTCAAGGTCATATGTTAGGGAATTTTTCACATGAGGCCTCAACAAACAAGACCTGTACACAAAAACTCACTTGTATTACTTTAGAATAGCTCCAAGACCAATAGATAATTCATTCACGAGACTAAACAACCTAACCAAGTACTCGTAGAAAACATAATTACTCCTAAAATATTTGTGAGGTATGTTTGAGGAACTACCATGAAGATTTTTATAGCCCGATCTCAAATCTATCTTTGAGAACAATTTTGATCCTACAAGCTGATCAAGGAGGTTTTCTATTCTAAGAAGTGGATACAAATGTTTGATTTTGAGCTAGTTAAAATGACAATAATCCACATAGATCCCAAGGGTACTGTATTCCTTCTTATAAAAAAAGTACCAATAATCCCCAAGGAGAAGTGCTGGGGTGTATGAATACAAATCTGAAACACTCCAATACATGTGAAAAAATAGATTTTCATAACCCTTTGTTGTCCAGGGAAACTATGGATATCTAATATATCAGATTACACAACCTTTGTTACACGACTACTGATTGTGTAGCTTGCACATCCCATTCTCCCTTATAAACATGCCTACTACCCTCTAGTGATGTAAACATCACATTGCGATGATGAAAGTCAATATGGGATCAATAGGGAACTAAATAGTCCATCCTGATGATTATGTAAAATATCATTATGTTGATGGAAAAAAGATTCCATATGAAATGGTGTCTACCTATATAAAGGGGTGAATCATTACAGTAGACTATTTCCTTTGATCTGATACATAATAGGGTATCAAGCAACATATTACCATGAATGTGTTCAATCAAGAGGTTTAGAATATCAGTTGTTGCCTCATTTATAAAAGAGTGAGATGTGCCTATGTCAAATAAAGTTGACACTAATGTAGAGGCTACTAGAGTAATACCTCGTACAGCAGAAGGTCTGGTGCTCCTCTCCTCCAACATAGGCAATAATTCATGCTACTGGATTGTATCATGGCCTTGATTGACTTCCTGATTACCCTAAGCAAGCCTGCTCTACTGGAACTAATAACCATAAGTCTGAATGCCTCTACCTTGACCTCCACCTAACTCTGATCATCTATTGGTATTCCAGCCTCCTGCCTAATGTGATCCTACTGATCCCACTCTTGATCATGGAGTAGGAGAAGATCCACGCTCACTAGGCCCTGATGGGATAGTCCTACAAAAGTGCTGGATGTGACCTATCATTCTGAAACCTCTATACTCCACTGGATAATGTAGAATCTTTGGTTTTGTATGTCCAAACTTCCTGCACTAGCGATAGATCAAGAAGCTTTTTTCATAAGAAATATGACTATTTCTACCTTCATGAGTAGCCTCAAAATACCTTTTTATCTTAGAATAATGAACCCTAGATTTAGGTGTTAAACTTCCTAAACTCACACCATTATCTTACCATTTTTTTTATCTATATTGGGGGATTGTTTGACAATTTATAAAATAGTTCACAACTCAAACACATTGAACTACAACCTGATGGTGTATTCCATCTCATCCTTGAATCACCTAGTGGTCATCATATCATCCCCCACTAGATTAGAAGTGAAACATTCCATATCAGTAAACTGAGTAGAGTATTTTATAAGAGATATACTTACCTACTGTAGGTTCATGAATTCTCTAGATCTATCAGTCCTCAGATTCTTGGGGAAAAAGTATTCATAAAATATTATCTGTAAATCATCCCAGATCATATCATGATGTCAATCCACCTATCTGATAACATCCCACCACCTATTGGCAAAATAATGTAGAATATAAGCTATCAACTTGACCCTCTTCTATAGAGGAATCTATAGATGCTCAAATATATAAAGGATTTAACTAATCCAAGACTTCATAGCATGTGGTCCTTCATCCCCCCAAAATATGGGAGGATGCTGCTCCTTAAATTCAGAAGTCGAATCTACTATACTCAAGAAGGTTAAACTAAACCTTGCATAGTCTGCAACATATATAAGAATCCATCTTGGATCTGGGCATCAATGCCCATTTCTGGAACTGAAAGAGGTTCTATAGGTGGTACTATGGGAGGAATCATTGGATACATAAGTCCTACCACCTTATGTTCATGGTCATCACTGCCTTGATGGTGTGAAACTAGAGGAATTCTAGGATACATAATTCTTCAATGCCAAAAGAATTCCTCAAAAGTGATTTATGAAAGTAAAAAGGTTGTAGATTAGAAACTAAGATAACTATAAATCCTTCCTATAGAAACTATAATTCCTCTATAACTTCTCAAAAAACTAGGTCTAGATGTTATAAAGATACCACAACAAGACATCGTATCATAATAGATACCACTACTCACTATTAATGTCAAACTCATTTCTAAGTCTCTATGTTAGATCTAGACAAGATGTATATTTCAATTTGGGAATCTTGTTCATTTTAAAACTATGATTGTTAAAGTATTCAAATCTTTTAGATTAGTTTAATCATGTGGTTTTCCATTTTTTGAACTATAATGTCCCATAATCCTTATAAACCAAATAACGTCATTTAATTAACCCACACCATAACATGTTCCAGATCATTTTACCAGTGGTCCATAGATCAACTTGCCACAATTCACTACTTAAGGGGTATAATTTTACATATTCATGAAAACAATATTAGGTTAAGGGAGAGATTTTAAGGAGAAACTATGTTTTCCAATCCCTATAAGAAGTTTTGGGACAATTCAACACATATTCAAATCCTTACCAATATGAAATAGGCAAATGCATGCTAAGGATAAATGTGATGCGGAAAATTCATGTAATATTTCTCCAAGTGTGACTAATTAAGATGCATGATCTAATTAAAAGACCTTATTTCATCAAGATTAGGTAGATGGTATCATCATTTCAATCATAATAATACCAGTAACATCATAACTCAAACGCGTCACCCAATGATGAAGTCATATCAACTATAAAAAGTATAATCGATAAATGTAATTTCCCAGCTTAGGTACTTTGTGTTTCCCCTTTACATGGTTTTTCTACATCCAGGAACATGTTCAATTCTAAATTTCTTTAACTCCTAGTATCCTTTCTAATACCAAAATAGTAATACAATGGAAAAGAATGCTCTGATACAACTTTGTAATGTCCTGATTCGGGGTCCAATCAAACCGTGGCCCGATCTGTTGGGTCACTTAGCCTCAAGCGCATCTCCCCATACGCTAGAGGCTACCAAGTATCAGCGAGGGTGTAAAGGTGGTTTGATGGGGTGAACATACCCTCTTATTATACTGTCACAATGGTTTCAATAAAAAGCATATAATAGTGGAAGCTGATAATATAAATATACAAAATCAATAAATTGAAGAATCAAAAATTAACAGTCATATTAATTTAAGAAGTAGAAGATAAAATATGAAAAATTGATAATATAATTAAAATTACACAAAGTCAGTGTCATATAAATAGATTCATGGAATTATGATATAGAAAAAGGGAAACATGGGAACAAGCATACAATCATTCCATATAAAAATAAAAAAAATAAAAAAAAGCTACTACACTAGTATCTTGAGCCGATCCCGATCCTCTACTCCTAATATCTAACTATTGGTAATCATATCAATAACCTGTATAAGGGTTCTTGAACTTATCAATACCCATAGATAGGTAATCTTCTAAGGTACTAAAGGCATCCTGAGTAGGGTGTGAGATGAAAACCATAGTAGTCCACCACCAATGGTGTCTACTTGTAATCCAAGAAGTGCTGGTATCTAAATAGTGTGCATGTATAATAATAAATAAAATATTATACTAAAATAAATAACCAATCCACTCAGGTTCTTATGGGACACATTGTGGGTCTACCTACTTCAGCACATTTTCAGAAGGAATGTCTGAAAAATCCCTATATATAAATAGTAGTAATATATATAGTTTAATTATATATATTGTATTCACCTATACGTACCAAGTATGCGTGGATGTGAGTGTCCATAGAACTAGAATAATTATTGGTGGATGGACCAGGGAGTAACACACACATCCTTGACTAGTCTAATGAGCCAATAAGATCAAGAAATATGGTATAAGCCATACCTCCCAATAATATTTTGAGACTTCAGGCATGATAATCAGAATGGTGAGTGAGCCACCATTTCATCACCTAAATAAAGGAACGTGGCTCGTCAAACCCAACATCCTAATAGTTTCAACAGTGTGAGACATCATGCTCAACACATAATATAAGGGATCTTGATACCATCATGATTAACTATTCTGTTACCATCTTACCACAAAATCTATAAATGAATAATTGTATTTATAAAATAATACATATGAAAAAACCTATTATGCATTTCATTATCCAAGTATCATTATATACAAGGAAATACATTCGATAAGGAGAATTTAGTATAACATGAAATATATCACTTCATTCCATTTATTCATTTCATTAGAGGTAAATAAATCCACCATTTAAAATTCATTATATATAATCCATTTCCCTCAAACCATTTTAATTCATTTATGAAAAAGGGTAGCCATCATGAATAGAAAGTCCTTTATAAAACCAACCCATTTAAGTCATTTAACATGAAATTTCAATTAACAAAGATTAAGTGGACATTTAGATAGGTTCCTTGGTTAGATATGGTAATTGAATACTTGTGAAAATCTAAATATATGTTTCACCAAACACCTAGGAGGTTTTTTGGTCTCTTATATTACACACCAAGGGAAATTTAAACTAGGAACCAAGATGAATGGTTAGAAGGCGATTCTAACATTTACACAGTTAAAGGGAAACTTGAATTGGAAGACCCAAGAGGTTTCCATAGATGGATTCAACGACTTACAATTCACTAAACAAGGATAAAAATCATGTATCAAGGTGCCGAGATCAATTTGACATAAAGAAATAAAATAAAAGGAGGTGCCCAGAAAAATCCGGTGTACGGATCAATGAAATAGCTATAAGGTAATAAAACTCATCAAGAAAATTATGCGACCAACTAAGTCAAGGCCTTAGATGACTCATCGGTCGATATCATCCTCAAATTACAAGAAATTTTTAAGATATATGAGAAACGGTCCAAAGCCTTGAAAATCTGGAAAATGATCTTGAACCTAAATAGAGTGATATATATTAATAAAAAACTATACAGGAGGTAAGAGGCAGGTAGATCTTATAGATATGGATCCAATTATTCTGAATGATCTTGATTTTGACTTCAGATGAAGAAGTTACATGGGTGCCAAGATTGAGGACATTTATTAGCTACGAGAGGAATAAAACCATGTTCAGACGCTAGAGGAATATGGTGGAAAAGAAAATCAGTTTTATGTTTAAGTGACAATAAAAATTGTAATCTCACCTAAAAACATACGGGAGCATGGTTTAGGCACACAGTTTGAAAACTGTGCGCAAGTCACTACTATAAGATGGGAACACCACACTGTTAGTGAAAATATTTATCTAACTGTGTAGCCTATAGGTCTTCGCTGTCTACATTCTCACATTTTCAGACACACTATGTGGGTGGGGAGGCACAATTTTCTTTAACCTATTCACTTAGTATTTTCATACCATTTCGTGGATCTGGACTTTCAAGGATCCCCAAATTCACTTGTGACCTCCTTTACTTGATTATGTATCATTATAATGGATATTTAAGGAATTCAAATTGAAAAACAAATGATCCATACCTTCATGAAAAGATGGTTTGTTGTAAAATAGGATGGGTATTTTAGAATAACATATTGATCATTTTATCATATAGGATAAAGAATACATATAATATTGATTACTATGAAAAATATTGGGTTTTTTATGAAAAAATAAGAATTTTTATACATTAAAACCTTCTAGAAAAAGAATGGAATCTTATAAATAGTTAATTATATGTTAGGAAAAATAGATTTTTATTAGAATAAAACATAACTTTGGTTACAAAATTTAAAATATAGGGTTATTATTTAAAATTATTATTTTTAAATGCATTTTTACTCATTGAATTTATTTGTTGTTGTAGAAATATTCTATAACATTTTTAGTTGTATTTATATAATTAGGATTTTATAAAAGTTATTATATTTTTAAAACCATATTTTTTACTACTCACCAATAAAATAAACTTTTAATGAAAAAATGAATATATTCACTATAATTTTATTTTGACATTTTGACTATAAATATGAATTCCATTTTATTAATTTAAATTTCTAATATTTTGAAATTAAAATTTTAATTAAAATCTTATAATTAATTCAAATCCATTTTATTTTGAATAAAATCTATTATTTTTGTTATGAGTGGTTACATTTTTATTTGTTACTATCTATTAATTATTATACAATTGTTAATTAATTATGTTTACATGCATAAATTATATATTTTATATAATTTTAATTCTAATTAAGTGAAACCAAATTTTTGAATACATAATTGAAAATGATTTTTAGTACAATAAACATTTTACACTATGGTTACAATGATATTTCAATGATCATTTTACATTTCTAAAAACTACATTATCAAAATTTTATATCCATTTTGTGAAAATAAGACACTGTACACATGAGAATTAAATTTTCAAATAAAAAGAGAAAATATTTATTAATATTATTTTATTATAAGACATATTACTTTATTGTTTTAAATGGAAATTTTTAGATTAAAAAAATATTACACAAAATATGATCAAAAAAATGTAGATATTAAAATAACTATATTGTGAATGAAAAATTCATGATAAATTATTATTTTTGTGTAAAAGTGATATTTCACCATCCATCATATGTTTCACATAAAAATTCATATAACATTACTTTCAATGGTTGTAAGTTAAAATTTTCTTACTATAAAAATATGTATCATACAATATCAATAATTGAATTATAAGGAATTAATTACCATGGTGATATGAAAATAATACTATTAAAAAAAATAACGTAGTTATGAAATAAAAATTTATTTGTAAAAAATAATGAATACCTTAAAATAGATTTTATAATACAATTTTAATAAATAATAATAATTCTTAAAATTAAATTATAATTTAAAATTTTTAATGAAAAATATATAAAGTAAAAAACTTGGTGTCATATATATATATATATAAAATCATGGTTAATATCATTAAAATAAAAATAAAATAAATACATTTAATAGTTACATATTTAATTTAAGAACAAAAAATTTATAAAAAAATATTCATTTGAATCTTGAGATATTATATTAGTACATTTGAACATAGTGACATGTTTTATTTGAGATGTATAATTTCAATAGTGGCTTCCTATACATGAACATTATGATGAGACTACTTATCCATATGAGTAGTTTTCTATAATTTACTACTATGTATAGAACTTCATGTTGTTTTAGACATAGAGAGACTATGTTTTTATATGTCATCTGGGAGATTCTACCATATAAGGGTTTGCATATCATTTCACATTATTTTTTTGATATTCACTAAATAAGATAAAAAATAAAGAGATGAGGGTAGGTAACTTAAATGTAGTATTCCAACCATAGATTAATATTTAGAAAGAAGTTTTTTTTGTTTATATACATTTTCTGTTATAGGGAGAATAGTGGTAATTGATAGATTTCATTTGTGGATAAGAGAGATTTGAAATAGTGATTAGAGGGTTGTTAGTGTCAGACCTTTTTAGGGTTATTTACCAACCCATGGTAAGGAGTATTATTGTAAAAGAATATCTTGATATAGGGACTAATGAAGTTACTAATTATGTTCTCATCTCCATCCTTCTCCATATTAGGCACTGAGAGTACACAATATTTACCCTACAATATGTTTAAAAAAAATCTAGGATAAATTTTTTCATGTAGTGGTAGGGGTCATAGGTATTTTGGGATCCATATAGTGTGTTTAGGTCAGTACATTTGATTAAATAGTGTTGCAGTGAGTGGAACTTTGATATAGGATAAAAAACTTACTTATCAACAACAAGTGATGAGTACTAGAGGAGGAAAATACAATTTGGTTTAGAGTTAGTCTATGGATTGAGGGGGACATAATATTTTTATCCTCATTTACCATTACCACCTAGAGGTTCGTGGTGGTGGAATGGTAGTCTAAATTGACCAAAGCATGCTAGAAATGGTATAATTATTTAAGGTCAGGTAGATCAAGGCTAATTATATATATATAAGTTTATTAAGGATAAGAAGCCAATGAGAGTTGAGGTTATCATATGTAACATTATTTATTTATATTCTCTTAATTATATCTTTAGAGATATGTTGATATGACATTATTTTATCTCAAAAAATACCATAAGAGGACTTGAACTTTCTATGAGAAGGCTAGAGAGGCCAATGACCCTATATGCTTTAGTGGGTGAGAGATGGATCTTAACACAGGGGTTTTTGAGGATGTGACCAAGTTCTTAGTTTTGATTGGATGACATGAGTTTTATTATATTAGGTATGGAAACTGTATGATGAAATTCTTGGAATTAATTGGTTATCATCCTTTTGGATTCTCTGGATAGTTTTTATTAAGCACACTTAAACCAGTTCTAGTGGGGAGTTTACATTAGATATAAATACCTTTTCTTTTAGATGATTCATTATAAAAAATAGTCTATTTCTTCTCAATTGTTTAGTATTTTCATATATGTTATTTTTATGGATTATTAAATGGTTTGTAAAGTAGTGAAAGAGTGTGCTAAAATATTTCCTAAAGAGGTAGTTAAGATTCTACCTTTTTGGGAGGTAGAGATTAACATAAAACCTATTTTAATGATTTTACAATTTATTCATAACCCTAATTGTTGGATCTAATTGAACTCTACGAGTTGCGGGTTGAAATTTATAATTTTCTTCAAAAGAGAGTAATTCACTCTAATACCTCACTATACAGAACTCCTATATTGTTTATAATGAAGGTCGATAAGAGCTTAATGTTTTTATTATCATTTATTGAATCAAGTAAACATAAATATAATGTGTCCATTACCTCATATTAATAATTTGTTGAATCAATTTTGATGATATCAAGCATTTTCAAAGATCAATCTTAGGTGTGGGTATCATCAAATTTATGTTTAATATGAATATATTTCAAATATATATTTTTATTATTGATATAGGAATTATGAGTTAGTTTTTATTCCATATGTTGTGATTAATTACTTAAAATGTTTCATGAGTTTTATGAACTGAGGAATTCATCCTTAACTAGATATATTTATAACAGTATTAATTGATGAAATTTTGGTTTACTCATGAGATTATTAGGATTCAACATATCACTTGTGAGTATTTTTAAAGACTCTCAGGGATCATGGAATTAATTATAATATATCAAAATTTTATTTTTTTATCTTCTATGTTATTTTATGGGGTCTTGTTATATCTATGGAAGGAGTATTGGTTAACATAATGAAGGTGGTTGTAATATTGGATTGAGAACAACCGTATAGTGTATTATAGGTCAAAATCATATTAGGAATGGTAGTTTATTATTAGTGCTTTGTTCCCATATCTTATATATAAATAACCATTTTTTCAATATTGACTTTGAATGGAAATTTTTTTCTTTAGATAAATTAGTTTAAAAAATCATTTGATATTTTAAACGACAATTTAATTGAAACAACTATTCATAGATTTCTAGATGAGGCTATAGTTTATGAGGTGTATTTTGATTCTTTTTTATAAAGGATTTAATATGTTATAATGAAATATTATAAATTTAGTACTTATGGTCTTGGTAATTATAGACATTTGAAAAAATATATTGCATGCATTATTTATAGTTATCTGTGGTGGGATTCACCCTAATGTATTGGAGGCATTATTTTTTAGAAAATGATTAATGGTATTTACTATCCAATAAAGTCTCCAATATATATTTTCTCAGAGAGACCAAAATTTATGGAAATATCAATGGGTTATATTTATTCAGGACTATGATTTTGTGATTTATTATGCCCCTAGAAAGGGTAATTCCAGTTATGATACAAAGAGTATGAAATATTTACATGGAATGGTTTAAGAGGATTAAGATGTGGGGAAATATATTAAGGATTTACCTTCTATACATTTAGATAATTGGGAGGTTGGTGGATGAGTATTATTATTCAATGTATAGGAACTTATTATATTATTCAAATTATTAATGATGTATAGTTTGGTGACCTATATTATGAGGCATGGAATAATCATATCATTAATATAATGTAATAAAGTGATAGACCAAAGGAGAGTTGTATTACATATTATATAATTGAATGTTTTTTTTGTTCTCTGGGATGAGAGGAGAGAGGTGTTATGGGTGTTTCATCATTCTTGATTGGTAGATCATCCTTGAGTGGGGGTGATGTATGATAATTCAAAAAGGATATTCTGGTGTCCAGGTATAGAATTTGACATTTTTTCATTTTTAGTGTGATGTATCACTTTTCAATGGGTTATGAAAGGCTATCATGTTACTCCCTAATTGATTAAAAAACTCAACATTAAGTGGTGGAAAAATAATCATATATAAATGGATTTTGTAATTGGTTTAACTCATAAAACCATGGATTTTAATATCATTTGGATTTTTCACGAACCAACCCAGGTCGACCCTGAACCGGTTACCCGAGCTGGTCTGCGACATGGCCCGAAGGGTGTTCCCGATCCCCACGGGTTGGAAACCAGTTTCAGACATCAAAATTTAACTTTTGGGAACGATTTGGCCCCCGAAAAAAAGATAAATAGATAAAAAAAGCTGACGATAAAAATGAAAACTAGCAGCGAATGAAAATAAAACCGAACATACCTCCTTGTGACTTTATAAGTCACCACCCAACTCAGACTCAATCCTGCTCCAACACTGAGTAGATGAACCAGGAATCTGAACAATAAATGAACCTACAACTAAAAGAATATGATAGGAATGAGCACTGAGATGATCAGTAGGGATTCCAAACTAAACAACAGAATCCAACGTTTTTATTCCCGAAACAATCCAATGAAACATGTTTGAAATAAAAATATAAAAGTAGGGCTTTCACATTTGAAAGTAAGAAAAATATTTTCCCCATTTAAAAACCCAATACATGATACATTCCATTTTCAAAATCATTTGTCATTTTATAAATAAAATCCAAAACAAAATATACTAGAGCTGAGCTCGATTAAAACAAGTAAAAGTGAAAACTAAAAATAAAATAGTGCAATGGAAAGTAAACAAGAAATGTAAATAATCCAGTAACCATGGGTGGTCCTAAACATCCCTAGAAGACCCATTGATATACTCGGTTTTGGAACCACCTGTCGGCATATGGTGATTCTCTTAATCCTATTACCAATTGGACGGTCTAAACTGACCAATCCAGTGGAAAAAATCGCTTGGCCTAAAAACCAATCCAGGGGGTACCAACCCGTCTAATTAGGGTTGATCAACAACTGTCACTCAATCATCTAAAAGATTCCCAGAAACTCATGGTGGTTATAGTAGTACAATTTAAGTAAGAAGACCTTTTCATGCGTGACTAATATCACCGCACTTGCCTTCCCCAAACATGGACGCTTCCTATGCATTCACCCATAAAGGGTTACTCTAGACTGGAGCACCCCCAAATACACATTCAGACATTTCACATTAATAATGTTCCAACTGGGCCATCAAAACACATAAGCATTCAAACCATCTTTTAAAACACTTTAAGTTTCCAACCTGGCATTCACATTTTCCGAATCACATTCTTTTCAAAAATAACCATAAAACATCACCTTTAGAAGTACCAAGCCACATGGGCCTCCATGTTTACACACCCAAATACATTTACCAAAATAGTTCCAAATCATTTTTAAAACCATTTCCATGTATACTATATCAAACAGGCCTTAAAAACTTTAGAAATGAATCATTTCCCAAAATGACCCATAGTTCAAACATTAAAGAACACATTCGAAATAATTTTAAAGTAACATTTAATACCAATTCACTATTTAGAAATTAAAGATCCATTCTAGATGGAAGATAAATGGAGAGAGAAGAGAAAACATTTGAGAAATCAAGGTTCCTGTAGCACATACATTTCCGACCCACTCTAAAACATGTTTCAAACCAAATGACCAAACATTAAAGGACCCATTATAAACCATGTTTTCCAAAATGTCTCCACAAAACCCACCATTTATCATAAAACCATGTTCTACTATCCACCTCACTTAGAAAGAATAAATCAACCCAAGCGCGACCATACAACTCCTTTTAAAACATTTTCATATAATCACACAAAGCCATAAAAGAACCTAGTTGAACATGCCATATTATGTTTGCAAAACAACTATTTATCGTCCCAACATCGCTAAAGCTATACTTTTCATAAAACCCCTGAAGTGCGATAAAACAACAGATTTCACACCAATATCCATGAAAACCTATTTTTAGAAAATTAAATGGACTCCAAAACAATGTAATAAGGAAACCATGGGTGCCACGGAGGTGCAAACATTATTTAAGAAAAATTGGAAGCATGAAAGTGCCTTGGAATTAATCAAGAAGGGAAAAGTTGTGTTCGCCTACCTCAAACCAAGCGTGGATGAAACAACACTTCAGAGAAAGGAAGGACAACCACCCATGCACCAATAACACACCTAAAACAAGGAGGTAAATGTGCGCATCAACAACCGAGTTGTTGGGACTCGGCCGAAATAAATAAAAACACCAAAAGGAATAAAATAAAAACACCAAAGCACCAAAATGACACCAAAAACTATTTTCAAAAAACAAACACTTGCTTTAAAACCACAACCAACTACTCACATAATTTAAAGAATATAAAACAAGCCCCTTGAAACCATAGAACCCCTTTCCAAAACATTTCACACATTAATTAAGTCCCAACATTACTCAACCAAACATACTAGACCATGTTCACAAATAGACAATTACCATCACACCATAATTAGCGCAAAACATTTAATGAAATCATCCAATTAAAATTAGTAAAATAATATAATTTAAAATAAACACCCAATGTGACAATACTCTAGGCATTGCACATAAGTAACCTTAAAAATCTACTTTTCACAAACTGAAACACTTCCAAAAATCTATAATAAGATCAAAAAGGGTGTAAAATAGATACCAACTTAAATAAAAACACCCCAAGATGAAAAGAAATGTAGCTGAGCGGGGGAGGGGTTTAGCGCGCACAAGGGTAAGGTAGCTGGAGGCCAGGGATGCTAGGGCAGGTTAGTCACACCGTAGCTAGATTCTAGAGAAGAGGGGTACATGTTCGTAGGAAATCCTACGATCGAGGAGAGATACATGGGGGGTCGGCTGGCCAAAGGTGTGGAAGAACTAGGGAAGGCCTGGTGAGATCGAGGATGGGGTGTGGAGGAGCGGAATGATGAGGTCGGGTGTCGAGGGTGGGCCAGATGCAGACAGAGGTGCTGGGTGAGTTGGATGCATGTGGGGCAAGGCTGGCCAGAGGCTGGAGGAGGTCGGCTGGTTGGATTGGCACCAGATCACGGGAGGGGGTGCAGAGGGAGTCTGACGGTCCGCAAGAGGTGCGGGGGTCCAAGGAAGAGGGAGGCTGTGAGCGGGAGCCAGTCAAGAGGGTGAGGAAATGTCGGTTGAGTCGGGGGGGGGGGGGGGGGGGCTTAGAGGGGGGAACTAGGGTGCATGCATACCGATGAAGGGGAGGGGGGGGGGGGCTACAATGGCTTAGAGTGGGGAACCAGGGTGTGCACATACAAATGAAGGGGAGGGGGGACACGTAGGTAATGGGGAAAGGGGGAGAGAGGCGAGAGTTAGGGTTAGTTAAAAAAATAATTTTATGTTATAATAATAATAATATTAATAAAAATATTATTATTAAAAAATATATTATTATTATTATTATTAAATATTTTATAAAATTATGTTTAATTTAATTTAACCTAATTTAATTATTTTTTTTTTATTTTTTTCATTTACCATTTAAATTAATTCATTTATTTATTTCGAAAACTGGGGAAGTTGCATAGCTCGCCTGCAATCCAAAACACGGTTGGGAAAACTGCGCCTGAACCATGCTACCTGGTACTACCCGCTTGTAGGTTCATGGCACATAGTTCTATAAACTGTGCACGAGTCGCACGCCATAACTCCGACACACCGGGGCATTCGTGCAGGCACCACGCAGTTACTCCTAACCACGCGGGATGACCGTGAAATAGTGGGAAATAAATTTTCTGAAACACAAAATAGTAATGAAAGTAATTAAAAATAATAAATCAGTTAGGTCGAGGTGTGACAATTCTCCCCACCACAGACACTTTCTGCCTCCAGAAAGCACAAATCCGTACACTTGTCAAGAATTGAGTCCATACCCAAAAAAAACCAGAAGAACCGAAGAAAACTGAGAATCTCAAGATGAATTTACTATACACATGTCACACCCGACCGATTCAAGAGAAAACTGAAGCCCGAGGTTGAGGGGAGAACACAAAGGGGTTCTCCCCACCATAAGAACGCAAAGAGGGCAAAAATTTAACATCCAAACATACCACCCCAAGAAGGGGGGTGGAACAGAACTCCCAATCGATCCAAAATAACATCTATAGCATGAGTGAACAACACCTCATCTGAAACATGGAACTCTTGACCCTGACCAAAAACTTCGAATACTGGAGAAAAACCCCTAAGTAGAACTTAACTCAAACAATGAATCTGAGTATAAACTCAAGCTTCAATTCTTCTATAGGCACTTACATCACTAAAAAAACATAGCTAAACCGAAATCAACCCATAAAATGGTCAAACACACTTTTAAGAAAAACACACGTATCAAAAAACCATAATCTCACAAACAAAAATATTGGATTACAACAGAACATGTCTATTATAACTCCAAGAAGAAGCAATAAACTTACAACGATGTCCAAACTTTAACTGTAGAAAATGAATGGATGAGAAGACTTCAAATGTTCCACTTACAACACGAAAAAAAAAACCTGAACCAAGGCTTCACACCCCCGGCTACTCCTAACTACGTGAAGGCTTCACCCCGAGACCTATGACTGGGGATCTGATGGAAGAAGCATTGCCTGCCTCATAGTCAGGCACTGAAATACAATGGTGATAGCATCTTCTTCAGAAAATGCTTGCTACAAAACTTATCCAAGTGACCCGGACAGTCGCAATGATGACATGTCTTCGAAGGGATGCGACAAGACGGCTTCACATGCCTGAACCGATCCCAATGGTGGCACACCACAGAATGAGCCGACGAACTGGAAGCCAGAATAACTACAGAGGAATCATTAGAAATAGGTTCCTCTGGAACACCCTGCTCGCCAGATGGAGAACCTTTGCAAGCAACCAAATACGGTGGATTTCCAACCATCCGCACTCCGGAGACCAACTCAGCTAAGAACTCCTCATCCACCAGCTTCTCAAAACGTTGGTCTTTAGAAAGGACCCATATCCTGATCTCTAGACAAAGACCCCCGATGAAGAGAGAAGTCTACATCAAATACTGGGATGCTACCTCCAGAGAAAAGGACACAAGCTCCTTGAAATGGTCAACATATGACTTCAACGTCCATTGGCCTTGTTGAATACGCATGAGCTCTTCCCATTTTCTTCGTATTCACTTATTCAGGTATAAACCACTAGAATAATATAGATTTAAAGATATCCCACATCATCCCAACTTACATTGACATTGGGGTGAGAAACTACCATTCGTTAAAATCCAGACCCTCAAATAATCCCAGGGCAACTCGAACTCTAACAGACTGGAGTTCCCAACATCCTAAAAGCACACTCGACCTCTTCAAACCCCATAACTACCTTAAAGGGACCCCGATAACCATTATGTACAAAAAATCTCCAAGAAGGACAAAAAACTAGGCATGACTTATCAGAATCCTTGGAGACCTTTTTGGGAGTCATTTTCTGAAAAACATACAAAACATAGAGCCAAAACTGATATCAAGCTGAAGAAACAACAAATAAAGTTCCTCCATCCTAAACAACCAACTCAAATTGAACAAGAAAATACAAAAACAACTCAAAAATTTGTCTTCCAAAACCCCCTTTACATTTTAGTTTTCAAAACCTCCTTCCTTCAAGGGAACTTTCCTAAAATCAAACCCCCTTTTCTAACCAAATTCAATTTTCCAAAAATCATTTCCCCTTTTCATTCTCAAAACACACTTACATAAATCAAAACCAAAACAAAACCCAACTTACAACAAACCATTGTGACGAGGAACCAGAATTTATGCTTGACTTGGCGACATGGTAGTGAGCCATGCCCCAAGCAAGCGTAAACGACTAGGAGAAGCTCAACCATGCAATCAGACTCAATGTGGTTCACTACTTCTTGTGAGGTCACGACATGACAATAGTCCTCCTCCATTTTCATTCCTCAATCCGAAAAAAAGTTGAAGACTCAAAACCCGGATTACCCCTGGCAACTCGAGCTTCAGAATGAGCGAGGGTTCATGATGTCCATCCCATACTTGCCCCTTGAGTCCCGACAGTCCTAGTCTCCATCTACCAGACAACCCAAGTAACAATGGCTTTCTCTACTACCATTTTGTCATGAACCAGCCCAGTTCGACCCTGAACCGGTCACTCGAGCCGATCCGCAACATGGCCCAAAGGGCGTTCCCGATCCCCACGGGCTAGAAACCAATGCCAGGAATCAAAATTTAACTGATGGGAAGGATTTGGCCCATGAACAAAAGATAATAAGATAAACAAAACAAACAATAAAAATGAAAACTAGTAGCATAAATAAAATAAAACCGAACATACCTACTTGTGACATTTTAAGTCCCCACCCAACTCAGACTCAAGCCTACTACAACACAGAGTTGATAAACCAGGAAGCTAAACAAGAAATGAACCTATAATTGGAAGAATATAATAGGCGTGAGCACGGAGATGCTCAGTAGGGATGCCAAACTAAACCACAAAATCCAACGTCGCCTTTCCTGAAACAATCCAATGACACAGGTTTGAAATGAAAAATATAAAAGTAGGGTTTTTACATTTGAAAGAAAGCTATATGTTTTTCCCATTTAGAAACCCAAAACAGGCTACATACCATTTTCAAAATCACTTGTCATTTTATAAATAATATCCAAAATAGAATATACAAGAGATGGGCTAGAGTAAAACAAGTAAAAGTGAAAAATGATATTTAAACTAGTACAATAGAATGTAAACAATCAATGTAAATAATCAAGTAACCATGGGTGGTCCTAAAAATCCTTAGAAGACCCTGGGATATGCTCAGTTTTGGAACCACCTGCCGGTATATGGTGAATCTCCTATGTCTATAACCAACTAGCTTCCCTAAACAGACCAATCAGTGGAAAAACCCACCAAGCCTAACAACCAATCTAGGGGGTACCAACTCGTCTAATTCGGGTTGATCAACAACTGCCACTCGACCATATAAAAGATACCCAGGAACTGATGATGGTTATAAAAGTATCCTATAAGTACGAAGGTCCTTGCATGCATGAATCATCTCACCACACTTTCATTCCACAACCACAGATGCTTTATGTGCGTTCCCCCATAAAGGGTTACCCTAGACAAGATCTCCCCCAAATACACATTCAAACATTTCACATTAACAAAGTACCAACCGGGCCGTCATAACACATAATCATTCAAACCATCTTGTAAAACACCTTAAGTTGCCAACCAGGTATTCAGATTTTCTGAATCATATTCTTTTCAAAAATCACCATAAAATATCACCTTTATAAGTAAAATCACACATGGGCCTTCAAGGTTAAACACCCCAAAACATTTACCAAAAATAATTCCAAATCATTTCTAAAACCATTTCCAAGTATACTATATCAAACGAGCCTTTAAAACTTTTGAAACCAATCGTTTCCCAAAATTCCCCACTGTTAAAACATTAAAGAACACATTCAAAATCATTTTAAAGTAACATTTAATACCAACACACTATTTAGAAATTAAAGATACATTTTAGATGGAATATAAAGGGAGAGAGAAGAGAAAACATTTGAGAAATCTAGGTTCATGTATAACATCCTTTTCCAACCCACACCAAAACATGTTTCAAACTAAATGACCAAACATTAAAGGACCCCTGATAAACCATGTTTTTCAAAACTTCTCCACAAAACCCACCATTTATCATAAATCCACACTCCAATATCCACCTCACTTAGAAAGTATAAATCTACCCGAGAGGCACCATAAAACACTTTTCAAAATTTTTTCATATAATCACACAAAGCCATAAAAGAACCTAGTCGAACAGGCTATATTTTGTTTGCAACCCAACTATTTATCTTCCCAAATTCACTAAAGTTATACTTTTCATAAAACCCCCGAAGTGTGATAAAACTAGTCATTTCACAGCAATATCCATGAAAACCTATTTTTAGAAAATTAAATAGACTCCAAAATAATGTAATAAGATAACCAAGGGTGCCACAGTGGTATAAACAATATTTTAGAGAAATTGAAAGCATGGAAGTTCCAAGGAATTAATGAGGAAGGGAAAAGTTGGGTTCACTAACCTCAAACCAAGAGCGGACGTAGCAACGCTTCAGTGTAAGGAAGGACCCCCCCCCACACCAATAACACACCTAAAACAATAAGGAAAATGTGCGAATCAACACCCTAGGTGTTGGGACTTGTCCAAAATAAATAAAAACAACAAATGGTTGAAAATAAAAACACCCAACCACCAGAAGGACTCCCAAAACAATTTTCACAGAACTACCACTTTCTTTAAAACCACAACCAAATACTCACATAATTTAAAAAACATAAAACAATCCCCTTGAAACCATAAAACCCCTTTCCAAAACATTTCACACATTAAAAAATTCCTAGCTTTACTAAACCAAATATACCAGACTGAGTTCAAAAATAGGCAATGACCATTACACCATAATTAATGCTAAAATTTTAATGAAATCCCCCAATTCCATTTAGTGGAATAATAGCATTTAAAATAAACACCCTAAGTGCTAAGACTCTAGGCATTTCACATAAGTAACCTTAAAAATCTAGTTTTGACAAACCAAAACAGTTACAAAAAGATATAATATGATAAAAAAGGGTGTCCAAGAGGTGACGAATTAAATAAAGACACCACATGATGAAAAGAAGTATACCGGAGTTGGGGAGGGGTTTGGCGCGCAAAAGGGTAAGGTATCTGGAGGCCAGGGATGTGGGGACAGGTTGGTTGTGCCGCAACTGGTGGCTAGAGAAGAGAGGTGCGAGTTCGCAGGAGCTCCTATAAGAGAGGAGAAAAATAGGGGGGGGGTCGGTTGGCCAGAGGTGCGTAAGGGATAGGGAAGGCCTAGAGAGAGTGAGGAAGTGGTGAGGATGGCCGGAACGACGAGGCTGGGTGTTGAGGGCTAGCCGGATGTAGGCGGAGGTGATGGGCGAGTTTGAGGCAGGAGGGGCGAGGAAAGCCGAAGGTGGGAGGAGCTTGACTGGTCGGCTAGGCATCGGATCGCGGTAGGTGGTGTGGAGGGAGTCCAAGAGTCCGCGGAGGGGGCAAGGGGCCAAGGTAGTGGGAGGAAGCGAGCGTGCATCGACCATGAGGGCGAGGCAAGGTCGGTGGAGTCGGGGGGGGGGGGGGGGTGCGGCGGCTTGCAGGGGGAACTAGGGGGCGCACAGGCACACCAAGGGGAGGGGTGGGGGGGGGGTCGTGTAGGGTATAAGGAAGGGGGGGGGGTGTGGCTGGGATTTAGGTTCGGTTAAAAAAATCATTTTATGTTATAATAATTATAATAAAAATATTATTATTAAAAATCATATTATTATTATTATTAAACATTTTATAAAATTATGTTTAATTTAATTTAACATTCTTTTGTTTATTTATTTATTTTTTTCATTTACCATTTAATTTAATTCATTTATTTGTTTCAAAAACCGGGGCAGTTGCATTGCTCTCTTGCTGTCCGAAACACAGGCCAACAAACTGCGCCCAAACTGCGCCACCCAGTACTACCTGCTTGCAGGGTCATGTTGCACGGTTCTATAAATTGCGTTCGAGTCGCACTCCATAACTCTGACACACCCGAGCCTCTATGCGGGCACCACACAGTTACTCCTATTAGCATGGGATGACCGTTCAACCGTTGAAAATAAATAGTCTGAAACCCAAAATAATAATTGAAGTAATTAAAAATAATAAATCTATCAGGTCGGGGTGTGAAAATTCTCCCCACCATAGAAACTTTTTACCTCTAGAAAGTCACGAAGCCATAGGCTTTGAGGAATTGAGTCCATACCCAAACAAAACCAGAAAAACCGAAGAAAATTGAGAATCTCTGGATGAATTTACTCTATAATGGTCACACCTGACCGATTCAAGAGAAAACTGAAGACTTCGATTGAGGGGAGAACAGGAAGGGGTTCTCCCCACCAGAAGAACTCCACTAGGGAAGAAATTTAACACCCAAACACACCACCATGAAAAGGGGGTCGGTGTGGGAACTCCCAATCGATCCAAACTAACTTCTATAGCAGAAGTGAACAACACCTCTGTTAAAACTTGGAACTCTTGCCCCGGAACAAATACTCTGACTACTGGAGAAAAATACCTAAGTAGAACTTATCTCAAATAGTGAATCCGAGTATAACCACAAGTATCGATTCTTCCACAGGCACATACATCTCCAAACAAACATATCTAATCCAAGATCTACCCATTGAAGGGTCAAAAACACTTTTAAGAAAAAAACATGATTTAAAAAACCATAATCCAACAAACAAAAATGTTGGATTACCACAGAACATGTGTAATATAACTCCAAGATGAACCAATGAACTTACAACGACGTCAAAACTTAAATAGTAGAAAAATAATGGATGAAGAGACTTTAAATGTTCCATTTCCAACACGAAACAAAAAACCTAAACCGAGGCTTCACACCCCCGACAGCTCCTAACTGCTCACAAGGTTCACCCAAAGACATGTGGCTAGTGCTCTGATGGATGAAGAAACTTTTTCCTCAAAGTCAGGCACTGAAATCCTCTGGTCAACGTCTTCTTCAGGCGATGCTCCCTAAAAAACTTCTCTAAGTATCCCATACAGCTGCAATGATGACACGTCTTTAGAGGGATGTGACAAGATGACTTCACGTGCCCGAACTGACCACACTAGTAGCACACCACTAATTGTTCCAAAAAACTGGATTCTAGAATCACTGTGGAGGACTCTTTAGAAACATGTTCCTCTAGCACACCCTGCTCGCCAGATGGGAAACCTTTGCAAGCAACTGAATACACTGGATTTCCAACCATCCGCGCTCCAAAGACCAACTTAGCTAAGAACACCTCATCCAACAGCTTCTCGAAATGATGGTCTTTAGATAGGACCCACTTCTTGATCTCTGTCCAAAGACCCCCGACGAAGAGAGAAGTCTTCGTCAAATTATGTGATGCTACCTCTGGAGAAAAGGACACACGATCCTTGAAATGGTCGACATATGCTTTCACCATCCGTTGGTCATGTTGAATACGCATGATTTCTTCCCATTTTCATCATCTTCACTTGTTCAGGTATAAACCATCAGACAAAGATATATTTATAGACATCCCACGCCATCCCAACTTGCATTGATGGTGGGGAGAGTAACTCACATTCATCCAAAGTTGGACCCTCAAATAATCATAGGATAGATCAAACTCTAATAGACTGGTGTTCCCAACATCCTAAAAGCACACTCGACCTCTTCAAACCACATAACTACCTTTAACAGACCCCAATAGCTGTTAAGTACATACAATGTCTGAGAAGGACAAAAAACTGAGCTTGACTTATCGGAAGCCTTGGCAACCATTCTAGGTGGCATTTTCTGAACAACATACAAAAAAAAAATCCAAAAATGATATCAATCCGAATCAACATCAAATAAAGTGCCTTCATCCAAAACAACCTTCTCTATAAAAAACGCTAATACCAAAACAACTCAAAAATTACTCTTCCAAAATCCCCTTTACATTTTAGATTTGAAAACCGCCTTCCTTCATGGCCACTTTCCAAACACCAAACCCACTTTCCAAATCAAATTCAATTTTCCAAAAATCATTTCCACATTTTATTCTCAAAACATGCCTACATCAATCAAAACCAAAACAAAAACCAACTTACAACAAACCATCAGGATGAGTAACTAGCAGTTATGCTTGATTTGGAGACATGGTAGTGAGCCACGCCCCAGGAAAGCGTAAACAACTAGGAGAAGCTCAACTGTGCAATCAGACTCCACATGGGTCACTACTCCCTGTGACGTTACAACATGACACTGGTCCACCTCCATTGTCATTACTCAATCCCAAATCAAAAACAGAAGACTCCAATCCCGTACTACCCCTGGAAACTCAGGGTTCGGAACGGGCGAGGGTTCATAACGTTCTTCCCATACCTGTCCCTCAAGTCCTGATAGTCCTAATCTCTATCTACCGGATAACCCAAGTAACAAGGGCCTGCTCTGATCCCATTTTGTCAAGAACAAACCCAGGTCAACCCTAAACTGGTCACCCGAGCGAGTCTGTGACATAACCCGAAGGGTGTTCTCGATCCCCACGTGTTGGTAACCGGTTCCAGACATCAGAATTTAACTGTTTGGACTGATTTTTACCATGAAAAAAAGATAAGAAGATAAAAAAAACTAACGATAAAAATGAAAAATAGCTGTAGAAAGAAAAAAAACCCGAACATACCTCCTTATGACCTTCTAGGTCACCACCCAACTCAGACTCAAGCCTCCTCCAACACTGAGTAGTTGAACTAGGAAGCTGAATAAGAAATGAACCTACAACTGAACGAATATTATAGGTGTGAGCACTGAGATGCTCAGTACGGATGCCAAACTAAACCATAGAATCCAACGTCCCCTTTACTGAAAAAATCCAATGACACTTATTTGAAATAAAAATATAAAAGTAGGGTTTCCAAATTTGAAAGTAGGAAACATGTTTTTCCCATTTAAAAACCCAACACACACTATATACCAATTTCAAAATTATTTTCCATTTTATATATAAAATCAAAAACAGAATATACTAGAGTTCGGCTAGAGTGAAAGAAGTAAAAGTGAAAACATAAAATAAACAAGTGAAACAGAAAAAAACAAGCAATATAAATAATCCAGTAACCATGGGTGGTCCTAAACAACCATAAAAGACCCCTGGATGTACTCGGTTTTGGAAGCACCTGTCGGCGTATGGTGATGATCTTAAGTCAATAACCAACTGGCCTCCCTAAACTGACCAATCCAGTGGTAAAGCCCACCTCGCCTAACAACCAATCCAGGGGGTTCTAACCCGTCTAATTGGGGTTGATCGACAACCGTCACTCAATCATCTAAAAGACACTCAAGAACCCATGGTGGTTATAATAGTACCGTGTAAGTACGAAGGCCCTCACACGCGTGACTCATCTCACCGCTCTTGCCTTCCCCAAACACGGACGCTTCTATGGCGTTCACCCATAAATGGTTACCTTTGATAGGAGAGCCCCCAAATACACTTTCAAACAATTCACATTAACAAAGTTATAACCATGCCGTCACAACACATAAGCTTTCAAACCATATTTTAAAACTCATTAAGTTGCCTACTAGGCATTCACATTTTCCGAATCACATTCTTTTCAAAAATCACCACAATACATCACCTTTAGAGGTACAACACCACATGGGCCTTCAAGTTTGCACACCCAAATACATTTACCAAAATGGTTCCAAATCATTTCTAAAACCATTTCCAAGTATACTATATCAAACGAGCCTTTAAAACTTTTGTAACCAGTCGTGTCCCAAAATTCCCCATGGTTCAAACATTAAAGAACACATTAAAAATCATTTTAAAGTAACATTTAATACGAATAAACTATTTATAAATTAAAGATCTATTTTAGATGGAAGATAAAGGGAAAGAGAAGAGAAAACATTTGAGAAATCAAGGTTTATGTATAAAATCCTTTTCCAGGCCACACCAAAACAAGTTTCAAACCAAATGACCAAACATTAAATGACCCATTATAAACCATGTTTTCCAAAATGTCTCCACAAAAGCCATCATTTATCATAAATACACGCTTCACTATCCACCTCATTTAGAAAGCATAAATCAACCTGAGCACCACCATAAAACTCTTTTTAAAACATTTTCATATAATCACACAAATCCATAAAAGAACCTAGTTGAAAATGCCATATCAAGTTTTCAAACCAATGATTTATCATCTCAACATAGCTAAAGCTATACTTTCCATAAAACCCCTAAAGTGTGATAAAACAAGGAATTTCACACTTATATCAATGAAAACCTATTTTTATTAAATTAAACAGACTCCAAAACAATGTAACAATATAACTAAGGGTTCCACAGAGGTGAAAATAATATTTGAGAGAAATTGAAAGCATGCAAGTGCCAATGAATTAATTTGGAAGGGAAAAGTTGGGTTCGCCTACCTCAAACCAAGAGCAGACGCAACAACGCTTCAACCAAGGGAAGGAAAACCCCCCGCGCACCAATAACACACATAAAACAATGAGTCAAACATGCGAATCAATATCCGTGGTGTTGGGACTTGGGAAAAATAAAAAAAACACCAAAAGGTAGAAAATAAAAACACCCAACCACCAAAAGGACACCCAAAACTATTTTCACAAAACTACCACTTGCTTTCAAACCACAAACAACTACTCACATAATTTAAAGAACATAAAACAAGACCCTTGAAACCATAGAACCCCTTTCCAAAACATTTCACACATTAAACAAGTTCAAGCATTACTAAACCAAACATACCAGAGTAAGTTCACAAATTGACAACTTCCATCACATCATAATTAACTATAAAAATTTAATAAAATCCCCCAATTACATTCATTGGAATAATAGAATTTAAAATAAACAACCTAAGTGCTAAGACTATAGGTATTTCACACAAGTAACCTTAAAAATCTAGTTTTCACAAACCAGAACAATTCCAAAAAGCTATAATAAGATAAATAAGGTTGTCAAAGAGGTTCCAACTTAAATAAAAACACTACAAGAAGAAAATAAATATACCAAAGCAGGGGAGTGGTTTAGCGCAGAAATGGGTAACGTAGCCAGAGGTTGGGGACGCCAGGGTAGGTTGGTCATGTTGCAGCTGGCAGTCGAAGAAGAGGGGTGTGGGTTCACCAGAACTCATACGAGAGAGGAGAGAAATGGGGGGGGGGGTCGGCTGACCAAAGGTGCAGAAGGGAGAGGGCATGTCTAGTGAGAGTGAGGTAGTGGTGCGGAGGACCGGAATGGTGTGGCTGGGTGTCAAGGGTAGTCTGGATGCAGAAGAATGTGTTGGTCAAGCCAAATGCAGGTGGGGTGAGGCTGGCCAAAGGTGGGAGGAGGTCGGATGGTCGGTTGGGCACCAAATCCCTGCAGGGGGTGTAGAGGGAGTCCGATGGTCCGTGGTGGGGGAGAGGGGCCAAGGCAGAGGGAGGCAGCGATCGGGTGTCAGCTAGGAGGGTGAGGAAAGTTTTGTGGAGTCGGGGAGGGGGGGGGGGGTGCGACTGCATGTAGGGTAGAACTAGGGTGCGAGTAAGAAGACAAGGGGGGGGGGGGGGGGTGAGGCTAGTATTTAGGGTTAGTTAAAGAAATCATTTTATGTTTTAATAATAATAATAAGAACAATATTATTATTAAAAATCCTATTGTTTTTATTATTATTATTAAAATTTTTATAAAATTATGCTTAATTTAATTTAACATACTTTTTTTTCAATTACCATTTAAATTAATTCATTTATTTATTTTGAAAACCAGGGCAGTTGCATTGATCGTGTGCAGTCTGATGCACGGTTGAGCAAACTTCCCCCGAACCGTGGTACCCGGTACAACCCGATTACAGGGTCAAGTCACGCGGTTCTATAAACTGCGCTCGAGTCACACACCATAACTGCGACACACCCGAGAATTCATGTGGGTAGCACGTAGTTACTTTTAACTATGCGGGATGACCCTACAACAGTGGAAAAAAATTGTCGAAAACCCAAAATAATAATTAATGTAATTATAAATAATAAATCACTCAGGTCAGGGTGTGACAAATCTCCCCACCATAGACACTTTCTACCCCCAGAAAGTCACAAAGCTGCACACTTGTCAATAATTGAGTCCATACCCAAAAAAAACTAGAAGTACTGAAGAAAACTGAGAATCTCATGATGACTTTACTCTACACAGGTCACACCTGACCGATTCAATAGAAAACCGAATCCCGAGGTTGAGGGGAGAACATGAAGGGGTTCTCACCACCACAAGAACACAATAGAGAGAAAATTTAACACCTAAACATAACACCCTGAGAAGGGGGTGTCTTGGGAACTCCCAACAGATCTAAACGAACTTCTATATCATGAGCGAACAACACCTCAACTGAAACTTGGAACTTTCGACCCGGACCAGAAACTTCGAATACTGGAGAAAAACCCTAAGCAAAACTTAACTCAAACCATGAATCTCAATATAACCACAAGCATTGATTCTTCCACAAGAACTTACATCTCCAAACAAAAATATCTAAACTGAGATCAACCCATACAAGGGTCAAACACAATTTAAAAAAAAACACACGATTCAGAAAACTATAATCCGAAAAACAAAACTGTTTGATTACAACCGAACATGTATATTATAACTAAACAATGAATTAATGAACTTACAATGACGTTAAAACATTAATAGTATAAAAAGAAAGGAGAAAAAGACTTTAAATTTTCCACTTCCAACACAGAACACAAAACCTGAACCGAGGTTTCACACCCCTGACAACTCCTGACTATGCACAAGCTTCACCTCGAGACCTGTGGCTGAGTCTCTAATGGGTGAAGCATTTCTGGCCTCATTTTTAGGCACTAAAATCCTCTAGTCACAATGTCTTATTTAGGTGATGCTTCCAGCAAAACTTCTCCAAGTGACCTAGACAACCACAACGATGACACTTGTTCGGTGGGATGCGACAAGACAACTTCACGTGCCCAAACCGACCACACTGGTGGAACACCACTAAATGGTCCGATGAACTGAAAGCAAGAATTACTATAAAGGAATCTTTAGAAACATGTTGCTCTGGAACACCCTACTCGCCAGATGGGAAGGCATTGCAAGAAACTGAATACACTGGGTTTCCAACCATCTGCGCTCTGGAGACCAACTCAGTTAATAAAACCTCATTCACCTGCTTCTCAAAACATTTATCTTTAGAAAGGACCCACTTCTTGATCTCTATATGAAGACCCCCGATAAAGATATAATAATTCATCAAATCCTGTGAAGCTACCTCCAGAGAAAAGGACACAAGCTCCTTGAAATGGTCAACATATGCCATCACTGTCCGTTGGCCTTGTTGAATGGGCATGAGCTCTTCCCATTTTCTGCATCTTAACTTCTTCAGCTATAAAACATTAGATGAAGATGAATTTAAAGTCATCCCACATCTTTCCAACTTGCATTGACGATGGGCCGCGAAACACCCATTCATCCAAATTCAAAACCTCAAACAATCCCAGGACAGCTCGAACTCTAACAGACTGGAGTTCCCAACATCCTAAAAGGACACTCGACCTCTTCAAACCACATAACTAACTTTAACAGACCCCGATCAACGTTAAGTACAGATAATGTATGAGAAGGACCAAAAACCAGGCATGAATTATCAGAAGCCTTGGAGACCTTTCCGGGTGGCATTTTCTGAACAACATACAAAACATAGAGCCAAAACTGATATCATTCCAAAGAAACATCAAAGAAAGTTCCTTCCTCCAAAACAACCAGCAAAATAGAAACAAGCAAATACAAACACAACTCAAAAATTACTCTTCCAAAATCCACTTTCCATTTTAGATTTCAAAACCTCCTTCCTTCAAGGCCACTTTCCAAACACCAAACCCACTTTTCAAACAAAATTCAATTTTCTAAAAATCATTTCCCCTTTTCATTCTCAAAAGACGCTAACATCAATCTAAACCAAAACAAAACCCAACTTACAACAAACCATCGGGATGAGGAACTAGAAGTTATGCTTGGCTTGGAAACATGGTAGTGATCCATGCCCCAAGTAAGCGTAAAAGACTAGGAGAAGCTCAACCGTGAAATCAGACTCTACATGAGTCACTACTCCCTATGAGGTCACGAAATGACACTGGTCCACCTCCATTTCCATTCTTCATTTCCAAAACAAAACCAGAAGACTCAAAACCTGGACTACCCCTGGAAACTCGAGGTTCGGAACAGGAGAGGGTTCATGAAGTCAATCCCGTACCTATCCCTTGAGTCCCGACACTCCTAATATCCATCTACCAGACAACCCAAGTAATAAGGGCCTACTCTGATACCATTTTTTCACGAACCAACCCGGGTCGACCTTGAACCGGTTACACAAGCCGGTCCACGACATGTATTGAAGGGAGTTCCTGATCCCCACGGGCTGGCAACCAGTGCCGAGCATCAAAATTTAACTGTTGGTAACGATTTTTTCCCAAGAACAAAAGATAAGAAGATAAATAAAACTGATGATATAAATGAAAAATAGCAGCAGAAAGAAAATAAAACCGAACATACCTCTTTGTGGCATTCTTAGTCACCACCAAACTCAAATTCCATATTGCTCCAACACTGAGCAGCTGAACCATTAAGATGAACAAGAAACGAACCTGTAACTAAAAGAATATGATAAGCGTGAGCACCGTGATGCTCAGTAGGGTTGCAGAACTAAACCAAAGAATTCAACATATCCTTTTCCAAAACAATCCAATGACACAGGTTTGAAATACAAATATAAAAGTAGGGTTCTCACATGTGAATTAGGCAACATGTTTTTCTCATTTAAAAACCCAACACACGCTGCATTTCATTTTCAAAATCATTTTTAATTTTATAAATAAAATCCAAAACTGAATATACCAGAGATGGGACAGATTAAAACAAGTAAAAGATCAAAATGAAAATAAAGAAGTGAAATGAAAAGTAAACAAGAAATGTAAATAATCCATTAACAATGGGTGGTCTTAAACATCCCTAAAAGACCCCTAAACATACTCGGTTTTGGAACCACCTACCAGCATATGGTGAAGATCCTATGTCTATAACCAACTGGCTGCCCTAAACTAACCAATCCAGTGGCAAAGCCCACCTAGCCTAACAACCAATCCAGGGGGTACCAACCTGTCTAATCGGGGTTGATCAACAAACATCACTCAATCATCTAAAATATGCTGAGGAACCCATGGTTGTTATAATAGTACCGTGTAAGTATGAAGAACCTCACATGTGTGACTAATCTCACCACACTTGCCTTTCCCAAACACGGATGCTTCCTGTGCGTTCACCCATAAAGGGTTACCCTAGATAGGAGCGTCCCCAAAGAAACATTCAAACATTTCAAATTAACAAAGTGCGAATTGGGCTTTCACAATATATAAGTGATAAAACGATCTTTTAAAACACCATAAGTTGCCAACCAGGCATTCACATTTTCAGAGCCACATTATTTTCTAAAATCACCACAAAACATCACCTTTAGAAGTACAATGCCACATGGGCCTTCAAGTTTACACACCCAAATAAATTTAACAAAATAGTTCCAAATCATTTCTAAAACCATTTCTAAGTATATTATATCAAATGTGCCTTTATACCTTTTAAAACCAATCGTGTCCCAAAATGCCCCATGGTTCAAACATTAAAGAACACTTTCAAAATCATTTTAAAGTAACATTTAATACGAACCCAGTATTTATAAATTAAAGATCCATTTTAGATGGAAGATAAAGGGAGAGAGAAGTGAAAACATTTGAGAAATCAAGGTTCATGTTTAACATGCTTTTCCAACCCACACCAAAACATGTTTCAGACCAAATGGGCAAACATTAAAGGACCCATTATAAACCATGTTTTCCAAAACGTCTCCACAAAACCAAGAATTTATCATAACACCATGCTCCACTATCCACCTCACTTAGAAAGTATAAATCAACCCAAGAACCACCATCAAAATCTTTTTAAAAACATTTTCATATAATCACACAAAGCCATAAAATAACCCAGTTGAACATGCCATATTATGTTTGCAAACCAACTATTTATCATCCCAACATCGCTAAAGCTATACTTTTCATAAAACCCCCAAAGAGTGATAAAATGATGCATTTCACACCAATATACATGAAAACCTATTTTTAGCAAATTAAACAGACTCCAAAACGATCGAATAAGATATCCAAGGGTGCCATGGAGATACAAACATTATTTGAGAGAAATTGAAAGCATGCAAGTGCCAAAGAATTTATTAGGAAGGGTAAAATTTGGGGTTTCTTACGTCAAACCAAGCACGGACGCAAAAACACTTCAATAGAAGGACAAACAACCCCCCTGTGCACCAATCACACACCTGAAACAATGAGGCAAACATGTGAATCAACACCCGAGGTGTTGGGACTTGGCCAAAATAAATAAAAACACCAAAATTTAAAAAATAAAAACACCCAACCACCCAAAGGACACCCAAAACTATTTTTTTACCAAAATACCACTAGCTTTAAAACCACAAAAAACTACTAAAATAATTTAAAGAACATAAAACAATCCCCTTGCAACCATAGAACCACCTTCCAAAACATTTCACATATTAACCAAGTCCTAGCATTACTATACCAATAATACCAGACCAAGTTCACAAATAGACAAATTCCATAACACCATAATTAATGCTAAACATTTAATGAAATCCCCCAATTCCATTTAGTGGAATAATAGCATTTAAAATAAACACCCTTAGTTCTAAGACTCAAGTCATTGCACATAATTAACCTTAAAAATATAGTTTTCACAAACAAAAACAATTCCAAAAAGCTAAAAGAAGATCAACAAGGGTGTCAAAGAGGTGCCAACTTAAATAAAGACACCACAAGATGAAATGAAATATACCGGAGATGGGAAGGGGTTTGGTGCACTCAAGGGTAAGTTATCCGGAGGTCGGGGACACCAGGGTAGGTTCGTCGCGCCACAGTTGGCGGTCGGAGAAGAGGGGTGTGTGTTCACCAGAGCTCCTAAGGGAGAGGAGAGAAACAGGGGGAGTCGACTGGCCGAAGGTATGGAAGGGAGAGGATAGGCCTAGCGAGAGTGAGGCAGGGGTGTGGGGGGCCAGAATGGTGAGGTCGGGTGTCAAGGAAAGGTTAGATGCAGGCAGAGGTGCTGGGCTTTCCAGATGTAGGCGGGGTGAGGCTGGATGGAGGAGGGAGGAGGTCGGCTGGTCACCGAGTCACGGTAGGGGGTGTGGAGGGAGTCCAGTGGTCTGCGGCGGGGGCGAGGGGCCAAGGTAGAGGGAGGAAGCGAGCGGGCATTGTCCAGGAGTGTGAGGAAAGGTCGGTGGAGTCGGGGGGGGGGGGTACGAAAACTTGTAGTGGGGAACCAGGGTGCGCACATGCGGACGAAGGGGAAAGGGGGGGATCACGTAGGGAATTGGGAGGGGGGGGGGTGCAACTAAGATTTAGGGTTAGTTAGAAAAAATCATTTTATGTTATAATAATAATAATATTATTATTATTGTTAAAAATCATATTATTATTAAACATTTTATAAAATTCTGTTTAATTTAATTTATCCAACTTTATTTTATTATTTTATTGTTTTATTTACCATTTAAATTAATTCATTTATTCATTTCGAAAGCCAAGGCAGTTACATTGATCGCCTGCTGTCCGAGGCATGGTTGAGAAAACAACGCATGAACTATGGTACCCGGTTCTACCAGCTCACAGGGTCAAGTCACACGGATCTATAAACTGCGCACGAGTCACATGCCATAACTCTCACACAACTGGTTATCCATGCGGGCACCACACAGTTACTCCTAACCGCGCGAGATGACTATGCAATAATGGAAAAGAAATTGTCTAAAACCCAAAATAATAATTAAAGTAATTAAAAATAATAAATTAGTTAGTTCTAGGTGTGACAAGATTATTATGGAATGATTAATGAAGCATTCACCTTTATTTTTTATTTTAGATAAGGCTCTTGTGTATTTTTAGGAGTGATTATATATAGATGAGCTAGTAAACTTTCATAGTGTACCATTAAAGATAGTATTTGATCATGATGAACACATTATTTTTAGACTAGGACATAGGTTATATAAAGAATTAGTGCCCCTATGTGTTTGAGTATTTCATTATATCCCCTAATAGATGGATATATAGAAAAAAGCATTTATAAATTGGGGGATTCGTTGAGGGACATTTTTTTGATTTTGGAGGTAGTAAGATCACTAAATCTTAGTGGAGTTTTCATATAATAACAAATATCATTATACAATTAGTATGATTTCATTTGTTGATTTATATGGGATACCATATAGATTTAATTTATACCCGGTGGAGTTTAAAAAGTAAATTATTTCAGATTATTACACTCTTTTAATTATGATAGGTAATTTTTAGTTGATTTAGCATCATATGAGGAGTGGGAAAGTAGGCATTAGTGATATACTGATCCTAAAATAAGGCCATAATATTTTTTGGGTAACAACAATTTCTTTAGGAATGTTTCACTTTGAAAAAGGAAATGGAGGTTTAGGAAGAGGGGAAATATTTCAATGATGTTTTTGGGACCCTAAGAAATTCTAGAGAGAGTAGAAGAGGTGGCCTAATATTCATTATTACCAAAACAGATCAAGAAAGTGCACAATGTTTCCTAATTTTTATTATGGTGAAATATTTATGATCTATAGATTTCTCAGTATGACTAGAGTTGTATTTGAATGAAAATCACACTTTTTAGAGTTATATTTAGATATACAAGATCATTGGAAGCATGCATTCTGAGGATATATGGTTTTCGTGGTCTGATTGATTTGGAGAAATAGAGGATTCAAGGAGATAAAAGATATAGAATCATATGTGTTATTATTTCCCCCATATCTTTATTTAAGTGAAATATTTTTATTTGTTTTTTTTACAGGTGAAATTTTTTAAAGGTAGGGAGGATATAATATTCATCGTTTCTCATTAATGAATACTTTTCATTAATTTTGATGATTTGGTTTATAGTTTGTTTGATTTTTTAATAATAGTTTTAAAATGGATGTAAATAAACTGAATTATGAAATCATGAATTTTGAGAAGTATTAGAGTAATATTTTATGATTTTAATTTTTAAATATAAAAACCAAAAAATTTATTTTCCTACTTATTAGAGTATCTAATTTTAAATAAAATTATATAAAAGGATTCTAAACATATTTTTTTTGATAATTAAAAAAAAACAATTACATGTGATGAAGTTATGATTTTTGTAGAGTTAGAATAATAATAGAATTATTAAAAAATTTATAAAATAATTTTTAGGGATTCCATCAACATAAAACCCTAGCCTCTAATTCTTTTTGGGAGGAAGGAAGCCTCAAAGACTTATTTTCCATGAGAGTTTAATGAATCGATAAATAATAAGTCATGCTTCCTTATATTGAAACCATTTGGTTAATTGATTGTAACTATCAAACCATATCTTAATTTAAATGTTATTTCATCAATTAATTACAAGAAATTGATATATACTTAACTATAGATAGTGTAAATATAAATAAAATTAGATTTTTGTTAATATAAAATTTTAATTAGTGTTTATATTTTTAGAGAATTTAGATAATCCCAATATTATCTCAATGTTTTAAAGTCATGAACAATGATTCATAATGTATGATTGATATATCAATAATCCTTAACATAAACTGAAACTCATGGATTTCTTTTAGAATTTTGACATGTATATTTAGTGATATTTTAGAGATAATTTTATTTTTCTTTTTTGATAAAACCAACAATTATATAATATATGAAAAATATTAATGTAAATGTTATACCATAATTTAGATAATTTGTTAAAAAATATGATAAGAAAAAAAATGTTGTGTACTAATATGTCAATTGAAATTTATTAGAAGAATTTTTGTTCTATATTTTTATCATTATCTCAAAATTTTGGAAGAATTTTTTATTAGACTATGATATAAAACATACAAGGTAATTTTAAAAAAAATATTTTTACAGAAAATATATTGTCCATTGGAAACTTTCTATCTCTAGGTTTTAGGCAATGGGAGTAGATATTGCAAGTGGTCTAATAGAGGAAAAACGGTGAGGGATGGTCATCCAATCAAAAGATTAGATGTATCATCAGTATGGACACATCATTCATAAGAGTATGATATTATATGAGTGTATTAGACACAACTAGACTAATTTATTATATTTATTTGATTTCTATCTTCTTGAAAACATTTCTATGAGGAGACCTCCACCCTCGATCATAATTATATGTTCATGTTGATCCAGTGAAACTCATGAAGCTATATAGATACATGGGGATATTTCTAGGATGTAGATTAGTGAAGGTAGAGGTGTTTTTTGATCAAAACACTAAATAACCATGTGGTGTAAATGAAGCAACATGGTGTAGGAGAGAGGTTGTAAGGCCTAGGGCGCGTGGGGGGTAGGGTGGGGTTCAAAACCCTCTAGATGTGCATTCAGGTGAATGGGGGATCCATTTTGAGAAAAAAAGCCTTTTATAATTTCTTCATTCTCTTAATATTATTGGTATATTGTTTTTATAATTTATGAAAGAAAATTTAATTTTATTTTTAGAAATATAAGATAAATAGGAAGCATAATATTGATTTGGTATCATTCTCTTGCTAATATTTAAAGGGTTACTTATTTAATTGATGTATATAGTCATGGTTTTGAATTGGTAATATTTATTAAAGTCATATAATGTTACTATCATGTTCTGAATTATTGGTTCTATTATTATGTTATTATTAAAATCTTAATTAAAATTGTGAGAATTGTTTTGACTGGGTAAGGATTATTAAACGATGTGAAAAAATTGTAAAAATGATAGTGTTTTAATGTTTTGATTTTCTATATTTTAAATATTATTAGATGGTGAATATGGATTATTGGTCATTTAGTGGTATAATTAAATAAAAAGTGAAAAAAACTTCATTATATTGATATATTTATCATATGAAAAAGATATAAATTATATATTTTGATAATGGGAAGTACTTATGATGATATAGATTTCATTGGTTGATTGGAATTATCCATGTTGATTAAAACTAGATTTATGAATACTTAGAATACATATCAATGATATAAAGAATATGGTTAGTTTAGTTCAGGTTTAATAGTTCTTCATTATTATATGGAATTATTTTGATAATTTATGGGTTTACATTGTTTATTAACTTATCCTATTAAGTATTGTTGATGATTTATATTATATATCGATGATGAAAATTAATTATTAGAAATATTTATTCTCACCCACTAACCTAGGTTAGACTCAAATGTTGATATCATAGGTTTTATCTTCTTCTAGATACCATTCTTGTATGAAGACTATAAATATTACACCCAATTTTTTATCTTAGTCTATTATACAAAAATGGGATTCAGATAGTTTTTATTTTAACTAAGTGTTTTAAAACTCTCTCACATTACTCTAAGATCAAAGTGTACATTAATGTACTAAGTGAATTCTTTTTTTATCACCCGTAGCTCATTGTTTGTGGCATAATGGGTTTTAAGGTGAAAATCTAGTATGATATTAGTTGAACATGTTTTTCACTAGTAGGTTATAATGGGACATCTTGGGTAATTCATTGGATGAGAAACTTATAAAGGGATATAAATTGAAATTATTTTCCAATATATTATTTTATTACTCGAATACCATACATTCATGGGGTGGATGAGTTATAATTACTATCAAGAGAGTTGTATGATGTTTATCTGGATGGATTGGGTGTTATAACTAGATATCCTTTATGATGATGTAGATATCAGATAGAGATATGAGTACCAAGTGGCCCTCTATAAAGAAAAAATTCATAGGAACCCTTGTTATTCATATATTATAAGGAATGAATATATATATATATATAATAATTTTAATTTAGTGACCATGAGTGAATAATAAATTTTTGCGTATTAAATGAAATAAAATATTAATCTTTTATGTTTACGAGAATGTTTTATGATTACACTATAATGTTTTTTATTTATAGTAATTTAGTTTCATGAGTTTTTATATTATATGAGACTACCATATAAAGTATCATTTCCTACCCCTACGTGTGCACATTAAAACTTATTCCTTATGTTCTTATTGACCAGTATGTGTAGATTGGAGGAGTGTGCGTTCATTTATTGATTTATGATAATAGGATTTCAGGTTATCTATGAGGATACATTGTGGTCCTGTTTATTCATTCGTGGGGGGTTTGTTTTTTAATGGGAATTATTATTTAGGGATTTTATTGATGTAACATGACTATATTGTTTTATCATTTATACAACATATATATGGATGTTTTCTTTCTATGTATATTTCCACAGTGTTCCATGTTAACAATATACATGTTGTTCAATGTGGTAATGTGTTCCATTTATGAGTGGATATCCTAACACTAGTAACTTTCCCTAAACCTATTAAAGGAATTAGAAATTTTACATACTAGTATTACTAGATGTGACCCCCCATTAAAGGGTTATTAAATTCCAAATATTGAGCTTTTGTATGAAAAAGATTGGAATCATTGGTTAGAAGCCTATTTTTCACCAGTACATCCAGAATGACCATTCAAACTCACTATCCCATATATTAACCTTTTTTTATTTACCTGAAGGCATTATTCCATTATCACAATATGATTCCTAGACCACCAAATTCACATCACCTATACAATTTGTTCAGAGTCATGGTCCCATGCTCACATTCCCATCCCCTAAATTTAGGGCTTGTATTATAGGACTTTGGTATCAAACACCAAAACTACTAATGTTGGATTCCATTACAAACATATAGACTGAGGTATTAATGTAAATGATAATAATAACAATCTATTACATACTGAAGAAGTGATAAATTTGTAAGAAAACGCCCACATACAACCCCTATATTTCTATAATAATAACAATAACAATAACAACAACAACAACAATAATAATAATAATAATAATAAGAATAATAATAATCATCAACCTAAAATTGTGAGTAATAAAACCAAAATGAATAATGAACAAATGCAATAAAATTATAAAAAATAAAGTATTAAAGTTTTAGGATCATACCTTTCAGAAACTATATGATTTCAAGATTTGGATATTATCAAGCCAAACTAAATAATTTCATGAAATAGATTATTTATATAAATAATTTTCTAAGGACTTACCTCACTTATAAATATGTGTTTCCAAAAAATCAATATTAGAGGTAAATTTAATGTCCTACATCCATTATAGTATGATATTCCAAGATAATTCCCACTCATTAATCCAAATACCATGAAAAATTGTGGTGAAATCACACTCAATCTGATGATTTATCCATATTTTTGTTTTAAAAAACATAATTATGTGATTGATCCTTTATTATATGCTTAAATTACAAGTTAATTCTCAACTGATTCATAAATTAATCTGAAAACCTTTTCTTATGTTTTTTGTGGAACTCATCCACTATTAAAACCTATAGAGTTACCATTATATGACCACTAGTTTTTGGTTTGATCCAGTTTGAACTAACAAGATTCCAAAAAACATCAATGGAGGTCTGGTACTATCTAAACATTCCTTCAATACCAAATCTTTTAAAATCTGATAGATCATATAAGGTGCTATTACCATTACCATTTTAGAGTCTATTTATATGATTACATGAAATTATAACTTTTGCAGTGGAAGTATGTTTGAACCCTAATGAACCACTATTTTTTTGAGCATCATAGACACAAGATGATATAATAGATATTAGAGACTACTATTTAAAAAAATTAAATAGTTATTCCAAAAGACAATCCTTGATTAATCCATTAATATCATCCATGAAGTTTATAATAAGAGGTAATGAGAGAAAATATATCAAAAACAGGCTTTCAAAGTTCCTTTACAGAGTCACAGAGTAGAAAATGGGTTCAATAATATCCTCCCAATTATAAAATTGGTATATATGTATTGAATTAGATAACCAATGAACATAATTTTTAAAACAATTTCAAGCCTTATATGTGTAGTTTTACACACTATTATTCCTTTGAATCATATTTTCAAGAAATATTATGTGGGTAATATTTAAATTAAATAATGGTTTAAAAATAAAAATATAAGAGGATTATATACTAAAATTATCAATATTATTTTTAATACTTTCCTAGAGCTCATTATAGTTTCTTGAAATCATTCCTCCAATGAAGATAACTGAATTAGTAATCTCCTCACCATCTAGATACAATAAAATGAGGGGTTCTTGTCCTAGTTTTCCTATCTTGATTTGAGATCATAATTTCTTTATGTGAACCTCTTTATGTTAAGAACAAATGAACATAAGGCATCTCTTTCAACATGCCATATTGAAAAATAAAACTAATATAGTTGACCCATTATCAATCTTTGGATAAATCATGATTTCAAGGAATGATTAGAACTTTATTTGTACCCAAAGACCCCCACCAAACATCCAGTTGATCGAAATCATTAAAAACTCTTATGTTCTTGATCCTAACTCCATAATAATTAATAGATTGATAATAAACCTTAAAGGGTGTGGTGATTAGATTAATTTCCAAAATAATATTAGAATATACAAATTTCTTTATAAAAACATCAAAATTATTTATATGAGAAATAAAATATTCACAGAGTATAATAGAGTACACCATTTTTGATGTTATAATTATATTTATATGATATATTCTACCTTACATGGAGAGTCACTTTCATTTTTAAGAGTTCATCAAATTAACAACCTAACTAGAATCCCATTGAAATAAGAAGTTTTATGATTACCCCAATAAAATATCACCCCAATATATTTAGAGGCAATATATCCCTCCAAAATTCCTATAGATTGTACAATCTCTTACTTTCTTTATTGAATGAATATCATTAAAAAATAGAGAAAATATTTCTACCAAGTAATCAACAACTAAGGTAACCCTTTATAATATTGAAATATATCATTCAAGTTGAAAATATTTTTCTTGGATGCTTGGTGAAAAATTATAAATTCATAACTCTAAAATATATGTGATGGAGAATCCAGTCCTCTACATACTTAGATAACCACTATAGAACTATCATTAACCATTTTTATAATTATCATGAAAAGGTAATATTTCTCTATATAAAATATAATTACAGAGAGGGTTTACCCTTACATGACACCACTATATAAAGATAAATAGACTTTAGGTGTACCATTAATAATAAATGAATCTTGAAAAATTGACTGAAATTTTAATTCCAATTGATGAATATATTATTAGATATAAAAATATTTTATACATGGAAAATAAATCTATATTTAATAATAAAAATTTACATTGAGACATCATTCATATTTTAAATGCTTCTATATCTCACTTTCCTCTTATGTAGATTGGTTGATTAAACTACAATTTTTATAAAATACAAGATTTTTCTTTCATGAAAGAATCCTTTTTTATTTTGTGAGATAATTTTCTCCATAAAAATTGAATGTTTATTGGTAAAAATCTAAATTATGATCTTTTAATTGGAGATAGACATATAAATAGGCCTAAACATATTGATAAGATAAGCATTTGAAACCATACGAAAAAAAACTAAAAATTTGGAATCAATCTATTTCTGTAGTAATACTTTTATCAAAGTAGACTTAACCAAACTTTTTATTCCATTGTAAAAAATTTACAAACAATTATAGAAATTTTTTTATACCCATTATTATGAGACACAATTCCATGATTTAAACCAAGTACTAAAAATTTAATTTCTTCATCATGAGGTACTCTAGTTCGCAATTTATTATCAACATCAATATTGAAAAAAATATTAAAATGTATATTGTGTTATTCATTCAAATTGCCATCTCAAAAGACTCTATTAGCTAAAAATAATACAATACCATAGATCATACCTAACTAAAATGATACTATTATTACACATCATTTTATTTAGAGGTTTTTTAGCACTCATGAGTTTCTAAAAATTATGATAGAAATATATAATTATATATCCATATTTAATCTACTCAACCCTATGAAATTCTTTTAGAATATGATTTTATATATAATAATGGAATTAAAATTGGATTTAAGTTCAAATTTCCTTTTAAAATCATCCTCGTGGAAGTATTTATTTAAATGATTTCTTATTGAAAATTAATTTTCTCCTTAATGCCTCTAATATCCTTTTAAAGTTTCTCATAGAAGGATTTTCTCCACTATAACATCCTGATGCTAACCATTGACTTGTAAAGAGTTGGGGTGCCACTAAAATTATATGAAATCACTGAGACAACAAATGTTGTTAGTAAATGATAATTTATTACCATGAAATTGGGGAAATATTTTCCATTTTAATATAATAAAACCCATCTAGAAAAAATACTTACAACCAAAAACAACAATATAATTAATAATTATAAATAATTAAACTTATATAAAGACCTATAAACAAAAAATTAGATTAGAAACATAATATTATGATATGGTGACACATGAAAACCAAATGACCTCCAGAATCAGCAACAAAAATTTGTAATAACTCTAACCAGACCATGAGGGGACTCCAAGAACCAAACACCCCCCAAGGAACTAGAATCATGATGATACAATAGAGAAATATTATTCATTTACATTACCTATGTCATGAAGAATAAAAGTTTCTTATGGAATAATGTGCATATATAGAGGGTGAGTAATCATACCTAGTAATATTTCTGTAAAAGACATCCCAACTCACAACACTATGACGATAACATGTTATCTCAGAATTGAAAACATAATTCATAACAAAGTGGGGAACATCAAAGTAGTTTATTACTTTGAAATAATTTAAAAATTCTAAATTAAATTCCGAACCATTTATCCATTATTCCAAAATTTCCTAAATAATCTAAATTCATCCACTCTCACACACATTATTTATGAATGAAAATTACATTACTCTTGAGTAGTGGTCCTTCCTTCACCAAGGATTATCTTGGTGATATAACTTTATTCTTACAATCAAACTCAAATCAAGAATTCCATATCAATAAGGCGCCAAACAATGAAAATCAGACCACATTCCACCCAAATATTCCAAGTTAATAAACCCATCACAGTCTATATAAGTCAATCCTTCCTTTTAAAACCTTTTACAAAAAATATTTCTTTTATAAAAACAAAACCATAATTTAAAACCATAATTTAAAGGGGTTTTTCCAATACCAAATCAAATAACTAATATTTAATGACCATAGACTAATAGGGGTTTATCTTAAAAAATCCTCCACCATTTCCTTTTAAAATAAAATAAAAAATTTAATAAAGATATTACTACAAGTTATAGAATAAGTGGATAAGAGATATATTCCACATACCTCACAAGGGGTGATAAAAATAGTGAATTAAATGACAAAACATCAAGATTCAAATAAAAAATGTTTCCTTTAATAGAACCAATCAATAACTCATCAAAAAATATCATAAACCATGGATATATAGAAAATGGATTATATATAATGTTTTGTGTGAGAGGAATAGATAATATCTAATGAAAAAGAGATAAAAATGAGATTTGTGATGAATTAAAAGATAGAACACCCTTAGATCCATCAAAATTGACTTTTTGATAAAAACATATTGCTTATAAACCTCATGAGTTGGGTGTAATTTGAGATCCTCAGAGAAAAGGTATAAAAAGAGGTTATTATTTTTAAAATATGTGTTAAAATCTATTTTTTTGGTCAATTAAATTAGGGTTTACTGTTTAAGACACATGGTTTGGAAAAGTATGCATTAACTATACGAACACAACTATCTCCAAAAGAATCCTTTCATGATTGGTTTACATGGTTTGAAAAACTACTCACTAACTTTTCTTTTTTCATCAGCTTCCACTAGTGGGGTTTCTCCAAACCACATGCCTGGTTTGAAAAAACATGAACTTTCCATGCACTCCCTCTTTTCTTCCTAAGCAAGTCACACGATTTCTTGGGGACAACTATATGGTTTCCCCTAACCATGCTCAAACCATCCACTTTCATAAACACCTGAAAAAGACACAAAAATATAGGAAATCCCAAAACGCATCCCAAGTTTTATATAAATTCATAATACATAATAATTGGGTAGATAAATAGAAACTAGGGGTTTTAAATTCTACCCACCATTAGGATTTACATCCCCAGAAAGATTTCTATTTCTAGTGATATTTAAATCTTTTGTTTATTTCTCCCATATATTTTTCTCATATTCCTAGGTATCCTCTTGAATATTACCATTATATCATAAAACTCACACCAAAACAATACCCTTTCCATTTTATAATTTCTCTTATGTATCCGGAATCCATATCGACACATGTAGAAAATTAGCATCTTATCCAAGATCAAGATGTTTCCATTAAATCACATGGTTAGGTTAATGCCGATGCTTCTTCAATTATGATGCATGAAATGCATTGTGTATGGATCTAAATTATGGTAGTGAAGTAAACCGATAAGCTATATCACCAATAGGTTCCATTATTTCAAAAGACTCAGTGTATCAAGGGGAAAATTTACCTTTCTTACCCAGATGTTAATTCCCTATCATAGGAGAGACTTTCGAGAACACATGATATCCAACATTTAATGATAATGACCAATGAAAATGATTCGCATAGGATTTATAATAAATCTGAGCCGTCACCATCATTTTTATGGTCATATGAATTTATTTGTCATTTGATGAACAAGAAAGGTTCCCAATAATGGAGATTATTAGGTTTCTACACCTAAGGTGGAGACTGACAGGGATGATCATACAATACTTCGAAAGGAACCATATGTTACATGGAATGAAAACAATTTTTGTATGATAACTCTAACAATGGTATATGATCCTCCCATGAGCCTCTAAAATTCATAACATAATCTTGGATAATATATTATAATGTCTAGTTCATCTGTTCCAATTTTCAATCTATTTGAGGTTGATAAGACATGGTCATTTTCAAGAGGGTACCGAAGTATTTTTATAAAGATCACCAAACCTGAGTGGTAAATCAAGGATATTATTTAGAGGTGATAAAAATAGGTATTACATTAATCTTTAAAACCTCATGAATATAATTTTTTTCCATATCTTCTACTATAATGGATTTATGAAAAGGGATGAAGTGAACTGAATTTGTCAGCTGATCCACAATCACCCATATGTAATCATGTTTCTAAACCGTTTTTGGTAGATTTGTTAAAAAATCAATAGTTATATGCTCTAATTTATAGATGGGTATAGGTAAAGAGTACCACATACTAGATGGTCATTGGTTCTCATCCTTGAACTTCTAGAAAGTGGGGAATCTTGAGATATAATCTAGCACTTTCCTTTTCCAATCGGCCCACCAGAAATAGGTTCAAAATGCCTTATGGATCTTCAAAACTCTAGGATTAAAATCCCATTTTGAGTGGTGGTATATAAAAAGATGTTTTTCTACAAGTCTTTATAAAAAATATCCAATATTGAAATAGATAAAAAATTTCCCATCTTATTTCTTTTATTAAATGGCCTCCCTACCATTAATATTTGATGTAATGTTAACGAAATAAGAATATGATGGTTGAGAATGATTAAATTTCTCTACCAAATTAGGTTTGAGAGTCACCAGATTGAAAATTATAAATTTATTCTACTTAGTGAAATTGTAAGGCCTCGACCACAAAAACCCAAAACCAGTGCATTATTTTATTAAATTATCCTGATTAGATATAATCAAATCCTAAATGATGAATTAGTTTAGTAGTCTTAAAAGACCAAATTACATTATTGTTTCCCATAATACATTGGGAAAAGTAAATAAAACACGATACAATATAAAATGAAATAAAATGCACCCTTGAAAGATAATTCAATGTTTTCTTCTTCATAATATGGGTAAAGGAATCCTAATAAAGGGGTGAGATTAGATTCAAAGTAATGGTACGTAATATAGTGGAATAATAAATTGTAAGGCATGGTGAATAACTAAAGAACACTTTCCATTAAAACATATTCCTGAGCATAATATGGAAAGAATAAAATATAAATAAATAATGCCACAATAAAACACAACCATAGATATTATACTATTAAAATAATTAGATGGACTACCAATTACTACTTTCATAATAATCTAATTCATAAATACGAGAGTACATAAACACACCCTCAAGGCCTCGACCAAGACGTCTTAAAATACTAGGGTAAGGCCTGAGCCGGTAACCAATTATGTTTTGTCTCATGAGACCAACTGATGCGTAAAGGGGTATACGAGGACCCTCCAGTCACATAATAAGTTTAATACATTCCTCATATGAAAAGGGTGAAACATGAACAACAAATATATTCGTATTGAAAAACTAGAATACGAAATGTGAATACTTTAACAATAACACATTAATGGTATCAAATTAGCACATTCACAGTCCAAAAGATCATCAAAACATTAAATAAATATGATATATGGTATAATAATAGATATACCTCAATGATGTAAATGATTCAACAAATGATGTTGTCATAGATGAAGATAATTTTAAATGAGACCATTGAAAAATTCATGGGGAAATAATCTTTAAACATTCCAAAGTGTCCCATACCAATTTAAAACATTCAAATAATAATCCATTAGAATATCATGAGAATATGGATACTATTAATATGATATATCAACAGGAAGTACATACTCCACACGCACAAGGAATAATTGGTGAACAAGGATTATATCTCACAGAAGTAAAAGTGATATGATAAAAATCATTTTCATATTATAAAGAAGATCTTTTTTGGAAAATCATTTTTATTTTTCATAAAATAAAATTTTAAAAATTTATATCCTAGAAAATAAATGGTAAGGACATTGAAATTATATTTTCAGCATAACTTATATTCTATTGTGGTGAAATCATGTAAAAATAGTTTTTAAGAAACATTAGAAATAAAACATTTTAGTGCGGTTTAAGGAATTTTTTTAAGATATTTTAAAGATGAAATATAGGTTTGTTTTCATTAAACCAGAAATGAACCAAGATGGATTTTTAGGATAAAATTTTTAATTTTATAAAAACAATTATTTCTTAGAATATATTATAGAGGTAACTTAAAAATGGTTAAGAATTCGAGAAGTTCCCTTTTTATGGGCATGTTTGTTGGGAATAATTGAGAAGGGAACCATTTTAAAAGTAATATTTACACACTAAATAAGGTTTATATGATATCGATATATGATTTAAGAATATATAAATATAACATATAATAAATATACAAAAATAAATAAGCATCACATTTTAGTAAATATAGAGAAAGAGTAAACTAAAGTAAAAATGGTGGTCCGGGTAGAATCCCTTACCACTTTGTACTCAATCAAATCTTATGACCCAAAATTAATAATCATAAAAGGAAAAATTTAATACCATTAAAATAAATAGATTAATTATATGATACATAAATGGGTATTCTACATACACCATACAAAAGAAATAGTGGCAAATAAAGAATATCTCACAAAAATGGAAGTGAGATGGTAATACCCTTACCATATGTACAAATGTGTTCTTAATTTGACCTTAATTTCCTAGATAATCATATTAAATCAATTAATAAATTAATTGATAACCCATTATACATTTATTATAATCATTATAGTTTTTTTAAGTTTATATATGGCTTTATTGATGAGTTATTGGGCTTAATTTCATTGTTATGGAGAATTCGTTTTTTTTGGTTTTCCGGATCAGTTCACTTCTTTATAAATAATGGAGTTCATGTGGAATGGATATAATTCTCCAGAATATATATTTTATGATACTTAATAACATATATTAGATTAAATTTTTATATAATTAATTTAGTTATATGGTATGATGACAAGTTATTAGATCAAACGTCATTGATAATCATTTAGATTGTTTGGCGGTTTTTATAATCACTTACTAGTTTTGTCGTATAAATTAGAATTATATATATATAATTGTTACATAACATTAAATTGGTTAAATTTAAAATATTTTAGTCTTTTTAACCATAAAAATAGTATCATGACCAGCCTTGAATAAGAAATTGAAGAACGAAAGTTCGTCGATGAATGTTGTAAATCAGCACCTCCTAGACGATGATTTTATTTTTAAAATAAAAGAGAGTGAGTAAGGGTATTGATGATGGGTATTTCATTAACATTATGAAATTTTAGTATATAGATTATATTGGAGTTATCATGATCATTTGGATAGATTTGGTTGGGATAGTACAATAAAAGAAAGAACTTAAAAATAAAATAAAAAGAAAATGAAGAGGATTTTACCTTATGAATACTCCTCATTGAGAACATCCTTAAGGAAATGGGTTTTGGTTTTTTGGTAAGACCAAGATATCATGGATGTGGGGAGATACTAGGGAGGAAAATTTGGGCAGAACCTTAATAATCTCCAAGGATTAGATGAGTGAGGTGAAGAGGGGGTGGGGGGGTTTTTATAGTGGAAGAGGGGTGATTTCTCATTACTTAATTCATTATTTTATTATTTTTCTAAAGACAAGAAATAATGTTTATTATTGTATCTAAATATAGTAAAAATTTCATGTGAGTTTGAACTAGTGGTTCTTGTCTCATACTTACATCAACAATGACTCAAAAATTTATGTATTTAATATTCATTGAAAATTATCATATTTTATAATTCATAAAATTCAAGTTTTTTTGAAAATACATAAAATTTTACCCAAAATATTTTATAATGTGTAAAATTTGAAAATGAACTCCACATTTTGAAAATAATTTTCTAAATATAATAAATTTATTATTAATTAAAAACATCATTTACTCAAAAAATACAGATTTTAAATTTATAACTGATTTTATAATACTCTGAAAAATTAACTAACATATCATAAAATTATCTGAAAATCATATGATTATAAAATATATATTTATGAATAATGTTTATAAAAAACGAATTTTCTTTTAAATAATTTTACTAATTATAAAATTTTAATGAAAGATTAAGGACACATAATAATTCCTACACTTAAATATTAGTTTTTAAAATATTCATTTACTTACACTCTGATAAAATTATACCATTATTTCATTTATAAAATTACTAAATTTTATTTATAATTTTTTGGGTGAGGTTACTATTCATTTGGCAAGTTTACTATTCATAAAGTTCGTATTACCATTCATAATGGTCACATTACTATATATAAGGGTCATGTTACAATTTACCAAAAATATTATGTTAGTACTATCAGACTATAAATATATTACTCATCACAACCGTGTTTGTCTATTTTCAGAAATTCAAATCACAGATGTGGAAAAATTATTTTTAATGGATAGGTTATAACTATCTTGTTTAAATAATTATAATGAAAAAGTGTTTTTTTGTAGAGACTCAATGTTTGGTGCATTACATTCTATATTAAATTTATTTGTAAATCCTTGGGGTGTTACATTCTGCCCTCCTTCAATAAATTGTTTCCTCGAAATTTGAAATTACAATTTGAAAGTTAATGGTTGATACTTGAAAATTACCTTGTGGGAAACCCACATTGGAAATATGGCTAATAAGATATACACTTAATAAGGGGGAAAGGGAAGTGCATAGGTTACAACAAAAATACACATTCAAATAAGATAACATTAGTGTGAAGTGAAAATATATACATTTAATAATAATCAATCCATCATGTTTTGATGAGAAGTGATAGAGGACATGGTCATTAGAATGTTACCTATCACAAATCCATAAATCCTGTGATTGTTTAAAGGACCATTGATTTCTCAGAAAGAAAACTACATATAGAATGTTTTTGTTACAAAATATTTTTCCTATAATTGAGGGATTCCATTACTATATAAATAAAAACTTGAGAAATAAAACTTACTCGTTGAATTTACATGTCATATGAATAATATCATCCTTTGGTTGTGCTTTAATCTATTTTCACTCCATTACTTATACTCGGAAATGATCATTCTAGATAAATTTTTTATGGCTGAAGAATTTGAATCAAATTCTATGGATCAAATATCCCATTAATGTATAATTATATATTCCACTTATATTTATATATTAACCAAATACAAAATGCTTAGGATAAGATAAGATAATTATCCAAAAAACATAAACCATTATATGATTAAAAACAACTTTAATCTCTAAAATTCAAATGTAAAACTCAAAGTTCAACATATATCGTTATGTAAATTACTATCATGTTTAAAAAAACATTTAGACTATGACCTCAAAATCATTAGGACTTGTTCATATTGTCTTCCCAATTACATAGATAGTTTTTAATGTCTTATTCCAAAAATTTAATTTCCCCTATCACATAATCTCCAAGTTATTCTATGCATTTACATAAATAACCTAGATCACTATAATTCCACAATAAAAACATATTTGAATTCAAAATAAAATTCAAAACTTATTCCTCAAAATATTATATTTACCAAAATCTTATAGGATTCCAAAAATTGAGAATGTCTCTCAAAAATAACATTAATTACTTAATCACCAAATCATTTTTCCAACCCCAAAGTTAATAATTTTATAAAACAAAAATTCCCTAAAATAAAAGTAATATTTACCCATTTGATGTTTTAAATAAAAAAAGTCATTATAACCAGGACTTCATGTTAGATAGTGGTAGGTGTTGCACCTTAGTCACCCTTCAGTTTTTGGTTGAAACTCCACGACGTTGCCTAACGTAGTAGGTTGTCATCCAACATGTGGTTTTTTATTTTTATAAAATCATATTACTTCCAAATAAATATTATGGATTTAATTAAAATAAGGTCAATCACTAAACATTATTTTAACTAGTATTTTAAATATGTCCACAATACAAAAATAAATTGTACATTTCTTTCCACATAAATCATTCCTGGGAGTAGTGGTTATCATATAGAATTGGTCCTTGACTTGGGTAATGCCAAGGTCTGTTACGTTTAAAGAAAATAAGTACAAAATTAGATTCTTCAGAAAAGTTTTATTTTCCTCTGTTGTACTCTTCATTTTACCCCAACAATTATATTCATTTTGGGATTATTTCCCACATATAAATCATTATTTCATTCCATTGAGACACTTTCTTGGATGTATCCTTCCACATTTCTTAAATTATGGAAATTGAAATTTCTATTCTCCATGGTCTCCACCACTGGAGCTCTTACAAAACATCATTCGTCTCTTCTCTGGTGGGTTTGAGTGTGGGTTATTTTATATGTTGTTAATAATATTTTGGGAAAACTAATTAGGCATGAACATGATATCTTTAACTTTTATGAAAATCTCATTTGGTTTCTCATAACCACCACATTTTCTATCATGTTCAATGTTAACATGACTTATTTGGGTTCCATCAATTGAATAAAACTAGAAAGCATAGTGTGAGTAACGAAAGTGAGAGTTAGAAAAACATATAATCATTTTATAGAATATCATGAAACCATATTTTCAATATAAAACAACTTATATTTTACCTAATTTATTCATTTTAAATATATATTCAAATCCTTAATAATGGTTTGTAATGTGAGTGTGAATTTTCCTAAGCATATTGCCCAGGAGTGTCAAACTAAGTTCACATTAAGGCTCTTTTCCATATACCTTGTTATCCCAAGTTCGGACCATGACACATCGTCAGAGTTGTTACCCATAGGTAAATCTGTTCCAAAACCACATCCACTTGTACTATCCATACATGGCTGTATTTCCAGAAAGACCCACAAAACATATACCTTACCAATATTATATATTGTTGTTATATTCTTATCATAAGACTCTATCTTAAAGAAATGTTCCGTAATATATGTTCTCTAAATATAGATTCCATGGATTCTACTTAACCTACCTATGATACCAATTGTAAGGTCCCGTCCCCAAAAGCTCAGAGCCAATGCATTATTTTATTACATTGGCATGATTAGAAGGAATAAAATCCCGAAGGACCGATTAGTTTAGCCATCTTGGAACACCGAGTTACATTATTGGTACCCATAATACATTGGGAAAAGTAACTAAAACATGATACAAGATAAAATTAAACAATCTCCATCTTTGAAAGATTATTAAAAGGTTTTTTATTCATAACATGGGGAAGGAAAAAATAATAAAATGGTGAAATCTGATGCTCAAAAAGGGTATTTAATATAGTAGAAGCATAAATAATATGTCATGGTGAATAAGTAAATAAATCATTCCATTAAAACATAATATATACCATTATATGGAAGGAATAAATGATGAACAAATAATTCTATGATAAAACACAACCATGGATATTATACAAGTTAAAAACTGAAATGGAATATCAATTAATATTCTCATAATGATCTAATGCATAAATATGGGACAACATAAACACACCGTCAAGGCCTCGACGAGGACATTTGAAAATACTATGGTAAGGTCTCAGCCATTACCCAATTATTTTTTCTCTCATGATACCTACCGATACATCTAGGGGCTATAGGGGGACACACCTATAACATACTAAGTCAAATACATTCATCATATGAAAGGGGTGAAACATAAACAACATAAAAATTTGTATTGAAAATTTTTGTACGAAATGTGAATACTTTAACTATAACCCATGAATGGTATCAAATTAGAACATCCACAATCAAATTTAACATCAAAAATTAAAAAAAATATAATAGATGGTATGATAAGATATAATTGAGTATGATATTTAATAAATTACATTGACAAAAATGAAGATACTTTTAAATGAGGCCATTGAAAAATTCATGAGGAAATAATCCTTAAACATTCCCAAGTGTCCCATACTACTTTAAAAAATTAAAATCATAATACATTATAATATCATGATAATGAGGAGAAAATTGATATTATATATCAATGTAAGGTACATACACCGCACACATAAGGAATAAGTGGGGAATAAGCCATACATCTCACAGAAGTAAAAGTGAGATGAGAAAAATCATTTTTTACTTTGTAAAGAAGAGTTCTTCTAGAAAATCATTTTTATTTTTCATAAAATATGATTCTAAACATATATATCCCAGAAAATAAATGGTTAGGACATTTAAATTTTCCTTTGAGTCATAAATGATGTCCCATTAAGTCAAATAAAGTAAAAAGAGTTTTTAAGAAACATTAGAAATTACATATTTTAGTGCGGTTTGAGGAAAATTTTAAAGAAATTTTAAAGTTGAAAGTCATGTATTTTTTCATTAAAAAATGAAACAAGATGGGATATTTTCATGATAATATTTTCGATTTTAGATAAATAATTTTGTCTTAAAATATATTATAGAGTTCACTTTAAAATAGGTAAGAATTCTAGAAGTTCACTTTATTCGGGCATGTTTATCAGGAAGAATTGAGAAGGGAACTATTTTAAAACAAGTATATCCCAATAAAAGAAGGATTATATGATCTGAATATATTATTTTGGAACATATACATAGAATTTAGTTAAAATATAAAAAAAAATAAGCATTAAATTTGAGTAAAGGTAGAGAAAGAGTAACTCGAAGAAAAAACGAGGGTTCAGGTTGAATCCCTTACCACTTTGTAATCAATAGAATCATATGATCCAAAATTAATAATCATAAAATCATGAATTTAATAATATTTGAAATAAATATATTAATGATATGCTACATCAATGGTCAGTATACATACCCCATACACAATAAATAGTGACTAATAAAGAATATCTCAAAAAAATTGAAGTGAGATTAGAAAACCCTTACCTTATGTCCAAATGTATTCTGAACTTGACCTTAATGTCATAGATAATCACATAAAATCCATTAATTAATTAATTATAAACCATTTATAAATGTATTAGAGTTCCAATAGTATTATTAAATTCATTTATGGCCGTATTGTTGAGTTATAGAGTTTAATTTCATCATTTTGGAGCATTCTTTTTCTTGGTTTTCATAACTTGTCCTCCTCTTTATAAGTAATGGAGTTCATGTGGAGTGGATATAACTCTCCACAATTTATTTTATATGATACTAATTAAAATAAAAAAATATTAAGTTTTTATATAATTCATTTGGTAATATGGTATGATGATGAGTTATTAGATAAAACACTAGTGATAAATTTAGAATATTTTGGAGGGTTTTTATCGTCAAGAACTAGATTTGTCGTATGAAATATTATTGTGTGTATATAATGATTCCATAACATTAAATAATTTATGATACACTTATTATAATCTGGTTTAAACATAAAAATTGTATCAAGACCAGCCTTGAAGAATAAATTTAAGAACAAAAGTTCATCATCCATGAAGGTTTTAAATCTGAACCTCCATGACGACGATTTTGTTTTTAAAATAAAAGAGAGAGAGTAAGGAGATGGATGATTGGTATTAAATTAACATTATATAATTCTAGTATATAGATGATAGTGGATTTATCATTATCATTTGGACATAAGAGGTGAGGATAGTATATTAAAATAAAGAACTTGAAAAGAAAATCGATGGAAAAGGAAGAGGATTCGGCCTTTGAATAATCCACATTGAGAACCTCTTTAAGGAATGTGGTTTTGTTCTTTAGGTAAGAACAGGATATCCTAGACATGGGGGGAGACTAGGTAAGAATATTTGAGTATACTTTGACATGATTCAAGGATTATAGGAGTGAGGATAAGAGGGTGAGTGGGGAGGTTTTTATAGTGGAGGAGAGGGGCGATTTCTTATTATTTAATTCATTATTTTATTATTTTTCTCAATACAAGAAATTGTATTGAATATTGTGAATAAATATAGTAACATTTTCATTTGATTTTTTACTTGTGTTTCTTACCACATCCTGACATCAACAATGACTCAAAAATTAATGTATTTAACATTCATCATAAATTATCAAATTTTACTATTAACAAGAATTCAAGTATTTTAGAAAAAAATCAAACTTTAACACTAATTATTTTTTGACATGTAGAATTGAAAAATGAAATCCATTTAATGAAAATAATTTTATAAATAGGATAAATTTAATTTTTAATTAAAAACATCATTTACATAAAAAAATACAGTTTTTAAATTTATAACTAATTTTATAACACTCTTAAAAAATGACTATGGTCTCGTAAAATTATCCTAAAATCATATGAAAATAAAATATTTATTTATGAATAAAATATATAAAAATTTAATTTAATTTTAAACCATTTTATTAATTATAAATTTTTATTAAATATTTATGACTCACAATAATACCAACACTTAAACACTAATTTTAAAAATATTCATTTACTTATACAATGATATAATTATGTTATAATTTTGTTTATAGTATTTCAAAATTTCATTTATACCTTCATAGGTAAGGTTACTATTCAATTGGCTAGTTTACTATTCATAATGATCATATTACTATTCATAAGGGTAACATTACTATTTTAAACGGCCAAGTTACTATTCACCAATAAATTAGGATGATCATATTAGACTCTAAATATCTTACTGATCACACCCTTGTATGTCTATTTTATGAAATTAAAATCATAGAAGTGGAAAAAATATGTTTAATTTCCAGGTTATAACTATCTTGTTTAAATAATTATAATAAATAAGTTTTTTTTGAAGAGACATAGTGTTGTGTGCATTGAATTCTATATTAAATTTATTTGTAAATTCTTGGGGTGTTACCTAAATCCGAATTCATAACTACAGTCATGCTCATGAATTACCGTCGATTAGAATCTTATTTTTTGATTTGATTATATGACTTTCGAATTAAATCAATTGCTGCAAAATTTACTTTTTCAGGTGAGTAAACAAAGTTAAGTAAAAAATGTTGATATATTCCATTAATCATATTTATATCAAATTTATATAACATTGTAAAAATATTTGTTTCAAACTTTTTTGGTTTCTAGACATAGTGAATTACTAACCAAAGAGATAATTGAACCATGTTTTTAATGGATACACTACTACAACTGATTCCAAATCATGGGTCAGATAATTTCATTCACCAACTCACACCTGTCTTGATCCATAATCTAGGATATTTTCTACTCACTTGAGAACACAACTGGTTTGTAATCCATATGTATCACAATAAACCACATTCCCATTCCTAGATTCCAGAAATTCAAGAATTGGTGCCGAAGTGAGATTTTTTTTAAACTCAAAAAAGGATTTATAAGAATCCTCACTCTAATGGAATGGAGTTACCTTTTTCCTAAGAATGATCATGAGAGATTGTAGTTGTATGACGTTCTTAACATAGTGATGATAGTGAATTTCCAAGATAGAAATATATATATATACTCAAATACATTTTTAGTGGTTTCAAAGAGACAACAACTTCTATCTTTGTAGGATCTACTGATACGCCTTTCTCAGATATGAAATTGATGAGGTAGTGAACTTATTTTATTTAGAATTCTCATTTATTTATTTATTCTTATAATTGGAACTCTTTTGAAATTCCCCACATAGTATCTAAATATTATTAATGTTTCTTATGAGTTTGATAATACGCCATATTGTTAACCAAAAATACCACAATGAAAGAGTCCAGGTAATGAAAAAAGGCACAATTAATCTATTCCAGGACAATTGATGGTTCATTTATGAGACCAAAGGGTTTGGGAACATATTTGTAATGACCATAAAGACTCTTGATAGATGTATCTGGAATATCTCCATTATTAAGACATATTTAGGGATACCTATAGAATATATAAATTTTATAGAACCATTGATCTCCCTTTAATAGATTGAAAAGTTATCAATATAATGAATTTGAAATATATTCATCCTCACAAACCAATTCAGTTTATAAAAATCAAAAAATAGTTATAATAAACCATCTTTCTTCTTGATAAAAATAAATAGGGTATCCTTAGGAAATGTAATTGGTTTCATGAACCATTTAATTTATTATTATTCTAATTAGACTTCGAATTCCTTTAATTCAATTGGTTCCATTCAATATTATGGAAGTGACATATGATTAGTCCCTATAAGATGATTAATCAAAAATTCAACATCACTTGTAGGCGGAATGATGAATTTTTTTAGAAGCATTTCTGTATACCAATTCAAAATGTTAGGAAGGTTTCTTATCTCAATAATATCATTACCCCTAATTTGAATTAAACTAATTGATAAGAAATGATTCCAAACATTTTTAATAAAGTTCATATTTTTCAGCCTTCACAACCCAACCAACTTTAAAAAGATATACCATCCCATCACAATATGATAACTTTACTTATCCCACATAGCAATCAATATGATAAAAGAAAGAAACAATCCAATTGATTCCTATGACCACGTCAAAGACATCCATATACAAATAATAAAAGTCCCAAATAAACTTAATGTTATCAATTTTTATAGAACAAGGTTCACATTTAAAAATCCTACACTATTTCTACCTAAGAGTTTTGTAGATAGTAAAAAAATATGAAATCATATAGATATGTATTTTCTTTTCATTAATGAAATTTGATGGAATAAAGGTGTGGTATTTTCTATCATCATGTAGAACTTTAATAAGGGTTGAGTTAATAAGAATTGTACCTTGTATAGTCTAACGACCTTATTGGTCTTCCATGATCATCCGCTCCACACCATACAACTAATTACTAACCCCCTTGTTATTTTCTTTCCTAATATGGTTTTATTGTATTAGGAGTCAGGGTGTTCTTATAATCACCATGGTTTTATCATTTCTGAGGATAGAAATTATTTCGAGGAGATATTCTAATTAAAGCTTAAGATGTCGGATAGATATGAGTTGTACCATTAATATATAATTTTCAATACCTATGAAAATAAAATTGGATATATACTATATTATTACATTTGTAACATGATCTAGGTGGTTTTATACAATTTTTCCATACAATTTTAAACAAAAAACATTAAAAATAGCTAGTCTGGGTATTTAGTCATGGAAGAAAGTTAATGGAGCCAATTATTTGATTATGTGATATTCTTTTACCTTGTATGTAGGTGTCCCTATTCCACTTTTTCCTAACATTAATGTTCCCATCTATTACCCTTAAAATAAACACAATTGCTACAATTGAATTCCCAGGGATATAAATCTATGATACAATTTTTATTTTATCCATTTCTGTATAATTATTAATAAATAAGAAAACTATCTTTGAATAGAATTTTGGTCACAGTTCATACTCAAGGATATGTTCCTTCAAGGACACACTAGCATATACTTCTGGAGAAAAAATTAATAAGTCCATAAACTTAGAAGAATATTCTATCACTGATATATTTTTCTATTTAAGGATTTATAAGGTGTGTAGGAAGAATAATTTGTTGATTTTTTAAATCCATCCCATGAAAGTCCTTGGTCAACTTTAACCTGGGGTGCTAAATCCTACCATTGGCATACAATATCCTATAAGTTATAGAATTATTATTTGGCCTTTATTTTAATAAATGTTCCTAGGAAATTGAAGGTTTGATTGATTATGTTAAGCCACACCTCTGTCATTTCAGGTATCTAATCACCCAGAAAAATTGGTGGAATATATTTCTTAAATTTCACAGAATGATGCACATGTATTGGGTTATCATTATGATTCCACCTATCAACATCTTGAAATGATTTTATGATTCTTTGAAATTGAGTTTTATTCACCTGTGGCTCAAGTAAAAATAAATGTTTTTCGAACTCTTTTTTGTAAGTTTCTACATAATTTAACTAGTTCTAGTTCAATATAAATATAATAAATTAAAAATTATCCACCACATACTTCAAAATTAAAGGCTTAAAATATTCTAAATCATTAATAAAAAAATAATTATCAATAATTTCTAGAAATAATCAATCAAAACTTTAGAAATGTATTCATATATGGAATTATCATTATTAATGAATGATATGCTTTACTCATTCGCTAAACCCACGATGCTGAGGTGACAACACACATAGAATTAATTTATATTTTTTTTACCTAGACAACCTAGGTAACTTGATGTTCATTTTAAATAATTTATATACATATTTTTTATTCTCTACATTTCATTCTCTCACATTCCCATTTCCCAAAAACCATCCCAAAATAATGTAATGACCAAGAATGATACCATTTGTGACCTCATGACCCTAAAAATTGTCTTCGAAAGAGATAAGGTGACTGTCACCTTATGTGCCATTCCCAAGAAACCAAAGGTTGGAAATAACTTCCAAGGTCTTACCTAGATAATATGGTAAAATTTTACCTTTTGAGATTATACAACCTATCAAGAAAAAAATTCAAACCAAACTCTAAAAAACACCCATATAAAAATTAAGATGCTAATGAAAAAACAACAACATCAGATTATTAGCATAAAATTATTACTAGGTGAATTCATAAAACCAAAGGAAATTATGAATCAGCAACACCAATGTATAATCAATCAAACCAAACCAATATAGGACTACAATATCTAAGAACCACCCTGAGGAAGTTTCATTGTGATCCGCCGCTAGAGAAATATGAGATATTTAATTTACCAAAGTCATCGGGAATAACCTTATCACACAGACCATGGATCACAAACAAGTGGTCAGTAATCATACCTAGAAGAATATTACAAGTAGACTTTCAATCCCATGCCACTAGAAAACCAACATGTTAGCTCATAAGTAGGTATCCATCCTTCACCATGCCATAACTTGGTGATATACCTTTGTGCATAAAATCTAGTACTGAGTTACATGTTTTCAGTAAAAAGGCCCCATAAATTAGAAATGGGAACCCACACCACACATATATTCTAAGTTCATCCACCAATTCCATTACACATAAATCAATTCATAATTATGAAACATTTCAAAAAAAATATATATTTCAAAAAAATAGAATCGTAATTTAAAACCATAATTCAAAGGGTATTTCCAAAAAACAATTCAAGTAACCAAGATTTACAAACCACAAACCAATAGGGATTTACTTTGATAAATATTTCAATATTCCCTTTGAAAACCGAATAATTTGTTTAATAAATCTAAGCCTTCAAGTTATAAAACAAGTGGATAATAGATAGAGAGATGGTACACATAGCTCAAAATGGGCAATTAGAACGGTGAACGACATAATGAAACCTCTATATTCCATCTTAAAACTCTATTCCTTCAATATAACTAACAATGATATCATTGAAAAATATCATTGATCATATATCTATCCATAATATATTAGATCCAATTTTCTATGTTAGAGGAGATGGGAATATCTAAATAGAATGAGAGAAAAAAATAGACTTATCAAAAAAGCAGGATATCCAACACATTTATATATGTTAAAAATATATTTTGGATTAAAAGGGATTGAAAATAATTCTTAAAATAATAGGGGGGATTTCAAGCCTAATATAATAGGTGAATACTGATGGTTTCATGGGAAAAAAATTAGTTAAGTACTAATTTCTAGAGAAATTATTGTATGTTTCATGGTTTAGAAAACCATGCAATAACAATTCCAATACTACTGTCTCTAATCCAGCACTCACACTATTGGTCCACACAGTTTGGAAAACATGAACTGACAATTATTTTTTCCCACTACATCCACTTTCAGGTTTTCTCTTAACCATCACTTGGTTTTAGAAAATTATTTTCTACCGATATGGTCTCTATTATCCTCTTATGAGTGTTTCATGGTTTTCAAGGGAGAACCATACCCTTTCTCCAACCCAGGCTCATATTGTGCACTTCTAAAAACACTTCCAAAACACACAAAACCATCTAGAAATTATTAAAACTAAACAATAGTGTTATATAACTTCAAAATACATAATAAAATTAATAATTTCTGGAAACTAGGGTTGTTACATCCACACACTATATATTTTTTTAATAGCATTTGTTTATTGGTATAGACATAATGATCATCAGTATAGTGAACCAAGATCCACAAATATGTAACAGTGTTAATAGATTCTTCTTTATTAAGATAGGAATTAATTAACTTGAAAGTTTATGGTTTATTATTTGTTTTATTTCTAGAGTAAATAGAATGGGATGATGAATTAACTTTATTCTAGTATTAGTGATAGAAAACACTATATCCTAGCATTTTGCAGCCTTCCCATTAATAAAAGATCTATCAAATTTTGTAGCAATAAATATATTACTAAATTTCCCATACCAAGTGTACATTTCACAATTAAATATTAAATTAAAAGTATTTTATTGTAATAAATAATTAATTTAAATTCTTTATTTATTATAGGAACCAAACATGATACAATTTTTGTTTAGGATTGATGAAAACATTCAAGTTGCCAACTATAATCCAGGGAGGATCAATGTTGTGGTTGAAAAGTGATATCTCCTACCATAAAGATATTCTATATTTGTTTTTTTGAAATCCTAAATAAAATTGAAGATGAAATAAAGTATCATATAAATAATTTTATAAGTAATCATATTATTTCTCACATTTACCATCATGATATATTCGATATTAGCTTAATAAAAGTACAAAAGTGTTTCTAGAGTAGTTTTATAAAATGTTATTTTGATAACTTTATAAACTATATAAGAAATATTTAAAACCTTTAAAAAATTAAAGCATACCATGATATTTGAAAATAAAAATGGAATAGATTTATGTTAAAAAATGAGTCTTTGAATAGTTTTGGCAGTACTTGAATTTTTCAGTCCTAAACTGTTTTAGAATTAAACAATCATTTTTAACATGTTTTTAATTTTAGATTTCAACCACATGAATTGTGTGGTTTCTTCTTATAAGAAATGTTTTTTAATTTCTATTTTTATTGGGATCTTTTTTTATTAGGTGTTAAAATATATCCTCCCATTTTCAATATCCTTTTCATTTGATTTTTTTCAGACCCATTTCGACAATCCAAAATTTGAGCATTGAAATTTTATTTCTTAGTACTCATTCTTCATCATTCTTCCTTTTAGGATATTTAACTTCAAAAACATGAACTTTCCTAGTTTTTCTATACTTATGTGGTATGAGATTATGTGGAGGTTTTATGTTGTATTAAATTTCAACCTCTTCTTCACCATTATTGATATATATATATATTTTTTTTCATAAAAAGGTGATTTTTTTAGAACCCAACATGGGTTTCTCCATTTATTCCACTTCAACTATATTATTCTAAAATATCCTTTTAGCCATATCATATACGTCATAATTATTATTCAATTTTAATTTTTATTCACATCACTACTTTATACATTATCCTCACATGCAAACCATCTTTTATTTATGAGAGGCATTTATCACATTTTTTCTGAAGAAATTCCATTAACTAAGTGGTCTCTCCTTTATCTAAATATATTTTAGTGTATTTTTTCATTAATTGACTTTCCACATTCCATTTTATTTTGGGATTATTAATAAGTTCCTATTATTTTTCTGGAGAAACTTCTTTTTCTTTAATAATATGATTATAAAAAAATATACAGATGGAAAAATTATGGATATTATTTTTATTTAAATTATATTAATTAAGTAAACATTCATACTAAATAAATATTTCATGATTTTTTTTCCATTAAAAAAAGATTAAAAAATTTAGGTTGAGTTGACTTAATATTTTCATCCACTCGTATGTGATCAATGAATCCAAATTTTCTTATAACTATATTATCATCTAATTTAAGCAGGACACTCACAAAAGAATCAATGTTGAGTTATAGAAAATATAGTCCATATCATGCCATATAATCTATTAATATTAATTATATTAATTTTGTATAATTGGATAAACCCAATTCATATTGAAAAAAACTAACAACTCTAGGTAAATATTACCCATTCTATATACATTGGAAAACATAAAGATAATATAAAACTTTTATGAAAATATTACCTATATATTGATATTATTATCCAATTATTTAGGCTTTAAATATCCCAAAGCATCATTTTTATATTTTTATGAGACCATGAATTATCACCTCAGTAAACAATTATTCTTCCAATAGTAGAATTTTGAAATTCCACTATTCAATACTTTAGTGGTATTAGACTGGACACAAGTGAGATGACACCATCCTCTAATTTTTAAATGTTCCATTAATTATTTCCATTAATTAAAAATTCTATATATGATGAGCTTTGATTCCACATAACATTAATGAAGGAAATATGGTTTCAATGGTTGACTAAAAATTCTCCTCTTTCGAAGCCTCATAAAAAGTATCTTCCAATTGATAATATTCTTTACATGGTGTAGAATTATACCTAAAATATATTTTGTATTAAAGTAATAATATAGTGGATATGTACCTATTGCTATTGATTAACCTTAATCACTAATTAGTCACCAAGAATCTCTACTGTCAAAGCTCACAACACGCTCCATCCTTTGAAAAGGGTCAATCAATAAAATAGAAGGAAAACAATAACCGATAATAAATACTATGGGTAAAAAAGGAACCAAATACACAAAAAAACATGCACTCACACCTAATAGACCAGTTATGTTAGATATCACCCCGAAAAGGTAGATAAACACCCAAGTTGAACTAATAAAAATTGATGAACCAAAGTCCCACCACATTTTCTATCTTATAGAATCTTAAATCCCCATTTTTTTTTCATTTTTAAGCATTACAATTCATCCATTTATTTCTTACATTATCTAACACCCAACCAAATACACCAGCTTAAATAAGTCAAAATACTGGTAACCTCTATTAATTGATTTCCACTTGCCAAAAATATCCTTTCACTAATAACATCATGACCATTCCCACCATCCATTTTGAACATTCATGTAACACTCTTAGAAAACTGAAAAAATTGACCACATTCCATCTAAACATAAAATTGAAATTCTATAAATTTGAGAACTTAGGGTTGGATCCCCTGAATTAAAGAACATAAATCTCATGACGTACCCACTCAAACCATAACAATTTTTTTAAAATAACCTCAAAAAAAATAATAATAGAAAAAATAAAAACAAAATAATAAAAATCGTAATAATAACAATTGATTTTCGTTAATGGGTATTATAAAAAATCCAAAGGTACAATTACACTCAAAATACCACAATTTGGACCAGACTAGACTAGAAAAATATTTATTCTACATGATTCACTATCCAATCATTTAAATAGTTTCATAGGAAAATTTAAAAATATAATAGTAATGATGATAAATATTTTATATAGTTGGATGGTCATAACTTATATGGTCTAATTCTTGCTTGGGTGGGTTCTATTCACCCTATACAAGGGCCATAATCCTTGTTCAGTCCACCCTTTTAAATAAAAAAAATTCTATTTACCATTAATAATAAAAAAACTATAATATATGTTTGACTATTATTTATATAGACCACACACCTAATTCTTATACTCTTTTCACAGACTAATCATAAGTACTAGTCCATGTCCTTTTATGGCTAGTCGATTATCAACCACCAAATTATTCTTCAATTCTTATTCAATTAATATAACAAAACATAAATATATACTACACAATAGTCACTATATATTCTTAATAGACATAAAATAAATCTTGTCACACCAATAAGAAATTTCCTTACCCCAAAATCTCCCATTCTAGATAAAACTTGTTCATCCACTCCTTGTGCCCAAGTAGGACTATCAATGATGGAATATCCACTGATACTAAATCTTAGATTGTAATTTATCATTAGTAAAACCATATCATTTCCACTATAGGTTTAACTTCTTAACATATTTCAACCATTAAAAAATCGCCTGTGATCCACATTATCCCGGGGTCTAAGAGTTGGCCACTACTCTTATTGTGGACAAATCCAAATTCAATATTCTTGTCAAATCAATATAAAATAAAAGAGGACAATATATGAAACTTGACCGTATAGACATTTTTGTGGACCCAATCTATATAGTTGGAGGATTATTTGAATAAGGTGAAAACTCCCAATAGAACAAGGTAAATGCATAAATCCTAAGATACATAATGAGGATGTATAATGATAATGATGATGTCAGTGATGATGTTGAAGATGATAAAAATGATAATAATAAAAACAATAATTATCATCATCACTAACTTTATCATCACCATTATAAAAATTATTTCAATGTTTAAATAACCCATCAAAACCCCCTTTCACCCGAACATGTAAAGTTATATTGGTAAGTCCCACTTTCAGATTTAGTGAATTTTGGCTTTTATTTTGAGTTTTTAGGAGTTAATGGAACCATGAATGGTTAGAGTGAATGGTCCATGGGATTATTTATAATGATCATATAGGTCCCTTGGGAAAGATAAAGTGAGTGAACTATGAGTGTATAGTCTCTGGTGACATGGTAGGGATACTATGTGTCTCTTGGTTGGTGGGAAAAATAACTTCCATGGATGATAGATGGTCTTAGATAATCATGTATCCTAACTTTGAACTTAGGATTTAATTACACAATTTTAGTTTGAAAAACCTAACTAGCCTCTATTAAGAACCATTAAAAATACCATCTCATATTTATATATTATTAGGGATCCATGAGAGTGAAATTAGTGATTCCCCATTATGAAATGATGTTTCTTTATCTATGGTAAATAAATAAATGTCAAATATGATTTTTGACATTGATGATCTTGTGTATTATTCAATATGTCAATTACTCTCTGTTAATATTTGCCCTTCCTTTGATATATCTATTATTTGGCATTAGATGGATATATTTAGATTAAATCATGATGAGATGAATCATTATGTCATGTTCTTTCTTTTATGGTTTGGAGGAATATTACTTTATTATTGAAAATGGATCTAGGGTTACAAGATAATTGTATCACTATAATATAAGGTAGATGATACTTATTCACTCTTTATAGGATTTTGATTATTTTTTATGTGATTGGTGTGATTTTAAACGATTTATCTGTGAGGATGGTTATATTTTTTTTTGGGAAGAAATTGATTTGATAATTGTTGATTTTTTGGTAGTAATAAAATTTTCGTTTTTATGTTAAACCTCAGGAGTTAGTTTATAAGTAATTTTAATTGAACAATAGGATTTAGGTTGTAAAGGTATTTAGTGAAATATATTTCAGTGTCATTAATTGGATATTTTTAAGACTTGGTTTTAGTAGGATATTTTCCTAATTTATTTTAAGGATGTAAAAATATATATAAGGGAAATGCATTCGTTGAGTATGAGAAATAAAATAAAAGTTTAGAGTATATATAGAAGGTATTAGTAGTATATGTGGACATAAAATTCCATCCCATGAGGGATAATAATGGGTTAGGTCATACTGAGAAGGGATACCTTTTTTAGTAATGTAATTGTTTTCATTATTTTTATTTACCTTATTTATAATCTACAATTTGATAAATTGTGTTATTTTAATTGTGATAATATATTTTAAATTTAATTGGTTATATGCTTATGAGTTTTTATTGAATTATATTTTCTAAAATTTAATTGGGAAAATCCTCCTGGATATTGATACCCACCTCTACCCACACATCTTCTATGCATGTAGATGTAATATGTGACGCTGAAAATAAATGAAAGTATCTAAGGTACTTGGATCATGTATCATAACACATGAATTTTTGGTTTGTGTTGTTGTATTTGACCTTGATTTGGAGGAGGATTTTGAATATTTGCATCAAATTGTCTATTTCTACTTGGTCTTTGTGTCACTTTCAAATTTGAGTCTATTTTATTTTCTATCACATTCTATTTTAATGATTTAATTCAAATGGTATTTTTAAATTTATTTTTATATTTCATATAAAATATGTATTAATATTTCATTTATTCTATTATTTATTTAAGGGTAAATAATTCTATTGGGATTATACTTACCAATCAAAACTATTTCATATACTTTTACAATATGGAAATGAAAAAGAGGTCATGTGGGAGTCCCAAATCGACCACAAAATTAGAGCTCTCAAGTTTGGGTCATCGAAAAAATTAATCAATGTGTGGTTTTAAATACATTCTCTTTAGGTGTTTTTAAGTATGGATACTTGGGGTGGTTAAAAATCAAGTGGTTCCCATATAATAGAATAGCATACAACTTTACTCCAAGACTTTAGTTACAAGGGAGGTTGGGTTGAGAAAATAATCTTATGGATCCCTTGTATGATATTTGTCCATTATGCCTTGTATGTTTCCTAAAAAATGGTAGGTTGAGGCTGGTGGTGTGTCCATACATCATTATGGGTATGTATATAGATTATATATATGTGAATCAGATTTTCAAAAATTGTTTCCTCAAATAAAAGTCGTTTGAAGTTGATTTTGATAGTATTTTGAAAGTATTTTGATTTTAATTTTTTTTGAAAACCTTTTTATAACTTTTTTGAAATTTATTAGTGAAGTTATCACTATATAGTTACTATATCCACTTAAAAATATAATTGAGATATATTTTTTAGTATGTATAGTTTTAGATGAGGGGAAATTTTATGTTGTGTCTTGTGTGATTTTCTCCCTTGGTTTCTGGTGTTATGGATATGTCTCAGTGCAGAGACCTTATTTATTTGGATGATGTTGGGAATGTGGGATATGGACATGTTTTTTTGTATGGGTATAGTTATGTGGAGATTTTTTCCAAACTCTTTAACACACTAGTTCATGTGATCTGGGAATTTGGATGGTGGTGGATCAAGATTAACCTAATAAATTTGAACTTGTTTTGGAAGTATAAAAGCATAATCCTCTAGCCATTAGGGGTAATGGTGGAGTACAATAAGACAAGGATTATTTTTCAAGAATAAAATTAATCTTATAGTTTGTCTATAATCCTATAACTTGGATGATAGATTTCAATTCTTGCATGATTGAGGGATATACCTACATGTGATTAGAGATAACTGTGGATGTGAAATTAGATGAGAATTTCATAAGGCTTGGATTATTGTGGATGTTCAATTAGAAATTCTACCCAAACATACTACAGCTAATAAATTCTCAAGAGTTCTAACATATGGAATTGAGGAACGTGATAGTATTGGATTATGATTATTTCTGATTAAATTTTTAGAATTTCACACTAGAGTTGATCATCTATAATAGTATCAAAATGCAAGGGTTTGAGATTACACATTGACTTTAGATTTTATTGAGGATGATCCCATTTTATTTTACTAACATATGAGATGGTTGTAAATAAGGAAGTTATGGTTGATACATACATGATGGATGTAATGGTCACAAATTATTTTTATCCAAAACCAAATGGAGGAAATCCAATATTGGGTAGTCTAAAGGGGAAGAACGATTGTTTTCAGTAGGGTAGTATTCCAAGTAGATTAGTGAAATTTACATATTATTAGTGGATGTACATGCTTAGGGATCTCCCGTGTGGTATCATGACAGACCTATATCACGACTATCATAATGAACCTTAGATAGAACACCAATTCAAGAAGCTTGTGCTAGTAAACTAGTTGTTAATTTTACCTGTTAAGGTGATAATGTTAGATGTTCCTGCCAAATGTTTGGATAATGGATTTCTATAGGTAAATTGAAATAGGATGGAGTTTAGAGACAAATGATGAATATTGGAAATCCATATTAAGTAAATACTCAAATGTTCTAGGAAAAATTGTTTACTATAGATAATATGCTTAAGGATTTAGGGATAGGGAATATGGAAGAGAGTAAAACATTTCTTATCATTTCTATTGTGGTATTCAAAATGTTTGATATATGTTTATATAATTCATCATATCTACATGATTGTTAGACCAAATTAATTTTCATGCGGACATAATGACTTATTCCATAAAGAATTAGAGGCCTCTTTTAGAAAGAGTATATTCAGAGAGTAAGTGTCCATATTATTCTATCATTATTAGTGATGTGGGAATCTTGTGGGAATTATTGGTTTTATTGATAAAAAATTATGATTCAATAATAATAATGGAATGGATTATGTTGTTTAATTCCCATTTCTACCATAAAAAGGGGAAGTCTTCCTTAACCCTATATAATGGGAGCATATAGAATTTTCAATGGTATTGGGAATTTCATTCTGGGTAGTCATTTACAACCTAGGGATTCTAATATATTAGCTGACTAGGATGTTTCTTGGATTATTTTAGTTCAAGGATTCATTTTTGTTACCAGTGAAGGTGAACGATTTTTAGATGTTTTTTAGTATACTTCACTAGGATTCCACCAGAGTCATACTTAGAGTTTTTCATCCAATTTTTATCATTTAAGAGTCCATTATCATTAATTTCATATATTATCAATCCTGTAGATATATGGGCACTGGATATTTTTTTGAGTACTTATACTGAAATGGATTTCTTTGACCAATATTTTACCATGTGTATTTTTAGTTTTTTTCCAAGAAGGTATAAGGTATCTCGAAAAAGTGTGTTGACTCCCTAGATTTTAATTAGGTCATGATGATGAATAAATAAACTTTACCTAGTTTCAATGATCTATTTAATTAGTTTAAAAGAGTTAAGTTTTTTTCAAAGATCAATCTATGATTAGGGAATCACTAGTTGAATATGAAAAATGCAAACATTTTGAATTAATTTTTTTGGATATTAATGATCTTATTATTTTTATATCATTGATGTATCATGTTTTCTATTAATACTATAACTCATTCATCATGTTATTTTTTGGATTATATTTATATATATTCTAGATAGGATTAGGATTAGGGGATAATTTTAAGGATTGTTCTGGTGATGCGATGATAAAATAATTCATATGAATATATATTAAAATAATAGTTTTGGACTCAAGAATTGTTGTTTTTGGTGTAATTTGTTTCTAAAAGTGTTTATGAGTAGATCTCAAGAAATTTAGGGTATTTATTCCTAAGGATAGAACCAAAAATATATTATGGATTCAGGTTTTACTTGTATTTGAATGATACTATTAGCACTACTTTTAAGAATTTTAAAACAATATATCAGATGGTGATGTTGACTTAGAAGGTTTGATGTTTGAGTGATAGGAGAAGCATCATTAGGATTTCAATGGGTTGAAGAAGTGACTAATATCAGTGATAATATTAATCTTTCCTGAGTCCAGTAAAAGGTTCTCCGTGCATTTCCATGAATCTAGAGTTAGACTTGGTCATGTTATTATACATGGAAAAAATATAGTTGCATGAAGATCAAGGTAGTTACAACAAAATAAAAAGGAAAATACTATTCACAATATACTTTTAGTGGTAATTGTTCATGATATGAAGAGTTGGATAAATTACATGTTCAATAAAATATTTATTCTGTATTTAGATCATATGATTATGCGGTACATCTTCGTTCAACATAATTTGAACCCAAAGTAATAGAGATCGGTGATTTATCCAAAAAACATGGATACTAAGTTGTATTATATAACTATGAAGGGAAATTATATGGTTGATTCCTTTATTTGAAAGCTCAAATAGTGAAGTAATTATAGGATCTATTGAAATTGATGGAAAAAATTGAATATTTGTGTCTATAATCTCAAGAAGAGGTTTGCGATATAATGTTAGATATGATTGATGTCATTTTTGGATTTATGGAAAAAGTAATGGAGGTAGAAAGAAAAATTTAAAAATAAAAATACTAGTAATGCTTTAAATTATGGGAATGGATTAGAAGGGTGGTCTTTAGTAGTGGAATAATCAAGCTATTTCTGGGATAGAGTGGTATTCCCCTGAGTTTGACGAAGGATTTTATGGGTGTATACCATTACCCCAGATGGGAAATTCATCCCAAAGTGGTGAAAAAGTTCCAAGAAATAATATGATAATTCTATAAGGTAGTGATAAGGGGCTATATAGTTTAGTTCTTGAATTTTTATAAGATAAATGTAAACCATTTATGTCCTATTGAGATTTACATCCATGTGACGATCCAAACATTCATTAATGAAAATTCTACTTGATCTAATTGAATGTATTATTATGTAAGACAGTTATATAATGTATGCAATTACTTGGATTTATTTTTTTGGATTCTAAAACACCGTTAAGAATTGTAACCGTTGCTAATATAGTCGTTGAATAGTGATCACAATATTTCTATAAAAATAGGGCCTTAAAAAATTCAATTTACCCAGACAAAGGAAGTGATGACCTCATCAAGTAGAATTTATCCATACAAATCCCATTTGTTGGAGCTTGTAAAGGATGTGGCATCATTGGGTTTTTCTCTTAACCAAGCCCAAGCTGAGCTTCAACACGTTAAGTTTGAACAAAACCGCCTACGAGAGAAGTGGATGTTGATAGAGATTACCACCCGATCGATTTTATCTGAGCCACCCCAAGTGTCTGTCTCCATTACACACCTTACCCTTAAGTCATATACGAGTGTTATAAAGGGTTTTGTAACAAGACCTTATTATATTATTATGTGCATCATTTTTTATACAATAAAGAATATACATTCATTTTATGGTTGTTACCTTGTAAATGATTTTTTAAAAAAATATTGTACTTTTTTATTAATATTCAATTAATAAATCTATTTTGATGAATTAATGGATAGTTTAATTAAATAATATTTTAAAAAAATATTATTAATAAATCAATTTTTAAATATAAATGATCAAATAATTTTTATGAATACAATTGATTTTTTTGAGGTTTTAAAGTTGTTTTTGTCAAAACCCATGAATTTTCGATAAATGTCAGTTTTTATTTTAAAAGTAAAAATTTTCATATTTAGAAAATTATTTAGATAAAATTAATATTATTTTTGGAATCACGATGTTGAAATTATCCAAAGGTGAATTTTTCATAATTTTATGAGGTAGTCAAATTTTTGAGTAAAAAGTAAATATTGTTTAAATATATAATGTGTTTTATGACATCATAATGACCCAATAGTGATATAATAAAATAATATAAACATTATTTTATGACAATATATGTTTTTAAATTAAAATATTATGATTTTAGGTTTATTTTAGTTATTTTAATAATCCTTAGTGGACCCTCCAAGATTTATAAAACATTTTATCTTTTTAAAATGATTTCCTTGAGAGTGTGACTCACCTCCCCATAAGGAAGCCTGATATTTTATGAATTTAGACTATTGAAATTATAAAATATTTTTTTCCACTCCCCTTTGGCAAAAACCATGGGAGAAAACCATGGGATGTTTTGTGGTTTTTATTTGTTTAATGTGTACGGTCCAAAATCTAAATAATAAAGAATTCCCTCTTTTTTCCTATATAAACCCACCCAATATCCCACTTCCTATTCACTCTAAGCCATTGTAGATTGACCAAACTCTTCCATACTCTCTCTATAATCCTCAAAAGTCACCCCATCCTCCCAAGAATCCTCTCTCAATCCTTACCAAGCCTTTGGGATCACACTTCCACGTAAGGGATTTCTTCCTTTCTAAATTTTATGAAAATTTCATTATGGTTTTATGCCCTTTTATTTTCAATTAAAAATGTTGTGGTATGATTTCACACCTACCCCATACATCCCTATTTATGTTTTAATGATGATAGAACCCTTTATCTCTCATTAATTACTCCCATGCACACCCATTACCATGCTGAAAATCTATAAGGAATTTCTCTCTCCTAATTCATATTCAAGAAATTATTTTGTATTATGAATCTGAAATTCTATTACTTATGTTGGGGAATGTATCTATATGACCCCATTACTTTCCATTTCATGTACATATGTTGATACAACCCTTTCTCTCTTATCAACCATTTTTATGAATTCTTATGCCATGCAGTTATGCTGCCGAAATTGCACCCATATTTTCCAAGCCAAAGTCATTGTATTCTTAATACCTTGACCATTTCCCTATCAAGGGTATTCAAATTTATGCACATTTAAATATTGATTATAATGTTTCATGTATGAATTTTAAATTATTTTATCATGTAATAAATGACAATATTTATTGATTCCATGTTGTATGATCTTTGTGGCACACTTATGCAAGAAATAAAATGTTTTAGAAGGGTGCGCCCCGATAGTGCTCCAATGCATTGGTTAAAGATTAGTATAATGATACATAATGTAAAATAAGGTATTAATAATGATAAATAAATTTTAATTAGGGTTTACTCATTCTCAATGTGAAAGGATTTTTTTTCTAATTCTAATACGATGTTAAGTGTTGTTGCCACATTTCCATGTTATGAAAATCATGCTATATCATGCATTTATGTTCATGTTTCTTTTATGATCCATTGATATGCCTAGTGTCTAACATGTATTGTATTATTAATATTATACCTTTTTTACTCCCTTAATGAGATTTATAGCTCATACTTTTCTTATTTATGTCCTCAGGTTATCCCATGAATGCTAAGTATGAGGGAATGTAATGGTCATGTAAAGGATGTTTTCAATAAAGATGATGTGTTTCACATTTTAAGTCATTATATTATGTTCCTAATCCCCAATGCCACTAGAAATCATGATCTTATATGTTTTATCAAGTAAAAGTTTTATTTAATAAATCATGATTAAGTGTGTAAAAAAATCAGGGTTGTTATAATCCATTTCATATGTCGATAAAAAAATAGGATGATAAAAAATGGATTTTTTTACTAGTTTCCTAAAATTAACATAGAAGCATGATGAGATATTGGTGGTTATGGATTGTATCAAAATGTTAGCTCAGTTTTTTCATATTAAAGAGATATTCTCAGTTGCGGACCTGATTGTGCTCTATATAGATGCAGTGGTTAGGATTCCTAATGTTTCATCTTCAATTTTATACAATATAGATACTTGATTTACTTCAAGATTTTAAAGATGTTGTTAAAAAGTGATGTGTAATCAATTAAAGGTGACTACATAATTTAAAACTTAGAAATATTGGTGGATATAATTGGAAATATATAATTAATATGATATATTTTAATCTTATGTGTTGGATTTTGGGGAATTATCAGAGATTCACGTGAATTAGAAAGAACTTGCCTACGATAATAACTATCAATTTTCAATTCATATTTCTCCAGTTGATTTTTTTTTATATAATACCATTATTCTCATCGTTGTTTTGAAAAAATAGTATAGAGAGATCTATTTTGGGACCTAACTTTGAGAAGAATATGATTGATCAACTTCTCATAATCCAGAAGTAATTATCAAAAACTCAAACTTGGAAGAGGTTGTATGGTGAGCAGTGTTAGGGACTATTGATGTTTTTTCTTAGAGATAGAGTCCTAATACTATTATTATCATGACTGAACATTTAAGGATGATAGAGTTGTGATATTTTTCACCATAGTATTTTAGTCCATTTTAGATGTTAAGTGAATTGTAGATGTGGCTTATCATTTGATGTTTCTCTGGAAGTATTGATTTATTGATTTTATATCTATATTTTTGTTGGGTGGTATATTTTTATGGGTTTTTATTGGAGTTTTTTTTTCTATCTTTGTTATCATATTTTTTTTAAATGTGAGAAAATTTTGATAGTCTAATATTGTGTATTTTTGGGAAACATGAATAAAAGAATATTTTTTTTGAAGAACCAAATTTTTGGAAAAGTACCCTATAATGTATTTGATATGAAATATTTGTATTTTAAGTATTTAATTGGAAGGGTCTTTATTTTGGGACTAATATATAAGGTTTTATTTATAAGGGAGAAAAACCTATACAACCCAAGCTTAGACCACCGATCCAAGGCTATCTAGGGGTGGTAAGAGGCTCGACAATAGTAGGACTAGAGTAGTACTATATGAGCAGATCCCAGTGTTGGTTGACACTTTGTGAAAAGATTATGTAAAATTTTGGGAATAAATTTCTAAATTAAATGTTCATAGTGTGGGGAAACCTAACATAACGAAAACAATAGTTCTATTGAGTTCTAGAAATTTTATAATTTATCATAGTTGAGCATAAAACTCATATCATATTCATAAATTCAGGCATCTGTAAAATATTTATAGTGGAGATGAAAATTAATTAAGTGAGGTTATATCATTTTTCATCCCTATAGATCTATGGTTTATGCAGTGAATGTAGAGACTACACCATAATTATTAAATTCCGTGGCCACTGGATGCGGTTGAATCTTGGATCATTGTCCATGTGTTAAGTATAGAAGTCACCTAAAACATGAAGTACATGGAATTTCACCTGAATTGAGAAAGATAGTCTATATTCATGTGATATTCCATGCTAATTTATATGATTCTATGAATCCATGAATAAAGGAAAATAACAAGACAATAAATTAGGTGGTTGATATTTGAAAGTAATTATTTTCATGTATGAGGTTTTGTGCCACACAATAACGGATAAAAGATATGATTAAGATTATATCATGTAGGTGTAGTTCACAAGGTATTTTATTTTGTAATATTTTGGGAAGAAATGTACGTTCCACAATCTATTGAGATGCATCATATTATTAAATTCATGAGATTATGGTGGTTCTGTTTGAGATTAAATTAGCATGTATGGTTAGTATTTATACAATTTGGAGGATTTCACACTATGGTAGTAAATAAAATACAGAGAGAATTTGATACATAGGAGTTGTGGGATGAGTTTATTTCATTGATAGAGTATTGTACTGTATGATGAGTGGTTCACACTATGGATGTTGCTGTCATGACATGGAAAGTAAGGGACATATTTTACAATATAATAATCATTTTATTATGGATATGAAGACCATGATAATGACATAGAAGCAATTTTATATTCAAAAACAATGTAAAATTTTTGGAGGAGTTCATACAAACTTTCTTTCTACATTACAAAGGGAATATTCATGCCTTGAAAAGCACGTTTATTGAAGATAATGAAATATGATCTTTGTATAACCTTAGAATAGATAAGGAAGATTTAAAAAAATCTATGAAGGTGTTTTTTAGGGAGAATTTAAAATAAAAAACAAATTAATATGGTAGGGGGATCAACAGATCCTGGAGAAGACATATATGGATCATCGGCCGCTAGGGACATGTAATGTCACAAACCAAGATGGTGTGTGATCCAACCCGACACCTGACCCGATTCAAGGCATGGACCAAAGGGAATTCCCAATCCCCATAGGATGGAAAATAGTTAATGGGTATCGACAATGCACTTTGTTATTAATTTCACCCATTTACATAATAAAAAATATCCAACAAGAGTAAACATCACAAAAATCATAATCATAACCAAAATAGGTACATAAATTTTTATATTTAATGTTTACAATATTAACCAAAACCAAAAGTACTATAATGGAATGGGAACAACAAAAACTATCCCAAAACCGTCCATGTAACAATAGAGGCATCACTCTTAAGACACCACCATCAACACCTTCAATATGTGGAACACTAGAAACTAAATCCACCATCACCTTCACAATGCATCTTGCCTTTATCTGGGTTATACATAACAAAGTGCACATACACCCAATGGTGTATGTTGGGGGTGAGCCAAGGCCCAATAGGATTCCACCCAAAAGGAATATCCCATTCTATAACATTAGAATAAAAATCAATGTGCATATTTCTATAAGAATATTTGAAAAATATCTTTGTATTTTTTTAAGAAATTTTTTATCAAGAAATAGTTTTTAAGGAAAAACATTTTTATAAATAAGTTTTCTTGGAATAAAATTGTATATAAGGTCTATAATATACCAATGGATAACACAATATCACATGATAATCTTGTCAAGAGAGATGATCATGGAAAAATCCCTATAGGTAACTAACACTAGTGGGGCCTTAGAAACCTCATACCTCAGTGGTCAAAACCATCAAAATGAACTAAAAAATAGAATTCTTATGAATGAGACACTAGATGTTATCCCATCCAAAAATTATAGTGGTTTCAAAATCATAATCCAATATGAACTGCGTTCCCATGCTTGATCCCGGATAGGGGATCCCATCAAAAAATTCTAGTGGTCTATGATCATATCACATGTTTTGTTAGTCTTGTAATTGTAAATCCTACTAGATAAATTTGAGAACCATCTTCTTATGAATTAACTAGAGTACTAGTTTTAGTTCATCCACCTAGAATAGCAATGATTTTCTTTGTGCTCAAATTTCATTTCATATATCACATAATTCATCACTTCCACATGCACGTTCCAACCACTACAAGAACATAAGAAAATAACAACTTCCCATAAAGAAAATTGTTTTTTCATTTCATACATACACCAAAACCCTTGAAAATACATTTAGCACAACTTACATGGTTAAGAAAGGTCATTTGTAAACACAATAAGAAATAAAACACATGGAATCCAAACATTTTCATGGGATTTACCGCTTTAAAATTCCTGATGATATAAAAACCATCTTAAAACATTATTCACACACTTTTATAATTCAAAGACACATTTAAGGTGTACATAAAAGAAGAAAAAATGAAAAGAAACCCCATTTATCTTGGAAAATCAACTTTCATCATATTTTCACCGTTAAATATCTTTGAAAACCCATTTCTCACCTTTCACAAGTGGAATAAAACATATTTATGAAACACCACCACAAATAACACATGAAACAAAACCAATTTAATTATGAAAAATAATTTTCATCACATTTGTATCTAAAAACCTATTCAAAATGTATTTCACACCACAAAAATAATCCAAAGAACACATTTGAACACTCATGTAAGCAATCCAAAATCATCAAATAATGTAAAAGCATGGAACCTCCTACCTCACACTTGGAAACATCCAGAAATCAATGGGAAACCAAAATCGTACTGCCACTAGACCCTGTCAAGGTAAGATAAAATAGTAACCATCAAAACTTTACCCATCTACAGAAGCTCAAGCCCTATTTCTGTCAAACAAACCACTATAAAATAATAAATCAAGGAGGGAAGATAAACAATAGAAGAAGGGAGGAATCATGAGAAGATAGGCTTACATAATGATTCATTGAACATAAAATGCCAAAATTCCCAAAAGGATTATACTCAAAGGCTCTAGGAAGGCATGGAGGAAGCTAGCATATTTGAAAATTTGAAATGAGGTGGATGAGGGGTGATTTAGAGTTAAAATCAAAGAGGGGGAAAAATGCATTTTTTTACTTTTTAATGAATTGGATAGGTTTCATGGTTAGATCAAAGGGTTTTACAGAACATTCAAAAACTGTTTGTCCCTCACTATAAGGAAGGCTTGGAGGAAGCTCCCATTGTTGAAAATCTGCAAAGAAAGATCATTTTTTATACAGTTTTCTGGAAGAGGGCACATAGTTCCCTCTGACCATGCGCCAACCATTCGCCTCCTGCTATCAAGACAAAAATTTATATGTTTCAACAAAAACATAGAGTGGTACCCAAAAAAAATTAAATAACAAAAATAAATAAAGAACACTTAAAAATAGAATTAGGTATGTGAGAATACTCCCCACCCTGAAAACATTTCGCCCACAGAAAGTTACTCCACTACTTGAGCAGAGAATAGAAAGGAATACTCGTCATCAACCTAAGAATTCCACTCCCTTAAATCACGCTCATCATTACCATTTTTCCAAATAAATCATATAAAGGGAATATACTTTCCAAAAAGCACGTTCTTCTAAGAATCCACAATCAGTACCAAATATTCATACAAAGAAAAATCATGCTCTTATTCCGACTCTTCCAAATTCAATACTTGATACAGTTCTTGGTTATAATATTTTAGATGTGATACATGGAACATGTCATGAATTTAGTTCAACTAAGAAGGTAATGATAACCTATATTATAACTTACAATTTTTCTCGATAATCTCAAATGGTCTGACATTCATCATGGTTATCTTCCCTTGTTTACCTAAATGACAATAACCCATGCGAGGAATTACTTATATGAACACCCTGTCACCAATAAAAAATTCTAAATATTAGTGTCTCTAATTAGGATAAGAATTGTGATGACTCTACACCATAAACAACCACTACATGATCAACATAACATTATTGAGTTTTTTACAAGGTTCGTTCTCAACAATGAGGTCTCTCCCACCTTAGCCTGGCACAAAGGCGATCAACACAACTGACCATAAATCACTTAAAAAGGAGCTATTTTAATTAAAGACTAGAAACTATTGTTATATGAAAACTAAACCAAATCAAAATGGGAATTCCATGAACCTCCAAAATCTAACACACATTCCCAGAGCAAGTCTTTAAAAATATGATTTTCTTACTCTATATGATCATCTGTTTGATGGTTCTATGGTATGATCAACTTGAAATGTAACCCCATTTTATTTTTAAGTCCTTACCAAAACCATGATGTAAAATAGGGGTCCCTACCAGAAACAATTTCCAAGGACAAACCATGAAGCCTCACAACATCCTGAACATATAACCATCCCAACTCATCCACTTTTTATGAATCCTTAATTGAAATGAAATGGGTTGATTTGTTTAGATTTTCAATCACCACCCAAATGTAATTCCTCCCCTGGGGTGTATGAGGTAATCTTGAAATGAAATATGTGGTGATGTCATACCACTTCTAGGTAGGAATTGGTGGCTACTGAAGAAAACCAGAAGGACTTTAGTGCTTTTCTTTAACCAAATGACATGTATAACATAATGATACAATGTAAGATACATTTCACCTCATACGCGGCCACCAGAACTTTAGACACACACCATAGTACATCTTTGTACCACCAGGATGAATGGACCACCAGACAAGAAAATAACACCGTTGTATTCCTTGGTATTGAGATGCAGCTGAGAGAAAAGACCCATCAAATTCCACTAATCACTAGAATTTTTCAATGTCTACACTAGAACTATTATAATAAAAGAATCTTCCAAAAAATTACACTTACATGGGGTATAGACTATATCAAAGACAAACCCCTAAAGGTACTCAACCCAATGATGTTGACTCAAATACAGATCCTTCTAGGAGAAAATTTATGCTGAGATCTTGTGATCTAAATAAACTAAAAACCTCTCCCTAAAAAGATAATTGTGCCACATCATTAAGTCATGCATAACCACTGATAATTCATGGTCATGTGTTATGTAATTATTTTCATGTGGTTGGAGTTGGCGTGAACCATAAGCTACCACATGGTCTTCCTACATCATCACACACCCAAGACCTATACCCAAGGCATCACAATAGACCACATATTAATTTCCATATTCTAGTAAGATCAAAACACGGGATGTAGTCAACCATCATTTTAGCTCCTCAAATGATGCCTAACACTCTAGTCTCCATTCAAAATTTACCCCTTTTGGGTGAGCATCGTCTTTGATGAAGAATTCCATGAGAAATCCCATAAAAACCGACCATAATGTGTTTCCATGCCTAACAATTTGTGGATTTCAAACACATTATTCGATTGTTCCCATGAAATCACCACACTGATCTTATAAGGGTCCACTAAAACCCCTTGATCTGAGATGATATGGTCTATAAACCTGATCTCCCAGATCTCAAAGGTTCACTTAGAAAACCGTTTATAGAGACGATGATCCCAAAACGTTTCTTTCACAATTCTCAAATGCCACTAATGCTCCTCCTCTATCCCGGAATAGATCAGGATTTCATCCACAAATATCATGATAAGGGAATCAATATACTAGTGAAACACCCTATTAATAAGCCCTATAAGGTCCACTTTATCTTTTTTTAAACCAAAGGGCATGAACAAATACTCAAAGTGGCCGTATCTACTTTAGAAGGCTATTTTCAGGCAATCCACTTCTCTAAATCTCACTTTGTGATATCTAGAATGCAATCCAATCATGGAAATGATTGAATAGGTCATAAATATGGGTAAATGGGTATTTGTTATTAATTTAAACCTTATTCATATTCCATAAATAAATATATAAATAGAGATATCCATCATCCATTTTCATGAACAGAATTAGGGAATACCAAGTTGAGATGCTCGAGTGAGTGAATCCATTGGATTCCAAATCATCTAGTAGTACATTTAATTCTCTCAATTCGGTGGGGTTTAATATGGTATGAGGGAATAGATATAAACTATGTTAACGATTCAAAATCAATGGATATATCCACATCTTTCTCTGGAGGAAAACATAAAAAATCTTTTACAAAATCATCTAGAAACTCATCCACTACAAGAGGTAATGCATCCTCAGGAGCACCATCATCATAATACAATGTGAGTGATGAGATCTGATGAACAAGGTTTCATAATTCTGTAATTGGAGTTCAATAATTTCCCAATAGAGGATCCCATTAACCTTGATAAACTTGGATACTTCTATCAGGTGCCAAAAGACTCACTCGCGGCCTATATCAGTCGATGTTCGCCTGAAAATGAACAATCTAATCCATACACAGAATCATGTAAAAACAGTCCACTTCAAAAGCCATAAAATTTCATTCCATATTGAATCCCAACACAGTGAGTGTGCATAATAGACCCTCATAACCCTACACTCACTTGATAGAAAGCGACATCACCAACTCCATGACATACAAGATAAGATCAGGTGGAAACTTTAACACATCCAAAATACTTTCAATAATAAAAGAAAATGAAGAATCCATATCAAATATAACTATATATAATTATGTTCCAATAAGAATGGTACCTATGAATTTTGTAGTCCCTACACCCGGATTCCAATAGTGCTCGATCCACCACATGATGTTGCCTCATATCTTCCCAACCCTGAGAGCGAAAACTTGCCTACGGCTCTGCCCTGAACTAACTCTACCTATAATATTATCTAGACCTACTGCTGTGACCTCTAAAAGGATAAAAATATATCCTAAATTGTTATGACCATGCTGAAATCCCTTTGGAATCCACATATCTTGCACCAATTTGATATGGGTTCCCCACTCTGAAAAATCACTACAAATGCCCCATAGATTTACACTGGTGATAAGGCATAGTTGGTGATCATCAAATATATCACTTATTACCTACCTTAAAACACTGATGGAACACAACTAACCCAGAATTAGAATATACATATGACTATAGCTTGAAATTTTAGCCTGAACTACTACCTCTCTTCTTCCCCTCCTTATCCCATTTACTCTTCTCCTCACATGAACTACCACTACACACTATTGACACTACCCCTAAAGGACTAGACTTCCCTATATGATCAATTTAAACTATCATGGAATAATCAACCACCTCGATATATTTCATCAACTTGAACAAGAAGTATAGAGATTCGAATTTTGGTCTCAACCCCATTTTAATCTTTTTAGCCTTTATCTGTCCATTTGAAACGTTTTCAGGTGCGTACCAAACTAACACTTAAAAGTGGTTAGAGTACACCATCACAGTTTGGTCTCCCAAGATAAGATTTAATAATTCTCTGGACCTAGAGAATTATAAAATATTTGGGCAAAATTGGTCATTTAAGACACTCTGAAAATCATTCCATCCCATTCGCTCATGCTTCCCAGCTTGCAACACTGAGTCCCACCATTTCTAGTTAAGGATTTACAACAATAATGAAGCACAATTCACCCTAACATCCCCATGGGTATCATGAAATTTAGAAATACTCTATATATTCTCAAGACACTCATATTATTCCTGAGGTTTTGTTATACCTCTGAAATAAGGTGGCTTGGTCTGGGGAACTCCTGAGCTTTGTCCTTTCCAGGATCTTGTTCGGCTTCTCTAACTTGAGTATGACTACAGGTCACTCCTTCTCCCAAATTATGGATATCTCGAATCATAGAATCCAATATTCTTCTATCAATTAGGGTTGGATAACCTTTTATGTCTTCTTCTATTGGTTTCAAAAAAATTCTCAGTGGAGGCATTTTACTACATGAAGTGAAAACCATAAGAAAAGACCACCAACACACATTGTGAAAATATTCAGTGACAAAAAAAAAATAACAAGAACTTCCATAAATCATAACATAACCAAATCCATCACAATTATAAGATAAACCAAACTACTCTACCCTTACTCAGTGTCCATATAAATCTTGAAGTCTGTACGTCTCACCTAGAGGACCAGTCAAACCAAATCCCAAAATCCCATGGTGACTAAGGTACTGTCACGAGTTGTGTTGGACAGACACCCCACTCACAACCAGATCCTTAATCCCCCAAAACACTAGTTCTAGTATATCCAGAATTATACCAAATAACGTGACCCAAAAAGTGTGTAACCTGCTCTGATACCATTTTGTAATGAACCAAGATGGGGTGCATCGAAACCGACACCCATCGCAATTCTTGGCATGGACCAGAGGGAGTTATCAATCCTTACAGGGTGAAAACTAGTGCCTAGATATTGAAAATGTACTTTGGGAATGATTTCACCCATTGAAATAATCAAAAATAACCAACAAGGGAAAACACTACATAACTAATAATAATAACCAAACGTGGTACACCAATTTTCAAATTTAATGTTTACACCATTAACCATAACCAAAAATACTAAAAATGATTGGGAACAAAAAAACTATCCCAAAACCTTCCTGAAATAATAGGGAAATATAACATAAGACACCACCATCAAAACCTACTAGAAGGGGAACAATAGAAACCAAATCCACTATCACCTCCAAGAAACATATTTCCTTTACTTGTGTCATACCCAAAAAAGTTTACATTCACCCAAAGGTATATGTAGGGTGTTAACCAAAGCCCAGTAGGATTCCACTAAAAATAAATATTCCATTATATAACATTAAAAGAAAAATCTTCATATAAATTCCCATAATAATATATGAAACAATTATTGGAAAACATTTAAGGGAAAAAATCTCAAGAAACACTTTTTAAGGAAAACCCTTTTATGTAAAATCTTTCTTGGAAAAAAATTATATACAAGGTCTACCATATACTAACAGCTATAAAAACTTCACATGAGTGTCATGTCACAAGTGAGAACCACGAGAACATACCTTTATTTAGTTAGCATTAGTGGGACCCTAGAAAACCTCACACCATGGTGGCAAAATCCTCTAACTCAAGTAAAAACAACATTCCAATTCCTGAGGCACAAGAGGGGATTTCATCCCAAAATTATAGTGGTCTCTAAATCATAATCCAATAGAATCAACATTCTCATTCATAATCCACTTAATGAGATCCCATACCAAACTTCTAGTGTTCTCTGATAATAACACATGTTCAGTTAGTGTTGAAATCGTCAATACTACAAGATGAATTTGAGCCTCAGGCACTTACAAATAAACTATCGTACTAGTCTTAGTTCTCCTACCCAGAATACCCTGGATTCCCTTTATGGTCAAATTTCATTTCACATATCAAATATGTCATTACTTTCACATACATGTGCCATGTATCACACACACATAAATAAATCACCACTTTAAATAAAAAAACCATTGGAAATAGATTTATAACAACTTGCAGGGTTCATAAAACCCATCTGGAAAAAAATGAATAACACATATGGAATCCGACCATTGTCATGGGAAATTATCCTTTCAAATTCTTGTTCACATCGAATCATTTTTGAACATTATTGACAACAATTTCACAATTCAAAGAAACATTTTAGGTGCACCAAAAATAATCTAACATGGAACAAAAACCCATTTATCTTGGAACATATAATTCACCAGGATTAAATTTTTAAATATCTTTGAAAAAATATTTCACGCTTTTCATACAAGTCATAAAACAAATTTACAAAACACCACAATAAAGAACACATGATACATAACATATTTCCTTTAGAAAAATTATTTTCATCCCATGTGCATCCCAAAATATTTTTAAAATGTATTTCAAACCAAAAAAATAATTCAAATAACACATTTAATCACTCCAGAAAGTAATCCAAACTCATATAATATTGTAAAATCATGAAACCACCTACCTCAGAATTGGAAACTTCTATAAATCGATGCAAAACCAAAATCGTACCACCATAAAACCCTATAAATGAAAGATAAAACAATAACCATCAAGATTTCTCCAAAAAACACTAGATAGAACCCTATTTAGGTAAAAAAACGTTGTAGAAGAAAGGAACTCAAGGAGGGAGGATAAACCCTAGAAGAAGGAAAAAATCATGATAGAAGAAGCGTACTTGAAGATTCCTTAAAGTTAGAAGGCTAAAGTCACCCAAAGGTTGATACTCAATGGATATAAGAAGGCTTGGGGGAAGATCCCATGGATGGAAATCCCAAACATGGATGAAGGGGGGTGATTTAGGGTTAAAATTAAAGAGGTAATAAGTGTAACTTTCTACATTTTAATGACTCGGACAGGTTTCACGGTTAGCCTTCCTGGGTTTTCAATCCGTGTAGAAACCATGTGTCCCTCAATTTTTAAGTGGAAGATGCATCAGGATTAGAAAAAATATTTTTACAAACCATGATCCCACCGTGTGGTATCCAAAACTCAAAATGACCATTTACTATATGGTTTTCTAGGAAAGGGTTCGTAGTTCCTTCTAACCACACACCAACCACACCCCCATTATTTTCAAGCCCAAAATTTCCATTTTCACAAAATAATTATAGGTGAAACCAAGGATAAATTCAATAAAAAAATAAACAAAAAAATACCTTAAAATAGAATCGCATATGTGAAATGGAACAAGGGGTTATTTCTATCCTTTTTTATATTTATATAGATTTCTATTGTGTAATTATGGATTTCAAATGTTGGATGATTTTTTACAATTGAAAAAAGTTTTATAATTTTATTCAATTATTTCTAATATTTTATTATTCCATTCTCTATTTTATGGAATTATGTTTATTTGTTATCGATGACCACTTGACGATGAGTGGATGAACCCATAAGAGAGAGTGTGATCGATTGAATATGGTATTCACATCCGAGTTTAATTTTAATTTTCTCATTGGCTAATAAATTTTTTAGTGTTGTGTTATGAATTAATTAAAATATAATATTAGTTTTTCAATAATTTTCCTAATGTATTTAGTAATGGAGGAAACACGACATTATAAGAGTAATTAACTCATTAATTGTTTTTTAATTATTCTGTTTCACCTATGATAAATTGATATGATAGGTACGTTTTGATATAGGTTTAACCAATGGATATAAATTTCATTTATAATTGAAAAAATACTATGTTTTATTATTTATTGAGTGAAATTGATATATTTTATTTATATAAACCATCCTTGGATATTGATTCCTATATCTTTATCCTTTATTATAGATTTGATACATTATTTTATTATCTTGTTTTAGTATAATTAAATTCTATAGTTTTGATGAAAATTTGGATATTAGACCATCATTTTATAGTTTTTATTGGGGTTCCCTATTCCTCATAGGATCAACCATAACTTTCACAGCACTTCACCATTATATTTAGTTTAAGTTTGAGGGAACTATACCTTTATAAACTATTGAATACCACAGAAATCAATGATTCTAGAAGGTCCTTCCATTTTTTTTCATTACTATCACGGAACAAGGTAGAATATTATATAACTTAAAGATGATCTATTAAGTCAAATAAATTCCTTTTAAATTTTTTGTTTTCTAAGTTTAGTTCAGGTTTTATTTTTGTTTTATCTCTATTTACATGATTAGGTTCTTCTGTTTGTGGTTACAGATTTCAAATATAAAGGCCCAAACTCATCAAGATATATGAATTGGCCTCCTTACTTAGTAAATATCAATACTCAAAAGAAGAATTAAACAATAATAATAAAGTTCATAATCATACCATGAATGATATTCAGAGTATTACTGAAGTAAAGAAGAAGAAAAATTATTTTACAAAGAAGTAAAACCTAGAGAAGGGTTTGAATAATTGAATAAAGTAGAAAATGAGTTATCATAATGAAAATAATACATGGAATATGAATCAAAATTCAAGGTTAAAGAGAGAGAGAGAGAGAGAGAGAGAGATGTAATGGTGATACCATGTTCTAGGTTGAAACTAAGTAGTCTTATAATGATGAAGGGAGTTTTCAATAGAACAAAGAGATAATATAACACATAAAATTGTGAAATTGGATTAAGTGGAAGAAGAAGAAGAAGAATAAGATGAAATAGAAGATAAAAAGTTAGAATAAGAGGAGAAAGATATAGAATTGAATAGAATCATTAGAATAATTCATTGAACTATAATAGAAAGTAGAGGTGAAGTGGGAATTTTACTGGGTTTGGTTTTTCCATGTCCTACACATTAATTCCTTTTGAATTTACAAATCATGTTTAGCCTCTCAAATATTCATAAGAAATAGGTTACAATAGACGATAATATACTTACACCAAATTAATAGAAGTTCAATTCACTTGTAAATATAGACCAGGTAACACTATATCACTCTCCTTTTCAGTAGATCAGAGGAAGGGTCTAGATTAAAGGATTTAGAAAAATATATTACAAGAGGTAACCCATTTTTATTTCATTATATAATTTTTTTTCGGATCATTCCTAGTAGTATATGCTAAAATCCCTCATCTTTTTTTATCGGAGTTGGATTGATCCTTTCATTTACTGTTAATTATTGATCTAGTTGATTTTGTGGTTATAGAAGCATCAAGGGAGAAAAAAGAAAATGGTATAATTTCATGCATAAATCGTAATTAATCATACTTCCATATATTTTTAACTACTCTTCACCAACACATGGTTTTGGTAGATAGAAGAATTTTTATAATGATAATAATTGAATTCTCCAATGGGATACATTTTTGTTCCTGAACTCACTAATCTAGGAGATATAATAAATTTTGTGAATTAGCTTTTCATGTGGAAAAGTTAATTCATTATAATAATAAATTTTGTATATGTAGATAAAATATTTTGAAAAATTTAATCTTAGTCAAATTATTTGTGTTTTTAAAGAGACTTCAGATATGATTTAAAAAATTTATTTTTATTCTTGGATACCTACATGGAGTATACTAATTTTTCATGTTTATTACATTACTAGATTGACCAATTTTTTAATTTCCCATTCCAGATGGGGTTATAATCTTTCTTTAAATATTGATTCTTCTAAATTTTTTCTTGAGAGAACTAGAGATTTATATAACCAGTAGAAATTTCTTTGTTTCTCTTCGGTAAGAAAGTATATTTTAGACTCCATTAAATTTATTGAGTAAAATTACTTATTATACTTTTGACAAATTGATATTGAGACCTATATTATTTATGAACATTTATGAAGACTATAGAGACACTGAAATATCTTGTTAGAAAGCTATATTATATGAAAAACTATCCTTATGAAAATATTTATTAGGTATCATTCCTTGATTATTCATTTGGTTGTTACCGATAAAGTTTGGTTTTTCATAGTACTGCCAAGTGAGAGTGCCATGGATAAGTCTGAGGGAATCATATCTTTATCGTTTGGGAAGATAATTCACAAATATTTTTTTATATATTGAGTCCTATATATTTTTAGAAATAAGGAAAAATATTTAAAAATTTGAGAAAATGGGATACCTTGGACTGGACTTTGACAAAACAGACCCTCCCCCTTCTTATGATAACCGTTAAAAATATTATTGGTAGACTCACTACTACAAAATAAGCATTTAAAAGCACTGGTAATTTTCAATGTTAGAAAAAATCACTGATAAATGGAATCTTTATCTGTGTTAAAGAAAGCACTGGTAAATTTAACCCTCTATCGATGTTTTATTTTTAATGTTGAAAAAGGGTAAGCTTTATCAGTGCTTTAATTTTAGTGATCGTAAAGGGTACCCTTTTTTAGTGATATATTTTTAGTGCTCATAAATGAATCATTTATTAGATATTTCTTATCCCTCAAAAAGGTTTGGATTAATAAAATTAAATAATTAAATAATTGAAAAATAAAAAACAAGTTTACCAAATTCAATATTACAAATTTTATAAATTAAATAATTATTGGTAAAAATGAATAAATCGGTTATACTATAAATAAAATATAAATACTAATAAATTGTATGTGTAAAATATATAAATACAATCAAAATGAAAATTAGTCAATTTAAAACAAAAAATATGTAATTTGAGAAAAATATTAAATATTTTATCAATTAGTTGATTATTAATAATATTAATAAATTATAGGTATTAAATACATAGATATATATTAATGTATACAAATATGATTAACATAATATAAAATATTATTTATGATTTACATTAAATAGTAATATCTTTATTGAATAATGGTTTATAATAAAAAATTAACATGTATTAAAAATACCCACTAATTGCATCGAGTAATGGAAATAATTGAATGTCATTTGATTTTTCAATTCATAACATATATCAAACCTATTATATCGACTTCATATATACGTAATTATTTCATTTTTATATACATATGCACAAACAATTTTTTTTTGGAATTTAGTCAATTTATATTGTTTATTTTATATATACTTATTTACTATGTTTTAGCATTTTCAATATGTATTCTTATTTATTTCAATATATATCTAATTTTTAATGGTTTATATTAATCAAACTTATCCAACTTTTCAAAATTTTACTCAATTTTAATTAATAAATTTTACTCATTTTTAACATGTATGAACATAAGATTAAATATTCATTAATAATGTTAAAAATATATTTGTAAAAAAATATTTATATATAAATATATTTATATATATATATACTGTTTTTATACATTTATAATTATAAATAAATAAATAATATTTGTTAAAAAGTATTTATATAATTATAAGAAAATAATAATAAAATAATAATAAATTTATTTAAATATTGAATATATTTACTATGTATATATATATAATTATATTAATCTATATAATGATAAAAAAGTATTTATAGAATTAAAAATAAATAATTATATATTCAAAAAATTATAAAATTAATATTTTATAAAAATTATTATTATAAGTATTATAATTGTATATATGAATTATAATTGTTATTTGTTTTAAAAAGTATTATAATTAATTATTAGCACTAAAAAGAGCATCAATAAAGATTCATTTTATTAGTTATTATTAACTTATCACTGATTAAAGGTATCTTTATGAGCACTTTTTTTGAAGTAGTGATAAAAGGGTCACAATCAATTTTAAGAACATTAACCATCACTAACCAGTTCGCGATACCCAAAGAACTCCATGGAAGTGAACTACTAATGGTACTACTCATTGAATCCAATCTTAAATCTGGGCTATAATAAAGGCTCCAACTATTCCAAGGATTGAATCCAAGTCTCGAGCGATTCAAGGGTTGAACACAACCACGAATCCAAAGAAATCTAGGTTTTTTTATATCTCTAATATCCCTCCTTTTTGCAACCAACCTTATCACACAACATTCGTGTATCCCAAATTGTATTGTTTCACTATCCTATAATAAAACTACCCAAAATTCACTATTTTTAGATATATTGTAGTACCCCCTTACCCAATATCATGTTGGTCTCATGGGGATAGAATTGGTAATGTGGGACTTGAAATATATCAATCCCATTGTTGGAAAATATTTTTGTGAGGTACAATAGGCTCCAAATACCTATATTATATAACATATACCTCTTTATGATTGTAAAATTTTGAAAAATTCATCCATATAGAGGTTGTTATTGTCATTGGTTTGGAATATTACCTTAAAAATCACTTGAATGATGATATATCTGACATCATTAGGGTCTCATATTATTTTTCATAACAATTGGATGTGAAAGGGTTGAGTTGGGATGAACTAAAATATAGGGTTATATCCTTCTATTTGATATGAAATTCAATAAGTTTTTTATAATAAATGGATGATGAAATATCTGACACGTGGGAATAACTATCTAATTATTTTTTCATAAATTTTTTTTCTAGGATAATGATCAGTAAAATATGGTATAAAATTAATGGATTTCATAAAGATTACTGTGAACTATTAGATGAGTCTTGGGATTGTTTTAGTGGTCACTTTTGAAATGTAATAATCAAATGATTTTGATGAATCTGTAAAATAATATGAGAAGAAGCATTATATATATTTTATTTTCTGTATTATTTATTTAACTACTTCATGAAAAAATATATTGTTTTCAGTTTTTATTTTTGAAATATTTCAATTTGAATTTAAATAACATGAATTAAATGATATAATAAGGAAACTAAAATAGGCTTATGTTTATATAATTGTTTTACTATAATATAGAGGAAAAACTGATTTTGAGATAAAATGTATTGGTATTTTGATTTTTGTTTCTAAAATATAGTCATAAATTGAACAATTTGAATGAGTCATTTTATTGGACAAAACTCAATATCATGGTTTTTTAATAAACAAAATAAAGTTTCATTATGTAGTGTAGAACAAGTGAAAATTGTTGATAGAATTTACTATTCTCAATCCTTTTGAATTGATAAAAGTGTTTACCAATTTTATATTTTCTTTGAAAATAATCTTCTTTAACAAGAAAATTTTTCTATTATTTAAATTTTAAAGAGTATTTTAAATCATTCAAGAATAGATATTATTACCATTTATCAAACTAATTTTGATAAAATAATCTTCAAATAGTGATTGATGTAAATTTAATAAATAAGCTATAATAGAATCTATTTTTTGAAATAAAAAATGTTTTTCATGTATAAAATCATTACTGAAAGAACCTTGGTTTTTGTATGATGTACGGATCCTTTTATTTTCAGTTTAACTATTTTGTTGAGGCCTAATGTGGATACGTAACTTGACCGATGGAGTTAAAAAGGTGTACGGGGATTGTTCGGAGCCGGAACGAAGTTTTAGGCTGGAAATGGCCTGGCACACGGTTTGCGCACAACCTGTCCACGACCAGGATAAACCGTGCGCCTTGGTGCAGGCTTAGCAGAGGCAGGGGCACGACCGATGCATGGTTTGGGAAAACCGTGCGGGGTGTCCGTTCAGTTACCCCTTGCCTTCTAGGAAGGTCTGCACGGTCTCCGCACGGTTTGTTAGGCCGTGCAGGTAAACCGTGCGACCTGCTGTGTTTTGAAATTTAATTGATTTTTAATTAAATTAATTAAATTTTATAAAAACCTAATATAACCTATTTCTTCAATCGGACAGTAAGGGGGAGGCGCCTGGGAGAGCTCTCAAGAGGCTACAGAGGGATTTGAGCCTGTTTCTCCATCCGATCTGCATTTCAAACTTCGTTCATCTTGTTAGATCCACAACGGTAAGTCCTCAATTCATTTTTAATCCTTCTCGATTCTTCTGGTTATAACGAACATAGATTGGATTAAGGCTCATATGACCTAATTTCTCGTTCTTCATCTGTTCTTCATATTTCTTCCAAACCAGGATGAATCAGAGCCAGATACTGGACGAGTTATCTAGTACGAGCCTAAGGTAGGTGGTCTCATGATTTTCGCTGATTCTCAAGCTGTTTATATATTCCAGAGTGCCACGCACCCACTTTTGGGGTGTCACTTGAGCCTGGAATTTAACCCTATTATTACCTAGCATGTTTTAGGTAGTCTGAATAGGATGGTATGTGCTAGAGTTAGGTTGTAAACCGTGGACAGGAACCACCCCTTGGGTGCGTTTCCTTGAATGGCTCTTTTAGGGATTTTGACCCAGGATGCCTATGAGTCATGCTTTTTTCCTTTCCCATGTGGGTTGTTAAAAAATGGAAATTGAATATGAATGTAATTTCAATAGAATGAATTGTAATTGAAATAGTTTTGGGTGTGAGATTGAGTTTTTCCCCTTGACCCTTGTATGCTAATTCTTGAATTTCCATCCCATGTGAGTTAAATGCTTTAGAACTTCTTAAAATGGGAAACGAAGTCATGGGTGAACCCTGGATCCAATGTGAGTTCCCATGGATGGACTCATATGAGACTTGTTACTGAAATACCATGTGAATCATGGATCCAGTATGAGATTCCATGGACGGACTCACTAGGGCATGATATGTCATGGGTGATACCCTGATCATATTTATAGGATCCTGGGGATGGGCTCAGATGGAGGTCTATACCGCACCTAGAGCAAGGCTGGGTGCCCAGGAGGTTCACTAGAATGGGCTCATAGAGCGATTCTGGGGTCCTAGAAGTTCGCCGAAATGGGCTTGTAGGGTGTAGGTGGTTTTTCTCCCTGAGCGATGTCTGGTGTTCGAATTGAGTATTCCAGGAACGAGCTCAAGGAATGGTTTGAACACATGAATGAAGTGATAAATAAATGGAATAGATACTTGAAGCGACACCAAGCCAAATCACAATCTTGGGTCGGTCTTTCTAGTTTCCTTGTTTAGTGCTTTCCATATTACACTGCCTGTTTATATATTCACTGACAGATTAGCACGGATCATTGGTGGTTTTCTACTGGGATTTAGTCTCACACCCTGTTTGGGTCATGTTTTTGGACCCAAGAAGATTATAAGATTTCAAGTAATGAGAAGGGGAAACACCCTAGTACAGGTACATGACTTTCTGCTCGGAGTAGGAGTGCACGGGACCAGGCTGAGGCTTGCGATGCGACAGGGTATACATTATGGTTTCTTTTTGGTATTTTGTGTACTTTTACTATATTGTATTTACTTGCACCATCATATGTATATCAGATCCTTCATTTTTTTTTATCTATTTCTGCTGTCTATGTGGTGTCTACTGGTTACCATCTTCTGCTATTGAATGTTGTAATTCCACTGTGGTACTTTGGTAATGAGGGAATAGTCTCCCCATGAAATCATCTAGGCCTTATGTGGTAGTTGGTAGCCTCTGGCGTTTGGGGAGATGCACTTGAGGCCATGTGGCGACCGGTCTGGCTACTGGGTTGGATGGTAAGTCGGGTCGGGACATTACAATGTGGTATCAAAAGATTTCCTTTTTCTCATTTGACTTACTATTTGGCGACTATAGAAAGGAGTAGGAAGGGAAGGGACTTAGGTAATAAACTGTTCCCGAGAGTTGCAAACCCTCGTACAGGTAAAATCCAAGTCGCCTCCTATGGAATTGTGTTTCTGGGTTTAACTGTTACAGTTGTTATGATATCACCATTGGGTGGTGCACATGGTTTTTGCTGAGACTATTGATATTATTATTGGGTTTTATTTCAATTCAACCTGATGCGATGAGGGTTTTCCATCTCATGCATCATATAAGCACCTTGTTAGGAATCACATATCATGTATTATGCCTTGCTATCTTGGATGCATTAGATATTGGATGCTGTTGTGATAAGTGTTGTGATAGCTATTGCATACTAATTCAATAGTTGATTTATAGGTGTTCCTACTATTGTGTTAGATTGGGTGAAATGAATGAAGAGTGACGTCATATTTCAAATCATAAAGAGTATGGGTCCTTATGGATTTGGAAATGACGCACCAATGGGATGTAAATGCTAAATGAAATTGAATTTCATGGTTATATGGGCGTCAAATTTTCATTCATGAGGTGTTATGGTCCCTCAGGGATCAGAAATTGGGGGGCCATCGGTTAAATCTTTTGAACAAAGGTATGTTAAAAGAATGAATGTAAAAAATAGAGCCTGACCTAGACCCGAATTCTGAGTGGGATAGAGGTAGTGACTCTAGTGGTTTTTGGTGACTGTTCCCTATGCAGTCCTAGCTTTAGAAGTGAGCTGTGGGTTGATGTGGTTTTTAGGAAGGTCTTGACCGGTCCTATCCGGGTTCTTATGCTCGTGAGTTTTGAATCTCATTAAAAATCATGAACTGAGGTGCGTGTTTGGAATTGCAGAGTCATGCCACCACAGCGAGCTCCAGTCATACGTCGAGAGAGTGGTGACGACCACGTTCCAGAGATGGTAGGCCTTGGGCTACTAGAGGAAACTCCAGTTGTGCCAGATACATCACCAATGGTTCTGCCGGACATAGGTGGTGAGGCACAGTTCCGTGAGAACTTGTTGCATTTTATGCAGATCATTCAGGGATCACCGCGATCTGCCCCGACTATGGCAGAGTTGACGCGAGAGTTTCAGCAGTAGAATATGCCTATGTTTTCAGGGGATGGCGGACCATAGGCTGTAGATTCCTAGTTAGAGGCAATACTAGCTATCTTTGAGTATTTGGAGATGCCTTCGGAGAGGAGGGTCAAGATCGCTACGTACATGATGCATGATTCTGCCAAGAGGTGGTGGGACGTGATCACCCAGTCGGATCGTCATCGGGAGATGGCTTTGATAGAGTTTCATACGACCTACAATTTCATTTATCCTGATACTTTGAGGGCCGATCGAGCCTGGGAGTTCTTGCATCTAGAATAGGTCACATTGTTCGTGATGGAATACTCGGCTCGTTTTACTGAGCTTCAGCGCTTCGCACCTATCCTAATGGGCGATGAGCTGTCGAGGGCCAGGCGTTGTGAGGATAGTCTGAGATATGACATCCGATCTCTGGTAAATATCTTCAGGTTGAATACCGTTTCTGGAATTGTGAACCAGGCACTAATCATAGAATGTAACCTGAGAGAGGCTGGAGGTGCGATCCAGAGCGGTTCGACATCGAGATCAGGTACTGCAACAACTGTTAGTAGGAAGCGTCGTCTGGAGCTTCCACACGGTGATCCTAGCATTCATAACCTATCTTTGGTTAGCAATATGAGGTGCTACCAGTGCGGTAGGATGGGACACACGAAGCCACAACGTATGAGGGACCCATTCGAGGGCCAATCATGTGGCAGGATGGGTCATCTTCAACGTTTTTATGGAATGTTTCCACCAGCAGCCACCGATAGAGGATCCACACCGACTCCATATGCAGGAGCAGGGTCGGTAGCTTCTCATAAGACAGGGAGTTGGGGTGCGACTGGCCGATCAAGATGAGGTAGTTGTCGTGGTAGAGGTAGACAGGCAGAGGGTACATTGAGACATCAGAGTGGTCTAGTTCCGGGTAGAGAGGTTGTATCACAGGGTTGTGGTTTAGGCCAAATGTATGCAGTGCAGCCTACTTCTGAGGATCAGGGAGCGGGACCATCTACAGTGAGAGCTAAGATCTTAGTAGAATCTGTTATTTCATCTTCCCTCTTGGATATAGGTGCATCACACAATTTTATATCTATGCCTATAGTGAAAATCCAAGGGCTAGTTGTGTTGTCTTCTAATGGCGTCTTGACACTAGACACACCACTAGGAGTTAGGACAAAGGTTGTACGTAAGTGCATAGGGTTCCCCCTTGAGGTTGGAGGGTGTCACTTCGTCTGGGATATTTATTCTCTCAAAATATCCAGTTTTGATGTCATTTTTGGTATGGAATGGCTTGTAGCATACCAAGCCTATGTTGATTGTCACCACTGGAGGGTGATTTTCACATCACCAGAGGGTGCAGTGTATACTCTTAAGTGTGAGTGGGATCTCCAAGCAAGCCGAGCTGGACCAGAGTAGCGTAGGATAGATGGGATGACAACACATATTTCTAGTTTGTTTCTGGATGATTAGGGAGTGAGTCAAACGGACCTTCCTCCAGTAGTTGAGCGCTTCAGAGATGTTTTTCCTGATTACTTTTCAGGTTTACCTCCCGAGAGAGAGGTGGAATTCTCCATTGAGCTAGTGCCATGAGCTACACCAGTATCCATTCCTCCTTACAGGATGGGTATGACAGAGTTGCAAGAGCTCAAGAAACAGCTCGAAGATTTGGAGGCAAAGGGGTTTATTCGACCTAGTATTTCTCCATGGGGTTCGCCAGTCCTTTTTGCAAAAAAGGCAGATGAGACTCTTAGGCTGTGTGTGGAATATCGAAATTTGAACCAACTGATGGTTAAAAACTGATATCCCTTTCCGTAGATAGATGACATGTTTGATCATCTTCGAGGAGCTAGGGTGTTCTCGAAAATTGAATTGAGGTCATGGTATCACCAGGCGCGTGTTCGACTTGCTGACATACCTCTTACAGCTTTTCGTAGCAGGTATGGTTTATATGAGTATCTGGTTATGCCATTAGGTCTCACAAACGAGCCAACAGTTTTTATTGATTTTATGAATCGCGTGTTCCATCCTTACTTGGAATCATTCATTGTGGTTTTTGTGGACGATATTTTGGTGTATTCTCGAAATCGAAACGACCATGACAACCATCTTGAGATCGTCCTGAATACACTAAGAGAGCATCAACTATATGCAAAGATTACTAAGTGCCACTTTTGGATGTATCGAATTCACTTCTTGGGAAATGTTATCCCAGAGACAAGAGTGTCTATAGACTCAGATAAGGTTAGAGCTGTGGTTTATTTGGAACAACCCAAGAATGTGTTTGACATACAGAGTTTATTGGGGCTTGATTGTTCTTATTGTCGTTTCATACAGGATTTCTCCCGCTTAGTAGCACTGTTGACAGGCCTGATGAAGAAGGCCATGAAATTTGTATGGACAGATGCTTGTGAAGCAGCCTTTCAGGAACTGAAAGGAAGGTTGACATCAGCACCTGTCCTGATACTGCTAGAACAGGGCAAGAGTTACATGGTCTATTGTGACGCATCAGGTTTTGGGATAGGTCCAGTGCTGATGCAGGGAGACTGAGTCGTGGCGTACGGGTCTCGACAACTGAGGCCACAAGAGAGGAATTATCCGACGCACCATCCTGAGCTAGAAACAGTTGTTCATGCGATGCGCTGTTGGAGATACTATTTATTGGGAGAGATTTATTTTGTGTACACAAACCACAAGAGCCTCAAATATATCTTTACTCAACATGATCTAAATCTTAGGCTGTGATGGTGGGTGGAGTACCTACAGTCCTTTGATTTTGAGCTTTCTAATATGCCTAGTAAGGGAAATGTAGTGGCCGATGTATTGAGCAGGAGGACTCAAATACATGCAGTGAAACGGGCTAGCAACGAATGGAAGATTATGTCATTGTTCTCTGAGATGCATCTTGATGTGTAGAATAGCCAAGGGCAGTATGTTCTATCATCTTTAGCTGTGACTTATACCCTCATGGACAGAGTAAAGATGAGACAACTATCAGATTTGGAAGGCCTAGTTCTATGGGAAGGTGTGTTAGGTAAGGACCCTCCTCCTGGGTGGATGATAGGCGAGGATGAAGTTATTTTTATACATGGATGTGTATGGGTTACAGTGGATATTAGAGAGGAACTGATGTGGGGGTTTCATGCTTATGTTTGGGAAGTTCATCCCGGAGTCACTAAGATGTATCGTGACTTGCACCAACAGTACTGGTGTCTGGGTATGAAGAGGGAAGTGTCTAGTTTTATCACGATATGTTCCACTTATCTGCAGGTGAAGGTGTAACACCAACAACCAGCTGGTCTTCTACAGTAGTTGCCTATCCCAGAGTGGAAATGGGATGATGTTGCGATGGACTTCGTGACTGGTTTGCCGAGGTCACCTCGAGGTAACGATGCAGTGTGGGTTGTGGTTGATAGGCTCCTAAAGCTTTCTCATTTCTTTCCAATCAAGGAGACCTTCAGTGCAGATGAGCTGGGAAGGTTGTATATTCGGGAGATAGTACGACTCCACGAGGTCCCATGCACCATTGTTTCAGATAGGGATTCTCGTTTTACGTCACGTTTTTGGCAGAGTTTTCAGAGGGCGCTGGTTACACAGGTGCTCCTTAGAACAACATACCACCCTTAAACTCATGGAAAGTTAGAGCGTACGATACAAGTGCTTGAGGACATGCTACGAGCATGCTTCTTGGAATTTGGGGGCTCATGGGAGAGGCATATTCCCCTAGTTGAGTGTGCCTATAACAACAGTTATCAGGAGACTATACTGGTGACACCGTACGAGGCTTTATATGGCAGGCCATGCCGATAACCCTTGTGATGGTTAGAGGTAGGTGAGTCATCTTTACTTGGACCGTGTCTTGTTCATGAGACTTATGAGCAGGTCCAGTTGATACAAAAGAGGATGGCTACCACACAGTCTTGTTAGAAGTCATATGCTGATCGCCGAAAATGACCTCTAGAGTTTGAGGTCGAGGATCGGGTTTTCTTGTGTATTCCACCAAGGCTGGGTCACAGGAGGATCAGAAGACAGGTTAAGCTATCACTGAGATATGTTGGGCCTTTTGAGATTATAGAGAGGGTTGGGCCGGTAGCCTATCGGTTGTAGTTACCTCAGAGGTGTCAAGCCGTGCATGACGTGTTCCTTGTTTCTCAGTTACAGTGATACTATTCAGACCCGTCTCATTCCTTCTAGCCTGAGGAGGTCAAGCTTCAGGTAGATGCATCCTTTGAGGAGCATACAGTTCGTATCATTGATAGGAGAACAAAGGTTCTCCAAGGCTGGTCAGTTCCTCTAGTATGGGTGCTATGGAAGCATGACCGTTTATAGGACGAGACATGGGAGCAGAAGGCCAATGTACGTGATCAGTGGCCGGAGCTGTTCGCAGACAAATCTTGACCACCCTTTAGAGATCAATTTGGTGATGAATTTCTATGAGGGGGGAATATTGTAAGAACCTAGGTTTTCGTATGAGGTACGAATCCTTTTCTTTTTAGTCTAAATATTTTTTTGAGGCCTAATGTGGATTCGTAACTTGACCGAGGGAGTTACGGAGGTTTTCGGGGCTTTTTCAGAGCCGAAATGATGTTTTAGGTAGGAAATGTCCTGGTCCATGGTTTGCGCATGGCTTGCGCATGGCCTGGAAAAACCATGTGCCTTGGTGCAGGCTTAGAAGAGGCAGGAGCACGTCCTACGCACAGTTTGGGAAAACTATACGGGGTGGCCGTGTGGTTCCCCCTTTCCTTCAAGGAAGGTCCAAATGGTCTCCACACAGTTTGTTAGGCCGTGTGGGTAAACTGTGCGACCTTCTGTGTTTTAAAATTTAAATAATTTTTAATTAAATTAATTAAATTTTATAAAAACTTAATCTAACCTATTTCTTCAACCGGACAGCAAGGGGGAGGTTTCTGGGAGAGCTCTCAAGAGTCAACGGAGGGATTTGAGCCTATTTCTCCGTCCGATGTCCATTTCAAACACCGTTCATCTTGTTAGATCCATAATGGTTGGTCCTCAATTCCTTTTTAATCCTTCTTGATTCTACTGGTTATAACAAACGAAGATTGGATTAAGGCTCATATGTCCTAATTTCTCATTCTTCATCTGTTCTTCAGATTTATTCCAAACCAGGACGAATGAGAGCCTGATATTGGATGAGCTATCTTGTATGAGCCTAAGGTAGGTGGTCTCGTGCTTTTCGCTGATTGTCAAGCTGTTTATATATTCCAGAGTGCCGCGCACCAACTTTTGGGGTGTCGCTTGAACCTAGAATTTAACCCTATTATTACCTAGCATATTGTAGGTAATCTGAATAGGATGATATGTGTTTGAGTTAGGTTGTACACCTTGGAATGGAACCACCCCTTGGGTGCGTTTCCTTGAATGGATCTTTTAGGGATTTTGACCCAGGATGCCTATGAGGCATGCTTTTTCCTTTCCCTTGTGGGTTGTTAAAAAATGGAAATTTAATATGAATGTAATTGCAATAGAATGAATTGTAATTGAAATGGTTTTGGGTGTGGAATGAAGTTTTACCCCTTGAACCTTATTTGCTAATTCTTTAATTGAAATCCCACGTGAGTTAAATGCTTTTGAACTGCTTAAAATGGGAAACGAAGTCATGGGTGAACCCTGGAACCAATGCGAGTTTCCATGGACAAACTCATACGAGAATTGTTACTGAAATGCCGAGCAAATCATCGTTCCAGAATGAGATGCCATGGAAGGACTCAACATGGCATGATATGTCATGGATGATACCCGAATATTATTTATAGGATCCCGGGGATGGGCTCAGATGACGGACTATACCGCACCTAGAGCGAGGCTGGGTACCTAGGAGGTTCACTGAAACGGGCTCGTAGAGCGATGCCGGGGTCCTAGAGGTTCCCCAGAACGGGCTTGTAGGGTGCATGTTGTTTTTCTCCTTGAGCGATGCCTAGTATCCGAAATGAGTATTCCAGGAATGGGCTCAAAAAATGGTTTGAACATATAAATGAAGTGATTAGTGAATGGAATGGATTCTTGAAGCGACACCAAGCCAAAGCACAAGCTTGGGTTGGTCTTAATAGTTTCCTTGTTTACTGCTTTCCATATTATAATGCCTGTTTACATATTCACTGACAGATTAGCACTGATCTTTAGTGGTTGCCTACTGGGATTTAGTCTCACACCCTTTTTGGGTCATGTTTTTGGACCCAGGTCGATTATATGATTTCAGGTAATGAGAAGGGGAAATTCCCTAGTACAGGTACATGACTTGCTGCTCCGAGTAGGAGCGCACAGGACCATGCTGAGTCTTGCGATGCGACATGGGATACATTTTGGTTTTTTTTTGGTATTTTGTGTACTTGTACTATATTCTATTGACTTTCAACATCATATTTATATCAGATCCTTCATTTTGTTATCTATTTCTGCTGTCTATGTAATGTCTACTGGTTACCATCTTCTACTATTGAATGTTGTAATTCCGCTGTGCTACTTTTGTAATGAGGGAATAGTCTCCCCACTAACTCACCTAGGCCCTCGCTTCTAGTCGGTAGCCTCTGGCGTTTGGGGAGATGCGTTTGAGGCCATGTGGTGACCGGTCCGGCTACCAGGTTGAATGGTAATTCGGGTCGAGTTGTTACAAAATGGTTTCAAAGGATTTCCCTTTTTTTATTTGACTTACTATTTGGAGACTATAGACAGGAGTAGGAAGGTAAGGGACTTTGGTTATAAACTGTGCCCTGGAGTTTCAAACCTGCGTACAGGTAAAAGCCAAGTTTCATTGGATGGAATTGTGTTTCCGGGTTTAACTATTATAGTTGTTATGATTTCACCGTTGGGTGGTGCACATGGTTTTTGGTGAGACTATTGATATTATCATTTGGTTCTATTTCGTTGCAACCCTATGAGATGAGGGTTTTCCATCTCATGCATCATATAGGCACCATGTTAGGAATTACATGTCATGCATTATGCCATGCTATCTAGGATGCATTAGATATTACATTCTGTTGTGATAAGTGTTGTGATAGCTATTGCATACTATTTAGATAGTTGATTGATAGGTGTGGCTACTGTTGAGTTAGATTGGGTGCAATGTATGAAGAGTGACGTCATCTTTCAAATCATAAAGAGTATGGGCCCTTATGGATTGGGAAATGATGCACCAATGGGACGTAAATGATAAATGAAATTGAATTACATGGTTATATGGGCATAAAATTTTTATTTCTGAGGTGTTATGGGCCCTAAGGGATTGGAACTAGGTGGACCATCAGTTTAAGCTTTTGAACCAAGGTATGTTAAAAGAATGAATGTTGAAAATAGAGCCTGACCTAGACCCGACTTCTGAGTGGGCAAGAGGTAGTGACTCTAGTGGTTTTTTGTGACTGTTCCTTATGTAGTCCTAGCTTTAGAAGCAGGCTGTGGGTTGACATGGTTTTTAAGAAGGTCTTGATCTGTCCTATCCTGTTTCTTATTCTCATGAGTTTCGAATCTCGTTAAAAATCAAGAACCGGGGAGTGTGTTTGGCATTGCAGAGTCATGACACCATGGCGACCTCCAGTCGATTATCAGGAGAGCGGTGAAGACCACGTTCTGGAGATGGTAGGCCATGGGCTACTAGAGGAAACTCATGTTGTGCTAGCTGTGACACCAGTGGTTCTTTCAGACATAAGTTCTGAGGCACAGTTCCGTGAGAACTTGTTGCATTTTATGTAGACCGTTCAAGGAGCACCGTGACCTTCCCCGACTATGGCAGAGTTGACACGTGAGTTTCAGCAGCATGATCCACCTACTTTTTTAGGGGATGGCGGACCACAGGCTGCAGAGTCCTGGTTAGAGGGGATACTTGCTATCTTTGAGCATTTGGAGATGCCACAAGAAAGGAGGGTCAAGCTCTCTACGTACATGCTGCGTGATTCTTCCAAGAGGTGGTGGGACGTGATCACCCAGTCGGATCATCATCGGGGGATGTATTGGATAGAGTTTCATACGATATTCTATGATTTATTTTATCCTGATACTTTGAGGGTCGATCGAGCCTGGTATTTCTTGCGTTTGGAATAGGGCGCATTGTCAGTGATGGAATACTCGACCCGTTTTTCTGAGCTTCAGCGCTTCACACATATCTTGATGGGCGATGAGCTGTCGAGGTCCAGACGTTTTGTCTATGGTCTGAGATATGACATCCGATCTTAGGTAAATATCTTTAGGTTGAATACCATTTCTGGAATTGTGAACCAAGTTCCAATCATATAACGTAACCTGAGAGAGGCTGGAGGTACAAGCCAGAGCAGTTCAGCATCGAGATCAGGTACTGCAGTGACTGTTAGTAGGATGTGTCCTCTGGAGCTTCCACACGGTGATTATAGCAGTCAGAACCTATCTTCGGTTAACAATCTGAGGTGCTACTAGTGCGGTAGGCTGGTAAACACGAAGCCGTAGTGTCCGAGGGACTTAGTCGAGTGCCAATCATGTGGCAAGATGGGTCATGTTCAACGTTTATGCAGAACGTTTCCACTGGCAGCCGGTGATAGAGGGTCCACACCGCCTCTATATGTAGGATTAGGGTCGGTAGATTCTCATCAGACAGGGAGTTGGGGTGCGACTGGATGATCAGGCCGAGGTAGTGGTCGTGGTAGAGGTAGCCAGGCACAGGGTACACCGAGACATCAGAGTGGGCCAGTTCTGGGTAGTGAGGTTGTATCACATAGCCGTGGTTCATGCCAGATGTATGTAGTGAAGCCTACTTCTGAGGATTAGGGAGTGGGACTGTCTACGATGAGAGGTACGATCTTAGTAGCATCTATTATTTCATCTTCCCTCTTTGATATAGGTGAATCACACAGTTTTATATCTGCGCCTATAGTAAAAATCCTTGGGCTATTTGTGTTGTCTTCTGATGGAATCTTGACCCTATACACACCACTAGGAGTTAGGGAATAGGTTGTACGTAAGTGCAAAGGGTGCCCCCTTGAGGTTGGATGGTGTCACTTCGTCTGGGATCTTTATTCTCTAGAAATGTCAGGTTTTGATGTCATTCTCGGTATGGACTAGCTAGTAGCTTACCAAGCCTATGTTGATTGGTACCACAAGAGGGTAATTTTCACATCACTAGAGGGTGCAGTGTATACTCTTAAGGGTGAGTGGGATCTCCAGGCAAGCCGAGCTGGACCAGAGCAGCGTGGGCTGGATGGGATGATAGCCCAGATCACTAGTTTGTTTCTGGATGTTCAGGGAGTGAGTCAGACGGACCTTCCTCCATCAATTGAGCGCTTTCAGGATGTTTTTCCTGACAACTTTTCAATTTTACCTCATGAGAGAGAGGTGGAATTCTCCATTGAGGTAGTTCCAGGAGCTGCACCAGTATCCATTCCTTCTTACAGTATGGCTACGACAGAATTACAGGAACTCAAGAGATAGCTCGAAGATTTGGAGGAAAAGGGGTATATTCGACCCAGTATTTCTCTATTGGGTTCGCCAGTCCTTTTTGCGAAAAAGGCAGACGTGACTCTTAGGCTGTGTGTAGACTATCAAAAGCTGAATCAACTGACGGTTAAAAACTGATTTCCCTTGCCACGGATAGATGACCTGTTTGATCAGCTTCGAGGAGCTAGGGTGTTCTCGAAAATTGATTTGAGGTCAGGGTATCACCAGGTGCATCTTCGACCTGCAGACATAGCTCATACATCTTTTCGTATCAGGTATGGTTTATATGAGTATCTGGTTATGCCATTCGGTCTCATGAATGCGCCAACGGTTTTCATGGATTTGATGAATCGTGTGTTCCATCCTTACTTGGACTCATTCGTTGTGGTTTTCATGGACGATATTTTGGTGTATTCTTGAAATCGAAACGGCCATGCCAACCATCTTGAGATTGTCCTGAATACACTAAGATAACATCAACTATATGCAAAGCTTACTAAGTTCCACTTTTGGATGGATGAAATTCACTTTTTGGGCCATGTTATCTATGAGACAGGAGTGTCTGTAGACCCAGAGAAGGTTAGAGCTGTGGTTTCTTGGGGACAACCCAATAATTTCTTTGACATGCAGAGTTTCTTTGGGCTCACTAGTTACTATCGTCATTTCATTCAGGATTTCTCATGCTTTGCAGCATCGTTGACAGGCATGACTGAGAAGGGTGTGAAATTTGTATGGACAGATGCTTGTGAAGTAGCCTTTCAGGAACTGAAAGGAAGGTTGACATCAACACCGGTCCTGATACTTCCGAAATAGGGCAAGAGTAACATGGTCTATTGTGATGCATCAGGTATTGGGTTGGGTGTAGTGTTGATGTAGGGAGACTGAGTCGTGGCATACGAGTCTCGACAGCTGAGTCCACACAAGAAGAATTATCCGAAGCACGATCTTGAGCTAGCAACAGTTGTTCATGCGATGCGCCATTGGAGACAATATTTATTGGGAGAGTATTTTTTGGTGTACATAGACCACAAGAGCATCAAATATATCTTTACCCAGCATGATCTGAATCTTAGGTAGCGATGGTGGGTAGAGTACCTACTGTACTTTGATTTTGAGCTTTCTTATACGCCTGGTATGGGCAATGTAGTGGCTGATGCATTGAGAAGAAGGAATCAAATAATGCCAGTGCAATAGGCTAGCAACGAATGGAAGCTGATGTCCTTATTCTCTAAGATGCATCTTGATGTGCAGAATATCCAAGGTCAGTCTTTTCTATTCTCTTTAGCTATGACTTATACCCTCCTAGATAGAGTAAGGATGAGACGAATATCATATTCATAAGGCCTAGTTCTACGGGAAGGTGTGTCAGGTAAGGACCCTCCTCCTGGTTGGACGATAGGCTAGGGTGAAGTTCTTTGTATCCATGGACGTGTATGGGTTCCAGTGGATATTAGAGAGGATCTGATGTGGGAGTTTTATGATTCAGTTTGGGAAGTTCATCCTAGAGTCACTAAGATGTATCGTGACTTGCACTGACAGTACTAGTGGCCGGGTATGAAGATGGAAGTGGCTAGTTTTTTCACGAGATGTTCCACCTGTCAGCTGGTGAAGGCGTAACACCAGCGACCAGCTAGGATTTTACAGTAGTTACCTATCCGAGAGTGGAAATGGGATGATGTTGCAATGGACTTCGTGACTGGTTTGACTTGGCCACCTCGAGGTAATGATGATGTGTGGGTTGTGTTTGATAGGCTCAAGAAGGTTTCTCATTTCTTGCCAATCAAGGAGACCTTCAGTGTGGATGATATGGGAAGGTTGTATATTTAGGAGATAATACGACTCCTTGGGGTCCTGCACACCATTGTTTCAGATAGGGATGCTCGTTTAACGTCATGTTTTTGGCAGAGTTTTCAGAGGGCGCTGGGTATACAGGTGCTCCTGATCAAAGCATACCACCCTCAAACTGATGGCCAGTCAGAGCGTACGATACAAGTTATTGAGGAAATTCTACGAGCATGCGTCCTGGATGTTGGGGTCTCATGGGAGAAGCATATTCCTCTAGTTGAGTATGCCTATACAAACAGTTATCAGGAGACTATATAGATGGCACCGTATGAGGCTTTATATGGTAGGCCATGCCGATCACCCCTGTGCTGGTTAGAGGTAGGTGAGGCAGCTTTACTGGGACTGCCTCTTATTCAGGATACTTCTGAGCAGGTCCAGTCGATACAGAAGCTGATGGATACCACACAGTCGCATCATAACTCATATGCTGATCACCGCAGACTACCTCTAGAGTTGGAGGCCGGGGATCTGGTTTTCTTGCGTATTTCACCGAGGCATGGTCACAGGCAGATCAGAAAATAGGGTAAGCTATCGCCGAGATATTTTAGGCCTTTTGAGATTCTGGATAGGGTTGGGCGGGTAGCCTATCAGTTGTAGTTATCTTAGAGGTACCGAGCAATGCATGACGTGTTCTATGTTTCTCAGTTACGACGATACTATTCAGACCCATCTCATACCTTCCAGCCAGAGGAGGTCGAGCTTCAGGTAGATTCATCCTTTGAGGAGCATCTGGTTCGTATCGTTGATAGGAGCAAAAAGGTTCTCCGAGGCCGGTCAGTTCCTCTAGTATGGGTGCTATGGAAACATGACTGTTTACAGGACGAGACTTGGGAGCAGGAGGCCGACGTACGTGCTCAGTGGCTGGAGCTGTTCGTAGACGAATCTAGAACACCCTTTAGAGAGCTGTTTGGGGTCAAATAGCTATAAGGGGGGAAGATTGTAATAACTCGGGTTTCGTATGAGGTATGAATCCTTTTTTTTCCAGTTTAACTGTTTTTTTGAGGACTAATGTGGATGCGTAACTTGACTGAGGGAGTTACGGAGGTGTCTAGGGCTTGTTTAGAGCCAAAATGAATTTTTAGGTTGGAAATGGCCAAGCACATGATTTGCGCACAACCTGCACACGACTCGGCTAAACCATGTGCCTTGGTGAAAGCTTAGCAGAGGCAGGAGCACGACCTGCACACAGTTTGGGAAAACCGTGAGGGGTGGCCGTGTGGTTACCCCTTGCTTTCCAGGAAGGTCCGCACAGTCTCCGCACGGTTTGTTAGGCCGTGAGGGTAAACCATTCGACCTACTGTGTTTTGAAATTTAATTAATTTTTAATTTAATTAATTAAATTTTATAAAAACCTGATCTAACCTATTTTTTCAACCGGACAGCAAGGGGGAGGTACCTGGGAGAGCTCTCAAGAGGCTATGGAGGGATTTGAGCTGGTTTCTCCTTTCGATCTCCATTTCAAACTCCGTTCTTCTTGTTAGATCCAAAATGGTAATTCCTAAATTCCTTTTTAATAATTCTTGATTCTTCTGGTTATAACGAACACATAATGGATTAAGTCTCATATGCCCTAATTTCTCATTCTTCATCTGTTATTCAAATTTCTTCCAAACCAGGATGAATCAGTGCCTAATACTGGAAGAGCTGTCTAGTATGAGCCTAAGGTAGGTGGTCTCATGATTTTCGCTGATTGTCAAGCAGTTTATATATGCTGGAGTGTCGTGCGCCCACTTTTGGGGTGTCGCTTGAACCTGGAATTCAACCCTGTCATTACCTAGCATGTTGTAGGTAATCTGAATTGGATGGTATGTGCTCGAGTTAGGTTGTACACCTTGGGAAGGAACCACCCCTTTGGTGCGTTGCCTTGAATGGATCTTTTAGGTATTTTGACCCGGGATGCCTATGAGGCATGTTTTTTCCTTTCCCTTGTGTGTTGATAAAAAATGGAAATTGAATAGGAATGTAATTGAAATAGAATGAATTATAATTGAAATGGTTTCGGGTGTGGGATGGAGTTTTTACCCTTGATCCTTGTATGCTAATTCTTGAATTTCCAGCCCACATGAGTTAAATTCTTTTGAACTTCTTAAAATGTGAAACGAAGTCATGGGTGAACCCAGGAACCAATGTGAGTTTCCATGGATGGACTCATATGATAATTGTTACTGAAATGCCGAGTGAATCCTGGATCCAGTATGAGATGCCATAGAAAGACTCAACATGGCATGATATGTCTTGGGCGATACCCAGATCTTATTTATAGGATCCCAGGGATGGGCTCAGATGACGGACTATACCGCACCTAGAGCGAGGCTGGGTACCTAGCAGGTTCACTGGAATGGGCTCGTAGAGTGATGCCAGGGTCTTAGAGGTTCGCCAGAATGGTCTTGTAGGGTGTAGGTGGGTTTTCTCCCTGAGCGATGCCTTGTTTCCAAATTGAGTATTCCAGGAACGAGATCAAGGAATGGTTTGAACACATGAATGAAGTGATTAATGAATGGAATGGATACTTGAAGTGACACCAAGCCAAATCACAAGCTTGGGTCGGCCTTTCTAGTTTTCTTGTTTACTATTTTCCATATTACACTGCCTGTTTATATATTCACTGACAGATTAGCACGAATCTTTGGTGGTTGCCTACTAGGATTTAGTCTCACACCCTGTTTTGGTCTTGTTTTTGGACCCCAGAAGATTATATGATTTCACGTAATGAGATGGGGGAACGCCCTAGTACAGGTACATGACTTGCTGCTTAGAGTAGGAGCACACGGGACCAAGCTGAGGATTGTGATGTGATAGGGGATACATTTTGGTTTCTTTTTGGTATTTTGTGTACTTATACTGTATTTTATTGACTTTCACCATCATATGCATATCAGATCCTTTATTTTTTTTATCTATTTCTGTTGTCTATGTGATGTATACTAGTTACCATATTCCGCTGTTGAATGTTGTGATTCTGCTGTGGTACTTTGGTAACGAGGGAATAGTCTCCCCATAGACTCACCTAGTCCCTCGCTTCTAGTCAGAAGCCTCTGGCGTTTGGGGAGATGCGCTTGAGGCCATGTGGAGATCGGCCCGGCTACCAGGTTGGATGGTAAGTCGGGTCGGGACGTTACAATTACACCTTTACAATCCCACTTCAAGTCAACTGTATTAGTTTGGATTTAATAATTTAATGACTTGTATTCTCATGGTGGATTCTTAATTATATTTAATTTTTTGGTTCGCTAAAATAAACATAAATAAATTTTTATGTACTTTTAGTGGTAATATGATGACCCACATATGTAACCATCTTGATTACATGACATAAATAAATGATTAATTAAAATACATTACCCTGACCTTTTATGTTAAGAGTTTTACAAAATTAGGGCAAACAATTGACTAAAAAAGTCATTTATTTTTAAACTAAAAGACATTTTTTAGAACGATATATAAAAAAATGATCTATAACAGCCCTTAATTGTTATTATTCGGATCAATCCCCTCATGTCACATTTTTCTTATTCAGATCAAGCTCCTCGTGTATTGATTTGATCAATTTTTCATCCTTTTCAGGCACTCAAAATGATTTAGGCTCTTCTTGGAAAAAAAATTATTTTTTGAAGAGTCTTACCCCTTCTATTTTTCACCCAAACTTTTCAATCACAAATTAAATTTTATTCATTGATTTCATCCTTTATTGTATTTCATATAGTTGAAAAACATATAGACATATTTGAAATTATAACCCACTCATTAATAATTCTAAAAAATCACTTTATTTCTTTCATCTCACATATAATAAACACTATTTATGTTTTACTTTAACCAATCTAAAAACATACCATTATTTAACATTTCCTTTTGGTTCCACCCTTAGGAATCTCTTATTACCATCCATGTAATTCTCACAACATGGAGGCATTCACTTATGAAAATGAATATATTATGTGTACCTTTTCTATTTATTATAGAAAATAAATATTTTATGAACACAATAATATATATTTACATTATCTTGGATTATTCAAAAACTAAAATCCAATGTATATTACTTTCTCCGCATCCTCCCCAAATGTTGATTGATTATTTGGCAAGATCTATTTGAATTTTTTTTATAATAATTCTTGTTTTACCACTACTATATCCCTATGGTAAACAATCTATTCATAGTAAAATCATTTTTCATAGAATTAATGTATTGTTTCATCATAATATTTAATTTATTTACTTTCATTATTAATCATATAAGAATTTTTTTCTTTTATAAGTGTATTATTTTGTTTGAGTTGTGTTGGTTTGTTCAATGCTTATCATTCTCGTGAGGGATTAGACTTCGAGCCTACAACATAGATAAATAAAATAAGGAAATTCCTAAAAAATTATTACAACCTTTAGAAGATGGTGAATTCTCAATACTTATTTAATTAAACTTTCCAGCATTTTATATACTATTTTTATGTTAATTTTGTTATCATTTTTATCTAATAGTTTTATTTTTATTTTCATAGATCTTTTGGGAATTTATATTTAACTTTCAACTATCCAACAAAAGCCAAAAAAGATAAAAAATGATTTTTTATTCCAATGTAACCAAATTTTCTATATTAATTACATTTCATTGCTAAACTACAAAAACTGCCTATTGATTCAATTTTGTTAGTCAAAAAAAATTTATGGTTATTCAAATCCAGGAGAGTAGAGGAAGCTCATGTTCCCATTTTTGTGACTTCTAATGATATAATGGGAAAATGAGCTCATTCTTCTCTTTTAACTTTGAACAACAAGAATTTTTTTTTCTATGAACATCAAGTCAATATATAGTGTTGGAAGTTCGATATTGAAATAAAGTGGAAATATGGTTACATTAGAAGTTAGGATTTTTTTGAGACTTTGGTGTGTTTAATTATCAACCGTACCTCAATATGATACACAGTGTGACCAGTATGACTCCAAGTTATTATTTTTATATAAAATTGGCATAAAATTTAGTAAAAATGACAACTAACATACTAAAAGTCAAGTAAACGTATTCTGAATATTTTGATACTTTAGGGAAACAATCTATAAGTCATTCGGGATGTGTATAAATCAGCCTCACCTCAATTAGAAACACTATGTGACCTCTAGAAATTAATGTGTCCATTATTAGTCTAACATTGACAGTTTTGTTAAAATAATTCCACCTAATGAAAAAAAGAAACAATTCCTGGATTTTATTGATAATTTAAGACATTGATTCATAATTAATTTGTGAATTTTAGGAATCAGTTTCATGTAAAACCGTTACAGGATGTGATCATTATAGGTCAAAGTCTGTGTTTCCACTTTAAAATGACATTTTTGTAAAAGAATATGTGACATACTCAAAACTAAGAAAAATCATTTGGATTTTTGTGATACTCTAGGAAAAAGATCCATAAGTTTTTTTAGATTACTATGAATCATCTTCACCTTAATATGAAGCATAGTGTGACTGATATGACCCAAAGGGCATCTTTTTATTTAAAAATGACATCAATTTTAATAAAATGAACAAGTGAACAACTCAAAACCGATAAAACAGATTCATATTGGTTTGATAATTTATGAAAACAATCCATAAGTCATTTGAGATGTGTAGGAATAATCTGTACCTCAATATGATGTATGATGTGAATGGTATGACTCAAAGTGAGTCTTATTATTTAAAAATGTCATCAATTTTAATAAAATTGAAAACCAACCTACTCCAAAACAAGGAAATACATTATATTGTTTTTATACATTATGGAAATGATTCATAAGTAATTCTTCAAATTTATTAATCATTCACACCTTAATCTTATACACGATGTTCCCAATATGGCTCAATGTGTTTACTATTAGTTTAAAATAAATAGTTTAGTTAAAAAAATATCACTCACTGATAAATGAGAAAACACAATATTATTTTTGTAATAATTTATGAAATTGATTTATAAGTCATTTCTGACATGTAGGAATTAGTCCCAAATCCAATAGATACACAATGTGATCGGTATGAGTCAAAGTGCGTGTCTCTAGTTGAAAATGAAATTTTAGTAAAAAAAACAGTGATGTAGTCAAAACCGAGAAAACACATTCAGATTATTTTGATACTTTTTGAAAATTATTCGTAATTCATTTCCGACATGTTGGAATTGGCCTTATTTGATTTAGATACATGATGTCTTCGATATGACTCAGTATTTACTTTATCATTTTAAAATCAACATTTTAGTTCAAAAAGTGTCACTCACTGAAAACCAAGAAAACACACCCATATTTTCTTTATAATTTAGTACAAAAATTCATAAGTCAGTTTTGATGTACATAAAATGTAATCACAGAAAACTGACACACATTGCTACCAGTATGAGTCAAAGTTCATTTTCTCAGTTTCAAATGACATTTTAGGAAAAAATATAAGCAATGTACTCAAAATCGAGAAAAGACATTTGGATTATTTTGATAATTTTGGAAAGTGATCCATATGTCATTTGAGTTATGTGAGAATTATTTTCACATCAATTCGATGCATAGTGTGATAGGTATGACTCTAAGGATTTTTTTCACTATATTGGTATCATTTTAGTTTCAAACACACATGGCATCGCCAAAACTGAGAAAAATGAGACAAGATTGTTTCCTCTTCATTTAAATTATATATTCATATATGATTTTTCTTCTTTAGTGTTGTTTTTGTTTCTAAGATGTGATATAATATAACACTAAAATTTTACACTTTATCAGTGCTTATAAAATAATAGACAAAAGACTCAGGCTTTTTATATTGCTCCAGTAGTCAGTGTTGATAGAGTCCAATTTAGCGCTGTTACAGGTCTATTTTATAGTAATGAATATGGTCGGTGGGGATTTAGCTATGTGTGGGTTTGAATTCAAAGAGTGGGAAACTTTTTATTTCTTACATTCCAAAAAAAACTAGATTTTTTTGAGAGAAAATAAGGAATTTCATCACTTCTTTGTATTTATATATTTTGAATCTAATATTGGTATAAGGATAAAGAATCACAGGTTTCATAATTTGAGGTATGTTTTAGGATTATGACATTTTTCATTATTATTTATATTTAATAACATTAACTATCATTTATGATTTTATGCATCCTTTTAAAGCATCTAAATATACTTTTCACATCATTATCAACCCACATTTAACCTTAGATATAATAGATTGAATATGAAAAGTCCATATAATTTTACTGGTATAATTTATTGATTTTGATAACCTATAAGCCAGTGGATAGAGTTCATGTGAATTATATTGAGAAAATGATATTGAGTAATGTGTGAAATGGTTTTCTAGTATGGTAGATTATAAATGGAATAAATATTAAGGAATGGTTGAATGATGTGAGTTAAAGGGGAAATGTTTGGAATTAGGAATTGTACAAGATGAATGATTTGGAACTCTTTATTGGGTGATTTTTTATTTTTAAATATTTATTAATAAAATTATAATTATTAGAATGATAATTTCAATGTTTCCCTGATCGAGGTATGATTGATTTTGATTTTAATCTGAGATTGTTTTAGGGATAATTAATTGTTTAGGTGTGGGGGAATTTGATATCTTTATTTTTTATATATTTTCAGTGGATTATATATATATATATATATTTATTGGGAAATGAGGTATTCTTCTCACATTTTATTATCTTATTTATTTAAATGGAAATATATTAATACAGTTTAATATCATGGATTTTGGTGAAAATGGGAGAATTTGGATGAAAAGAAGAACTTTTAGGGAAGAAAATTATTTTTGCGATTCCCCTACATGGTATTGATATATAAGTTTTTTTCATTGGGGTTGGAGTTTTAGAAGACCCTATATAGAGATTGATATGTAAGGTTTTTTTGAGGCATAGAAACATAAAGATTCACAACCTAGAACCCTATAGAAAGGCCTTCCAAGGGTAGTAACAGACTCAATGGAGAAAGGTAATGGGTGGTATTAGAGGATCAAAGCCCAATGTTGGTTAGTTTCGGGCGAGAGGGGTATATCCATGATCAGTAAAATTCTTGAAGAGAGTAGTGGCTGATGTGTTGTGCGAAAAAACAAGATAAAAATGTTAGCACTATTGAGCACTATGATTTATCAAATAACTCAACGATGGGTAGAAAATTGACATGGAATTAAAATACCCATGATGATATTCAATATTTAAAATATACCTGGAAATGAGTACTACAACATCATATCAATTTTATTCCTAATACATATAGGGTCTAATCCATTATTGTAGATCCCACATTGTGATTATGAATACCATGGCTGCTGCCTTGGGTAGATTCTTGGATCATAATCCATGTGTGAAGACCAGAAGAAATCCAAAAAATGTCCTAAAATGTGTAACACCTAAATTGAGTAGAAGTGGCTGCATTCATGTGATATTTCATGCTTTCCGATACCACACTGTGAAGCTATGAAGTAATGCCTTTCATTAGATAGTACTCAATGCATATATTTTGGGAAATTTCCAAAATAAAGGTGGTTGATATGTGGAAGTAAGTCATGCCACATTTGAGGGTACATTCCACACTTTTATGGATATATGAGTTTGTTATGAGTAAACCATGGAGTATAATTATGTAAGGGATTTTCCATTCCAAAAATTTAATTTTTTTTCTTCCCATGACTTAATGCATTGCGTTCTGTTGTAATCTGATTAAGATTACACTATGTATGGTTGATATTAAATTGGAATGGTTGATGATTGTTCATAATATATTGGAGGAATTTTATTCATTATATTGAAGTGGATATAGGGATAGTATGGTAAATAAGTGTCATACGATGTTTTGACACCACAACTATTGTATTGGTATGCATGAGGAGAGGCTCCCACTATAGAGGTTTCTGTTATGACATGTCTTGGAAGATTAAATTATTATGGGGTAAATTTTATTTTTGTATGGATAAGAAGACAATTCTAACAATATGGATTCATTTCCTTATGTGATGATTGTTTGAGATCAATGGAGGAGTTTCTGTGTAGTATCTTCTCTTTCCATATAGATAATATTCACACTGTGACAAGTGTGTTTACAATAGAAATAGATTTATGATCTTCCCATATCATTGGAAGATATAAGGAAGATTCATAAGGATATAATGAAGTGTATTTTTGAGACAATGAAAAATATAAAATAAATTAATTTGGTTGGGGGGATCAATCTACCTTGGGGAATAGATTCCAAAAGTATGAACTACCTAGGTCATGGATCTAATATTTCATGATTTCATTTTTTTTCTTTTTCATTAGTTTTTCATTGTTTAATTATGGATTTTATACATTGTATGTTCTTTCATAATTCAAGAAAATTTTATAATTTTGTTCAATTATTTATTTTTATTATTATTCTATTTTCTCTTTTGTGGAATTATGTTCATTCATTGTCAATGATCACTCGATTATGAGCGGATAAACATAGAGGCGTGATCACAAATGATAAAATTTGGTGTGTTTATCATTTTTTAATTATTTTTTTTCTCATATGAAAATCATATTATTTAATTCTTTTTTAAGTATTAATTCTACTATATTAATTTTTAGTGAATTTTTGACCTAAGTATTTAATTATGAAGGAACCAAACACAACAAAGGTAATTAACTCATTAACTATGATTGGATTATTATTTTTCACATGTGATAGAAATTTAATATTATTTAGTTATTTTTAATCATTAGATCATGAAAATTTGATATAATATATCATTTTTAATAGTTGTTTACCCAATGGATGTCAATTAACTTTATGATTGAGAAACTAGGAAGCTTGATTGTTTTATGAGTGAATTTGATTTATTTTATTTTGTGAAACCATCATTGGATATTTATTCCCCTATCTTCAAGTTTTTTTTACCATCGAGTCATCAGTTTGTTAGGTTAGTTTATTATCATTTAATTCCATAGTTTTTATGAAAGTATATAGATGCGATAATTTTTTTAGAGTCTTTTCTAGGGTTCCTTTTTTTTGTCATGATAAAAACTTCATACTTTCACTATACAACATCATAATTTTTAATGCTGGTTTGAGTGAACTATAAATTTATTAACCATTAACACCTCTCAGATGTAATGGTTATTTTGAGTCCTATCAAGTATTATGTATTGAAAAATGTGTTTCATGAAATTGATTTTAGGATGTACTAACTAGATCTATCACATTTGTTTCCTACAATACACTATATTTGGAAAGAGATATGATATTTGGGTAGTCGTTGGTAAGAATTTTTGATATGAAAAATATGATACTGAGAGGATAGTGTATATTTTATGCCATAGTATTGTGGAAATGTAGTTTCATTTAAGGAAATAATTTATAGATATAGTATTTTATTCTATGGATACATATTTTATTTTTTACAAGATGAAATCCTTTTGAAAATTTGAAGGAAGATAATACTATAGTGGGGAGAATTATGACATCCTAGGTTTATTGGTAAATCTCCCTTTGAGTTTTGGTGAATCTTGGATTCATTTTTGAGTCTTTTGGGGTGTAGTGAGACAGTTATAGTATGGGTGAATGGTTCCTAGGATTATGTAATAGGACTATGCAAGTCATCTGGGTGAAGGAGAGGTGTGTAACATCCTGAGTGTAGTTCAACTCCATCAGTATTGATCTGGGTCACTACATACAATTGGAACACCTCCCTATATTCCGCAGGCCACCAATTTGTGGTGATGGTTGATGTATTATTGGGAGAGACTATACCATCTTTTGAATAAAAAATGATAAACCAAAATATATTCAACATTTATAACCAATCATTAAAATAAATTACCATCATATATATATTCCTCGTAGATATGTTCTAGATTAATATAAATAAAAAACTATATGTTATAACAAGATATTATATGGTACGTTTCATATGAATCATACTAGTATAAATAGGATCTTCCATGGGAAGATCATAAGTATCTAATCCCAAAAGGTGGAAATGAAAAGAGGTCCATAACACTAGCCTCGACCCCTATCCTAGTAACATCTCCCTACCTAAAATAAGATCTAATAGATCAACCATACTTAAAAATAGTGATATTTCCCTTACTTAGGTCTAAATCATGAATTCCACTAAGGTACTATAATTCCTGGGTAGGGTGTTAGTTTAACTCAGTCCCTCCAAAAATGGCATCCCACGGTATAAACCCACCACAATTATGAATGATATATCACCAATATCCTCTTTTAGGTAAATGATATAACACTAACACAACAATCCAATACGTGAATGATATGCTACTAATAAAACTTCAAAAGGTGTAGTATATACCATCTATAAAACTGAAATATGTGGAAAATGAACCAATAATAATAATCTACATGTGGATTATACATCACTGATACAACTTGGACCGATTGAAAATGCATCACTGATATTAATTTCTAAGAAGATAATGTCATGAACCGAAATCCCTGGGCCATGAACATGGTTATCTAACACATTGGGTCTCCCGTAATACCCTGGTTTCCTTCATATAATGACAATGTATATTACTCAATATATTGAATTATAATATTATTGAGTATCCCCACTGGCTAACACAAGTTCTTTTAGTTTCTTATGTCCTCACTCAGACACACCTTCTGAAATATCATAGGAGATCACACATCCTGATTCTACTCCAATAAAATTATTATTGACTATAATGTTCTTATTAGAAAGGCTCTTAAATGGAAATGTGGACCATGTTTCTATGGGTTGTAATATTTTATCCTCTTAGTAACACTTTATAGGGGTTTAAACATACCCCATTTAATGAAAAACACCCCCATTGTGGAACCCATAATTAAAACCCATGGAGTGTGTAGGAACCTTAAGATATGATACAATTTGTGATTACCTGAGCTTTTTGGGCCACAATCCCAATCATATAACCCAAAATGTGTCCTATAATTCCTTGGTTTCCATCCTATCATACCATATAGTATTACCTTCAAATATCCCTTGTCATAATAATGACTATCCCCACAATATAACAGATTTTATTTAAGTGTTCTTTTTATCACTCAGACACACCTTGGGAAAATTTCATGACGTTGACATATCATACCACTACTAAAAACCTAGAATAACTAATTATGGATTTGTTTAAGACTCACTCCTAAAAATAATGGTACATCTTGGTAAACATACCTAAAGATATCACGTCATATCATATATTTTTTGTAATGGATCCACTAGTCCGGGAATATGGTGTTTACCATAATAAAAGAGTTCGGTTGGATTCTAAGATGTTCGAATTTTAATGGAATAACATATATTTAATATTTAATTAAATAAATATTAATTTAATTTCATACATTTATTTGGATATATATTTGGAATGGAGAATTTAATTGAGGTGATGCCTTTTCCATTGAGTTCAAAATTTGGATTTCTTCCAAGGCAAGGCATAAACTCATGTCTGGTGTAGGGGCTGAGACCAAACCTTTTTTTTCCTTTTATTTTTCTTCTTTTATTTTACATTTATCTTCTATTTTATCCCATGGTTTCCCAAAAGCAAACCACTATGGGATTTCTTCAATGTGAATGAGATAATATAAGGATAGGTATATAGAGAAATAGAGAGATATGAGTGAAGGTGACAACACCGAGGTCGTGGGGGGCCATATCATTATGTGGTAGTGGTGGAACATGTACATGGGTGAATATTTGGAGGATTCCATCCAAAAAGCAAGAATTTTTTATGTTTATTATATTTATACCTGTATATTTACATATTTATAATTTTAAGGCCCTATTATGATATCTTTGGACCCGATTAGGGTCGATCTATTACTTTTTTAGAGAAAACAAGGGATTCAGGATGATTCTAGGTGTTTCCCATTTGGAAATCCCGATCACACGACATATTGTTTAGGAACATATGACATGTGTTATTCATATATGGTATGGAATACTTTTTTTACATACACATAGTGTATAAGGTCTACATTTTTGGAATTTGTACTCAACCATGTTGCTGAGTTCATATCCAGATAGCCTGGGTAGAGGGAATATTTCTATGTAGTGTACATTGTGAATCCCCATGTGGTTTTTCATGACATGTAGTATTACATGAAAAAACATAATAAAATGGAACTGAAATGTAAGGAACATGGGAAGGTACTCCATATAGTGTATATTCCATGAACATGGGATTTACATTTCATGTTGGAATGTGGTACATTTCTATGTGGAGATATGAGAGTACACACCATGTACTATGGTATATACATTGTGTAATCCCTATTTTCTACCTTTTTGAGGGTTTTTAGTGTTTTACACCCCTAAATCTGAATTAAAAACTTGATTTGTCCATTTTGAATTATTTTCCATTTATATCATGGTGGTGGAACCTTTGAGGTGATTTGAGGACTCCTAAGTGATGTTTTGTGGAAAGTGATCTATAATTGAGATATTCTTCCTTAATAAATAGAATACAACTATCTCCTAAAAGTGAGACCATGATCCAAGATGGTCTATGGGCCATATCCTATGTCTAATTCCTATGTGGAATTTGCTTTAGGGAATCACCCTCAAGAGATATTCTCTTCTGGACCCTGAGGATATGAGATTAGTTATTTCTATGGATCAAATATATGATGCCTTCACTTATCTATACTTTATGAGGATCCCATACAAGATTCATCCAAAAATCAATGAATTTATAGGATCCCATGTAGGATACCTTTTCTTATGTTTTGACCTTGAGGATCTTGGTAGGATGCCTCCACTAGAATACTATTTCTGAGGATCCCAAGAGGGCTGCCTTTTTTTACAAGTTAAATTATAGGATCCCTAGAGGGATGAATTCACTTATGTGTGGACATTGAGGATACCAAGTAAGATTTCCCTGTAGTTTTTTGACTTGAGGGACCTAGTGGCTGCTCTGATGTTTGACCAATGATGGACTAGTAGACTGAGTTTGGGTAGATTTGGTAGTAGGTGTCACCTTAGTACCCATACAAAAAACTATAATCCCTTGGGGTTGTGGTTGTAGTTGGGGGGTTTAGGTGTTCATCCACTATCAATCCTTTATTTATTATTTCACTAGGTTATTTATGATGCAACTACAATTCCATAGTTGCTTCCTAGTATCTGGCTGATGAGCCAAGTGTGATACAATATATGTTTGGGATGACCCGAGGTACTTTCTAGGATTTGGATGCTAGTCTATTTTTGTTTGACTTTTATTCTATCAGGATTATTAGTGGTACTACTTAATATCCAACAAATTATATTATACCTTAAGTAATACTTGTATTCGTTATATATAATTCCTTATATGGACTCATAAGGTGAATGGATTTATATTATATCTTGATCGATACTTAGACTCCTTATATGGGATTCATTGGATGGGGTCATAGGCAAGATGCAATTATATTATTCCTTGAGAGATATTTAGATTCCTTATATGGAATTCCTTGGACATGATCATTGAAAATATGACTTTTATTTCACCTTGAATAATACTTAGATTCCTTATATTAATAGACTTAGATGGAAACATTGGGTGAATGGAATTATAATACACATTGTGTGATAATTCTATTCGTTATATGAAATTCCATGGACGGGTTCATATACTGGATGAACTATATTACAACTTGAGTGATATGTGACTTTTATATATAGTGTTTCTTGGATGGACTCATTGGTTGAATGTAATTTTATTTCTCCCAATATGATACTTTTTATTCCTTATATGGAATTCTTAGGATGGGCTCTTAGGCTTGGTGTAATTATGTTACACATTGAGATACACTTTGATTTGTGATACATAATTCCTTGCCTTGGCTCATAGTCTAGATGAAATTGGTTGACATGTTATTCCATGATTATATATGAGATATTATCTAGGATAGATTATGATATCCTTGATTGAAGATAGAGATACTCTTTAGGGTTATGGTGGATCCACCATTACTACATTTTTCATACACACCTTTAGTGATACTTCGATTCCCATATAGTAATTGCATGGATGGACTCAAAGGGAACTGGATCCTATAAAACATGAGTGATACTTGAATTCCCATCTAGAAATACCTTGGATGAACTCATTGGGATACTAGATCATACATTGATTGAGTAATACATTGATTCTCATGTATAAATTCCTTGGATGAACTCATTGTAAAAATGAAATTATTTTATGCTTGATTATCTTTTTACATGTTTGACTTGGATACGTACCTTAGGTCTTGATTTAATATATGTAATGTAAAATTTCTATATCAATTGGATGTCAAGTATTTACCTGGAATCCTTCATTACAGTGATTAAATGTGAGTATGGGTGAACCCAGAGTGAGGAAAGATATCCCCCTGTGGGGACACATCATGTTCAGAGATATTCTGGAATAGGATGAATCATTCATGGTTGATATGGAACATAGATCCTAGTATTGGATATTTATTACATATTTTTATATTTTATTATTATTTCAGTTTTTTCTCAGTTAAAATAAGAATATTTTATGAGAAATCACATATGACAGTAGATTATAGGTTCATCATTGGGGGTGGCTTACGGTGATTATTTATCACCCATTATACATGTACCATGGTTTGTATGTAGAACATATGTCTGATATCATGTATAAAATAGAAGCGTGATATATAGGGATGAGGAAATGGTTTCATGATCAAGTGGGGGTTCTCTTGTGAATTTTTTATGATATGGTTTGAGAATCTTGAAATTTATTTATAGATTGGTTATTTTGTTCATATGAGAGTTAGTAGTAGTGTAATAGACTTTTATTTAGGTTTAATTTTATATAATCATTTGTATGGGATTTCCCCAGTGGGTGATTATTGTTTTATATATGAACTAGACATTTAGGCCTTTAATTTATTTCCATTTATTATTACAAAATGATTTTATTACAATTTATTTATAACTTCGCCACTCATATTATTTGCTATTATGGATGGTATCTAGTTATTTATAAAATTTACTCTGATTTGAGGGAATAGTTTATGTATAGACACACCTTTGGCCCTTATTTTTAGTTAGAAGTCTCTAGAATATGGAGATGCATGCTTGATGCCTTAATGGAAATCGAATCTGGGCACCAGATTAGCGGCATTCGGGTCAGGATGTTACAATGTGGTATCGAAGAAATTTCTTTTCCTATTTTTTTAAAGGTTGGGGCCGAAGCCTCATTTATTATTAAAGAAAATAAAATACCTCTTTAATTGGGTAGAGGAATACCCGTTACATAGCCTGAAGGCACAGTGGGCATTTAGCCCATTACATGGCCCGTAGGCCCATTATTTTGGCCCAATGCCCATTCTGTGAACAGTACTGCTACACTACCCACCCTGCTACAGTCCTGCATAGTACCTACTGCTGTTATAGTACTCTGCCACCGCTACAGTGACCTACCAACACTACAGTGCATGCCATTGCTACAGTGCCACCATTGCTACTGTATGCTACAATATTTCAATAGTCCCGCGCCCAATGGGTTTTGAACCCCATTTTACATGTAGAATTATGAAATTTCTTTTCCTATTGTTTCACTATTTGGGATATAGTAGGCATGAGTATTAGTAATGGTTTGGAACCCATGATGGATATTTGACTGGTGAATTGAGAACACTTATTCTGGTAAGTAGTCTTGGATTCCAGGGATATGAGATTACTATTCTGGATTTTCAATGTTATAGTTATAGATTACTTTCTATTTGAGAGATGCATGTGTTGGGTAGGGTTTTGATTTGTTGTGTTTTTGTAGATATTTTCCCATTGACAAGAGCCTAGTTATTGATTAAATATCTTGTCCAAAAATGGAAAGATACGTCTCATCCATTATAATTGGAATGTAGGTTCCACATGTTATAGGCCTACTAGTGTGTTATTTTACTGATGATAGAGTCCAGTTTTGTAATGTGTTCGAAACAACCTAAATTATGTTTCCCATATAGGTTCTTAGTGGTATTATACACAATTGAGATAACTTGTATATACATTTCATTCTCATGGAAGATCATGTGGATCTACTTCAAGACGTTATTGAGGCTAACGACTTAGTCCTCATGCATAGTATGGTAAATGATACCAGTGGGTTGATATGGCACATTGTTCCTAGTGGTGGACCCCTCATTGGGTGTTTCTTCACAAGGTTTTATTATTTAAAGTGTTAGTAACAATATATATGACTACTTCCCTCATAAAATGATTTTAATTTATATTTATGTAACGACCTGACCCTAGTAGCCCAGAGTCGATGAATTATTACGTATCATTGGCATGATCACAAAAGATCAAGTCTTGAAATACCCATTAGTTTAGTAGCCTTGAAGTACTAGATACATTCATAAGGATTACATTACATCATTAAATGGAAAACTACAAAAACATTGCTTCTATAGACAATACTGAGATCCTATAGACTATCCCTATAGGTCAATCATAATATACTTCTTTGCATCCTAGGAAATATAAAACATAGAAAAGTGTGAGCTCAGATGCTCAGTAAGGATAACAATAAAACAGAAACTTTCATAAATAGGCATAAACATTAAAGGCAAATTATAAGACTAAAACAAAATCCTTTAAAACTTGAACTTCTAAATAATATGGAAAGGATAAAATCAAATAATTCCATTTACTTATTCACATGGATATTCTACAAGTTGAATAATCACATGAAATATCAATAGACACCTTCATAATGATGGAATTCATAATGCCATACTTTCATAAATACATAGTCAAGGCCTTGTTCCAAAACTACAAATAAGATTTTGTCAAGGACTTGTTCCAAGACACTAGTTTGTCTCCTAAGACCTACCGATGCATCAAGGAGCTATAGCGGTCTCCACCCGTCACTTACCACTACAAATAAAGTGACCTTTACCAACAGAAAATTACTGATAAATAATATATCTATTTGTAAAAATGATTTATTTCAACAGATATTCAATTCTGTTGATATTAACTATAGGTACCAACAATTAATTTTGCCAAAAGATATATTAGTTTATATTATTAGTTCAATACCAACAAATCTTTTACTAACATATAAATATGTTTCCTTATAATGATAATACCAACAAATAATTTTCTGATAAATGAATCTATTGTTATTAGTTACTGTTACCAACACATATTTTACCATTAAAAAAACCGTTACCAATAAATTATTCAATAATATAAAATATTTTACCAAAAATTGAATATATATTTATATGTATATTACCCATTATAATCATATCATTTTGATAATAAAAATTTTAATTAATTAAAATATCCATAATTTATTAATTAATTAAAATATCCTTAATCCTTATAGAATATAATTTTTTATATAAATTCTTTACTTTTTTCATTATATATATAAATATGATCTTATATGGCTTGGTTATTTATCTATTTCTACTATATATATATATATGAAAAAAGAAGAAAACCCTAATATGCCTCCCTGGTGTTCCCCGCCATTCCCCGCCGTTCCCCGCGACCCCCTCCCTGAACCCGACCTATCTGTTCCCCATTGGCATTCCTCACGGTCAGCGTTCCTCACAACCAATGTTCCTCACGGCCAACGTTCCTCACGACCAACGTTCCTCGCGAACCACCCTATTCCCTACCTTCATCGCGCATTCCTCTTCGATGAATTTCGCCTCTTTGTTCCCTACCGACATCACCCTCAGACTTCATCGCGTGGATCGCCTCGATGAATACCCCCTCCCTATTGTTGGATGACATCGTGCATACCTCCTTGATGAATACCCCCACCCTGTTCTCGATCGACGTCGCACAGACCTCCTTGATGAATACCACCTCCCTATTCTCATCTAACATCCTCACACAAAATCCCCTTATGGGGGAAGGGTGAAATGGAGGAGAAATTAACCACCATTGTTCAACTTGCTCAGTGGTAGTGAAGAAGGTTAGACAAATCCATGGTAAAGGGGTCTTGATCTGTTATTTATTATTCTTTGTTAGTTCTTGAGTTTTTTACCTGCTTTATTTTCTTGATGTTTATTATATGAAATGACTGATCATATTTACTTCCCCCTCAATTTGGGTTTATTGTGGGATATTTTTTCAGTGAGAATGTTTCCTATGAGTACTTTGTGTGGTTCTGTTAGGATTATATTTTTCCTTCACACTGCTTGAACTTTTATTCTTTCATAGTTAATGTTGTCACTACTACAAAAGCGGCCTACATCTGTGCTAAAAAAGGGCTTTAACAGCACTAAAAAAGAGCTTTAATGCTCAGAGCTAATATAGGGGGGGTCCCTTTTATCAATGCTAAAAAAACGCTGATAAAATCCCCTTTATCAGTGCTTTTTTAGGGCTGATAAAAGGTGCCTTTATCAGTGCTTTTTAAGCACTGATAAAAGGGGACTTTATTAGCGCTTTTAAAAAGAACAGATAAAGGTAAAAAAAAATAAAAAAAAATAAAAAAAATATAATATTTGCGGAGTGCTTTTATCAGCACTTCACACCCCCTTTATCAGCGCTAGGAGGTCCCCCGCGCGCTGCCCTTCCCACACATCCTCATACATCCTTCATTCACATCCTCATACGCCCTTCCCACGCAACCTCATATGCGCGCACCCCCTTTGCTTCCACCCGAACTCGAGCCCAGGACCTCCCCCCTTTCGCTGCTGCACCTTTACCACTATGCCATTTCATTTTGTTCTCTATTTAGTGATATATAGTTATATTTATTCATATATTGATTCATATATTGATATAGAATCATATTAATATTAATATCAATATATTTATTCATATATTTGTATATATATATTAATTCTTATATTAATATATTTATATATATATTTTTATTTATAATTGTTTATATGTATATTTATTTGTATATTAATATATACATATAAGATTAGTTTTAAATACTTTTACGAAAAAATATGTTTTTTATGTGTGTTTATAAATAAATAAATACATGCATACATACATAGATATATACAACAAACATACATATATATATACAACGCACAGACACACACATAGACACACACAGACACAAACACATTAATATTTATGAATAAATACATATATATGTGTATTTGAAAAGCCATAGAATGTACATATAAGATTAGTTTTAAATGAATTTATGAAAAAATATGTTTTTGATGTGTGTTTATAAGTATGTAAATAAATAAATACATATATACATATATACAACACACAGACAGACACATAGACACCCACACACACACAAACACATATATATTTACGAATAAATACATATATATGTGTATTTTGTAACGCCCCGACCCCAGTTACCCAGAGTCGGTGCATTATTACATAACATTGGCATGATCACAAGAAAGATCAAATCTCGAAAGACCGATTGGTTTAGTAGCCTTGGAAACACTAGATATATTCATAAGTTTTACATTACATCATAAAATGAAAAACTACTACACCAACATAATGTCTCCATAATCCACACTCATATCCCCACATAATATCCCTGCAGGTCATTCATAATTTACTTCTTCACTTCCTGGGAAAAATAAAACATAGAAAAGAGGTGAGCTCAAATGCCCAGTAAGGATAACAATATAGCGGAAACTTTCATAAATAAGAATAAACATTTAAGGCAATGTATAACTAAAACAAAAGCCTTTTAAATATGAACTTTCAACATGGTATGGCATAAATAAAATGAAATAATGCCATTTACTTATTCACATGGATATTCTACTAATCGAATAATCACATGCAAAAATCAATAACCACTTTCATAATGTTGGAATGCATAATGCCAGACTATCATAACCACATAGCCAAGGACTCGTGCCAAGACTACAAATAAGATTTTGTCAAGGCCTTGTGCCAAGACACTAGTTTGTCTCATGAGACCTACCGATGCATCGAGGAGCTATAGCGGGTTCCACCCGTCACATATTAAGTCCAATGCATTCCCATATGAAAAGGTTTAAACATAACATAAACATTCGTATTAAAACTAGCATACGAAATGTCAATACTTTCATCATAAACAATGAATGGTATAAAAATAGCACATCCACAGTCAAACATATCATAAAACCTTCAATACAATATATAAGTTTTGTATCATAATAAATCAACTTCAAATAATCTTAAAATCCATCAAAGGATGTTGACATAGATGAAATCAAAATTCCTTTTTAAGAAATATCTCCTTTTATTTTGAAATAATTTAAGATCCATATAAAATAAAACATTTTCTTTGAAAATATTTTTATAAGCTTGTAAGGGAAGCTTTGATGATTTTATAATGGCAGAAAATAGCCGCACCCGCCGTATAAGTTAAAAAAACATTCTTACCTTAATTCTGTCGAAAAGGTTAAAAAGGACCTTGTTTTGAAAACGACCAAAAGATTCCTTTATAAAACACTTATAAAAGTCAAAAAGGGTATAAATGACTTTAACTCATATTCTAGTAAATAGTAAAAATGTTTTGAAATGCATTTTTAAGAAACATGGATGTGGATGATAAAGAGATCCCAGTAGATTATTACGTATAAACAACCTTGGATAATGAAGAGGTTGTAAAGTAAACACTTACCTTGTACTTTTCCTTGGTTGGGGTAGGTTAACCTCCTGTATAATGGTGAAATAGTTGTTATTAAATTATACAAGAATCATATATAATAATATGATATCATATATGATCTTTTAACATCGATTTGTTAATAATATCTTAGAATTATCGTCGTTTCAGGAGTTAACTTACTCATTTTCTTTTATATGTTTTGTTACATAAGCCATGGTTGTTGTATCTTATTCATATCCAGAATGATATCTAGTCCTTAAACATCATTTTTAAATCATCAAATGATAATTATACTTGAATGGATACGATGAAGAATGAATCTCATCGCGTTCGTGGAGACGGTAGTCCGTACGTACGCACGAGCGACAATATCATTCTTTTGATTTTAAAATAATATATAAATGGATGGTATATCATATATAAAGAATCATTAACATGTTATATTTATTATTTACATGAGTTACACATCATTATTATACCCATCCAAATAATATTATATTAAATAACAATTACACCACGACGTGGAGACGGTAGTCCGTACGTACGCACGTATGGTGACATGTTATTCAAAGGGTGGATAGAATACTGAATATGGTTGTACCATATTTATAATAACATCACAGTATATGTGAGATACTGGAGTTATTATTTTAGAATGGTAAGAACAAAGGAAGAAGAAGTGGAAGAAGAAATGAACTTGGAGAAGGGTGGTGAAATCATTACCTCTTCTTCGGGTTCTTCCTTTTGATTTGATCAAAAGGGCTCCATAGGTTGGCTTTCTGATCAAACTAAGGCCTCTAGGTTGTATTGAGGGATGTTGGGAGAGTATTTGGGCAGAGTTTGGCCGAACCAAAAGGCTTTGAAGGTGTGAAGAAATGAGAAGGAGGAGTGCCTTTTTATAAGAGGGGTGAGGGGCACCTTTGGAAAAGCTAGAAATATTAATTTATAATAAATTCATATTCGGTTTCTAATGGCTCCAAAGCTTATTATTCAAAGGTTAAGGTGGGGATAGGTCTAAAACCACTCAACCAATATAATTTAGACAGGTTTGGGTACTTATATTAACCTTATCTTTACGTATTAACTCTAAGTTAATTAGTTTCACTTTTACAATGTCTCTTTGTATTTTTATATAATATGGTTAATAAACTTACTATATACATCCAAGAGACCCCCAAGTGGTACATTAATGATGAAAATATTATGATATAAGTCTCTTGGCCGAACCTTAGATTTTTAGGAATTTAATATCAATTAATAATATAATATTTGTTTTAAGAACTCTTTTATGTCAATTTTGACACTATTCAATAGTTGATTTTTGTGAAACTCATAACAGATTGATTACTTCGAACAAAGTCTATTAAATCAATCCTAATATATCATATTATCCTAGAAAATTATTTTAATTCGTTAAAAGTTTCATATTATATTTATTTGGGTATTTATAATATCAATTATTTTAATTTTTCACTATTATAGTAATTACTGCATCATCATTGTGTCATAAATAAAATAAATTATTTAATGTCTAAAAATTATAAATAAAATATCATTATGTAGGAAATCTTTTTAGATTTCTAATGAATATTTATAATCTAAAATCCAACATATATAACCCTATGTAACAATTGTTTTTCTAAAAGATATATGCTTGTGTCATTTTTGTATTCATTTTAACTTAATTAAAATAAAGTGTCATTATCACTTACAAGTGGATCCATGGGGTCCCAAAATAGACCCAAAGATGCTCATGGTCGACCATGTATCAACCAATAGGTTTAAGACACGTTTTAGGGTAATTTAGTATTATTATAATATTATTTGTTTAACCCTTATTTACCGGATTTACCCTTAACCATGGTAAATAAAATATTTACCGCAGTAATTATTCAAAATGTCTAAAAATAAAAGTTACCTATTTACAAAATTTGGACATCCTGATTCCAAATATGGAATCCATTTTCCTAAATTCATAACATAGAAGTGGAAGAAATTAATTTAAAAATAATTCCCGCTGTCAAAACAAAAAGCGTGTTTTTAAGAGATAATAACTATCAAAAGATTGACACTTGTTTATGTTCGGTTTAATTGTAAAATTATGTCCAATGACCAAAATTATATTAAATGGTAAAAATATATTCTAAATATACTTTAAAACTACTAAAATTCATAATTTATCACTATTAATTATTTTGATTAAAAAAGTTGTTTTTAATTAAAATTTAGTAATTTTCACTATTCATCAAAATATGAAAGTTATCCGAAAAGTACCAAAATTTCACCTTAGGCTAAATTCGATATTCCGAATCCAAAGATGAAGTCCATTTTAAAATATAAAATATATATAATTTTAAAAAGTAGGTATTACTATTCATAACGGCTAGTTTGATTGGTTGTGGTGTGTGTTAGAACTCGAGGTTGCGTACAACACACGCTATCGCATTATTCGAAGGGAAACGTACCGTGGAAGCTTTGGGTGTTTCATTTTAAATTTTTGATGTCCCCATTTAGTCAAAAAGTTTAAAATATTGTATTTAAAAAGGTTTCACTATTAGAAGTTGATAAAAGTGAAATACTGAAAATGAATCTGTTCTTGCATTATGACTAAGAAACTCATAATAGGGATTCTAAAATTATAAGGATTATATAAAGTTCAAAATGTAGTTAATACTATTCATGACCTCTTTTAATGGTGTGATTGAACTCGGTGTTGCGTGTAGTGCAAGTTATTGAATTATTTTTAAGAAATAACACTCTGAAATCCTGGGGTGTTACATATTTGAAATTCCATAAAATGTTAAAACGACCATAAATTATAATCTATAATTCTATTTCAACTCCAAAACCAGTCAAATCGAAGAATATGAAACAATCTTTGATATGATATGTGGTACATGCCTAACGATCATCCGGATCAAAAGTTATAATTGTTTGAATGTTAAAAAATCTGGGTACCCCAACTAAAAACTCAGTTTTGGAGGCCTTCTGGGCCTCTTTTGGCCTCAAAAAACGCTTGACAAGGGTTCCCCAAGTCACAGCGACAATTAGTATCGATTAAAAATCATTTAATAACAATTTGATGACACAAAAAATCAAAAAAATTAATAAAATATCTAAAATACATTGATATACTATAGAGCTCCAACGGACACCCGGATCAAAAGTTATGGCCGTTTGAAGTTTGAGTTACATTTTCAATGTATTTTAGATATTTTATTAATTTTTTTGATTTTTTGTGTCATCAAATTGTTATTAAATGATTTTTAATCGATACTAATTGGAAAATTATTGATTAATAATATTTTTTTAAAATATTTTGAAGCCATTTTCACTAAATTTATTATATATTTAATGTAATAGTCTATTTATATGTATCTATAAAAATTTTAAAAAAATATATATTGTATTTATATCAATATAAATATACTTATATAACAAAATATTATTTTTCATAAAAAAATATTTTCTTTTGAAACTCAACATTTATCAGCGCTCGGGAAAAGTGCTGATAAATCCCCCCTTTATCAGCGCTACTAAAAGAAGCTCAGATAAAGGGGCCCCCTTTATCAGCGCTCAAAAAGAAGCACTGAAAAAGGGGCGCCTTTATCAGCCCTCAAAAAAAGCGCTGATAAAGGCCCCCCTTTATCAGTGCTACTAAAAGAAGCACTGATAATGGACCCGTTTATCAGCACTTTTCCCGAGCACTGATAAATGGGTAGTGCTTCCCTTTCCAGTTTTTGGTGTAGTGTGTAACGATCCTACCACATGCACATAGACAATTTTCCAAAGAACATAAATCCTTTTGTCTATTTACTACATTATATGTTTTGTTTACTTTGAATTATGGAAATCTTGTTTTCAAAACTATAATAACATATACATGGAAGAAAATATCAACAATATACTTTCATTCCCTCTTATATGTTTTCTTCTCTTATTGGAAGGTGGCGTGGGAGCTTCATCATGGTTCCCAATTTTTCATGAGATTGTTCTCTTTTCTCATCTTTACATACTTGATTGTGCATGTGGAAGAGGGGAAGGGATGGGCTGGGATGGTAAGTGTTTTTGGGAATCCATATCTTTCCCTATTTTTTTGGAACCCATATCTTAAATATATGGTTGTGTACATTTAATTCAGTAGGAAATTGAATTTTTACATCAATAATTTGTTAATAATTTCTCACTGAGACAACTTCTGTTAGGTAATTTTGGATGCTTAGGGTATGTTCCTTTGTTTTTTGAATCACCAATTTGACAGCCCATCCAAAATGGATAGAAGCAAAACAAAATGTTATGGTTATTAAGGTATTATTTTTTTGATTGATTAATATGTTTATTTATGTTATCATTTTTAGGATCTAATTCCTAGGCACTATTAATTTTCCTGGAATTTGTAATGTTTCAGTCTACTCTTATTCCTAAACATAAATTTTTTTCTTTTAGCTTTTTCATTCATTGTTTCTATTGACTTTTATAGGGAGTAATAGATAGGCATTGTGATTCAATCCCTTGCTTTGGAATTTTAGGTGGCTTAGTTTTCTAAGTTCCATTGTGTTTAAAGTTATTTGGACTTTATATTATAGCTAAATATTTTGGCATTGCTTGAAATTTTGAACAGATCTGTTGAAATTTTATCTCTTTTATGTTTTATATAACATTTTTGATTATCTGTTTAGATCTATTTGCATTACAGATGTGGAAAGCCTATGATTCATTCAACTGTTAGAAGCCTTTGACAAGTTACTAGGAGTTAAAAATCAATTAAACATTATGAATATTTTTATAAAATTTTGTCTGATTTTCTTAACCAATGATGAAAGTAAGTCATTCTTGTTTTTCAAGGTTTTCATTGCTTGGAATTTTTAGAGTAAAATTTTTGCGCTTTCTACGAAGAACAAGGTTTAGATTGTGCTGGATGATACTTATTGAATTATGGTTATATCAGTTTCGATAGAAGTTTAAAAAAAGTAATGTCTACTTTACCTTTATATTTAAGCACTTATATCTGTGTCAGATTTTTTAATAAGAAATCTAGAAACATTTTTATAAAATCTCATATCGTAAGTGATAAATTGTATAAACACGTTTTTTTAAAAGTATCATTAAATTCAGTAAACCTTGTTTATACCTTTCTAGCACTTTTTCTTCACAAATAATAACCATTATATACTTTATTCTATAGCTAGATATGCATAAAGGGTTATGGAATGCATATAGTGAGCTACAACAATGTTTAAAGGGCCTATTATAGATGGATCAAAGATAATTGAGAATGCCATGATGTTTTTAGGATTTCATTTAGGCCTTCATGTTTATATTCTATAAATGAATTATAAACCTATAATTTTATCTTTTAGATTTTTATTGATGTCCAAGCTGGTCTAATACATGTGACATTCCATCCCAACTAGGAGTCAAGTGATCTAGTTACCAAAATCCCATTAGCCCAATAGTTTCTAGAAGCTAATCAATTTCCCCTCATTTCCATCACTTTTTTCCAGTAGATATTTCAATCATGAATAGAGTGAAAATAATATCTTAGCAAGAATTTTTGGACATAAAAAAGAAATTATTTTGTATTTAAGTTGGACCATCCTCTTTTTGAGGTTCCATATGTTGGGAATTTTTAATATCTTTTATATTTCAACTAATAAGATATATTATAGCAGGACCTACTTTTATGGGTTTGAGTTGAAGCAATAACATGTCTACTCTCACAAGGCATAAAAATAATATATTTTTTTGACCAGAACTATTTGATTTATAATGAATTGAAGGTTTAGAAGTTTCCACCCCACCTTTTATCAGTAATATGTGACACTCTTAATGTCTTATGCATGCTCGTGTCAATCATCTTAAAACATTAAAATCACTATGGATACTTGGAACTATCTGTTTTTTACTTTAGATGTGTTCCCTTCGCTCTCTCCTAATACCCCTATTTTTGTTGAATTGAAGTTTTGAACATGTATTTAGAGACTGTTTGACAACATTAATGAATCAAAAATCATTGAATGTTTTGTTTCTGGTTAGGTTATGATTCCTTAGTTTGTATAGAAACTATTTTCTATTTCTAACCATGTTGAATATCTCAATTATTTTCTATTCTAAAACCCATTTTCTGTTTACTTTTATAAAAAATTTGTTATGATTCTTTTAATCCTTTCTTGATGTATCCCTTATTTATTTATTGTTATAGATGATTATTTGTGTCAAGAACTTTCTCATTGGTTCTGAAAATGACAGGTATAAATCTATTGTGTCAATTCAAATGTTTTAGAATCGCATTCCTATGTTTTTATCCTAGATTTAGTTAAATCAATATGTAATGATTATTATTTATGTTTATATGAGAATTATGCAATCATTTGTAACTTATATTTTCCCTTATTTTTAGATTTGTCCATTGGTGTCATTATAACCATTTTGAATTCCTAGAATTTAGGAATCTATTTCTGAATTTGTTCACTTTTATTGGTTTGTATTTCTTATGAACTTGGTAAATTTCTTTGTTTTGTAATTGTATTCTCATGTTTTTTACCATGATTTTTGGTGAATCAATCCATACAAATTCTTATTTATTCTTCTATGAGAATTATTCAAGCATTCCTTACTTGAATTTTCCACTAGTTTATGATTTGGTCACCATTACAATCACTTTGAATTCCAAGAATTTAGGAACCCATTTTGGAATTTGTTTATGTATATAGGTTTAGAGTCATAGAATCTTTACTTCCATTATGCAAGGATGATAAACCCTTTTACCCTACACACCAGGTGTTCAAAGAGAAATCCATAAGTTTAGGCATTACCTTCAACCCTCTAACCATGTTGAATATCTCAAAAAAAATTATTCTATAACTGGTTTTCTATTTACTATTATAAATAAATTCTGTTATGATTCTTTTAATCTCAACTTGTTTCTACCCTCATTTTTTTTATTGTTGTAGATGATTCTTTGTGTCTATAACATTCTTATTGGTTCTGGAAATGACATATGTAGATCTTCTGTGTAAATTACAATGTTTTAGAAAATTATTCTCATTTTTTAATTCTAGATTTAGATAAATCAAGTTGTAAATATTCTTATTTATATTTATATGATAATTATGTAAGCATTTGTTACTTGTATTTTCCATTATTTTGTGATTTGTTCCCTGGTGTCATTATAATAATTTGGAATTCTTGGAATTTAGGAAACTATTTCTGAATTAGTTCACCTTTATTGGTTTATATTTCTTATGAAATTGGTAAATTCTTATGTTTTGGAATTGTATTCTTATGTTTTTGACCCTTATTTTAGGTGAATTAGTCTATGCATATTCTTGTTTATGTTTCTATGAGAATTATTGAAACATTCCTTGAAGTTTCCACTGCTTGGTGATTTTGTCGATGATGTTACTTTCATTTGTAATTCCTAGAATTTTGGAATCCATTTTGGAATTAGTTTATTTTTATTGGTTTAGAGTCATAGAATCTTTACTTATTCCAATATTATCATTTCAACAAAAATATTTACCATAAATGCATTATGATGTTTAGTAGCTTCCATCCCACTCTTCAAAGCTGCACAATATTCCATTTTACCCTACACATCAGGTATTAAAATAGAAATCTAGAAGTTTTGTTATAATCTTCACCCCTATAGATGTGGTATTCATTTTTAATGGATTCTAAGAGATAGACATGATGCATTCAAATTTTGATAAAAAGGTGATTTTTGTGTTTTAATCTTAGTATTTATGAGCTTACACTTATTTAGTTTCTTTTTTTCACTGAACTTTATGCATTGGATCTACCAAATTTACTAATTACCAATTTTTGGGAGTTCTATCCTTTTCTAAGTCCCTGAGTGGCAATAGGGGTGATGAAAAATGCTCACTATGAATTTTTTTTATACTTATATCTACTTTTATTTTGGTTTCAATTCATGAAAATATTTTTTGCTGATTTTTGGGTATGTTTTTTGGTTTTTCATGATGTAGATATTTGAGCTAAATGGTGTAGAATAGAAACTACTTGAGGTTTCTTTTTTTATTGATGCTAAGTAGATTTGTTTCTTGTTGTTATCGAAGTTAGATCATTTTTTGGAATGATCTTTGGTTGTGAGTGGTGGAGATCATTGCACTAAAAGATGTGGTATTGTAGCTGCTTGAGGTTTCTTATTGGTGCTGGAGTTGGGTTGCTAGTTCCGGGGCACAGATGGATCACTGGTGCAGTTGCGCTGAAGGTTGTGGTATAGCTAGAGGTGACTCGCTGGTCCTGAGGCATGGATGAGTCACTGGTGCTGTAGTTGGCTCACTAATACTGGGTCATGGGTGGGTCTCAGACTTGGATGAGTCACTGGTACTTTGCGGGGGTGAGGATCTTGTTTGGGGTTGGATCCTACATTTTTGTATTGATTAATATTGTATTAAATCTCATTATTAATATAATTATTTTTTATTTCTAATTTTTAACATTCATGTAAATCGTCTTTGGTTTAATAATTAAAATAGATGAATTATAAATGACAAGTTAATAAATATAATATAAAATATTACTAGTGATAAAAATTTATAATTTTTATTCAAATGTAATTTATAAATAAATATTATATGTTGGAAATATTATTACCAACATAAACATTTGTCACAATAATATGTTACTAAACACTTTAACCAACATATATATTATCTGTTGGTATTATTATAATTGTAACAAAATTATTTTATCTGTTGCAGAAACATTTAGCGACAATGTTTTTACCAACCGTTTAGTGATTGGGACATATGTGTTGGTAAAATTTTTTTCCAAAAAAAAATATGTTTTTACCAACAGATATGTTCCTGTTGGAAAAAGATAAATATTTTGTAGTGTACTAAGTCCAATTCATTCCTCATATGAAAAGGTTTAAACATACCATAAATATTCGTATTAAAACTAGCGTACGAAATGTCAATAATTTATTCATAAACCATGAATGGTATGAAATAACACATCCATAGTCGAACATATCACAATGCCTTCAATACAATATAGATGTTTTGAATCATAATAATTCAACTTCAAAAAAACTTAAAATCCATCAAAGGATGTTGTAATAGATAAAATCAAAACCTTTTTAGAGAAATATCTCTTTCTATTTTGAAATCATTTAAAAGTTTCTTAATTAGAAAAAAAAATTTATATTTGAAAATATTATTATAATCTTGTAATGGAAGATTCAACAATGTTATAACAGAAAAAAATAGCCACACCCTCCGTATAAATTAAAAAAAACATTCTAACCTTAATTTTGTCAAAAAGGTCACAAAGTTCATTGTTTGGAAAACGACTGAAAGATTCATTTATGAACATTTTATAAAAGACAAACAAGGTTATGAATGACTTGAACCCGTATTCTATAAAATAGTAATAATGTTTTTAAATATATTTTTAAGAAACATGGATGTGGATGATAAAGAGGTCCCAGTAGATACTTACATATAAACATCCTCAGATAATGAAGAGATTGTAGAATTAACCCTTATCTTGTACTTTTATGTGATCAAGGGTATGTTAACCTCATTTATAATAGTTAAATCATTGTTATTAAAATATAAAAGAACCAAATACATAAATATGATATCATATATGATATTCTAATATTGAATTGTTAATAATATTTTAGTAGTATAATTGTTTTGAATGTTAACTGATTCATTTTACTTTATATGTTTTGTTACGTAAGTAATCCTTTTTATGGATAGGATTTTTTTGATTCATATCAAAAATGATATTATTTTATTATGAATTATTTTTGACCATAAAATGAAAATTTTTCTTGAATGGTTACGATGGGGAATGGATTTCATCGCATTCTTGGAGACGGTAATCCGTACGTACGCACAAGCGACAATATCATTCAATTAAAGGTGAAATCGTATGTAATTGGATGGTATATAATATATACAGAATAATTAATATATTATATTTACTATTTACATCAATTATACTCATTATTATACCCATACAAATAGTGAAGTGTTGAATGACAAACTACACCACAACTTGGAGACGGTAATCCGTACGTACACACGTATGGTGACTTTGTCATTTATAGGATGGATAGAAAAAATAATATGGTTATACCATATTTATAATAAAATCATAGTATGTATAAGGTACCAAAGTTATTATTTTGTAATGGAAACCATAATGAAAGATGAAGTGGAATAAGAAAAGAATTAGGACATGTTTTAGGGTAATAATAATATCATTTTTACCCTTAATTACCCTATTTACTTTTAACCGTGGTAAATAAAAGTAAAAAGTTACTATTCACAAATAATTATTTTCATCATGTTGAACCACATTTAACTTACTAATATCAATCATGTTTCTTGGATTTTTGAAATTCAACTCACAGAAGCGATAAAATTAAGTTTTATGTAAATTTGCAAATGCTTTTAGAAGGTGGGTAAAAGACGGTAAAAGTTCAATAAAATTTTAATATATCTAAAATTATTACAAACTAACTCCAATGAATTAATTTGAACTTATATATGTATTATGTATCTATTTTGACCTAAAATTAATTTAAATAAAATAAATAATTATTTAAATAAAAATTCGGTTTAAAACTAAAACTCAGTGTTTTCACTATTCATCAAAAATTAAATTTTTTTAGAAAAATACCAGAATTTCACCCTAAGAAAATTTAGATATTCCAAATCCAAAAATAAAGTCCATTTTGAAAGATAAAATTTATAAAATTTCAAAAAGTGTGTATTACTATTCATAACTACTAGTTTGATTGGTTGTGGTGTGTTAGAACTCGAAGTTGCGTACAACACACGCTACTATATTATTCAAAGAGAAGCGTACCGTGGAAGCTTGAGATGTTACAATTTTTCCAAACCACGTGATTCTGTTGTGAAACACATCATTAAGAAAATATTTTATGACAACTATTGACGCTCATAGGTCGACATTAGTAGTAGATACCTTCATTTATGGTAATCTAGTTGGTTCACTATGTATAATTCCCATATATATCTAAATAGTTTTAGTATATTAAAACCTTGAGGGTGTATTTAAATATATAGATGATCGATGAAGATTAATTTTTTATCTATTACATTATGTTTTGACTCTCTATTGATCATTTTATTATACGGATTCTTGGAGAGTATTGGGGACATAATTGGATGATGTTTATAGGTTTTGAACCTTGTAGGTATGTTTTATCCTTACCTCCATTAGAGTTGGTTGATAGGATACTTATATACCTTGTGTTGAGATGGGTGCATGGATGATACCCTATGACATTTGACCATGGGTAGGTTTTACATGGGGTCTTTGTGGTAGGAACTTGTGTTGTAGTTATCCTGATTTATCATTAGGGATAGGTAGGGGACCTAGAGGCCCATATTTGTGACTCAGAACCAAGTAGGTTGATGTTCAATTTGATCATGGGAAACATGTGAGTAGGATTAGCTTGATTTGTGGATTCCTTTTAAGGTGGTGATCTTGGTAGAATTCTCAGGTAAAGACTATTACAAGATAATTGCTTAGGTTTTGTTATAAAAATATGTTTATTCCCTTGGATTTTGAGAAAGTACCATGAGTGATTATTTATCAAGACTAGTTTTTGTGGGTACCACTATTTAGGTATATCTCCCTATTTATTAGAGTTTATGTTGTTTGCAATGTGGTCAGAGAGAGGGTGGATGCTCAAAATGGGAACGATTTTGTGTGCTGGGTGTTCATGGAATTAATCAAAAAATGGGTATGGTGGATGATTTTTAAGTATATTTTCAAGGTATATCATGACATAATGAAATTTACATGACATGTAACATGGTCAACATTGTTTTTTTTGTAGAAGACACATATGAGTGTTTTTTTGGTGATGATCAGGTGGTATGAGTTTGTAGAAACGTTGTTCTGTGCAATTAAGAAAAGGTATATGATGGTTATATGCGGTACCATTAAATTAAAAATTGGTGAGTGGATATGTGTGAGGTGAGGAGAGATTGATTTAAAGATATTTCATAGGCATGGTTTCTAGGGAGTTGGGATGAAATGAGAAATATCCCACCAGGGTAGGGGAGGCATTGAGAATGGATTGGGTTCCATGAGGAAACTGTCCTATGGTTGGACATGGACACACATTATGGGAATACATGGTGTTAGGTGATGGTTAAAGGAATATATATCCTATTTTTATGTGAGTGTGAGTTGAGATATCAATACCCATTTATTGATGGGATCATAATGTATTCCTTACATAAAGACTATAATTCTTTATATCATGACATTATCCAAAGTAAAATAAAAGAGATTCGATTACAGACAAAGTTTATTTTATTTTTTAAACATTATTTCTAGTATTTGATGAAGTTAATCCTTTGTATTTATGCTCGAGGAGGGGTATAAGGTAATATATATGGTGGGGAGTACACCATTGGTCATTGGATGGTGGTTAGAATTGTTGTGATTCAAATTCTTTAAGGCCATGGAAACCTTTCCTAGGATGTAGGAATTGGTGTGGTTTCTATGCTTCTCCATTATCACATTGGTATATGTTTTTCTTGAAACACTGAGTATTGTGTCCAATGATGGAAGGAGTGTGGGTATTTTATCTTGATCTCAATTGTGAGGTGATGATAAGGGAACCACAATGGTAGGGAGTACCATATAGATAATGGTTAAACATCTTCCCTACAAGAAGACAAGGTGGCTCTATGACACTGGTCATTATAGAGTAAATATAGCATAATTGTGTAGGTTCTTTGGATGAGAGCATGAATGTTGTTTTGAAACCCAGGATATTTCAGTTTGAGAAAGTTTATGGTTGGAATATTTTAAGGACTTGGTGTTTTTCTAAATGAGAAGTTTACATTGATATTTCATTTTCTTTCATTAAGATGATTTTAAGGGATATAATGATATTTCACCATAGTAGATGATCTCAGATAATTTTTTTGACCACTCCATTTGTCCCTAAATATAGTGTTTACCCTATAACATGAGTTTGATTGGATTATGAGACGTTTAAATATTCATTGAATTATTTATATTTAATTATCAACTAATTAAATATTAATCCATTACCTTTCCAATTTTTTCAGATATATCATTTGAATGGAGCATATTATATAGATTCCATCTCATCTATTGAGTCCAGAATGTGGTGTTTTTCTTAGGTGAGGTGTATATTCTTGTCAGGATTCAGGGTTGGGTTGGGCCCCCATTTTTGTTTTATTTTATTTTTTCTTCTTTTATTTTTCCTTTTTCGTTTCTTTTCTCTAATGGATTCCCGCGCACACCCCTAGGGGTTGCTTCACCATGAATAAGATATTATAGGGAGTGGGAGAGAAATAGAGAGGGAGAGAGTATGATAGGTGCTTTTATGGAGCTTGGGAGGGGCCAGATCATCGTGGGACAATAATGGAACATGTATACGGGCGAAGCTTCGATGAATTCCACCCAAAAGTAGGATGATTTTATGTTTATTTTTTAGATACTTATATATTTAAATATTTCAAGTTTTATGGTCCCATTATTAAATCTATGTACTCCATGAGGGCTAGACTATTGGTTTTGTGGAGAAAATTGGTGTTTCGAGCAGATTCCATAGGTTTCTTGTTCGAAAATCCCAATCACGTGACATTCTGTTTAGGAACAATAATTGTGTGTTATTCCAATTTAGGGAAGATATCTTTGTTTGAGGTACACACCATGTATATGGAATAAAAACCATACAATATTATTAATTCATGTAGCTTAGTACATGGCCATACAACCTATGTAGGGGTACATGGCCATGTAGAGTACATGACTAGAGATCATGTGGGTTGCTTGGCATGTAAAAGTACATGGAAAAATAAAAACACATGACTAGTCCATTTATGGTACATGGGTAGGTTCTCCATGTAGGGTACATGCCATGTACATGTCAAGAATTCAATGTACAAGGGATTCACATGCCATGTTTGGATGAGGTACGAAATATGTTGGAGATGCAAGAGGACATGCTGTAAAATAGGGTATATACACCTTCTACTTCTTTCTTGCTAATTTTTTGGGGGGGTTTTCATAATTTTATTCCCTAGAGTAAAACTTTGATGCATGATTTTTTCATTTTGTGAAATTTTCCATGTAGATGGTGATGTTGGTACCCTTGAGGTGATTTGAGGACTCATGAGAGGTGTTTTGGGTTAAATAAGATATAATGTAGATATTATTCTATTAAAAATAAAATATAGTTATCTCATGGTATTGAGACCTTGATCATAGATAGAGCATGAATCATCCCTTATGACCATTTCCAAATAATCTTTTTTTGAGTGCATCTCCCTTGTGAGATGTTCCCATTTAGAATAGGAGGGTATGGAATTAGTTTTTTTTAAGAATACTATATAGGATACATCTTCTTTTTTATTATTTATAAGGATCCCATGTAGAATTACCCCACATATATTTATACCTAGAGGATCCCATGCATGATGCGTTAATTGGATTAATATTTATGAGGATCTCAAGAGCTATGCATTTTATTACAAAATAAATTAAACAATCCACAGTGGGATGAACTAACTTATGTTTTAATCTTGAGGATCCCAAGTATGATACCTCTATTGTGTTTTGAAATGAGAGACCTAATGGGTGCACTGGTGTTTGATTGTTGCTGGAATAGAGCATTTTTGTGTGTGGAGATGGTAGAAAATGTCACTTTATGAACCATAAAAAACATATCAGACCATGGGGATGGGGATGTGGTGTTGGTTTTTTGGGTTCAACCACCCTCACTCCATTATTTATGAGTTCACTTGGCTACTGTTGATGAAACTATGATTCCATAGGTTTTTCCATTTTTCTAGCTGATGATCCCAGTGTGATGCGATAAATTTTTATGATTCCAAGAGATGCATATTTAGATTTGGATTCTAATCCCTTTTTATTTTTCTATTACTCTATAAGGATTCCCAAGGGTACTATCCGAGATTAAACAAATCATATTACACCTTTATTTATACTAGGAATCTTTATATAGAAGTCCTCAGATGGACCTATTGGGATAATGGAATTATATTATGCCTTGAGTGATAGTTGGATTCATTATATGGAATGTCTTGGATGGGGTCATGGTCAAGATATAATTATATCACTCCTTGAGCGATAATTAGATTCACTATACAAATTTTTTTTGGATGGGCTCCTAGGCTAGAGGAAATATGTTATCCCTTGAGTGATACTTAGCTTCCTTATTTTTATTGAATTGGATGGACTCAATGGGTGAATGGAATTATATTACTTTTGTGCGGTACATGGATTCCTTAGATGAAATTCCTTGGATGGGCTCAAAGGCTAGATGAATTATATTACTCCTTGATTGATACTAGGGTTCCATAAAAGCAATTCCTTGGATGGAACCATAAGATGATTGGAATTATATTATTCCTTTATCAATACTTGGATTACAAGAAAAATCATTGGATAATATCATAGAAAAAATGAAATTATTTTAAGGCTTGAGTGACAGTTGGATTCCTGATACGAGATTCCTTGGATGGTATCATAAACTAGAATAAATTAGTGGCCATTGAATTTATTGGTTATGGTTGAGATATTATCTCGTATAGATGATGATCTCCATGAGTGATTATATATATATTCTTTAGGGTTAGGGTGGACACAACATTACTACATTTTTCAAATACGACTAGGGTGATACTTTAATTCTCATATAGGAATTCCCTGGATGGACTCATATGGTAACTAGATCACATACTCGTTCAGTGATACATGGATTAAAATTTTGGAATTACTTATTTGGACTCATATAGGAACTAGATGACATACTCCTTGAGTGGTACTTGGATTACCATATAGTAATGTGTTGGACATGCTCATAGTGAAAGTGAAATTATTTTCTTCTTGATTATATTAATACAATGACCTCTTGGATACATACCTAGAGACCCTATTTTATATATGTAAAGTAAATTTTATGTCTATTGGATGTACAATTTCTACCAATAACCCTTCATTATAGTGATTGGTGGTGAGTATGGATGAACCTAGGGCTAGGACATGTATCCCCTAGTGTTGATTTACCTTATTCAGAGACTTTACAGTGTATGATAAATTTGGTATAGTCGATAAAGATCATGGATCCATGGATTTTAAATGGATTAATAATTTATTTTTTATGCTACGACTTTAGTTGTGTCTCAATATGGATGAGGGTATCCCATGATAATTCTCTTATGATAGTAAATTATAGGTTCCCCGTTGGGGGTGGCCTATGGAGATTATTTGTCACCCGATGTACATGCACCATGGTGTGTGTGAAGAAATTATGTGTAATTTTAGGTTGATCAAGTATTGATGATTGATAGGTATATGTCCCATTATTACATGATTGAGTTGAGCTACTTGTGGGGAATTATTATGATCGGGTTAAAGAAGCTCAATAGTGTCTTGGAGACCGGGTATGTGGTTAGAATCTAAGTTAGCAGTGGAGACATGTTATTTTTTTGGTTTCCTTATATATAATCTTATATATGTGATCATCCTTATATGTGGTTAATGTTTTATGTTTGTCATGGAAGTTTGGGCCTTTAATTCAATTACTATTATTATTAAAACATGATTCTACTTCAATTTACTTATTTCTTCCACACGATGATTTTTTTATTTATAAAGATAATATATAGTTATTGTAATAGTTTTTTACTCTTATATGAGGAAATGTTATATCTATGGTCACTCCTTAATCCCTCACTCTTGACCAAAATAATCAAGAGTATGGAGATATGAGCTTGAGACTTTGTGGCAAGCTGGTTTGGGGTGCCATAATAGTGGTCACCTGGTCGATATGATGCAATATTTACCCAATCCTATCAAGTTAACATGAATTACTTCTCATGGAATAGTTGAGGACAACAAAAGAGTCTCCTAATATTATGCCTCAAGTATACGTCCCCCATATAAGGTCTAAAATTAGGTGTTTAAAACACATCCAGAAGCTAAATGGTCATCTCTTATCATTACATTGATACCCATCACTCATGGGTCCTCTAATAGTTCAATTAATTTCTATTTTTACCGTAGGTAGTAAAAAATTAATTTAGATCAATTTCTAGGTGATTCATATAAAGTAGTTCTTTCTAAAATTTCTATTAATGATTCCAAACCTATAAAAACCAATGGGAAAAGGGTCCAACAACCTGGACCTAGTATAGCCCCTTTCATTGGAAACCACATACTGATTTAGTTTCGATCGATAAAAAAACAAACATAAAATATCCCCTAATTAATTCATATCCAATGATACATGGTGATACAACAAGAGATAGAAATTAAAGGGATCAGGACTACTAGTTTTAGTAGTACGGATCCAATGTTATGGTCGACTCTACGATCTGAGAATAAATGTTGAAGCCTCCCCTCATACAAGAGAAGGATGAGCGAGAGAGTGGGTTTTGAATGATTTATACTTGTGAAATTTGAGATTCATCATTAATGTTTAATATTTAGACATATAAATAATTATGAATTAATATAAAACTAATAAAATATAATAGTGGGTGCATTATGGGATGGATATATACGTTATATAATAATTCCCTTAATAGTTTTACTTTGTTATGTGACACTTATTATGATAACACAATGCTATAATCTTAGGATAAATTATGAACTCAAGACTTGAGGTAGTCATGATGTAATGAACCCATTCACATAACCACAACCTCAACTAGAGAGAAGTCCAAAAATCATAGACTCAATAGTAAAGTGTGATGAAAGAACCCATTATGAAACCTCCATAATTGAATGAAGATATCCCATCTTAGATTAGTTTTTTTCTTTTTAATTTCTAGCATTATGAAAAAAATCCAACTGTATGAACTTTTTTCATAATGAAACACATGGATTGTGAAGTTTGCACTTTCTTAGAATATATTTTGAGCTCAAACATGAGGCCAACTTCATGAAAAAAATCTTAAACCACCACCAACACCTTGATCCACAAAAACCATCAAATTATATTTGTTTTGGTGATAAAATAGATCAAATTTAAACCTTTTACATATATAGGGTGTTACTACCTCCCTACCAAATGACAACTCGTCCTTGAGTTTCACTAATGAGAATTACTGAGCTTTAACTATGAAAATCCTTAAGCACTACCCCCATATATTAGAATAATCCACAGAATTATCCTCCATAACACTCCCATGCTAACAATACACCTGTATTGGGGATATTTTCTCCCAATATAGTGTCATCTCTATTCGATCCTCTATATGAACTGGTCATCCCTCAAATCATGTATTTTCCTCAAGCATGGAATTTTATTACTAATAATTTATAAGGGTTGTGAGGGTGTCTTACAAAATAAAATATATCAAATATCTCAATCATAAAAATTTATATTTTAGGTTGTTCTAACAAATCGACCACATTATGGATCTTATTGAATATATCGAATACACATATGTACCTGAGGACAAAATTTCACTTCCTCTAAATAATTTTTTTACCAACCAATGTGACACTTACAGGAATAGATATTCAACCACCTTAAAATATAGATTATTATGCCTTATATTTTCATAATATCTCTAGGTTCTTTGAGTGGAAATTAATCACTTCACAATTAACCATATATTCTTCAATATTTCTTTTTAGATACTTGGTCTTGAAATAGTTGATTACCCATCCTCTATCTAGTAGATTGGTGTTTCATACAGTATGCCATAAAATATCAAATATTGTTCCACCGTAATCTATTCCCAATTGTTATCATTATTATAAAAATGTACAGGTATGATATCGTTCTCCCGTGAACAATAATTTTTATGTAAACATGACTACATTATGTCCTCCTACATTAGGATAATAGGATCAGAGTCAGACCCTTAATTTCCCTTTATTGGAAATTATTTTTGAGGGATTATGTCTAAGATTGTTGAAATAATTTCTCCTATATAAACAATATTTAACAAGTAGAATAGTTATACCAAGAATTTTTATTGTGTGTCATTACATTGGAAGACCTTTTATAACAACAAAAATTAGTATCAAAATAAAATAAAAACAAAGAATAAAAGAAAAAAATATATCCAAATCAATAATAATATCACATATGACAAAAAATAAAATATAATAAAGGAAAATTTTCCCAATATAACCATAATACCAAATAATAATCCAAAATACCAGATACCATCTCATCATGAAATCGTGTACACCATCCAACCATGATACCAACAAGACTTTTCCATGAGAGATCTAAATATAGTTCTAGGACCTTTAAGAAAACCTATTAGTCTATCACACTAGATTTTGTAAGTGGGGTGTGAGAATATGTAACCTAATAGTATTTTTCAAAATATTTTATGATTCCCTTAAAAAATTCCCAAAATACCAGTTTGAAATATAATAATTTAAATGTTTATTTTCAATCACTGTCAGCTGCCTCCTTTCAGACCAGGGACCGGGGTGGTGTGTGGAAAAGATCCATGAATGGTTTAACAAAATAGACCAAAGAATTATCCTGAGCATCCCCTGGGTCCCAGATGTAGGCCCCGACCATCTATTCTGTTCCAATGACATATCCAGCGACTACACGGTAAGATCCGGTTACAGACTTTCTCTTGGAAACCACTTTGTCGACTGGGAAGAGGGACCATGGAAATCGCTTTGGAAGCTATACGTCCCCCCAAAAATATGCCAATTTTGGTGGCATGTGTACATGGGCACGCTCCCTACCATGAGCCTTCTCGTTTACCGACATATGGCCAGTGCGGAGTCCTGCCCTTTCTGCCCGAATATTCCAGAAACTCCTTTGCACGCCATTATTCACTGCCCGGGAGTGAAGAAAATTTGGAATAAATGGGGCTTGGCTTCAGATGATTCACTGGAAATTGCCTCTGACCTCCCCAATCTTCTGAATCGTTGGTGCTCCTCTCTCTCATTGAATAATGCAGGTTCACTTTTCACCCTGACCTGGATCGTTTGGGTTCGGCGTAACGATGATGTTTTCACCACATTCATAGACCTCCCTAATTCTGGATTGAACGTTCCATTTGATGGATTGGGTGATGGAAGGACCACAAAGGACACTATATGCTAGGTGTATCCCCCTCCTACCCCCTCATTGGAATCCCCCAATGGAAGGGATTATTAAGCTTCACGAGGATGTGTCTCTCCCCAAGGAGGGGCGTGTTTCTCTCAGTCTCCTGGGCCGAAATCATCTGGGGAAAATCATTGCTGCAAAATATGAATCAGATCATGCCTTCTGGGAACCCGTAGTAGTTGAGGCCTCTTTCCTCCTTGCAGGTATGATGCTCACTGTAGAACGTGGATGGGTTGATATCATCATTGATTCTGACTGCCTCACGATAATCGAGGCTATTAACCACAATGAAGACGCACTCCAGTCATTTGGCTTCATCATTTGTAGAATTCACTCGCTTCGTCAAGGCTTCTCTTGATGTACCTTCTCCTTTAACAAAAGGGAAGGAAACAATGCGGCCCATCAGCTGAAGGCCTCAGGCCCCTTTAATGACAACCAGATCTGTCATAAAAATTTCCCTTCATGGCTTGGCATATGTACGTCTCCTGATCTTCGTCATTAATGTTATCTTTCCTTGTTTTCAAAAAAAAATTCTATGAATTTCTTAAGCAAAGTTGGAAACATTTCATTTAAAAATACTCATATTATTTAAAACCCAAGAGATGATTGAAAACTAATTAAATATTATTTTATTTTAAAATCCTTTTAAAAGACACTTTATAAAACCCATTTAGGGTATATTTTTAGGGAAACCATGAAAATAATCCTATTTAACCATGTGAATCATAAAACACATTAATACAACTTGGTAATAGAAAAAGTAAATAGTAAACTAAGTAAATCATAACCCATAAATCATCAAGAATAATAATAAATATTAATATAGGATATATATATCATGAAAAACCCATAAACTTATAGTGATATGATCCTATAAATACTAATTTATTACCATATTTTGAACTACTAATGTGTCGTAAATAATATTAAAATAAACCAAATTCCCCCAAGAAGACAAATTTGGAGCACTCCCATGTAGCGTTCAATACCATGGGGGATATGATGTGTATCGTCCAGAATAAGTAGTAACTATCTCTTTATCCCTCTATAAGAATCATGAATTCCCCATGATTATAATAATATATGGTGATAAAGGATGTGTAACTTATCAAGAAAACACTAACAATGAAATAAAAGGAAATCCAAGCTAATGGAAAACCTCAACCCATACTTACACAATCATCTCTCTAATATCCTTTTCATACTCATATAGATAAAATAAAAAACCATATATAATTATCAAACAATTTCTTAAAAATTATTTGGGTATTAAGTTTAATATTGTGGTCTATTTGGGAATGATCCATTTACATAAAGTGCCAATTAGTCCTTGAATTTTGAAACTATATATATTATTTCGAAATTCCCCATAAAATCCACTTCCAAAACAACTTCATATAAAATTACCATTATCCCAAGTGCCAAAATGTCCTTAAATTTAAAAACTAATAGTTATATATATGTGTTTGTGTTTTTTTGCATATATATGCATACTTTCATATATATATATATATATATATATATATATATCTGTGTGTGTGTGTGTGTGTAGATAATTTAAATTCAAATTACATGACATTTGGAAATCCATTTGAAATCATGGATAATGCCTATATGTGAAACCATCATTTCTTTAAGGCATTGTAAAACAATATGAAACAAAATCATTATATAATTATACAATCACCATAAATAAGTGAATCCATAAACAATATTGAAACAACTAAAAATAGATAAATAAGTTAATTTTATAATTAGTTACCATGAAAAACCATTTTGATACATGAAAATCATCTTGTAATTCTAAGCATCCAATTTAAAGTAATGAATCCCTTTGAAAATAATTCCTTGGATGTTATTCAAATAAATAACATATATAATTTCAAGGAAATGGATTTGTAAATTGAAATTGTGTCATGGATTTTTTAGGAAGAGAAAAACATGTAAATTCTTATATTGAATGAGTGTAGGAAAAACAATCATAAAAAAATGAAGGTAAAATACCTCAAGGATGAACACTACGGGGAAAATCAATATTTGCGACGAGTTAATTGTGACGAGGTTTATTCCCGTCAAAAATAACCCGTCCAGGAAGTTATTTGTGAAAGGAAAATTTCCCCGTCGTAAATAATTTGTTATTTTCGACGGGTTTTTGTCTCTCGTTGCAAATAGTTTGGCACGGCTTGCGCGCCAACCCGTGCGGCTTGTGCCCCAACCCTCGCGGCTTGCACGCCAAACCACGCAAGATTATTTGTGACGTGACCCGTCACAAATACTCGATGATGGTTAATAGCTTTTTGCGACGAGATGTCATCCCGTCGCAAAAAGAGTGTCGGCAGGAACTATTTGTGATGGGCCCCGTCGCAAATACCCTTTTAACCACCAACAGTAATTAATGCGGGTGAGGGTATTTGCGACGAGGACCATCACAAATACCACTATTTGCGATAGGTATGCCGTCACAAATAACCCTATCGCAACTATTCAAACATATATATACCCCCACCCATTTTTTTCCCAAATCACTCAGATCTTCCTCTCTCACTCTCTTTATTTTTCAGTTTCAAGGAAAAAATTTACTTTAGTTGAAATTTTTTAGGCGAGAGAAATTTGAATGCGCCAATACCTTCAGAATATCAAAGTTTAAGGTATTTATATTTTATTTTTTTATAATTATTTTATTTTTTATGTTAATTTTAATTTTCTTTATTCCTTGTAATTAAATTAGATTTCAATTGATTTTTATTTATATTTATTTTTACTAAGAAATTGATATTGTTAGTGTCAATTAAAAATAATTAGTCATAATTAATATTAAATAGATATGAATAGATATAACTAGGAATAAATAGATATAATTAGCAATAAATAGATATAATTAGCAATAAATAGATATAATTAGCAATAAATAGATATAATTAGCAACAAATAGATATAATTAGCAATAAATAGATATAATTAGTAATTAATAGATATAATTTGTAATAAATACATATAATAAGATATAATTAGTAATAAATATATATAATCAGTAATAATAAGATATAATTAGTAATAAATAGATATAATTAGTAATAATTAGTAATAATTAGTAATAATTATATATAAATAGATATAATTTGATATAATTAGTAATAAATAGATAAAATTAGTAATAAATAGATATAATTAGTAATAAATAGATATAATTAGTAATAATTAGATATAATTAGTAATAATTAGATATAATTAGATATAATTAGTAATAGTTAGATATAATTAGTAATAATTAGATATAATTAGTAATATTTAGATATAATTAGTAATAATTAGATATAATTAGTAATAATTAGATATAATTAGTAATAATTAGATATAATTAGTAATAATTAGATATAATTAGTAATAATAAGATATAATTAGTAATAAATAGATATAATTTGTAATAAATAGATATAATTAGTAAAACAGTTGAGATATTTCCCCCTTACACCCAGGTTTCAGTGTTTATTTATGTCTCAAAACACAACATCAATGATATCATGGAACAAAACCAAGATTTCAACTGATAAAAGCATGAATCATCCATCTGATGTAGATTCATGGAAGCATTTTGACCGCCTGCTTCCGTCTTTTACTACAGAAGCCCGAAATGTGCGATTGAGTCTTTCTACTGTCGGTTTCTATCCGTTTGGTTCTTATGGTAGTTAGTATTCATGTTGGCATGTCTTTATAACTCCGTACAATTTTCCTCCATGGATGTTGATAAAGGGGCCTTATATATTTTTTACTCTATTAAACCCAGGACATCCGAAAAAAGTATTGATGTTTATTTGAAACCATTTATTGGTGAGTTAAATGAATTATGGAGTGATGGTGTTAATACTTATGATGTTGCTGTGAAAAAAAATTTCATAGTAAAAGATGCATTGATATGGATGATTAGTGAATTTTTGGCATATGGAATGTTATCTGGTTGGAGTACACAAGGTCCGAAATCATGTCCTTACTGTGTTAAAGAAAACAAATCCTTTATGCTCATTAATGGAAAAAAACCTTGCTATTTTTATTGTCACCATAGATTTCTTCCAACCGATCATCTTTTTGGGTGGAACAAATCTCATTTCAGAAAAGGTAAAATTGAAAGGGATGAACCTGCAAAGATAATATTATGTACAGAGTTAAAATTAGTTTTATTTTCATTAACCCCATCACATTTGAACCAACATTAAACTAACCGAAAATTCATGGATTTAGGAAAGAACATAATTGGATAAAACAGAGAATTTTTTGTAATCTTCCATATTGGTATGATTTGTTGGTCCGCCACATGTTGGATGTTATGCATATTGAGAAGAACTATTTTGATAATCTATTTCATACAGTTTTGGATACACCGGGTAAAACCAAAGATACTACAAAGGCACTATTAGATCTTGCCCAAATTTACAGGCGACCAGAACTTGAACTATTTGAAAATGTCAGATCACAGAGGTTAATGAAGCCAAAAGCATCTTATAAACTGTCCAAAGAGAGTGTCTTATTATTTTGTTAGTGGATTGAAGATTTGAGATTTCTAGATCGCTATGCTTCTAATTTGGGCAGATGTGTTAAGAATGTTTATATTACTGGATTAAAAAATCATGATTTCCATGTTATAATGTAAAGACTTATGCCGATTGGATTCAATGGTTTGTTGAATTCTATGATTTGGGATTCGATAACAGACATATCAAATTGTTTTCCAGAAATTTGTGAAACGACAACAGAGTACGATGCACTATGAAAACTGGAAGAAGATGTTGCTGTAATTATATGTAAACTGGAAAAAATATTTCCGTCGGCTTTCTTCAACTCAATGGAACATCTGATATTATATTTTCCACATGAAGCTAAATATGGAGGTCCAGTATAGTTTCGATGGATGTACCCATTCGAGAGATGCATGCAGAAATTGAAAAGAAATACGTAACAAATAATTAGTTGAAGACTCAATTACTGAAGATTATTTGCAAGAGGAAATTTCTTTTTTCGTCTCTCATTATTTTGCATCTCAATATACCTCAAAACAAAATCGCATGGGATGAAATGAGGGGAATTTTAATGATGAAATAGACAATCAATTAACAGTTTTTAATCATCCAAATCTTGGTTTTGGTGGAGTTCGTGAACAATGGATTTCGGATGATGAACATCACAGAGCTCATACATACGTTCTTCTCAACTGTGACGAAATGACATCATTTGTCCTATGACTGCTTCAATCACTTATTATATAATTTATGTTACAGTATTTAAAATTATTTTATTTATAGGTTATATGATAATAATATGAAGAAACAACTTCCACAATTTACAGCAACTGATTTTGAAGAATGTAGATAATTTTTTTTCGCAATGGTTTAAAAAACTGGCAACATAAATTATTGATGGTTTAATATCAATTTCATTTATTATATATTATATTGATAATTGTTTTAAAAAATTTCAGGTGTCTCAATATGCCAATAAAATTGATAAGCGACTGTGTATATTGAGTAACCCACCATCCAAAATGGTTAAATCTTAGAATTCATATGTGGTGAATGGTTTTCGATTTCATACACATGAATACGGGGAATAAAAAAACAATGAATAATAGAGTTTTCTTGGGAGGATCACATCACAGAGAAACTGAAGTTGACTTTTATGGAATTTTGGATGAAATTATTGAGCTATGTTATCTAGGACATAATTACATAACAATGTTTAAATTTAGTTGGTTGGATACTAAGATAAGCTTTCTTGTTCATATGACTCATGGAATCGTCGATATTAAATATAAAAGTATTCTTGCAGTAAATGAACCATTTTTTACTTTCTCAACAGGAACATCAAATTTATTATGCAAAGTACAGTGCTACATCAAGATACTTGATTGATTGGTGGAGCATAATAAAAATTAAACCTCGGGAAAATATGTTTACTCAAAATGAATGTGGTTCTGTTAAAGTGGAATGAATTGAAATTTTTCAAGAAACTGCTCAAAATCTGTAACACCCCGAGATTTTATGAAAAATATTCTTTTTAATTTCATTAATGTCTTATGTTGTATGCTACACCAAAAGGAGATTTCACAACACACATATTTGACTTTCTTTGCATTACACACAATCACGACCTTCCTCGATAGCGTGTGTTGTACGCAATACCGAGTTTCACTAAAGAACGACATGCTATTAAAATATTATTAAAACTAGCCGTTATGAATAGTAATAACCACCTTTTAAAATTTTAAAAATTTTACCTCTCAAAATGGACTTCATTTTTGGATTCGGAATATCGAAATTAGCTTAGGGTGAAATTTTGGAATGTTTCGGATAACTTTCATATTCTGATGAATAGTGAAAATTACTAAATTTTAATTAAAAACAACTTTTTTAGTCAAAATAATTAATAGTGATAAATTATTAATTTGAGTGGTTTTAAAGTATATTTAGAATATATTTTTACAATTTAATACAATTTTGGTCATTGGATGTAATTTCACATTTAAACCACACATAAATAAGTGTCAATCTTTTGATAGTTATTATCTCTTAAAAACACTCTATTTGTTTTGACGACGAGAATTAATTTTTAAATTAGTTAATGTAAATGATATGTTTCGAATTTGATAAAATAGAAATCATTTTTGAATTCATAATATCAAATATAGCTTAGGCCTAATTTTTGGTATTTTTTTGGAAACTTTCATTTTTTGATGAATAGTGAAACCACTAAGTGGTAGTTAAAAAACTGAATTTTTCATAAAACTTAATTTTACCGCTTCTGTGAGTGGAATTTAGAAAATTCTAGAGACACGGTTAATATCAAAGACTAAAATGTGGTTCAATGAGATGAAAAGAATGTTTGGTGAATAGTAACTTTTTACTTTTTTTTACCACGGTTAATAGTAAATAGAGTAATTAAGGGTAAAAATGTTATTATTATTACCCTAAAACATGTCCTAATTCTATTGGATAAGTGTAATTCAACCAAAAACAACCTTAGGAATAAAATATTATCTTTTAGGCCCACTTGGATTAGATTAGGACATTTATTGTTAATTTATTAAAGAAGGGTTAAAATATTTAAAATCAAAGTTTAATACGTAAATCATTTTTAATATAGGGTTATACATAAGATAAATTCGACTATAAATACTCATTATAAAGATAAGAAGATTTAATACATAATGGTATTTTATTTGTAATTTTTAGACATTAAATAATTTAATTTATTTATGACACAATGATGATGCAGTAATTATTTTATTAATGAAATATTGACATAATTGATGTTATAAATACCCAAATAAATGTAATTTGAGACTTTTTATGAATTACACTAATTTTCTATGTTAATATGACATGTTAGTATCTATTTAATAAACTTTTTTCTAAATAATAATTATGTTATGATTTTCACAAAAATCAATTACTAAATAGTGTCAAAATTGACATAAAATAGTTTCTAAAAAAATATTATATTATTAATTGTTATTTTATTCCTAAAAATATATGGTTCGGCCAAATGACTTAGATAAGGTTATATATATTAATAATAAACAACTTGGGGTTCGTTTGGCTTGATATAGTAAGTTTATTAACCTTATAGTGTAAGAAAACAAGAAGACACGGTAAAAGTTAAATTATCTAACATAAAGTTAAATCTAAATGATAAGGTTAAAATTGATACCTAAACTTGTCTAAATTCTATTGGATGAGAGGATTTCGACCCATCCCCACCTTATGTTAAAAATAAATCAATTTGAATCTATTTAAAACCGAATTTGGATTTATAATAAAATAATATTTTTAGTTATTCCAAAGGTGCCCCTCTCCTACCTTATAAAAGGGCACCCCCTCCCTCTCTTCCTCACACCACTTTGAGCATTCAAGATCGGCCAAACTCTGCAAAATTCTCTTCTCCAACTCCCTAGAAACATCCTAGAGGTTCAGGTCTTCCTCAAAGACCAATTTTAGTGCCCTAAGAGAAGGTCTCAAAGAGGCGCTTCAAAGAAGAGGTAATTTCCGTTACCGATTCTTTCACCTTTATTTCTTCTTCCACTTATTCTTCTAAGGTTGTTTAATTATGAAGTAATAACATCAGTATAAATCATATAATGATATGTTAATATAAGTATGAAACAACCCAATTTCACCATCTATCCATCCTACGGAAAATGAAATCACCGCGCGTGCGTACGTACGGAATACCGTCTCCACACCGTGGTGTAATCCATTTTCCACCACCACCTTACTTGGATGGGTATAATGGTGTAAATAATAACTATATATGATTATTGTAAAGTGATATTGATTCTGTAATAGTATACATAAACTCCAATAAAATTCCACGATCATGGGAATGATATCATCACTCGTGCGTACGTACAGAATACCGTCTCCACGACGCGATGAGATTCATTCTCAATGATTAACCATTCATGAATGATGATAAAGCATATGTAAAAAGTAATCATGAAATATATTAAATAATAATGATACTGTATTTATGTGTATATATATGTATGAAATCGACTTAATTCCATTCAACTCAATAAGGAAACGAAAACAGCGTTCATGCGTACATACGACCTACCGTCTCCATGAAAGGTGTATTTCTTTCCATTTAATGATTTATTATATATATGTATATTATGAACATATATTATATATAAATCATTTTTTATATTCCGAAATTAAGTAATCATGATTTAAGTAATCATATGAATAATTACAAGTCAAAACACGGACGATAAATGAAACAATTTTACCCAAAACGCTCTTTAACATGGAATTTACAAAAGAACAGGTAATATAAAGTCATAAGTGAACCATATATGATATCATAACAATGATTATGATTCTGGAATAAGTCAATGACATTATTTAAATCATTATAGAGGAGGTTCAGACACTTACGAAGCAAATCAGACCTATGGTAAGGGAAATATCACAATCTCATTTTTATCCGAGATTGTTTATACTTTGGTATTTACTGGGGTGTATTTTATCATCCACAACCATGTTTACTCAATATGTAATATTATTTCCATCCACCTACAATTTTTTAAATCTATTTTTACCCTTCGGTGAGTTTTTAGTAAAAGATATGAAAGGAATCTTTTTTCATTTTTCGTTCGATGTACTTTTTGACTTTTTCGACAAAAGTACGAGAAGAATGTTTTTTTAACTTATACGACATGAATGGATTTTTAAAACATTATTTCCAAGAAGATTCCTTTACAAGTTTTCAAGTTTATTTTTAATCAACTTCTTTTAGTTTACAATTGTAAGACATGTTAAAAAAAGGAAAATGTTTTTGAAGTAGAAAGGATATTTTCCTCAAGAAAGGAGTTCAAGTGTTTTATCAAAATTATTTTCCATCTAAGATAATATAGGGTTCTGTTTACATCCCTATTATTACATTGATTTGATTATATTGTGGTGGAATTATTTTTATGAATTCCTTTATCTTATATGAATTGTTTTATGATGTCATGATGTTTAAGATTCCCATTTTTATTACATGGGTTATGCAATGATGTATGGTTTGTGATTTTGTGGCACACATAAGAATGGTATCATTATGAGATGGGTGGGACCTATATCTCCCTCCAATGAATTGGGTAAAGATTTTATATCTCATGAGATAGACATGGCTGGAACGGTAGGTTATACCGGTTCAGTGAAACAGGACTGAAACGAGGAGTGAACTCGGTTCAGAAATGGACTTTGTCCACTAAGGTAGTCTTGGAAATGAGTCTTGACTAATAAGAAATGATTCTATATGATTATGTGTGTATGCCACAAAGTTTCATGTTTTAAGTTATGATTATTGGGATTTCATTTCACTACTATGATTTATCCCATGTTATGATATTATGATCTCTTTTGCAGGTTAAGATTTCCAAAATGTTATGTTCTTAGGAATATGATGTGATTGATTTTTCTTTTGTTTACCCTTACTGAGAATTTGAGCTCACCCTTTTATGTTTTCTTTTCCCCAGGATATAAAGAACGGTTTTAGGTAAGAAAAAAAATGAGAGATCTTTATGGGATATGTTGAAGATCTTTCACCATGATTAGAAGATTATGTTCCAAGTTTCCAAAGACACTAAATTATTATGGTCCTTGTGTGTCTGTTTTTGTTATGTATTAATTATTCTACAAAAGTAATGTAATGTCAATGTACGTCAAGCTTCGGGTCTCTACAGTTGGTATTAGAGGAAAGGTTTAGTCAACCTTTGGAAACTAGGATGCGAGAACTTTAGTTAGATCCCTAGAGATATTTCTAAGGTATGTCTAGGGATGTCCCTAAGGTTAAGTATTCGTATAGGTTATAGTACTAGAATTACGCTAACGATCATAAAATTAAACCTAAGATGTTAGATATTGAAGGTACTCCCCCTTTATTATGTTGTTTTCCCTAGCATGATTTTTTCTTCTCACACTATACTTTTTGGGTTTTAGACGATGGCTAGAACCCGAAGGAACCGTGTTGATCAATGCAATGGACAATGCAATGATTGTCCTCCTGAACAAACAAATGTTATGAGAGATGGAGTGAAAAATCTTATCACTATACTTACACAAGCTATAAATCATTCTGGACTTCCAAATGAGCAGAGAAGAGAACAATATTCTATTGAGTCCTTCATGAGGCAACGTCCACCTTATTTCATTGGGTCTTCTGATCCACTTGTTGCTGAACAATGGATCAGTACCACTGAAAAGATATTTTCAGTTCTTTAATGTTCAGAACATGATAAAGTCATCTTAGCAGTATATCGTTTGGAAGGTGAAGCTGATCAATGTGGAATCTTATCAAGAATACGAGGCCAAGAGATGAAATTGAGTCCATGGAATGGGATGATTTAAAGAACTTATTTTTCAATAAGTACTTCCCTCGTATTCTTCGAACAAAGATGGAGAAGGAGTTTCTTGAACTAAAGCAAAAGGATGGTGAATCTGTTGGTGTTTATGAAGCGAATTTTACCGGGCTTGCAAGGTATGCATCTGGTTTTATCATCCAACCTAAAAGTAAAGTTGATCGATTCTTCAGTGGCTTAAAACCAAATATTCGAAGGGAATTAGCTATAAGAGACTTCAGTAGCTATTAAAAAATTGTGTGTTTTGCTATCAAGGTAGAAATGGAAGTTGGTGTTACTTATCCATCTAGTAGTTTTGACAAGAAACGAAAGATGGAGTTCAAGGAGAAATCTCAGAATAATGGTGAAAAGAAGATGAATGTTTCCTTATGATCAAAGTGTGGAAAGAAGCATGGTGGAGATTGTCTTAAAGGGACTAGAAAATGTTTTAAGTGTGGAAAAGAAGGTTATCGAGCAGATGAGTGTCGAAGTAATGGAAAAGGGTTTCTAATGATGTGAATAAATAAAAGACTGCAGAGAACAGACCACCAACACTTCAATGCTTCAAGTGCAAGGAAATGGGGAATTATCCTAATAAATTCCCTAATCCAAGTGTTAGTGATGATCGACATGAGCAACCACTTAAGGCAGAGGACAAAGGGAAGTCACATGCGATCACTATTGGTGATGTTGAATATGAAAACGATATGGTGGAATGATTAAGTGTTTATGTAATGGGATTCCAAAATAATGTTGTATATAGTATCGTGGAATATTAGAATATTTATGTATTGGTCTATTGTGGTTTTCAATAATTTAATGGTACCGGTAACCATGGAAAGTGATTGATATATTTTTGGAAAAAAGATGATATGCGCATAATGAAGGGATAAGGAGAAAATGAAATGTTTGACAGTATTCATGAGCTCATCACTGATATATGGAAATAGTTATATCATGGTTTGAGGTTTTGGTATGTGAAAAGAGTTAACTTTTGACAGCACTCATGTTTTCACTAAGATTCAATGGGTATTCATTTTTCAAGAGAATACATGATTAAGGCCTCTGAATGTTTGGAATGTGACCAAAAAGACATATCTCATGATATACGGGGATCAACGATGGTATTGACCTGTTTGTTATATGAACTCTTTGGTAATCGTTTTCACTATAATATGAGATTGGACAGTAGTATTTTAGATAAGCCTAAATATTTGAATGGATTATGTTGGACATAAGTTAGTATTGTTTAAGGATAGAACTTTTTTTCGATATTATTTATGGGATGTTCTAGTAATGTAGTTTTTGGAAAAAGACAACCTGTAGGACGGGCGACAGCCCATCGCGTCGGACAAGGCTGTGGGAATCGAACCCACAACCAAAGTGCGACTGGCCTTTATCGACTACCACTGGCCTACAAGAAGTCCCTGGTTAGTAGAAACTAGTTTTATTTTATTACATGGTATGATATATGAAGTATAAGTTCATTTTTGGAATCATATACGATTAACCTCACCATAGATGGCCTTATGTATTTTTGATAACTTTTGTAACCTTTTGTTTGAGACAGATGGAATGACCCATCATTCTATCACATGATCTGCTAACACTTCACGAATGACAAATCCAACTTCATTTCTTTAAGAGATGAAGTGGAAATTATCCAAAGAATGACCAACAGTGACACTGTACCAAAATCATGAAAGTATTTCTTCTAATTCCAATTTCATCAACTTTAGGGAAATGATTTTGAAAACCAAAAATGTTGTCCTAGTACTCTAATATCTGATGAATCAAATGGTAACTTATATCGTCACAAATTTATGGCTTTGTGATTTCTAGCTTTTCCATAGCCATGTTCTCTACCCCTCTCCATCAGAACAAAGTGGTTAGATTTCTCTTCCATATCCATATTTTCACCTATGTGGAAACCCAGTGATTAGTTTATTTGGGAAACCGTTACGTTTCATACTTTTGTTTTTAAAGATTGGTTTTGGTATTCCTTTTTACGATGTGGGTTTCTATCAAAGAAACTTTTTAATAGTAAACCATTTATAACCCCGATGAATTTTGAGGGTGAAATTCATTTTAAGGGGGGTAGAATGTAACACCCTGAGATTTTATGAAAAATATTCTTTTTAATTTCATTAATGTCTTATGTTGTACGCTACACCAAAAGGAACTTGAACAACATGCATCTTTGACTTGCCTTGCATTACACGCAATCACGACCTTCCTCGATAGCGTGTGTAGTATGCAATACCGAGTTTCACTAAACAATGATATGCTATTAAAATATTATTAAAACTAGCCGTTATGAATAGTAATAACCACATTTTAAAATTTTAGAAATTTTAACTCTCAAAATGGACTTCATTTTTGGATTCAGAATATCGAAATTAGCTTAGGGTGAAATTTTGGTACGTTTCGGATAACTTTCATATTCTGATGAATAGTGAAAATTACTAAATTTTAATTAAAAACAACTTTTTTAATCAAAATAATTAATAGTGATAAATTATTAATTTTAGTGTTTTTAAAGTATATTTAGAATATATTTTTACAATTTAATACAATGTTGGTCATTGGATGTAATTTCACATTTAAACCAGACATAAATAAGTGTCAATCTTTTGATAGTTATTATCTCTTAAAAACACGCTATTTGTTTTGACAATGGGAATTAATTTTCAAATTATTTAATGTAACTGATATGTTTTGAATTTGATAAAATATAAATAATTTTTGAATTCATAATATCAATTATAGCTTAGGCCTAATTTTTGGTATTTTTCTGGAAACTTTCATTTTTTGATGAATAGTGAAACCACTAAGTGGTAGTTAAAAAACTAAATTTTTCATAAAACTTAATTTTACCGCTTCTGTGAGTGGAATTTCGAAAATTCCAGAGACACGGATAATATCAAGGACTAAAATTTGGTTCAATGAGATTAAAATATTTTTTGGTGAATAGTAACTTTTTACTTTTTTTACCACTGTTAAAAGTAAATAGGGTAATTAAGGGTAAAAATGTTATTATTATTACCCTAACACATGTCCTAATTCTATTGGATAAGTTTAATTCGACCAAAAACAACCTTATGAATAAAATATGATCATTTAGGCCCACTTGGATTCGATTAGGACATTTATTATTAATTTATTTAAAGAAGGGTTAAAATAGTTAAAATCAAAGTTTAATAAGTAAATAATTTTTAATATAGGGTTATACATAAGATAAATTCGACTATAAATACTCATTAGAAAGATAAAAGGATTTCCCACATAATGGGATTTTATTTGTAATTTTTATACATTGTATAATTTAATTTATTTATGACACAATGATGATGTAGTAATTATCTTATTAATGAAATATTGACATAATTAATGTTATAAATACCCAAATAAATGTAATTTGAGACTTTTTATGAATTAAAATAATTTTCTAGGTCAATATGACATGTTAGTATTGATTTAATTAACTTTTTTCGAACTAATAATTCTGTTATGATTTTCACAAAAATCAATTACTAAATAGTGTCAAAATTGACATAAAATAGTTTTTAAAACAAATATTATATTATTAATTGTTATTTTATTCCTAAAAATCTATGGTTAGGAAAAATGACTTATATAATGATATATATATATTAATACTAAACAACTTGGAGTTCTTTTGGCTTGATATAGTAAGTATATTAACATTATAGTGTTAGAAAATAAGAAGACACGGTAATAGTTAAATTATCTAACTTAAAGTTAAATCTAAATGATAAGGTTAAAATTGATACCTAAACTTGTCTAAATTCTATTGGATGAGATTATTTCGACCCATCCCCACCTTATCTTCAAAATAAATCAATTTGGAGCTATTTAAAACCGAATTTGGCTTTATAATAAAATAATATTTTTAGTTATTCCAAAGGTGCCCCTCTCCTCCCTTATAAAAGGGCACCCCCTCCCTCTCTTCCTCACACCACTTTGAACATTCAAGCTCGGCCAAACTCTGCCAAATTATCTTCCCCTATTCCCTAGCAACATCCTAGAGGTTCTGGTCTTCCTCAAAGACCAATTTTAGTGCCCTAAGAGGAGGTCTCAAAGAGGCACTTTAAAGAAGAGGTAATTTCCGTTACCTATTCTTTCACCTTTATTCCTTCTTCCAATTCTTCTTCTAAGGTTTTTTCATTATGAAGTAATAACATAAGTATCACTCATATACTGATATGTCATTATAAGTATTAAACAACCCTATTTCACCATCTATCCATCCTACGGAAAACGAAATCACTGCGCGCGCGTACGTACGGAATACCGTCTCCACGCCGTGGTGTAATCTATTTTCCACCACCACCTTACTTGGATGAGTATAATGGTGTAAATAATAACTATATATGATTATTTTAAAGTGATATTGATTCTGTAATAGTATACATACACTCCAATAAACTTCCACAATCATGAGAACGATATCATCGCTCGTGCATACGTACGGAATACCGTCTCCACGACGCGATGAGATTCATTCTCAATGACTAACCATTCATGAATGATTATAAAGTATATATAAAAAGTAATCATGAAATATATAACATAATAATGATATGGGATTTATGTGTATATATATGTATTAAATCTACTTAATTCCATTCAACTCAATAAGGAAACGAAAACAGCGTTCATGCGTACGTACGGCCTACTGTCTCCATGAACGGTGTATTTATTTCCATTTACTGATTTATTATATATATGTATATTATGAATATATATTATATATCAATCATGTTTTATATTCTAAAATTAAGTAATCACGATATAAGTAATCATATGAATAATTACAAGTCAAAACACGGATGATAAATGAAACAATTTTACCCAAAACGCTCTTTAACATGGAATTTACAAAAGAATGGGTAATATAATGTCATAAGTGAAAAGAGATGCAGAAGCTGAAACTCATATGGATATTGATGATGTTGAGAAGGAAGATGAAGACATTGACATTGAAAGCTATTGAGAAGAGGATGAAGATGAATATTAGCATAGTTAAATGCTGGTTATAATCATAACTAATATATATCTATATATAACAGTTATTTTCAACTATCTGCTAAAAAAATCATTTGGTGTTTCAGATGGACTCTGATCTATTTCATGAGTTAGAGGAGGATGATCCAACTTTGGATGATGGGGATGTAGGATCATCTGACCCTCTACCAGCTGGCGGTTCAGGGGGTATGCATAGGGGGGCGCGGTCTTGCAAGACTGATGATTCCTGACCCTATCCCCGAGCGATGTCCACATCTTGGTTTCGATCCACACACATGGAGGTATGTTAACCTATATATTTTAGTTTTCTTTCATTAATTTATTTATATATATACTAATTGTTTGATTATTTATTCCTTTTTCACAGTTTTCCACATGTAGCTATTGGACATGGGCGCGCTATCTTGCACAATTATTTTTCTCAGCCATGGATCACATGGGAACAAATTCCTGTTGATGTGCGACGCGACATGTTCCATCATTGGCTGGTACGTAAATAAATAATATTTATTTTGAAATTTATTTCATTAAAAACTTGATACTATAAAATATTTTTAGGGTTTATGGTATTCTATCTATGATAGCATGCACGACGCTATCCACGCAGCATGAAGGTTTATATGTGTGACCGTTTTCGTCAGTTTTTGCACAATTTGAGAAGGACAACCATTAAGAAAGTGGGATTGACAGAATTTGATGAGTCGTGTAGAGCCCACCGACTAGAGTACATTTCATCTCACGTTTGGGATGAATTATGTTTACACTAGTTGGGTGGTGGATTTTAGAGGAGATCTTCAGTGGGACGACAGAACCGAGGGAGACAGGAGGTGACACATTGAGCTGGTAGCTGTACATTAAGTTCGCATAAAGAGAATCTGGTAAGTATATTTTTTAAATATTTTATATAGAATTAAATATAAACAATTTTGTTTATATTTCTGTAGGAAGTCGAGCATCTCAGTATTACGGAGTTCGACATTTATCAGAGGATGTACAATGATCCAACCACTGGAGAGATTAGAGGTGATTGCCATCGTCAGATTGTGGTTAGTATTATTTTTTCAGTTTGAAAATTAAAAGCATATAATATTTTCACAATTTTAATTTTAAATTGGAATTGAAGAAGTCATATGAGGATGCGATCTCTCAGACATAGGCTAAGGGCCAGGACGAGATGACTGAGCAGAACAGTGCTCACCATTTCGATGAGGCGGCATGGAAGCAGGTGACTCAGTATGGCTTTAAGAAGGGCAGAGTAGTTGGTATCGGCCCTCATTTGACTCCTAGTACTTATTATGGTACTGCTGTGATGTTGGCGTCCAGCTCGAGAGGAGCTTGTGGAGAGGCATAATCTTATGGCTCATAGTATCAGGAGTAGTTGTGAGATCAGGCTCAGGTTATAGAGACTTTACCGAAGCAGCAAGAAGAGATGTGTCGGCGGTAAAAACAACAGGAGAAGCATTATGAGGAGCAGATTAGTTGATGATAGTAGCAACATCAGCAATAACATGAGGAGGAGACACATCGATGGTAGCTGCATCATCACAAGCAGATGGAGTACATGCGCCATCTGACTCATAGTTTAGGGATGGAGTTTCCTCCACCATCTTCTTCAGCTCCTCCAGAAGATGACCCCCTCAGTGATTTTTTTTATGTTACAATCATTTGAATTTAACATTTTAATATGAATTATTTACATTTTCTGTCTTTTATATCGCTGAAAATATTACATAATTTAATTTTTAAATTTTTAATAATTTTTTATATTTTTTTGTGAATATTGAGAATTTTAATATTTTTTATTATTTTATTATTTTAATAATAGTAATATTATTTTTTCATTAATCACAATTTTATTAAATTTTATTTTTTTAAATTAATTTATTATTCGTGATGGGACCTTTTGTGATAGGGTCTCGTTGCAAATAGTTTAACTGAATGTTTTTAAAAACATATTTATGACGAGACTACTTTCCCGTCGCAAATACTTTGTTGTGATGGGCCTGTCGCAGAACGTTATATATATATATATATATATATATATATATATATATATTGTGCGACGGGAAAAGAGCCCGTCGAAAACACTATTTGCAACAGGCTCATCCCGAAAAGGTTTATGTAAATATAATACATATAATCAGAGACTTATTTTCACTGGCGATGTTTCCCATCGCAAATATGATTAGTTGCGACGGGCCCATCGAAAATAATGGTATTTGCGACAACGTTTTCTGCAACGGGATATTTGCGACGGGACCCCGTCGCTAAAGCCTATTGGCGACGAAATCCCATCTCAAATATCCTGTCGCAAATAGAAAGAATTCCAGTAGTGGAATCCACACACCCTAGTAATTGAATCCATAAGAAATTATATCCATAACATACCCACAGTTTACCCAAGTCCAGCCTACAGTAAGGGGAAGATGGAAAATGACGTAAAAAAGGGAAGTGGAGGGGAAAGTAAGCTCATCATAATAAGAATGTAAAACCACAACTATACTAACCCATTGATAGTGATTAGTTATTACACTCGTACAAAAAACAAGGTATCATACCACCCAACATAGATCCATTTAATTGTATTGAAAAAATATGATACATAATTAATTCCTATATTACATTGGTAAAATGAAAACATTGAATAAAAAGATTCTTACATCCTTGAAATCATTCATTATATTCTTCTTCATATCTCCATCAAAGGAAAAAAAATAAAGCGGGAGGGAGGATACTTAATAAGGGTTATATAAAAAATATATATTTGTAGTAGATAAGGTATAATCAATATGAATGTGTGGATAATGAAAACATGTTCCATTCAATCAACAACTTGAGTTCAACGAACAACCATAGATAATATCAATATAAAAATAACATGGATAATGGAAATTAAATTCTTAATAATGGAAATGAAAAATTTTAGACATCAATGATTAATACCTCTCATCCAAGATATCATAAGTCCCTCTATTAATTCCTCTCAACTAATATGCCATTCTTAAAAAATGGGTAGGTGCAAACCAAATAATCAAGTAACAAGAAATGCGTATAATTTATTCATTTAATGCTTGTCAAGGTATCAAGGGGATATCTATATCCAAACCCAAATTGTCACTTTATCATATTATGAATTCATTATATTTTTTGTGATCAATAAAACTCTTTCTCATAATTCTTTATTAGTGTATAATTGTCTATATTGATTTAGGAATACATAATATTAATATTTTTCCTGTAAATAAAATAGAATCCATAAATAGATGACATATGTACAAATGGTATATGACTGAAACATAACATTTTTAATAGAAATGATTTTTAATTTATCCATGAGATTAATAATATGGATATAAAGGTGAAAAATAATATTAAATGAATAATAGATATTGATACAGAACATGATTAAAAAAAGTGAATGATCCCAAGATATGGTATAATCTATTACCAGCATAGAAAGACCATAAATTCATTATAAATGAAGGGTTTTTAGTAAATTCAATATTTTAAAAAATATAATATAATCAATACATTATAAGTAACTTCTATATAACATAATCTATGTACAATTTGATAAATAAATTTTCCAATTTTTTTCTATCCATTAAGAAAATAATAAAGTTCGATTTTCATAAATTTTCTAATAAAAATTCCCAAAATATTGATAAAATACCTTAATTTTAAAATAAACATGGGAAATTATAATGGAATCTTCAATGAATAACTATCATGATTCTGGGAAAATATGTTCATGGGGTTTATGTTATAAATATATATTTCATTCACCCCTTTGGTGAAAATAAACTTATTTGTAAAATGAATATAAAATTCCATTTAATAATTAATATAGAAATTAAAACACTGGTAATAATAAATTTAATAAATATTTAACTATTATTAAAACAATTATTTGATTTTTTTTGAATTAAATGTTGACATTTAAGAAAAATTGTTGTAATAAAAAATTAAAAAGAATATTTATAAAAAAATCACTTACATGTAACTTGCTGATTATTTTTAAAAATATAGAATAAATTGAAAACAAACATATATAACCCAAAATTACTAGAAGAAAATAAAATATACAGTGTTTAAAAGATTTGGATCATATAAATTTACCAATGAAAATATGGACATAAAATGAGACTATAACAAAAATAACTTATGAATTTAATAACATTGGGATAAAAACTACTTAAAAGAGTAATCATGAATTGGAAAATTAAATACAATTAATAAATATGAATTAAGGATATAATATGTAAAATAAAAGTATACACACCATAAAAAATAAATAATTTTCATAATATAAAACATATCTCAATGAATAGAAAATAGGATGAAATTTTCATTACCTAATATCCAACTTAATTCATATGATATATTAACCACCTATATAATAAATTACTATTTATTATAAATATATAACAGATTCAAATTTAGAGTTATCATACCATATATGAATAAATCATAACATTATATCACCTGTTTATTAGAAATTCAACATTGACATTGTCATCTCAAAAGTTTTAACTATTTTGTTTTTCATACACAATTTGATTTAGTAGTTCCAGTACATCCATATTGGTCATCATTTCATTATCTTAAGAATATTTATCATGAAATAAATATCATGTTTATAAATAAAATATAAATTTAGAATCATTAATGAAATGTGGACATGAGAAATGAAATAAATTGCTTCGTGGAGGTTGTAACCCACGCGCACAAAAAATAAAAATAAAGACTCAATCTTTTCATATATAGATATTACATCTTAATAAATAAATAATATTTAAATTTAATTATTCTACATTAATGAATGATAAATATTTAGTGTTTTTAGAAAACTGATTACATAAATATTGTTACATAATAGATCTACAAAATCACTAACTTAGTTCTTCACAACTAGTTCCCGATTTAGACATATCATACTTATAACCTTTCTCTATATCATAAAAAAAGATAATAAATAGTGATATCAGATTATTTGTCAGGGTAAAATAGTTTGATATAAATGATAACATAAGAATAACTTGAGGTCATTTTTAAAAGAATATGAGATTAAAATTTGAAAACCATGACCAATATATCATATCACAATCATGTGTCATGGCATAAATCTAGGGAGTTCATAATACATAAATCCTAAAAGAATGAGAGAACATGATCCATGAGAGTATAATGTTAGAATAAGAAATAAGTTTGTGGAACATAATAAGAATATAAAACAATTTATTTAGTCAAGGATCATATCCCTGACTATTGTTGTGAATTTGGTTCACTTACTATTCCATCATATCTGTAGTCAAGGTTCACTCCCAAGAATATTATAGTAAGAAAGGTCCCTTATTGAAGTTGATTCACTCCCCATTCTAATTATTATTAACTCATGAGACATCAATCATTACCTAATGAATTTGAGGGATATATATTTCTAGGCCTACCCATATCATAATCTTAATTAATTATTATTTGTTTCACAAGATCAATAAACATTCATCATATATCATAAAACTTATAAGTGAAATAGGTTTCATAAGAATTTCATCATACAATAACCTATGAAAAATTAATATGTTTCATAAACCACTTATCATAATTATAAAAAATATTTCATATAAATAATGAGGATGGAATCATTGTATCATATCCCCATTAAACATTATGTAACATCAAAGATGTTATTTTAGGATAAACATGTCATGAAATTATCACTTGAAATATTTCTTATAAAAATTACCCATTTTCACATTGGAATAACATATTTAAAATCCAAAAATTTACACAATATTAAGGAAACTATGTTTTTTTTGAAAATAACCATTTAAAACTTTAGTGAAAGATTCATATCAATGAGTGGTCATGATGGTGGGAAATTTCATTCATAATTTGTACATTAAAATAAACATTTCTTTCACATTTTTAGTAAAAATTCAAAATTATCTCCTTAAAAAAAATACCAGAAGATTAATTTGATTCAATTTCACAGAAAAAATGGGTAAAAAATGAATTTAAACACTCATATGATAATATTGAAAATATTTTTGAAAACATATTAAATAAAACAAGGGAACCAATGAAAAACATTTATCTCCAAAATGGTAAAAATTCTGTTTTAAATATAAATATTTCCCGATTATTTTAAGTTCCAAATAGATTAAAATGTTACGAATACTTTAAAATTTCAGAAAAAAATATTGGAGAATAAAATTAAATGTTTTTTTTTCAAAAAAGGGTAATATATTATAATTAAATTATATAAAAGAATAAATAACCCAGATTAAATTGAGAATAAAACATAAATCACATACCACTTTGGTTACTTTTGAATCGTAAGACCCATGATAGAATAAAATAAAATGAAAAATATTACATATCATTATTACAATGAGATTCATGATACGAAATTTCAAATGGGGTTTATATATATGTCATAAAATAATATAGCTTCATAACATAACAATTTTCTCAAAGAAGACAATTTGAGACAATAAACCCTTACCTCAAGTTCAACTTGTAGAGAAATAACTATAAACTACATCATAATAAGTTTAAAATTATTTTAATTATGTAAAATAATTATTTAAATACTTATAATACCATATATTATTCACTAATAAAATTTCAACACCGATTTATTAATAAATACTTATTCAAATCGTCGTTTATAGGTGTAAGCTGTTTTGTTTTTCAAGGAAATTTTGGTTTAGCAGTTCCAATACTTGTATTTTGATCATGGTTCCAACATATTCATAATTTTATTAATAATATGTATATAACATATTATAGTTAAACCCATCTTGATAATCCTCAATTAAATATAGTGATGATAATGAATTTTATTGCTACATTGAGGTGGTAGTATACATATACATACAAGTAATATTTTCACATCCCAATATATGAAAAAGAGAGTGGTTACTGGTGGTTAAAAAATAATAATAACATGTAATTACATTTTAGATACTAAATTACGGATTTTATAATTAATACAATATATTTTTTGGAGTAATAATAAGAAATAAAATATAAAATGTTGGGCTAGATAGTTAACTCTTCTTCAGTAAAACTCATGTGGCACTTTTTTAAATACATTTGGAATAGTTTATTATGAAGACCATAAATAATAATTTGTGGGTAGGAGATTTTATAAGATAATTTTCAGGGTTTGGTTCATCTATGTGGCTCAATATGGTGTAAATAAGATAGGGTAGGGGTGTCCTTTTATAAGTGTTGGTGAGGACTGTAACACCCCGAGATTTTATGAAAAATATTCCTTTTAATTTCATTGATGTCTTGTGTTATACGCTACACCAAAAGGATCTTGCACAACACGCATCCCTGACTTTCCTTGCATTACACGCAATTGCGACCTTCCTCGATAGCGTGTGTAGTACGCAATACCGAGTTTCACTAAACGAGATATTATTATAATATTATTATGAACTAGCCGTTAGGAATAGTAATACCCACTTTTTGAAATTTTATAAATTTTATCTTTCAAAATGGACTTAATTTTTGGATTCATAATATCGAAATTAGCTTAGGGTGAAATTTTGGTACTTTTCGGATAACTTTCATATTCTGATGAATAGTGAAAATTACTAAATTTTAATTAAAAACAACTTTTTTATCAAAATAATTAATAGTGATAAATTATTAATTTGAGTGGTTTTAAAGTATATTTAGAATATATTTTTAAAATTTAATACAATGTTGGTCATTGGATGTAATTTCACATTTAAACCAGACATAAATAAGTGTCAATCTTTTGATAGTTATTATCTTTTAAGAACACGCTATTTGTTTTGACAATGGGAATTAATTAATGCAACTGATATGTTTTGAATTTGGTAAAATAGACATCATTTTGGAATTCATAATGTCAAATATATCTTAGGCCTAATTTTTGGTATTTTTCTGGAAACTTTCATTTTCTGATGAATAGTTAAACCACTAAGTGGTAGTTAAAAAACTGAATTTTCCATAAAACATAATTTTACCGCTTCTGTGAGTGGAATTTCGAAAATTCGAGAAACACGGTTAATATCATGGACTAAAATGTGGTTCAATGAGATGCAAATATTTTTTGGTGAATATTAACTTTTTACTTTTTTTTACCACGGTTAAATGTAAATAGGGTAATTAAGGGTAAAAATGATATTATTATTACCCTAAAACAAGTCCTAATTCTATTAGTTAAGTGTAATTCGGCCAAAAACAACCTTAGGAGTAAAATATGACCATTTAGGCCCACTTAGATTAGATTAGGACATTTATCATTAATTTATTTAAAGAAGGGTTAAAATAATTAAAATCAAAGTCTAATAACTAAATCATTTTTAATATAGGGTTATACATAAAATAAATTAGACTATAAATATTAATTATAAATATAAAAACATTTCCTACATAATGAAATTTTTTTGTAATTTTTATACTTAAAATAATTTAATTTATTTATGACACAATGATGATGGAGTAATTATTTTGTTAATGAAATATTGACATAATTGATGTTATAAATACCCAAATAAATGTAATTTGAGACTCTTTTTGAATTCAAATAATTTTCTAAGTTAATATGAAATGTTAGTATTTATTTAATTAACTTTTTTTGAACTAATAATTCTGTTATGATTTTCACAAAAATCCATTACCAAATAGTGTGAAATTTGACATAAAATCGTTTTTAAAACAAATATTATATTATTAATTGTTATTAATTTCCTAAAAATCTATGGTTCAGCCAAGAAACTTATATCATGATAGGTGTATTATTAATGGACCACTTGGGGGTATTTTTAATGTATATGGTAAGTTTATTAACTATATAATATAAAAATACAAAGTGACATGGTAAATGTCAATCTAATTAACTAAGAGTTAAAACTAAAAGATAAGGTTAATATAATGACCTAAAATTATATAAATTCTATTGGATGATATAATTTCGACCCATCCCCACCTTAGATTATAAATAAATCAATTTGGATCTATTTAAAACCAAATATGACTTTATAATAAAATAATATTTTTACTTCTTCCAAAGGTGCCCCTCTCCTCCCTTATAAAAGGGAACCTACTCCCTCTCTTCCTCACACCAATTTGAGCATTCAAGCTCAGCCAAAACCTACTTAATTATCTTATCCACTTCCCTAGAAACATCCTAGAGGTCCTGGTCTTCTCCAAAGACCAATTTTATTGCCCTAAGAGGCGGTCTCAAAGAGGCGCTTCAAAGAAGAGGTAATGTCCATTACCAATTCTTTCAACTTTATTTCTTCTTCCACTTATTCTTCTTTAGTTGTTTAATTATGAAGTAATAGAATCAGTATCAATAATATAATGATATGTTATTATAAGTATGAAACAACCATATTTCACCATCTATCCATCCTACGGAAAACAAAATCACCGCGCGTGCATACGTACGAAATACCGTCTCCACGCCGTCGTGTAATCTATTTTCCACCACCACCTTACTTGGATGAGTATAATGGTGAAAGTAATGAATATATATTAATATTGTAAAGTGATATTGATTCTTTAATATTATAAATACACTTTAATACAATTCCATGATCATGGGAATGATATCATCGCTCGTGCGTACGTACGGACTACCGTCTCCACAATGTGATGAGATTCACTCTCCTTGTTAACCATTCAAGAATGACTATAAAGTATATATAATAAGTAATAATGAAATATATGACATAATAATGCTACTGGATTTATGTATATATATATTTATGTAATATAATTAATTCCATTCATTTCAATAAGGAAACAAAAACAGCGTTCATGCGTACGTACGACGTACCGTCTCCATGAACAGTGCATTTCTTTCCATTTATCGATCTATTATATATATATGTATATTATGAATATATATTATATATAAATCATGTTTTACATTATGTATGTAATCAATCATGATCTAAGTAATCATATGAATAATTACAAGTAAAAACACGAACAACAAATGAAACAATTTTACACAAAACGCTACTCTAACATGAATTTACAAAAGAACATGTAATATAAAGTCATAAGTGAACCATATATGATATAATACCAATGAATATGATTCTGTAATAATTCAATGACATTATTTAAATCATTATACATGAGGTTTGGATACGTACAAAGCATATCAGACCTAAGGTAAGGGATAACTTTTCCAATCTCGTTCTTATCCGAGATTGTTTATTCGAAAGTATTTACTAGGGTTATTGTGCTCATCCATGTCCATGTTTCATAAAAATGGTTCCATATATGTTTAATGTCCTTTTTTACCCATTTTTGAATTTTACTACATGGTATGTATGGAGTCTTTCTTTTACGAAGTACTTTTTGACTTTTCCGGAAAAAGTACGGGAAGAATGTTTTTTTAACTTATACGACACGAACGGATTTTTACAGTTTTATAAAGACTTATTTTCATGAAGCTTAATCCAAATGATTTCATGACTATTTACAATAAAATCTCTTTCTTTCAAAATTTCAGGACGTTTTGTGAAAAGAAATTGATTTTTAAGAAGAAACGATATTTTCCCCAAGAATTCATTTCAAGTGTTTTATCAAAACCATTTTTTCATCTAAGATGACATTATTTCATATGTGTATAGTATAATGTCCCTATGATTTACATGGTTTCACTTTTATTATTATGAAATGATATGGATTACTCTTATATGGATTATGTGATGATGGGATGATGTTTATGAAACCCATTTTTATTCGTTGGGTTATTATGAATGATCTATGTTTATTTTGTGGCACAAGTAAGAATGATTTAATTATGAGATGGGTGGGACCTATATCTATCTACAATGAATTGGGTAAAGAATTATATCTCATGAGATAGACATGGCTGGAATGGTAAGTTAATCTGGTTCAGTATTACAGGACTGGAACGAGGAGTGAACTCGATTCAGAAAGGAACTTTGTCCATTAAAATGGTATTGGCAGCAATTCCTTGGCTACAATGGAAATAATTAATTGTGCTTAATGGATTCCATAATTAAATGTTTTATTCCCATGATATTTTATCATGATTTATGTTCCATTATGATCTATTCCTTATATACTTCCATGTTTTATGTCGTTGCTCAAGATTTTGATGTTTAAAAATTATGTTCATATTTTTAAGTTATAATGTATATGGTATGTTTTATTTTATCCATGCTTACCCTTTCTAAGCATTCGAGCTCACCCTTTTTATGTTTTATTTTCCCCCAGGATTAAAAGAATGGTTTTAGGTAAGGAAACAAAAAGTGGAAGATCTTTGTGGGAGATGTTGAAGATCTTTCACCATGATTAGAAGATTATGTTCCAAGTTTCCAAAGACACTGAACTATTACGGTCCTTGTGTGTCTGTTTTTGTTATGTATTGAGTATTCTGAAAAAGTAATGTAATATCTATGTACGTCAAGCTTCAGGTCTCTACAGTTGGTATCAGAGGAAAGGTTTAGTTAACCTTTGGAAACTAGGATGCGAAAACATTATTGAAATCCCTAGAGATATTTCTACGGTATGTCTAGGGATGTCCCTAAGGTTAAGTATAAGTATAGGTTATAGTCCTAGAATTATGGTAACGATATTAGATTAAACCTAAGATGTTAGATATTGAAGTTACTCCCACTTTATTATGATTTTCTCCTCTCACACTATTGTTTTGGGTTAGAAAATGGCTGGAAACAAGATGATTCATGATAATGGAGGATATGATGGACAATGGAATGATATTCTTCATGAGAAACCAAGTGAAATGGGATTTGGAACTCCAAATATCATTATTATGCCGAATCAGAAGTCTCATAATATGATCAATAAACTCAAATTTGGTAAGTTTCCTGACTCGGCTAATAAGAGAAAGATGGAGTTTCATGATGATCATAGAGGAAAGAAAGTTCAATTTCCCTTATGTAAATCATGTGGGAAGAGGCATCAAGGAGAATGTTTCAAAGGAACTGGAAGATGCTTTGGGTGTGGAAAATAAGGACACAAAGCTAGTAAGTGAAAAGGAAAAGGTTCAGTTAACACAACAGATGAGGATAATGGTATTGCTACGACATCAACAATGGTTAAATTTTTTAAATGTGGAATGTACGGGCATTATGCAAACCAATTCCATAAGGGAAAGTCTCATGAAGAGAATCAGTATGGTCGTATGGGTAGTATTTATGTTGATGATGATGAAGAGACTACAAATGTTATGTTAGATGAAAAGAATTGTTGAAGCTTGGTCAATGGTTTAAGCTGGTAGTGGAATGATTACATGGTTATCAAGTGTAATGTTGTATAAGTAATATCATGGTACTATGGAATAACGAGACATCTAAGGATTGTTACATTGTTGTCTTTCCTTATGTTTTGAAAGTGTATGATGAATGGTACCAGTAACCATGAAAGGTTATTCAGATATTTTTGGAAGGTAGATGATATGCGCATAATGAAGGGATAAGGAGAAAATTAAATGTTTGATAGTATTGATGAGCTCATGACTGATATAAGGAGAAGGTTATATCATGGTTTGAGTATATAGAATTTTTGGATTTTGGTATGTGAAAAGAGGTAACTTTTGACAGCATTCATGTTTTCACTATGGTTTAATGGGTATTCATTTTTCAAGAGAATACATGATTAAGGCCTTCTAATGTTTGGAATGTGACCAACAAGACATATTTTATGATTTATGGGGATCAACGATGGTATTTACATGCTTGTTACTTGAAATATCTGGTAATCATTTTCACTATAATATGAGAGTGGACTGTAGTATTATGGATATGCCTAAAGATTGGAATGGATTATGTTGGACATAAATTATTATTGTTTAAGGATAGATGTTTTTTCGATATTATTGATGGGATGTTATAGTAATGTAGTTTTAGAAAAAGGAAAACCTGCAGGACGGGCAACAACCCTTTGCGTCGGACAATGCCGTGGGAATTGAACCCACAACCGAAGTGCGACTGGCCTTTATCGCCTACCACTGGCCTACAGGAAGTCCCTATTTAGTAGAAACTAGTTTTATTATATTAAGAAGTATAATATATGAAGTATATGTCCATTTTAGGAACCATATATGATTAATCTCACTATAGATGGACTTATGTATTTTTGATAACTTTTATAACCTTTTGTTTGAGATAGATGGAATGACCCTTCATTCTATCACATGATCTGCTAACACTTCATGAATGAAAAATTCAAACTTCATTTTTTTAATAGATGAAGTGGAAATTTTCCAAAGAACGACCAATGGTGAGACTGTACCAAAATCAAGAAAGTATTTCTTCTAATTCCAATTTCATCAACTTTAGGGAAATGATCTTAAAAAACAAAAATGTTGTCCTAGTTCCCTTTATATCTGATGAATCAGATGGTATCTTAGATCATCACAAATCTATGGCCTTGTGATTTATGGCTTTTCCATAGCCATGTTCTCTACCACTCTCCATCAGAACTTGATGATTAAATTTTTCTTCCATATCTATATTTTCACCTATGTTCTCCTATATAGAAACCTAGTGATGAGTTTCTTTGGGCAATCATTACATTTCATACTTTAGTTTTTTAAAATTAAGTTTTAGTATTCATTTTTACGATGTGGGTTTCTATAAATAGTAAACGATTTATAACCCCGAAAAATTTTGAGGGCGAAATTCATTTTAAGGGGGGTAGAATGTAACACCCCGAGATTTTATGAAAAATATTATTTTTAATTTCACTAATGTCTTGTGTCGAACGCTACACCAAAAGGAGCTTGCACAACACGCATCCCTGACTTGCCTTACATTACACGCAATCGCGACCTTCCTCGATAGCGTGTGTAGTACGCAATACCGAGTTTCACTAAATGAGATATTATTATAATATTATTATGAACTAGCCTTTAGGAATAGTAATGCCCACTTTTTGAAATTTTACAAATTTTATCTTTCAAAGTGGACTTCATTTTTGGATTCTGAATATCGAAATTAGCTTAGGGTGAAATTTTGGTACTTTTCGGATAACTTTCATATTCCGATGAATAGTGAAAATTACTAAATTTTAATTAAAAACAAATTTTTTAATCGAAATAATTAATACTGATAAATTATTAATTTGAGTGGTTTTAAAGTATATTTAGAATATATTTTGACAATTTAATACAATTTGGGTCATTGGATGTAATTTCACATTTAAACCAGACATAAACAAGTGTCAATCTTTTGATAGTTATTATCTTTTAAGAACACGCTATTTGTTTTGACGATGGGAATTAATTAATGAAACTGATATGTTTTGAATTTGGTAAAATAGACATCAATTTTGAATTCATAATATCAAATATAGCTTAGGCCTAATTTTTGGTATTTTTCTGGAAACTTTTATTTTTTATGAATAGTGAAACCACTAAGTGGTAGTTAAAAAACTAAATTTTTCATAAAACTTAATTTTACCACTTATGTGAGTGGAATTTTGAAAATTTGAGAGACACGGTTAATATCAAGGACTAAAATGTGGTTCAATGAGATGAAAATAATTTTTTTGTGAATAGTAACTTTTTACTTTTTTACCACGGTTAAAAGTAAATAGGGTAATTAAGGGTAAAAATGATATTATTATTACACTAACACATGTCTTAATTCTATTGGAGAAGTGTTATTCTGCCAAAAACAACTTTAGGAATAAAATATGACCATTTAGGCCCACTTAGATTAGATTAGGTCATTTATCATTAATTTACTTAAAGAAGGGTTAAAATAGTTAAAATCAAAGTTTAATAACTAAATCATTTTTAATATAGAGTTATACATAAGATAAATTCAACTATAAATATTCATTAGAGATATAAAAATATTTCCTACATAATGGAATTTTATTTATAATTTTTATACTTAAAATAATTTAATTTATTTATGACACAATGATGATGGAGTAATTATCTTGTTAATGAAATATTGACATAATTGATGTTATAAATACCCAAATAAATGTAATTTGAGACTTTTTATGAATTACAATAATTTTCTATGTTAATATGAGATGTTAGTATTGATTTAATTAACTTTTTTCGAACTAATAATTCTGTTATGATTTTCACAAAAATCCATTACCAAATAGTGTCAAAATTGACATAAAATAGTTTTTAAAACAAATATTATATTATTAATTGTTATTATTTTCCTAAAAATCTATGGTTAGACCAAGAAACTTATATAATGATAGGTGTATCATTAATGTACCACTTGGGGGTCGTTTGAATGTATATGGTAAGTTTATTAACTATATAATACAAAAATACAAAGTGACATGGTAAATGCCAATATAATTAACTAAGAGTTAAAACTAAAAGATAAGAGGTAATGTCTGTTACCGATTCTAGAGGTCCTGGTCTTCTCCAAAGACCAATTTTATTTCCCTAAGAGGAGGTCTCAAAGAGGTGCTTCAAAGAAGAGGTAATGTCCATTACCGATTCTTTCAACTTTATTTCTTCTTCCACTTCTTCTTCTTTAGTTGTTTAATTATGAAGTAATAACATCAGTATCAATCATATAATTATATGTTATTATAAGTATGAAACAACCATATTTCACCATCTATCCATCCTACGGAAAATGAAATCACCGCGCGTGCGTACGTACGGAATACCGTCTTCACGCCGTGGTGTAATCTATTTTCCACCACCACCATACTTGGATGAGTATAATGGTGAAAGTAATGAATATATATTATTATTGTAAAGTTATATTGATTCTTTAATATTATAAATACACTTTAATACAATTCCACGACCATTGGAATGATATCATCGCTCGTGCGTACGTACGGACTACCGTCTCCACGATGTGATGAGATTCACTCTCCTTGTTAACCATTCAAGAATGATTATAAAGTATATATAAAAAGTAATCATGAAATATATGACATTATAATTCTACTGGATTTATGTATATATATATTTATGTCATCTACTTAATTCCATTCAATTCAATAAGGAAACGAAAACAACGTTTATGCGTACGTACGGCCTACCGTCTCCATGAACGGTGTATTTCATTCCATTTATCGATCTATTATATATATGTATATTCTGAATATATATTATATATAAATCATGTTTTACATTATGGATGTAATTAATCATGATCTAAGTAATCATATGAATAATTACAAGTAAAAACACGAACGACAGATGAAACAATTTTACACAAAACGCTACTTTAACATGAATTTACAAAAGAACATGTAATATAAATTCATAAGTGAACCATATATGATATAATATCAATGAATATGATTCTGTAATAAGTCAATGACATTATTTAAATCATTATACATGAGGTTTGGATATGTACGAAGCATATCAGACCTAAGGTACGGGATAACTTTTCCAATCTTGTTCTTATCCGAGATTGTTTATTCGAAAGTATTTACTGGGGTTATTGTTCTCATCCATGTCCATGTTTCCTAAAAATGGTTCCATATATTTTTAATGTCCTTTTTACCCATTTTTGACTTTTACTACATGGTATGTATGGAATCTTTCTTTTACGAGGTACTTTTTTACTTTTCCAGAAAAAGTACGAGAAGAATGTTTTTTAACTTATACGACACAAACAGATTTTTATAGTTTTATAAAGACTTATTTTCATGAAGCTTACTCCAAAAGATTTCATGACTATTTCCAAAAAAACCTCTTTATTTCAAAATTGCAGGACGTTTTGTGAAAAGAAATTGATTTTGAAGAAGAAAGGATATTTTCCTCAAGAATTCATTTCAAGTGTTTTATCAAAACCATTTTTTCATCTAAGATGACATTATTTCATATGTGTATAGTATAATGTCTCTATGATTTACATGGTTTCACTTTTATTATTATAAAATGATATCCATTACTTTTATATGGATTATGTGATGATGGGATGATGTTTATGAAACCCATTTTTATTCGTTGGGTTGTTATGAATGATCTATGTTTATTTTGTGGCACAAAAAAGAATGATTTAATTATGAGATGGGTGGGACCTATATCTCCCTACAATGAATTGGGTAAAGATTTATATCTCATGAGATAGACATGGCTGGAACGGTAAGTTAATCCAGTTCAGTATTACAGGACTGGAACGAGGAGTGAACTCGATTCAGAAAGGAACTTTGTCCATTAAAATGGTCTTGGAAGCAATGCCTTGGCTACAATGGAAATCATTACATGTTCTTAATGGATGCCACAATTACATGTTTTATTCCCATTCTATTTTATCATGATTTATGTTCCATTATGATCTATGCCTTATGTACTTCCATGTTTTATGTCGTTGCTCATGATTTTGATGTTTAAACATTATGTTCATGTTTTTAATTTCAAATGTGTATGGTATGTTTTATTTTATCCATGCTTACCCTAACTAAGAATTCGAGCTCACCATTTTTATGTTTTATTTTCCCCTAGGATTAAAAGAATGGTTTTAGGTAAGGAAACAAAAAGTGGAAGATCTTTATGGGAGATGTTGAAGATCTTTCACCATGATTAGAAGATTACGTTCCAAGTTTCCAAAGACACTGAACTATTACGGTCCTTGTGTGTCTGTTTTTGTTATTTATTAAGTATTCCGGAAAAGTAATTTAATATCTATGTACGTCAAGCTTCAGGTCTCTACAAGGACACACTTGTAATTTCTTTCTGGATTAAAATATATTAATGTATTTGAAAACAATGGATCCAAAATGTACCATTTAGGATTATTATATGTGATAGGGTTTTAAAAAATTCAATCTAAATAATTGGAATAATTTAATTTTATAATTAACCTAAAAAACATGAAAAATTAGATTTTCCATTTTTTTATTAAGTTTAAAAAATATTTTAGTCCAAAATCCAACAAAAAATTGATACAAAGGACCTTAATTATTTTATTGATAATATTAATGAACAAAATTTACATTAAAACCATTTTAAAACAACATCTATCTGAGTAAATGCTTGAAATGTGAAGATAGTGGTCAATACAAATAAGTATTTTCACTATTCATTGAAAAATAATTCTATTCTGAAAATTCTAGAAAATTTAGTCTAAGATAATTTTAGCCCATTTCTTTCAAAAATTAATTTTATTTTTTAAGATATATTTTATAAACGTTTTATAAATTAATTATATTATTTTCTCACAAAAATTAATAAAACCCATTTTTGAGTAAAAATTTATTTTGGATGTATTAAATGAATTTACTAATAATTGAGTACCGTTTTATAAATAGATTTTATTTATCTATAAAATCAATTTATATTTTTAAAAATTTGGTTATTCCTTTTTATATTTCTTATTTAATAGCTAGTTTATAATGGTATACTATAATATCATTCTTTTAGACTTGAGGTTAAATGTACCACACACTACGAGATGAAATTAAATTTATTTAGAGAGAAATATATCATAAAATATAACAGTGTTACATTATTCCCACCTTAAAATGAGTTTCACCCTTAAATTAAATCACTTAAATTCAAATAAATGAGGCCCTCTTTACCTAATCATATCCCCATGTTCCCAAGTAGTTTCAATGAATTTCTAATTCCTCTTGATAATGTTAAATATGTGAGTAGTCGTATTCCTAAGTGATTTATCTCTACGATTGAGGATTTATGATGGGTTTTCATCATCGGGAAGATCATGATCTAGTTTTAAAACCACTATGTTTAGATCATGTGAAGGATCAAGTATGTACTTCCCCAGGAGAGATACATGGAACACTTCTTGAACTTGAGCGAGGTTCGGTGGAAGCGTTAAGAGATAATCTACCATCCCTACTTGATCAGGAATATCTAATTAGATAATATACCTATGGATGAAATTTCCATTATTTTTTAATCTCATAACTATATTCATGAGAAAAATTCAAATGATTTTTTTCTCAATAACTTTTAATTCTAGAGTTTTCCTATGATTTTTAGTATAATTCTTTTTGACGACTCTTAGCTGACTTGATGAGGTTCTGAATGGATATGACATTCTTTTCCATTTACACGCCTAACTCAGGTCCCAATATATTTTTTTCTAAAACTTCAACACAAAATCTTATAGTTCTACACATATTTCTACAGAATGGTTCATATGGATCTATATGAATTCTCGATATAGAGCTATTATTGTATAAAAAATTTACTGGAGGATGATGTCGATCCCAACCACCTTTGAAATCCATAAAATAAGATCTCATCCTATTGTATAGGGTTGAATCGGTTTCTTAGATTGAACATATTTATGAGGATGATATGTTGTATTAAAACACAAAACTAAATCTCTAGATTTCTAAATAATTTATCATAACATTGAGTTAAACAGTAGATCAAGGTTAGAGATAATATAGTGTGGTAATCCATACAACCTTATCACTAAATTTATATTTATTCTGGAAATATGACCATGAGATACATATTATATGATAAAAATTTAGTTTTATGACTTCATAAGGCGATCAAATACTAACCAAATAACATTATGGACTTTAGAAATTTTGGAGAGTATGCTGAGAAAATCGACTGCATTCTGGTATGGGTAATGGTTGTAACATCCCTGTAGACTTATATCTCTCATCCTTAACTTAAATTCATACCAGTCACCACGATTCACACATTGCAATATCTCTTTTCATGTCATGCCACTAGAAATACACTTTCAGGTATCTATACATGTTCATACTTCCTCAATTAATAGAGAAGGATAAACTATATATTCAAGAAAAAATCTTTCTAAAAAGCTTGTAACAACCCGAGAATTTATGAAAAATATTCTTTTTAATTTTATTAATGTCTTGTGTTGTACGCTACACCAAAAGAAGCTTTCACAACACACCTTCTTGACTTGCCTTGCATTACACGCAATCACGACCTTCCTCGATAGCGTGTGTAATACGCAATACCGAGTTTCACTAAACAATGATATGGTATTAAAATAATATTAAAACTAGCCGTTATGAATAGTAATAACAACTTTTTAAAATTATGTAAATCTTATTTTTCAAAGTGAACTTCATTTTTGGATTCGGAGTATCGAATTTAGCCTAAGGTGAAATTTTGGTACATTTCGGATAACTTTCATATTCTGATGAATAGTGAAAATTACTAAATTTTAGTTAAAAACAACTTTTTCAATCGAAATAATTAATAGTGATAAATTATTAATTTGAGTGGTTTTAAAGTATATTTAGAATATATTTTTACAATTTAATACAATGTTGGTCATTGGATGTATTTTCACATTTAAACTAGACATAAACAAGCGTCAATCTTTTGATAGATATTGTTTCTTAAAAAACACGTTATTTGTTTTAACAGCGGGATTTAATTATAAAATTAATTAATGCAACTTTTATGTTATGAATTTGGTAAAATAGACTTCATTTTTGAATTCGGAATATGAAATATAGCTTGGGATGAAATTTTGGCATTGTTCTGAAAAACATCAATTTTTGATGAATAGTGAAACTACTAAGTGGTAGGTTAAAAACTGAATTTTGCATAAAACTTAATTTTACCGCTTCTGTGAATGGAATTTCGAAAATCCGAGAGACACGGTTAATATCAAGGACTAAAATGTGGTTCAATGAGATGAAAATAATTTTTTGGTGAATAGTAACTTTTTACTTTTTTTACCGTGGTTAATAGTAAATAGGGTAACTAAGGGTAAATATGATATTACTATTACCCTAACACATGTCCTAATTCCATTGGACAAGTGTAATTCGACCAGAAACAAACTTAGGAATAAAATATGACCATTTAGGCCCACTTGGATTAGATTAGGACATTTATTATTAATTTATTTAAAGAAGGGTTAAAATAGTTAAAATCAAAGTTTAATAAGTAAATCATTTTTAATATGGGGTTATACATAAGATAAATTCGATTGTAAATATTCATTAGAAAGCTATAAAGATTTCCTACATGATGGTAGTTTAGTTTTAATTTTTAGACATCAAATAAGTTAATTTATTTATGACACAACGATGATGCAGTAATTATCTTTTTAATGAAATATTGACATAATTGATGTTATAAGCACCAAAATAAATGTAATTTGAGATTTTTTATGAATTCCACTAATTTTCTAGGTTACTATGATATATTAATGTTGATATAATCAACTTGGTTCGAACATTTAATTCTGTTATGACTTTGACAAAAATCATATATCAAATAGTGTCAAAATTGACACAAAATAGTTTTTAAATCAAATATTATATTATTAATTGTTATTTTATTCCTAAAAATCTAAGGTTCGGCAAAATGACTTAGATAAGGATATATATATTAATAATAAACAATTTGGGGTTCTTTTGGCATGTTATAGTAAGTGTATTAACCATATAGTGAAAGAAAACAAAAAGACACGGTAAAAGTTAAATTATTTAACTTAGAGTTAAATCTAATTGATAAGGTTAAAATAATATCCTAAACTTGTCTAAATTCTATTTGTTGATAGGATTTCGACCCATCCCCACTTTAGCTTAGAAATAAGACCCTTTGGAACCATTATAAACCGATTTTGACTTTAATATAAAATAATATTTTGAGGTATTCCTAAGGTGCCCCTCTCCTCCCTTATAAAAGGACACCTCCTCCCCCTCCTCCTCACACCAATTTGAGCACTCAAGCTCGGCCAAACCCTGCCATTTTCCCTTCTCCACTTCCCTAGAATAATCCTAGAGGTCCTGGGCTTCTCCAAAGACCAATCTTAGTTCCTTAAGTGGAGGATTCAAAAAGGCGTTCCAAAGAAGAGGTAATATCCATTACCGATCTTTTCAATTTCTTTCTTCTTCAACTTCTTCTTCTTTAGTTGTTTCATGATAAAGTAATAACATCAGTATTACTTACATACTGATATGTTATTATAAATATGAAACAACCCTAATTCACCTTCTATCCATCCTACGGAAAAATGAAATCACCGCGCGTGCGTACGTACGGAATACCGTCTCCACGCCGTGGTGTAATCTATTTTCCACCACCACCTTACATGGATGGGTATAATGGTGTAAAGAATAACTATACATAGTTATTACAACATCATATTGATTCTGATATATTGTATAATCCACTCCAATTCAATTCAATATTTATAGAAATGATATCATCGCTCGTGCGTACGTACGGAATACCGTCTCCACGACGCGATGAGATTCATTCTCCATGTTAACCATTTAAGAATGATTATAATGTATATATAAGAAATAATAATGAAATATATGAAATTATAAAGCTACTGGATTTATGTATATATATACATATGTATGTCATCTACTTACTTCCATTTCAAGACAATAAGGAAAGGAAAACAGCGTTCATGCGTACGTACGGACTACCGTCTCCATGAACGGTGTTTTTCATTTTATTTATCTACCTATTATATATATATATATACTGAATATATATGATATATAAATCATATTTTATATTCTGGAAGTAAGTAAATCATGATATAAGTAATAATGATGTCAAGAACAACAAGTCAAAACACCTACGATAAATGAAACGATTTTACCCAAAACGCTTCTTTAACATGGAATTTACAAAAGAACGGGTAATATAATGTCATAAGCGAACCATATATGATATCATAACAATGAATATGATTCTGTAATAAGTCAATAACATGATTTAAATCATTATACAGGAGGTTCGGACACTTACAAAGCAAGTCGGACCTAAGGTAAGGGAAATATCACAATCTCATTTTTATCCGAGATTGTTTATTCGTAAGTATTTACTGAGGTGTATTTTATCATCCACATCCATGTTCCTTCAATATGTAATATTGTTTCCATCCACTTACAATAGTTTAAATCCAATTTTACTCTTCGGTGAGTTTTTTGTAAAGAATATGAAAGGAATCTTTTGTCGCTTTTTTTCATACGAGGTACTTTTTGACTTTTCCGACAAAAGTACGAAGAATGTTTTTTTAACTTAAACGACACGAACGGATTTTTACGGTTTTATAAAGACTTATTTTCATGAACCTTCCTCCAAAATATTTCATGAATATTTTCAATAAAATCTTTTTCTTTTAAAATTGCATGATGTTTTGTGAAAAGAAATTGATTTTGAAGAAGAAAGGATATTTTCCTCAAGAATTCAATTCAATTGTTTTATCAAAATTATTTTCCATCTAAGATAATAAAGGGTTATGTTTCTATCCATATTTTTACATTGATTTGACTATGTTGTGATGGAATTATGTTTATGAATTCCTTTATCTTATATGAATGGTTTTATGATGTCATGTTGTTTAAGAATTCCATTTTTGTTACATAGGTTATGCAATGATTTATGATTTATGATTTTGTGGCACACATAAGAAAGGATTCATTAAGAGATGGGTGGGACCTATATCTCCCTCCAATGCATTGGGTAAAGATTTCATATCTCATGAGATAGACATGGCTGGAATGGTAGGTTATACCGGTTCAGTGAAACAGGACTGAAACGAGGATTACTCGATTCAGAAAGGGACTTTGTCCACTAAGATAGTCTTGGCAATGAGTCTTGACTAACAAGAAATGATTCTATATGATTATGTGTGTATGCCACAATGAGTAATGTTTTAAGTTATGATTTCATTTTCAATTCTATGATTTATCCCATGTTATGATATTATGAGCTCTTTTGCAGGTTAAGATTTCCAAAAGCTATGTTCTTATGTATATGATGTGATTGATATTTCTTTTGTTTACCCTTACTGAGCATTTGAGCTCACCCTTTTATGTTTTCTTTTCCCCAGGATATAAAGAAAGGTTTTAGGTAAAAAAAAAGGGATGACCTTTATGGGAGATATTGAAGAACTTTCACCACGATTAGAAGATTATGTTCTGAGTTTCCAAAGACACTAAACTATTACGATCCTTTAGTGTGTGTTTTTGTTATGTACTAAGTATTCCGCAAATGTAATGTAATGTCCATGTACGTCAGGCTACGGGTCTCTACAGTTGGTATCAGAGGAAAGGTTTAGTCAACCTTTGGAAACTAGGATGCGAAAACGTTAGTGAGATCCCTAGAGATATTTCTAAGGTATGTCTAGGGATGCCCCTAAGGATAAGTATACGTATAGGATATAGTTCTAGAACTATGGTAACGATATTAGATTAAACCAAAGATGATAGATATTTAAGTTACTCCCCCTTTATTACGATTTTTGCATCTAACACTATTCTGTTTGGGTTTTAGAAAATGGCTGGAAACAAGATGATTCACAATAATGGAGGATATGATGGACAATGGAATGATATTCTTCATGAGCAACCAAATGAAATGGGATTTGGATGTCCAAACATCATTATTTTGCCAAATCAGCAATCTCACAATATGATCAATAAAGTAAAATTTGGTAAGTTTCCTGACTCGACTAATAAGAGAAAGATGGAGTTCCATGATGATCATAGAGGAAAGAAAGTTCAATTTCCCCTATGTAAATCATGTGGGAAGAGGCATCAAGGAGAATGTTTCAAGGGAACTGGAAGATGTTTTGGGTGTGGAAAAGAAGGACACAAAGCAAGTAAGTGCAAAGGAAAAGGGTCGGTTAACACCATGGATGAGGATAATGGTATTGCTACGACATCAAAAATGGTTAAGTGTTTTAAATGTGGAATGTATGGGCATTATGCAAACAAATGCCGTAAGGGAAAGTCTCATGAAGAGAATCAGTATGGTCATATGGGTAGTATTTATGTGGATGATGATGAAGAGACTACAAATGATATGTGAGATGAAAGAATTGTTGAAGCTCGGTCAATGGTTTAAGAATGTTGTGGAATGATTACATGTTTATCATGTGTAATGTTGTATAAGAAATCTCATGGTACTATGGAATAAAGAGACATCTGAGGATTGTTACACTGTTGTCTTTCCTTGAGTTATGAAAGTGTATGATTAATGGTACCACTATCCATGAAAGGTTATTCAGATATTTTTGGAATGTAGATGATATGCGCATAATGAAGGGATAAGGAGAAAATTAAATGTTTGATAGTATTCATGAGCTCATGATTGATATAAGGACTAAGTGATATCATGGTTTGAGTATATAGAATTTTGAGGATTTTGGTATATGGAAAGTATTAACTTTTAACTACATTCATGTTTTCACTAAGGTATTCAAGAGAATACACGATTAAGGACTTTGAATGTTTGGAATGTAACCAACAAGACATATCTTATGATATGTGGGGATAAACGACAGTATTAAATCTCTGGTAATCGTTGTCACTATATTATGAGAGTGGACTGCAGTATTATGTATAAGCCTAAAGATTAGACTGGATTATGTTGGACATAAGTTAGTATTGTTTAAGGATAGAATATTTTCGATATTATTGATGGGATGTTATAGTAACGTAGTTTTAGAAAAAGGGACAACCTGCAGGACGGGCGACAGCCCATCGCTTCGGACAAGGCTGTAGGAATTGAACCCACAACCGAAGTGCGACTGGCCTTTATCGCCTACCACTGACCTACAGGAAGTCCCTGTTTAGTAGAAACTAGTTTTATTATATTAATCAGTATGATATATGAAGTATAAGTCCATTTTAGGAACCATATATGATTAATCTCACTATAGATCGATTTATGAATATATTTTTTGCTAACCTTTTGTTTGAGACAGATGGAATGACCCGTCATTCTATCACATGATCTGCTAACACTTCACGAATAACAAATTCAACTTCATTTATTTAAGATATGAAGTGGAAATTGTTCAAGGCACGAACAACAGTGATATTGTATCAAAATAAAGTAATTATTTATTCTAATTCAAATTTTCAACTTTAGGGAAATGATCTTGAAAACCAAAAATGTTGTCCTAGTGATCTTATACCTGATGAATCAGATGGTACCTTAGATCGTCACAAATTTATGGATTTGTGATTACTGGCTTTTCCATAGCCATGTTCTCTACCACTCTCCATCAGAACATGATGGTTAGATTTCTCTTCCATATCCATATTTTCACCTATGTGGAAACCCAGTGATTAGTTTATTTGGGTAATCGTTACATTTCATACTTTAGTTTTTAAAGCCAAGTTTTGGTATTCCCTTTTACGATGTGGGTTTCTATTAAAGAAACTTTCGAATAGTAAACCATTTATAATCCCGACGAATTTCGAGGGCGAAATTCATTTTAAGGGGGGTAGAATGTAACAACCCGAGAATTTATGAAAAATATTCTTTTTAATTTTATTAATGTCTTGTGTTGTACGCTACACCAAAAGAAGCTTGCACAACACACCTTCTTGACTTGCCTTGCATTACACGCAATCACGACCTTCCTCGATAGCGTGTGTAATACGCAATACCGAGTTTCACTAAACAATGATATGGTATTAAAATAATATTAAAACTAGCCGTTATGAATAGTAATAACAACTTTTTAAAATTATGTAAATCTTATTTTTCAAAGTGAACTTCATTTTTGGATTCGGAGTATCGAATTTAGCCTAAGGTGAAATTTTGGTACATTTCGGATAACTTTCATATTCTGATGAATAGTGAAAATTACTAAATTTTAGTTAAAAACAACTTTTTCAATCGAAATAATTAATAGTGATAAATTATTAATTTGAGTGGTTTTAAAGTATATTTAGAATATATTTTTACAATTTAATACAATGTTGGTCATTGGATGTATTTTCACATTTAAACTAGACATAAACAAGTGTCAATCTTTTGATAGATATTGTTTCTTAAAAAACACGCTATTTGTTTTAACAGCGGGATTTAATTATAAAATTAATTAATGCAACTTTTATGTTATGAATTTGGTAAAATAGACTTCATTTTTGAATTCGGAATATGAAATATAGCTTGGGATGAAATTTTGGCATTGTTCTGAAAAACATCAATTTTTGATGAATAGTGAAACTACTAAGTGGTAGGTTAAAAACTGAATTTTGCATAAAACTTAATTTTACCGCTTCTGTGAATGGAATTTCGAAAATCCGAGAGAAACGGTTAATATCAAGGACTAAAATGTGGTTCAATGAGATGAAAATAATTTTTTGGTGAATAGTAACTTTTTACTTTTTTTACCGTGGTTAATAGTAAATAGGGTAACTAAGGGTAAATATGATATTACTATTACCCTAACACATGTCCTAATTCCATTGGACAAGTGTAATTCGACCGGAAACAAACTTAGGAATAAAATATGACCATTTAGGCCCACTTGGATTAGATTACGACATTTATTATTAATTTATTTAAAGAAGGGTTAAAATAGTTAAAATCAAAGTTTAATAAGTAAATCATTTTTAATATGGGGTTATACATAAGATAAATTCGATTGTAAATATTAATTAGAAAGCTATAAAGATTTCCTACATGATGGTATTTTAGTATTAATTTTTAGACATCAAATAAGTTAATTTATTTATGACACAACGATGATGCAGTAATTATCTTTTTAATGAAATATTGACATAATTGATGTTATAAGCACCAAAATAAATGTAATTTGAGATTTTTTATGAATTCCACTAATTTTCTAGGTTACTATGATATATTAATGTTGATTTAATCAACTTGGTTCGAACATTTAATTCTGTTATGACTTTGACAAAAATCATATATCAAATAGTGTCAAAATTGACACAAAATAGTTTTTAAATCAAATATTATATTATTAATTGTTATTTTATTCCTAAAAATCTAAGGTTCGGCCAAATGACTTAGATAAGGATATATATATTAATAATAAACAATTTGGGGTTCTTTTGGCATGTTATAGTAAGTGTATTAACCATATAGTGAAAGAAAACAAAAAGACACGGTAAAAGTTAAATTATTTAACTTAGAGTTAAATCTAATTGATAAGGTTAAAATAATATCCTAAATTTGTCTAAATTCTATTGGTTGATAGGATTTCGACCCATCCCCACTTTAGCTTAGAAATAAGACCCTTTGGAACCATTATAAACCGATTTTGACTTTAATATAAAATAATATTTTGAGGTATTCCTAAGGTGCCCCTCTCCTCCCTTATAAAAGGACACCTCCTCCCCCTCCTCCTCACACCAATTTGAGCACTCAAGCTCGGCCAACCCCTGCCATTTTCCCTTCTCCACTTCCCTAGAATAATCCTAGAGGTCCTGGTCTTCTCCAAAGACCAATCTTAGTTCCTTAAGTGGAGGATTCAAAAAGGCGTTCCAAAGAAGAGGTAATATCCATTACCGATCTTTTCAATTTCTTTCTTCTTCAACTTCTTCTTCTTTAGTTGTTTCATGATAAAGTAATAACATCAGTATTACTTACATACTGATATGTTATTATAAATATGAAACAACCCTAATTCACCTTCTATCCATCCTACGGAAAAATGAAATCACCGCGCGTGCGTACGTACGGAATACCGTCTCCACGCCGTGGTGTAATCTATTTTCCACCACCACCTTACATGGATGGGTATAATGGTGTAAAGAATAACTATACATAGTTATTACAACATCATATTGATTCTGATATATTGTATAATCCACTCCAATTCAATTCAATATTTATAGAAATGATATCATCGCTCGTGCGTACGTACGGAATACCGTCTCCACGACGCGATGAGATTCATTCTCCATGTTAACCATTTAAGAATGATTATAATGTATATATAAGAAATAATAATGAAATATATGAAATTATAAAGCTACTGGATTTATGTATATATATACATATGTATGTCATCTACTTACTTCCATTTCAAGACAATAAGGAAAGGAAAACAGCGTTCATGCATACGTACGGACTACCGTCTCCATGAACGGTGTTTTTCATTTTATTTATCTACCTATTATATATATATATACTGAATATATATGATATATAAATCATATTTTATATTCTGGAAGTAAGTAAATCATGATATAAGTAATAATGATGTCAAGAACAACAAGTCAAAACACCTACGATAAATGAAACGATTTTACCCAAAACGCTTCTTTAACATGGAATTTACAAAAGAACGGGTAATATAATGTCATAAGCGAACCATATATGATATCATAACAATGAATATGATTCTGTAATAAGTCAATAACATGATTTAAATCATTATACAGGAGGTTCGGACACTTACAAAGCAAGTCGGACCTAAGGTAAGGGAAATATCACAATCTCATTTTTATCCGAGATTGTTTATTCGTAAGTATTTACTGGGGTGTATTTTATCATCCACATCCATGTTCCTTCAATATGTAATATTGTTTCCATCCACTTACAATAGTTTAAATCCAATTTTACTCTTCGGTGAGTTTTTTGTAAAGAATATGAAAGGAATCTTTTGTCGCTTTTCTTCATACGAGGTACTTTTTGACTTTTCCGACAAAAGTACGAAGAATGTTTTTTTAACTTAAACGACACGAACGGATTTTTACGGTTTTATAAAGACTTATTTTCATGAACCTTCCTCCAAAATATTTCATGAATATTTTCAATAAAATCTTTTTCTTTTAAAATTGCATGATGTTTTGTGAAAAGAAATTGATTTTGAAGAAGAAAGGATATTTTCCTCAAGAATTCAATTCAATTGTTTTATCAAAATTATTTTCCATCTAAGATAATAAAGGGTTATGTTTCTATCCATATTTTTACATTGATTTGACTATGTTGTGATGGAATTATGTTTATGAATTCCTTTATCTTATATGAATGGTTTTATGATGTCATGTTGTTTAAGAATTCCATTTTTGTTACATAGGTTATGCAATGATTTATGATTTATGATTTTGTGGCACACATAAGAAAGGATTCATTAAGAGATGGGTGGGACCTATATCTCCCTCCAATGCATTGGGTAAAGATTTCATATCTCATGAGATAGACATGGCTGGAATGGTAGGTTATACCGGTTCAGTGAAACAGGACTGAAACGAGGATTACTCGATTCAGAAAGGGACTTTGTCCACTAAGATAGTCTTGGAAATGAGTCTTGACTAACAAGAAATGATTCTCTATGATTATGTGTGTATGCCACAATGAGTAATGTTTTAAGTTATTATTTCATTTTCAATTCTATGATTTATCCCATGTTATGATATTATGAGCTCTTTTGCAGGTTAAGATTTCCAAAAGCTATGTTCTTATGTATATGATGTGATTGATATTTCTTTTGTTTACCCTTACTGAGCATTTGAGCTCACCCTTTTATGTTTTCTTTTCCCCAGGATATAAAGAAAGGTTTTAGGTAAAAAAAAAGGGATGACCTTTATGGGAGATATTGAAGAACTTTCACCACGATTAGAAGATTACGTTCTGAGTTTCCAAAGACACTAAACTATTACGATCCTTTAGTGTGTGTTTTTGTTATGTACTAAGTATTCCGCAAATGTAATGTAATGTCCATGTACGTCAGGCTACGGGTCTCTACAAAGCTAGTATGGATAGGTGAGATACATGGATCTTGAAACTTATCATTCCATAAAATTCTAGGTTGAACTCATGAACATTTTCACCTTATTTTGTATCTAAAAATGTGCATTCTACAACTATTTTATCTTCTCTTGGATATACGGTTGAACACTCATTTGAGAAATATAATATTTATGCCATTTCTGTAATATTTTCATATCCATCCTCTGGAAATCTGTAAATATTGTATCTTTTGTGATCCTAATCATATATTAAGTTTCACTATCCTCTTAACTTAGAGCATCTTCACCCATATTCTCTTTCTCAGGGTGGTAATCTGTTGATAATTCATAATATTTAATAAACTACAACTAGTTTCCCTCGCACATATTCAACTATTTCTGGCTACATATATAATATAAATTTTAATGATCAATATATATGTTATACCTTTTTCGATAAATATAATCCCTCCATATATTTAATAAAAAAAATATCATCGGTAACACCAAATAATGAGTTGCATATTTATGCTAATGAACCTCCAATTTTCATGAGGAATATTCCATCACTGTATCATTATGCATGAGGATATATCCCAATCTCAGTGTTGATGAATCTCTAATAATCACAAACCCTTCTCCACTATAGGTTTATATAAGCACATGTGCACTGGATAAACTTCTCTTCTATTACCTGAAATTTTCCACATATTTATCTATTCAAAGGAACCTGAATCCCTTCCTTGTTAACTTGGAGAGTGGATTAGATAGTCAACATAAATTCTCTACCATGAATCGATAATATCCATCCAAACCCAGAAAACTACAGATCTCAGTCATAGTCGTTCTTCTAGACCAATGTTTAAAAACTTATATCTTTGGTGGTACCATCGATACACTCGTTCATGAGATTATATGACCAAAACTGATTTTTAGAAAAAATTCAAACATACTGAATTTTGTATACAAATTATCCATCCTTAGGGTCTATAGTATAATCCTGAATTGATCTTCATGATATTTCTTGATCATTGAATATATAAGAATAATTTAAATAAGAAATCCAAAAACTGATCAATGTATTATATAAATTCTCTATTTATTAAATCTATAAAGATATTTTATTAATTATTAAGGCCAAATGGCATCACTATAAATCCATTGTGTATATACCATGAACAAAAGGCTATATTTGGCATGTTTTCACTTTTGAAACTCTACTGATACTTTCTATATTGCATATTAATCATGGAAAAAATATTTTACTCCAAGTAATTGAACTATAAAATCATCAATACAATGAAAATATAATTATGATCGATCGTGATATTGTTAAGGTTTCAATAATAAATGCAGATACTAATTGATATATGTATCTTCTTAACAAAAAGAATAGGTGGACCCTATTTTGACACCCTATGATGAATGAATCAGTTAGCAATATTTTCCTGGAGTTTCTTCTTCAATTCCTATAACTCAATCAGGGCCATTGTATAAATAGTTTATGAAAGTGACATAACACCACGTATGAGTTTTATTTATAACTCAACATCATTATTTCATGGAACAGTTCGAAAATATTCCAGAAAAACATAATTTATTTTCTATAACATGCAAATTTTCAATGTTAATTTTCTCCTCAAATTTTGGAGATAAATACCCATTTTGAATGTGAATCAAGACTATATAATGGATGAAAATTCTAATCGATTATTTTATTTATCCTCAAACTGATATAAAATCATATATTATGTTGAAATATAAAATATTAATTTCCTACCATGTATAGTGATATGGTATTTCAACAAAAAAATATATTCAGGGACCAAAATAACATTAAATTCTACTAGATAGAGTGGAAGGTAATTGTAGATCTGGACACTACGTTATCAAACCCCACATCATAAATAGTTACCATGTGATATTTCTATTTTAATATCAGCTTAAGATTTTTTTGACTTTGAGCATCATCATTAACCTTCAAATTCAATAATCAGTTTCTATAAATCCTATAATTGTTACATTTAAAACATTAGATTATTGGTGGTGCATCCTATTGATCCTATGTATTATTCCCTTTATTGAAAGGTCACTTCAAAACACACCTAGATTAATTTTTTACAATTACCTTATTTTCCAAATTTAAAACATTAAACTAACTTCATAAGACAATTTCATTCATGTTTCTTTCCCCACTTTGAGTATAAATGAAAAATAATCATATTCCCTCCATGATTTGTATTGTTTGAATTTACTTTAAATTCCACCATAATTTTCTTATCAGAAACATGAGATTAGTGATTAATTATGAAATATATTTTACCTTGAAATCATATAAAATTATATCTTCATAGATATTTAATTCACTTATGGATAATTCCCTTTGGAGACATAGTTTTAGGCTACTCAAGAATCATTCAATAATACATTTATGTTTGTTAATAATACTTGGATCATACATCAAATATCTTGTAAAATTTTCCTCATTGGTACTAATGAATTCATGACAACTCTTATTTATATCATATAATTACTTCTCTATTTTCATTTAAATAATATGAAGAATGTACTAATTGAAAAAGAATATCCTAAACATATCCAACTATATGGTTTAAATTTATTTTTTTAGCCTCAGGTTCTTGATAAGAGTCCATAATTAATCTTCTACACCTTCTAATTGATAAACAACCAAAACAAAATTTTCATGTTCCAAGAATTGGATAAAATGAAATATCATCTTAGTGGAACTGACTTATTTATCGGTGATAAGAGGATCAACATAGCCACTAATAGAAGGTGGATGTTTCCTCATAAATGACTCAATTGAAAATTTATCCTCCTTTGGTCATTTGGAAGCCAATTATGATTTATAGTTTGAGAAGTTTTATAAAAATAGAAAAACATATTTTTCATTCGATCCCTCATAATACATGGTTACTTAAGAGGAAAATCATTAAATTGTCTATCACATTCAGAATTAATAAGGTTTCTTCTAGTTCCATCCATTTACTAAAACCAAAAGGCATAATATAAGAAAAAATAACCATAGTGGTAAATAATAAAATAATTAAAACAATTTATAAGATGACTGAATCGTGTCAGATTTTTTAAATATTATTCACCACAGCTTAAAACTTGGCTATTTATGAAAATTATCTATACAAATACATAATAATTATTTATAAGGAAAATGTAAATTATCCCACAGATATACCTCAAGATCGACTTACCTGATGTGTAGTCATAGGTATACTCATCATTCACTAATTATGTTCAGGTCAATAAAAAATCCACCCCATTCAGTGTTGTTAGTGATGGGTGTATATGTGCCATAATCACATAAACTTTCTAATATCAAGAAGGTGAAGTTCTTAATATGATAACAAAACTCCTTTCATTACATAAATTATAACTTTCTCATATACATAGGCTTATCCTATAACATCCCCAAACCCACACTCCTAGATCGAGTGCTAAAACCACACAATTTACTTTTTAGCATTGATAATGGTGATGGTGACCCAATTTTCAAAATCCAAAACTTACAAAATAAAATGTAAATATTGGATTAATTACATAACAAAATACTTATTAGGTTTAAAGTTTTAGATAATCTGGAAAGTCTTAATTATAAACAACATCCATTAGTTCAAGAGAGTATCTTTCCAACTAAACCTAGATTTTATAATTTCACAATAATTCACCATCCTAATTCACTTAAATCCCTTTTATAAATAATTTACTTGACATCAATATTGGTGATACACAGAAGAGAAAACAAAATAAGGGTGAGATTAATTTCATATTATAGGTTAAAATAATTATTAATAATTGGATATAATTAATGAGAATAATAAGAGAATAAGTGTATGATGACATAATCAATGTTCATGAGAATCTAATTAGAATATTAATACCCTTAAAAACCATAGATCATCAATCATGAAATATGTCTTAATTCTTTATCAAAGGAAAGATTCATAAGAATCAATAAACACAAGGCTATTTATTTTAATGCTGATCAAATGAATCATTAAAATCCATAGAAAAATAAAATAAAATGTATTGGTGTCTCTAGAAAATTGTATTTATGACCCATTTGAACCATATGTTAGAATTAACTGGATCCCAGTTAAATACACAGGAGAAAACATCCAATAAATCCATCCTTCTAACCATTAAAGACAAGAAATATTACCCTATGCATTGGATCACTAAATAGTAACCACCATCATTTATGTTATAACATGCTCATTCAGTGATATTTTGGATCACCCATATTATTAGATATATTATATTCCCTCAATGCTATATAGGTTCACCCATTGTATAATCTATATCAAGCTCACTCGTTAGCTAAAATAAAGATCAAACTACCATATAAACAATTTCCAAGAACTATATCATAAATAAAGTATATAGAACATTAATATCATTATAAAACTCATAAAAAATCAATTATTCTTTTTGTAACTTGATTAACCCATTCAAAAGAAATGGTTTCCACCACAATCTATTTGAAACACGATTAAGCTATGGAAAAGAAACTCGTTCCTTGAAAATCTGTTTGAAACAATCTAAAAACATATAGAGAAATAATAAGGATGGAATCATTACAAAACATTCTTGGAGTATCATTAGTAAAATCTTGGGTTGTTGATGTCAACGAGTCAAAATAAAATTAAAATATTATTTAAAATATTCTAGAGAAAAATAGCATTTTTTAAATTGAAAATCAATTTTTAAAACTAAAAATTCACAAAAAATTCTGAAAATATATTTCCTTGAAAACAAACCTAGAAAGATTCAAAAAAAAAAATTCAAGAAGGCAGAAAAACCCATTCATGCATTAAATGTTAAAAATTAACATAGTTTTCAGATATTTGGTAAATGGAGTCCAAAGTTACTCATTTGGAAAAATTTAAGAAATTTCCATTTTTAATCCTTTTAAAATATTTAAAAATATCTAGTAAATTATTTTAGAAAATACTTTATGTTTAAAAAATTATATTTTAGAAAACATTTTAGAAAACATGGGAGTTAAAGAGAATGATTCCAGATCTAAAAATGGATACCTGATCGGTATCACTTATAAATGAAATTATTCATGTTTCATTAATAAATAAGGGAGTAAATGAAAATTAAACATGTGAAACCAATTTACTATTGTAACACCCCATCCCCAGTTACTGAAAGGCGGTGCCTTATTACATAACATTGGAATGATATAAGTAATCATGTACCAAAAGAACGATTAGTTTAGTAGCCTTAGAAGTACTAGATACATTCATAAGTATTACATTACATGATGAAGTAAAATTATCAAAAACATTTAGTACCCTTTTGAATACACTTATATCCCTAGCCTATCCTGATAGGTCAACTATAAAATACTTATTCACATCCTGGAGAAAATAATACATTAAAAGGGGTGACCTCAGATGCTCAGTAAACATAACAATATAACAGAAACTTTCATAAATAAGCATAAACATTTAAGGCAATGTCTTAGACTAAACCAAAAGCCTTTTAAACTTAATATTCAGCATAATATGGAAAAGATAAAATCAAATAATTCAATTTACTTATTCACATGGATATTCTACTAGTGGAATAATCACATGCAATATCAATAGCCACTTTTATAATGATGGAATGTATAATGCCATACTTTTATAAACACATAGTCAAGGCCTTGTGCCAAGACTACAAATAAGATGTTTTCAAGGCCTTGTTTCAAGACACTAGTTTGTCTCATGAGACCTACCGATGCATCTAGGAGTAATACCGGGCTCCACCAATCACTTACTAAGTCCAATGCATTACTCATATGAAAAGGTTCAATCATAACATAAACATTCGTATTAAAACTAGCATGTGAAATGTCAATACTTTATCCATAAACCATGAATGGTGTAAAAATAAAATATCCACAGTAAAAATATCCCAAAACCTTAAATACAATATGGAAGTTTTGAATCACAAAAAATAAACTTCAAACAAGCTTAAAATCCATCAATGGATGTTGACATAGATGAAATCAAAATCCTTTTTTGAGAAATATCTCTTTCTATTTTGAAATCATTTAAAAACTATAATGTTATAAAAGAAAACATTTATTTTGAAAATATTCTTATAAGTTTTTATGTTAAGCTTCAACAATGTTATAACTACGGATTATAGCCTCACCTTCCTTATAAGTTTTAAAAAAAGACCTTCTTACATTAACTTTTTTCGAAAAGGTCATAAAGTACCTAGTTTAGAAAATGACAGAAATATTCCTTTGAAAACATATATGGTAAAATAATATTACAAATAAATTTAACCCATAGTATAGAAAATAGTAAAAATGTATTGAATTACATTTTTAAGAAAACATGAATGTGGATGATAAAGACGTCCCTGTAGATACTTACGTAAAAACAACCTCGAATAATAAAGAGATTGTAAAATTAACCCTTTCCTTGTAATTTTACATAGTCGATGGTATGTTAAACTACTATATAATAGTTAAAACATAGTTATTAAATTATAAAAGAATAATATACATAAATATTATATCATATATGATCTTATAATATTTATTTCTTAATAAAATTTTAGTAGTATTGTTGTTTTCGGGTGTTAACTGATTCGTTTTTCTTAATATGGTTGGTTATGTAAGCCATGTTTGTTATGGAAAGGATGTATTTGATTCATATACATAATGATATTATGTTCATAAATATTATTTTTAATCCAAAAATAGAAATTATACTTGAAAGATTACGATGGGGAATGAATCTCATCACGTTCATGGAGACGGTAATCCGTACGTACGCACGAGCGACAATATCATTATATTTATGGAAAAATAATATGTAATTGGATGGTATATCATATATAAGTAATAATTAACATGTTATATTTATAATTTATATTAGTTATACTCATTATTATACCCATCCAAATAATGAAGTGTTTGAACAAAAAACTACACCACAGCGTGGAGACGGTAATCCGTACGTACACATGTAGGGTGACATTTTCATTTATAGGATGGATAGAATAATGAATATGGTTGTACCATTTTTATAATAAAATCACAGTATATATAATAAACTGGATTTATTATTTTATAATGGAAATAATAAACAAAGAAGAAGTGGAAGAAGAAGAGAACTTGAAAGAGGTGATAAAATATTTACCTCTTCTTCGTGTTCTTCCTTTTTATTTGATCAAAAGGGCTCTTTAGGTAGGCTTTCTGACCAAAGGAAGGACTCTAGGATGAAGTGAGGAATTTTGGGAGGATACTTATTCTGGGTTTGTCCGAGCCAAAAGGCTTTGGATGTGTGAAATTAAGATAAGGGGAAGTGCCATTTTATAAGAGAGGTGAGGGTCACTTTAGAAAAGGCTTGAAATATGCTTTTTATAATAAAATAATTTTCGGGTTCTAATGGCTCAAAAATTGAATTATTTAATGGATAGGGTGGGGATGGGTCCAAAACCACTGAACTAATAGGTTTTAGATAGGTTTAGGTCACCATATTAACCTTATATTTTCGATATTACTCTTAGATAAATAATTTGACATTTACCATGTCTCTTGGTATTTTTATATTATATGGTTAATAAACTTACTATAAAAATCCAAGAGAACCCCATTTTGTTCATTACTAATATATAGAACCTTATCTAAGTCCTTTGGCTGAACCATATATTTTTATGAATATTATATCAATTAATAATATAATATTTGTTTTATAAACTCAATTATGTCAATTTTGGAACTATTTAGTATTTGATTTTCTTGAAAGATATAAAAACTTTATCACTTAGAATAAAATTTATTTAACAAACCCTAACATGTCATATTAACCTATAAAATTAGTTTATTTCATTATAAGTCTCAATTTACATTTATTTGGATATTTATAATACCAATTATTTTAATACTTCATTAATAAGGTAATCACTGCATCATCATACTGTCATAAATAAATTAAATTATTCAATGTATAAAAACTATAAATAAAATACCATTATGTAGGAAATATTTTTATCTTTCTAATAAATATTTATAGTCGAATTTATATTGTGTTTAACCCTATATTAAAAGTGGTTTAGTTATTAAACATTGAATTTAACTCTTTTAACTCTTCTCTAAATAAAAAAATAATAAATGTCATAATCTAATCCAAGTGGGCCAAATAAGATCATATTTTATTCATAAGGATATTTTTTGTCTAAATATACTTATCCAATAGAATTATGACATGTGTTAGGGTAAGTATGATATCATTTTTATCCTTAATTACCCTATTTACTATTAACCGTGGTAAATAAAAATCAAAAGATAATATTAAAAAAAATATTTTCATCTTATTGGACCACATTTTACTTACTGATATTAAATTCATCTCTTGGATTTTTTAAATTCAACTCATAGAAGTTTTAAAACTAAGTTTTATACAAATTCACAAAAGCACCTAGTAGGTGGGTAAAAGACCATAAAACGTTCGATAAAATATTATATATCTAAAATTATTATAAAATGACACCAATGAATTACATTTAACATATATAGGTATTGTGTATCTATTTTTTACCTAAAATAATCAAAATAAAATAACAAATTATTTAAATAAATGTCAGTTTTAACCAATAACGAAGTGTTTTTTCACTATTCATAAAAAATGAAAGTTTTCCCAAGAATACCAAAAATTCACCCTAAGAAAATTTCAATATTCCGAATCCAAAAAATGAAGTCCATTTTGAAAGTTAAAATTCATAAAATTTCAAAAAGTGGGTTTTATTATTCCTAACAGCTAGTTTGATTGGTTGTGGTGTGTTAGAATCTCAAAGTTGCATAAAATACATGCTATTGCATTATTCAAAGAAAAACGTACTGTGGAATCATGGGGTGTTACATTCCTCCCTCCAAATAATTTCATCCTTGAAATTTTTATAATACTATTGCACAAAAAGATTCAGGTGGTTCTTTATCATAAGTTTCTCTAGTTCCCACATTGCATCTTCCATCTTATGGTTTCTCCATAGAACTTTTACCAGATGAGTCGTCCAGCTTCCCAGCACTTGTTCTCTTATATCAAGAATTTTGGCAGGATCTTCACAATAAGATAGATTAGGTTCTAGTTAAATATCCTCATATGTGAGTACTTTCATTGGGTTAGGCATGTATTTTCTCAACAGTGATGCATGGAACACACCATGAACTTTGGAGATACTTGGAGGCATTTCCAAACGATAAGCTACAACTCCAATTAGTTCTAGGATTTTGAAAGGTCTGATGTACCTAGGACTCAATTTACCCTTCTTACCGAAATGTATACCACCCTTAAATGGAGATATCATCAAGAAAACATGATCACCTACCTAAAATTCCAAATCCTTCCTTCAGTTATTGGTATAGCTCTTTTTCCAACTTTGAGATGATTTGATGTGGGTTTGGATAACCTTCACATTTTCCATTGTTTCCTTAACATGTTCTGGGCCTACGAGTTTTCTTTCACCAACATCATCCCAACAAGTTGGTGTGCGACATCTCTTTCCATATAAAACTTCATATGGTTCCATATGAATACTTGAATGGAAGCTATTGTTATAGGAAAATTCTACCAAGGGTAAATAATGATCCCACTTACCTTTAAAGTCAAGTTCGAAAGCTTTGAACATGTCTTCTAAGGTTTGAATAATCCGTTCTGAGTGTCCATCAGTTTGAGGGTGGTAGGTAGTGCTCATATGAAGTTCAGTATCCAGGGTCTTCTGAATACTTTTCTATAATCTTAATGTAAAATAAGGATTATGATAAGAAACAATAGATAGGGGTACTCCATGAAGTATTAAAACTTCATTAATATATAGTCTTGACATACTTTCAAGTGGTAAATCTTCTCTTGTAGCAAAAAAATGTGCTAACATGGTATGATGATCAACAATGACCCATATTGCATCATTCCTTCTAGGAGTCTTTTGTAGCCCCATGTAAAAGTCCATCGTAATATTATCCCATTTCCACTCAGATATGGGAAGAGGTTGCAAGACTCCTCTGGGTTATTTCCTTCTGGATTTCACTTGTTGACAAACCATACATCTCGACACAAAATCAGAAATCTCTCTCTTCATGTTGTCCCACCAAAAATGTTACTTCAAATATCTATACATTTTAGTTATACAATGGTGCATATGGAAATTTTAACTATGGGAAACATCCAAAAATTCCTGTTTTAGATCAGGTATATCGGGAACACAAAGCCTCTCTCCAAATTTCAAAGTTCCATCATTATATATGATGTCGATCTGTCTCCAATCATTAACCACATTAATTTTCTTTTGAAATTCCTCGTCATCAGTCTGATAACTTTTTATCATTTCTAGTAAAGTTGGTTTGGAAACCATTTGAAAAATAATTGATGTTTCACCTTCCATGGTTATTACCATATCCATATTTACTAGATCCACGAAAATAGGATCCTTTTCAACTATTATCTTGTTCCAAACTCCATGATTCTTTCTGCTCAGCTCATCTTCCACCTTATTTGCCTTCCTTAGGAGGGAGTGAATAGTGAAATCATAATCCTTGAGAAATTCAAACCATCTCCTTTGCCTCATTTTGAGTTCTTTTTGTGAGAAAATATACTTCAAACTCTTGTGATCAGTATAGATCCCATATTTTCCACCACAGAAATAGTGTCTCTATATCTTCAAAGTAATGAATACAAGTGCTAACTCAATATCATTAGTGGGATAGTTTCTCTAATTAATTTTTAGATATTGTGATGCATAAACAATAACTCCATCATTCTGCATAAGGACAAAACCAAGTCCTTTCTTTGAATAATCATTATAAATAACAAACCCATCGTTTCCCAATGGTAGAGTCATGATAGGATCATTAACTAATCTTCTCTTCAGTTATTCAAAACATTTTTCACAATATTTTGTCTGAAAAAATTTAACCCCTTTATGTGTGACCTTGGTTAATTGGTTAGCCTATCCAGAAAATGTATGTACAAAACGCTGATAATAACCTGCTAAACGAATAAAACTGCGTACCTCTATTATAATTGTTGGTGCTGGCCATTCTTGGATTTCCTTTGTCTTAGAAGGATCAACATAGATTCCATCCTTAGAGACAATATGAACAAGAAAGGAAATCTCCTGAAGCCAAAATTCACACATCCTAAGTTTCCCATATAATTAATTTCTTCTAATGGTCTTTAGGATAATGCACAAGTTATTTTCTTGATCATCGTAGTTTTTTGAGTATACCAATATATCATCTATAAATACCATTATAAATTCATCAATATATTCTTTGAAAACTCTATTTATTTAATCCATGAAAATAGATGGTGGATTAATTATCCAAAAAGGCATTATTGTAAACTTGTAATGCCCATACCTGGTGCGAAATGATGTTTTTCGGAATGTCTTCCTTCTTCACACACAACTGATGATATCCAGATCTAAGTTCAATCTTTGAAAAATATTGAGCTCCATAAAGTTGGTCGAATAAATCATCAATGAGAGGTAGGGGATACTTGTTCTTTATTGATATATCCTTGATCTCCCTATAGTCAATGAACAACCCCATAAATACCTCTTTCTTCTTGACTTAAAGGAAAGGGGATCCCCATGGAAAACACTAGGGTGAATAAATCCCTTATTTCTCAATTGCACTAGTTGTTTCTTTAGTTCCACTAATTCCACAGTGGTCATTCTATAAGGGGTCCTCGATATGGGATGTGAACCAGAAATTAAATCAATGGAAAACTCAATTTATCATTCTGGAGGATGTCCAAGTAAATCCTTTGGAAACACCTCAATTTTTTTGAACAATAGGTACATCCACTATTCCAACATTCTTTTCCTCACCATTAATTATTTCATTTTCATCTTCCCCAATAATTGAATTTAGTAGAGCTACTGGGGGTGAATCTAGACAAGAATTAGGCGGTGACATTTCTTCTCTAAAGATAAGGTACTCATTATCATAATCAAAAATTGTAACCTCCTTCTTCATACAATAAATTTTCGCATCATGGTCTGAAAGCCAATCCATTCCAAGGATTATATCAAATTCAATCACAGGTATGACGATGAGATAAGCAGATAATGAAAAATTATATGCCCTAAAGGGAACTAATTTACAAGACCTTGTTGAGATGATACATCCCTTAGTTGTTTTGACTGATAATTCACTTTTTAAGTCAAATTAAAAATATATAATTTTCTTAGAAAACATGGAAGATATGAAACAATGCGATGATCCAGAGTCAAATAAAGAATTAGATAAACTTGAGGAAACCATTAAATTACCATCCACCACATCTTTCAGAGATTCAAACTCAGTAGTAGTGATTGTATAAGCTTGTAATTTCTCCCTTAGCCTTTTATGAGGTATGTTTCCTTGGAGCTTAGGACATTAATTTGCATAATTCCCAATTTCTCTACAATTTTAGCATTCAACAGCCACTTTCTTCCCCTTGCAATCACGAGATTAGTGGCCTTTTTCACCACAATTATAATAGATTCCCATTCCCTTCAGGAAAGTACCAAGGTGTTTCTTACCACATTTACCACAGGATGGATATTCATCTTTTCCCTTCTTCCCCTTATTTCCCTTTCCACAGTATTCAGTAGATCTCTTCTTCTCCTACTTTTCTTTAATGTCATGGGACATAGAGAATTCGTTTTCTATCTTGATACCACATGAGACAATATATTCATATGATAAGAAGGATTGTGAGACTAATGCACCCCAACGAAATGGTTTCAACCCATAAAAGAATTGATCAATATTTCTCCTTGGGTTACGTATATAATCTGCAACATGAATTGCTAACCTTATAAAGTTAGCCTCTTATTTTTCGACATTCCCGTCATCTTTATTGCTCCAGACTCAGAAATTGTCTTTCCATATCTTCTCGATGGTCATGAGGAATGTATTTTTCTAAGAAAATATCTTTAAACTCCCTCCATTCCATATTTGATATTTCAACTTCTTCTTTTTCTGAATCAATGACCACCATTGATCTGCATCTCCCGTGAGGCGATAAACTATCATGAGAACTTTTTCCCTTTCTCTACTCCCCAAAGTGTGAAATATTTTCTCTATAGAATTTTTACATTTCATAGATTCTAATGGATTTGTATTACCATGTAATATTTGTGGTTTTTGCCTCATGAAGCGGTCTATCATTGATACTCTGTTTTGTGGATCAGGGTGCTTTATATGGGTAAGGTTATTATTCAAAACCTGAGTGAGTTGTCCTAGTATGGTGATAAGCTAATCAACACCAGTTGCATCACTAGCTCCACTATAATTAACTTATGTAGAATGGAAATACCTACATGGATTAGGTGCGTTGATACGGTTTCCATTCCTTCTACTAGTCGCCATTTCTAAACAATGGCATACACTATATTAGTTTATGAATCGCAATACATAATTCAAACTTATAAAAAACTTAACAAAAATTGAAGAGTTTATAGATATAATCCACAGTGATAAAAATGTTTTCGTTGAGAAATTATATACTTATAAACCATTCATAATGGTTTGTAAATAAAAGGAGAATTATCCTAAGTATATCCCCCGGGAGTGTCCTAACCAAGAGTGTATCAAGACCCATTGTCGTGCACGAGTTCCCATTCGAGTCTGGCTCAAAGCGCTTTTTTCGGGTTTTACCCCTAGGTACATCTGTGCTAGAGCCTCCTCTACCTTCTTGTATCAAGACAGGGATGTATTGTTTGAAAAACTCACTAAATCTATATAGTACCAAAATTCTAGGATATTCTTCTATACCAATCCTCAAAGTCTATCTTAGGGTAGTGTTCTCTAATCAGATTTTTTCTAAAACTAGTTACCAAGGTTTGTACTAAACTTCCTCTGATACCAACTTTAATGCCCAAACCCCAGTTACCCATAGTCGGTACACTATTACCTAACATTGACATAATATAAGGAATCATGTCCTGAAATACCGATCAGTTTAGTAGCCTTGGAAGTACTAGATATATTCATAAGTTTTACATTACATCAAGAAATAAAAACATCAATTTTTTTTCCACTTTTGAACACACTTATATGCTTTTCCTATTATTGTAGGTCAACCATAAAATACTTCTTCATATCCTTGGAAAAATAAAAAACAGAAAGGGTTGAGATTAGATGCTCAGTAAGGATAAAAATGTAGTGGAAACTTTCATAAATAAGCATAAACATTTATGGAAATATATTAGACTAAAACAAAAGCCTTTTAAACTTAAACTTAAACATAATATGGAAAATAAAAAATCAAATAATTCCCATTACTTATTCGTATGGATATTATACTAGTGGAATTATCACATGAAATATCATTAGCCACATTTATAAGGATGGAATGCATAATTCCAGACATCATAACCACATAGTCAAGGCACTGTGCCAAGACAAAAAATAAGATTTTGTAAAGGACTTGTGTCAAGACACTAGTTTGTCTCACGATACCTACCAATGCATCGAGGAGCTATAGTGGGCTCCACCCATCACATACTAAGTCCAATGCATTCCTCATATGAAAAGGATTAAACATAAGATAAACATTCCTATTAAAACTAGCATACGAAATGTCAATAATTTATCCATAAACCATTAATAGTGTTAAAATAAAACATCCACAGTCAAAAATATCACCAAACCATCAATACAATATTGATGTTTTGTATCATAATAAATAAACATCAAACAAGCTTAAAATCCATCAAAGGATACTGACATAGATGAAATCAAAACTTTTTTTAGAGAATTATCTCTTTCTATCATGAAATAATTTAAAAGTTATAAAATACAAAAAGAAAACATTTTTTTGAAAATATTTTTATAAGATAGTATGAGAAGCTTATACAAAGTTATAATTGTTGATTATAGCCGCACCCACCATATAAGTTAAAAAAAATACATTCTTACCTTAATCATGTCGAAAATGTCACCAATTACCTTTTTTGGAAAACGACAAAAAGATTCCTTTCAAAACATATATGGTAAAATAAGGGTATACATGACATTAATCCATAGTCTAGTAAATAGTAGAAATATTTTGAATTACATTTTTAAGAAAACATTGATGTGGATGATAAAGAGGTCCCAATATATACTTATGTAAAAACCACCTTGTATAATAAAGAGATTATAAAATTAACCCTTACCCTGTACTTTTCCTTAGTGGGTGGTATGTTAACCTCTTGTATAATAGTTAAAACAATTTTATTGAATTATTCAATAATAATATACATAAATATGATATCATATATGATCTTATAGCATTGCTTTGTTAATAATATTTTAGTAGTATCGTCGTTTTGGGTGTTAACTGACTCGTTTTCCTTTATATGCTTGGTTACGTAAGCCATTTTTGTTTTGGATAAGATGTGTTTGATTCATATAGATAATGATATTATGTTCATAAACATGATTTTTAATCATAAAATGAAAATTATTCTTGAATGATTATGAAGGGTAATCAATCTCATCGTGTTCGTGAAGACGATAATCCATACGTACGCACGAGCAACAATATCATTATATTGATGTCCAAATCATATATAATTGGATGGTATATCATATATAAATAATCATTAACATGTTATATTTATTATTTTCATCAGTTATACTCATTATTATGCCAATCTAAATAATTAAGTGTTTGAATAACAAACTACACCCCGATGTGGAGACGGTAATCCGTACGTACGCACGTATGATGACTTTTTCATTTATAGGATGGATAGAATAATGAATATGGTTGTACCATTTTTATAATAACATAATAGTATATATAATATACTGGAGTTATTATTTTAGATTGGAAACAATAAATAAAGAGGAAGTGTAAGAAGAAAATAACTTGAAAGAGGTGATGAAATATTTACCTCTTCTTCAGGTTCTTCCTTTTGATTGGATCAAAAAGGATCCTTAGGTAAGCTTTCTGACCAAAGGAAGGCCTATAGAAATAAGGGAGGAATTTTGGGAGGATATTTGGGTAGGGGATGGCCAATACAAAAGGCTTTGGATGTGGGAAATTAATAGAAGTGGAAGTTCCCTTTTATAAGAGAGGTGAGGGTCACTTTAGGAATAACTTGAAATATTATATTATAATAAAATAATTTTCGGTTTTTAATGGCTCAAAAATTTATTATTTAAAGGATAAGGTGGAGATGTGTTAAAAAAATCTCAACCAATAGGTTTATATACAGGTTTAAGTCATCATATTAACCTTATCTTTTATATTTAACTCTTAGTTAAATAGTATGATATTTACCATATCTCTGTATTTTTATACTATATGGTTAATTAACATACTATTACAAGCCAAGTGAACCCCATGTGGTCTATTATTAATATATATAACCTTATTTGAGTCCTTTTTATGAACCATATATTTTTATGAATAATATATCAATTAATAATATAATATTTATTTTAAAAACTCAATTATGTCAATTTTGACACTATTTAGTATTTGATTTTTTTTAAAGAAATAAAACTTTATCACTTAGAATAAAATTTATTTAACCAACCAAAACATGTAATATTAAACTATAAAATTAGTTTAATTCGTCATATGTCTCAATTTAAATTTATTTGGATATTTATAAATCAAATATTTTAATATTTAATTAATAAGGTAATTACTGCATCTTCATTGTGTCAAAAATAAAATAAATTATATAATGTCTAAAAATTATAAATAAAATACCATTATGTAGGAAATAATTTTATATTTTTTATTAATATTTATAGTATACTTTATATTGTGTGTAACCATATATTAAAAATAGTTTAGTTATTAAACGTTAAAATTAACTCTTTTAACTCTTCTTTAAATAAAAAAATAATAAATGTCATAATCAAATCCAAGTGGACCAAAGAGGATCATATTTTATTCCTAAGTTTTTTTTTGTAGAATTATACTTATCTAATAAAATTAGGAAATGTGTTAGGGTAATTATGATATCATTTTCACCCTTAATTACCCGATTTACTTTTAACCGTGGTAAATAAAAGTCAAAAGTTACTATTCACCATAATTTATTTTCATCTTATTGAACAAAATTTTACTTACTAATATTAAAAATGTATGCCATAGTTTTGAAATTAAACTCACAGAATCGGTAAAATTATGTTTTATACAAATTTGTAAATTCTTCTAGGAGGTGGGTAAAAGACGATAAAAATGTCAATAAAATTTTATATATCTAAACTTATTGTAAAATGGATCCAATGAATTACGAGGAACATATATAAATATTATGTGTCTATTTTTCCCTAAAATAAATTAAAATAAAATAACTAATTGTTTAAATAAATAGTCGGTTTTAACCAATAACACAGTGTTTTTTCACTATTAATCAAAAATTGAAAGTTTTCAGAAAAAAACCAAAAATTCACCCTAAGCTAATTTCGATATTCCAAATCAAAAAATGAAGACTATTTTGAAAGATAAAATTTATAAAATTTCAAAAATTGGGTATTACTACTCATAATAGCTTGTTTGATTGGTTGCGGTGTGTTAGAATCTCAGAGTTGCGTACAATGCAAGCTATTTCATTATTCAAAGGGAGACATATCGTGGAAGCTTGGGGTGTCACATTCTGCCCTCATTAAAATAATTTGTTCCTCCAAATTTCTATAATACTAATGAACAAAAATATTCAGATGTTTTTTGATCATAAGTTCTTATGGTTCCCACGTTGCCTCTTCCATTTTATGGTTTCTCCAAGGAACTTTTACCAGACGAGTCGTTCAGTTTTTTAGCAGTTGTTCTCCTGTATCACAAATTTTTACAGGATCTTTACTATAAGACAGATCATGTTCCAGTTGAATTTCCTCATAGGTGAGTACATGTATTGAGTCAGGCTTGTATTTTCTCAATAGTGATACATAGAACACATCATGAACTTTGGAGAGACTTGGAGGCATTTCCAAATGATAAGCTACAACTCCAATTCATTCATGAATTTCGAAAGTTCCGATGTACCTGGGACTCAATTTAACCTTCTTACAGAAATGTATAACACCCTTACAAGGATATACCATCAAGATTATATGATCTCCTATAAGAAATTCCAAATCATTACTTTGGTTATCGGCATAGATCTTTTTCATACTTTGAGCTACTTTGATATGGGTGGGGATAACCTTAACCTTTTCCATTGTTTCCTCAACATGTTTTGGGCCTACGAGTTTTCTTTCACAAATATCATCCCAACAAATTGGTGTGCGACATCTCTTTCCATATAACGCATCATATGGTGCCATTTGAATACTTTAATGGAAGATATTGTTATAAGAAAATTATACTTGAGGCAAATATTGATCCCATATACATTGAAAGTCATGTGAGAAAGTTCACAAAATGTCTTCTAAGGTTTGAATAATCCATTCTGATTTTCCATCAGTTTGAGGGTGGTAGGAAGTGCTCAAACGAAGTTCAGTATCCCAAGCCTCTAAAGACTTTTCCTGAATCTTGATGTAAAATGGGGATCATGATCAGAAACAATTGATAGGGGCACTCCATGATGTATTAAAACATCATTAATATATAGTCTTTCCATACGTTCAAGTGGTAAATCTTCTCTTATAGCAAGAAAATGTGCTGACTTGGTATGATGATAAAAAATGACCCATATTGCATTATTCCTTCTAGTTGTCTTTGTTAGACCTATGAAAAAGTCCATTGTAATATTATTCCATTTCCACTCAGGTATGGGCAGATGTTTCATGACTCATCTGGTTTGTTTCCTTCCAACTTTCACTTGCTGACAAACCATACATCTTGACACAAAATTGGCAATATCTCTCTTCATGTTGTCACACCAAAAATGTTCTTTCAAATCTCTATACATCATAATGCTACCGGGGTGTATTGAGAAATTGGATCTATGTGAATCATCCAACAATTCCCTTTTTAGATCTGGTATATTGGGAACACAAAGTCTCTTCCTAAATTTCAAATTTCAATCTTTATATATGAAGTCGATCAATCTCCCATCATTCACAGCTCTAATTTTTTTTTGAATTTCCCCATCATCAGTTTGAGAACATTTTATCCTTTCTAGTAAAGATGGGTAGGAAAACATTTGAAAAAGAATGTATGTTTCAACTTCCATGGTTATTCACATATCCATCTTTACTAGATACATGAAAATAGGATCGTTTTTAACATTCATCTTATTGAAAACTCCATGATCCTTTTTTTATCAAAGCATCTTATACCATATTTGCCTTCCCTGATTGGTAGTGTATAGTGGAATCATAATCCTTGAGTAATTCAAGCCATCACATTTGCCTTAGGTTGAGTTCTTTTTGTGAAAAAATATACTTCAAACTCTTGTGATCAGTATAAATCTCACAATTTCACCATAGAGGGAGTGTCTATATATCTTCAAAGCAATGATTATAGCTGATAACTCAAGATCCTGAGTGGGATAGTTTTGCTCATGAATTTTTAGCTGTCTTTATCAATATTTAATAACTCTATATTCTTCATAAGGACACAACCAATTCCTTTATTTGATGCATCACTATAAATAACAAACCCATCGTTCCCCGATGGTATAGTCAAGATATGACAATTAACTAATATTCTCTTAATTTATTCAAAACACTCTTCATAATATTTTTTCCAAACAAATTTAACCCCTTTACATGTGAGATTGGTTAATGGGTTAGCCAATCATGAAAAATTCTGGAAAAAAATCCGATAATAACCTATTGAACCAATAAAACTGTGTACCTCAGTTATACTCATTGGTTCTGACCATTATTAGATTGACTTTTTCTTTGAAGGATCAACCGAGATTCCATAGTTATAGAAAATATGGCTAAGAAAAAAAATCTCATGAAGCCAGAATTCACACTTGCTAAACTTCCCATACAATTCATTTCTTCTAAGGGTCTTTCGAATAATGCGCAATTGATTTTCATGATCTTTCTAGATTTTTGAGTATACCAACATATCATCAATAAAAACGACTATAAAGTCATCAAGATATTCCAGGAAAACTATGTTCATTAGATCCATGAAAATAGAGGTTGCATTAGTCCTCCCAAAAGGCATTACTGTAAACTCGTTATGCCCATACCTGGTCACGAGGAAAATATTTTTCTAAGAAAATCTCGATAAACCCCCTCTATTATATATTTTTTAATTCATCATCTTTATTTTTGTTTTGAATCAATGACCACCATTGATCTGCATCTCCCATGAGGTGATAAACTGCCATGAACACCTTTTCCCTATCGCTACTCCCCAATGCATGAAATATTTTATCTAAGGAATTTATCCATTGCTCAGCTACAAATGGATTTGTACTCCCATTGAATGTTAGTGGTTGTTGCCTCATGAAGCAGTCTAACATTGATCCTCCACATTGTGAATCAGGGTTCTCCATATGGGTAAGGTTATTATTCATAACCTGAGTGAGTGGCCCAGTATGGTGATTAGCTGATCAGCACCAGTTTCATCACCGAATCCACTATAATTAACTTGAGTAGGAAGGAAATCCCTACATGGATTACATGGGTTGATACTATTTCCATTCCTTCCACTAGGGGAAACTTATAAACAATTACATACACTAGGTTAGTTTATGAATCACAATACATAGTTCCAAACTTATAAAACACTTAACATAAAGTGAACATTTTATGGATATAATCCATAATCATAAAAATTTCACTACTAGAAATATGGGATTTTGAGCCCCTTTACCTATAGAGACCGCCACTGGCGGTCGCTATAGGTAACCAATAGCGACTTCCACTGGTGGTCTCTACGTTTCCCTAAAAAAAGGCATCCGCGCCCCCCAAACCCTCCCACCTCTAGCGAAGCACCCCCCGATCCCTTTCCCCCTCCCTTTCGCCCGTGCCCTCCCCGTCGCCGCGCGCCCTCCCCGTCGCCCCACCCTCCCCGTCACCCCACCCTCCCCATCGCCCCGCCATCCCCACCGCCCCGCCCTCCGCCGCCCCGCCCTCTGCCGCCCCGCGCTCCGCCGCCCCGCCCTCCGGTCGGCTGCCCTCCGCTGGCCCCACACTCTGTCGGCCCCGCCCTCCGCCTACCGCCCTCTGGCCACCCTCTACCCTCCGACCACCCTCGGGCTGCCCTCCGGCCGCCCTCTGCTGTCCCCGCCCTCCTCCGGCCACCCTCCGCCCTCCGGCTCTGGCCTCCCTCCACCCTACGACCGCCCTGCGAGCTCCCTCTTCCCTCGGGCCTCCCGCCACCCACCTCCGGCATCCTGGCATCCCTCGGGCAGCCCTCTGACAGCCCTTCGGCCGCCCTCTGGCCTTCGGCCACCAGCCCCTCCAGCCTCTGACCTCCGCCCTCAGCCCTCGGCCCCCTCGTCCCTCCCCCCAGCTCCCCGAACACCCCCCCTCACCCCGCCAACCCCGTCCCCTTCGTCTTCGTCCCCTACCTCGCCGCACCACCGCAACCCGTCCCCTCCTTCACCGTCCCCTCCCTCGCCGCACCAGCTCCAGCTCCGGCTCCCCACCGCTACCTCTCCTCTCCCTCGCAGCACCGCCTTCAGCTCCCCTCCCTTCCAGGTTTGTAGCGCAATCAGGTATGACATGGGCTTTCACTTACATTATTATTTTATAAATGGTTCACAAACAATTAATTAGTATTTATTTTAAATATATTTGATATGAAAAATGAAAATGTAATAAGTCTTGTGTAAATGTTTGTTATAGGGATCTTATTATGGATAAGAGTTGGATTGATCTTCCAAATTGAACATCTAGAGAGTATTTCAATGGCATTATGCAGTTTATTGACTTCACCAGAGGATTTGAATGTGACTATATTAGTTGTCCATGTAGAAAATGTGCTAACAGATATCAATTCACATGAGATCATATGAGGGGTCACCTATTCTTTAATGGATTTCAGAGAAATTATAAGAGTTGGACTCGTCATGGAGAAGAATATGTTTTTTGTGAAAATACGGATACAGTTCAGATGGATATTGATGCAAGGATGAATGATCCAATGCATGAAATGCTTACTGAAATGGTACATGGGTTAGATCCTAAAGTAATTGACATCTAGAATCTTGAGAACGGTGAGATAAATCTTTGCTCTGGTGGAGATCATGATTCGAGGTGGTTTTATGAAGTGATTGATGATACAAAAAAAGAATTATATCATGGATATACTTCTTTTAATGAATTGTCGTTTATCGTGGAGTTGTCGCATTTAAAGACTTTGAATCATTGGTCAGACACATCATTCGACATGCTGTTGGTGTTATTGAAAAAGGTTTTTCCTATCGATGCTACGATTCCCGAGTCATATTACCATGCTCGGAAGCTGTCAAAGAACTTAGGTTTTTCATATGAGACCATAGATGCATGTGCAGACAACTGTATGTTGTTTAGAAAGGAAACTTCCCATTTGGATATTTGTATGGTTTATGGTGCTTCCAGGTGGAAAGAGTACAGGGGAAATCAGACTCATCAAAGTCAGATTGTGATACAGTGGAACCCGATTTCTGTAAAGAAAATGTGTTACTTTCCCCTTAAACCAAGGTTGAAAAGATTTTTTATGTCATCTAAAGTTTCTAATTTAATGAGATGGAATGCAGAAAGAGTTCATGAAAGTGATATGTTAACCCACCCGACAGACTCTCATGCATGGAAGGATTTTGATAAGAGACATCCCGACTTTTCCAAATATGTTCGTAATGTCCAATTGGGATTGGCAACAGATGGTTTCAATCCATTCAAGTCTATAGTTGGTGCAACTCATAGCACATGGCCCGTGGTGTTGGTTCCGTATAATCTTCCTCTATGGCATTGTATGAAGCAACAATTTATATTACTTTCCACTCTTATTGATGGACCTTAAAGTCTTGGGGATACGATTTATGTTTACCTTCAGCCGTTGATTGATGAGTTGAATGAATTTTGGGGCGATGGTGTGATGAATTATGACTGTGAAACGAATGAAATGTTCAAACTGCAGGCTGCTTTATTGTGGACAATCAAGGACTTCCCAACTTATGCAAATTTATCAGGCTGGAGTACGAAAAGAGAATTTGCTTTCCCTTTTTTCAACAAATGTAAAAAATCTGTATGGCTTAAGCATTCCAAAAAATGGTCATACATGGGTCACAGATATTTTGTCCCCCCCTTAGCACAGGTTCAGAAAGGACAGAGTGGCATTTTATGGTTCTAGAGAGTTCAGCCCAGCACCAAAGATCATGACAGGAGTCGAAATGTTATCGCAGATTGAGGAAGAAAAAATACACACGGTATATGAAATTCAAGATTTGGTGGCTCCTCCTGTACGTAATATTCGAGCTGTGGGTAGGCAGCGTAGTCACAATTGAAAAAAGAAAAGAATTTTTTATAGTCTTATGTATTGGAAAACTAACATGTTGAGGCATAATTTGGATTTCATGCACATTGAAAAAATGTTTGTGATAACATATTGTGAACCATTTTAGGTGTCAGTGGGAAATCAAAGGACCATGTTAATGCACGCCGTGATTGGGAAGAAATGGGTTTAAGGAAACATTTGCATTTACAGTTAGCTGAGGGAAACAAGGCATATATGCCTACTGCACATTATACGATGACTACAATGGAGAAAGAGACATTTCTTTCCATTTTGAAGATGCTCAAGGTGCCTGATGGTTACTCTTCTAATATTTCAAAGTGTGTGAATATGAAGAGCAAGAAATTTCAATGGTTGAAAAGTCATGACAATCACATACTACTTCAGTAGTTGATTCCAATCGCAATTTGTGATTGTTTATCCCCCAATGTTGTTCAACCGTTGATTGAGATGAGTAATTTTTTTAGATAGCTTTGTTTAAGAAATCAACGAATGACTGATTTAAAAAGTTTACAGGACGGAATTGAACTTACGCTTTGTCACTTTGAGAAACTATTTCCCCCCTCATTTTTCGATGTTATGGTCCACTTGAAAGTGCACCTAACTGATGAAGTAATGGATCCTGGTCCATTGCAATTCAGGTGGATGTATCCTATTGAGCGGTATTTGAGTACATTGAAACGATTTGTACACAACAGAGCTCGTCTGGAGGCATCAATAGCCAATGGTTATTTGATGGATGAGTGTACTAATTTTTGTGCAGAATATCTTATGGATGTTGAAAAAAAATGAGATAAGCCCTATCAGATTCAGGATGGTCTAGTTGGAGAAGGAACCACATATGATATGGACAACATCAAGTGGATACAAGCGCATCGATATATCTTGTTCAATACTCCATCAGTTGCACCATTAATGCAGTAAGTGTCTTATCACTTTTATTGTTTAACTTTTACATGTTTTGTTTGCATAAGTTGATCATTTAAACATTGCATTATCATTTGCAGAAAACACATTAATGATATAAAAGAAGAGATGTATCGTGCGACTGAGTTGCAAATTCAACAGTCTCATTATGCGTCATTTCATGATTGGTTCAAGGATTATGTACGTATAAATTGATTTTCATTATGAGTGAAGTATTATAATAATTTCTTTCTTCATATATCATTATTAACTTCTATGAATTATGTTGGTTCATAAGATGAGGGAGTTAGGGGACCCCACACTAACTGGAGAATTTATCCAACTGGCTGAGGGTCCATCTATAACGGCTCGTCGTTATAAATCTATAGATGCTAATGGTTTTCGATTTCACATTAAAGATGTTGAAGACAAATGAGAAACACAAAACAGTGGCATCAGTTGTCCATTTGTCGATTTTGGTTATTACTATGGTCAATTGATAGATATCATTGAAGTTGTATACACACACGGGTTGAAGTACATATTGTTAATGTTTAATTGGGTTGATCCAGTGCGTGGATGTAAAGACGATCAATATCAGTTTTCATTGGTGAATTTTAACTATATGTTATACAGAAATGAACGAGTCGATAATGAACCTTTCATTTTGACATCACAAGCGGAACAAGTATTCTTCGTTACTTTTCCTTAGAATCCAAGTTGGCAAGTTGTTGTCAAAATGTCTCGGCGAGGAGTGTTTGTATTTGAACAAGATGAACCTGAGACTATTCCTTTTTTTCCCAACAGGTTGATCAACATATCATAATTCAACGTGAAGAATATATTTGCTGGGTCAGAGCGGCTGTTGAAGGAGAAACGATTGATTTTCATGCTTAATGAAAGGTATAATTGTTTTCCCGTTATTCAGCCTAAGATATCTTACATTATCAAAACATTTTATAAGTCCTTTTAAGTTTTAATCCTCACTTTTGGAAGTTTATTAAATTATAAATATTTAGGGGGATTTAACTCATGTTATATTGATGTTATTGTCGGTGAATCTTCCCATTGAGGTATTCTTCATTTGGTTCATGTGCAGCTTGAATTTTTATTAATTTAATTTGAAATTTGGCTATGCATTGATTGGTTTTTGAACATAATTTGTATATCTGTTTTGTGAACTTTCTGATTTTTTAAAATTCATTCACAACTAATTATTCAATCACTTTTTGTTTGATTAACAACTGTACATGTTTTATTTTTTTTAAAAACAATCCAATTTATCATTTGGACACTTTGGATAGTCCCCTTACTAATGTTTTCCATGACTGCAGGCATGTTAGGGGAAGAGGTAGAAGATCCACGTCATCCATCTGAGGAATCTACGTCTTAGGGTCAAGGTATGTTTGAATGTCATTGTCTCTATTTTTTATGTAATTAATAAACACACACACACACACACACACACAGACACACATATATATATTTATAACATCTTTCAATTTTTATATAATTTTTTTTTCAACAGGATCAGACTCGACTGCTTCTTCCTCTCGCAGGAGAGGCCCTGGTCGTGGCATATTATCATGGAATTATGACACGACTTTTGATGTTTCATTTGATGAGGTATTTCATCCTATGGGACGGAATGACCCAACATTTATTCATCAGTTGGGTCATATCATACGTGATTCACATCGATTTCCATTGACCACGCGTGACTGGGCTTCTATCACTCAGGACACATTAGATCGTCTTTGGAGTGATGTTCAGGTAAAAAGACCATTTTACTTTATTCCCTATATATAAAAAATAATAATATATGTGATTTTTTCTTTAATAGAAAAATTTGAAAGTATGTCCCGATGAGTTTCGGCCAGTGTGTATGAGAAAATTCCGTAAGATGTGGAAAGACTATAAGGGAAAAGTCAAGAGGGACCACTCAGTACCAAATGTGGGTGCCCCAGACATTCTAGAAAAAGTCCCGAGAGGTGTCCTCCCAGCTCAGTGGCGTGATTTAGTTGCATATTGGTCTAATGAGGGTGTTGCGGTTTGTATATTTATTTTGGTATATATATTTTCAAGAATGTGTGATTTGTTTGATATTTGATTGAATTGAATGTAGGAGGTGTCTACACGCCATTCTGAGAATCGAGTATTTCAGGGACCACCTCACAGGCTCGGGACTCGTCACGTGTCTCAGAACTGACATGAGGTATTTATTATTCATTTTTTAATTTTTATAATTAATACGGTTTTGTGTTTATATTCTATTCATATATAGTTGCGGGAGCAAGGTGCACCAACTGATAAAATGTCGGTGTGGATGAGGACTCGTGATCGCAATGATCCAGAGGATACAACATTGATAGTAAGTGCTTGTACTCATTACCAATACATACATAAAATCAGTATATTAATATATGTATATATATTTAAATATTTCACAGGCTGAATTTGAAGCTGAATTAGAACATCTTCCAAAGGACCATCGACAGCTTCCCATGCGAAGGGATGAGATCTTTCATCGCATCATTGGTCGGGACGGGCATGGATATTGTTTGACCTATGGAACATGGATTCCTCGTTCTGTAGTTTCACGCGCTGCGGTTGTCAGTCCTGATGTTGCTCAGATGACACAACAGTTGTCAGATTTCGAGGCACGACTGCAGGCTTCCGAGGAGGCAAATGCGCAATTGGATGGTGAGGTTAGAGAACTACAAGAATATGTGCGTCCAGGTGATGGTGCAGGGGATCACACCACGTAGGTTTATAATGTATTTATTTATTTAATTTAAATTATTTTTGTTATGAAAATATTCATAATGTTTATTTGTTGTAGGCCCCTGGCCTACCGGATGGAGGTCAGTGATGAACACGCATGACACATCATATTCACGAGATGTGTTTCTACTTTTAATGGTGGGGTTGTTATTGATATTTATGTTGGGTTTCTAGTGAGTTTTTTTTGATTTGGGGGTATCATGTGTGTTTTGGCCTCATGCAATGTTTGTGTGCACGAATTGAGAAGTAACCCTGAAAATGATTATTGATTTGGATATTTTTTGTTCATTTAATTTTCAATGTTTAGAATTGCATGTTCTGTAATATTTTTGAAAAAAACACGTGATTCATAATATAAATCATTAAACTTGTATTTGATGAATGAGCTAAGTTCACTATTTGTAGTCCCCAACCTACCCCGGACAGCCCTCCCCGCATTCTGGACAGCCCTCCCCGCACCCCGGACAAGCCCCCCCCAACCCGGACAACCCCCCACACCCCGAACAGCCCCCCCCCCCCCCGCACCCCGAACAGTGCTCCCCGCACCCCGGACAGTCGTCCCGCTGCCCGGATAGCCCTCCCGCACCCTGGACAGCCTTCCCCGCACTCCGGAAAGCCCTCCCCGCACCTCGGACAGCCCTCCCGCACCCCAGACAGCCTTCCCCGCACTCCGGACAGCCCTCCCTGCACCCCGGCCAGCCATCCCGCACCCCGGACAGGCCCCCCACACTCCGTACAGTCCTCCCCGCACCCCGGACAGCCCCCCCGCCCCCCGCCCCCCGCACCCCGAATAGCCCTCCCCGCACTCCGGAAAGCCCGCCCCGCACCCCGGACATGCCCCCCCCGCACCCTGAACAGCGCTCCCGCACCCCGGACAGGCCCTCCCGCACCCCGGACAGCCTCTGGCACCCCGGACAGCCTTCCCCGCACTCGGGACAGCCATCGCCGCACCCCGGACATCCCTCCCACACCCCGGATAGCCTTCCCCGCACCCCGGACAGCCCTCCCCGCACCCCGGACATCCCTCCGGCACCCCGGACAGCCCTCCCCGCACCCCGGACAGCCCTCCCCGCACCCCGGACAGCCCTCCCGCACCCCGGACAGCCCTCTCACACCACGGACAGGCCCCCACACTTCGTACAGACCCCCCCTCACCCCGGACAGGCCCCCCTCACCCCGGACATCCCTCCCCGCACTCCGGACAGCCCTCCCCGCACGCCGGACCACCCTCCCTGCACCCCGGACAGCCCTCCCGCACCCCGGACAGCTGTCCCCGCACCCCGGACATCCCTCCCTGCACCCCTGACATCCCTCCCCGCACCCTGGACAGGCCCCCACACCCCGAATAGCCCTCCCCGCACCCCGGGCATACCTCCCCGCACCCCGAAAACGCGTTTCTGATTGTGTCGTTTTCAGCAGCTCGACACTCGCAAAAACGGCGCGTTGGGGGTTCAGAACCACCCGAACGACCTTGGAATGCCATGAAACCGTACGACATCAGCCGTTGTGTGATTTCTGGAATGGTCGGGCAGACGTGACATCAATCGGAGGTGTCGTTTGACCGCGGTGACCGGAAACGCGTTTCTAGTGTCATAAAACAGCAAAAACGGCGTGAGACGGTCGAATTCGGAGAAAACGTGCTCCGAATAACCTGAAGCCACACGAAAACATTATAAATATTATTCGTGACGTGTAGGAGGAGACGACGTGCCCATCGGACGTGCGGTGCGCGCGATACGGCTGATTGTGTCGTTTTCAGCAGTTCGGTGCGCGCTAAAACGGCGCGTTGGGGGGTCAAAACCACCTGAACGACATCAGAATGCCATGAAACCATACGACATCAGTAGTTGTGTGATTTGTGAAATGTTCGGGCAGACGGTACATCAATCGGAGGTGTTGTTTGACCGCGGTGACCGGAAACGCGTTTCCGGTGTCATAAAACACCAAAAACAGAGTGAGACGGTCGAATTTGGAGAAAACGTGCTCCAAATGACCTGAAACCACACAAAAAAATTAGGAATATTATTCGTGACATGTAGAAGGAGACGACGTGCCCATCGGACGTGTGGTGCGCGCGGTACGTCCAATTGTGTCGTTTTCAGCAGCTCAGCGCGCACTAAAACGGGGCGTTAAGGGGTTAAAACCACCAGACGACCTCGGAATGCCATGAAACCGTACGACATCAGCCTTTGTGTGATTTTTGGAATGTTCGGGTAGATGGCACATCAATCAGAGGTGTCTTTTGACCGCGGTGACCAGAAATGCGTTTCCAGTGTCATAAAACACCAAAAACGGTGTGAGACGGTCGAATTCGGAGAAAACGTGCTCCAAATGACCTGAAACCACACGAAAACATTAGGAATATTATTCATGACATGTAGAAGGAGACGACATGCCCATCAGACATGCGGTGTGCGCGGTACGACCAATTGTGTCGTTTTCAGCAGCTCGGTGCGCGCTAAAACGGGGCGTTGGGGGGTCAAAACCACCCGGACGACCATAGAATGCCATTAAACCATACGAAATCAGCCTTTTTGTGATTTTTAGAATGGTTGGGTGGAGGACATGTCAATCAGAGGTGTCTTTTGACCGCGGTGACCGGAAATGCGTTTCCAGTGTCATAAAACACCAAAAACAGAATGAGATGGTCGAATTCGGAGAAAACGTGCTCCGAATGACCTGAAACCACACGAAAAAATTAGGAATATTATTCGTGACGTGTAGGAGGAGATGGAGCGCCCATCGGACGTGCAGTGCGCATGGTACGACCGATTGTGTCATTTTCAGCAGCTCGACGCCCGCTAAAACGGCGCGTTGGGGGGGGGGGGAACCACCCTAAAGACCTCAGAATTCCATGAAACTATACGATATCAGCCATTGTGTGATTTTTGGAATGGTCGGGCAGACGACACGTCAATCAGAGGTGTTGTTTGACCGCGGTGACCAGAAACGCGTTTCCGGTGTCATAAAACAGCAAAAACGGCGTGAGACGGTCGAATTCAGAGCAAACGTGCTCCGAATGACCTGAAACCACACGAAAACATTAGGAATATTATTCGTGACGTGTAGGAGGAGACATCGCGCCCATCGGACGTGCGCTGCGCGCAGTACGACTGATTGTGTCATTTTCAGCAGCTCGATGAGCGCTAAAACGACGCGTTGGGGGGTCAAAACCACCCGAACGACCTCGGAATACCATGAAACCGTACGACATCAGCCATTGTGTGATTTGTGAAATGGTTGGGTAGACGACACACCAATCAAAGGTGTTGTTTGACCACGGTGACCGGAAACGCGTTTTCAGTGTCATAAAACACCAAAAACGACGTGAGACAGTTGAATTCGGAGAAAACGTGCTCCGATTGAACTTAAATAACACGAAAACATTAGGAATATTATTTGTGACGTGTAGGAGGAGACGGCGTGCCCATCAGTCGTGCGGTGTGCACGGTACGACCGATTGTGTCATTTTAAGCAGCTCGGCGCGCGTTAAAACGGCGCGTTGGGGGGGTCAAAACCACCCAAACGTCCTTGGAAAGCCATGAAACCGTACGACATCAGCCGTTGTGTGATTTTTGAAATGGTCGGGTAGACGACACGTCAATTGGAGGTGTAGTTTGACCGCGGTGACTAGAAATGCGTTTCTGGTGTAATAATACACCAAAAACGGCGTGAGACGGTCGAATTCGGCGCAAACGTGCTCCGAATGACCTGAAACCACACGAAAACATTAGGAATGTTATTCGTGACGTGTAAGAGGAGACGACGCACCCATCGGACGTACGGTGCGTGCGGGAAGGCCGATTGTGTTGTTTTCAGCTGCTCGGTGCGCGCTAAAACGACGCGTTGAGGGGTCAAAACCACACGAATGTCCTCAAAATGTCATGAAACCGTACGACATCATCTGTTGTGTGATTTTTGAAATGGTCGGGCAGACAGAATGCCAATCGGAGGTGTCGTTTGACTGCGGTGACCGGAAACGCGTTGCAGGTGTCATAAAACACCAAAAACAGCATGAGACGGTTGAATTTGAAGAAAATGTGCTCCAAATGACATAAAACCACACGAAAACATTAGGAATATTATTCGTGACGTGTAGGAGTCGACGACACGCCCATCAGACATGCGGTGCGCACGGTACGACCGATTGTGTCGTTTTCAGCAGCTCGGTGCGTGCTAAAACGACGTGTTGGGGGGTCAAAACCATCCGAACGATCTCGGAATGCCATGAAACCGTACAACATCAGCCGTTGTGTGATTTGTGAAATGGTCGGGTAGACGACACGTCAATCGGAGGTGTCGTTTGACCACGGTGACAGGAAACACATTTCCTGTGTCATAAAACACAGAAAACGGCGTGAGACGGTCGAATTCGGATCCAACATGCTCCGAATGACAAGAAACCACACGAAAACATTTGGAATATTATTCGTGACATGTAGGAGGAGACGAAGCACCCATCAGACATGCGGTGCGAACGGTACGACCGATTGTGTCGTTTTCAGCAGCTCGGCGCGCGCTAAAACGGCGCGTTGGGGGGTCAAAACCACCCGAACAACCTCAGAATGCCATGAAACCGTACGACATCAGTCATTGCGTGATTTTTAAAATGTTCAGGAAGATGACACGTCAATCGGAGGTGTCGTTTGACCGCGGTGACCGGAAACGCGTTTCCAGTGTCACAAAACACCAAAAAACGGAGTGAGAAGGTCGAATTTGGAGAAAACGTGCTCCGAATGACCTGAAACCACACAAAAACATTAGAAATATTATTCATGACATTTAGGAGGAGACAACACGCCCATCAGACGTGCAGTGCGTGCGGTACGACCGATTATGTCGTTTTCGGTAGCTCGGTGCCTGGTAAAACGGCGTGTTGGGGGGTCAAAACCACCCGAACAACCTTGGAATGCCATGAAATCGTACTAAATCAGCCTTTTTGTGATTTTTGAAAAGGCCGGGTAGACATCATGTCAATCGAAGGTGTTTTTTGACTGCGGTGGCCAGAAACGCGTTTCCAGTGTCAAAAATAACCAAAACGGAGTGAGACGGTCGAATTCGGAGCAAACTTGCTCCGAATGACCTGAAACCACACAAAAATAATAAGAATATTATTCGAGATGTGTAGGAGGAGACGGCGCGCCCATCGGACATGCGGTGCGCGCGGTACGGCCGATTGTGTCGTTTTCAGCAGCTCGACGCGCGCTAAAACGACGCGTTGGGGGGTCAAAACCACCTGAATGACCTCGGAAAGCCATGAAACCGTATGAAATCAGCCGTTGTGTGATGTGTGAAATGGTCCTACAGACTACACGTCAATTGGAGGTGTCGTTTGACCGCGGTGACCAGAAACATGTTTCAGGTGTCATATAACACAAAAAACGTTGTGAGACAGTCAAATTCAGAGAGAACGTGCTCCGAATGACCTACAACCACACGAAAACATTAGGAATATTATTTGTGATGTTTTGGAGGAGACAACGTGCCCATCGGACGAGCGGTGCGCGCGATATGGCCGATTGTGTCGTTTTCAATAGCTCGGCGCGCGCTAAAATGACGCGTTGGGGGATCAAAACCACCCGAATGACCTCGGAATGCCATGAAACCGTACAACATCAGCCGTTGTGTGATTTGTGAAATGGTCGGGTAGACGACACGTCAATTGGAGGTGTCGTTTGACCGCGGTGACCGGAAACGTGTTTCCGGTGTCATAAAACACCAAAACGGCGTGAGACGGTCGAATTCGGAGAAAACGTGCTCCGAATGACCTAAAACCACCCGAAAACATTAGTAATATTATTCGTGACATGTAGGAGGAGAAGGATCACCCATAGGACATGCGGTGCACGCTGTATGACCGATTTTGTCATTTTCAGCAGCTCGGCGCGCGCTAAAATGGCGCGTTGGGGGGTCAAAACCACCCGAATGACCTCAGAATGCCATGAAACCGTACGAAATCAGCCTTTGTGTGATTTTTGAATTGATCGGGTAGACGACACGTCAATCGGAGGTGTCTTTTGACAGCAGTGACCGAAAACGCGTTTCTGGTTTCATAAAACACCAAAAACGGTGTGAGACGGTCGAATTCGGAGCAAACGTGCTCCGAATGACATGAAACCACATGAAAAAATTAGGAATATTATTCGTGACGTGTAAGAGGAGACAGCGCGCCCATCGGACGCGTGGTGCGCACGGTACTGCCGATTGTGTCGTTTTAAGCAGCTCGGCGTGCGCTAAAACGGCGCGTTGGTGGGTCAAAACCACCCGAAAGACCTCAGAATGCCATGAAACCGTACGACATTAGCTGTTGTGTGATTTGTGAAATGATCGGGCAGAAGGCATGTCAATCGGAGGTGTTGTTTGACCGCAATGACCAGAAACGCGTTTCCGGTGTCATAAAACACCAAAACGGCGCGAGACGGTCGAATTCGGAGCAAACGTTCTCCGAATGACCTGAAATGATAGCATTTCTTAAAGTTGGGGTTTTAAATTATTATAGCACTATGATTTGATGTTAGATTTAATTTTATTATTTGTATATAATAACTGAATAATTATGTTAAATTTACGTTTATTTTATTTTGTTGTTTTTTTGTCTTATTGTAGGTTTATTGAAGCAGACGATTGAAATAGATGGACCTGCTCGGATCGTTGAAGCACGTTTATCGTTTATGATGATCTTGATGTTTATGCTCTTTGAATTTTTTTTCCATTTTTTATGATTTTTACCTTGTTTTATCTCTGACTTTGCACCTTGAAGAAAAAAAAACACAATACGTACAATTCATTAAAAAAATGAAAAATATTTTATTTAATATTATATATATATATTTCTTTAATATATATATATATAGATTAAAATATTTAAATCATATTATATATATATATTTAAAATATTTTATTTAATATTATATATATGAATATTTTCTTTAATATATATATATATATATATTTTATTTAATAAATAAATAAATATATATATATATATATATTTCTTTCAGTATGATTTTTTTTTTAATTTTTTTCCCAGTGTAGCAACCGCCAAAGTCGGTCGCTAAAGGTGCCCTCCAGGCAGCCTATACCGACTGCCAGGCAGTCTCTTAAGGCCAGCATTTTGGCCACCTATAGCGACCGCCATTGGCGGTCGCCATTGGCCTACAGCGACGAAGCTGAAGCGACTGCCAATGGCGGTCGCTAATGGCTGATTTTTTAGCAGTGTGTTTTATTTGAGGAATTACATACTCATAAACTATTCATAATGGTTTGTAAATAAAATGAGAATTATCCTAATCATATGCCATGGGAGTGTCGTATCCAAGAGTGCAGGAAGGTCCGTTGTCGTGCACCAGTTCCTGTTCGAGTCTAGCTCAAAGCGCTGTTTTCAGGTTTTACCCCAAAGTACATCTGTTCCAGAGCTGCGTCTACCTTCTTGTATCCATAAATGGTTATATGGCTTGAAAAACTCAAAAAGTATCTGCAGTAACAAAATTCTAGGAATTTGTTTTATAAGAATCCTCAAAGTCTATCTTAGGGTAGTGTTCCCTAATCATAGTTTTTCTAAATGTAGTTTCCAAGGTTTATACTAAACATCCTATAATACCAACTGTAACACCTTGACCCCAGTTACCCAGAGTCAGTGCATTGTTACAAAACATTGGCATGATATAAGAAATCATGTCCCAAAAGACTGACCAATTTAGTAGCCTAGTTTGTACTAGATACATTCATAAGTTTTACATTACATCATGAAATAAAAACATCAACACAATTTTTTCCCCTTTGGAACACACTTATATCCTTAGCCTATCCTTGCAGGTCAACCATAAAATACTTCTTCACATCTTGGGAAAAATAATACATAAAAAGGGGTGAGCTCAAATGCTCAGTAAGGATAACAATATAGTGGAAACTTTCATAAATAAGCTCAAACATTTAATGAAATGTGTTAGACTAAAACAAAATCCTTTTAAGGTTAAACTTCCAAATTATATGGTAAAGATAAAAATAAAATAATTCCATTTAATTATTTTCATGGATGTTCTACTAGTCGAATAATCACATGAAATATCAATATCCACTTTCACAATGATGGACTTCATAATGCTAAACTTCATAACCACATAGTCAAGTCCTTGTTCCCAGACTAAAAATAAGATTTTGTCAAGGCCTTGTTCCAAGACACTAGTTTGTCTCATGAGACCTAGAAATTTTAAGCCATGTTTGTTATAGATTGGATTTATTTTATTCATATAAATAATGATATTATGTTTATAAAAAATATTTTTAATCATAAAATGATTATTATTCCGGAATGATTACGATGGAGAATGAATCTCCTCACGTTCGTGAAGATAGTAATCCGTACATACGCAAGATCGACAATATCATTATATTGATGGTGAAATCATTTGTAATTGGATGTTATATCATATATAAATATTCATCGACATGTTATATTTATTATTTAAATCACTTTTACTCATTATTATACCCATCCAAATAATGAAGTGTTTGAATAACAAACTACACCACGACGTGGAGACGGTAATCCATAGGTACACAAGTTTGGAAAATTTTTCATTTATAGGATGGATAAAATAATGAATATGGATTCCGAATTTTTATAATAAAATCATATTATATATAATATATTGGAGTTATTATTTTATAATGGAAACAATAAAGAAAGAGAAAGTGGAGGACAGAAAGAACTTGAAAGAGGTGATGAAATATATACCTCTTCTTCGGGTTTTTTCTTTTGATTTGATGAAAAGGTCTCCGTAGGTTGACATCCTGACCAAATGAAGTCCTCTAGGATGAATGAAAGAATTTTGGAAGGATATATGGGTAGGGGTTGGCTGATCCAAAATGCCATGTATTTTGGAAATTAAGAGAAGGGGAATTTCCCTTTTTTAATAGAGGTGAGGGTAACTTTAGGAAAAGCCTAAAATATTATTTTATAATAAAACCATTTTCGGTTTCTAGTGTATAAAAAATTGATTATTTAAATTATAAGGTGGGGATGGTCGAAAACCTCTCAAACAATAGGTTTTATATAGGTTTAGGTCATCAAATTGACCTTATCTTTTAGATTTAACTCTTAGTTAAATAGTTTGACATTTACCATGTCTCTTTGTATTTTTATATTATATGGTTAATAAACTTACTATAACTAGACAAGACAACCAAATGTGTTTAATTATTAAGATATATAACCTTATCTATGTCCTTTTTCCAAACCTTAGATTTTTATAAATATTATATAAATTTAAAATATAATATTTGTTTTAAAAACTCAGTTATATCAATTTTGACAATATTTAGTATTTGATTTTTTTAAAATCCATAAATTCTTTTTCACTTCAAATAAAATTTATTTAACCAACTATATCATGTCATAGTAACCTAGAAAAATAGTTTAATTCTTCCAAAGGCTCAATATTCATTTACTTGGATATTTATAGTATCAATTATTTTAATATTTCACTAATATGGTAAATACTACGTCATCATAGTGTCATAAATAAATTATATTATATAATGTCTAAAAATTATAAATAAAATACCATTATGTAAGAAATAATTTCATATTTCTAATGAATATTTATAGTCGAATTTATATTGTTTGTAACCCTATATTAAAAGACGGGTTTGTTATTAAACTTTGAATTTAACTCTTTTAACTCTTCTTTAAATAAAATAATTATAAATTTCCTAATTTAATCCATGTGTATAAAAGAGGATAATATTTTATTCCTAAGGTTTTTTTGGTCAAATTATACTTATCCAATAGAATGAATACATGTGTTTGGGTAATTATGATATCATTTTACCCTTAATTATCTTATTTACTTTTAATCATGGGAAATACAAGTCAAAAGATACCATTCACCAAAAATTATTTTCATCTTCTTGAACCAAATTTAACTTACTAATATTAACCGTGTCTCTCATATTTCTGAAATTAAACTTCCAGAAGTGGTAAAATTAAGTTTTATGCAAATTTGCAAGTGCTTCTAAAAGGTCGGTAAAAGACGGTAAAGAATTCGATAAAGATATATATATCTAAACTTTTTATAAAATGACTCCAATGTATTAAGTTTAATATATATAAGTATTATGTATCTATTTTAACCTAAAATAATTTAAAATAAAATAACTATTTATTTTAATAAAAATTCAGTTTTAACCAATAACGATGGGTTTTTTCACTATTCATAAAAAATTGAAAGTTTTTAGAAAAACACCAAAAATTCACCCTAAGCTAATTTCGATATTCTGAATCCAAAAATGAAGTCCATTTTGAAAGATAAAATTTATAAAATTTTAAAAAGTGGATATTACTATTCATAATGGCTAGTTTTATTGGTCGCGGTGTGTTAGAATCTCGAAGTTGCGTATAATGGAAGTTACTGCATTATTCAAAGGGAAACGTACCGTGGAATCTTGGGTTGTTACAATTATAATTGGATTATAAAAGATAACTGGTTAAATAAAATAATGTCATATTATTTCCTCTAAATGAACGTTTAACATTAGAAACCCTGAATGGGAAGGGGATTGTTATATAAAGCCTTTTCCGCTATGGTAACTTTTTAATCCAAATCCAGAGGAAAAAATAAATTCAAATGGAACTTTAAATATAATGAACATATGGATAATCATTAGGTAAATGTTAAAGGGGTAGTATATTAACATCATAAAATAATTTTTTTTGCATATCATATATGTATTTCCCTATGAAAGTGAATTTTAGATGAATAGACCTTACAAATCTCATGTCACATAATTGAGATTTAATAAAAAGTGATTTTTTTATAAAAAATGAAAATCCAAAAAAACGTTTATATACAGAATAAAAAAAATTTGAGACATTTAAACATAAAAAATTCATAAAAAGTTAATGAAGAGAAATATAACCCTACTAAAGCAAAGTGAGTTAAGAAGCCATTTACCACTTGGTAAATTTCAAGTCAAATCCCCTTGGATGAAAAAATTAAGACTGAAAATTAAAATAACTTGAATTAAAAATAATTCATTATATAAAATTTATAATATTAATTATATAAAACATATTAATAAATTAGGTTTACAACCTTAGAATATGCTTCAATGAAAAGAAGTTGAGGCAATATCCATTTTAGCTTTGGTAATCACTAGATGAAAACCTCATGAAAGAGTGAACATCATATTAATTTTTCAATAAATTTTTTGTTTAGAATAATAATAAAATACATTCATGTTAATTATATTCAAAATACCATATAATTTTTTTTAGTATGGCATATGCCTCATGAAAATTAAAGTGAGAGGAGTAACCCTGACCTCTAGTTAAAACTTTCCATGTGTGTCCTTTAACTCTTGTACAATGAGATTTTATCAATTATTTTATTCCAGAATAAATTTATACAAGTTTAATACCTTATACATAAATCATTTATTTAATTTAATTTAATGTCCTATTTAAAAATTTAATCAGTTAAGTCCATGTCAGGTGTTTTGAGGCTGTCAAGTTCATATTTTCAAAACGAGTTTAGTATGTTGATCATAGTAAAAGGGTCATTATTCCATAAATTACAGAATAATAATAATGATAAATTACTTATCATATTTACAAAATAATTATACATTTAAAATAGATTACCGAATATTTTTATAAAAAATGAAAAATGTTAAAATCATTGAGACGGTTGGCCGTACGTACACATGAGTAACATTTCCATTTTTCAATTATCATTCTAGAAATTAGGTAGGTTTTATTTTTTCCTTTAATAGTGATCATTATATTTTTAATATTTTTATAATTTAAATAAAATTATATATATATACATATATATATATAATTCTTTTGATCTATTCATGAAAGATGAATCACATCGGTTTGTGGAGGTGTTAGTCAACATGTATGCATGAACAAAGTTATCGCCTTTCAATGTATTAAACGGTAAGAAATAAAATGACATATTGTCATTTAGTAATGATTAATATTTCATTAATATAATAATTATTTTATATATATCATATATATTTATTAAATTTATTCTTATTACCTTCCAGTAAAATAGGTAGCGAAAAATCAATCACATCACTTCTCGAGGTTGTAGTCTACGGTACAAATGAACAACAATATTATATTCCCCATGGAATGGAAAGTTGGAAGGTATATGTGATATAATAATTAAATAAAAATTATTATGTTATAAATATCAGTTATACAATTTAAATCTATCATTATGTTCATCCTTGAGAAGCGATGATGGAAAATAAATTACATCGGTCTTCGAGGAGGTAGTCCGCCATACACACAAACGATAGATTTGTTTACCATTTGATTAAATATGGGAAGGATTTAGGAAAAAAAATTTAAATATTAACACCTAAGTATATTTTATATAATTTTTTTCATACTAGGATAATTTAATAATATTTTAGTGATTTGGAAGAACAAATAATATAAATATTTTGGGTTAATCACAACAATTCCTCTTTGGACAACCGCCTCAACATCACACTAAAATCCTTATTAAGATGGATTTATATTCCATATATGGGATTTGGGTCATGGGTGGGAATTATTTAATTTATTTTTTCTAGTTATTGGTTGATCCAAAGGACTTTTAAGATTTTAATAGGTCAGGAGAGGGTGTGGCCTTTTGTAAGTGGGAAACATGACACACTTGGAACTAAAAAAAGATAGCGTACACACATTTTTTATATTCCAAAAGTCTATAAAATAGAAAATTATAAATAATTTGATTAAATAAGTTCTATATATTTTTATACAAAATATTTTAGACATGTTTTTAGGTTTTTTTACTCCTTATTAGTTTAGTTCAACCACCTATTAACCCTTTTTTACCGTAACTATGATAAAATATTTTCACGATTTCAATATTGATTTCGAAAGAAAATATTTTGAAATTTTAATATAATATAAAATATTATGATTCATAATATATAATATCTTTTAAAAAAATCAATTCACAGATGTGTCATAATTTAATTTAAAATGAAACCCATAGAAGTGATGAAAAAGAGGGGTTTTAAGAGATGTATTTTTCATGCATAAGAAAATTTTATATTAGCTATATGAATAATATTCATCATTATATAGATTCAAATTAATATTTATTGATATAAAATATATAAATTTTGTTTAATGTATTCCACCTTAGTTATTTTTAATTAATTAAAATTGAGAATCAGTTTTCATTATAAAATAGTTTTAAGAAACAACTTGTTTTTATACCCCAAGATAAACTCATTATAAAATCTACTATAAAGATCATTAAAGGAAAATAATAAGATTAAATATAAATAAATAACAATTATGTTACATAAAAACAAATTTAAATAAAAAATGGGCTTTTAAATTACTTAAATCTATAAAAATAAATGATAGTTTTACCAAAATCAATATTTTAGCTATTTATTGCGAAATCAATATTTTTTTGAAAAATTAATATTTAAAAAATACCCAAAAAATTCACCCTAAATAAATTTTTATACGATTATTACAAAAATGAAGTTCATTTTATAATATTTTTTTAAATATCTATAAATTTATTATAATATTTTTCTCACAAAATATAATAAAAAACATTTTTAAGGATAACATATTTTTAAAGAATTAAATTACCTTACCAGAAATTGTTTGATTTTTTAATAATAATTTATTAAAAAAAATTATTTATTAGGATATTTGTATATATTTCATAGGGTATATAGTAATATTCATACCCTTCAATTTAACAATTATTTCATACATAAAATAATATTATTTAATTTTCTGTTCAAGCTTAGTGTTTCCTGTCTTGTATTTTCTCAATCATAAATTCCCATTTTAAAATCTAAATGTGACACATTATCCACTATTAATAAATTGAATCATTAAAATTTTAACCCTATTTTACTAATAGAAGGTTGGAAGTTTGAAAATACCTTTGATATAAAGCCACATTATATAATGTTTTAATAAGACAACCTATTGATAAGATAGAAATGGATGCATGAAGGTTATATGGAATACCGAATTACTATGTTTCCAGGTAGGAAAACATTGGTGGGAATTGAAGATATGGACATGAAAGAAATTAAAAATTACCAGATACTGATGGATAATGACATAGATAATTTATTACAAGAAGGTAAATGATCATGAGAATGTGAACAATCTTAAAACCATAAGAAATTTTGGTGTGTAAAAGACCATCATGTCATCATAAATGAAGTTAATAGGATAAAAGTTTCATTTTAAATATCATTTTTCCAGAGTTGAATAATTTTAGAAGAACCATAGTTGGAAAATAAGGAAAATATTCTTACTTTATAAGTATAATTTCATCCTTTAATAAATTTACACCATAATCTCATATTTTTCTCCAAATATTGAGTATAAAATATATTTTTTATGGAGAATAAATTAATTAAATTTACGTCCAGTAGATCAAATAATACCCAAAAAGGAAAATAAATATTCCACCTATCACTAGACATTAACGATAATCAAAATGGTTAGCATATGGTAATATTTTTCCAAAAATGAAGAAAACTTCATATGGTGAAATGAAACATTAATATTTGAAATTAAATGGTAATACATAAATTTCAAAATAAATCATTCCATAAATGAATAACCCTACTTCCTAGATAACCTCAATAACAAAACAACTATTTTATCCTAAAATGTTATCTTGTATATTTCAACTTACAATCCCAAAATGTAGTTATCTTCTTCAAAATTTACATTAATCACCAAATCACTTTTCAATCACATGGTTATATATAAGATAAAAATTATTTTTTGAAATGAATTTGTCATTATCTTTTAAAGGATTTAAAAAACAATTCCATACTAACTGGGACATTAGATAGGCTTGTTGTAGTCATTTCAAACTTGTCACCCTTTAAATGTGGGTTTAATCCTTGCAACATTTTCAAATGCAATGGTTTGTCTTCCCACCTTAAGATAAATTAATTTTAAAACATAATAATCCTTATGTTATCTAAACCCTTCTTTGAAACCAACTATAACAGCCCCATACCCACAATCCCAAATCAAACACTATAATCACAAAATTTATATTTATAACATTGATACCAGTGAAGGTGAACCAATTTTATCCATCCAAAACCTAAAACATCAAAAGGAAATATTGGATAAATTACATATTGAAGGACATTTTGGGTTAATAGTTATGGATAATTATGTAAAAATCATAAAGAAATCATAACCAATACATAAAGAGTGTATCTTTCCCATTATACCAATATTTTTTATTACAAAATATGTCATCATCATTATCCATATGAAACCCTTCTAAAAATAATTAATTTTAAATCATTCTTGATAACCTAGGGAAGAGGAAACATAAGAGGGGAGAGATTAAATACTCAGAAAAGGTAAAAATAATAATTATCAATTGAATTTCATCAGTGAGAATAATAAGTACCAATGGGTTTGATGACATTATCAATGAGCATGAGAATAACATTAGAACATTCATAATAATCAATACCTAGATCATTAGTTTTGAAACATTTAATAAATCTTTATTAAAGTAATGTTTTTTATGAATCACTAATCCCAATCCATGTGACTTTAATCATTATCAAATTAATCATTAAAAACTATAAAAAAATAAAATAAAGCATATTGGTATCTTTGGAACACTGTTTTCATAAACCATTTAAAACCCCAATAAGAAATGACTGTATCCTAGTTAAATATATTGGAGGAACACTTTGGTAACTCAATCCTTATTACCTTTAAAGACAAGGAAAATTACCTAATTCATTAGATCTTTATCTGGGTGCACCATTCATATAAGCTATACAAGCTCCCTCAATGCCATCTAAGTGCAACAATACTTTAAGGTATATTGGGCACACCCATGAGCTACAGTAGGGATTTAACCAACATATAAATAATTTCCAAGTACCATACATGAATAAGGTATATATATATTTTATCTCTTCCTAAAACTCATAAAAAATCTATTATTAATACTATAACATTATAAGTTAGTATAAAAGGAAACGTTTACCTAAAAATATCTTGGAAACATGATTAACCTATGCAAAATAAACTTGTTCCCCTAAATATATATTTGAAACAATTATAATTCATCTAGAGAAATAATGAGGATGTTATAATTTAAAACATTTCTTACGGATCATAATTATTATCAAGTCTTGTTTCTTGATGACTAATGGAATACCATAAAAATACGATTAAGAAAATTCTTGTGGGAAATGCCTTTTTTTACTTTAAAGATAAATTTTAAAAACATAAAATTCAAAAAATATTTTTATATTTATTTTCTTTGAAAATGAATTTGAAAATTTATAAAGGAATTTTCAAATAAAATAATGGTCATGATGGCCAAAAAGTTAGTTCATGTCATAAATGTTAAAAATAAAAATTGTTTTCAATTTATTTTAAAAGTCAAAATTGACTCATTTATAAAATGTTAATAAATTTCCATTTTAAAACATTTTAAAATAATTTAATAGATCTTGGGAAAAGGTTTTAGGAATTAATTTATATTTATAATATAATATTTTTGAAATATTTTTAGAAAACATGGATATTGAAGACAAAGATTCTGAATCTAAAATAAAATACAAGATCAATATCATTTACAAAGGACTTTTTTGATTTTCCTTTAATAAATACGGGAGTAAATTTAAATTAAATGTTTAAAAACATTCATAAATATAAAAATAAGAAAATATATGTTTTTGAAGAAAATAAGATCATTTAATTTACTCCAAAGGAACCTTTAATATAAAAAATCCATAAAATGAAAGAGATTGTTATATAAAGCCTTTTTTAATTTGGTAATTTTTCAATCTTAAGCCCCATGAAATAATAAATTCATATTAAATAATAAATTTAAATAACATATAGATTTTTATTACATATATACAAAATTGGTATTACATAAACCTCATAAAAGAATATATATACATATCATAGATGCATGTCCCAATGAAAGGTAATTTGAGAAAAATAAACCTAATTACAAACATATCAATGATTTGTGATCTAATAAATGGATATATAATGTGTAAAAAATTTAAATTTAAATATAAAATGTATAGATACATAATAGAACAATTTAGATAACAATTTACACATAATCATGTAATAATAATGTCAATGAAAAGGTGTTATAACCCAAAAAAGGGAAATTGACTTAAAGAACCCTCTACCACTCAATATATTTCAATTGAAATACCCTTGGGTAAAATACTTCAAATTTCAAATTAAAATACTATAATTTATAAATTATTCATGGTATAAAATGTGAAATGTGTAGTATATACACAATAAAAAATATGAGGTGCATAATATTACAATATGTCTCAATGAAAGGAAATTGAGTTAAAATCCCATACAACATTGGTAATCTCTTGCTAAAAACCTCACGAAATAGAGAAACTAATATGGTTTTATAAGTACAAATAATTCTAAATATAATAATTGTAAAATACATTTGTGGTATGTATATATACCAGAAAATATTAATAAGTGGTGAACATGGTATATGCTTCATAGAAATAAAATGATAAGAGAAACCCTTACCTCCAGTGTGGACTTTCCATGTATATCCTTTTACTCCTATATACTCATATTATATCAATTATTTTATTTCATAATAAATTTATATGTTTAATAATTTATACATAAATATTTTTTATTTTATTTTAATGAATGTTTTAAATATTTAATCTATTTAGTACACGTTGGATGTTTTGATGACATTCGGTCCATATTTTAAAAATGGATTCAATATGATGATTATGGTCAATAAGGTCAATGTTCCATCTTATTAATAATCATAATCACGAAATAGTTATAATATTTATATAAAAATTATACTTTGAAAACCAATAATGAAATATGTTTATGAAAAATGAACAACGTTATAATCATGGAGATGGTAGGCTGTACGTGCACATGAGTAATGTTTATATTTTTCAATGATCATTATTGAAAGTAGGTAAGTGTTATTTTATATTTACAGAATTATAATTATATCATAAATAACATATTAATTCTTTATATATATTTACCATCTATTTTATTTATTGATGAATGATGAATCACACCACCATATAGAGGTGGTTTTCCACACTTTCACATAAACGACGTTATCTTCTTTCAATGGATGGAAAGGTAAGAAATAAAATGATATATTATATTTTAAAAAGTATAAATACGTCATTAATATAATAATTTTTTAATATATATCTGATATATTCATTAATTTTTTCCATATTACATTTCTAAAAAATCATTAGGATATAATGATTCTGTTGACTTCGTGAGGTAGTAGTCCACCATGCAAATGAGCAATGTAATGGTATCCCACATGTAATGAAAAGTAATAATGTATATATGATATATTAATTACGTTAGTATTATTATGTTGAAATATTATATATATACTTTAAATACTTCTGTATGTACATCATTTAGATGTGATGATGGAAAACTAATTACATCGGTCTATAAGGTGGTAGTCTACTGTACACACGAACAATCACATCATTTCCAATTTATGAAATGTGGGAATAATATAGGTTATTAAATTAACCTAATAACATATTATTTTATGATATATACTAGTTTTATTATCTCTTGATAATATAATAATACTTTATGGAGGTGGTAGAAGGAATAAAATAAATATGCTCAGTTAAGTACAATACCTATCATACTGAAAACCTCCATATGTTATCACCAAAATCATTATTAGAGTGTATTTGTGCTAAATAATGGAGTTCTAGTTCACTTTTGAGGAATTAGGGATGGTATTTTGGCAGGTAATGGCTGAGACGAAGGTATTTGATGGTGTAAATAGGAGAGGATAACAGGTTTCCTTTTATAATTGGGGGAGGGGACACACTTGAAATTTTTGAAAATAAAAAGGTGTACCCACATTTTTGACATTATAAAAGTCACTCAAATGATAAATTTGAAATAATTATATGATATAAGGTCTAAATATGTCCATATAAAATATTTTAGGAAATTATTTGGTCATTTAAACACTTATCTATTTATTTTAAATGCTAATAAACCATTTTTCACCTTAACCGGAAAAAATATTTTTATTATTTTATGTATTCATTATGAGAAAATTCAAGTAGAACATATTATATAATAAATATTATTATTATTTTTAATGTGGTATCTATTTTACCAAATTCAATTTATATAAGTGGATCAATTTTATTTAAAATAGAACCTGCAGCCGCGATGAAAAAGCGGCTTTTCAAGTGATGTATTTAGCAAGCATAAGATGATATTATATTGACGCTATGACTAGTAATAGTCATTATATTTTTTAATTAATATTAAAATATATATTATCTATAAATTTATTTTAAATCACTTAACATTAGGGGTTTTTAATTAATTAAAATGAAGTAACATTATGTACTTTATAATGGTTTTCAGAAAAAACACATTTGTATAAACAAAAATAAACATTTACTAAAATATAGAGTTAAGATGATTAGATGTAAATAATTTGGTTAAATATAATTAAATAGTAATTATTTTAATTTAAATAAAATTTTAATCATAATGGGACTCTTAAATTACTTTGTTTATTGAAAGAAAATTATAGTTTTACAAAAAAAATGGTATTTTAATTATTCATTAAATGATCAATATTTCTTAAGAAATCCCAAAATTTCACCATAAGTTAAACCTAATATTCTGGTTGATAAAATTATTTTCATTTTAGAAAATAATTTTTTTAATATAAATATGAATTAATTATAATTTTTTCTTAGAAAAAGTAATGAAAACCATTTTTGAAAAAAATTTATTTTGGAAGAAAAAAACTACTTTACGAAAAATTGATTGATTATTTACTAATAATTTATCAATAAATTTATAATGAGTAAGAAATATATGTATATTAATTTAATAAATTAATTTATACTATTCATACCTTTTAATTTAATGGCTTGTTCATATCTAAAATAAAATTTTTTCATGGTTCATTGATGCTCAGTGTTGTGTGTCTTGTATGATACCAAGCATAAATTTATATTTTAAAATATCAGGGTGTTACAATCTCCCCATTTAATAAATTTATTGTCAAATTTATTAATTTATCTTAGTAATAAATAGTTTTATAATTTTAAAAACCTTTTTTAGAAACCAAAATATATTAAAGTGTTAATAAAACATTATATTTATAAGAGAGAAATGGAAGTATGATGGTCATCTAGAAAAACACATAATTATGTTTCTTATTTGGATAACATTGGTAGGAAGTGAATATATAAAAATAGATGAAAAGAAAAATTACCCAATAATTATGGATGTTTACAAATATCATTGATCATAATAATGTTAATGATCATGAAAAAGGTTACTTCTAGAAAACCATAAACCAAATAGTTGTAAAAGAGACCATCGTCTCATCAGAAATGAGGGTAATAGGATAATGTTTTTTATTTTAAGATAATTTTCCAAGATTTGAATAATTTCATACCATATTTAATAAGATCAATTTTAATTCATAGTTAGTTTAAATGGACAATTTAATACTTTAATAAATTTCCTCCACCATATTACTTTTTCTCCAAATCATGAGTATTAAGGATTATTTTTTTAATTTTCCCCGCAACACTAAAATATAATTTCGAAGGCTCACATAGTCCCCCAAAGGATAACTAGATATTACCTATATCATTAGACATTAATCAAAACCAAAATAGTTAAAATATGGTAGTATATTCAACAAAAATAAATAGCCTTAATTTGATGAAATAATACTTCAATCTATGAAATTACACAATAATATCCAAATTTAAAATGAAATCATTCCCTAAATAAATAAACCTATATAAAAAATACCCCCAACAGTCTAAATATTAAGTTATGTCTTAACCTTAATTTTTATCACATAAGTATTTCATATATATCATATATATTAATTTATTACACTTTTATAACCTTCCATGTTGATCAATGATAAAAAATGAATTACACTACTACGTGGAGTCGGTAGGCTGGATGTACACACGAGTGATATTTTTGTTTTTAGTAGGATTAAAAGGAGGGGAATAAAGATTTTTTACTCCATAATTATAAAATTTAAGTGTATGAAATATAATGATGCTACTATATGATATTGGTTATAGAATATTTTAATGATTTACAAGAAGAAATAAAATGAATACACTTAGTTAAGAGTTACACCTCTACTTTCTAAAACCACTTTATTTTTGCACCTTCAGTCTTCTTAGGTAGCCCTTTTATGAGATGAGATACTCTAGGACATGTGGAGGAATTTTAGTAATGAATTTGTAATAATATTATATAATCTACATGTCTCATTAAGTGTGATTAATAGGGGATAGTGGGTTTCTTATATGTTATAGTAGATTGATACCATTTTAATTACACAATGTATGAAATTAATAGAAATTAAGTTTTATTTTTCTTTGGAAAAGGTGATATATTTCATAGATAGTATGAATATAGGTCTAATTTATATAATTCACTAAAATCTATACTTCTTAGGTGATTTTAACCCTTTTTTTATTAGTTTTAATCCCTCATTAATCCTTTCTATGATTACCACGATATCAATGTTTTTTACTCTTTAGGGGTGAAGTAAGATAGAATAAAAGGAAAGGAAAAATTAAGTGGAAAATGGTGGATGTGATTGAAAATGTAACATTTAAATGAAAAAGGACATGATTTTTATGAATTTTAAATTATTTTATAAAAAAAGTATTTTGAAAAAATACCATTAATGTTATTTCTGAAAGTATACATATAATTGAGTTTTAAAACAAAATCATGAAAATAATGGATTTCAAATATAATCATTTGAAAAATCACTAATACATGTTATTTATGTTAAAAATTCAGGTTTTTTACATTGATCATCTCAAAAATATTACTTTGAAAGTTTTTGAAATCATTTACTTGATGTTTCTACTATTTTCACAAGAACTTTACTGGTGTTGCATAAGTATTTAAGTCAATTATTTCATCACTAAGGATAAAAAATGAGTTACTATAATAAATATCTTGTTTATATAAAAATAACCTTTTATTGGCATTCATAACTTTATTTACCCCTATCAGAAAATAATAGCGATATTAATATAAATAGAAGGACAATTTGGAATTTTCCTTTATATTAAATATTAAAAAGGTATTTATCAAAGAAATATGGAAATGAAATGACAGATTTAATAATATATAAAGGGGTGGAAATAATAAACTCATAAAATTAAATTTGGGTAAGTTTACAGATTATTTTAAATTCTTATTATATAGTTTTAACCTTAACCCATTTTACCCTTTACAACAATGATGAATTTTACCATGACACTATTCATTATGAGAAGAAATAATGTTGACCTGTTGAAGAAATATAGCAACAATAATTCAAAATATTGAATCCATTTTTTTATATTCTATTCCTATTATTGTCATAAATTACTTTTAAAATTAACATACAAAACACCACAAAAAACAGTTTTCAAAAAAACGTGTTTTAAGCATAAAATTAAAATTATATCAAAATATAATATAATATTGATTAATATGAAAATTATTTAGATTATTTATAATATAATGGATCTTATGTTATTTTATATATAAACTAAAAATACAATGGATATTTTAAATTACTTGTTTGAAGGAAAACAAGTGAATGTTTTACAAAAATCATTTTGTTTCACTATTCACTGAAAAATAACTATTTTTCAGAAATCCCAAAATTTAACACTATGATAATATTGAAATTTTTATTTAAAAAATTATATTCATTTTTTTCTTTCACTATTTACAATATTTGAACAACTTCATTATAATATCATTGCATAGAATGAAAATAAACACATTTTTGAATAAAACATATGTTTCAGGCATAAAAATACATTGCTAAAAATTATGTGCATATTTATTATGAATGAAAAAATAAATTTAAATAATATAAATCCTATATATATTATTCATAATGTGATTATTATAATTCATACCTTTCAATTTAATGATAATGTTATAACAATCACATTCAAATTATAGTATTTTTATAGTTTGTCACAGTTCTCTTAAAGATCAATGTTGTGGGTTAAGAAAGGTATATAACATTGTATTGTCTTAAACTAAATTTTCAGGGTTCCACATTCTCCCCCTTGAATAAGTTTTTTCTTCACAATCATTATCTTGATAATGATAGGTTCTTTATATGAAAATAATTTTTTTTTTGAAAACCAAATCATATATATTGATTATAAAACATCCTTTGAAATGGGGGCGGGAAGCATAAAGGTTTCATATAATAACCCATAATTAGGTTACTGGATAAGGTTATCATTAGTAGGAATTGAAAATATGGACATGATGGGGAAAAGTAATTTCCAAATAATTAAGTGAATTCATCGAGAATGCGATCACATGAAATTTAATGAAAAAATCATGAATTAATATATAAGAAAGAAGACTATCAATTTATTAGAAATGATTTTAAAAATATAACATTTTTAATTTATGATAAAATATTTTTATTATTTTGATTAAGAACATTCGAAAATGTAATTACTCTATTTTATTCAAGAAAAAATGAAATTTTATCCTCTAGTGTCATGTTTTTTCATGTTTCTACCTCTATCTCATCACATATTTCAAGAGATGGGTATTCATGATGAAATATTTTCATGAATAAAGAATAAAATTTTAATAGATCATATTTTCTATGTAAGGATAGAAATATGAGCCTCCTATATTTACTAAATCCAAAATGGTTATCATGAGTAAATATAATATCCGAAATTAATGAACCATCATATGAAGAAATAATAAATTTAACACTATTTTTTCCAAAATAACACCCAAGTTGCAACATAGATTATTCCATAAACAATAATCCCTATATATAAATTTAAAAAAATGACCTCGTTATTAATGACTGTTTTAACCTTAAAGGTAGTCTCTCTCCATTTATATTATATCCCCCAAATGGAATGACATTCTTACTCAACAATAATTATTTTTAAATCAGATGATACACCTAAGGTTTAATTGTTCTTCAACATAATAAAAAATTTCCAAAAAATATCATTAATTACTTTTAAATCCCCTCACTTAAATCCTAAAACGGGTTTTCTATGTATTTTAAATTATTATCATCCTTAAACTCATAAACCCATCACGTATTCATAACTGATAAGTTAACCTAACATTATAACATAATAATCTAAAAATATATCTATACCTTGCTTGGATATAGCTCTAACACCCCGACACTAGGAACCTAAAGCCGGTGATTTAATATTACAATAGTTAAAGATATAAGGGGTTAAACCCCATAAGATCAATGAGTTAAGTAGTATTTGAAAACTATATACAAACTTGATTCCCATATTATGTTTATTATACAAAATCATATCATTAAAACATTATTTCAGCGCAGAAATCATTCAGAACATAGTTTCTCATATCCATGGGAAATGATAACAAATAAAGTGAGAGCTCAGATTCCTAGTAAGGTTTATATACATTAGAAGATTTCATAAGTAATGAAGGTATAATCAACACAGAATACTAGATAATAAAAACACATTCCATTAAATAAAAAACTTTAGTTCAATTGACATCCATGGATAACATCAACATAGTAATCATATGTAAAATGTAAAATAATTTCTTAATAATGGAAATTCATAACATTGTACATCTATGATCATGTCCTATCAACAAAATTTCCATGAATCTTAACATCATGGTATCTCAACATAGACATTATTCATAATAAATGGGTAGGTGTAAACCAAATACACATATAATATAGCACACCTTCTATTTTTTATGATGATACCCATTAATGAATCAAAGGGATATTTAAAAATGGTCCTCACCAATGACTTATATTTCATATGAATTCCGTATATTTTAAATAATCATCATTATTTATTCTCAAAATTACTTATAAGTCAATAATTATCTGCATTGAATTAAAATACAGAACATTAATATATCCCTAGGAAATAAAATAAATTCCTTCAATTGATATTGTATATAGAAGTGGTATATAGATAAAGCATTATCAATTGAACAACACCCATTTATTAAAAAATAAAATGGAATAAATATATTATAAGTAATTTTATTGTAACTTCTTGTAGGAACTAAGTTATAAATCACATAAAAAAATTATTTTCATTCAATTATACAAATAACACCCATTTACTTTGATCTAATTTTGAATAACAATTCCCAGAATATTGATAAAAATATTTAATTCGAAAATAAAAAAAGAATTTTAATAGAATATTCAAATCAAAGAGTTTTCATAATGACATGAAAATATATTCATGTAGTGTGAATTAAAATAAATTCTATTGACACCTTAGATAACAAGTACATATTTCAGTAAATAAAAAAAATAATCCTTTTAAATTTTTATATAAATTCAAACAATTGTAAACATTAATTTAATAAAGATTTATAGAATAGTGAAAAATTTCATGATATCATTGTAACTAAAACATGTACTTTTTGTAAAAAGAGTTGGAAGGAAAACGTTAAAACATATTTTTTAAAACAAAACCCCTTTGGTGAAACTTACTTCATGATTCATGAGTCAATAAGTGAAGAAATGGAATATAAACATTTAAAAACTACATAAACAAAGTAAAATAAATTATATGGGGTTTAAAATTTCAGGATCATAGAATTTTCACAGAGGAAGTTTGAACTTAAATAGTATTGAAATAAAATGAGAGTGTAATAGAAATCCCTTACCACTTTAATAAAATTTGAATCGAAACCCCCTAAAAGAGAATAATTGAATTAAATAACTAAATACAAATAATAACGAGGAATTTATAATATTATTACTCAAATGGGTAATATGTATACCATAATAAATAAATTATGTTCATAATGTAATACATGTCTCATTGACGTGGAAATGAGAATCAATTTCCCTTTCCACAATTTCAACTTCCTTAAAATATATGTTTCAGTTTTGTAGTTATAATCCTTCCACGTTAGTAAGGATTTAATAATATACCAATTATTAATGATGAAATTATTCTAATGTTTATACATTTTGAAATAATTTATAATCATCCAAAAAAATTAGATATGATAAAATAATCATAGTGCTTGGTGGAGGTGGTAGTCCACATGTACGTAGAAACGAAATTTTCTTTTTCTAATGGATGGAATGTAAAATGGTAGATGATATCTTATATTTTTAAAATCCTAATATTTTCATAAATATAATTTATAATAATAAGTAATAAATTTATAAAAATCGATGTAATGTTGTGATAAAAAACAAATTACACTGCTATGTGGAGACAATGGACTCTATGTATGCACAATCGACCTTTTCATTTTCCATTGGATAGAAAAGAGGTGAATAAATGTTTTACCTCTAAAGTAATAAAATTTAATTATATATAAGAGAACTATAATATTATCTGATCATGGTTATAGAGTATTTGAAGGAGGTATTAGAGGAAATAAAATGAAAACACTTGCATAAGAGTTATACCTATTATTTAGTAAATTGTATTTGGCTCACACCTTAAGCCTTCTTGGTTGTTAATTTGACAAGGAAAAATCCTCTAAATAATGTGTTTGTGTGGGGGGGGGGGGGGGGTTGGTAATGGATATGGGTAGGTATTTTTGGATTTACATGGATCAATAAGTGTGAGGAAGAGTGGAGGGGTGGTGTTTGTATATAAGAGACGAGATAATAACCCTTGTAATTAATAAAAGTATTAAATTAATATAAATTTATTTTAATTTTAATGTGTAAATAAATTGATATATTTAATATATAGGGTAAATTTAATTCAGTTAAATCTTATAAATTAAATTTAAACAATTTAATGCAATGTTTTATCCCTTATTAGTTAGTTTTTACCCCATTAACCCATCTAATGATTACCATGATGTTACTGTTTTTTATATTTAGGTGTTAGGATGGGTACTATAAAAGGAAAACTGACCCATAAGTTAAAAATTGTAGAAAATTTAAAAAATATATCATTCTATATCGTAATGATAAGATATTTATTAATTTTAAATCAGTTAATAAAATATTATTTAACTTGAAATACCATAAAATTCATTCTCAAGAGTATTCACACAATTAACAAAAAAATAAAAAGGCGGTAATTAATTCAAATATATAATTTAAAAAAAATTATGTTTTTCTAAAAAATTATTGAACACACTATGTCACCCTATAAATACAGCTTTGTATGTTTTTGAAATTATATAATTGAGTTTTCTACTACTTGAACAAGCACTGTTTCATAAAGGCATAAAAATTAAAGGTAATCATTTCCCTTGTAGGAATTTAAAATAAATATCCATAATAAAAAATTACTCATATTCAATTTAACCATTCTGACAAATTTATAATTATTTTTCCCCTGTTACAAAACATTATAGATAATAATAAAAAGTAAGAGATATTTTTGAATTTTCTTTTACATAAAATATTATAAAGGACCATATAAAAGAATAATGATTTCCAAATACACTATTTTAGAATATAGTAGATTTTGTCTCTAATTAATCTCTTATATTGAAATATTGGTATGTTTATATTTGATTTTAATACTTATTCTATAATTTTGACCTTGTTTATAACATTTTACCCAGTAACATGGTGATAAATTTTACCATGCTTAATTTTAATAATGATAAAAAATATAGTTGAAATTTTTGGAAAATTTGGACGTGGGGAATAAATTTATGAAATCTGTTTATTCAAATTGCAATATTATAAATGGCAGAAATAAATTTTAAAACAAAGCCTTAAAACGTGATGAAAAATGATTTTTAGAAAAATATATTGTTAAGAATAAAAGTGAACATATACCAAAATTAAATAAAATGTTGATTACTACAGAATGTTTTATATAATGTTTAGTAAAATGGTTATTATGTTACATTAAGACCATATCCAAAAAAATAGATACTTTTAAATTAATTGATTTAATGCAATGAAATGATAGTTTTATGAATTTTGCTATTTTTAAAATTTTTTGAAAAGTCAATGTTTTTTTGAAAAATTAAAAAGAATAATCCTGAGATAAAAGACTTACCATGGGTGTGTTAAAATCAATGGGTTAAGTTATAAGTTTCACAATTTTGAAAAAATGGGAATACTGGAAATTTTGATAAACTGTAACACCCCATGCTTCCACGGTACGTTTCCCTTCGAATAATGCAATGGCGTGCATTGTACGCAACTTCAAGATTTTAACACACCACAACCAATCAAACTAGCCGTTATGAATAGTAATACCTAATTTTTGGAATTTTATAAATTTTATCTCTCAAAATGGACTTCATTTTTGGATTTGGAATATCGAAATTATCCTAGGGTGAAATTTTGGTACTTTTCGGATAACTTTCATATTTTGATGAATAGTGAAAATTACTAAATTTTAATTAAAAACAACTTTTTTAATCAAAATAATTAATAGTGATAAATTATTAATTTGAGTGGTTTTAAAGTATATTTATAATATATTTTTACCATGTAATACAATGTGTGTCATTGAACATAATTTCACATTTAAACCAGACATAAACAAGTGCCAATCTTTTGATAGTTATTATCTCTTAAAAACACGCTTTTTGTTTTAACAACGGGAATTAATTTTAAATTAATTTCTGCCACTTCTATGTTTTGAATTTAGAAAACTGGATTCCATATTTGGAATCAGGATGTTAAAATTCTGTAAATAGTTAACTTTTATTTTTAGACATTTTGGATAATTACTTCGGTAAATATTTTATTTACCATGGTTAATGGGTAAATCCGGTAAACAAGGGTTAAACAATAATATTATAATAATACTAAATTACCCTAAAACGTATCTTAACCCTATGGGTTAATACATGGTCGACCATGGGTATCTTTGGGTCGATTTTGGGACCCCATGGATCCACTTGTAAGTGATAATGACACTTAATTTTAATTAAGTTAAAATAAATACAAAAATGACACAAGCATATATCTTTTAGAAACACAATTATTAAGTAGGGTTATATATGTTGGAATTTAGACTATAAATATTCATTAGAAAGATACAAAGATTTCCTACATAATGATATTTTATTTATAATTTTTAGACACTAAATAATTTAATTTATTTATGACACAATGGTGATGTAGTAATTACCATAATAGTGAAAAATTAGAATAATTGATATTATAAATACCCAAATAAATATAATTTGAGACTTTTGTTGAATTAAACTAATTTTATAGGTTACAATGACATATTAGTATTTATGTAATTAACTTTGTTAGATGTAATCATTCTGTTATGTGTTTCACAAAAATCAACAATTGAATTGTGTCAAAATTGACATAAAAGAGTTTTTAAAAAAAATATTATATTATTAATTGATATTAAATTCCTAGAAATCTAAGGTTCGGAAAAGAGACTTATATAATGATATTTATATCATTAATGGACCACTTGGGGGGTACCTTGGATGTATATAGTATGTTTATTAACTATATAAGATAAAAATTCAAAGTGACATGGTAAATGTCAAACTAATTAACTAAGAGTTAAAACTAAAAGATAAGGTTAATATAGTGACCCAAACCTGTATAAATTCTATTGGATGAATGGTTTTCGACCTATCCCCACCTTAACCTTTGAATAATCAACTTTGGAGCCATTAGAAACCGAATATGAATTTATTATAAATTAAAATTTTTAGCTTTTCCAAAGGTGCCCCTCACCCCTCTTATAAAAGGGCACTCTTCCTTCTCATTTCTTCACACCCTCAAAGCATTTTGGTTCGTCAAAACCCTACCAAAATACTCTCTCAACTTCCCTCACTACAAACTAGAGGCATTAGTTTCATCAGAAAGCCAACCTAAAAATCCCTTTTGATCAAATCAAAAGGAAGAACCCGAAGAAGAGGTAATGTTTTCACCACCCCTTTTCAAGTTACTTTCTTCTTCCACTTCTTCTTTCTTTGTTATTACCATTATAAAATAATAACTCCAGTATCATATATATATAATTTTATGTTATTATAAATATGGTACAACCATATTCAGTATTCTATCCATCCATTGAATAACATGTCACCATACGTGTGTACGTACAGCTTACCGTCTCCACGTCGTGGTGTAATTGTTATTCAATCTATTATTATTTGGATGGGTATAATAATGATGTGTAACTCATGTAAATAACAAATATAACATGATAATGATTCTGTATATATGATATACTATCCAATTATATATAATTTTAATATCAAAATAATGATATTGTCACTCGTGCGTACGTATGGACTACCGTCTCCACGAACGCGATGAGATTCATTTTACATCATATCCATTCAAGTGTAATTATAATTTTATGATTTAAAAATAGTATCTAAGGACTTGATATCATTGTATATATGAATAATATACATCCCATTAATAATGAATATGGCTCACATAACAAAGAATATAAGTAAAATGAACCCGTTAACACCCGAAATGACGATAATTCTAAGATATTATTAACAAATCAATGTTAAAAGATCATATATGATATCATATTAAAGTAAATGATTCTTTTATAATTCAATAACAATTATTTTACCATTATACATGAGGTTAACCTACCGTCGACCAAGGAAAAAGTACAAAGTAAGGGATTTTCTTATCTCACTTTCAATTTCGTGAGATTTCCATTGTTCGCCACTAAATTATTGAAAGTGGTGTATTGTGTACTTCCATTTGATATATATTATCATGATTCTCTTTATATTCACTTTATTCTGTAAATAATTTGGTGGTTATTAACTTTTGGCCATACGACTCAGTTGATTAATGTGGTAAGGAGTTTCTTATCTCACTCTTAATTTCGTGAGAATTCCATTGTTCACCACTTATTTATTGCATGTGGTGTATGTGTACTGCCCATGATTGTATTCATTGTGTAATATAATTTAATTTATGGGTATTTACATAATCATTGTATGATCCTTATTTCATGGGTGCATGTTTCATAAGTTACCAAATGGATAAGGGAATTTGAAATTTCAATTTCCAATTATTCGGCTTTACGCAAACTTTATTGATTATTTTACTCCGAGATTATGTGTGGAATTACTATTAATTTTATTATGTCATATTTTCCACTCCCCTTTCTGTGGATATTATTTTGATACACATAATCACTCCGTTGATAAATTCTCAAGTGATCGGTATGAACTTGATAAGAGTAATTTTAACTCAATCTCCATTTGTTGAGTTAAATATCCAATTCATTGGTGTTGTTTTTACAAGATTATGTGTGAATGTCCTTTGATTGTTTTACACTGAATATCCAATCATATTTAGTGTATTTATATTTTTCACACATAACTATGTTGTTGATTTATCCTTATCCTAAGGGTACGACCTTTATGAGAGATTTCATCTCAATTTACATTCCATTGAGACTTCTTTGTTGATATACACCAAATCCCTTTTATGTGGTATATATAATGTACTTTGACATAATATATCATGAATCCATTTATTCTCATGATATTACAATGTTTTTATTACCTCAATTATTTGTATTCAAGTGTCTCTCTTTTGGTTAGAAACTCTAACTAAAATACCATTTTTAAATGTTTTAAAGACTTATTCTTCTAAATCTTGCTCATTAATGTCCATGTTTTAACAAATGGTTTTAAGGATTTATTTATATGGACATTAAAGTTTTAAAATTAAAACTCCTTTTACAAAGTTTCAAAGTGGTATGGGACACTTTGATTCAAAAATCTACTTTTAAATGGATTCTTGACAAATATTGTGACTTTTAAATGATTTCACGAAAAAGGGGGATATTTCTCTCAAATAGTTTTGATGATTATTTTCATCTATGTCAACATCATTCATTATTCTTGATTGAGGATAATGTGATACAATACAATCTTCCATATTGTATCAAATGAGTTATTTTTGACTGTGGATGTGCTATTTTTATACCATTCATGGTTTGTGGTTAAAGTATTGACATTTCGTATGCTAGTTTTAATACGAATGTTATGTTATGTTTAAAACTGTTCATATGTGGAATGCATTAGACTTAATAAGTGATGGGTGGAGCCCTCTATAGCTCCTCGATGCATCGGTAGGTCTCATGAGACAAACTAGTGTCTTGGCACAAGGCCTTGGCAAAATCATATTTGTAGTCTTGGCACGAGGCCTTCGCTATGTGGTTATGATATTCTGGAATTATGCATTCCATCATTATGAAAGTTGTTATTGATATTGCATGTGATTATTCGATTAGTAGAATATCCATGTGAATGAGTAAATGGCATTATTTCATTTTATTTTTTCTGTACTATGTTGAAGTTCAAGTTTAAAAGGCTTTTGTTTTAGTTATACATTGCCTTAAATGTTTATTCTTATTTATAAAATTTTCCGCTATGTTGTTATCCTTACTAGGAATTTGAGCTCACCCCTTTTCTATGTTTTATTTTTCCTAGGAAGTGAAGAAGTAAATTATGAATGACCTGGAGGGATATTATGAGGAGATAATAGTGTGGATTATGGAGACAATATGTTGTTGTAGTAGTTTTTCACTTCATGATGTAATGTAAAACTTTATGAATATATGTAGTGCTTCCAAGGCTACTAAACCAATCGGTCTTTCGAGATTTGATCTTTCTTGTGATCATGCCAATGTTAAGTAATAATGCACCGACTCTGGTTAACTGGGGTCAGGGCATTACATAAACTATTCAGCAACCGTAAGAAATGGATCTGTTGAAACTATAGAACACCACAAATTGTTTTTATTAACCATGGAAATCCCATGGACCAAAAAAACCCTCTCATAATGGTGTTATACATAATTTATATTGATTCATACATGGTTTTCAACCAAAAATACACCAAAGAGGAACACTAAACCATGTGCATACCAAAAGACATAGAAAAACTATCTTAATGAGGTTAACAACATGGTTTATTATAAATCATGCACGTAAAACTGGGAACTAGTAGGTAAATTTGTAAGGGTTATTCAACTGGTTTGCTAAACCATGTGATTACCATGATACAAAACAAAATCCATAAAAACATTTATATTTTAAACATTAATTTTTTGAAAATTTTAAAACAAGACTAAAATAAAATTAATAGATAAAGTATAATGTAAAACCAAAGTCATGGTTTAAAAATTCTCATAGTCATCACACATTATTCAGCAATAAAGGCACTGATGTCTTAGTGGATGACACCGAGTTCAAAATATAGGAACCAACATGACATCCTTTTAAACTAAATGAAACACCTAAATTAAAATGATGTAAAATATGACCTACAATCCATCACAAAATCTCAATAATAAAAAACGAGGGATAAAATTATATTTGAGATATTTAATAGGTATATCCAATATATCAGGGTTCCAATTAATATAATGTATCAAACTAGACCAATAGTTATAGGGAAGATACTGTGATGTGTTACGTCACTCATAACTTGAAAAGAAAAAAAAAACAACTTCCAAGCCGCAGTCCGTCATTCATAATTCCATAAAAAAAATATTATATATATATATCAAAATAAATTAGATATCGAAAATAATAAAAATAGATAATGAATCCATAAATTCTTAAATTAATAAGAGATAACAAAAGGACATAATGCCCCCCAAAAAAATTCACAAACACCCAAATACACATGAATGAAATCAGCAAGGTACCAAAGATGTATCAATGGATACTACTCCAAAAATAAAGATAATAAATTCCCTTAGATACAATTGAACATAAGATTTATATAATATCCTTTTATTTTCATATATTTACATTATTTCATTTTTATGGAATATTTATTACATTAAACAGACACACATCTGAATAAATTATTAATTTAGTGCCTTTGGGAACATGGAAAAATAAAAAACTAGTTCATTACACATCTAATTATTAATATTAATATTTATTTATAACTATAATCCTTTTTTATATTTATACTTAATACATTTCTTCGCATCCTGTGGAAAATAAATCTAAGAAAGGGTGAGCTGGAATTCTCAGAATAGGTAAGTAAGAAGATATGTAAGTATAATCATGAACATAAGGGTATGAGAACATGAGCATAATGTTAGAATATAATTCATTATATATGAAAGATAGTATAAAAGAGTCTAGGAATAAATAATTTCAGTTCATTAGACATGAATTATATGGGTATTGAAGAACATAATCAAGAAGATCACAACAATGACATAAGACATGAAATTGTGGCATACACATAAAAATGTAATATCATTACCTATAAGCCAAGATGTATTATTATTACTTAAGAGGGAACTTCATGGGGACTAAATATACTAAGAAAGACACACTACCATCCCCAGTCACAACCCATTCTTTGAAAGGGATCAGGTTTCCCCATCTCCCCTTAATGGATCGGGTTTCACAATATTTACATAGAAAATTATGTTTCCCCATCTTCGTATAGTGGATCAAGACCATAGAATGGATTCCCATAATTATATCATGATATATAAATCATAACCTAATAAATTGGAGGGATATATAGGTCCCACACATCACATAATGAAAACTATACACATGTCTGCCAAATGAATCATATATCTTTCATCATATCAGAACCCATGACATCAAATGAGTTTCATTAATATCATTCCATCATAATCATAATACATTTTCTGAATGGATAATAATTACAACATTGAATTGTATTCCTAGTAACAAAAGTATCATCAAATAATTTTATCCTATATGGAAAATAATTTTGAAAGATCACTATAAATCTTTTTTGAGGAAAATATCCTTTCTTCTTTGAAAACTTTTTCTTTCTTAAAATTATGAATATTTTTAAAAGAAAACATTTTCTTTCAAAATGACCATGGTATCATTTTAATTAAACTTCAAATAATTAGGGCATAATTATGGTGGAAAATTTAAGTCATTCCTCATTAGATAAAAAGAACACTCCTTTTATACTTTTCCAGAAAATCCACAAAAGTACCTCGTTTGGAAAATGAAAAAAATACTCATTTCAAACCATGTATTAAAAAGAAAAAAACTGGAAAAATGACTAAAACATCCACAGGATAATATTAGAATCATTTTTGAAGACATTTTTATAAAACATGGACATGGAAGATAAATATTCCAAAATGTAGACTTAAAACAAAATAGACCCAAATATTGATGAGATGGTAAAATAAATACTTGTCATATTATAATAAGTAGAATCATATAACACATGAAATAAAGGAAATTATAAAGATATGATAATACCATAGTATTACAAATAATACTCATAAAAAAATTTCATTGGTAGTATATATGACACATATAATAAATAAGTAGTGTAAAAGTATGTGTCCCATATAAATGAAAGTGAGACATAAATCCCTTAATACTTGAGTAACTTTAGAATAATTAACCCCATAAATGAATAACATCAATTAAAGACTTTAACATCATTAAATAAATGAAATTTATTATATAAAATTTCACAGGTTAGTATATAACTCACACAAAACAAAAAAATGGTGAATATGGCATGTATCTTATAGAAATAACAATTCCACGCTTAAGTTATGATTTGGGTAATAAAATTTTTGTTTCTTATTCAAATTTTTACCTATTTTTCTTAGTACTCATAATTATATCTTGATATAATTAACATTAGATTTATGTACATAATAAAAATATCATATATATTTATTATTTATATATTTATGGTTATCTATAAAATATAGAAATAGAAAATGAAATACACCATTCATAGAGACGGTAGAAATGAAATTATCAATACAGAAGTATAATCATGTCATAAATATCGTATATAACATAAAAATCATATCTTCTATCATAATTCCCACCATTATAGGAGGTAAAGAAAAAACTAACAATATTTATTTTTGTGAGGTGATAGTCCGTCGTACACACGAACATTAAGTTCGTTACCCATTAGATGGACGTGTGTAAAAGTGTATATAGAAAACGTGATATAAAAAAAAATCAGTATATTTATTATAATTAGGTTATTATTTAAATATTAAATAAAAATAATTTATGGGGTTCAAGTAAGAAATAAAACAAAAATATTTTTTGGTGAACATTACCTCTTCTTTGTATACCTTCCTTGGATTTTCCAAAAAGGACTTATTTGGTGGAATTTATGCCAAAATTAAGGCATCTAGTATGAATATAAGGATGTTGGGAGTATATTTATTTATAGGTTATCTAAACAAAAGGTCTTTATAGGTGTGAATAAAAAATAAGGATACTTTCTTTTTTATAAGAGAGGGAAAAAAACTTTTTTAAACACTTAGAAATATTAATTAATTATAAATGAAAACCCAGTTAAAATACCCTTAAATGATCATATATTAGAATATAATATGAGATAATATTTTAATATCCTAAGAAAAAATTATATATGATTGGATGTACATTTAAACCTTACTTTTCTTATTAACAATTAGTTAGCCTATTTTAATTTTAACTATGGTATTTTTTTAATATTAAGAGGATATAATTTGTATATGTTATGTGTGAATTAGAAAATAAATGGACTATTTAAGATATTTTTGACCATTTATCACCCCTTGTACTTATTTAATGTTTTTACTGTTTTGAAATAGTTTAATAAAATATTATTTTCATAAAATATCATAAGTGTAAATTTTGACACTATTCTTAACTTCGACTTAAAGAAAATACATAAAATAATAAAACTTATAAAAATTAACTTAATGCAAACATAAAATGTCACATTCAACCCTAAAATTATTGTATCACCTTTATTAAGTTAAATTATATTTATTTTAAGATTTATAATATCATTTAATTAATCGATTCATTAATTGGGTAATTACTCTATCATAATTTTGTTATTATTTACGATAATGAATTCTTCAACAAAAGTTAAAAGTAAAATTTTAGGATTTATATAAACCTTTAATATTTCATAATAATTTATATTGTATAGAATATATTCTATTTTTCTCCGTATCCAATATATTATATATATTAAAAGTTAAAGTGTGGCATTTTGTTCCTCCCTTTGAGTTTAATAATACTTAAGTCATTTCCATGGAAATGTGTCTATTAATTTATTAAATTTAAATAATTATTTTTTTAAGGTCTAATTATAGTCAATAAATATATTTTGGTCATGGTTTGGGATAGTTTTATAATTTTTATTATATTATTTTTACCTGTAATTACCCGATTTACCCTCAACCGTGTTGTTAAAAATTAATAAACTTACTATTCATATGGCCCAAAAAATAAAAGGTCCTATTTAATAAATTTATACATTTAGATTCTAAATATCTAATCCATTTTCCAAAATCCAAATCACATAATTTCATAAAATTAATTTAAAACTAATCTTGTTGACAGGATGATAAAATGTGTTTTTAAAGTAAAAATGTTCAAAATATTGACATGTTTTTACATCCAAATTAAATGTGTAATTGATTTCATTGACCAAAATTGGATTAATTGATAGAAATTTGATCAAATTATACTCTAAAATCAATAAAATATATAATTAAACACTATAAATTAATTTGATAAAAAAGCTATTTTCATCTATAATTCAGTATATTTCATAATTCATCAAAAGATCAAACTTATCAAAAAATTACCAAAAATTATTAGAAAGTAAATTTTTTAATTCCCCGAATAATAATAAGATTATTTTTTAACATATTATATAATTTTTTTTTGAAAATTCGATTTAAAGTGACTTGTCCATCAAAATGTGATAAAATCACCACTTTGAAAAATATTTGTTTTGATGCATATGATTGGGTTTTCCTTATTTTATGCATAAAAAATATATTGGATGAATAAAAATAATATTTTATTCAATATGTATAATATATATTTCTTTAATATAATTTGGTAATTATAATTAATTTAACTATGTAAGACAAAACAACTTTGGGAAAATAAAACTATTTTCTTTTTAATCAGTTGGTATATATTTTCCATTTCAATTAATTTGTAACCATTGAAATCATATTATAAAACTTATATTTTCATAAGTGATTTAAAAATATCCATAAAAGAAAATTTAATTTTTAGGTTGTATCTTTTAATATTAAATAATAATATTTTAATAATATACTATTCATTGGTAAAACTCAGTCTTGTATGTAATAAAAGCTATCAAAAGGGATCAATGTTTTGTAGAGAACAAGAAAAGAATAGTATTGTATATACTTAAAGATAATCTAAGTGTTTCATGTAGTTAAATATCAACTTGGTGTTGTGTATAACATAATCCAAACATAGTGTTTTCATATAACAAAATATATATTTAGTTTCTTGTGAAATGAAAAATATCAAAAATATTAAATTAATAAGAAAAATATCATTTCAAAAAATAACAGTGTGCTATATTCTACCCCACTAAAAAAGAATTTTACCCCTAAAATTCATCACGTTATGAAAGGTTTAATTCTTGAAATCTCCTTTCATAGAATCCCATATCGTAAAAATGAATTCTAAAACCTCCTTCTAAGAAGAAAAATTTGAAAAATAACATTTATCTAATGTAAACCATAACTAGATTTCTATGTTGGATAACATAGGTGAATATTTGGTCATGGAGGAAAAGAACAAATAATTATAAATATTTATAAAGATCACTCATAAAAAAAGTGGGTGATCCATATATGCTTAACAGTCATAAAACTATAAAATAAAGAAGAGTGAAAGAGGTCATTAATACAATAAATAATGAAGATAACAAGATAACATTTTACTTCATGATATTTTTTAAAAAGTTGAATAATTTTCATAGGGGGATATACTTACTTGATTTCATGACAACTTAAACTTTTTTACACCTTGATCAATTTCTATTTCTTCTCTTATTCCATGAAATGAAGGTGAATTTTTCATTCCTGAAGCGCTAGGAGATCATGAGATCTATAAATAGAATGATATGTAATTCCATACGTCTTTATGAAAAAAATGTTATAATAAGTTATAAAATATTCCTAAACCCAACTATGGCGAGATAATACTTTAATCACACAAATATCATCGGATTTTTAATTTAAACATTCCATAAATGGATAAATCAACAATCATTATGAATGCTAAAAGTTCAAATCAGTCTAAATATGTTTACTAAATTTAAAAACTCAACTTATAATTAATCCATCAAACAACTTGGTGAAGCTTTTAATTTTCATATATAAAACATTTGAATACAAACATCATGTATTTTCCTGAGACATAGTAACAACCTTAATTAGCATAAAACCCCATTGAATGGAAACATGATTCTTGTCTCCCTATGTAATCAATTTTATTAAACAAAACAAAATTCATTGGAATATTGGGTTCATCCTTGTACTGATAGAATATGTGATTTAATTATTCCAGAATCCAAATATATAATTACATGAAATTTAAATAATGCATGAACAATAAGATTTTAACGGGGATTATTCATTTAAAATAAATCATAAATTTCTCAAAAAGGAGTGGAGGACTAGTATTCTATAATTTTCATGGGATGTACAATCTTTGGATCTTTATTTTTTTACATTATGTATCATCCCTAACCTGACGAACCACCCAAATAGTTATAAGGGGCTGGGTTCCACTGGACTTAGGTGCACCCTCCCAAACACCCAGGGTTGCTGACTGGTAGCGATGGTCTAATTTAGAAAGTTGGGGAGACTATACCCTCTAGGGGATGATAATACCCTAGTCCGAGTATAATAGTAACACGTGAAGGGGAAATAAATTACTCAACACAATCCAACCATACCTACAAAGAGGAAGTATAATCAATATCAGATAAATTGAAAAAGTCATAAATAAACAGAAGTAGCATCAGAAAGTACAGAGAACAACATTATAGTAAATAACTTATATCCATTAAAAAAACCAAGACAACATCTCAAATCAGGTCATAGAATACAATATTCAAGGTGATGACCATGGAAGACCACAATATCTATATCTAAAATAATAATGCTAAAACTAAAAAGGAAACTACACAAAATTAAAGTGCTATCTAGGAACGACCTCAAGGTCCATCCCAATCTCCATACCAAATAGTACAACGATCCAGCTCTTGAGGTTGATCCTTAACCAGTATTTAAATCCATAAAGTCTACACACTTCCTGAAGGGACCATGGAGGATGTGAGATAATTTTTAGTAGGATACCACCCAATGGTACGTACCTAGTATATGTGTTTAAGAAGAAATGAATGTCTAGGAAAAGTAAATAGTACAATGCAATAAATTAACACAACTTGAATTGGTGTTCCGCGACCACTAGGGAGTGTCACGTTCTTCGACCAACACCAAAATCTTAGAATCAAAGTGAGTCCTTGGTCAATGTCATAGGGTACCCATGTAGTGACAATGTCCCATCAAAACCCTAGGTCCACCTAAATCTCACAGCCCAACACCACATTCCTCATGACACCTCTTGTCTTAAAGTACTGAAGTCTCGAAGGAACGCCCAAATAATAATATCCTGAACCCACAAAACCCTACTCGAAAGATCACACCAGACAATGGAATAATAATCGGAGGAACAAGTATGTATGTACTCATATAATTATCCAGACCGATTCCCTTAATCATGATGAGCCTCATCCCCCAACCAGATAGCCTCATTTCTCTCAACCGAAGGCTCCTCACCTTCCATGTGGCTTTCTACGGAAAGCACCCCAATCTATAAATACCTAATATGAAAATATAAGGGGTCTCTATCCACACGAGTTGTAAAAAAAAACTCATCATAGAGTCAACCTATCTGAACACGACTCAATATATGCTTTGGGACCACAGGTGAGTGGAAATAACCAAATTATGAACCTAAGACACACCATCTATGGAACCTAGTGCCCCTATAACCGTGTCTGTCAAATAAAATGGCCATTCCATCCAAGTATCCCAGTCCACCCCCAACCTGGAGGCCCCTCCATCTCATCCAACATCCGTGACATGCAATCTCAATATCCATTCCATCCCAATAAATCACGGGACATGCCCATCCTGACCCCTTGGGTCCCGTCACATTAAATTTAGTAATTACATATATATTTAATTCAAAAAACTCTCTTTAATAAAGAAATTAAATTTAATAATTTTTAATTTCACAAACTATTAAATATAACATGTCGATATGGAGGTCTTTAATTACTCTAATTAATTTAATAAATCCATATTAAATCAAACAAATCATTTCAAAGGAAAAAAAAATTCAATTTTATCAATTTTTTCACCCCTGACCAAAATATGAAATTGAGAAATGGCCTCATACCTAGCATTTCTCAAGATAAATATTTATTGGGCTTTGCTAATAGCATCCCATGGGTCTCATACTCATTTCAATATGAAACAGAAGATATAAATCTATCTCGCACAAAATTCCCAAAAACATACCAAAGGACACGCCACCCAAAAATCCCCCCAAAAAAAGGTATGAAACACCTAACTTATACTCGTAGACATATGCTCTTCTGATATCGAGATCCAAATTTAAACCGATCAATGTAGATCATAGTGTTTATAAAAAACCCTGAAATTGGTTTATACGGAAACAATGGTCTATGAGGTGAAATATTGACCGATGAGATGGGTGGATGGGATTAGCCTTACCAAGGAGGTCCTATAGTTTTCGACAGATCGAAGAATAGAGGTCATCTGAAGAGATTGGATCAAAATCCTCTAGATATGAAAAGGGTGGCTCTTCCCAGCTATACATGACTAGGAAAGAAGGAAGAGGGAGAAAGAAGAGAAATATAAGAAAAAGAAAATAAATAATATTTTTTAAAAAAAGAAACCTATATTGGCTGGACGATTTTCCAAACCTTGAAACAACCATTTCCTATAGATACATTCCCACATGACCACCTGACATGGTTTTCCATACTATAATAAAATCATTTTGTAACCCTCTACAATTCTGTAGATGCATCTGGACTGCCAAGTGCCATCACCCGCACAATTTCCCTAAATCATGCTCCTGCTGCTGTTTACCAAAAATTCAACCTTTGGGCCTATGACACTCCCAAAATATTTCTGAAAACTTGAGGCACACTCCTATCCTCAAAACCACCCCTAAATAAAATCTCATAATTGAGTTCCGATCAACGAATCAAAAAGTAGAATAGCCAGAATTTGAAAAATTCAAACCGGGTGGGGATTTTTACCCATTCCAAAAACTGTGGTCATTAAGATCTCTCCACCTTAACATAGATCATCCCCGAGCTATAAAAAAAAGGAGATAGTACAAAATGTACCCATCTCGTTTTAACTACCTAGACTACTCAGTCACAAGGGTATAGGAAAAATTCCACAAGGACGGCTCCCCACCTTAGGAATTTCCTATCCCAATCAATCACAAACCAAATCTCAAATAAATCAAGGTCCAATGAACAATTTATAGACCCATGGTCCTCCCATGATGCATCTTCACCCCTTGACATCATAAAGTTCCACCATTTCACTTCCAACACTCGACCAAATCCTGAACCGCATCAGTTCCCAGCTCACACCCAAGGAGCCCTTAGCCCAATAAGGTCCCAAATCCCTTGGATACTCAAAAAAATCTGGTTCCTCACACCTCAATCATAATCCACATCCTCGAGGCCCACGTACCAATGGAATCTCAAGTATACCTACATCCCTCAAGTTCCATGATTCACATCTCACCTCAAGTAACCTACATCCAATGATTCTAATGTTGCCAAGAAAATCATATATATATATAATCATGCAGCCAAGATGGTGAGAACCCCCTGACTAGCATATGGTCTATCCATATACGACATGTTCACCTCATTCACTCAAAATAGACAAGTCTCAATAGGAAATGCTAAAATGGACATGCCAAAATATGCCATGCCAAACAAAAGAAAAAGGAAATCAATACTATGCCCGTGACATACCTCTAACTGGTATCGACTCTCCAGCTTACTCAGCCCTGGGAAGTGCAACTCCGTTCCCCTCGCCTGGCATGCTGCTGCTTGAAGCCTAGCCTCTCTATGGTGCTGCACCAATCACCAACCACTAACCCCATGGATGGGTCCCACTGTCTCTACCATGTCCTCTTTATATAGCTGCACCTCGACTACCCTCACCAGATACAGATCCTAAACAAATCTCTTAATCCTATTCCTTCCTCGGTCCCTACTTTATGGATATCTGAGGCTGACTCCTACAGAACCTCACCAGATTCCACATATGTTCACAAGACCAACAGTTCTTTGGAGGATGATTATACTGATTTCGGCATTCCCTAGACACCCACACTGAAATAAAACCATCACTGAGATACCACGAGGTGGTTTAGATGGGTCCTTGGCCTGATCACCATACTAGAACTCATCTCAAACTTGCATCCTGCCATCTCAACCATCACCTGAGGCCACTAAACATATCTAACAGGACCTATCCATCAGGTTTCCCTCAAATATGTGCACCTGATTCACCTCCTTTGAGAACGAGTCTTGGATAAAGATGTTTACCTACACCTGCATGGCATGCTGTAAACTCAAGGTGTTATCTTTTACCATACATCGTGCACAACAAGACAACTCAATGAATATAGATATATAATACATGATGGAAAGTTCACACTATTGATGGCTCAAGAAATCCTTATCTCTCTCAGCCCTTAGAATCTCGGGAAAAAGTGCTCTAAGAACATATCCCTAATGTCCTTCCAGGCCAATCCCTCATGCTTGCGAGCCTAAAACAGAATATCCAACTAGCGCTTCTCCGTTCCTCTGGGAATGTATGTCACTAGCTTGACCCGACACCCTAGAGGTGTCTAGAGATACTTGAAGATCACGTACATGCTTTCTATCTAGTTCTTAGCCTCCTGTAGACCACCCTCACCTTGAAAAAGTTGTAGGTTCTATGATTGGAACCAACACATCATATACCCCATCGATCGCTCTGCTCCCTGAGCACCATTGTTGATTCCCTAAAAAACGCATACCGGGCTGGATCAAAGCTACTCATCAAGCCACAACATGAATGTTGTCATCACTAGAAGATTTCCGCCCTACATTGGTTCCTAAATATGATCCTATCCTTATTTCCCATACCTACTACTCATGCTCTGCCTGACCCTTTGGGGTCTGAACCTGATCATGCCCCTACGACACTGTACCTTCATCCACATAACGCTCCATAGATCCATATAGGAGGAACCCACTTAATGCCACAAAATGGCTGGATGATCCATATACATCATTATATATATCTCATATAGGGAAAGTAGTAAAAAGGAACCTTATAACAACTAACCTTACTATTCCCCATTGCAACCATGGCCATGGAATCCCGGCCTTGAGGCCTTCTTACCCACCATCAATTGAACCAATTATCCCAAAATCCACTGGCCATGCCTATCCTGAAAACCATGTTGCCTCAAATCGATGACCGAGTCGCCCAATCTAGGTGATAAAAAATCACCTCAATCATAAATCCTGCCTGTTCCTATGAGAGCCAGACCCAATTCCCATGCCACATTCAATTTTATACAAATTTACATAATGGAATATCACATTGTCAAAAACAAAAAATTATATCATATCATGCCATTTCACTTTTTTAACATGTAAATTGACATATATCACATGGAATTATCACTTCACAATGCATATGTGCATATATGAAATTGTAATACCCTAAAAAATTTTCTACAAAAGCGAAGAAAACATGCCTTACATCACCAGGACAAGGTCCAAAATTCCATATCCTCATATCTTGTTGTACCAAGAAAAGGTTCCAAATCATCCCTTACCTCACTGGGTCAAGGGTCACATATCAGAACTAATAATAATCAAGAATAAAGTGATCCACTAATGTGGATATCATAGAAACTGCAATCTGAGAAAAAGAAAAACAACATAACCCACCCAAGGTAACTCAATCCATCCCTCATACATGGGGCTTCAGTCACCAAGAACTAGTTCAAAATCTATTTCCAAAAACAACCTTTCCCTGGTATTCCATAACTCCAAATAGCAATACCAATAAATGTAGTAAAATAATCTCATATGGTACCACTTTATCATCACTAACCTAAACAACTTCCAAACAGTACTAATGGGTCGTGTGCCACTGGCCTTAGGCAAAAATCCCCTAACACCAAAGGCTTCCAACTAGAAGTGAAGGTGTAATTTAACATGTTGGGCAGACTATACCCTTTTGGGAAAAATAATACACTGGTCCAAATATAATAGTAACTCGTGCATCAGAAATAAATGACTTATCATACTTGAACTAGACCCACAAAGTAGATATCTAATAAATATCAAATAAATAGCGTAAGTGATAAATAAACAAAAGAATCTGAATAAATTAAGCATTTATATCAACTGAATGCTTCCCATTTTCCACGTGAATTTCTACGTTAAGAACCCGAAAATCATAAATACCTAAGCCTCAAATATAGGGGGCCTCTTCCCACACGATTTTTCAAAACCACCTCATCATGAAGTCAAGATGTATACACACAACTCAATCAGTGCTTTGGAATTGAAAAGTGAGCTATAATTACAAAATTATGAACCTAAGCCACACCATATCTAGAACCTCATGCCCCTATGACCATTTCTCTCTAATCCTATGGTCATGAAATCCAAGTATCACGGCCTATACGCTATCTGACGGCCTATCCGCCTAAACTGACATCCCCGATGCCCAATCCCGATGGACATACCATTCCACTACATAATAGGACACACCCTTCATATCCCCTTAGGTATTATCACATGAAATTCCACAATTACATATATATTAAATTCAAATAAATCCTTTTAATAAAGCAATTAAATTTATTAATATTGAATTGCACAAACTAATCAATACAAAAAGGTAGTATAGATTTCTTGAATTCCACTAATCCATTTTTCAATCCAGATTAAATTAAACAAATCATTTCAAATCAGAAAAATTAAATTTATATAATTTTGGTACCCCGACCAAAATACACCAAGTGGAAATCGCCTTTAACCCGTCCTAGCTCAAGAAAAATTTGTATTGGGATTACCCAATGGAATCCCACGGGTGTCATGATCATTTTAGTATGAAACAACATATATAATGGGGTCTCACTCCAAAATACCAAAAAATGCACCGTTGTTCGTGCCACCCAAAAGTCTAAAAAAACAAAAAACAATTTATGAACTGCCTACCTTATACTCGTAGACAAAGGCAAATCATATATCCAGATTTAATTAAATTACGATTAACATAGATAGTAGTTTTTTTTTCAAAAACACAGTTTTTTGACATAAAAAACAATCCATAATCTGAATGGAATATGAAAGAGAAGGGTGGATCAGATTAGCCTTACTGAGGCAGTGCAACCGCTTCCAATGGATAAAAGAATGAAGTTTAAACAAAGATACAGGCTCAGAATCCATGAGAGGAGAAAAGTGGTGATTATCACATTCGGTGCGTAACCATGAAATAATAATGTGGGAGAGATTAGAGAATATAAATAAAAATAAAATAAATGTAAAGTTTTATTAAAAATAAACATGTACAGGCTGCACAGTTTACCCGCACGATTTTTCAAACCATGAGGAAACCATGTAGCAGCCACTACCTAAAGATGTATCCCACACGAACACCCCATGTTGTTTTCTATATTATGCACAAACCATGTGGTAACACTTTGCAATTTTGCAGATGCATCTACATGACCAAGCGCCATTACCTGCACAGTTTCCCTAAACTGTGCACTAGAAACTGTTTTCCAAAAACTAGGCCTTTGGGCCTTTGATGCTCTTGAAACCCTTCCAAACACCTAAGGCACTCTTCTATCCTAAAAACCCACACAAATACACACTTTAAGGAAAAAACATTTAGAATTGAGTTCAGTTCAATGAATCAAATAGTAGTATAACCAATAATTGAACAATTTCAAATTGGTTGGCTATTTTGACCTCTTAAAAAAACCCACGTCGTTACACATTACTTCGGTAGTCAAATGATTGATGTCCTTATTTCCCAAACATAAAACCATTACTAGTCCTCTTAAGAAAACTTCATCTATGTTCCCTTCCACAGTTTTAGAATAAAGTAAATCTAATCTTTTTATCTCCATTGTTTTTATAGTTTCCTTTGGATTATATTCTTTTTTTATCATAACAATGAGATAGAAGGAAAAATTCAATCACCATTTTTATAATAAGAATATGGGGGAGGTACTCACTAAAAAATAAGTTCTTGATCTCATTCAGATCCATATGGCCAATTTTATCTTTTTTCCTCATATTATAGATAATGTTCCAATACTGATTCTCCCCACCTTCTAAGTGATAAGCTCCCAATATAAATTTTTTCAATTCTGAATAACATAGAAGGAACTATATCATTTAAATTGTATATATCCATTTTTTAGAAATTAGGGGATCAACCATTCCACTAAAAGAAGGTGGAAGTTGCCTTAAGAAGGATTCAAGAAAATGTTATTCACTATTTTGATCATTAGGAAGTATAGTTAAATTTAGGGTTTGATATGATTGTGTTGTCATTGCAAAGAGGTTTTTCATTCCATCTTCTGTAACATTCGATTTCATAGGAGGGTCATCATTGCATTTTCTACTATATTCACCATTAACATGGTTCCTTTGGGTTCTTAAGATAATATAATGTGAGTAACACTATAAATAGTAAAAAACCCCATAATCTACAGAAATTAATTACAATTTATAATATATTAGGTTCTATCCTAAGTTTTTGAGGATTCTTACCAAAATTTTGGGATTATAACCTCTACCTAGACTTATCCTTATATACATTCCTAAACATATCATTAGAAATATCTCTAGGGATCACACTAAAGTTTTCTCATCCTAGTTTCCAAAGGTTTACTAAACCTTTTATTGTATACCAACTATAATGAATTATTCGTTTCAAATATTATCATTATTTCATTTTTTGGGAATATTTAATACATTAAACAAACAAATTCCCAAAGACTGTACTATTTTAGTTCCTTGGAAAACATAGAAACATAAATAACTGGTTCATAAAACACTACATTTTCACCCTTATTTTTCATCGTAACTAGATACTTTTATTGATATATTAGACATAATAACTTTCTTCATATAATGGCGAAAATTGAGATACGAAATTGTGATCAGATTCTTAATAAGGGTAAAACAAAATGATATGTAAGTACAATCATGAACATAAGTGTATGAGAACATGAGTATAATATTATAAAATCATTACCTGCATATCAAATATCACATACGTGATCCATGTAATAAATAATGGAATATCATAAGACATGAATTATATTGGAATGAAAGAACATAATCAATGATATTAAAAAATTGACATAATACATGAAATTTTGGAATACACATAAAGTTTTTAAATCATTCCATTTATGTCAAGACACATTTTTATTACTTAATTGGGAACTTCATTGAGACTACACATTCTGAGTGGGACACACCACCATCCCCAGTCACAATCGTTTCCTTGTAAGATAAATTTTCCACCCATCTTCCTATAGTGGATCAGGTTTCTACATTTTCCCATAGTAGAGTGGGTTTCCCCATATTCCAATAGTGGATAAGGTTTCCACGTTTTCCCATAGTTGATCAATAATAACAATAGGATTCCCATAATTATCTCATAAGATTTAATTCATTACCCAATGAATTTTAGGGAGATATTTCTCCCAAACATAACTTAATGAAAACCATACATACGTGAGCTATAAGAATCTTATGTCATCCGTCATATTAGAACCCATGGATTGAAATGGGTTTCATAAATATCATTCCATCATAAACAAACGAAAATTTTGGAAAGAATAAGAATGGTATAATTGAATGACATCCCCATTAAAAAACAAGTAGCATAAAATATTTTTATCATAGATGGAAAATTATTTTGAGAGATCACATGAGAACAATTCTTGAATAAAATATGCTTTCTTCCGTGAATTTTTATTTTCGTAAAATGATGTTAAATTTTAAAAGAAAAAATTTTCTTTGAAAATAAAACTATAATAATATAAAGAAAATTAAAATAATTAATGCATTATTATAGAAGAATATTCTGTTCATGCCACATAAGTTAATAAATAACATTCCTTTCTTAGTTTTTCTGGAAAATCCACAAAGTACCTCATTTGGAAAATAAATAAAAAATCATTTCAAACTGTATAGTAAAAATTCAAAAAATGGATAAAAATTACTTTAAAAATCGACAGGACAAAATAAAAACTTTTTTTAAAACATTTTTTGAAAACATGGGTGTAGAAGATTCCCCCACGTACACTTAAAAAGAAGTAATCACAAATTTTGATGAGATGGATAAATAAATACTCATCACTTTAAAATAAGTATAATAATATGCCCCATGAAAGAAATAAAATTATATGGATAGGAAAATAAAATTGTCTTCTACATAATACTCATAAAATCAATTCATGTGGATTATATACACCACCTAGAAGAAATAAGTAGTGTATAGGGTTTTTGTCCCATAGAAATTAAAGTGAAGCATATATCCCTTACTACTTGAGTATCATTAGAATCGTAAACCCCATAAGATAATACATCAATTAATGATTTAAATATCATTAAATAAAGGTATATAATTACAAAACATGTCATAGGTGATTTTATACACCAAACAAAAAATATAGCGGTGAATATGGCATGTATCACACAGAAAAAAAAGTGAGATGAAATTACCTTATCTTATGTCTAGAATCTTGTTCTATTATCACAATATCATTAGTTGCGAAGATTGTTGATAATGAAGTCCCTCCACAACCTATACCTATTGAACCGTTACCTGAATCCTCCTAATCTAATGATTGTTTTGACTTCTAATCTTCCTCAAATGAGGATGATGAAAATGATCCTGCATATAGGGATGCCTATCAATATGAAGAGAAATTGGATTTCTCAAAGGAACTTGATTCTTAGTTACGGGAAAATGACACAACTACCTTTCAAAAATATAAAAATATTGAAATGGATGTCGATAATTATCTTGATTTTAGAAAAAGGATGTTTATTAGAGTAGATGAGGAATTTAAGAAAGATCCAAACTTTAATTTAAAGGACATACCTTGGAAATGATATCTGGTTCCTGGTTCTTTGAGGTTTTTCCAGTTTTGCTGTTCTGATTATGCATTATATCATTATTTTCCGGTCGATCCTGCTATAGACATCTGTCTGATCTCTGGATATTTTTGATTTTCCTCTATGGAAACCTGGTTAATGCTAGAACTCTCTTGCAGAATATTTTGAATTTTCTTACAGTCTCCTTATTTGAGAATGAGAATTTAGAGGTTATAACGTTTTTTACATGTAATTTTTATGTCACTGGTTTGGTACTCCTATTTTTCCAGTTGTTGGAAAAGATGTGCATATACTAGCAAATATTTGGATGAATATCAGTGAGGTGATTTGGCATTGCTGTATCTGTTAATGGTTTCTAGTTCTTGCTGGATTTGGATGGGTTGGTTTGTCTCTTCTGTTCTAAATTTATGCTGGTATATGGGTCTGTTTTTCATAGATGCTTGGTTGGATTCAGTGTGGAATACTTTTTGAGATATTTCTGCTTATCTTAGCATCTGTTTCCTGCTATGAAGTTTGCAGTTGGGATTTTTTTGAAATAGAATTGAATCTGTTTTCTTTCAGTCTTTTGTTGTCTTGAGTATTCATTGAAATAGGGTTGTTATTTCTCTCTGTTTTGCTGGATTTCCATTTTGGGAGGAGTCCGGATGCAGTGCTACTTCTTTCATATTTTGTCCATCATCATGAAGTTTCAGAATTGTTGATGGTGAAGGATGGTGTTTAAACAATTAACACCCAATTATTGAAGGAAGACTTTGCTAATTCTATGGTGAATATAATTTGGCTTGCTGCAATTTGCTTTTGGTTTATTTTAGTTGTTTTTCTTGTTATCCCTTGAACTCCATGCTGGTGTAATTTATTTACACCTCGAGTTTGTATGGTTACTCTATTGTTTTTAATAAATTTCATATGGGGCATTAATTGGGAAACCAATTCATGCAACCACCTTCTTAAAAAAATATACAATTTCATATATTACTGACTTATGACTTTATATTACCCTCTTAATAACGATTCCATCTTTAAGTTATGTTTTCTGAAATAACCGCTTTATTTCTTGTAAATGTTTTGTCTTGTAATTCTCAGTACTCTTGCATAGATAATAATTTCATTAAATATAAGATGATAAACATGATTAAAATATCATATATATTCATAATACAAATATTTATGGTTTTCTATAAAATATATAAATATAAAATGAAACACACCATCCATGAAAGTGGAAGACCATATGTACGCTTGAACGTTGCATTCATTTTCTTTTCATATTGAATGAAAGAAAATTATATGATATATTATAATAAAATAATATTTTTTATTTCATATACATCATATATATTCATAAAATTTATCCTTATTACAACCCATGTGAAATATAGGTAGAAATAAAATCACATCGCATCAAGGAGATGGTAAGTCAGACATATGCATGAGAGATTTTATCATTTCACAAGAGATTAGGTTGTAAAAAGATGAATATTATATTATAATCACATAAGTGTAATAATTTCATAAAAATATTATAATTTATAAAAAATATATTTTCTATCATAATTCCCACCATGATTGGCAATAAAGGAAAAACAAACAATCATCCTTTCGCGTGGTGGTAGTCCACCTTACACAAGAACGGTAAGTTTGTTACCCAGTAGAGGGTGCTGTGTGAAACTTTAGGAAAAAATAATATAAAAATATCTATGCATTGTTTAGAAAATTAAGTTATTATATAAATATTAATTATAAACAATTGAGTGGGCACAAGGAATAAATAAAACTAAAAAGTTGGTTGATGAAAATTTCCTCTTATTTGGGTATCAACTTTTGATGTGCACAAAAGTTCTTATTTTGTTGGATTTATGACCAAAGGTAGGCCTCTAGGATGAATATAAGGATGTTTTAGGAGTATTTGGAATAATTTTACTGGTCCAAATGGCTTTAGAGGTGTTAATAAATGATAAGGAGATGTTTATTTTTATAATAGAGGGGTGTAAAACTTTTGAAAACACTCAGAAATATTAATTTGTAATAAATGAAAACTCAATACAAATACAAAAAATGGTTATATATAAAAATTATGATTATATTATTTTTTAATCTACTCAACCAATAAATTTTAGAAAAATATGGATTTAATTTTAAACCATATCTTTTTAATTAAACTTTAGTTAACCTATTTTAATTCTAACAATGGTAACAAAATTTTTAATATTAAGAGGATGCAATATTTACATATACTGTTTAAATTTGATCATAAATAGAAAATTAAATATATTTTATACCATATAGAATCCAATTTTTTAGATTGGATTTTTATTATTTTTAACTAATTTAATAAAATATTATTTTAATAAAATATCAATAGTGTCAATTTTGACAATATTCATAACTTCGACAATAATAAAATACATAAAAAATGATAACTTTAGAAAATATTCACATAACACACCAATTAAATGTCATATTGACCAATATAATTAGTGTATCACCTTTATTAAGTCAAATTATATTTCTTTTAATATTTATAGTATCTTTTAGTTGATTGTTTCATTAAATGGGTAATTACTTCATCCTCATTTTGTAATTATTTATGATAATTATTTATGTACTAAAATTTAATCATAATTTTATATGATGTATAAAAACATTTTATATTTTTGGATAATATATATAGTTGATAATAACTTTTATTTATCCCCATATTAAAAATATTATTCACAATAAAATTAAGTGTGTTACATTTTTCCACTCCCTTTGAGTTTAATAATACTTAAGTCTTTTTCATGTAAAAGTGTAAATTTAATTATTAACATTACAAAATTATATGTTAAGGTTCAAATTATATTCATAAAATATATTTTGGTCAAGTTTTAGGGTCATTTTTATAATTTTGTATTTTGTGATTTTGACCCGTAACCACCCGATTTACCCTTAACATTGGTGTTAAAAATTAAAAAAGTTATTATGTATATTTTTCAAATATCAAAGCGGCCTATTTACTAAATTTTGAACTTCTGATTAAAAATATTTAATCCATTTTTTATAATTTAGACAAACTATTTATGAAATTAATTTAACATTATTCCCATTTTTGAGACAAGAAAACGAGTTTTAAAAGAAAAAATGTGCAAAAGATTAACATGTTATTATATCCAAATTCAATGTGAAATTGATTAAAATAGAATAAATTGTTTTAAAAAATAATAATTTGATCTAATGATACATTAAAATCAATAAAATATATAATTAAATATTACAATTTACTTTGATGAAAAATCTGTTTTCAATAAATATTCATTATTTTTCACTATTTATCAAGACATGATACTTATCCGAAAACATACAAAAAATTGAACCAAAGTAAATTTTTTATATTAATATTTAAAATAATAATTTTAGTTTTTAAAATATAATATATAAATGTTTTAAACATTAGATTTAAAATGGGATCTCCACCAAAAGGTGAAAAAATTAACCTTTGGAAATATATTTGTTTTTATGCATTAGATTGGGTTAGTTCATATCTTATGCCAGTAAAATAATTTGGATGAATATCAAATTTTTTTTACCGAATATGTAACATTATATTTCAATAATATCATTCAATGATTGTAATTAATTTAAATATGTCACACAAAAGGACTTTGGGAAAAGAAAACTATTTCTTGTATAATCATTTGGTATATATTTTCATATCAAATTAATTAGTAACCATTCATATCATATTATAAAACTTATTTTTTCAAAATTTCGTTAATACAATTCAAAAATATTAATTTAATGGCTATGTTATATCATATTATATTATATAATAATATTTTAATAATATATTATTGTTGTGTAAAACTCAGTCTTCCGTGTAATGAAAGATATCAAAATAACTCAGCATTGTATATAACAAAATCCCTGAATAGTATTTTATCTACCTAAATCTAATCTAAGTGTTTCAAGTGGAATAATTTCAATTTTGAGTTGTGTATATGTCAATCCTAAGATAGTGTTTTTCATATACAAAACTATATATTTAGTATTGTTGAAATAAAAAATACCGAAAATATTAAATTAATTTTAAAAATTAAGATTTCACAAAAAATTGGGGTGGTATAATTTACTCACTAAAATGAAGACAAACCCAAGAAAAATGAAAAGAAACTACTATGTATGGGTTGATTAAAAACATGCCTCAGTAAGGGTGTAATTGGTTTTTGCCTCGATGCAAAGACCAGAGTTTTAGTAAGATTTACCTCTTTAAATATATATTAAGATTGATTTCTTTTTATAGATAAAAAACTCACTATCAGACCACTAATAATTCTATTAAAATATATATTTTCCGATGTATGATAGTCACTCAATAAGTGGTTACAAACAATTATAGTGTACATGTGAAATAAAGACCCCTTTTAGTAATATTTCAAAAAGTTCCTCCTAGAGGCTAATAAAATATTTCTCATAATAGTATTTTAATAAAAAGTATCTATTTTATGTTTTATATTTTTATGATTAACACTAATTTTTGAAGAATTGATTATATGTCCGAAATTATTTATTATTAGAAAAATATATTTTTTTCACAATATTTTATGATTTTATTTTAAATGTTAAAATCATAAAATTTATAATTTTAAATGAAAAAAATTAAATTCATTATTGACCATATATTAGAAATAAAAATTTAAGACTAATTTTTAGTATTTTTGTAAAAAGTTTTATTTTTCGGTGAATATTGAAAAATATAATTTTTAAAAATAACATGACTTTTAGGATATTATTTGTATATTTTTATGTATTAGAACTTCAACATATATTTTTATAAGACCAAATATATATTTATAGCTGATTTTATAATTTTCAAAATGTTTTTAATATATAATCCCATATTTTCCATTTTAAAAAATAAGTGATATTTGTTTAATAATTTTTATTAATACAGTATTGATTCTGTATTTTAAAATTAATTTTTGATGACCCGTCCCGTACGACTCGTACCGTGACTATCCCAATCCTGCCTTCCATAGCCTAGGGGCTTGCGACTAGCACCCTAAAGGTATATCCCTTAAACCGGGAAGGCATTGCCACTAAACCTGTAAACTCACCCCAACCAAGCACACATCATGATACAATCACATGGAAAACTATATAGTAATCACAGGTGTACAATAAGTAAAGGGCACAGAATACATGCCCAAATGGAAAGTATAATTAAATATAATAAATAGATCCTGTGAACCCCCATCAAGGATCATACCTGAACGGTAGATGTAGCTCACTTACAGTCGTCTTTTCGGATCATCTCATCTAATGACCACCTCTGAGTAGCCTCTAGTCCAGGTACCCTCGTCCTCAGTCAGCGTTGTTCATCATCTGCACCAGACACAACAAGGTGCGGGCATAGCCCGTATAGGGGTGAGTATAACGATACTCACCAAGGACCCTGAGTCCCCCGAAGGTCTCTCAGATCCACAAAGGATAAACCAAAATGCAATACCTCAATCTCAATGCATGAAGAAAAAGAAATCAACTCTACTTAGGTATATTCCCATAAATATACCCAAGTTAGCAATATATACTCATCTCCCACTTGAAGTAAGTATACCACAATGGTAACACCAAGAAGGTCGAAGTACCACACACCTAACACCACAGAGTTAGAAGTTCAACATAGGTAACACCAAGAAGGTAAGTACCACAAAGATAATTCCAAATTGAAGAATACCACACAGGTTTCACCACACAGAAGTATAACACAAAGGTAAAGACTCAGCTCACACTAGGTATAAGTGAATTATAGAAGTACAGATGATCAACAGTGAAGATAGATCATCTTATTCAGCCAAGAGGTACTGCAGCTGATTATACGAAGTCTGACCTATACAGGATCAATAGGTACCAACCCCCTCAATGACCCACACATGATCTGACCCACACAAGATGAGTATGCGCTGACCCACATAGGATCACTGAGCCCTGACCCACACAAGATCTGACACACACAGGATCGATATGCGCTGACCCACATAGGATTGTTGAGCACTAACCCACATAGGATCTGACCCACAAATTATCAATGTGGTCCCATATTGGATCGCTCAGTACTAACCTCTGTATGATCTGTCTCCAACCTTTTCCTTACTGTCAGCAACTAGATTCCAGCTAATAGCACATTTGGGTGAACCACTCCCCAAACCATCAGTCATACCTAAAATTCCATAAAGTTCCATGAATAAGTACCCCAATGGTATGTAACATCATAAGGGACCCAATACAATAGATGGAATGTCAATTAGACGCCTGATCTGTACGTAATTAGCGTTTCTGCTCCTAGGGACCGGTTGGATTCTGGGTTCGATCCAACCCGACCATACTCCAAATTTATCCAAAAATCATGTAGAGTATATAAAAAGGACTATCTCGATCCAAGGATCCCATCACCATAGTTGGTTCATCAAAAGGATGCTCGGTTCTCATGTTATGTCTAGAAAGGTGAAACTTTGATCAGATGGGCTCGGGTCTGGTCCGACCTGGCCGAGGCTGACCCGACCCGATTTGGGTCCGGCTCGGCCCACGAAGAGGTGTGGCCCAACCCAGACCACTGGGCGAAGCCATCAGTTCAGCCAACGACCAGGTGGCCTGCCGTGGTGGGGTTCGTCTTAACCGACACCCTGGGGGAAATTGCCCCGCAGTTTACCCGAAGGGTCCATCAGAATGTTTGGTCACCCGGATGGCATGCGGGACCACTTGGCAGTCACTCTCGGTGTGTCGTTCCTGGATGGAATGGCCGACCGGTTCTCCTCCCAGTGGCATGGACACGCGCCGCTACTCCATCGCGGCCAACCGGATGTGGGCTACCACCCTGCTCCATCGCGGTCGACAGGTCATGGCCTCCTGCTCAACCGATAGTGCGAACGCAAGCCACACCACCTCCACGTGCCCGACCGTCATATTGGACTTTGTCTTCTCACCACTACAGCTAATGGGTCGCGGTCTCCTTCGGCGGTGCAGTTGTGACACCGCCGTCATCGAGGCCCGTGAAGAACACATCAAGCATGAGGGATTGCGGAGGGATCTGACTGTGTTGGTTTGGCCCACACCCTCCACGTTAACCGATAGAAGGCGGTTCATGAGGATGGAAAACAACATGAAATCCACGAAGAAAATTATAACCAAATCCCTACTTTGTTGGTCCATTAGAGGTGTCATTATGAAGATAATGACATCGATGAAGGGGACGCCGATGTTTTTCACTCCCGAAACACATTGCCGATCCAATCTTATATGTCATCCTCAATATTGATCCAGAGAAAGTTCTTCATTAGTGGATATTTCTCTAAAGGTTATCCCAATGTCTCCATTCCTTTTCCAATGATTCCCTCCACCAAAAGTGTGGTTCCAATCTTAATACGTCAATTATTAATTCAATTAAAGTTCTCACTTTAATTAAGTTAAGGTTTCAACAATAAGTTTGGAGGGTTCCAAGGGTTTCCCCACATTAAATGGGGGTTCGGGTGGTCCCCACCATCATGAATTCAAATGGATGGTTTCAAAAGAAAAATAAAATAAAAGTTGTTTTATTTTATATTTTTTCTTTCAACTCTTCGATGAAAATCCCGAAAACTAACTTTCACCTTCATCCTGCTGCGGTCGAGGCGAAGGTCTCCTTAAGATAATATCGACACTATGAGTTCAACGAAGTCCTAAAATTTTCATTCCGAGCACCTATTCAAAAGTTACAAAAAACCCTCTTGCACGTTTAATGAACACAACTTAAAAAAGTTCATAAATTCATTCCGGGCACACCAGGCATTGGAATCATGCGCCGTAAATTTTGGCGGACTCGTAATATTTCCATTTAATTAAAAAAAATTAAATGAAAAAATATTAGTATTTATATTCTCCTGACGTTAGGGATTTTCATCCCCAAAATCCACAACACAAACTAGGGAAACAATTGGGGGTACTGAGCACTAATCTGAGTCTCCCACTCCCATGTGCCCTCTTGGATGTTCCTGTGCTGGCAGCGTACGTGCACCAGAGGTATCGACTGCCCATGAAGGACCCGCTCTTGTCGATCTTCGATCACCACTGGAACCTATGATAATGTTTCCCAATCACTTATGTCCATCTCGCCCCAGTCAGTGATGTGTGAAGGACCTTGTACATCTCTCCTCAGTTGGGATACATGGAAAACGTCATGCACTCGATTGAACTGAGGTGGAAGAGCTAAGAGGTAAGCCACCTCACCAACTCTTCTGAGGACCTGAAAGGGTCTGATGAACCTTGGAGATAACTTGTTGCCTCAACCAAATCTCTACAAACCTCGTCGAGGTGAGACCCGTAGAAAGACATGGTCTCCATCCTTGAACTCAAAAGGTCTTCGCCTCCTGTCAGGATAGGATTTCTACATGATCTGTGCAGTCTTCATCCAATCATGGAAAATCTACACCATCTCTATGGTAGGCTATACGATCTATGGTCCCACAAGTGATGACTCCCCTGAGACAGTCCAGCATAGAGGTTATTTTCAAGGTCGACCGTACAATGCCTCAAAGGGTGCCATACCGATAGTGGAGTGATAACTGTTGTTTTATATGAAATCCACTAAGAGCAAGGGATCCTCCCAGCTATGGCTGAAATCAAGGATGCAATCATGTAGCATGTCCTCAAGGGTCTAAATGGTCCACTCCGTCTAATCATCCATATGAGGATGGAAGGCGGTCCTCAACCAAAGCTCTGTCTCGAACGCCTCCTGCAAACCCCTTCTATAGTCGGGAAGTGAAACGTGCATCACGATCGGAGAAAATCGTAGATGGAACAGCATGAAGTCATACAATAACCAGCATGTAGAGGCATCCCAAGATCTCTAGTGTTCCCCGCTCTCTGATAGGTAAGAAGTGGGCCGACATGGTTAGTCGTTCAATGATTACCTAAATAGATTCATGACCCCTAGTTGTGCATGGAACTCATGTGATTAACTCTATAGAAATTCCATCCCACTTCCACTCTGGCACCTCTAGTGGAAGAACTAAGCACGCAGGAACCTGATTCTCCTCCTTCACATGCTGACAAGTGAGGCACTGAGAGACAAACTCTTCCATTGCTTTCTTCATTCCCAGCCCCCAATGCTGACACTGAAGGTCCTTTTACATCTTCGCCACTCCTGGATGTACCCCTAGAGGGGTCATATAGAACAACATCAACACTTACTCCCGTAGCGCCATCAGTACCATAATATTCCCTTCTGAAGAGGATGATGTGCTCCCCCCTTCATAAAATCCATCAGGTGCCTATCCTGTGGATATATGAGCATGTCGAGCGTCGCAGTCAGTGTCCCCAAGATGCGCCTCTCTGACCCGCTGAAGGAGTGGGGGAGTGACTGTCAATGACTAGAGATAAACTGCTCTATCTCAATCCATATAGGATATCCACAAAGAAGATAGCTACTCCGTCACCACACTCATCAACTGTATACTAGATCTCCTGCTGAGTGTATCTGTTACTATGTCCCCCATCCCAAGAGTATAGACTGTCTTGAAGTCCTGGTTCGGGCAGAACTCAGGCCAACATCGCTGTCTCAGGTTCAAGTAATTTTGAGAGAAGATATACCTGATACTCATTTGATCAGAGTAGACTATAAAACGTTCACCCACCATGTAATGTCGCCACATCTTCAAGGAGAAGTCCACTACTTCTAACTCCAGCTCATGGGTAGCGTAATTCTTCTCCTTATTTCTTATCTTTAAAGAAACATACGTGATCAATAGTCACTCCTGCATCTGAACACATCCAAGCCCTATCCCCGATTCATCGCAGTAGACTACATACCCAACGCCTTTCTCTAGTTGCTTCAACATAGGGGAACTCTTCAGTCTCTACCTCATCTCTTAAAAACACCACTGGAATCTCTACGACCACACAAAGCATTTCCCCATCTTCATCAACACTGATAAGGGTGCCACAACTCTAGAAAGGTCAGGCACAAACCTTCAGCAGTAACTGGACAGACCCAGGATACTCTGCACTTCCATCACACTCTTGGGTGGCTCCCAGTTAAGCACATTCTTAATCTTCACTGGATTCACCGAAAATCCAGCCTCTAAGATGACGTGTCTAAGAAAGTGAACCTCTTGGATCTAGAACTTGAACTTCGAGAGCTTACCATAAAGCTGGTGTTCTCAGATTGTGTCTAGAACTATCTGTAGATGATATTCATGCTTCTCCTCTATCACTAAGTAGAACAAGATGTTTTCGATGAATACTATCACAAAGCATTCAAGGTATGGATGGAAGATCATATTCATGAGTCCCATGAACATTGGTGGGTCATTGGTCATGCCGAATGGCATAAAAAAGAACTCACAATGGCCAACAGACATATGAAAGTCGTCTACTGCACATCCTCATCTTGTACCATGATCAGGTGATAGCCTGATCTGAGATCTATCTTTGAAAACCATCGTGCACCATTTAGCTGATCAAAAAGATTGTCAGTACTTGGAAGTGGGTACTTTTTCTTCACGGTCTCTTGGTTCTGGTGCCGATAGTCTACAAAAAGTCTCAAACTCCCATCCACCTTCTTGGCAAACAAAACTGGGGCTACCCTAAGAGAAACACTAGGCCTGATGAACCCCTTGCCCTGTAAGTCCTCCAGCTGTACTCAAAGCTCTCAAAGCTCCACGAGAGCCAATGGATATACATGTGTTGATATCGGTGCAGTCTTGAGGTGCCAGTCATTGTAGAAGTCCACCTCTCTATGAGGAGGTAGACCCGGAACATCATCAGGGAAAACATCAGTGTACTAGTCCACCATTACAGGATAGCTCAGACTCTCAACATCAATCGATCCAAGGGTAAGGCTACCCAACTGATGTTGGATTGGATGCACCCTCTTCTAGGTAAGTACATTTTGTGCTGCAAAGGTTCCCTTATCACTGGTGAAGGAAAACCTGGTCCCATCTATGTGGACACACCGCACTTTGTGTCTAAAACAATCAATCTAAGCATGGACTGTGGATAAACAGTCCATACCCAATATGACGTCGTAAGACCTTGACGCCACTACTAGGAGATCCCAGCCTAAGCTCTCACCTCTTAGAGTAATCTCACACTACAAGAACCAGTGTGTAGTGGTCAAATCTCCTCCCATAGGAGTCTCCAGTGGTAAGGATCGAGCCAATGGTTCCATAGGTATCTCTGAGCTCTGAACGAGGGTCGTGGCAATAAAATAATGACTAGCACATGTGTCTATAAGTACGACTGCTAAGGTGGAGTAGTCACAGATCATACCTTGTATCATATCTAGAGTACCATGGTTGTAAGACTCAGCTGACTGGATCTATGCTCATCCCTGTCCACCTACTCCCTATGGTTGGGGTGGACCACCTAGAGGTGGTGGTGGTTGAACCTTGAATCACCACCCACTGCCTGTTGCACGACCAGCTCCTCTGCCACATCTTCCTGCTGCCTGTGGACCTCCATGATCGAATCTTCACCTATGCCCAGGTGGTCCATCGACCATCTTCTTTTCGTGTGTATGGTGGGTCGGGCAGTTGCAAGCCATGTGACCCTACCTACCGCACGAAATACACTGCTTGATCCTCACCTGTCATGCTCTATCTTAAGAGCCCCACACCACCGAACCTATATCCTACAGTTGTCCAAATATAGGTCTGGTCCTCTTGGACCTCTGCGTCGTCTATCTGCTGCTAGCAGTCGATGACTCGGCTACGTGTCGTCCGGTGGTGGGTCTCGCTGCCAGTGACTTCTCAGCAAGGAAACTCTCCACTAAGAGTGCTCTCACTAATGTACCCACCTATGTCGGGATGCTGAGAGAAACCACCGAAGCTCTAATATCCCAAATAAGCCCCTTCTTGAAGGTCCAGACCCTGAAGAAAGGTCCCCACACCAAGTCAGCGGAGTAGCACGAGTGGTCAGTGAACCTCATTGAATACTGAGCCACAATCATAAAACCCTACTACATGTGGAGAGGCTCCTATATACACACTGAGTGTAAAATCACTGGGACGAACTCTATCCTAAAAGGATCTCGAAGTCCACCCAGACGAGAGTCACCTCATCGTGAACCAGAAGCATCAAGCTCCACCATCTGCCCGCAAATACCTGAAGAAAAATGGTGGCAAGGATCACCATGAGATCATCTGGTGCCCATACCAGTCGAAAAACTTTACCTATGGTCTCTATCCAGTCCTCAGCTGCCTATGGATCAGTCTCCCAACAGAACCTTGGTGGCCTCAAGTGCTGAAACTTGTGCAATGCGCTCAAGTGTTGTTCAACCTCTACTTCTGGAGTGGGGGCATCGGTTGCCCAATGGGAAGTGGTGTGGCTGGTACATGACCCCAAGGTACTACTGCCCTAATGGGGCCTTTCACTGAAGCCTCATCACTCAGTGGTCGGTCATCACATTCTCTACATGGATCCCTGGATGGATGTCTGCATGGCAACATCCTGAAATGAAACAGGTGAACCACGGTCATTAAGTTATATCTGGTGAGATGACTCGAAGTGATCAGAATGAATACATTTCTAAAACACCCATGAAGTCAGTGTTTTTAAGCACCGAGTTAGAAATCGGAATTCAGGGTCCTAGTTTAATGATACGTTGGCCGCCGCACCAACATTGGATTCCATAAACTGATTACCACACTCATAACACTTAACACTATTACAAATTAAAATATCAAAGACTAAGTTATATAGTAGAACTGAACTCCTCTAATACCAATTTTTCATGACCCATCCCTCAGGTCATGTGCTGTGACTACCCCAAGCCCGCCTTCCATAGGCTAGGGGCACTGGAAAGGCATATCCCCAAAACTGGGAAGGCATTGCCTCTAAACCTGTAAACTCACCCAAACCAAGCACACAACAAGATAAAAGGAAAAGGTAAACTATATAGTAAATAGGGGTGTACAAAAAGTAAAGGGGCCAAAATACGAGCCGAACTAAAAAGTACAAGTAATACTGAAAAACAGCAGCTGCAAACACCAATCAAGGATCATACCTAAAGGGTAGGTACATATCACGTATGATCATCTCTGTGGATCATCTCATCTAATGACCACCTCCAAGCATCCTTCAATCTAGGTACCCCTATCCTCATTCACCACCTTCTTTTCATCTGCACCTGACACAACAAGGTGCGGGCGTCGCCCATACAGGGGTGAGTACCACGAAGGTTGAAGTAACACAAAGGTAACACCATGAAGATAGAAGTATCACACAGGTAACACCATGAAAATAAGTACCACAATGGTAACACTACACAGAAGAATACCACACAGGTATCACCACACAGAAGTATACCATAAATCTAATGAATGAGCTCACACCAGATATAAGTGAAGTATAAAAGTACAAATGATCAGTCACAAAGTTAGATCAAATTATTATGTCAAGAGGTACGGCTAATTATTATACAGAGTTTGAACCACATAGGATTGAGAGGTACTAAACCTCGTAATGACCCATATAGGATTAGGCCCACATAGGATCGTTATGCACTGACCCACACAGGATCACTAAGCGCTCACCGACACTGGATCTGACCCACACAGTATCGATATGCACTGACCCACATAGGATTACTAAGCGCTGACCCACATATGATATGAACTACACAGGATCGGTGCTAACCCACACAGGATCGCTCAGTACTAACCTCCATATGATCTATCTCCAACCTCTGCCTCCCTCCCAGCCACTAGATTCCCACTAAAAGCAAGTTTGGGTGAACCAATCCCCAAACCATTGATCATACATCAACTGCCTCCAATTTCCATGAAGAAGTATCCCAAAAGGTTTGTCACTTCATAAGGGACCAACACAATAGATGACACAAAAATCGGACGCCCGGTCTGTATGTTATTAGAATTTCTGCTCAGAGGGCTCGGTTAGATTCAAGGTTTGATTCAACCCATTCATACTCTGAATTTATCAATAACTCAGGTGAAGTATACCAAAAGGGCCATCTCGGTCTAAGGATCCCAACGTCGTAGACGGTTTGTCAAATAGACGCCTTGTTCTCATGTTATGGTGAAAACGAAAAAACTGTGTTCAGATAGGCCCGGGTCTGGTCCGACCCGGCCCGACCTAGTCTGGGCCAACCCGAACCGTTATGACCTCGCCTAGGCCACCCCTAACCAGTTTGGGTCTGGCCTAGTTGGCCTGGGCCGTGGCGAGCCCGGCCTATTTGTCCATGGTACGACCCAACCCGCGAAGGGGCGTGGCTAGCTGGGTGGCCCGCGGTCTGGTGCCCCGCCATGGCTGGGTCTGCCCAAGCCGACACCAAGGGGGAAAGCACCTCTCGGTTTAGCTGAATGGTCTACCGGACCATTTGGTCTCCCTGCTAGAATGTGGGACCATTTGGGGTTCCCGCTCGGTGTGTCGCGGTAGACCAAAACGACCGGCCTGTTCTCCTCCCAGCGGAGCGGACGTGCACCACTACTCTATCGTGGTCGTACGGATGCCGACCACCACCCTGCTCTACCACGGATGACGGGCTGCGACCTCTTGCTCAACCGGCGGCACAGACGCCCACAACCCCATCTCTTCTTGGCTGGCCGACATGTCGACCGCTGTCATCTCACTACCACGACCAACGGGTCACCATCTCCTTCGACGGTGCGGTTTCGATGCCGCTTTCATCGCGGTCCATTAAGAAATCGTCGAACATGAAGGATTGGATAGGGATCAGGCCATCATAATTTGGATCGTACTTCCCACGTTAACCGATAGCCAGTGGTTCATGAGGATGGAAAACAACATGAAATCCATAATGAAAATTATAAACAATTACATACATCGTTCATCCATTGAAGGTGTCGTGAGGAAGAGGATGAAGTCAGTGAAGGGGATGCCGACATTCGTCACTCGCACAATACGTTTCATATCTAGGCTCATGTGTCATCTTCGTTCATGATCCAGAGAAATTTCTTCGTTGGATTATATTTTCCCAAAGGTTCTCCCAAGCTCTCCCTTCCATTTCCAACAAATTCCCCCTCCAAAAGTGTGGTTCCAATCTTAATACGTTAAGTTATTAATTAAATTAAAGTTGTATCTTTAATTAAGTTAAGGTTGGCACATTAAGTTGGGAGGATTATAAGGGTTTCCCCATATTAAATGGGGGTTCGGGTGGTCCCCACCATCATGAATTAAAATGGAAGGTGTGAAAATAAAAATAAAATAAAAGTTGTTTTATTTTATTTTTATTTTTTCAACTATCCGACAAAAATTAAGAAAACGAACTTTCAACCTTGACCTACTGCAGTCAAGGTGAAGGTCTCCTTAAACAAATATCAGTGCTACGAGTTCAATGGTGTCCTTAGATTTCAATCCTGACCATTGGTTCTAATGTTTCAAAAAACCTGCTCACACGTTTACTGAACATACTTAAAAAAATGTTCATAAATTCATTCTATGGAAACCGGGCCTCAAAATCACGCGACTTTTATTTTATAGGACTCATAATATTTCTATTTAATTAATAAAATTACATGGGAAAATCCAGGTCTTTATATAATTTTTGTCACTTAAATAAATTTTATATAATAAAATTTAATACATATTTTGAATAATTAGATCCAAATTATGAAATAAATTTCAATTTATTTTCATGGATAAAGGATTAATGACTTTGGTAAAAGCAGTTTTCCTTAATAAAAATCAAAAGTTGTATAAAGGGTTTAACATGAAGGGAAATAACACAAAAAAGTTTAAAAACGTTTAAAAATGGGTGTTTGAGGCCTTGATAGAATCTATCCATTACCACATCTAATAATTTCTAATTTTTTTGTTACTTTCCTTATGATTAATTTCTAATAATTACAAATTTTGGGTTTTTAAAAAATTCCATCCCTTTTCAATTATAAATGGGAAACTACTCTCTTTTCTTATGCTCACACCACAACCCGCTTCAGTAGGACCAAAATGTACCAAATACTCTCCTCATAGATTTTATCAATCTTTAAGAGTTTTCAGACATCTCCCAGTACTATCCCTAAAAGTATTAACACCCTTTTCAAATTAAATAATCCAAGAAGTGTGGTATAAATATCTAACCACTCCTTTCTCATTTATATTTCTTTCTGCATCTAATCTTCTTAAAACTAAACTAAAAATTATTAAAATTTAAAAATAATTATCATAATTATAATTTTTTGTTATAATTATTAAGACTCAATCATTAAGAACCTTCCCATTTTCCTTCAAGAAAAAGAAAAATGTGAATCGTGTGTCTGTGGGGACAACCAACTCAATGAATAAACTTGTTTTTTTCCTTCATTACAAAACCTTGATGGTAAAAAATGATAATTTACTAAATATACATGATATTTATATCATATTTAATTTAACAAAATTAAAAATGTTACTTCATTATTACTCCCTTTGAAAAATGAAACAATCATAGATTTGTACATGCAAAATACCACCATGATAGAAAGATTCTTTCTGATTTCCACTACTAAGCACATGTAAGGATTTAGACTATTTTTATGTGTATATGAGGTATATATAAATAAAAAATATCATTAATTTTTCTCATTATGGATAAAATAAAAATTAATCCTCATTATAAGGTAATCCATGAATATATTTGAATAACCAAAAACTAGTTCAATACCAAATTTTGCTTCACTAAACATGACTAAAAATCCCATGTAATTTAATTATAAAATTTTATGACTTTATAAAACATCAATTTAAATAAATTTTTTGGTTTCTCAATGAAACAGTTTTGTATAATAAGGATCGTCAAGACCACTTTTACTAACCAATTTAAAAACAACCAATATTTGTTCCACTTGATGTTTTAATGAGATTATAATAACCTTGTATCTGCAGAATATTACTATAAATCAAGAGTTTAGATAGAAATATTTTTGAATAAGGTTCTAAAATATGTAATTAAGGTGCTTATATTTATGATATAAGAGCTTAAATCACTACAAGGTAATTCACAGGTAAAGATAACGGATTTGGTAACTCAAACTCCTTTCCTTAAGATATACTGTTTCTTGTTGAATTTTATTTTTATAACGAATTCCATTTTGAATGATGTTATCAATTTATTTATGTGTAAAAATTGTTTTTAATAAAAATACACTACAAATACATCGTTTATTTTCACTTTATTTAAGAATAGATATGATACTTTTTTAAATGATGCTTGTAACGTCATATTTCACATCGATAAATACAAAATGTTTTAAAGAAATATATTTTAGTGATTAGATTTTTTAATTTCCTCTCTATATTCAACACTTATCTACCTACAATGAAGTTATATTTCATGGTTTACCGCTATATTATGTTTTTATGTTATTTTTTGGATGATCACGTTTTTTATCAAATGATTTTATTCCTGATATTATGTTATACCATTTAAAATATTCATGAAAGTAATTTTACTTCCATGGGTTCATTATAAAAATTTATTGATTTCCATTTTTATTTTTTGTAAAACCTATTTTATTTCCAAAGGTTCATGATTAAAATTAAATTATATCCATTTGGATGTGTTATGAAACCCATGCTATTTCCATGGGTTCATTGTGAAACATTAATTATTCTCATTTAGAATTATTATGAAACCAATTTTATTTATATGTGTTCTTTATGAGGTAAAAAATGAATTATTTTTAAATAAAACATGTAATTATGGGTGAGTGATGTGTGTGGTCCAATAAATTTATCCAATTAATTTTTTAGTTGTTTATATCTCATGAGATAGGTATTCGTGAGTATATATTAGTAGCTTGTAAGAATGGTAATTTACAGTGTGGCACCTGGAGGTAACTTTTCCCTATGATAATGTTTATATATTAGTTAATTATGTTTTTAAATATGATGGCATGGTCACCTGATTAAAGGTTTAGGAAAAATGTTTTTAATCCATTTTATTTCTAATATTATTCCATGTTTAACTTTTATAGAATCATGTTATTGTTCCACTAGGTATGTAATTATATTTCTCTTATAAATTTTTTACTTATGCTTATATACTAACCCTTGATAATATTTTTATTCGTCCCTTACTATACATTTGTGGTCACCCCTTTATTAGGTTTTCGTTCCAATAATTTTCAAGGATGATTCACATGAATGATAATAATTAAAGATGATCTAGTATAGTACCATTATTGATAAATTATCACAAGTTTTATATATAAGCTTATTATTTAGCTGGTCTCCAAAGGCCACAAAACCAATCAATCCTTGGGATATTAAAATTTTTTAATTGAAATTTTTTAAATCATGTATAGGATATAAAATAAAGGAATTTTTATCTTTTGTCCCTATTGTTATAATTAGTTAAAATGGATTAGTTTTTTAGTGATTAGAGAAGCTATTTTGATAATTAAGTTTAGTGAAACTTAGTGGAAATCCCTTGATATGAGTCTATATATAGGATGATATTTCAAAATATTAGTACATTTATGAGTCGGTGGTTTTCCTACATCCATATCCAAATATTGGAAAGTGTATGAAGCTATAGAATATATGAATCTTGGGGTATTCACCATAGAAAGGGTAAGTGGAGAACTAAATCGGTCAACATTTAATGAATGATGATTAGGCCTAAGTGTGCACACCTAGACATAAACTCCGAAGGGATATGATTTTCATGATTACATGTTATTTAACAACCATATCAGATGATTTATATATAGGTGACTTTGATGGAAGATTTTATGAAATTTGGGATAACCTCACCTAACATTGAACCAATAATGATATAGGTTTTACTAAAAGAACTATAGACAAACATGATAGTGTCAAGGAGTGAAACATTTTTTGTTAGAATTCAATATATGTTATTATTTCATTATGATATTAATTTTTCATCACCCATCGTGAATTGTTTTTGGTTTTAGTAGTGGATTGAACTAGAATTAACTAGGTTCAGAATGGGTGCAAGGGAAAATGTGGTGGATTCCTCAAATAACTACCTAACAGAAAGAGAATAGTTTTAGAAAGTGTTCTTTACCAGGTATCTTCCATGAAAAACTCAAAAAAAAATATAATTAGGCAATTCTTTATATTGAAATAACAGGGGTATTAATCCTTTATAACTTATGTTGAAACATCAGGAGGTTTTCAAAAAATGCCTCCAGTATTTTATCTAACCAAGAAATTAAAACAAACTGTTTCATCAATTCATTAAAACCTAGTATTCAAATTTTATAGTACATAAGAGACTTTTTAAGACTATAAAATATCTTTTTATGTGTTATAAAGTTGGATATGGAATCTAGGGTCTCTTTGTACTCTTGATAGTGAATAAGGAAGGAGAAATACCAAGGGTACCCTAATGGAATGTCAGATATGGGGGAGAATTCACGTCCCCATACTTTCCAATAGTACGGGAGCTAGTACTTGAGTAATTTCCTTAAAGGGTCAAGGGAGTTTTATATGTTTTGTAAGTATTATAATAAGAACATTTTTTTTGGATTAAGGCTATGTAGCTTATCAAAACAACAAAGGAGGAGAAGGCATGAGATAATAGTCTACCATACTAGAATTCTTCATGTATAAGAAGTCTGGACACTCTGAGAATAAATTCCCTTACCCTTAGACCAGTTAGAAATATAGGTCCCAGTAATCTCCCAAACCTAGGGATTAAGGATGTGAATTCATGATCACTACCACTAAGGTAGATCATGATAAAAAATTGATGCACGGTACACTTACTATTTATTTTATATCCCTAATTACATAATTTGATTCTATTTCGTTGTATTGTTTCATATCAGATGAGTTTGATAAGAATTTTAAATCTGCTAATAAATTTATAGATATAAAAATATATATGAAAACACCTAGTTTTAAAATTTTCACATCGAAGATATGTAAATATTCATCAATTGAGATTTATAGTAGGATACGTCTAACATATCTAATTCTTCCCCATTTGGATTTGAAATAATTATGGGTATAGATGGAATATCCATAGATAGATTCCAATTCAATTTTTATATAAGGATATCACAATTCATATCCTTGATAATCATATTATCCACTATAAATAGAAGGATTATATCCTCTTGGAAGAAAATTATGTAACATGGGTTTAATATCTAGTAATGGAGGATTTATAGGTCAAATGGATTGAGGGGAAGTTAGAAATAATGAAATTCCTATTGTACATAAGTATACTAATTTACTTTTAGATGAACATCTTGGTCTACCCATGGAGTGTGAGGATGATTTTTCAATATAAATCATACATAGATCTATGACATTCTCAATGAGTCTATATAAAATGGCCCTCATTGAATTGTATTAATTAAAGAAGCATCTAAATTGGAATTTGGACATAGGTTTTATCCAACCCAATGTTTCACCATGGGGAGGATGATTCCAATTAATGTATAATATATATGGATCATTTAGACTTTTCATTTATAATATTGAGAATAAAAAAATCAAAATTTAGAATAAATATCCATTGCCTTATATCAAGGACCTATTTTATCAACTCAGAGCATCTTAGTACTTATCAAATATTGGAATTAAATTTTGATATAATATTTTAAGGGTCAAATTTAAGATATTTCCAAACTAAATTTCGGAATGAGATATGAAACTATGAATATAATAATATAATTTAGATAGACTAATGCCCCCATAATCTTCATGGGTCTAATGAATAGGATCTCTAGAGACTACCTTGATCAGTTTTTGGTTATCCTCATAGATGATATAATTATTTATTCTAATAGAAATATAATTCATGAAGATAGTTTGTGTATTTTTTTGATGACCTCAAGAAAATATTAGTTTTCTAAAAAATTTAGGAAATATGAATTCTCTCTATCAAAGGACTTTTTCTTGGGTCATGTAATCCCTAACGAGGGAATATATGTAAATATATTAAAAAAGGAAGTTGTTGAACAATAGACCAAATTGACAAAAATAACTAATTTATATTTTTTTTATCAAGTTACAAATATACTAGCAATGATTCTTAATACATTTTACCATGATATATAACCCACTAAGTAAGTTTACACGGAAGATAGTGAAGTTCCTTTAGATGTTGTAATATGTAGAATGTTTCAAGGAACATTAAGAAGATATTGGTCACTAAACATTTAATTAAATTAATTTTTATTGATTAGGGGTCTTCAATTTACATTGATGCATCAAATAAGGTTTTTGGATTCATCCACACGAAAAAATAAAATCTATTTACTTACGCCTCATGAAAAGTAATAAATCATTATCAAAATTATCGAAATTTTGATTTGGAGAAAGTCACTGTGATATTGATAGTAATTTTTTTTATACAATCTATTTTTGTTAGAAACTCGATACTTATACCATCCAAACAAGTTTGAAATAAATTTTCACACATAAGGAGTTAAGTATGAACCAAAGGTGATAGTTTTAAGTGATAAAAGAATAAGTCTGCAGAAAAATAATAACCCCAAGAAGGAAAATATGGGGGCTGATGATTTAAGTAAGAACGATCAGGCTACCATATCTATGATTAGGGTGGAAGGAGACCAAATATTCATATATTTATAAATATTGAATCTTGAAGTCATAAGTGATAGCATGAAGTCCTATTTTTTTCTAAATGACTGCTCAACCATCCAACTATATAAAGATAAAAAATTACATGAAATATGGCATAATGCTATAAGAGAAGGTAGAAAATATTCCAAAGTAATCTTTTGATTAATATTGAGTTATAGGGTTTGGAACCTAGATAAATATCCCAAAAAAACTAGAATTGAAGGTAAAACTTTTGGATAATTCACATAGCTCATCATTCTATATTAATTCCATAAGTATGGAGATATATAAATAGTTAAAAAAACTTATGGTAGGATACTATGAAGTGAGAAATTGTAGATTACATATCTTGATGCTTGGTATGATCGAAATTTAATGATGAATAAAAAAATTCCAAGGGTATGTTTTGACCACTTCCTATGCCAGTATGATAATAGATAAATATCACCATTGTTTTCATTGAAGGACTCCTAAAAACGTATAAAGGACATAATGATATTTCAGTGATATTCTGTAATATTATGAATTCAGCACATTTTATTTCAATAAAATAAGTATTCTTTATCTACCAAAATTACAATTTACACATTAGAGAATTTATTAAGATACATGGTGTAAACCAATACTTGTATATGATCGAGATTTTAGGTTTACCTCAAAATTCTATAGAAGTATTTATAAGGTATTAGAGAAAGAGATGAGTTTCAAAAATTCTTTTTATCCTTATATGGATGGTCATTATGAAAGGTCCATTCAAACTCTAGAGAATATATAGAGATACTATTTGATGTATTTACAAGGATTTTGAGATAAACTCCCCTACCTGGTAGAGTTCTCCTATGAAAACAATTTTCATTATTGCCTTTATATGGAACCATTAGAGTCACTTTATAGGACGAAACAATGAAATAAAACATTCTTAGATGAATTTATTTAGAGGATGTTTATATGTCATGAAATTATATAATAACATACAAAGAAATTTCAAACCATTTAGTGGTAGGTAAAATTAGAAAATAAATTTATAAGAGTTATACAGATAATCGTTGATGATATTCTAGAGTTTAATGTTGGTGATAAGGGGTTCTTTTGAAAATATCCTTAGAAGAGAATTATGATATTTTATAAAAATATAAGCGAAACCCTAGGTATATATATCCCTTGAATACCCTTGATTGTGTTGGGTCGATATTTTATCTCTTAGAGATCCTTCGAGACCTCTCCCAAGTATGTGATGAGTTTAATGTATCACTTTTTAGAAAGTACTTACCACACCCATTAGATGCATGATGCTCAGATTCCATATTATTAGAGAATTATCTCTCATATGAGGAACAACAAAGGGAGATCCTAGATTATAGAGACAATTTAATGAAAAAAAGACCAGTCACCAAGATAAAGTTCATTGGGGGAATAAAAAGATTGAGTATTTCATGTGGGCATTCAATGAAGTAATGTGGAAAAATTTCCCACAATTTTCTAACCATACGTAAAATATTCTAAAGTGGATGTTTATTTTAAGTGGGTAGAGTGTAACAAATTGAATTTTAGAAAACTTTTCCACCAAAAATAAAAAAGCAATTTTTTGTAATTTATATTATACAATAGTTATTTTTTAAGTTTTATATATTTATTATTTGCATTAATTTAAGAAGAATATTTAATATAAAATAATAATAATTTCCTATAAATATAGTTTTTAAAAATATATTATTTTGTTATTTTAAATTTCATTTCATAAATTTTAGAATGGTTATTTGGAAAAATTAATTTTTTTAACGTATCATAATTTTTTTTAATTAATATACTTTTTTTAATTTTTAAAGAAATATAATTTTAGTTGAATAGTGAAAAATAAAATTATTACAAATAAAATGACTTTAATAAAATTATTACTATATAATTTGGATTTTAAAATTCATAAAAACATTTTATATGGAATATTATATATTTTATTAGTGTGTTTTTAATTTTTATAATTTTGGTTTTAAGTTAGAAAAACATATTTAAAATAATAGAACATAAGTTATGTTATTTTTAAAAAATATTTCTAATACATTATATGTTTAATATTTTAAAATTAATATTTATTACATTTTTAAGAATAATATAACCAATTATATACAAAATATGGAGTAATTATTTAAAAATAATTTAATATTGTCATGTTTATTTTCAAGCATGAAGGAAAATTTATTTTGGTAAAAAATAGTTACAATAATAAACATCAAAAGGGGTAAAAGGGGTTTAACCAAGAGGGAAGGCCCAAAAAAATGTTTAAAAATGAGTGGGAATGGGTGGATGTGGCCATTATTTACCTTAACCATTCCCCTATTCATTATTTTCTACTTTGGATGAAAATTTCCTGAAGTGTGAGTTCCCATTTTAAAAAAGTTTTTGGTATTTGAAAAAATTAAATCCATTTTCCATTATAAAGGGGGGGGGGAGTCCTCTCTTTACATCACCTCGCAAAAAAAGCACTTAGTTCATCCAAAAATTTATCCAGTACTCTCTTAAAAATTCATGTAAAACATCAGCAGTTTTCAATATTTTTAAAGTTACAACTTCAAAAGGATTCATCCCCTTTGTAAAATAGATAATATAAGAAGTGAAGTATATAATTAAAACTACTCCATTATCGCTTGAAATTATTTATGTGAAATTATTCTTTCCCAGAGTACAATAAAAAAATTGTAAAATTAAATCATCATTATCATTTTTATACAAATATATTGTTTTGATGATGGTATACGAATTAACCACCTTTCCTTCCGCCTTTGAGAAAATGAAAATGAGAGCCGTGCATATATGAATACTACCACCTCCATGAAGTTATGTATATTGTTTTCCATATATAAAAAACATAGGCCTTTCAAAAGTGGAATTAAATAAATATTTATAATATATATACAGACAATTTTTATGTTAAATAAATGATAAACTGTGTTACCTATTTCTTCCTACTTTTGAAAAAGGAAATAATCATCCATGTGTATGTGCGGACTACCTCATCCATGTGACGATGCATTTTATTTTTCACTAACACCATCATGGATGGTTTTATTTTTTTGTTTGATGATTATAAGTGATATATATAATTAAAATATATCATGAATATAGTAATTTATATATGAAAAAGGTAACATTTGTTCTATGGTATTCCATATACATTAATATATTACCTGAAACAAGTTTTACACTGATTTCTTCTTCATAAAATGTTACAGAAATCCCATTTAATGGGATTATAAAATTATAGGTACCTACAAAACATCAGTTATAGAATATCTTATGTTTTTTAAATTTGAATCTATTTGGGATGAATGATGATAGACAACGCTTTTAAGATCTGAGTTCAAAACAGTTATGTTTATTGACACCAAATATTGAAAATAGATTATAAACATATAATACCTAAATAAAACTTAAATCAATGTAGTGTATTAGTGGAAATGTTTATTAATATAGTTCTAAAATGTTTAATTAATATTATATTCATGATACAAGAGGTTAAAACACTTCAATTTAAATCAAGGGTAAAGGTATGAGACTCGATAACTGAAACTACTTTCCTTGAATTTTACAAATTTTTATTGAATATATTTTTTTCTAGGATCTATACTTTGAATGATGTTCTCTCTTTATTTTTGGGTAATTTTTTTTAAATTAAATACACTTCCATGATTTTTTTTGTTATCATATTTTTTCAGAATAAAACACTATTTTTTGAAATAGACTCATAACAATAGATTTGACCTCAAAAAATTTCAAATGATTTAAATAAATATATTTTCATGATTTTAGTTTTCATTTTACTCTCTACGTTCAAAATTATTTACATCAAACAGAGTTATGTTCAATGTTTCACTAAATAGTTACATTTATTTTTTCATTATTTTGTGTGATCAAATATTTTGTATCAAATGATTAATTTATTATATAATTTTCTCCCATTTAGATGTTTTATGAAATTTTTTTATATCCATGGGTTCGTTATAAAATGTTGTAAAATTCAACTAGTTTATTTAAGGAATCTTATTTTATTTTTATCTATTATTTATGAAATGTTACGGATTTTTTATTTGTATGTATTATGAAAACAATTTTAATTCCTTGGGTACATTCTAAAATGTGAATTATTTTTAATTGAATTTTTTGTGAAGCCCTTTTTATTTCCCTGGGTTTTTATGATATAGAAAAACAAATGATTTTAAGGGCCACACATAAGTATTGTTGAGTGAAGAATGGTGTCCTATATTGACATCCAATGAATTGTTTAAATTCTTTATATCATGAGATAGGTATTCATGTGTACATTTTAGTCCTTATAAGCATGGGCCATGATGGTGTTGATCATGATAGTAATTTTTCCCTATAATAATGTTTGTTCCAAAGTTAAAGGTTGTTATTCATTATATTATTATTATTTCATGTTTCATGGTTAATTATAAACATTTCATATCCATGTTAAATATATTATGATAGATTTTTTTCTTTTTTGGCTTTATGTTCTTATTATATGTACATTGAATCCCACTTTTGTCTTTTGATTATCACTCATGACATTATTACATTTCTCTTATTCTCATTTTTACTTATTCTTATAAACTCATGATTTATTAAATGTTTATTCATTCTCTAATGTGTTTTTGAGGTCTTATATTACTTTTTATTTCATTCCCTTGGTTTTTGAGAGTGATACTAACAAATGAGATGTTCAGAAGATAGTATAGTATAGTGCCTTTAGGGAAAAATAATTACAAGTTTTATAAAATAATCGTATTATATTTTTAGTATCCAAGTAATGCAAACATATTAGTCAATAAGAAATTATTATTTATAAAATTTACTAGTTTTATTATTATAAAGGTTGAAAAATAAATACATGTTTATCTTCTATCACTAAACCTAGGTCAAGGGAGGATAATCTAGGACCCTCATCTAAAGACACCAAATCTTAGTGGGTGTGTAAAAAAATAGATTATAACTCCCAATCCTATCATTGAAATATATAGACTGAAGACATCACACAAAAACCAAATTAAATAATAGATATACAGGCACATGAATCATCTAAATTATCAACACCTCATAAGGAGAAATCAAGAGAAAACTCTACGAAAACATCCATAAAATTTTTTTCTCTAAAAAACTTCAACTTTCATTAACTAAAAGATCCCAAAACTCATGAGTAAATACAACATAAATCCTAAAATCCAAGCACACATAGAAAATAGACAAAATAATCTTAATGAAAAATTATCTCCCTTTCTCTGATATTTTTTGGGGAATAATCAAAATTACATGAAACATGAGTTCATCAATTCATAGATTCCAAATTCAAACAAAAAATTCCTAAAATAAATTGTATAATAAATCCAAAATAACAACTTCAAAAAAAATTCACAAATTTCATCATCAAATGTGATTTAAAAATAATGAAAACTATCTTCATAATGAGTTTTAAATAAAAAAATGATTACAAAAATAATTTAAAAATTTAATTAAACACTTTAATTATAAAATAATTTTTGAATTACATTTATAAACTCTCAAAACATGGTTTTTATTTTTCTAAATTAAATATTCATAAAAAAAAATTAGTAATTAGAATCTAAATAATTTGAAAACATCCTACAATATTCGTTAAATCTTTCACAAACATCAGGAGATAAGATCAAAATAAATATAAAGGAAGACTATAATCTAATAAAAATATTTAATGAGTTCAGTGGTTATTCACTGTTTGATCACACATTTTTGTTAACCATGCACCAATTGTGAAATATCAGTTCGAGACCCCATAGGAAGAAGACTATTGAATTTTCATGGTTTTTTAGACTATGTAAGATAATTGTGTGACTTATTTTAGAATCCATTTTCACCCCAAATCTCAAAATACCTCAAACTAAAACACATGAAATACCCACAAGAAACAAAATATCTTTAGATAAAATCATAATAAAAAACTATAAAATATCATTTAATAAAGAGGGAAATATAAAATTAAACATGAAAATATTTTGTTACCAAAAGTTGCAGTTATATTGAACCAATATGAGACCTACCTCATGAGATTTAATGGGCCTCCCTCATATCTACCAAAATTCAAAATGTAGACAGGTTACATCATGAACTAGGACCCTCTTAAGATCTGGTGAACTTGTAAATTTTTTCATTAAAATTTCTTTGCCACTAACAATCTCCCTAAAGTTGAAAGTAGATCCAGGGAATCATTTCTATGATCATAAAAATGATTCCTCAAAAATAAATAACATTAATCATGCATTAGATTTCAATAATGAATTTTATATGATGCTGTCATACATTATATATCTAAGCACAATCATAAGAAGTAGTATCAAAATAAGATTCAACAAAATTATCCACCAAAAAAATACATAAAACTGAATAATAATAACAACACAACAGATATAAACCATAATACAATAAAGTAAAACTTGGCTGAAATACCCATAATAAAAAAGAATAAACCAATATATATGATACCATATCCATATCCTAATCACTAAAAGGTCTCTATCTGACCTGAAGACAAAAAATACTACCCCATTAGAAATTAAAATGCATAGCCTGAACCTTTTATAAAAAATTATGGTCTACAGACAATAGGGGGTGTTAGTAGGGTGAAAGAATAAATTGTCTCGTAGGAATAAAAAAAATTCTTGTATTCCATTTGATAAAAATTGCAGAAATAAATATTTGATATACTATAATTTAAAAGTATCTTTTAATTAAAACTAGGTTGGGAACATTTCCTTTTGAACCACCCTTTTATTTATAACCTAAACAGTTCTTGAAAACCAATTAAATAGACTTCCATTTTATAGTCTATTTGAAATAAAGTTTGAGAAAACAATTTTGAACCCTTTATTATAAAATAAATGAAAATAATCCAATTTACCCTAATCAAGTGTGAAATGTGTTAATAAAACTAAGTATAGGTTAATAAAAATTGGAAAAAATGCATGTCATAATAAAACAATCATCAATTTTAGAAATAAATATCTAGGTAGGATTTATAAATAATAGGAAACACTTAAACATCCAGCGAGATTATCATATAGGTACATAAGTGGATCCACATATCGGCCTATCAATGCAAACACAATTTATTTCCAACTAGATTCTGTTAAATAACATCACGTTTAGAACCCCCATATCCAATTATACCATGTGTAATCTGGTCCATCTCATCAAGTCTTGGAGGTATCCATCTCTTAGACTGTCAATAAGACACATATGATCCCATTGAAAATGAAAATATATAATGGATAAGGATGTTTGACTTATTAGATAAACACTAGTAAAAAATAAAAGGTAATCAAAGCCAATGAAAAATCTTAACCAACCCTCACACAATATAATCACAAAATCCCCCTTTTCAAAGTCATATTAATAACATCAACAATAACTTATAATAATAAAACAAATTTCATCAATATTTTTGGGGCATTAGTTCAATTGTGTATCTCAATTGGGAACTATCCATTTATATAAAGTTACTCTGAGTCCCTAAATTTTGAGAAAAATTATGTTTTCAAAACCCCCCTTAAAATCCACCTACATATTAGCTTTATTTAAAATTCCTTATTTCTCAAGTTTGAAATGGGATTTCATTTTCAAAAAAATTGATGTATTTATATATTTGTGTGTGTTTATATATATATAAATATATATATATTTATATATACACATAAACTAATTTTAAGTCAAACAAAATTTGGAAGAAATTTGAATTGAATGAGAAACTCTTTCTTTGAAACTAACATAGATTAGAAGAGTTACAAAAAAACAATTCACAATATAATTGAATTATTAATAAATAACCATAATTAATTAAATCCATAAAAGTATATAAAACACTCGAAACACACACATAAGTCCATTTTAAATGAGTTCCCAAAAAAATCCCATATAAACCCTGGAAAACATCACATAATTATAGACATCATGTTTATATTCATAACACCCTTTGATAACACCTAACCGAAATGTAATTATAAACATAATATATATAATTTCAAGGAAATTTATTTACAAACCATAATTAAGTCATGGTTGAACGTTACAATTGGTGTAGGGAATGTGGGTCATACCCATGCTCTGTATGATTTTCATCAAATTATTCATGGACCTGAAGAACTATATAATTGAGCACCAAAACTTCTAAAGACATGATATCTTCAAATATTTGTTATAATTAATTTATATGAAAAAGTTATTACCTAACTTTTAATTTTCTCTTAATTTTGGAATTGGAAAAACATTCTTAGAATACCATCATTGCATAAGATAAATCACTTGCAGATTGAATTTTATGGTGAACCACACATATTACAAAAAACAATGATAATATTCATAGAATTATATGGGTGATAGCATGGATGGTTCTAATGCTTGCTCTAATTTTTTGTTTTCTGTAGCAGAATCCTCCATGGTGAGATGGAATCACTTTGGTGGTGGGAGACAATTTCTCAATTTTCATTAGTTAGGTCTATGTTGTGTTTCACTAGGGTTTTAGAGAATCCTCCCTACACCTCATTATGAAAAAATGACTAGAATGTTTCTCCTGTCAAAAAAAATCATAACTGGGTTTAAATAATGACCGGCTTTAAAATAAATTGTGGATCTGGGCCCTTAAAATTTTCATAATCCACGATGAACTCATACAAAAATAATAGGTTTTTTATTATTTACTTGAGATTCTCCAAATTCATTGATAACAAAAATATAATTTCCTTAGTATTATAAATTAATATTTAATAAAATTAAATATAATGTGATATTTCTCATAGGACCATTAAAATCAAACCTCCTATCATCATAAATATTTATCTGAACTAGAAAAATGACTTTTTATTTAATTAAATAAAAATCACATCATTATTTTCTAATAAATAAATAAATATTATATTCATTTTTTTGAATAAATACTTATTAAATAATATTTATCCAATATGTTAAACACATATAAAATATTATCCATGATTTTGAATAAACTTAATGTGTGACCCTTTAGTCCCATTTCTTAGTAGAATAAGGATACACTGCCTAAAGTCTATGGTTAGTGTCATGAAATATGCCAATACATCGATAGATAAAGAAGTTATTGATTTATTGACATAAAACTTATTATTATCCAAAATTATGTAATTTAATGCCTTTATATTGATATCATTAATCAAGAAGGTTGTATGCATGTGTCATAAACATATATGCTCAATGTATCATTCTTTTCTTTTTTTAAAGGAACATTGCGACATAATTCCATTATCATGGAATAAATTAGTTATTTACATTCCCATAAAATGGTCCAAGAATTCATCTTCCATTGAAGAACCAAAGGGAAAAATCCTTTCTCACATTATTTATTAATGATATACCACTCATGATGTGGCCAAAATACCCTACTTCTCCCAAACATATAAAATCACACTTTTGGTCAGAAAAGAAATGTACATGACTCAAAATATAAATTAATAATAATATAAATGTCTATGTATCGATATAAGTCTCACAAACTGAATCTGGTTGCCACTAATACAAGCACTAAATCAAGACCATGACAAGGCCCGAAGGGTGTTCCATATCCCCACGGGTTGGCACAAGTTCCCAAGTTTCAATTAATCTGGTTTGGGAATGATTTACCCAAGTATGAAAGCATAAAACATTAAAAACAACCAATAGTAAGAATCCAAAATTTTCATTCCAAACAAGACATAAGAAAAATCCAGAACTGAATACATGGTTTTAAATATATTACAATAGGTCTGAAAATAAATGAAAAATAGTAGAAAAATAGCCACAAAGACTCCACACGACAAGGGTTCATCACCCCTGAGCTGTCTCCACAATACCACACCATACGACGGGTCTAAAAAAACCAAGGGGTATAATTAGTGCGTGAGACGAAGACCAGTAGGATACCACCCAATGTATTTCAATGATTATCCAAAACAGGGTGAAAATCATGCAGTTTTAATACGGAAAAGTAGTGATAAATTTCAAGAAATGCTACTTTCAATTGTAAACTGTTCTCAAAATAAAAAATTCTAAATGTTAACACATTTCAATAAGAAATTTTATATACTATAATTTTCATCCAAACACAGCCCATGAAAAGGGTAAATACCACAAATCAAATGAGAACCAAAATAGGGAACACCCCTAGGCACTAGATAGTCTCGGGCCACATGTACATCATACATCAGTGTAAAAATATCCATGTCACAGTCTTTTCCCGTGAACAATACACTAGTATGAAACATATAAATAACCTAGAATTCCCCAAACATCATCCACATATTTTATTTAGAGTTTCTGTGATCTATAATGCTATGTGAACCAGGGAAAAATCCCATCCGGATCACTAGCCGTACTAGTACATATCCACCCACATAGGTACCCGGGCATCCCCCTTTGTGCTAAAAAAATTTCAGCATGCTACATAAATCTCTTTTCATATAAAAACACCACTAGTTCTCCAATAAAAACAACTAAGTATCTATACTCACTTTATACCACCTTAGACTCACCATAAATTGTTTTGATTTTCAATAAAAAACATCTCAAAATCTCAAATTATTTGGCACCAAAAACTCCTTGAAATCCCCATTTTTCACACCATGTTCACACTTATATTCTACCAACACATCATTTTCTCCCCAATACCTTTTCAATTAAACCACAAAATAGTTATAGTGCATCCCCTTATGAACCAAGAAATGGTAGCTTTATTAAACAACCATTTTCACACAAACATGACACTTAAATTCCACATGCTTCAAAAACACCTTTAAAACAAGTTTCTGTAGAAGAAACCAAAGGAGATAAACATTAATAACAATTATTTTTATCCCTAATTCAATTTAATAAAAACAACTAAGTAGTTATATGGCATCCCCAAAAAATGCACAAAAATATTTTTATGAAAACCCCAATTTCACATGAAAATGTAATTTAAAATTAATTTTCTTTAAAAATACCATAAAACCAATTATTTCACCAATAATAAAATTATATGGACATGAAAATATCGTAAACATAGAATGATACGCCACAAAAGTTTCATACACATGAAATCACCTACCAAAATGGTTAAAACATTGAATCCCTTGTGCGAAAATGCAATCGCACCACCGCCGCACCTCACGGAAGGTAGATCAAGCATAAAAACATAATATTGGACCAATATTCTCACGAACCATACCCCAGGACACATTCCATGACTACCCCAATCCCGCCTTCGATAGGAAAGGGGATGGAGAGTACCACTGGAAAGGCATATCCCTTAATTAGAAGGCATTGCCTTTAAACCTGTACTAACACATGATCCAAGATCATAACAAGAAGCAACCACGAAGTGAATAGATGTAGGAAAAAGTGTTCTGAAATAAAAAGGGGCCATAATACAAGCCCAACAGGAAAGTACAGGAACAACAAGAAAAGGAAAAATTACTCAAGGAACTTCCACCATGGATCCTACTTGAAGGGTAGGTACATCTCACGATCAATAGTCCTATGTAACATCACGTCAAATGGTCCACCTCTGAGCACCAACCATCTTGGCTCCATCAGCCTCGATCAAAATTTTCTGTCATCTGCACAAGACACAACATGGAAGGGGTGAAGCCCGTGCAGTGGAGATTATAACAATACTCAGTAGGGACCCCGAGACCCCCAAAGGTCTACCATAGTTCCAATAAGGAATAACCATGAAACCAAACCCCAATCACAAAACACATGGCATTCATAAACTCTTATAAGGTATATGCCGATGCATTTAAATATGTTATCAAAAGATACTCATCTCAAACCCAACTGATCCATGAAGGAAGATTACCACAAAGGTAACACCACGAAGGTAACACCATGAAGGAAAAAGTACCACAAAGGTAACATCACAAAGGTTACACCACGAAAGTAAAATGTACCACACAAGTAATACCACGAAGGTAAAAGTACCACATATGTAATACCACGGAGGTAGAAGTACCACATAGGTAATACCACGACGGTAGAAGTACCACATAGGTAATATCATGAAGGAAAAAGTACCCCAAATGTAATACCACGAAGGTAAAGTACCACAAAACTAATACCGAAAAGGTAAAAGTACCACACAAGTAATACCACGAAGGTAGAGTTACCACATAGGTAATACCGTAACAGAAAAAGTTACAAACAAGTAACACCACAAAGGTAGAAGTGCCACATAGGTTATACCACGAAGGTAGAAGTACCACATAGGTAATACCACGAAGGTAGAAGTACCACAGAGGTAATACCACGAAGGTACAGGTACCACATAGGCAATACCAAGAAGGTTGAAGTACCACACAGGTAATACCAATAAGCTAGAAGTACCACATAGGTAACACCATGAAGGTAAAAGTACCACACAGATAATACCACAAAGTTAGAAGTACCACACAGGTAATACCGTGAAGGTAAATACTCAGCTCACACCAGGTATTTGCGAAGTGTAGAAGTACAGATGATCAGTCGAGAAGCTAGATCATCTTATTCTGTTAAGAGGCACTGATACTAATGATACATAGTATGACCCACACAGTATCGACAAGTACTAACCCTCTCAATGATACACACAAGATTTGACCCGCCCAGAGTCGATAGGCACTAACCCCCGCAATGACCCACACAGAATCTGACTCACACAGGATTGGTATGCGCTGACCCACATATGATCGCTGAGCACTGACCCACACATGATCTGCCCCACACAGGATCGGTAGGCACTGACCTACAAATGATCATTGAGCGCTAACCCACACAGAATCGGCGCTAACCCACAAACGTGTGCTCCCAACTAACCTCTGTATGATCTGTCTCCAAAATCCACCTCAAAGATACCCACTAGATTCCTTCTTATCGCACATTTGGGGGAACTTATTCTCAAGCCGTTGGTCGTATTTCAACCGGCAAGAAGTTCTATGAAGAAGAGGTCCAAATTTCTGCCATGTCGTAAGGGTTCCATTGCAATAGATGATGCATCAAACAGACGCCCAATATGTAAGTTACATGCATTTTCGTGCCGAGGGACTTGTTGTATTCAGGTATGATCCAACCCAAAAAAACTCCATCTTTTTCTGAATATATTTTGGATGATCTCAAATTGACCCCTCATCCTAAGGGTACTAGTACCGCAAATGGTTCATAAAATGGTGTTCAGGTATGTTAGTTACACCCCTTTTTTGTGAAACGGGGGTGATCGCACCTCGGTTTGGCCCGGATCACTAGGCCCCCCATAATATTACAAAGGGACCACTTTCTAAAAGAAATCCCAACTTCACTGATGGCGTGTCGAATAGACACCTAGTTTTTCAATTACGATCATTTCTTTATTTGGGGACCGGTTGGGTCTGGGCCCTGTCTGACTCGGTCAGGCATGTCGGAGGCAACGAATCTCAAGTTCTACCTAACCCCACTCGAGTTCGGCATGCAAAGGGTTGGTCCAGTTCACTCAGTTATGCCCATCAGGGTCGGCCTAGTTCAGTTCGTAGGCCCGAGCTGTGGTTGGCCAGGCCCGTCGGGTGGGGATCTTCCTACCCGCATTGGCCCACCGGGCCGCGGGTTCATCCCAACCTGATGGGTGGGTCCAGTTCGCTGGGCGGGTCCGGCTCACTCGGCCGGCCCACGTCTAGCCCGATCCACCCAATGGCGGACCGATCTTCCCAGCTGGTCCCACGGGGTATTGTCACGACTTACCCTCCCCCTATCCTATTTATATAGATCATGGGGTGGGGTATTGGAACAACTTCACGAAGAAACGATGCTCTGGAAAAGTACCATGATGCCAACCACTTGGAGGAAGAGGCTGGTTTCAGCGAGCAGTGATGTGCTCCACCGAATCACTAAGCGAAGTATGACGTTTGAGTGGAATCAATGGAGGTTTGTTGTGGGGAAAATGAAGACCGATTTTTTCCCTCAAGTGCAGAGGTCTTCCAATGAACTTGAGGTAGGGTCTATTTCTTGTTTATTTCAAGAGTTGATAAATCATTTTACCACCCTCTTGCTATCAAGATAATGTCGAGGGAGTGGGTGAAACGAACAAGTAACAAACACTCTTCCCTTTGTTTTGGATGTTGGCGTGTCCTTCGTGAAAAATGTTTGGGTTGGACAAAACCCAGGACGACGGGTGATGGCGGAGGCCGAAAATGACCATCCACAGAGGAGATAGCGGCACGCTGTCGCGCGCTGCTGGAAAAAATGGTCGTGCCTGTAGCCACGACGGGAGGAGACGACCACCAGATAGGACGTTCACGAAGGAGGTGTTGGTGTGCCATCACGTTCCATAAAACAATGGGGCTGCAACATGTAGCCACGACGGGCAGCGGCACCCCGCAGCAGTTGAACGTATAGGATGGCAGAGCGGCATGCTATTCGAGTGCTACTGGAGGAGGCCATGACTCAATGACATGGAAGGTGGAGAGCCACAAGACCCTCACACTAGGCCAGGTTGGCGAACCCCCCCGGTTTTCCCAAATGGCCAACCAGTAATTATGGTGGGGCATCGTCCCATCGGCTTGCCGAAACGGCCCAGCACCCATGGGGCCAGCAAGGAAGTCTTGTCCGCCATCAGGCGGACCGTTCCGGACATGTTTTGGCAGAGCATGATAGACTGGCCCAGCGATCCGGACTCGCCCGGCGGGCCGGGTTGGATCCGCGACCCAGGGACCAAACCCTCCAATTGGCCGGGCTGAACCCACAACATAGTGGGCCAACCGCGGACCAGCCTCACGAACTAAACCGGGCTGACCTGGATGGGACATACCTAGTGAATTGGGCCGACCCTTGTCGGTCTAAACCCGAGTGGGGTTAGGTAGACCTCAGGACCAGCTGCCTCAGGCCAACATGACCGAGTAAGACCGAGCCCAGACTAAACCTGTCACCAAATAAATAAATGCCCATGGATGACAAACCAGGTGTCCGTTCGACATGACATCAATATCGTTGGGACCACTTTTGGGAAGCGGCCCCATTGGCATATTCTGAGAGACATGACTGAGCTGGTCTAGACTGGGGTGTGATGACCCCCATTCCAATGAGAGGGGTGTAACTAAAAGACTGGGCGTCCATTTGATGAACCGTCTATGTCTCCAGAACTCTTACGACGAGGCATTCCTTTTGAGATACTTGATGATAGATTCAAGTAAAGTTGAAGTTTGGATGGGTTGGAGTGTACTCAAATTCCACTGGGCTCTGAGCACAAAAATTTATATAACATACAGACCGGAAGTTTGGTTGTTGCGCTGTCTGTTGAGATGGAACCCTTATGACATGGCCATCCTTTGGAAAAATTCTTCATGAAACTTTCTTTCGATTGATGTAAGACCTATAGATTGAGGATCAGTTCTCCCAAACGTGCTATGAGCATGAATCTAGTGGCTAGCAGTGAGGCGAAGGTTGGAGATAGATCATACGAAGGTTAGTACCGAGCGATCCCATGTGGGTCAGTACCGATCCTATGTGGGTCACAACTCAATGATCCTGTGTGGCTCAGTGCATACCGATCTTGTGTGGGTTAGATCGTGTGTGGGTCAGCACTCAATGATCCTGTGTGGGTCAGCGCATACCGATCCTCTGTGGGTCAGATCCTGTGTGGTTTACTGCGGGGGTTAGCACCTATCAACTCTGAGCAGGTCAGATCTGGTGTGGATCATTTCAGGGGTTAAAACCTATTGATCCTGTGTGGGTCAGACTCTTTATGGTCAGAAATAGTTTCTCTTGACAGAATAATATCATCTAGCTTCTCGAATAATCATATGTACTTCTATACTTTACTAATACCTAGTGTGAGGTGAGTCTTTAACTTCGTCGTATTACCGGTGTGGAACTTTTACCTTCCCGGTGTTACATATGTTGTACTTTTACCTTCATTGTAAAACCTGTGTCGAACTTCTACCTTCATTGTATTACCTGTGTGGAACTTCTACCTTCATGGTATTACTTGTGTGGTATTTTTACCCTCGTGGTATTACCTGTGTGGTACTTCTACCTTCGTGGTATTACCTTTATGGTATTTCTACCTTCATTTTATTACCGGTGTTGTAATTCTACCTTCATGGTATTACCTGTGTGGTACTTTTACCTTCGTGGTATTACCTGTGTTGTAATTATACCATCGTGGTATTACCTATATGGTACTTTTACCTTTGTGGTATAAAAAACTTTATACCGTGACCTCTCCTCTTTAATAAAATACCCATAATAGTTTATATTTATATAGTATTTTATTGACCCTTTGATATGACTTTGGATCCATTTTGAGAGGCACCACTACAATATTTTCACAATATAATGTGATATCATATTTTATTATAAGCACCACATATAGGAATTAGAATAATTTTGGACACTATATGAATTATTTGACTATATTTGAAAGAGAAATATACATAGATTCCACTGTAGAATCAGTGATAAATGATTTTTTTATGCTATTCTATCTCAGAACACCTCCATGAAGTATGAAGAAATATCTTAACAATGAATTTATATCAATTTTACTTATTTTTAAAAGAAGTTAATTATACATTTAAATGAAAATAACCTTGTGTTATCTATATTCCATAATTATATCCTTAATAAACCTCATATTCATAAGGATATCCTTAACATTAGACCAAATACCATCTTTCGAATCTTCTTAATTACTACCAACAATGGTTAATGCATTGTAAATGTTAAGACTTATAGAAAACATGGAGTAAATGACTGATCCTATCACAGAATCATATGAGATATTACTAATTCTCTCTCCCACTCACTCTCTATAGTTGTGTCTGAGGGGGTATTTACTTGTGAAGGTGTAAACCATGTGACATTGAAATGATTCCCCTCTCAAATAGTTCCTTACAAAATATCTTATGCATCTATTCAATATAATTACCATTTCTCTGTTATGTACCATTTTTGATACATTTTTAATGATCTCGATTCCAAGGATATACAATGCTTTACCCAGGTCCTTCATAAAGAAACACTTATTTAACCAATCATTAAGTGAAAGTAAGAATGGTAATAATTTAAAAACAAGTAATATGTCATAAAAATAAAGACTAGGACTATATCCATAGTCCCTCAAAACAAGTTTTAAACACATGGATCACATTCATTTTATATAAAAAAAATTATGTTATAGATTCTACAAAAAGCATGTTCTATGACCTATATGATTTCTTCAATCCATTAATGGATCTATGAAACTTTTAAATATTTTTATAATTTCCAAGAGTCACAATCCTATAGGTTGAGTCATATAGACATCTTATTGAAGTATCACATTATAGAATGTTGTTTTTATATCTATCTAGGTAATTACATTGATATGAAAATATATTATGATATATTGAATTGTGACTTATTTACTCCTACAAAACAGAGAAAGGTTTCATCAAAATCTTTTACATGATTACATTTAAACAATTTAGTCACATTCATTTCTTAATTGGTATTTAATTTACCTTACTTGTTTAGTTTTATCTTGAATAACTATTGACACCTAAGAAGCTCTACCTCAACAAGTGTATTAACCTGAACCCAATATTGGTTCTAATACATGGAATCCAATTCCTAATTCATGGATACATTTTACCTTGTATCTTCTATGCTATATATGGCCTGCTTTTTAGAAAGAGTGTTATCATTTTAGACCAATAATAAGTCACCATAAACAATTACTATGGAAAAAATATTTTTGGTTATCTAACCTCTATGGTTCTTGTCACGAACCAACCCGGGTCGACCCTGAACCTGTCACCCGAGCTGGCCTGTGACATGGCCCGAGGGGCATTCCCGATCCCCATGGGCTGGAAACTAGTGTCAGGCATCAAAAATAAACCAGAGGCAACGATTTGGCCCATAAATGAATGACAAGTAAAGCAGTTAAAAAAGTAGAGTAACACATGGAAAATAAATGACACTAAAAAGGAGGAATAACCAACAACTGAAAACTAACCTAACCATGACCAAGACTCGGTGAGATTCTGAGAGTCGCTCACCAGTCCACAACCAACTCTCGCCCACGGAGAGCAAGCTATAGTCAAACCTGCAACAAAACTAAAAATAGGAAAACACTATAGGCATGAGTATTAAAACTCAGTAGGCGTACCCAAAAAATATTCCCAATTCACTACCTTTAAACAAAGAAATTTAATAATTCCAGGTTTGAACTAAATTATACAAAATATGGGTTTCCACACACACAATTTCATTTCTAAAAGAAGTAACGGTCCATTTCCCTTTTTAATTTAATTTTTTTTAATGTTTGAAAGGAACAGGTGTAATGGTTTTCAAAAAAAAATTTGTGAACAATTTAGAAATCCAAATTTTAGTTGCTAGTCAAAGGGGAAACCACACACACCACATGCTAAGGGAAACAAAAAAGAAATGGCACAAAAGGGCCAGAAACCGAACTGGACCTCTCAATATTCCACCACATAAAAATAAACACTAAAGAATACATGGGTCGAACCTAGGAGCCCGTGAACAATCCAGAATGTACTATACATGTAACTCATCCTAAAGGCATGCTTACTCTTGATGATGTCATAATGCCCTGGCGCCTGGTGTTTCCCTACATTCCCTAACCGAGGGACCCAATCCCCTAGTAGAGTGTCATCTTTACTAAGGGCCACGAGCCAGTGCATAATCTAAACTAGTGCAACAATTGTTCTTAGAAGATTCACTTTCTATGACAGGTTCCAATGTCAACACATATAATAAACAGGAAAGGGGTGAGTCAAAAAAGTCAATCAAGTAGTACAAACTTGACACACAAATCATGCAGTCAATGTACACCAAATATCACAAGTGAAGTGGGGGACCTACCTCGGTAAGTCGCTCGATTACGACGGCGATGCGACACATCTCAAACTCGCGCACAAGAACGTGCAACATACTGAGAACCGCAGTATGGCGGGTTTTCCTCGCCAATGTGCTGAAAAAAAATGCAAAACAACTAAAAACCCATAACCCCTGACTTAGAACAATCAAAGTGAACAAACAACGCAAAAATCCCCTCGACAGGTTTTCAAAACATACTTTTCACCATTTTCATTATTTCTTAAAACAGTTTAAAATTTATGAAACATTTATTTTTCAAAAATATCTCATAGCTTTACACACTCAAAATAAATAATAAATCTTCCCTTCCTAGAAAACAATATTAAATACCAGAACAAGGGCCAACACAATGAAACACCACTAAGTAATGCAAATGGGGTTTTATATTAAAAACACACCACATTTCATGTAAACATGGTTCTTTAAAATCAACAACCAATCATAACCTTTTTATGATATAATTCACATAAATAATACAATCTAATAAATTTCTACACAGTTGAAAACCAAAGTCGACACATCCAAAATGATTTGATACTCACTAAAAAACCACTTTTTAAAACATACACCTATTAATAACCTTGAAAACATAGTTTTCACTATCAAAATGCACCCTAAAACCTTTTTTAAATCATTGCACCAAAACAACACCAAAACACGCCAACCATTCCCAAAACAATCACATAAATAAAAACACACCAACCAAAACAAGAACAAACCAACCATTTCAAATCAAAAACGCCCTTTTCTACAAAAAACAAGTCAAGGAATGCATTAATAAATTAATTTAATCATATTAAATTCATCAAATAGGGCTAGGGCATGGAAAAACATACATCGGGTGTCGAAAACTCCAGAAAATTGGTGTGAAACACCAATCGCACCACAATCGCACCACGTGGGATCCCAATAGGATCCTAAAATAAACAACCGTAGAAAAATTATCAAGAATCAACACTAAATTCAGAAAATCTTCCCATTAGAAAACCAAAACTCCAATTGAAAAGAACTAAAACCCTTGGGAGGAAGGAAGAGGAGACTACCCGGGGATGACACCCTAGAAGAGGAGTCGGCGACTTGGGTCGCAGTCTCCGGAAGAGGCACTGGAAGAAAAAGGGGGCACGTAGCACAAAGCCGACCAACCAGGGGGGGGTGTATGTTGGTTGTGGGAGGTGATCACGACTGGTGGAGAGCCGGCCGAGAGTGGTCACAGCTAGGGGAGGTGCAACGCTCTGGGGAGGCCGTCGGATAGGGAAGGCGAGGCTGGCATAGAGGGTGCTGGGCAATGCAGGGTGTTGGGCATGGGGAGGGCTGAGTGCGCTGACGGGGTGAGGCCGAGGGCAGTGGGAAAAGGCATCAGAGGTGGCTGGGGTGAGCACATAGAGGTGAGGGAAGACAAACAAGGTGGCTGGGGAGCAGGGTCCTGGTGCGTTGAGAAAGGAAATGAAGGGAGGTAGGGGGAAACCAGCAGCACCGAACAAGGAGGGGGGGGGGGTGTGATCGGGTAGCGCTTAGGGTTTGGGTTTTTTCTTCTAATAATCATAATATTATTAAAATATTAATAATAACAGTAAAAATAATAATAATACAAATAATAACTATAAAATACAAATGATAATAATAATAATAATAATAAATCCAAAAATAATAATAATAAAATTAACCATAATAAAGATAATATTAATAAAATTCATTAACAACCAAAATAATGATCATAAAAATAATTATAACAATAAAAATAGAATATCACTAACAATATAAAGAAGAAGACGAATAATTTAATGACCCTAATTATAAAATATTTTTTTTATTTTAAACATCACAAAACTACACGACTCACGTGCCGCCGAGCGCGCGGTTGGGTGAGGCATGCTCGGCCCGTGCCACCCGACACTGACCGCATACAGGGTTAAGGTGTGTACTTGCCACGATGTTTTATAACTCTCATGAAAGTCGCATATCAGCGAGGTTGGGGTGTGACAATTTTCCCCACCATAGCCACTTTCTGCCCCTATAAAGTTACCCAGTCGAACGATAGACAAAATAAGAATAAATGCCCGATTAAAACCAAAATAAACCACAATAAAAGAGAATTGGAGAACAAGAGAGGGTTTTCCCCACACAAGAACTCAACTAAAGTGAAAAATTAACAATCAAACATACCACCTCAGGAAGGGGGGGGGGGGGGGCGACGCAGGAACTCCAACCTATCTAGACTAACCTCTATAGCACGAGTGAAACAACACCTCCGCTGAAACTTGGAACTCTTGACTCAGACCAAAGAAAGCCTGAACACTAGAGAAAAACCTTAAAGCATAACTTAACCCAAGTAGTAACCCCAAGCATAGTCGCAAACATCAGCTCTCCATAGGCAGTTACGTGTCCAAACGAACACAGCTAAACCAAATCAATCCAGACAAGGGCTAAACACAGTTTTAAGAAAAGTGCATGATTTAGAAAACCATGATCAGACAAAAAATCTATTTGGATTAAAATAGAACATGTCCGTCATAACCCCACGATAAAACAACGAACCTACGATGATGTCAAAACTTTAGACACAGAAAAAAGTGAACGAAGAGACTTCAAATTTTCCACTGCCAACATAGAACACAAAACCCGAACTGAGGCTTCACACTCCAGGAAACTCCTGACTGCGTGCGAGCTTCACCCCAAGACCTGTGGCTGGGGCTCTGTTGTCTAAAGCATCTTCTACCACATAGTCAGGCACAAGATATCCTCCGGCCATAGCGTCTTCCTCAGGAGACGCTTCTAGAAAAATTTCTCCAAATGACCCAGACAACCACAACGATGACATGTCTTCAAAGGGATGCGACATGACGGCTTCCCACACCTGAACCGGCCACACTGGTGGCAAAAACACTGAATAGTCCAACGAACTAGAGGCCAAAAACACTGTAGATGACTCTTTTGTAACAAGTTCCTCTTGCACATCTTCCTCTCCAGATGGGGAACCTTCACGAGTAACTGGATATGTTGGATTGCCAAGCACCTGTGCTCCAGAGACCAGTCCAGCTAAGAAAGCCTCATCCACCAACTTCTCAAAATGATGGTCTTTAGAAAGGAGGACCCGCTCCTTGATCTCTAGGCGAAGGACCCCAGTGAAGAAAAAAGTTTTCATCAAATCCTGCAACACTACCTCTAGAGAAAAGGACACAACCTCCTTGAAATGGTCAAAATTTGACTTCACTGTCTGTTGGCCTTGTTGAATAGGCATGAACTCTTCCATTTTATTTGTCTTCACTTCTTCAGGAATAAACCATCCGATGAAGAAAGATTTAAAGACATCCCATGTCATCCCAACTTGCATTGACGGTGGGGCGAGCATGCGGTTGGGTGAGCCGCGCTCAGACTGTGCCACCCGACACTAACCACATACAGGGTTAAGGTGCGTGCTTTCAACGCTGTTTTATAACTCTCTCACAAGTCACGTATCAGCTTGGTCAGGGTGTGACAGTTCTCCTATATAGTAATTGTGTTTCAGGAACAACATATTCCATGGGGACCTATGGAATGCTTTTCTAGACCAACTCTTATTTATCTTGAAGATCAACCTTATTGAAGTCAATCATGATCCATCTATATTACATGAGGATTTGATCCCTCTTAAGATATATGGAATGTATTATGAGGCTTAACATCTTATGCAAGGGGTATTTTATATTGTACCATCTTGTTTCCTTAATAACCATATAAAGGTACACTTCAAGACCAGAGGTGATTTTTTTTCTTGTGGTAAAATTTAAAAACTCCACATACCCCCAAGAATATTAGTTTTAAAACACATATTCCCTTCAATAAATTAACTCATATGTTATTCAATTTTATAATTTAGTTGGAAACTTATTTAGTGTATATACTACAATGTGTACTATATATCCCCATAAGGGTAATGAATGATCTTCACAGATCATCATCAAACTCAACTTGACATGCTAGGTATGATTTATCACTTCAGTTAACAAATTCCAATATGGTGTATTAGGTGGATTGAGTTGAGATAGTGTTCACCTAGCCATTAAAAATAAATAAAATATTGGTTAATATATTTTACACCTCATTCAGATCAAACAATTCATTTTCTTACCAATATTACTATATGATTCCTTTTTTAACACATTTATTTTTTCAAAGGATAAAAACATAAATCAAATTAACTATACATATCCATATCTACTTAATTCTTCAGTGATGTTTTGGATTTATGAATATACACATCTCAGTTCCACTTAAAAGTCTAAAAACGTTAGAGTTTATGATTTATAAAAGCTATGCAGCCCTTTTACCTAGCCTGAAAATTGGTGTCTAATTCATTTTGACATGAAACCCATGGGAAATTTGTAATGTGTTTTTAGATCAAAAGATTCAAAATTTCTATATTAATACAGAGTTTCAGATGCTTCTTGTTTACATGAACAAGAAGGTGGTGACACAACTGAGTATAATATCATTAATGTGAACCAAATTCATTATCAATTTCCAGTACTTGGTTTTCATAATTTTATACAGAGTGACAACTATTTTAATGTTACATACCATAAAATATTATTTCTTTATAAAATAAAGTGATTTTATTTTTTGACTTGTAAATAAAACAAAAAGAATCTAGGAAGGATAAATAAATTATATTCTTGGTAATAGTAAGTAGATTATAATAATACTTTAAAACCAAACCATCATTATTTCCAATGAATTTTGGTAGTCTTATAGAGCCAAAGCACCATGTGGTACTCCATTAAATTATTTAATATCCACCTATAATCTTTAAATATATTAAACTCTAATTTGTTCCCACATTTGAGTATATATATGAGAAGCAAAAGCTGTATATAATACCCATTGTATTTATATGGAATGTTTTCACTTGATAATGAATTCATCTTGAGCTTCCCCTTATTTCTTTAACTTGGTATAATTATTCTTCCAGTGTCCAAAAAATCCATTTGGAAAACAAATTTCATGGTTTATAATCAACTATATCTGAATATTCCATTTCTTGGAAGGACAATACTCACAATCCTTATATATGGAATGATTCTTGGTCCCCTTTTACTTATTCTTTATTTTATTATTCAACGTAAAGACTGTTGGATTATTCCTTCCAATGTGTTTATCAATATGGAAAATCAATGTATGGTTTTCTAAATTATTTTATAACAATTTATCAAGTTATAATTCACAATGTGGTTAGAGAAAATATTAGGTATTAAGTATAAAATGAGATCTGTACATAAATCATCATGGATCATAAACATCACAATTTCTATGTAAAAAATGTAGTTAATCATCTTGACTATACGTGGAAAAATTGGAAATGAATATCCAATATTTAATGTTAATAGTTTATTGAAAATCTCATATCTCTATTGCCTCTCCATATATTGATAATTATCACAAATCTGATACATGATTCTATAGATATCCATATCTTCATATTACTTTAGAATCTCCTCAGACATGGATGAAAACTCGAAACATTGATAATTTGTGACATCATCTAATTTTTTTATGAAGATAATGTTCCTACTTACTAAGATATTTTCTAGGACCATAGGAATGAGGTTTTCAATCACATTTAATTTCGATCCATGTTTTAGTATAATGTGAAAAAGTATATAATATTGTTGGAAATTTAATCCTAGGAGAAGTTTATCCTTATATAATAACCAAATTGGGCTCTTAGATATGTATATCCAAAATATATCGTTGGATACACTAGCTGCCAAAATATTCTCTTATTCCACTCTTTAATTTGTGAAAACATTTTAATTTGAACTCTTCCAAATCACAACACATCCATTGAGTTTAAATATATATTCTAACTACCACTTAAGATCATTCTTATTTTTTTGGAAAATAGTATCTATATATCCTAAAATGACTACATCACTGTCCCTTCTATATACTAGGAACAAATTCACAGTATTACTCATATATATAAGGATATCCTTCACTTTTGACTACATCATTGTCTCTTTTATATAGGAAGAATCATGCCTAGTATATAACATGGCATGCATTATTGGTACTATAATTTAAGTGTATGAAATATTACTCATTATCTCTATGAATATCCTGTGGTGTTTGAACACACATATTCTTATAGAGATGTATATTACATGACATTTGAATTGATCACCTATTAGAAAGTCCCAATTTTTTATATTTAGTATCTGGTCAATATATATACCGGGACATTGTCCGAAAATCCTCTTTTTCTATCATGAATTTTCTTGATTTTAAGGATATAATCCTCTTAACCAACATCCTTAATTGAGAAAACATTGTTTAAAATTCCTTAAATGTGTTTAAGGTTGGTATTCCATTTCCAATAAGTAACATGTAATCAAAATATACAATTAAAAATATTACCATTCTACCAATAAATATCTTGTGAACACATGAAACACATTCATTACTTTTAAAGTGAAAATATGTCGTGACTTAATTGAACCGAATGTCCCATGACCTAAATTCTGACATCTATCCATAAATAGATCCTTTTTCCTTTCACATCTTATTAGAATTTTCAATAGTCATAAAAATTTCATGTTTTTTTCATAGAGATATCTTCCTGAAGGTTCCAATTATAAAAGTATTTTTTGATCTCAATCTTCCAATGTTCATTGTCAAGGAAATATTCTTTGGAAAATATAATTAGGATGTATTTAAAGAAGGAAATTGGAGAGATATTTTCTTCATAGTCAATTCCTTTCCACTATTTAAACCCTTTATCCATTAGCCATACATTATAGGTATTTACTTTAACTTCCATATCAAGTTTTATCTTGAATACCAATTTACACCCAATAATCCTTACATCAATGTGTTCATCAAGAAACACCCCAATATGGTTATGATAACTGGAATATATTTTAGAATCCATCACATATTTCAATAGTATGGAATATAAGCTATCTATTACCTTCTTATTGGAAATATTATCATTATTTTCAAATAATAATGATTCACCATCCATAGTGACTTTAAATATATATCATTCTCATTCAATAAAATTACTATTTCTCCAATATAGTACATGTTTTTTAAGAATGGAAACATCCATGGAAAAATGTTGAATGATGTTCAATACTAACTCTTATGTATATTGTGAATCAACTTCAATGAAACCAATATTTCTCCTAACAACCTTCTTGAGGATGTGCTCTCTCTTTATGAATATGGAATTTTATGTTATGATTACCTTTTCTATGGTATTTTATAAATTAGATGATCTTGTTTCCTTAGGATACCCTATAAGGATACACTTCATTTGCTTTGCTACTAGTTAGTTTCCAATGGCTAACTGACTAACTAATCCATATCCTCATAAATATAAGGTTGAAAAAATGGCTTTCCTTCTATACATTAACTCACATGTTATTTTATTTTCCACTTTAGGGGGAACCTAATTTGGTGTGTATGCTACAAAATATAATTGAAATATCTAAATGAATAATGGATGATCTACAAACTAATAATCAACCTCACCATGTCAAGATAGGTATTATTCCATCTTTGACTTACACAATTCCATTATAGTGTTCATAGTGGAGTGAGTTGAGATTGAATATTATAATACTATATAAAGTCAAAAAGATATTGGTTAAAATATACACCACCTCAATCAAATCAGTACTTATTTATCTTTTTTTACCATGTGGATTCTCTTATTCAGTATAGAACTCATTGAATTTATCCAATGATTCTTACATATTCCCCATTAAGTTGAAATATCCATATACAATTAAATGAATTGTAAAATTAATGAAGGTAGAGTATAAAGTTCATGAATATAATGAAAAAGGTTTGTAAATGTGAGGGTGTTGAAATTATAGAAGAAATGTAACCCATTTAGCTTGTCCACTAAATGGTGGGTTAATCATTTTTCTTCATAAAAAACTGTGACACAGTCAATTGTTTTTACATTAGAAAATTATAAATGCATATTTTGATGGAGATTTTTTATATTCATCACATTTAAATGACAATGACATAGATTCCCCAAATAGGTATAAAATGTTTCAAGTGAACCCGATTGGATATCAATTTCTAGCACTTGGTTTTCATAATTTAATACCTAATGATCATTATTTAAATGTTCCATACAATAACACATTTTGTCTTAAAAAAAGATACAACTTTTATTTACTAAGTTGAAAAATATAACCAAGTAATCTAGTTAGTATATATAAATTATTTTATTATCTATTGAAGGATTTTTATAGAAATATTTTGAAATAAAATTCACCTTCATTTCGAAAAGATAGTGGTGGTTTTCAATATCCAAAGCCATTATGCATACTCTATTAGATAATCTATGTTTCATCTCTCCTCTTAAGACCATTTAAAATCTACTAGGATCATACATTTGAATGCACATGTGAGAAAAAATAATTATAGGGGGATTATCTATCTATTAGGATTAATTTCTTGGTTTGGTGATAGTTGAACTAGGCTCTCTCTACGAATATTGATGTTCAGAAGAAGGGAAAACCAAGTTATCTCAAAATGTTAATTCTGTTTATAAATATTTTATTCACATATTTGTTTGATGGGGTCCTGGTGAAATACTATTGGGGATTACTTGGGGAATGGACCAAATCTATAGTTCTCTTCTCTGCTAGCATTAATATAGTTTTAATTTTCATAAAATTTCTGGGATGATTGCTGAAGGGTGATGTATACTTATCACTACTAGATTCATAGTATTGTGATATACCTATAGTTATATATGAAATAAAATCCTAGATCCTAATAAGGTTTACTTCATATCCAAAATATGTTATAAAGTATCCCACTCAAGAATTTATAAAAGAAGGCTCCTCTGCCACTTAAGACAAGGTTTCAATGTCCACATGAATTAGACGTGAAAATTTATACTTTACTGAATAATGGATCATGGGTGATCTTATATTCTCTAATCTAGGGATAAAAATCAAATTGAATGGGTTATATTTTCTTGGGATCATGTCTGGAGGAGGATTTATCAATGATTGTAAAGGCGTAATTATCCTTTTCCTTTTATGACTTCAATGGAGAGGGATACACCATACAAAATGATTATCTGGAATTGTATACTAGAACTAATATTTGATAATTCAGAAAAATTTCTTTATCTTAATTTGAATCAGATTAATCCATGTTGGTCAAATATTTAAATGATCTTAGCTATTTTCACTGGATAATGTTCTACATTTTTAGGACCTCACTAAGAATTTTTCAACTAAAATTTGAAATTATATATACATTTCAAAATGGTAATATTTTTGCGGATATTTTTCATTCCAAATGAAATATGGTTGAGCCACTAGTTACATATTTTTATGATGGTTCCCTCCATATGGACTATAAAAACGTCATCTAACGTGATCACATTAGTCTCAAATTATTTCTACCTCATTGATTTCATGGATTTTACTTTTCTCCCCTATCTTATTTGTATAATAAAAAATTTAAATTTTAAAAACAAAAAAATTATCCTTTAGCTTCCCATTAGATATTTAAATAGGATAAGTTTTTTTTGAAGTATCCCAACATTCTATATTAAAAACATACATAAACATTTTTCCATCAACTATCTAATGATATTCATTTTTCTGGAAGGATGGTTCTCATTATCCTCAGACACAATAGGATTCTTGGGTTCCTTTTCCTTATTCCTTATTTTTTATTCACAATAATGATTTCCATTATTTTATACCACATGTATTTATCAACATGGGAAATCAATGTAAGGAGATTTGAATTAGTCATATCGCTATTTTTGAAGTTAAGATTCATAGTGAAAATGGAGAAACTCTTTGGAAGTGTGGATAAAATGAGATAAAAACAAAACACATCCGGGATCATAAACCCCTATAGGTATAAGCGCTCAATGTACCCTATAATCTTGATTAATTACACCCAAATGGTAAAAATATATCTCCTTGTACATGAGGAATCCATTGGAAGCATCATATCTCTCATGCATAACATTCTCCTGATAAATGTCACGAAGGTGAAATATATTGACATATAAATCCATGTCCTCTAGTTTATTTAAAAGATAATTGTAACTAGATGATAATACAAAGAATTGGTCATTTTTTGCATCATCTAAATGATTCATATAAAGAGGGAGTTCCACCTCAATAAACATTTTCCAAGGCTTTTTAGGAATGGGGTTTTCTAGTATATATAATTTTCATTCATGGAATAGTATAACTTGTAAGTGCCTATAAATTTTCTAGAAATTCAAGATGCTGATATGTTTATCATTATATTATTTTAATAATAGTGATATTTTTAACCCTTTATAGGAATTCATTTCAATAATAAATAAGATAAAATTTGATTACTTTATCCAAATTTCAAAATTAGGCAATAAATACTAAATTTATTATTCTGAAACTATTTTATTAAAATACAATATCCCCCACAATTGGTTTCAATAGATACTATATCATGGCTATTATCATAGAAAGGATTCATATACCCCATATATTAACCCATGCGAGGCCTTGGTTAGTTATTTGATGAGTTTTTTTGTAAGAGTAAGATTGGAACTTCGTAAACTCACAACAACTTGATCTTTTGGGTGGAATCCCCAATCCAAAAATATTACAAAAATATTTACCATTCAATTTGCCTCCATTTTTACACCAATCCTAGTAATGGATACTCTTCTTTTTCTAAAAGGGGTTAGTGATAATAAACAACTATTTTATAAATCACAATAAAATAATGGTTTCCTAACAAGGGTTGAATCAGACACTATAATATATTAGTTCTATTCTAAATTTTTCAATGAAAGAATATAGCAACTCAATGTATTATATGAGTTATTTTTTATCATTATGTATAGAATTCCTATTTTATATTATTAAATAATTAATAAATATATGACAAATGTATAATTTGAATTAAATAAACCTCATGTGTATTGATCACATAGAATCCAGGTTATTTGTATTAAATAAACCTTTTACATTTTAATAACATGACCACTATATCATGTGTATGAAATAAACAACATATGAAATAATTTAATTATCACTATTTTTTTGAATTAATTACAATTTTTCTCAAATATTATTCACACCTATCATGTAATAAATACAATACATGTTTTTGACCACACATATTTCTTGATGTACACTACAAAAACACGTAGAATACACCTTTTTCACACTAGGTACATACCGTAAAATTCGACATGATGCATACTGGTTTAGATTAAATACATTTAAAATGTAAAAAATACACAATGTGTTGATTTTTTGTAGAGATGTATATTCATTGTAGCCCATATTGATTACCGAATTCAACTACATTGTGTATAATCCATGTCAACCGACCAAAACACTGGAACCTCATAATGGATTCCATAAACCTATTATTCATCAATATTTAGACTATTTTTTGTTAAATGAAAGTGAATGTCTCAATATAAATTCTATATTATGGAAAAATAAGATAGAAATGACATACAACACCATATGTTCATATACAATGAAATCATGAAGAAATACAAATATTTATTTGACTCTTTTGATACCACTCGAAGGTTTTGGTTGGTATTGTGGAAGTGGATCGATTTCATTCCAGAAAATATTTTTATTGACATATTCAAGAATGACATGAAGAGCTAGAGTAATTCTCACCAAAACCTCCATAAAGGGGATCCTTTCACATATAATTTGTAATTAATATATATGATTAATAATTAAAAGGACTGAAATTAATTCTTCACTATCGAGTATGTAAAACCCTTTTTAGTGTACTATAATTGAATTACATAATTTCAGTAGATAAATAAACATTATATTATCTCTAGTGGTGATACATAAATGTTCCTAGAGCCTCTAATAATCATTATTGAATCTGTTGGGTGATACCGTAGAGGGTTATAATGCTTGCGGAAATTTGGTATTATTCACATGACAATCCCACAATATTGGATGGAATTACTTTTTAAGATAGGAAGATTGATCTAACATTGAAAATTTATAGGTAGGAGATCTATAGGGAATGAGGGAATCCCCTTTATAACTCATTATTCCCAATAATTATAATGTGGGTCATGTTTCTTAATATTTCATTATTGTGTTTAAATAATGCTATGGTTGGAAATAATAATAACAAATGAGTCGTTATTATTGTCTTGATATCGAATAAATGACATTTATAAATAATAATAGAATTATTATTATTTACGGGAAATGAGATATACTATTGGTTAAAATAAATATCATGGCCTTGAATAAATAAATTGATATTTATTCAAATAAATGTTAATGAAAATTTTCTCACTGGATCTTTAAACACGGTCCACTAATCATCCTCCATATTTATCGGCTGTTGAATAATGATAATTTATGTAATTAATTTGATATAAATTCAATATTTTGAAATAAATAAATGAATAAATATTTGTAATAAAAAATGTGTGAATATATATTTACGAAATATTTACATAACCAAATAAACAAATATGTGTTACATTTACAATAGACAAGAATAAATAAATATTTTTTTAGAAAGATTGAGGCTATTCCTCTTTTATTAAAAGAATGTAAATGGAGGATCCCAAGAGAGAGAAGGAATACAACGAAAAATACTCAAAGAAAACAACTAGGTACCTATATTTTTTACCAATCGTCCTATTAGAATCCTTTCCTCTTATAAGATTGTATACCCGCTAGTTCTTCCACGAAGAATCCCTTGACCTCTTGACCTCCCCCTGCTTTGGGGAATTGATTGAAACCTTCTAAGATGAGTCTCAACATCAGTGCTTTCTGAATCAGAGTAATCTTTCTTTTCCTTGCATGAATCACCAGAGACTTCCCTTGCCATAGGAGTTGTCATAGCCTCAACCTCCATTACATGACCTGGAGAAAGAATCATTTTCACATTATGCTTCATCTCAATGGAAAAAACAATTACTTTATCGAAAATTAGTGCATGGATACCTAGATTCAGTTTATCTACCACCACTAAAATTTTCTTTCCCTTACGGCTACCTGATGAAGTGATCCTTTCCTGTGGGAGCTGATGATCATCCTCTTTTTGGATTTTATTTTCCAAAACTTACTCATCCATCAATTTGTCATCATTAATTGGCTCGGTATTTTGGATGGTGTCTTCTTCAGGGATTATGGAAACCTATGATTTTTTCTGGTTCTTAGGTGGATTGATCGACTGGAACAAACGAGATTAAATAAATAATACATATACATGAAATTGTATTAATAATTATGTGGTGAAAAATATTTATTAAATATTTCTCCCACATATATATTCTCTTGAATAAGTGCTAACTGAATAATTTTTATCAAACTAAAATGATTTATTATTAGATAATGTTTGAGGTTTATATTTATACAACATGTAAAAACATATAGAATTTTATTGTGGTTTTGAATACACTTAGTGTTTGATCATTTAGCCCCTTTTCTCTTTGAGATTATGTTGCACCACCTAATGTCCAAGGATAAAATATTGGAACATTCCAAGAATTATATATAGAAAGTAGTTAATTTCGTAATGACATACAACCTCTAATAAATGTACATTGTAATACCATCTCTTGATCTTGATATATCTAAACAAGAGGGTTTTATGGTGTTGCCATCAACCTATTCCCTCAATGTCTTTTTTCTTCTTTGAATTTCTAGAAATGAACTTTCCCCCATAATTCAACGTACATAGTCTTAATTATGAAGTTACATTATAATTAAATGGGGTAAGATATCAAATTCCATTAAATATTATAATGGAAGAAGTCTAAATTTAAAATATTCAATAATGAAGTATCACTTTCCACCACCCAATGTCATGTACAACCTACAAAAATATAACTTCAAAGATTCGTTTAGAACATTAATGTATAAAAATTAATATATGAATTAATATTAATTTTTAAGTCAAAGGATGTAACACCCCCAAAAGGTTAATGGGTTAAATGACTAAATGATATGACTCATGTCAAGAAGGTGCGCCTTCCTTTTCGGGAGCCTACCAGATCAGAACTCCACAGTTAAGCATGCTTGTCCTGGAGTTGTGATCTGGATGGGTGACCTTTTGGGAATTTTTCTAGGGGGGAGTCTGAGTGAGGAAAAAGAACACTATAAATTACATGTGTTGTATTGTTGGGACAATGTGAGGGAGGACAATGAACATTGAAAAGAACAAGTGTTGGCCTTTGGGGACTGTCATTAGTCAGATGACCAGTTCGGGCATGTGGGTGGTCCCCCGGGTGGGAACCACGTGTCTGCGGGGGTAAAGGGTGGTACCTAGCAGGCCAGGACCCGACAACGATGTTAAGGAGGGGTGGATGTGCTGTCACCGGGACCCAGTTGTCATAGTTGGTGTCAAATGTGGTACCCAACCTTAAGTGCAGTACACTTCCAGGGTTGTGATGTAGGGCCCATAACGAGGACATTGTGCTCTAAAGGGGGGGGGGGGGGGGTGAATATAACACCCCCAAAATGATAAAAGGTTAAATGACTAAATGATACGACTCATTTCAATAAGGAGAACCTTCCTTTTCAAGATTTTGTCGGATTAGAACTCCATAGTTAAGCGTTCTTGTCCTGGAGTAGTGATCAGGATGGGTGACCTTTTGGGTAGTTTCCCAGGGTGTGTGTGAGTGAGGACAAATCCCACAAAAAAGGACATGTGTTGGCCTTTTGGGAATATCATTAGTCAGATGACCCGTTCGGGCACGTGCGTGGGCCCCTGGGTGGGGACCACGCGTCCGCAGGAGAAACTGGATGTACCTGGAAGGCCAAGACCAGACAGTCATGTTAATGCGGGGTAGATGTGATGTCATGGGGACCTGTTTCTCACATTTGGTATCAAAGGTGGTACCCATCTTTAAATGCGATGCACTGCCAGGGCTGAGAAGTTGGGCCCACAACGAGGAAGTTGTGCTCTAAGGGGGGGGGGGGTGATTGTAACACCAACAAAATCATAAAGGTTTGTTAACTGACTAAATGGTATGAATCATGTCAACAAGGTGTACATTCTTTTTCTGGAGCTCGTCTGATTAGAAATCCAGAGTTAAGCATGCACGGCTTGGAGTAGTGATCCAGATGGGTGACCATCGGGGAAGTTTCTCAGGGTGTGTGTGAGTGAGGAAAAATCACCCTGGAAAGGACATGTGTTGGCCTATGGTGAGTGTCCTTAGTTAGATGACCCCTTCGGGCATGAGGGTGGAGACCACGTGTCTACGGGGGCAACTGGTTGTACTAGCTGGGCCAGGACCCGACGACCATGTTAAGGCGGGGTGGCTGTGCTGTCACCGAGACCCAATTGTCACAAAAGATTAATTCAAACATCCACATATAGGAATATATAAATATATATAAGTGGGGATTTCCTTTTGGTAGACCGTGTTCTCATAATATATTGATTGGGTAATTACCAAGGGAATACACAATAAGAATTTTTTTTAAAGTCCTACGAGTATACACTCCTAATAAATTATATCTTTTGTTCCCTATATAATGCTATCATACAATATATAACATATATTTAATATTATTATTTTGTCACTTCTAGGTCCTCATCATTGAGAGGAACTACTATGACCTTTCAATGTTATAATTACCCTTAAAAAACTATCACATTCATTGAGATACAGATGGAAAATAATGATGTGATAAGAAAATTATAAATATTCAAAAAATTAATATAATTAATCAAAGATATTGTAGAAATTGGTACTCAGGAACTAACTCCAATAATTTTTTGTTAGGAAATAGATAAGAACATGGAAACACCAATATGGGATAAGTGAAAATGATATAAATCCTTTAAAAATTGTTTTATAAGGGCCTGAGGTGGAACTCACACACCCTAGGATCCAAATAATTAATAAATTAAAGCCACAACCCAAAAAGGGTTCATACAAGAATAATGAATAGTAAGAGGAAGAGATAAAAAAGAGAATTGATAAGAATAAGAGAAATGTGACCCCAACCTAGATAGAATGACCATGAATTTAAGACAAAGAGTCCAAAATATAAACAAATATGAAGGATGGAGAACACCATGGGCTCGTTATCCTACCATTTTGTGAATTGGTGTAAATAATAAGGTTTAAGGGTGTTAAAAATAAAGGGGTAGAATATAAATTTCACATCTTTTAAAATCTGGTAAGTCTATGCTATTATTTCATGGTTTGATAAACCATGAGAAAATCATGAAAGATGGATCTCTTAAAATTGAAGAACACTTGATATGATTTATTATAACCATACACAACCCGTGATTTATTAAACACTCATGTGAGTGTGCTTTACATGGTTTCTATTATGTATTACGTGAATTTCCAGTAAACCATGCACCTACTATGCACAATAAATATGGAACATTCAAAATAATTGGAAACCCCTTTAATGTATGGTCACACAAATGTTTTAGATTAAATGATACACTATATAAATACCTTTTAAGGGTCTTCTTTTTGGTTTTGTATAACTAACATTGAATTTACCAAATAGAATCAGCTAAAAAAATCACAATTTTAGACCTGAAACGTCCAAAAATATAAATACATGAATTAAAGATAATAAATAGATATGTTAAATGGAAAAAATATGATTGGGTGTGATATAAAACCTCACTAGAAATGTGAATTCAGATGAGTATCCTAATATAAAATGATCATCCTAGTAACCCATGACGTTTCAATATCATTAATATATTTAATTTTCCTAGATTATCTAGAGAAAAGGTTTCTTAGTTTAGTAGGAAACGTGTAATATTTAGAAAGAGTATATTATAAATCACACCCCATCGGTTTTTGGGATATCCTCAGAATTCCTATCACAAAACTGACAATCACATCATTTCATTTCATCTCAAGAATGAAAATTCATCAACCAAAACATTCTATGTCCTTGTTCATCTCAAGACAACAACACTACCTCTGGATGTCATAATACATCATTGTAATCACTAGATAAGAAAACCATCTCGAGGAATATGAATCATTTATCAACTCTACATGTATTTTCAAAGGGACTACCATATAACCATATACAAAAAATGACCTCTATTGTAATGCCCCAATATTTTATGAAAAATATTCATTTAATTAATGTCTTGTGTTGTATGCTACACCAAGATTACCTTGCGCTATACACAACACCGTATTAGCTTGCAGTATACGTAACACTATTCTTGGATCGTGTTACACACAATTTTGATAATAGTTATTCTACGCAACATTAAGTATATATATATATATATATATATTCAATGTATAAATTAAATATGGTTGGATTCTGTTATACGAAACAATGAAGGGTTCTTTCACAACACGCAACCCTGACTTGGCTTGCATTACAAGCAATCACGACCTTCCTCGATAGCGTGTGTTGTACGCAATACCGAGTTTTAATAAACAATGATATATTATTATAATATTGTCATGAACTAGACATTATGAATATTATTAACTAAATTTTGAATTTTATAACATTATAATTCATCTTACACATTTTCTAGAACATGGTATAAGAACAAAATAATTTTTTTGGGTAAAATAAGTATTTTTCAAAAAATGCAGTTTTGCCGCCTTTTGATTGAGCACCCACTTTAAATCTAGTTTTTGACATGTTTATATGTTCAATTTGACAAAATAAAATTCTTCTTTTGAATCAGGATATAAAAAATTACATTAGATAATGTTTTGATATTTTTCCGATAACTTTCATATTTTAATGAATAGTAAAAACACGCTATATTTTAATTAAAAACAACTTTTTTCAACGTAATATCTTATATGGTTAAGTTATAATATTGAATGGTTTTAAATTATAAATATAATATATTTTTACCATTTAATATAATGTTTGTCATTAGCATTGATTTTACCTTGAATTCGTAGGTTAAATCAATTCAATCTTTTGCAATGTTTTAAAGAAAAACCCGTTTTCTTTCGACAACGAGATTAATTTTAATTTAATTTCTGCATATTTTGTGTATTGAATTTGGAAAAATGGATTCCATATTTGTAATTAGTTGGTAAAAATTATGTTAATAAGATAATTTTTATTTTTGGGCATTGTGAATAGTAACTACGGTAAATTTTATCTACTATAGTTAAAGGTAAATCGAGTAATTAAGGGTAAATATAAGATTATAAAAATACCCTAACACTTGGAAAAACCCTATTGGATGGCTAGAAGTACACCCATATAACCTAAGGGTCATATTAGATTCATTTTATGGACTTTGTTTCATGAAAATAATTTAATTATTATTAAAACCAAAGAATGTGACAACATGTCACTTTCTTAACTCTTATAAGTATGATAATTTTAATTTAGTGATAAAATTCATGAAACATAGAACATAAATAGTATCCAGAAAGCTAATACAATTATCTACATCATAGGAATTTATTTAGAATTTTTAGGGATTTAATAATTATCATTTATTATGACACAAAGATGATGCAGTAATTGTCTTATTAATGAAATATTGACATAATTGATGTTATAAATGCCCAAATAAATGTAATTTGAGACTTTTTATGACTTAAATTAATTTTCTAGGTTAATATGACATGTTATTGTTGATATAAGTAACTTGGTTAGAACTTATCATTCTATTATGAATTTCATAAAAATCATGTACCAAATAGTGTCAAAATTGACATAAATTAGTTTTTAAAACAAATATTATATTATTAATTGTTATTTAATTCCTAAAAATATACGGTCTGGCCAAATGACTTAGATAAGGATATATATATTAATACTAAACAACTTGGGGTTATTTTGGCTTGTTATGGTATGTTTATTAACAATATAGTGTAAGAAAACAAAAAGACACGGTAAAAGTTAAATTATTTAACTTAGAGTTAAATCTAATTGATAATGTTAAAATAATAACCTAAACTTGTATAAATACTATTGGATGAGAGTCTTTCGACCCATACCCACTTTATCTTTGAAATAAGACCCTTTGGAACCATTATAAACCGAATTTGACCTTAATATAAAATAATATTTTGAAATTTTCCTAAGGTGCCCCTCTCCTCCCTTATAAAAGGGCAGCTCCTCCCTCTCTTCCTCACACCTCTTTGAGCCTTCAAGCTCAGAAAAACCCTGCCAAAAACTCTTCTCCACATCCCTAGTATCATCCTAGAGGTCCTGGTATTCTTCAAAGACCATCCTTAGTTCTTTAAGTGGAGGTTAAGAAAAGACGCGTCAAAAAGAGGTAATATCCATTACCGATCTTTTTCAATTTCTTTCTTCTTCAACATATTCTTCTTTAGTTTTTTCGTGATAAAGTAATAAAATCAGTATTTATTATATACTGATATGTTATTATAAATATTAAACAACTCTAATTAACCTTCTATCCATCCTACGGAAAAAGGAAATCACCGCGCGTGCGTACGTACGGAATACCGTCTCCACGCCGTGGTGTAAACTATTTTCCGCCACCACCTTAATTGGATAGGTATAATGGTGTAATGAGTAACTATATATGATTATTATAAAGTTATATTGATACTGAAATAGTATACATACATTTGAACACAAGTTCATGATCATGAGAACGATATCATCGCTCGTGCGTACGTACGGACTACCGTCTCCACGACACGATGAGATTCATTCTCCACATTAACCATTCATGAATGATTATAAAGTATATATAATGAATAATAATGAAATATATGAAATGTTAAATCTACTGGATTTATGTATATATATATGTATGTCATCTACTTCCATTCAAGACAATAAGGAAAGGAAAACAGCGTTCATGCGTACGTACGGACTACCGTCTCCATGAACGGTGTGTTTCATTTCATTTATCTATCTATTATATATAAATATATATACTTAATATATATGATATATAAATCATGTTTTATATTCTGGAAGTAAGTAAATCATGATATAAGTAATAATAATATCAAGAACAACAAGTCCAAACACATACGATAAATGAAACGATTTTACCCAAAACGCTTCTTTAACATGGAATTTACAAAAGAATGGGTAATATAAAGTCATAAGTGAACCATATATGATATCATAACAATTAATATGATTCTGTAATAAGTTAATTACATTATTTAAATCATTATACAGGAGGTTCAGATACGTACAAAGCATTTCAGACATAAGGTAAGGGAAAATATCACAATCTCATTTTTATCTGAGATTGTTTATACTTTGGTATTTACTGGGGTGTATTTTATCATCCACATCCATGTTTCCTCAATATTTAATATTATTTCCATCCACCTACAATTTTTTAAATCCAATTTTATCCTTCGGTGAGTTTTTAGTAAAAGATATGAAAGGAATCTTTTTTTGTTTGTCGTACGAGGTACTTTTTGACTTTTCCAACAAAAGTACGGAGAATGTTTTTTTTAACTTATACGACATGAATAGATTTTTAAAATATTATTTCCAAGAAGCATCCTTTACAAGTTTTCATGTTTAATAAACTTCTTTTAGTTTAAAGTTGTATGACATGTTAAGAAAGGAAAAATGTTTTTGAAGAAGAAAGGATATTTTCCTCAAGAATGGATTTCAAGTGTTTTATCAATATTATTTTCCATATAAGATAATAAAGGGTTATATTTTTATCCATATTATTACATTAATTTGATTATGTTGTGATCGAATTATTTTTACGAATTCCTTTATCTTATATGAATTGTTTTATGATGTCATGATGTTTAAGATTCCCATTTGTATTACATGGGTTATGAAATGATGTATGATTTATGATTTTGTGGAACACATAAGAATGGTATCATTATGAGATGGGTGGGACCTATATCTCCCTCCAATGAATTGGCTAAATATTTTATATCTCATGAGATAGACAAGGCTGGAATGGTAGGTTATACCGGTTCAGTGAAACAGGACTGAAACGAGGGTGACTCGGTTCAGAAATGGACTTTGTCCACTAAGATAGTCTTGGCAATGAGTCTTGACTAATAAGATATGATTCTCTATGATTATGTTTTTATGACACAAAGTTTCTTGTTTTATGTTATGATTATTGGGATTTCATTTCACTAATATGATTTATCCCATGTTATGAAATTATGCTCTCTTTTGTAGGTTAAGATTTCAAAAATGTTATGTTCTTATGAATATAATGTGATTGATATTTCTTTTGTTTACCCTTACTGAGAATTTGAGATCACCCTTTTATGTTTTCTTTTCCCCAGGATATAAAGAAAGGTTTTAGGTAAAAAAAGGAAGATCTTTATGGGAGATGTTGAAGATCTTTCACCACGATTAGAAGATTATATTCCGAGTTTTCAAAGACACTAAACTATTACGATCCTTGTGTGTGTGTTTTTGTAATGTACTAAGTATTCTGCAAAAGTAATGTAATTTCCATGTACTTCAGGCTTCAGGTATATACAGATGGTATCAGAGGAAAGGTTTAGTCAACCTTTGGAAACTAGGATGCGAAAACGTTAGTGAGATCCCTAGAGATATTTCTAAGGAATGTCTAGGGATGCCTCTAAGGATAAGTATACGTATAGGATATAGTCCTAGAACTATGGTAACGATATTAGATTAAACCAAAGATGTTAGATATTGAATTTACTCCCCCTTTATTATGATTTTTGCCTCTCACACTATTCTTTTTGGGTTTTAGAAAATGGCTGGAAACAAGGTGATTCACGATAATGGAGGATATGATGGACAATGGAATGATATTCTTCATGAGAAACCAAATGAAATGGGATTTGGAAGTCCAAAAATCATTATTATGCCAAATCAGAAATCTCATAATATGATCAATAAAGTAAAATTTGGTAAGTTTCCTGACTCAGCTAATAAGAGAAAGATGGAGTTTAATGATGATCATAGAGGAAAAAAAGTTCAATTTCCCCTATGTAAATCTTGTGGGAAGAGGCATCAAGGAGAATGTTTCAAAGGAACTGGAAGATGCTTTGGTTGTGGAAAATATGGACACAAATCCAGTAAGTGCAAAGGAAAAGGTTCAATTAACACCAGGGATGAGGATAATGGAATTTATACGACATCAACAATGGTTAAATGTTTTAAATGTGGAATGTACGGGAATTATGAAAACCAATGCCCTATGGGAAAGTCTCATGAAGAGAATCAGTACGGCCGTATGGGTAGTATTTATGTTGATGATGATGAAGAGACTACAAATGATATATGAGATGAAAGAATTGTTGAAGCTCGGTCAATGGTTTAAGAAGGTAGTGGAATGATTACATGTTTATCAAGTGTAATGTTGTATAAAGAATATCATGGTACTATGGAATAAAGAGACATCTAAGGATTGTTACATTGTGGTATTTCCTTGAGTTTTGAAAGTGTGTGATTAATGCTACCAGTATCCATGAAAGGTTATTTAGATATTTTTGGAATGAAGATGATATGCGCAAAATGAAGGGATAAGGAGAAAATTAAATGTTTGATAGTATTCATGATCTCATAACTGATATAAGGAGAAGGTTATATCCTGGTTTGAGTATATAGAATTTTTGGATTTTGGTATGTGGTAAGCGTTAACTTTTGACAGCATTCATGTTTTCACTAAGGTTTAATAGTTATTCATTTTTCAAGATAATAGAAGATTATGGTATTCACATGATTGGAATGTGACCAACAAGATATATGGGGGATAAATGATGCTATTCACATGCTTGGTTGATGACATTTCAAGTAATAATTTACTTTATACTATGAGCTTAGACTGATGTATTTTAGATAAGCCTAAATATTGGAATGGATTATGTTGGACATAAGTTAGTATTGTTTAAGGATAGAACTTTTTTTTATATTATTGATGGGATGTTACAGTAATGTAGTTTTAGAAAAAGGACAACCTGCAGGACGGGCGACAGCCCATCGCGTTGGCCAAGGCTGTGGGAATCGACCCCACAACTAAAGTGCGACGGGCCTTTATCGCATACCACTGGCCTACAGAAAAGTCTCTGGTTAGTAGAAACTAGTTTTATTTTATTAAGCAGTATGATATATGAAGTATAAGTTCATTTTTGGAATCGTATATGATTAACCTCACCAAAGACGGATTTATGTATATTTGATAACTACTGCTAAACTTTTGTTTGAAACAGATGGAATGACCCATCATTCTATCACATGATCTGTTAACACTTCACGAATAACAAATTCAACTTCATTTATTTAAGAGATGAAGTGGAAATTGTTCAAAGCACGAACAATAATGAGATTATACCAAAATCAAGTAAGTATTTCTTCTAATTCAAATTTTTCAACTTTAGGGAAATGATATTGAAAACAAAAAATGTTGTCCTAGTGATCTTATATCTGATGAATCAGATGGTACCCTAGATCATCACAAATTTATGGCTTTGCGATTGTTGGCTTTTTCATAGCCATCTTCTCTACCACTCTCCATCAGAACCTGATGGTTAGATTTTTCTTCCATATCCATATTTTAACCTATGTTCTCCTAAGTGGAAACCCAATGACGAGTTAATTTGGGTAACCGTTACACTTCATACTTTAGTTTTTAAAGCCATGTTTTGGTATTCCTTTTTACGATGTGGGTTTCTATTAAACAAACTTTCGAGTAGTAACTCATTTATAACCCTGACGAATTTCGAGGGAGAAATTCATTTTAAGGGGGGTAGAATGTAACACCCCAAGATTTTATGAAAAATATTCATTTAATTAATTTCTTGTGTTGTATGCTACACCAAGATTACCTTGTGCTATACGCAACACCGTATTATCTTGCAGTATACGCAACACTATTCTTGGATCGTGTTACACACAATTTTGATAATAGTTAGTCTACGCAACATTGAGTATATATATATATATTAAATGTATAAATGAAATATGGTTGGATTCTGTTATACGAAACAACGAAGGATTCTTTCACAACAAGAAAACCTGACTTGGCTTGCATTACACGCAATCGCGACCTTCCTCGATAGCGTGTGTTGTACGCAATATCGAGTTTTAATAAACAACGATATATTATTATAATATTGTCATTAACTAGCCATTATGAAAAGTAATAACTAAATATTGAATTTTATAACATTATTATTCATCTTACACATTTTCTAGAACATGGTATAAGAACAAAATAAATTTTTCGGGTAAAATAAGTATTTTTAAAAAAATGCAGTTTTGCAGCCTTTTGATGGCGCACCCACTTTAAATCTAGTTTTTGACATGTTTATATGTTCAATTTGACAAAAATAAAATTCTTCTTTTGAATCAGGATATAAAAATTTACATTAGATAATGTTTTGATATTTTTCCGATAACTTTCATATTTTAATGAATAGTAAAAACACGCTATATTTTAATTAAAAACAACTTTTTTCATCGTAATATAATATGTGGTTAAGTTATAATATTGAATGGTTTTAAATTATAAATAGAATATATTTTTACCATTTAATATAATATATGTCATTAGCATTGATTTTACCTTGAATTCGTAGGTTAAATCAATTCAATCTTTTGCAATGTTTTAAAGAAAAACCCGTTTTCTTTCGACAACGAGATTAATTTTAATTTAATTTCTGAATCTTTTGTGTATTGAATTTGGAAAAATGGATTCAATATTTGGAATCAGTGGGTCCAAATTATGTTAATAAGATAATTTTTATTTTTGGGCATTGTGAATAGTAACTACGGTAAATTTTCTCTACTATAGTTAAAGGTAAATCGGGTAATTAAGGGTAAATATAAGATTATAAAATTACCCTAACACTTGAAAAAATCATATTGGATGGCTAAAAGTAGACCCATCTATCCTAAGGGTCGGATTAGATTCATTTTATGGACTTTTTTCCATGAAAATAATTTAATTATTATTAAAACCAAAGAATGTGACAACATGTCACTTTCTTAAATCTTATAAGTATAATAATTTTAATTTAGTGATAAACTTCATTAAACTTAAAACATGAATAGTCTCCAGAAATCTAATCCAATTATCTACATCATAGGAATTTATTTATAATTTTTAAGGATTTAATAATTATCATTTATTATGACACAAAGATGATGCAGTAATTGTCTTATTAATGAAATATTGACATAAATGATGTTATAAATGCCCAAATAAATGTAATTTGAGACTTTTTATGACTTAAATTAATTTTCTAGGTTAATATGACATGTTATTGTTGATATAAGTAACTTGTTGTGAACTTATCATTCTCTTATGAATTTCATAAAAATCATGTACCAAATAGTGTCAAAATTGACATAAATTTGTTTTTAAAAACAATATTATATTATTAATTGTAATTTCATTCTAAAAATATATGGTCCGTCCAAATGACTTAGATAAGGATAGATATATTAATAATAAACAACTTGGGGTTCGTTTGTCTTGTTATGGTATGTTTATTAACAATATAGTGTAAGAAAACAAAAAGACATGGTAAAAGTTAAATTATTTAACTTAGAGTTAAATCTAATTGATAAGATTAAAATAATAACCTAAACTTGTCTAAATCCTATTGGATGAGAGGATTTAGACCAATCCCCAGTTTATATTCTAAATAAGACCCTTTGGAACCATTATAAACCAAATTTGACCTTAATATAAAATAATATTTTGAGATTTTCCTAAGGTGCCCCTCTCCTCCCTTATAAAAGGGAACCTCCTCCCTCTCTTCCTCACACCACTTTGATCCTTCAATCTCATCCAAACACTACAAAAATCTCTTCTCCACATCCATAGTATCATCCTAGAGGTCATGGTCTTCTTCAAAGACCATCTTTAGTTCTTTTTGTGGAGGTTAAGAAAAGGCGCGTCAAAAAGAGGTAATATCCATTACCGATCTTTTTCAATTTCTTTCTTCTTCAACTTCTTCTTATTTAGTTGTTTCATGATAAAGTAATAACATCAGTATTTATTATATACTAATATGTTATTGTAAATATGAAACAACTCTAATTAACCTTCTATCCATCCTACGGAAAAAGGAAATCACCGCATGTGCGTACGTACAGAATACCGTCTCCACGCCGTGGTGTAATCTATTTTCCGCCAACAACTTAATTGGATGGTTATAATGGTGTAATGAGTAACTATATATGAATATTATAATGTGATATTGATACTGAAATAGTATACATACACTTCAACACAAGGTCACGATCATGAGAACGATATCATCGCTCGTGCGTACGTACGGACTACCGTCTCCACGACGCGATGAGATTCATTCTCCACATTAACCATTCATGAACGATTATAAAGTATATATAATTAATAATAATGAAATATATGAAATTTTAAATCTACTGGATTTATGTATATATATATATATTTATGTCATCTACTTACTTCCATTCAAGACAATAAGGAAAGGAAAACAGCGTTCATGCGTACGTACGGACTACCGTCTCCATGAACGGTGTGTTTCATTTCATTTATCAATCTATTATATATATATATACTTAATATATATGATATATAAATCATGTTTTATTTTCTGGAAGTAAGTAAATCATGATATAAGTAATAATAATGTCAAGAACAACAAGTCCAAACACATACGATAAATGAAACGATTTTACCCAAAACGCTTCTTTAACATGGAATTTACAAAAGAATGGGTAATATAAAGTCCTAAGTTAACCATATGTGATATCATAACAATTAATATGATTTATAATAACTTAATGACATTATTTGAATCATTATACAGGAGGTTAAGATACGTAAAAATCATATCGGACATTAGGTAAGGGAAAATATCACAATCTCATTTTTATCCGAGATTGTTTATAATTTGGTATTTACTGGGGTGTATTTTATCATCCACATCCATGTTTCATGAATATGTAATATTATTTCCATCCACATACAATTTTCTAAATCCAATTTTACCCTTCGGTGAGTTTTTAGTAAAAGATATGAAAGGAATCTTTTGTCGTTTTTCGTACGAGGTGCTTTTTGACTTTTCCGACAAAAGTACGAAGAATGTTTTTTTAACTTATAAGACATGAATGGATTTTTAAAACATTATTTCCAAGAATCGTCCTTTAAAAGTTTTCAAGTTTAATCAACTTAATTTAGTTTAAAGTTGTATGACATGTTAAGAAAGGAAAATGTTTTTGAAGAAGAAAGGATATTTTCCTCAAGAATGGAGTTCAAGTGTTTTATCAAAATTATTTTCCATCTAAGATAATAAAGGGTTCTGTTTTTATCCCTATTATTAAATTGATTTGATTATGTTGTGATGGAATTATTTTTACGAATTCCTTTATCTTATATGAATTGTTTTATGATGTCATGATGTTTAAGATTCCCATTTGTATTACATGAGTTATGAAATGATGTATGATTTATGATTTTGTGGAACACATAAGAATGGTATCATTATGAGATGGGTGGGACATATATCTCCCTCTAATGAATTGGGTAAAGATTTTATATCTCATGAGATAGACATGGCTGGAATGGTAGGTTATACCGGTACATTGAAACAGGACTGAAACGAGGGTGACTCGGTTCAGAAATGGACTTTGTCCACTAAGATAGTCTTGGAAATGAGTCTTGACTAATAAGATATGATTCTCTATGATTATGTTTGTATGCCACAAAGTTTCATGTTTTAAGTTATGATTATTGGGATTTCATTTCACTAATATGATTTATCCCATTTTATGAAATTATGCTCTCTTTTGCAGGATAAGATTTCCAAAATGTTATGTTCTTATGAATATAATGTGATTGATATTTATTTTGTTTACCCTTACTGAGCTTTTGAGCTCACCCTTTTATGTTTTCATTTTCCTAGGATATAAAGAAAGGTTTTAGGTAAAAAAAAGGAAGATCTTTATGGGAGATGTTGAAGATCTTTCACCACGATTAGAAGATTATATTCTGAGTTTCCAAAGACACTAAACTATTACGATCCTTGTGTGTGTGTTTCTGTTATGTACTAAGTATTCCGAAAAAGTAATGTAATTTCCATGTACATCAGGCTTCGGGTCTCTACATCTGTTGTGTCTAATGACTAATATGGTAGTAGATAAACACTATATACATTATCCCTCATCACCAATCAATTTGTGTAATATTACTAACTCCATTTTACACTATTTTAGAGTGAAGATGAAATAACCAATAATTTATAGTTTCCTCATCCAAGATACTTTGTAACATTGAGGTGATTCTCAGTGAAGAGGGTTATCACCTACCACTTTCTACTAGCCACCGACACAACGTAGATCTAGTCTTCCCAGTCATTTCATTAGCCATTTCATTCCATTTCCTAGATATATATTTCATTTTAAAATAAGAATACGAGAAGTACATGATCCACCAACTCTATCAATTGTTCATGTTACACTATGAGAATATATATTTGAAGATATTATTGTTTGTATGTACCATGAATAACTCACTCAATAAGTTATACTGAAAACACCTCAAAACATGCATCACAACTTCTAGCTTGAGATCATTTTAAGGTAGTTTCACTCATGTATCATCATCTTTTTGGACCCATAGTTGACAAATTTTCAATCATACATTAGAACTACCCTATGCCAGGCTCATTAAGAAACAAAATATTAAGTGCAGTTCTTATTGAACATAATTATTTTTATGTTAAATGTTGATATAAACCACAAATTTATTTATTTGAAGGTTCATGGACAAGATTTCATCCACACGTACTTCACCCCCTTCTTTTCAAGGAATGTTATTGGTTCTAGAAAACAAGAAATTTCATCTACAAACCTTTTATATAAACCTACCAATATTAAGAAACAAAGAATATCCTAAACATTCTCAAGACACACCCAAAACTCTAAAACCTTGACCATATAAAGGACTACTAATATAATGGGATTTGATATCACGTTCCCCAAGAATTGCACCCCACTAATCTAAGACTATCATTTCTAAAACTGTTATAAAGTTGATTGTTACGTGTAAGTGTCTCATTGTGGAAGAAAATCCACCCACTGTTAAGTGAATCTCATTACTAGATCATATCGGGTATTCTCCAAAGGGAAAATAGGGAAATTACTAGCGATATTGGTTGGAGAAAATAATTATAGTAAACATGTGGGATCTATAAGTTTGAATAAGATGGTTGGAATGATTTTGAAGTGAATTGTTTTTTATAATTCAATTAATAAATAGTTGGAAACCAAAGAAGTGATTATAATTTTTATCTTCCTCAATTATATATTTTATTTTTAGATATATACGGGATGAATATTTTTGATTTCATTTTTAATAAGTGAAATTCAATGATAAAATTTCCCAAGGGTGAAATAGATTAATTGTAGAGAAATGATGTGGGATGAAATTTTAAAAACATTTGAAATATATTGAATGAATTGTCACAAATTTACAAAAAATTTCTCAGGTTCGAGAAAATAGAGTAGTAATTTTAAAAAAAGAGTAGACAACCACAATTTGGAATTACATGTTAGTTTATAAATATTGTAGTAAAACAAACTTTTTTTGGAACTATAGAATACAACTATTTGAATCGACCAAGATTTAATATTTGTAAATGGATTCAATTTTAGAATTAATTACTTTATTCATTATATTAAATCAATATTTTTTAAAAAATTAAAATTGGAATTGATATTTATTTTGAATTGTGATTTTTAAAATTGTGAAGGGGGATTATTTTTACTGTGATTTTAAAATGATGAAATAAAATATCATTGTTAATTTGAAATTGACTAAGGTTTAAAGAATAATATATTGTTACAATAATGAAAAAATAATTAATTTAGTTTTTTAAAATCTGGTTTTAAACTTGATAAGTGAAATATGAATTGGATTTTTTTGAAAATCATTTTAAATTAGTATTCAATAAGAAATTTAATCTCAAAAAAACCAGAGAGTAGAGAAATGTTTTGATTGTGAATCATATTGATATAGGAAGAAATATTTTCGACTATGGTATGTTATCAATAATTGAAATTTATGATACTTTTGTCTCCAACCGCTTGAAGAAATACTGTGCTACTATCACCTAGTTCTATAGGCCCCTGTTTTTGATACTGTTCATATGTCCTACCATGGGTTTACCAATTCTACTAGTTCTCCCCTACTCTGGTACCTATCCTTGCTAATGAAATTCTATGAACTACTAGATGTGATACCACTCCCCTATCTTCTATTCTTTCCACTACAACCATCCCTTGATTATCATGTACACTCACTTCTACCATATAGATTGAATTAATGGTACCACCTTCCCTAGATCCATGAAGAACACCAAACCATACCCGATGCTCTCTATATTAAAACATATAGATCTCCCAAATTAAAAACCTCATTTATAAAGGAACTATTCCCTATAAAATCCTATTATCCCTGAACTAGTGATGAAAACCTATAATGAACTCATCTTTTCGAGGTTGAATTCCAGAATGATAGGTTCCTTTCCCAATAATGAAGATGATATAGAACTTTTCCACAAATTAAACCTGATCTGTAACACCCTAAGTTGGTCATGTTCTTGTTAAAGACATATTTCACTTATATTTTTTCCTCAATAGTTCACAAATGCCTACTTTCATCGATGAATACCAATGTGATGAAGAACCCTGGACATAAGCCATGCATAATGTTGACCAACTACATCCATGGTCACTCTTAGATATGATTAAGGAAAAAATTGAGCTATTATACCAAGTCATTTGATACAACATGACTGAGGTCCCTCTAGCCATGAAAATCCCACAATCTTGGTTATAGAGGAAGCTGAGTCTTATGTTCAAGTTTAATAAAGCCAACTGGAAATTGTGTTCATTGCCCCCATTTTTTTTCTAGGGTAGAGTTGAATAATATAGGATACATCCCACACCACCAAGATATCGGCCATAGTGTTGATGTTTTTTTCCAATAATATACTTTATTAATGCCTCAATGGATTCATAATTTCTTGAATTTTCTAAATGCACCATGGTTTTTCACCTTGAATATGCATTTAACATAATAGACTACCAACACCTCAACTAAAAGTAGAAAAATAACAACGGGACACTATAATTATTAATGTACTAAAATTAATATTTTTTAATTTTTTCCTAATTCTGAAGCCCAATGTGATGACCATGTCCGAACTAGGGGCCCCTTTAAAACAATTCATGTTTAAATGGATATGTAGTTTAGAAATTTCACCATTTTGTACGTTACATTTTGGCATAAAAATAGAATAAAAAATATCAATAACATCATGAAATAAAATAATTTTCATGTTCTATTGATGTTTAACTATATAAAGTTCAGGTGGTGGTGATCTTGTATGTTCTAGGGAGCTTCCAGGCAAAAATACAAGGTGAATTTAGAAAATGATTGACATTGTAAATCCCTGAACCCGCACATTCAGATTTAGTACCAAAAAATGATGTATATTTATTTGTAAAATAGATAAATAAAAAATACATTGTAAATTATACAAATGAGGTCCTTTTGCGATTTAGGTTCTAGATAATTAGACTATAACTAATATATATTGAATTACGGTTTACAAAAATTAATAGCTAATATAAATAACTGGATTCATCTGAATTAGAAACTTAAATTTCGTTTGAACTTCAAAGAATTACATTGAAAATAATTTTAAAAACATGGGATGTGAAAAATATCTTAGTTTTATTTAAGGTAGTGTTCTGGTCAAAGAACAAAACACAAAATTTATTGAAAGAAATAAACGATTACACAAGTCTGAAATAAGGAATTTTGTTTACATCCCAAAAATAAAGTGGGAGTAACTCAGGAGGAATATATTCCATCCAAAGCATATCGTGTGCAACCCCCATATTAACCAATCCATCATCTATCCAATTTTCTTCACGATACGTATGAGTGACAATGAAGTTGATATATGAGAGCGAGTTTAGGCAGTCCATCCAATGCACAGTGAGCGTCCAAGCGAGATGAATGGTACCATTCCAGATGGCTTGGAAAATAGTGGTAGAGTCACTTTCAATATAGATATTATTCCAGTTGTGCATATTGGAGAACGATATAGCGTACATAACGCTCATCATCTTGGCTTCCAATGAGGAAGCAAAACCACATGATCCATAGAAGCAGTCGAGCGTCTGGTCAAGGTGATTTCTGAAGATGGTTGTACAGTCCGTTGGGCCAGGGTTGCCTTTAAAGGAACCATCCATATTGATTTTAATCCATCCTAGAGGCGGGGGCTGCCAAAAAACGTTAAAGGTAGATCTAGGTCGAGGGTAATTTCCCTCAACACCAATACACCTTATAATCCCAAGGTCATGAACCGAGTTGCTGCAATGAACTTTTTGAATCGAAGCCGCCTCCCGTATCACGATGAGAATTTTAAATTTACCTACATTAAGCTTGAATGAGTTGTTACAGAAAGTATGTTCATTTATACCATACCAGATCATATGAAGGGGCTCTGATACAGTTGCAACAAAAAGATTACTGATCTATTGGGAGTCATGTTAGAACATACACCGTTGTATCTGCAATTTTATAGAACTACAAAACAACCATCTAGACTCAAAAATGTCAAAAATATATTTCTAGTGAGGTGTTTCTGTATCACAAGAAAGAAATAGGTGATTAAAATCTTCACAATATTGGTTACACATAAGGAATTTAGAACAAAGATGAATCACAGAAGCTTGTAAGTAGGTATCCTTGGGGATTCTACCATGGGCGATACCCCAAATGAGGGTGAATCTCGGGGGTTTAATCCATGCTTTATTTATGTTTTTTTAACCAGGCTATGTTGTTGTCTTCATTGTTGAACAAGTGTTTGTAGTAATTTTGAGAGTCAAGCACCCCATTTTGAGTGAAATCCCAAATAAGAAAATCATCCGTATTAGTGAAGGGGTAACTATCAACAATGAGTTTGATATCCTCAAGTAATCATGGATTTTTAGAATGAATGACATTATTTATGGTGTCATTGGTGTGGAGTGGAGGTTGGTTATTGGGAATTAAAGATATCAGGGGAGTGCCCGTCCATTTATCCAGCCAAAAATTTAATTTTGAATTTCTACAAGCCATCCATCTGGAATTTGTCATAATGGAAGTGAAGGTGTTTTTACTGGCGGGCCAAATAGAAGACCTGAGAAAGTGAGAATGGTTATTTCTATGTTTGTGGAGGAAACGAGCCCTAAGAAAATACGTGGAAGGGGATTTTTTATGAATTAGGTTCCATGTGATCTTGGATTGATGAGATTCATTAAAAAAGGAAAGGTTTTTAATACCAATACCCGCTTTATCAATCGGTTTGCATTAAGTGGTCCAGGGGACAATAACCAGTTTTCTCTCTAGAGTAATCCCAGTCCAAACAAAGTTATTAATAGCCATATTAATGTTCTTGAGGAGGCTCTTCGGCCATTTGTAAATCATCATAGAGTAAACCAACTTGGAGACAATAGTGGATTTAATAAGACAAATTCTCCCAGTCATCGAGAGCTTCTCCCCCTTCCAAGAAAAATGGCGTCGAAGAATTTGATCAATGATGGGGGAGAAGTAATATTATTTGGGTCTACCCCAAAACATGGGAACACCAAGATAAGTGAAGGGTAATGTTCCCTCCTTAAAACCTAAGGTATTGGTGATTTTTAGTTTCCTACAGGGGAAGTCTTTGCCAAAGTAAATGTAAGATTTGTGCTGGTTGATGTGTTGACCAGACACTTCTTGGTAGTGAAGAAGGATGACCTTAAGGTTATTCACATTTCTTTTGTCCCCCCAGCATAAAGGGAATGATTTCATCTACCATAAAGAAGGTGTGAGGGGGCATTAAAGTTTCTAGAAGTAGAGATAGATTTAGTGTTACCTATTTCTATATATTGCATAAGCAGTCTACTTAGATAGTCTTTAGCAATGGAGAAAAGAATAGCCGAGAGAGGTTCATCATGTATAAATACCATAGAACATTTAAAATAACCTTTGGGGGAGCCATTAATGAGGATGGAAATTTGTTCTGAATTAAATAGGATTTTAATTATGTTTATGAAGTTATCATTGAATCTGAACTGCATAAGGACTTTATATATGAAATTCCAATCGATGGTATCAAAAGCCTTTGCAATGTCAAGTTTAATGGAAAAATTCCCTACTAGATATTTTCTATTTAATATATTTTTGGATTCAGAAGAAAGAAAAATACAGTCTTGAATCAATCTTTCCTTTATAAATCCAAATTGGGTTTAATAGACAATTCAATTTCAAGTAGCAGAAATTATATTTGAAATTAATTTGTTGACAATCTTAAAGAGAGAGTTTATGAGAGCTATGGAACTAAAGAGGTGAATTTAATCTGTATTCTCATATTTCAGGATGAGGACTAGGAATTGAGAGTTTAATCAATGAGGGAGAATGCCTCTGGAAAAGAATGTTTTCACCATGCGAGAGACATCCTCCTGAATCACATCCCAATGTTTTTTATAAAAACCGTTATTAAAACCATCCATCCCAGGAGCACCATAAACGTTTAGTCTAATGAATGTGTCTTTAATTTCATGGTCAAGAGGGATACTATTAAGAAAAGAGTTCTATTCCTCAGTAACTAGTGTGGGAATGATATCATACATAATATGTTTATCTATCACAGTTCTATTAAAGATATTATGAAAATAAAATCCACGTGATTGGAAATGCTTTCCTTAGTGCCAAAAATCTGATCCCTCTCTCTAAATAGAAAATAGGAATATAAGCTTTTCTGAATCTATAAACGGCATTGAAGAATTTAGTATTGCTATCCACATTTTTAATCCATTTGGCTTTAAATATTTTCTTTTTAAGGTTTTCCTTAAAGTTGAGCAGGGTGATAAGTTTAGTAGAAATGATGCTTTCTTGTTGGGAGTCTTGAGCAAAGTTAAAGGAGGTATTATCCATTTGAATTTGAGAATGTTCTTGTTCTATATGGGTGATATTATTTTCTATTTCATTTGTTTTATAAATGGACCAGATTTTGAGAACTTTCTTAAGCATTTTCAATTTCACCGGGCATGCAAACACATCTGTCTGATTATGCATATTAATCCAGCAGTTTTTGATGATATTCAAACAATCTGGGTCTGAGGACCAAGAAGTGTTATATATAAAAGGGTATCTAGATTTTTTAGTGTTATTAGAAATGATAATTAATATGGGATGATGATTAGAAGCAATTTTTGTAAGAGTGATACTAGAAATGTTTCCCCATTTATCTAGGGCTTGGTCATTGGCGAAGGCCCTCCCAGTTTACTAGCGACCGTCCTATTGTAATGTTTTCTATACCAGTTGAATTTGACACCAGTTAGATTAAACACTGTATGGTTATTGAGATTCATGAAGTCTATGAACTCCCTAGTAGAGATGGAGTCATGCAGATGGGCTGCTTTCTCACAAGGAGCTAAAATAGCATTAATGTCCCCAACTATAAACCAAGGATTATGGATAGTGTTACTAAGTTGGGGGAGCTCGTTCCAAAGAGCTCTCCTCTCTTGGTATCTATTAAAAGAATAAAATAAAGTAGTATAAACATGATCATGCTCAAATATATAATCACAGGTGATATTATTTTTAAGCCTCACGACTACCTTGCAATGCAACCCTCACAGCTACCTTATAATGTAATTCTCACAGCTACCTTATGATATAACCATAACATTTTCACATCGTGTAACCATACGACCAACCTCCAACATAATCATACCCAAAAAATTTGAAATAAATATAGGTAACAACCTTCATCATAAAAAATTTCCAAGAACCATAACATAATCATAAAACCGTAATATTTTCATAAAAACATTACATTTGAATTTTCAAAAATAGAAAATTTAAAGAGGATTTTTAAAAGAAAGTCATATAAAAAATAATATAATTGATATGAAAATTAAATGAATGAAATGAATATGTGTATATACTATAAAGAAAAATAATACATCATAACATAAACGAAATTAATTACACAAACAATATTGGTATCCAATAATTAATATAGTATAATGTTATCCCAAAGAATGGAAATGCGGATACGAATTCCCTTACCTCATGTTTTTTATTACATTAAAACTTGTTTAAAAATCCTTATTAACTAATAAAAAAGTGTTATTAATATTTTAAAGAAACACATTCATGTGTATAACACCTTATATGATCATTTCATAACACCATTTCACCCTTTAATTATTAGTATTTATTTCCTTCCATTGTTTTGGGTGCAATCTTTACATGATATCCATGGTCAGTTTGTATTTTATTTACTTGTTGTATGGAAATGAAATTTTAGAAGTATAATGAAGTGATATTAATATGTTTAAATAATATCAAATGATATGATAAATACTTTTTTTTAACATATATTATGCTGAGTCATTAGATAAAACATTAATGATACTTGTTTAGATCATTTTTCGCGTTTCCACGATAATCATGAACTTGATTCATTATATAAATTAATGTATGCATTGAAGTTAATTCCCAAACACAAAAGAGGTTAGATAATAAAAATAAAATTTTGTGTTAACCATTAAAATGGTTTGACAAAAAGTTCTTAAGGAATTGGATGAAATTGAAAATACAAGGCCCGCAATTTTGGTAAACCGACACATCTCAAATGATGTTTTCATAAGAGGGGGAGGCGATGAAGTATATTGGGTAATTTTCAATAAACTTGATAAAAATACAGAATATATATAATAATGGATATTTTATGCCTCTTAGATCATGGGAAGATAAGAGAGTATAATAAAATAAAAGTAACTGAGAAGAAAACACAAGAAAAACGAAGAGGATTCTTGCCACTTGAACTCTTTTCCTTGAGATCCTCCTTAAGGCCTTTCGTTTTGGCCTTTTGGTGAGACCAGATGGTATTGGACGTGGGGAAGAGCCTTGGGAAAGATATTGGGTAGATCAAAGACAATTCTAAAATCTCAAGAGGTGTGAGAGGAAGATGGGACTGGGGGTGATATTTATAGTGGAGAAGAGGAGGGATTTTTTACATTATTTTAATCATTATTTTAATATGTTTACTCTACACTATGAATAGTTTGGATTCATGTGACCCCAAAGAGTAATAATTTTATGTGCGTGCGAAATAAGTTGACTTACATAATTTTTTCATCATCTATGAGGCAGTAAACCAAGTATCTATCATTTATTGTAATTTTTCATATTTTACTATTCATCAAAAATTATAGAAATTTAGAAAAATCCCAAAAATTCACCCAATACATTTTTTTGACTAGTATAATTAAAAAATGAACTCATTTTATTATAAATAATTTCATAAAAAAGATTAATTTAACTATTAAATAAAATCATAATTTAACTGAAAAATACAATTTTTAAATTACAACTACTTTTCTAGAACTCTTAAAAATTTCTTAATGTATCTTAAAATTATCTTATAATCACAAGTAATAAATGTACTTATTTAAGGATACATTTTATGAAAATAAATGTTTATTTAAATCGTTAAATTAATCATAAATATATAATTAAACATTTATGACTTACAAAAATACTAATACTTAATGAATAATTTTAAAAATATTTATTTACTTATATTTTGACATAATTATATCATATTGAAACTTATAAGATGCATTAACTTTATTTATAATTTCATCGGTGAATTTACTTTTCATGATGGTACATTACTATTCATAAGGTTCATGTTACTATTCATAGGGGTGCATTACTATTCATTTGGGTCAAGTTACTATTCATAAAGGTACATTAATATTATTAAGGGTCATATTACTATTCATAAAGCTAGTTTAATATTCAATAAAAATTATGTCTGTTCTCTCAGATTCAAAAAAACCTACTGATTGCAACCGTGTATGTCTTTTTTTTCAATATTCAAAACACAGAAGCGGAAAATTATGTTGAATTGCTAGTTTTTAAAGATCACATAGTATTTAGTAATTCATTTAAGCACATAGTGTTTCCTTTTAAATATTATGATGTTACAAACATACTAAATTAATTTAGGTATTTAACTGAGTAGATAGGGAGTGTCCTCATTCAAATCTAGGATTAGTGACTTGGAGGTTCCCAATTTCTCCTCCACGATTCATCTCTACATATGAAAAAAATAAGGAAGTGAATACAATTTAATATTGGATTTATCAAACATGAACATTAGACTCAGTTTCTTCTATAATGTATTTTGTTGGATTCTTCTTAGTTCGAGGATAACAGTCATTTCGCATCAACTTCCTTAGTGTCACAACTCAAATTTCTTCCTTGAATGACTCTACTAGTGAGCATCGATTTAGTACGTTGAGATTACATAGGCCCCAAGTTTGGGGATCTTTATTATTTCATCATTATCAATGAGAATTTTTTTTAAACTATCGAGCATTGGATATATAGGAAATGTGGACTCAATAGAGCTATGACTAGCTTAGGGTAGCGTAGAGTGGGTTTTTTAACGACATAGTTCTAGCTAATCTTCTCCATCAGGCGGGATGATCTTTGATATTGAAATTCATCCATGATAGGAATTGTTCACTATATGTTGTCATAGTTTGATCATGAATCATTCTGTACAGCCAAGAATTACACATTAGTCAATGAGATTTGGAATTCATGTAATATAAATGTTTGGATATTGTGATATTTGAGACTAGGTTAGTCTTTCTCATGGTTCAAGGGAAACATGTATTGTGGGTTCATCATTAGTGGTAGAAGGGAGTGTGAGTAGTATTGGAGTAAAATATTTATTTGAAGCATTATCATAATGGGGAGTGGTAAAACAACTGGCGATTCTAGGCATAGTGGTAGTTAGGATTAGTACAACAAATGGGGAGTAGTAGAAGAATTAGTGAAGGCATGGTAGCACAAATGAGCAATTGAAAATAGAAACTATATAGAATTGGGAGATGATATCACAATGTTTATTCTACTAGTAAGAGATAAATGTTGCATAAATTTTCATTTTTAATAGCATAACTAAGAGCTAAATAATTGTTCCCACATTTAGAGAATTGTAAATCAACACATTTTTCGAATTTATTCTTTTCTCCAAATTATATTTCAAACTGTATAAAATTTGAAAAAACAATTTACAAAAATAAATTCCAATTCATTTTTAATTATCCAATTAAAAACTATATTTTGAAATCACAATTTATTTTTAGTTCCTCATTTTAAAAACATATTTATATTTAAATATCAATTAATTCAAAATTAGTCGAGAAGTTCGATTTCATCATTTTAATATCATAGAAAAATATCCCATCATCAAAATTATAAAAATAATAAGTAAAATTAAATATCAATTAATATTTCAATTTTTCAATAACAATTTATGGATTTTATTTAATGAATAAGAAATGTGATGTTCTATATTGAATCAATTTATTAATATTAAGTATAGTTCGATTCAAAAAAATTTATTTGAGGTTATAAAATGGTTTGTATTCACCAATAATTTTTAAAAAATACTTTAAAATTCATAAAAAATACCCAATCTACAATAAATTCCAATGATATAAAAAGCCATAAAATTGTTTGATTAATCATAATTTTCATTAAATTAGGAGGAAATTTAAAGGAATTAGAGGCAAAAAATTTTGAAATTTTTGGTCAGGTCTCACATATAGTGGAAATTAATCTTATTAAATAACCATAATCAACCTACTATTTATTATAGTACAATAAGGAAACACCACCTATTTTCTTGAAATAGATATATCAAGTGATTTAGTAGGATTTATTAATGAAAATATTAGTTCACATGTATTTGTTACATATTATTAATCTGATGGATGATGTTCTCACTCTTTATGATTTTTCAGTTGTACATTTTCAAGAGTTTGGCTGTTTTTATGCGTTTTCATTCCTAAAATAGGTGGATCTAATTCAAAAATATTAATAAAATACCACCATCCAATACTCCCCTTACATATTGTTTAGTTTCATACCACTATATGATAGGAGAGTTTCCTCTTTATATACCTCCCTGAATCCCCCTACTTTCTTTTTCCCACAGGTGGAGTGGTAAAAGTGTAAATTCCTATGGTATAAATTTAGATATGAAAATTAACATTAGAAATAATAGGTAGATGAATAAAAAAATCACTTTATTTATTAATATATATATATATTCAGAACATGATATACACAATAATTAAATACATAAAATATACAGGATGTTGGCTCTCGTCTACTCTGAGAATGTGATCATACATGAATATTGGTGTCTCATGTTGAATCTGTGCAAATAAAATCTTTTAATTTGATCATTTCATTTCCTTCTAATAGATTCATTTCATTATAACTGGGAGCATTCCTTCAAGGACGTGGTCTATGAACCACCTGCGAGTAATAAGATTGGGTTGGAAAACAAAATTTCTAATTATGTTTCATGAACAAAAAAAATCAATGGTATTTCATTCATGGAGGCCCTCCATGGAATGTATATATCTAAGTATGATGTCTCGAGTCCATTTTTTTTCTAGAAAATGGATGATTTTGAATTCTTGGTCACCACTATTCTAGAATCCTTCTAAAAATGTCTTCATTTTTTATGTTCTCTATCTTTAGGTGCATTTTGTGCTCAAAAGGTGATAAACCATGTCCTATTTGGGATATAAAATATATTTTTTACACATTTTCAGGGTGGTAGTGCCTGTAAAATGATCCCCATTAGATGATATTTCCCTTATATTTTAATAGGGAGTAATGATGATCTTGGTTTTGCAGGATGCATTTGGAATGCTAATTTGAAACCTAGTGTCTTTAGAGTTTTATAATGGGATATAAACATCAATTATTTCACTCAATTAAATTCCTCAATGAGAATTTGGGTCAGGATACATGGATTTAATTCGGTTTATTGGAATAAAAAAATCATAATCATGTTGCTCATCATATTGGAATACCAATGAAGTTGGATCAGTGCACTTTAAATGCAGATCATAGTCTTTATTTTAGGGTCATGGTTTATGGTAACTTTGATTAAAAGATTCCAAAATTTATCAACATCATTGTAAGTGATCATAAAAGTGATGTTAAATATTAGTATAAAAAAATTCCACCTTTTTACGATATATGCAGAATTATAGGACACTTTGTAAACAATTTTAGAGTGATCCATAAAATAGATATGCCTTTTAATGATCCAAATTGTTGGAATGATGTTTGAAAAAAAAGGGAAGTCCATTTTTCTTGACAAAGGTGAGACCTTAAGAAAGAATGAATTTGAAAAATGTGTTAAAAAAATCCTAATGATTTTCACATTATGCACACTAAGAGAAAATCTTGGGCTATTCTTCTAAATAGAGATAATAAATAAAATTATATGGATTCATATTTTGATGATGTTTGGGAAAATTTAGTTATGTGAAATGAAGATGAATCCATCTCTCTTTAAATTTCACTTAACATCACAGGCCTTGTTTATTCTTTGAAAGAATAGTTTTATGAAGATATAATTGATCAAATTTAGGGGGATTCACATTATATGAATGATATGGTTCTCTTGGCTTCTCAATTCAAATGAAATCAATGATCACTAATGTTTAGAGCCAATACGATTTAAAGAATACATCTGTTATATTTTATGAAGTAAGGGTATATTATCATCTTTCTTCTTTAACTTCTATATAAATTACTATAGATAAAAAACGGAATGGAATAGATCCTGAAGTTTTCATTACATTAGTTCATTATTAATTCCGGATTTTTATTGTTGATATTGTAAAAAAATCCACTATAATATTTACTTTTCCAGTTAGTACTCATAAGTATTATTTTGGTCATGTAGATCCTATGGTGAGTTTTGATCATACACCTGGTAAATCTGTTCATCCTGATGTTGAAAATCTATTTATTAATGAAGGTAATATTAGTGACATATTTATTCATTCTTGAAATGAGATCCTCAATATTAGTAACACAATGTTGGAGGAGGATATTGTTTTCAATAATAAAATATAAGAAAATATTGTAGATAACTCTATCAGGCCTATTTAAAGTGAGACTATAACCGATCATGATTTTTTGAAATCATTGTGAAGTGAGGAAGAGGATTTAGTGGATACTCAATGATCCATTTTGAAAATTTTAGAAAAAACGGACATTTTGTTATTCTCTAGTATGGGAATTACATTATGTGAAAACTATAAAAGTATTGGAAGTGTCGAAAAATATATTTTTTGATTTAGAAATAATCAGATAATAAAAATTATATTGGGAATAAAAAAGGGTTCTCTTTCTCCAGGAATAAGATTAAATGAAGATCCTCTTTTAGTATTGTCACAGTCTGGACAACCCCTAATAAATCTGTTCTCTTTGGCTATTTATCACTAGACATAAACCTGATCTTCCTGGAATTTCTAAGCGTAAGTAATTTTTTCTGAGAGGGTATCTTCTATATAGAATATGGTATATATGATTATTGACACTAATTAGTCCAATTATGATATTAAAATACTTTGAGTCCTTTCCCATTTGAGGTTAGATGATATTCCAAGTAGCCTCTCTTAATAGAATATGGTTCCTATCTGTTATTTTTTTTGGAATGCATCAATATTACTCATTTATTTATTCTTAAAATGGATATAGAGAAAGAAAGGGTCTATGAAAAAAATATTCAAATTATGAGTGGCTCAATAAGAAATTTTGGGATCCTACTTTCATACTTTAATAACATTATCAAGCCAAATAAGATGATCAATGTGGTAAACTCTTCAATTTAAATTAGGGACTTCATGTCTTGTTTTGAGAATATTAACATGCATGATGTTAACTTGGGGGTTCCAAATACATCTGGAACATGAAACATCCCAATAAAATTTGGGATATAAAATTGGATTGTGTTTTTGTTAATGAGTTTTCCTTGGATGTTTGTGATTCCATTTCCTTCACTAATCTTGCTAGATTTAACCTAGACTATTTTCATATTTTGGAAAATATTGTCACTTGAGTGGGTAAATATCAATATCCTTTCAAATTTAACAATTCATGGACTTTGAATCTAGAATGAAAAAATATAGTTCAAGAAAATAGAAATCTCTTAGATATAGATATGATGCTTTTTATTATCTTTTAATGTTTATAGTGATTAAGACAAAGTTGAATATTTGGTTTCAATAATACATTAGTGAAACTGATGAAAATATTCCATATTTGTAATCTTTTCTTCTTCGTGTGCCAAAAAATAACACTGGGTTTGACTTTTCTATTGGCCTTGGGTAGGAAAATGTGATCACCCCTGATATAAATATTCTTCTTAACCTAATAAAAATGTATGAAAAAGTAATATTTTAAAGTCAAATGGCACATGAATAGTGATATGAACAAAAAATTCATTTATACTCTTTAAAATTTTAGTAAAATCAATAGACCATTGACAATTATTAATGATTGTATAATGTTTTTTTCAAATTGAGAGGTTTGGGAAGATAATTTTGTCTTTTTTTCAGACCTCTTAAATGGACCCAACACATGCTTGAATTTAATAGAATACATCATTCCTATGTTTTTAATTCAGGATAATAATTCATTTATCACTCCAATTCCTCTTGATTTTGTGATTATATAAGATGTTTTTGGATTTAATATAACTTATTCTATTTGGAAGATTGAATTTAAAAACATTTTCTTTCAATTTTTTTGGGAGATCTTTCATTGTGGTGTCTGTTGGCCTATTAGTTATTTTTTTTAAAGATGGTTTTTTAATGTAGTGAATCAATGATCTATTTCTTTACCTCCTTCCAGAATTGGACGGTGAAAATGAGTTCATTGTTATATAAATGTTTCTCTTGTCAAAACTATATATAAAATAATGGGAATGATTCTTGGTAACAAGCTTTTTGACATTTCCATTAGTATATTGGACTCGTGAATCTCTCAAAAACTGACCATATAACCCCTAACCCACAATATGGTGGAATCTATACTAATTTAGAAACTAACTGGGCTGGGTCTTTGGATATATCCCCTAGAGATGTGGGGATTTATTTCACCCCTCTAGAGATTCGAACCCGGGGATGACCGACATAATATCCATAGGGGAGCATCTCTATAACCACTATGCTATATGGAATAGTGGTAGGAGAGAAGAACCATAGTAGCTATTATGCCAGTCAGGTGTGGGATCGAATCTATTTGGAGGAGAACAAATACCCATATGGCTAGGAGAGATATCCAGATACCCGACCCAAGTTAGTTTCCCATGGTGCTGAGCCCACCATATTTTGGGATGTGGGGTATGTGTTCAATTTGCAGGTGCTTCACAGGTCCAACACAGTATTATCTACTCACATCATTTTGGTTTCATTAATGGAAAAAATATCCAAGATTATTTTATATCTTCCTCTGAATGTGTTAATTTTATCAAGAAGACTAATTGACGAGGTAACATTTCTCTCAATTTTTACGTTATATAGGGTTTTGATACTTTATATTGGGGATTTCATTATAAGGAATTATCTAATTTTTACTTTCATGAGGTTTTTATTAAATCGTTTATAATCCTTTTGAGTTCATACCATACCTCAGTGCTCATAAATGGATCCCATGAGGGATACATTACACGCATTATAGGTGTTAGACAAGGTGATCCTCTTTCAACGGTTATTTTCTATATTAATAACTATTATTTGAGTATGATTTATCTCAGCATTGTTGATTATAGAAAACTCAAACCCATTAGACCTTCCAGAGGCCTTGAGGCTCCCACTCATCTAGTATACGAGTTTGATATTATCCCATTCACTGAATGTGACAAATGAAATGCTAGGAACATTAAAAAATTATATTTTTCATTAAAAAAAATTATCAGGGAAAGGAATTATTTGGAAAAACTCATTCTAAAATCTGTGTCACTAATTTTTATCATAATGTTAGTTAGATACCAAATGAATTTTCATCCAAAAAAATTAAAAATCATTAGAAGACAGGTTAGATTACTCTTTTAGAAGCTATTATTGTTTCTAAATATTTTACTTAGGTTAGGGTTTACAAACGAAGGACTTACCTTATTAAGAGTATCAATGTATGCATTAAAAACTATTTGTGGAGTAAAGCCATCCTATATAGAATACTTGATACTATCCCTAGGTTGCATTGGTTTTATCCAATAGATTATGGAGACCTTGGAATTAAAAATCTCTACCAATTTAATTTGTCTTTACAGGATAATTTTATTTGTAAACTCATTAATATAAAGATGAATAGACTTGTAATTCTATATTGAATATTTTTTTTGTAAGTTAGAATCTAAGAATTTTAATTATATGGATTCCTCCATATGGAACACACTCAAGGATTCTTATTCTATAATTGTAGTGAACTCTCACTCGTTGTTCGGTATTAATTCATCTCTAAATTATTGTTCAGATATCTGGACTGGTTATCCTCTTATGAACACTTTAATTTCACATGAAATATCATCTTACATAATGTATCGATTCAGTATCAAATACTGATCTATTTGGAGATCCTTTTTATTTAAATTTGGGTAATTGTATTGAATTATAATTCCATTAATGAGGATGATACAACAATTTGGGAACCTGATAATATTGGAAAACTATCACTAGTGGAGAAAACGTTTTTTACAACAATTATTTTTCAATTTTTACGTCGGTTTTTAGCCGACGTTAATACAGACGATGTTATAAATATTGTTTTTTATAGAGGTTAGTTCAAAACCGACGTAAAAAACATAACATCGTGGTGTTTATCACATTAGTTATTAATTAACCGACATGAAAAAACGAGGGGGGAGGGTTGATCACATCAGTTATTATATAACCGACATGATGAAACAGTGCGGGGGGGGGGGGGGGTGTTTATCAGGTCGGTTATATAATAACCGACGTGATAAACTATTTCTACGGCCTTTATCACGTTGGTTATTATATAACCGACGTGATAAACTGAGAGGGGGGGTCATCACGTCGGTTCTTATATAACCGACCTGATAAAACAATGCAGTGGAAGTTTATCACGTCGGTTATATAATAACTGACGTGATAAACCAGTCTGGGGGGTTTTATCAAGTCGGTTATTAAATAACCAACGTGATAAACCATTCCAAAGGTGTTTATCATGCCGGTTATTCAAATAACCGATGTGATAAACCCTTCCCCATTCCTTTATCACATCGGTTATAAAATAACCGATGTGGAAGACTAATTTTTGTAAATGGAATGCAATCCTCTTCTCTCCCCAGAAACAAAAAGAAACCAAATCATGAATTTTGACGACAAAAACAGAAGTAGACCAAAATAAGAACCAAAGAAAAATTAAACATTTACATTGATAACATTTAAAACGTACCCCACTAGACAACCACTGACCACCCCCTGAATATCCCCCCCTCACCCCACTGGAAAGCCCCCTTCACACCCCTGGATTTCCCCCTGAATCCCTGGACAGCCCCATACACCCCGGGACAACCCTCCTTCCCACATGTATACCCCCACAGCCTGGACTGCACTCCCACACCCCTAGATATCCCTCCCCCCTCACACCCCTGGACTGCCCCCAACCCCCTGGGCAACCCCGAAAAACCCCAGACAACCCCCCACCCTCATGTATACCCCCACCCCCGGGACAGCACTCCCACACCCCTAGACACCCCCACACCCCTGGACATCAACACCAACCCTGGACATCCCCCACCCTCTTGTATACTCCCCACCCCCTGGACAACACTCCCACACCCCTGGACAGCCCTCCCACATCCCTGAAACAGACCAAGAAGTTACCAAAAACAGACCATAACCCCCTCACCCCACTGTACAACCCCCACCACACCCCCGCACACCCATGGACTGCCCCCACCCCTGGAAAACACCCAACAACCTTGGACAACCCCTCCACCCTCCTGGACACCCCTGGACAGCCCCATCACCCCATCGACATCCTCCACCCCCTGGACAGCTGGTGTTGGGAGAGGAGGCACCACCATCCCTCGGCGGGTATGCCGCTGGAAAGTACTCATCACTCCCACATGCGAATATTGATATCTCAAAATGCTTCACATGTGGGAGTGATGAGTACCTTCCTGCGGCGTTCAGATCCCTGAGGGATGGCAGCGCCTCCTCTCCCACCCCACTAGACTGCCCCCATCCCCATGGACACTCTGGACCCATCCACCCCACTGGACAACCCTCCAACACCCCTGGAAACCCCCCCTCACCCCACAAAACACCTCCACACCCCTAGACACCCCCTGGATAGGCCCCAACTCCCTTGGACAACCCTTCCACCCTCTTGGAAATGCTCCCACCCCTAGACTACCCCCCCCCCCCCACTCTCATGGACACCCAGGATACTCCCCACCCCACCAGACAGCCCTCTCACCCCCCTGGATACCCACACCCCATTAAAAACCCCCACACCATTGGAACCCCTCCCTCCCAGACCAGAATCCATACCAGAAAAACCATCATAAGTAGACCAAAACTAGAAGTAGAGAAAAATGAAACATTCACATATATAACATTCAAAACTTACAATGTCAACCTAAAAAATACTAAATCCAACATAAACTAATTCCAAATACACAATTACAATTACAATATTCAATATTACATTTTACACTACAAACAACTAAAAATCAATCAAACCTGTACAATAATTTGACCATTCCACTTGTAAGTGTTTGACATCTTCAACACTATAGGGTTGAGGGTCATCAAATAGAAACAAATTAAATGGATAGTAGTTAATGTATATAATGAATAAATCAAATGAAATATTATGGCAAAGTTTAAAAGGAAATATTACTATGTCAAAGTTCACAACTGTCCCAGTTGTTATTATTTCATACATAAATCCTAACATATAAACTCCGCATTCAATGACGCGTTGTTGTTCATGAAAATTCTGTTTGAATGAATGTAAATTCAATATAATATTTTTATGTAATAAATCAAAAAGTACAAATTATAAATGGATATTTACCTTTACATTTACTTATTTGATCTTTTCACTCCTTTTCTTTGTGTGTTTTCAAATGTAGACCCATACCCTGTTAGAAACTAATATGAATGGTGTAAATTTAAAATTCATTATAATATATAAAACTATTGAGAAATTGAAACATAGTTTTCCAATATATTCATAAAACGTTCCCACACATCACGATGGACAAGGAATATCCAATAAAGTGTTTTCTCCCTTGGGAAAAAAACCCCTAACATCCAATGACCACTGATAAAAAAAAATTTAAAGTAAGTGGTTTTTTATGTTAAAACATAATGAACTATTTGAGAGATATGTGCTTCATACCTCTCACAAAAAGGCATCATCCAAAATTGTGTGACTATATTTTGTTCAAGTCTTCCAGCAATATAAAGCATTGTTTGTTCCTCATCCAATGCACATGCTTCAGGGGAAATCAATTTCGGGTCCATGGATCCATATACATATGTCAGATCATTCCTCTCACAAATGTTATAAAGATACCGAATACAAAACAGACATAAGTATACATGTTTAATAAATATAACGCATGGAAATGGTGTTAAGACTTACATGGAAAAATTTGCACCACGTTGATGCCCAACTTATCTCCAATAACAAGCTCCATGATATTTGTTTTCATAATCCCCACAGTTATTGCATGTCAACAAACATGAGCTTCCATTAGAAACTCATAATGACCCACCAACAAATTTAAATATCTTGAAAATCTATCAAGACTACTAGAATCTATATGTGATGTCATAGCTATTTGTCTTTGTTATTGTCTATACAATATTTCATTACCATTGAAGTATTCCTATAAAAATAAATAGAAAAATATATTAGTTTTCAAATGATAAAACAACTTTTATAAAAATAAAATAAAAGATATAACATTCATACCTCTATGGTAATGAGTCGAAGAAGTCTGGATGGCCAAATTAAAAAAAAGTCCCATACTATGTCCAACTGTCATAACCTCATCTGTAGGTAATGGTACTCGAGCTGATCTATCTATAATATCCTGTAAAGTTACCCTCTGATTCTCTACCTCTAATTGTTGATGATGAATTGTATCTCCTATACAATATACCAACCCATATGCAACTATATGATGTTGATGATCATCAACATACAAATCAAAATAAGTAGTAAGCTGCGGTGGAGGAGTAGGATAAAAAATGGGGTCTGCAGGATGAGGTGGGGGAGTGGGAGCTACTGGCGGAGGTGGAGGATAAATAATGAGGTCTGTAGGGGGAGGTGGAGGAGTGGGACCTGCAGTTTGAATTTGTCTTTGCATGTCTGCAAACATAGACTGCATCGACGCTCTAATCTTTTAATCAATCGTCACATTAATATTATGAAATTCAGCCTCCATGGATTGTATTTTTTTATAGACACCCTCAACGTTAGAAGTTGAAGAATGTGGCAACACTTTTCTAACTGATACACCTGCTGGATATCCTCTTACATAACCAGGATGTTTGGGCTTTCCCAATGCTACAGATAAAATATTTTGGCTCCTACTAGCTATAAATTCCCCCTTTGATCTCTTCTCCTCAAGAGAGTCCTGTATTAATTAATAGAACATTTCTATAATTATTGAAATTATTTGAAGAATATTGTTAACTTAACTAAATAAAATAGATATCATACAATCCTCTCTGCAATGATTCTCGATTCTTTCGAAAGATATTGCCCTTTTTTCCCATCTGATCTCTCTTCTATTTTTGACGTCTAGATGGACGGGATGGTGGGGCCAACTCTCTAGAGGTTGAATTTGTAGCTCTTAGTTTTTGATATTTTTCCGCCATCATTTGTTCTTCCAAAAATGCATACCCTCCCCGAGATTAACTATGAGGGTATACATTTTTAGATTGGATATCCTGATGAGATTTACTTGTTTTCTGTAAATTAAGAATAAGAAATCATTAATAAAACATTAATAAGATCATTTATATAAGAAAGCTTATAAATGTTTACATTTCCCTAACCAAAAATGACTCTTTTCTTCAACATTCAACAAACTATCTCCATGTGTCTTCATATATAGAAGGATATATACGACATGGATTGTCATGACTACTATGACCAAAAATGAAATCAGATGAGAGGGTTGATTTGAAATCCCTCCATATCCTGGCTTCCATCGATAAACATTTCTTCCTGACTCCTCTAGTGTAAAGAATATTAAATGTCATCCTATGAAGAAGAGGTTAAACATATTATATATACTAGAAACATGTAAAGAATATTCAAACAATAGAAAAAGATCTTACCAAAATAGTCTACCATAATTGAGAGATTATCGCTTTATCCACACTTCTCCAGTCATCATACAAAATTCTTATTTTTCTCTTAGCCTGATTTGATACAAAACTATTTAAATCTTTTGCATTTGGAGCTCTAGGAATATCATCATCATCAATCTCAATGATTATCCTCTAATCCTGCATACAGGAAAGTGCTAATTTTGGTAAACTTTTTCACCCACATTTACCAACTCTTGAACTCTTTGTCGTAATAGGAACACATGAGGAAGATTGGGGAACATCAAGAGGAGCATGCGAATGTTCCTCCCTAGAGGTATGACCAATATTCTCATCTCTAGAATCATGTGGTTGATCAACTGAATGATCTTTCATTATCCTTCAAATTAAAAAAACAAACATTAGTTCACAAATATACAAATTCAAATATATTAATACTACTGTAATCAGAAAATAGAAAATTGTACTAAGTTACGTAATAGTAAACATTGTTAATATGGTAAGCATGTTAAACAGTGGTCAAGATGGTTAAGATGGTCAAGATGGTAAACATGGTAAACATTGTAATCCTGGTAAGCCTGGTAAAAATGGTAAAGTAATTTTCAATGAACAAAAATAATAGATATATAATTCATGTAATGGTAAACATGATAAAGTAAACTAAAAAAACTTAAAACAAACAAAAACTTATACTTATTTTGTTTTAATACATGTTTTAATAACGAAAAAACTTACAATATCTGACATTTTAGGAAAAAAATAAATGTAAACAAGAAATAAACATATGTTACCTGTAATTTTAGGAATGTACAAATGGATTGTTTTTCCCAAATCCCTTCTTTGTGATCGTCCCTTATGGAACAAACCATGTCCTCAACATGCTCAACATTATGTTCTATTAATATTTCAATGGAAGTAGGGATCTCACATAAATCAGTATCTTCATCAAGTTCATACTCACCAACATATTGTTTTTCCCTTGTAAAACAATAGCCCACTACATATCTGATTGATCTACTACATAGAAAATTTGTTTTTCATGTGTTTCCATTATAAAAGAATCAGCTATGTCTTATAATCTATTCAGATTAACAAGTGTCATTCCAAATTCATCATGACTGACACTGTTGGTACCGATAAACCATTTAGAGTTAAAAACAGAAACATTAATTTTAAAGTAATCAACCTCCCATATGACTTCAATCACTCCATAATATGCACTTGATGCAGAAATTGGGTTTTTGTATTAAGCCCTCGAAAAATGAATTACTTCTGCAGACACCAATACACCACTATTTTGAACTGCACTTCTATTGTCCTGAGCTTTCGTATGAAATGTATAGCCATTAATGTCATAACCGGACTATGTTATCACATTTAAACATGGACCACTCACTATCCATTTTTATTTCTTTGATACATCTGATCTACCAAGGAAGGTATTTTTAAACAATGACAAAAATGTTTTGTTGTGCTCATTCAAAATCCACATTTCTTTATTCTTTGGATGAAATTGATTCAACTCATTAATATGCAATGTGATATATGGTTGAGCATCGGCTATGTTATCCAAGATGTATGATTCCAACTTGTTCATCTGATCAGCTGAAAATGATTTTACTTTCAAGACATGAATACCATTTCCCTCATTATTAACTCGTTCATGGAGAGATAGAGGCAAACCTATGTGCGGCGCCGCAACTATGTAGCTCGTACAAAACTCTGCATCCTCCTCATAAATATACTTTTCAATAATGGAGGCTTTAGGTCGATATAGATTCTTAACATACCCCTTCAATATTTTCATATACCTGTCAAAAGGATTTATCCAACGAAGATATACATGTCTACAAAGATTTATTTCTCGAACTAGATGAATCATTAAATGCACCATTATATCAAAAAAAGTTGGTGGAAAATACATAACCAATTGACAAAGAATAAAAATTGCATCATTTTCCAAAATGTTCAAAGCATTCACATCAATCGCCTTATTACAAATTGAATTAAAAAAATAACACAACTTTATTATAGTCTTTCTGACACGAATGGAAAATATTCCACACAATGAAACTCGTAGAATTTGTTGCATCATGATGTGACAGTGATGTGATTTCATACCTATCAACTTCAAGTCCTTCGAGGAGACAAAATTTTTTATAGTTGAAGAATAACCTTGAGGCACTTTGATATCATGAAGACACTGAAAAAAAAAATATTCTCCCACTTTGATAATGTATGACAAATCGGGGGAAGAAATGTTCATCTTCCTTTAGGAGTGGCAACTAACTCAAAACGTATTCCCATTGATAGTAAGTCTAATATTGCTTTAAACCCATCTTTTTTCATTCCTTTAATATCTAATAATGTTCCAATCAGACAATCATAGATATTCTTCTCCACATGCATGACATCAATATTATGTTTAACATCATGATATCTCCGATATGGTAGCTCAAAAAATATTGACCTTTTCTTCCAAATATGTCTATCATTACCAGATTTCTGTGACATTCACTATGTCAGATCTTGTTTTTTCACCCTCTCACAATACAGATTAGGGGAAAGAGGTTTTGGAGCAATATCAAATTCTTTTGACCCATTGAATGCCTTTTTTAGTCTTCTATAAAGGTGATCCATAGGCAAAAACTTTCGATGACCCATGTACACTGTTTTCCTCCCATGATGCAATTGACAATATGATGTTTGTTGTTCGCAAATTGGACATGATTTATTCCCTTTAACATTGTGTCCAGACAAATTTCCATATGCAGGTAAGTCATTTATAGTGAAAAAAGCACTGCATGCAGTTGAAAATATTCCATTTTATTAGAATCATACACCCTAATACAATTAGCCCATAAAAGTTTCAAATCATAAATCAACGGTGACAAGTAAACATCAATATCATTGCCGAGTTGCTTCGAACGAGATATCATTATACTCACCATGACATATTTACACTTCATACAAACATCAGGAGAGAGGTTGTAAATTACCAATAAAATAGGCCATGAACAAAGTGTGCTACTGAGGGTTCGGTATGGATTCATTCCATCTATGAACAACCCTAGTATGATATTTCTAATTTCATTTCCAAATATATAATACTGCTCATCAATTTTCTTCCTTAGTGGAAAATCAGCTGGATGACTTATTTTTCCATCACATAACTGCTCATCTGCATGACATATTAACCTTTTTGAATCACGTGAATTAGAAAATAAACATTTTAAATAATGAATTATAGGGATATACTAAAATACCTTTGAAGGGATCTTTGTAATCTCTAGATAAACTTGTGATTTTTCTTTCACCTTATACCGGGATGTCCCACATTTAGGATACTCTGATAGAAATTCATATTCCTTCCTATACATAATAAATTCATTTAGATATGCATGTATTTTCTTATATCCCAATCCCATCGGGCATAATATTTTCCTAGCCTTATAATGTGGATCTAGAAGATCGTTATCTTTTGAAAAAATGTCTTTCATCAATTGTAGCAGCTCTGTAAAACTTCTGTCACTGCATTCATGTTTTGACTTTAGGTTAATCAATCTTAACACAACCGAAAAAACTGTAAAATCTGTACAATTAGGATATAATGGGTTTTTAGCATCACCATATAGACGCGCAACTGTCAGGTCTATCTCAATTTGTTCTACTGTAATATCGCGAATCATTTCTTCAATGCCATCGGAGTTACCATCTTGCGAAACATCATCATCAGTGAAATTCCGTCCAGTTTTACCATGGCAAATACAAGGGCTATAACTCGGATTAAAACCATGACAAGTCATATGATCTTTTATCTCTCTACATTTCAACTTCTTCATATTCAAACATTTCCTGCATGGACTGAAAAAAATATCACTACTTGGAACATTTAATTTAGAAAATTCAAAAAAGGAATCAACACCTTCATCATATTCATTGCTCATTCGATGTGCCGTAATCTAATTTCGACTCATTATTACCTATAACAAATATCAAAATAATACATCTTTTTAAGATAAGAAAAATATATGTTTATATGAAAAAATCATAATTTGAATGTAAAATAATTTTGAAATATACAAAAAATCAATGCGTATTTAAAAAAATATGCTTGAATATGATTTAAAAAAGAAAATATAGTTAGATATAATAGTTTTAAATTCCATTGAATCTAATAAAACCATGGGGCATCTAATGGTTTATAGAAAATTGGAGAAAATGGAGAAAACCTGAGAATCAAATCAAATTTAAAATAAAAACTCAAATGGAGAAAATAATAATGTAAATCCAATCATCATAACACAATGGGGTCAGGATAACTACGTATATTTAAAAACCAAGACATGGTATCCCCCATAACCCATAATTTTCTCATAGTTGATGACTGGTCAAAATATATATATCCAAATAGAATTATATTGCAACACTAATATCCATGAAACAATACAATCATCATGTCATAATCTCACAAACCACGATGCATTAGTCAATCCCAACTGACACTTATCCCCTACCCCTGGACACCACCACCCACCCCCTTGGACACCCCCTAGATACAACCACACCCTTGGACAGACCCCACCCCTCCTGGACACCCCCACCCCTCCTAGACACCACCACCCACCTCCTACCCCCTTGGACGACCCCCTGGACACCACCCAACCCTCTGGACAGCCCCCCTGAACAACCCCCAAACCCTCTGGATAGGACCCCACCCCCTTGGACAGCCCCCACCCCCTTAGACACCACCAACCCCTTGGACCCCCCCACACCCCTGGACTGCCCCACCCCCCAACTCCATGGACACCCTTGACACACCCAACCCTTTGTACATCCCCCCGAACCCTCTGAACACCACCCCACCACCTTGGACACCCCTGGACACCACCACCCCCTTGGACAGCCCCCAGCCCTCTAGACAGACCCCCACCCCTGGACATCCTACACCCTTCTAGACAACACCCCCAACCTTCTAGACAGGACCCCCACCCCTTCTAGACACCCCCCATACCCCCTTGGACACCCCCTGGACAACCCCACCCCCTGGACAGCCCCCACACCTCTGGACAACCCCCACCCCCTGGACAACCCCCACCCCTCTAGATAGCACCTCCACCCCTCCTGAACACCACACCCCACCCCTACCCCCTTGGACACCCCCTGGACACCCCCAAACCTCTGGACAAACCCACCCCCTGAACAACCCTCCAAACCCACTGGACTGGACCCCACCCCCTTGGAAAACCCCCCCCCCCCACCTACCCAATTGGACAGTCCCCACCCCCTTCGACACCCCCACCCCCTTGGAGCCCCCCCCCACACACCCCAGGACTGCCCCCCCCCCCCCTACTTCCATGGACACCTTGGACACCCCCAACCCTCTGGACAACCCCCCGAACCCTATGAACACCATCACCACCCCCTTGGACACCCCTTGGACACCACCACCCCCTTGGACAACCCCCACCCCTTTGGACAGCCCCCACACCCTGGACAGCCCCCACCCCTCTAGACAGCACCCCCACTAATCCTAGACACCACCCCCACCCCAACCCCTTTGACACCCCCTAGACACCCCCAACCCTCTAGACAACCCCCACCCCCGGAAAACCCCCCAAACCCTCTGGACGGCCCCCACCCCCTTGGAATTCCCCCCACCCACCCCCTTGGACATCCCCCACCCCCTTGGACTCCCCACACCCCTGGAATTCCCCCACCTCCATGGACACCCTGGACACCCCCAACCCTCTAGAAAACCCCCTCGAACCCTATGAACACCACCCCCACCCCCATGGACACCCCCTGGACACCACCACCCCCTTGGACAGCCTCCAACCCTCTGGACAACCCCCTACCCCTGGACCACCCCCACCCCTCTGGACAGCACCCCCACCCCTCCTGGACACCACCCCCTCCCCTACCCCCTTGGAAACCCCCAAACCCTATGGACAACCACCACCCCCCGAAAAACCCCCCAAACCCTTTGGACAAGCCCCCACCCATTGGACAACCCCCCCCCCCCCTTGGACAGCCCCCACCCCCTTGGACCCCCCACCCCCTTGATCCCCCCCCCACACACCCCTGGACTGCCCCCCCCCCCACTTTCATGGACACCCTGGACAACCCCAACCCTCTGGACAGCCCCCAACCCCCTGGAAAGCCACCAACCCTCTTGACAGCCCCCCAAAACCATGGGATTTTAACCTCAAGCTACTAGTTTTGGCATATCTAGGGATTTTATCCTCAAGCTACTAGTTTTTGTATCATGACATTATTCAAAATGAGAACCATGAACTGTATATCCTACTAGTCTAAAATGATCTATTGTGCAATGAATCGAGTTTTAATAGTATATGAAGACTTATAATAGTCCATGAAAATAAGAGATGTAAATAGATTATGGAACTACAAACAGTGATACCCAAAATAGAAACACCCAAGGATCCAAAACAAACATTCCACCATGAAAACCCATATATACCTATAAAATAAATCACAACGGTACACTGAATGGGTGTATCACAATGATTTACATATAAAGTGCAGTAATATAGGGGAATGAGATCATTAGTTGTCAATTGCAACAAAAATTACCATCAATGTCGGACATCCGCGAAACAAAAACAAACGAAATAGAATTATGTGAGGCTTATGTGAATATTGCGAGTCAATCTAATAGATATGGTTATAATAAATAAGATGATGATGAAAAAACGATGTAAGAGGATTCGAAATCGAATAATCTTTCCATGTTTAAACAAAAAAATCGCAAAACGTATGTGTAGACTATCCGAAAAAGAAAACGAATGAAATAAAGTCGTGGGAGGATTACCTAAGTGTTGTGAGTGGAGATAATAGATCCGAGGAGAGTAAGGATGGTAAAAGATGATGGAAAAAAAGTTTAACAAAACGATATCGAAGAGTCGATTAGGGGTTTCCACGCGAGAGAGATGAGTCAATGGTCTGTTGATCGAAAAATCATAAATGACAATCCACAAGGCGTGTAAATTTTTTAAAGGTTTTATGAGGTCGGTAATTTAATAACTGAAGTTATAAACTATTTTTATTGCATTTATAATGTCAGTTATTATAATAACTGACCTTATAAATGTATCAGAAAACACAGTTTTTACATCAGTTATTTTATAACCGACATAAAAAATGACGCATGATGGTTTTTTACGTTGGTTATCCTATAACCGACATAAACAACAAATCAGAAACCACAGTTTCTTACATCGGTTATAAAATAACAGACGTAAAAACTGATAGGTGTTGTTTTTTGACATCGGTTATAATACAACCGACATGAAAAATTCAGAAGGTTGGGTTTTTATGTCTGTTATTTGATAACCGACATAAAAAAGGCCTTAGATTCCGCCTTTTGTTACTTCGGTTATTTTATAACCGATGAAAAAAATTCGTTGATACCTCGTTTTTTTACGTCGGTTATCAAATAACCGACGTTAAAAAACTGTGCTTTGGTTTTTTACGTCGGTTATTAAAATAACTGACCTGAAAAATTTAATCTCAATATTTATTACGTCGGTTATAAAATAACTGACGTAAAAATGCACGTTTCACAGATTTTTTGCATCGGTTATATATAACCATCCTAAAAAATAGTGATGTTAAAAACGTTTTCTGCACTAGTGTATCTTTATAAGGCTTCTACTCAAATATGGTATGGTGGAATACCTGTATTTGGGAAAATTTTTATTTAAAACATGGATTCATCCATCTGGGTATAAAATTTCTTAGAGAGTGATAAATTCCATGATTTGAACTGACACTATTTTTTTCCATTAATGTTTTCTTAAGAATCATCTTATCTAAAAAAGGGATGAAATTGAAGATTTGTTTATAAGTTGTGTTACTAAAGAAACATAATGGATAGTAGTTAGTGGTATTTTTGAAAACATGATTCCATGATCTTTTAGAATCTGTGATCATTTGTCTGTTAATACGAGCCTTCATCTCTCACTGCATTTTCAAAAGATTCTCTTTATGGACAACACTTAAATGATGCTTTTTATGTCGAGCAGTCATAACAAATGGATTCCTAAGAGAATACTAATCTATTTATTGGACACCCTCAAATATATATTTGGTTCTATATATGGACAAAATTACTTGAAATCTGTGTTTTTTGATATATCTATGCCAGAAATTTAAATTTTTAAGTGTTTTGGAATTATAGGTAATTATCAACCACCCTATAGAACCTTTGATGTCCTGTGGATTTCAATATTTCTAGGATGTATAAAATGAAACATAGATATATCATCAAGGAAAAATATAGGCTATTCTGGGTATGGTTTAGTTTTTAAAAATCACATTTGTAATACAATGGGATGTCTATTTTGTCTATGTGGCATCATTAAATCACTTTTGGATGTAATTATCCAGATCATCAATGTGGTTAAAGTGAAAAAACAATAAGGTTGGTTAAATTTATTGATTGAATATTATTTCACTATCATCATGCATGAAATTATAAATGTAATCATTCGCCAATATTTGATGTTTACTTCTAGATGGATCAATTTTATGGCATTAATTTCATCCATGAATTATATGATAACCAAATATTATCATGAATACAGTTAATTGGATTATGGGACTGAAAATAAAGGGGTAACATATACTAAGTTTACTTTTCTCAATGTAGTACCTGATGATTTTATTTATTTTTAAAAATTGGATTATTCTAATATGTTTCTTCACAAAAGTTTTTATATTTTTTATTCAATAAAATATAAATGTCCTTCTAGAAAAGTTCTCATTTTCAAAAAATATATATAAAATATAGAACATGGAAGATAATGGCTCAAAGGTATGATGATTTCTATCTAACCCATTTAGACAGAATGTCAAATTTTATAGTTTTTGTGCCCTCCCACATTTCACATATTTTAATGATCTAGAAAACTATTCATCCAGTATGATTTATTCCTTTAATAAGTGAATTAATTTTCTATTAGGTTACGAACTCCTATGATTCTATAATAACATTTTGAAGCTCCTGTGTGATGAATCCATGTAGAAATGGATTCAAGGATCTCTACCTTATGGGATGCTGAATTATTTACTTGTTAAGTAAATTTTTTTTTCATTGAAACCCATCATCACTAATATTTCATTTTCTATTAGATATTTATCTTTGTGTAATTATGTTTTACCATATAAAAAAATTATTTTTACATATTAATTAGTGGAATACTTGTGTTTCACTTGTACATATATGGATTTCACGTGGGGTGGGAAGATCACTACTACTCACCCTTATAGTTTAAAGATCTTAATTGATCTATATGGTTTATTATAATGATTATACGTTGAAATAGTGTATCATGAGATCAAAATTGATTAATCAGGTAATTTATAGATGAAATATATTTTGATCAAAAAATATTATTTCAGGGCATTACATGGGGAAGTGTTATGGCTCTTAGGACATTTGGAGTTATCTCAAGTTACATATTGTCCTTGAGAATGGATAATGAATTGATGTTGGAGTATTCATTGGTTCTTATGTAACATTTCGAGTGGATGTGAGGCTATATTGAGACTCCATTATACAAATTCACAGTAGAATTTTATATTCCAAAGATATATGACATCACAATGTTTCTTACACTACATTGAGAATGTATTGAGAATTGGATCCTGAGGCTATATTATTTTCATGCATGAGAGCCATGCTGGATTTTCAACATTAAATTTTTGATTAGAATGGTGTGTGGTTTCTCTAATATAAAACGTTGATGTGATAACTTTTTATTGGGAACTTATTTTAAAATACATTGGGTAGATAAAAACATATGAAGTGATGGAGTAGCTACAATTGGTTCATAGATGCCTTTTTAAATTTGGGATGTGAGACCTTGTTGGTGAGGTGGCGTAATATCATCCTCCCGTATAGACAATCTTGGCTACCCAATTAAGTGTCAACACATTCAGTTTAAATTTTTTGAAACTAGAGATATATTACTCTGTTCTTCTCCAATATATTCTCCTTTTTGGTGAGGTGGCATAGTATCATCCTCCCGTATAGAAAATCATGGATACCCAATGAAGTGTCAACACATTCAGTTTAAATTTTTAGAAACTAGAGATAAATTACTCTGTTCATCTCCAACATATTCTCCTGGATTACATAACACCAAAAATTAGTAAAATTAATTTCCCTAAAAATGGTTTCAATCAAATAAATATTTTACTTTTATCTATGTTATAAGAATATAAAAAATATTTAATAATTTTTGAGAATAATGAATGAACTACCAAGATTATAAAAAATAAAAAAATACTAATAAAGACTAATGATAATTTGCTAAAAATTAATTTATACACTCCCCCACACATAAGAAATTACATATCATCAATTAATTAATATCCATTGAAATTAAAAACCCTTATTTTTTGTTTACCTCAACTTGAAACCTCAGTCAATGACGGTTTAATTTAAAGATATTTGATGGATCAAGATCAAAATAGAACTCACCCTCATAAATCCCCCATCCAAATATTTTTGGTCCACTGTTTCATCTCACACTTCCCTAATGCATTTTAAATGGTAATTTTATGATTTATATACCCCATTTTTAATTATTTAAATATTATTCATTAATTTTAGTTTCCTTAATAAAGAGACACACACTATTTTGGTTGTTTTAAATCCATAACACAGTTTAAATTTCAATTATTCATTGAGTTTAACCCATATGTAACTAAACAATCTCTTATTACAATAATTCCCTTAGAATAATTATAATAGTAAAGTTATGGATTTATAGTAAAGGAATCCAGATCATAAGTAGTAATTTTAATCATATTAATGGTTTTTGATTTTTACCCTCATAGTTAGTACTATTATCTCTTTGTAAACATTACATTTTACCCCAAATAATGATTTTACGCCAATTAATATGATTTTTAAACTACTATTTATGTTTTCTCTTTGATGTATTACTTTTTTCAAAGTATACAAATGAATTTTCATTCTGTTCAAATATCAAATAAAAACATGTCTAAATTTGGATTCCACTAAACTATATCATTTTTAATATTATTACACGTATTTTTTCAAGTAATTTAAAAAATGTATCGTGCATGTTTTTCTCTTAAATAATGACAAATAAAATCATTATAATTGGATTACTTACACAAAACAAATGTGTATAGTCACTATACCCTCTCACACCTTATTCTTACTTTAGACATAGTATGCACATTTTCAAAAAATTCCATTTATTAAAAAATAATGAAATTAAAATTATTATGATAAGGATATTAAAAAACTCCACTCCCATGAATCCCTACTAATAATTTTTTTAGTTTCATTAAAAATTTATTTTATTCTTATGTTTTCATCCCTTAGTTAAGAATCACACATTGTATAAAATGTGAAATAATGAAAATCATATAAAAGTCATACTAATAATATGAAAATCTTTCTTTGTGTTGGGTCTCCTATTATACCAAAATTTTCTTAAATATTTAGCTAGGCCCTCCGTAAAGAACTATGTTAAGTCGGTTGGTGGGTGTAGTTTACTTATTTGGAACTATGGAACACTGGATTGTCCTTAACTACACCATAGAACTTGAAAAACATTGTATGAAAGAGTATTAATGGTAGAAAACATTTATTCAAATATTAAAATTCCCACATGCATATCTATTCGACTAATTATGTTTTGAAAATAGTTCACCTCCACTATAATGAATTTGAGCTTATCTAATTTTTTGGTGGATCCTTTTTTAGAGTGGGAATGGATTCCTTGGGTTCCTGTTGATATTCACAGCCGTAAATTTAATCTTTAAGGTCATTTTAATCTTTTTCTTTTCCTTATACGTGTTTACTAGTCATTTAACTTGGGCCTGATCCATAAAATTCCTAAATATATAGTGTAAAGTTGTAACAGTTGATAAATATATAATCATAGATATCCTTCTATCCAATAATATCAATTTCCCATGGAATGAGATATATCAAGGACATACACTTTAAGAAAAATAAAGATGTGAAACTATTTAAAAATAATACAATGTATATGATATTAAAAATTAATTGTACTAAAAATGGTGAAACTGTGACTTTCCTTAAGTTATTTTGTATTTTTATTATTTTTTAATATTTTATCATTTTGTTGTGGTTAAATCATTAGCTTTTACTCTTCTATAAAATTTTATAATTCATACACCTACCCATCATAATGATTCCAATTGCGGTTGGTTGAAATGTTTCCTTTTGAAAAAAAATCATTCTATTCAGTACAACCTAATACTGGAAAGTACTGGGATATCAATGTAGGTATAAGAGGTAAATCATAAGTGATCATGGTTGGATTTAAAAAAAAGTTGTAAACTAGTGGGTGAAATAATGTATAAATTAGATAGTGGGAGAGATAGAAGTGTTTAATATTTCATTATATGTGACTACCAATTATTTGGATTCTACTAAATTGGTTATCATTTAATGGGGTGAAAAATCTAATTAACTCACCCCAATCTACTTACTTATTTTGAAATTACTTAGAGCTAACACCATTAATTTCCTTGAAATGGAACCCTAATGTCAATTATTTGTTCTTCTTGAGGAAAATGAAGGTTCTGTTATATTTTATTCTAATTCATAATTAGAATAATTATGTTTTTTCTCTCTATGATGTGTTTTCTTCCACCATCACCAGAGGGTGGATTCTCTACTTTGGTTATCAATCCCAACATGTTTTTATGTTAATCACCTAGAGTATAGGATATCAACTTTATATACTCCCCTACCATATTGTCCAAGGTCTTATACTTTTATCTTAGGGTAATATTTCACTTTAACTTCCCCTCTCATCCCCCTATATTCATCTACCCATTGGCAGTGTGATAAATGCATTAAATATAAATCAGGAATAATAAACATAAAAATTAACTCCCAAAAATTACGGAAATAAATAAGGAAAGCTCACTATAATAAAATATTTATATATAAATTAACCAAGATAGAAAAAAATATAACATATTAAATGAAGAACAAGGTTTAAAAATTATTATGTTGTGATGATATTTGTTCAAATCATTTGGATATCATTTTCATTCTTGTATCTTCACATTCATTTTCAACTATATCCTCCATTTGTGATCTACCCAACCCTTATTCCTTTATAATTTATCCCACTAGTGAGTTAATTTTTTCCAACTTAGTCCTTGGCCTCTTTTTATTCTAAAATTTCATTTGGATTACCTTACTAGATCAGGCCATGCTGAAATGGAAGCATAGATAACTTCCTGGAAGAATTCTCAATTCCTTCCCTATTAAGAAAAAATTCCAATTCCCAGTTACAATATATATAATGTTATCCTCGTTAATGAACATTAATCTATATGCATTTCTATTAGATCCTTTAACAAATTTTGATTGTAAACATACGTTATGGAATTTTTTTCATCCAATCAAGCATTACATGTAATCCACATTGAGCAGAAACTGTCTCAATGGATCAACATTAGTCTTACTAGACACTTAATAATTATACATGATTCACAATATGATTCTTATTTATGATGGTTCTTTAGAGCTACCCAAAGTGAAAAAATGGGGACTGATCAATACCAGATAAATCGATGGGTGAATATAATCTGAAGACATAATGTGAGGTAGAATCGATGCACTGATAAAATGTGGAGTTTAAGTTTGAGTCCTCATTTCCATAATTATGGAAATATAAATGTTTTATGATTCCTTGTTTTCACTAACATAGTTTTTAGAGTGGGAATTAGGATATGTTGGGACTCTTGAAGATAATGCCATAATGTAATTTGGCCTTTCAAAATACAGAGTGTTGTAATTATCCTTAAGTATCCGATGGAACATATTATATGTCAGATGAAAAGGATACATTATTGAATTGAAAACATTTATATTATCATTTTAACACTATATTTTAGGCAATACAATAACAATATATAATAATATTGCATCATTTTATATTAATATTCAAGTCATCTCACAATGAAACACACTCGAGAAGCTTTTTCTTTAGCGTCTTTAGAGACTAGATATATTATAAAATAATTTAAAAAATATTTATTTAACGTGTCCCAAAACTAGTATTTATAAATTTTATCCCTATAGACATATAATATCTAATAATATTCTTCATAACAAGGGTAAATATAAATATAGGAATGGGTGAGATCATATTCTCATTATAGATAAACATGGGAGAAAATGAAATCAATGATCAATAGTGAGAATAAGATAAAAAACATGGGTTTTAAAATACAATCAAGGTGCACCAATATAAAAGAAAAAACCATAAATAATAAACCATATATTTTAAATTAGTGTTCGTGATAAAAGGATTTTGAATAAATTATAAGACATTAGTAATAGGCTTGTGGAGGCATATTCTAATTGTCTTGAGAAATGAAGAAATAACATACACAAAAGAATGTGGCCCAAAAATAAGCATACAGAAAAATTTTACATATTGATTCTTACTTCCAATAAGATCATCAGATAGTAGAAATAGTCCCATAGTGGAGTTGGTTTACTCCACATTCTCATAAATATCATGGACAATGTCCAATATTGGATTTGGTTTACTCTTATATTATATACAGGTCCTATAATGAGATATAAACCTTTAACTAATGAATTGTAGGGACATATAATTACAATAAAACACATCACATAATAAAGAACCGCATATATTCATTCCATATGAATATGAAAATAATTTTCTTCCAATCATAGCTTAATTAACCCATGAAATAATTGGTTTTAATGAAAAATCAATAATACATTATCATTCGTTATCCAAAGAAAAGAGGTGTGTATTATCATAATAGAATATATCTAGTGAATTGTATGGAATATTAAATCATAAAAATAGTTATGAAAAACTTTTTTATGAGAATTAAGAATTATTGTTAGAAATTATAAATAATTACCCTATAAATATTTAATAACTTTAATTTTAATAAGAATTTCTTTATAGAACAAATGGAATAAGAATTTATTTATAAAACTTTGAAAATATAGAGATGAAGTTTATTAAAAAAACTTATGATAGATATGGTGAAATTCATTCTTGAAATAAACAATTTAAAAAGTTATTCCTTTTACACCTTTAAAAATATGGTCAAAGTTGATTTAAAAACACAGTTCTAAAAAGAATAATATATGACTTATTTAGAAAATAAATCTAAATATACTGAAATAGATATTAATAAATAACATAATTATATAATAGGAAATTAATTCTATAATAAAATTAATTTTGACATGATAGTGAAGTATTCCTGAGTAGAAAAGGTGATATGAAGTTAGCTCTAATTATCAACATCATTTTGATTTTATTGATTCCCAAATGGATGAAATTAGGTAATAAGATATAAAAACACAATTAATTATCAAATTATCTGAGTTATCAAAGTAATATAAATTTTTTATATTTTATAGAAAATGAACATCAAATTTCCCAAGAGGGTAGTTATTACATAAACAATGTCCACTTGAAAATGAGATTGGTAGAGATGCTTGCACTCTTTCTCATGACTTACATGAAAGAACTTCAAATTAAAGTATGATAAATATAACCATATAAATATCTCAATATATAGAAATATTCGTATATTCTATCATTCACTCAATTCAATTATACTCATTCATTACAGATATAATATTTAGTTTAGTTTTCATTGTCATATTTTATTGATTTTGATTGTTTCATAGAAGTTTCATAATGGTGACATCGATCCACATTATTAGATAACGTGTTAAAAATTACTATATAATTACAATTAGTAAATTTATTAATTCATTTTCATTTTAATTTTATGTAATTTATGGATATGTTTCGTGAGACTGGAATTCATAATGAGCATGTTTCGAGATATTTAATAGTAACAACTGGTCACAATATAATGACCCCTTATGTTTATTTTTTCATTTATAGAACAATATTGATAAAATAAATTACTTCTTAAAATTTTATATTACTAATGTTAGTGTCTTGATAATTATTCATGATGAAAATTATGATTTTATTATAACATCATATATGTGGGTGGTTGTACCGACCCAAACAAGAATATGATATTCTTGAGAATAAGTAAGTTTTTATACTTATATAACTGTATTATCATTATCTTATAAGAATAATGTTGTCAATATAACTTAATTATTTTTTATTATAATGTTTATGAAGATCATATTTGATAAGGTAATCATAAAAATGTTGATGAACTGGGAACAACTTTGACGAGTTTTTCTCATACTCGACATGAGTTCCTTAAGAATGGTAGATTTAGTATTTTTAAATGAAACTATAAGCTACCAAACATATAATAAATATATAATAGATGCGATATGGGTATATTTTTAAGAGATAATGGAATTTTTTAAGAGGTGTGGGAGGGGTGGAAGATGGATCCTTTTATAGGTGGGTTTTGAGGAGAGTTTTCCCAAATAATATTTCTTTAAAATAAATGGTTGTAATTTTAAAATGAATATAGATAAAATGTGAAAAACAAAAGGATATGGGTTGTGAATCCCTTCACCCAGACTATTTAGAGACATGGTTTGATTATTTTTTTATTCCATACTATATACTTTAACCCTTTTTACCTCATTTTACTTTTATAATGGTAACTAAAATTTTTACCTCGGTAACTTATTTTTAGGGAAAAAAATAAAATTTAACTAATATTGAATTTCAATGTGATGATTGTAAATTTAAAATCCATTTAATCTAATTAAATTTAAGATAAAGAGAAACATTATATTTAATTTGTAACCTAATATTTGTATAATAATATTTCTATAGAAATTTAATTTTTAAACATTAAGTCTTCATAATGGTACATTATAAAAATTTACAATTAAAAGAGTCTTAATTTTTTTTTCAATTGAAATATATAATTACATTTTTCATTAAATAATGATCGGTTTAATTTTTAGATAACACATTTAAAATAGTTATTTGAATAAAATTAACCTTTACAACATTAAATTATTTTGTTCACATTCACTTAAAATTAAATATTTATGTTGCATTTTTCATTTCAGACATGACAGAATTTCCCAAAGAATTTATATGTTTCCTTTTGCAGATGGGTTATTTTAATCATCCCTAATTATAGTCAGATTACTATTATTTTATCATTCAAAAATGGTGTTTTCAAATGTGGTTTAGGATTTGGTGGAATCCCTGGGGTTGAATTAAATTTCATTCCATAAAATGATAAATATTTCATTTTTATGGTAAAATTTATAATAAAAAAATAAATTATGAAAATAATATGATAAGGGTTTAATTACTATATTCTAGTAATAATTAAGATAAAATCTATTTCCTCATCACTTAGTTTTATCCATGAATAACCCAATTTACCATTTACCGAGCTGAGGAATTTTACCACTACTACTATTCATAATGCATAAAAAAGTGGCATATTTACCAAATTCGAACCTAAAAATTCAAAATATGGAATAAATTATTTAAAATTCAATAACCAACATTAGAAGAAATTAGTTTAAAATTAATTATGCATAATCTGATGAAACCGTTGGTTTTGAAAAATACAATCTTTCTAAAAAATTCTCATTAACTCGTAAAAATGTTTTTATAAAAAAACTAAAAATAAAATTGATTACAATGAACCTAATAGTATATAAATACTATACTAGAAATAATTTTAATATTTATTTTTTAAAATAAAATTAATCTATTTAAAATATTGAAAAAAATATAATTTTTGATAAAAATCAAGATTTTTCACTATTCACTAGAAAACCAATATTAAAAAAAATTAATATAATTTTGATACTCTTATTTAAAAAATGATATTATTTTTATAAAATGAAATATTTATATGTTTTATAAATTAATTATTATACTTTAACACAAAAAATAAAAAAAAAATTTGAAGAAAACTTATATCTAAAGCATAAAATCACATTACTAAAAATTGAGTACTTATTTCCTAATAATTAGTCTTTTTTTAATTGAGTAGTTCCTTTTTATATGTTTAAAAATTTATATCATACTCTTCATACACGGTAATTTAACGACCGTTTTATAACAACCATATTTAAATAAAAATATTTTGGGGTTCTTTTGGGTATTGTGTTATGTGATATATATGCTATTAAATATAGTGTGGTTTTAAATGATGAGGTTGTTACATTCTACCCAATTAAAAAAAATCCCTCAAAATTCAATTTTTTTTGTTAATAAATGTTTTAAATATCAAAATACCTTTTTAAAAATCCCACATCATTAGACGGGTTAATAACACATCCTAATAAAAGTGGGAAAAGAATGTATAGAGGTCATAAAAAACTAGGTTTTTGAATAGGATAACATTATTGGGATGTGATAATATGGATATGGAAGAAAAAAACAATCATTGAGAATTTATAGGTATTTATAGATAATTTTTATTGATATAGTTAACGATCATAAAACTATAAATCTATGATGGGTTAAAAGACAACTGATTTCTTAGTAAGAAAAGTAATGATATAACATTTTTATTTCATAGTCCTTTTTCCTAAAGACAAGGGATTACATTAATATCTTGGTAAATATCTTAAAAAATAAAATTTTATTTTTTATTTACATGTAGTAATCAAAACATCATCCTTTGGTTGTTATTTGATTGATTTCCCCTTCATTTATTATTCCAGGACATGGATATTCGAGATGATTTCTTTTTGCTGAAGAAATTTTAATGAATCCTATGATTCCAATTTATTCCTTTAACCTCTAAATATAATCCAAAAACAAAATGGTTAGTACATGTTATAAAAAATAATACTTTATGATCAAATAAAGATATCTATATTTTAACTTAATCCATTCCATATGTAGTTAACCTTAAGACTCTTCAATAATATTTATATTAATATTGAAAAAAATAATAAATTTTTATCATATCCATCCATGATCAACATAAAAGTAATTTTAGTCACTCATTATGTCTCATAGAAAAATGTATATACCTGGATCATATATTGATCAATTTATACTAATTAGTTGTCAAAATGTCCCAATATAATCATATATGCCTTTAAAATTCAATTTACCACTTATTTATTAAATAAGTCCTTATATTAGAGAAATAAAATAAAATTTTATGTTTTGGTTCTTCCATATATTGATAAAAGAACATAGAGATATTTAGAATATAAAAATTTATTTATTTATACTAGAAATATATTTGGGGTCTATGTAGTGAGAGATAATAAATTCCTAGAATCAAATCAAATTTCACTAAAGGATATTCTTTTCATAGGTCTCATCCATACAAAAATTTACATGGAATCCTCAATTATAAATTAAATGATATGTGGTCTATAATAGTCATGATTCACATCCACTATTACAATTTTGTAATTGTTACAATTTTCATTTGAATTCAAAGCTTATTGTGACTTATTATCTTCAATTTCCCTTAGATTAGGGAATTCATTCACATAGTCGCCAAATATTTTCATTTATAGAATTGAATTGTCTGTGGGTTATTATACTAATCTCTCTCACCATTCATTTCATTTAGTAGACTCTAAAAATAAATTCTACATTATTTTCATTAATGTCCACTTATCTCACCATTGAAATAACTTAATGTAGAGACCCGTATCTTGACGTACATGGACATTACATTACTTTTGCGGAATACTTAGTACATAACAAAAACACACACTAAAGGATCGTAATAGTTTAGTGTCTTTGGAAACTCGGAACGTAATCTTCTAATCTTGGTGAAAGATCTTCAATATCTCCCATAAAGATCTTCCCTTTTTTACCTAAAACCTTTATTTATATCCTGGGGAAAATAAAACATAAAAGGGTGAGCTCAAATGCTCAGTAAGGGTATACAAAAGAAATAAAAATCATATCATATCTTTTTGAAAATCATAACCTGCAAAAGAGATCATAATATCTTAACATGGAACAAATCATAGAAGTGAACAATGAGATCACCATAATCATAACATGAAACTTGAAACTTTGCGGCATGCACACATAATCCTGGAAAATCATTTCTTGTTAGTCATGACTCATTGCCAAGACTATCTTAGTGGACAAAGTCCCTTTCTGAATCGAGTAACCCTCGTTTCAGTCCTGTTTCACTGAACCGGTATAACCTACCATTTCAGCCATGTCTATCTCATGAGATATAAAATCTTTACCCAATGCATTGGAGGGAGATATAGGTCCCACCCATCTTATAATGAATCCTTTCTTATGTGTGCCACATAATCATACATCATCGCATAACCCATGTAATAAAAATGGGATTCTTAAACAACATGACATCATAAAACAATTCATATAAGATAAAGGAATTCATAAAAATGTTTCCATCAAAACATAATCAAATCCATGTAATAATAGGGATAAAAACAGAACCCTTTTATTATCTTAGATGGAAAATAATTTTGATAAAACACTTGAACTTCATTCTTGAGGAAAACATTTTTCCTTTCATAACATGTCATAAAACTTTAAAATAAAAGAAGTTGATTAAAAATAAACATGAAAACATGTAAAGGAATCTTCTTTGAAGTAATGTTTTAAAAATCCATTCATGCCGTATAAGTTAAAAAAAACATTCTTCGTACTTTTGTCGTAAAAGTCAAAAAGTACCTCGTACGGAAAAACGACAAAAGATTCCTTTCATATTCTTTACTAAAAACTCACCTAAGGGTAAAATTGGATTTAAACTATTACAAGTGGATGGAAACAATATTACATATTGAGGGAACATGGATGTGGATGATAAAATACACCCCAGTAAATACTTACGAATAAACAATCTCGGATAAAAATGAGATTGTGATATTTCCCTTACCTTAGGTCCGACTTGCTTTGTAAGGGTCCGAACCTCCTGTATAATGATTTAAATCATGTTATTGACTTATTACAGAATCATATTCATTGTTATGATATCATATATGGTTCACTTATGACATTATATTACCCGTTCTTTTGTAAATTCCATGTTAAAGAAGCGTTTTGGGTAAAATCGTTTCATTTATCGTAGGTGTTTTGACTTGTTGTTCTTGACATCATTATTACTTATATCATGATTTAATTACTTCCAGAATATAAAATATGATTTATATATCATATATATTCAGTATATATATATATATATATAATAGATAGATAAATAAAATGAAAAACACCGTTCATGGAGACGGTAGTCCGTACGTACGCATGAGCGCTGTTTTACTTTCCTTATTGTCTTAAAATGGAAGTAAGTAGATGGCATACATATATATTTATACATAAATCCAGTAGCTTTAAAATGTCATATATTTCATTATTATTTCTTATATATACTTTATAATCATTCTTAAATGGTTAACATGGAGAATGAATCTCATCGCGTCGTGGAGACGGTAGTCCGTACGTACGCACGAGCGATGATATCATTTCTATAAATATTGAATTGAATTGGAGTGGATTATACAATATATCAGAATCAATATGATGTTGTAATAACTATGTATAGTTATTCTTTACACCATTATACCCATCCATGTAAGGTGGTGGTGGAAAATAGATTACACCACGGCGTGGAGACGATATTCCGTACGTACGCACGCGCGGTGATTTCTTTTTCCGTAGGATGGATAGATGGTGAAATAGGGTTGTTTCATACTTATAATAACATATCAGTATATGAGTGATACTGATGTTATTACTTCATAATGAAACAACCTAAGAAGAAGAAGTGGAAGAAGAAATAAAGATGAAAGAATTGGTAACGGTAATTACCTCTTCTTTGAAGTGCCTCTTTGAGACCTCTTCTTAGGGCACTAGAATTGGTCTTTGAGGAAGACCAGAACCTCTAGGATGTTTCTAGGGAAGTGGAGAAGGGATTTTGGCAGGGGTTGGCCGAGCTTGAGTGCTCAAATTGGTGTGAGGAGGAGGGGGAGGAGGTGTCCTTTTATAGGGGAGGAGAGGGGCACCTTAGGAATATCTCAAAATATTATTTTATATTAAAGTCAAAATCGGTTTATAATGGTTCCAAAGGGTCTTATTTCAAAGCTAAAGTGGGGATGGGTCGAAATCCTATCAACCAATAGAATTTAGACAAGTTTAGGATATTATTTTAACCTTATCAATTAGATTTAACTCTATGTTAAATAATTTAACTTTTACCGTGTCTTTTTGTTTTCTTTCACTATATGGTTAATAAACTTACTATAACATGCCAAACGAACCCCAAATTGTATATTATTAATACATATATCCTTATTTAAGTCATTTGGCCGAACCTTAGATATTTAGGAATAAAATAACAATTAATAATATAATATTTTATTTAAAAACTATTTTGTGTCAATTTTGACACTATTTGATATATGATTTTTGTGAAAGACATAACAGAATTATATGTTCGAACCAAGTTGATTAAATAAACACTAATATATAATAGTAACCTAGAAAATTAGTGTAATTCATAAAAAGTCTTAAATTACATTTATTTTGGTATTTATATTATCAATTATGTCAATATTTCATTAATAAGATAATTACTGCATCATTTTTGTGTCATACATAAATTATATTATTTGATGTCTAAAAATTACAAATAAAATACCCTCATGTAGGAAATCCTTCTAGCTTTCTAATGAATATTTATAGTCGAATTTATCTTATGTATAACCCCATATTAAAAATGATTTACTTATTAAACTTTGATTTTAACTATTTTAACCCTTCTTTAAATAAATTAATAATAAATGTCCTAATCTAATCCAAGTGGGCCTAAATGGTCATATTTTATTCCTAAGTTTGTTTTTGGTCGAATTACACTTGTCCAATAGAATTAGGACATGTGTTAGGGTAATATTAATATCATATTTACCCTTAGTTACCCTATTTACTATTAACCGCGGTAAAAATCGTAAAAAGTTACTATTCACCAAAAAATTATTTTCATCTCATTGAACCACATTTTAGTCCTTGATATTAACCGTGTCTCTCGGATTTTTGAAATTCCATTCACAGAAGCGGTAAAATTAAGTTTTATGCAGAATTCAGTTTTTAACCTACCACTTAGTGGTTTCACTATTCATCAAAAATTGAAAGTTTTCAGAAAAATACCAAAATTTCACCCTAGGCTAATTTCGATATTCTGAGTCCAAAAATGAAGTCCATTTTGAAAAATAAAATTTATAAAATTTCAAAAAGTGGTTATTACTATTCATAACGGCTAGTTTTAATAGCATATTGTTGTTTAGTGAAACTCGGTATTGCGTACGACGCAAGCTATCGAGGAAGGTCGCGATTGCGTGTAAAGCAAGCCAAGAAAGTGTTGTGTAGAAAAAGATTCCTTTGATGATTTATATAACATAAAAGTCTCGGGTGTTACATTCTACCCCCCTTAAAAAGAATTTCGCCCTCGAAATTCGTCACTTTGCAACAAACAAATGAGGATACTTCTCCCTCATCATATCCTCAAGCTCCCATGTAGCTTCTTCAAGTTGGTGGTTTCTCCATAAAACTTTCACCAAGCGAGTGGTCTTGTTTCGTAGGACTTTTTCACTACGATCCAGAATCTCTATCGGCTGTTCTTCATAAGAAAGATCTTGCTCCAGTGGTACAACTTCTGAGCTGAGTACATGTGAAGGATCTGGTATGTACTTTCTCTGGAGAGATACATGGAACACATCGTGAACTTGAGAGAGATTCGGTGGAAGCGCCAATCGGTAAGCTACCTTCCCAACACGATCCAGTATTTCAAAAGGACCGATATATCTAGGGATCAACTTCCCCTTCTTTCCAAATCTCATAACCCTCTTCCAGGGAGATATTCGTAAGAACACTTTATCACCCACTTCAAACTCTAGGTCTTTTCTTCGGTTGTCGGCATAACTTTTCTGTCGACTCTGAGCTGCTCTTATGTGTTGTTGAATAGATCTGACCTTTTCTGCCATTTCATCAACGAGATCAGGTCCTAATAGCTTTCTTTCCCCAACTTCATCCCAGCAAGTTGGAGTCCTGCATTTCTTTCCATAGAGAGCTTCATAAGGAGCCATCTGAATACTGGAGTGAAAGCTATTATTATAAGAAAATTCCACCAAAGGTAGGTGTTGATCCCAACATCCTTTGAAATCCATAGAGCAAGCTCTCAACATATCTTCTAGGGTTTGAATTGTTCTCTCAGACTGACCGTCTGTCTGGGGATGATAAGCAGTGCTGAAACTCAACTCTGTATCCAGAGTATGCTGAAGACTTCGCCAGAACTTCGAGGTAAATCTCGGATCTCGATCAGATATAATAGAAAGTGGTACTCCATGCAATCTTACCACTTCCTTTACATATATCTTGGCAAGCTGATCTAGAGAGAAATCCTCTCTAATAGCAATGAAGTGTGCAGACTTTGTAAGACGATCAACTATGACCCAGATAGCATTATTGCCTTTGGATGTTTTAGGAAGTCCTGTGACAAAGTCCATAGTGATGCTTTCCCATTTCCATTCGGGTATGGGTAATGGTTGTAACATCCCCTTAGACTTCTGTCTCTCAGCTTTAACTTGTTGACAAACCAAGCATCGAGAGACATATTCAGCAACATCTCTTTTCATGCCATCCCACCAGAAGTACTCTTTCTGGTCCCTATACATCTTCGTGCTTCCAGGATGAATAGAGAATGAAGAACTATGAGCCTCATCCAGCAGCTCTTTCTTTAATTCGGGGATGGGAGGAACACAAACCCGATTCCTGAACTTTATTATCCCATCACAATCAAGGTTGAATTCAGGAACATTTCTCACCTTCTTTTGTAACTCGACATCTTCTTTCTGTGCCTCTTTAATCTTCACATGTATAGATGGTTGAACATTAATTTGATAAAGATAAGATTTTTCCCCTTCCATTATAATTCCAAGATCCATCCTTTGTAAATCCATAAATATTGGATCTTTTGTGATCCTCATCATGGATAAACTAGCATGGTCTTGTCGACTTAATGCATCTGCCACCTTGTTTGCTTTCCCAGGGTGGTAATGGATTGAGCAGTCATAATCCTTAATCAGTTCCAACCATCTTCTTTGGCGCATATTCAGCTCCTTTTGTGTGAAAATATACTTTAAACTTTTATGATCAGTATAAATATCACACCTTTCACCATAAAGGTAATGCCTCCAAATCTTTAATGCAAAGATTACCGCAGCCAACTCCAAATCATGTGTTGGGTAATTTTGTTCATGGATTTTCAACTGTCGTGAGGCATAAGCTATCACCATATCATTTTGCATAAGAACACACCCCAATCCCTTCTTGGATGCATCACTGTAGATCACAAACCTTTCTCCACTACAAGGCAGTGTGAGCACAGGTGCACTGGATAACCTTCTTTTCAACTCCTTGAAATTCTCTTCACATTCCTCTGTCCAGACAAACTTAACTCCTTTCCGAGTCAACTTGGTGAGTGGATTAGATAATCGTGAAAAATCTTTTACAAAACGTCGATAATATCCAGCCAAACCAAGAAAACTTCGGATCTCAGTTACTGTTGTTGGTCTTGACCATCTTTCGATAACCTCTGTTTTTGCTGGATCCACAGATATCCCCTCTTTTGAGATTATATGACCCAAAAATGCAACTTTTTGAAGCCAAAATTCACACTTGGTAAATTTGGCATAAAGCTTCTCTTTTCTCAGGGTCTTCAATATAATTCTCAAGTGATCTTCATGCCCTTCCTTGCTCTTTGAATAGACAAGAATATCGTCTATAAAGACTACCACAAATTGATCAAGATAGTCTCTAAAGACTCTATTCATTAGATCCATGAAGATAGCAGGGGCATTAGTAAGACCAAATGGCATCACTATAAATTCATAGTGTCCATACCTTGTACGGAAAGCTGTCTTTGGTATATCCTCCCTGTTGACCCTTAATTGATGATACCCTGAACGAAGATCAATCTTGGAAAAGTATTGAGCTCCGCGTAGTTGGTCAAATAAGTCATCAATGCGTGGGAGAGGATATTTGTTCTTGATAGTGATCTTGTTAAGTTCTCGATAATCAATGCAGAGTCTCATTGATCCATCTTTCTTCTTAACAAATAGAACAGGTGCTCCCCAAGGTGACGCACTAGGGCGTATGAATCCCTTATCAAGATTCTCTTGGAGTTGCTTCTTCAATTCCTGCAACTCAATTGGGGCCATTCTATAAGGTGTCTTTGAAATAGGCAAAGCACCCGGTACGAGTTCTATTGAAAACTCAACTTCACGATTTGGTGGAAGACCCGGCAATTCCTCCGGAAAGACATCATCAAACTCCCGTACAATGGGCATATTCTTAATCGTGAGTTTCTCACCAACCATTTTAGATAAATAACCTTCATTTAGTGGAATCAATACCCATAAGATGGAAGAAATTTCCACTGGAAGGTTATGTTCATCCTTGCATTGATAGACGATCGTAGGTTGATCTGGAATATGAAATGTGACTTCCCTTCTTTGACAATTGATATGAGCTCCATGTAGAGAAAGCCAATCCATGCCAAGAATCACATCAAATTCCACTAAAGGAAGGATCACAAGATTTGCAGGAAGCACTTTCCCACAAACTTCGATCGGAGAAGAATTATAAACTTTTGATGCGATTGATGTGCCATTAGGTGTTGTCACAGCTAACTCAACATCTAATTGTTGAGGTAGTACGGTGATACCCTTAGAAAAGTCTTCAGAAATAAAAGAGTGGGTGGATCCAGAATCAAATAAAACATTTGCTACTTTAGAGTGGATGGTAAGTGTACCTTTCACCACATCGTTATCGTACTCCACATCACTGATAGAAATTGCATGTGACTTTCCTTTGTATTTAGCCTTAAGAGTTTGTTGACGTCGACCATCATCATCAACCCTTGGATTTGGGCATTGATTGGCATAATGCCCCATCTCCTTGCACTTGAAACATTGAAGTGTAGCAGGTTCATTCTGTGTATCCCTTCCTTTGTTTGCATCATTAGACATCTTCTTCCCATTATCACGGCATTCAAATGCCCGATGACCTTCCTTTCCACATTTAAAACATTTACTTGTCCCTTTAAGACAACTCCCTCCATGTTTCTTTCCACACTTTGAGCATAAGGGAAAGTTCATCTTCTTTTCCGTGTGCTCTTTAGATTTTTCTTTGAATTCCATCTTCCTCTTCTTATCAAACCCATGTGACTGATGGGTTACTCCAATCTCCATCTCGACTTTGAGAGCACATCGAACGATTTCTTCGTAGCTATTGAAGTCCCTTATGGCTAACGCCCTTCGAAGACTTGGTTTTAAGCCACTAAAGAATCGATCGATCTTACTCTCAGGTTGGATAATAATACCAGAAGCGTACCTTGCAAGTCTTGTAAAATTTGCTTCATAGGTACTAACAGATTCATCATCCCTTTGCTTCAGTTCAAGGAACTCTTTCTCCATCTTTGTTCGGAGAATACGAGGGAAGTACTTATTGAAAAATAAGTTCTTGAACTCGTCCCATTCCATAGACTCAATTTCATCCCTTTGCCTCGTATTCTTAACAAGATTCCACCATTGATCCGCATCTCCTTCCAAACGATACACTGCTAGGATGACTTTATCATGCTCAGAACATTGAAGAACTGAAAATATCTTTTCAGTAGTACTAATCCATTGTTCAGCAACTAATGGATCAGTAGACCCGCTGAAAGATGGTGGACGCTGCCTCATGAAGGATTCAACAGAATGTTGCTCCCTTCTTTGTTTGTTTGGAAATCCTGCATGATTCATAGCTTGAGAAAGTTGTGTGAGCATGGCTACAAGATTTTGCATTCCAGCTCCCATATCGTTTGGTTGCTCAGGGGGACAATCATTGCATTGCCCATCGCATTCCGCATTAACACGGTTCCTTCGGGTTCCAGCCATTGACTAAAACCAAGAAGAATAGTGTGAGCAACACTAATTATAATAGGAAACCACATAATTCAAGAATAAAATTTTCATGCTTAAGGTCTTATCCTATGTTATTCAAGGCCATTTCTAAAATTGTGTTCTATGCTTAGACTTATCCTTAGGGTTATTACTAAGGCTTTCACATCCTAGTTTCCAAAGGTTGACTATACCTTTCCTCTGATACCAACTGTAGAGACCCGTATCTTGACGTACATGGACATTACATTACTTTTGCGGAATACTTAGTACATAACAAAAACACACACTAAAGGATCGTAATAGTTTAGTGTCTTTGGAAACTCGGAACGTAATCTTCTAATCTTGGTGAAAGATCTTCAATATCTCCCATAAAGATCTTCTCTTTTTTACCTAAAACCTTTATTTATATCCTGGGGAAAAGAAAACATAAAAGGGTGAGCTCAAATGCTCAGTAAGGGTATACAAAAGAAATAAAAATCATATCATATCTTTTTGAAAATCATAACCTGCAAAAGAGATCATAATATCTTAACATGGAACAAATCATAGAAGTGAACAATGAGATCACCATAATCATAACATGAAACTTGAAACTTTGCGGCATGCACACATAATCCTGGAAAATCATTTCTTGTTAGTCATGACTCATTGCCAAGACTATCTTAGTGGACAAAGTCCCTTTCTGAATCGAGTAACCCTCGTTTCAGTCCTGTTTCACTGAACCGGTATAACCTACCATTTCAGCCATGTCTATCTCATGAGATATAAAATCTTTACCCAATGCATTGGAGGGAGATATAGGTCCCACCCATCTTATAATGAATCCTTTCTTATGTGTGCCACATAATCATACATTATCGCATAACCCATGTAATAAAAATGGGATTCTTAAACAACATGACATCATAAAACAATTCATATAAGATAAAGGAATTCATAAAAATGTTTCCATCAAAACATAATCAAATCCATGTAATAATAGGGATAAAAACAGAACCCTTTTATTATCTTAGATGGAAAATAATTTTGATAAACACTTGAACTTCATTCTTGAGGAAAACATTTTTCCTTTCATAACATGTCATAAAACTTTAAAATAAAAGAAGTTGATTAAAAATAAACATGAAAACTTGTAAAGGATTCTTCTTTGAAGTAATGTTTTAAAAATCCATTCATGCCGTATAAGTTAAAAAAAACATTCTTCGTACTTTTGTCGGAAAAGTCAAAAAGTACCTCGTACGGAAAAACGACAAAAGATTCCTTTCATATTCTTTACTAAAAACTCAACTAAGGGTAAAATTGGATTTAAACTATTGCAAGTGGATGGAAACAATATTACATATTGAGGGAACATGGATGTGGATGATAAAATACACCCCAGTAAATACTTACGAATAAACAATCTCGGATAAAAATGAGATTGTGATATTTCCCTTACCTGAGGTCCGACTTGATTTGTAAGGGTCCGAACCTCCTGTATAATGATTTAAATCATGTTATTGACTTATTACAGAATCATATTCATTGTTATGATATCATATATGGTTCACTTATGACATTATATTACCCGTTCTTTTGTAAATTCCATGTTAAAGAAGCGTTTTGGGTAAAATCGTTTCATTTATCGTAGGTGTTTTGACTTGTTGTTCTTGACATCATTATTACTTATATCATGATTTAATTACTTCCAGAATATAAAATATGATTTATATATCATATATATTCAGTATATATATATATATATATAATAGATAGATAAATAAAATGAAAAACACCGTTCATGGAGACGGTAGTCCGTACGTACGCATGAGCGCTGTTTTACTTTCCTTATTGTCTTAAAATGGAAGTAAGTAGATGGCATACATATATATTTATACATAAATCCAGTAGCTTTAAAATGTCATATATTTAATTATTATTTCTTATATATACTTTATAATCATTCTTAAATGGTTAACATGGAGAATGAATCTCATCGCGTCGTGGAGACGGTAGTCCGTACGTACGCACGAGCGATGATATCATTTCTATAAATATTGAATTGAATTGGAGTGGATTATACAATATATCAGAATCAATATGATGTTGTAATAACTATGTATAGTTATTCTTTACACCATTATACCCATCCATGTAAGGTGGTGGTGGAAAATAGATTACACCACGGCGTGGAGACGGTATTCCGTACGTACGCACGCGCGGTGATTTCTTTTTCCGTAGGATGGATAGATGGTGTAATAGGGTTGTTTCATACTTATAATAACATATCATTATATGAGTGATACTGATGTTATTACTTCATAATGAAACAACCTAAGAAGAAGAAGTGGAAGAAGAAATAAAGATGAAAGAATTGGTAACGGTAATTACCTCTTCTTTGAAGTGCCTCTTTGAGACCTCTTCTTAGGGCACTAGAATTGGTCTTTGAGGAAGACCAGAACCTCTAGGATGTTGCTAGGGAAGTGGAGAAGGGATTTTGGCAAGGGTTGGCCGAGCTTGAGTGCTCAAATTGGTGTGAGGAGGAGGGGGAGGAGGTGTCCTTTTATAGGGGAGGAGAGGGGCACCTTAGGAATATCTCAAAATATTATTTTATATTAAAGTCAAAATCGGTTTATAATGGTTCCAAAGGGTCTTATTTCGAAGCTAAAGTGGGGATGAGTCGAAATACTATCAACCAATAGAATTTAGACAAGTTTAGGATATTATTTTAACCTTATCAATTAGATTTAACTCTATGTTAAATAATTTAACTTTTACCGTGTCTTTTTGTTTTCTTTCACTATATGGTTAATAAACTTACTATAACATGCCAAACGAACCCCAAATTGTATATTATTAATACATATATCCTTATTTAAGTCATTTGGCCGAACCTTAGATATTTAGGAATAAAATAACAATTAATAATATAATATTTGATTTAAAAACTATTTTGTGTCAATTTTGACACTATTTGATATATGATTTTTGTGAAAGTCATAACAGAATTATATGTTCGAACCAAGCTGATTAAATAAACACTAATATATCATAGTAACCTATAAAATTAGTGGAATTCATAAAAAGTCTTAAATTACATTTATTTTGGTATTTATATTATCAATTATGTCAATATTTCATTAATAAGATAATTACTGCATCATTTTTGTGTCATAAATAAATTATATTATTTGATGTCTAAAAATTACAAATAAAATACCCTCATGTAGGAAATCTTTCTATCTTTCTAATGAATATTTATAGTCGAATTTATCTTATGTATAACCCCATATTAAAAATGATTTACTTATTAAACTTTGATTTTAACTATTTTAACCCTTCTTTAAATAAATTAATAATAAATGTCCTAATCTAATCCAAGTGGGCCTAAATGGTCATATTTTATTCCTAAGTTTGTTTTTGGTCGAATTACACTTGTCCAATAGAATTAGGACATGTGTTAGGGTAATATTAATATCATATTTACCCTTAATTACCCTATTTACTATTAACCGCGGTAAAAATCGTAAAAAGTTACTATTCACCAAAAAAATTATTTTCATCTCATTGAACCACATTTTAGTCCTTGATATTAACCGTGTCTCTCGGATTTTTGAAATTCCATTCACAGAAGCGGTAAAATTAAGTTTTATGCAAAATTCAGTTTTTAACCTACCACTTAGTGGTTTCACTATTCATCAAAAATTGAAAGTTTTCAGAAAAATACCAAAATTTCACCCTAGGCTAATTTCGATATTCTGAGTCCAAAAATGAAGTCCATTTTGAAAAATAAAATTTATAAAATTTCAAAAAGTGGTTATTACTATTCATAACGGCTAGTTTTAATAGCATATTGTTGTTTAGTGAAACTCGGTATTGCGTACGACGCAAGCTATCGAGGAAGGTCGCGATTGCGTGTAAAGCAAGCCAAGAAAGTGTTGTGTAGAAAAAGATTCCTTTGATGATTTATATAACATAAAAGTCTCGGGTGTTACACTTACTTATTACTTTTAATAAATCACATGAGTTCTTATTCCCACATTTTTTGGAAAATTAAAGGATGAATATTTTTCTCCACTCCATGTAAAAAACCACAATATATTATATGGAGATCTAAATTCATTTTATTATAACTTGAACTATGAGGGTTTCCAGCTTTCATTTCCACATTTATTTCCCATCGAAAAATTTCTTCACAGATTCCAAACTCTCTTATGAATACTGACTTTATAAGACTTTGTTCCGAACTACTATATAATATATAAATTTTTTTATGAGGTTGGTAATTCAATAGGAATCACTCCATGAAATTATTTTTAAATTTTACTCATTCTTAGTAATAGGCTCGTCATCCTTCAGATTTATCTCATGGAAGTCATTATCCATTTTTATATTTAAAAATGATTCATGTATATTATGAATAATATTAAATTTAACTCAACCCATTCCATTGATTAAATATCCTCATATTACCCATATTATTAATTATGTACCACTATTTATCTACTTCACCTCGAATATAATAAAAACCAAGGACAACATTTTCATATCTAGGCACTGAATAATGGAAAATATATTTTCCAACACATTGATCCAATGATCCAAAACCATTGGATTAGAATACCCATGGATGGATTGTGGATTTTGTCTCATAAAATATTAAACAACATATTCCTACATCCTTTGTTCATTTATAAGTTCAACATGATCCATGGTTTCACCCGCATCTTAACAGTGTTGAGTGAGAATAGTGCTATGATATTGCATCCCAATATCTAATCCATTAGGTTTATTATATAGACCCACAAATTTAATTAATAGATATTATATCTTAATATATAGATATTCATTAAATAATATAACAATCCAGACCAAAATCATATTGGTCCAATTACTTTAGAATCATGGACACATAAATATTTCACCCATAAATGATCTTTATAATCTACCACTAATTACTTTATAATTGAAACAAATTCTTCGACATATTATTTTAAAAATTGTTCGTCATAACATAGTGAAAGGAAAAATAAGAATGGACAGTCTTAGATTACCAGTAAGGGTAAGAAATGAATATTTTAATGATCACATAATCATATCATGAGCATACATGTTTTAAAACATGAGTTTGAAATTTTAAATCCACACCCGACATATCATAGATCATAATCCTAATTCATTACATAAATATATGACGTTCATAATAAAATAATGATAAAATAATAAAATAACATGATCCGTAGGTTCATTAAGTTGGAATATTAATGGAATTGTTAAATCCAATAATCTTATAACTTTGTGAAAAAGTATAAATTGAAATAGGTTCAATCATTATGTTAAGGGAATGATATCAGGCCCTTGAATAAACTTTTGAAAATAATACATGGCCCACAAAAAAATTATGGAGATAAAATATAGGTATACATTTAAACTTATGGATATGAAAATCAGATCCGAACACAATCTTATAGACCTAAAAACTAGTTACATGCAGAAAATTGTGAACATGAAATTAGGTTCACACATAACATATCTAACTCATGAGTGGTCTATATTTACCCAAGTACTTCCAGGTAGATTTCAGTACCATACATAAAATAATAAAAATCATACAGATGTATTCCAAAATAAAAAAAACATTCATCACATCATAACCACTGAAAAGAAATGGTTCAAAAAAATTTATTAATTGCATTTTCCATGAAAAAGAACATGTTTAAAAAAATTCTTGTCATAAAAAACTAAACCATAAAAATAAATAATAATTTTTTTATGATTGGATCATAACACTAATAAGTATTTTGTAACATCACAGGATGTAATATTAAAGGGTAAATGATTTTAATGATCACTTTGACCATTTTGGGAGAAAAATATCCCTCTTATTTTGAAATCAATTCGTTAAATTATAATAATTTAAAAATATTACCTAATAATATAATTCTATAATGAGCATTGATACTTTAAAAAAATAAAAAAATAATTGATTTTTCATTTTGGATATAAATTTTATTTATTCCATATAAGTTAAAAAACATTCCTTTTACACTTCTGTAAAAAAATCATAATGTATCTCTTTCAGCGAATGACAAGAATATTCCTTTTAAAAAATTGTATAAAAAAATGGGTAAAAATTCCTTTAAGAAATCATAGGAGAATATTTAAAACATTAATTAATATATTTTAGTAAAACATTGATATGGAATAATTTTTTTATTTAAGAATGAATAAAGTTGATTTTCATTCAAAACACATTTTCAATATCTTCACTAGTTAAGATGTGGAAAATGAAAGGAAACATGTATTCTCAAGAAATAACTTTAGGATAAGAAAATTCATGAGTTTCATGATTGGTATATCAATATATTTCTTCATTATATATTAACCATAAATAAACCCCACAAATATTGAGATTGTAACACAAACCTTTACCACATTGGTAACATTTGAATCATAATACCCATGAAAGAAGGAATATTATATGGATCTACATATCCCATAATTTTCATGAGGATAAAAATAAAATACATTCATGTTATTTAAAAACACCACACAAAAGAAATAGGTGGTTTATAAGGTATGTTCTCTACAAAAATGAAAGGGAGATTAAAATCTGTTACCTAGAGACTTACTTTTTTTGAATGTTTTATAACCTCCTCTATAAAAAAATTTGATTTATTAAAATTGAATATAATAATTATTTACAAGATAATTATATAAATCTATTAATTATATATGTTGTGAAGAACCCATAACTATATAAAATGAAAAATGAATAAACCATTCATATAGATGGTATGTCGTACGTATTCAGGACCACTATTATTTTTTTTGATGGATGGAATAAAAGAATGTTAAAAAATAATTAAAAATTAATGAATTATTAGTATATAATATTCATAATATATATTCCCCAATTCAATCCCTATTAACATCTAGTTTAATTTTAAATGAAAAAAATCAAATCATTTGGTAGAGGTGGTAGTCTATACGTACACGTTATCAATGTTATTATTTTCCAATGGTTTCAAAGGTAACAAGTTCGATAGGAAATTACCAATATAAAAGCAAAATTATTTCATAGATATCATATTTAACTAAAAACGTCATATTAATCATCTTGAAAAGTAGGTAATGAAAAATAAATTGTATCACTATGTAGAGATGATAATCCTTATATATATGAACGAGTGATACTTTCACTTCTAAATTAACGACAAAGAGGGTGGATAATGGTTGTTTAACAATAATAATTACATTTATTTATATTAATAAAAATGAAGTTATTAATTTATATAGAATATAGCAGATTTATAGGAGGTAAAAGAATAATTAAAAAGAAAGTGATTGGTTATGTTAATTACCCGTTCCTTGAAACAACTCCTTTAGATATATTTTTAATGATTCTAGAGTTTTTATTTTGGGAGGAACATAACCTCTATAATGTGTATAATTAATTTTTTAAAGAATTTTTTTATTAGATAGTCTAGATATAATACCCCAAGTGTAGTGATAAAGAGAAATTATGGGGTCCCTTTTATAATTATAAGGAGTGGCACTATTAGATTTTCTTAAAATATTAAAATAAAATAAAAGTTTTCTGATGTCTAAATGAATCCAAATTGATAATTTTAGTAGTTAATATGAGTATGAGTCGATGTAATCTCATCAAATGAAATTTGTACATCTTTGGATAACATATTTACCCATATATTTTTTTAACCCTTCGTCAACCCTATTTATAATTAACAATACATGTTAGTTTTATGAAAATTATGGGAAAGCGATGTTACTTTAAAATGAAAAAAGACACATAAACAGACCAAGGTTATTGTTTAAAACAATATGATTTTTTGGACTGAATATTATATTTTTATGAGTTTTAAATCATTTAATATATAATTATTTATTATAAAATATCATTAATGTCATTTTTAATACTACTCATTTAATTTGACATTGGTTAAATCATTAAAAATGTGGAATTAAAATAAAATGGTTAAAAACCTATCCAATATCTCACATGAAACAAGAAAATTCAAGTGATACATTAAATAATTAATATTGGATCACTTTTAATATGTTTTAATATCAATTAATTTTTTTGGTTTATTATATTATTAGTGAAATAAACTTGATCAGGTATTTAATATAATTAAATAATTTCTAAAAATCAGTAATAAATTAATATTATAATTTTTTTTAGATTAATCTAAAATTAGAAAACTTTATTCATTAATTAATTGTTTTTTTCCATATTTGGACAAAAAAAGATATTTTAAACAAAGAGATTGTAAATTTGTTTCTTTCATTGCGTTATTTATTAAATATGTCATTTTCATTGAAAAATTTCCATTAAAAATAACAATTAAATAATTAAATGATATGGGTATAATTAAATTTATTAGGTACTAGATATGATGAAACACCATTACTTTAACAATTAGTTTTAACTAATATTAACCCGAGTAACCCTTTATTGTGGTGATTTATTTTGATAATAGTTATTATTCACAATTCCAAAAACTAAAAAGGAAATGTTTTAAAAATATGAACCTTATAATTAAAAATATAGAATACATTAAATCCAACTCAATAACTAAAAGTTTAAGAAGTTAATTTTAAAATATGTGTAGAAAATTTGATTAAACCTCTTTATAAAAAATACTCGATTTTCTTCTTCTGAAAATGTCGTTTTATTTGTGAAAATTTTTTCATAAAAAATTTAATAATAAATTTTTTTAACGTTAAACGCATTAGGTATTAATAATATAAGTGAAGTAATTTTACTTTTCAACCATTTTAATATAAAATTATACTTTTAAAAGGATTGAAAGAAAAATATAATTTTCCATAAAAATGAAATAAATATCATTTTTGAAGAAGACTTATTTATGTATCAAAAAATAACTTTAATGAAAATTGATTACTCATTTCCTAAGAATTAATAAATTATCTGCTTTTTATATATTTTTTAATTTAGTTAATAATACATATACTCACCAATTTAACTTCTTGGTTATAATGACCATATTAAAATAATAATATGTTGGGGTTCATTAAGGCTTTATGTTGATTCCCTTACATGATATCCAACATTGTGTTATATTAAAATATCAAGGTGTAAGAGAAAATATGATAAATATTAAAAACATACACTCAAAAAATGAATTATCACCTAACGTGTAACTATCAGTGCACACTTTTTCTATTTTATAATCTAATAGAAATAATTCAATATTATGTTTATATGATCAATCATTATTAATAATATATAATGAATTATAATAACAATGGATGAATTTTATATAAAAATAATCTAGTATATAATCATTTAAAATTTTTCATTCAATGTTTTTTCTTCTCCTTTTACTTTCTATATGAGATGACCACCAAGAATAGATATGTTTATTCAGATGAAAAAATGACTTTTTTAATTTTCAAATTTAATTACATCAGAAGATGAATTAATAACTATTAACTCTTTCTACATGATACATTTTTGATGTATTAATGTTTTGTTTAGAATTGGACTTCCATGGAAAAATCAATCCCTCAGCGCCTCCTTACTTCTAATAACATTCTTATCATACTTCATAATGGAATTATTTTAAGGTGGATCATCCATTTTCACAACCACTAGGGTATTGAAAACATCAGAATGAAAAATGATTACAAAATGGTTTGAAAACTTATTTATCGACACAAGTAGGTTTCCATTTATATTTAGAAAAATTTCCACCAATATCAAAAGAATCAAGTGCACACATTCTGACTAAATTATAAATTCCTCATTAAAACTAAAATAAACTTTTACTCAAATCGTCTACCTCCATATAAGATAAAGGAGTATCAAAAACATCCTAACCCCATGATGATATAACATATCCTACAAAATCAATAAAGTATAGTTATATACATACTGGGAATTAAATAATGATATTTATATTCAGGAAATAATAGAATCTCTATGTGGAGGTGATCTAATTTTTATTAAAGTGTACGAGATGTTATGATTATTAGTCTCATAAACCTTAGTTGATGAATCATCGACATCATTATCATCATGTCTATTCAATAAATAAACTCCCATTGAATGAGTGAAATGGGAAATTGATAAATCACTAAATCCTTTATCAAATCACAATCCTACATATTGGTTATCCATATAATCAGCCCCCTTCTTAGTTTTCTCCTGCCACCACTTCACCACCATTTTCCACGTCCACTTCCTATTATTCTCCAGAAATAAATTTCACATAATATTACTATAGAACTTATACATTATCAAACTTCACTTCCAAATTTCTAAAAAACCCATCAGGTGAAAAAAGGATCTTTTATGCATTTTGGAGAGTTTGGATAAAAAAATTGGAATTAAATCATAAAACATCTCATTATCTCAAACAAAGTATATTCTATAGTGATTCTATTTTAGTCTTATATGTATTCACTTTCTCTGGTTAAAAATTTCCCTTTTATGGATTATGTATTAACTTTAAATTCTTATTATTTTATTAAATTCCAATGTAAGGGACCCCATGGATTCAAAATATTATTTATAGGTGTGGTTTATTATTTCACCATTATCCTTTGATGTTATAACATTATTATTTTCATGAAAATTAAAAAATAAAATAGAGATCCATTAATAAATACGGATAATAAATTCCAATTTTGAAAAGCCTCTTCATGTCATGGTCTTATATGTTTTTCAAAAAATAGATTTATAAATCTTAAGATATTTGTAAATTTTTGAAGTTGATGAACATACCATTAATTTGTCTTAGGGTATTTACTGATATTTTTATGAATCCAAAGGAGTAGGTATCATCATTAAGGATATCATATTGAAAATATTGTGAATAAAAATCCATCATTTAAAAAAAATATTTCATATATATAAGGGTAGTTATGGGGTGGTTCAAATTCATTCAATTTAGTTTCAAAATCCCAAAAAAATGAAATTAATAAGGGATTTTGAAATAAAATGGGATCTTATTAATTTTAAATAGATAAATAATAAATATTATAATATTAAATGAAAATAAAAAAATTTAGGATTAAGTATATAAATACTCACAACTAGTTCACAATTAAGTCGTGATAATATCTACGATAAGTTTGTAGACATCATGTAGGGGTCAATGGAAAATAATGGATATTCATTGTATGTCTAAGTTACATTTATTAGAATTAATAATAAGTTTATTTATTATTCATAATAACTATAACTCAATATCCATTAATATTGAATTGATTGTAATGTTATCTTTCACAATTTGTGATTAAAAAAATTGTTGTAAAGTTATGCTCAATAAATATTAGAAATATTGTTTACAAACATAAAATATGAATAATGAAAATAAATTAATTTCATTAATTAATAAGATATCATAAATAAATTATTTAAAAAACAAATAAAGAATATCTATGCATAACAAATATTTGTACGATATAGTAAATTATCTTTATTTTTCAATTTTTTATATAATTCTAGACAATTAACATTAAATACCTATGAATCGGAAAGTGACTTCTATTTTTTATAATGATCCTTCAAATAGTGTTGTTTTATCTCATTCCATTTCATGATGGAATATTAAGAACATTCCTAGAGTTTTTAGTATAATATAGATTATCTAATTTTATTGGTTCTTCATGGAATTTAAATCAATAACAAGAAAACAGTTTTGTTCATAAATTTTTTTTATAAATAATTCCTTAAAATTGAAAAATACAGTGGTTCTACTTCTATAAAATATACCAAATAAACTAATCTATGAATAAAAAAAATCTAATTAATTGAATTTAAATTAAAATATTCCAGGTTTTACTATATAATTGAGTTATTTAAAAATTATTTTGACTACACATAAGTGATATTACACGAGGATTTCTTGAAATATTGAACATTTAAAAAAATATCTAGCTAATTACAAATAAGGTACACGAGTCTCTCAATCCATACAATATAAATATTCTATCAAATTGTTTCTTAGTTTCATCCATGTTTATTTGTTTTTGAGTTTTCAATGAGCTATAATTTTTATTTGTATTATATGTGGAAAAATCATGATGTTGGCCACTAGCTCCATATTTATATAGTCTCTTATGGGAAACATTGCGTTATTTAGAAAACAAATCTTTATAATACCATAATGAAATTATAGATTCAGACTCTATATCATGATATATATAATTATATAAGTGTTGAAATATCATAAAAACTATCTAAATGTAAATAAAACAAAATAGATTAAAAACACCATGGTAAATATACCATAACTAAATAATACTGAAACTAAACACAAGATATATAACATCCAATTTTTTTGGGGAATATGTTTTATAAATTTTCACTAAAAATTTGAATACCTATATATAAAATTTACTTCAATTTATTTCTCTTAATATATCTTTAGTTTTAATCTAAACACATATTTATCCCTTAATGAATTTACATTATCAAATATATGTTTTTATAAAAAAATATTAATTCATGTACCAAATAATACCATAAATCAGTAGTGGAAACTTATATAAAAAGTCACTATTTAATTTTTTCATCATTAAATATATCATACGATGTATAAATATATTATATATGATTAAAAATATCATAATAGTACACATGTAAATAAAATAGTTGGAATTTTAAATTTTTGTATGTTATGGCCGTATAGATATATAGCAACAACATACAATAATATTGTAGTGCCCCAGCCCATATTGACCACTGAAGGTAGGGGTGAATCCATGGTTTACTTTTTTTAAAAAAATTCTTTTGAATTAAACCTCTTAAACTTGTTAATATTCTAAATACATTGAGTGATATCTTTCAATATAACATCATATATAGAAATAATCTGTGAGAGTACAACACATGGTATATACATGGTTCTGGATGAAGACATACTCTTTTCTGTGTTGGTCAATACCCCCAAAAATGGATTTTACACTACATAAGAAGGTGATTACATTGAATAATGCATCAATTGATTATTCAACATGTTAGTCAATCTTTAAATTGATCCTGGTTATATTCCCCAGAAACCAAATCATCTACTTTAATTGGTAAGACACCCCAACCATCTTCTCTTCTTCTTCTTATAGACTAGTTAGACACCCCAGACATGAGCCTCTTCTGAAACCAGTTAGTTATTTTTATCACAAGCTCATTGTTGTCATTGTTCTTGATCAAAATAATAATAAGATCTCTATTTTATTAGTGTTTCTACTACCACAAACGAAATATATCTTCCTCAAAGAGTATACTAAATCGATTATAATCTTGTACTGATTCAATATCTTTATCAGATTCTAGAATCATGTCTATTGTTATTGAAAATCATTCACACCAGATCTTGAATGATCTAATTATTCTTATTGTAATAAAATATCATAGCTGATTTTATTCTCCTGCAATTATATTTTAGATTTAATATCTTCAACATAGGATCTTCAGGGATGACTATCTCTTTCTCAAATTACAATTTAGGAAAAAAATCCTTTTTTAATTTGATGAAGTAATAGCCTAAACAAATGTGAGCAGGTGATTGAAAAAATTTCTTCAAAATTATTTTATGAAAGATAGAACTTACAGAACTCATAATAATCTTTCTGCTGAATCTCAACTCAAATACATCATGAAATCCTATGAATTTTATGGAATTTTCATTTACTTCTCTAATTTATAAACTTCAGATAATATGCTAAATTGATCATGTACATGTAAAATGATAATATCATGACATGTATGATATGTCGTGAAATTTTGGTGCAATTCTTTGATAATTTTAATTATGACACTTAGCTAATATTTAACATTAGTTTTCTGTTCGATGTATATTCTTCAAATGTCATGTAAAATTGTTCTTATGATCAGAAAATAATCATATCATTGTATATATTATTAGTCACATACTGATGGATGAATTTATTTATTCTTAGAGAACTGATTCTTGCACAATATAACACTTCACTTTTATATTCATAGTAAATTCTTCAAATAATATGCTAAATTGTTCTTATGATCTTAAAATGATCATTTCATAGAAGATATTATAAGTCACATATAGTTAGTTGAATTTATTTATGCTTAGTGAGGAGATTCTTGTATCGTAGAGCTGTTCCCATTGATATTCACTGTGTAATATTAAAAAAATATGCTGAATTGATATTATGATGATAAAATGATCATAGAATAGCATATATGAAATGTAGCATAATTTTGGTCCACATGCATAATAATTAGAGAACTGATTCTCTTATTGTATCACACATCACTTTTCTATTTACTATGTATTCTTAAAACTATATGAAAAATAGTTCATATGATCATGAAATGACCATAACACATCATATATGAAATGTTGTTTCCTATTGGAAAACTTCATTTATAATTACAGAACTGATAATTGAATATGAATTTTTTTTAAGTTCACATATAACTTCCTCTCCATATCACATATCGTAGTACCTCTCTATGAATAGTAATTTATATAGAATTTTATCCTTTGGTAAAATAAAATGTTTCTTGCAAAACTCAAATGGTGTAGAATAAGGTCTTTCATTCTGAATGAGAACTTCTCCAAAATTATAAATTTCATTTAGATGAGTCTTAACTAGGTATTTATAATAAATAATAGAGTGGTTATCGAAGCAATTTATAGAATGATAATACTAAGAATGTGCATTACATTTTAATGTGGTTAATCACTACATATCATCTTGGAAACACTTCATATACAATCTACTATTCTCAAAAAACCATCACTAAAAACTACATGGAAACCCGCAAGTAAATCTTCATCCACGAACCACTATCCAAGAAGCATTATCTCCATTAACTACTTAGCAACCCATGTTTTACTTTTCATCTTCAAACCACGATCCACGAAACATAATCACTATGAATGGCATAGAAACCCACAAAAAACTTTGCATCTATTATTTTTTTGATCTTCTGTGAATTCAACTGCATCAAATATGAACTCAACTAACTTATCCACAAGGCTATTTGCAAAAGTAATTCTTAGAGCATTGGAATTAAGAATAAAAAGTCTCAAAGAAAATATTTTTAGTGTTTCATGTCACTTATCCCTAAATTTTAGCAATTAAAATACCATTCGGTATTCTTATCAACCATATATTTCACATATAGTATACTAAATTATTCCATTTCACATATCATGATTATAGCATAAAATATATATCTAATATAATAATGTGGAAAGACTTTATTGATGTTTATAATACTGTGCATGGGAATATCAATTGTTTTCTATCAACCTTCTTTAATTTTCTTCTAAATATACCTCAAATAGTTTCTATACACAAAAATTGAATATAGAATAGTATATATGTCAAATAGATTACTATGGAATCACTTTTTCATTATCTATCATACTATACATGGTCATATCAATTGTATTCAATAATCCTAATTTTTTTCCCACTAAACTTGCATCAAATAGTATTAAAAATTATTTCAATTTACATCACATGAATATACCATATCATATATGTCAAATAGTATACTTTAGATTCAATTTATTGATGTTTAGAGAACTGTTTCATTTTTATTTTCAAACCTAAAACCCACATTTTAATGGAAGCCTCATCCAAAAAATAAACTTCAAAAAAATACACTTATAGTTTGTGGAAATCCTATCTTATCTGATTTTCATAATTCCAATTAGGTTTGTATGATCTCTCATGGAACTTGAAATCATAGAAAATAATTTTGAAGGATAACCCATCATTAATAATAGATGCAATATATATATGGACATTACCGGGAATTCAAATAAAATCTTCATGAAAATGAATATTTTCATGACATTCAGTATTTTTCAATGTTTCAAACCTTGTGTGACTATTGGTATGAGTCATATAGATTTAATATCTGTTCAATAATAATAAAAATTTATTCTCATTCATGCTTAATATATATATATATATATATATATTTAATTTCATCCTTCTTTAATTATTATTCTTCACATCATGAATATAAAAAATTTCATGGTATTCTACTAGTTTTGGACAATGTTCCTTCACCATAAACCCTTGTTTTGAATTCCTTTTATGTTCCTGAAAATGAACTTAACAATTAATAGGTATAATTTTTCAAACATGACATCCAATCCCATAAATTGATTACATAACAATTCTTTAGGAATCACCTCTTCAAGAATCCTACACTCCCTATATATGTCTTCTATATAAATTTAATTAATGTTATACTGAAAACAAAGAAAACATTCATTCATCAATAATGAAATTTTGACCTTCAATATCTCCCTTTTTATTTATTGTGGATAATTATTCACTTTATCAAGACAATATTGCATCCACCTTACTGACAATAAATGATAAAGGTAAGTGGTGGATCTTCAGGTCTCATCATTTTCCTAAAAATATGATATTATCCATTATATAAAAATTTGTTGATCGCCTATAAGAGAGGGATGATTACACATTATTCTCTTAAAAATATCCTTTATTTAATCAAATCTATATCTACTTGGGTTAACCCTATATAGAAAAAAGTTAGATGCAACCAAGGTTTCCAAAGATCTAAATAAATACCATGCTTGTGAAATCATGCTCAGAAGTTATCAACTATAGTTATATGGATTTTAAATAATAAAATTCATCAATGAAATACTACATCATCCACATTCTTCAAAAAACATATTAGAAAATTCAGGTTCAAAAGTTACAGCTCTGTTTTTCCTTATCATGGCATCAATCATATACTCCTGGTTAATTGATATAATTAATATAATTAAGAATGAGGGATGAAATTGTGATTATAATACCTCCAATTAAAATTTTATAATGTTATTTAAAATTTCCAAATTCACTATGTAGTGAATATCTATGAGATTCATCGCATTATTGACCCCCTCAAGGGATATACTGTATTTTTCCATTTTATGGAAGTCAGTAAACTCCATGATGTATAATCTCATCATGAAATCCAAAAGTGATAGTATCAAACAAAAAATTAATTTACCTACTTTTTTATTTCAAAAAAACTTAAATATATAAGGGAATTGGGAGGGGTTTTTGGTTCCTCAATGCGAACAACAAGGTTGAGAGAGTTTTATGAACCAAGTTGCTCTACATTCTATAGTCTTTATGCTTCCACATTTTATTTTCAAACATGATTTATCCTTTGGTAACCTATATGTTATCAAACCAATAAATAATTGTGTATTATGGTTTTTCTTTACCTAACATGTCATATTAATCTTCTAATTCAAGGTTTATTATCGTCCCGAATTATTCTTGTGCTGTAAATGTGGTTTACAATCCTATTGCATTTTATCCATCTTTATTGAATATCTCACACAAATCATTATCAAAACATTATTTGTCCACTAAATGAATCCTCTCATGAAATTCACTATCTTCATGAACAATCTTCATTTAACATTTAGCATGATGTCTTTTTTATTCTTCTTCTAAAGTTTTCACTTTCTCAAAATTAGTTGAAAAAACAAAAACATATCTAGGAATGTTGATAGCTTGTTTGGAGTTTCCATATGGATTTACATGAGGTCCATTATTCATGTATTTTTTATGATATGTAGAACTCATATTTATTTTCCTATAATTGTGTTGTTTTTTATATTTCTTCAGAATTTATTCCAAGGACGAATTTTCCTGAAACTTCATGGGACAAATATTTTTTACTCCATTCTCTATATTTCTACAAAAGGTTTTCACTTATTTTTCATGTGGTCCATAATTTATTGATAAATGATGATATGTAAATGTATCAATTTTTTTAGAACCATTATTTCAAACATTACATAACTAACCAAGATGTTCAAATTTTTTTGAACATAACAAATATTTATTAGTACGCGAATGCTGTTGCATATTATTCTCTAGAATTATTCCTCCCGGAATTAGATTATTTTTTCTTTAGAATTTAATGTATTGTAGAAAAATACCAAAATTTGTTTCAAAAATAACATTGAATCACAAACCATAAAATTATTTAATTTTATATATGTGGTCTAAAATTTCCAGAATAATTTTTTAGGGTATTTTCACCCCCTGTTGGGAATCCTATTGTGAACCAACATGTATACATTTTCTACCCACCACTGATGTGGTGCTAGACTCTCCTCCATTTAATATCATACCTTCTTGTATAGAGTATTTGTACTAACCTAAAACTATTGAAGAAATAAATTATTCAAAATTATTACATTAGGATACAAATAGTACCTCCTTCTTTACTTATTACTTATAAAGATGCTTAGATGATGTAATGATGTTCTCACTATATGATAACGATTCTTTAATAGCAGAATAAATTATGAGAATTGTGTTTTAGTAGATACATTCATCACTTATTGATAATCCTCAACATAAGTGTTTTCAAAATTGGTTAAATTAATTTCAAATTTAAGATATATCAGGCTGAGGCCATTCTTCTAAAATTCATCAAAATCTACTTTATTTTCATAGTCATTTCTCATATTTTCAACACCCAATTCATGAAGTACAACATTATCTTTTAACAATGTGTTATGCTCCATGATCTTCTTGGATATAATATCTAGTTGATCATTCATTACATCAATACACAATTCATAATGTTTTTGAAGTGCATTAATGGATTAATTAGTAACAATATGAAAAGAAACATTCTCAAAGTTATACTTTTGAAATTATTCTTTAGTATGGAAAACATATTTTTCTATTTCTTCCACCAGGTCTGTGAGAGTGACTCACTTTTGTAAATTCATACTCAGTACATCTTTTAATTCACCAACTTCTTCTCATAGTTGTGATTTACCAAAATAGAGTCCCTTGATAGTAAAAAAATAAACCTAACCAATTATTTAAGATCATTATTCAAATGTGATTTGAATTCAAAGTGAAGACCAACAAGTGATTCATTATCCTCACTTATAGAGCATGGTTCAATAGAAGAATCATAATTATAGTAATTACTTGTTGCACTACGATTTCCTTCAGTAAGTGTTATTTCTCTGTTAAATTGTGGGTTCTAATTTAACTTCCTTTCTTCTATTCTACTCATGTTCTTCTAAGTTTTATAGGAAATCAATATACTTAAATTCTCATGTGTAATTTTATTTTTCGATAAAGACCCGTAAATTTCAAGGAAATTTATTTCTTAATTTTCTTTGGTATTTTACAAGAACGCAGTTTCTGACGGCACCTGATTCTGAGGCCCGGTGTGCCCGGAATCATTTTCCGAATTTTGGCTCGGGTATGTTCAGTGAACGGACGAGCGGGTTTTTCTAAATTTTGAACCGGTTCCCGGAATCGAATTCTGAGGGCACCGATGAAATCGCAGCGCCGATATTCTCTTAGAAACACCTCTTCTGGAGTTGCATTTTCTCGGGTGTGGTTTTTAATTTTCGGGCTTAAAGTTAAAAAATAAAATAATTTTGCGACAACTTTATTTTATTTCACTTAAGTAACTTGAAGCCACTTGAAAGCCACTTAATCTGAGTTAAAACGGATAGGGTGCTATCCAGAAATATCCTACCCCCTTGGTAGGATATTTGTGAGGTGGGGCCCGCATGAGCCCCGCCGTTTCTTTCCTCTAAGTTACGCATCCGCGAAAACCCGTCATTATGAAAGTCAATTGACGTGTTTTCTTAAATCCTTAACGCACCATTTAATTGGGCGGTTTATTTCGTGAATTAAATGGGCGGTTTATTTCGTTGAATTAATTCAACGAATTGATGGGTCGTTACTTACCTTTTTTGTTTGTTGGCGTAATTATAAAATAAGACCAACATGTCTTTTTTGGAGGATTACTCGTTGAGAGGTTTTGTCAGAGTTCTTGAGCCTTATTCTCCTTTGCGAAGAACGCGAAGAACGCGAATAACACGAAGAACGCCGGCCTCCGACGAAGAACGCCGAACCCGTGGAAGTCGACGACGTGACGCCGTGTTCCGCGATGCTGACGTTCCCTTCCTGCAACGTTCTTCTACGACGTCTCTTCCTCCGCAACGAATCTTCGATCATCTGTTTGAGGTAAGAGACTTCGGGATTCTCTTAAATCTCCCTTGTGTTTTTTTAATAAAACACGGATTTAATTTTATATAATTAAATTAAATCTGTTGTTTCTTGGTCCGTTGAGTTCGCCGACTCAACGCCGGATTCTACGACGACGCGACGCCCTTCCGCGACGATGCGACGATCCCCTCCTTCCGCGACGAACAAATCCGCGAAGAACGTGCGTACGATGACGACTACGAGGTAGGGGTTGTTGTAAATAATTCCTTTTTCCCATGATCGTTTCTCTTAAAAGTGAAGAACCGGACAATAAGAACAATTTTAATCCATTAAAATTTTTGATTCATGTGTTGGATTATTTCTTCCGTTTCTTATCTCTAACGCGGAGGGTGCGAGCAAAATGAACACGGCCCAACAACCGTCCGCCGTTCATCGTTGTTATTCGGATTTGACGGGCGATGACGGAACGTACCGCAATGGAAATTTGATGATTCCGCAGTGAAGAACGAGTCCCGGGAGGAGCAGCGGCGCAGACGAGAACAGAATCGGACCACCGGAGCGATTCCGGTGGCATGCGGAACACGCAGGTGGCGCCGACAGCCGGGAGCAGCGCCGCTCCGGCGCGCCGCCGGACGAGGCCGCCGCGTCTAAAGCCACGGCGGCGGCGGCCAACGGACCCGCGGCCGCGTGGGTCCGGCACGCGTGGGACACGGCTGAAGCTGCGTCCGGCTGTCCAGGGCGACACCCCGCGGGTGCCGTGGGGTTGTCCCATGGGGGCGGCGGCTCCCCCCCGCGTCGCTTGGGTCGTCCAGGGCGACACCCCGCAGGTGCCGCGGGGGTGTCATGCGGGGGTGTCACACGGGGGCAGCAGCTCCCCCCCGCGTCGCTCGGCCGCTCGGCCGTTCCGGGTCGGGCAGGCCGAGCTAGTCCGGTCCGACCGGCCGACCCAAGGGGGGGTCGGGCCGAGTCGGCCTGGGCCCGGACCCCCCCGTCTTCGGACTGTTTCGGTCAAATGCATGTAACTTGAGCTACGGGCCTCCAAATGACTCGCCGTCAGTGGAAACATGATCCTTGGATCGAGATGGTCGTTTAGGTATATCGCACTCAAGGTTTGAGAATACTTTGGGTTCGTCCGGGTTGGTTCGTACACGAAACTAACCGGGCCCTCAGAGCGGAAACGCTCATATCTTGAGCTACGGATGTCCGATTGACATGCCGTCGACTTTGTTGAATTCCTCTAAGTGAGACGGATCTTTTGGCATACTCCGCCCGAGGCATGGACGCAGGTGGAGTACGGTCGGGTTGGTTTTTCCTTAAAAACCGACCGGGCCCCTGGAACGAAAAAGCCAATAACTCTCAGACCGGGCGTCCGATTGATGCGCCGTCTGCGACGTTGAGTTCCTGTTGACGATACAGAACTTTTGGATGCATCAACTTTGGATTTTGTGTCAGTTGATGTATCAGCCTCTCGGCTCGTGGAGCGGACCCTCCCGAACGAGCTTGCTTTGTGCGGAACCCTAGAGCTGGCTGCGACTGCTACTTCGACAGCAACGACCGTGCATAGATCCTCAGTGGACTGCGGCGACGACTGTGCAGAGATCCTTAGTGGACTGCGGCGAAGACTGTGCAGAGATCCTCAGTGGACTGCGATGATGACTCTGCAGAGATCCTCAGTGGACTGCGACGACTACAGCACTCAGCGATCCTACGTGGATCAGTGCTACAGGTCCTGTGTGGGCCCGATCCTATGTGGGTTAGCACTCAGCGGTTCTGTGTGAGCCAGCGCCTACAGGTCCTGTGTGGGCCCGATCTTGTGTGGGTATTTGCGGGGGTTAGTTACCTATCGATCCTTTGTGGGTCCGACGACTTAGATGGATCAGTGATCATCTTATCGTCATTCGAAGAAGTATACCTGTGTGAGCTGAATCTTGTGTTACTCTCCTTTGTGGATTGTGTTGAGCTATCCTGTGTGGATTTACTGTTTACTCTCCTTTGTGGATTGTGTTGAGCTATCCTGTGTGGATTTACTGTTTTCTCTCCTTTGTGGATTGTGTTGAGCTATCCTGTGTGGGTATACGTTTTTCTTTCCTGTGTGGACTGGGTTGTTCTTGGGCTCGGACATTGGAGCCAAACGGGAATTGATGACTTAGGTATATTTATGGGCATATACCTAAGCAGTGTCAGTTGTTACTTCGTGATTGTATCTTCCCTTTTTGGTTTATCCTTTGTGGATTTCGGGAGACCTTCAGGGGTCTTGGGGTCCCTACTGAGTAGCTTATACTCACCCCTGCACGAGCTATGCCTGCACTACGTTGTGTTGGTTGCAGACGACGGACAGCGTTGATCGTGGTGGAGGCGTGCGGAGCAGGATGATACCTAGAGGTGGACCACTGGGCGGGACGTAATCGGAGCGGTCAGGTGGATCCGAGGAGCAGTGGAGGCTATCTCTACTCACCCTTCAGTTGGGACTTCTAGAGGACGGCTCGACGCTGCGGCTTTTCCTTTAAGTTGCTGTTTTTCCTTTCAGTTGTACTTTACAGTTGGTGTTGTATTTCCGGGCCCTTTTACTTTTAGCACAGCTTGTACAATTTTTACTTAGTGTTTACTTTTCCTCTTGCTTACTCTGTGGTGCTTGTTTACTTTTCATAGGAAATGCCTTCCCTTTTGTTGGGATTTATGCCTTGGTGATAGTCGCCAGCCCCTGGCCTACGGAAGGCGAGCTTGAGGTAGTCACAGCATGTGCCCCGAGAACGGGTCGTGACAAATTGGTATCAGAGGTGGTCGGTTCTACCGCAGACTCTGATCTTTCTTCTATGCGAAGCAATAGTGTTTAGCGTATTGGGTGTGGTTATCAGTCCAGGGAGTCCAGTGTTGGTGCGGCGGCCGACGTATCCGTACACCCAGACCCTGACTTCTGATTTCCGACTTAATGAATGAAAACATTGATTGCATGTGTGTTTCAAGTTTTCTTTGTGATTACTTGTGTCAGATCACCAGGTATACTGTTTTGACCGTGGCGCACTTTTTTCCTTTTCAGGATGGCCCCACGATGGTATCCATCTAGGGTTCCGAGTGTAGAGCGCGACGACAGCCCGCCGAGCGACGAGGCCTCGGTACAAGGCCCGTTGACAGTAGAGGCATCGGCGGTACCTTTACCCGCCGAGCCCCCGATGCTTCCAGTGCCGATCGCTGATGATGCACGTCGCCTCGGAGCTCTGCATGAGTTCCAGCGCCAGCGACCACCCAGGTTTCGTGGGGAGATGGACCCCCAGGCAGCCGAGGACTGGCTGGAGGCGGTTTTCCAAGTTTTCAGGCTAGTGAGGACACTGGCAGACCTCATGGTGATCCTCGCGGCGAGCCTACTGCACGCAGCAGCAGGACGATGGTGGAGCTTGATGCTCCAGGTACAAGATGAGGCGTCTCTTCTCTGGACGGACTTCGAGAGACTCTTCCGCTCAGAGTTCGTCCCAGCCACCCTCTGTGCGGTGTGCATTCAGGAGCTTCTTCAGTTGCGGCAGGGCAGCTTGACGGTCGCCCAGTACGCGGCGAGGTTCACTGATCTTTCTCGCTACTCGACTCACATGGTACATGACCCCTTCTTCCGGGCCCGGACCTTCGAGCAGGGATTGAGACATGAGATTAGGGCATCGCTAATCTCCCTCAGCATCCCGACCCAGGCAGGGGTGCTAGAGCGAGCCCTTCTGATCGAGAGATTTCTGGCTGAGTCCACAGCGAGACCTACAGCAGGGCGGCAGGTAGCAGAGTCTTCGGTAGCTGGTAGCCGACGGATGTCTCAGGGTTCCAGATAGACCAGACCTTCTGGCAGACGACCTCGGGACACTGGCTCCGCAGTGCGGGGTACACAGCACGGAGCAAGTCTTCCGAGAGGTAGGCAGTGCTACTCGTGCGGCGGGCAGGGCCACATGGCTCGTGACTGACCGACCCGCCGTACCGAGGAGCAGCAGACGGTGGAGGGGCCACCCAGGCAGAGGCATAGGGTCGACTGTGGCAGTCCGCAGTGAGGAGGCGGACGAGGTAGAGGAGCCCGCCGAGCAGCAGGTGGCGGGCGACGCTTTGAGGCTCTGCCACCACCACCACCTGGAGGTCCGCCCCGACCACAGGGAGCTGGCGGGCAGAGACAGGCACAACTCCAGGCAGCGGAGGCCTACGACCACAGCTTGCCAGAGATGATTCGAGGTACGATCTGTGTCTATTCCACCCTTTCTTCTGTTCTTATAGACACAGGAGTGAGTCACTCTTTCATAGCCGCTGCCCTTGTTCGGAGCTCGGAGATTCCGACAGAGCCGTTGGCTCGATCCTTACGGCTAGAGACCCCTACGGGAGAAGACTCGACGATTACACACTGGTGCCGGCAGTGTGATCTTACTCTAGGAGGCGAGAGCTTCGGCTGGGATCTTCTTGTAGCAGCGTCGAGGCCTTACGACGTCATCTTGGGCATGGATTGGTTATCTACAGTCCATGCTCAGATTGAATTTTTTAGGCGCAAGGTGCGATGTGTGCGCACCGATGGGAGAAGGTTCACCTTCAGCGGCGAGAAGGGAGCCTTTGCAGCACAGGATGGGCTCACACAGAGGAGAGGACAGCCCATCACTCATCAGTTGGCTAGCCTCATCCTTGGAGCAGTTGACGTGCGGAGTCCTAGTTTTTCTGCAGTGGTGGATCAGTATGCGGACGTCTTCCCCGACGAAGTTCCAAGGCTACCTCATCGCAGAGAGGTAGACTTTTATATTAATCTGTACCCCAGGACAACCCCGATATCCACTCTAGCATATCGGATGGCCCCCACCGAGCTTCGAGATCTACGGGTACAGTTGGAGGACTTGCAGGGAAAGGGGTTCATCCGACCCAGTGTTTCACCCTGGCCTTCCCCGATATTGTTCGCCAAGAAGGTGGATGGGAGCTTGCGACTGTGTGTCGATTATCATCGCCTGAACCAGGTGACAGTGAGGAACAAGTATCCGCTACCCAGGATTGATGACCTCTTCGATCAGATCAAGGGAGCACGGTGGTTCTTGAAGATAGACCTCAGGTCAGGCTATCATCAGCTCAGAGTTCGAGACGAGGACGTGCATAAGACGGCCTTCAGGTGTCGGTATGGCCACTATGAGTTCTTGGTTATGCCTTTTGGCATAACCAATGCTCCAGCAGTGTTCATGAGCCTCATGAACAGGATCTTCCACCCATACCTCGATCAATTTGTCGTGGTCTTCATCGACAACATTTTGGTTTACTCGACAATGGAGGAGGAGCACGCCTACCACTTGCGGGTTGAACTAGACACACTCCGAGAGCACCGGCTTTATGGAAATCTCTTGAAGTGCCAGTTCTGGTTACGTGAGGTCCACTTCTTGGGGCACATCATTTCTGAGGCAAGAGTTGCAGTGCATCCCGCGAAGATCGAGGTAGTTCTAGCTTGGGAGCCACCTAGGAGCGTGACGGAGGTGCGGAGTTTCTTGGGCCTAGCCGGATACTATCAGATATTTGTGCCGGACTTCTCTAGAGTTGCGACGCCACTATCAGCTTTGACGAAGAAGGGGAAACCCTTTGTGTGGTCAGACAGTTGTCAGTAGAGCTTTCAGGAGCTGAGGTAGAGATTGACCAGCGCACCTATCTTGAGGTTGCCTGAGGAGGGAGTTGGATACGTAGTCTACTGCGATGCATCAGGGACCAGACTCGGGTGTGTCCTCATTCAAGAGCGGTCCGTGATTGCCTATGGATCACGTCAGTTGAGGATTCATGAGCAGAACTATGCTACCCATGACCTGGAGTTAGCAGCAGTGGCCTTCGCTCTGAAGACAAGGCGGCACTATCTGATGGGCGAGCACTTTACAGTCTTTTCTGACCACCAGAGTCTCAGGTACATCTTCTCTCAGAAGGAACTGAACCTGAGATGGCGGCGATGACTCGAGTTCCTCCAGGACTATGACTTTGAGATAGTCTATACTCATGGGAAGAGGAACGTGGTAGCCGATGCCCTCAGCAGGAGGACGAGCATCCAGCTACTTGAGGAGGCGACAGAGCAGCTAGCCGCTTTGCAGATATCCTTCGTGGATAGAGACGGAGCAGCCTTCCTTCAGTCTCTCACCGTCTCTCCTCCACTTCTACAACGGGTCAGAGAGGCTCAGTGTGGGGACGCTGACTATGAGACACGACATGCACAGATATCCTCGGGACAGGCACCTGATGGTTTCTACCTTGGAGAAAATCACGACGTCTTTTTCAATGGACGTACCTTGGTACCAGTCACTTTACGAGAGGAGGTGCTGAGAGAGTTTCACACTTCTCCTTTGGCAGTACATCCTGAAGTGGCGAAGATGTACCAGGATCTCAGACGACAGCACTGGTGGCCGAGCAGGAAGAAGGTTGTGGCAGAGTTCGTTTCACAGTGCCTCACCTGCCAGTAGGTGAAGGCAGAGCATTAGGTACCAGCAGGCTTGGTACAGCCCTTGGAGGTCCCGCAGTGGAAGTGGGACGGGATATCTATGGACTTCGTGACTGGACTTACACGCACTTCCAGAGGTCACGACTCCATTTGGATGATTGTTGACCGACTCACCATGTCGGCACACTTCTTACCCATCCGAGAGCAGGGCTTAGTGGAGAGTTTGGGGCGTCTCTATGTTCCAGAGATTGTACTGCTTCACGGTGTTCCAGCAACTATCGTCTCTGATCGGGACGCTCGCTTTACTTCCCGGCTTTGGAAGGGGTTGCAGGAGGCGTTCGGGACGTGGCTACGTCTCAACACCGCCTTTCACCCTCAGACGGATGGTCAGACGGAGAGGACCATCCAGACTCTCGAGGACATGCTCCGCGCATGTGTCCTAGACTTTGGTCGCAGCTGGGAGGACCACCTACCCTTGGTGGAGTTCGCATACAACAACAGCTACCACTCCACCATCGGGATGACACCATACGAGGCGTTGCACGGCAGGCCTTGCATATCTCCTTTGTGCTGGACAGACCCTAGGGAGTCAGCACTTGTGGGACCAGAGATGGTCTGGGCCCTGACAGAGAAGGTCCAGGTCATCCAGGAGCGGATGAGGACAGCTCAGAACCAGCAGAAGTCATTTTCTGACAGGAGGCGGAGGCCACTAAAGTTCGAGGATGGAGACCACGTCTTCTTGCGTGTCTCAACTCGACGTGGTTTGCGGAGATTTGGCCGAGGAAGCAAGTTGTCTCCACGCTTCATCGGACCCTTCCAGGTCCTTAGCAAGGTTGGCGAGGTGGCTTATCGCCTGGACCTACCACCTTAGTTGCACCGGGTGCACGACGTCTTCCACGTATCTCAGCTGAGGAGGTACGTGCACGACCCGACACACATCATTGATTGTGGGGAACTAGACGTGGATGATGGGGCGAATTTTGCGGAGGTCCCGGTGGAGATAGAGGATCGAAAGGATAGGGTCCTACGTGGGCGATCGATTCCTCTTGTTCACATCAGATGGCAGCACGGGAACCTCCAGGAGAGCACATGGGAGCGGGAGGCTCAGATGCGTGCTCAGTACCCACATTTGTTTCCCTAGTTTATGATGTATCTTTACGGGGACGTAAAGCCCTGAGTTGGGAGTAATGTAAAGACCCGTAAATTTCAAGGAAATTTTTTTCTTAATTTTCTTTGGAATTTTACAAGAACGCAGTTTCTGACGGCACCTGATTCCGAGGCCCGGTGTGCCCGGAATCATTTTCCGAAGTTTGGCTCGGGTACGTTTAGTGAACGGACGAGCGGGGTTTTATAACTTTTGAACCGGTGCCCGGAATCGAATTCTGAGGGATCCGATGAAATCGCAGCACTGGTATTCTCTTAGAAACGCCTCTTCTGGAGTTGCGTTTTCTCGGGTGTGGTTTTTAATTTTCGGGCTTAAAGTTAAGAAATAAAATAATTTTGCGACAACATTATTTTATTTCACTTAAGCCACTTGAAGCCACTTGAAAGCCACTTAAACTGAGTTAAAATGGATAGGGTGCTATCCAGAAATATCCTACCCCCTTGGTAGGATATTTGTGAGGTGGGGCCCGCACGATCCCCGTCGTTTCTTTCCGCTAAGTAACGCACCCGCGAAAACCCGTCATTATGAAAGTCAACTGACGTGTTTTCTTAAATCCTTAACGCACCATTTAATTGGGCAGTTTATTTCGTGAATTAAATGGGCGGTTTCTTTCGTTGAATTAATTCAACGAATTGATGGGTCGTTACTTAACTTTTTTGTTTGTTGGCGTAATAATAAAATAAGACCAACAAGTCTTTTTGGAGGATTACTCGTTGAGAGGTTTGGTCATAGTTCTTGAGCCTTCATCCTCCTTCGCGAAGAACGCGAAGAACGCGAAGAACTCCAGCCTCTGACGAAGAACTCCGAACCCGTGGAAGTCGAAAATGCGACGCCGTGTTCCGCGACGCCGACGTTCCCTTCCTGCAACATTCTTCTGCGACATCTCTTCCTCCGCAACGAATCTTCGATCAGCTGTTTGAGGTAAGAGACTTCAGGATTCTCTTAAATCTCCCTTGTGTTTTTTTTAACAAAACACGGATTTAATTTTATATAATTAAATTAAATCTGTTGTTTGTTGGTCTGTTGAGTTCGCCGACTCAACGCCGGATTCCACGACGACGCGACGCCCTTCCACGACGACGTGATGATCCCCTCCTTCCACGACGAACAAATCCGCGAAGAACGTGCGTACGACGACGACTACGAGGTAGGGGTTGTTGTAAATAATTCCTTTTTCCCATGATCGTTTCTTTTAAAAGTTAAGAACCGGACAATAAGAACAATTTTAATCCATTAAAATTGTTGATTCATGTGTTGGATTATTTCTTCCGTTCCTTATCTGTAACGCGGAGGGTGCGGGCCAAACGAACATGGCCCGAGTTGTCGTTCTTCGTTGTTATGCGGATTTGACGGGCAAAGACGGAATGTGACGCAACGGAAATTTGATGATTCCGTAGTGTAGAACGAGTCCCGGGAGGAGCAGCGGCACAGACGGGAACAGAATCGGACCACCGGAGCGATAATAACATATTGAATGCTTATAAAATATATATTTAACATATCATTTGATAATTTGTTCCAATCCATATATCCTTTTTATAATATGTCGTCTATGTTAGATAACATATAGTGGTATCATTTTATTGGCGTTTAGCATACAGTGCATGGGCATCACAATTATGTTCAATCAACCTTCTTTGTTTTTCCATTTAAAATACCTCAAATGGTATAAGAAATTTTTATTATTCAAATAAAATTAAAACATCAAATAACATATGTCAATTAGAAATCTGTTGCATCATTTTTTTAATTTTTTTGGTTGTTTGAATGGGAATATAAATTGTGTTCTGTCAAATTTGTTTTTCTTTCACACTGAATATACCTCAAATTTTATGCTAAATTGTTTCTATTCACATAACATGAATTTATCAAATCATATATTTGAAATAGCATACTATAGATTGACATTATTATTTCTTAGAGAACTATTTCATTTTTATCGGCAAAATGTAAACCCTCATTTTCCTAGATGCCTCATATTCAAACTGAACATCCAAAACACTTCTTATAGTTTACAAAAACCCATAATTAGATAATTTCTATAATTCAAATTAGCTTTAGATGATCCCTAACGTATACTAATGATGAAAAAAATCATTCAACATGAGAACCCATCATCAATACCACCTAAAAAATATAGGGATATTACATGGACTTTAAACTAAATCCACAAGAGAATTAATATATTCATGGCATTCAATAATGTTTTACATTACATGCAATGTGTGACTATTGACACAAGTCCTAGAGATTTAGCATTAGTTGAAAAATCATAACAATTTATTCTTATTAATGAAATATATATACATTTTTGTGGAAATATTCATTAATTATTCTTATTCACTTTAAATGCTCATTTTCATGTCCATCCACCTCTTATAGACATTGTTACTTGACCATCAACACTTGTCTTTAATTAATTTTAGAATCAAAACAACAATCGTCATAATTAATATGGATAATTTGTCTAATAAAAAAACAACACCATCAAGTGAGTCTATAAAACTTTTCCAATAATCACCACTTCAACAATACTCTTCTCCTCATATAAGTCTTACACATATATTGAATTTTTGATATAATGAAAATTAAGACAAAATTAATTCATCAATCGTTAACCTTTTCTCTTCATCTATAAAAAGAAAACAAAACTTTATAAAAATGATTTAATTTTTTTAAATTAAGTGTGAATAATGATGAGAGAATATTGATATATAGAATAATTAACTAAGTAAGAGGTATTTATAAGAATGATATATATCATATGATTATTGTAAATGGAAGAAATAGTTTTTTGGAAATATAAACGTTGGAATAGTAATATGAGTTTTAAAATAGCAATATAAAAAATGGAAAAGTAAAATCACTATTAGGTTAATTGATTAATTAATATTCTCAATAATATTTAATATCAAGTAAATAATTAAATATAATTATAGAAACACCGAGAAATAATTACTCATATTATGTAACATAATCTATGTATAATTGTCTATTTTTAGTGAAAGAAATTTTATTTTATTGAAGAAAATGATAACTGTTAGGTTAAAATAAAATATAAGAATAACCTAATTTAAAAATATCTAGTTGTTAAAATGGATTTCATTTTTTATCCAAATATCAAAATCATGTGTTTTCTGTCGAATTTTATTAAATAGTGAAATACATAGGGGATAGTGTAATATGAAAAAAATATTGTACATGGTCTTACATGGAAAATAAATTATTAATTACTTTATGTATGATGTAATACATGTTGAGTTTGGAATTTCATTCCAATGTTACTTTATGTGGTTATAAGAATCAAATCTATACATAATTTTGAAGAAAAATAATAAATAAATCAATATTTTATTTAAATAGATGATTCATATTCCCTATATAAACACCCATATTCCATAAATTTAATTTGATGTCCATATAATTTCTTTTTTCAATTAACTTCCAAATATATATACACATATATGTTTTTATAAATAAGTCACATGTACCCAGAACCAAAAAAAATTCTATTTTATTAAACTAACAAATAACATTACATTTGAAGGATAAATTCAATCTCTATATCAAGAATATTACAATTATATGGTAAATAAAAGTAAATAATAAAACTATATATTGATACCTGGTATGTCACAATCTCTAAATACAATCATGAATGTAAAAACACTATAAAAAACAAAACATTAACAATATAATCATGACTATCAAAATGATAATATATAACTTTGAATGGAATGATAATAAATTATGAATGATGAATAGTCAATTTACTTATCAAATGAAAAAAATAAAACTATTTTAAATATAGATTTTGGAAAAGAAATTAGAATGCTAGATAATAATATTATATTAGAATCATAAATTGACCATTTTAATTGTCAAATAAAACTTGGTTATCTTATGAAATAAAATTATAATAAATTTGTATCATAATTAAACCAAATAAAATAAAAAATATAACAAAATAAATATTTTAAACATAGAATACAAAATTATATTTTTTAAAAGCATATATGTTTCTTTTTCATTAAAATTAATTTTTATGTTAAACATAAAAATAAAAAATAAAAAAATTACTTGAAAATATGTTTTTATAAAGACTAATTATTTATAAAAAATAAATTTTAAAATTTTATAAAATATTATCTAAATTTTCCAAGGTTGAGAAAAATAATCATATCATAAAAATTAGTTTTTTTTCAATTAATAAGAATTTATTTAAAAATAATTTTTTGTATTTTTAGATAAAATTTCATGACCACCCCTCCACTTGTACCCCTTCGGAGCCTAAAGCGAAGAGAGGAAGTAACCCCCCGAATCAACCCTCTAGTGGGCCATAATTCATTGAGCAACATGGAGGGTATGGAATTCATACATATGAAAGGGATTTCCATCTTTAAATATATTTAAGGATAGGAGAAAATATGATATCCACCATTCAAAGTAATATCTTAAATAAATAAATCATTTATTTTATGCATATTGATACATAAAAAATTAAAAACATCTAAAATTTAAAAACAATATCATAGGCATTGGGCATAAAATTCCAACATCTCTTGAATAAACACTCTAATCTAGTAATGCCCACATTGATTACCAAACTTATCATATACACATAAAAAATAGTTTATATATACTAGGGGTGGGTATTCATGTATATTTAGTTATATCCACTAAAAAACTTATGAAACTTTCAAGGAATTATAAAAAATAAAAATGGATAAATAAATAAAACCAATTTTTTACCTTTACAAGTAAATATATATCACTTAATTACAGGGTTATATCATTGAGTAACACATAAAAGTAATACTATAAATATCAAAACATATATGTAAGAAAGATACCATGTATCCACTTGTACCTGAGTTTTTTTTCTCACAATGAAATTCAAAATTTCCTATGCTTACATTCCCCCATAAGTCATAAACTAGTCAATGAATACACATCACATCACATCTTGTATCCCATTGATGTTTTCATATCCTCATCATTATATTTATCATCCATAAATAATTATTAACATTAAAATCTATTACCGCTCAAGAACCACACATTTTACCACATTTTGTTACACCCCATTCTTTAAACATATAGGAAACCGCAATTAATGTAGAAGGAATACATGAATGTGTTATAAAATCTATCCACTACAACATTTAAAAATATGTATTGTATAACTTTGAGCCATCATTATAAATACACATACTTTACATACATTGTTATTATTTCAGAGTTGAAGCATACTTATTACAACATATAACAAAACCATGAAAGGACCGTATAGGTATAGTGTCTTTAGAAACTGGGAAACATAAACAACTGATTTATAAAATCAACTAAATTGTCTCCCATTTATTTAATCATATCTAGTGTCCCTTTTTGGCATATGCTACTTAATATCCTTCTTTCTGACCTGGGGAAAAGAAAACATACAAAAGGGTGAGCTCAAATGCTCAGTAAGGGTAAACAAAAGAAATATCAGTCATATCATATTCATAAGAACATAACATTTTGAAAATCTTAACCTGCAAAAGAGGTCATAATATCATGTCATGGGATAAATCATAGTAATGAAAAGTAATCCCAAATAATCATAAATTATAACATGAAACATTGTGGCATACACACATAATCATAGAAAATCATTTCATATTAGTCAAGGCTCATTGCCCAGACAATCATAGAGGACAAATTCCATTACTGAACTGAGTTCACACCTCGTTCCAGTCCTGTATCACTAAACCGATTTAACTTGCCATTCCAGCCATGACTATATCATTAGATATAAATCTTTACCCAATGCATTGGAGGGAGATATAGGTCCCACCGATCTCATAATGAAACCATTCTTATGTGTGCCACAAAATCATAAATCATACATCATAGCATAACCCATGTAATAAAAACGGGATTCTTAAACATAATGACATCAGAAAATAACCCATATAAGATAAAAGGACATCATAAAATTAATTCCATCATAAAAAAATCAAATCAATGTAAAAATAGGGATAAAAAAGAAACCTATTTTATCTTATATGGAAAATAATTTTGATAAAACACTTGAACTCCATTCTTGAGGAAAATATCCTTTCTACTTCAAAAACATTTTTCCTTTCTTAGCATGTCATAAAATTTTAAACTAAAAGAATTTGATTAAAAATAAACTTGAAAACTTGTAAAGGAAGATTCTTGGAAATAATTTTCTAAAAATCCATTCATGCCATATAAGTTAAAAAAACATTCTTCTCGTACTTTGGTCGGAAAACTCAAAAAGTACCTCGTACAAAAAACGACAAAAGATTCCATTCATATCTTTTACTAAAAACTCACCGAAGGGTAAAATTGGATTTAAACAATTGTAAGAGGATATAAATAATATTACATATTGAGGAAACTTGGATGTGGATGATAAAATACACACCAGTAAATACCAAATTATAAACAATCTCGGATAAAAATAAGATTTTGAGATTTTCCCTTACCATAGGTCTGATATGCTTCATATGAATACGAACCTACTGTAATATGGTTTAAATAATTTTAATTTACTTATTACAGAATCACATTCATTGTTATTATATCATATATGGTCATATAAGTATCTTCTTAGTAGTAATATTTCATTGCTACTTTTTATTCGGGTGTTTATTGCTTTACGTTCTTATGCGTGTTTTGTCGAATAAATTCTTATTCCTATTTATAGAATATAGATACATCATTTACAAAATGTTACTAGTGTAATATATATCATATTTATTCATTAAATTCTTTTATATAATCATTATTCAATGAAGATCATATAGAATGAGTCGCATCACATCGTGGAGACGGTATGCCGTACGTACGCACGAGCGATGATATCGTTCCCATGATCGTGGAATTGTATTGAAGTGTATGTATGATATTTCAGAATAAATACCACATTAATATAATAATATATAGTTATTTATTTACACCATTATACCCATCCAAGTAGGGTGGTGGTGGAAAACATATTACACCCCGTCATGGAGACGGTATGTCGTACGTACGCACACACGGTGATTTTGTTTACCGTAGGATGGATAAGAGGTGAAAATGGTTGTTTCGTATTTATAATAACACATAGGTAAATTAGGGATACTGATGTTGTTACCTCATAATAAAAAAACTAAAGAAGAGGGTGTAGAAGAAAAATGGAACTTGAAGAAAACGGTAGAAGGTATTACCTCTTCTTCGAAGTGCCTCCTTTAAAATTTCTCTTAGGGAAATAGAGTTGGTCTTTTGAGAAGACTGGTACCTCTAGTAAGTTTCTAAGGAAGTGGGGAAGTGAAATGGTCAGGGTTTGTCCTAGCATGAATGCTCAAAGTGGTGTGAGGAGGAGAGGGAAGAGGTGCCGTTTTATAAGGGAGGAGAGGGGCACCTTTGGAAAGTCTGAAAATATTATTTTATTAAAAACTTATATTCGGTTTAAAAAGTTCCAAAAATCATTAAATATGAAGATAAGATGACTCATGGTCTAAATAAAATCATCCAATCATAATTGGACATGTTTTACATTTTATTTTAATCATTATAATCTTATTTATATAAATCATTTATTAATGAGGTAAATACTGCATCATTGATTTGTCATAAATAATTTAATTTATTTGATGTCTAAAAATTATAAAAAAAATACCAAAATTTAGGAAATATTTCTTGATTTCCATGTAATATTTATAGTCGAAAAAATAATTTATATAGCCCCTTATAAAAATTAATTACTAAAGTATTTTTAGTTAATGCCAATTTTGTCTTTACATTAAATTAATTAATCTAATGTGTCATTGTCTTTCATAAGTGGCTCCATGGGGTCCCAAAATCGACCCAAGGATGCCCATGGTCGGCCATTACTCATCCAATAAGGTTTCGACAAGTGTTAACATAATTTTGAATTATTATAATTTTCTTTTCACATTGAATTACCCTATTTACTTTTAACCGTGGTAACTAAAAGTAAAAAGTTACTATTCAAAAAAATTATTTTTATCTAATTGAACCATATTTTACTCATTTATATTAATCGTGTCTCTCGGATTTTCAAAATTCAACTCACAGAGGTGGTAAAATTAAGTTTTATGAACACTTCCAAAAGCTCCTAGGAGTTGGGTAAAAGACAGTGAAAAGTTCAATACCATTTTTTATAAATCTAAAATTATTATAAAATGATTCCAATGAATTTCATTGAACATATATAATTATTATTTATCTATTATGACCTAAAATAAATTTAGATCAAATAAATGATTATTTAAATAAAAAGACAGTTTTAACCAAAAACTCAGTGTTTACACTATTCATAAAAAATTGATGTTTTTCAGAAAAATACAAAACATTCAGCCTAAGATATATTTGATATTCCAAATTCAAAAATGATATCTATTTTCCAAATTCAAAATATACAAGTGGAATTAATTAATTTTAAAGGTAATTCCCATTATCAAAACAAATAGCGTGTTTTTAAGAAACAATAACTATCAAAAGATCGTCACTTGTTTATGTCCAATTTCAAAGTAAAATTAATTTCAATGACCAACATTAGATTAAATGGTAAAAATATATTCTAATTACACTTTAAAACCAATTAAAAAGATAATATATCCATATAAATTATTACGTTGAAAAAAGTGGTTTTTAATTAAAATATATCATGTTGTTACTATTCATCAAAATATGCAAGTTATCAGAATAATATGAAAAATTTATTCAAATTAAATTTTTATATCCTGATTTCAAGGAATAATTTGATTTTGTCAAATTGAACTTATAAACATGTAAAAAACTAGATTTAAAATGGGTGCGCCATCAAAAGGCGGTAAAACTGCATTTTTTTGAAAAATATTTCTTTTATCCGAAAAACTGATTTTGTTTTAATACCTCATTCGTCAAAATGTGTAAGATGAATTATAATGTTATAAAATATAAAATTCAGTTAATACAATTCATAATGGTTAGTTTATAATATTATAATAATATATCATTGTTTAGTGAAACTCGGTATTGCGTACTACACACGCTTTCGAGGAAGGTCGCGATTGCGTGTAACGCAAGCCAAGATATTGTTGTGTGTAGTGAAAGATTTATTTGCGTATAACAAAATACATAAAAAAATATACTTCTCATAAAATATCAGGGTGTTACATTCTACCCCCCCTTAAAATGATTTTTTTCCTCGAAATTTGTCACTTCGTGACAAACAGGTGAGGATACCTCTCCCTCATCATACTCTCAAGCTCCCATGTAGCTTCATCTAATTGGTGGTTCCTCCATAAAACATTCACCAAGCGAGTGGTCTTGTTCTGTAGAACTTTTTCACTATGATCCAGAATCTCTATCGCCTATTCTTCATAAGAAAGATCTTGCTCCAGCGGTACAACTTATGAGCTTAGTACATGTGAAGGATCATGTATGTACTTTCTCAAGAGAGATATGTGGAACACATAATGAACTTGAGAGAGATTCGGTGGAAGCGCCAATCGATAATGTACCTTCCCAACATGATCCAATATTTTTAAAGGACCGATATACCTAGGGCTCAGCTTTCCCTTCTTCTCAAATATCATTACTCTCTTCCAAGGATATATTCGTAAGATCACTTTATCAACCACTTCAAACTCTAGGTCTTTTCTTTTGTTGTAGACATAAATTTTTTGTCGACTCTGAGCTGATATTATGTGTTGTTGAATTGATCAGAATTTTTCTACCATCTCATCAACAAGATCAGGTCCTAATAGCTTTATTTCCCTAACTTCATCCCAACAAGTTGGAGTTCTGCATTTCATTCCATAGAGAGCTTCATAAGGAGCCATCTGAATATTGGAGTGAAAGCTATTATTATAGGAAAATTCCACCAAATGTAGGTGTTGATCCCAACCACCTTTGAAATCCATAGAGAAAACTCTTATCATGTCTTCTAGAGTCTAAATTGTCCTCTCAGACTGATCATCTGTTTGAGGATGATAAGCAGTGCTGAAACTCAACTATGTATCTAGAGTATGCTGAAGACTTCGCCAGAACATCGAGGTAAACCTCAGATCCCAATCAGATATAATGGAAAGTGGTACTCCATTCAATCTTACCACTTCCTTTACATTTCTCCTGGCAAGCTGATCCAGAGATAAATCTTCCCTAATAACAATGATTTGTGCCGACTTCGTAAGACAATCAACTATAACCCAGATAGCATTTTTTCCTTTGGATTTTTTAGGAAGTCCAGTGACAAAGTCCATAGTGATGTTTTCCATTTCCATTTTGGTATGGGTAATGGTTGTAACATCCCTTTAGACTTCTGTCTCTCAGCATTAACTTGCTGACAAACCAAGCATCGAGAGACATATTCAGCCACATCTTATTTTAGGCCATCCCACCAGAAGTACTCTTTCAAGTCCCTATACATCTTCGTTCTTCTAGGATGAATAGAGAATGATGAACTATGAGCTTCATCTAGTAACTCCTTTAATTCGGGGATTAGAGGAACACAAACCCGATTCCTGAACCTTATTATCCCATCACAATCAAGGTTGAATTCAGGAACATTTGTCACCTTATTTTGTAACTCGACATCTTCTTTTTGTGCCTATTTAATCTTCACATGTATAGATGGTCGAACATTCATTTGAGAAAGATAAGATTTTTCCCCTTCCATTATAATTCCAAGATCCATCCTTTTTAAATCCATAAATATTGGATCTTTTGTGATCCTCATCATGGATAATATAGCATGGTCTTGTCTACTTAATGCGTCTGCCACCTTGTTTTCTTTCCCTGGGTGATAATGAATTGAGCAGTCATAATCCTTAATCAGCTCCAACCAACTTATTTGGTGCATATTCAGCTCCTTTTGTGTGAAAATATATTTTAAACTTTTGTGGTCAGTATAAATATTACACCTTTCACCATAAAGATAATGCCTCTAAATTTTTAATGCAAAGATTACTGTAGCTAACTCCAAATCATGAGTTGGGTAATTTTTCTCATGGATTTTCAACTGTCGTGAGGCATATGCTATCACCAGATCGTTTTTCATGAGAACACACCATAATCCATTCTTGGATGCATCACTGTAGATCACAAATCTTTCTCCCCTACAAGGCAGTGTGAGCACAGATGCACTGGATAACCTTCTTTTCAACTCCTTGAAATTCTCTTCACACTCCTCTGTCCACATGAACTTAAATCCTTTTCGAGTAACCTGGTGAGTGGATTAGGTAATCGTGAAAAATATTTCACAAAATGTCGATAATATCCATCCAAACCAAGAAAACTTTGGATCTCAGTTATTATTGTTGGTCTCGACCATCTTTCGATAACCTCTATTTTTGGTGGATCCTTATATATCCCTTCTTTTGAGATTATGTGACCCACAAATGCAACTTTTTGAAGCAAAAACTCACACTTGGTAAATTTTGCATAAAGCTTCTCCTTTCTATGGGTCTTCAATACAATTATCATGTGATCTTTAGGTTCTTCCTTGCTCTTTGAATAGACAAGAGTATCATTTATAAATAGTACCACAAACTGATCAAGATAGTCTCTGAAGACTCTATTCATTAGATCCATGAATATAGCAGGGTCCTTAGTAAGAACAAAAGGCATCACTATAAATTCATAGTTTCCATACCTTGTATGGAAAGCAGTTTTTGGTATATCCTCCCTTTTGACCCTTAATTGATGATACCCTGAACAAAGATCAATCTTAGAAAGGTATTGAGCTCGGTGTAATTGGTCAAATAAGTCATCAATGCGCGGGAGAGGATATTTGTTCTTCATCGTGATCTTGTTATGTTCTCGATAATCAATGATGAATCTCATTGATCCATCCTTCATCTTAACAAACAGAACAGGTTCTCCCCAAGGTGATGAAATAGGGTGTATGAATCCTTTATCAAGATTCTCTTGGAGTTTCTTCTTCAATTCCGGCAACTCAATTGGTTCCATTCTATAAGGTGTCTTCGAAATAGTCAAAGCACCCAGTACGAGTTCTATTGAAAACTCAACTTCACGATTTGGTGGAAGACCCGACAATTCCTCCGGAAAGACATCACCAAAATCTCGTACAATGGGCATATTCTTAATCGTGAGTTTCTCACCAACCATTTGAGATAAATAACCTTCATTTATTGGAATCAAGACCCATAATATGGAATAAATTTCCTTTGGAATGTTATATTCATCCTTGTATCGATAGACGATCATAGATTGATATTGAATATTAAATGTGATTTCCCTTCTTTGGAAATTGATATGAGATCCGTATAAAGAAAGCATATCCAAGCCAAGAATCACATAACGTTCCACTATAAGAAGGATCACAAGATTTTCTGGAAGCAATTTCCCACAAACTTCAATCGGAGAAGAATTATAAAATTTTGACGGGACCATTATGCCATAAGGAGTTGTCACAGCTAACTCAACATCTAATTGTTGAGGTAATATGGTGATACCCTTAGAAAATTCTTCAGATATAAAAGAGTGGGTGGATCCAGAATCAAATAAAACATTTTCTACTTTAGAGTGGATGGTAAGTGTACCTTTCACCACTTCGTTATCGTACTCCACATCGCCGATAGTAGTTGCATGTGACTTTCCTTTCTGTTTGGCCTTAAGAGTTTGTTGACATTGATCATCATCAATAACCCTTGGATTTGGGCATTGATTGGCATAATGCCCCATCACCTTGCACTTGAAACATTGAACTGTAGGAGATTCATTATATGTATCCCTTTATTTGTTCGCATCATTAGACATCTTCTTCCCATTATTTTGATATTCAATTGCTCGATGACCTTCTTTTCCACACTTAAAACATTTGCATGTCCATTTAAGACAATTCCCTCCATGTTTATTTCCACAATTTGAGCATAAAGGAAAACTCATCTTCTTTTCAGTGTGGTCTTTAGATTTTCCTTTGAATTCCATTTTACTCTTCTTATCAAACCCATATGACTGATGGGTTTCTCCAATCTCCATCTCAACCTTGAGAGCACATCGATCAATTTCCTCGTAGCTATTGAAGTCCCTTATGGCTAACGCCCTTCAAAGGATTGGTTTTAAGACACTAAAGAATCGATCGATTTTACTCTCAGGTTGGATAATAATTCCGGAAGCATACCTTGCATGTCTTGTAAAATTAGCTTCGTAGGTACCAACTAAGTCATCATCCTTTTGGTTCAGTTCAAGAAACTCCTTCTCCATCTTTGTTCAAATAATATGAGGGATGTAATTATTCAAAAATAAGTTCTTGAACTCTTCCCATTCCATGGACTCAATTTGATCTCTTTGCCTCGTATTCTTGATAAGATTCCACCATTGATCAGCATCACCTTCCAAATGATACACTATTAATATGACTTTGTCATATTTAGAACATTGTATAACTGAAAATATCTTTTTAGTGGTACTAATACATTGTTCAGCTACTAGTGGATCAGAAGACCCGCTGAATGAAGGTGGACGCTGCCTCAGGAAGGATTCAATAGAATATTGCTCCTTCCTTTGCTCGTTTGGAAGTCCTCCATGGTTTATAGCTTGAGAAATTTTTGTGAGCATGGCTACAAGATTTTCCATTCCAGCTCCAATTAAATTTGGTTGCTCTGGGGGACAATCATTGCATTTCCCTTCACATTCAACATTAACACGATTCCTTCGGGTTCCATCCATTGACTAAAACCAAGAATCATAGTGTGAGAAACACTACTCACAATAGGAAAACCACATAATCAAGAATAAAATTTTACACTTAAGGTCTTATCATAGGTTGTTCATGTCCATTTCTAAAACACTAAGATTGTGTTCTATGCTTAGACTTATCCTTAGGGTTCTTACAAAGGCTTTCACATCCTATTTTCCAAAGGTTTACTATACCTTTCCTCTGATACCAACAATAACAAACCATACTTTATATACATTGTTATTAATTTAGAGTCGAAGCATACTTATTACAACATATAAGAAAACCATTAAGGACAATATAGGAATAGTGTCTTTAGAAACTGGGAAACATAAACAACTGGTTCATAAAATCAACTACATTGTCTCCCGTTTATTTCTTCATATCTAGAGTCCCTTTCTGGAATATCCTACTTAATATCCTTCTTCCTGGCCTGGGGAAAAGAAAAGATACAAAAGGGTGAGCTGAAATGCTTAGTAAGGGTAAACAAAAGAAATATCAGTCATATCATATTCATAAGAACATAACATTTTGAATATCTTAACCTGCAAAAGAGGTCATAATATCATGTCATGGGATAATCATAGTAATGAAAATTAATCCCAAATAATCATAACATTAAACATGAAACTTTTTGGCATACACACATAATCATAGAAAATCATTTCATATTATTCAAGGCTCATTTCTAAGACCATCATAGAGGACAAATTCCATCGTTGAACCGAGTTCACTCCTTGTTCCAGTCTTGTATCACTGAACTGGTTTAACTTTCCATTCCAGCCATGTCTATCTCATGAGATATAAATCTTTACCCAATGAATTGGAGGGAGATATATGTCCCACCCATCTCATAATGAAACCATTCTTATGTGTGCCACAAAATCATAAATCATACATCATAGCATAACCCATGTAATAAAAATGGGATTATTAAACATCATGCCATCATAACATAACCCATATAAGATAAAAGGACATCATAAAATTAATTCCATCATAAAAAAATCAAATCAATGTAAAAATATGGATAGAAGCAGAACCCTATTTTATCTTATATGGAAAATTATTTTGATAAAACACTTGAACTCCATTCTTGAGGAAAATATCCTTTCTACTTCAAAAACATTTTTCATTTCTTAACATGTCATACAAATTTAAATTAAAAGAATTTGATTAAAAATAAACTTGAAAACTTGTAAAGTATGCTTCTTGGAAATAATGTTCTAAAAATCCATTCATGCCGTATATGTTAAAAAACATTCTTCTCGTACATTGGCCGGGAAAGTCCAAAAGTAACTCGTATGAAAAACGACAAAAGATTCCTTTCATATCTTTTATTAAAAACTCACAGAAGGGTAAAATTGGATTTAAAAATTTTTAGGAGGATAGAAATAATATTACATATTGAGTAAAAATTTATGTGGATGATAAAATACACCCTAGTAAGTACCAAAGTATAAACAATCTCGGATAAAAATGAGATTGTGAGATTTTCCCTTACCTTAGGTCCGATATGCCTCATATGAATATAAACCTCCTGTGATATGGTTTAAATAATGTTAATTGACTTATTACAGAATCATATTCATTGTTATGATATCATATATGGTCATATTTGTATCTTCTTAGTAGTAATATTTTATTTCTACTTGTTATTCGAGTGTTTATTGCTTTATGTTTATATGCGTGTTTTGTCGAATAAATTCTTATTCCTATTTATAGGATATAGATACATCATTTACAGAATTGTATTAGTGTAATATATATCATATTCATACATTCAATTCATTTATATAATCATTATTCAATGAATATCATATAGAACGAGTCGCATCACATCGTGGAGACGGTAGGCCATACGTACTCACGAGCGATGATATCGTTCCCATGATCATGGAATTGTATTGAAGTGTATATATAATATTTCCGAATCCATAAAACTTTACAATAAACATATATAGTTATTTATTTACACAATTATACCCATCCAAGTAAGGTGGTGGTGGAAAACATATTACACCACGGCGTGGAGATGGTATTCCTTATGTACGCACACGTGGGGATTTTGTTTACCGTAGGATGGATTAGAGGTGAAATAGGGTTGTTTCATATTTGTAATAACATATCAGTATACGAGGGATACTGATGTTATCACCTCATAATGAAACAACTAAAGAAGAGGGAGTAGAAGAATAATGGAACTTGAAGAAAACGGTAGAAGGTATTACCTCTTCTTCGAAGTGCCTCCTTTAAAATTTCTCTTAGGGCACTAGAGTTGGTCTTATGAGAAGACCAGTACCTCTAGTAGGTTTATAACGAAGTGGGGAAGTGAAATGGACAGGTTTTGGCTGAGCTTGAAGGCTCAAAGTTGTGTGAGGAGGAGAGGGAGTAGGTGCCCTTTTATAAGGGATGAGAGGGGCACCTTTGGAAGGTGTGAAAATATTATTTTATTATAAACTTATCTTCCATTTATAAAGGTCAAAAAATCATTACAGGTGAAGATACGATTACTCATGGTATAAATAAAATCATCCAATCAGAATTGGACTTGTTTTAGAAAATATTTAAATCATTATAATCTTATTTATTTAAATCATTTAATAATGAGGTAAATACTGCATCATTATTGTGTCATAAATAATTTTTTTTATTACTACAGGATTTTTTGTTAATGCCAACTTTTTCTTTACATTAAATTAATTATTCTAATGTGTCATTGTCTTTCACAAGTGGCTCCATGGGGTCCTAAAATCGACCCAAGGATGCCCATGGTCAGCCATTACTCATCCAATAATTTATAGACAAGTGTTAAGGTAATTTTGAATTATTATAATTTTATTTTAACCTTGAATTATCGTATTTACTTTTAACCGTGGTAAATAAAAGCAAAAAGTTACTATTCACCAAAAATTAGTTTTATCTAATTAAACCACATTTCACTCCTTGATATTAACAGTGTCTCTCGGATTTTTGAAATTCAACTCATAGAAGTGGTAAAATTAAGTTCTATGAACAATTGTAAAAGCTCCTAGGAGGTGGGTAAAAGAAGGTGAAAAGTTCAATACCATTTTTTATAAATCCAAAATTATTATAAAATGATTCCAATGATTTTCATTGAACATATATAATTATTATGTGTCTATTTTGACCTAAAATAAATTGAAATCAAATAAATGATTATTTAAATAAAAAGTCGGTTTTATCAAAAAACTCAGTGTTTTCACTATTCATAAAAAATTGATGTTTTTCAGAAAAATACCAAAAATTTAGCCTAAGCTATATAATTAACTTTAATAGTAATTCCCGTTATCAAAACAAATAGCTTGTTTTTAAGAAACAATAACTATTAAAAGTTAATCACTTGTTTATGTCCAATTTCAAATTGAAATTAATTTCAATGACCAACATCGGATTAAATGGTAAAAATATATTCTAATTAAACTTTAAAACCTATTAAAAAGATAATCTATCCATATAAATTATTGTGATGAAAAAAGTTTTTTAAATAAAATATAGAGTGTTGTTACTATTCATCAAAATCTGAAAGTTATTAGAATAATATGAAAAATTTATCCAAATTAAATTTTTATATCATGATTTCTTGGAAGAATTTTATTTTTTCAAATTGAACTTCTAAACATGTCAAAAACTAGATTTAAAATGGGTGCGCCATCAAAAGGCGGTAAAACTGCATTTTTTGAAAAATACTTATTTTATCCGAAAAACTGATTTTGTTTTCATACCTCATTCTAGAAAATGTGTAAGATGAATTATAATTTTATAAAATTTAAAATTCAGTAAATACTATTCATAACGGCTAGTTTATAATATTATAATAATATATCGTTGTTAGTGAAACTCGGTATTTCGTACTACACACGCTATCGAGGAAGGTCACGATTGTGTGTAATGCAAGCCAGTCTAGTGTTGTGTGCAATGAAAGATTCCACTGTGTATAACATAATACATAAAAAAGTATACTTCTCATAAAATATCAGCGTGTTACAATCATATCCCTAGTGGAAATGTACTATATACAATAAAATGTTATTTCCTTGATATTCCTGGAGATCACGAATCACTAAACGGAGAGAGGGGAATAAGGATAAGTCTACCATATATTTCTAAATCATCCCGTATCTTGATAAAAATATCTAATCCTAAAACATTTGGTCATATAATACTTTCTATACTTAGTTGTTGGAGGGCATGAGATCACAAAGTATAATAATAATATCACATGAAACTGTACTATGAGGAAATACCTAGCCATGTACTCAATTTTGACTATCATCCAACATGACCACTAGATCCCACTTCTATGTCTTTGGGGACAAGATTTCATACACATACACAAGCATTACGATTTAATATCCTTATATATTTTTACTTTTTAATAAGAAATTACTATTACTTTTTTAAAACCTTTGATAATTTTTCGTTTAATTATTTCATTTCATTATAACCAATATATATTACTTACCCATATTATAATTTCTATATTTCCATCCCATGTATTAATTGCATTTAGTGAAACTACATCATACTTTAAATTGTTCAATATAACAAAATCAGTATCAATCCTGTGATTTATTTTTTATTCATTTAACATTTCATAATTCAGGTAATCTTAGACCCATCCTATGATACCATAGTAGATACACTCGTAATGCATCAACTAAATGTAACTGGAAGTTGTGAATCATAATAAATAACCATATGTAAAACAAACCCTATATAGTAGACATCACATAGGATAGGAATGACCACATCTCAACCCATACCAACTAACCAAATTACAGCTAACACAACAACCCAACCAACAGTAGAGACCAACTCTCAACCATAACCATATATTTCAACATGATCGGCTTCTGATTGATAGACAACATTAAATCCTTACTCTCAACATATGTCATATTCCCCTTACCTAACATAAAAAACATACCAAAACCATCACATCAATCAAATTAAGGCTAAACCATAATAAAAAAAATCATACATGGTAACAAAACTATTTTCAACATGAAATATTAATGGGGAAACTAAGACCCTAATCCAATGTGTACAATACATTAAAAAATAATGGCAGTATCAAAAATCTACAAAAATTTATCTCAAGCAATAAATTTTTTTGTTACCATATATATTTTAATTGATTCCTTATGAATAGTTTTAAATAACAAGTATCCAGCGAACAACAAATTTAAAATTATAAGAATTAAATATAAGTAGTCTTTAAGAAATAATTTCAAATTAAATAGTTTTCAAGGAAGAATAATAGTCATATTTTCATAGATAATTCAATATTTATTTCATATTTAGTTGATTTATGTGGTTTAACAAATTTTTAGCACAATAATTTTGCTAAAAAAATTAATAATCATAGTAATAGATGACAAAATCTCGTGAAAATAACAATAGGCATCCTCAATATAGAGAGACCACTTACGATCACCATATACATTTTATATTTCATTCTTCATTATATTTCCAGATTATTAACTTTTTTTGGTTTATTATAGTATTATAAAGTGAACCTAAATCATGATACTTCGTCATCAACACATAAAAAAAAAGAAACTGTGAATCCCCAACCTCAATGAAATATTTGATGAATCATTGTAAGAAAACTAATGATAAATTTAATAAAGGCATGAATAACATGAAAGGAACCTATGAGATCTAGAGCACAACCCTAACCATTAGTTACTCACCAAAACACCATTTGAAGAGCTAATACCATAACTAAATCCTTTTCCAGATGAAGATAGAAAAGAAACCAATGGGATCATATGAATGAAATCACCTTGTATGGAATAAATATAGACCCCTATGAAGAGAAGTATTAAAAATAATTTGAGCGGTGATCATAGGTCTCCAAAAATAACGTCAGGTCACCGTCAGGTTAAGAGGAAATTAAATTATCAGATATAAATTGAATGTAGTGTAGAATTTATACTTGAATGGAAGAACACTAAATTGTGTTGTGATATAAATTTCCAAACCATTACCATTCAATAAAGTGAAAAATCATATCATTTAATGAATTAGTCACACTAGTATGTTTATTTGTCCATTGAAGATCCAAAATTAACACCGAACAATCCCTGAAATCCCACTCATTAGAAATTGGGGTCAAACTCAAGAATTTTATGTTATCATGGAAAGGTTTCACATTGACCAATATTTCTACATAGAGACCAAATAGAGACATATACACCTTTAATCCCACCAAAAGGTATTTAAATATTTATCCATACATCTCATTCCATGAATAACTATGGAGAAAACCATATAGTTTTATCCTTGATATCTTTATCTTGTGACCTATTTCTATACACAGTGATACTATACCCCACCTTTTCTCCTTCATACCTGATGGAAACCCGGCCATAAAACTAAGTGACACACCACAACCCCTCTCTCATAGTTGAAATTTTATCTCAAACCACACTTCTTCCGACCCATCCTTTCACGACACCTAGAAAACCAAAATGAAGGGTTCAAGAAAAATTAGGCCCTTACATCAGATACCTATCAAACAATTCTCATCATCAGGAATATAAAACCAAAACCTAGGGAGGAAGGTGTAACACCCCTAGATTTTATGAAAAATATTCTTTTAATTTTATTAATGTCTTGTGCTACACCAAGATTACCTTGCGTTATACGCAACACCGTATTAGCTTGCAGTATACGCAACACAATTCTTGGATCGTGTTACACACAATTTTGATAATAGTTATTCTACGCAACATTGAGTATATATATATATATCCAATGTATAAATGAAATATGGTTGGATTCTGTTATACGAAACAACAAAGGATTCTTAGGCAACACTTAACCCTGACTTGGCTTGCATTACACGCAATCGTGACCTTCCTCGATAGTGTGTGTTGTATCCAATACTGGGTTTTACTAAACAACGATATATTATTATAATATTATTATTAACTATCCGTTATAAATAATATTAACTAAATTTTTAATTTTATAACATTATTATTCATCTTACACATTTTCTAGAACATGGTATAAGAACAAAATCAATTTTTCGGGTAAAATAAGTATTTTTCAAAAAATGCAGTTTTGCCGCCTTTTGAGGGCGCACCCACTTTAAATCTAGTTTTTGACATGTTTATAAGTTCAATTTGACAAAATAAAATTCTTCTTTTGAATAAGGATATAAAAATGTACATTAGATAAAGTTTTGATATTTTTCCGATAACTTTCATATTTTAATGAATAGTAAAAACACGCTATATTTTAATTAAAATCAACTTTTTTCATCATAATATCTTATGTGGTTAAATTATAATATTGAATTGTTTTAAAGTATAAAAATAATATATTTTTACCATTTAATATAATGTATGTCATTAGCATTGATTTTACCTTGAATTCGTAGGTTAAATCAATTAAATCTTTTGCAATGTTTTAAACAAAAACCCGCTTTCATTCGACAACGAGATTAATTTTAATTTAATTTCTACAACTTCTGTGTATTGAATTTGAAAAAATGGATTCCATATTTGGAATCATTGGGTCCAAATTATGTTAATAGGCTAATTTGTATTTTTGGGAATTATGAATAGTAACTACGGTAAATTTGATTTACCATAGTTAAAGGTAAATCGGGTAATTAAGGGTAAATATAATATTATAAAATTACCCTAACACATGCCAAAATTCTATTTGATGGCTAAAAGTAAACCCATATCAACTAAGGGTCGGATTAGATTCATTTTATGGACTTTGGACCATGAAAATAATTTAATTATTATTAAAACCAAAGAAAGTGACAACATGTCACTCTCTTAAATCTTATAAGTATAATAATTTTAACTTAGTGATAAACATAATAAAACTTCGAAAATGAATAGTCTACAGAAATATAACAAAATTATCTACATCATGAGAATTTATTTAGAATTTTTTTGTATTAAATAATTATCATTAATTGTGACACAATAGTGATGCAGAAATTATTTATCTAGTGAAAAATCAGGAATATAGTTTTTATTTAACTAATAGTGACCATAAAAGGAACAAAACCCTGAAAAAAACTTATTGTTAATGTAAAGTTAAACTATAATCATCCAATGGTCGAAGATGTGACCATTTGGAGTCTTATACAAGAAATTATAACACTTATATTATTTTATTTTAAATGATGCCAAAGTTGTCACCTTCATAATTTAATAAATATAACAATTTAAATATTGTGATTTTAACTAGATAAATTCGAGTAAAAGTATTATTGTGAAATTTAATATATTTATCTTCATCATAGGATTTTATTTTAAATTTTTATGCAACAAATAAGTATATTAAATAATTATAAAAAAATGTTGTATTAATTATTTTATTAAGAGATAAACCAAATAAATGGTTTTACAAATAATAAAATAAATATTATATGAACTATTTAATGTGATCCAATAATTTTATAGATACATATGACCGTTTATTAATCTATTAAAGCTTTTATTTCTAACATATCTTCTGTATATATTTTATTTATATTCAAATAAATTAATAGTGTCAAAATTGACACTATTGTTATTTTATAAAAATAACATATTATAAAATTGTTTAAAAGTCACAAAAATATTAAAAAATTATAAATTTAAATTTATATGGTCTATAATGTTATAAATTAAAAAATTATGGAAAATTCACAACAAATAAGTAATTAATTGTTATAATTTAAAATTTAGAATTTTATTACCACAAATAAACTTAAATAGATTAAATAAAGATAAATCAAAATGATAAGGTTTAAAATAAGATCCAAACATGTATAAATTTGATTGGTTGATGAGATTACAACCCTATATCATCTAATCTTAGAATATGATTCATTTTTGGAGGTTTTTAAGTGGGGTTAGATTTATTATAAATTAATAGTTTTAAGAATTCCAAAGGTGCCCCTCTCCTCCCTTATAAAAGGGCACCTCCTCCCTCTCTTCCTCACACAACTTTGATCCTTCATGCTCAGCCAACCCCTGCCAAAATATCTTCTCCACTTCCCTAGAAACATCCTAGTAGTTCTGGTTTTCTTCAAAGACCCATTTTAGTGCCCTAAAAGGAGGTCTCAAAGAAGCACTTTAAAGAAGAGGTAATGTCCGTTACCGATTATTTCATCTTTATTTCTTCTTCCACTTATTCTTATTAGTTTGTTTCATTATTAAGTAATCAAATCAGTATCACTCATATACTGATATGTTATTATAATTATGAAACAACCCTATTTCACCATCTATCCATCCTACGGAAAAAGAAATCACTACGCGTCCGTACGTACGGAATACCGTCTCCACGCCGTGGTGTAATCTATTTTCCACCACCACCGTACATGGATGGGTATAATGGTGTAAAGAATAACTATACATAGTTATTAGAACATCATATTGATTATGATATATTGTATCATCCACTCCAATTCAATTCAATAATTATGGAAATGATATCATCGCTCGTGCGTACGTACGGACTACCGTCTCCACGACGCGATGAGATTCATTCTCCATGGTAACCATTTAAGAATGATTATAATGTATATATAAGAAATAATAAAGAAATATATGGAATTATAAAGATACTGGATTTATGTATATATGTATGTCATCTACTTAATTTCATTCAACTCAATAAGGAAACGAAAATAGCGTTCATGCGTACGTACGACCTACCGTCTCCATGAACGGTGTATTTATTTCCATTTATCGATCCATTATATATATGTATATTCTGAATATATATTATATATAAATCATGTTTTATATTCTGGAATTAAGTAATCATGATCTAAGTAATCATAATAATAATTACAAGTTAAAACACGAATGATAAATGAGACGATTTTACCCAAAACGCTACTTTAACATGAATTTACAAAAGAACGTGTAATATAATGTCATAAGTGAACCATATATGATATAATAACAATGAATATTATTCTGTAATAAGTCAATGACATTATATAAATCATTATACAGGAGGTTCAGACACTTACAAAGCAAATCAGACCTAAGGTAAGGGACAATCTCACAATCTCAATTTTTATACGAGATTGTTTATACTTTGGTATTTACTGGGGTGTATTTTATCATCCACATCCATGTTTACTCAATATGTAATATTATTTCCATCCACCTAAAATTTATTAAATCCTATTTTACCCTTCATTGAGTTTTTAGTAAAATATATGAAAGGAATCTTTTTTCGTTTTTCGTACGAGGTACTTTTGACTTTCTGACAAAAGTACGAGAAGAATGTTTTTTTAACTTATACGGCATGAATGGATTTTTAAAACATTATTTCCAAGAATATTCCTTTACAAGTTTTAAAGTTTAAATCAACTTCTTTTAGTTTAGAATTGTATGACATGTTAATAAAGGAAATGTATTTTTGAAGTAGAAAGGACATTTTCCTCAAGAATAGAGTTCAAGTGTTTTATCAAAATTATTTTCCATCTAAGATAATAAAGGGTTCTGTTTCTATTCCTATTATTACATGGATTTGATTATGTTGTGATGGAAATATTTTTATGAATTCCTTTATCCTATATGAATTGTTTTATGATGTCACGATGTTTAAGATTCCCATTTTTATTACATGGGTTATGCTATGATGTATGGTTTATGATTTTGTGGCACACATAAGAATGGTATCATTATGAGATGGGTGAGACCTATATCTCCCTCCAATGCATTGGGTAAAGATTTTATATCTCATGAGATAGACATGGCTAGAACGGTAGGTTATACCAGTTTAGTGAAACAGGACTGAAACGAGGGTGACTCGGTTCAGAAATGGACTTTGTCCACTAGGATAGTCTGGACAATGAGTCTTGACTAACAAGAAATTATTCTCTATGATTATGTGTGTATGCCACAATGTTTCATGTTTTAAGTTATGATTATTGTGATTACATTTCACTACTATGATATCCCATGTTATGAAATTATGCTCTCTCTTTTGCAGGTTAAGATTTCCAAAATGTTATGTTCTTACGAATATGATGTGATTGATATTTCTTTTGTTTACCCTTACTGAGCATTTGAGCTCACCCTTTTATGTTTTCTTTTCCCCAGGATATAAAGAAAGGTTTTAGGGAAGAAAAAAAATGGAAGATCTTTATGGGAGATGTTGAAGATCTTTCACCATGATTAGAAGATTACATTCCGAGTTTCCAAAGACACCAAACTATAACGGTCCTTGTGTGTGTGTTTTTGTTATGTACTAAGTATTCCGCAAAACTAATGTAATGTCCATGTACTTCAGGCTTCGGGTCTCTACAGTTGGTATCAGAGGAAAGGTTTAGTCAACCTTTGGAAACTAGGATGTGAGAACATTAGTGAGATCCCTAGAGATATTTCTAAGGTATGTCTAGGGATGTCCCTAAGGATAAGTATACATATAAAATATAGTCCTAGAAATACGGTAACGATATTAGAATTTAACCTAAGATGTTAGATATTGAGGGTACTCCCCCTTTACTATGTTGTTTTCTCTAGCATGATTTTTGCCTCTCACAAGATTCTTTTTGTGTTTTAGTTAATGGAGGGAACTAGAAGGAGTTCGGTTAACATTGAATCCAATGGACAAATTGGTGACTATGAGCAAAAAAATTGTGTAATTCCTAGAGAGAAAGATATTGTGATTATGCCGAATCAGTCATCGCGATATATGATTAACAAGGTGAAATTTAGTGGTATGCCTAATTCATCAAATAAGAGGAAGATAAACTATTATTCATGTTCGCATGTTGAGGAGCATAAAGAAAAGAAGATTGATATTTCTAATGAAGGGAAGACGAACCTTAAGGAATACCTCAAATGGAGGGACTGATGTTATCTGTGTGGAGAAAAGGGTCATAGAGTGACAGACTGTTATGGAGTTCAATTTCTTATTTGCGGAGAACATGGGCATTACCCAACTCAATGCCCTGACCTAAAAAGTTACTTCTAAATCAAGGAAGGACTTATACCAGGACAATCATTGAAGTGGATGGACTGAAGTGTTTATGTATTGGTATTCAAGAATAATTTTGTTGAGGTACTTTTATGGTGTATTGAAATATTTATGTATTGGTCTATTGTGGTTTTCAATAATTTTATTGTACCGGTAACCATGAAAATTGATGCAAATATTTTGGAAAGTAGATGATATGCACATAATGAAGGGATAAAGAGAAAATGAAATGTTTGAAAGTATTCATGAGCTCATGATTGATATAATGACTAAGTGATATCATGGTTTGAGTATATAGAATTGTGAGGATTTTGGTATGTGGAAAGAGTTAACTTTTAACAGCACTCATGTTTTCAATAAGGATCAATGGGTATTCAAGAGAGTACAAGATTATGGCCTTTGAATGTTTGGAATGTGACCAACAAGATATATCTTATGATATATGGGGATTAACGATGGTATTAAATCTATGAGAGTGGACTACAGTATTATGGATAAGCCTAAATATTGGAATGGATTATGTTGGACATAAGTTAGTATTGTTTGTTTTTCGATATTATTGATGAGATGTTATAGTAATATAGTTTTAGAAAAAGGACAACCTGCAGGACGGGCGACAACCCATCGCGTCGGACAAGGCTGTGGGAATCGAACCCACAACCGAAGTGCGACTGGCCTTTATCGCCTACCACTGGCCTACAGGAAGTCCCTGGTTAGTAGAAACTGGTTTTATTTTATTAAGAGGTATGATATATGAAGTATAAGTTCATTTTTGGAACCATATACGATTAATCTAACCATAAGATGGACTTATAACTTTTTCTAACCTTTTTTTTGAAAGAGATGGAATGACCCATCATTCTATCACATGATCTGCTAACACATCACGAATAACAAATTCAACTTCATTTCTTTAAGGAATGAAGTGGAAATTGTTCAATTCACGAACAACAATGAGATTGTACCAAAATCATGAAAGTATTTATTTTAATTCATCAACTATAGGGAAATGATCTTGAAAACAAAAAATGTTGTCCTAGTTCCCTTATATCCGATTAATCAGATGGTACCTTAGATCATCACAAATCAATATCTTTGTGATTGTTAGCTTTTTCATAGCCATGTTCTCTACCACTATCCATCAGAACTTGATGGTTAGATTTTTCTTCCATATCCATATTTTCACCTATGTTCTTCTATGTGGAAACCCCGTGATGAGTTAATTTGGGTAACCGTTACATTTCATAATTTAGTTTCTAAAAGCCATGTTTTGGTATTCCTTTTTACGATGTGGGTTTCTATTAAACAAACTTTCGAGTAGTAAACCATTTATAACCCCGACAAATTTCGAGGGAGAAATTCATTTTAAGGGGGGTAGAATGTAACACCCAAAGATTTTATGAAAAATATTCTTTTAATTTTATTAATGTCTTGTGCTACACCAAGATTACCTTGCGCTATACGCAACACCGTATTAGCTTGCAGTATACGCAACACTATTCTTGGATCGTGTTACACACAATTTTGATAATAGTTATTCAACACAACATTGAGTATATATATATATATATATTCAATGTATAAATGAAATATGGTTGGATTCTGTTATACGAAACAACTAAGTATTCTTGCGCAACACGCAACCCTTACTTGGCTTGCATTACACGCAACCGTGACCTTCCTCGATAGTGTGTGTTGTACGCAATACTGGGTTTTACTAAACAACGATATATTATTATAATATTATTATGAACTAGATGTTATGAATAATATAAACTAAATTTTGAATTTTATAAAATTATTATTCATCTTACACATTTTCTAGATCATGGTATAAGAACAAAATCAATTTTTTGGGTAAAATAAGTATTTTTCAAAAAATGCAGTTTTGCCGCCTTTTGAGGGCGCACCTACTTTAAATCTAGTTTTTGACATGTTTATAAGTTCAATTTGACAAAATAAAATTCTTATTTTGAATCCGGATATAAAAATGTACATTAGATAAAGTTTTTATATTTTTCCGATAACTTTCATATTTTAATGAATAGTAAAAACACGCTATATTTTAATTAAAATCAACTTTTTTCATCGTAATATCTTATGTGGTTAAATTATAATATTGAATGTTTTCAAAGTATAAATAGAATATATTTTTACCATTTAATATAATGTATGTCATTAGCATTGATTTTACCTTGAATTCGTAGGTTAAATCAATTCAATCTTTTGCAATGTTTTAAACAAAAACCCGTTTTCATTCGACAACGGGATTAATTTTAATTTAATTTCTGCAACTTCTTTGTATTGAATTTGAAAAAATGGATTCCATATTTGGAATCAGTGGGTCCAAATTATGTTAATAGGCTACTTTTTATTTTTGGGAATTAAGAATAGTAACTAAGGTAAATTTTATTTACCATAGTTAAAGGTAAATCGGGTAATTAAGGGTAAATATAATATTATAAAATTATCCTAACACATGCCAAAATTCTATTTGATGGCTAAAAGTAAACCCATATCAACTAAGGGTCGGATTAGATTCATTTTATGGACTTTTGACCATGAAAATAATTTAATTATTATTAAAACCAAAGAAAGTGACAACATGTCACTCTCTTAAATCTTATAAGTATAATAATTTTAACTTAGTGATAAACATCATAAAACTGAGAAAATGAATAGTCTACAGAAATATAACAAAATTATCTACATCATGAGAATTTATTTAGAATTTTTTGGGATTAAATAATTATCATTAATTGTGACACAATAGTGATGCAGAAATTATTTATCTAGTGAAAAATCAAGAATATAGTTTTCATTAAACTAATAGTGACCATAAAAGGCACAAAACATTGACCAAAACTTATTGGTCATGTCAATGTAAACTATAATCATCCAATGGTCGAATATTTGACCATTTGGAGTCTTATACAAGCAATTATAACACTTATATTATTTTATTTTAAATGATGCCAAAGTTGTCACCTTCATAATTTAATAAATATAACAATTTAAATATTGTGATTTTAAGATGATAAATTCGATTAAAAGTATTATTGTGAAAGGTAATATATTTATCTTCATCACAGGATTTTATTTTAAATTTTTATGCAACAAATAAGTATATTAAATAATTATACAAAAATGTTGTAGTAATTATTTTATTAAGATACAAACCAAATAAATGGTTTTTAAAAATAATAAAATAAATATTATATGAACTATTTATTGTGATGCACTAATTTTATAGATACATATTATATTTTATTAATCTATTAAAGCTTTTAGTTCGAACATATATTCTTTATATATTTTATTTAAATTCCAATAAAAGAATAGTGTCAAAATTGACACTATTGTTATTTTATAAAAATAACATATTATAAAATTGTTTAAAAATCACAAAAATATTTAAAAATTATAAATTTAAATATATATGGTCTATAATGTTATCAATTAAACAATTATGGAAAATTCACAACAAATAAGTAATTATTTGTTATAATTTAAAATTTATAATTTTATTACCACAAATAAACTTAAATAGATTAAATAAAGATAAATCAAAATGATAAGGTTTAAAATAAGATCCAAACATGTCTAAATTTGATTGGTTGATGCTATTACAACCCTATCTCATATAATCTTCTAATATTAGTCATTTTTTGAGGTTTTTAAGTGGGGTTAGAGTTATTATAAATTAATATTTTTAAGAATTCCAAAGGTGCCCCTCTCATCCCTTATAAAAGGGCACCTCCTCCCTCTCTTCCTCACACAACATTGTGCCTTCAAGCTCGGCCAAGCCCTGCCAAATTCTCTTCTCCACTTACCTAGAAACATCTTAGAGGTTCTGGTTTTCTTCAAAGACCCATTTTAGTGCCCTAAAAGGAGGTCTCAAAGAAGCACCTCAAAGAAGAGGTAATGTCCGTTACCGATTCTTTCATCTTTATTTCTTCTTCCACTTCTTCTTCTTAGGTTGTTTCATTATGAAGTAATAACATCAGTATAAATCATATACTGACATGTTATTATAATTATGAAACAACCCTATTTCATCATCTATCCATCCTACGGAAAAAGAAATCACTGCGCGTGCGTACGTACGGAACACCGTCTCCACGCCGTGGTGTAATCTATTTTAACCACCACCTTACATGGATGGGTATAATGGTGTAAATAATAACTATACATAGTTATTAGAACATAATATTGATTCTGTTATATTGTATCATCCACTCCAATTCAATTCAATAATTATGGAAACGATATCATCGCTCGTGCGTACGTACGGACTACCATCTCCACTACGCAATGAGATTCATTCTCCATGTTAACCATTTAAGAATGATTATAAAGTATATATAAGAAATAATAATGAAATATATGACATTATAAAGATACTGGATTTATGTATATATGTATGTCATCTACTTAATTCCATTCATCTCAATAAGGAAACGAAAACAGCGTTCATGCGTACGTACGACCTACCGTCTCCATGAACGGTGTATTTCATTCCATTTATCGATGAATTATATATATGTATATTCTGAATATATATAATATATAAATCATGTTTTATATTCTGTAATTAAGTAATCATGATCTAAGTAATCATATGAATAATTACAAGTTAAAACACAAATGAAAAATGAGACGATTTTACCCAAAACGCTACTTTAACATGAATTTACAAAAGAACAGGTAATATAAAGTCATAAGTGAACCATATATGATATAATAACATTGAATATGATTCTATAATAAGTAAATGACATTATTTAAATCATTATACAGGAGGTTCGGACACTTACGAAGCAAATATGACCTAAGGTAAGGGATAATCTCACAATCTCAATTTTTATCCTAGATTGTTTATACTTTAGTGTTTACTGGGGTGTGTTTTATCATCCACATCCATGTTTCCTCAATATGTAATATTATTTCCATCCACCTACAATTTTTTAAATCCTATTTTACCCCACGGTGAGTTTTTAGTAAAATATATGAAAGGAATCTTTTGTCGTTTTTCGTACGAGGTACTTTTGACTTTCTGACAAAAGTACGAGAAGAATGTTTTTTTTAATTTATACGACATGAATGGATTTTTAAAACATTATTTCCAAGAAGCTTCCTTTACAAGTTTTCAAGTTTATTTTTAATCAACTTCTTTTATTTTAGAATTGTATGACATGTTAAGAAAGGAAAAATATTTTTGAAGTAGAAAGGATATTTTCCTCAAGAATAGAGTTCAAGTGTTTTATCAAAATTATTTTCCATCTATGATAATAAAGGGTTCTGTTTTTATCCCTATTATTACATGGATTTGATTATGTTGTGATGGAAATAGTTTTATGAATTCCTTTATCCTATATGAATTGTTTTATGATGTTACGATGTTTAAGATTCCCATTTTTATTACATGGGTTATGCTATGATGTATGGTTTATGATTTTGTGGCACACATAATAATGTTATCATTATGAGATGGGTGGGACCTATATCTCCCTCCAATGCATTGGGTAAAGATTTTATATCTCATGAGATAGACATGGCTAGAACGGTAGGTTATACCGGTTCAGTGAAACAGGACTGAAACGAGGGCAACTCGGTTCAGAAATGGACTTTGTCCACTAAGATAGTCTTGGCAATGAGTCTAGACTAACAAGAAATGATTCTCTATGATTATGTGTGTATGCCACAAAGTTTCATGTTTTATGTTATGATTATTGTTATTACATTTCACTACTATAATTTATCCCATGTTATGAAATTATGCTCTCTCTTTTGCAGGTTAAGATTTCCAAAATGTTATGTTCTTACGAATATGATGTGATTGATATTTATTTTGTTTACCCTTACTGAGAATTTGAGCTCACCCTTTTATGTTTTCTTTTCCCCAGGATATAAAGAAAGGTTTTAGGTAAGAAAAAAAGGTAAGATCTTTATGGGAGATGTTGATGATCTTTCACCATGATTAGAAGATTACGTTCCGAGTTTCCAAAGACACTAAACTATTACGATCCTTGTGTGTGTGTTTTTGTTATGTACTAATTATTCCGCAAAAGTAATGTAATGTCCATGTACTTCAAGCTTCGGGTCTCTACATAAGGGGAGGGGGAATAAATAATAATCCATTGAGATATATCTTATGGATATCTTTAAATCAAGAATCCTACCAACACATTGGTGGAATAAGGCACATAAACATGTAACCTTATTCATATTAAAAACCAACAATGGTAAAAAATTATATCTCAACATAAAAGGAATCAAACATTGAAAAATAATAATATTTGTGAAACATCCACAACTTCTACTTCCAGGTGATCTTCTCAAAGCCACTATGCCTCCACCTTACAGAAATGAAAAGAAAAATCCTCCCCAAACAACACCTTACACACATTATTTTGTATCACAAAAGGCCTCTAATTGAAGTTCACACCATCTTGAACTCTCTTCTTGGATCAATTGATGACATGTGAATAATCATGAATATATCGATAAATATGGGGCACATGAATGATTAGCTATTTATATTCATATATAAGTAAAGTTATGCTTGATACAAAATAGCTTCAACACATGATAATAATTTGAAGGGTCAAACAAATCAGGGAGAAATATTACTCCAATGACCAAACCTCCATTTACCTTGATGAATAGATACCATAAAAACACATGATATACAATGTCTAACTATTTATGTCTCCTCTTATAATAAATATATCATATCTAAAAATATTGTTTTAACATCATTCACGAATGGATTAGTCATATTTTTTATTTCATTTTCCTTATTAATTATAATTTATGAATAGATTAATATCTTACCATTACCCATCATAATGAAGATTAGAAATGTTATCTATACATCACTTTTAGTGGAAAAATATTAATGTTGGAGTGATAATGTTTTTTGAACACCACAACGGGATGTTGACACACCTATGAAAATCCAAATCTTGAATGCCCAAACAAAATATTTCCTCTATAGACTATATTATCCTATTTTTCTAAAAATATTTCCATTGATGAAAATGTATGATAAAGAATAATATATATAAAAATCCATAAGGATATCTCTCCAAAATTTAGAGGTTAAATTTGTATCATGATCAAAGATGATTGTCTACAAAAACCAATAAATACTTACCACCTTGTATAGCTACGACCGTGAACAAACTACACCAATCATGACTCCTTAATAACCAAAAACTATTTTTTGTTTTTGAAGTGGTACACAATATCCAATATAACATCAGAACCTCCCTGAGCTCAAAGAAAATTGGTATCGAATTCCATCAAGATATCCTCAATGTTTTATTAGTGAAAATAATGTTGTATAAGAAACTAACCCAAAACATATTTCTCAACCATTACCCTATGAAAAAAAATCATGATAAAAAAAAGAAACTGATATTATCGTGCCATACCACCAATAAAAAACTCACAATGAACAATACATCATAAACAAATCCTTATTTACTTCTATGTGATAATTTTTTAACTCACATAGAAAATTATTAATAATTATCGAGGAAATTAAGTGCCTACCCTAGGACAACACTCAATATTAATCACTCAGAGACCATCCCTATAGAGTATCACCATAAGATACCTAATCTTTGAAAACCTCTACCTCAAAATACCATGAATTGGAATCATCTAAATAATTCACCATTGATGACCAAACCATCATCTAAAACTGACACACTCTATTATAAATAGATCTAATATCATTGTTTACCATCATAATATCATACATCAACCTCCAAAAAGCACCAGATTCACACACAACATCACTATGAGACTTCCTGCTCAAGGAATCAACCAAAACAATATTTTAACTGATGTGTAGTAAATATAAAATCCATAATACTGCATTATTTACATCCACTATCACTTCTATAAAATTAATGCCTTTCAAAGAGAATACTTACTTTTGAGTCTTTTGATTTGTGATGATATAAAAGATCTCCCCAATGAAATAATTTCCCCAAAACATCAAAGCCACCTGAACCACAAAAAACTAGGGAGCATGATTGGAATAGTAACCTTCATGAATATGTGACCGTAAATAGTAATAAGTGATAAATGATATCTAATACATCTATATGCAACTGAAATTAAGTCATGAATAATGAAAATAAATCTAAAACACAATGTCCTTCTTCAACCAATGATGAATCAAAGAACTCACTAGATTATCCTTCAAATAAACTAAATTTGTTTGGAACTATTCAATCCAATAAAATGAATGATTCTTCTTAGTTAAATATTTCATAGGATTTCAAATCTAATAGAAGTTTGGGGTAACAACCTATAATCATTAGTAAGACGAATGAAAGTCCACACCTATGAAACAATATTAGGTTATACCCATCAAAAAAAGATCTAAGCCTTCATTTAAACTTTAGATAATCCATATTGACAAAGAAAAATTACAAAGAAACACACATAATAAGAGAATAACTAACACATCACCCACTTCCTAAATAGTTTATGATGATGAAGAACACATAAAAGATATGTAGATTCTCTGTATGTTTATTATTAGATTGAAAATACACTACTATATAATTGATAACAACTACCATGATTTTATCTAGGAACTCATAGAACACAACATTCAGTAATACCATGAACACTTTTAGAGTCTTTGTGACACTAAATAACAATACAATGAACTCATAACTCCCATAATGTAATATAAAAGTTATATTCATTACATCACCATCCATAACCCATATAAGATGATATCTTTATCATAATCTGATTTCAAGAAATACATAATATCCTTTAACTAATTTAATAAATCATCACACAATATAAAGGTGCAGGGTTTAACTATTTTCAAATTGTTTAGGCCATAATAATTAAGAAAAAAATAAACACCACCATCTTACTTATTTATAAAAATTAATAGAGGACCCCAATTTCATAGACTTGGATGAATACAATCACACAACGGAAGACCCTGAACCTTAATATATTTCTCTCAAAACTCAGAAGTTGAAATCCTATATAGATACTTTTATATTATAATGGCGAGTGAACATAATTAATTCCTAAACATGATCTCACATGGAGTAGGCTGTGTGTCAATATCTTTCAGAAAGACATCAAGGGAATCTTCTATAACCTTGGGAATCACCAATGAATGATAATATATTAAACATAACAAAAGTCAAATAATAAATGATGCTTGTGGACCAACACACCATTTATCCATATGAGGGTTCAAATCAATAAAAAAACTAACCCTCTCTACCTCAGAAGCATAGAATATAATTGACCTTAAAAATTACTAACAAATTTCCTGCACAGATATAAGTAACCCTTTATTAGGATGGTTTCATATGAATATATCCAAAAATATTGGAAATATGACTACTAATATTTCTTCACTATCTTTAAGATATAATATTTTCACACATCAAGTAAGCCATGTCGACCTCTAACAAGAGTTTGCAACACTAATGGAAATAGATGCCTCTCCACATAAAGACCTAATGTTTGGACTAGAGGGTTGAATAAATAGAGTTAGTGGATAATGAAAAATAAAAAATAAAACAACATTGTTTAGTATAAGAAGATAATTACTCAGACAATCTGTTTCTCTATTGGAAATGAAAAGATCAAGGCATGCATATGACCATATCCAACTGCATGATCTCTCGAAATCTGATATCGAACACCTCCATTGTCATGAACTTCTATATTTCCCTGAGGATGAGTAGAAATAGAAGGATTTCGTTATCCATTACAAAATTCCCTTTAATAGTGAAAATATGGTACTCCCAACTATTAATAAAAACATACATTATAATGATGTAATGACGTAACATTTTGTATATTGTCACATCCCTTTTTACATCATATACTCTTTGATATAAGAAATGTTTGATCTAGGATGAAGAAAATTTATAAGATAAAGTGATATAAATTTTGGATATGTTTGTTTTTTTAATTAATGGGGTTAAAAAATAATTTTTAAAATTTTTTTATAGGGTGAACATTTGGTATTGGATGAGTTTGAATCTTTTTGGGTGGTTTTGTAGGGGAATGCTACTAGGAACTGGCTAAAAAAGGAATTTATACAATGAATCATTTTTCTATAATGTAAATTCTTTACTAGATAGAAGATATGAAAATTTCCTAAAACGTAAAATTATTCATTACATAAAGAATAAACCTAAAAATAAATTTATTGATTTGTATTTTTACACTCTGGAAATTTTTTGTGTGTGCATGCTATAGGTGGGATATTTTACACCATAAATTAATTATCTAAGAAATAAATACCTTATGTCCACTGATGTTATGTGAACGTATTCCTTGATTTTTCTTTTAATTATACATGAAATCCATTTCAGAACCATATGCATCCTCTCGTGGATAGTAAGCGACCCGGGCCTCTGGTCATCTAAGTTGGGAATTTGATCTCTAATGGTTTTCAATGTTTGGTTTCTCCTTCTTTGTGATGTCTTTTATTTGCAGCGGTGTGATCACTGAAATTATAATTGAATTTTATTTTGATAATGTGGAATTTTGATATTATAATTCCTTCACAATCTCCTTTACCATCATTTTATATTATCATTTTTTTGGAGGCTGTAGATTTGATCACTGATTAAAGGTAGGTGGTTCCATATTAAATTTCACTGTAATTGAAAGCTTAATTTTCAGGATTTATTGAAATGATTTTAATATTTTTTAAATACAAATTGTCGTGATTGTAGTATGTATTTGAAAAGGTCATGGAAATTGGGAAAAGATTCAGTTTCCTGATATTGAAATTTTTGTATAGAATTGTGAAAAAATGGATTCTTGATTTTAAAATTGATTTGATGAAATAGAGATATAGTTTATTCCTTTTAAAAATTTGAAATAATTATAAATATATATCCTGATCTAGGCGTAGAGATTAGATACAATTCATAGGTTTGGTGTGCCCAGAATTAATTTTATAATGAGTATTAAATATATTTTATACTGTGCGTTCATAGATTCTTAAAGAAAATAGGATAACTCTTAAATGGTTGATCAGATCTGAATTTCAATACCACTGCTAGGTCTAAAACATTGTGTTTACACTAGGCACAACATGAAATTATTCTGTGTGGAATATTCATACCCCATGCATGCTCGTGGTGTGTTTAAATGGATTAATTAATTAACTAATTAATTGATTGACAAAAAATTGTCCTAAAATGATGTCTATAAATATAGCATTAGGGAGAATTACATAGGGTTGTCTCCTAATTATCCCACCTTTGGGGAAGCTATCCTCCTCTTCTATTTCACAAATCCAATCGATGAATGACAATGAACCTCTAGATAAATTTGAATAGAAGAACAAAAAGGTATCAACATCTTCTGATCATTTCATGTGTGTATTATTCACCAAATATCGACCAAAACCCAAGGTAGTACTCGTCAATTGTGGTTTCGACACATTTTGATTAAAATATTGAGCATAATAAATTTCACTTTTTCATCTGTGTTACTTTTAGACTTTCTATGATCCCACATACCAAAATTGATTAACCATTAGATATTTTTCTTTTTTGAATTGTTTTCACCCTGATTTCCCATCTATTAAATACTTCTTCATGAACTCTTTTCCAAAGATATATATCACCTTTTTTATTGGTGATGTTTCCCCAATTTTCTTAACATTATTCATCATTGGGACACGAGGTCAAGACTCCACTTTTCTAGGGTAGGTTCGATCATTGTTGAACTGCAAGAATTGTGGTGGTGGAATGAATGACAAGAAGATTGATGGTTTGAGGATGAATTGATAAATGAGTGGGATGATGTTTGGTGAATAGATCAGATCATAACTACTTGTTCGTGTTTGTGATCAGATGTGGTTCAGGATCAGGTCAACAATCCCCATTTTCTGGTTGGTGTGTGGCGATGACATGCAGTATCATGGGATCGATTCTGAGAAGAGATTGTTTGTAATGTATCATGATAGAGGATACTCGATGTAAACATGACCATGGATGGGATCAGATATCTGATGAGGTATTCAGATGTAGTCAACATGGTGGAGGATAGTAATAATAATAATTAATAATAATAATAGTGATGGACTGATAAAAAAATTAAATAAGGATTTGTCATTGTATTTTATTAAATAATAATTATAGTAGTGACATTAAAAGTGTGGTTGGATATTAAAAATTAAACAGGTTTAATTTAATGGGGGTTGTGATATTACTATTTTTCATAATATTAATGATATATGAAATAAATTAATGTAATAAATCCAAAATTATTTAATCAAATAAATTAAATAAATTGAAAAAATTATAGATAAAGGAGGTGTCTTGGATTTATGTTTTGTGGTGGGTGAAGAAGGGTGGGGTGTGACGTGCTTGTGATATTAATGGGGAGGAAGAAAAGTTATTTTATTATTATTTATTGATAATAATAATGAGATTATAAGAGAAAAGGTGCGGTTCATGAGGTTAGGCTCATGATAATTCTTCCCCTACAATGTGAAACATTTTCCCCTTTCCTTAAATTTATAATACAACATTAGTGATGATAAATTATTATTATTATTATTATGGTTGTGAAATTTTAAATTATGGAGTAACTCCTTCGTATGTTGTCTATTTAATGCACCATCAGTGGAAATGTAACACTAGAATTGAGATGGTCATTTTAAGACCAATATAGGAAACATTTTTCAGACTCATACCTCTAGTAAATGAAAGGAAAAATATTAATAAAATTACTATTATTGTGGGATCTTATATCTGTCATATCCCTATCATATGGTGTTGAAATGATGGACCGTCTATAAGGATGCGATCTGTAAATTAAGGTGGAGATTTAAAGTCCAGTTTCAGATATTTTAACTTGAACTCATGTCTTGAGTCCACAAGATATTATTCGAACGTAATGCAGAGAATTGTGATTTTTCACAGAGTGTCCGATTAAGGTATGTGAATAGAAAATCCTGAGCATTTTTTCATAAGGATCACAATGGTGTGATAATTTGGGGTATTTGTGGCCATTTGAAGAGGCATATTATTGAATTTTCCCCCTCTATCAGGAAACGAGCCTCGCACCTTTGTCAGGATTATGGCCGAGTCACGTCATATTGTACCCTTACACGTCGTGTAGTGATACATGGCTAGAATGACATGTTGTAGAGTGAAAATGACTAGAAGGCCGAGTGGGACCACACTCCTTGTGGTATCCTGACATATCGTCTAAATATTTTTGTGGAAACATTAATGTTTCACATCAATTTCATTTGGAATCAGATTATATCCCATGAGTTTCCTTTCATGAGTGTTTTTATATGTATAATGTGATGGTGGCCTGTAGAGAATTTTGAGACATGATATGATTTTCTCTGAGCATGATGCCTCTTTAGGTGGATCTTGATGATTACCATGACCAGGAAGGAATTTTAGAATGGTTAGATAGATATGGTACTGTAGTTTCATATTAGTATGTAGGTCCCATATCCATGGATATGGTACTCCACTGGCATATCAACAAGTACGTCCTTCACATTTCTTATCGAGGTAGAGACACTACTTAACTATAGTGTCTGCATGCACGTACTCTATCCATTGATACAGTACTCCCCTATTATATAAGGGAACATATCCTCCATACTCATTTACAGGATAGATACGTAACTCTACTGTCGTATCAACATGTTGTCCATCTACCCATAGAGAGGGTACTCCCTCTCCACGTCAGGGCATGGGTCCTCCATACTCATTCTATAAATATAGATGGTAATCCACTATCATATTAGCATGTGAGTCCCCTATCCCTAGAGACAGTACTCCCCTATCACATCAGGGTGCGGGTTCTCCATACTCTTTGAGTAGATAGAGTCGGTTCTCCCCTATTTCATAAGGCACAGTTCGTAGATCCATGGAGATGATATTCCCATATCTAATTTGGGAGTGAGTACACGAAACTTAGTCTACATGCATAGATGGTACCCCCTCATCTACCAGGTCATTGGTCCTCTATTCAGGTGAGAGTACTCCCCTATCATACTAGGGGACATGTCCTCTATAATATTTGTACATACACAGAGTGGAATCCCTATATTGATATAGGTTGGCGGTACTATACTTGAAATTATTCCCTGATCGACTGTACGACATAGAGTAATGTTTTGGTTTGATGTACCATTAGACTCAAAAGAAAATTGGAGTTATTCCCCACCAAGAGGAATCCTTGTGGTGCAACCAAAAACCATGTGGGTAGGTCAGTACCACCCATAGAAGATAGTATTATGATGTGGTGATTGATTCCCTTAGACTTGTGTGTTCAGGGAAGACACATGAGGTGCTGGGCATCATAGATAGAGCTAGCTTTGGAACTATTGGTTAAAATTCTTTTTGGGATGAGTTATGAGATGGAGATCCCCTACTGATTTAGTTGGGATTTTTGACTGAAAATATTTATATATATCCATCTTCAGTACCCAATATTTAGATATTGGTTACTCTACTTCTAGGTGTGGTGAAGAAATACGTGTTATGTCACCTTCTTTCTATGTCCAAGTTCTCATGGTTAGTTAAATATAATATTTTTCTATAGTTTTTGAAGACTCTATGGGAATTTTATCTCCCACTGATTTAAGCTCCTTGTGTTTGGATGAGTTTACTTTCACCATTTTGTTTGGATAATCTATACTCTTTCACTCTACATTATTCTATATACTAATTCCCCTTTTCTGTTGTATCTTATAATTGTCCCATTTCACCCTTTAGTGTATTTATTTAATCACCCCTGCATGGGTTTTCCCCGCATGTGTCATGTCTTATGTAGATGATAGATTGACTGATCATGACATCATAGAAGTTTAGAGATATGTTGTTCTTGGGCCGCATACGATGGATATATCTTTGGATCATGGATCTTAGCTATCTTAGCTATTTTAATTTTTTTAATTTTGGCTAGGTTGGGAAACATTTCTAGTTGGGTGTGTATTTTTACCTTTTTTATTTTTTGTTTACACTACTATAAGTTTTACTATTTATAAGTCCAAACATTTTTGTTTTATTTTTCACTGTGTTAGATCTTTTATTCCATTTACTATGAACTTTTTCATCAAGTAGTATATGTGTGTGTAGATGAACTTAGACAAATGCCTCCACATGTTTGTTATACCTTTGATGATGTCTCCATCCACTGGCATGTGGATGCAGGCCTAAGGTAGTTTCTGATAGAACCCTGGCTTGGTTCAGGTCGTGAAAAATAAGAATCAGAGAAGTATCATTACTTCGGATGTTTTTTTGGACTTTTCCCATTGTGGGGATTCATTTGGTTTAGGGAACAATGTCATTGTGTCTCAAGTGTAGATCTCAGGGAAGGGAGTCTAGTCATGGTACAAGTGGATGACGTATCCATTCACTAGGATCATGGATACCAGATTTTCTACCTGACATGCTGAGAAATTCGTTTCATGGATCAATGGAACATGAATTATATAGGATTGATTCAGCTTCCCATTATATATATATATATATTAATATACGCTCATCTAACCATGATAATTATTGAAAACATTCATGATGCCTCCGTGACCCCAGCCATCTTGGATACTGGCTATAGTGTGTGATAGAGAACCTATGAGAGACGTGGACTTAGTTTAGGGTCTATCCCCTGACCCTCTTCCTCCAGGTAGGTAGGTAGAATCATCTCCACCAATTGACCAACAGATCATTCCAGTAGAGCATTCTGAGGATGTGTTTAGGTTTAGCGCACACCACGAGTTGCATCGTTATAGACCGATAAGGTTCATGGTGAGTCAGATCCTTAGGTAGTAAAGGATCATCTATAGTCAGTGGTCCATATCTTCAGAACTATTTGGATCCTAAGGGATTAGGTGGTGGAAAAATATTCCAGATTTTTTCATAAAGTAGTTGGCCATTATTGGAGCGTGGTTATATAGATGCGTGATGAGTCGACACTCTCATGGGATGAAATCCACTGACTATTATGTAAGGAGTAAAATTTCTCTTGCTTATTCGTAGTATAGATCTAGGAGTTTAAGGTGATTTCATAAAGAGTGATTACAATGGTTGAGTACATATCAAGGTTCAAGAACCTTGCGTGATATTCCTTTTACATGAAAAGAGACTGCTACTTCTGAGCGCTGAAGTTTGAGCAGGGATTCCGTAGAGAGACTTGAACCCGAGACAAAGACACTGGTAAGAGTTCCTATAGGACGGTGACCTTAATATAATCTATACTATAGGGAAAGGAATGGTTGTAGAATATTCACTTAGAAGGATGTGTCAAGATCACCTAGTGCAGGAATATTTAGAGTAGTTAGCTTCCATGTGGATGACCATGGTGGACCAGGAGTGTGCAAATTTTCTTTAGTCTATGGGTTTGACTTCATCGCTCCTAGAGCATGTCAGAGATTCTCAGTTGGGTGACATCAACTACGAGGTCATATGTGATCAGATATCCATAGGTGATGAACCAGATAGATATTATGTAGGATAGAATCATTCCATCATGTTCCAAGGGAAAACACTTGTTCCGGTTTTGATACAGGATGATCACCTACCTTTGGTAGAGTTTTCATACAACCAAATCTACCAAAAAACCATAGATATTGAACCTTTTGAATCCCTATATGAGAGAGCTTGTAGGTCACCATTATGTTGGACATAAATTGGTGAGTCATATCATTGGGGCCCAGAGTTTGTGCTAGAAACAATGGCGAAAGTCCAGGACATCTATGAGAAGAAGAGGATAACCCGAAGAAGATAAGAATCCTACATTTATTTCCACCACAAGTCCTTGATGTTTGAACACGGTGACAAAATTTTCTTGTGAGTCTCCCCATGATGAGGAATGAGGTGGTTCAGTTTTGGAGGTAATCCATTCTCGAGATTCATTCGCCCGTTCAGTATCACGCAGAGGGTTGGAGAGGTTTCATACCGCCTTACCCTACCCCCATAGTTGGAGGAGGTTTTTGGCATCTTCCATGGGTCGTACCTACGAAGATACATGCATTATCATACACATGTTATTGACTGGTGAAATAAAGACGTCAAGGATGTAACCAAATTTTCAGAGAACTTAGTGGTGATCAAGGTTGGATAGGAGTATAGCTTGTTTGGACATACCAAACCTTTGGTTCACTTGTTGTGGTGGTATAGAAACATGGAAGAGATTTCTTGTTAGTAGAAGATCCAAGTGTGGGATCACTATCCCAAGTTTCTTTCTTTCTTTTTGTTTTTGGGTATGAAATTTTGGAATGAGGTAATGATATAAAAAAAATAGTTTTTTCTGCAATACTTTGGAATATTTCTAAATATATTTTTATAGATTGGTGTAGAGATGACATGCAATTCTAAGGATTGTTTTTACAGGAAATAGTTTTATAAAAAAAATCAAATAATGTTTTGTTTGTGAATTCAACAATTATTAAATAAAATGAGAGGGCTCTCAAATGGTTGATCAGATCATAATCATGAGAACACATTTGGGTCTAGAATGAAGTGTTTACCCTAAGCGTGACATACTACGAGTCAACATGAAACGTTTGGGGCATTCGCTCGTTGGTTGTGTGGTTAAATGGATTAATTAATTAATTAATTAATTATATCTTATCCTGAAATGAAGTATACAAAATTTTAATTAGGTGTAATTCATCTGGGTTGGATCATAACTCTCCCACAACCAATAAAGCTCTCCTACACCTCCCATTGATGCATCACTTCGATTAAAGAAAAAAAAATCTCTTGATCTAGGCGAATCGAAGCACGACGAACACATCATCCTCTTCTTATAATTTCATATGCATGTTCCTAACCATATATCAATATAAAATAGTGGTAGGATTCTATAATTTTGGTTTCCTCCCCTTTTGATTAAAAGATTGAGAGTGGTCGGTTCTCTCTCTTTGATCTGTGTCAATTTTAGCGTTTGTATCAGACCAAGTATTGAAATATATTCTCTTTTCAATTTATTTCTTATTATAACTTGTTTTCCAAGTTTATTTATCATATGAGAAATTGTTAGTAATGATATATTTGAAAATGATTCTTATTATATATTTTTTGGTACTTCCACCCCATTGTTCTTCACGTTCTTCACCATTGAACCATGAGGTCACGTTCAACTTTGATGGGGCAGGTTGGAATGCGGTCGAACCCATGGTTTCATTACTGCGACATGAGTTACACGAAGATTGATAGTTTTTGGTTGAATTGATAAATGAGGGGGATAGAGTTTGGTGAACGTATTAGATCGGAATTGTGAGTGCGCGATTGTGATCAGAGTTCATTCATGATTGGTATGACAATAACCATTTTCCAGATTGGAATGTGACAATGAATTGTAGTGTAGTGAGATTGATTCTGAGTGGAGGCCGTGGAGAAGGTCTCATGGTGGAGGCTACTCTGCATGAGCATGATCTTGGTCATGCTCAGATCTTCGATGTGGTGTTTTGAAGTATTTACCATAGTTGTAAATAATAAAAATTAATATTGATAATAATAATAATGGTTTTGGACAGATATAAAAAATAAATGATTATTTTTCATTTTCATTATATTAAATAATAAAAATAGAGTTAGAATTAAAAGTGGGGTTGGATAATAATAATTAAATGAGTTTAATTTTTGGAGGGATATTATATTAATATTTTTTATAATATTAATGATATGTGAAATAAATTTATGGAAAACATAAAAAATTATTTAACCAAAAAAATTAAATAATTTGGGAAAATTAATAATGAAGGAGGCATCCGCAATCTGAGATGTGCGGGTAGTGAAGAAGGGTGGGGAATGACCTACTTGTTGATATTAAAGAGGATGAATTTATGTTATTTTATTATTATTTATTGATAATAACATTAATATTTTAAGAGACAAGGTGGGGTGCGTGAGGTTAGGCACCTGATAATTCCTCTCGTCCAATGTGAAACACTCCCTTCTTTCCTGAAATTTATATTAAAATAATAATAATAATGAAAAAATATTATTAATTTCATGAAATATTTAATTAGGGAAATGGTTTTTCGTATGATGGTTGTTTGAGACACCATAAGCAGATGTGTGACCCTAAAATTGAGATAGTGATTTAAATAACGATGTTGGATACCTTTTTCTGAATTTTAACTTAGGATAAAAAACACCCAACAATAATAAAATTATTATTATTATAGGATCTTGTATCCCACATATCCCCCTCATATGGTGTTGGAATGATAAAAAATCTTGAATGATAAGATCTTAGAACTAAGGTGGACATTTCAATAGAAATTTAGGGTATTTAATTTGAAATTTTGGCATGGACCCACAACATGTCATTTGAACATAATGTGGTGAAATGCGACTTTTCCACCGTTTGTCTGATTAAAGAAACTGAATATCCTCTCTTGAGCATTTTTTCATGAGGAATGTAATAGTGTGAGCCTTTTGGAAATTACAGTCCATTTTAAGAGGCATACTTGTGAAAGTACATTTTTTCCATCAGTCCAAAGATGATTCGCATTTATTCGTCAGGATTTTGGAAGAGTCACATCATCTAGTTCCCTTACATGACAGATAGAGCTACGTGGACATCAAGTCGCATTCTGGTAAGGATAAAACCCAGAAACAGAGCAGTACCACATACTATTTCAGTCCTAGAAATTCCAGGTACCCATTTTTTAGTACACATTAGAGTTCCATATCTTCCTAATTAGAACTCGGATTATGGACCACATGTAGCCTATCCTGATATTTTTTCCACGTAGAATTCGATGGTGGCATTTTAGTAGATTTTGAAATATGATGTGAGATGTTATATGTGTGACTGGTTTATTTTAGACTGATGCACCCCACTAATTTAGTTGAATATATGTTTTGATCCTTTGGCACATTCCAATAATGATTTTTTCTTATATGATGGATATTACTATGCCCCTAAAAATGAAGAGAGGGTAGGGTCTTCAATGTCCCTCTTATTTTTTCTATATCTCAGAGATCTAACTTACCTATAATTTTATTTTTCTCAATATAAAACCACTTGATTTCATTTTTATGATGGATTAAATGACTTATCATAAGGCCTAAAATGGTTGTTAATTTTGCAGAGTCTTCATTACTTATCTCAATTGGATGTAACGAGTCATTAAAAGAGAATGAGACTCAGGGTCGAGTAGATCAAAAACTCATTTTATAGAGTTTTCATGGTTAATATCATGTTTTTCTTTTCAATTATAGTGATAATGTTTGAGAAATTATCTCATTTAATAAGATTCATGTTGCCTGACATATTTCTAGTTGATTTATTGGGTTTTCCACCAGTAAGGGAGGATTAATTTTTCCATGATTTAGGCACTAGTAATCATCCCGTGTCTATTGATTCTGAGCAAATGGAATTATCAATACTTAAAGATTTTGAGACTCATTTGCACGTTTTTTTGGAAAAAAAGTTTATACACCAAAATTTTCACCATGGAAAACACCTGTTATCCTTGAAAATAAATATAACAAGACCCTCCACCTTTGGGTTGATTACGAAAAGATAAATTGAGTTATGGTAAGAAAAATTATTATTTACCATAGATTGATGATCCATTTTACCAGTTTTAATGGGATAAGTGGTTCTCAATGATTGATCCTTTATTTGGTTAAGACCAATTGATATAAAATTACTAACATTTAGAAGGCCTCCTTTAAGAGTTAGTATAACTATTAGGAATATCTTTGTATTCTATTTTATCTTTGTAACACTAATGTGGTTTTTATAGATATTATAAATACAATATTTCTTGATTACCTCGGCTCATAAATGTTAATATTCTTACAGGATGTCCTAGTTTACTATCAGAACAAGGAGGACCATGTTCATAATTTGAAAGTAGTTCTAGAAATCTTGAGAAATCAATGAATTTACATTTCTTTTTTGAAATTAAAAATCTGGATTTAGAATGTGATGTTACTGGGATACATGGTGTCAAAAAATAGTATTTTAGTTGATTCTAATAAGGTGTAATCTATTCTAAAATGGCATCTATAATAGTCTATTTCATTATTTTATTTAATTTCCGACTGTAGTTTTGATCCCCTTTTTTGGGGTTCATTTAGGGCCTTTTGGGGATAGAAAAATTATATTAGAGAAAATTACCTAATGTTATGGAATGTATGTATGTTTAAATTAATTAATTCCACTTATTAATGCATAAACTAGTTTAGAGGGTGCACTTGGGTATGGGACGATTCAAAGGAGTTTTTATGTGTTTTTTAAGGATATTTGGTTGTGTACTTTCCTCAATATAGATTAACACCGTGAATTCAATTTAGGACACGAATCCATCACTCAAAAGATTCCATGAAATAATTTCATGAAATTAATGATATTCATGTCACGATTAGTTTTCATGATGTTAAATGGTCACAATATTTTTTGTAACCGAATACGATGCCTTTTTTAGTGTATTTGTGCCCTGATATATTGATGTGTTGAATCAAATATTAACATTATGAATTCCTAATTCCCATTGATGTTTTATGTTTTTCAATATGAAATCATTTCCTTCTATATTTAGACTCTTATATAAAACCCCTAAGGTTATTTGGAGAGATTTATGTGCAATTTCTTCCTATCTAGATGTCTCAATTTTTACATTTGATCTCTAATGAGTTTTCCCTCCATGGTTTTTTACTTATCTCTAGTACCCCTATTTGGGAACTGTATGATATCTTGTTTTAGTATGAAATTCAAGCTTGATGTTGATGTTTTAATCTACTATTATCTTTTCAAACTCATTTTCTATCACTAATCATTGGTGTTTACATTTTTGGGTGTTGATTTGACCACAAATTAAAGGTAGTCATTTCTATTTGATTTTGGAAAAAATAGAAACCTCAAATTCCCTGATTGATTTAAAAATAGTTTTTAATGACATAAAATCATATATTTAAGTTCAATGATGTTTTATTTTGTAAAGGGAATAAAAAATATGGAATCCCTCAATTTCGATGGAATTGAAATTGTTCAATGGATTTGAGAAAAATGATGGCTTGATTTGGAAATTAATGTTAATTATTAACGTTGAGTTAGATGGATTAAATTGAATAATAATTTGAGAAGGCATAAATTGATGAAAATATATGACTTCGATTTGAAATGAGAATTGAATGTTAAAAAATTAATCTGGGGAAATTGTATTTTGAATTGTTTAGATTAGATTTATTCAACTATGATTGATTTATTGATTGAGGGAAGAATATGTGATATTGGGAATTTTGTGGGTAATTAGAACTTGAATTCTATGATATGAACCCCAAGAATTGAATTCACGAAGAAAACAATCACGTAAAGATACAATGGAATTATTTTATCTATTGGGGAGTTGATTTGTGGTATCCTGAGCTAAGGGACATGTGTACACAATGAAAAGAGATCATTGATTGAGTCATGTGACTATCCTTTTACCATAACCTAACATTCCATAGGGATTATTACACAGTTAAACGTTATGTTTGAATTTATTATTATATTCCATTTATTATTGAACTATATTATTAATTATATCTTATTTATATAAATAATTAATATACAATGTTCAATTAATCCTATTTTGATATATCTATCATTTTTTTCAAAATAAATAATATATTATTGAAAATATGTAAATTATATGCCATTCCCCATTTTATTTAAATTCAAATCATATATATTTTAATTATATTGAATTAGAATTACATTTGAGACCATACAGATTTATTTAGAAAACACTCTACATTTTCCGTTAAGAATTTATAGATTATATTAGGAAAGTTCCACATGGAGGTGGTGGATTGTATTTACCCATGAGATCTATAGAGATAGAGATAATATGTGGAGATGTGATCCACCTGTTACATGGGATTTGTCTGAGATTTTATATTGGAAATTGTTGTGTCTTTTAATGATGTACTATTTTCGTAATGTTCTACAATTTTTATTCTGGTACCTTATCCCTTTTAAGTGTTTAGTGCACTAAATTATGTATTTTTTACTATTTTCGTAGAAAAATTGTTCTATCATGGTTCTATTTTGATTCTAGGTTCTATTTAAAAAATCAAGTTGATCAGGGACTCCCTTTATGATATGTCAGATCCAAATTAGGTATTTGAAAACCAGGATATCTGTGATGGCTATTGAAAAATTGGGATCAAAGGTTGAGCTGTGATGTTCAACTTTCCATTACGTTAGTATACTGTTGGGTTTCAATCATAGAAAATATCTAGTATTAGTGGTAATTAATAGTTAGTTATAAAATATTACCTATCCATATCAAATCAGAATGGGCCTTAATTACTCATGGGTGTTTGGGATAAGTGTCACTGTAGAATGATTTAACCAGTTTCTTGACTTCTCCTAATTTATGATATGAGAAGGTTGAAAACCCAATCATAAAAACTTTGAGATAGTATTTATTAGCAAACTAAAATAGGAGAATAATCCAGTGGAACCAATTAGTTTTGAGATAGTGTTTAATGATTTAAATGATATGGGAAAATTACTTTCACCCATTTCCATTTAGGATTGAGTAGTGAAACCTTGATGTGATGAATCAATTAATCTTCTTATTGAGTTATTTGAAATTCATGCTTTCATTAAATCAAATGTCCGACCATTAAGATTAAGGTTCATATAATTATATGGGTGGATTTTATAGTGACAATAAAGAATCAATAGGGTTTGGAGGGGAAATACATTATAGTTATCTTCACTAATTATTTCTATCGAGAGTGAATGTTCTTGGAGAATTCCATTGAGTTTCTCAATCTCAAGCTGGATGACAAGGCCATGACATAGTATGCAAACCATTTTATTCCATTTTTTAGTTTTTTCAGGAGGTTTTATGCAATGAGAATATTATGGATTGACTATTAAATATGTGTTTCTATCATGATATATGATAACATTTTTTTCTATAAAAATCTCACTTCTTATGCTAATGAGATGGATATACCATTGATGGTTGAGCTTGACCTAGATGAAATGTTATCATTGAAAGGAGTTCCTTTTCAACCCAGTTGAAGTTTTTTCAGTTCATTTAGAGGAAAGAGAAAGAATGATGAGTGTTATAGTGGTTTTGGAAAGTAGGCATCATTCATATGTCCTACTATTTTTAAAAGAGGCCAATTGAGTTTTTTTAGTATGTAATGTTTGGGAATTAAAATCATGTTTTACTGAGGCACCAAAGATATGTAGTTTTTTATGGTCTATCAGAATGCCTATAGAAGTTATCATATAGATTTTGTTCTTCAAAATTTAGAATGGGATAATCTAAACCGAAAATTACTATGGTTAAATCATATGCATCAAGAAAAAATGGATTACTACTGTAGAATTCTGGGGTAAATCATATTCACATGGTGGATTAGATTCAAATGGAAGTAAATGTAGGTTCGATGACTATGAGAGGTACCATAACTATGGATGCATATTTAGTGGAAGATTTAATATTGATTCGTCTCACTAATGTTATGAACAAGCTGATGATGAAGGAGTTTTGTGTTCAAGTGTTTTCTTTTGTTGTCAAGCTATGTTTTGAAGAAATTAAATCAATTCACTTTTTTTTGGAAATAATTGTTTTATGATTTTGTTCTATAAAATATTTGATTGTTTTTAGGAAGAGTAAATTTCATTAAAGAATGTATCATGTTATAAGTGATTTTTCATCAGTTTCACAATATAACCGATGGGAAACGTTTGTTTCAATTATGACAATGCTTTGTTGGATTGTATTTCATATAAATCATGAGTTGTTGTGATAACTTGTGATTCAATCATGATAAAAGAAATGGCGAGTAAAAGAGAAGAAATTATAAATGATTATCTTTTAAAACCATAGGAAAACAATTGTATCCAGATTGAAGAGGTAATTCCAATTGTTTTTCAAAACAATCAGAATAGAATTGTATTTTGATTTATTTTTGCTATATGGGAGAGAGAAAGAAGTGGTATCAAAAATTTTTCAAAACAATTAGAAAAAAATCATATCCAGATTGCATAGGTGGTGCCGAATGTGTTTCAAAACAATCGATGAGGTACCGATGGAATGGTGGGTCCGGTGAAAATTGTACTGATGGAAAGTTGGAGCCAATGAATGTAGAACCGAAGTAAAATGAGGTGCCGATGAAAAGGGTAATGCCAATGGTAAAGGTGATGCCGAAGAAAAGTGGTTCCAATGGAAGATGGGACACTGATTGTTTTTCAAGAAAAATGGAATTTTGGTAGATGAAATGGAAAGAGATGGCGTCGATTGAGAATTAATCATATTCAGATTGTAATTGATCTGATATGGGTATAAGAGAAGTGGTGATACTGTTAAAAAAAGAATCGTATTTAGAATGTGTTCTATCAAATCTGGGCCGATAATTGTTTTTATATTGTATTATGATCGTAACCAGAATGATCATACCCAGAATGATCGTAAATAGAATGATCATCACCAGAATGATCGTAACCAGAATGATGATATCCAGAAACATCTTATTCAGAAATATCGTAACCATAATGATCGTAAACAAAAACGATCATATCCAGAATGATCGTAAGCAGGATTATCGTATCCAGACCATTTTTATTTATAAAAGAACATGATTGGGTTGAGATGAAAAGAAATAAGTAGGAATGAACGTAAATTTATAATAATTTTCAATTTAAGGGAGACAATGCTAAATATGAACCTCGATGAATTCTAAGTCATGAAGGTAGTCATGATTCATGAATAGGTTTTGAATGTGAATATGTGTTTTCTCAAGTGGGTCAAGAGAAAAGAAAATAAAGTGGATATTGAAGAATGAATTGTCATGTGAAATCATTTCATTTAATAGTGTGATTTTATCTCTTGTGGAGAAGTGAATTTCCTCAAACACATTCAGTTGGTATGGTATCAAGCATTGTTTTTATGTAATCGTCATGAAATAATCGAATTCAAATTATTGGACCCATGTTTTTATCCTCAATTGTAATTGTATTGACATTTGAAATGGGAGTCTGGAAAAGAAGAGATGAATATTTTAGATGTTTTGAGAAGAATCAAGAAGCATTTAAAAAGTCATAATTGCAGTGAGATTTCAGAAGAAATTTAGATTTGGGTAAATTTATGTAAGCAGGAACATGTTTTTGGATTCCCACATAAACTTGTTTTGGGTCACCTATAAAAGAGAAAAAATTCATTGTACTTTGAGGTGTTGTGTATTGTTCAGTACAGAAGAGAGAGAAGCTATGGGTATCTAGAGAGAACAAGAGATCAATTCCATTCATATTGAAAATTGTTTTGGGAGATGCCAATTGATTCATATTTTATTTGTCGTGACAATTGTATTCGGGAATTGAAGTGGTGCTGATTCTACTCTATTACTTTCTATTAAAAAATATGACTAGGAGTATTGTTTTTTAAGAATCAGACTCAGAAAATATTGAACTCAGTGTATCATAACAAAGTCTAGGAGGTTCATACCTTTCTTCTTGGTAAAGAATTGATGAATTGTATTACAATTTGATTTCATTTATTTAATTGAAAAGAAGCACATATAACATTAGTTGTTATAGAAAAATTTTATTAACTTATTTTACTAATAGGTTGCACATGAACTAGTTGTATTGTTTAATAATGATACTCGAGTGAAATGGTACATCCAACTCTTTGTAATCCAAGGACTAATTTCTAGTCGATTGTATGGTATTTTATCATTTCCAAACCACACCAAGACTCTCTGAAGATGAAATGAAAAATCTATGTTTCCCAAACTCTATCACTCAAGTTGGTGAAATCTATCATAATATGAAACACAAGAAGGTTCAAAAAAATATACCTTTAAAGGGTAATAAAAAGAATGGAACTGTGTTTGAAAAGAAGAATGCTGAGAAAGTAATGTATGTGGTCAATGTGGAGAATTCAGAAGTTAAAAAACATCCGGAGCACGAAAAAGTTTTTTCTAGATCTAGAAAATTTTCAAACACTTCTTCTCCTATAAAAGATGAATATAAGGAGAAGAATCCAATTGAAAGTGAAAATAAGATGGTTGATAAATGTTTTCACAATTCTGATCAGTATGGAAGATTTAGAAGAAACCCCTCTTTTTATCGGTATTGCTGGTATTGTGTGGGATTTGGGACCAATAAATGTATGTGTTGGTTCAATAAAATTCGTTTATTTTCCCTACAAGTTATGGAAGGAAGAGATTTAGGGGGAGTCAATATCCTCAAAAAAAGAAAAATGAGAAGGTTGTTTTGAAGAAATATGAAAAGAAGGAAGTGATGATTGAAAATGGGTTCCAAAACATGGAAACTATTTGTGAAAGATGTGAAAAACCTGAACACCTTTCAAAAGGATGTCTTATTTTTTTACTGGCTCATGAAAAGATTTTCAATTCTCCATAGACAATGGTAAAGAATGAAAATAATGGAGAAAATGCGCTTGTTGTCAAGACTTTTTGAAAACCCATGAAAGGAGAACAAACCTGGATACTTTATAGTGGATGTTCTTCTCAAATGGCAGAAGACATTAAATTTTTGAAGGATGTGAAAGATTATAAAGAAGGTATAGTGACATTTGACAATGATGAATTGTTATTAATTAAAGGTTTTGGGTCAACCATTATTGGAAATGAAAAGTTGAAATCTAAGAAAACATTTCATGTTATGGGATGAAACAAAAATTACCAAGTGTCTTACTATTGTGTGATGAGGGTAATAACTTTATCTTCATGAAATATGTATTTTTTTTGTAAAGACTATAGAATATGGAAATATTGTCATGAGAGGCCAATGTATGAATGTAAATTTATTTCAGGTTGGTGATTCACAAAACTCTTGTTACATGAGTATGGTGGAAGGGAATTTGTTATGGAATAAAAGGCTTGGACATATGTGTGAGAGAAATATGAGAAATTTATCTAAAAGAGATAGTGTTTGAGTCATTGTTGATTTTACAAAAATAATATATTTGTGTTTCACTATCTTCCATAAAAAAATTACAAATGATGTGCATATGAGTGTTGATATTTATTCAAAATAACCCCCAGAACAGATTCATTATGGTATATGTGGGCCAACGAGAAAAAAATCAACACTTGGAGATATGAACTTCATTACTTTCATTGAAGATTTTACTCTCATTACTATGGTTATTCACCTTAAACACAAATTAAATGATTCGAAAATGTTCAAAATTTTCTGAAGAAAATTTGAGAAGGAATGTGAGTATTTTGTGTATAAGTCGAGAATTGAAAATGGTGGTGAATAAAAAAAGTGAAGAGTTTGATGACAATCTTGAGAAGCATGGAATTCAGAAATATTATAGCTCTGCATACACTCCCAAACAAAATGGTGCTACTGAAGGGACAATATATGCCCGGTGGAAATGGGAATAACCATGTTACTTGAGCATGTACTTTCTCATTACTTTTGGAGGAATGTAATGAGTAATTCTATTTATATTCAGGTGGACAATGAAGTTAGGAAATTTGATGAAGATAATTTTGATAAGGATACAATCGATTGTAATCCTAATAAAGGTAAAGAATTGGACTCAACTACTTCCAGTGATGAGTCACTACTAGAAAAACAGGTATTTGCGACGGGCTATTTGCGACGGGATCCCGTCACAAATAGCCATTTGCGACGGGGTCCCGTCGCAAATAGCCCGTTGCTGAAAACGCCGTCGCAACTACACTTATTTGCGACGGGCCCGTCGCTAAAGACTTTTTTTGCGACGGGCATTCTCTCCGTCGCAAATAGTATTCCGTATTTTTGTAAAAAACTTTTAAAACAGTTTTTGCGACGGGAGTCGGGACCCGTCGCAAATACCTTTTAAAAAAAATAAACTACTATTAATAATACTAGTATTTGCGACGGGCATAGTATCCCGTCGCAAATACTATAAAAAAAATAAAAAAAATAAATTATTAATAAATTATTTTAATTAATATAATAATATAATTATAATTTGCAAATGAAAATAATAAATTATTTTAATTACTATAATAATAGTAGAATTATAATTCAAAAATAAAAATAATAGAATATTAATAAATAATTTAATTAATATAATAATATTACAATTATAATTCATAAATAAAAAAAATATTAATAAGTTATTTTACTTAATATAAAAATAATAGAATTATTTTACATTCAAATATTAAAATAATTCAAGTATTACAAAAAAAATAATTAAATTATAATATTATAAAATTTTAATATATATATAAAATTTTAATATATATATATAATTTTAATATATATATATAATTTAATATTATAAAATATAAATAATATTATTATTCATATTAATATTGTTATTTAAAAATATAATATTATTAATATTTTATAATGAGACAGAAACTATGAATAGAAAAAAAAAATATTTTGATTTCACAAATTTTATAACAGAAATACAAACTCTAATCTGAAGGAGGGGGGGGAGGGGGGAGGTGGGGGATCTGCAGATGGTTGTGGAGGAAACTCCATCCCTAAAGCATGAGTGAGTCGGCGCATGTACTCCATCTGCTCCTGATGCTGCTGCTGCCACCGACTCGTCTGCTCCTCGTACAGCTGCTGCTGGCGTCGACGCTCCTCCTCATGCTGCTGACGCATCTTCTCCTGCTCCTGTCGGAGACTCTCTATATGTGCAGTCTGAGATCGCAACTATTCCTCATACTGTGTAGAAGAAGATCCACGAGCTCCTCTCGAGCTGGACGCCGACATCGCAGCACTGCCATAATAATCTCTGGGAGTCAGTCGAGAGCCGATACCAACTACCCGGCCCTTCTCGAAGGCATACTGGGTGGCCTGCATCCATGCCGCCTCATCAAACTGACGGGCAGTGGTAAGTATTTCAAATTATTGGTAAGTATTTCAAATTATTGGTAAGTATTTCAAATTATTGGTAATTATTCCAAATTATTGGTAATTATTCCAAATTATTGGTAATTATTCCAAATTATTGGTAATTATTCCAAATTATTGGTAGTTATTCTTAATTTTTGGTAGTTATTCCTAATTATTGGTAAATATTGGTAATTATTGGTAAATATTGGTAATTATTAGAAAATATTGGTAATTATTGGAAAATATTGGAAAATATTGGTCATTATTGGTAATTATTGGTGATTATTGGTAACTATTGGTGATTATTGGTAATTATTGGTGATTATTGGTAATCATTGGTGATTATTGGTAATTATTGGTGATTATTGGTAATTAATACTGATTATTGGTAATTAATACTAATTATTGGTAATTAATACTAATTATTGGTAATTAATACTAATTATTGGTAATTAATAATCATTATTACTTATTATTGGTAATTATTACTAATTATTCCTAATTAATACAAATTATTCCTAATTATTCCTAATTATTACTAATTATTGTTAATTATTACTAATTATTACTAATTATTACTAATTATTACTAATCATTTCTAATTATTACTAATTATTTCTAATTATTACTAATTAATGCTAATTATTAGTAATTATTGCTAATTATTACTAATTATTGCTAATTATTATTAATTATTGATAATTATTAATAATTATTGATAATTATTGGTAATTATTACTAATTATTGTTAATTATTGGCAATTATTGTTAATTATTACTAAATATTGGTAATTATTACTAAATATTGGTAATTAATACTAATTATTGGTAATTAATACTAATTATTGGTAATTAATACTAATTATTGGTAATTAATACTAATTATTGGTAATTAATACTCATTATTACTAATTATTGGTAATTATTAATAATTATTGCTAATTATGAGTAATTATTGATAATTATTGGTAATTATTACTAATTATTGCTAATTATTGGCAATTATTGCTAATTATTGGCAATTATTGTTAATTATTACTAAATATTGGTAATTATTACTAAATATTGGTAATTAATACTAAATATTGGTAATTAATACTAATTATTGATAATTAATACTAATTATTGGTAATTAATACTAATTATTGGTAATTAATACTAATTATTGGTAATTAATAATCATTATTACTAATTATTGGTAATTATTACTAATTATTCCTAATTAATACTAATTATTCCTAATTATTCCTAATTATTACTAATTATTGCTAATTATTACTAATTATTGCTAATTATTACTAACTATTGCTAATTATTACTAATTATTGCTAATTATTACTAATTATTTCTAATTATTACTAATTATTGGTAATTATTACTAATTATTCCTAATTAATACTAATTATTCCTAATTAATACTAATTATTCCTAATTATTCCTAATTATTACTAATTATTGCTAATTATTACTAATTATTGCTAATTATTACTAATTATTGCTAATTATTACTAATTATTGCTAATTATTAAAAATTATTTCTAATTATTACCAATTATTTCTAATTATTACTAATTATTGCTAATTATTAGTAATTATTGCTAATTATTAGTAATTATTGCTAATTATTAGTAATTATTGCTAATTATTATTAATTATTGCTAATTATTATTAATTATTGATAATTATTATTAATTATTGATAATTTTTAGTAATTATTGATAATTATTGGTAATTATTACTAATTATTGTTAATTATTACTAATTATTGTTAATTATTGGCAATTATTGTTAATTATTACTAAACATTGGTAATTAATACTAATTATTGGTAATTAATACTAATTATTGGTAATTAATACTAATTATTGGTAATTAATACTAATTATTGGTAATTAATACTAATTATTGGTAATTAATACTAATTATTGGTAATTAATAATCATTATTACTAATTATTGGTAATTATTACTAATTATTCCTAATTAATACTAATTATTCCTAATTAATCCTAATTAATCCTAATTAATTCTAATTATTCCTAATTATTCCTAATTATTACTAATTATTGTTAATTATTACTAATTATTACTAATTATTGTTAATTATTACTAATTATTGTTAATTATTACTAATTATTTCTAATTATTACTAATTATAGGTAATTATTACTAATTATTGTTAATTATTACTAATTATTTCTAATTATTACTAATTATTTCTAATTATTGCTAATTATTGCTAATTATTGCTAATTATTACTAATTATTGCTAATTATTACTAATTATTACTAATTATTACTAATTATTGCTAATTATTATTAATTATTGATAATTATTGATAATTATTACTAATTATTGGTAATTATTGGCAATTATTGTTAATTATTACTAAATAGTGATAATTATTGGTAATTATTAATAATTAATACTAATTAATGGTAATTAATACTAATTATTGGTAATTAATACTAATTATTGGTAATTAATACTAATTATTGGTAATTAATACTAATTATTGGTAATTAATACTAATTATTGGTAATTATTACTAATTATTGGTAATTATTACTAATTATTCCTAATTAATACTAATTATTCCTAATTATTACTAATTATTACTAATTATTGTTAATTAATACTAATTATTGGTAATTAATACTAATTATATGTAATTATTACTAATTATTGTTAATTATTGTTAATTATTACTAATTATAGTTAATTATTCCTAATTATTACTAATTATTGGTAATTAATACTAATTATTGGGAATTAATACTAATTATAGGTAATTAATACTAATTATTGGTAATTATTACTAATTATTACTAATTATTCTTAATTATTGATAATTATTGATAATTGTTCCTAATTATTAGTAATTAAATGAATAATTATCAATAATTAGAAATAATTACCAATAATTACAAATAATAACATTATTAATATATTTTATTATTAATATTAAAATAATATAATTTTCTATTTTATATACAATTCTTTTTTGATCTGTGCGTTTTCTATCTCCACATACAAATAATACATGTGAAGACAGCAAACACACAGATCAAAAAAGAATTGTATATATATAAAAAACTATATTATTTTAATATTAATAATAAAATAAACTAATAATGTAATAATGTTCTTATTCCTAATTATTGGTATTTATTACTAATTATTAATATTTATTCTTAATTATTAAAAATTATTACTAATTATTCCTAATTACCATTAACTATAAACAATACTAATAATTTAAATTTATTAAGTAATAAAACAATGTAAACATAATTAAATTACAACTAATTAATAATAATTGAAACTAATAAAAAATTGATAATAAATAAAAAATTAAAAATAAAAAAAATTAAAATGAAGATAAATACCTTGAAAATTGATCTGTTCTGATCGTTCTTCAAAACTTTAATATCAGCTCCGGAGAAAAAAATTAAACTGGAGAAAAACTCAACTCCAGAAATATAATTTTGAGAGAAGGAGAAGATAAGGAATGAGAATGAAATGAAAAAAACGGATGGGGGTATTTATAGGTTAGATTATTTGCGACGGGCCCATTTGCGACGGGATTCCCGTCGCAAATAATGCTATTTGCGACGGTACCCGTCGCAAATACCTTAGCCAACATTTATTACGGTCAACCGGTAAATAGTTATTTGCGACGGGACCCGTCGCAAATAACCCCTGCCGACATAGTATTTGCGACGGGGGAATATTCCCGTCGCAAATACCTTTTACCGCCGCCGATTATTTGCGACGGGAATATTCCCCCGTCGCAAATAAGTTTGCCGCGATTTGGCGCGCATCGCGGGAAAACTATTTGCGACGGGGAAAGCAATCCCGTCACAAAAGCCTCCTTATTTGCGACGGGGAAATACCCCCGTCGCAAATAAGTTTTTCACATGACTATTTGCGACGAGATTTATTCCCGTCGCAAATAACCCGTCGCAATTGCTCATTTTTCCCGTAGTGAGTATGTCAATCAAAAATATTTTCCTAGGATGAGGAAACATGTGGAAGTATATAATATAATTAGTGATAAGCATAAGATCAATCAGATAGTAAGAACAACCAATTATATTACACATACTTATTTGTATTCAAAATTGGAACCAGATGATGTGAAAGAATATTTGGAGCATCCAGAATGCATTCAATCCATTTGTGAATAATTATATAAGATTTAAAAGATTAATTCATGGGACACATACCCAATACTGAAAACAAAAACAACATTGGCACAAAATATGTTTTCTGGAACAGGCTAAATGAAAAAGGGGTTGTGATAATAAACAAAGAAAAATTGGTTTACAGAGGGTATTCACTGATTGAGGGCATTTATTATGATGAAACCTTTGCTCTATTGGCAAGACTTGAAACAATCAAAATCATATTTTCTATTTCTGCATAATGAGGCTACAAGATCTTTCAAATAGATGTTAAATTTTCATTCCTAAATGGTGATACTGTAGAAGAGGTTTATATTGAACATCCTTGTGGATTTGTAGTTATAAAAGGTAATGGTTATGTGTGAAGGTTGAAAATGGAATTTAATGGCCTAAGGGAAGCTTCGAGGGAATAGTATTCAAAATTGGATACATGTTTAAGATATATTCATTTTAACAAAGGGAGAGTCGATAAAAATCTGTATATCAAAGAAATTCAAGAGTATTCCCTCATTGTAATTTTTTATATTGATGATATTATCTTTGCTAGGAATGATTAAGGAAGCTGTCAAAGATTTTCTGAAGAAATACAGAATGTATTTGAAATGTCCACACAGGAAGAAAAGAAATACTTTCTTGTGTTACAAATCCAGCAAAAGAGAGAATATATGTTTTTATCCCAACAAAAGTATGCAAAATAACTTCTCATGAGGCCTGGCATGGAAAATAATTTTTTTTTTCTACACCTATTTTTTTGGGAACAAAGAAGATTAAAGATGGAGATGGAAATAATGTGGACCAGAAAGAGTTTCAGAAGCTGATTGGAAGTCTATTGTATTTTACTTCCTCAAGAACAATGTTTTTTATGTTGTTACCTTATAAGAAATATTTCAGAGTGATCCAAGATAATAACATATTATTACTAGATAAATAATTCTCAGATACATAAGAGGAATAATTTAATTTGGAATCAGGTATTTAAGCTCAGATAGTATTGATATATTGGGTATTCTGATACAGATTTTGAAGGAAATGTTTATGATAGAAGATCCACAACTGGTGGTATGTTCATTTTTGGAAGGAACTGTGTTAGTTGCCTTATGAAGATACAAAACTAAGTTACTCTCAGTACAAATGAAGTTGATTATTTTTCTTCTACAAAAACAACCACTCAACTAATGTGGATGAAAACAAAATGGTATGTTTTACATGTTGAATTACTGTTCCCCTTACTCTTGTGTTGTGACAATCAAAGTACAATAAATCTCAGAATAAATCAAGTACAATATTCTCATTCAAAACTAATTTATATCAGATATCATTTCATCAAGTAGCATGTGGGGAAGAATTAATTGATGATGAGTTATGTTCCAAAATTAGAACAAGTTGCTGAAATTTTTAAAAAACATTTATCGAAGGAATCATTCTAAAAAATGAGGTAGAACATGGGTGTCCAACCTATTTCTCTTCATGGTTGAGGTTTGTGTATCTATCCCCTCCCTCACCTTACCTTTGTATTGATTTTTCATGGGAGATAATTGTTTTGTTTCATAAATCTACTGCATAAAAGATAGAGTTTTGGGTAAGCTATGAATTTATCATTGTTAGGTGTGTGAACTATTCTAACTAGTTGTTGGAGTGGTTGTAGGAAATGAAATTTAATTTTTTTCAATAGATAATGAAGAAAATAAAGATAAAAGGAAGGGGTTGTCATGCTCATTATTTTTTGGGATAGCATGGGTGTTCTCTTAATGATTATTTATTCTTATAATGAGTTAGCTCATGTAGGTTTAGAATTATTGATATGTAATCCATTTCTTGAGTTTACAAATATTAGTGACCTTGAATACTTGTTTGAAAATAAAATCCAAAGGGAAAATTTTTTAGGACAAAGATGATGATGAATGTTTTTTGTATTCAAGTGTTGTATTTTGTTTTCGAGGTTTGTCTTGATGAAAGGAAATCACTTCAATTTGTTTTGTGGATACAATTGTTCTAAGATTTTTATTTATAAAAGAATTGATCTGTTTTAGGAAGAATTAGTTTCACAGGAGAAAATGTTGGAAGTGAATTGTCATCAGTTTGACACTTTAACAAATATGATAGTTTGGTTTCAATTGTGAATATGATTTGTGGGTTTTTATTTCATAAAATCATGATTTGATGTGATAAATTGTGTTAAAATATTGATAGGGGAAAGGGGGAGTGAAAGAGAAGGAAGTTGTTCTGAATTCATTTCAAAACAATCAGGAAATATTTGTATCTAGATGGAAAGGGCATTGCCAATTATTTTTCAAAACAATCAAAAAATAACCGTATTCTGATTTATCATATCCGGATAGAAGAGATAAATAAGTGGTACTGATTGTCTTTCAAAACAATTAGAAAATGATTGTATCTATATTGAAGAGGAAATGCAAACATTGTTTCAAAACAATCCTATAGGTACATATAGAAATGTGGTTCCGATGAAAGAAGTACTTGTGAAAATGTGGTGTTGAAGGAAAAGAGGGTGCTAATAGAAAGTGTGATGCCGATGTGAAAGGTGATGCCGATGGAATGTGGTGCCGATCGATGTGGTTCCAATGGAAGATGAGACAATTTTTTTTCAAATCAATTATATTCAAGTAGAATAAATTGAAAGAGATGGTGGCGATTAAGAATGAATCATATTTAGATTTTAATTTATCGGATCGGGGTAAAAGAGAAGTGGTGATTCCATTCAAAAAGGAATCATATTAAGAGTGTATTTTATCATATCTCGGTAGGTCATTGTTTTTAGATTGTATTACGATCGTAACCAGAATGATCGTAACTAGAATGATCGTAACCAGAAAGATCGTACCCAGAATGATTATAACCAGAATGATCCTAACCAGAATGATTGTAACCAGAATGATCGTATCCAGAATAACTGTACCTTGAATGATCAAAACCAGAATGATCTTAACAAGAATTGATCATATCCAGAATAATCAAATCTAGAATGATCGTATTTAGTATGATCATATCCATACCATTTGTATTCAGAAAAGATAATGTTTGGGTTGATATGAAAAGAAATAAGCATGAATGAATGGAAAGTTAAAATACATTCTAATTGAAGTGAGACAATGCTAAAGATGATCCCCAAAAAATTCAAAGTCATATAGGTTATCATGATTCAAACATAGGAGTTCAATGTTTAGATGAATTTTCATAAGTGGGTCAAGAGAAAAGAAGATACAGTGGATATTGATGAATGAATTTTCAAGGGGTAGCCTTTCATTTAAAATATTGACTGTATATCATGTGGAGAAGTTCATTTCTTCAAACATATTCAATTGGTATGGTATGAAGCTTTGTTTTGAAGCAATCTGTCTAAAATAATTGGATTCAGATGACCAGGCCCATGTTTTTGTGATCAATAGTAACCATATTGAAAATTGAAATGGGTTTCTAGAAAAGTATAGATGAATATTATAGATGTTTTTAGAAGAATCGAGAAGCATTGAAAAATTCATAATTTCTCCCAGATTTCATGAGATATTCAACTTTGGGTGAATTTAAGTGAGTGGGAATGTGTTTTTGGATTACTGCCTGAAATTGTTTTGGGTCACCTTTAAAAAGGAAAAAAATTACATTGTAATTTTCAGTGGTGTGTACTGTTCACTATAGAAGAGAGAGAAGCTCCAGGTTTCTAGAGAGAAGAAAAGATCAATTCCGTTCAGATTGAATTTTTTTTGGGTGGTGATGATTCATTAATATTCTATTCAGCTTGACAATTGTATTTGGTAATTTAAGTGGTGTAGATTCTACTCTATTATTTTATATTAGAAAATCAGACCGGGAGTATTGTTTTGTAATTATCGGACTCGAACGAATCAGATTCAAAAAAGATCAGACTCAATGCTACATAACAAATTCCTCATGGTTCTTACCATTCTTCTGGGTAAGGAATTAATGAATTGTATTAAAATTTAAATAAATTTAATTAGTTGAAAATAAGAACAGGTAATATGTGTTGTTACAAAACCATTGTATTACAATATTTTTCTAAGAGTATCCACATGCACCAGTTGTAATATTTTATAATGTTGCACAAGTGAAAGGGTATATCATCTCATTATAATCCAAGGATGGATTTCTAGTGGATTACATGATATTGGATCATTTCGAAAACATACCATGGATGTATATATTTTTATTGAATAGTGAACCATGTAAATCTTTGTGTTCCTTTGGATGTGTGTTGATTTGTTTCTTAGTAGGTAATTGAAATCCTTAAAAGGAGGTGAAGGTTTTTCAATTGAAAAGAAACATAAAAGTAAAATAGTATCATTGATTCACCCTATCCCCATATCAATGATATAATACTTTGATGGGGTTCTTTCAACTCATTTATATTGACCCATGTTGTTAATTTGTGGGGCCTTCCTTCGAATATTTTTTCTTGTATGATTGATATTACCATACCCCTCAGAATGAGGAGAGAGAAGGTACTTTAGTGTCCTGGTTGTGTTTTCTCTTTTTCATATATTTAGATTACATAGAATTATATATTTATATACATGTAACCTCTTCATATCATTTTATGGATGGATTAGCTGATTTTTTAGAAGTCCAAAATTAATTTTTATCTTTGGTGGGACTTCATTACAATGCCCAATGGGGTGTTTCATGTTTTTCGGGGATAATGGGACCTGAGGTTGAGTAGAGACTAACCTTTTATATAGGTTTAGAAAGGGTTATATAAGTGGGTTCTTTTGACTTGGACTGAGAACATTTTAGTGATGATCTCCATCTAATATTCATCTTATTCCTTGGATGTTTTTTTTCTTATTTCTCTTGTTTTCCACCAGTAATAGGGTGAATTTTTTATCGATTTATTACCTGGTCCTCCTAATGTGTCTATTCCTTCATTTACTATGGAACCAGTGGAATTAATAGAGTTGTAAAAAACTTTGTAAGATCTTATTGTTAATGATTTCATACTCTTGAGTTTGTCACCTTTGGTGTCACATGTTCTCTTTGAGAATAATGTTAATGAGACGCTTCTCATATGTGTTGATTACCAACAACTCAATTCAGTCATGTTAAATAAAAATAATAATTATTCTACATATTAATGATATATTTGAAAATTTTAAAGGGATGAAATTGTTCAAAGAGATCAAATGTCGATCTGGTTTTCTTGAGCTAAGAAAAAATGACTCTGCTATTCAGAAGACATCCATTTGGAGTAGTAATGATCATTATGAGTATTCTATTTGTTCTAAAAAAATTCTCCTATTGTTTTTATGGATGTTCAGAAAATGATATTTTCGGACTACCATGACTCGTATGTGGGTTTAGTTTTGGATGATATCCAATTTTACTCATAGATAGTGGAGAATTATGTGCATCATTTTAGATTAGTTTTGGTAATATTAGGAAACAATCGAATTTAAGGGAATATATAAAAATACAGTTTTTTAGAATTGGGAAGTGAAGTTTTTGGGACACATTGTATCATAACATGGTATTTTAGAAGATCACAAGAAGGTGAAAGAAGTTATGACATGGGAGCAACCAGGTAACATTTTCGGGATTTCAAGAGTCTTTGGTGTGGTGGTATTTTAGTGTAGATTTATATGAGATTTCTTAAAGACGATTTCCCTGATGACCGCTCTCAACCAGAAATGGTTGATTTTTCTTCAGGATTAAATATTTGTGCGTTTTTTAGGCTAAATGAATTTTTTAATTCTACGTAGTTTTTGAATCTTATATTGGCTATGCATGGATATATGGTCTTTTGTGATGAATCATGTTCATGTTTGGCCTACATACTTATTATTGTGATCACATGGTCGCCTATGGTTCTGGAGAGCTTAGACCTCATGAGAAGAATTATCTAACCCATGATGTCGAGCTCAATATTGTAATTTCTCCCTTCAGAGTTTTTTCCACTATGTGTTTTTTTTGAAAGGGTTATTGTCTATTCTGATAAAAAAAATTTGAGTTATATCTGGTCTAAAAAGGATTTAAATCTACAACATAGGTGTTTTATGGATTAACAACAATATTTTAATATCGATATTTCATACAACCGTCTCAAGGAGAATGTTTTCACTAATATTTTGAGCAGGAATCTTCATACCCTTGCCATAAAAAAACATCAGAAGACTGAAACTTGAGGGATCTATATTCTCAGAAGTATTTTGGAGTAGGTAAGAAAGAGTTTTATGTTGTTTTGAAAAATGTTCAATTGAACTAAAATCTTCTTAAGATGATTCATTGAGTACGACAACATGATCATTAATTTTGTGGAATTAGGGACTTTCTTGAAGGTGGGAAGCTAATTGGTGAGTGTTTTTTCTTTACGAAGCATATTATATGTTTTTGAAGCAGATTTGTTGTACATTTTCCAATGGAAAAGGTGTCATATTAGATTTCCATAATTCATAGTGGGCAGTGAAACATATAACAATAATTATTTTCAATGATATACGGTGATGATTATAATATCCAGGTATGAGAAAAGAAATCACTGACATTGTATCTCATTTTTACATCTTCCAAAAGGTCAAAGTTGAGAAAGAGATACCTTCAGGTATTCATCATCCACTTCAATTAATGACTCCAATATGGTATGAGATTTCTACAGAAATTGTTGTTAGGTTTCCACATAACACTTTAGGGAGTAATACAATATGGGATACGATTGATAGACTATCCAAACCATATCACATTATAAGCATTTAGGATATAAATAATGTTAATGTAATGTGATGTATTTATGTTTAAGATATTGTAAGATTTCATGGAGTTCCATATACTATAGTCTCTAATCAGAATCCCTATTTCACTTGTTGCTTTTTGAGAGTCCTCTAAGAGGCCATGGGATCACATGTATATTTAGGATTGGAATATCATTCATATAAGGATGACTAGAAGAAATGAGATACATTATTTTTTAAAGAAATTCTATGTGTTTGCATTATAGACTCTATTGGGTATTTGGATGACCATTTGGGACTAGTTGTGTTTCCAAATGACAAAATATACCATTCAGCCATCATAATGTACACTTTTGATGCCTCATATTGTTATTATTATAGATATACATTGTATTGGTAGATTATTGGTGAATATTCATTGGATGGATTGAGTTTGGTCAAAGAGATTATGGAAACTATTCATTTGGTTCTTTAGGGGATCTTGATTAAATAAATTAGGTATAAATCTTATGATTACTATCAATAAAGGATGATGGAGTTTTCAATTAGTGGCTAGGTTTTCTTGATAGATTTACATTTGTTATATCACCAATAACTTGGAAAACATGAAACAATTGCATTGATATTTGTTTTTCCTTTTTAGATTTTTGGGAAAATCAGGATAGTGGCCTACGGTTTGAACTTCCATCATAGTTTAATTTGATCTATAATATGTTTCACAAATCACTACTTTGAAAGTACCATTCCAACCTATAACACCCCAGGTAAATAAAGAATATGCCATTTTTATATTTATCCATATTTGTGAATAAAATATTAATATTACTTTAAAGGGGACGCTATGCTCGATGGCGTACCCAATACGCAACAACGAGTTTCTTGGGAATCTTACGTTGCACTCTAATAATAAAATATTATTATTTTAAATAGTAGTTAATGCCTAGACGTTGTAATGGAGGGAATGAAAAGAACTAACTAGAAAATGATTATTTATGTTTGTCAAATATTTTTACTCTTTAAAATAAATGTTAGAGGATTAAAAATGCGAATGAATCGAATTTTAAGCGTAGACATTCTAATATTCTTTAAAAGGTCGATTAACCGCCTTTTGAAGGCGAACCTCTTTTAAATCAACTTTTTGAAAATTTTATATGTTATATTTGACAAAATAAAATTCTTATTTAGAATCAGGACATCAAAAATTACTTTCTGTAAATTTTTGGAATCTTTCCGATAAAGATCATTTTTTAATGAATAGTGAAAAATGTTGTATTTTAATTCAAAACCTCTTTTTAATCTAATTTATTTATATTATTAGAATATCTTTTGAATTGTTTTTAAAGTAAAATTAGAATATATTTTTACCATTTAATCCAATAGTGGTCATTGGAATTAATTTCACTTTGAAATTGGACTTAAACTAGTGTTAATCTTTTGATATATTTTGTTTCATAAAAACACGCTATTTGTTTTGACAACGGGAATTAATTATTAAATTAATTAATGCAACTTATATGTTTTGAATTTTTTTAAATAGATATCATTTTTTAATTCGTAATATCAAATATATCTTAGGGTGAATTTTTGGCAATTTTCTGAAAAACTTCAATTTTTGATGAATAGTGAAACCACTAAGTGGTACTTATAAAAACTAATTTTCTATTTAAATGAAATTTTTCCATATTTGTGTTATGAATTTAAAAAATCCTACATACATGGTTTTCATTAATATGTAAAATTTGGTTCAATGGGATTCAAAATGTTTTTTGGTGAATAGTAACCTATTATGTTTTTAATCGCGATTAGAGGTAACTAGTGTAGTTTAAGGTAATAATAATGTTTTAATAAAATGAAATGACCTAGACACATGTCATACCTTCATTGGATGAGTCATGTATGACAAAGACAATCCATGTGTCAACTTGGGGACCCCATGGAGCCACTTTGGTTGGGAAATGACATAAAAAACTTTTTATTTAATGTTAAAGTAAAAATGACACAAACATGAGATGTTTTACTAAAACAATTTTTACATGGGGTTATATAAGTCAGATTTTTGACTATAAATATTCATTATAAATATAAAAAGATGTCACACATCATGTTTTTTTTATAATTTTTAGTCATTAAATATATTAAATTATTTATGACATCATGATTATGCATCGATTACCTCATTAATAAAGGATTTAAATAAAATGAAAAGATAATGTAAACTCTATGACCTACACATGTCCAAAACCTATTGGATGAGTATATTTAGAACCCTTATCACCTTATCCTCGAATTATATCAATGTGGGACCTTTTAAATCCGAAACTGATTTTAACATAAAGGAACATTTCTTTACTTTCCAAGGGTGCCCCTCCTCTCCTCTTATAAAAGGACCCCACCACTACCTCCTTACCCACACTTCAAAAGACTTTGGATCGGCCAGCCTCTGCCCATTTTTTATCTCCACATACCTCTCTAACTCCTTGAAGCCTCACTTTGGGCATAAGTCTTACCAAAGAAGCCTTTGAGCTCAAACCAAAGTGAGTTACCCGATTGTTAGGTAATGTCTTCACTTGAGTCCTTTTGTTTTATTTTGATTCCCCAACCCCCTAAACTATTTTTATTCATTTATTTTGTAAAAAATACAGTATCTTAAATATACTAGTATTTTGTTATAAGAAGGATTCGAGCTACACTTACACACACCTACATCTAATGGTTAAAGAATATACTATTTCTGTGGATGGCGAATTTCTGCCTCACGAAACGATGATTGTTCAACACTCATATATCACCTTCAAAGGTGGCCATTAAGATGTCACTATATTTATATATTATAAATAATATGTTTATGTTTTACTTAAGCTTCTGTATTTTTCATTTATGGCATATCTTTATGGTTTCCATTATGGGTAAACACGATATCTTCATTTAAGGAAGTGTGGACTACCGCCCCCTCAAAGTGATTTGATTCATTAATACCATATGTGGTATGTATAAAGGATGGAGTTATGATAATATATATGATATTCTATTGGAATTATAATATACCTTTATATAATTATGATTCCATTCCATAAAATACGAAATAGAAATGAAAGTAGCGTTCATGCGTACGTACGGCTTACCGTCTCCATGAATGGTGCATTTCATTTATTACCTCTAAATGATTATGTAATATTATAAATGCATGTATATAATGGATATATATGAAATATATGGCATATACATCATTAATATCATTATTGAGATAATGGATATTTGACTATGTGATCAACATGTAAATATAAGAAGTCCACTTTTGACTCAAGTACCAATGATCAACAAAACGACCATTTTTATCTTAAATAATTACATAATGTTCATAAAATGGTAATAAGTGATATAAAATGAATAATGAACTTGAAAAAGGTTTTTAAGCAAGTAGAAATTAACTCAAGTTTATTATTCAGGAATATAAAGAAATGAACAAGACAAGTCGGACTTGAGGTAAGGGATCCTACTTCTCTTTTTTTTAAGTACACTCTTTTATGTCATTCATTTTAAAGCTCATATTTCTTGTTATTGGGATGTTATTTTATATTACTCTTACTGTAATTTTTATGTTCATATGATGAGAGACCCTATTCTGTCTCATCAATCCATTTTGGAAGTTTTGAGTGGTGGCGTTAGGCTGCCGAATTTTCGTAAGGGATCCAACCTCTCTCATTCTTTTTAAGTAGTCTCTTTTATGTCATTTCTTATAACCTCATCTTTATTATATTTGAGGATGTTCTTTAATATTCTTCATACTATAGTTTTATGTTCATATTATGAGAGAGCCTATTTGATATCATAAATCCATTTTTGGAAGTTTTAAGTGGCACTGTTAGGCTGCCGAGTTTTCTCAAGGGATTTTTCATCTCACATTTATTCCCGTGAGATTTATGCTACATTTGCCACAATTTCCTTTGAGTGGTGTATTTACTGCCCATTATATTACTCGTTGTGTAATATACATTCATTTATGAGTATTTATATGAATGTTGTATTGTCCATCTTTCACGGGGTGTATGTTTCGAAAGATACCCATGTTGGTAAGGGAACCTTTCACCCTCCTCTTTTTAAAAGACTTCTTTTGTTATGTCTTTTAATTCACATAACATTATGTTGGGATATATTATTCTATATCCTTAGTGATTTAAATTTTATATCCAAGTGATTAGATACCCTTTTTATCTATCATCAACTTATTTTCCGAATTTTGTAGTGATGCCGTTAGGCTGTCAAATTTTTGCAAAGGAACTTTCGTTGGGATAAGCTTTTACTCCTTGAATATGTCGTTCTATGAATATGTGTGAATAACCTCTGATTGTTTTACACTTAATATCCAATTATATTTGGTGTATTATTTTTTCACACATAATTATGTAATTGATTTATCCTTAATTGAAGTATACCGTCTTTGTGTGGGACTTCGTCTCAATCTCCTTTAATTTAGGGATACTTTGTTTTATACACAACCTTCTTTTATATGGTGTATAAACCTCTTTTACTTTTATATTTATCCGAAAGGAATTTTTTTTATACAAAGAGTATTACTAAACGACAAAATGGAATGTTTTTGTCGTACGTATGCGGCGACAACGACTTCTCCACCGCCATGACCATTATTTGAGTTTCGACTTCCTCTACAAGCCATACTTTTTTTTATAATGAAAAATAAATACCATTTTTTACATTTCTTTTATTTTGGTATTGAAAATGGATTTCATATTGTTTTTATATCAATATGTTATATTGATATCTTGTGATTGAAAAGTAGAAATGTTATGTTTCCTTTATGCATGTTTTATGTGATATGGTTTGGTTATGATTCTTGGGAGTTAGTATGAAGACGGGTGGTTCCGTAATAAACTAATGGTGGGTGAGCCAGATATAGCTCTCCAATGCATTGGGTAACGTGAAGGAGTGGAACGTTAAGGTTTCTCCGAAGATATTCAGGGAATATACTGTGATGGGTATTCCAAACGTAACCAAGAGGGTTACTTCCTACGTAAGAATGTTATGAATGTCTCAAGTCACCTTTATGTCTTATGATTTCTATGATTTATTCATGATTTTATGAGGTATGTTAAAATAATTATGTTTTATGGGTAAAGTATGATTTCATTCTTATGTATACATGTACTCATGTTTGCTTTCCATATTTTTATATCCCTTACTGAGCTTTTTATGCTCATCCCATATTTTTGAAATGTTTTTCAAAGGTCAAGGGAAGGGTAAATGATATGATGATAGTGTCAAGAAAGTGTCAAGAAAGAATCCATGTTTTATTTTAAATATGTTTCCATTGATGGAAAAATGAATAAAATCTTGTATGTAACCACATTGTTTAAATGTGGAATGTAATGCAAGTTTTATGATCTAATTCTCTAAAACTCTAAACCTGAAAAGATCCTCAATGTGTAATCTTGTAATAACTCAAGATTAAGTAAGGTTTAAGGATGGGGCCTTATAGTTGGTATCAGAGGTCGGTTTAGAAGACTTTAGGGATTAAGAGTTTTGTTAGACACATGGTTAGTCCCTATATCTATTATTTCAGTTAAATCCTTATTTTATAACTTTTTTATCAGGACAAGTAAAGTCAGTTATGAATGGAAGGAGAAGGATCTCATATGACATTCCTATCTCTTCCTGATGACATGCTTGTAATAATTATTGAAAAGTCATATTCGGATGATTGTGAAACTTTTTCTAGCGTACAACTCACTTACAAGCATTTGTTTGAGATATCAAACACCTCCTCTATACCTCGTTATCATCGTGGATCATGGGTCGTTTTTAGGCAAATACTATTTTCACAATATTCTCATATTTTCAAGAAAGGTAAATATTATCAAGGTATTTTCAAATATTTTACCTTATCACAAGGATTTGAAGCATATTATGATTTTAAAAATGGTTATGAGGAAGGAGACCCTTGCGCAACCTATTTATATTTGCTTTTGAAATGTAGTCTCTCAGCACATACTTATGGTATTTTAAAAGGACCAATAATAGAAAGTTTCAACTCAAATTATGGCTGACTATTTTATAGAAATCATGTTTTATCAGATGTTTTGGAATTATATGTCATACAAGATTATTTTCCAAAACTTTTTTTCTGTGAACACCCATATGACCCATGTTGTACAAGGTGTATTTGCATGGAGGAAGCAAATGATTTTTAAGGATCTATAAATCATTGTTGTAATGCATGTGACGTCTACCTACGTGAACAAGATGATGATGAAACCGAGTGGATGCCATGATCAAGGTATGCTGTTATTCTTTTTGGGAATTGTTTTATTTTATCTTATGGTGGTTAAATAAGACTTCAAGAATTAAGATGTTGAGATCGTAATGAATTTGGATGAAAATGAGAGGTATAAGGAAGCTATTGAGATTAAAACATGTTATGGTTATTTTTGGATTTTTATAAAAAGGACAACACGTAGACCGTGTGACAACCCGTCGCGTCAGACAAAGCTACGGGAATCGAACCCACAACCAATGTGCAACTAGTATTTATCGCCTACCACTGGACTACGTGAAGTCCCTGGTTAGTTTGACTAATTCTTTTTAGTTAGAAGATTTTCGGAATCAAGAGTATGTTTATTTTGGGTTATCTATGGAAATTATTAACCTATCATCAAGGATATGTGATTAGGTTAATTACTTTTCAATATGAGAATTTATGAGCAACTGATGTGATTTGGAGATAAAAGTTAATTTATACCTTGGAAGACTATGTGACTAAATCCTTCAAATATTTGGGTTTCAATCTTAGTTTGGTTTACTTTGAATAATTTTATGGACAAATTTTTTATCGAATGGTCTTCGTTGAACTTTGGGGTTTTTTGGACAAATTTTGGAGATTAAGAATAGATTTTCTTTTTATAAAGGGTTATCCTTTTCTGGATTATCTAATCATGTACTAAACTTTTTGGTTTTGGTTTTGGTTAAAGTCTAATGACATGGGAAGTATACAGTTCTCTTTTTTGGATTAGGATATTCTCTAGAAGTTGATTATAGTACTCTTAATGTGAACAAGTCTTCCTAAATACTTGTCTTTTGGAGAAAATATGAGTTTGTGTAAGGAATCTAAAAAAATTTGAAAGTCAACATGATAAGTGATTATGTTTCCTTATGAATAAATTACTCAATAAAAAGTAACTTAAAAAAATGTTGTCTATTAACTTTTCCTGCTGGGGAATCGAATACCGTTTAACCCATCACAAGTTTGTGATTTTCTTGTGGTTAACTTTCTCCTAAACATGTTTTCTATCACTCTCCATCAGAACCTGACCCTATGTTTTCTCCTCCATGTCCATGTTTTCCTACATGGAATCCTAGTATGGGTTAACTTGGGTGACCTCTGTACTTATCTTTCTTTATTTTAAAGTGATTGTTTTAACGACTCTTGTTCTGATGTGGGACTTTCAAGGATGTTTCCAAGCCCAATTTTAAAATTGCGAGGACGCAATTCCTAAAAGGGGGAAGGATGTAACACCCCAGGTAAATAAATAATATGACATTTTTATATTTATCCATATTTGTGAATAAAATATTAATATTACTTTAAAGGGGACGCTATGCTCGATGGCGTACCCAATACGCAACAACGAGTTTCTTGGGAATCTTACGTTGCACTCTAATAATAAAATAATATTATTTTAAATAGTAGTTAATGCCTAGCCGTTGTAATGGCGGGAATGAACAGAACTACCAACAAAATTATTATATATGTTTGTCAAATATTTTTACTCTTTTCAATAAATGTTAGAGGATTAAAAATGCGAATGAATCCAATTTTAAGCGTAGACATTCTAATATTCTTTAAAAGGTCGATTAACCGCCTTTTGAAGGCGAACCTCTTTTAAATCCACTTTTTGAAAATTTTATGTGTTATATTTGAAAAAATAAAATTCTTATTTAGAATTGGGACATCAAAATTTACTTTGTGTAAATTTTTGGTATCTTTCCGATAAAGATCATTTTTAATGAATAGTGAAAAATGTTGTATTTTAATTCAAAACCTCTTTTTAATATAATTTATTTATATGATTAGATTATCTTTTGAATTGTTTTTTTAAGTAAAATTAGAATATATTTTTACCATTTAATCCAATAGTGGTCGTTGGAATTAATTTCACTTTGAAATTGGACTTAAACTAGTGTCAATCTTTTGATAAATTTTGTTTCATAAAAACACGCTATTTGTTTTGACAACGGGAATTAATTATTAAATTAATTAATGAAACTTATATGTTTTGAAAATTTTAAAATAGGCATCATTTTTGAATTCGGAATATGGAATATAGCTTAGGGTGAATTTTTGGTAATTTTCTGAAAAACTTCAATTTTTGATGAATAGTGAAACCACTAAGTGGTACTTATAAAAACTGATTTTCCGTTTAAATGAAAATTTTACATCTTTGTGTCTTGAATTTCAAAAATCTAACATAAATGGTTTTCATTAAGAAGTATAATGTGGTTCAATGGGATTGAAATAATTTTTTGGTGAATAGTAACTTATTAAGTTTTTAATCGCGATTAGAGGTAATTAGTGTAGTTTAAGGTAAGAATAATGTTTTAATAAAATGAAATGACCTAGAAATATGTCCTACCCTCATTGGATGAGTCATGGCCGACCACAAAAATACATGGGTCAACTTGGGGACCCCATGGAGCCACTTTGGTTGGGAAATGACATAAATAACTTTTTATTTAATGTTAAAGTAAAAATGACACAAACATGAAAGGTTTTAATAAAACAATTTTTACATGGGGTAATACAAGTCAAATTTTTTACTATAAATATTCATTAGAAGTCTAGAAATATTTCCTACATCATGATATTTGTTTTATAATTTTTAGAAATTAAATATATTAAATTATTTCGGACATCATGATGATGCAGCGATTACCTCATTAATAAAGGATTTAAAGAAAATGAAAAGATAATGTACAATCTATGACCTACAAATGTACAAAACCTATTGTATGGGTATATTTAGAGCCCTTATCACCTTATCCTAGAATTATATCAATGTGGGAACTTTTAAATCCGAAACTCATTTTAAAATAAAGGAACATTTCTTTACTTTCCAAGGGTGCCCCTCCTCTCCTCTTATAAAAGGCCCCCACCTCTACCTCCTTACCCACACTTAAAAAGCCTTTGTATCAGCCAAAACTTTCCCATTTTGTATCTCCACATACCTATATAACTCCTTGAATCCTCACTTTGGGCAGAATTCTTCCCAAGGAATATGTTGAGCTCAAACCAAAGGGAGTTACCAGATTTTAAGGTAATGTCTTCACTTGAGTCCTGTTGTTTTATTTTTCTTATCCAACCCCCTAAAATCTTTTTATTCATTTCTTTTGTTACAAATCTAGTATCTTAAATATACTAGTATGTTTTTATAAGAAGTATTCGAGCTACACTTACACACACCTACATCTAATGGTTAAAGAACATATTGTTTCCGTGGATGGCGAATTTCTGCCTCACGAAACGATGATTGTTCAACACTCATATATCACCTTCAAAGGTGGCCATTAATATGTCACTATATTTATATAGTATATATAATATGTTTATGTTTTACTTAAGCTTTGGTATTTTTCATTTATTTCATATCTATATGGTTTCCATTATGGGTAAACGTTATATCTTCATTTAAGGAAGTGCGGACTACCGCCCCCTCAAAGTGATTTGATTCGTTAATACCATATGTGGGACGCATAAAGGATGGAGTTATGATAATATATATGATATTATACTGGAATTATAATATACCTTTATATCATTATGATTCCATTTCATAAAATATGAAATAGAAATGAAAGTAGTGTTCATGCGTACGTACGGCTTACCGTCTCCATGAACGGTGCATTTCATTTATTACCTCTAAATGATTATGTAATATTATAAATGCATGTATATAATGGATATATATGAAATATATGGCATCAAAATCATGAATATCATTATTTTGATAATGGATATTTTACTACGTGAACGACTTGTAAATATAAGAAGTCCACTTTTGACTCAAGTACCAATGATCAACAAAACGACCATTTTTAACTTAAATAATTAAATAATGTCCATAACATGGTAATAAGTGATATAAAAGGAATAATGAACTTTAAAAAGGTTCTTAAGAAAGTAGAAATTAACTCATGTTTATTATTCAAGAATATAAAGAAACGAACAAGACAAGTCGGACTTGAGGTAAGTGATCCTACTCCTCTCATTCTTTTTAAGTACACTCTTTTATTTCATTCCTTTTAAAGCTCATATTTCTTGTTATTGGGATTTTCTTTTATATTACTCTTACTATAATTTTTATGTTCATATGATGAGAGACCCTATTCTCTCTCATCAATCCATTTTGGAAGTATTGAGTGGCGCCGTTAGGCTGCTGAATTTTCGTAAGGGATCCAACATCTCTCGTTCTTTTTAAGTAGTCTCTTTTATGTAATTTCTTATAAACTCATCTTTATTATGTTTGAGTATGTTCTTTTATATTACTCATATGGTAATTTTATGTTCATATTATTAGAGACCCTATTTGATATCATAAATCCATTTTTGGAAGTTTTAAGTGGCACCGTTAGGCTGCCGAGTTTTCGTAAGGGATTTTTCATCTCACTTTTATTCCTATGAGATTTATGCTACATTTGCCACAATTTCCTTTGAGTGGTGTATGTACAGCCCATTATTTTACTCATTGTGTAATATACTTTCATTTATTAGTATTTACATCAATTTTGTATTGTTCTTCTTTCACGGGGTGTATGATTCGAAAGATACCCATGTCGGTAAGGGAACCTTTCACCCTCCTCTTTTTAAAATACTTCTTTTGTTATGTCTTTTAATTCAAATAACATTATGATGGGATATGTTCTTCTATATCCTTAGTGATTTAAATTTTATGTCCATGTGATGAGATACCCTTTTTTCTCTCATCAATTCATTTTTTGAATTTTGTAGTGACGCCGTTAGGGTGTCAAATTAATGCAAGGGAACTTCTTAACCCAATTTTGATTCGTTGGGATATGCCTGTACTCCTTGAATATGTCGTTCTATGAATATTTGTGAATAACCTCTGATTGTTTTACACTTAATATCCAATTATATTTGGTGTATTAGTTTGTCGCAAATAATTATGTAATTGATTTATCCTTAATCCAAGGATACCGTCTTTGTATGGGACTTCGTCTCAATCTCCTTTCATTGAGGCATGTTTTGTTTTATACACAACCTTCCTTTATACGACATATAAACCCATTTGACTTTTATATTTATCCAAAAGGAATCTTTTTTATTCAAAGCGTTTTACTAAACGACAAAAGGGAATGTTTTTGTCGTACGTATGCGGCGGAAACGACTTCTCCACCGCCATGACCATTATTTGAGTTTCGTCTTCCTCTATGAGCCATACTTTTTTTACAATGAAAAATAAATACCATTTTTTTACTTTTCTTTTATTTTGGTACTGAAAATGGTTTTCATAATGTTTTTATATCAATGTGTTGTATTGATATATTGTGATTGAAAAGTGGAAATGTTATGTTTCCTTTATGCATGTTTTATGTGATACAGTTATGTTATGGTTCTTGGGAATTATTATGAAGACGGGTGGTTCCGTGATAATCTAAGGGTGGGTGAGCCCGATATAGCTCTCCAATGCATTGGGTAACATGAAGGAGTGAAAAGTTAAGGTTTCTCCGAAGAGATTTAGGGAATATACTGTGATGGGTATTCCAAACGTAACCAAGAGGGTTACTCCCTACATTAGAATGTTATGAATGCCTCAAGTTACCTTTATGTCTTATGATTTCTATGATTTATTCATGATTTTATGAGGTATGTTAAAATGCTTATGTTTTATGGGTAAAGTATGATTTCATTCTTATGTATACATGTACTAATGTTTCCTTTCCATATTTTTATATCCCTTACTGAGATTTTTATGCTCATCCCATGTTTTTGAAATGTTTTTCATAGGTCAAGGGAAGGGTACATGATATGATGATAGTGTCAAGGAAGTGTCAAGAAAGAATCCACGTTTTATTTTAAATATGTTTCCGTTGATGGAAAAATGAATACTATCTTTTATGTAACCACTTTGTTTAAATGTGGAATGTAATGCAAGTTTTATGATCTAATTCTCTAAAACTCTAAACCTAAAAAGATCCTCAATGTGTAATCTTGTAATAACTCAATATTAAGTAAGGTTTAAGGATGGGGCCTTATACAACCTATCAAATGATTTTTTCTTGAGTACAATGATGTTAACCATGATTTTTATATAACTAAGAATCCATACAGGATTATTTGTTCTCAAACAAAAGTTCGTCATGGGAAGAAGATACCTTTGGTCCATTTTCTATGGAAGCATTATATTCATTCGCTTGAGATTTAGGATTGTGATGAAGAAATGAGAGATAGGTGGCCTCAAATAATTATTATGGTATGTTATTGAGATGATTTTATGGGACAAAAAGTGTTTATAGTGGTGAGGTTGTAACAATTAGCTACCTTCATTCATATACTTCTCAGATCTTTTTTTATTTCCATTTTGTTCGGGTGAATTTTTTTCCTACCAGGGATGGAGATATTTTCCCAAGGAAGTGAAAAAATTTTCATTGATTTATGTTTGTTTGAATTAATTTATTTTTGGTATAAATGTGTCAAATGATATATATATATATATTTATTTGGATACGGGTTCAGTTTGAGGAATTTTCTGAGTTTTTTTCCAGCATGATCTACTGCTTATTATATAAGGTAGATAATCACACCCTGAATGTAACTCACTATGTGAATCCTTCACATATAATAATCCATGAAATAGTTTCTTGAATTTAATGATATTAAAATCATGATTTTTTTCATAATGAGAAATGGTAGGAGTTGTGATTTTTGATAAGAGGGGATTCCTTTTTAGCTTATATGCCAACCTATTTATTCATTTCATGAATGAATGATTCATGTTTTTAATTACTAATTCTTAGTGTGTTTTAATGTGATTTATCCTAAAACCTATTTATTATTTGTTCAAACTCTTCTCTAGAACCCCTAGGAACACGTGATCCATTTTTTTGGCAATTTCTTCTATTTTATGCATCTCTGTTCTACATTTAATCTCTAATGAGTTTCTACACTATGTTTTTCTAATTCAATTAAATAGACCTCTTTAGAATTGGTATGATTTCATATTTTTCTATTGAATCAATTTTTTTAAGTTAGTGATCTATGATTTCATTGTTGATTTCTTTCACCTTTATTCTTCATTGGTATTCTGCATTATGGGTGTTGATTTGATCACTAATTAATGATAGGTGGGTTCACATGTTTACCCAAACAAATAAAACCTATAATTTCTTTATTGATTTTAAATGACTTCTAAATGGATTTAAATAACCTTATTTTAGATGATTTTAGTTTTATTTTGAAAAGTACATGGAGATATAAAAAACCAGCAATTTCAATGGAATATAAATTTTTGGGTGGATTTGAAAACAACGATGGTTTTATTTTTAAAATTATTTATTGATGTAATTTTATGTTGAATGTTGAGAAAATTAGATTAAATTCGAAGATAAATTGAAATGGAATTATTTTATGATAACCTATGATTTGGTTTTTAGAATGACAAAAGCATGTAAAAAACTGATACATGGGAAATTATATTTTAAAATATTTGAAAATGATTTATTTTTCCATGATTGATTGATTTTTTGACTGAAAAACATGGGGGACCTGGTAGTTAGTAGTTAACTAAAGGGAATAAAACTCAAATTTTACCCTTAAAAATCTGTAGATGATAAGAAATCTATCTAAACTAAGTTTTACATCATTTCCTGTAATGCGATCCCCTATTGGGTAGTCTATTCGAGCGTGTAAAACTACCTTGAGCCTTGATGTTGATTAAGAAGTGTGAGGATCATATTACCCTAAACTAATGTTCTATGGGGTTTATTATATGGTTCTATGACATGTTTAATTTTATTATTACATTCTATTTATTATTCAACTATTTTATTCATGGTAGTCACTTTATTTGAATGTTTTTTATAAAATGTTTCTTAATTTTTTTAATATATCATCCATACTTTATGATTACAAAATAATGTTTTTACAAAAATATATAAATTAAATTCCATACAGTATGTTATTAATATTTAAATAATAATTTGTTTATTTTTTATGGAATTGATTATGGAACAAATGGTGATACCGTAAAATTCTATTTTTCATATAGCATACCTTTGACTTGGACTGTTTGTAGATTATTTTATGTCAAGTCCTTGAAACAGTAATTTTCCACTTTTAAGAGGTGGATGTTTTTAATACATGAAGCTTATAGTGATGGAGATGACTAGTGGGGATGTTATCCACCTGTTACATGAGATATATATAATATTTAACCTCACTAGATATAGTTTCCTTTAAACATGTGATGTTTTGGGTTTGTTTTAACTATTTTGTTGTGGTAGTTTCTTTTTGAGGAGTGTCGAGTGTACTTACTTGTACCTAATATATATATATATATATATATATATTGTTGAAAAACTATTCCCACTTGATTCATGTATAATTTTAGGTTCTATTCACTAACCCATGGGGATCAGGAACAACCTTCAAGCTATATCAGTGTCATCTTGAGTATCAACATTGTTGGGTATCCATGCTTATTTATAACAACAACTGAGGAAAAGTGGAATTCCATTTGTATTCAGACTATCAAATAAGGATAAGAAGTCATTAGTCATTTGAACTAAAATTATTGACGAAAAAAACTAGTCATATTCCATTGGAAGAGGTTCGATAAATTAAAACCCTATTAAAGTGGGAGGGAGAAGGCAGAAACCAACCCACCATTTTCTGAATCTTCTGGTGATCAGGAAAAATAGTAGCTTTTTCCTTTTACCTAATCTATTTAGAATTCTGGAGACTCACATACATTGATGATTCAATCTAATCTACAACCCTCTCAACAAAGTCTAGCCTCAAGAACACCTAGATATATTCCATAAAAATGATAAAGGTGATCAGTATCATGATATATAGACATAAATCCTCCATTAATTTATTCCGACTAACCATAAAACTAATAAATGTAACACCCTAATATTTTTCAATATATTTCTTTCTGGATTAGTTTAATTTCTTCTATAACATGTGATGAATGCATCCCTAGGTTTAATAGAAACATGATAATCTATTAAAATATTATTTAAACAAAATTATATTAAGCTAGACATTAAATTAGAGGGTATTAATATGAATAAAAAAATTATATATTTTACACATGTTTAGTTGTTTTCTATTGATTATAAATTAAGATAACAATAAATTGAATGGAAACGAAACGTTTTCTTGAAAACTCATTTTTTTTCAAAAAGATGATTTAATATCCCTTTGCGCACATTATTCAAAAATAAGTTGTAATAATTTTAGAAAATTTATATGAAAAAATAAATATAAATTTAGAAATCTTAATATTAAAATTATCTTATTGTGAATTTTTGGAATTTTCCTTAAATTTTTTTTGATGAATGGTGAAAAATAGTAAATTTTATTTGAAAATTTTATTTTTCATTCAAATAATTTATAAGGACAAACTCTATTTTGAAATGAATTAAAAATATTAGTTAAATATTATATCAATTTATCCAATTGTTGTCATTTGTATCTTTTTCATGTTGAATTTGGTTATTAATACATTTCAAAACTATTAAAGAATTTATCTTTAAAAACCTACTTTCTTATGGCATATGTGGGATTTATTTTTAATTAAATATTGAAATTTATGTGAATTGAATTTGGAAAAATGTATTCCGTATTTGGACTCAAAATATTTTATGTTATTTAATATTTTAAACATATTTTCGATCATAAATTAATAGTGAAGAGAGTAAAAATTTATTATCACAATTATGGTAAAAATAAATTTATAGAGGGTTATTCAAAAATGATTTAGGATAAAATTACCAAAAAAATATCTAAAATATATTTCAAGGATATATTTAGACAATATAACTTATAGGCTCTATAATATTCCATTATTAGATCCAATGTTCTCGAAGAAACTTTGGTAGAGTCCATTCTTTTCAGAAATTACTATTGTGACACACACCTCACGTACAAAAGAGACCCAACTCCTATGTTATTCACAACCTAAAATACTTTTTTGGAAAATTACTACCCAAATAACATAAAAACACCCAAACCATTATCTTATATGCATTATTATTTTGAAAATATCCAACCTAGGAATGCTTTTGTTGTATACCTATTGAAGTTACCCAAAGAAGACGAAACATTCTTCAAGGAGCATCTTTATTTTATTTATTTCTACACCTCATGATTTTATAAATAAACCACAATTATATAATTAAATAATTATCTTAAATATAATAAAATGTTTTTATTTTATGTTCATTTTCTAAAACTATCCACACTTCCATCAAATGGGTTACGAGATCATCGTTTTTCTGTATGAAGGCCTACCGCATTGCGAACCGATATCATTCATTTTTTTCATCCCACTATTCAAGATTAGGTATGTTGTTGGATAAAATGTATAAATATTTATATGATATTAATAACATAATTATAATTATATAATAATTATATCATATATACCATTTAACATTCAACTCCTTAGGGGATATGATAACGTCACCCGTTAATACAACATATTACCACATCATGAAGCGATGTAATTTTTCATTCACTAATGAATAACATGGAAGGTGATAAGGATAAAGAAAATAAATATATGTGATTTAATTGAATTAATTACTTCATATATGAAATATTTATCATTCTTAAAACATAAAATAATAGTTTTTTTATTACACATAAAAAGAATAACATAATTCATGTACGTGTGGACTACCACATTCACAAAGTGAAGTGAAACTATTTTAATCAACACAACACTTGGATGATATATATAAGTACATTTAAAGAAATAATATTCCATTAATTATATTATTATCATTATTGAAATATAAAATACTAGGTACCTCCTTTCCATATTGATCGTTGAAAAATGAAAACATTACTCACTCATATGTTCGACCGACCATCTCAATCATTGTAACAAACATTATTTGTCAAATAAATATTTCATTATTTTTATTAAAATTATAATTGATGTATAAATATGATAATTATTTCATTTTTTTTGTTTTGGAGGATATGTTACTATATAATATTCTCAAGAACCGAAACATTGAAAATAAATCATAAATTAGATGACAGGGCGATTAAGACCCAAAACAATGAAAGTACTGAAATAATACTAAATAAAGTAATAAAATTTTATAAAATGGTCATATATGATATTATAAATATCAATATTGTTCAATAATAAATTAAAAACATCATTATAAATGTTATAGATATGTTTTAATCAGGTTCAACTAAAGAAAAGTGTGAGTTAAGATATTTTATCTCAATTTACATTTTATTGAGACTTATTTGTCATTGTGCCCAAATTCACTTTTATGTTGTGTATATAATGATCCCATTAATTATAATATCTCAATTCATTCATGATTCATGGTATTTGAAATTTCACTTTTAATCATTTCATCCATGGGGATTTAAATTCAAAATTACCTAGTGGTAAAGTAATTTTACAATATCACTTTTGTTTGTTAGTGTTACATTTTTCTTGAAAAATTAATTTTCTTATAAATTATATTCCTTATAATTTAAATTTATATTAAACATTCATATTCATGAATTTTTTATATGATTATTTATCAAACTATATACAATTTTTATACATGGTTTTTACTTTGATCCTTATTTTAATAACTTGTGAAATATGGATAAATCTGTATATTTTTCTCAATAATGATATTTGTTAGTATGTCATATCGATACATGAATTATATCAACTATTTGATTTTTGTGGAATGGTTTTTAATTTTTGTGATGAGTGTTTCCAGATATAATATATCCCCTAGATACACTAGTAGGACTCATGAGACCAAATGATTTGGCCAAATTAAATGTGTTTCTACCTATAATATGTAAATTATCTTTTGAATGGTCTTGATAGTAGAGGTATCATTATTAGTGGGATCATGGAAGCCAATAATTAATAATTTCATTAATTAATAATTTAGTTATTATTATTCATGATATTTTAACAATTATTTTATCTCTGGATTGATTTAATTATCTAATTATTGATTAAATGGAATCTGTTTTCCAATATATACCATTAATTATTGAATTTTCATCACATAGACATGTAGTGAAGTTATTTAAATGGATTTTCTGTTTTGTTAATTATCATCATATACTAACTCTAACTTATATTACTATGTTAATCATGTCATTTAAATAGAATGTGTGTTTAGTTATTTTCCATTCCACTTTGATAATTCTTATTTATTCTAGATATATTCCATTGTACATAACTATTGCTGAGAAGTTGGGATAACCATTATGTTTTTCCTTTCCCCAAGATATAGAGAATAAATCTTGTAATTTGTTTTCAATAATGAAATTATTATTATTTTTTTGTTTTTTTATCTTCCATTCCCAATGTAAAATGGGAATTATTATGTATATTGTTCTCCAAAATTGCTAAACTCATCAATACTTTGGGATTTTATTCCTAGTATCTATAAAAATATAATATATTAAGACAATTGATTAGGGATACTATATTCATGGTCATTATACTTTTTATAAGAAGATGTTAAATAGAAACCATGGGAACCACATTTAAGAAAAAATAGATTAAAGAACGTAACCCTATGACGAAATTTGAGGATACGTAGAGAAAAAATTAAAATGTTTTTATAGGGAACTAATAATTTTTTAATCCTAGAAATACATACCTATATAGATACTACTTGTGGAAAATTATCTATCATATATGTATATAGGGGCACTATCTCTGAAAATGGATCATTTGGATAGAGTTGATCTTTTTCCTGGTGAATAACAATGGGCCTTAATATGCACCTAGTTTGACACTCATATGGTATATTCATATGTTAATTCACATTCTCCACACAAACCATTATAAAAAATTTGAAAATAAATATATATGAAATGAATTTTTTAATGGTTTTGAGATTAATAATTAATAAATTTTATTTTATGCTAAGTGTTACACCATATTTTGAATATATATTATGACCTGAAATTCTAAATTTCATGAGCTAATTTAGTATATACCATTTTTTAGAAATTATTCTTGGAAGGAAGAAGGGTGTAAAAAATTTAGGGACAATATAGGGATTTAACTACCGATGAATCTAATATATCTAATATTGGTACTGTGAAAATTATGTTTTTTTCATGGAACATTAATCATGTTTTGAAACAAACCTCACTAGGAAGCACAAACCTATCCCATGACATGATTCTCATATACTAGATCTCATTATATGACAGAATCCACCATTATTTTGGGGGACTACATATGAAATGGTTTCTATGAAATGGACCAACGATCTAGATAAGTTATTATGGAGTTACGATTTGGTTAGAAAGAAAAGGTTACACATTAAGTGTATAGTATCAATGGTGATGCGGGTTGATGGTGGCATTTGTTCTAGAATTATATAGTAAAATAGGAAATAAATATCCTAGAATAGAATAATCTTTAGAATACATTATTTGAAAACTATTTACCTCAAGAGAAAAAAATAGAAACAGAGAAGAAATTTCATAGATTAAAGTAAATTAAAGTAAAAAATACTTCCATAGTTTGAGGATAACTTTATAGGGTTATCCAAGTATGATTTAGATTTAATATAAAATATTTATTTAAAGATTTATCTTTTATTTAAATGGGTTAGTCCATATTTCCAAGGGGCACTGATATTTTTAAATTTTTCATCATAAGATGAAACAGTTTTATGTTCTATCAAAATAGAGAAGTAATTTTTTTCAGAATCAATATATTTAAGGGGAACCATTAGAAGAAGAGGACATCTTAACACCAATTTAAAGGGAATTCATCAAGAAGAAGAGGATTATGGATCTATTTACATCATGTGAAAATTTCTGAAATTAACATCATAGAATGTTCTTGAAGGGAATAAAGGTCTGTTACAAGTGTAGAGATAATGAGAATATATATAATGAATTATAAGGGATGAAACAAATCAATGATGTATATCGTATAAACTAAAAGAAAATGTTTAATTATTCACACCAATTCCCAAAGTGTTAAGGAAATCCAGGATAAATGTTTCCAAGGTGGCAAGAGAAAGTTTATACGATCACAATAGCTTAGGTGGAAGTACCCAATGATGTGGTGGAAGGTACTTTAATCCCATCATCATAAATAATCATTGATTTATTTGATTATGGATCATCAAATCGTTTTATATATACACTTTTCCAAGAATAATATATATTTCCCTTTTAATTTAAGTGGAATATTTCTAGTCAAATCACCTAGGGGAACCCTCACTATAATAAGGATTTGTGAGGAAGTCCCCATTATGACACAAAAGTGCACTTTATTTGTTGACCTAATTATCATACCAATGGGTCAATTTAATATAATCCTTTTAATGGGAAAAATTTCCAAATATGATACAATAATATATTATGAGAACAAGAAAATTATTATTTTCGAGGAATATTTATAATTTCTTATCTTTAGGGAATAAACATCATTATTTGAGTTAAATCTAGATTCATCAGCAGTTACTCTACTGAATGAGATTCCTGGGGAAGAAGTGAAGAAAAAAATATGTGGATGGAGAAGGAAATATTTGAATTTAGGATGTATCTATAGCACAAGAATACATTGATGTAATTCCTAAGGAATTGCCAAAACATCCCTCATAGCATGATGTTGAGTTTTACATTTATTTAATCCCTAATGAAATACCAATATCAAATACTCACTATAAAATGTATACTATGGAATTAGTGGATTTGAAGAAAAACTAAAGGAGCTGGTTGATAAGGGATTTATTCACCATAGTGTTTCACCATGGGGAACCAATGGTCCCCTCATTAAAAAGAAACATGGATCCATGAGGCTATGAATTAATTGTAGATAAATAAGTGTTATTATGATAAAGAACAAGTATATGATGCCTCACATTGATGAATTATTTGATTGAATTAAAAAGAACAATAATTTTTGAAAGAGTTAACTTCTTTCTAGGTATCATCAATTGCAAATAAATAAGGAATAAATTCTCAAAATTGATTTTGGAATGAGGTTTGGACATTATGAATTTATAGTATGTCCATTTGGATAGAACAATGAACTATCTATTTTTATGGATTGAATTAAGTGAGTATTTATAGAATATCTGGATGATTTTGTTTTGTAATTCATTGGTGATATTTTTTTGTATAATAAAAGATACTAATACAATGAGAATAACTTGTGGATCAGTATTGAAACTCCTATAAGAAAATAGTTATATTTGAAATTTATGAAGTGCAATTTATGGATTCAAGAAGTTTATTTTCATGATTATATTATCTCCTATAATGGAATATCAGTTTATCTAGTGATGAAAAAATTAGTCAGAAAATGTCTCACACCAAAAAACAGAGCTGCGGTATGTAGTTTCATTGAGGTTTTATGTTACTATCGATGTGTCTTTAAAAAAATTATTAATGATCGGCTAACCCATTCAAAATGATCACACAAAAAGTGTTTTTGTTTTTTTTGGAAAAAGTAATGTGAAGAATATTTTGATGAACTAAAGGGTATATTAGAAAATGATTCAATTTTTACTCTACCATCTAAAAAATGATGGGTTTCTAATATATAATGATAAATTGAATTAGGACTTTGTTGTGTCCTAATTAAAAATGATAAATTTATTGTATATGAAAAAAGGTAATTTAATACTCCTGAAAAGAACTATCCAATCCATGATCCTATGTTGGTAGATGTAATATTTGGTTTAGAAACATGGAATCATGAATTTTATAGTGAAATATGTGAGATATCCACAGACCATTAGAGTATAAAGTATATCTTTTCACATTAAGAACACAATATGGGATTAATGTGATGGATCTAGCCACTCAAGGTTTAGGATTTCTCAATACACTACCACCTAGAGAAATAAAATATAATAGTGGATGTGGTGTGTATAAAGGATCATGGAATTTTCACCCAAATGAGGATTAAGAGGGATAATATGATTATGGATGCTGTAAATATGGATGTATGAATCATGAAGGGGATACATCACTCATTTTTAAAATTATTAGAAAAACATCTTTATTAGAAAATATAAAAAGTTCTCAATATGATGATGAGAAGATTCCTTATAAAAATAAATCTATGAGTGATATGAAATTAACTATCGAGTTTTTTAAATATGGTGATCTCATATTTTTAAAGAGATTGTGTGTTCATATATACTTGGGAAAGAAGGAAATTGATGGATGATTCTTATAGATCAAATATATATATAAACCCTAGAAGCCAAAACCTATATATGGATTTGGTGGAATCTTTTTGTGGGATAAAATGAAGCATGAAATTATTGATAATGTGTCTAAATGTTTTGTTTGTGAACAAGTTAAAGCTGAGAGACAACATCCTATAGGAACCATGTAATGTCATGATATTATTATGTGTAATGAGATGACATTATTATGGACTTTATTGTAGGGCGATGGAAGGATATTAGAAAGAATAATGTAATATGGGTTATCATTGACCGAAAAAATAAATATGAACATTTATTTTCTATAAATAAAAATTTAAATCTTGAGCTACAAGTAATGATCTATAATAATGATGTTTACAACTTCATGGTTGAGCACATTCAATTTTGCTTGATCGTGATTCACATTTCATATTGAAGTTATGGAAAATTATTTAGAAGTCTCTTAATACTAAGATTCATTTGATCCCTACACACTATGTTAAAACTATTGGATTGATTGAAATAACTATTGAAATATTGGAATAAATTTTTAGTTCATGAACACATGACTTTCAAGGTATTTGGGATATTTATTTAAATTTGGATTTGTTTTCCTATAAAAAAATGTATCCATTAAAGTATTTCAATGACACTATATGAAGCACTATATAGAAATAGATTCCATACTCCAACATGTTGGGATGAATTTGACAACAAAAAACATTCTATCTCAAAACATGTGGAAGAGACAAGAATAAAGGTAAAGGCTATTTAAGTGTATAGTATACAAGAGCCTATACCCATATCCCTGAATCCTTAAAAAATACCCCATATTGAACAAGAAAATTTGATGAAAAACTAATGGAAAAATTAGAGAGAGACTTTTTCAGCCAAGGTGATTCTCAACGGGGTTCCCCTATTCCATTCTTCAAGAAGAGGGATGGTTAAATGTGTATTTTCATTTATTATCTCTGGTGGACCTTTGATATTGATATGACCAAATAAAGGTGAAGAAGAATGAAATTACAAAGACATAGTTTCATAGAATATATGGGCAGTATGGGTTTATAGTGATGCAATTTGAATCAAATAATTCTCAACAAGTCATCATTGGGATGATGAATAATGAATTTAGAGATTACCTTAGAACATTTTTTATATATTTACTAATGATATTTTCATATACTTGAAAATAATGTAATAATGTAATGTTATCTCGAGTTCAACAGAAAAGGCATTATGAAAGGAAAATTCATGTTCAACACACAAAAAATTTCACTTCATGCTGTATAAATTGAATTACATGGGGTATGATATCCCTAAAAATGAATGGAAATAATTGAATGTTCTATACCAAAATCTGTAATTGATATTTGTAGATTCCTCAAATTTTTTAGATATTACAGATGGATTAGGAGAAAATTATCATGACTGTTAAAACCAAAATGCAGGGTAACATAGAATGTATTAAAATATTTTATGATTTATAAATTTAAGGATATTACAATGGAGTTATAGAGGAGGAAAATAACTAACCCTTTACTCAAAATACCCTTATGTGGGGAAGTATTTTTTACATACAATGATGCATTAATGAGGGTATTAGGTTGTGAACTAATATGGAATGATAATGTGATTGCTTATTCCTAAATAAAATTGAAGGTCCACTGAATACTTATCCCATATATGATCAATTTTTTTCTATTGAAATATTCATATTGATGATTTGGCTACATTATATCTATGGAAGGATGTGTGAAAAATATACTGATGATAAACGTATAAAATATATATTCAAACAGAAAGAGATCTACATACACCCACAAAGATGGATGAAGATGATCAAAGAATATGAAATCTGAATTTAATACCATCATATAAAGGGGAATAATATGGTAGATTCCCAAACTATAAAATCATATAACCTTATCTATAATGATGATTTAAAGGTATCCAATTTTTTTAGACATGAAAACTATGGACATGGGATTCTAAATGTTTGGAACATAATTCCATCATTATAAATTTATTTATCTGTTATATACAAGGAATACTATGTAATATCAAATAGATGATGTGGAAATATATAATAAAGTTATTGAAATAAGGATGGTAAAATTTTTAATATTTAATATTGATACAAATATAATTGTATGATTTCATAGAAGATAATGTTGATTATCAAAGACAAATATTATGAAATAGTTCTTAGATGATGTTCATAGATCCAAATTATCATTCCACTCTTAAAGATCCATGATGTATAGAGATATTTCAGAGTAATTTTATAGAAGCATATAAATTAGTAGACCATGGAATATAAATCAATCTTTTCGGTATTCCATATAGTTAAGTAAGAACACCAAAATCCAAGGGGTTGTGGAAACAATTACCCATACTAAACAAGAAATATGATAAAGATTACATGGATTTTTTCATGGGTCTTTCAATTAAATCCAATGTAAAGAACTGTTTATTGGGTGATGGTGGATTGAATTATAAATTCTACTCCCGTGTTCTCCATGGAATAAGTTTTATCACTTGATCAGCATTTAGTGATGCACACTATATATGTGGTGCGACAACACAGAAGACAACCATTGATTAAATTTGGTAGACATATAAGGTTCACCTAGATGATCTAGAAGTGTCTTTAGCCTCTACTGAATATAGAATTTTCCATCATTATAACCCATAACTACCTGATGTATTGAATATCTGAAAAGAATAATCAATGTTTGGAAGACATTCTTAGAGAATGGTCTACGAACTTCAGATTAGGTTCATACTAACACGTTCCTCTTATAAAATAAACATAAAACATTAATTTTTAAAAAAGTATTTAGATAGATAGATATGTTACCCAATATGACCATAAATGTATAAATATGTCACTCTTAGATGAATTTGGTAATATGAATCTATTGGGGCTAAAACTGATTGGTGAAATTGTAGGGAATTCTAAATGAATTCAACAACACTTCAGATGAACAAAGGGTGGAAAAAAGAGAATAAATGTTATCAATTTGGGAGAACTAATGTTCTCGGTCTGAAATAATATTTTACATAATACATATCTATGGAAGAGAATCATGGGGTTGACAAATAAATGTAATATATATCCTTGATCCGCTGGTCCATTTTATATTCATTATCGCATATTAGATATGAGTTATCTACTAGAACTCCAATCAAACGTATATCACATTGATGATGTGTTCTAAGTATACCTCTTTAGGAATTTCACATAATAATTTAAAAATGAATTTATTTCTAAATTTTGATCAAGAACACTTATACGAGGCACCATAAGATAATATCTTTACCATTGAGACAATGCTATTTGAAATAAGAAAAATCCAAATCTTAATGTATGTGGGAGAAAAAATAATTACAAAGTGAATACTTGGGAACATGAGGAAGAAATGAAATATAAGTAACCTAAAATTATTTTATTCTAGTATTTGATTCATAATATTGATGAAAAAATTATTAAATTGGCGGAAAATGGAATCTACTAGACTTTTATCTATGAAATTTTCTTCTAAATATATGTTTTCATATACAAATCACAAGCTACAAATAAGAAAAAAATATTATTTTATTATAATCACACAGAACATTACATTTGGAGGATAAATGAACTCCAAAAAATTGAAAATAGTACAATTATGCAATAAATACGAGTAAATAACAAAACTAGGACTTGATATTTTGGTATGTCACAGTCCCCCAAATTTATGAAAAATGGAAATAATGTTGTAAAAAATTAATAATATAATTATAATTCTGAAAACAAAATTTTTTAAACCTTGAGTGTATTTATTATCAATGGTTAATGATGAATATGAGAAATACTTAAGGAAGAAAAAAAGTTAAATAACCATTAGAAATATTAGAGTTGCAAAAGTTACTTAATCATTAAAATATGGATCTAATTCATAAATTATTTACTTTACCTTTGGTAATGTAAAATAATATTTTGTAATCTTATGAAAAATATCATAAACTTATATCATAAAATAGATATATAAAATTACAATATATGAAATAAGTAAAAATTTGATACATATAATAAAAAATTGAAATATTCAGAGAACATATATGTTTTTTGTTCATCAAAGTTAATTTTTATGTTAGACATAAAAATGAAAAATATTTATATTTTTAATTTAACTTAGGAAAATTATAATATGTATAAAAAATAATATAAATTTATAAAATATTTAGTTATCTTTTTAATGTTTATAAAATAGACCATGTCATAAAAACTTGTTTTTTCACAATAAATAATGATTTATTTATAATTAAATTTAATTAATTCATTAAATTATTTGAAAAAAATTAATGTAATTTTTTTAATTATCATATTGAATATATATTAGGGAATTTTAATATTGATTTTCTAAAATTTAATTTTTTGGTGAATATTTATATAAAATAAAATATGATATTTTACATTATATGCTATATAAAAGATTAATTTCAGAATAGATGATATAAAAAAAATTATCTCTTCCACACATTAATTATTTAATATATTTTTTTATATTGGTAATAAATTTTTTTAGTGTGGAATGAAAATAATAAAATAATGTATATTTTATTCAAAACCCCCCTCTCATCATCTTATAAATACGTCTCAGGTCCCCCAATTTTTCTTCACTTTAACATCACCTTAAATTTGAAAATATCTAAAAAAATAACTCCCCATCTCCCCTAGAATTTATTTTTATGCTGTTTTATAATTATAATACCATCTATGAATGCTTAAGGTTATTAGAAACATCCCAAACCAAAGAGAGAATGTAAGTCTTTCATTTAATAATCTTGATAATTTCATTTCTATATTTTTTCAATTTGTTGCCTAGAATTTTTTCTAAAATGTACCATCATATAATTTAAAATATAAATATAGTCTAGTAGGAATTATATCATCATATAATTAATAAAATATATTTTTATTATTATTTACAAAACTCAACCCACCATTGTCTGTTTTAATCACCTATGAGGACGTTGTTATAGATCATCAATTACCTCCTTACAATGATAGTTTAAAAAATATATTACATAAATTTCATTAATATATTTGAGTTTATTAAGGATATATAAACATAATTTGGCAATTATATTAATGATACTAATAATAAACAATCTTGGAAAATTTAACTACCCAAAATGAATATATTGAGAAACCTTCAATAATTTGAATTTGTTACACATCATCAACTGAAATATATAGATACTAATAGAATGATAAATAATATAGTCATATATATATATCTATAAATATCATCAAACTATTTTATAATAGCTCAGACCATTATCAATATAAAAATGATGTTTTAGGGTATTTTAATCAATACCACAATGTTGTTGACACGAGTAAGGAAAATGTTAAAAATAAATGACTTATAATTATAAATAGATTTTAATATTGATTTAATACAATAAATAAGATATACATAATTCAAAAATACGATTTAACACAATTTTTAAGGAGGTAATGGACCTTACAAGAGTGTTATAACCCATTGTTATTGAACTCTCAAGCCACATTTCTTCACTTGGGTTAGTCTCTCTCTTTATATATATATTATATATATATATATACATATATAATTATCTCTATATTACCCACATAATATAATTTTATATTATGAAATAATTTTTTAAAATATATTAATCTTTTAATTTCCATTTAATTTTTTTGGACAAACAATTTTCTCATGTAGACATTTCAATATATTTGTGAAGAAAACTAGAAAGTTGAATGTTTCAGTTTTTCATTATTTTATTTGAATAATTATATTAATTTATTTTGACTTATAATAATTTATAATACAATGATTATTTTAATGATAAATAATTTTTCCCAATTTTGGTTATAAATAATCCCAAAAATGTTATATTTTAAAGTTTCTCCTTGCTTTTCATAAAACATATGTTAAAAAGTTCATTTATGCACCTAATTGTTTAACCTTTATTTTAATTTATCCATAACAAGAACACTATTTTCATATGTGTAGTATCATTATTTAATTACGAAAGTAATAAATTATTAATTAAATTTTCTATTTAGATAATTTATGATAAATCATTTGGTTAACTTTTAGACATGATAATGTTACAAATTTATTTCTCATGTGTTTTTACAAGCTTGTTTTTTATGTATGATTTTATTATATGTGGAAAAAATATTCAATTAATATTTTTATGCGATATATGGGTACAAAATTATATACCCCAAACTATATTGGGTTATAGTTTTTATATTATGGTATAATAATGTGTGGGCATTATTCAATTAGCTTTGTCAACAATGTTATGTATGGGCATAAAGAAGTTATATTTTCCTATAATGTTATAATATATATGATGGGAACCTCAACATATGTTTTTGCAGAGATGTAATATTTTTCTACCACATTCTCAAGATTTTCATGATTAAGATGCATCTATGTTCTCATATATCTTATTATACGGTAAGATTTAGGATATCACTTAATTGTTTTCTATATTATTATTATTGATTCTCATATTGTCTCACTCCCATGTTTATGACTATATTCTGTTAGTAAGAATTATATCTCTCACATTTGATTTATGTGTGTCCACTATATTTTTCCACAATGTTATAAAAGTATTATGAAATATACAAGCCTAAAATAAAAGTTATAATATAAGTGGTTACAGTTTTTATTTTAAATTTATTATCTCCATATTTTACCACATACACTGTACATCATGATATTCTGGGAATTCTCAATGATAATAATTTTTATTAAACTTCTTATGTTATGTTTATTTGATATATGTTGTCAAATGTTTATTTACATAAAAAACCATTCATATCCAATTATTAGAAAAAATACCTCCACACACCATCCAATCAATGTTTATGATTCCCTTATATTTAAAAAGAACCATTCTCGGAGGCCTTATGGTGTAGTCTTAAGATAACTTATTAAGGGGGAATATTATACTTCTCTTCAAACACCACTAAATTCCATCCTTTTCGTTTCTGCATCTTCTATCCTTTTAATTTAATAAAATAATGTCACATCAAGATATGAAGAATTATTTGACTATTATTTTATTTATATAATCATATAATTGAGGAAATATATTTCATAGTTCTATTTTTCATTTTCCCAATCATGGAATATTTAATCGCATATATAGATGATGTTATAAATCTATTTTTACTTCCTTACATTAATGGTCTTAAAAAAGTATTTCAAAAATACATATTATTTTTATAAATTGATTATTATTATTGAATCTTAAAATGGGAATAATATTAATGATATTAAAACTAAAAAATTAAGATCATTTTCGCTACCGAAAATGAGGATACAACGACATATTCCTTAATCTTCCACCTTTTTTGTAATATATATTGAAATATGAAACACATATGAAAATAAAATGAAATTAATAGCAATACCATTCAACTATTGGATAATATAGAACCATTCTACAAATATCTATCCCTATTACAAACAAATTGATGTAGTTATTAAGAAATTTCCCTGCTAACCCTGAATAATTGATATAAGAAACATAAATATAATAAATTGATAATATTGGTTAATAAATAGATTCTAATATATGAAAAAAATATTGAGGTTATACGTTATGAAATCAATGTATCTAATTATACTGTTTAAGAGGTTATAAGATTTTCAAAGTGAGTTAGTACCTGAGTTTAGGGGGTCCTTCCACCTTCTCCCTCTTTCATATTAATGTATGTCATTATATCTTTATCTCTAACTGTTATTCAAATATTATTATTACATGATAATTATATATGTTTCCTAAATAAATGATTTTTATTTTTCCTTTGATTATCAGGTATATGAAAGTATTTCTAGTTCCCTTTTGACTATTTCTTTAAATGAAACTCAGTGAATGGAGAATTTCTATTTCTTATTCATTTTCATGATTTAATAATTCAAATTATATTACATTAATATGACATTCAAAAAACCACATTATTTTATCATAAAATATTAAAATTTATTTTTTATTTTTTAGAAAATCAATTACCATCATTTCCATTTATATATGTTTAAAAAACCATATTAAATTTTTTAAAAGGGGTTCTATTTCTATAATGAATTCCTTGCATATATTTTTAAAGTTATTTTGATATAGTATTTTATATAGTATCTTGAATGTTATGAATGTGTAACCTATTTGACTCCCATATATTATATGATATTACATATCTATTTAAATTAGTTATGGATTGATAGTTCATCAAATACAATGTTAAAAAAGAACACTATAAATTCCTCATTTTTTATTATTTTTGGAGAGTTTATGTATCTTATATATCTGTTTTTTAGAATAACCAAATTTTAAATTATATTTAGTATCATTTTTGATTCATTATTTGAGGATATGAATTTTTTCAAAACTATATTTCTAATAATTTTTCTATGTTACACCATAGACAATATATGTTGGAAAACATACCATATATTCTTAATTTATAAGAATTAAATCACTCATGATTATCGAATTGTATGATTTCAAAAAAATATTTAGAAAAAAATAATATTTTATATTATTTAGTTTTTCAGAAATTTAAAAATTTTAGTTTCATTTAAATATTCAGGACCCATTTAATGAAATTAATATTGAGGGAATTATTCAGAATGACTTCATGGAGTCCTTTTTTGGAATAATATATTCATGAATAGATTCCATTTAGACATGTACTGATAATCCAATAATCAACTAATATTCCATTTTTTCCTTTGATTATGTATATTCCTGAGACTCCTCTCTATTCTTCCCTAGAATTGTTATTATACTATATATTGATGATAAGGGAACAACAGTCTCTTAGACATTATTCGTTTTAGAATCATGACTTCACCCCATTATCTACACTACACATATTTCATGTATTTCATTCCATGAACCTATTAAATAAATGTTTTCCATCTTCTAGTGTGATTTATTATTGATTTATCATTTATTAAATTATTAATAATTATTTCTCAAGTGCCCTACCAATATTAAAAGTTAACTTGGGAAGTGGGTGTTAAATCAGTGTTACTACTTTTGCAATTTATTCTAAATAAACCATTGTTACTTTTTAAATTCAAGATCCACTTACTCTTAATTTCTAATCCTCACCCATATATAATGGAGCGTAAAAGAACACAATACACATATAATTTTTATAGGGTTCCCCCTCAAAGTGGATTAATAAATCCTTACATATTTTAGGTTATGTCTATTATAGAAATTTATTACAAATATAATATCATTCACTACTACGAAACTATGATTTTTCAGCGATGTTATTTACCAGCACAAGATGAAAACACTGGTAAATAATATATTTATCAGTGATTTGGAATCCCCTGATAAATTTAACATTTAATCATTGATTTTATTTTAGTGTTGATAAAGGAAATATGTTTCTGTGCTGTAATTTTAGCACAGATAATGGGTGTCCATTATCAGCACTTTATTTTTAGCACTAATAAAGGGTATCTTTTTCCAGCGCTTTATTTTAAGAATGGATAAACTGTACACTTTATCGACACTTTATTTTTATCACTAATAAATATTTCGTTCTTCTACACATTTTAGCGCTGATAAAATGAAAAAATTATGTAAATAAAAAATAAAAAAAGTACTTATTAAAAAAATGTTACAAAATTTTAATAATTAAATAATTATTTATAAAAATTATCAGATTGATTATACATTATTTAATATCAAATATTTTATTAATTTTATTATTATGATAATTAATTTTATTAATTGTATATGTTAAATATATAAGTTTATATTAATGTATATAAATAGGATTATATATTAAAAAACATTTATGCGCTTTACATTAAATTGTCCTATATTTATTTAATAATGGTATATAATTTATCATTAATTTGAATTAAAAAAATTTAATAATTACGTAGTACTTAACATATAATTAAATTTCATTTGATTTTTCAATTTAATATAGTTCAAATGTGCATTATATTGATTTCACATATATGTATAATTAATGCATTGGTATATACAATATACACGCACACAGAACTTATCCATTTTTTCAATATCGGTAAAGTTTACCTATATTCACAATTTATTCCGTTTCAGTCATATATATATATATATATGGATGCTCTCAAAATTAGATATTCCTTAATAAAGAAAAATATATATTTGTGAAAAAAATTTATAAGTAAATACAATTACAAATAAGTGTATTTTTAAATGTACATTCACTCTATTTATACAATTATATATTTATAATTATAAATAAATAAATATTTTTTTTAAATTATTTATATAATTATATGTAAATAATTAGGTATATTTAAATAATTATTAAATTGATAATAAATTTACTTAAATAATAAATATATTTACAATATCTATATTTTTATATATTTATTAAATATATATAAGTATAATTATATAAATATTTTTAATGATATAAATAATATTTTTTAAAATAATTAAATAATTATAAAAAAAATTATAAAATTATAATGAATATATTAAAAAATAAAAATATTTAATATATTTATATTTATATATATTCATAATTATTTCTTAATATTTACATTTTTATTTATAATTATAATTATAAATCCTTTAATAATGCTTTAGTATTAAGCGATGATATAAAAATATTTATTAACAAATTTTTAATGCTGATAAAGATGAGGATTAATCATTGTAAAAAACAAATAATAAATGAACATTTATCAGTGCTATAAGTTTTTTAATGATAAATACTACTTCAATAAATGCTTATATAAAAAAAGTTGATAAAAGGGGTCTTTAACCACTCTTATTGGTATGCACTGACAAGAACAACCCGATCTATTTTAAAAACCCTAACAATTTGTGAACCTGTTGTGATATTCAAGCTTTTTGGCAGAAACCAGAAGTTGTTAGTGTTCATCATCAGCGAATAAAAGGTCAAATCTCTCTTGTTTGGTGAATCTATGGTTCAATCACACCACTCGACTACATCTGAAAAAACCATCCAACATCTGAATAAGGTCTTGTATTTTATTTAACCTAGCGAGGTAGGACTTTCGATTTTAATTGTGTATTTTTTGTTTCATTTTTTAGTTTTTCTCCTATGATTTGTCTTTGATCTATTGGTTATGATGCTTTGTTTATGAATTTTTGTGATCCATTATTTAGGGAATGATTTGGGGTCTATTGTTTGTATTTACTACCGATGTGTGGTCTGTTTTTTATATAAATCTCTAAATATTGGATTTACTCATTATTTTTTTACATTATTGTTCTACTATATTATTTTTTCATATGTGTTTATAAATGTGTAGAAAATTGCATGTATATTCTTGTTCATTGACTATTGAATTCAGACTCATCGGTGGTTCCCTAATGATTACATATATGTTGAAACCTTTCATGGACACCGCATTGGATGTGCAACATTAGATGTAATTTTTTATGGACCAAGTTGGTTGAGTGATGTATGTTCCTCTATTGGTTATATGTATCATATGATATAGTTCCTCTTTAAATTCAGAATGGTACATTTTCTTCTTATGGAGTAGATTAAATGGGGCCATCCCCTGTTAAGCACATGAGATTTTAACAAATCAAGCCTTCAATTTTGGAATAATTATGTTGCCTTTTGTTTATGTTTTGTTGAATATCATGGGTATATCTATTTGATATTTCTTATAGGTTATTATTGGTGTAATTTTTATTAAATCATGTAATTTATGTTTTCCTATATATATAATTCATCATTTATTTCAATAGTTTCTTGTTTAACAGATATACCTATATCGGGTAACGATTATTTTGGGTTTCAAGTCCATTGACCCCAAGGGTCAAGCTAGAAATTTGTTTGACATTTGAAATAAGTTATTTCTATTTGAGGGGGGGGGGGAGCCATCCATTTATTTTTTTTATACCCAAAGTTTAAACCATTATTTAGTGACATTGAGGTGTGTTAGAGCTCATAAGATGATCTTACCTGGTGTTGTTTGGGTACTTCGGGATAGGTTCAATACACTATCCATACCCCAATTTACACCTATAAAGGTAGAAGATAATATCATTTACTATCTTGCTTATTATTTGATTATTTTTTAAATATCAACATCCCTTATTATTTGATTTGGAATATCTAGGCACTTTGATATTCTAGTAGAAAAGATCAATATTTCACTTATTATAATTGTTTATAATATTCACTTTTGATAATAAATTCCTTTTGTGTATTTATTTATAGATTTTATAAAATCAATCTTTTATGAACAAAATATGATGGATTTGAAAAAAATGGTTGCACGTTAATCATTTGAAAAAATAATATGAATATGGAGTTAAATAATTCATAAAGTTTTCAAGAGAGAATATAAATGACCCTTCTAAAATAAAATGTCCATGTTTACATTGTTGTCATTCAAGAAAAAATAGTACAGATGAGTTGGAAGAACATTTTATTTGTCAAAAAATAGATAAAAGCATTAAATGTTGGTCTAAACATGGAGAAAAAATGAATGTGCGCATAGATTAGGATGATAATATGGTTTTTGAACCATTTGATATAAATGCCATTGTAAAAGATGATGGTGATCACATGGAATAAACGACTATGATAATTGAAGATGAAATTCGTGATTTAACAATGTTATTTGAGTAGTTAAATAGATGTTACAAGAAACCATTGTACACCAGTTGTGCAAAAAACACAACATTTTCAGTTTTATTGAAGTTAAATAATTGAAAAGTTGGCAACAGATGGAGTGACAAGAGTTTACAAAACTACTTGGTCATCTAAAAGAAATTATACCAGATGAAAATGAACTACCATGCCGAACTCAAGACACTAAAATAATGTCACGTTCAATGAGAATGATCTCTACAAAAAGAAATTCTTGTCAAAATGATTTCATATTGTTTCATAAGAACCATGAATCACTCATCAAATTCCATAAGTGTGGTGAATATCAATAAAAAAATGAATCTAGTCCTTCGAAATTTGTATGGTACATTCCTATCATTTCACAGTTTCGAATATTATATGTATGTCGGGAGACGAAAATAAAATTAACATGGCATGAAGATATAATAATTAAATATGACAACCGACATCATCTAGAAGATTCTTCTCAGTGGAAGAAAAATAATAACATGTTTCATGAATTTGGAGATGAGATGATAACCGTTTTTCTTGCATTATCTACAGATGGAATAAATCCTTTTGGTTTTTAGAGTATTAGTCACAGTACATGGCCCATCATGTTGTTAAATTATAAATTTCCACCATGGTTATGCATGAACCCAAAATACAATATCTTTCCTCTACCTATATCTATACCAATGAAACCCGGTAATGATATTGTTGTCTATTTGGATCTGTTGATCGAAGATCTGAAATTGATGTGGGATAAATGTGTTATAATATACGATTCTCATATAATTGAATAATTCACATTGAAGGCCATGTTGTATACACCTATAAATGACTTCCTCTCTTGTCTAAAGTTATTAGGAAATAACATTAAAGAATTTTGGGGTGTCCCAATTATGAAAACAAATATACTCAGTTAGATTCAAAAAATCCAAAAAATAATGTTTTTAGGACATAATTTTTTTTACCTCGATGACATAAATATTTATTCTATATGACAACATTTGTTGCAAATATCATAGAAGGTTCACCACCATCTCCAGCAATAGGTGATCAACTAAAAAAAATGTTAAAAAAATGACACTATTTTAAATAAACCATTTTAAAAAAACCATAAAATTCATGTGGGATGAAGAGATCAATTATTATTAAATTACTATATTGTAATTTTTTGTATGTAAACCATTTTAATAATGTTTTTCATATTGAAAAAAATGTATTTGATATTATTTTTTCACATTACAAAATTTTCCTGAAAAATTGAATGATGGCCTCAAGCTATGTTTGACTTGATTAAAACGGGCATGAGGGATGGGTTGGCACCGGTGAGGGGTAAATGGTGAAATTTTCTTCCTCTAGTAGCATATAATGTATCCAGACTGGAAAAATTTCAATTTTTTATTTTCATTATGAGTGTAAAAGTATCATAGTGGTATTTATAAAATATCAATAATGGGGTGCCAATGAATATTTTTATGTTACAAGGACTAAAGTCAAATTAATTTCATGTTTTGATGAATGATTTAATGTATGCTACTTTCTATTTCATTCTTCCTCAAAATTTATGACCTACATTAACCATTCACAGCTTCTTTTACAAAGGTATATGTTGTAATTTTTTAGACCCATTAATGTTTCCTAATATGAATAAAGATATTTCAATCATATTATGAGAATTAGAAATTTTATTCCCACGATCATTATTTGATATAATGGTCTTACAGATCGTCCTCTTGGTCAGAGAGGTTCAACTATATGGTTTTTTCCATTACAGATGGATGTAACCTATTGAACGATATATGAATATTTTGAAAGGGTACATCACGAACCGATGTCATCCAAATAGTAGTATTGCAGAAGAATATATTGTGGAAGATGCTATTTAATTTTTTACCAATTACCTATTATATATTAAAGGTGGCGGTCCCCCGATGTCTCATAACAGTGAAATCTTTATGGAAGAGGGGATTTCCAGAAGACATGTTGTTTCAATTACCTAGATAGAGTGGGAGTACTAAAATCTTTACCTATTACAAAATAGTGAAGATGTTGATCCATACATTGAAGCTCATAAAAATATTATTAGAGATATTAATTTATCATGGGTTGAAATATGGATATCCAATAGGCATAATAAATAGTTTATAGGATAGTTTGGTGATCAAATTTACAAGGATTTATTGGATAACCTGAATTGAATTTCTGAAAAACATTGATGGCTAGCTAGAGGACTGAATTAAAATGTTCTATCTTACAGTGGGTTTGTAATCAATTGTTATACGTTCTATAAATAAGAAAACAATGACTTTAGTGCGATAAAAAATGTTGGAGTTATTCTTATCGCTGATGCGATGTGCATATCTAGTTCTGAGGATAGAAATCTAGTTTATTTTAATATGTCATATTTTGGAATTATTGAATTGATATACGAGGTGTATTATACAATATTTTAATTTCTATATTTCCATTGAAAATGGGTTAACAATATCAATGGAGTGGAAGTTGATTATATGGGATTTGTGAAGGTGAATTTTAGTGTAGAAGGAGAAAAAGGACAACAATTCATAATTCCACCACAATATGCTCATGTATTTTATGTATCTGATTTAAAAAAAACATGATTTGTTTGATTTTCCTATTGAAGAATATAACAAATGTTGAGTCTGATGAAAATTAACTAGAGGATGACCCTTTCATTGGGACCTCAAAATCAATTCATGCTATTCCCACTGTAAAAAATGTCTTGTATGCTTAAGGGGTCCACAAAGAGGGGGTTTCTATACTCAAAATAGGATCTACACCCTTTAATGATTTATGAAAAATAAAGACAGTTCAATGATAAGGTAAACGTGTTTTTTAATATATTATGTTTTCCTCATAATATCGTATTTTATCTAATAAATTAACATAATCTAAATTTAATGTTTGACCACTCATGTAGAAAATGTCTTATACACATGATGATGTTACCAATCCCTCCGATGAACAAACTATAATGACCAAAACCCTTTGGATAGATGAAAATGTAGTGTTATGATATACTTTATCTATTTTAATGAAAAATTATAAAACGGAACATTGATTTAATTTTCATTATTAATTATAGAGTTTTTTTATTTTTGAATATTTTTGTCTATGTGTCTCCCTTTGTAAGAAGATAAATGATGTTGTGTCTTCTCTATCACAGTGGTAATATTAATGCTTTAGTAGTAAAGATAGTTTCTATAGAATTATTTTATTATTTCAAAATTATGTTTAATTTATTTATTTTTAGTGTTACATACAGAATAATGGTTTCCTTATATAGTAGGATTCTTTTGTTTGAGGATGGGGTGGTCTATCCATTTTTCATGATCTTTATCCCTTAGAACCTTTTCAACCCTTTAGTGGTGCATCTATCTCTTTCATTCAAGTTATCTCCCCTGCCTTTTTCTGATGGGAACCAACACTTCCTCTACTCAATTACAATGGTAATCTTGATATTTTCATAGTAAAATCACTTTCAATGGAATTAATTTATTGATTTATCGGAATGTTAAATTTATTTACTCTTTGTATTACTCACATAATATTTGTTTTATTATATATGTGGATTATATTGTTCGAGTCGAAGGTGACATGTCCAAATTTCATGCTCTTTATCCCCTAAAACTATTCCAATACTGTAGTGGTGAATTTATCACATTCTTTCAGGTTTCTTCTACTGCCTTTGTAGAAAGAGAAACAAAACATTCTCTGTGTCATTACTGAGGTAATATTTATGTTTTCACAGTAAAATAATTATCCATAGAATTTATGTATTTTTTGATATTTATGTTTTGTTTGTTTATTTTTAGTATTACTAAAAAATAATAGTTTTCATATAATTGTGAATTATTTTTTTGAATTTGTTGGTGATTTTTCCCGCATTCATACTCCTTCTCCCTTAAAACATTTTAGCCATATAGTGGTGCATTAATCACTTTATTTCAAGTTACCTACACTACCTTTGAAGGAAGAGCAACGATGATGCCTCTTCTCAATTAGAGAGGCAATTTTTATGTTTCTAAAATAAATTCATTCCCTATATAATTAGTGTATTATTTCATATGTATGTTTAATTTATTTGTTCTTAGTATTACTCACATAATATTGTTTTTTATATAAGGGAATTCTCTTGTTTGAGTTTGGGTGCTCTATCAATATTTTATCCTATTATGTACCAAAACATCCACGCACTTCTTCTCTCACAAAAACATTCAATAATTTAGTGTTGCCATTTTTCACTTTCTTTCATGTTCCATTCACTAATCAACCAGCAAGGTAACAATAATATTTGAATAATAAAGTCATTTTCCATAGAATTAATGTATTATATCATATTTTTGTTTTATTTTTTTCTTTCTAGCATTACTCATAATAACTATTTTCATATAAAGGTGGATTAATTTTTTGAGATCATGTGGTTTTTAAAAAAATACTCATGCAATGTTTTCAGTTTGAGAAAGAAATCCACCAAATAATGTGGAAACATTGATATTTAGGATTGTTTTTTGAATGTATATAATAATAATTATTTATTTAATTGTATAATATAATGTTTTAAATTTTTACAATATATTATTTTTGGTATTTGTGTTTTAAATTTCATTTCATTTAAATTATGTTTTCAAACTTGTGTTTGTTGATATATTATGTTTCTCTGGATTTTTTCTAATGCTATTGTATTCTGTTACACCACACTGCCAAATTGTTATAGTGTGTTATATTAGCATACTGCAGTATGGAACTTTATCAGCTGTTTTAAAATCCCTTATAAATTAGACCATTATGAGCTATTTTTTAAGCACTGATAAAGGGTTCTATCAGCGGCACTAAATTTAAGCACTGACATAGAATTATTTTATGGGATCTATTAAAAGAGTTCATAGAGGTCATATTTATCATGTCTCTTTTAATTGATGATAAATGAATACTTTATCAGTGCTTTTCAGTGTTGATAAAAGTCCCGGGATTTTAACATTGCTCACATTGTCATCACTATTCTAACAACAACAAATTCTATTTCCAACACTCTAAAAGGATCGTTTTGTATTAGTGATGATTATAAGAAGGATGATATTATCCCTAACCCAAATCAATTTCCCAAAAAGTCTCCCAACTTCACTTCATACAGTACCCCTGTATTTGAAATGTTAATAGGACTAGAAATGAAACAATATTCCTTATTCTATGATGTTTTTTGAAATCAATATATTTATATCAAAATATTTGGAACAAATTTATGATTTATCAAACTTTTATAACTTCAAAATATAGATAATTCAGGTTACAACATTATGCCTTTACTATCCCTCTCAATATTATCTTATAGAAATCATCATTATTTAACCCATTATTGATAAATTTAAATCTTTATAAGATTACAATGATATCGTTTTTCAGTATTTTAACATGGAATCCTTATTTTTACACATAAAACTATGTTCCATGTATTTAAAAAATTATAAAAATACCTATATAAGAAATTATACAGCTTCAAGATTCATTAATAGAGTCAAAATAAACTATTGGAATTTCCGTAATTTCAATTTAGTTAACTTATAAAGAGTTCAATTGATATTTTATTATTAAAATTGGATAAATATATTCTTCTTATTCTATTTATACTTCAAAAAATTTAACATTTTAATTTTCACATTTGAATTATAACATGTAAATATAATAATATTGTTTCACTTTATCTCGTGGGGAAATAATATCATTCTATTACTAACATGAAAAACATTTTTAATGACATATTTGCAAAACAAATATTGATATTAATTAACCATGGAACAAAATTACATCATAAAATTTTCAAAACATCATAGTTTACTGTTACAAGACCTTATTTATTCTCTTACATGGGATTTGGAAACATTAGCTTATTCTAAAATGAATTCCAAATTAATATTACTTGAGAATCATATTAGTTTATATAATCCTTTAAATCCTTGTAAATTTTCATATCCAATCCTCAGATTTATTCTCATAACCCAATATTTGAAAAATTCTTCTAATGATTTTGTTAACTATCATCCAAATTATCATACATATGTAGTAAACAACATATGTTACATACTCATAGATTCTAGATTAATATTCAATTTTATTAATTTATACTTATATCCACATTTAAAACAAAATATTAATCTGAAATATTATATATTTATTATTGAATTTTTTTTCCCAATTTCTGTCTTTTAGATTTTATGTGTGAACCACAAAAACTGATTGACAATAACATAACAGATAAGAAGCCCTATTTATTTTCTTTATCCTAATCTACTCAACTTCATGGATCCTCATACCACTAAAGTTAACTTAAAAAATATCATCCCTATTTTATTTTCAAGAACTACCATTTAAAATAAATATTTCATCCTTCCTCACATTCATTGGGTTCATTAATAAACACCATAATTTTTTTGGATAACTCTAGTAACTCTCAAATATTAAATATTTTCTCACAAATATAATTCATTCCGAACAATATATTTGAACAATGGAATGTATTTAAAACAATTACACCTCATCGTGACATGAAAATTGTGGAAAGTGAGTAAGATATTATCTCCCTTAATCATATCAGAAAATTATAATCCATTGAATCACAATACCATCTATGGATTCTTCAAAAAAAAACATGGTATACTTATCTTTCTCCATTGAGTACAATATATTATAAGGAATTATGGACAAATTTATATACTTTTGATTTAAGAGGAAACTTTTGAGCATTTATATTCAATATTGGACCTTCAAACCCATCCCATGGAATTAATTTTGAAAATATATATAGAAATTTATATATTGTGGTAACATATTACAACATCACATCACTCTTTTGATTGTTATAATTAATAAAATGTTATTTAACATCAATTTTATAAAAACTATATTGTGACACAAGTTTCATTAAAATATTTTTAAAAATATGGTTTTCAAAACTATTTATAAATATTATTGAAACCATCAATTTTAGATCTTGTAGACATTCTCTCATTTATATCATTTGCGCACAATGTTGTGTAATATCCATATTATCCTACTCAATTTTACATAGTATAATAATAATTTTTCTATAAGTTCCAATATAATCAAATATCTCTCAAAATGAAACTACCATATTTTTTTATATCATGAACAATAGGATTCACATTAATGTTAGTGTACCAATAAAGTTTTTCCTTTTCACTTCCCTGAAACATCAATCCACAATTTTCAATAAAACTCATGTATATTAAAATTGTTTTGATACCATTTATTTGAAAATCCTTAGGATTAATTTTAATCTTGGGAATCATAGTAGAAAATTAATTAATATATGGTTTGGTTGTATTAAAAGTTAATAACCATCGAAACAACCATATATATTTTCTTTGATTAGCATAATTTCATTTAATATATTTTCCAAGTTTTCTACATCTATCATAGGTTTAAAAATTAGTTTAGAGAACTCGATGACATATTTATTTAGTAATTCCTCACTATATTTATATATGGATAAGAAATTAAAATTACCATTTTTTATAACTAGTATTCCAAGAAATAATGTAACATCCTCACTTATTAACATGATTGTCTTAGTTTTATAGAGTACATGATATGAAACACGGATATGAAATGAACAACTAAATATTATAATTTTAATGTTATCATTATATCATAACCGTTAGAATGGTTTGTATAAAAAGGATTACCTAAATTATAAATATATGATTTAGACATGTACATGTATATTAATGAAATGTATATATCTATAATATATTTAATCAAAATTTTAAAAACAATTTTATATGTTTTCTTTATATGATACAAAAAATATGTCTACTTTATGCAGAAAAGGATGTATTTTTTTAAAGGAATCCTTTTGATGGAACCCTTCTTTTAAAGTATTTTTTGAGACATTAATAAATTTTATTCTAAAATATAATATTCAGGTTTTAAAAAGGAATTTATTTTTTTTGGTTTGTTTATGGTATTTTTTTGACATGTTTTATTTTTTTTATGTATATTTAAAAATACATAATTTTATTTGAAAACGGAATTTTCATCTGAATAAATTATATTTTTAAATTATATTTTAAATTGGTGTTAAAATGAAAATAGGGAAAATATACATCCATTAATCCAGTTAATATCATTTTAATATTTTTTATATTTAATTTAGATATAATAACATTTCAAACATTTGTAAATTTTCACTTTGAAAACCTGTTTTCATGTGACATCTACAAGATTAAATTTAAATTAATTTTAGCCCCTTATTGGTTTTTAATTTTTAAAAATGGAATAAATATTTGGAATCATATGATTCTGATTAATTAAATGGGTCCAATTATTTTTGGACAATATGAAAAGTAAACTTAGCAATGTTTAATACCATTACTAAGGGTAACTCAGGTAGTTAATTGTAAATTTATGATTATAAATAATAGAAAATTACAATAAAACTAGCCCAAATTTTATTGGATGATTATTTTTCGTCCATAAGAATTAATGTATTGGTTATTTGACCATTTAGGGATTTTGGGATGAGAATATAACATTTATATTGTTCTATTCAAACAAAAGTAAAAACTATCATACTTTTATCTTTAACAAGTTATTTTTTTAATATGGAGTTACCAATGGAATATCTTCAACTATAAATATTATTTTGTAACCTAAAATAGTTTTATTAATAATGGTATTTTAATTTTAGTTTTTGGGGAAGAAATAATTACATTAAAGGCCTTCATAATGATGATGTATTAATTAATTAATTAATTGAAATTTCGATTTAGTGATATAAAAAATATCAAAAAAATATAATATGATATAATTAATTTCATAAAAGAATTTTATATATTAAACTAACATGTTAGGGATGTATTAAAATTGGTTTTTGGAAGATATGTTGTTTTATTGATATTTTTAAAAGTCAATGTAATAAATAGTGTCAAAATATTCATTAATGATATTTCAAAATTTATAACATTTTATTAAAAGATATAAAATTGTTTAAAATCATATATTTAGAAAATATATTGGTATAATGTTTAAAATTTCATCCAAAACTCATTTATGAGTCTTTTGTAATTTTATTGTTACAATATTGACCCCAAAAGAGTAAAAATCCATAATGTCATAATAAGAGTTGGAAGGATTAAATAAGTGTTAAAACCAAAAGATAATGAAAATAGTGTCACCGAAATCTACCGATTCCTCTTATAAAAATAATTTTTTTTGTTCAATAGGTTTTGGTCCTTCCAGATGATCAAACCTAGATACCTTAAGAATAATTTTTAGAAATTTCCCCAAATAAGAGTTAATTTTCATCATCAATAAATTCATGTAAATTTATTCTTCTGCTGCCGATTAATGTGTTTTTTTCTAAAGTAATAAATCCAGTATCATATATGTCATGATATTTAATTATGATTATGGGAGAACCATGTTCTACTTTTTATCTATCCTAGGTAAAATGAAAGCACTGCACGAGCGTTCGTATAACTTACCATCTCGACATCGTCATGTAATTTGGGTTTCATAAACAATTTACTAGGATGTGTATAATGATGAAAATAAGAGATATATATAGTAAATATGAAACTATATTGATTCTGGAAAAGTTAATATACCTTAAAATTCCTTAACCTTTAACAATTAATAGATTGACACTACCCCTCTTAGGTATAAATCACCTATAATCTCCACAATACGATGCCATTCATTTTCCAGGATCGAAATTCAAGAATAATTATAAAAATATTTATAATGAATAAATATTATATATATAACCTCAATATCCTTATATATATGATAAAATAATTTCTTATTCACAATAATAATGACTTACATGACAAAACCTTCATAGAAAAATGATGTAGTTAACCACCGAAATAAGGTTAATAAGGAAATATTTTTAACAGGTGATAATAAAATATAAGAGGATAATATATGATGTCATAATAATGGGTATGATTCTAGTATAAATATATAACATGCTTTGAGACATTATACAAGAGGTTAAATCCATTTGAACAAAAGGAAAAGAGATGGTAAGAAATGTTTGTCTCACTTTTATTTCTGTGGGATACATGCCTTATTAAACCCTTTTTATTTTGTGTGGTTCATATAGCAACCATTTAATATAGAATCATTAAGCTCACTATCTTCACTATATTAAAATTTTCATTTAATTATATTCGTAATAGTATTCAACTAATTACATAGTGGTAAGGGTTTATTTCACAATCTCAACATTATTGTAGATTTTTTATGTTTATGTATCCGATAGGGAATATTTATATTTCACATTTCTGACTTCCATAAATGTTTTAAAATGGGTTCTAATATTATACTATAATAATTTAAAATCATTTTTAATCATATTTGGATTTTAAAAAAATTATTTGAAGGGAATCTACATGTCCTTCCCAAATCAATTCTCATTCTCATTTTATTGAAAAAGTGAAAGGAATATATATTTTAACATGTATGTATTGAACATATTTTCCATATTTAATGACCACCAAAATTTTTTAATGATCTAATATTTTTTAAAATGGATATTTTCAATTAAATTTATTTTCAATTTTTTTGTATGAAAATAGTGAAATTCAACATGGGAGATGATTTTTTCATCAAAGATTTTTTTTAATGAATGTTTTCTTAATCAATACCAATAATAGATTATTATAATTATGATACACTAGATATATTTTGTATTTATTTCATCCTTATTATTGTTTTGTTTGGTTTATGATCAGTTTGACTATGGATATTTTATTTTGATACCATAATTGTATTTACATTGAATGGTATATATTAATATTTATTTATTAGGGAATGTATTAATCTTTTATATGATAGTTTTTATATATAAATATCTATGTTGATTATGTTCCACACCAATTATGTGAGGAATACATTGGACATATTAAGTGATGGGAAATTCCCATTATATTCCCTCAATGTATGAGTAGGTCTCACGAGACAAACAAGAGTGGGTATTGGACAAGCCATTAACCATCTTTGTGGACTTCTTAGACGAGTCATTGAGAGTATCTTTTAGAAATATGTAATTATCAATTCCATAAATATGTGATTTGTTATTGATATTACATGTTATTATTTGATAAGTAGAATATCCAAGGTAAATTTTAATTTTCATCTGATTAGATATATGGAATTATTCTATCATCTTTCATTCCTACCATTTTTGTTCATGTTATTGATTATATGAATTGTTTTTCCATTAATTAATTTACTAGAATCATGTATAAATAATTATTATAACTTACACTATATGTATACCCTTACAGACCCTCTGATCTCAACCCTTCCATATGTTTCACTTTTCCCTAGGATTCTATGAAGTGTTTTGTGATTGATATGAAAGGTTACACAAAGGGGGAATAGTGACATATTAAAATAAATTATTTGTGTATTTTTTACTTAATATTTTATTGTAATTTTAAATATGCATATATTTTACCAAGGATATTAAATTATTTAGTAGTTTGGAATTTGATTGCTTATACCCAGTACCACAGTAATTAAGTAGCCACCTACTTTGGGCTATTGGGGTTATTGTCTCTAAAATTGCTATCAAAGGATGTTTAGTATAAAACATGAGAACTAGATTCATGAAAACATACATTAAAGAATGTAACCCTATGATTTTTTGGAATATTCCCAAAAAACCCAATCTTAGGATTTAGGGAATAGTTATATGTAAATTCCCAATTTAAGTTGTGTGATTGACTGGTTATGAGATTATAAATTATTTTTTACAATGTCATGATCTAATTAAGTGTATTAAATCCATTAGAAATTTATCCCATAAGAAAGAATGTGAACCAACTCAATACAAAAAATCCAAACATTATTAATTACTGTTTCTTCAATGGGTTTATGCCATTATTTTAAATGGAACCAGTCTCCCTAAAAATTACTACCTATAAGGACATAATATCATGTCATATTGGGATGGATAAAATAATTCTATATGTAATATGGTATTATAGGGAATCACAAGAACAAGAGTACATCAAAGAAAAATTTGGATAATGAAATGAATGGAAAGAAGTATTTTTCCCACTTGTGATAATTGTGGAATGAAACTCTAAAGAAATTTCGTAAAAGGAATGAATATTTTCTACTAGCGTAGAGAGAAAGGTCACAAAGCTCATGATTTAATGGAAATTAAATAAGTCTTCCAATTCTTCAACTATATAGATAAGGGGAAATATGAAAATAGTATGTACCCAACATCCGGTGAATATTTCTCAAACGAATAAAAGGGATCAAGTACGAGCATATGATGTTAATATAGATGAAGTGGAATAAATAATGTATTTTTGTTTTTCGATTGAATAATTATATTCCAATGGTATTTGAAAAATTAATTTTTGGTTATAATTTTCATGAGATATTTAATGATTGTAATGTAGTACTTCTTCTCTAAGGATATATTATAATGCTTCTTTTATTAAGGATTACTGGTGATATTGGTATTCAGATATTTTTTATGTAACAATAAGAGATAACTTATATTCTATAGAAAAAAATATGATGTTATGTTAATTTTGTAAATTTTGTGAACATTCTTATAAATATTTGTTCTTTGAATTTGGGCAGATATATTTTGAAAATGTATTAAAATTAATTACATATATAAACGATTATATTGTTCTTGGTTATTGTTGTTTTTGATAACATGTGATAGAACTTTTCATATTAGTATAAATTTAAACTATAAATGAATGAATTATCGATATTATGATTCATTGAAGTGATTATTTCATGAAAAATTAATCTTGAACATTAATTGCCTTGTATAAGAGATTAAGTGAAAATATATCCAATAATAAAAAAGAGAAGAGAATATTCAAATGAAATGGAAAGAAATAATTTTATTTTATTTTATAATGTGCCTATAAAAATAGTAAAATAATCCCTCATCTCTAAGAAAATACTTTTTGAAGGAAAATATTATCTATTTTATTTTCATATAGAAAAATAAATAGTCTTTTAACCCATCAAAAATTTACTATTATGTTATGGTTAAATTTATAATGACCATGTTCTCTATCAATCCCCATCAGAACTTGGTAGTTATATTTTTGTTCTATATTTTATATTCCAGCTAATATTCTCCTATTCTAAAGTTTAATGTTGTGGTGACCATCAAATTTCAATTTTCCTCTTTTTAGGAGGATATTTTATTAATGCTATATTTGATGTGGGTTTCCACCAATGTAATGTTCAAATATAAACCATTGATTTTCAAAGTATAATTTCAAATTGAGATGAAATGATTTGTTGAATGGGGGAGAATGTGACATCAATATTTTTAAAATGAAATACTATTTTTGATAGAGTACATGATAGAAAATACTAAATTAAAATTAATGACAATATGTTATTATTTAAATGTTATCATTATAACCAATTCGTCAGAATGACAGGTATAAATAAGATTAACTGAATTATAAAAATGTTTTTAACACATGAATATTTATATTAATGATATATATATATATATTACATTGAATCTAATTTTTATCAATCATCCTATGTGTTTTTTATACATTATATAAAAATTAAATCCACCTTTATTCTTAGAAAACAATAATTTTCTAAAGGCAACACTAAAACCTTTTGATGAAGAACATAATTTAAAACCAAATTTTGAAAATTTTATAACTTTTTATGAAAATATACTCTTAAATTTTTATGGTGGAATTTTGAAATATTCGCAGTGTTAATTGTTTGTAGTTTTTTTTGTGATGTTTCAATTTTTTCTAAATAGTGAAAAATACATCATTTAATTGAAAAAAACCTTTCATATGAGTAATTTATATCGTCAAATTATATATAAAATTGGATTTAATATAAAATTAGATAAATTATATAAAAATTAATCCAATTAATTTTATATTTAGTCTTTTTTTATATTGATTTTGGATATAAAAACACTTCGACCTTTTGAATATTTTCTATTTAAAAACCCGTTTTCACACACCATCTATGAGATTAATTTAGCCACTTATGTATTTTTAATTTTAAAATATGGATTAAATATTTTTAATAACATGTTTTAAAAACTTTAATCATTTCAAATTAATTGTTTTATAGTTTTTATAGTAAACTTAGAAATTCTTATTACCACGACTAAGGGTAAATCATATAGTTAACGGTAAAAATAATATTTTAAAAATAACTAAATTACCCTAACACTTGACCCAAACTTATTGGATGATTAATTTTTCTTCCATAAGAATTAAAGTATTAGTTATGTGACGATTTATTTCTAGTTTTATAATAATATAACCTTAATAATATTTTATTCAATGAAAACTCAAACTTGTCATACTATAGTTTTTAACAAGTTAAATGTTTTTAATATGGGACAAAATATGTGATATATTAGACTATAAATATTATTTTGAGATATAATTTATTTATTTTCATCATTTTAATTTATTATTAAATTTTTAGGAGTAAATTATTACCTTAAAGGATTGCACAATGACAATGTGATAATTGTTTAATTCATGGAAATATCAATTAAATGTTACTAAAAATACTAAAATAATCATAGTTTGAGATAATTAATTTTATCCATGAATTTTATTGATTCCCTTGATATGATAGGGGTGTATTAAAAAATATATAAAAATATATCTTGTTGGAGTGATATTTTTAAAAGTCAAAGTAATGAATAGTATTAAAATAGACATGAATGTTATTTTTTAAATAAATAACATTTTATTAAATGATATAAAATCCATAAAAAACTATATTTGGATAACCAATTACAATGAAGTTGAAAATGTCATAAATAACTCATTTATTGGTTTTTTGGAATGTTATCATAAAAATATTGAACATCAATGTTTAAAAATATGTGGTGTCATAGTAAGAGCTAAAAGTATTAAATAATGGTTAAAACTAAAAGGTAAAGGTAATAATGTGTCTAAAAATAGTTTAAAAAATATCATATGAAGTGGATTATACTATTATCACCATAATATATAATTTTATTTGTATAAGGGAAATTTCTCAAAGGAAATAATATATATATTATTTAAATAAAAGATAGTTACACAATGTCACTCTCTTTGTGTTTAATATATTTTATGGATTGAAATAAGGGAAAATCAAGATATGAAGAAAAATAAAAGTGTATATTTCACTTAATTATGTTATTTTAAATTTAAAGATTTATATTAATGATTTATAAATTTTATAATTACCTTAAATGCTTCTGTAATGCTAATACAAAATTTATTTGATTAACTGAAAAAATAAAATAATTGAATTTAAAAACATTACATTTGATTTAATTATAATGAGTAAATGTGTGAAAATATTTATCTAGAACTACAGGTTATATTAGACATTTTTGAAAGAATTATATTCTAATTCTACATTTTTTATTTTGTATTTAAATTCCAATTAAATGAATAATATTAAATTTGAAAATAATGATTTTTCATGAATATATTTTTTTATTAAATTATTTTAAAATAATTAAAATATTTAATGATAAAAAATTCGATGAAAACATGGTTTAAAATTTAATAGAATTTGAATTATAGGACTTCTGGAATGTTTCTGAATCTAGAATATCTATACTATATTTTAATAATTAGAGGATTTCATAATGTTCCCCTCCACTCAATTATAAAAGGGTACCTCCACCCTCACATATTTACAAAACTTTGAGTCATATAGCATGAAAAATTCGGAAAAATTTTCTTCTAAACATAATTATTAAATATCTACTGGTTATTTACCTTCAAAAAGATCTATCCTAGATCCTTTAAAAAGATATTAAAGGTTGTCTACTAAAGAAGAGGTGATCATATTTATCGACTCCTACAAGTTTATTTCTTCTTCTACCTCATATCTGTGTTATTTTTTCATTATTAAGTAATAATTACATTTTAATATATTTTTTTAGTTGGTATTGTAATTTTTGGACAACAATATTCCTCCCTCTATCCATCCTATGAAAAATGAAATCACTGTTCGTACGTATATACCACATACCGTCTTAATGCCGTTGTGTAATCGGTTTTCATCATTACTTTACTTAAATGGGAATAATTTTGGAAATAATGGATATTTATAATAAATATAAAATTATGTTGTTTAAATTTTTTTTAATAAACTATAAAATTTATTACATTTTCACCATTAAAGGAATGATATTGTATCCCTTACATTCATACGACCTACTATGTCCACGATGCGATGAATTTTATTTTCCATGATAAATATTAAATAATGATTATAATAATTTTTATAATTAATAAGTATTATATCTATTACCATGAAATAATTATTAATATTATGTAACTATATCCCTGTCCCAAGAACTAGGACATCCATGACAAAGCATGGGTAGGAAAGTGAAATAGTTAACACCCCAAAAAAGGAATATAATGAATTATTATTAAAAATGGATGAAAAGACTATATAAGATCATCATATAAGATATCATATATAAAGAGATTATTTTTTTAAATAATTTATATAATGATTTAAACCATTATATAATAGGTTAAGACACGTTCAACAAAATGAAAGTTTAATGTAAGTGATTCTCATATCAGTTTTATTTCTTTTGGATACATGCCTTATTAACAACATATTTATTTTGTGTTGTGTATTTAACTACCATATAATATAAATTAATGAATCTATATATAAACATGGTGTTTAATTCTACATTTTATTTTACAGGGCAGACAGTTCAAATGATTACAACGTGGTATGGTTTTATATTACAATCTCATCATTATTCGAGATTTTTTATGTTCATGTGTTTGGGGAGAAATATTTATCATCCATGTTTTGGTTTAAAAAAATATTTAAAATGGTATTTAGTATTATAATATAATTCTGTTATGTTATTTTTACCCATGTTGGACTTTCTACAATTTTATTACATGAATCTTTATGTCATTCTCAAAAAAATGCTTGTTTGGATTTTATTGAAAAAGTGAAAATAATAATTGTTTTATTGTGGACGAAATGAACCTAATTTCAATCCTTCATGAGTATAAATATTATATAAATGTTATTATTGTTGTTAAAAAAAATTAGTGAAATTTATTTTCAAAATGTTTTTTGAATTCCTAATTAATTTTAATGTGAAAATGATATTTTCCTCAAAGAATATTTTAATGATATTTTTTATTCATCAATGACATCATCCCTTTTATGTAAATATAAAAAAATTAGAATATTTTGTGTTTATATGATCCTTATTATTTATTTTGATTGTTTATTTTTAGTTTAACTCTGGATTTAATATTTTGATAAAATTCTCATGTTTATGCTAACTGCTTTATGGTTATATTTATCAGTTCTGGAAAGCATTCACATTTTGAATGCATGTTTTTAAATATAAATGTTTAAATTGAATCTTTATAACTACTATAATTTCGACAATTCATTATACATAGTAATTGATAAGAGGGGATAGCTATATCTCCAAGATGCATTAGTAGTTATGTTGAGAGAAACTAGATCTGGTTTTGGCAGTGGCCATACCCATTTGTATAAAGTTTTTGGCTGAGGCCTTAAAAATATGTTTTAGACATATAGAATTATGTGTTCCATCATTATGTGGTTATTTATTGATATTACAAATGATTTTTCAACATGTATAATATCCATGGTTATGTTTCATTCTCAAGTGATTATTTATATGAAATTACTTGATCATCTATTTTTCTTTCCATATTATCCTCTTGTTATTGATTAAATGGAATGTGTTTCAGTTAATTACCTTTCAATAATTGTTAATGATAACATATGATATCTTCTGATGTATTTATACATTTACAAAGAATCTAATCTCACACATTTATTCTATTTACCTTTTCCTGGGATATGAGTAGGTGATCTATGATAGATATGAAGTGTTACACAAAGGGGGAATAATTTAATTGTAAAAGAAATACTTTTTGTATTTCATTTTTAAAATTTAATTCGAATTAATAATATATATCTAGTTTAACATGGATACTAAAATATGTGGTCCTTTAAGATACAATAACTTGTACATAGTAGAAATGTAATAATTTAATCACCAGTTCTGGTCTACTGTGGTTCAATTCTTTATAAATAATCTCATCACCTATTGTTTGTATGTATAACAATTCTTCTATATTTTCATTGAAAACTCTACACAAGAATACAAATTGACACCTTCAAAACTATTACTTTAATAAGTACAAATTCAATGAGAGTACTTATTCCCATCTTCTTTATATATAGTTAATTTTCAGCATTTAATTTTTCTAAATTCATCTCAATCAGGAAATTATCCAGCTTGGAAAACCAAAATTTATAGAACTATTATAACCCATATAGGGAATTGATCAACACATGGTCCTTTTGACCATCATTGAAAAAGATTAATACTTCTGTTTCTCCATAACTATTATTATTCATGATCTTTATTGAATAAATTAGTTTTCATATCCATTTTATAAACAATATATTGCATATGTTCTATAATAGAATGTAAAATATCTACGACCTCTTGTCTTAATAAAAATATAAATGGTTCTCCAAACTCTACACCTTAAAATCAAGAGGATCTATTTCATTGTAATATGTTCTATTTTTCTTAAAATCACTCCTTTTACAATAATCATATTTCATTAAGACCCATTTGAATCTAATGATAGTATTTCCTTAAGATCTTGGATAATGATCCAGATTAGAATTCTTTTCAATTGATTCAACTCCACATTGATATAATTATTCAACTCTTTATGATTTTTTTATTAATTTAGAATTGATAAGCATATTAAAATAAATATATATTTATCTAATTCATATATTATTTTAGTCCATATAGGTTCTCTTTAACTTCAAATGATATTATTTAGCTTCAATATCATTTTAAATCCTATAATTCCATTGTTTTTCATTTTACACGACATGCTCTTTAGCACTAGTACAGTATATACCTATATTCATATATTTTATCAACCCTTTATTCTAAAAACAATTGTAGTATAACTATGGTTAAAAAATGAAATTAAATATTCTTTTTTGTTCAATATCAATCTTCTTTTAGTATCTTCATGTACTCTCGATTCTCCAATAATATTTTTCGGTAGAAATGTTTTTTCTATGAAATATTTAAGAGCAATTATATGTTACTATTCATTCATTAAACCCCAATATATTTTTTTTATTTACTCATTTCATTTCCTTACTAGAAAATATTATATGATAGTCCACATGTAAATTTATTGATTTCCATCCCATTCTCTTATAGAATGTAATTCAACCACACCCTGATTTCTATTTCTATATACTAACAACGTCAACACCCATACCATGAGTTCATTATTAAATAATTTATCCTCACATAATTTCTATACTATAGGGATCATATATATATATCACAAGGAGGTTTGATTGTGTGAATTGTATTGTCTTATGGTTTTTCCTGTTCTCTACCTTTTTTTGGAGGCTTGGTGCTTGATTCCAGCTCTCTTGGACCTGCGCCAGAAGGGGATCGGAGCACAAATTCTCACCGGTGCGGTCCTTCTGGATTAGGAAGTTTGAGAGGGTATGGATTGTCCATCAGTACCGTGCCCATGCATTCTATAGGGACTTCTTTCTGAAGGGACCTGTGTTGGTGAAGTCTTCTTGTCATGGCATATTTTCTGGGGTGGATCAGGTCCGGTAGTTGGTTATGGTTCTTCTCTTCTTGTGTTGTTTTCATTTGTTTTGGACTATTTTGGTGGTTTCTCACTTTTTCCCTAAATGTGTTTTGATAATAAAATAGTAATTTTCAGTCAGTCACAGGGAGGTTAAATCATAGTGAATTATCAAAATAATGATAGTTGTGGTTGATAATAATAAAAACCCATCTAGAAAATGATATATAAAAAGAAAAATTCAAAAAATGATAGGAAATCCCATCTATCGACCTATATAAACCAACTAAAAAACAACCATCTAAATATCCTGATGAATAAGAAATCCCATATCATAACTTGTTATATCTATAAAAATTCCAACTTCATTAGATAGATATTCAAAAAACAAGACACATTATTAAATTTTTCCATAAAAACCATTCCTAACATCCCAACTATACCCAAACCTACACATCAATAATAGAAAGAATTTAATATAAAAGAGAATACTGTAACGTCCCGATTCTGAAATCCACCCAGTGGTGCCCCCTACTCGGTTGGTCACATGGCCTCAAGATCATTTCCCTGAATACCAAAGGCTGATGACTAGCAGTGGGGGCCTTCGGTGTAATAATGAATAAACTATGCCCTCATTGGCAGAGTAACACATCGGAAGAAAAACAAATATAAAATAGCAGAAGTAGTAAACATCCAGCAACCGAAAAAAATGAAAGACTGAGATAAAGAAATAACTGGAGCATACATATATATATATATATATATAAATGATGCATGATACATATATGTCTAGGAAAAACATCCAAAAAAATAACAATTCTGAGTACAATACTAAATCAATGTACAAAAGGAAATCGTATAAAATCCCCAGCATCGCAATCCTCATATTTGTCCCATTCTCTCCTACTCCAATGAAATAAATTACCTGAAGTAGAAGGGCACTTGCCCTTATCTGTACCTACAACAATATAATCTGTTTGGGCCCAAAAGTATGAGCAAAACAGTGTGTGAGAATAAATCCCAGTATGCGACCACCCAAAGATCTGTGCCTAACAATCAGTGAATATAAGGCAGGTAATGTATTGAAAGCAGTAAATAGGAAAGTACTCAATAATAAACAATCCATAGTTTCAATATCAAGCAACAATTAACCAAAAATTTAGACACCAACAGGTATCCCTCTGGGATGTGCCCACAACCTACCACCTCTGGTCATACCTAGCAAGTACAAGCAACTCTTTGGGTAGCACACTCAGTCTAACCCCTCTGGTTCTGCTTAATCATTCATAATGACACTATGAGGAAGCACTCTCAGTCAATTCCCTTTATAGTCTATGGTAGTCAACGAATCTCTATGGAAGCACACACGGTCAATTCCCCTTATATCCCAAAGGTCAGGAGACTCTATGAGGAAGCTCACCTAGTCAACTCTTCTTATAGCCCTAGGTCATTCACAGACTCTCTGATGAAGCTCACACAGTCAATTTCCCTAATTTCTGGAACAGTTCAAGGTAAATTCAATGTAAACAAGGACTCTCTAAGGAAGCTCACTCAGTCTATCCCCATCATAGTCTTTAACATCCAAATACTCTCTGAGGAAGCTCAATCAATCTACCCCCTTATAGTCTATAATGTCCAAAGACTCTCTGAGGAAGCTCACATAGTCTATCCCATTATTGTCTATAATGATAAAATAATTTTTGAGAAATCTCACTCGGTCTATCCCCTTTTAGTCCACTACACCAGGTTCTCATGGCCCCGTGTAAGTCAACACATAGTAATGCTATAAGGCCAAAGTAAACCTACAGAACTACTTGGCTAAACAGTCTATAGCATCTCAACATATCAGCATACAACACTCCATCCAATAATCACTAGGAATGGGAAAAAAATCAATCCAGGGCCAAATGGTTGTAAATAGAACATGCATGGACAAACATCCAAAGCATGTCAATCAATTCTATTTACATACAATTAACCTCTACACGAGCATAAAAGCACGGAAGGCAAAACACAGGGGTAATATGGTAAATGCACAATACCCTTTTCATGGTTATTTTCGAAATTTCACATAATATACAAGACCTTAAACTGAAAGGCACAAACCACCTACATCTTAGGGTTTGGCGAAAACAACCTCTTCTCCCAAACGTGCTCCAACTGGGTGGATGGCTCCTCGATACCACCTCAAAAACCCTACCCTAACATCAACAAGGTTAGGGTTTAACATACAAAGGTGACACATCCCTAGATCTACCTGATAACCATGTGTATTTAGGAATTTATTAGATGGAGAGAGAGATAACCCTAACCAAAACCTCAAAGAACCAAAAGAGGGACTAACTCGAGGAGAACCACTTTCAATTCACCATGAAACCCCTTTGATTTGCCTCCAAACCATTCCAAGGAGCTCCCCCAACCTCTGAAAATCATAACTCCCGCATGATCCATGAGTGGGCGGAAGAATTGTGGAGGAATGGAAAATCCTGAGCAGCCCATGACTTAAAAACCGAAACATTAAGTGGCCACACGGTTTTAAAAACAGTGCGCCAACCATGCGGTTGCCACTGTCTTGTCAAGGGACCTCACATGTCTTGCCCACATGGTTTGAAAAACTATGTGTAGCCTGTGCGAAGCCCACTGTCTCATCCAGGGGCTTCACATGACTTTCCCACACGATTTTTCAAACTGTGCGCAGCCCATGCAGAGCCCACTGTCAAGGGTTCACAATTTCCTGGGCTGGCCGCACGGTTTGTTTAAACCATGCGCCAACCGTGCACCACTCCACAACCTCCAAAAATTTCCGCTTTTTTCTCAAAAATTGACAAGAAAAGTAAAACGTACCTAAAAAGAAGGTCCGGGTTCTTACAAACATCCCCCCTTAAAGAAATTCATCTCCAAATATTTCTAGCGCGGTGTAGAAGAAGCAACCCCAAGCAGATCCGGCCACTGTGATCGTAAACCGAACTCCCTCTCCCAAGTCTCGTCCTGTACTCGTCTGTGCTTCCATAGCACCCGTACCAGAGGAACAGACCTACCACGAAGAACCTTCTTACTTCGATCGAAAATCTAGATAGGATGTTACTTGAATGACACATCCCCTTCGAGCTCAACCTACTCAAGTTGAAAGACATGAGACAGTTCTGAAAAGTAATGTCGATGCTTTGAAACATGGAAGAAATCATGCATAGCTCGGTACCTCTGTGGTAACTGCAACCGATAGGCAACCAACCTGACTCTCTCCCACATCTAAAATGGCCTGACGAACCTCGGCGAATGCTTACCATGTCCTCTAATCCTTCTGTGCCCGATCCTCGGTGCGACACGTAGGAAGACATGATCCCCGACCTTGAACACCAGAAGTCGTCTCTGCTGATCAGCATAAGACTTTTGATGAGACTGCGCAGTAGCCATCCTCTTCCTGATCAACCCAATCTACTCCGTGGTCTCTTGGACAAGACGAGGTCCCAACATGGCTGCCTCTCCCTCCTCCTGCAAACACAGGGGTGATTGGCATGTCCTACAATACAAAGCCTCATAAGGTGCCATCTGTATAGGTTTCTGAAAACTATTATAGTAGGAAAAATCCACAAGAAGTATATGCTTCTCCCAAGAACCTCAAAAGTCCAGAATGCAAGCTCTGAGCATATCCTCAAGCACCTGAATCATATGCTCGGAATGACCATCTGTCTGGGGATGGTATGATGTACTCTAATATACCAGTGTACCCAAAGCCTTATAAAGCCCCTGCAAGACCCAAGAAGTAAAAAGAGAATCCCTGTATGAAAAAATAGAGCATGGAACTCCATGTAGACGTAAAATATCTCGGATTTACAACCATCCCAGCTCATCAACAATGACAGTATCCTTGATTGAAAATAAGTGAGAAACCTTCGTAAGTCTGTCAATGGCAACCCAAACTGCATCATTCCCTTGAGGCGACCTTGGAAAACCAATCATGAAGTCCATCGTGAAATCATTCCACTTCCACTCGGGAATGGGTAACTGCTGAAAAATCTCTCTTGGTCATTGGTGCTCTTCCCTCAAATGCTAACAGGTGGAACAACTCAAGAAAAAACCAGCAACATCTCTCTTCATACCTGGCCACCAATACTGATGGTGTAGATCACGATACATCTTGGTGATTCCTAGATGAACTGCCCAGACTGAGGAATGAAAGTCCCACATCAGCTCCTCGCGTATATCTGCTGGCACCCATATGCATCCCTGGAAACACAAGATCTCATCCTCTCCTACTGTCAATCCAGGAAGAGGGTCCTCTCCTGATAGACTTTCCCGCAGGACTAGGCCTTCCGAGTCTGATAGCTGTCTTATTCGAACTCGGTCATGAAGCGTAGAGGTAACAACTATAGAAGATAGAAAGGTCTTCCCCTATTTGTCGTGCACCTCTATATGAATCTCAAAGAACAGTGCCATAAGCTTCCACTCACTACTGGCCTCCTGAACCGCCTGTATATGAGTTCTCCTGCTCAACGCCTCACCCACTGTGTTGCCTTTACCGGGTGGATAGGCATGCTCAAAGTCAATAGACTGAAGATACACGACCCACCTGCGCTGTCTCAGATTCATATCATGCTGAGTGACGATATAATTGACACTTTTGTGGTCAGTGAAAACCAAAAAATGATCTCCCAGAAGAAAATGTCTCCAATAGTGTAAGGCATGAACAACAGCTGCGCACTCCAGATCGGGTGTCAGGTAATTCCTCTCATATGGCCTCAATGGATGAGACCCGTACGCAACGACTCCATCTCCCTGCATAAGCACAGCTCCCTGCCTAATACCTGATGTATTGCAGTAAACGGTATAGCTCTTGACCGGCTCTTTCAAGACTAGTATCGGTGTTGACGTCAACCACCCCTTCACCTCTTGAAAGGAAGACTCACAAGAATCTGACCACAAGAACTTCACACCCTTCTTAGCCAGACCTTTCTGCGGTGCTGCTAAGCGTGAAAAGTCCTTCATGAAGAATCTTTAGTATTCTTCCATCCCTATAAAACTCTATACCACTAAGACATTTTTTGGCTGCTCCCAAGAAACTGCTGCCCCCACTTTATCTGGGTCTACTGAAACTCTTGTCTCCGAGATAACGTGACCCCAGAAGTGAATCTGATCCATCCAAAAGTAGAATTTCAAGAGCTTAGCATATAACTAATGCTCTCTCAGTGTACTCAAAACCATCTTAAGATGGGTAGCATGGTCGTGTTGAGTGTGAGAGTACACCAAGATGTCATCCACGAAAACCACTATGAAGGAATCCAAGTATGGATGGAACACTCGGTTTATCAGTGCCATGAAAACTACATGCATGTTCGTGAGAACGAACGGTATAACTGTATACTTGTATGGACCATACATGCTCCTAAAAGCTGTGAGAGATATATCAGATGGTCTAACATACAACTGATTATAACCAAAACTAAAGTTGATCTGTGAGAATACCCTAGCTCCTCTAAGATGATCAAAGAGATCATCAATCCTCAGTAATGGATATCGGTTCTTGACCGTCAACTGGTTAAACTTTTGAAAATCCACTCAAATCCTATGAGTACTGTCTGCCTTATTCGCAAATAGGACAAGTGAACCGCAAGGAGAAGTGATGGGTCGGATGAAACCCTTTGCCTCCAACTCCTCCAACTGCTTCTTGAGCTCATGCAAATCAGGTGAAACCATCCTATAAGGAGGAATGGTCACCAGTTCCGCTCCTGGCACAAGCTCAATAGAAAAGTCTAAACCAAGCAATGGAGGCAAACCTGGATAGTCCACTAGAAATACATCTCTGAAACGATCCACCATAAGAAGAAATTCTATCTGTGAAGTTGCTAGGTCATCCAGATAAAGACTAAAAATATGGACTATAACTTCTTCTAACCCATGATACTTTGGTCCTGCTCTGCTCGCCTGGATATCCCTCTCACCATTGTGAAGAAATGATCCACCCTCTGGTGATATAAAACTCACCCTTCGGCGGTAGCAATTGACGAATTCCTGGAAGAGAATTAGCCAGTCCATTCCGAGAATGACATCATAGCTGGTCATCTTCTGAACATAAAGATTCCGAAGTAAGTGACACCCACCAACCTCAAGAGGGCACTCCTTGAACTGACGTACACTATCCATTCTAGTCCCCAACAATGTGTCTAGAATAAAGTCATCTGTAGAAGAAAAGATGCAGAGCCCAAGGCTCTCCACTATAGAAACTGATATAAAGTTATGTGTAACACCAGTATCGAAAAGAGATAAATATAAAACTGAGGATTCTAGGATCGTACATCGAACCGTAGAGGGGTTGAGATCCTGCTCCAAATGGGTCTGCTCCACTAGAAAAGTCGGGCCAGCTCCGCGACCCTCTGACCCTGCCTGAAGACCCTGAGCGGATCCACCCTGCTGTAGTTGGTAGCCTGGTGACTGACCGACATGGCCATGACCTGCAGCTTGGCCTGAATGGCCAACGGAACTCCAGTTCCCAGACTGGTGAGAAATTGGTGGTGCTGCTTCTATACGAGGGGTCATAGACGAACCCCTGTCACCAACTGATGGTGAGAAGATCTGACAGAAGCGCTGTAGATGGCCCATCTTGCCGCAAGATCGACACTCTATCGGGTCTCTCTAGCACTACGACCTAGTATGTCCGCTTCTTCTACACTGGTAGCACACCAAATGGCTACCAGAAGATACATCTTGCCTACTATGGTCTTCTTGAGAAAGCTCCCTACGACGCTTTCTACTATCTGAAGAACGAACACTCACTCTGGATGTCGAACCGCCCTGGATCACTGCTCTAGAATCCCTCAGATTGCGCTCGGTGATCAGCTCCTGGTTGACGATAAGGGATAACAAATTCAACCTGAAGATGTTCCCCTAGGAATGAATCTACTGCCCGAGACCGTCCTTAAACTTCCTAGCCTGAAACAAATCATCACCTGCTAGGATAGGCGTGAAACGCGGCTGCTCCGTGAAATGAGAGGAATAATCCATCACCAAAAGAGTACCATTCCCTAGGTTCATGAACTCCCTGGCTTGGTCATCCCTCAGGGTCTCCAAGTAGAAGTAATCATAGAAAATACACTGAAACTCCTACCAAGCCATATTCTAATGGCGTCCCGCCTGAGAGATGACATCCCACGACATCTTGGCGCAGTGTCAAAGTATATAGGCTGAATGGTCCACCCTCCGATATGGTGGTACCTTGAGATTATTGAAGATCGTCAGCGTGGCTTCGAGCCACGACCCTGGAGCCTGATGTCCTCCTTCCCCTGAGAACATGGGAGGATGCTGCTGCTGGAAAACCCGCATCAAATCAGCCATTGACGGGGTAAGAGGATGCACTCCCTGGAAGATCTGCATCATCCTCAGAAAATCCTCCCTAAACTGTGCATCAGCACCTGGGTCAGGTATAACTATGGGTGCCAAGACTGGAATAACAGGAGGATCTGCTAGGAGTCCCTGGTCAGCTGTATCCGGTGTCTGATCACCGCCTTGTAGCTGCTGTACAACAGGAGGAAATCTCGGTGGCATGACTTTGCAAGGTCATACGCACACCTCAGATCAAGATTAACAGTGACTGAAACATAATAGTACACAACATATACTTAAGAAATACTATTTCTTCTCGAATTGAAGAACACAAGATTTGTAATCAAAACTAAACTGCATGCACTCTGGGTTTTTCCAGATAGTAAGCCTCAAAAACTACTCCTAAACCTAGAGAACACTGAAACTAATATTGAAAGTTCCAAATTCCGATTTGTGAGGGTCCATTCTCCCCACGAATCAATGTTTGGCATCTTACACAAATTTTAACAAAGAAAACAAGCAATGATCCACTAAATTTTGGTCCATGAGGGTCCGTAACACCTCAATAACCAAAGTTTTCCATCCATCTAAGCACAAAACTATACAAACAAGTTCCCTATCAAATAGTAGGAATTCCATCAAAGAATCTATCACAAAATCATGCATAATCTACACGTCTATCACAACAACATGAAATCACTAATGCATCCTTGGTGGCATGGCAAGAATGCATGGCATGTGATTTCTAACATGTTCCTATATGATGCATGGATGGGAGACCCTCATCTCATCAGGTTTCGATAGAAATAGAACCACAGTAAAAACAATGGTAATGACACAAAGCATGTGAATCCCCCAACGGTGAAATCAAATCAACTATAAAATTGAAAACTAGTAAAATTTCAACAACGAGGTAGATTAGATTTTCCCTATACACAGTTTAGCTACTTCTGGGAACAACTTAATACCAACTAACTATTCCTTACTATCCTTGGCTAAGGGCTCCTAATAGTAAAACAAGGGAAAATAATTCCTCTGATACCACTTTGTAACATCCCGGTTCCGGAAGCCACCCAGAGGTGCCCCATACCCGGTTGGTCACATGGCCTCAAGGAAATTTCCCTGAATGCCATAGGCTATGGCCTAGAAGCGAGGTCCTTGGGTGTAATAATGGGGAAACTATGCCCTCATTGGAAGAGTAACAAAGTGGAAGATAAAAAAATATAAAATAGCGGAAGTAGTAAACTTCCAACAATAGAAAACAGCAGAAGAATGAGATAAAGAAACAACTGGAGCATACATACATATATATATATAAATAATTCATGACACATAAATGTCTAGGAAAAACATCCAAACCAATTACAATACTGAGTATAGTACTAAATTAAATTACAATAGGAAAAAAGATAAACCCTTCAGCATCGCAAGCCTCAGCTTGGTCCCATGCTCTCCAACTCCAATGCAATCAAGAACCTGAAGTAGAAGGGTGCTTTCCCTTATCTATACCTGTAGTAATATAAACGTTTTGGGCCCAAAAGCATGACCAAAATAATGTGTGAGAATAAATCCTAGTATGAAACCACCCCAAGATCTGTGCCTAACAGTTAGTGAATATAAGGCAGGTAATGTATAGAAAGCAGTAAACAAGAAAGTACTCAACAGTAAAGAATCCACAGTTTTAATATCAAGCGACAGCTAACCAAACAGTTAGACACCAACAGGTAGCCCTCTGGGATGTGCCCACAGCCTATCCCCTCTGGTCATTCCTAGCAAGTACAAGCAACCCTATGGGCAGCACACTCAGTATAACCCCTCTTGTTCAACATAAGCATTCATAAAGACTCTCCGAGGAAGAACTCTCAGTCAATTCCCCATATAGTCTAAGGTAGTCAAGGAATATCTAAGGAAGCACCCAAGATCAATTTCCCTTATATCCCCAAAGTCAAGAGACTCTATGAGGAATCTCACCCAGTCAATTACTCTTATAGCCCTAGGTCGTTCACATACTCTCTAAGGAATATCACACAGTCAATTCCCCTATAGTATGGAATGGTTCAAGGTAAATTCAAAGTAAACAAAGACTCTATGAAGAAGCTCACTCAGTCTATCCCCATCATAGTATATAATATCCAAAGACTCTCTGAGGAAGCTCACTTGATCTATCTGCTTAGAGTCTATAATTTCCAAGGGCTCCTTGAGAAAGCTCACACAGACTATCCCCTTATAGTCTCTAACCCTCAAAGACTCTCTGAGGATGCTCACTCGGTCAATCACCTTTTAGTCCACTACACCAGGTTCTCACGACCCCGTGTAAGTCAACGCATAGTAATGCTATAATGCCAAAGTAAACCTACAAAACAGCTTGGATAAATAGTATATAGCATCTCAACATGTCAGAATACACCACTACATCCTACAATCACTAGGCATGGGAAAATAGGCAATCCAGGACCAAATGATCGTAAACAGAACATGCATGGAAAAACATCCAAAGCATGGTAATCAATTCTATTTACTTCCAATTATCCTCTACATGATAATAAAAGCATGGAAGAAAAAACACAAGGGTAAGATGGTAAAATAACAATACCCCATTCAAGGGTATTGTCGCAATTGCACATAATATTCAAGACCATAAAACGCAAGGCACAAACCACTAACATCTTAGGGTTTGGCCAAAACGAACTCTTCTCCAAAACGCTCTCCAACTGGGTGGACGCCTCCTCGAAACCACCTCAAGAACCCTTCCCTAACATCAAAAGGGTCAACCTTTAACACAAAAAGGCTACACAACCCTAGATCTACATGCAACCCTTGTAGATCGGGGAATATAAGAGAGGGAGAGAGAGCTAACCCTAACCAAAACCTCAAAGAACCAAAAGAGGGACTTACCTGAGGAGAACCACCTTCGATTCGCCAAAAAGCACTTCAATTTTCCTCCAAACCATGCCAAGGAGGTCCCCCAACCTCTGAATATTGCAACTCTCATGTGAGCCAAGAGTGGGAGGAGGAATGGTATAGGAATGGGAAATCTCGAGCGGCCCAGGACTTAAAAACCCAAACATTAAGTGGCCACATGGTTACCTCACAAAGTTTGGTAAACCGTGAGCCAACCGTGTGGTTTCCTCTGTCTTGTCCAGGGACTTCACACAACTTTACCACATGGTTTGAAAAACCTTGCACAACCCGTACGGAGCCCACTGTCTCATCTAGGGGCTTCGCACGACTTTCCCACACTGTTTGAAAAACTGTGTGTAGCCCGTGCAGAGCCCACTGTCAAGGGTTCACGGTCTCCTGGGATGGCCGCACTATTTGTTTTAACCGTGCGCCAACTGTGTACCCCTGCACAACCTCCAAAAATTTCATCTTTTTTCTCACAAAGAACCACAAAAGGAAAATGTACCTGAAAAGAATGTCCGGGTTCTTACAAAAACATACATGGAAACAAAATAAAAGTGATTAATAATAACTTGACGGGGAATGGTGGACATTACTCTGAGGCACACAAGCCTTTATCAAGCATGGATTGGCCCAAACAACCTTAAAAAATTATCTCTAGAAAACAAACTTTTTGTTTCTATCATTGAATTAAATGATTCATTATGACCATATATAGGGGTTTTTATTTCCACATTTACCATATATAGGGGTTTTTAATTCCATATTTACCATATATAGGGGTTTTTAAAAATCTTGATCAAAACAACCACGTTGAAAAACAATATTAATCAATGAAATGTTCTCCCCAAAACAAAATCTTCTCTGGTAAAATATTAGAAATAAACTAGGAGGAAAAGGGGTATGATGTTTACTTATATATATTTATTGATACATATGAATTTAATGATTGAAGTTTATACAAGGTGGGAAATGTGACCACAAGATATATTTCAGGTTTTTGGTAGGTTGATAGAAGATGAAAGAATTTGAGAAAAAATTTAAGAGATTTATAGATTTATACACGGATAAAAAACACTGAATCGTGGTACCACTAGAAATAACACACCATGATTATCCTAAAAAATATAGAATCATGGTGTATAAAGATGTCACTATAGTGAACCATGTCCCATTTGACCAATGATAAGAAACAGAGGTCCTAAATAACACAAATATTTCTTTTCGAATCCCTTTTAATCTATCAAATTTTATTTAATAATGGTGATACAAGGGCCTGTATGACTTTTCCATGATTTACCTTTGAATAAGAAACCTAGAATCTGACCTCCAGGTCTTCGTGTTGAAACCATAAACCTCGTACCACAAATCACAATTTGAAGAAACATGAAGGTCTATACCCTGGATATTTATGTCATGATATATTCCTATACACCATGATACCAATAAGTAGCATTATCCCTTCATACCTATTTCTAACCATGACATGATACCTTGTTCCATGCAATAATCTCCCACCCCTATGTAAATTTTTTTCTCAAACCACACTCTAAGTAAACTGTATTTCCCAAAAATATACAAAACATAATGGAAGATCTTTAGAATAGATAATACCTTTGAAAATTAATAAAAAATTGGTTTCATTTCTTTAATATGTACATCAAAATAACTTTTTTGGAATTTTTTGGTATTTTTGTTTAATTTTTTTTAAATAGTGAAATTTTAAAAAATATTTTTTGTTTTAAATATAACGTAAATAAATAATTTATTACATAATTAATGATACAAAGAACCATTACCTCATCTTAAGATGAATCAATTTCATCATGTTTTCACAAGAATGATTTCCATTGGTAGATTGGAAAAAAATAATAAACACATGAATATTTTATTGAAAATCACTCTCTCCCCCTCTTATAAATACTAACCATATATATTCATATTAATGTTTATTTTTCTTTAAGAATATAAATAAAAATCAATCCATAACAATCATATTCAAGCTTTAGAGTCCCTAGTAAATTCATTAGAATATTCTAAGATGACATAAGGTGAGGTCTATTAGATCCACATCAATGAGAGAAAGTATGTCTTATATTTATTACACATTTGATATTCATTTAATTTTTTCCTACATGATGAAATTTTACCTTAAAATGACTATTATAACTAAATAATAATACATTTATAATATAATATGAAATATATTATCATGTAATTCATAAATTGTAATTTTTTATTCATTTATAACACACATCCCATCTATATCATGTTTTACTACCTATATGTGTGATGTTATAAAAAATATAGTACCTCCTTTGATAGATTGTTAAAAATTAATTCGATAAATTAATATAATACATGTGACATGATTAAGATTGTATAGCGTTACATCAGATATAATATTGATGATATTAATAATAAAGGATCATGATAACTTTTTTCACACTAAATAAGAATATCATAACACCAATAATAATTTGATTCATATTTGGACTACATATTGAAAAGTAAAATTATTTTTTAATAGGAAAATATATAATTTTTTATAATAAACTTCTATAGACTATTACACTATTTTAAAACACCTATTACCATTAGCAACCTACATAAAGTGTTTTTTAGTAATTTAACCAATACACCAATTGTAGATGAGACGAGTAACAATAATGTAGTAAAGAGATTAAATATGATAATATATGGCTTTTAAAACATAAAATTATCATTAGTAAGGATCTATAGAAATAAAATAATATTTGAAACTCATGTATTCATGTTAATAAAGGATTTTGTTTTCAATATGTGAATTGAGTTAAGGGAACAAAAAAACCACATATATTTATTTTTATTATGCTCAATATATTTCTCTCTATCCCCCTTTACATGGCTATTGTACACCTATTGTTATTATATGTTTTCTATAAATGTTTTCTCTATATATAATGATTTTATTTACACTTTATTTTTTAGATATATACATGTTTTTAGAGTATCCTTCCCAATCACTTTTTATAGTCAGATTTATAAAAATGAATATTTATATTTTTTTTGTTAATTTTTAGAAATCATTATTTTAGTGATTTCAAAAAAAATTAATTATTTGCTGTAAAATATTATATTCCAATTATTTTTTTGAATAAAACCTATGAACTATTATACTAGAATTAGTATTCACCTATTTATTGAATCTTCGTTTTAGGAGATCATTTCAATAAATGTTTTATTACTATTTTATATATATTTCCCATAAATTGAGATATATTATTTTCAATTATGTATCTTTTTTCAATTATAAATGTCTATAATTACCTATGAAATTTTTACATTAAGTTGCTTTTTGTATTGATCGTCTTATTGTTCATTGATACATTATTATGTAACCTATTTTTTTCTAATGGATTTTAACATACTTATGATTTTTTCTCGATTTATTTCAACATGTAACACACATGAATGATAAATTATTATGTTATGGTATTCCCCAACATTAAATTTTCTTCCAATTTAATTTTTAATTCATTGTCATTCAAGAGATTATTATGAATGGCATGAAGTAGTTATAATTCCATATAATTATATACATGGACATGTTATGGTTAGACTCATTGATAATTTTATGATATCTTAGGTGGGATCCTTGTATTATATATACAATTAAATGTCTAATGTTTTCGTCACATTCATGTGATTATCATTATCTCCATGCCCATCTTCCATCATCTCTATTTATACAAGATATGATTTATGGTCTTCCAGTATTATGAATATATGTTATGATAATTGATCATTGCCTTATCTCACTCTCTTGTTTATCTGGGTTATTCACTAATTGTGTTTTACATAACACCATTTTCCCTTGAGGTGATAAAATTTTGATAACATCAAGGAGTTTAAATGAAGATAGGAAGAAAAAAAGTTTCAGTTTAATTATATATTGATGTATCATATTCTTAATCTCCAATGGAAATGGACATAATATTGTTTTGGAATGTTCATGGATATATATTATAAATTTTTGAAAATATTATATGTATGAGATTGATTTTTTATAGTTTGTGTCTATGAACTGTGAACTTGTTTTTGGGAATTTATTATAGAATGTAATGTCTGGACATGGGTTACCCATATTAGTGCTCTGAGTTGGTTCACCACATGACCTCAAGCACACCTCCCCATTTTCCAAAAGCATCCAATAGGTAGTGAGGGTCTAATAAAATGTGGGAAGACTCTATCTTTTTCACCAAAGAAAAAATAGTTGAAATAAATATGAATGATAACCAATATACTATAATAACCAATAATCCACCAAACAAATAGTAGAATAAATCCAAAAGAAGGAGAATGACAATAAATGATGAAAATAAATATATCAGGTGATATAATTGTAACAATTTAAGTGAAACCCCAAAATAAAGACACACTACATCCTCCCTAGAGAGTCCTAATTTTATATCCTCTTACCTAATCCATGATCTACCCAAAATACCAAATCATCCATCTTACATTTGGAACACTCTCTTATCTTATCCTACAATCATGAAGTCTATTTGGGTACCGATCATGTAGACTGAGTAGGGTGTGAGTACAACCCAATAGAACATCACCAACATCATCTAAAGAAATATCTAGTCTATAATAGTGTCTGTTGTTGTATAAATAATATATAAAAAATTCCAAATATAGACATGCTACACATTTAATATTTTGTAATCAACCATTGAGTCCCTTAGGTTCACAGTGACACCCCAAAAAAATCATACCTACTTTAATCCTTGATGGATTTAATCCACACAATATAGGTATATTATAATTAATTATTTCATCGAATTTGATTATTTATTTATTTACAATTTCATTTCACGAACCTTGGAGCATCGTTCTAAGTATTAATTCTAATACATGAAATGGGGGAGAGGGGAAGCAGTCTAGAAATGCATGTGAAGTTGGAGTATCAGCCCCCGACTCCCCACTAATTGATCAATCACAGAAATAAAAAATTAAAATGCATTAAATGGGGGTGTAGAGTAGTAGTCTAGCACCACATGGGTATATGGATCAGGATTCATTGGCCAACAAATCATTGATTAATCATTCAAAAATATCAAAAATCATGGTTCCACATTCATAACATATTTATGAACTATTTTTATCTTGGTGCACCAATTTTATTTATCAAACACCAAAATGGTCCTTCAATTATATCATATGGAAAAAAATACACAACATAAATAATTTAACCATTAATCCTTTTTTATAATTTATTTTCCAACTCATTAACCCATCATGGTTAATACAATCACCCCTTTAAATACCCCAATCAAACATGGATGATGGATTTAGGTTGATTATATAAATCAATTATTACACTTTCCACATTTCATAATTATCATTCAATGATAACTTGGATGCCCAAATGGTTTCAATCAAGCCTGCCCTATTGTCTCAAATGTTTCAAATGAGATCTATGAAGGATTTCACAATATCATAGGGTTTTTCTCACATTTTTAATTTAAAATAAATTAAATAATGATGAAAAAAAATTTCACACATAAATAGACACAATTATAATCAATACTATTGAAATTAGTAAATATACCACATAACCAAGGGTCGTTTCCGAATCCTCACCAGACCATAGCCCACCAGTTAAATGCATCATGGTCAAATTTAAAACGGTTCAGGAGTTATAGTATCAAAAACATGGATAAAGGTCCGAAGAAAAAGGATCCAACAAAACCTAGATATCTACCATCAACAATGTTGGAAATAATCTTTCTCAAATGGGGGAGAATGTTAGGAAAGAGGTGAATCTTTACAAAAAAATATCACATAACAAAGAGGCGTCGATCCTTCAACCAGATCTTAGATTCACAAATAAGGGAATTCTAGGAGAGTAGGAATCATATCAAGTTTCCCCAATAGAAAAGGAAAGCATTTTTGACCGATCTGAGGTGATTAGGGATAGAAATCATGGGTTTAATATTTTTTAATTAATAATTTTGTTATTTAATTAACACTTTGCATGGTTTCCTGGATGGTACACATTGATAGAAAAACTATGCACCGTAAAAGTGGTCACCTACTATCTTGGGTGAATGGTTTATATTAGCTGGTTTAATGGTTTGTCCAATAGTGCTCCAACCAAGAAACCCCCTATCTCTTTGGGTGTATTATTTTATATGGATGGACACAAGGTTTGTGAAAACCTTACATCAATTGTGCACTACTCAAAAGCCTCAAAAACCACACAAAATCCCTCAAACACACCCATGAAAAGACTAAACCAAAATTTGATGAATATAAGAAAAATGTACTTGATATAAATGGAATGTATTGTCTAGATGGGTTAGGATATTAAAATATCCACACCTAATAATAATTGATCCTCAAGTCGCACTCCCAATAATCACTATCCTTATGAGGTAAATAGGAAGGGAACTGAGCCCCCATATCTGCATCCCTCTCTCATGTTTCCTCTTGAATACATAATTATTTACACCAAACAAGGAACAATGACTTTATATTTCTCAAAAAAAAAATCACACTAATATCCACAACATGAATCAGAAGCTCCTTAAAGGATGCATCAACCTCAATCTAAAAATCATCAACATTGATCACATGAGAAGCGTTAGGGTAATATTTCTAAAGTTGTGGCTCATGATAAAAATCACTCATAACACTATACCTATATTGAAGAGAAAATTTGTATTCCACCTGTTCGATTCGCTACAAGATCTCAAACAGTCTAACAGAAGTAGGTTCCAAATTTATGTATCTCAGAATCCTATGATGACCCAATTTTTGAGACACCAGATGGAATATAGGTTCACAAACTATAAACTCAGGCTGTTGATGATATTGATCAACATAAGATTTATGCCTACTCTCATTTATATCCATATGTTTCGAAGGAAACTAGACATACTCTGATCTATCCAATATGATAATCAGTCCCAATAAATCCACCTCACCTACCTCCATCCAACATAAACGAGATCTACATGGCCCACCATATGGTTTATTATATTTTCCATATGAATAGTATAATGATAACTATTGTTAAATGAAAAATCGGTGATATCTATACACTTCACCTGTGACCCAAGAAAATCTAGTATGCATTACTCTAAAATGTCCTCCTACACCTTCATAGTATTGTATAGTTTATTATCCCTGTGTGGTTGTGATAAAACCCTTAGAAACACCATCGTACCAAGGAAAATATGAGAGAATTTCTAGAAGTGAAATGTAAATTATGATTCAAGATCTAAAACTAAACTTAATGAATCCCCGTGAAAATAGAATATCCATTAAACATACATATTCCCCAACCGATCAACTATGAATGTTTCCCAGATTGGAAAGAAATAATCTACATTCATCAAATTATTTAAAATCACCCATACCACATCATTCCTCTAGGGGATCCTTGGAAAAAACACCAGGGATTACTTGGAATTATTTTACCATTTTCTCTCCTGAATGGAAAATGATTGTAAAAAACCACCAGGTTGTTGATTCATGTCCTTCAGTTGAGTATAATTTTAGTATCATGTCATGAAACCTACAATCTAATATTTCATGGTCATCCAACAATTCTATCAACATATATCACAATACATTTTTTTCAAACCATGATGCACTTCCCACTTCAGGGAATGAAACTAACACATCTACTCCTCACATATATATGTAGTATCAACTACACATCCTTGAACATAGATGATCATATCCTCACCAATGGTCCAATCATAAGGTGACTCCCCACCTTTATGGATTCCCTCAAAGATAAATACCTTGGATCCTCATACATAATCTCCATGATCCAGTTCATATATGTGGACTCAACTAATAATTATTCAAGGGTTCTATTCTACAAGCCTTCTAGAGCCTCTAAATTCATGTTTTCCAATAAATCTACCGTCTTCTACTTAGAACTAGACTCATGGCCTAACAGAGTTTGTTTCATCCATATCAAACCACTAACATTAATATATACCTTATTAGGATTACATTATAGAAGAAAATAAAATGAATAAATTTAGTCAACCAATATTCGCTATTATAGTTTCAAATCTCACCACAAAAAGATATACTTTAAGCTTTTGTGGTTAGTATAAACACAAAATTTTCACACAAAAGGTTATGCCTCCAAAAACTGTAGTCATAAAAAACTATTGATGACTCATGAACATGTGTAGAGTAATTCCATTCACTTGCACTCAATTATCATGATCCAAATGAATAAAACAACCAATGTCAACACAGATCAAATTCTAAACCCAGATGATTTAGAATACTAGGAATATGCCTCACCCGGTTTTGGTAGGATCAAATTATATATAGTATTGAAATGATTATTAAACTATGAGAAATAATTTTCACATGATATAGTCCATTAAAAAATAATCACCTAATTGGTAAATCCTGAAATCAGTGTTGTCAAATGTGAATATTCCACAACCATCCTCTGTTAATGACCTGCCAAACTCAGATATATTCATATATCTATAAAATTATTTGGATAATCCAGAAAAATGAATTTCTAGATTTATTTGGGTCCACTGACACCCCTTCCTTAGATATAGTGTGTCCCATGAAATCTACTCTATCTATCCATAATTGACACTTAAATAGGCTGGAATATAGGTAATGGTATCTTAGTGTACTAAGGGAGATGTAAAAATATTAGGAAAGAACATCATGAGTCTTGGAGAAGAACATATGTGATTAAAAACAAACTAAAAATTGATCTAGGTAAGGGTGAAAGATTTGGTTCATCATGTCCTTAAGGATAGGCAGAGTATTCTGCTTCCTGAATAATATCACATGAAAGTCCTGAAGGCCATACATTCTTCTGAATGCAGTTCATGCTATAACATATTATCTCACTCAAAAATGAGGACATAATGGCCTCAAATAAATCATAGAGAATACAAAATTTCCTATAAATTGGTCAAAAATATAATTGATACATGGAACATGATACAGATTATTCAATATCATCCATTTAAACATTATGTAATCACCACATAAATGAATTTCCATGTCAATATTATTAGAACAAACCAAAGAACCCCAAGGTGACATACTATGATCAGTAAATCTATTATCCATATAATATTTTAGTTGAGACTTATTTTCTTTGGATTTTGTTAATTTTATTTGTTAATGTGGAATGAAAAATGGTTCTACTATAGTAATTGGCTCAATTGTGAACTTGACAGCTCTCTCAGGTGGAGTCCTTAATAATTCATCTAGAAACACGTCCTGAAATCTCTCCCCTACTGGTGGAAACACATCATGATTTACAAACTCATCATCCAAAAAAAGTCTTGAAACATGGGTTGGGAGATCCCCCATTTTTGATAAACAAGAACACTATGGCATTCCTGGATATGACATTTTCATAGATGTACGTGATTGTTACCCTTAAAATATGTACAAATTACTATCCTTTTGTAATATTTATCCTGGGATCGATGTGATAACAACTAGTCAATACCAAAAATAAAACCAAACCCTCACATTTCAAGTATATAGAGATGGTATAGGAAATTATACTCACCAACCACGAGTGAATAACACTTTTATAGCCTGATTTCCTTTGTCCCTTCATCCAGCGGTGTGTCTATCATAATGACCCCACCCAAAAAACTCCACCATCAGACAAACAACATACAGAAGTTGTAGAAATATAAATTAATGAGAAGCTTCTATATCAAATAATGCGTTATAAATCATATAATCTACAAGAATATTACATATGACTATCGGTGGTCCATCCTCACTATCCACAAGTGTAGGATGAACTACATGAATTTGACATATTCCTCAGCTCAGTTATCTAGTCTGGGTCCCATGTGATTCACTAACCTACAAATATGGATTCACTTTCCCTAAAGTACCATATCCTCCCTATAAATCAACATGTCTAGATGAATTAGAACAACGAGACTAGTATGGGGTTGTTGACCACCTTGTAATAATATTGTTCGGACAAGATCCATCGTCTCTACCCATTGAATGAGGGTTCATTAAATAATTATATAATTGACACATCCCACTTCACACTCAAAACCACATTAGTGGTAATGGTCATAGGTTATGAATGTGGTCCAACCTACAAAACTAATGGCTATACACTCGATTACCACTCTTGCTATCTAATCATTTTCCTTATAAACTATGTTACCATATTCTCCTGTTGATGTTATCATTACGATGCTTCCTACCCTCATATGGCCTACCTCCCAGTTGTTAAGAGAAAACCAACTCTACTCCACTGGAATCCTCCATTAGGTTCCCCTAAGAAATGTGATCCATATTCACCACAATAGAAAACATAATTTAATTTATAATGTTAACTTAATACATAATATCACATTTACGTTCATATTGAAAACATATTGGTATATTTTATTTATCCCCTTTCAATTAAATAATTATGTGCTATAAATTAGTGAAGCATCCGTCATTGCTCATCACTGACTTTGTCCCCAAGCTCAACCACATAATCTCTACTTCCCTAACCATCCTTAACATATCTAGGTAGTATTTTTCTGGTATTTTACCCTAACAATTCTTCCATACCATGGTTTACAACTTCACATCCCAAAAAAGAATATATCCCCAATTATTTTCTTGACCTCGTACGAAAAAATAATACAACATAAATATTGTATCCATAGGAGTCTATAAATGGTTAGGAATTATCTGTATTGAATCACTCTCGAACTCAACTACGTCAAGTAAACCCTCTCTAGTGGAAGTTGGTGGGTTCTTTGACTGGAATTCCAAGGCCAGATCAGACATATTGCACACAGTTTTCCCTAGATCCCTTTCCATGAACTGCATAAAAGATCAGAGTCCTCACAAAACCATTCTTCCACTACTTCACCCATATCTATCGGGGCCTCTTTTCCCAATACTAGAGTAACATTTCAAAAACAAATCCTTATATCTTCATATCAACAAACTCCACCATGGGGGAATGTATCTAAAATTAAAAACACACATCATAGGAAACATAACACATTTGTCACACATTTCAAAAATTAAGATTCATATAAATACATAACATTTCATCTATAATATTCCACCACATAGTTAATTCTTAGGCACTATCACTAACCTTGTCCATCCCAAACTTGTGCCATGGATATCACATGATAAATTTTTTTTACATCCTATGTTACCCAATAGTCTCATATTTTAACCATTTAATATTAAGTCATTGATAATAATTTATAATTATAAATTACATATTATAACTATTCCATTATAAGTTACATAAAAAAGGGGAAATATTTTAATTCCTAAAAATAAACTTATAACATAATTTTCTACGCATTACAAATATGATGCATGTCACACAAATCCTTGACTACCAAGAATTATCCATGTATATTGAACTCTGGTGCCACACCAGACCGCAATTATAGTCTTTCGAAACAGTGAAATAATGCAACAAGTTCATCTTCCAACGTGACATAACATTCCATTATACAAAAAGAATCATCTACAACCAATATCCCACCATGGGTACTTGGGTTTCACCCGCTCATGGGTTAGCTACTCCCCCACGCAGGATTGTGACTACGTTAAAAATCATCATAGTATCAAGTATTTCATTGTCCAATAATAAGGAAAACAAAAAAATTAAAACAAGCCTTTTATACCACCTTTTAACATCCCAAATTGGGTTACACATACCGGGTCCCAAGCCGGTTCACCACATGACCTCATGACTACATCCCCATAAAACAGAAGTTTTCGACTAGTATCATGGGTCTAATATAATGTGGGGAGATTATACTGACTTTATCAATGTATCACAGTAGTGGAAATAAATTTTCAATATAACCAAGATACTAAAATAATCAATAATCATTGAAACTAGACATGAGTAAATTCAATGAAGGGGAATGACCATAAACCAAGGAAGTAAATATTTCATTCCATACAAGTTTCAACTATTAAATGAAGACCCAAAATAAAGACACATTGAAAACTCCCAAGTGGTTCCTTATGTCATATCCATTTCAATGATCCTTGCATCACCCCGAATGACAACAATTCTATCTAACATAGGGACCTTTCCATTACCCAATCTTGAAAACTCAAATTCTATTTGATTGCTGATCAAGAAACCCATGTTTAGTGTGAGTACAATGTAGAAGTACATTAGAAAGAACATATAATGTAATATCCTTCCTATAAAATGTATGTAGTTTTATAAATAAAAAATATCAAATGATAATATTGATTCGGCTTCATATTTAATTTTCATTAATCAACCACATAGGCCCCGAGGTTCCCAGTGACACCAAAACCAACCATACCTCCTTTTTCCTATGCTGGGTCTAATCCATAGATCATAGGGATATCACAATTAATTCCTTCATGGATTTTCATTATTCATTTAATTACTATTTCATTTGTAGTTCCATGGATCATCAGCTCGAGTACACATTCACATTCAAGAAATGGGGGCCTAGAGAAGAAGTCTGGAAACCCAATGGTATTTAGAGAAGAATTTCTTATACCACAACTCATTTATCAATCTCATAAATAATAAATTTTGATTTATACAACGGGGGCCTAGATAAGTTGTCTATTTCCCCATGGGTATTTTCAGTAGTAGTACCTGATAAACAACTCATTGATAAATCATTAAGATTTCACATTTACTGATTCCACATTCAAGAATAATTTATCAACAATATTCATTATGTTGTTCCAATTAAATTATGAGAAATGAACAGAGTCATTATATTTTTTATTAAGGAACATGGTAAACAATTTACCCATAAATCAATTTTTTGATAATTTATTTCAAAACTCATTTACTATTAAACGTTAATCAATTCAACATTTTAATAACATTATTAAACATGAATGATGTATAAATTTGTGTTACATACACCCATTATCCCCATTTTCACATTTCATAGTTATCATTAATTGAAAATGGGAACACCCCATGGGTTTCCATCACACCTATACCATCATCTCCAATGGGTCCAATAAGATATGTGGAGGGTCTAATAATAACATGGGTTAATGTTCACTTTTTTAATTTAAAATACATTTCTAATTATGGTTACATAGTGTCCAAAAAAATACACCCAATTATAACCATGACTGGGGGAATTATCAATTAGAACACCAACCTCACGATGGTTGAGGAATGCTACATAAACTATATCCCTCAATTCAATATAGTTCAGTCAAATATATAACCGAGGAGGAAGTGTAGGATAAAAAACAAGGATCAAGGTACAACAAAACGTGATCCATTAAATCAAAGATCTATAAAATAAACATTGGTGGGAATTACCACTTCCAATGGGAGAGAAAGACATGAGAGAGAGGAATATAATAAAAAAAGTGTTACATTTTAATGATGTTTAGATCCTTCTTCTAGATCATTGATTTTCAATGAATGGTGTTTAAGAAGACTTGGAATCCTCTTGGGAGACACCAAGGGAAAATGGTGTCATGTTAGGTCAATCCCGGGAGAATAGTGATATAAATAGGGAATTTAGAAATTTTTTATAAAAAAATCAGGGGTTTAGTTAACTATGAACATAGTCTCCTAGATATGCCTCATGATTAGGGAAAATGTGAACCCAAACTATGTTTCCTTTATTTTAGTAATTGGTTGGCAATATGTGGCAACATGTCTATAACTAATGCATTTGGTAATGTGACACACACCCAATTGAGATTCCTAATAAATCAATACCATGATTTTAGAACAATATAAAGTAACGTGATTGAAAATCACAATTTATTAATAATAACATGAACCACAAAAATTAACCCATTCTCTAAATTGAGAAGAAGTTTTTTTGATTCATTAATCTTACAACGATTGACAAACATTTTTGGATCATCTGATCCTTTTGTCCTGGAATAATAGATAAATTATAATTATAAGATTTTATCTATCCTTTAATGGTTATAGAAATAGAATGATTTATTGTTCGTTTCTTATCTTAGAAATAGCTGTAGATTAGTTTTGGATACTAATCATAAATACTAATCCCATTGAATACACTAAATCATTAGGGTGAGAATAATTCATGAAAATATTATTCAATGAATATTTTGTAGTCACTATCTATAGAAAAATGTTGTGGTAATTAATTTTTATTATGAATCTAGATGATGAATAAATTGTATTTTATTAAGAAAACATCTCATCGATTTAAGAATACACCTTGATGTGTTCCAATTACCTTGGATGAAATGATAAATTATTATTAATAGGATTAAAATCCCATATTTGAAATTATTTTTAAATTTTACACTCTTATAGATATGAATAAATAGTTGAATAATCCATTAATTTTGAGAATTATATTGGATAATATCAGTTTTCTCATGGGGATAAAGTTAAATAAAGAAGTATAGAGTTTTAATTTTGAGTTTTAGCTTATAAATCTATAGAATATAATTATATTAAACTTCAATAAGGTCAACAAATTAATAAGAAGCACCGTGGAAGTGTTCTTAATTGAAGATGGATAATATTTAATTTTTATATAGATGGAAGTCAGGATGGATATTATCGAAAGGATACAAGAAACCAAATAATTAGATAGGGGAAAAGAAGTTTATTCTCGACCATACACAAAATTTACAATGTCACTAAATCGAGAAATCCATAAATTATAGATTTCATTTCACAAAATTGAGATTCATAGTGGATAATATATAACCACAACCATAAAATAAAGAAAAAAAGAATATCATATTATATCACATTGGGTGGGGGTAGATTATGAAAATTATGTTGTAATTGGTATACCACATATTCATTAAAGAACAGTGAATGTTTTATTTGATTCTGGGAACACACATGTCTTCATATCAAGAAATATATCTATAAATATTTTAACATCACCTCAATACATTATCAGTGATTTAATGTTGGGAACAAAAAATGATGAAATAATTCAAAATTTACTATATCAATCTCATAAATTTAAATTTATTGGGTTCAGTTGACTAGATTTTTTTATACTCCCTTTTGTAAAATTTTATGCAATGGTTTGGATGGATTAACTATCTTTCAATAAATATGATAGTTTGTGAAACCAAGTGGAAATAAATTTCTATATCCCAAACAATCCTCTAATTCTATTTTTGTGAAAGGAGAATGTTGAAACTATTTTGGAAACTATCTATCAATAATATTTATTTTTTTCTTCTGAACATACATATATATCTGAAATGAATAAGATAAATGAGAGGATAATTCTTTAAGGCATGCATTTTGTGAGGGAATATGATAATTTATTTCCTTAAGAGTTTACTAGTTCCCTCCTTATTGATATGATTATTTTCAATTGAACATATAGTTAAGCCATGTATTCATATCCAATAATACCTATAGAATAGCCCCCATAAAACTAGAATATTTGAAGAATAAATTATCTAAAAACATAGAAATGGATTTATTTATCCCTTGTAATTCTCCACAATGTTACACTATTCTCTTTATGTAGAATAATTACACTTCAATGTGTATATTCATTGATGTCAAGATCATAATAAAATAATTTCATAGAATATGAATCCTCTGCTATAAATTGATGACTAGTTTGAAAAACATTATGGGAATCAATACTACTCTAAGGTGGAATTTTTATCATGATATTATAAAATAATGGTGAAGAAGGATGACATCCCAAATTCATTATTTCACATAATATATGCAAATAATGGGTTCATAGTGATTTTATTTAGATATAAAAATTCATTGATAATACTTATTAAATTGAGGAATAATGTCTTTAGCTACTACCGTGACACAACTGTTGTTGTATTTATAAATTCTATTCTCCTATACTCCAGAATAAAGAATTAACATATGGATAGCTCTTGTACAATGGTAATGACATTGGGAAAGGTGATGTTTTTTCAATATATAAAATCTAATATTTAGGTTTATAATGTGAAAATATTGGGGAATGGAATTTATATAATTTGAATATCTATTGATCCTACAAAATTAATGGAAATAAGGGATTATACTAGAAAAATATTTCTAATAGGGATTAGTATTTTCGTCATATTTGGTGGGTATTGTAGATGAATTTTGAGAAACTTACCACTTTTGTTAAACCCATTATCTATGATACCATTGAAAGATTTATCATTTTTAAATCTATGTTACTTTAAAGGTAATTCAAGTATTAAAATAATAATACAATCACTACATGTATACCCATACCACCATCATATTCTATAGGATTTGTGACATATAGTGATACATTAAAGAAGGGAGTAGTCTATGTACTTATGTAGAATGATAAAGTGGTAGCTAATTTTTCAATACTGTTTAAGGGACATGAACCAATTTCCCAATACATGGTCTAGAGTTTTCTATTTAAATATTCTATCTAATTATTTTTATGTTTTATATCTATGGAGGACATGAGAAAAATATACTGATCGTAAAAGTATTAAATTTATATTCACATTGACAGAGATCAACATGGACTGACATAAGTTGTTTGAGATGATCCAATACTATGAATTCTCAATCCATTTACATCACGGGGTGGTGAATAATGTGGTAGATTATGCAAGTATGAATGATCCTATGACCTAATCCATGAAGATAGTCGAGTAGGATCTGGTATATTTACTAATTAAATACATGGGAAAAATAATATTATGGTATGAAAATAATACCATCTTGTAGAATTTATTTCTCAACTATCCATCATAGATAAGATTAAGTAAGACCAATGAGTTGATATGAAAATAAGAAAGAATCATGATGTAATAATGTTGGAGAAATTTTCATATTTCAACATTGATGAAAATGGAATTGTATGATTTTATACATGACTATACCTACCATAAGATCTCAAGATAAAAAAGAGATATTAGATGATACTTCTAGCTCCACATTCTATTTCCACTTTAGAAGCATAGATATGTACATAGACATCTAAGCATATTTTTATGGGATATTCAAATATATATATTGTTGAATATACATGAATGTGCTTGGTATTCTACCATATAGAACAATAATCCCAAAAATCCAAGGGGATTAAAGAAAAATTACCCATATGAACAAGAATATATGAAAATATTAGCATGGATTTTTCCATTGTTCTTACATTGAAATACAATGTAAATTATTTAATATGGATTATTGTGCATTTTCTTATGAAGATTATTAACATGATCTTCATTTAAGAATACTTCTCATTCGATCAACGTGTGATGGAATACATCACATAAGTAGTCAAGAAATATGGAACATAACTATTAAATCATTATAATTGAGGTATAATTATCAGATCTATATTCGAAAAGTGTATTAAACCTCTCCTAGAAATAGAATCTAACATTTGTATGACCCATCATCACTAGATAAATTGATAATCCAAAAGGATCATTCAATGTTTAGATGACATTGTTAGAGAGCATGCTTTCAAATTTCGATGTTTCTAAGATAAAAACAATCCTCTACTTGTGTAATAAAGAAACAATAATTTTAACTCAATAAATTAGATACATACATTTGATTCCCTCTATGTTAAGAAGAAAAAAACCATAAATCCCAAGGATGAAATAGCTGATAAGAAGCTAATGGGGATATAATTTTTGATTCAATGATAGTGAACAAAATCTTCATTCAACAACACATCAATCCAAAAATAGATAAAAAATATAAATAATGAAAATTGTTAGTGATACGCAATTTTTTTGGTTTGAAATAATGTGTTCCTTAAAATAGTTCTATGGAAAGGAGTCATCATTTTGAAAAACATGGGTATGATATCTCCCAAATATGTTTGGAAACTTTTGATTGTTGATCGTTTTGTATCTATGGAATATCTACCTTAAATCCATACAAGTATGTCTGAAGTGAATTATGTGTTACAAGTATCCCTGTTGTATAATTACATATAAGATCCAACTTATGTACTAAATCCATTGTTAGAACATGATCTCTTTTTTGAGGAGCCACCAGTGAAGATCATGGATTATAGAGATAATTTCATGAGAAACATAAAATATGACATCGCCAACATACTTGGGGGAATAAATAATAATAAAAAGTCAACATGGGAACCTAAATAAAAAATTATATGTAAATACATGTATTTTATGTGTATTTTTTTGTAATACATGGGAATTTTACGAGTCCACAGTTTTTGACGGTGCTTGATTCCGAGGCCTGGTGTACCTGGAATCAATTTCGGATGTTTTGTTCGGGTATGTTTAGTAAACGTACGAGTGGGATTTTATATCATTTGAACTGGGCTTTAGAACTGAAATCTGAGGGCACCATTGAACTCATAGTGTCAGTAATTACTTAGTGAGACATTCACCGTTGCATTTTAACGAGATTGTAAGATTGTTTTTTTGGTGTTAAATAAAATAAAATAAAAATAAGACTAAATTTATTTTTATTTTATGGTGGATAAATCCTCCAAGTAAAGTATAGTGGTGGGGGACACCCACACATGACCACCCTTGGGAGGATTTTATTTAGTGGGGCCCACACGAGTTTTCTTAACTCTTCTAACTCCCCATTAATTTTGGATCTCATCTAACCCCCCATTTATGTGGGATAAACTCTCCACCTTCCCCCATTACTTGAATGTGAGAACTATCTCACAATTAATTAATTAAACCCTTAAAATTAATTTATTAGCCTTTATTGATTTTTTTAAATTCAAGCCAGTGATTAAATAATAGACAAAACTATTATTTCATTTGGTTGGAAATTCTTTTGGGTGGGACTTGAGATAGAACTTCATCCTCTCAACAAAGAACGCGAAGAACGCTCCTTCCACAAAAGAACGACGAGCACCATCTTCTCCCTCTTCAACCAGAGCAAGTAGAGGAAGCACTAACGCCCACGAAGAATGCCGACGATGTCATCTTGACTCGTCTTCCCTAAATATTTCTTCCTCGACTTCTTCATCTTCCACCCGATGACAACAGAATGACGTACGCTTCCCAAGACTTTGTCAACGAGTGACAATCGAGGTAGAAGTTTTGAATTGATTTTCAATCGTTCTTCATCGTACAATTTTTTTGGTTTGAGAATCGAATGATATCACTGTGACGAGGAGGGTTTGGATCACATGAACATGGGCCGAGCCTACCTTTTTGTTTGTTCTTGTTTGTTGACGAAAGAGGTGGTAAACGCGGCAACCAGCAACGAACCGGCCGCGAAAAAGCTAACGGCGCTAGGCAGCTGGGTCGCCACAAGGGCGTGGCACCGATGTGCCGCACAAAGAACCGAGCAGCTGCCAGGCAGGCCGTGGCAGTTCTAGAAGGGCGTGGTGCCCTCACACTGCACCGGAAAGAAGGGCGGCGTCCAGGAGGGTCGCGGCGGTCGGACGAGGAGCGTCGCGGCTTTGCATAGCGCCGAGACCGACAGGAGGCTGCGGCCAGGCCGGGTCACGGGGGAGAGTGTGGCGCCAGTGCACCACGCCACTTTGCAGAGCGGTTGTCCAATCGGTCCATCCGGGAGGTGCGGGACACCGTCGGGTCACTATGATATTGATCGGTGCCACCCAGCACCGGTTCGGGTGCCAGGGGGCGCGCAGATCCTCCTGGTTGCGGCTAAGGCGGACCCCTGCCGGGCTGCTGGGTTTCCTGGCCGACATGGCCACTAAGAAAATAGGGTCGCCAGGCCGACCGGGCCGTTGGGCCAACCGGGTCGCATTTAGGCCGGGCCTCCACGGGCCGGGCCGCCCTCGGGCCGGGCCGGGCCTCGCATTTGGGATGGGCCGCCCCCATGGTTCGGGCTTCCCACTTGGACCGGGTCAGACCTCTGTTTAGATCGGGTCGGGACGGGTCGGTCCGACTGGGTCGGACCGGACCCGGACCCGCCATAGCCTGTTTACATCTTTGTTCCCGTATCACGGGCCACAAGTGTCCGATTAACAAACCATCTATGGTGATAGAAATATTAGAGTGAGATGGTTCATTTGGCATACCCCACTTGAGGTTTGGACATAGTTGGGTTATGGTTGGGTTGGTTTGAAACTAAAATCCAACCGGGCTCCTGGAACAAAAATGCCAATAACTCACAGATCGAGCATCCGATTGATGCGCCGTCTGTTGCGTTGAGACCACTATGATGTGGTGGTCCTTTGAGATTTCTCTACATGGGGATTTGTGACACTTGGTGTATCAACCAATATCTCATAGAGTGAATCCTCCCATAGACGAGCAGACAGAGTGTAGAGACCTAGTAGCTGATAGACCTGACAACTGCTTGACCGATTCGACTCAGAGTGATTCGACTAGCCCAGTGGGAAGCACCCGATATTTGGAGGAAGACCCATGGAAGATGGAGCGACTGGTAGTTGGCAACATACCCAAGGTACTCGATAGTAGGAGTACCTCTATAGGCTATTGGGGGGAGCACCTAGTATTAAGCGGCAGACCCATAGCGGACGGAGCGCACGGTAGTTGGAAGCAGACCCGCAGTACTCGACAGGAGGAGTACCTCAGCAATCCAAGGTTATTGAGAAGCACATCGGTGTCGCGATATTCCCACTGTACTGGACAAAGGATGTGTTCTGCAGAAGCCGTGGTTTTGATAATAAAAATCTTGGTTTGAGATGAGTCCATGACCTCTTTGTTTTTCTCATGATTGAGATGATTACTTGATAACATAGATATATGTATGGACATATACCTAAGTAATGGTTATCCCTTTATTTCAGACTTTTTTATTTATCCTTGTTTTATTTTGTGAGACCTAGGGGGTCTCCGGGTCCCTACTAAGTATCATTATACTCACCCTTGCACATGCTATTCTCGCACCTCATTTTGCTGGATGTAGACGATGGAAAATGTTGACGGAGGCCGAGAGCACCAGGACTGGAAGGTACCGAGAGGAGGACCTTATGACTTTTCGGAACATGGTGGAGTCTGACAGATGTGGAGTGCTGTGGAGGCCTTCTATATCTACCCTTCAGGTAAGAACCCTGGAGGACGATCCAAGAGCTGCTTTGGCCTTTCAGTTGTTTGTCCCTTTTTCAGTTGTACTTGCTTTCATTTGTATCTTTACAGTTGGGCTTGTATTTTGGCCCCCTTTCGCTTTCATTAAACTTTTTATACAACTTTTACTTAGTGTTTTCTTCCACTTGTACACTTTTTGTTTGTGTTTATGATTTATAATGGCAATGCCTTCCCAGTTTTAGGGAATCACGGATTTGGTGCTAGTCGCCAGCCCCTGGTCAATGGAAGGTGGGCTTGGGGTAGTCATGATACGGGCTCCAGGGGACGGGTCATGAAAAATTGGTATCAAAGGCGGTGGTTATACCATAATAACTTTTTTCTCTGATATTTCTTTTCTGTGATGTAATAGTGTTAAGGGTACTGAGTGTGGTTTTCAGTTCAGGGAGTTCAGTGTTGGTGCGACAACCGACGTATCCATACACCAGGACCCTGACTACTGATTTATGACATAGTACATGAAAACACCGATTGTGTGTGTGTTTTAATATGTTTTCTTTATGTCAGCTCAAACCAAGTCAACTCACCAGGTATAGTATTTTGAGCGTGTCACATATGTTTCTTACAAGATCCCTCCTCGCAGATGACCAGTAAGAGCCCAGATATTTGTACGTACTGACAGCCCGCCGAGCGATGAGGCCTCAGTATAGGGACCTCTTCTAGTTGAGGCACCTGCGGAGGCACCAACTGTACAACATTCCGTTGGGCCACTGATTCCACCAACCCCAGTAGTAGAGAGTGCACGCTGCTTGAGCGCGCTGCACGAGTTCCAGCGCTAGAGGCCACCCAGGTTCAAGGGAGAGAAGGACCCATAGGAGGCTTAGGATTGGCTGGAGGCTGTGGTGAGAGTCTTCAGACTTGTAGGGACACTAACCGAATTCATGGTGATCCTTGCTGCCATCCTCCTTCAGGCAGCAATAGGCATATGGTGGATACTAATGCTCTAGATGCATGATGAGGTGACACATCTATGGGCATACTTCGAGGGCCTGTTCTGGGAGGAGATTGTACCAAACACCCTTCGAGCTGTGCAGATACAGTATATACTTCATCTACAATAGGGAAACATGAGTGTAGCTCAGTACTCAATGAGATTCACCGACCTCTCACGCTACTCCACAGATATGGTATATGACGCGTTCTTCAAGGCCCAGACCATTGAGAAGGGACTCAGGTGAGATATTTAGGCTTCAGTTATCTCCCACAACAAACTCATGTAGACGGGGGTGTTGGAGAGAGCCCTCATAGTGGAGAGTTTTTTTTTTGATTTGTCTCTAGCAGTGGGACCCACCACTAGCCGACATGCAATGGATTCATCTACATCTAGATGTAGACAGATGATGCAAAAGTCCAAGAGGACCATACCTGTAGGTGGTCTAATAGACATCTAAAGATCGGTTGTGCGGGGCACCCAGAGTGGAGACAGATCCAGTCATGCCTGGAGGAGATAGTGTTACTCCTATGGTGGGCTTGGTCACATGAATCGTGACTATCTGACCCGCTACTCTGATGATAAAAAGAAATTTGAGATACCTCCCAGGTAGAAGAATAGGTTCCATCGAGGCAGTCTTCAGGGTGCAGGTGGACGTGGTAGAGGAGCTGGTCGAGAAGCTGGTGGTGGACGACGTTTCGAGGTGTTTCCACAACCACCACCAAGAGGTCCACCCCGACCGCAAGGAGTGGGTGTACATGGTAGAACTATCCATTAGTCTGGCGAAGCATACGATGATGGTGATCTAGAGATGATTTGAGGTACGACTTGTGTTTACTCCACAATAGCTAGAGTTCTTATATACACAGGTGTCAATCACTCTTTTATTTACACTGCCCTTGTTCGGAGCTCAGAGATTCTAATGGAGCTTTTGGCATGATACTTATGGCTAGAGAATCCTATGGGTGAAGACTCGACGATTACGCACTGATTCCGGCAGTGTGAGCATACTCTAGGAGGCGAGAGATTCAGCTGGGATCTCCTTGTAGCGGCATCGAGGCCTTACGACGTCATCTTGGGTATGGACTGGTTAACTAAAATCCATGCTCAGATCGACTGTATTATCTGCAATGATTGGTGTGTCCACACAGATGCGACCAGTTTCACCTTCACCGGAAAGAAGGGAACCATTGCAGCGCAGGATGGATTTACTCAGAGAAGGGTTCAACCGATCTTTCACCAGTTGTCCTACCTTACCCTCGGAGCAGTTGATGCAGAGAGTCTGACTTATCCTGTAGTAGTGGACCAGTACACAGATGTTTTCCCTAACATTTTCCCAGGGCTACCTCCTCACAGAGAGGTGGAATTCTACATTGACCTGTACCCCGGGACTTCACCGATATCTACTCCATAGTATCGGATGGATCCCATTGAGCATCACGAGATGAGGGTAGAGGTGGAGGAATTGAAGGGGAAGGGATTCATCCGGCCCAGTGTTTCAACCTGGGCAGCCCTCATTCTATTCACCAAGAAGGAAGATAGAAACTTGAGGCCTTGTGTATACTACCGTCGCCTGAACGAGGTGACCATGAAGAACAAGTACCCCCTACTGAGGATTAACAACCTCTTTGATCTGCTCAAGGGAGCATAGTGGTTCTTGAAGATAGACCTCATATCAGGCTATCACCAGCTTTGAGTTCATGATGAGGATGTGCAGAAGATGTCCTTCTAGGGTCATTACAGCCACTATGAGTTCATGGTTATGCCCTTTAGTGTATCCAATGCTCTAGCAGGGTTCATGTGTCTCATGAATAGGATCTTCCAGCCTTACCTCGATCGCTTTGTCGCGGTCTTCATCAACGACATTTTGATCTACTTGACTACTGAGGAGGAGCATGACTACCATTTCCATGTAGTACTGGACATACTTAGAGAGAACCAGGTTTATTGTAAGCTCTCGAAGTGCCAGTTTTGGATTGAGAGGTTCACTTCTTGGGAAATTTCATCTCGGAGGTTGGAGTGGCAGTAGATCCAGCGAAGATTGAGGCATTTCTTGATTGGGAGCCACTGAGGAGTGTGACAGAGGTAAAATGTTTTATTGGTCTAGGATGGATACAATCAGAGATTCATTCCAGACATCTACAGAGTTGCAGCACCACTTGCATCCTTGAAGAAGAAGGGGAACCCTTCATGTGATCAGAGAGATTCCAGTAGAGCATTCATGAGCTGAGGCAGAGGCTGAATAGTTCCCCCATCTTGAGGATTCAAAAGGAAGGCATATGGTACGTAGTGTACTGTGATGCATCAGGGACAAGACTCAGGTGTTTCTGGATGCAGGAGCGAGTAGTGATCACATATAGTTCCCGGTAGCTGAGACAACATGAGAAGAACTATGCTACCCATGACCTGGAGTTTGCATCAGTGGCCTTCACCTTGATGATGTGCTGACACTATCTGAGGGGTGAGCATTTTACCATGTACTCTAATAAAAAGAGTCTCTGGTATATCTTCTCTCAAACAGATCAGAACCTGAGACATCGGTGTTGGTTTGAGTTCCTCCAGGACAATGACTTTGAGATAGTCTATACTCATGGGAAGGGGAACATTGTTGCAGATGCTCTCCGCAAGAGATCAGACATTTAGCTTCTAGGAGAGGTGAAAGAGATGCTAGGTGCCTTACATATATCCTTTGTGGATAGGGATGGAGCATTCTATCTACAGTCTCTTATAGTCACTCCCCTACTTTTTCAGAGAGTTAAGGAGGCGCAACATGGGGCCTCTAACTGTGATACGTGATGTGCTCAGATATCCACAAGGCAGGCATATGATGTATTTTATGAAGGTGGGGAGTATGTCATTCTTTTCAGATAATGTACCATGCTACAAGTTTCACTTCAGGAGGAGGTGTTTTGGGAGTTTCAAATTTCCCATCTAGCGGTACATCCAGGAGTGGAGAAGATTTACCAGGACCTTCGATGACAACATTGGTGGCCATGTATGAAGAAGTCGGTAGTGGAGTTTGTCTCATGATGCCTCACTTATCAGCAAGTGAAGGCAGAGCACCAGGTACTAGCAGGCTTGGTATAACCCTTAGAGGTCCTAGAGTGGATGTCGGATGTGATATCCATAGACTTCGTGATAGGCCATTCATGTACATGCAGGAGTGACGACTCGATTTGGGGGATCGTCGACCGACTCACCAAGTCGGCCCACTTCCTACCGATTAGAGAGAAGGGATCAGTAGAGAGCTTGGGACACCTCTATGTGCTGGAGATTGTGCGATTACATGGATTACCATATTCTATTGTCTTTGACCATGACACATGGTTTACTCCCCGAATATGGAAGGGGTTGTAGGAGGCTTTCGAGACACAACTTGGCTTGAGCACCACCTTCCATCCTCAGATTGATGGTTAAACCGAGAGGACCATTCAGACCCTCGAGGACATGCTCCGTGCATATGTTCTTGACATTGGTTGCATCTAGGAGGACCACTTACCTTTGGTGGAGTTTTCCTACAACAATAGCTATCACTCCATCATAGGTATGGAACCTTTCGAGGCATTGTATGGAAGACCTTACAGATCACCACTGTGTTGGAGAGACCAAGGGGAGTCAGCACAAGTGGGACCAGAGATGGTACGAGCTACCATAGAGAAGGTGTAGATCATCAAGGAGTGGATGAAGACTGCATAGAGCAGGAAGAAGTTGTATGCTGACAGGATATAGAGACCTCTGGAGTTCGAGGATGGTGACCACGTCTTCCTATGGGTCTCACCTCGACGAGGTATACAAAGATTTGTCCAAGGTGGAAATATATCTGAAAGGTTTATTGGTCCTTTCCAGGTCCTTAGCAGAGTAGGTGAAGTGGAATACTTCTTGGCTGTTATACCTCAGTTGCACTGGGAGCACAACGTCTTCCACGAATCTCAGCTGAGGAGATACATGCACGACCCATCCCACATCCTCGACCACGGAGAGCTAGACGTCGATGACGAGGATACTTTCACGGAGTTTCTAATGGAGATTGAGGATCGATAGAAGAGGGTCCTACGTGGATGGTCTCTATCTCGGGTGTGCGTTCTCTGGCAGCACGGGAACCTCCGGGAGAGCACATGGGAGTGAGAGGCTCAGATGCATGCTCAGTACCCCCATTTGTTCCCTTTGTTCGAGTTGTATCTTACCGGGACGTAAATAACTGAGGTTGGGAGAATGTAAAGACCCGTATTTCCCATGGATTGTTTTAAATACATCATAAATTTACGAGTCTGCAGTTTCTGACGGCGCTTGATTCTGAGGCCCGGTGTGCCCGGAATCAATTTCTAAAGTTTTGTTCAGGTACGTTTAGTAAACGTACGAGCATGATTTTAAATCTTTTGAACCGGTGCTCAGAACTAAAATTTGAGGGCACCTTTGAACTCATAGCGTTGGTGAATGCTTAGTGAGATCTTTACCGCAGTTATGTTTTAACGAGACTGGAAGATAGTTTTTTTTGGGGTTTTTAAATAAAATTAAAAAAATAAGGCTTAACTTATTTTTATTTTATAGTGGATAAAACAACCAAGTGGGGGTTAGTGGTGGGGGCCACCCACCCATAACCTCCCCTAGGAGGATTTTATTTAGAGGGTACCACACGAGTTTCTTAACTCATCTAACTCCTCATTAATTTTGGAACTCCTCTAACCCCCCATTTATGTGGGATAAACTCTCCACCTTCCCCCTTACTTTAATGTGCCATCTCTCTCACAATTAATTAATTAAACCCATGAAATTAATTAATTAAATCTTTTTGAATTATTTTGAATTCAATACAACAATTAAATAATAGAAAACACTATTATTTCATTCTGTTGGAAATTATTTTGGGTGAGACTTGATAGAGAACTTCATCCTGTCAACAAAGAATGTGAAGAACACTCCTTCCACTGAAGAACGACGAGCACCGTCTTCTCCCGCTTCAAACGGAGCAAGTAGAGAAAACAAAAACACCCAAGAAGTATTCCGATGACGCCATCTCGAATCTTATTCCCTGAATCTTTCCTCCTCGACCTCTTCGTCATCTACTCGATGAAAACAGAAAGATGTCTGCTTCCCGTGACTTCGTCAACGAGAGACAATCACGGTAGGGGGTTTGAATTGATTTGTACTTTTTCTTAGTCATAAAAACATTCTAGTTTGAGAACCGAATGATATCACCATGACGAGGAGGGTTCAGACCACACGAACACAGCCCGACCCTCCACTTTGTTTGTTCTTGTTCGTTGACAACAGAGGTGGTACATGCGGCGACCGACAACGAACCGGCCGTGAAGAAGCTGGAGGCGCAAGGCCGCTGGGTCACCATAATGGTACGGAACCACCGTGCTATTCAAAGAACCGAGCCACGGCCAGGTGGGCCACAATGGTGCTGGAGGGGCGTGGAGCCGTCGCAACGTGCCGGAAAGAAGGGTCGCGACGGTCAGACGAGGAGCGCGGCAAAGTTGCACCGCGCGGAGACCGGCAGGAGGTTGCAGCTAAGTCGGGCCACGACGGAGGGGAACGACGTCATCACGCCGCACCGTGGTGGGGAGAAACCGGCCACTCCAGCGAGCCGGTAGGCGTGGGACCCCATCGGGTCCCGCGTGAGCTGGACTAGCGCCACCCAGCGCCAGTTCGGTTCTACCCGAATGACTAAGCCGTTCGCGTGCCAGAGGGGCGCGCGGTCCCCCCTAGACGCGACTAAGTCAGACCCCCGTAGGGACATGGGTTCTCCAGGAGGACCGGGCTGCCAGGCCAACCGGTTCGCCAGGCTGACTGGGTCGCCGGGCTAACCGGGATGTCAGGCTGCTTTCAGGCCGGGCCGCCACGGGCCGGGCCGCCTTTGGGCAGGGCCGCGCCTTCAGGATGGGCCTCCCCCATGGTTCGGGCCACCCCCTTTGACCGGGTCAGACCCTGGTTCGGACCGGGTCGGTTCGTGTCATTCTGACGGGGTCAGACCGAACCCAGACCCATTATGGCCCAATTACACCTTTTCGCCCATATCATGGTCCACAGGTGTCCTATCATTACACAGTTTAGAATACTATATGTATGTCGGGAGACGAGAATAAAATTTACATGACTTGAAGATATAATAATTAAAAATGATAACCAACATCATCTATAAGATTCTTCTCAGTGGAAGAAAAATAATAACAAGTTTCATGAATTTGGAGATGAGATGATAAACGTTTGTCTTGCATTATCTACAGATGGAATAAATCCTTTTGTTTTATAGAGTATTAGTCACAGTACATGGCCCATCATGTTGTTAAATTATAAATTTCCACCATGGTTATGCCTGAACCCGGAATAAAATATGTTGTCTTTTCCTATATCTGTACCAGTGAAACCCGGTAATGATATTGATTTCCATTTGGATCCATTGATCGAATATCTGAAATTGATGTGGGATACATGTGTTATAATGTATGATTCTCATATAATTCAATAATTCACAATGACGGCCATGTTGTATAGAACTATAAATGACTTCCTCACTTGTGGAAATTTATTAGGAAATAACATTAAAGAATTTTGGGGTGTCCCAATTTTGAAAACATATATACTCAGTTTGAATGAAAAATTCCAAAAAATAATTTTTTTAGGACATCATATTTTTTTACCTCGATGACTTAAATATTTATTCAAGATGACAATATTTGTTGCGAATTTCGTAAAAGGTTCCCCACCATCTCCAGCAATAGGCGATCAACTATATAAAATGTTAAAAAAATTGACACTATTTTAAATTAACCATTTAAGAAAAATCTTAAAAATCACGTTGGATGAATATATCAATTTTCGTTAAATTACCATATTGAAATAATTTGTATGTAAACCATTTTAATAATGATTTTCATATTTTAAAAAAATGTATTTGATATTATTTTTTCCACATTACTAAATGATCCTGAAAAATTGAATGGTGGCCTCAAGGCTATTTTGGACTTGATTGAAACGGGCATAAGGGATGAGTTGGCACCGGTGAGGGGTAAATAGTGAACTTTTCTTCCTCTAGTAGCATATAATGTATCCAGACCTGAAAAATTTCTATTTTATATTTTCATTATGAGTGTAAAAGTCTCATAGGGTATTCAGAAAATATCAAGAATGTGGTGCTGATGAATATTTTGATGTTACATTGACTAAAGTCAAATAACCTTCATGTTTTGATTAATGATTTATTGTATGATAATTTCTATTTCATTCTTCCTCAAAATTTATGACCTACATTAACCAATCTCTGATTCTTTTCCAAAGGTATATGTAGTAATTTTTTAGACCCATTATTGATTCCCACTAAGAATAAAGATATTTCAATCATGTTAGGAAAATTTGAAATTATATTCCCACCATAATACTTTGACATAATGGTCCAAAAAATCTTTCTTTTGGTCAGAGAGGTCCAAATATGTGGTCTTTTCCATTACAGATGGATGTAACCTATTGAACAATATATGAAGATTTTGAAAAGGTACATCAAGAACTGATGTTAGGCAGATGGTTATATTGTAGAACAATATATTGTAGAAGAGGCTATTTAATTCTATACCAATTACCTATCAGATATTAAAAGCGGTGGTCACCCGATGTCTCATAACAATGAACTCCTTATGGAAGAGGGGATTTTCAGTAGAGATGTTGTTTCAATTAACTAGATAGAGATGGAGTATGAAAATATTTACCTACTAAAAAATAGTGACGATGTTGATCCATACATTGAAGCTCACAAAAATATTCTCTAGAGATTTCAATCTATCATTGGTTTGAATATGGATACCCAATATGAATACTAAATAGTCTATAGGATGGTTCTGTGATCAAATTTACAAGGAGGTATTGGAAAATCTGAATTGAATTTCTGAAAAAAAAGTAATGGCTAGTTAGAGGATGGAATGAAAATGTTATATCTTATAGTGGGTTCGTAATCAATGGTTATATGTTCTATAAATAAGAAAACAATTACTTTAGTGCGATGAAAAATAGTGGAGTTATTCTTGTGGATGATGCGATGCACATATCTAGTTCATAGGATAGAAATCTAGTTTATGTAAATATGTCATATTTTGGCATTATTGAATAGATATACGAGGTGTATTATACAATATTTTAATTTTCTAGATTTCCATTGAAAATGGGTTAACAATATCAATGGAGTAGAAGTTGATTATATGGGCTTTGTGAAGGTGAATTTTAGTTTAGAAGGGGGAAAAGGACAAAAATTCATAATTCCATTACAATATGTTCATGTATTTTATGTATCTTATTCAAAAAAAAATATTTGTTTGATTTTTATATTGGAGAACAAAACAAATGTTGAGTCTGATGAAAATTAACTAGAGGATGACCCTTTCATTGGGACATTACAATCAATTCATTCTGTTCCCACTATTAAAAAATGTCTTGTATGCTTAAGGGGTCCACAAAGAGGGGTTTCGATACTCAAAATAGGATCTAAATACTTTAAACCTTTAAGAAAAATAAAGAGAGTTTGATGGTATGGTAAAAAGTGTTTTTTAATATATTATGTTTTCCTCATAATATCATATTTTATCTAGTGCATTAACATAATCGAAATTAAATGTTCGACTACTCATGTAGAAAATGTCTTCTACACATGATGATGTTACCAATCCCTCAGATGAACAAACTATAATGACCAAAACCCTTTGGACAAATTAAAATGTAGTGTTATGATATACACTATCTATTTTAATGAAAAATTATAAGATAGAACATTGATTTAATTTTCATTATACTTATAGAGTTTGTTTATTTTTGAATATTTTTGTCTACGTATCTGCCTTTGCAAGAAGATAAATGATGTGGTGTCTGCTCCATCACAGAGGTAATGTAAATTCTTTCGTAGTAAAAATAGTTTCTATATAATTAATGTATTATTTCATATTTATGTTTAATATATTTATTTTTAGTGTTACTCACATAATAATATTTTCCTTATACAGGAGAATTCTTTTGTTCGAGGATGCGGTGGTCAATCCAATTTTCATGCTCTTTATCCCTTAGAACCTTTTCAACCCTATAGTGGTGAATTTATCTATTTCATTAATGTTACCTCCACTGCCTTTTCTGGATGGGAAACAACACTTCCTCTTCTCAATTACAATGGTAATCTTGATATTTTCATAGCAAAATAACTTTCAATGGAATTAATTTATTGATTTATAGGAATGTTAAATTTATTTATTCTTAGTATTACTCACATAATTTTTGTTTTATATATATGTGGATTATATTGTTTGATTTATAGGTGATATGTCCAAATTTCATGCTCTTTATCCCTTTACACCATTTCAATACTGTAGTGGTGAATTTATCACTTTCTTTTAGGTTTCTTCCCACTGACATTGTAGAAATAGAAACGACATTGTCTCTGCGTAATTGCTGAGGTAATATTGTTGTTTTCATAGTAAAATCATTATCCATAAAATTTATGAATTGTTTGATATTTTTGTTTTGTTTATTTATTTTTAGTATTACTAAAAGAATAATTGTTTTCATATACTTGTGAATTATTTTTTTTAAGTTGGTAGTGATTTTTCCAACATTCATACATGTTTCCCCTTAAAATACTTTCAGCCTTATAGTCGTGCATTAATCACTTTATTTCAAGTTACCTAAACTACCTTTGATGGAAGAGAAACGATGATGCCTATGCTCAATTACAGAGGCAATTTTTATGTTTCCAAAATAAAATCATTACCTATATAATTAGGGTATTATATCATATGTATGTTTAATTTATTTATTCTTAGTATTACTTACATAATATTGTTTTCTTATATAAGTGATTTCTCTTGTTTGAGTTTGGGTGCTCTATAAATATTTTATCCTTTTTGGCACCAAAAAATCCTTGTACTTATTCTCTCTCAAAAACATTCACTAATGTAGTGTTGACATTTTTCACTTTTTTCGTGTTCCTTTAACTACTCAACCACCAAGGTAATATTGATATTTGAATAATAAAATCATTTTCCATAGAATTAATGTATTATTTAATATTTTTGTTTATTTTTTTGTTTGTAGAATTACTCATAATAAATATTTTCATATATTGGTTGATGGTTTTTTTTTGAGTTCATGTGGTTTCTTCAAAAACTACTCATGCAATGTTTGCAGTTTGAGAAAGAAATCCAAGAGATATTGTGGTAACATTGATATTTAGGATTTTTTTTGAATGTATATAATAATTATTATTTATATAATTGTATAATATAATGTTTTAAATATCTACAATATATTATTGTTGGAATTTGTGTTTTTAATTTCATTTCATTTAAATTATGTTTTCAAACTTGTTTTTATTGATATATGACGTTTCTTTGGGGTTTTTATAATTATATTGTGTTCTGTTACACCACACTTCCGAATTGTGTTAGTGTGCTATAACAGCATACTGCAGTATGGCACTTTATCAGTCGTTTTAAAACTCTTGATAAATTGGACAATAATGAGCACTTTTTTAAGCACTGATAAAGGGTTCCGTTAACAGCGCTAAATTAAAGCACTGACAGACAAGTATTTTATAGGCTCTTTTAAAAGAGTTGATAGAGGTCATATTTATCATGTCTATTTTTATTACTAATAAATGATTACTTTATCAGTGCTTTTTAGTGTTGATAAAAGTCCCGAGATTTTAACATTGCTCACATTTTCATCATTATTCTAACAATAAAAAATTCTATTTCCAACACTCTAAAAGGATAGTTTTGTATTAGTGATGATTATAAGAAGGATGATATTATCCCTAACCCAAATCAATTTCCCAAAAAGTCTCCCAACATCACTTCATATAGTACCCCTATATTTGAAATGTTAGTAGGACCAGAAATGAAACAATATTCCTTATTCTATGATGTTCATTGAAATCAATATATTGATATCAAAATATTACGAATAAATTTATGATTTATCAAACTTTTATAACTTCAAAATATAGACAATTCAGGTTACAACATTATGCCTTTACTATCCCTCTCAATATTATCTTATAGAAATCATCATTATTTAACCCATTATTGATAAATTTAAATCTTTATAAGATTACAATGATATCGTTTTTCAGTATTTTAACATGGAATCCTTATTTTTACACATAAAACTATGTTCCATGTATTTAAAAAATTATAAAAATACCTCTATAATAAATTATACAGCTTCACGATTCATTAATAGAGTCAAAATAAACTATTGGAATTTCTGGTATTTCAATTTAGTTAACTTATAAAAAGTTCAATTGATATTTTATTATTAAAATTTGATAAATCTATTATTATTATTCTATTTATACTTAAAAAAACATATTAATTTTCACATTTGAATTCTAACATGTAAATATAATAATGGTGTTTCACTTTATCTCATGGGGAAATAATATCATTCTTTAATAACAGGAAAAACATCTTGAATGACATATTTCAAAAACAATGTTGATATTAATTCATGATGGAACAAAATTACATCATAAAATTTATAAAAAATCATAGTTTACTAATACAAGACCTTATTTATACTCTTACATGGGATTTGGAAACATTAGCTTATTCTAAAATTAATTCCAAATTAATCTTACTTGAGAATCATATTAGTTTAAATAATCCTTTAAATCCTTGTAAATTTTCATATCCAAGCCTCAATTTATTCTCATAACCTAGTATTTGAAAATTTATTCGAATGATTTTGTTAACTAGCTTCAAAATTATCGTAAATATGTAGTAAAATATATACGTTACATACACATAGATTCTATATTAATATTATATTTTATAAATTTATACATATATCCACATTTAAAACACAATATTATTCTAAAATATTATATATTTATTCCTAAAAAAAGAATTTTCCGATTTCTATCTTTTATATTTTATGTGTGAACCACAAAAACTGATTGACTATAACATTACAAATAAAAAGCCCTTATTATTTTCTTTATCCTAATATACTCAACTTCATGGATCCTCATGACACTATAGTTAACTCAAAAAATATTATCCCTATTTTATTTTCAAGAACTACCATTTAAATTAAATATTTCATCCTTCATCACATTCATTGGGTTCTTTAATACACACCATAAAAGTTTTGGATAACTCTAGTAACTCTCACATATTAAATATTTCATTACAAATATAATTCATTACAAACACTATATTTGAAAAATGGAATGTATTTAAAACAATTCCATCCCTTCGTGACATGAAAATTGTGGCAAGTGAGTGAGATATTATCTCCCTTAATCATCTTAGAAAATTCAAACCCATTGAATAATAATACAATATATGGATTATTCAAAAAAAAATAACATGGTATACATATCTTTCTCCTTTTTGTACAATATAATATAAGGAATTATGGATAAATTTCTATACTTATGATTTAAGACGAAAATTTTGAGCATTTATTTTCAACATTGGAACTTCAAACCCATCCCATGGAATTAATTTTGAAAATATATATAGAAATTTATATATTGTGGCAATATATTAAAACATCACATCACTCTTTTTAATGTTATCCTTAATAAAATGTTATTTAACATCAATTTTATAAAAAATATATTATGACACAAGTTTCCTTAAAATATTTATAAAAATATGGTTATCACAACTATTTATAAATATTATTGAAACCATCAATTTTAGATCATGTTGATATTCCCTCATTTATATCATTTTTGAACAGTGTTGTGTAGTATCCATATTCTCCTATTAAATTTTACATAGTATAATAATATTTTTTCTATTAGTTCCAATTCAAACAAATATCTCTCAAAATAAAACTACCATATTTTATTATTTTATATCATGCACAATAGGATTCACATTAATATTAGTGTAGCTATAAAGTTTTTCTTTTTCACATCCTCGAAACATCAATCCATAATTCTAAATAAAACTGATGTATATTAAAATTATTTTGATACAATTTATATGAAAATCCTTTAGATTAATTTTAATCTAGGGAATCATACTGAAAAAATAATTAATATATGGTTTGGTTGTATTAAATATAATAACCATCGAATAAACCATCTATATTTTCTTCGATTAACATAATATCATTTAATATATTTTCCTAGTTTTCGACATCTATCATAGGTTTAAAATTTAGTTCATAGAACTCGATGACATATTTATTTAGTAATTCCTCACTATATTTATATAGGGATAAAAATATAAAAATACTAATTTTTATAACCAGTAATCCTAAAAATAATGTAACATCACGAGTTATTAAAATGAATGACTTGGTTTTATAGAGTACATGATATGAAACACGGATCTGAAATGAACAACTAAATATTATTATTTAAATGTTATCATTATAACATAGCCATTAAAATTATGTGTATAAAAAGGATTACCTGAATTATAAAAATATGATTTCGACTTGTACATGTATATTAATAATATATATTTATATATCTATAATATATTTAATCAAAATTTTAAAATCAATACTATCTATTTTCTGTATATGATATAAAAAATATGTCCACTTTATGCATAAAAGGATGTATTTTTATAAAAGAATATTTTCCGCATTTTGATGGAACACTTCTTTTAATGTATTTTTTGAAACATTAATTAATTTCATTCTAAAATATAATATTCAGGTTTGAAAGAGGAATTTAATTTTTTTGGGGTTTATTTTTGTAATTTTTCTGATATGTTTTATTGTATTTGATGTATATTGAAAAATACAGAATTTTATTCGAAAACAGAATTTTCATCTGAATAAATTATATTGTTAAATTATATTTTAAATTGGTGTTAAATTAACAATAGGGAAAATATACATCCATTAATCCAGTTAATATCATTTTAATAATTTTTATATTTATTTTAGATATAAAAACATTTTAAACATTTGAACATTTTCACTTTGAAAACCTATTTTCAGGCCCCATCTACAAGATTCAATTTAAATTAATTTTACCCACTTATTGGTTTTTAATTTTTAAAAATGGAATCAATATTTGGAATCATATAATTTAGATTAATTAAATGGGTCACTTTTATTTTTGGAAAATATGAATAGTAAACTTAGCAATGTTTATAACCATTACCAAGGGTAACTCAGGTAGTTAATGGTAAAAATATGATTATAAATACTCGAAAGTTACAATAAAACTTGCCCAAATTTTTTTGGATGACTATTGTTTGTCCATAAGAATTAATGTATTGGTTATGTGACCATTTAGGGATTTTGGGATGAGAATATAACATTTATATTGTTCTATTTAAACAAAAGTAAAAATTGTCATACATTTATTTTTAACAAGTTAATTTTTTAATATAGAGTTACCAAAGGGATATCTTCAACTATAAATATTATTTTGTAACATAAAATAGTTTTATTAATAATGTTAATTTAATTTTAGTTTTCATGGAAGAAATAATTACATTAAAGGCCTTCATAATTATGATTTATTTATTGTTTAATTAATTGAAATATCAATATAGTGATATAAAAAATATCCAAAAATATATAATATGATATAGTTAATCTCTTGAACGAATATTATAGATTAAAATGACATGTTATGGATGTATTAAAATTGGTTTTTGGAAGATATGTTATTTTATTAATATTTTTAAAAGTCAAAGTAATAAATAGTGTCAAAATATACATTAATGATATTTCAAAATTAATAACATTTTATTAAAAGATATAAAATTCTTGAAAATCATATATTTAGAAAATATTTTGGTATAATGTTTAAAATTTCATCCATGACTCATTTATGGGTCTTTTGGAATTTTATTGTTATAATATTCACCCCCTAAGTGTAAAAATCCATAATGTCATGATAAGAGTTGGAGGGATTAAATAAGGGTTAAAACCAAAAGATAATGGCAATAGTGTCACCAAAACATGTATAAAAATTATTTAATGAATAACATTAGACCCTCAAAATCTTATACAAAATTTTATTTGTTTTTTAATCATTTTAACTGAAAATATATAATATATTGTTTAAATAAAATATAATTACAGAATGTCACTCTCTCAGAATATGATAACTCTTCTGTGAACACTTAGTGAAAAAACAAAGAATATAACAATAATAAATGATTATTTAAATCATAATGAAATTATTCAGATTATCAAATTTTATATTTATTTTGTTGAAAATATATAATTACCTTATATTCATTTATAATGCTGAAACAATATTAATTTAACTAACAGAAAAATAAAATAACTAATTTTAAAAATATTCATTTTTATATTATTAGAATGTATAAATGTGTGATTTTTTTAATATCTATAGAATTTATTATATAGTTTTTAAATAATTATATTTTAATTACCACTTTTTCATGATGTATTTATATTCTAATTAAATGAATAGTGTTAAATTAGATGATAATGATTTTTCATGAATATAATATTTTATTAAATCATTTAAAAATCATAAAAATACTGAATAAGGCCGAATGGAATAAGATATTTTCCTAAAATGTAGTCCATTTTTCTTTATTGAAAATTTTTAAGCCATTAGCTCTAGAATTTACATACCCCTCAGCACAATTATTAAAGGGTACCATCTCCCTAACTTTTGTATATCAAATGGATCCATATAGATCAACCAAAATCTACCGATTCATCTTATAAAAATTCTTTGTTTTTTCTAGAGGTTTTGGTCCTTCCAAATGATCAAATCTAGATCCCTTAAAAATAATTTATAGAAATTTCCCCAAATAAGAGGTACATGTATTCATCAACACTTCCATGTAAATTTCTTCTTCCACTACCTATTAATGTGTTTTTTTCTATAGTAATAAATCTAGTATCATATATGTCATGATATTTTATTATGATTAAGGGAGAACCACATTCTACCTTTTATCTATCATAGGTAAAATGAAAGCACTGCACGTGCGTACATATAACTTACCATCTCGACATTGTGGTGTAAATTGGGTTTCATAAACAATTTTCTGGGATGCGTATAATGATGGAAATAATAGATATATATAGTAAACATGAAACTATATTGATTCTGTAAATGTTAATTTTCCATAAAATTCCTTAACCTTTAATAATTAAGAGAATGACATTACCCCTCTTGGGTACAAACCACCTATAATCTCCACGATATGATGCCATTCATCTTCCATGATCTAAATTCATGAATAATTATAAAAATATTTATAATGAATAAATATTATATCTATGACCTTAATATCCATATATATATGATAAAATAATTTCTTATTCACAATAACTATGACTTACATGAGAAAACATTCATAGAAAAATGATTTAGTTAACCTCCGAAAAAAGGGTAATAAGGAAATATTTGTAAGGGGTGATAATAAAATATAACGGGATAAAATATGATGTCATAATTATGGGTATGATTCTAGTATAAATATATAACATTCTTTGAGACATTATACAAGAGGCTAAATCACATTGAACAAAAGGAAAAGAGATGGTAAGAAATGTTTGTCTCACTTTTATTTCAGCGGGATATATGCCTTATTAAACCCTTATTTATTTTGTGTGGTTCATATAGTAACCATTTAATGTAGAATCATTAATCTCACTATCTTCAGTGAATTAAATATTTCATTTAATTTCTTGGGTAATAGTATTCAACTAATTACAATATGGTAAGGGTTTATTTCACAATCTCATCATTATTCTAGGTTTTTTATGTTTATGTATCCGATAGGGAATATTTATATTACATGTTTATGACTTCCATAAATGTTTTCAAATGGTTTCTAATATTATACTATAATTGGGTAAAATCATTTTTAATCATGTTTGGATTTTAAAAAATTCTTTAAAGGGAATCTTTATGTCCTTCTCAAATCAATTCTCATTTTCATTTATTTGAAAAAGTGAAAGGAATATTTGTTTTAACAAGTATGAATTGATCATAATTTCCAAACTTAATGACCAGCACAATTTTTTAAAGATATAATATTTTTTAAAATGGATATTTTCAATTAAATTTATTTTCAACATTTTTATGTATGAAAAGAGTGAAATTCAACATGAGAAATGATTTTTTTATCAAATATTTTTTAATAATTTTTTTATTAATCAAAAAAAATAATACTTTATTATAATTATGATACACTAGACATATTTTTTTATTAATTTCATACTTATTAAATTTTCGTTTGGGTTATGATCATTTTGACTATGGATACATTATTTTGATACCATTCTTGTATTTACATTTAATGGTATATATTTATATTTATTTATTAGAGAATATATTAATCATTCATGTGATAGTTTTAATATATGAATATCTATGTTGATTATGTTCCACACCAATTATGTGAGGAATACATTGCACGTATTATGTTATGGGAAATTCCCATTATATTCCCTCAATGTATGAGTAGTTCTCATGAGACAAACAAGAGTGGGTATTGGCCGAGCCATTAACCATCTATGTAGACTTCTTAGATGAGTCCTTGAGAGTGTTTTTTAGAAATTTGTAATTTTGAATTCCATCAATATGTGATTAGTTATTGATATTACAAGTTATTATTTTAGAAGTAGAATATCTAAGGTAAATTTTAATTTTCATGTGATTAGATATATGGAATTATTTAATCATCTTTCATTCCTACCATATTTTGTTCATGTTATTGATTAAATCATTTTTTCAGTTAATTAATTTACTAAAATCATTTATTAATAATTGTGATAGCTTACACTATATGTATACCCTTAGAGAGCTTCTGATCTCAACCTTTTAATATGTTTCACTTTTCCCTAGGATACAATGAAGTGTTTTGCGATTGATATAAAAGGTTACACAAAGAGGGAATAATGAAATGTTAAAATAAATTTTTTGTGTATTTTGTTCTTAAAATTTAATTAGAATTTAAAATATGCATTTATTTTAAAAAGTATATTAAATTATTCGGTCCTTTGGAATTTAATTGCTTATACCCATTACCACTGTAATAAAGTATCCCCCTACTTTGGGATACTGGGGTTAGGGTCTTTAAAATTGGTATCAAAGGATGATTAGTGTAAAACATGGGAACTAGATTCATGAAAACATACATTAAAGAATGTATCCCTCTTATTGTTTGTGGAATATTCCCAACAACCCAATCTTAGGATTTAGAGATTAGTTATACACAAATTCCCATTTTTGGTTGTGTGATTGACTAGTTACGAGATTATAAATTATTTTTTAAAATGTAATGATCTAATTAAGTGTATTAAATCCATTAGAAATTTATCTCATAAGAAGGAATGATAACCAACTCAATACACATAATCCAAACATTAATAATGATTGTTTCTTCGATGGGTTTATCCCAACATTTTAAATGGAATTAGTCTCCATAAAATTCACTACCTATAATGAAATAATATCATGTAATATTGAGATGGATAAAATAATTCTATAAATAATATGGTATTCTAGGGAATCACGAGAACAAGAGTACAACAATGAAAAATTTGGATAATGGAATGAATAGAAAGAAGTATTTTCCCACTTGTGATAATTATGGAACGAAACTCTCAAGAAATTTTGTAAAAGGAATGAATATTTTCTACTTGTGTAGAGAGAAAGGTCACAAAGCTCATGATTTAACTGAAAATAAATAAGACTTCTAATTAATCAACTATATAAATAAGGGAAAATATGAAAATAGAAGGTACCCAACATCAATTGAATATTGCTCAAATGAATAAAAGTTATCAAGTACGAGCATATTATGTTACTATAGTATAAGTGCAATAATTAATGTATTTGTGTTTTTGGATTGAATAATTATATTCCAAAGGTATTTGAAAAATTATTTTTTGGTTATAATAATCTTGAGATATATAAGGATTGTAATGCAGTACTTCTTATCTAAGGATCAATAATAATGCTTGTTTTATTAAGGATTAATTTTGATCTAGGTATTCATATATTTTTTATGTACGAATAAGAGATAACTTATATTCTATGGAAAAAAGGATGTTATGTTAATTTTGTAAATTTTTTTAACATTCTTATAAATATTTGGTCTTTGAATTTGGAAAGATATATTTTGGACAAGTTGTAAAATTAACTACATTTGTAAATGATTATATTAATCTTGGATATTGTTGTTTTTTGATAACATGTGATATAACTTTTCATATTAGTATAAATTTAAACTATAAATGAATGACATATCGATATTATGATTCATTAAATTGATTCCTGCATGAAAAATTAATCTTGAACATTAATTTACTTATATAAGAGATTAAGTGAAAATATATCCAATAATAAAAAAGGGAAGAGAATATTCAAATGAAATGGAAATAAATAATTTTATTTTATTTTATAATGTGCCTATATAAATAGTAAAACAATCCCTCATCTCTATGAAAATAATTTTTGAAGAAAATGTTATCTATTTTAATTTCCTAAAAAAAAATAAATAGTATTTTAACCCACCAAAAATTTAATATTATGTTATGGTTAAATTTATAATATCCATGTTCTCTATCACTCACCATCAGAACTTGGTAGTCATATTTTTATTCTATATTTTATATTCCGGATAATTCTCTCATATTCAATTGTTTAATGTTGTGGTGACCGTAAAATTTAAATTTCACTCTTTTTAGGATGATATTTTATTAATGCTATTTATGACGTGGGTTTCCACCAATGGAATGTTCAAATATAAACCATTTCTTTTCAAAGTATAATTTCAAATTGAGAGGAAATTATTTATTGAAGGGGGGATAATATAACATCCATATTTTTAAAATGAAATACTATGTTTCATAGAGTACATGATAGAAAATACTAAACTAAAATTAACGAAAAAATTTAATAATTTAAATGTTATCATTATGACCTATTCGTTAGAATGATAGGTATAAACAAGATTAACTGAATTATAAAATTCCTGTTAACACATGAATATTTATATTAATGATATATATATATATAATACATTCAATCTAATGTTTATCAATCATCATATGTGTTTTTAGATATTATATAAATACTAAATCCACTTTTATTCATAGAAAACTATAATTTTCTAAAGGGAACACTATCGGCTTTTGATGGAGAACAAATTTTAAAACCAAATTTTTAAAATTTTATTAATTTTTATGAAAATATATTCTTAAATTTTTTTGGGGTATTTTCGAAATATTCATAGGGTTAATTTTTTAGAGCTTTTTATTAAGTTTCAATTTTTTATAAATAGTGAGAAATACATAATTTAATTGAAAAAACATTCCATATGAATAATTTATGTTGTTAAATTATATATAAAATTGTATTTAATGTTAAATTAGATAAATTATATATAAATTAATCCAATTAATTTAATATTTAGTCATTTTTTATATTGATTTTGGATATAAATACATTTCGACCTTTTGAAAACTTTCTGTTTAAAAACCCGTTTTCACACATCATCTATGAGATTAATTTAGCCACTTATGTATTTTTAATTTTACAATATGGATTAAATATTTTTAATAACATTATATATAAATTTTAAACATTTCAAATTAATTTTTGTACAGTATTTATTGTAAACATAGTAATTTTTACTACCATGACTAAGGGTAAATCATATAGTTAATGGTAAAAATATTATTTTAACTATAACTAAATTACCCAAACACTTTACCCAAATTTATAGGTTGATTATTTTTCTTCCATAATATTTAAAGTGTTAGTTATGTGACAATTTATTTCCATTTTTATAATAATATAACCTTTATAATATTTTATTCAAAGAAAACTCAAACTTGTCATACTATTGTTTTTAACAAGTTAAATATTTTTTATATGGGTGAAAATATGTGATATATTAGACTATAAATATTATTCTGAGATATAAGTTATTTATTTTCATCATTTTAATTTATTTTTAAATTTTCAGGAGTAAATTATTACCTTAAAGGCTTGCACAATGACAATGTGATAATTGTTTAATTCATTAAAATATTGATTAAATGTTACTAAAATACAAAAATAATCATAGTTTGAGACAATTAATTTTATCCATGAATTTTATATATTCCCTCGATATGTTAGGGTTGTATTAATATATATATAAAAATATATCTTGTTGGAGTGGTATTTTTAAAAGTCAAGGTAATGAATAGTATCAAAATAGACATGGATGATATTTTGTAAATAAATAACATTTTATTAAATGATATAAAATCCATAAAAAACTATATTTGGATAACCAATTAGGATGAGGTTGAAAATGTCATAAATAACTCATTAATTTGTTTTTTGGAATTTTATTGTAATAATATTGAACTTCAATGATTAAAAATTTGTGGTGTCACGGTATGAGCTAAAAGTATTAAATAATGGTTAAAACTAAAAGGTAAAGGTAATAATGTGTGTGAAAACAGTCTAAAAAATATCATATGAAGAGGATTATACTCTTATCACCATAATATATAATTTTCATCGTATAAGGAAAATTTCTCACAGGAAATAATATATATATTATTTAAATCAAAGATAGTTACAAAATGTCACTCTCTTTCTGTTTAATATATTTTATGAATAGAAATAAGGGAAAATATCGATATGAAGAAAAATAAATGTATATATTTCACTTAATAATGATATTTTCAATTTAAATATTTAAATTAAATATTTATAAATTATATAATTACCTTGAATGCTTCTGTAATGCTAATACAAAATTTATTTAATTAAATGAAAAAATAAAATAATTGATATTAAAAAAATTAGATTTGATTTAATTATAATCAGTAAATGTTTGAAAATATTTTTCTATAACTAAAGGTTATATTAGAAATGTTTGAAAGAATTATATTCTAATTCCAGGTTTTTCTTTTTGTATTTAAATTCCAATGAAATGAATAATATTAAATTTGACAATAATGATTTTTCATGATTATATTTTTTTATTAAATTATTTTAAAATAATTAATATATTTAATGATAAAAAATTCGATAAAAACATGGTTTAAAATTTAAAATAATATGAATTATAGGAATTCTGGGATGTTTCTGGATCTATAATATCTATACTATATTTTAATAATTGGAGGATTTCAGAATGTTCCCCTCCCCTCAATTATAAAAGGGTACCTCCACCCTCACGTATTTACAAAACTTTTAGGCATATAGAATGAAGAAGTGTGAAACATTTTATTATAAAAATAATTATAGAATTTCTATAGGTTATTCTCCTTTAAAAATATCTATCCTAGATCATTTAAAAAGGTATTACAGGAAGTCCAATGAAAAAGAGGTGATCATCTTTATCGACTTATACAATTTTATTTGTTCTTCTACCTCATCGACATGTTATGTATTCATTATTAAGTAATAATTACATTTTAATATATTTTTTTAGATTGTATTATGATTTTTGAACAACAATATTCCACCCTCTATCCATCATATGAAAAATAAAATCATTGTTCGTACGTACATACCACATACAGTCTTAATGACGTGGTGTAATTGGTTTTCATAATTACTTTACTTAAATGGGAATAATGATGGAAATAATTGATATGTATAATAAATATAATATTATTTTGTTTACAAAATTTTTAATAAACTATAAAATATATTACACGTTCACCATTAAACGAATGATACTGTATCCCTTGTATTGATACGACATATTGTGTCCACAACGCGATGCGATTTATTTTCCATGATAAATATTAAATAATGATTATAAAAAATTATATAATTAATAAGTATGATATCTATTACCATGAAATAATTATTAATATTATGTACCTATATCCCAGACCCAAGAACTAGGACATGAAAGACAAAGCATGAGTAGGAAAGTGAAACAGTTAACACCCAAAACAAGGAATACAATGAAATATTATTAAAAATGGATGAAAAGACTATATAAGATCATCATATAAGATATCATAAATAAATAGATGATTCTTTTAAAAAATTATATAATGATTTAAACAATTATATAAGAGGTTAAGACACGTTCATCAAAATGAAAGTGTAATGTAAGTGATTCTCGTATCAGATTTATTTCTATGGGATATGTGCTTTATTAAACAAATATTTATTTTGTGCTATGTATATAATAACCATATAATATAAATTAATGAATATACATATAAACATGGTGTTTAATTATTCATTTTTTACCGGGAAAATGATTCAACTGATTAGAAAGTGTTAAGGTTTTATTTTATAATCTCATCATTATTCATGATTTTTTATGTTCATGTGTTTGGGGGGAAATATTTATCATCCATGTTTTTGTTTGAAAAATGATTTAAAATGGTATATAGTATTATAATATAATTCTGTAAAGTTATTTTTACCCATGTTTGACCTTCTACAATTTTTACATGAATATTTATGTCATTCTCAAAACAGTGCATGTTTGGATATTATTGAAAAAGTGAAAATAATAATTGTTTTTATGTGGATGACATGAACATAATTTTCATTCTTCCTGACTAGGAATATTATATTAATGATATTATCACTGTTAAAAAAATAGTGAAATTTATACTCAAAAAGTTTTGTGAATTCCTAATGAATTTCCAAGTAAAAAATGACATTTTCCTCAAAGAATATTTTAATGATATTTTTTATGCATAAATGAAATCATTAATTTTATGTAATTATAAAAAAATTGGAATATTTTTTATTTATATCATCCTGATTATATATTTTGATGGTTTATTATTAGTTTAACTGTGGTTATAAAATTTTGATAAAATTCTCATGTTTACGCTGAATGGTTTATGGTTATATTTATCAGTTCTAGAAAGTATTCACATTTTGAATGCATGTTTTTAAATTTAATTGTTTACGTTAATTATGTATAACTCATATAATTTTCAGAATTAATTATACATAGTAATTGATAAGAGGGGATACCTATATCCCCTAGATGCATCAGTAGTTCCCATGAGAAAAACTAGATCTGGTTTTGGCTGTGGCCATACCCATTTGTACAACATTTTGGGATGAGGCCTTAACAATATGTTTTAGACATATATAATTATGTGTTCCATCAGTGTGAGGTTATTTATTGATATTACACATGATTATTCAACAATAATAATATTCATGGTTAAGTCTCATTCTCAAGTGATTATTTATATGGAATTACTTGATCATCTTTTTTTCCTGCCATATTATCATCTTGTTTTTTTATTAAATGGAATGTGTTTCAGTTAATTACCTTTCAATAATTGTTAATGATAAGATATGATATCTTCTGATGTATTTATACATTTAAAAGAAATTAATCTCACACCTTTATTATATTAAACTTTTCATTGGATATGAGTAGGTGATCTATGATTGATATGAAGTGTTACACAAAGGGGGAATAATTTCATTGTAAAAGAAATAATTTGTGTATTTCATTTTTAAAATTTAATTTGAATTACGAATATATTTCTAGTCTAACATGGATACTAAAATATTTGGTCCTTTATGAAGAAATCACTTATACATAGTAGAAATGTAATAATGTAATCACCAGTTCTGATCTACTATGGTTTAATTCGTTATAAATAATCTCATCAACTATTGTATGTATGTATAACAATGCTTCTATATTTTCCTTGAAAACTCTACACTAGAATGCAAATTTATACCTTCAAAATCTATTACTTTAATAAGTACTAATTCAATGAGAGCACTTATTCCCATCTTCATTATATATATTTCATTTTCAACATTTAATTTGACTAAATTAATCTCAATCAGGCAATTATCTATCTAATAATACCAGAATTTATAGACCTATTTTAACCCATATAGGGAATTGATCAACACATAGACCTTTTGACCAAAATTGAAAAAGATAAGTACTTATGTTTCTCCATAATTATTATTATTCATGATCTTTATTGAATAAATTTGTTTTTATATCCATTTTATAAACAATATAGTGCATATGTTATATAATATAAAGTTAAATATTTATGACCTCTTGTATTAGTAAAAATATAAATGGTTCTCCAAACTCAACACCTTAAACTCAAGAGGATCTATTTTATAGTAATATGTACTATTTATCTTTAAATCACTCCTTTTACAATAATCATATTTCTTTAATACCCATTTGATTCTAATTATAGTATTTCCTTAAGATCTTGTATAACGATCCAGATTAGAATTATTTTCAATTGATTCAACTCCACATTCATATAATTATTCAACTCTTTATGATTTTTTTTATTAATTTAAAATTGATAATCCTATTAAAATAAATATATATTTATCTAATTTATATTATATTTTAGTCTATATAGGTTCTCTTAATCTTTAAATGATATTATGTAGCTTCAATATTCTTATAAATCCTATAATTCCACTGTTTTTCATTTTACACAACATGATCTTTAGCACTAGTACAATATATACCTTCATTCATATATTTTATCAACCCTTTATTCTCAAAATAATATTAGTATAACTATGGATAACAAATGAAATTAAATCCTCTTTTTTGTTCAATATCAATCTTCTTTTAGTCTATCTATGTACTCTCTATTCTTCAATAATATTTTTAGGTAAAAACGTTTTTCCCAAAAATTATTTAATAGAAATTAGATGTTAATATTAATTCATTAAACCTAAATATATTTTTTTGTTTAATCATTTCATTTTTTTACTAGAAAACATTATATCATAGTCCACATTTTAATTTCTAGATTTTTATCCCATTATCTTAGAGAATGTAATTCAACCACACTATGATTTCTATTTCTATATATTAACAACATCAAAACCCATACCCTGAGTTCATCATTAAATAATTTATCCTTACATAATTTCTGTACTATAGGGATCATGTATATAAATCACAAGGAGGTTAAATTATAGTGAATTATCAACAGAAATAATGTTGTGGTGGATAATAATAAAAAAATCAAGAAAATGAGATATAAAAATAAAACATAAAAAATGATAGGAAATCCCATCTATCAACCAACATAAACCAACTAAAAAACAACCATAAAAACATACTGATGAATAGGAAATACCATATCATAACAGGTTATATCTATAACAATTCCAACTTCATCAGATAGATATTCAACAAACAAGACACATTATTAAGTTTTTCCATACACGCCTTTCCAAAATTCCCAACTATACCCAAACTTACACATCAATAATAGAAAGAATTTACTATAAAAGAGAAAACTGTAACGTCCCGATTCCAAAATCCACCCATTGGCGCCCCCGACTCGGTTGGTCACATGGCCTTAAGCACATTTTCCCGAATGCCAGAGGTTGCCGACTAGCAGCGAGGGCCTTAGGTTTAATAATGGGGAAACTATGCCCTCATTGGTAGAGTTACACATCGGAAGATAAAAAAATATAAAATAGTGGAAGTAATAAACATCCAACAATAGAAAACAGCAGAAGACTGAGATAAAGAAAAAATTGGAGCATACACACACATATATATATAAATGATGCATGATAAATATATGTCTAGGAAAAATAGCCAAACAAATCAAAATGCTGATTACTGTACTAAATCAACGTACAATAGAAAAACAGATAAAGTCCTCAGCATCGCAATCCTCAGCTTGGTCCCATTCTCTCAAGCTCCAATGCAATCAAGTACCTGAAGTAGAAAGGTGCTTGTACTTAACTATACCTGCAGCAATATAATCTTTTTGGGCCCAAAAGTATGACCAAAACAGGGTGTGAGAATAAATCCCACTATGCAACCACCCAAATATCTGTGCCTAATAGTCAGTGAATATATGGAAGGTAATGTATTGAAAGAAGTAAACAATAAATTACTCAAAAGTAAACAATCCATAGTTTCAATATCAAGAAACAATTAACCAAACCTTTAGACACCAACAAGTCGCCCTCTAGGATGTGCCCACGACCTATCGCCTCTGGTCATACCTAGCAAGTACAAGCAACCCTCTGGGTAGCACACTCAGTCTAACCCCTCTAGTTCAAATTAAGAAATCATAAAGACTCTCTGAGGAAGATATCTCAGTCAATGCCCCTTATAGTCTAAGGTAGTCAAGGACTCTCTAAGGAAGCACGCACAGTCAATTCCCCTTATATCCCAATGGTGAAGAGACTCTCTGAGGAAGCTCACCCAATCAATTCTTCTTATAGCCCCAGGTCGTTCACAGACTCTCTGAGGAAGCTCACACAGTTAATTCCCCTAATTTCTGTAATGGTTCAAGGTAAATTCAAAGTATACAAGGACACTATGAAAAAGCTCACTCAGTCTATCCCCATCATAGTCTATAACGTCCAAATACTCTCTGAGGAAGCTAACTCGGTCTATCCCCTTATATTCTATAATTTCCAAAGACTCTCTGAGGAAGCTCACACAGTCTATCCCCTTATATTCAATAATGCTCAAAGACTCTCTGAGAAATCTCCCTCGGTCTATCCCCTTTTAGTCCACTACACCAAGTTCTCATGGCCCCGTGTAAGTCAACACATAGTAATACTATAAGGTTAATGTAAACCTATAGAACTACTTGGCTAAACAGTCTATAACATCTCAACATGTCAGCATACAAAACTCCATCCAATAATCACTAGGCATGGGAAAACATGTAATCCAGGAACAAACTATCGTAAATAGAACATGCATGGAAAAACATACAAAGCATGGAAATCAATTGTATTTACATCCAATTATCCTCTACACGAGCATACAAGAATGGCAGAAAAAACACAGGGGTAAGACGGTAAATGCAAAATACCCTTTTCATGGGTATTTTCGCAATGTCACATAATATACAAGACCTTAAACTGAAAGACACAAACCACCTACCTCTTCTGGTTTGGCAAAAACAACCACTTCTCCCAAAACCGCTCCAACTGGGTGGACGCCTCCTCGAAACCACCTCAAAAACCCTTCCCTAACATCAACAAGGTCAACCTTTAACACACAAAGGCAACACATCCCTTGATCTACATGAAACCCTAGTAGATCTAGGAATTTAAAAGTGGGAGAGAGAGATAACCCTAACCAAAACCTCAAACAACCAAAAGAGGGACTAACCCGAGGAGAACCACATTCGATTCTCCATGAATCCCCTTCAATTTGCCTCCAAACTGTGCCAAGGAGCTCCCCCATCCTCTAAAAATCGGAACTCCCACGTGAGCCATCAGTCGGAGGAGGAATTGTGGAGGAATGGAAAATCCCGAGTAGCCCGAGAAGTAAAAACCCAAAAATTAAGTGGCCGCACGGTTACCTTGCACAGTTTGGAAAACCGTGCACCAATCGTGCGGTTGCCACTGTCTTTACCAGGGACTTCACACCATTTCCCACACAGTTTGAAAAACCGTGCATTGCCCATTCGGAGCCCACTGTCTCATCCAGGGGCTTCACACGACTTGCCTGCATGATTTGACAAACCGTACACAGCCCGTGTGGAGCCCACTGTTAGGGGTGCACAGTTTCCTGGGATGGCCGCACAGTTTGTTTAAACCGTGCGCCATCTGTGTGCCCCTACACAACCTCCAAAAATATCCTATGTTTTCTAAAAGATGACCAGAAAAGGAAAACATACCTAAAAATAATGTCCACGTTCTTACAAACACCCCCCTTAAAGAAATTGCTCCCTGAATTTCCCTAGTGCGGCGTAGAAGAAGAAACCCAAAACAGCTTCGGCCAATATGATCGTACACCGACCTCCCTCTCCCATCTCTCGTCCTGTACTTGTCTGTGCTGCCATAACACCCATACCAGAGTAACAGACCGACCACAGAGAGCCTTCTTACTTCGATCAACAATCCGGATAGGATTCTCCTCGAACGATGAATCACATTCGAGCTCCACCTCCTCAGGTTGACAGATATGAGAAAGTTCTGAAAAGTAACGTCGAAGCTTTGAAACGTGGAAGACGTCGTTCATAGCCCGATAACTTTGTGTTAACTACAACTGATAGGGATACAAACCGACTATCTCCAACACCTCAAATAGCCCGACGTACCTTTGAAAAAGTTTACCCTTTCTCCTAATCCATATGTTCCCGAACCTTTGTGCGACATGTAGGAAAACCTAATCCCCGACCTTGAACTCCATAGGTCGTCTTCGCTGATCAGCATAAGAGTTTTGAAGAGACTGCGCAGTAGCCATACTCTTCCTGGTCAACCCAATCTGCTCCGTGGTCTCCTAGACAAGACGAGGTCCCAACATGGCTGCCTCTCCTTCCTCCTGCCAATAGAGGGGTGATTAGCATGTCATATCGTACAAAGCCTCATAATGATCCATCTGTATAGGTGCTTGAAAAATATTATTATAGTAAAATTCCATAAGAGGTATATGTTCTCCCAAGAACCTCAAAAGTCCAGAATGCATGCTCTGAGCTTATCCTCAAGAACCTGAATCGTATGCTCAGAATGGCCATCTGTCTAGGGATGGTATGTTGTAATCTAAAGTACCAGTGTACCCAAAGCCTTATAAAGCCCCTACCAGACTCATGAAGTAAAAAGATAACCACTGTCTGAAATAGTGGAGTGTGGAAATCCATGTAGACGTAAAATATCTCTGATGTACAACCATTCCAGATCATCACCACTGAAGGTCTCCATGATTGGCAAGAAGTGGGAAACCTTCGTAAGTCTGTCAATGACAACCCAAACTGCATCATTCCCTCGAGGCGACCTCGGCAAACTGATCATTAATTCCATCATGACATCGTTCCACTTCCACTCGGGAATGGATAACTGCTGCAAAAGCCCTCCTGGTCACTGGTGCTCCGCCCCCACTTGCTAACAGGTTGAACAACTAAATACAAAACCAACAACATCTCTCTTCATACATAGCCACCAATACTGATGGTGTAGATCACGATACTTCTTGGTGATTCCAGGATGAACAGCCCAGACTGTGGAGTGAATGTCCTGCATCAGCTCCTCACGTATATCTGCTGGAACCCATACACATCCCTGGAAATTCAAGATCTCATCCTCACCTACTATCCATCCAGGAAGAGGTTCCTCTCCTGAAACACTTTCCCACTGGACTAGGCCTTCTGAGTCTGATAGCTTCCTCATTCGAACTCGATCAAGAAGCATATAGGTAATAGCTCTAGAAGATAGAAAGGTCTGCCCATGTCTATTGTGGACCTCCAGATGCCTCTCAGAGAATAGTGCCATAAGCTGCCACTCACTTCTGGCCTCCTGAACCTCCTGTATCTGAGTTCTCCTGCTCAATGCCTCATCCACTGCACTGCCTTTCCCAAGTGTATATGCAAGCTCAATGTCAGAGGACTCAAGATAGTCGACCCACCTGTGTTGTCTTAGATACAGATCACGCTGAGTGAAGATGTATTTGATGCTCTTTTGCATAGTGAAAACCAAGAAATGAAATCCCAGAAGATAATGTCTCCAATAGCGAAAGGCATGAACAACAGCTGCTATCTCCAGATCGCGTGTCAAGTAATTCCTCGCATATGACCTCAACTATCGAGACCCATACACAATGACTCCATCTCCATACATCAGCACATCTCCCATCCTGATACCTAAAGCATCGCAGTAAACAGTATAGCTCTTTCCCATCTCTGTCAAGACTACTATCGGTGATGGCGTCAACCTCCCCTTCAGCTCTTGAAAGGCTGACTCACAAGAATCTGAACACAAGAACGTCACAAACTTCTTAGTTAGACCTGTCAGTGGTGCTACTAAGCATGAAAAGTCATCTATGAAGCATCTATAGTATCCGACCAGCCCTAGAAAACTCCATACCTCAAAGACATTTTTTGGATGCTCCCAAGAAACTACTGCCCTCACTTTCTCTGGGTGTACTGACACTCCTATCTCTGAGATAACATGACCAAATAATTTAATCTGATCCATCCAAAAGTGGAATTTCGAGAGCTTACCATATAACTGATGCTCTTTTAGTGTACTTAGAACCATCTCAAGATTGATAGCATGGTCGTGTTGAGCGTGAGAGTACACCAAGATGTTTTCCACAAAAACCACCATGAAGGAATCCAAGTATGGATGGACACTCGGTTCATCAGTGCCATGATGACTGCAGGCACGTTCGTGAGACTGAACGGTGTAACAGTATACTCGTATAGACCATACCTGCTCCTAAAAGCTGTGAGAGGTATATCAAATGGTCTAATGCACAACTGATTGTATCCATACCTCAAGTCGATCTTCGAGAACACCCGAGCTCCTCTAAGATGATCAAAGAGATAAGTAGTCCTTGGAAAGGGATATCGGTTCTTGACCATCAACTGGTTCAACTTCCGAAAATCCACACAAAGACTAAAAGTACTATCTGCCTTCTTCACAAACAGGACAGGCGAACCCCAAGGAGAAGTTCTGGTTTGGATGAAACCCTATGCCTGAAACTCCTCCAATTGCTTCTTGAGCTTTGGCAAATTAGGTGCGTCTATCCTATAAGGAGGAATATACACTGGTTCCACTCCTGGCACAAGCTCAATAGAGAAGTATACCTCACGCTTTGGAGGAAAACCTGGAAAGTCCTCTGGAATGAAATCTATGAAACGATCCACCACAAGAGGAAAGTATAACTATGAATTCCCCTGGTCATACAGATAAACACTAGAAATTTGGACTGTAACTGTTCCTAACCAATGATGCTTTGGTCCCGCTATTCTTTCCTGCATATCCCACTCGCCCTTGTGAAGAAATGATCCACCCTCTGGTGATATAAAACTCACCCTTCGGTGGTAGCAGTTAACGTCTTTCTAGAAGGGAATTAGCCAGTCCATTATGAGAATGAAATCATAACTGGTCATCTCCAGAACATAAAGATCCCAAAGGAAGTGACACCCACCAACCTCAAGAGGGCACTCCATGAACTGATGTACACTAGCCGTTCTAGTCCCCAATAGAGTGTCTAACATCAAGACATCAGAAGAAGAAAAGATACAGATCCCAAGGCTCTCCATGATAGCAACCAATATAAAGTTATGCGTAGCACCAGTATCAAAAAGAGATAAAGATAAAACTGAGGCTACTAGTATCGTACCTCGAACTGTAGAGGGGCAGGGATCATGATCTTGATGGGTCTGCTCCACTGCAAAAGTCTGGCCAGCTCCGCGGCCTTGTGACCCTACCTGACTAACCTGAGCAGACCCACCCTGATGTCGCTGTTAGCCAGGTGACTGACTGCCATGGTCGCGACCTCCAGCTTGGCCTGAATTACCAGAAGAACTCCAGTTCCAAGACTGGTGTGAAATTGGAGGGGCTTCTCCTATACAAGGAGTCATAGACAAACACATGTCACCAACTACAGGTGAGAAGATCTGATAGAAGCGCTGTAGATAGCCCATCTTACCTCAAGATCAACACTCCATCAGGTCTCTCTCGCACTGTGGCCGAGTATGCCCACTTCTTCTGCACTAGTAGAACACCACCTGGATACTAGAAGATTCATCTTGCCTACTCTGGTCTCCTTGAGAAATTTCCATACGATGCTTTCTTCTATCTGAAGAAGGAACAGTAACTCTGGATGTCGATCCACCCTAGCCTACTGCTCCAGAATCGCTCAGATTGCACTCGGTGATCAGTGCCTGGTTGATGATAGAGGATACCAAATTCAACCTGAAGATGTTCACCTGGGAACATATCTCCTACCCGAGACCATCCTTAAACTTCCTATCTAGGAACAAATCATCACCTGCTGGGATAGGCGTGAAACGCTGCAGCTCCGTGAAATGAGAGGACTAATCCATCACTGAAAGAGTACCATACCCTAAGTTCATGAACTCCTGGGATTTGTCAGCCCTCAGGGTCTCTGGGATGAAGTAATCAAAGAAAATATGCTGAAACTCCTCTCAATAAATATTCTGATGGCGTCCCACCTGAGAGACGACATCCCACGACCTCATGGCGGAGTCTCAGAGCATATAGGTCGCAAGTTTCACCCTCTTCTCTGGTGTTACCTCAAGATGCTTGAAGAGCGTCAGCGTGGAATCAAGCCACAATTATGGTGCCTGAGGTCCTCCTTACTCTGAGAAGCTGGGAGGTTGTTGTTGCTAGAAAACCCGCATCAAATCAGCCATTGATGGGGCAGGAGTCTTCACTCCCTGGAGGGTCTGTATCATCCTCAAAAAACCCTCTATAAACTGCGCATCAGCACCTGGGTTAGGTATAACTAGTGGTTCCAAGATTGGCACAGCAGGAGGATCTGCTGGAAGTCCCTGATCAGCCGTATCTAGTGTCTGATCACCACCTTGTGGCTGGCGTACAATCGGAGGACTTCTTGGTGGCATGACTCTGCAAGGTCATACGCACACCTTAGATCAGGATTAACAGTGACTGAAACCAAGGTGTACACAACATGAACTTAAGAAAGACTATTTCATCCAGAACATAAGAACACATGATGTGTAGCCAAAACTAAACTGCGTGCACTCTGGGTTTTTCCAAATAGTAAGCCTCAGAAACATCTCCGAAAACCAGAGAACACTGAAACGAACATTAAAAGATCCAAATTCCGATATGTGAGGGCCCATACTCCCCACGAATAAAGGTTTGGCATCTTACACAAGTTATAACAAGGAAAAAAAGAAATGATCCACCATATTATGGTCAATGAGGGCCCGTAACACCTCAAGAACCAATGTTTGGAGTCTATATAAGCACAACACTATACAAACAAGTTCCCTATCAAATAGTAGGAATTCCATCAAAGCATCTATCACAACAGCATGCATAATCTACACGTCTATCACAACAACATGAAATTGCTAATGCATCCTAGGTGGCATGGAAAGAATGCATGGCATGTGATTTCTATCAAATTACTATATGATGAATGAGATGGCAGAAACTCATCTCATCGGGTTGCGACAGAAATTGAACCACAATAAAAACAACGGTAATGACCCAAAGCATGTGAATCACCCAATAGTGAAATCAAATCAACTATAAAATTGAAAACCAATAAAATTGCATCAACGAGGTAGATTGGATTTTCCCAGTACATGGGTTAGCTACTCCTGGGCACAGCTTAATACCAAGTATCGATTCCTTCCAATCCTTGGCTAAGGGCTCCCAAAAGTAAAACAAGAGAAACTAATTCCTCTTATACCACTTTGTAACGTCCCAGTTCCTGAAGCCACCCAGAGGTGCCCCGTACCCGGTTGGTCACATGGCCTCAAGCGCTTTTCCCCAAATGCCAGAGGCTGCAGCCTAGAAGCGAGGGACTTGGGTGTAATAATGGGGAAACTATTACCTCATTGTAAGAGTAACACAAAGGAAGATAAACAAATATAAAAAAGTGGAAGCAGTAAACATCCAACAATAGAAAACAGCGAAAAACTGAGATAAAGAAACAACTGGAGCATATACACACACACACATATATATATATATAAATTATTCATGATAAATAAATGTATAGTAAAAACATCAAAACAAATCATAATGTTGAGTACAATACTAAATCAAAGTACAAAAGGAAAATAGATAATCTCCTCATCATCTCAAGCCTCATCTTGGTCCTATGCCTTCCAGCTCCAATGCAATCAAGAACCTGAAGGAGAAGGGTTCTTCCCCTTATATATACCTGCAGTAATATAATCTGTTTGGGCCCAAAATTATGACCCAAACAATGTGTGAGAATTAATCCTAGTATGCAACCACCCAAATATCTTTGCCTAACAGTTAGTAAATATACGGAAGGTAATGTACAGAAAGATGTAAATATAAAAGTACTCAACAGTAAACAATCCATAGTTTTAATATCAAGCAACAATTAACGAAACAGTTAGACACCAACAGGTAGCCCTCTGGGATGTTCCCTCAGCCTATCCCCTCTGGTCATACCTAGCAAGTACAAGCAACCCTCTGGGCAGCAAACTTAGTCTAACCCCTCTGGTTCACCTTAAGAATTCATAAAGACTCTCTGAGGAAGCACTCTTAGTCAATTCCCCTTATAGTCTAAGGTAGTCAAGGACTCTTTAAGGAAGCACACAAGATCAATTCACGTTATATCCCCAAAGTCAAGAGACTCTCTGAGGATTCTCACCCAGTCAATTCTTCTTATAGCCCCACGTCATTCACAGACTATCTGAGGAATCTCACATAGTCAATTCCCCTATAATCTGGAATGGTTCAAGGTAAATTCAAAGTAAAAACGACTCTTTGAATAAGCTCACTCGGTCTATCCCCATTATTGTCTATGACATCCAAATACTATATGTGGAAGCTCACTTGGTCTATCCCCTCAGAGTCTATAATGTACAAAGACTCTCTGAGGAAGCTCACATAGTATATCCCTTGATAGTATATAACCCTCAAAGACTCTCTGAGGAATCTCACTCGATGTATCCCTTTTAAGTCCACTACACCAGGTTCTCACGGCCCCATGTAAGTCAACGCATAGTAATGCTATAAGGCCATAATAAACCTATAGAACTACTTGGATAAATAGTCTACATCATCTCAACATGTCATAATACAACACTCCATCCTATAATCACTAGGCATGAGAAAATAGGCAATCCAGGATCAAACGGTCGTAAACAGAACATGCATAGAAAAACATCCAAAGCATGGTAATCAATTATATTTACATCCAATTATCCTCTACATGAGCATACAAGCATGGAAGAAAAAAAACACGTGTAAGACGGTAAACGAAAAATAACTCATTCATGGGTATTGTCGCAATTGCACATAATATTCAAGACCTTAAAATGAATGGCACAAACCACCTACCTCTTAGGGTTTGGCGAAAATGACCTCTTCTCCCAAACGCTCTCCAACCATGTGGACGCCTCCTCAAAACCACCTCAAAAACCCTTCCCTAACATCAATAAGGTCATACTTTAACACACAAAGGCAACACAACCCTAGACCTACATGCCACCCTTGTAGATCCAAGAATATAAGAGAGGGAGAGAGAGTTAACTCTAACCAAAACCTCAAAGAACCAAAAGAGGGACTTACCCGAGGAGAACTGCCTTAGATTCACCAAGAAACCCCTTCGATTATTCTCTAAACCATGCCAAGAATCTCCCCCAACCTCTGAAAATCGCAACTCCGCCGTGATCCAAGAGTAAGAGGAGGAATGGTGGAGGAATGGAAAATCCCGAGTGGCCAGGGACTTAAAAAACCAAAATTTAAGTGGTCGATCAGTTACCTCGCACGGTTTGGTAAACTGTGAGCCAACCATGTGGTTGTCACTGTCTTGTCTAAGGACTTTGCACAGCTTCCCACACAGTTTGAAAAACCGTGCACAGCCTGTGCGGAGCCCACTGTCTCACCAGGGGCTTCGCACGACTTGCCCATAGAGTTTGACAAACCGTGCACATCCCATCCAGAGCCCATTATCAATGGTGCATGGTTTCCTGGGCTGGCCACACTGTTTTTTTAAACCGTGCACCAACCATGTGCCCTTGCACAACCTCCAGAAATTTCGTCTTCTTTCTCATAAACAACAAGAAAAGGAAAACGTACCTAAAAATAATATCCGGGTTCTTACAAAAACATACATGGAAACAAAATAAAAGTGATTAATAATAAATTTAGGGGGAATGGTGGACATTAATCTGAGTCATACAAGCCTTTATCCAGCATGGATTGTCCCACACAACCAGAAAAATTTATCTCTTGAAAAAAAACTTTTTGTTACTATCATTGAATTAAATGATTCATTATAACCATTTTTCTTCAATAAGAAACCTATCCTTGTATAATATTCAATCATAAACATGATTCTAAAAATAATTCCATATTAAAACTATTTCTGGGAAGTAAAATAATCAAATTCTCTTGAATCTTTTATTTTTAATTCCATATTTACCATATATAGTTTTTTTTAAAAATCATGATAAAAAAAACCACGTTGAAAAACAATAATAATCAATGAATTGTTCCCCCTAATACACAACCTTATCTGTTAAAATAGAGGAAATAAACTGGAAGGAAAATGGGAATGATTTTTACTTATATAGATTTTTTTGATACATATTAATTTAAGGATTGATGATTATTCAAGGTGGGTAAAGTGACCACAAGATATATCTCAGGTTTTTGGTAGGTTGAGAGAAGATGAAATAATTTATGAATTTTTTTAGAGATTTCCAGATTTATACATGGATAGAAAACTCCGAATCGTGGTACCACTGGAATTAACACAACATGATTATCCAAAAAAATACAAAATCATGTTATATAAAGATTTCACTACAGTGAACTGTGTCCCAATTGACAAATGATATGAAACTAAAGCCCTAAATTACATAAATATTTCCTTTTTTAATCCCTTTTAATCTATCAATTTTTATTTAATAATGGTGATACAAGGGCCTGTATGGCTTTTCCATGATTTACCAATGACAAAAAAACCTAGGATCTGACCTCCAAGACTTCGTGTGGAAAACATAAACCTCACACCACTAATCGCAATATGAAGAACCTCCAAGGTCTATACCCTGTATATTTTTGTCATGATATATTCCTATACACCATGATATCAATAAGTAGCACTATCCCTTCGTACCTATTTCTAACAATGACATGATACCTTGTTCCATGCTATAATCTCTCAACCCTATGTAAAATTTTATCTCAAACCACACTCCATGTAAACTGTATTTCGCAAAAATATCCAAAACATAATGGAAGAGCTTTGTAAAAGATAATACCATTGAAAATTAATTCAACAAAATTGGTTTCATTTCTATAATATGTACATCCAATTTACTTATTGGGAAAATTGTGGTGTTTTTTTAAATTAATTTTTTTTTAAATAGTGAAATTTTATAAAATATTTTATGTTTTAAATAAAACGTAAGTAAATAATTTATTACATAATAAATGATATAAATAACCATTACCTCATCTTAAGATGAATCAATTTCAACATTTTTTCACAAAAATGTTTTCCATTGGTATATTGGAATAAAAATATAAACAAATGATCATTTTAATGAAAATCACCCTCTTTATCCTATTACAAATACTACCCATTTACCCATATATATTCATATTAATGTTTCATTTTCTTTCAGAATATAAATAAAAATCAATCCATAACTATCTTATTAATGCTTTAGAATCACTTATCAATTAAATAGAATAATTTAAGATGACATAAGGTGATGTCTTTTAGAGCCACATCAATGAGAGAAAGTATATCTTATATTTATTACACCTTTTATCTTCATTTAATTTTTTCTTACATGATGAAATTTTACTTAAAAATGACTATTATAACTAAATAGTAATTCATTGATAATATAATATGAAATATATTATCATGTAATTCATAAATTGTAATGTTTTAAACATTTATAACACACATCTCATCTATATCATGTTTAACTACCAATATGTGTGATGTTATAAATAATTTGGTACCTCCTTAGATAGATTGATACAAACTTAATTTTATAAATTAATATAATACATATGACATGATTAAGATTGTATAGCGTTAAATTGGATATTATATTAATGATATTAATAATAAATGATCATGTTATGTTTTGTCACACAAAATAAGAATATCATAACACCAATAATAATTTGATTCATATTGGGACTAACTATTGAAAGGTAATATTATTTTTTGATAGAAAAATATTTAATTTTTTACAATAAACTTATATAGACTATTACACTATTTTAAAACACCATTGACCACTAGCAACATACATAAATAGTGTTTGAGTACTTTAACCAATACACCATGTGTGGATGAGATGAGTAACAATAATGTAGTAAAGAAATGAAATATGATAATATATGGTATTTAGAACATAAAATTATCATTAGTAAGGATTTATAGAATTAAAATAATATTTGAAACTCATGTATTCATGTTAATAATGGATTTTATTTTCAATATGTGAATTGAGTTAAGGGAACAAAAAAACCACATATAATTATTTTTATTATGCTCAATATATTTCTCTTTATCTCCCTTTACATGACTGTTGTACACCTATTGTTATTCTAGGTTTTCATTAAATGTTTTCTCTATATATAGATATTTTATTTAAACTTATTATTTAGATATATACATGTTTTTAGAGTATCCTTACCAATCACTTTTTTATAGTCAGCTTTATAAAAGTGAATATTTAAATTTCTTATTAAAATTTAGAAATCATTATTTAATTGATTTAAAAAAAATTAATTATTTGATGTAAAATATTATATTCCAATTATTTTTTTGAATAAAAACCTATGCACTATTATACTAAAATTAGTATTCACCTATTTATTGAATCTTAGTTTTAGGAGATCAGTTAAATAATTTTTTTTTTACTATTTTTTATATTTTTCCCATAAATTGAGATATATTATTTTCAATTATATATCTTTTTTCAATTATAAATGTCTATAATTGCCTATGACATTTTTACATTGAGGTGTTTTTCAGATTGATCATCTTATTGTTCATTGATACATTATTATGTAACCTATTTTTTTCTCATGGATATTAATATACATATGATTTTTTCTTGATTTATTTCAACATGGAACACACATGAATGATAAATTAGTATGATATGGTATTGCCCAAAATAAAATTTTAGTCCAATTTATTTTTAATGCATTATCTTTCATGAGATTTTTATGAATTCTATGAAGTAGTTATAATTCCCTATAATGCTATACATGGGAAAGTTATGGTTAGACTCATTGATAATTTTATGATATCTTAGGTGGGATCCTTGTATTATATTTACAAATAAATGTCTAATGTTTTCGTCACATTCATGTGATTATCATTATCTCCATGTTCCTCTTCCATCATCTCTATTTATATAGGATATGATTTATGGTCTTCCAATATTATGATTATATGTTATAATAATTGATGATTGCCTTATCTCACTCTCTTGTTTTTCTAGGTTATTCACCAATTGTGTTTTATATAACACCATTTTACCATGAGGTGATAAAATTTTGATAATATCAATGAGTTTAAATGAAGATAGGAATAAAAAAAGTTACATTTAAATTATATATTGATTTATCATATTCTTAATCACCAAAGGAAATGTACATAAAGATTATTTTGGAATGTTCATGGATATATATTATAAATTTTTTAAAATATTATATGTATGAGATGGATTTTTCATAGTTTGTGTCCATGAAGTGTGTAATTTTTTTTGGGAATTACTTTATATAATTTAATGTCTCGACATGGGTTACCCATATTAGTGCTCTGAGTTGGTTCACCACATGACCTCAAGTACACCTCCCCATTTTCCAAAAGCTTCCAACAAGTAGTGAGGGCCTAATAAAATGTGGGAAGACTATATCCTCTTTACCAAATAAAAAATAGTTGAAATAAATATGAATGGTGACAAAGATACTATAATAACCAATAATCAACCAAAAAATAGTAGAATAAATCCAAAATATGGAGAATGACCATAAATGAAGAAAATAATTATATCATGACATATAATTGTAACGATTCAAGTGAAAACCCAAAATAAATACACACTACATCCTCCCAATAGAGTCCTAATTTCATATCATTTCCCTTATCCATGATCTACACAAAATCCCAAATCATCCATCTTGCATTTGGAACATTCCCTTATCTGATCTTACAATCATGAAGTCTACTTGGGTACCGATCATGAAGACTGATTACGGTGTGAGTACCACCCAACAGAACATCACCAACATCATTTAAAGAAATATCTAGTCTATAATAGTGTATGTTGTTGTATATATAATATATAAAAAATTCCATATATAGACATGCTTCACATTTAATATTTTGAAATCAACCATTGAGTCCCCTAGGTTCACAATTACACCCAAACAAATCATACCTACTTTAATCCTTGATGGATTTAATCTACACAAAATAGGTATATTATAATTCATTATTTCATGGGATTTAATTATTTATTTATTTACAATTTAATTTCACGAACCTTGGAGCATCGGTCTAAGTATTAATTCTGACACATGCAATGGGGGAGAAGTGAAGTATTCTGGAAATGCAGGGGAATTTGGAATATCTCTCCCCGACTCCCCACTAATTGATCAATCAAAAAAATAAAAAATTAAAATGCATTCAGTGGGGTTGTGGAGTAGCAGTCTAGCACAGCATGGGTATATGGATCATGATTCATTGGCCAACAACTCATTGGTAAATAATTCAAAAATATCGACAATCGTGGTTCCACATTCATAACATATTTATAATTAATTTTCTTCTTGGTGTACCATTTCATTTATCAAATTCCAAAATGGTCCTTCAATTATATCATAAGGAACAACATACACAACATAAATAATTTAACCATTAATCCATTTTTTATAATTTATTTTACAACTCATTAACCTGTCATGGTTAATACAATAACCCCTTTAAATACCACTATCAAACATGGATAATGGATTAAGGTCGATTATATAAAACCATTATTACACATTCCACATTTCATAAATATCATTCAATTATAACTTGGATGCACAAACATTTTCCATCAAGCCTGCCCAATTATGTCAAATATGTCAAATGAGATCTATGAAGGATTTCACAATTTCATGGGTTTTTTCTAACAATATTAATTTAAAATAAATTAACTAATTATGAAACAAAATTTAACACATAAAGAGAAATAATTATAATCAATACTATTTGAATTAGTAAATATACCACATAACCAAGGGTCATTGATGAATCCTCACTAGACCGTAGCCCACCAGTAAAATGAAAAATGGTCTAATTTAAAATGGCGGAGGAGTTATAGTATAAAAAATATGGATAAGGGTCCAAAGAAAAAAGATCCAACAATACCTATATATATACCATCAACAATGTTGGAAATAATCCTTCTAAAATGGGGGAGAATGTTAGGAAAGAGGTGAATGTAAACAAAAAAATATCACTTACTAAAGAGCCATCGATCCTTACACCAGATCATACATTCACAAATAATGGAATTCTAGGAGAGTAAGAGTCATATCTAGTTCCCCCAAGTGAAAAGGAAATCATTTTTGAGCGATCTAAGGTGATTAGAGACAGAAATCAGGGGTTGAATATTTTTTAATTAATAACTTTTTGATTTAATTAACACTGTGCATGGTTTCCTGGATGGTACACATTGATAGAAAAACTATGCACCCTAAAAGTGGTAACATACTATCTTGGGTGAATGGTTTCTACTAGCTGGTTGAATGGGTTGTCCATTATTGATCAAACTAAGAAACCCCCTATCTCTCTAGGTGTATTATTTTCTAAGAATGGGAACAAGGTTTGGGAAAACCTTATATCAATTGTGCACTACCGAAAAGCCTCAAAAACCTCAAAAAATCCCTCGAACACACCCAAGAAATGAATAAACCAAATTGTGATGATTATAAGAAAAATGTACATGATATAAATGGAATGTATTCTCTAGAAGTGTTATGATATTAAAATATCCACACCTAATAATAACTGATCCTCAAGTTGCACTCCCAATAACCACTATGCTTATGAGGTAAAAAGGAAGGGCACTAAGCCCCCATATCTGCATCCCTCTCTCAAGTTTCCTCTTGAATACATAATTATTTACACCAAACATGGAACAATAGAATTATATTTATCTACAAAAAATTCACACTAATATCCACAACATGAATCAGAATCTCCTTAAAGGATGCATCAACCTCAATTTAAAAATCATCAACATTGATCACATGAGAAGGGTTAGGGTAATACTGCTGAAGTTTTGACTCATGATAAAAATCACTCACAACACTATACCAATAAAGAAGAGACAATTTGTTTTCCACCTGTTCGATTCACTACAAAATCCAAAATATTCTAACAGAAGTAGGTTCCAAATTTCTGTATCTCAGAATCCTACGATGACCCAATTTTTGAGACACCAGAATAAATATATGATCACACACTATAAACTCTGGCTGTTGATGATGTTGATCAACATAAGATTTATGCCTACTTTGATTTATATCCATATGTTTCTAAGGAAACTAGACATACTCTGATCTATCCAATATGAGACTCAGTCCCAATAAATCTGTCTCACCTACCTCCATCCAACATAAAGGTGATCTACATGGCCTACCCTAAGGTTTATTATATGGTTCCATATGAATAGTATAATGATAACAATTGTTAAATCAAAAATTTGTGATATCTATGCACTTAACCTATGACCCAACAAAATATAGTATGCATGACCATAAAATTTCTTCCAACACCTTCATTGTACTGTCTAGTTGCTCGTCACTTTGTGGTTGTGATAAAACACTTAGAAACACCATCTAACCAAGGAAAATATGAGATAATTTCAAGAAGTGAAATGTAAATTAAGATTTAGGATCTGAAACTATACTTAATGAATCCCCATGAAAATAGACTATCCATTAAACATACATATTCCCCAACCGATCAACTATTAATGTTTCCCAGATTGGCAAGAAATGATCTACTTTCATCAACTAATTTAAAATCAACCATAACACATCATTCCTTTAAGGTATCCTTAGAAAAAACACCATGTATTCCATGAAATTATTTTACCATTTTTTTCCGGAATAGGAAATGATTGTAAAAAACCACCAGGTTGTTGATTAATTTCCTTTAGTTGAGGATAATTTTAGTATCACGTCATGAAACCTACAATCTATGATTTCGTGGTCATGCAACAATTCTATCAACATAGATCATAATAATTTTTTCTCAAACCATGATGCACATCCCACTTCAGGGAATGAAACTAACACATCTAGTTCTCACATATATATATGTAGTATCAACTACACATCCTTGAACGTAGATGATCATATCCTCATCAATGGTCCAATTAGAAGGTGACTACCCACCATTATGGATTCCCTCAAAGATAAATACAATGGATCCTCATACATAATCTCCATGATCCAGTTCATATGTGTAGACTCAACTGATAATGATTCAAGGGTTCTATTCTACCATCCTTCTAATGCCTCTAAATTCATCATATCAAATAAATCTATCATCTTATACTTAGGTCTAGACTTATAGCCTAACCGAGTTTTTTTCTTCCATATCAAATAACTAACAACACTATTTACTTTATTAGGGTTATATTATAGAACAAAATCAAATGAATGAATTTACTGAACCAATATTCGCTATTATAGTTTAAAATATCACAAAAAAAGATATACTTTAAGATTTTGTGATTAGTATACCCACAAAATATTTCACACAAAAGGCAATGCCTCCAAAAATTGAAGTCATAAACCACTATTGATGACTCATGAACATGTGTAGAGTAATTCCATTCATTTGGACTCAATTATCATGATCCATATGAATAAAACATCCAACGTTAATAGAGATCCAATTCTAAACCCAAATGATTTAGAAAACTAGGAATAAGCCTCACCCAGTTTATGTAGGATCAAATTATATGATGTCTTGAAATGATTATTCAACTACAAGAAATAATTTTCACATGATATAGGCCATTAAAACTTAATCACATACTTTGTAAATCCTGATATTAGTTTTTTCAAATGTAAAAATTCCACGGCCATCCTCCGTTAATGACGTGCCAAACTCAGATATATTCATATATCAATAAAATTATTTGGATAATCCTGATAAATAAATTTCTAGATTTATTTGGGTCCACTAACACCCCTTAATTAGATATAGTGTATCCCATGAAATCAACTCTATCTATCCATAATTGACACTTAGATAGGCTTGAATATATGCGATGGTATCTTAGTGTACTCAGGGCGATGTCAAAATATTAGGAAAGAACATCATGAGTCATGGAGTAATACATATGTGATTAAAAAAAACCAAAAATTGATCAAGGAATGGGTGAAATATTTGGTTCATCATGTCCTTAAACATAGACAGAGTATTAATCTTCCCGAATGACAGCACACAAAAATATTTAAGGCCATACATTCTTCTGAATGCAATTCAAGCTCTAACATATTATCTCACTCAAAAATGGTGACATAATGGCCTCAAATAAATCATAGAGAATACACAAGTTCCTATAAATTGGCCAAATATATCATTTATAAATGGAACATGATACCAGTTATTCAATATCATCAATTTAAACATTATATAATCAACACATAAAGAAATTTCCATGTTAGTATTATTAGAAAAAACCAAAGAACACCAAGGTGACATACTTTGATGGGTAAATCTATTAGCCATATAATATTTTTGTTGATACTTATTACCATTGGATTTTGTTAATTTTATTTGTTAAGGTGGAATAAAAAATTGTTCTACTACAGTAATTGGCTCAATTTTGAACTTGACAGCTCTCTCAGGTGGAATTCTTAATAAATAATTTGGAAACACGTCCTGAAATCTCTCCCCTATTGGTGGAAATACATCATGATTTACAACCTCATAATCCAACAATAGTTTTGAAACATGGGTTGGGAGATCCCCCAATTTTTGATAAACAAGACCACTATGGCATACCTGAATATTCCACTTTCATAGAAGTAAATGATTGTTAACCTTATGAGATTTACAAATTACTATCCTATTGTAATAATCATCTTAAGAATTATATGGTAACATCTAGTCAATAACCAAAATAAAATCAAACCCTAACATTTCATGTAGGTAGAGATGTCATAGGAAATGACACTCACCAACCATGAGTGAATAACACTTGTATAGCCTAATTTCGTTTGTCACTTCATCCAGCGGTGTGTCGATCATCATGACCCCACCCAAAAAAACTCCACCATCAGACAAACAACATACAGAAGTTGTAAAAATATAACTTAAAGAGAATATTCTATATCAAATAATGTTCTATAAATCATATAATCTACAAGAATATTACCTATGACTATCGGTGGTCCATCCTCACTATCCACCAGTGTAGGTTGAACTACATGAATTTGACATATTCCTCATCTCAGTTATCTAGTCTGGGTCCCATGTGGTTCACTACTCTACAAATATGGGTTCAACTTCCCTAATGTACCATATCCTCCCTTTAAATCAACAAGTCTAGAAGAATTAGAACTACTAGACTAGTATGTGGTTGTTGACCACCTTGTAATAATATTGTTTGGCCAAGATCCATCATCTCTACCCATGGAATGAGGGTTCATTAAATAATTATATAAGTGAAACATCCCACTTTAGACTGAAAACCACATAAGTGGTAATGGTCATAGGTTATTAATGTGATCCGACCTAGAGAACTAGTGTCTATACACTCGATTACCACTCATGGTATCTAATCCTTTTCATTAGAAACTATGTTTCTATATTCTCTTGTTGATATAATCATAACGATGCTTCCTACCCCCATAAGGCCTACCTCCCAGTTGTTAAGAGAAAACCAACTGTACTCCACTGGAATCCTCTATTAGGTTCCCCCAAGAAATGTGATCCTAATTCACCACATTAGAAAAAATATTTTAATTGATTATGTTAACTTAATACATAATATCACATTTAAGTCCATATTGAAAACATATTGTTATATTTTACTCATCCCCAACCAGTTAAATAATTATGTGCTATAAGTTAGTGAAACATCCGTCATTGTTCATCACTGACTTAGTCCCCGAGGTCAACCACATAATATCTACTGCCCTAACCATCCTTAACATATATGGGTAATATTGTTCTGTGATTTTATCATAGAAATTATTCAATACCATGGTTTAAAATTTCACATCCCAAAAAATAATATCTCCCCAATTATTATCTTGACCTCTTATGAACAAATAATACAACAAAAATATTTAATCAATAGGAGTCTCTAAATTGTTAGGAATTATTTGTATTAAATAAATCTTGAACTCAACTACTTCATGTAAACTCTCTCTAGTGGAAGTTGGAGGGTGATTTGACTCGAATTCCAAGGTCAGATCAGACATATTACACACAATTTTCCCTAGGTCCCTTTTCATGAACTACATAAAATATCATAGTCCTCACAAAACCATTATTACACTATTTAACCCATATCTATCGGGGCCCCTTTTCCCAATACTGGATTAACATTTCAAAAAAATCCTCATTTCTTCATATCAACAAAATCCACCAAGGGGGAATGTCTCTAAAATTCAAAACACACATCCTAGGAATCATAACACATTTTTACACATTTTAAAAATTGAGATTCATATAAAGACATAACATGTCATCCATAATATTCCACCACACTGTTAAAATATAGGTACTATCACTATCCTTGTCCATCCCAAACCTGTGCCATGGATATCACATGGTAAATTATTTTTACATCCTATGTTTCCCAATAGCCTCCTATTTTAACCATTTAATATTAAGACATTGATAATAATTTATAATTATCAATTACATATTATAACTATTCCATTTTAAGTTACATAAATGAGGGAAAATATTTTAATTCCTCTAAATAAACTCATTACATTATGTTCTATGCATTACTAATATGATGCTTGTCACACAAATCCTTGAGTACCAAGAATTATCCATGTATATTGAACTCTGGTGCCACACCAGACCACAATTAAAATCTTTGGAAACAGTGAAATCATACAACAAGCTCAACTTCCAATGTGAAATAACATTCCTCTGTACAAAAAAAACATCTACAACCAAAATCCCACCACGGGTGCTTGGGTTTCCCCCACACATGGGTTAGCTACTCCCCTGCACGAGCTTGTGACTTCGTTCGATATCATCATAGACTCGAGTATATCATTATCCAATAAGAAGGGAAATCAAAACAAAACATAACAATAATTTTATACCAACAATTAACATCCCAAATTTGGGTCCACATACCGGGTCCCAAGTCAGTTCACCACATGACCTCATGACTACCTCCCTATAAAACAGAGGTTTTTGGCTAGTATCAAGGGTCTAATATAATGTGGGGAGATTATACTGACATTATAACCGTATCACAATAGTGGAAATAAATTTTCAAGATAACAAAGATTCTAAAATAATCAATAATCATGGAAACTTGACATGAGTAAATTCAACGAAGGGGAATGACCATAAACCAAAGAAGTAAATATGACATTCCATACAAGTCTCAACTGTTAAATGAAGACCCAAAATAAAGACACATTGAAAACTCCCAAGTGGTTCCTTATGTCATATCAATTTCAATGATCCATGCATCACCCCGAATCCCAACAAATCTATCTAACATATAGATCTTTCCATTATCCTATCTTGAAAACGCAAAGTCTATTTGATTACTGATCATGAAACCCATATTTTGTGCGATTACAACGTAGAAGGACATTAGAAACAACATCCTATGTAATATCTTCCATATAAAAATGTTTCTAGATTTATAAATAAAAAATATCAAATGAAAATATTGAATCAACTTCATATTTAATAGTCTTTAATCAACCACATAGGCCCCGAGGTTCATAGTTACACCCAAACCAACCATACCTCCTTTTCCCTATGCTGGGTCTAATACATAGATCATAGGGATACCAAAATTCATTCTTTCATAGAGTTTAATTATTCATTTGATTCCAATTTCATTTGTAGTTCCTTGGATCATCAGCTCAAGTAAAAATTCACATACAAGAAATGGGGGCCAAGAGAAGGAGTTTGGAAACCCAATGGCATTTAGAGAAGAATTCACTAACCCACAAATCATTTATCTATCTCATAAATAATAAATTTTGACTCATACAATGGGGGCCTAGATAAGTTTTCTGGTTCCCCATGGGAATTTCCAGTAGTAGTACCTGATACACAACTCATTGATAAATCATTAATAGATGTCACATTTCCTGATTCCACATTCAAGAATAATTTCTCAAAAACATTCATTATGGTGTGATAATTCATTTATGAAAAATGGATAGAGTCATTCTATTTTTTATCAAGGAACACGATAGACAATTTACCCATAAATCAATTTTTTAATAATTTATTTCAAAACTAATTTACTATTCAATGTTAATCAATTCAACATTTAAATACCTTCATTAAACATGAATAGTGTATGAATTTGTGTTACATATACCCATTATCCCCATTTTCACATTTAATAGTTATCATTAATGGAAAATGGGAACACCCCATGGGTTTCCATCACACCTATACCATCATCTCCAATGGGTCCAATAAGATCTATGGAGAGTCTAAAAATACCGTGGGTTAATGCTCACCTTTTTAATTTAAAATACATTTCTCATTATGGTTACATAGTGTCATAATTAAATACACCAAATTATAACCGTGACTATGGGAATTATCAATTAGAACACCAATATCGAGATGGTTGAGGAACACTATATAAACTATATCCCTCAATTCAATGTAGTGCAGTCAAATATATAATTGAGGAGGATGTGTAGGATAAAAAACAAGGATCAAGGTCCAAAAAAGCAAGATCCAATAAATCATGGATCTATAAAATTAACATTGGTGGAAATCACCACTTCCAGTGGGAGAGAAAGACATGATAGAGAGGAATATAATAAAAAAGTGTTACTTAGTAAGGATGTTTAGATCCTTCCTATGGATCATTTATTTTCAATGAATGGTGTTTTAGGAGGCTTGAAATCATCTAGAGAGAAACCAAGATAAAATGATGTCATGTTAGGTCAATCCAGAGAGATTAGTGATATAAACAGGGGATTTAGGAATGTTTTATAAAAAAATCAGGGGTTTAGTTAACTATGAACATAGTCTCCTCTATAGGCCTCATGATTAGTGAAAATGTGAACCCAAAATAAATTTCATTTATTATAGTAAATGGTTGGAAAGAAGTGGAAACATGTATATAACCAATGCATTGGGTAATGTGATATACACCCAATTGATATTCCCAATATATCAATATCATGATTTTATAAAATCATAAAGTAACATGATTGACAATCAAAATTCATTAATAATAACATGAACTACAAAAATTAACCTATTCTCTTAATTGAGAAAATGTTTTTTTGATTCATTAATATTTCAATGATTGAAAAATATTTTTGGATCATCTGATCCTTTTGTCCTGGAATAATAGATAAATTATAATTATAAGATTTTATCTATCCTCTAATGGTTAGAGAAATAGAATTATTTATTGTTCGTTTGTATCTTAAATGGGGAAGTAGATTAGTTATGGATACTAATCATAAATAATAATCCCATGGAAGACACTAAATCATTAGAGTGAGAATAATTCATGAAAATATTATTCAATGAATATTTTTCAGTCACTATCTATAGAAAAATGCTGTGGTAATTAATTTTTATTATGAAACTAGATGATGAATAAATTAGATTTTATGAAGAAAACATCTCATTGATTTAAGAATACACCTTGATGTTTTCCAATGACCATGGATGAAATGATAAATTATTATTAGTAGGATTAAAACCCCATATTTGATTTTTTTTAAATTTTACACTCTTATAGATATGAATAAATAGTTGAATAATCCATTAATTTGAAGAATTAGATTCGATAATATCAGTTTTCTCATGGGGATAAAGTTAAATAAATAAGTATAGAGTTTTAATTTTGAGTTTTAGATTATAAATCTATAGAATATAAAAATATTAAACTTCAAAAAGGTCAACAAATTTATAAGAAGAACCATGGAAGCATCCTTAATTGAAGATGGATTTTATTTAATTTTGGTATAGATGTAAATCAAGATGGATATTATCGAAAGGATACAAGTATACAATTAATTATATAGAGGAAAATAAGGTTATTCTCAGCCATACACAAAACTTACAGTGTCACTACATCAAGAAATATATAAATTATAGATTTAATTTCACTAAATTTAGATTAATAGTGGATAATAGATAAGCACAACCATGAAATAAAACGAAAAAGTAATATCATATTATATAACATTGGGTGGGGGTAGATTATGAAAATTATGTGGTAATAGGTATACCAGAAATTCATTAATGAATAGTGAATGTTCTATTTGATTCTGGGTACACACATGTCTTCATATCAAGAAATATCTCTATAAATATTTTAAGGCCACCTCAATACATTTTCAGTGATTTAATTTTGGGACAAAAAATGATAAAATCATTCCAAATTAAATATATCAATCTCATAAAGTTAAATTTATTGGGTTCAGTTGACTAGATTTTTTTATACTACTTTTGTAAAATTTTATGCTATGGTGTGGATGGATTAACTATCTTTAAATAAAGATGATAGTTTGTGAAACCATGTGGAAATAAATTTCAACATCCCAAACAATCCTCTAAATCTATTTTTGTGAAAGGATAATTTTGAAAATATTTTGGAAACTATTTATCAATAATATTTTTTTTCTTCTGAACATACATATATATCCCAAATGATTAAGATAAATTAGAAGATAATTCTTTAAGGTGTGCATTTTGTGAGGGAATATGATAATTTATTTCTTTTAGACTTTATTAGTTCCCGCCTTATTGATATGATTATTTTCAATTGAACATATAGTTAGGACATGTTTTAATATCCAATAATACCTATAGAATAGCCCTCATAAAACTAAAATATTTGAAGATGAAATTATCTAAAACCACAGAAATTGATTTATTTATCCATTCTAATTCTCCATAGGGTTACACTATTCTCCTTATCTAGAGGAAGAACACTTCAATGTGTATATGCATTGATGTCAAGATCTTAATAAAATAATTTTATAGATATGCATCCTCTACCATAAATTGATGACTAGTTTGACAAAATATATGGGGATTAATACTACTCTAAGTTGGAACTTTGATCCTGATATTATAAAATAATGGTGAAGAAGTATAACATCACAACTTAATTTTTTTGACAATGGAAAATGATATATTAATCATGAAAATCAGCAGTTACAATCTCATGAAACCAAGAAGGGAAATGGTCATGCCAGAGGTGCTGCACGACGGAAGATCTAACAGATTCCAGGTGATGGGCTGCTTCATTTCCATCCCTTTTGATGAAAGAAAAGGTGCATGTTGTGAATCTTTGACCGAGGGACTGTATTTTCCGGATTATGAGTCCAAAATATTGGAGGCCCCCCTCATTATTCCTGATAGTGTTGATGATGGTGAGGCAATCTGATTCAATGTGTATTGTTTCCCATTCAATATATTTTGAAAATTCTTTAATAATCCTTATTGGATTAATGGAATAATGTCTCTAGCTACTACCTTGACACATCTATTGTTGTATTTATAAATGCTATTATCATATACTTTATAATAAAGAATTAACATATGGATAGCTCTTGTACAATGGTAATGACATTGTGAAAGGTGATGTTTTTCCCATATAAAAAATCTAATTTTTAGGTGTATAATTTGACAATATTGGGGTATGGAATTTATATAATGTGAATATCTATTGATACTAAAAAATTAATGGAAATAAGGGATTATACTAGACCAATATCTATAATAGATATTAGTATTTTTTTCATATTTGGTTGGTATGGTAGATGAATTTCGAGAAACTTATCACTTTTGTTGAACCCATTATCTATGATAACATTGAAAGATTTAACATTTTTAAATCTAAGTTACTTTAAAGGGTTATTCTAGTATTAAACTAATAATATAACCACTACACATATACCCATACCACCTTCATATTCTATAGGATTTGTGACATCTAGTGATACATTAATGAATAGATTAGTCTGTGTACTTAAGTATAGTTATAAAGTGGTAGTTTATTTCTCAATACTTTGAAGGGACATGAAAAATTTCCCAATAAATGATCTAGAGTTTTCTATTGAAATTTTCAAACTAATTATTTTGATGCTTTATATATATGGAGGACATGAGAAAAATATACTGATCGTAAAATTATTAAATTTATTTTCACATAGACAGAGATCAACATGGACAATCATAGGTTGTTTGAGATGACACAATAATATGAATTATCAATAAATTTACATCATGGGATGGTGAATAATGTGGTAGATTATCCAAGTATAAATGATCCTATAAACCTATACCCGAAGATAGTCGAGTAGGATCTGGTATTTTTTTTTCATTAAAAGTATGTTAAAGGGAATATTATGGTATGAAAATAATACCATCTTGCCGAATTTATTTCTAAACTATCTATCATAGATAATATTAAGTAAGATCAATGAGTTGATATGAAAATAAGAAAGAAATATGATGTAACAATGTTGGAGAAATTAACATATTTGAAAATTGATGAAAATGGAATTGTATGATTTTATACATGACTATACCTACCATAAGATCCCGAGGTAAAAAAGAGATATTATATGACACTCATAGCTCCAAATTCTATTTCCACCTTAGAATCACATATATATACATAGTCATCTAAGCATATTTTTATGGGATATTTAAATATATATATTGTTGAATATACAAAAATGTGCTCGGTATTCTTGCATATAAAAGAATAATCCCAAAAATCCAAGGGGATTTAACAAAAATTACCCATATGAAGAAGAATATATGAAAATATTAGCATGGATTTTTTCATTGTTCTAGCAATGAAATACAATGTAAATAATTTAATATGGCTTGTGGTGGATTTTCTTATGAACACTATTAACATTATCTTAATTTAAGAATACTTATCATTCGATCAACGTGTGACGACATATATCACATAAGTAGTCATGAAACAGGGAACACAACTATTGAATCATTATAATTGAGGTTTAATTTTCAGCTATATGTTCAAAAAGTGTATCAAACCTCTCCTAGAAATAGAATTTAAAATTTTTATGAACCATAATCACTAGATAAACTGAAAATTCAAAAGTATCATTCATTGTTTAGATGAATTTGTTAGAGAACATTCTTTCAAATTTTGTGGTTTCTAAGATTAACACAATCCTATAATTGAGTAATAAAGAAACAATAATTTTAACTCAAATAATTTATATACATACATTTGATTCCCTCCATGTTAATAAATGAACCATAAATCCCATGGATGAATTAGAAGATAAGAAGCTACTGGGGATAGAGTTGTTTGATTAAATGATAGTGAACAAAATCTTCATTTAACAACACATCAATCCACAAATAGTTAAAAAATATAAATAATGAAAATCGTTAGTGATACCCAAAGTTTTTGGTTTGAAATAATGTGTTCCTTGAAATATTTCAATGGAAAATAGTCATAATTTTGAGAAACATGGGTATGATATCTCTCAAATATGTTGGGCCACTTTTTATTTTTGATCGTTTTGTATCTATGGAATATATACCTTAAATCCAACCAAGCATGTCTCAAGTGAATTAGGTGTTACATGTATCCCCATTGTAGAATTACATATATGATCCAACTTATGTACTAAATCCATAGTTTGAACATGATCTCTTTTATGAGGAGCCACCAGTGAAGATCATGGATTATAGAGATAATTTCATAAGAAACACAAAATATGACATCGCTAACCTAATGGAGGGAATGGATAAAAATAAAGAGTCAACATGGGAAACTAAATAAGAAATTATATGTAAAGACATGTATTTCCCTGGATTTTTTTTAATTCATGGAAATTTTACAGGTCTAAACTTTTTGACAATGCTTGATTCCGAGGCCCGGTGTGCCCAGAATCAATTTCTGAAGTTTTGTTTGGGTACGTTCAGTAAACGTACGAGTGGGATTTTATATCTTTTGAATCGGTGCTCGGAACTGAAATCCGAGGGCATCAATGAACTTGCATTGTCAGGGATTTCTTAGTGAGACCTTCACCGCTGTTGGGTTTTAATGAGAATTGAAGATTGTTTTTTGGGGTTTTTAAATATAATAAAATAAAAATAAGACTAATTTTTTTTTATTTTATGGTGGATAAAACCTCCAAGAAGAGGATAGTGGTGGGGTACACCCACACATAACCTCACTTGGGAAGATTTTATTTAGTGGGGCCCACACGAGTTTCTTAAGTCTTCTAACTCCCCATTAATTTTGGAACTCCTCTAACACCCCATTTATGTGGGATAAACTCTCCACCTTCCCCCATTACTTTAATGTTCCAACTCTCTCACAATTAATTAATTAAACCCTTCCAATTAAATAATTATCCCCTTTTGATTTTTTTTGAATTCAAGCCAATGATAAAATAATAGAAAAAACTATTATTTCATTTGGTTGGAAATTATTTTGGGTGGGACTTGAGAGAGAACTTCCTCCTCTCAACGAAGAATGTGAAGAACACTCCTTCCACCAAAGAATGATGAGCACCATCTTCTCCCTCTTCAATCAGAGCAAGTAGAGGAAACACCGCTGCCCACGAAGAACACCACCGACGTCATCATGACTCGTCTTCCCTGAATCCTTCCTCCTCGACTTCTTCATCTTCTACCCAATGACAACGGAATGACATCCGGATCCCAAGACTTTGTCAACGAGTGGTAATTGAGGTAGAAGGATTGAATTTATTTTTACTCTTTCTTCATCATACAAATTTTTTGGTTTGAGAACTGAATGATATCACTGTGATGAGGTGGGTTTGGATCACACAAACATGGGCAGACCCTCCCCTTTTGTTTTTTCTTGTTTGTTGACGACAGAGGCGGTACACGCGGAGACCGGCAACGAACCAGCCGTGAAGAAGCCGGCGGCGCAAGGCCGCTGGGTCACCACAACGACGTGGCACCGTTGTGCCTTGCAAAGAACTGAGTCATGGCCAGGCGAGCCGTGGTAGTCCCGGAAGGGCGTGGGGCCCTCACACTACACCGAAAAGAAGGGCGATAGCAAGGAGGGCCACGACGGTCGGACAAGGAGCGCGGCACCATTGTGTTGCGTGGAGACCGACAAGAGGCTGTGGACAGACCGGGACGTTGTAGAGGGGCACGGTGCCATCACGCCGCGCTGTGGTGTGGAGAGGTAGGCCACTCGGTATAGACGGGAGGTGTGGGATCCCATTGGGTCCCACGTGAGCTTGACCGACACAACCCAGCGCCGGTTCGGGTGCCATAAGGCACACGGTTCCCCCCTGGCCGTGGCTAAGGCGGACCCCCGATGGGCTGCCGAGTCGCCTGGCCGACCGGGTCGCTAGTCCAATTGGGGGCCAGCCAATCGGGCCGCCAGGCCACCCTCGGGCTGGGCCGCGCCTTCGGACCTGGCCTCCCCCATGGTTCGGGATTCCCCATTGGAACGGGTCGGGCCGGGCCGGTGCGACTGGGTCAGACCGGACTCGGACCCGCTATGTCCCAGTTACACATTTTCGCCCGTATCACGGGCCACGTGTGTCCGATCAAAAAACAGTCTGCGAAAATGAAATGATTAGAGAGAGATGGTTCATTTGGCATACCCCACATTAGGTTTGGACTCAATTGGGGTATTGTCGGGTTGGTTTGAACCTAAAATCCAACCGGGCCCCTGGAACAAAAATGCCAATAACTCATAGATCAGGCGTCCGATTGATCCACCATCTGTTGCGTTGAGACCCCTATGATGTATAGGTCCTTTGAGAAACTTCCACGTGAGACTTTATGACACTTGGAGTATCGACCAATAGCTCGTGGAGAGGATCCTCTAGGAGAAGAGCAGGTAGAGTGAACATACCTAGTAGCTGACAGACCTGATGACTGCTTGACTGATTCGACTCGGAGTGATTCGACTAGCCCAGTGGAGAGAGCCCGGTATTTGGCAGCAGACCCATGGTGGACAGAGCACCTGGTAGTTGGCAGCAGACCCGCGGTACTCGATTGGAGGAGTAACTCTGTAGGCTATTAGGGGGAACCCCCAGTAGTTCGCAGTAGACCCGTACTACTCGACAGGAGGAGTACCTCAGTAATCCAATGTTAGTGAGAAGTGACTCGGTGTCCCAACATGCCCAATGTAATGGACAGAGGAAGAGTTCTTCAGTAGCCGTGGTTTTGATAATAAAAATCCTTCTTTGAGATTAGTCAATGACCTCTCTGTTTTCCTCATGATTGAGATGGGTTACTTGATAACTTAGGTATATGTATGGACTTATACCTAAGTAATGGTTATCCCTTGATTTCATACTTTGTGGTTTATAATTGTTTGATTTTGTGAGACCTTGAGGGTCTCGGGGTCCCTAGTAAGTATCGTTATACTCACCCCTATACAGGCTTTGATCGTACCTCATTGTGTTGGATGCAGACGATGGACAACGCTGACAGAGGCCGAGAGCACCAGGAATGGACGGTACTGAGAGGGGGACCATACAAAGTTTCGGTACACTATGGAGTCTAAAAGACATGGAGTGATGTGGAGGCCATCTATATCTACCATTCAGTTAGGAACCCCGGAGGATGATCCAAGAGCTGCTTTCACCTTTCAGTTGTTTGTCCCTTTTTCAGTTGTACTTCCTTTCAATGGTATCTTTACAGTTGGGATTGTATTCTGGCCCCTTTCACTTTCAGTACACTTGTTATACAACTTTTACATAGTGTTTGCTTCTTCTTGTACTATGTTTGTGTGTTTTTATGATTTATAATGGAAATGCCCTCACAGTTTTAGGGAATCACGCATTTGGTGCTGGTCACCAGCCCCTGGCCTATGGAAGGTGGGCTTGGGATAGTAATGATACGGGCTCCAGGGGATGGGTTATGAAAAATTGGTATCAAAAGAGTCGGTTCTACCACAAGAACAAAGGACTCTGATATTTATTTTCTGTGAAGCAATAGTGTTAAGGGTACTGAGTGTGGTTTTCAGTTCAGGGAGTCCAGTGTTGGTGCGACAGCTGATGTATCCATACACCAGGACCTTGACTACTGATTTCTGACTTATTACACGAAATCACTGATTGTGTGTGTGTTTTAAATTTTTTTTAAGTCAGATCAAACTAGGTGAGGTCACCTGGTATAGTATTTTGATAGTGTCTCATCAATTTCTTTCTGGATGCCTCCCCGTAGATGACCAGCAAGAGCCCCGAGAGTTGTATGTAATGACAGCCCACCGAGCGATGAGGCCTCACAACATGGCTCTCTTCTAGTTGAGTAACTATCGGATGCACCGGCGGTACTACAATCCATTGGGCCACCGATGCCACCAGCCCCAGTAGTAGAGAGTTCACGCCAATTGAGCACACTGCACGAGTTACAGCGTAGGATTCCACCCAGGTTCAGGGGAGAGACGGACCTGCAGGCAGTTGAGGATTGGCTGTAGGCTGTGGTGAGAGTCTTCAGACTGATATGGACACCAACCGACTTCATGGAAATCCTTGCTACCAGCCTCCTTCAGGAAGTAGTAGTCAGATGATAGAGATAGATGCTCTAGATGCATGATGAGGAGACACTTCTATGGGTAGACATCGAGGGCCTATTCCAGGCGGAGTTTGTACCAGCCACCCTTCGAGCGGTGCAGATACAGGAGATACTTCATTTGTAGTGGGGCTGTATGAGTGTAGCTCAGTACTCAGTGAGATTCACTAAACTCTCGCGCTACTCCGCAGATATGGTACATGACCCATTCATCAGGTCCTAGACCTTTGAGCAGGGACTCAGGCGAGAGATTAGATCTTTAGTTATATACCACAACATCCTGATGTAGACGGGGGTGTTGGATCGAGCACTCATAGTGGAGAGTTTTCTTGCTGAGCTGTATCCAACAGCGAGACCCACCACTAGCCGACATGCAATGAGGTCATCTGAATATGGAAGTAGATAGATGACGCAGAAGTCCATGTGGACTAGACCTACAGGTGGTCGACGACATGACTTAGGATCGGTTGTGTGGGGCACCCAGAGTGGAGACAGATCCAGTCATGCCAGGAGCGGACGGTGTTACTCATGCGGTGGGCTTGGTCACCTGAATCGTGACGATCCGACCCACCAATCAGATGATCAGAAGATAGTTGAGGGACCCCCCAGGCATAGTCAGAGGTTCGATCGAGGCGGTCCACAGGGCACAGGAAGACGTGGCAGAGGAGTTGGTCGAGTAGCTAGTGGTGGATGACATATCGAGGTGTTTGAACGGCCACCACCAAGTGGTCCACCCCTGACTGTAAGGAGTGGGTGGACAGAGGAGAGCTATGCTTTAGGCAACTGAATCATATGACCATGGAGCTCTAAAGATGATTCTAGGTATGATCTATGTCTACTCCACCATATCTAGAGTTCTTATAGACACAGGTGACAGTCACCCTTTTATTCCCACTTCCCTTGTTTGGAGCTCGGAGATTTTGACGGAGTCTTTGGCTCGATCATTATTTCTAGAGACTCTTACAAGAGCAGACTCGACAATTATGCCCTGATGTCAGCAGTGTGAGCTTACTCTAAGAGGAGTGATCTTCGGCTGAGATCTCCTCGTAGCAGCGTCGAGGCCTTATGACATCATCTTTGGTATGAACTGGATATCTATAGTCTATGCTCAGATCTACTATATTTGGCACAAAGTTTGGTGTATCCACACAGATGGAACCAGGTTCACCTTCTCCGACGAGAAAAGAACCATTGAAGTGCATGATGGACTTACTCGGAGGAGGGTGAAACCGATCATTCACTAGTTGGCATGCCTTACATTCGGAGCAGTTGATGTGGAGAGTCTGACTTATCCTGTAGTAGTGGACCATTACATTGATGTTTTACCTGACATTGTCCCAAGACAACCTCTTCGCATGGAGGTGGACTTCTACATTGAACTTTACCCCAGGACGACACCGATATCTAGTCCAGAATATTGGATGGCTCCCGTTGAGCATTGCGAGATGAGGGAAGAGTTGGAGGAATTGCTGGGGAAGGGATTCATCCAGAAAAGTGTTTCTCCCTGGGTAACCCCAATTCCATTCACCAAGAAGGTGGACAAAAAAATGAGGCTCTGTGTCGACTACCATCGCCTGAAACAGGGGATCGTGAAGAACATGTGCCCCTTCCCGAGGATTGAAAACCTCTTTGATCAGATCAAGGAGCACGGTGGTTCTCGAAGATAGACCTCAGATCAGGCTATCACGAGATTAGAGTTTGAGATGAGGATGTGTAGTAGATGGAATTCTGGTGTCGTTACAGCCTCCACGAGTTCTTGGTCAGGCCCTTTGGTGTAACCAACACTCTAGAAGTGTTCATGAATCTCATGAACGTGATCTTCCAGCCTTACCTCAATCGCTTTGTCATGGTCTTCATCGAGGAGATTTTGATCTACTCGACTAATGAGGAGGATCATGACTACCATTTCCAGGTAGTACTGTACATACTCCGAGAGCACCAGCTTTATGGTATGCTCTCAAAGTTCCATTTTTGGATTGAGAGGTTCAATTCTTGGGACATGTCATCTCAGAGGCTGGAGTGGCAGTAGATCTAGCAAAGATTGAGGCAGTGCTTTCTTGGGAGCCACCGAGGAGTGTGACGGTGGTACGAAGATTCATGCACTTGACTGGATACTATAAGAGATTCATTCCAGAATTATAAAGAGTTGCAGAACCACTTTCAGCCTTGAAGAAGAAGGGGAAACCCTTCATGTGGTCAGAGAGATGCCATCAGAGCTTTCAGGAGCAGAGGTAGAGGTTGAATAGTGCCCCCATCTTGAGGCTTCCAAAGGAAGGCATATGGTACGTAGTCTTCTGCGATGCATCAGGGACTAGACTCGGGTGTGTCCGGATGCTGGAGTGAGCAGTGATCGCATATGGTTCTTGGTATCTTAGATAGTACGAGCAAAACTATGCTACCCATGACCTCGAGTTAGCAGCAGTGGTATTCTCCTAGAAAATGTGGTGACACTATCTGATGGGTGAGCATTTTACCATGTACTGTGATCAAAATATTCTCAGGTATATATTCTCTCAGAAGGACCGGAACTTGATACAGCGGCATTGGCTTGAGTTCCTTCAGTAAAATGACTTTGAGATAGTCTATACTCCTGGGAAGGGGAACACTCTTGCAGATGCTATCAGCTAGAGATCAGGCATTCAGCTGCTAGGAGAGGTGACAAAGCACCTAAGTGAATTAAAGATATCCTTTGTGGATAGGGACTGAGTAGCCTATCTACAGTCTATTATAGTCACTCGCCCACTTTTTTTCGAGTTAAGGAGGTGCAACATGGGGACACTGACTGTGATACGCAACGTGCTTAGATATCCATATGGCTAGCACATGTTGTATTTTCTAAAAATGGGGAGCACGTCGTTCTTTTCGTAGGATGTACCATGGTCCCAGTTGCACTTCAGGAGTAGGTGTTGAGGGTGTTTTACACTTCCCCTATAGCGCTACATCCAGGTGTGGAGAAGATGTACCAGGACCTTCAACGACAACATTGGTGTCTAGGTATGAAGAAGTCAGTAGAAGAGTTTGTCTCACGATGCCTCACTTTTCAGCAATTGAAGTAAGAGCACCAGGTACTAGAAGGATTGGTACAACCCTTAGAGGTCCCAGACTGGATGTTGGATGTGATATCCATGGACTTCGTGATGGTTCATCCATGTACATCCAAGAGTCACGACTCGATTTGGGTGATCGTCGACCGACTCACCAAGTCGGCCCACTTACTACCGATCAGAGGGCCGAGCTCAGTAGAGAGATTGGGATGCCTCCACGTGCTGGAGATTGTGAGATTACATGGAGTACCATTTTCTATTGTCTCCGACCATGAAACATGGTTTACTCCCCCTCTATGGAAGGGGTTGTAGGAGGATTTCGGGACACAGCTTCTCTTAGCACCACCTTCCATCCTCAGACTGATGGTCAGACCAAGAAGACCATCCAGACCATTGAGGACATTCTCCATGCATGTGTTCTCGACATTGGTCACAGGTAGGAGGACCACTTGCCTTTGGTGGAGTTTTCCTACTACAACAGCTATCACTCCATCATAGGTATGCCACCTTTCGAGGCATTGTACAGGCAACCTTGCAGATCGCCACTGTGCTGGAAAGACTCAGGGGAGTCAGCACTAGTGGGACCAAAGATGGTATGAGATACCATGGAGAAGGTACATATCATCCAGGAGTAGATGAAGACTGCAAAGAGTTGGCAGAAGTCATATACTAACATGAGATGGAGACCTCTGGAGTTTGAGGATGGTGACCACGTCTTCCTACGGTTCTCACCTCGATGAGGTCTACAGAGATTTGGCTGAGTTGGAAATCTATCTACGAGGTTCATCGGACCATTCCAGATCCTTAACAGAGTAGGCGAAGTGGAATACTACTTGGATCTTATACCTCAGTTGCACCGGGGGCACGACGTCTTCCCCGTATATCAGCTGAGGAGATACGTGCACGACCCATCCCACATTATCGACCAGGGAGAGCTGGACGTCGATGACGGGGCTAATTTCACGGAGGTTCCAGTGGAGATTGAGGATCAACAGAAGTAGGTCCTATGTAGACGGTCTATATCTCTGGTGCGTGTTTTCAGGAAGCACGGGAACCTCCAGGGGAGCACATGGGATAGGGAGGCTCTGATTCGTGGTCAGTACCCCCATTTGTTCCATTAGTTGAAATTGTAACTTACCGGGAGGTAAATATTTGAGATGGGGAGTATGTAAAGACTCATATTTCCTATGGAATTTTTTTAATACATGGGAATTTTACGAGTCTGAAGTTTCTTTGGGCTCTTGATTCCGAGGCCCGATGTGCCCAGATTCAATTTCTGAAGTTTTGTTCAGGTACGTTCAATAAACGTACGAGTGAGATTTTATATCTTTTGAACCAGTGATCAAGACTAAAATCTGAGGGCACCTTTGAACTCACAGCGTAAGTGATTTCTTAGTGTGACCTTCACCGCAGTTACGTTTTAACGTGAGTGGAAGATAGTTTTTTGGGGTTTTTAAATAAAATTAAATAAAATTAAGACTTAAATTATTTTTATTTTATGGTGGATAAAACAACCAAGTGAAGGTTAGTGGCGGGGGCCACCTACAGATAACCTCCCTTGGGAGGATTTTATTTAGTAGGGCCCACACGAGTTTCTTAACTCTTCTAACTCCCCAGTAATTTTAGAACTCCTCTTACTCCCCATTTATGTGGGATAAACTCCCCACCTTCCAAAATTACGTTAACATGCCATCTCTCTCACAATTCACTAATTAAACCCTTGCTATTAATTAATTATCTCTTTTTTAATTCTTTTGAATTCAAGACAATGATTAAATAATAGACAATGCTATTATTTCATTTGGTTGGAAATTCATTTGGGTGGGACTTGAGAGAGAAATTCATCCTCTCAATGAAGAACGCGAAGAACGCTCCTTCCACCGAAGAACGACGAGCACTGTCTTGTCCCTCATCAACCAGAGCAATTAGAGAAAACACCACCACCCAAGAAGAACGCCGATGATGTCATCTCGACTCGTCTTCCCCGAATCCTTCCTTTTAGACCCCTTCGTCTTCTACCCGATAAAAACAGAACGGTGTCCGCTTCCCGTGACTTCGTCAATGAGCGACAATAGTGGTAGGGGGCTTGAATTGTTTTGTACTCTTTATTTTTCGTAAAAATTTCATAGTTTGAAAACTGAATGATATCACTATGACGAAGAGGGTTCGACCGCATGAAGACAGCCCAACCCTCCCCTTTTGTTTTTTCTTGTTCGTTGACGAATGTGGCGGCACATGCAGCGACTGGCGACGAACCGACCGCGAAGAAGCTGGTGGCGCAAGGCCGTTGGGTCGGCACAAGGGTGTGGCACCACCGTGCCCTGCAAAGAACCGAGCTGCAGCTAGGCGGTCTATAGTGGTGCTGGATGGCGCCGGAAAGAAGGGTCGCGGCCAGGAGGGCCGTGACAGTCAGACGAGGAGCGCATCGCCGTCACGCCGCGCGAGGACCGGCAGGAGGCCGCACCCAAGACGGACCACAGATTAGTGGCGCAGAACCATCGAGTCGCGCCGTGGTGGGGAGCCGCTGGCCGCTCGAGCCATCCGGGAGTTGTGGGACCCCGTCGGGTCTCGCATGAGCTGGACCAGCGAAACCTAGTGCAGTTTGGTTCTACCCGAACCAGTAAGATGTTCGAGTGCCAGAGGGGCCCATAGTTCCACCCTATCTGCGGCTAAGGCAGACCCCCGCTGGGCAGCTAGGTCTCCAGGCCGACCAGTCCGCCAGGCCAACCGGGTCGCCAGGCCGACCGGGCCGTCAGGCTAACCGGGATGCTGGGCCGCTTTCAGGATGGGCCGCCACAGGCCGGGCCACCCTATTGCCGGGCCGCGCCTTTAGGCCGGGCTGCCCCCACGGTTCAGGCCGCCCCTTTAACCAGGCTAGACCCTAGTTCAGACCGGTTCGGGCCGGGTCGGTTTGACTCCGTCAGACCGAACCCGAACCCGTTATGGCCCGATTACTCCTTTTCCCCCGTATCATAGCCCACAGGTGTCCGATCAACGAACCGTTTATGACGATGAAAATCATGGAGTGAGACAGTTCCTTTGGCATACCCAAATTGAGGTTTGGACATATTTGGCGTACAGTTGGGTTTTTTTGAACCTAAAATCCAACTGGTCCCCTAGAACAAAAATGATAATAACTCACAGACCGAACGTCCGATTGAAGCACCTTCTGTTGCGTCGAGACCCCTATGATGTGGCGGTCCTTTGAGATACTTCCATGTGAGACTTCGTGACACATGGAGTATCGACCACTAGCTCGGGGAGCATATCCTCTCGAAGACGAGCAGACAGTGTGGAGAGACCTAATAGCTAACAGACCTGACGACTGCTTGACCGTTTCAACTCGGAGTGATTCGACTAGCCCAGTGGGGAGCTCTCGGTATTTGTCTACAGACCCATGGAAGACAAAGTGTCTAGTAGTTGGCAGTAGACCTATGGTACTCGATAGGAGGATTACCTCTGTAGGCTATTAGGGGGAGCGCCCGGTATTTGGCGGCAGAACCACAACGGACAGAGCACCTGGTAGTTGGTAGAAGACCCACATTACTCGAAGGAGAGTACCTCAGTAGCCAAGGTTAGTGAGAAGTGCCTCAGTGTCGCGACAGGCCCACTGTACTCGACAGAGGAGGAGTTTTCCAGCTGCTGTGGTTTCATTAATAAAAATCACGGTTTTAGCTGAGTCTATGACCTTTGTGTTTTCTTCATGATTGAGATGGGTAACTTGATAACATACGTATATTTATGAGAATATATATAAGTAATGGTTATTCGTTTATTTGAAACTTTGTGGTTTATCCTTTTTGTATTTTGTGAGACCGTGAGGGTCTCACGGTCCCTATCGAATATCATAATACTCACCCCTACATGGGCTATGCCCCCACCTCGTTGTGTTGGATGAAAATGAAAAATAGTGCTGACTAAGGCCGAGAGCGCCATGATTGGATGGTACCCAGAGGAGGACCATATGATGTTTCAGTACATGGTGGATTATGACGGACGTGGAGTGCTGTTGATGCCATATGTACCCACCCTTCAGGTAGGAACCCGAGAGGATGATCCGGGAGATGCTTTCACCTTTCATCTGTTTGTCCCTTTTTCATTTGTACTTGCTTTCAGTTGTATCTTTAGAGTTGGGCTTCTATTCTAGCCCACATTTACTTTCAGTACACTTTTTATACAACTTTTACTTAGTGATTACTTCCGCTTATACTATGGTTGTGTGTGTTTATGATTTATAAAGGCAATGCCTTCCCATTTTTAGGGAATTACGCCTTTGGTGCTAGTCGCCATCCCCTGGCCTATGGAAGGCAGGCATGGGGTAGTCACCATACGGGCCCTAGGGGACAGGTCGTGACATTATATATAAGAACCATTAACTAATTTCATCTTTGTTTTCTAATCAATAATTCAATGATAAAATTTCAATACGGGGGAACAATGTAATTACCAAGAATTCTTTTATATGAATCCACCTTTATAATATATGTATGTATAAATATGTCACATAGATCCTAAAATGAAATAGTATATTTTTTAAACAAACACATAACAATACATTTTTAGGGTAAATACAGTTTATAAAAAGGAAAATAATACAATGGGATAACAAAGAGAAGAAAATAATAAAACTATAACGTGATATATTGGTATATCCCTATCCCCCAAAAATTATAAAAAAATGAAAATAATATTGGATCTTTTAATTATAAATGGAATTTTGAAAGAATTTAATATAACAAATTGTGATTAATTTTATTGAATGAGGAAGGATGGATATCTGAGGTATTCATAGGATGTAAAAAATTATATGACCATCTGAAATATGATCATTATAAAAGTAACTAAAACATTTTAATACTAATCATATCATTAAAATAGTAATATCAAAAGTTGGGTAGGAAAATAATATTTTGAAATTATATTACTTGAAAATATAATAAAATTATATAATAAAACAAATAGATTAAATTATTAAGTAATAAAAAAAAATAGTTGATTTAAAGAAAAAATGATTTAATTTTTGGGAAAAAAATTATGTTTTGACTTATTTAAAATTGATTTATTTTGAAAAACTTATAAATAAAAAATATTTCGTTATTTTATAAATATAACGTATGAAATATTTTATATTTATAAAAATAAATAATATATTTTAAAGATATCATAAGGATTTTTTTAGTTGGGAAAAATAGATATTGTCAATTTTTTTTAAAAAATAAATGACATTTAAAAAAAACTAATTTACATATATTTAAAATTTTATTATGAGAATGGATTAAATATTTTTAATTATCACCTTCAATATATCTCATAGAATATTTTTTTTATAAAATATTAATTTCTTTTATGAATTATGACATATGATAAAATATATTATTTTACGTTATATATTAAATAAAATATTACTTTCATATTAGATATTCTAACAAACCATTATCATACCCTCAAATGAATTAATTGAAATATTTTTTATTGATAATCATTACTATTTTTATTCTTGATCAAAAATAATAAACTGATGAATATTTTATTCAAAAGACATGTCTCCTCTATATATAAATACAACCCTCGTACACCAAATTTTTTCCAAATTAAATACACCTTACCATTGGAATTATCTAAGAAAATAAGTTCCAAAATTCTGTAAACACAATTTTGAAGCCATTTTATATTAAAAAATTTAATCTATGAAGTCTTAAAGTCAAATATTATGGTTCCAAATAAGTGGGAATGTAAGTCTTCTATTTCGTATGGTATGAATTTTCATTTCCACATTCTTTACATGTAATTCAATGTTCGTTAAAAGTATCATCCTATAATTAATAATATTAATCATCATTAATATTAAATATATAATCATAAAATTAATGAAATCATTTTTTTTATTCTTTATAAAAAATTTCCCGTCATGGCCAGTTTGAACCACCAATAATGATAATGTTATAAATCATCTATTACCGAATTACATGGATGGTTTTAAAAATATATCTTCGAAATAAATTTAATATTTTTTAATCTATTAATATCATAGATAAATAATTTGTCAATCATATAAAATTTATTAATAATAAAAAATCATGATAATTTTAACGTCCCAAAATGACCATATAGAGACACCATTAATAAACTAAATCTGTTATGGAATATATAACGACCAATTTAAATTTTATACAATTAGAATGAAAAAACTCCATTTGTCTATATATATATAAATATTGTGAAACTAATTGACTACAACATTGACCATTATCAGTATATCAATGTAGTTTACTCAATACCCAATAGTGTTTGAAATGGGCGACAACAATGTAACCAATGGATGATATATAATTTAAAAAAGAATCCAATATATTAATTAAAAATTAATAAGGATATATAGTATAAAAATAACATATTTTAAACATATATTTAGGAAGTTAATGTACCATCCAAGTGTGTTTGGATCTGAGTTAAAGGAACTCCCAAATGACCATTCATCATTTTTTTCCCTTAGGCGTGCTCTCTCTACATGTATTTATATATCGTTCTCTATATATAATGCATAAATTATTATTTTATTATATATATATAAGTTTTCTCTAGAAATTCCCATTTTTTTTGAAATTGTTTCTATGGATATGAAATTTTTTTGGTAGTCATCCCAATCTCGTTTTATCAATAAATCCTGATAGAGGAATGGTTATCTTTTTGATTATTTTAAATATATAACTATTATAATGTATTTTAAAATCTATTAATTTTATGAAAATCATTATTTTAAGAAGATATATTTTTCCATTTTATAATATAATGAAAACCCTATATACTTATCAATTTCTAAGATTCTTCATCCATTTTTTAATTCATCACTTTAAGAGCTAATTTCTTCATATACTTATTTACCCTTTATTAAGATTTCTCTAAAAATTAAACCCTATATTCTTGAATTTTTTCAATTTATTTAATGAAGAATATAACACATTACATAATACATATTTACTAGGATTAATTTATAATAAATCCATTATTTATGATATGGGATAATATTTTGTAGCCCATTTATTTCAAATGTGCTTTCATATGATTATGATTTATGTATGATATCAATTTATGTGGTACACATATTCAAGACACATTATGATGTTATGTGTGAAGAAAATCATAATTCCCAATAATATATTGTGTAATTGTTTTTCTAATGGGGTCAATATGTGGGAGAATAATGTGGTAAGCATATTCAACAATGTTAATTATTAGAATAATATAATTATCTTTTCCCATAAAGTTATGAAGTCTAGGTAGAGGACCTTAAAATTTTTAATAATGAATTTTTCTATATTTCGACAACATTCTCATGATTTTTATATTTTCCATGTTCTGATGTTATAATCTTTCATAATTCATTGAATGATTTATGAGAATAATTTTTTTATTATCGTCCTATATCTCCCATATGTCTATCATTATATTTCAATCCCAAGATTTATAATCCAACCTTTTGTTTTATGTATATCACTAGGATTTACCAAAACATAGTAAGTGTATGATGTAATCTAGGAACCTAATATGAAGGGTGTAATATAATAGGATGTAGTTTATATTTAGTTTCATGTATTATCTTTTTACTTTCCCAAATTACCTACCCTTAATAATTTATAAGAATTCCCAAGGATATTTATATAGAAATAATATAATTTTTTGAAAATGATAAATAGTTTTTATGTTTTCATTTACATAAAATTTAAAATTACAAGAATCTACCATAATTCATCCCCAAATCCCCTTTACAGGTATATGATGTTCTCATTTAAGAAAAGGCCATTTGTAATGGAGTTGAGGTGGAGTCTTAAGTAGGTTTACTAAGGAGGAAAGTATGCCTTTCAAGAAAATACCTCTCAATTCCTTTTTTTATTTTATCTTCTTCTTCTCATTAAATTAAATAAAACATTATTAAATCAAGATAACAATCACATAATAATACTAAAATATAGTTTATATCAACATTTTATTAATGAAATCTATATCATGGTTGTCAATAAAATTTTTTCTAAACTTGAAATATTTAATAGCCTATATAGATGATGTTACAAACAAAACTTTACTACATTACATAGATGTTCTTGAAAAGTTATTACGCAAAGAAATATTATTTGTATGAAATTATTAATATAATATAATAATAAAATATGAATAATTTTGATGATATTAAGTATAAACAATCATAATCACTATAGATTCATGAAATTATAAGATAAAGAAATGTTTCTTAATCAACCAAATTGTTGTAATATTGTTCAAGAGATAAAACAACAATTTAAATAGAATGAAATTAATATGAATATATTGGAACCACTATAAAAAATATAATAATTTAACAAATATCATTCACTGTCAAAAAATATTCATGATTTTATAGAGTAATTGGATGGCTAACCCCAAATAATTGACAGAAACAACATCAATATAATAAAAGAATAATATATGCTAATAAGAGGATTGTAATATTAGAAATAAAATGTATTATGGTTTTATTGTATAAAATTTACATATGTTATTAAACTATTCTGAAGGTTATATGATTATCCAATAAATTTAGTACTAGAGGTAAGGAGGCTCATTACACCTTCTATCTCTTACGATTTGTACTCCCTATTTATCAATTTTATCTCATTATTCTTCACATGTTCACATTCATTGGTCTATATATATGTTTAGTGAATTAATATATAGTTTTTTTTCTATTACCCTGTTCGAATATGAAATATTTTTTGCTTCTATTTTAATTATTTTTTAAAATTAAACCAAGTGAATGGAGAAAATATATTTATTATTCATTTCCACGATTTACACTTTAAAATACTAATAAATTCCTCTAAATTAAAAATAAATTAATTACATTATAAAAGAAATATTTTTTTAGAAAATGAAATAAAATAATTACCGTTGAAATATGTTTGACACATCACATTAATTTTTGTTAAATGGTTTCTCTTTAAATTCCATAGTCATTTCAAGTGTTACTTTAATATTTTCTGTATTTTAATCCATATGATACATTAATTTTTTAATGTATTACCAATTATACTCTAATAATTTTTGTTATATCATTTATATGTTTACCTTAATTATGAATTCATAGTTCATACCATTTAATGATTTAAAGAAAAACCCATCATATCTCTATTTACTATTATTTTTGGGATTTTATCTTTCATATACATGTTATTATTTCTAAAATTCATGTATATGAAATTCCGTAGAATATTATTTTTTTCTATCTTTTGGATTTAATAGTTTTTACTCAAATTTTCAACTAATTTCTTCAATGTCAAACCATGAAAAATATGTGAGTGAAAAGATAACATATATTCATAATTTTTAGTTATTACATCAACCATGATTATTTATTATAGGATTTCAAAAAAGAATTATTTAGAAAATTATAAAAATTTCCCATATTTAGTTTTTGGAAAATTTCAAAAATATATATTCTCTTAAATATTATTTACTGATATCTTCATAATTTGGAAAAGGGAAGTATCTATATTTTTATTATAAACAATTTTTTTTGAAAGTACTATATTCATGTATAACATATTTCAGAATATGTACTTATCATCACTTAAATGATTATTATTCAAATTTGTATTTGATTCCAGATATGTATTTCACTTTTCTCTATTTAACAATTTAATGGTTGATATACCCTACAATGAAGATAGTGTAACCAAAATATCCCCCACTTGTTTCTGTATTAAATCTTGATATTAATCCCTCATCAACACCCAAAACATTCATATATTTCATTTCGTGAAAATATAAAATAATAATTTTTTCTTTTTTATTGATTTTTCTATTTTTATTTAACCTTTAATAAATTCCAAATGATTATTTCTCATGTTCCCTACTGATATATTAAGTATCATTGAAATGTGTGGGTTCAATTAGTGTTACTTGTTTTGAAATATCTATTCAATCAACATTAGAGACAATTTAAATTCAAGATCACCTATGTCTTGAATTAAAATTTATTACCATATTTAATTGAATGTAAAGGCACATAAGACACATGTTATTGTTATCAGGTTATCTACTGATGTGTGTGATTATATCCTTACATTTTTCTAGTAACGACTTTGAAAAAAATGTATCACTGATATAATAATGTGATTACCAATTGGAAAGTATCATCATTACCCAAAAATATATCCCAAAAACAATTTATCCAAACTACTCTTTATAAAGGATAGTACTACATACAATATTTTTTGAACTAGAAATAAAAATATCCTTTGTATTTGTAGATATTCATAAACATAGATAGAAATATATTTTATCAATCCTTCATAATATTTAATAAAAATTAAAAATTCCTTCTAATTTGAGAACATAAATGTCTATATGATCTATTCAATAACATCAGATCTTCAGTCCCCCGCTCAATATCATCTTCTTATGATCATTATCCTTTAATCCATTATTCCTCTATTTAAATTTTATAAGACCACATTTTTAATGCTTTCAATATTCAAACATGAAATCCTGAATTTTAAACATAAAATAATACTCTCTATATTTTAAAATTTTCAAAATAAACTTTAGGGAAATTCTCAATCTACATGATTCTAATATAAAGTCAAAAAATAATTTTTGAATTGTATAAATGGTTATTTAATTTTCTTCTTCAAAATCAGTTATTATTATCTAGTAAATATGACTCCAATCGTTAATTATTATTCTCTTAATACTTATAAAATATACACATTTTATTTTCTTCATATACATTTCCACATATATGTATAATTATGCTGTGTCACTCTATATCATTGTGAAATAATAGAATTTACTTCATGAAACTAAAAAAATCATGAAGAAAATATCATAAAAACTAATTATGATATTAAATCAATGAATATAACATCATTATATTTACAAAACTTCTTAGTTTACTCTTATGAAACCATTTTTCTACTCATTCAACAGATTTGGAAAAAAAATTCTTAATCTGAGATGAACAACAAATGAATCATACATGAGAACTATTGGAAAAGTCATAAACTCTAGAATTTGTAGGGGAAATTTGAAAATTTATTTTCTTCCTTAGTCCTTAAAATACTTCTGATGAAATTAATTAGAAAAATATAAAAAAAATTATCTACTGAAGAAATATATTCCAACATCACATCACTATTTTCAACATTGTCATTAATAAAGTGACATTTAATATCAATATAGTGAATTAATAGTGTTAAAATGGTTTCTTTGATATATATATATATATATAATACTTTGATTATTATAACTAATTTTCAATGGTATTTAGATAGTTACATAGAGATTTTCTATCTATTCTCTCTTTTATATATATTTTTTACACATTCTCGTATAGGTTCCATGAACTCAGGTTTAGTAATACTTAGTGTAATGAAACTTTCATAATTGTAGATAAGATTAAAAAAAATATTTTAAAATTAAAATATCACCAGTTTTTTAATTTCTATCAGGAATAATTCATTTCATATCAGCATATGTGTAGTAATAAAATTATATATTCAAACTTCTTTAATGTTTCAATCCTTACATCTTAGTATCTTTGATGTCTCTAAAAATTGTTTTGACAAATTACATGTGTAAATAATTAGGAAAACATTGAAATTATGCACAAAATGTTAAAAATTTTACAGTATCTTGTTTTGATGCATTAAAATACAATAATCATCCAATCAACATTTGTAAATCTATTTGATTTAAATACCATCATTTGTTATATTTTATAAGTTTTATCCATATGTTATAGGTTTAGACACTAGTTTAGAGTCATCCATGATAAATTTCTTCATCAATTAATTACTATATTCTTATTGGGATAAGAAAATAAAATCCTCAATTTTATAAACCTATAATCCAATATATAAAATCATATATTATTATATGAATATCTTAAAAAAGTTTTATTATTTTATATTAAAACTCAACAAAATCATACTTCTTTCCAAGTTAAAAAATAATTCAACTAATATATAATGTAATAATGAGAGAAATATTGTTCATATAATTAAAAAATCACTTTCATCCTTTCATTTGGTGAAGCTCATCATATTGAAGAAACTATCTATCCTTGATGAACAAGCTCAAGGGAATTGTTTTATACCATAAATGGAATTCAGTAACTTATAGACCTTTATACCATCATTTTCTAGGATAAATAATTAGGTTTCTTAAAAAATATGTGCATACATGATCTCGATACAATATTTCACATCCATTTGATAAAAATAATAATTATTTTATTCTATAATAGCCAAGAATGTATTTATTGGCTCTTGTATTCCAACTGTTATACTTTAATTTTCAAAGTTAACTTTATAATCATGAGAGTATACTTTTTGTAAAAACATGGACTAATTTTCATGAAGTAATTCATTTTTTAATCTTGTTTTTAATACCCACTCATCTAAAATGATATTTTTTCCTCTAGGTCTTGGTAGGAGACCTGAGTAGAATTAATTTTGATTTGACTTATATCACCATTCATAGAATGTATCAAATATTTATGTCCAACAACAAAAATAATTGAATGTGTACTATATATTAAATTAAACATGTATGGTTATCTAATAACTTTATGTATTTAGTCTATATAGGCTCACCGTGATTTCAGATGATATTTTTTAGTTCCAAAATTCTAAAAAATACCCAGATTCTTTTATCTTTTAATTCCCACAATACACTCATCATCACTAGTAAGATCTATACAACCATTCATTTAATTTATCAATCCTTTTTATCAATCATGTTATAAACTAACAGTGGTTAATCCTATGAAATTTGTATTTTTTGTCATCTTATATCAATCACCTTCTAGTATGTAGTGATTTCCCCCAATACCCAATGGAATTTTAATTTTCAACCTGATTTTGAGACCTCTAATATTTATGTTTTCCTTTTACACCAATAACCACATAATTTTTAGTTTTAACAAAACTAAAATTAACATTCCCAGATTGTTTTCTAAATTCTTATTCAGTTAACATTTTTGAATTATTGATGTTTTTATCATCAAAATATTCCAAATATATATCATGAAACGGACTCAAATTAGGTTTATTTTCAGTGATATTAATATAATTACACAATAAAATCATATAAATTTTCTTATTCTATCATTTTATATCACTATAATTTGTTATATATCTAATGGGAATTATTTCATCAACCATTTCATTAATATTTATTAGATGTAAACAATTGATATTCATCAAGCATGGAATACCACTTTTATATGTTCATTAATGAGGGGATTTTTTTGAACCACATCTCTTTGGTTGATATTTTTTATCTAAAACTCACCAGGCATATATTTTGGATATGTATATATGTTTAAATGACTTTCCTATTAAGTTCTTTTATATTTTTAATTCATGAAACATTGTTCACTATATTTCAACATGGCCGATATTTTTCCCCTTAGTAAAAACATTATGTTATTGTTTATATGTAGTGATATACTCATATTTTATTTCATATTATGAGATATATTATTAAAATATTTTCAAAATTATTCTCTCACATTATTATTTTTAATCCTCTGAAATATACATCGATATATTTTCAGAATAACCTTTAAAGATTAAAAATTCTACCCAATATTAAATTAGTTCTTCACAAATATTACAATTTTCATAATGTTTAAACCATTAAAGAGTTTTGTGAAATAAATATGAAATTGGGTATATTTAATTATCAATTTCCGACATGAATTAGAATGAATTAATTCAAGTGCATTATTAGATTATACCTCCACTATTTTCTGTATTCTTTTAATCATATTTACCTTTTAACATCTCTCTCACACAATTATTCTTTTTAGTCTATGTTTTTTGGACCAACACAAATTATTCAAAACATATAATAGTCAAAAAAATTATCTTTGATGAAAAATATTCACATCCCACAAATTATTCTCATCATTTTCACTAAAAAACAATAAATAAATTGTGTTACCAATCTAAAATAGAATACCATTGGTTCGTTTACCCATAGAGATTACTCTTTCCTCCTATATATATAATATGATAAAATTTTTCGAAATTAAAATATCATCATTACCATCTTAATGATATTTAAATATATAGAACATTTTTTGTTTGATAACATCAATGTAGAATATATTCTTGGACATCAATTTACTTGTTTTAATATCAATTTCACTACCTTCGATGATTTTGAAGGAGTTTCCATTACCCAAATAAATAGAACCTTATCCTTATTTTCGGTATTCTATAATATCCATGAACCTTCTATAAAATGGGATGAAAAAAACAAACATGTATCCATGAAATATTCTTGTTGAAAAATTTAATGGATACCTAAAAAATTTGTGAATTCTCTATATTTCCTCTTTATAATTTTTATTGATTTCAATTACATGATTTGTTTTTCCAACACGATTAGTCTAACAATTTAATTGATTAAAATAGTATATATATAAATATTATATAAATTCATTTCAAATAGTCTAAATAATTTTTAGTGTATGGATGTTTTGAATTTCGGTTCACTACTTATGTTTTTTAGTTTTCTATCACTTCATATCATGGTCAATCCCCAAAAATTCATTCCACCTATATCCCATATCATTTCATGATCCATATAAAAATAATCATCATAGTCAATATTTACAAATCCATTGAGAACATGGGGGTTTTATCTTGCTCAAACCTTCCCTAGAAACATTGAAGCGTGGCCCCATAGTCCAACAAAAGGAACTTGATGAACAATGGGGAGGAATGCACCAGAAGAAAGTAATACTTCATTGATTGAGCATTCATTTCCAGCTATTTCATTATAGTGTTGTTCATGAGAGATAACGTGGAATAGCCAATAAAAATTGATTCAAACAATATAAATTTATCTAATGGAATAATTTCCTATTTAATAATCCAAAATGAAAAAATAAGTGATAAAATACAGGCTCAAACATTTCACTAAGGGAAAAAACTAAACTTTTTAAGCCCTACATCAATTATGGATTGATTGTCGGTGTTGTATGAATTCGCCCACAATGTTGGTATCCCATGATGTTTTCTACTTACTAATCCACCTGAATTCCATCATCATTCAATATCCAATTCTGATTTACCAATGAAGAACTCCATTGATCTCCTCTCAAAGGACATAGGGTTATGGAGATGAAATTAAAAAAGTGAATTAAAATAAATAATATTGAATATATTTTGTTTTGGGTGTCAAATGAATTAATTTAATAATTTACCTAATTAATTATCTTTACATATCCTATAATGAACGACTCATTCATAATTTTGAAAATACACATATTTAGGTGACACCTATGGTAAGCCTCACATTTTGCATTCAAAAGGGGCATAATATTTCCAATTTGAGGTTCCACATTGTAGATAACCATTAGATTATAAAAAATGGTCACACATGATATTAATATGTTTAATATTTTTAAAATATAAATTACAAGATCACCATGCCTTGAAATCCTACGCTATAAATGTTGTCTAGATTACCCTAGTTAACATCATGCATAATATTATACATTAATATCTTTAATTGTAACACATGTTAGATGTGATCCAGAAGCTCAAACTATTGGGGTATTTCTAGGTGGTAAGAAACTTATACAACCATATATAAGATCTTGAATAGCTTGATGGACATCAAGGATAACTTTCCTTCCAATCCAATCCTCTACAATCAATGGCGTGGGGAGTATCTCAGGAAAACATGTCATCCCCAATGGAACTCAAATGGTCTATGACATCAATCTATGTATGATTTACATCGGCTCGGTGCTATACTCATATACACATGGATCAATTGAAAGTTTTCTATCATTGGTTTCACCATATATAGCCCAAAAATATATGCCTTGCTAACCATAGACCAAAATATGGGTGACCTGTATGGTTACTCACATAAGGATTCAGAAGGTTCTTTGATTATCATAGAGATATAAGTACTACTATAATAAAACTCTTCCAACGATAAGTGTTTCACCAAACTCCCAATGAATTCTAAACACTTTGTCTCAAAATTTCTTCCAATATCTGGATAGTGAGATTTTCCCAATCCATTTTGGGATTAAACACCATACTAATCCATAATTGGGTGTCAAAATCATCCTGTAGGACTCTTTATAAATGTGATAAAAATAATACATCATAGTTAGGGAAAATAGTTGTGGGTATCCCCATCGAGCTGGAAAATATCCCTCACATAAAATTTTTCAAGACTCTCTATTTAACAATTGTCCATGATTGAATGGAATTGTTATTATTTTGTAATTCTATTAATTATAACCTATATGGAATTGTGGTCTCTCTCTGTCTGTGTAAGCCCTTTCCAAAATTATTTAGACATTCAATTTTATTTCCACTCTGGGATATCAAGGGGTTGTGTTAAACATGTCAGAACCTGGTGAGCAACCTTTATCAATTTACATGTGATACATATAGAGATGAATGAAGAAACACATGGCATCATGATCGACCAAATTTTTTTTAATGAAAGTATTTGTACCTCTTTCCTACTCTAAGATGCACTGCTAAAGGAGAATTCTGAAACTCTCTTATTACCAACTCTTGTATCATGATGGGTACCACTATCCATCATTGAGAAATGATGATGTGTTTACCTCCTTCAAAAATTCAATCTAGTGAAATTAATGAAGATATCTGGTCATAAATAATCTTATAGTAAATTTACCCCAATTGAGCCTCCCTCATATGCTGAATATGCAAGGATTCAGCCCCATCCAATGATGATAAGATATACCCTTCACCACTACCAAGGTCAGATGTATATAAGCCTACTAATTTGATGCCTCATCCACCCCAAAAAGAGAGAGACTTCATATTAGAGGAATCATACACCCTGTTTCTCTTCCCCATAGTATATACTATTTTAATGTGATAGCCCTATATGAACTCCAACATGTTATTATATATCTATTTTAGATATATATGCATGAAGATGTAGTTGGGAATATGTTTGTATGGGTAAATAGAAAACCACTCTCCTAGAAGAGAGTTCCACCACATATTCAATGAAAATTCTATCATTGTGAACTCTATGTTCTGAGTAGTGTAGTTTTTCTCATTGGGTTTCAATTACATTGACCAATTTGAGATCAATTCCTTCCACTACATCAATATGCAGCCGAAACCATATCCAGATTACACTATATACTCTATTCTCTCCTCGGGTAGTCTCAAAATAAGGGAACTAATCATCATTTTCCTAAAAAACTCAAAGCCTCTCTCTTAATACTTAGTTAATGGGAAAATCTTCAATTTCAATATCAAATCACTAAAAGGTATTTAGATCCCAAAGAATAATATCACATTCTTCATGTAGTACCCTATCAAGATATGAGTTCTATGCACCCTAAAAATTATATTCGGTTACTCTCATGAATGAACCAAATCAATCCTCAATGAGTCTTAAAAATAATCTATATGTATAAATTAAATGCTCCAAAAATTAAACCCCAAGGATATATAACTGGAACATTTTGAGTTTATCCTTAAGCCGGTGATCCCAAATCTTGTCATGGTCTATCCCAAAGTGATTTGAATGCTCCTCCTATAACAAAGTAGATGTGTTTTTCATTAATTATTACTACCAAAAATTGGTCCATGTATGGATGGAATATTCAATCAATCAATTACATAAAAAATATTATGGGAATTCATCAAACTGAATGGAATCACCATGAATTAATATCGTATATAATGACATTGGAATGCTAGATTCAGAATATTAGCCTTGTAATCCCTCATCTGGTGGTTGATTGAACTTAGATAGATATTGAATAACCAACACACTCCCCAAAATTTGTCATTGTGGTCTTTAATCCATGTAAATGGAGTTTAATCCTTTTTTATTTCATGTACAAGTGAATATAATCAACAAAATTACATTATCTATCATAATCCTTTTTTTGAACAAAATTAGAGCTCCTCCGAGGGACTCACTAGGAATGAAACAACCTTTCTCCCAAAAGTCCTCTAATATGTCCCTAAGCTCTCAAAGCTCATAAGGGGCCATCCAATATGCTGGAAACAATTTTATAGTAGTCCTCAGGTGACTTTAGATGATAAAATTCAAATCCTTACTAGAAGGAAGTCCTAAAACAACCTTAGAAAAAATTAAATATATTACGCATATACTAAAACAATATTGATGTCTGAAGATTTCACTACACAGTATGATAAAAAATATATCCAATGAGTGATGGGCCACAACCTCCTTCTCAAAATACCAACTTTCTTAGGAATGAGATCTATCTTTCTTATAAAGGATAATCACTTCCCATACCTCCACAGGAATCTAAAACACTCTTTGATAGTTAATTTGGGGTTGAAGTAGGGGAAAATAATCAATTAAAAGGATCAAAATTCAATGTACTCGCCGTGATGGCCATGGGATCCCATGAGAAACACCATCCACCAAGAGATAGCTCACACTACCGACCAATAAGTGATATAACTGAATATATATTAGTTATAACCTCTAAAAGTAGTTGATATGGTATGGTCTCAATGGGGTGATCTAGGTCCCACACAAGGAATACATCAATAGAGTGGATTAAATTGTGTCAGTAATTAGTAGGGAAAGTCTTCAAAGAAAATAAGGCGCATCATAGCATCTCATGAGATTCAGATTCATTAACCAACATGGCTTATATTTTCCTTTATCCCCAACCGCCATCTCACTAATCCAGTAATGAGTCACCAAATAGTGGTGATACAAGTAGCCCATAACATTACCCTCCACTATCATATCCTCATCCAATTGTTTCACATGCTCCTCTACCAGCTCCACCTCTCAAGGGGTTCTATGTCCATGCTCAGGAGAACTCTAATCAGAATTCTACCTCTTCCATTGTCGTCCATCAAATATCCTCTTTTCTTCATAGACATTTGAATTTGGGAATAATATTCGATGTGACCACACCCATCACATGTATAACATATTCCCTCTCTATGATGACCCTTTTCCCTATGTAAACCCCATTCTACATGTCTATATGAGTGAGACAGGACATTAGGATGTATCCAATCCCTAGATCATGCTGATTGGGGCCTACTGGCCACCATAGGTGACTCAAAATCATGGAACCCACTTATGCCCATAGATGTACAATTCCAATAATATATGAATCCCTCTATCACTTGTTCATACTCAAGAACTCAAACATATGTGGTAATACATAGGGGTACCACATTGGGTAAAATGTATCTAGAAAGGACCTAATCCAACTTTGATGCCTGAAAGTAACCATCTAAAACCATTTTGAGTGAGGACTTCCTAAGAATAGTGAATGTTTTTCATTGTAAGATACTTTCTTTCTACCCAACTGAAACTCCAAAAGCTCATAGATACGAACTGATCATAAAAATTTTGGGTAATACACCACTAGAAATTATAGTTAGAAGTTATTCATTCAAAAAATCATTTCTTCATGGGACTTCAAAACTAAAAACCATAAGTTCCTTGATTCTACATGGAAAAGACGTTCTTCCAACATAACTATCCAACGGTTCAATTTCTAAGCTAGGATGAAGTGTTGAACCACAAAATAAAGACAATATAACATATATTGGAAATATATATCACTGTAAAACCTTAGTGGTTTTTGATGATGGAGGACATAGAGTGCATTAAGACCAATTGAGACATTGAGCTGATATGTTGGTTCTAACTTCTTCTTGATATGTGGGGATTATTCTTTCTCCCAACTTAGTTTAAACACCTCCTGAGATGGACCCTAAACCGTGACCTCAACACTCATCATATTATTTTAATGATCATGACTCTATAACTAAGATGGATTATGTGAATGAGGCATACAAAAAGTAATTTTGATATATCAGGGTCAAATGATCATAAATATATGAGGATATGAGTGGATAATTATTGTCAAAAACATAATTCTATATGATGCATTCACCCATGTTACCTTCATCCAGTGTCTTGGTATGCTGATTCGACAAGTCGGTAATTAGAGTCCTAGTGTGTTGACACATTATTTACTACACCATCATTGAGTCTTCTAGCCTAAAATATACACTTAATACACACATAAAATGCATCCCTAGATTCCCAGCAAAACAACACAAGAGACAAAATTCTAAACACCATCCTGATGTTAAAAACCATTGATTCCACTATGTAATGACCCAACACACTGGGGAACACATATCTGGAGGAAGAGGAAAATGTCATAACCCCATGCCCTCCTCTATAGGCCAGTTGATAGAAACAAGCACTGATATTGAATATCTAATATGTGTGGTATTTACCTAATGAAACTATATGAAAAATACCAACATATCCATGTTTAAATTCAGACGAACTATAAATAACATAGGTTAATATCTAATGTAAAAAATTTCATGTAATAGCATGTATAGAATAAAAAATTAGCGTGAAAGTGTAATCTGAATTTTAGTGGAGAAGGTTAATTCCCATTCAAAAAAGATGTCCCAACTTGAAAATAGCTGGAATAAAGTAAGCAGAGAGATCCCAACTCCTGATCTCCAAGCTCGACCACCATACGCAGTCTATGCACTTGAGTATCCCTATGATACTATAAAATCACCATTGATTTATATTTTATCTTCATAATACATGAATCCTATTAGAAAATTCAATTTATGGGTGATTATATACATACCTTTTATTATTACCCAAAAACTAAAGAGGGTGAAATAGAAGACATGATAGATGTATTCCACTCAACCCAAATTAAGTTTTCCAAATAAACCAAATAATATATATATATATATATATGGTCATAAAATAAATACAAGCGTGAGAGAAAGGGGTTGTTTATCTCAAACCCTATCCTAGGATGGCGACTCTACCCACAACACTAAATTTCAACCATTTTTTCCAAGTATCTCACGTATTGATCCTAATAAGTTAGTACTGTTGTGTGTTGGTGGGGGGGGGGTGTCCACTCGAATTTATAGAAGACACATTACCTTGTATGGTAAAGGGTTCCACTCAGTATGAATATGTTTAGGAAAAAACCCATAGTAATATAGGGGATACAACTCTATATGTAGAGGAACCACCCCCTACTGCTATAGGGGGTTCTGCTAAGTGGTAGAGGACCCATTCCCAATTGTCATTATGGGGTGGGGGTGGGGTCCAATGAAACCTATATAAAGATAATGGGGGACCCGTTCCCTAATGCAACTTGGTTTCCATACCCAAACTCTCTCTAATAATCCCTTATGACCACTTCCATTCGTAAGTGTCTCCTAAAGAGGCATCATATTAGAAAAACTTTACCTAATTTCATGAATCAAATATGAATTATATCATGATTTTATACGTGAGAAAATTATTAGGATAGGCTAATCATGGGCTAAAATCTATGTCAAGATGAAGGACATACAAAATTTGATGTTTCTCTAGGAGGGGTACATAACAGGCATGGAGTCCACATGATGAGTGGTCCCACCCCCACTTTCTACCCATATTTTCCTCTTGAAATGTATTATAGGTTACATCACTGTATATAGTATGTATGCTCACACACTTCTTGTATGTACCACCCAGGCCATAACTATGTGTTTTTGGTCATGCCCATGTTTGTTGGGTCATTTTGTAGACCTGGTCATGCCCAAGTATTGGCATGAGAAGATGTTTTCTAGGAGTACATTGTCTGACCTTCAGAATGGGTTCCTAGGAAAGTGCTAGGTGAAACTTGACATAGCCACTTGGGGAGGGTCCGATGACAAATGGGCCCGACCACACGTTGTGCGATCCTTACCACCACACAAATCCCTAACAATGCATCCTTGGTGTACTCAAAGAAATGTGTTCTTCAAAGTACACAGAGTGTAGTCAGGTTTTCCAAATATTTGTTTTCACACAGACCCCATATATAGTACTTCTGTCATGATTTATAGGGGATGAGCACTTGATATCCTTTTTATTCAATGTTAAAAAATCTAAACATTGATTTCGCCGACCTTCAGTTTCTGGAAGATGATATCTTGAAACCCATATAATGCTTGTAGAAACTAATATCACCTCCCATATCCACTATGGATCCAAAATATATAGATTCCTCAACTATGTTTCACAAAATATCCTGATCCATCTCTAAATCATCATCCCTTTCATCATGCACGAATCCATTAAAAATCATTGAGTTTTATCACACTCAAACCCAACCAGAAAATCGAAAATTGTAGCCCCAAAGGCTAATGGTGAAGAACATTAAGAATTATGGGAAGAAATGCACATGAACGATGTAATCCTTCATTTTACTAGATTTCATAGACAATGATTTCATAACAAGGGAGTCCATGGGAGATATCATGGTGTATCAAATGTAAATTGATTCAATGAAATTTATTTTATGGAATGGGATCCTGAGAGGAAAAAAAGAACAAAAATTAAATAATATAATATGATATACCTGCTCAAAATTTTAAAAAAGGAATGAAATGTAATTGATGAGAAAAACATTTATCATGGATATACCATTTGTGGAAAATGAATTTCCATCATTATGGGGATACCATGATATTTTCTAATAGTCTATCCACCTAGATCTGATCATTATTCAGCATACGATTCAAATTTTCTAATGAAAAATGTTCATGAATATCTTCTAAATTATATAAAGATTATGAGACCAAAGATGAAAATTTCTACAATAGATAATATATAAAAGAAATTTATCCTTCATTTTTAAATTAATTAATTTAATAATTTAATTTAATAATTTACATTGTATACTCCCAATGGCTACCTCATCTAAATGTCTAGTATCGACCAACTACAGGTCCTTCCATGGGTAAACCTATCATTACAGATTCATTTGTGGCCCTATATTTTCAATATCAGATTCCACTCATGAGATAACCTGTTATTTCTGAAAATCTAAATGCATGTCATATAAATTTATTTATTAATTTAATACTCTCAATTCCAGGATCACTTAGCCTCATAATCTCACATAGTTTCATCACTTGGTTCCAAAAATATTTGATAATATATTTCAATTTCTTTTAAAAAAAGGGTCACTTTAATATGAATCCATTTATAGAACACTTTTTCAATCATGATAAAACTAGGCATTATCCATGTCAACTACCTCCTCTAAAAGTTAAATCCTAGACAATGGAAGGTTGAATGTTGATGTAAAAGGGTTGTTTTATTTATATATTAGGATTATAATATTAAATGGTATAAGTATTCTTATAAATGGTATTTTGGTTATAGAAATACTAAAACATCTAAATATTTTTTTAATTCTAGGACGAATAAATGTCTTCAACTATGATAAACTATAAAATTATGGATGCCATATTGGGTTCCAGATTTTAAGGATGATCATAAGTTCATTTTCCTAAACACCCTTTTTTAGGCTTAATGTGATGGGAGATTATTGAGATTGACGATATTTGTGTATTCATTTATAAGAATACAATGAAATGGATTAGTATATTTAATAGTTATTAATAAAATAATTCATTTTCATTTTATTGACATAAGATTAAAGGCATTGGAATCCTATAAAGTTTGTATTATATTTAATGTTTTAGTAATTATTGGTCATCACAATTTTGGATTTTTATATGAATTTTATTAATATAGATTCAATAATAGGAAAACCTCTACGACAGGTGAAAAATAGTTTCATCTGTTAGGTATGAATTTGGTTTTTGATAAAAATTTTAATGGATAAATAGAAAGTCAAATTTGGGAATCATATTATATGATCAATTGTATTTTATTTTGAGGTGATTAATTATAGCACATGTTATTAAATATACATAAGTCCATCTATGGGGATATTAATCGTATATGGTTCTTAAAATGGACTTATAATTCATTTATCATATCGCTTAATAAAATAATACTAACCAGGGACTTCCTGTAGGCCAGTGGTAGGAAAGAAAGGCCTATCGCACATCGGTTGTGGGTTTTATTCCTGCAACCTTATCCGATAAAAAGGGTTATCGCCTATCCTGCATGTTTTCTTTTTTTGAAACTATACTATTATAACATTCAAGATAAATTTTTTTGCCATAATAAATACTATCTGATGTCAAACTTAATCTATTCTAATCTTTAGGATTATCTAAAATACTTATATCTAATCTCATAGTATAAATAAAACAATTACTTGAAAGGTCATCTACCAAGCCTTGAATACCATCATTTCTCCTTGTATATCATAAGATATATCTTGTTGGTCACATTCCAAACATGTGAATTCTTTAATCATGTATTCTCTTGAAACATGAATTACCATAGAATCATAGAAAATACATGAATGCGGTCAGAAGTTAGCTCTTTCCACATACAAAAATCCCAAAATTTCTATATACTCAAACCATGATATGACTTTGTCCTTATATTATTAATCAGCTCATTAATACTATCAAACATTTCATTATCTCCTTGTCCCTTCATTATGCGCATATTAGGCACTTTTCAAAAATATCTGAAAAACCTTTCATGGTTACCAGTACCATTAAACATATACTTTCAAAAACATAAGGAAAAACAATTGTGTAACAATCCGTAGATGTATCTTTATTCAATATTACCATGAAATTACTTATACAACATTACTCTTGATAAACATGCAATCATTACACTAGCTTCTTAAACCATTGACTAAGCTTCATCATTTTATTCCTCAACTCTTCTACCATATCATATATCATATGTAGTCTACCCATATGACCATGCAGATTCCCTTCATGAGATTTTCTCAGAGGGCATTGGATTTAATAATGCCCGAACATTCTACAATTTAAACATTTAACCGTTGTTGATGCCTCAGTAATACCATTATCCTTGTCCATTGTATTAACTGAATGTTTTACTTTGTAATTTATGGCTTTAGATCCATATTTTCCATTCCCAAAGCTTCATCTAGTTCATTTGAAACATTCTCCCTGATGCCTCTTCCCACATGATTTACATCAGGGAAATTGAACTTTCTTTCCTCTATGATCATCATGAAACCCCATCTTTCACTTATTATATGAGTCAAAAACCTTACCAAAGTTGAGATTATTGACTATATTATGAGATTGATTATTAGGCATAATAATGATGTTTCACCTTCCAAATCTTGTTTCATTTGGTTTCTCATGATGAAAATCATTCAATTGTACATCATATTCTTCATTAACATGAATCTTACTATTTCCAGCCATTTTCTAAAACACAAAAAGAATATTGTGAGATTAAAAAATCATGCTTGGAAAAAAACATAATAAAGGGGGAGTACATTCAATATCTATCATCATAGGTCTAATTATACGATTTTTACTGTAATTCTAGGACTATAACCTATACTTATACTTAACCTTAGGTAAATCCCTGTACATACGTTAGAAATATCTCTAGGGATATCACTAACGTTTTCTCATCCTTGTTTCCAAAGGTTATATAAACCTTCACTCTAATACCATCTATAGATACCCAAAGAATTACATACATAGATATTACATTAATTTTTCATAATACTTAATACGTAACAAAAACAGATGCCAAAAGACCGTATTAGTTTAGTGTCTTCTGAAACACAGAACAAAATATTCTAATCATGGTGTAATATCTTTACCATCTCCCATAAGGATCTTCCCCTTTTGTTTTCATAACATAAACCTTTCTTTATACCTTTTGTAAAAGGAAACATAAAAAGGGTGAGCTCAAATGTACAGTAAGGGTAAACATGGAGAACATAACACAATCCATAAACATTTGTGGAAGATGAGTGTGTGGTACAAAATAGTTAATAGATGGAACTCTACTGGTCAAATATTATTTTTTTACTTATTCTGGGAAGAAATTAAATATTAACCTTTAGTGAAGAGATCTTAAAACAACAAATATGTGATCCTAATAGCTTATGTTCTGTCGAATCTTGGATATTTTAAATCATCATTGATAGTTGGCTCTGAGGCCCTCAATATTACGACTTTTTTGGGATTGATGACATAAATCACTCCATATAAATATTTAAGTTTTCCTAAAATTACGTGTCTCTAATTTCCTATAATGTTCTTCTAATCAAGATCATAATTTGTTGGTGACATTTTCATTTCCCTTTCCCTCTTATTAAAACTAAATTTTATTAACCCAATTTCTGATGTGGGTTTTCCACAAAGGAATTTTGCTATTTTTAACATTTTATTTTCTATGAACAATTTCAAATTACGAGGACTCAATTTATTGAAATATGAAATAATGTAACACCCCATGATTTCATAGTATGTTATCTCTTTAATGGAATTCAATAACTTGCGATACACGCAACACTAAGTTCAAGCACACCACGACTTACCAAACTAGCCTTTCAAAAGAAGTTATGAATATTATTAACTGAATTTTGAATGTTATATACTCTATATAATATTAGTATCCATATTATGTGTTTCTTAGGCATTATATATGAACAAATTCATTTTTTTCAGATAAAAGAATTATTTTTCAGAAAATACAATTTTACCGCATTTTAATGGATAACACATTTTAAATTCTATATTTGACACTTTTATATATAATATTTAATGATATTAAATTATCTTTATAAGAGGGACATAAAAGTTTAGTTTGGATAAAATATTGGTACTTTTCTAATAACTTATATATTTTGATAACTAATGAAAAATAATAAATATTACTTGAAAACAAATTTTCTAATCAGAATAATTTATATTGTTAAATTATGAATTTTAATGCGTTTTAGGTATAATTAGATTATATTTTTACCATTTAATACAATTTAAATCATTACAAGTAATTTCATATTTAAATTTGACATAAACACATGTCAATATTTTGATAGTTTTTACTTTTTAAAACCCCCTTTTGGTTTTGACAAAATTAATTAATTTTAAATTAATTAATTCAACTTATATGATTTTAATTTGGTAAAATAAAATACAATTTCAAATTTCGATTATCAACATTATATTAGGGTGGTTTTTTGGAATTTTTTGGAAAACATTAAATTTTGAATGAATAGTGAAAAAACTACGTTATTATTTAAACATGAATTTTTATTTAAATAATTAATTATGTTTTTTAATTTTATTATAAGTCAAAATAAATATATAATAACTATATATATGTTTAATTTAATTCATTGGAGTCATTTTAAAATAAAATTAGATGTATACAATTTTATTGACATTTTGAAATTCTTTTACCCACCTTCTAGGAACATTTGAAAATAAAAAAAACAAAATATTACAGCTTCATTAAATTGATTTTAAAAAATCCGAGAGACAAAGTTGTTATCTGTAAGTAAAATGTAAAACAATAAGATGAAAATAATTTTTGTTGAATAGTAACTTTTGACTTTATTACAATGGTTAATTGAAAATAAGGTAATTAATGGTAAAAATGATGTTATAATTATCCAAAAACATGCATGAATTCTATTGGATATGTGTATTTCGACCAAAAACAACCTTAGGAATAATATAATATCCTTTAGTTCCACATGGATTAGATTAGGATATTTATTCTTATTTTATTTAAAGAAGAGTTAAAAGAGTTAAATTCAAAGTTTAATAACTAAAAAATATTTAATATATAATTATAACTATGATAAATTAGACTATAAGTATTCATTAGAATAATTAAACGATATCCTGCATCATGATATTTTATTTATAATTTTTAGACTTTAAATAATTAAATTTATTTATGACAGAATGATGATGCAATAATTACCTAATTAATTATAGATTAAAATAAATGATATTATAAATATTAGAATAAACATTAATTGAGGATTTCTATTACATCCATGAAGTTTCTAGATTAATATGAAATGTTAGGATTGATTAAATTTATTTTTTAAATGTAATCATGTTATGACTTTGACAAAAACTAAATACGAAATAGTGTCAAAAATTAACATAAATGATTTTTTAAAACAAATACTATTTTATGAATTTAAATAATAGTTCTAAAAATATATGGTTCATAAAAAAAGACATATATAATAATTGATATGTAATTAGTGAATCACTTGGGGTTCAATTGTCATTTTATAGTAATTTTATTAACCATATAATATAAAAATAAAAGAAAACAAGGTAAATGTAAAACTATTTAACTATGAGTTAAATCTAAAAGATAAGGATAATATGGTAATATAAACCAGTCTAAAACCAATTGGTTAAGATTATTTTGACCTATAACCACATAAGGTTCAAAATATATTCATTTGGGGCCATTAAAAACCTAATATGATTGTATAATAAAATAATATTTCATGTTTTTCTTAGGGTTCCCCTCACCCCTCTTATAAAAGGGAAGATCCCCGTCTCAAAAATTCACACATCCAAAGCAATTTTTCTTAGCCATACCCTGCAAAAATATCCTCCCAACCTCCCTCACTTCAACCAAGATGCCTTCCCTTGAGTAGATAGCCAGCCTATATAGCCTTTTGGTTCAAATCCAAAGGAGACTCCCGAAGAAAAGTTAATTATTTTTTCACCTCTTTCATTGTTTTTTTCATTTCCACATTCTCTTTCATTGTTATTTCTATACCGAAATTATATCTCTAATATCCTATACATACATTTATGTTATTATAAATATGTTACAATAATATTCATTATTCTACCAATCCTAGGAATGAAAATGTCACCATGTGTGCGTATATAGAGCTTACCGTCTCCACGTCATGGTGTAATTTGTTATTCAACACTATGTTATTTCGATAGATATAATGATAAGTAATATGTATATAGATAATTAAAATAACATTATTATTTAACTTTATAATTAATATACCATCCCATTCCATACCTTTTAATCATTATGGAAATGATATCATTGCTCGTTTGTACGTACGGCTTATCCTCTCCACAACGTGATGAGATTTATTTCCACATTCAACATTCAAGGATGATTATAAAAATATATATTATTAATATGTATGTAATATATTACATAAAAATTATACTTGAGAGAGATAAATATATTTATGTATATATGAACTTACATATATCTTATTCACTTACTTCCCTTCAATACGATATGAAAACAGAAACATCATTTATGCGTATGTACGACCTACCGTCTCCATAAACAGTGTTTTCCCTTTCATATGTTTATCTATTATAAATATTTTTATTATAAATTTATTTTTTATATTAATCATGTTTTATATTCTATACATATTTAAATCATTATCTGTGTGATACTATAAAGAATAACAAGTTAAAAAATGCATGTTAAAGAAAGCGATTATTACCTAAAATGTTAATTTAACTTCGATATTATTTTTAAATGTGTTGTATAAATTCATAAATGAATCATGTATGATATCATAAATATTAATATGGTTCTTTTATAATTTAAAAACAAACTTTTATCGTTGTATATAAGGATAAATGTACCCTCGACTAATGGAAAGTACAAGGTAAGGGTTAATGCCTCAATCTAATTATTATCTAATATTGTTGATGTGTATGTTCTTACTGGGACATATTTATTATCCATGATCATGTTTCAATATAGAGATTTCAAAATAATTATTTTTATGATACCCTATAACTAAATATCATTTGAAATGTTTTAAATATTTTTTTAAATATTTCTCATTAATGTCCATGTTTTCAAAGTGGGTTTAAGGATTTATTTATATGGACATGAATGCTTGAAAATGTTAATTCCTTTAAAAAGTTTCAAATTGGTCTGAGACCCTTTGATTCAAAAATATATTTTAAATTCTAATATTTATAAATTTCTTTACTTTTAAATTATTTTATGAAAAATGGGTATTTCACTGAAGGAGTTTTACTGATCATTTTCAACTATATCGTCATCCTTTATGGGATACTATTCTTGATTGTGGTAGATTTATTATAATAAAATATTCATTATTGTATTCAGTGAGTTATGATATGTTTAACTTTGGATGTTCTATTTTTATACCATTCATGGTTTATGGTTAAAGTATTGACATTTCGTATGCTACTTTTAATATGAATGTTTATACTATGTTTCAACAATTTCATAAGAGGAATGCAGTGGACTTAGTAAGTGACAGTTGGAACTCTCTATAGCTACTCGATAAATTAGTAGGTCTCTTGAAGAAAACTGGTGTCTTGGCACAAGGCCTTGACAAAAATTTTATTTTTAGTCTTGGAACGAGGCCTTGATTATGTGGTAATGATGTCCGGTGTTAGGTATTCCATCATAATGAAATTAATTATTACATGTGATTATTTAAATAGTATAATATCCACGTTAATGTTCATATGGTAATGTATGATTTATTTTATCCATATTATGTTTATGTTTGTGTATAAATGTCTGTTGTTTTTATTACATATATTTCCTTAGAAGTTTATAGCATTCGCTAAATTATTTACCCTTGATGTGCATCTGAGCTCACCCATTTCTTTTGTTTTATTTTCTTATGATTCCATGATGTTTATTATGATTGATATACATGATTAATCTATGGGAATAATGTCATTCTAAAATGATTATTTATGTTTTGTTTAATGTTCAAATGTGTAATGTAACATTCATGTATATAATCTATTTTCCTAGACTGCTAAACTGATCCGTCTTTCATGACATGATTCCTTATAATCATGCCAATGTATGAAAATAATTCACCGACTCTTGGTAACTGGGGTTAGGGAATTACAGAGATATTGTAACATGGAATTCGGTTTAAACATATCAATTCATGAAAGATTTTTGACATGGTGATCATGGGTATTAGAGTGTCATACATGAATTAATTTTTTTTTTGAGCTAGTGAACTTATGAGTGACTAGAATTTTCTTTCGACGATATGGAAACTCAAAAAGTTGGAAGTGTCACATCATTTCTAGTGAATGTTTTGGTTATTTCATTGTAGCATGACTTCGATGTGGTTGGTGGTATGTGTCACCCTTTATAAAATCCATTATTTTAGGAATAGTATAAGTGGTAAATCTTTAATGAATAAAAATTCTCCAGGTGATATATTGATCAGTGTTTTCCTTGATGATGTGATGACTTGTGATGACATGTTGTTATAAATAATCAAAGAGTAGTGGTTTGAATATGATTCTTAGTGACTTGGGTTAACTCATACTATTCTCTTCTGAATGAGAAGGTCATGTCTCATATCTTGTCTTCATCATCGATGGACTAAGATAGCATCGTCCTTAAGCAATAATAATGTTTTAAAAGTAGTTTTGTTTTTTAAGTGGTAGTTATCTCTATTATATGTGGTATGTGTGGTTCTTTGGGTTACAAAATTATTTATTATGAGGAATTTTTTTATAATATCCTAGTGATTGATCGACTTAGAAATATCACTGAAAGTCATGTATGGTCTTTGATGTACATGTTGTTAGGGATGGATACATTTTAAAGTCACACCACCAGTATAATGGTGAATGTGGGCTTTTGGTCAGTGATGTCATTCAATGAAATCCTGCATTACCAGCATTATTTTCTCAATTGAGATTAGAATGTTTCCATTGATGAAGTTTCTATAATGGCCTATTATGTAATCGAGTTTTCCCAATTGAAGAAATTGCATGGTAGGTGTCACTAGAATTCTTAGTAAGTTTCTTTTTAAGTAATTCTAAAAGTGGGGTGTCATAGTTTGGAATTAATTGTTAAATGCTATGACCATTGATGGAAACCACCAATTGGAGGGTAATTAATGATATGATGACTATATCATGTCTCTATTTGAGCGGGTTTAGTTTTATACAGCTTTGATGTTTGGGATGGATTTGGAATTTTTTCCGTGGTTTAAAGGTCTTAGAGCCCCAGGGATCTGAATTGGTTAAATATGTGATTGGGATTTGTAAACACAACACAATCATTCAAATGACGCCTCGTAACCTATATGTGTTGGGTGATGTTTTTAGTTCCTAAATTATTTTACGGGATGCGAAGTTTTAATGTGGGTAGATTATAGAAACCTATGTTTTGGACCGGACATTTTTATGAGGGTTTATTATTTTTGGGGAAATTACTGAATGGGATGAATTTAAAATTGAGGGTTGTGTATTTTTATTTCTCAGTGTGGACACTGTGATGATTCATTTATTGAAATTTAATTAAATTAAATAAAATCTAAATATAATTTTATGATATAATGAAATGTTTTAATAATAATTATACTAATATAATTATTTTCTATTGATGATGGTGATGATGATGATGATTATTATAATTATCCTTTTCTATTTAGTTGAGGTATTTTTGAAGAAACCAAAGCGGGGTTCCCCTCCCCCTATTTCCTCCTTGTGACTCCCTCCTAGGCTCCCTGTAGGCTATGTGACACCAGTGTCCCTTAAATCCTCCTAAGGAATGATGCACCAGCCCCCCCCCCCCCAATACACACCATCTGTAATGCCCCTCTATTTCTGGAACTCCCTTCGTGTGACCTCCATTCAATGCACAACCCCCAAGTGTGCCATCACACCTCATAATACCCCAATTCAAAATACCATAAGAATGAAATTTCTCTCCTCTAACCACTTAGGATATCTGGTATGGTCCTTATTTATCCATGATTTCTCCTTCTTTGCATCATCGTATGTGCTTCCGCTCCATATCTGCTTCCTTTCTGGACGTGGTTTGGTCTCCATGTCACCCAATTCATTTTTTATACAACCCTGGGTTCATGGTGTGATCAATTAATATGTTTTTTTCGTTTTAAGATTTCACATGTCCTTCATGGAATATGTTGATCTGTGTTCCAGCAACCTAAGTCACCGGTGTGGTGGTTTAGCTCAATTTAGTTAACATCAAATGTTTTGCGGGATGGTTTTTATTCTTTTATTGTGGTCAGTTAGCTTATAATTGGGGCTTCAGAAATATATGATTCCCTGGTAAACATTTTGGAGTGTTTTTCTCCTTTATGCACTAATTTTTCATTCATAAAACAATTTTAGGGGTTGAGACCAATTCCAATGGTGTTCACACTTTTTTCAAATATATATATATATATATATATATGGAAGTGTGAGTGTGCAATCCATTTTCTTCGTGAGTTAGAATGATTTATGTTGGTTATCCTTTGAGGTATGTACATAAACCTTACATTAAATAGATAAAAATTTAGTAGTTATTTATTTATTTATTTAGTTAAATTTGAGTACAAATTATTGATTGAATTGGATTTGTGATGAATGATTTGTTTGAATACAAAATCACATTTTTGTAATAAAAATTACTACATAGTAGGTTTTATTCCTTCAATATAAAAACACAGTTATTAGGAAATTATATATTCTTGTCTTGATGATAATTTTTTTAGTATGCTTCCTTTATTAGATTAAGTTTGATTAACTAATGGAATATGGTTTTATTTAGTATGACATGTATTACCTATTATGAATTTTGACTCACTTGGATTACATTGTTATAATGAACATGAATGGGACATATGGTTGGGTAGTCCTATGGCGTATGTTTATGGGAAATAGTTTAATTGATTAGAAATACTCAATATGATTTCTAGAGTTGTATAAAAGCATTAATTAAACAACAAATGAAATGTAAGTTGGTAAACCAATGTTATGTGTGTATCTAAAAAGAAATTTATAAAAATGAGAGGGTATAATCATATATAATGGAATGGTTTATATGATTTTTTATAATCATATTGTTTCGTTTTATAATTGGTTTTTATGAAATGATAAAACATGAAGGAGAATCGATTAGGATCGTATGGCTACACCACAAGTCAATGTAATAACAACAACATATGATATTTGAAATTAATGTAGTGAATATGGCACATCTTTTATGATTTTTTTCATTCCTATTATTTATAATCATAAATCACCTTATGTCATTTTAAATGTTTAATGGAAATTTGTCATTTCTTGTGACATGCATGAGAGGCGTTGCCTCATGCAGGAACCAATTATGTGACCAGGCCACTGTAATGTGAAATGGGAATCAATTAGATGTTTCATTATAAAATATTTACATTGATGAATAATTTGAATTAATCATAAAAAATTGAAATATGTTCTTGATCGACAATAGGATGTTGAACACAGATTGATGCTCCAAATAACAATGGGGGTGCATGACATGTCGTCTGAGACTCAATTTTATGATATATGTGTTCGATCGAAAACTGGGTTGTGTCACATGGATTACTGCTCAAAATACTCAAAAGGGTATATAAATGGTGTTCTAGTTCCAATGTAATTCATGCAAATATTCTTTTATGGTATAGGGACAAATTCTCCACATACACATTGATTGTGAGAAAGGGACCGATGCTCCAAATACTCAAGAGGGTGATAGACATGATGTTTTATAGCCATTAATTGGGTTTGGAATATGGATCAAAATTTCTATACATGATTTGAATTAAATGTAAATAATCCTTGATTGAATCAGAGATCTGGTCAAGTGATACCATTTAAGGACTCAGGTTATAAATTGAATTTTGAAATAAAATTATTTATGATGTGTCTGCTATGCCAAATCTGATGCTTGGATTCGGTATTCACTTGTTATTCATAGATATCGATATGAGTCATCTTTTGTGCTTACAGTTCTACTAGGGGTTTTAGGATTATGATGGGTTATAATACTTATAAAAATGATTTAAATTTTTTACCTTTTTAATAATTTAAAATGAATATTAAATGAGTACCTTCATATAGTGTTTTTCACTTTTGAGTATTCCCATTATATATATATATCTACGTACAGTAAAAGTTTTTCTTCCACCTGATGGATTGGGCTTGAACCATAGGTGATGGCCTACTAAGATTCATACCTCACCCCATGCTTGGGTAACTTTGGTGCGTGAGTGGACCATCTTGTTTGTAGGGCTATGGAGATTGATTTTTCTTGTTTCATGTATCTGGAAGATTGAGAAATGGGACGATCAATAACTCGTTATTCTTGTGGTGATTTCCTTTTGGTTTTACTTAATTATATATTTTTTTATAGTAATGAAAATAATGTTTTACTATTTATCAATTTCATATATGTATCATCACAAAGAATGCATGCATTGTAAAACTGGTGTTGGAGTTTTTCTATATTCAGTTATTATTACAATTTTCTTTTGCAGCATGGATTGTCGCTTTATCTTGAATCTGATGTAATATGATTTCTTTACAACTGATTAACATTGACAACTCTAAAAAAAGGGTATAATCTCTCCACTGAACTACCTTTACAACAACACTTCTAGTCGGCAGTCATTGACATATGGGGAGGCACACTTGAGGTCATTTGGTGACCGATCCCGATACTAGTTTAGTTGTATGCTAGGTAAGGATTCTATAGTAAAATTATCTCAAGATGAATTTCAAGGAAACCATCATTCCTAATAAAAAATATTGTTTTTTTGAAGAAATATTTACTTCTGGGGCAATTTTAAATTCACTATGAATTTTCCATTTCCTGAATAAAATTTCAAAAAACCACTTCTATTGATATATGAAACACATAAAAAGTTAACAATAGTGGACCACATATCCAATAATGAATCTATGTTTCGTTAAATGAAACCTGTGATGAAGGAAATACCATAAAAAATAATCATTCTGGAAATTTTAATTTAGATATTAGTACCCTTGATAAATACATATAAATTTTACCTAGATTATAAGTTATACTGATTAAAAAAGGAAAATCTTTTATTGATACAAGAACTAAAAATTCCTCACCAAAAATATATTGTAGGATAGTTTCTAAATGTTTTCTTTATTTTATGCCCAAAATTATTGGTTTTTGAAAAAAATGGAAGTTGGAATATAAATAAAATAAGATAAATCCATATCCATTTATGGATAATATTATGAAAAAACATGACCATAATTTTTAAAGGAATGTTATGGAAATTAGTTCTTTTCCCCCAGGAATATTAATGGTTATAATGTATTGGGGGATACCATAAAACAAATAAAGAAGGTTTCAAAGGATTACAAAAGTTAAGATAATTCATATCAACCGTATGTCTCTTACTAATGATTAATTACTGCTCAAAATTGTTCCCAAATAAGTATTAATAAATTTCAATAAAAAACATTCAAATATTTTTATATTTAGTGGTACATTATTCCTATAGTGAAATATAATGATTCAAAAATAATAATGATGATAAAATGTAGGGGAAGTGTTTGAAAAAAATATATTCTCAAATTAGATTACGAAGTTCTCATAAATAAATGATTGATTTACCTTGAGGATGAATCCCTAGGAGATGATAATTAATGTATATATGTATAAACATTGGCTCTTAATTTTTTTTATTCTTGAGGTATTTCATATACATTACCATTATTCTATAAAAAATAAGTTAAAATTAAAAGTGGGAAATTATATTAATTGATAAAAAATATAAAAAATAGTTATAAATAGACTTTTTATATTTGGGATTTAAAAATATATTTTTTATTATTGACTCATCATATTATGTTGAATGAAAATATAGTCAATGTACCCTTGGAAAAATATTTCAAAAAACATTTCCTCACATACTATATTGTATGAGAATCCATAATAATAATATTAATAACTATTTATTATACAAAAATCATAGTTTGTGTTGAGATATAGTAGGTAGATTAATAGATTATTAGAACATGAAAATTGATTTTAAACATCTGTAAATAAATTAATGCTTTATATTATGATCATGAGAATTAAATGGTAGAATTGTAAAATTTATTGTGAATATATACAGCTCTTCCTAGGATGTCAATAATGATGGTCCAAATTAACATCATTAAGGTGGATGGATAATTGATGAAAAAGATCCCTCAATTAGAAGATGTTGAATTAAATATTGATAATAAAGAGAGAACTTCATCGACCTTATAATAACATTGAAATTTTATAAAAATATAAAAGAGGTTATTTATGAACCCATTTGATGAATACAATATAGGTGAATCATTTTTTCAATAAAATATGTAATGTTCAATGATTAAGATGACATAATAATAATTTTCAAATATAAATTTATCAATTTATTCTATAAGATGAAAATTATTTTTATCATCCACCCTCTATGGAATTTTGGGATTATATAATCATAAGTACTTAATATGGATGTATACTATTAAATTTTTCAGAATATACATGGATTAAACCAATAGAACCATGAACTATAGTCAATGGATGAAGTTATAAAAGAAAAAACCACTGACATGATATTAGGGGAATTAATGGGAATAATATTACCTATATGAATCCAAAAATATTTTGTGATTTATTAAGTAAAAAATCAATATAAATATGGACACTATTGAATGATGAAGAGTCACTATCCAAAACATTTGGATACCGAAATGTGATTTTCCTGTATATAGTGATATGGATGATAGAATATAAAATATAATGGCTTTCACTAGAATCAATTTCATAAAAGTAATACTATATGAATGATTATTGATCTTACACATTCGAAAGCTGATGATGATGGATTTTATATTATCTTAAAAATAGTTAGTTACAAATTTTTTGTTACTCATAATGTAATATTACGTAAATAAGAGTTCACTAGTAGATGGACAATCAATATACACAATAAAATATTTATATGGAAGTACAACCAATGATAAAAACATTTAGATTCATTTAGTAATAAAATAATAGTGTGTCCTAATGAAAAAAATCCAATAAGTTATAGGAAATTGAAAAGCTAATATTTTCATTAAGATGTTCACTACTATTCTATAAAAATTATAAAAATGGTTTTCATAATAATCCATCAAATAATAAATATTTCTACCATTAATTTTGAAAAGGACCGTACTAATTCATAGAATAATATACACACAGAAAAGAAAAATAAATGCAATATTTGATGAAAATATGAAATTGAAAGATCTCGATAGACTGAATATAGTAACTGTGTTTTCAATCTATAATTCATGTAAAATATCATTAGATAATGTTATATTGTTATTAAATGGATTTTCATTAGAATAATACTACATTGGAGGACGAAAAACAATGATCTATGCTTAATTTCATTTAAAAATACAATTTATGGATTTGAAAATAAATAATGATATTAATTTGGTATGAATATATGAAATCAAGGAATGTTTATCATAAGGTAAGGTTCTTCATTAAATGACGATATAATAACACAAAAAGGTATGAGGTTATTCATAGGAATAATGAATAGATGTTGACCAAAATATATGACAATCTTGAGTTGATGCAACAAAATTTGTGACATTTGGAGGAATTTGTAGTCACATGGTACAAAATGATTCATGATGGATATTAAATCACACATAAAAAAGGTATTATAATTTTTTTCCACATTGAAAATAATATGATCAAATGTAGGGTAATGAGACATGTGCGCATTGATTGAACAAAAAATAAAAATATATATGATTCCTAGGTGTTTAACAATATTATGAAACGATTTATAGAATGACGATCATGTGAAAATATGAAACGATGATTCTATATAAGAAAGTTATCTTGACGAAGGAATTACATTCTAAATATATAATTTGAGTTGAATGCAAATATGGGTATGTTCTAGACATCAGAGGGTGTAGGATTATGTTTTTTCGATAATACGAAAATGCCTCTATAAGAGAGTGAATTATATGATGGTTCATTATATAGATTCCACTAAAAGAACATAAATGATTATCGAGGGTGTTCTAAACGATAAAGGAAAATGAATATTTTCTGGAGGAAAAGTAAATATCAGAAGGAGTTGATTGACTTCAATGAAAAAAATTTCACCAAAATATGCATTTTATAATTTATATTATTATAGTATCAATGTATTTTAATAATTTTGAGACATAAATTTAAATTATTTTATTAAAAATGAATGAACATGTGATTCAATTCATTTTTTGACGGAGTAGAATATTATTGAATATAATATTTTAGGGATAATTAATAATGTCCAAATTAGATTTATTCCCAATATGTTGAACGTGGTTATTCTAAGTGATACGAATATTCGAATTTCAGATTGAATGCCAAGTGTTCAAAAAAATTATTAGATGATTAATGATTTTTGAAAATAGGGAACATCCATTGATAGTAAAGATATGTGAAAAAACGAAATTGCAAGAGAACCTTATAAGAAGTGACGATTAAGGGGATGATATTTCTGAAAATGGTGTTCTCAAAAGATATAAATAAGTAATTGTACTTGTAATGTCTGGAACATTAGTTTCTAAAGAAATTTGAGTTGTGTGGTTCATAATGTTTTAAAGAATATTAAGAATTCATTGACATTTGGTTATGAGGAATGTTGATAAACTCAAAATGTCATGATTAATGGAAATATTATAATACATATTGATTAGTTTACAAATATGTCAGTGCTCTTGAATAACTTTTATCATTACTAGAATATGTCTAGTATATATGTAATCTAATAGAGTATGTTTTTGAATTGAAATACATGTTCAATTTTTTGTTTCATTATTAACATTTGGGAGGCTATATAATCTAATTTAGTGGGACATTACGATGTAGGTATACACAGTGAATGATATTCATACCATGGGTAAATGATAAAAACATCCATCACGAGATCTTATTAATAATGTGATTATTAATGTAACATATTTTAGGCATTGGTTTTTGAAAATAGATGTGGCATTTAATCAAATTGATGTTGAAAACTATTCGATTCCCAATAATATATTTACATAATATTAGTGGAATTGCATCATGTATAAATGGTTATGTTTTATAACTATTATTACTATATCCTAGCTGAGAAAATAGTTTTGATAAACTTGATGAAATTAGATTTTTTTATCATAATTGGTAAACATTGGCCACTCATGATTCCCCACCCCCACCCATAAGGAAAACTAAATGATATCATAATACTCTAAATGAAATTTAAGACGTAAAGATATACAATTTTAAAAAAATACTCCACCAAAAGATGCTTCAAATATAAATTATTTAGTTTTATATAAAAAAACATATCATTGTAATTTTATAATGTTAAGTACTACATTTCATTTGAATAATTATAAAAGTTTTATATATTTAGTTTGAGGAGAATCTCGTAAATGAACATGTGTCACTTGTTTCATGTGACATGTTGGATGGATGATATATTTGACATTATTTTCATTAAAAATTATTTCACATCAACCTTCATGCACCTTGTGCACCTATTTTTTCCTTTCTCTATTCTACATAATTATCTGGTGACACTATGTGTGACATTGAGATGACTGACCATCATATGGTTAATTATTTGGTCATGATATGTTGAAAAATTACACACACATTCCATATTATTGAGGTGGATAATGAAATTTCATTAGAGGATGTTCAATTCATGATTTTTATTCCAATCCATGAGGATGCTATTTTGATTGTGACTATAAGTGACAAGCATAAAGTAGTACATTATTTACTAGGAATTAGTTTCGTCAACCAACGGTGAAGCATCTAGGGATCCTAATAGAAAATTGGATATATTGATTAAAATATCAATGATATTTTACATGATGGTGTTCAAGAGACACTAATTTGATACACATTTTCATATGTTATGTAAATGATTTGAGGAATATTGTGTTTTTAATACTCCAAGACTATAATGAAAATGATATAGATACAAGTACAACTGGATATAGTTAATAACTATAAATATAGATAGATGAAAACTATATTATAGGATATTTTATTCCACTATATATTTGGATGTGGGATCATTTTCAATGCATGGATCCTTGTGTTATATCCCAATTTACCAATCACCTTTTACATGTTTGTACTCAAGGATTATGAGTGATTACAGTTTTATTTTGAGTTTTGTTAATATTATAAATATATTTAAAAATTGTAATTGAATATTAAAATTTTTACCATGTAGCATTAGTTTCGACAACCTGTTCATACCACTAGGCACAATGTTCTGTACACTAGGCTACATATAGATATTATGCAAAAAAAGTTGTGTTAAAACTAATTTTCTTTATATAATCATAATTTTGGTTACAAAATTTTTATTATATTATAGTAATAAAAAAATATTTCATGTTTTCCATGTATTTGAGTAAATTTTTGTGTTTATATTAGAGGATTATTTGATACTATACCATGAGATTATCATGTACTTTATTACCAAACTCATCATATATTTGGTTAGATACTATGGAGAAGGAGTACAAAAAATCCATTCTGATATAATCGATTTCCCCTAAATAGACTATTTCATGTGATAGTTTAGGTAAATAAAAAATATCCCAACTAATAAAATTATGATATCAATAAAATAATTTATTATTATCATATATAGGTGGGTGATTTATTTACTAGACTATGATTTTGAGAAGCTTTTGTATCAATACAAGGATGGATATTATATTATTTTTTCCAGTATGTTTATCATGTTATAACTACTACAATCTGATCATAGAGATTACCAATATGGGTATCTCAATCTCACAATAATATATGTTATGTAACTTTTGAAATTTCATCCCTTTTTGTTATGTTTCCTGTACCTTTTAAGATTATTTCAATTAAAATGTTGTATTAATGTAAATATTATTTATTTTATAATGAGTGGATATATATCAAATTATACATATAAATGATGTTTAATAAAGTGATTTTCAAATTTGGGATATATTTAATCAAGATCATGTGGCCCTCATTGATCCTATAATTTCATTATATGATATCATCAGTGATGAGGAACTATTGTAATATCTAAATTCCCATTTTCACGTAGAGGTAGTTGGGGATGCTGATGTTCTTGAGGATCAAACTATGGCAGGTTCAAATTCACCATAACGATAATCACTAGAGAGAGGACGTTGATAAGGATATATTTGAGGGTATATATTATGATTTTGAAATCAAAACCTAAGAGAGGATCCAGTAAATTTGGCTACACCATAAGGAGAGGATCCTTGAATATTGGGAGAGGATCCTTCACATTATATACCAACGCAATTTTCTGATATAGATTCATTTTCAAAATCATTTCCTCCATCCAAAATAACTTAATATGAATATGTATGGTACTAGACATCAATATGATACACATTATAATATTTTGGAAACACTCCCTCCTATGGTGACCTCTTTGAACATTTCCCTTTAAAATCCACTTTAGGCGACTATATCAGGATCCTATAAATTTAGTGATATTAAATTAAAAATTATTTCTGATAGTCATATAAACTTTTATTTGATAGTTAACTTCTTATTAGTTCTATTCTGAACCATAATCTCAACTTATTGAGGTGATAGAAATATAAAAATAGAGAAATACATCGAGGGAGAAGTCCAAAACAATACACGAATCCTTCTGAGGATGTATATCATCATGAGATAGAGCCGAATCATATAGATATAACACTTGGTACTCATAAACATCACACCCAAGAGGAGTTATCATTGATTTTTTCCACATAATTTTTTCGGTTAAAAAGTATCTATTTTTTTATTTATTTAATGATTTTCACAGTGTAAATTTTTATAGATCGCTTATAACATAATAATAATAATTATCTAAATTAATAATCTTTTACCTATTATATACATTTCATAAATTATGATCCCTTGATACAGATTAAAATATTTTAAATTATATGTCATTAATAAAATATGTCATATATCACTTTATAAAAATTTCATAGGATAAATATGGTATTTAAATTTAATTACATTAGTGTGTGAATTTAAATTATCGATTATCTAATCCACGAGGGGTCGATATTGTTATAATTGGGATAAATTCATATGCATGGATTTCAATTGATGAAAAAAAACTATAAAATTAATATCATCCTCCCAATGTGGTGCTCAAAAATGCATTAATAAATACTATACTTTCCCTCACTATGTTTGATGAGGGGTTTGGGTTTGGGTGTGTGGGGTTAGTCACATGGTTAGTATGTAGATATTTATGTTTATAATAGATTTCATTCCATTTTTTGTGTTATGAAATTTTGTATATAATCATTTATATATATATAATTTGAATTCTATAATTCCAAACCACCAATTCTACTTCATACATATTTTGAAATCATTTGATGATATTTCCTAATATTTGTACACATTATAATCCCCCATTATCATATAATATTATTATTTCAATGTTATTATTCCAAATATGACAAAATATAAATTTCACTAAATTCAATAAATCATATAAAATTTGTACTCAATTATTCATATTCATGACTTTATATAACAATCAATAAATACTAAATGACATTGTAATATTTTTATGTCATTGTATAATACATAAATTAATGACGCCAAAACATCGAATTGCATTTAGAAAATATTTATAATATATTTATAATGTAAATTATTAAAATAAATTTAAAAAATGAATAAATCTATATTTATATCATTTTATAATTGTCCAAATATATAAAATTTATAAAAGAAAAACATCATGTAAATTTTTTATCTAAAATAAATAATTATTAAAAAGTATGAAATTGTTAAATTTTAGAAAATTTCATTTTGATGAGAGCTAATAAGTTTTATGACCCACTAAAAAATGAATACTATAATATATTTTTAATGATTATAAAATATTTTATTGAAATTTTTTTTAAATTCATTGACCCATTATTTTATGATGTAAATATATATATATACAAATTATAAAAATATATGAATGATAATAAACCCCAAAAAATAATTTTAATGAATAGAATTAATCGATATGTTTGTTTTTCAACTAAGCATCATTTTTTATGTTCATATGTATTATTAAAAAAAAATTTTTACAAACCAAGATGATATAATTTACAACAACTCTATTATAAAATTTACAGTTTGATTTAAAAATATTCGCCACCATCAATCAAACAATACCGTGAAATGATTCAAATCATATTGTGTAAGTTGAAAAAAAGGAGTAGAGATTAAAATGATTATATTGATGAAAATTAACATAAGAATATTTTCCCAATGCCACATGGTTAGTGGAAATAGAATAAAAACAATGATTGACATCATTTAAAAACACCACATGATGTTAAGAGTAGTGTAGCTACTAGAAGCCAAAGTAGTACGTCATTTCCACCTGATCCTACGAGGCCTCTCCTAGTCATAGGCCCCCCTTGTCCTCCGTCGAAGCATTGATCATCTATATTAGACACAACACAAGAATGTGAATCCCATGTCGGGGTTAGTAAAAAAATACGTATTATGGGCCCAGAAACACAAAGGAAGAACCATAAAGATATTCTCAAAGCAAAGCATGAAGCACAAGCACAAAACAAGAGCACAAATCAAAAACATGAAGCACAAGGTAGCTCACACCAGGTATATATCTCAGGTTGTGGTTAATGAATCACCATTCACATTAACAAAGATATCGTTTGACGGAGAACACCTCTATAATAAGTACAGTGGGAATGAGGGGTCACATATAAGCGACATCCCACCAACCTTGGACTATTTAGGTACACCTCCCCATCGAGTACAGTGGGCCTACAAAGTCACACATAGGTTCTTCCCAACATTCCCACATGAGGTACTCATCCCCATCTCATAATGTGGGTCTACTACTAACTTATACTCGTTCTCAACATGGTCCTCCAAAAACATATAGAGGTAGTTCCCACTGGGCTATAATTGAGTCACACAGAGTCAGATGTCATTAGTGTTCAGGTCTCATCCGACCACATGGTTCTCTACGTAGCATGCTTTGGAGAACCACTCCTAAAAAAATTTTCACATCTCAACTTCCATGAAAATATCCTTATATTATACTAAAAGATCTGCCTCATTCAAGATGGTCCCAATAATACAAACCTTTTGTCAAATGGATGCCTACATTGCATGTTATTAACATTTTAGTGATTAGGGGATGGTTACGTCTGGGCCTGGCCCGACCGGGTAGGACTGACCAGACCAACCTAGCCCAAAGGTCCCAAATACCATTGTTTAATTCGACTCACTTGACCTGACCACATTTGTGTTTGGGTTAGTCTGCTCTGTCCTCACCAATGGGCATCGTTAACCCGACCATGTTTTGACAAGGGTCCAGCCTCACGGGTCGCCCGGTGACCTGGCCTCATCTGGCCAAGGGCACGGGTCTAGGGCACAGGTCCGGCACGTTACCTGAATCCTAACCACATGTGTGGACAGTGGTGTTCACCTGATATGTGGTAGCATCCACCACCTCCCCTCCTCTGTCCTAACATGTCCCATAATGAATGGGCCTCTCATCCAAGAGGCATCTACCTGGAACCACATCCTACACATTTCGTGGCCTCCCCTCTTCTGTGGTCAAGTGACCATAGCTAGACATGTCACTCGGGAGGCCCGGACGCGGGGTGCGCCTTGGCACCATCTTGGAAAATCCTCTCGCATTTAGTGTATATGTCGAGGGGCTCATGCATTTTTTGTAATGGCCCACACAATCTGCATTAGAGGATTTCAAACAGGGGGGTTGGGGAAGATGTTAAATCCATGATAATTCAGCCCCGATGTTGAACCCCCTAAATGTACTCTCCTTCTCGAATGAGTGACCAACGAATCAACTTGTTTACGGTTTGATCCAAGTTTATTGTTTAGAAATAAAGGACAAGGAATAATTCCAAATAAAACCCCAACCTAATTGACATTCATTGTATTAGAAATTCTTCCTCGAGGGTCCAAGAGGTTGATGACATTCATCGTTCTTTGAGCTACATCAAACTCGATGAAGTTCCACAAGTGTTCATCATTCTTCATTGGAGAATAAATCCATCATAGGTTCGATAGGTAATCCCTATAGTATAATCCTAACCCCACCAACGCATCAAACTATTAGAGAGAAAACATGTCATAGTTCTTATATTATACTGCATGGTCACGTCGTTATGCAGTTTCATTATTAAACTGAGTTGCTTTTACGCATCATTAATGCATCATTACACTACTTGTTAATGAGAAATTAATGATCTCCATTAATGTGACTCATAGATGCCTTTTCATTACACTAATATGTCTCCATGTTTCCACTCATTTGTGAGAAAAATAAAAAAATACAACTTTTTATGTTATATTAATATTTTCTGAATTTCCAGAAAATTACCTTTTCCATTCGACCCTTGTTGGACAAAGATAAGACTTTTCTAGTGGAATCTCTTCATTATGAGTTCAATGATGCCCTCATATTTTCGTTCTGAGCACTGTTTCCAATGTTTGAAAACCCGCTCGCACGTTTACTAAACATACCATAAAAATTTTAAAATTACGTTCCGCTCTCCCCAAGCCTTGAAATTATGTGTCTTCATAGCATTTAGTCTCAAAATAAATCCAAATAATTTAAAACAAATTACACAGAAATTCACGGAAATTACATTCTCCCCATTATAGGGATTTACGTTCGGGAATGCCAGAATAAGGTCTAATCTGAAAACTAGGTGTACTAAGCATGAATCTGAGCCTCCTGCTCCAATGTTCTCTCTAGGAGATTCTTCTGCCACCACAAAATGTACACCAGTGGAATAGATAACCCACGTAGGACCCATTCATTTCAATCCTATATCTCTTTCGAGAACTCGTCCAATGAAACCCATCGTCAATTTATATCTCTCTCACAAGTTGATGATGTTTGGTGGATCAAACACATATCTCCTTAGATACGACACATGGAAAACATCATTCACCTATTACATATGTGAGGGAAAAGATTGGTGGTGTGCCACCTCGCCAAAATTTCTCAAGATATGGAATGATTCGATGATCCTTAGATATAACATTCCACCCCAGCCAAACCTCTGCAATCCTCATCGGGGTGATGCCCGGTGGAACACAGGGTCTACCTACTCATACTCCAATGGTCTCCTTCCCCTATCAGCATGAGACTTTTTCTGGCTCTGTGGAGTCCTCATCAGCTCTTGGATGATCTAAAAAAAATCAGTGGTAGCCCGTACGAACACTGGACCCATGAGTGCCAACTCTCCTAGGTTTTTCCAACATAGAGGTGATCTGCATGGATGCTCGTACAAGGCCACGAACGATGCCATGCGAATGGTGGAAGGATAGATGTTGTTGTATGAAAACTCCAATCATGTTAGGTGGTCCTCCGATCTACAACAAATATCAAGGAACCATCAATGAAGAATGTCCTCCAGGTCCTATTTGGTCTACTCGGGCTGTCGGTGCATGCTCATCCAAGAAGCTCTATAGATGATGGGCTCGGTCCAACATCCCTTCCAAGGTAGGTATACTAAGATACACCATCGATGACCTAATATCCCATATTAGTCCCCGCTCAATGTTCAGGGAGCTAATGAAATGGCCCTACACTATGTTAGTGGAGTATAAGGAGAGAGGTCTATAAACCTTGTAGTGCACTCATCCATTGACTGAATTACATGTTATTGGGGAAATATCTCCTAGATGTGCACATAGAGCAATGTCACATGAAAAAAATCCTCCCGAAAAGCCTTTCAATGTCATCCCAAAGGAGGGTCAGCTCAGTATGAGTCTAAATCTTCAGACTCCACCATCTCCCAAATGAGCACTGAAGAAGGCTCATAGGTCAGATCTCCATCCGGTCAAGCATTGTTCTAACTATGCAAAAGACGAATGTCACTACCTCCAGCACGACCTCTAAAACATAGGGATATGTCTCTCCCCTGGACATGAGTGGTGTATATATCTCAAAATCATGCAAGGAACTAAGACAATGCATTTATTTTCCTACTAACACCTCTATTTACTACTTATCAAGAGGTGGTGGCAGCATAGGTGCACCACCCGACGTGCCATCTCTACCACTGGTCCCTTAACTAATGCCTCATCGCTAAGCAGGTTGTCAACCCGATCATGTATTGGGATCCTGACTAGTTGCCCATGTGGAGGAATCTTGAGATTGATCATGATATACCATAGTCATAAGATTATTCCTTCTGAGTATACGATTATTCAAAAAGAACATAATGAGACACTAAAGAAAAAAATGTTTACATGGTTAGAGCCATCAATAGAATTTAAGGACCTAGTGTGTGGATACGTCTGCCTCTGCATGAACACGAGACACCCTGAATCTGAATGTTGGGATCAAAATGTAGAGACCCGAAGAATAACGTACATTGAAAATACATTAATTTTAAGGAATACTTAACAGATAACAAAAAAAAAATCAAGGATCGTAATAGTTTAGTGTCTTTGGAAACTCGGAATATAAAATTCTAATCATGTTGAATGATCTTCAACATCTCCCATAACGATCTTCCCATTGTTGTTTCCTTACCTAAAACCTTTCTTTATTTCCTAAGAAAAATAAAATATAAAAAGGGTGATCTCAAATGATCAGTAAGGGTAAACATAGATAACATAAAACAATCCATAAACATTTGAAAGCAAAAACTTGATCATGAAATCTAAACATTAAAACTTTGAGCAAAGACATAAATCTTGAAAGTGCATAAGGCATATATCATAAAGGAACATCAATCATGATAAAATAGCATGGGCATAAAACATGTAATTGTGGCAACCATTTAGCACATGATGTGATTTCAATAGTAGCCAAGGCGTTGCTGCCAAGACCATCTTAGTGGACAAAGTCCCTTTCTGAATCGAGTTCACTCCTCATTCCAGTCCTGTATTACTGAACCAGATTAACTTACCATTCCAGCCATGTCTATCCCATGAGATATAAATCTTTACCCAATGCATTTTATGGAGATATAGGTCCCACCCATTTCATAATGATACCATTCTTATGTGTTCCACAAGATCATAAATCATACATCATAGCATAACCCATGTAATAAAAATGGGATTCTTAAACATCATGAAATCATAAGATAAAAGGACATAATAAAAATAATTCCATCATACAATTATCAAATCCATGTAAAAATATTGATAGAAACAGAACCCTATATTATATTATATGGAAAATAATTTTGATAAAACGCTTGAACACCATTCTTGAGGAAAATATCTTGTCTACTTCAAAAACATTTTTCCTTTATTAAAATGTCATACAATTTTAAACTAAAAGAATTTGATTAAAAATAAACATGAAATATTGTAAAGTAATATTCATGGAAATAATGTTCTAAAAATCCATTCATGCCGTATAAGTTAAAAAATCATTCTTCCCATACTTTGGCCGGAAAAGTCAAAAAGTACCTCGTACGAAAAACGACGAAATATTCCATTCAAATATTTTACTAAAAACTAACTGAATGGTAAAATTGGATTTAAACAATTGAATGTGGATGGAAATAATATTACATATTTTTGAAACATGTATGTGGATGATAAATATTCCCTAGTAAATTCCAAAGTATAAACAATCTCAGATAAAAATGAGATTGAGAGATTTTCCCTTACCTCAGGTCTGATATGCTTCATATTGATCCGAACCTCCTGTATAATGATTTAAATAATGTCATTGAATTACTAAATAATCATATTCATTGTCATGATATCATATATTTTTCACTTATGACTTTATATTACCATTTCTTTTGTAAATTCCATGTTAAAGTAACATTTTGGGTAAAATCATTTCATTTATCGTATGTGTTTCGACTTGTCGTTCTTGATATTATTACTTATATCCTGATTTAAATAATTCCAAAATGTAAAAGAAGATTTATATATTATATATATTCACCATATACATATATATTATATATCGATAAAAGGAATGAAATACACTGTTCATGGAGACGGTAGGCCGTACGTACACATGAACGCTGTTTTCGTTTCCTTATTGTATTGAATGAAACTAAATAGATGACATACATATATATATACATTAATCCAGTAGCATTATTATTTCATATATTTCATTATTATTCATTATATAAACTTTATGACCATTCATGTATGGTTAACATGGAGAATGAATCTCATCGCGTCGTGGAGACGGTAGTCCGTACATACGCACGAGCGAGGATATCATTCCCATAATTATTGAATAAAATTGAAGTGGATGGTATAATATATCAGAATAGGTATGATGTTATAATAACCATATATGGTTATTCTTTATACCATTATACCCATCCATGTATGGTGTTGGTGGAAAACCAGATTACACCCCGGTGTGGAGACGGTATTTCGTACGTACGCATGCGCGCTGATTTTGTTTTCCATAGGATGGATAAAAGGTGAAATAGGGTTGTTTCATATTTATAATAACATATCAGTATATGAGGTATACTGATGTTATTACTTCATAATGAAACAACTAAATAAGAGGGAGTAGAAGAAGAGTGGAACTTGAGGAAAACAGTAGAAGGTATTACCTCTTTCTCAAAGTGCATCCTTTAAACATTCTCTTAGGGAAATAGAGTTGGTCTTTTGAGAAGACCAGTACCTCTAGTATGTTTCTAAGGATGCAGGAAAGTGAAATAGGCATGGGTTGGCCGAGTTTGAAGGCTCAATTTGGTTTAAGGAGGAGATGGAGGAGGTTCCCTTTTATAAGGGAGGAGAGGGCCACCTTTGGAATCCTCAAAAATATTAGTTTAATATAAATTCAAACCCCACATAAAAACCTCAAAAAATGACTCAATTAAAATATTAGATGAGATAAAGTTGTAATATCATAAAACAATCAAATTTAGACATGTTTTGATCTTATTTAAACCCTTATCATTTTGATTTATCATTATTTAATCTATTTGAGTTTATTTGTGGTAATAAAATTACAAATTTTAAATGGATATAAATAATCACTTTTTTGTTGTTAATTTTCCATAATTAGATACTTTATGACATTGTAGAATATATAAATTTCAATTTTTAATTTTTAAATATTTTTGTGATTTTTAAACAATTTTATAATACGGTTTTTAAAAAATAACAATAATGTCAATTTTGACAGTATTGAATTATTTGAATTTAAATAAAATCTACACAGAGGATATATTAGAACTAAAATATTTAATAGATTCCAAACATGTAAAATTTGTCTAGAAAATTCGTGGAGCACATTAAACAGTTCATATAATATTTATTTTAGTATTTTTAAAACCATTTATTTGGTATATCTCTTAATAAAAAAATTAGTACAACATTTTTGTATAATTTTTTAATATACTTATTTGTTGCATAAAAATTAAAAATAAAATCCTTTGATTAATATAAATATCAAAGATTTTATAATAATAATTTTAATAAAATTTATCATCTTCAAATAACAACATGTAAATTGTTATCTTTACTAAATTATGAAAGTGATAACTTTGGAATCATTTAAAATAAAATATTATAAGTGTCATAATCACCTTAATAAGGATCCAAATGGTCCACAATTCGGCCGGTGGATGATTAGGGTTTATATATACACTATTAATAAGTTTAGTGCAGATTTTTGGGCCTTTTGACATGTATTACAATTTCAATAAAAACTATATTATAGATTTTTCACTAAATAAATAATTTCTGCTACATTAATGAATAATATAATAAGGTAATTAAATAAATATTAAAAATTACAAATAAATTACCATGATAAATAAAAAAAAATTTATCATTCAAATGAGTATTTATAACCGAATTTATATTCTGTATAAACTTATATTAAAAATACTTGAATTATTAAAGTTGAGTGAGACATATTTCACTTTCCTGTAAATAAAATAAACTAAAGGTCTTAATCACCTTCAAGTGGTTCCAATGGATTATATTTAGATCCAAATATGCCTTAGGGAGAAATATAAGCATCCAATTATATTAATACAAGTGTTATGGTAATTTTATAATATTATATTTACCCTTAATTACCCGATTTACCTTTTACTATGGTAAATAAACTTTTCCGTAGTAACTATTCACACTGCCCAAAAAAATTAGATTATTAACATAATTTGGACCCACTGATTCTAAATATGGAATCAATTTTTCTAAATTCAATACAAAAACGTTGCAGAAATTAATTTAAAATTAATCCCGTTGTTAAGAAAACATGTTTTAAAAGTAAAAACATTCCAAAAGTTTGAAATGTTTTTGCCTATGAATTCAATGTAAAATTAATGTTAATGATATAAATTATATTAAATGGTAAAAATATATTCTATTTATACTTTAAAACAATTCAATATTATAATTTAACCATATAAATTATTTGCGATGAAAAAGGTTGTTTTTAATTAAAATATAGCGCGTTTTTACTATTAATCAAAATATAAAAGTTACTAGAATAATATGAAATATTTATCCAAAGTAAATTTTTATTTTCTGATTCCAAAGAAGAATTTTATTTTGTCAAATTGAACTTATAAACATGTCAAAAACTAGATTTAATGTGGGTGCGCCATAAAAAGGCAGCAAAACAGTATTTTTTTTTTTGAAAAATACATATTTTACCTGAAAAATTTATTTTGTTCTTATACCATGCTCTAGAAAATGTGTAAGATGAATAATAATGTTATAAAATTCAAAAGATAGTTAATAATATTTATAACGGCTAGTTCATAACAATATTATAAAAATATATCATTGTTTAGTAAAACCCAGTATTGCGTACAACACACGCTATCGAGGAAGGTCGCGATTGCGTGTAATGTAGGCCAAGTCAGGGTTGCGTTTAGTGCACGACTCCTTTGTTATTGTGTATTACAAAATAAAACAATATTTCATTAATACATTGAATATATATACTCAATGTTGTGTAGAAGAACTACTATAAAAAAAACTTGAAATTGTGTGTAACACGATCCAAGATTAGAGTTGCATATACTATAAGCTAATACAGTGTCACGTATAGCACAAGATAATCTTAGTGTAGCGTATAACAGAATATTTGAAAGAGATTAAAAAGAATATATCTTATAAAATATCGGGTTGTTACACAAAACACTTTTCATTTTGGCCCCAAAAAAATAATAGTCACCCGGCCTTAGAGGTGAAGCCAACCTATATCTAATACCACTTTGTCACAACCAGTCCCTGATGCCCATTCCATGACTACCCCAAGCGCCCCATCTGAAGGCATGATACTGGAGACTAGAAGCGAAGGAATCAACCTACAAGTGGGAGGCATTTTTTTGATTACATGTACGCACACAGGCATGTCCACATCCCACAGACTAAAAGGGGAATAAAAGTACAGTGAAATAGGTGTTGGGTATAAGTACAACTAAAAACAAGTTGGCCAGAATACAAACCCAACAAATAGAATATAAAATATGTGTTTATAAAGGGAATCCGTTAAAAATTTGTTGAAAACCCTACCTAATGGTAAGATTAGTGTAGAAACTAGAATACGAAGTAGTACGTCATGTCTGTATAATCCTACTGGACCTCGCCTATTCCTTGGCCCCCAAGTCCTTCGTCGAAGAGTCGACCATCTGTATGAGACACAACATGTGACAGTCTGGTCCGACATGGCCAGTGGGCGAGGCCCAATGAGCCACGCTGGCCCCTGCCTTGTTTGGACGAGGGTCCAGCCCACTGAGTCCCTTAACGTCCCGATATTTTCTATCCTGACCCAAAGGGAGCAGGTCTGGTCCCACAAGATGTGGGACCAGCCCGACCCCTTGGCTGGGGGCACATCACGCCAGTTGAAGCGTGGCTGCACATGCAGGCATTGGTTTGTCCCCGAGATGTGAAAACCATCTCTGCATCCCCAACTTTGTTTGAACGGCCTCTGAAAATAACGATACAATACTTTTACATGGACCCGCCTGACATTGTGTCCAGAAACTACATGGATGACAGGCCGTGGACTCCCCTCCCATGTGGTCGAGTGATTGCTGCATTCTAGGTCACGTGGGAGGCCAGGACGCGGGCCATTGACTCCATGCAGCATTGGTCAGTGTCGTGCCACCATGGGCCACTTCAAGCCGCCATCAGCTACCGTAGCCACCGTCGACTTACCAATTGTTCCTTATGCGGGCCACTAGAGTTACTCTGGTGGTCCATTTCTCGATCTTCCTATCCCTATATGCTCTGTAGGGTTTCACTATCCCCACGATGGTCTCAGATGTTCCTTACCGCTATCTTGGACAATCCACTCACAATAAGTGCACATAGAGAGGGGATCATGCCTTGTTTATGTCATCATGTGCCCATCACATGAGATGTACTAAAATTGTGGGAGGGTGGAGGTTTGAGGAAGATGTTCAATCCTTGATAATTATGTCTAAATTTTGAATACAACAAAGAGGACCCTTAAACAAGAACAAGAAACCTGCAGATCAACCTGTTCATGAGTTGATACGCATTCATTATTTAGAAATAAAGGATTGGGAAGAATAAAAAATAATACCCCTTCATCATTTGAATTTTTCCATAGATCTTCATCCTCGATGGTCCAAGGGGTCGATGGCGTTCATCGTTCTTTGAGGTACGTCGATGTCGATGACGCCCGACAAAAATTCTTCGTTCATCGTTTGGGAGAAAATAAATCGAATGATGATCATAGAATCCTCAACGGATAATCCTCCTTCTGACAATGAGTCAAACTATTAATAAGAAACCACGTCGCAACTTGTCTATAACGCTGCGACATCACCTCATTGCACAGTTTAATTTATGAAACAACGTCCTTTTTAAAGGTAATTAAAGCATCGTTACGATGTGTGTAAATGAACCATTAATGAGATCCATTAATATGCCTCATCGATGCCTTGTCACTGCACCAAAACATCGTCATGTCTCCGCTCATCAGTGAGAAAAATAAATAAAATATCTTTTAAAATTTATTTTATTTCTTATTATTGGTCTAAAAAATAATTTTTCTTTTCGGACATTTTCTGCCAAAGTTAATTCACTTCTAGGTGAATCCCGAAATTTTGAGTTCCACTGTTCCCTCATAATTTCATTTCCAGAACATATTCAAATTTCTGAAAAACCCACTCGCACTTTTAATAAACGTACCTTTAAAAAAGTCCAAAATTTCATTCTAGGCTCATCGGGCCTCAGAATCACGTGTCGTCAGAGTGTGTAATATTGAAATAATTCCATATAATTTAAAAAAAATAACATGAAAATTCTGAGACAATAAAATTTATATTCAAAATCAAAATTTTTTTTCATAAACATTTTGTGTAGAACTGTACAGGTATATTCACGATCATAAATTTATAGTTTAAATTAAATGGATAGTAAATATTTAATTCACGTCGCTTTATAAACTCATATATATATATTATATTTAAATATGTATAAATATTTCTGTATTATTTTTATTATGTATCTAAAATTATAAAAAAATATCATTATATATGAATACATTTAATTATTCCTAATACCATAAAATAAAATTCGGAAACATCTAGACACCATAATAAGATTACCTGTGTAACCCCAAGGAATAAACAAAATCTCCGACCAAAATTGATAACAAGACCTGTTAAAATTAAGCAGATATCCCCTAAAATATTATATAATTCGTGTATCCCATAAAAAATGTTTTTGGTGGCATTTCAAGGTTTTATTCCCTGTAAAAACAGTTATTGAACCCCTGTGTGAAAATGGAATAGTTCTATTTATAGGAATCATATTTGTAACTAATGGATCCCAAATGGATATCTGGATAAAATGTATTGTACATTTTATTTACGGCCTTTTTTCACCATATCGTAATATATTTATGAATTTGAAATTTTTTCCTACATCCAATTTCAAATTAAATTAATTTTACTCGACAATAATATGAAAATGATTTTTTAACATTAAATTATACATTTATTTGAAATTTTATTTATGAAAAATTTGTTTTCTATAAATTATAAATATTTATTCTGTATTATATAAACCATATTAATAGAAATATTATACATATTTTTGGATATTAAAATATTTTATATATTAAAATTTACTAATAAAATTTTAATATATATATATATATATATAAAGGGAATCCTCTCTCAAAAGTATGTACTGTGCTATTAATTTTGTCATTTATATTTTCCAAATGTAGGAGATGCTAAAATATCCTTTCATCAATGTTAAGAAAAATCACTAAAATTGGGGTACATTTATCTGAATTTTGGTCAATGACAAAGGGGTCCATTTGACTAATAATTTTACTATTGATAATGGGGTCCCCATTATCAGCTCTCTTTTTATTGTTGATTAATGGTATGACTAGTTAAGCATGTTTCTGTAATAGTTTTCGTTTATTCAGTGCTTCCATTTATCATCTCAAAAAACACTATAAAATGTGTAAAATTTATTGATTATAATAAGAAATAATTGTAAAGAGAACCTTTATTCATAAAAGACTTTTAACTTAAAAAAAGTCACATTTTATCTAAAAAATTTTCATTTATAATGGCTGACCTTTAACAATGCTAAAAAACACACTACAAAAGTGTTACATTAACTATTTAAGAAATTCTATAAATTAATATATTTTTTAGGATTTATATAAAAAGATATATATATATATATATATTTAATGTTTTGAAATAGCTAATATCCACCTCCACAAAATCGGACACAACAGAAACAAATATTGTCTGTACCTCAGACTCAGGTGAACCAACCCGCTAATATGCATATATATATATATATATATATGTATACGATTTATATAAAAATATGTATCTATATATAAATATTATATATATATATTATATATATATATTATAATTAATTCTTTATATGGAATCTAATTTTCAGAATTATATATGTATTATTTGTCAAACATATAATTATCAATGAAAATAATTACATACATATATAAATATGTTATAAAATCAATATAGAAATATAATATATTTAAAATTTAATTCAAAATATTATAAAAATAAATAAATAAAGACATATTTATTTAAAATAATAACAATATATGTAACGAAACATAAATATATAAATATATATATATATTAATACTAAAAAATTTAAATTATTATTTGTATAATATATTATATAAACAAATTATTTATTTTATAAAAATATACTATTATATATATAATGATAACTACAAACACACACACAGACACATATATTTATATCAATTTATATGTGCATGTATATATATATATATAGATAAATGAGGCCAATAAATCATTATCTATTTAAATATAAAAATATAATAAATATTGTTCATATTTGAATTTATATATTTTTATTCACATTGAATAACTTAATGTATAGACATATATTTATATCAATTTATATGGATGTTTATGGATGTGGATATATGGATATGTCTATATGTTTGTGCTTGTATGTGGAATACCCTATGATATTATGATAGGAACATCATTTTTGATAGCCAGTATGAGACACATCCCAAACCATAGAAGTGAATTTAAAAAACCGTTAATTATCAGTTTTGAATCTACTAGTTTCTTGTGTGACTTCCCATTAATAAATATGTTTTTTTATTTTCATAAATATCCCTCATTCTCAATTATAAAAGGTCATTCACTCCACTCACATCATAAAAAAACACATTTCATTTTTCTTTACCAATCCCTACAAAAAACAACTTCCAACAAAATTAACCACATTCTATAGAATTTTTCCATCCCAGTTGAATAAACCAAGGATCATTAAGAATTAATCCAATGGGATTTTCATTAGGATTTTGTAATTGAATTCAATAAGATAATTGTTTTTATGAAATCTTTTATGAAAAAAATTATTTCATATCATGTCCAATATAATAACACATCGTACCTCACATATAATGAAAACTAATTATGGTTATGGAATAATATTTAACCATATTCTCTTCCATCAAATGGAATACCGAATCCTCAAATAATTTCTTTGAAAAACAAATACAATGGGAACTTATGTAACTCTTTTTCCAAAAACACTTCAAAATGTTGGATATAAGGATGTATTTAATGAACAGACACACAAACACACACAAATATATAGATATTATGATATAATTATATTCATTGATTTATAATATACCATGTTAATTCATACATTCAATTCATTTTAAAATATGATAATGTCACCTATGTGTGTGATGGCTATCGCCTTGCGAAAAGACGTGATTAATTTTTCCATCAATTTTTATATGGAATGTAAATAGGATAAATTAAATTAAATATATGTGACACATATGAAATTATGTAAATTATTTAAAATAAATATATCTTACACTAACATACCCTTTCACCCATTAAGGGAATGATATCGCTGGTCGTTTGTATATAAGACCTACCCTCTCCATAGAGCGATGCGATTTATTTTCTATATACAAAATTCACGAATTTTTTAAATGATGGTTCTAATGAAATATAATATTTATATTATTAATAAAATTCTAGTGATTATTTAAAATTTTATTTTTAAAATAACCATATATTTCTTAAAAAAACACTCATGAGTAACATTGAAATTAACACCCAAATCAATGAAAATAATTAAATTTGATTAAAAAACAGTTTTTGAAATGATATTTTATGTTCATATATGTCACAAACCCCTCCATAAAAACGTACCACTACTTATTAAGCATTGAGAAAAGGTATTTAATTACACCCTCTTCGCACCCCTAGTAGGTCCCGGGTTGGGGAATTGCACTAAGGGTATAAAAATATCATTTATGGGAGCCATTTTAATTTATAATAATTTAGGACTAGGAGAAAAGATAAATCATCAAAGAAATACGTGAAATTATATAAAATAAATTCCAAAAAATCCCACAATTAGCATATAAAAAATCATACTAAAAAAATTCTCCAAATAAGAGCCCAAAATTAACAAAACCAGAGTTGTGTCACAGAAACTATTCGAAGGTTTGAGCTAGTAATTTCCATCACATCCCATATAGTCATTCTAAAAACATCAAAATTATTCTTATGTATGTATGGTTAGCATATAGATATACATAGTAGTAAATCTGAAATTTATATTACTCATTTAAAGAAATAAAACTAATAAACCTGTTTTTAAAAACAATAATACTAAACAATACTTATACATGTATACCATCAAAAACCCCAACATCAACATGGATCACTCACACCACCTTGCTGATTCTATTTAGGAACTTTTCCCATAGGATACTGGATTGCATAATGACCATTTTATATGCACTTAAAACAAAAATCCTTTGATGACGACTTAGGGAGGAAAAAGTTCCCATATATTTCATTAATTGAACTCTTAAATTTTCCCTTATAGTCATTTTCTATGTGTCCTTATTCTCCATAGTCATAACACAATCTTATTCCAATACGAAAATCACAATGGTGATTCAATCCAAATTCTTGACATAAAGGAAACTAAATTTTATCTCCTCCATTATTTCTATTACCTAAACACTTTTCAGACTCCTTATTTCTCTTCCTCGACAAGTCTGACAGTTGGTTTAGGTAAACATTGTTAATCATGATCCGTGAAAACTAATTAGGCATGATCACGGCATATTTCACTCCAATGATCATCCTAACTAACTTATCATCAGAAATCCTTCTATCACATTCAACATTAAACAAGGTCCTTCTAGTTCCTACCATTATCTGAAATAAAAAGAAAACTTTGAGCATTGCATAACATATAAGACAAACACATTATTAAGAAAATAATTAATTATATAATTAATAAATCACAATATTCACTATAATATATGACATCATAGGATTATCAGATGATATTAATTAATAAATTATATAAAAATCCTTCATTATGGTTCATTGTGAGTTTGTGAATTCCAAATGAATATCCCCTAGGAGTTTCAGACAAGGTATGCAACATGGAACATTTCATGTACCATATTAAACCAATTCAATCCCAGAATAAACTTTCAGTGTTTTTACCGATATGTACTTATGTGCCAGAGACACATTAACTTGTTAATCCAGATTTGGATTCATTTCTAAGAACCACTCAATCTATCCATTATCGAAATTCCCTGACATTTTCCCAAACATTAACTCATCCTTAGACTTTTCCTTTGAGACATCCCTAGACATGTCCTTAGGAATATACCTAGTAATATCAATACATTATTCTCATTCTAGTTTCTATATGTTGACTAATCATTTCCTTTGATAGTAACTATAGTGACACAGTCTTGACATACATGGATATTACATCATTTTAGATGAATTATCAGTACAATACCAAAATACATGTTCAGGGACCATAATCATTTAGTGTTTTTGGAAACATGGAAAAAATTTCTTTTATCTAGGTGAATGTTCTTCAGCATCTCCAAAAAAATCTCCACCATTAGTAGTTCTACCTAAAATTATTTATAGTATCCTGAGTATGGAATCATAAGAATGGGGTGATAAAAATGAACAGTAAGGTTAAACAAGAGAGATATGTAAGAATAATAAACACTATAATGGATATTAGAACATGGTAAAAAATAATAATATTATGCCCTACCTATCAAATCATATAAACATGAATTATGGAATAAACCTTGGTACTTCACAAGACATGAATCATATTGAAATAATGTACTGAAGACATGAAATCATAGAATATAAATAAAACATGGAGTTGTTGAAAACACATAACCATATTATATGATTTATATAGTATCCAAATCATCATTTCAAAGACTATATTAGTGAACAATGTCCATTATTGAACTAGGTAACCCCCATTAGAGACAAATGTAACTTAACTGATTGACCCTCATTCCATCGCTCTATTTCATAACTGAGTCACCCTCATTACAACTAGGTATTATTAAATGGAGTGACCATTGCCCAAATTTTTTTACAAAATGTATTAACCCTCGTTCTTAACCCGTATAACTGAATTGAGTTACATTCATTCTATTATATTTTAGTAAATATTTTTACCCTCATTCCAGTCTTGTGTTATTCAACAGATTAACCCTCATTACATCCTTATTTAATCTCATGAGATATAAATCATTAACCAATTCATTATAAGGAGATATTGGTCCCCCCATTCACATAATGTAATCTATAAACATGTTCCAAAAGAACCTAAATAAACCTATCATTAACCATGAAATGAAATGTGAATCATATACATGTAAATATATCCAAACCTTTGGAAAGAGATAGGTCCGATAATCATTTGATCATAAACAAAACCTGTGAAATGTAGTGGGTTTCAAAATCATATAACCCATGATATAGGAACATATTTATAATAAACATAACCCATGAAGGATAAATGGGTTTCATAAATACCATGACATTAATAATAACCCATTGATATAAAGGATATGAATGGAACTATTATCGAATATCATAGAATATATGAGTAACACTAGTAGATTTCAACATAGATAAAAAATAATTTTGAAATATCTTCTAAAAACGATTCTTCAGGATAATATCCTTTCTTATTTGGAAGTGGTTTTAAAATAAATAAAACCAATTGAATATAATTTTCTTATATAATAAAATGAAAACTTATTAAATAATTTTGAAAACCTTTTTTCATGAAATCATATAAAATATGATTCAAAACATTTGTAAACCCATTTTCATTAAAATATCTTAGAAAAATTTAAGGAAATCATAAAAATGTTTTGAAAACCATTTTATTAAAAACATATTAAAAACATGTATATAATACATGAAAACAATTTGAAAATAGTTTTGCTTGTAAAAATATAAAAGACGTTTTAATCCATTTTGGAAACAATTTTCATTGAAAATTACTTTAATTTTTTTTCATAAAGATAAACCTTTTAAAAGTTCAATAAAATCTTACAAGGAATGATGATATGTTAATTGGTATATATAGATCAAGATAAAATGAACATTCATTTTTCATATTTAAAACGTGAGAAGGATTTATCATTTGAAAAGTAAGAATAACGTTATTTTGATAGTATTTTGAAAGAAAAAAATGGTTCAAAATATCATTTAAATATTATTGGAGAATGGTATAATAATAATTAAAATACTTTTTAGAAAACATTGATATATTACCGATGATAGGGTAATGTACGGATTTCCTAACAAACCATTCTTAATTATATTATCTACCAAAGTGTATAAAGTCGTATCAATAGATGAATATATCATGAAATTACAGTTGTTATGGAATCTCATGAATAATATAGTGAGATGAATCATAATATTTCTTCAATTCAATCATAAACATATGAAATCTTGAAAAGAAATGAGATTGTATCAATAAACTCTCATTACGTGGTATATTAGGCTCATTCTTTAATTGTAGGGAAATGTAATTACATGAAGGGTATAATATCATGAAAATATTTAGATTCAGGATATTTAATTTAAAATTAAATTATATTTCCTAAAAAATCTGTTTTGGTGCATATAAAAACTCGAGTATAAAAAAGATAATTTGAGACAAACCATTTTTACTGATTTGAAAACTTTTGGAACATAAAACCCATCAAATAAGGATCATAAAATTTTAATGTGAATAACCGTAAGATTATTTTCAATATAAATAAAATAATATCATTGATAGTACATACCTCAGAAAAAAATGAAAGAGTGGTGAATATAACTTGAATCTCACAGAAATTACAAGTGAGATGAAATCAAATTTCCTTGTGTCCTGACTCTCTCCATACTTGTACAATCCTCCAATATAATATATAGAATTTTACTATCAATATTTCACATAACCATATTATAATACATAATACCATATAAGGGTTTATAATGATATAATATTAGTCACTAGTTAATGATGTTTTGTTAAGTTTCACTTCGGGTAATATTCGCTTTGTTTTTCGCATGTGTCTTAATTTTGTATATTGTTGGTCCTCGTACTTATGACATGAGTAAAAAATTTTAATCATGATATAAATATCATTAATATCCATTATATTAAAATTTTAGTAATTTATATATTAAATATTTTCAAAATTGAATACACCGATAATGGATACAGTAAGTCGTGCGTACGCATGAGCACTGTTATCCATTTTTTTGTTGTGTTGATAAAACTATGTACATGACACATATATTTATATATGTATCTATGTACATATATGATCATTATAAATTCCCAATTATATTATATATATTTTAAATGTCACCTAAACACATACTTAATACATTCAATGTTGTTTGGTAACAAATCACATTGCATTGAGTGGGTGGCATTCTACACTTCCTCAAATGAGATTATAATATTAACATGAAATCAGCGGTTAAATAATTTGTGTTATAAAAAGAATAAATTAGAATAAATAAATAATAAATTTAATATATTACAAATATAAATATATTTTCTGTTATAATGGCCACCATGAATGGTGGTAAATAAAAAATGAACAATCATCGTTTCATGGTGCTGTAATTCCCCATACAAAGAAACATCATGTCTGTTATCCATTTGATGGAGGATCATGTATGTGTAGTCCGAAGAAATAGAATAAAAAAATCCTATAATTCTAAGGATAAATTTTTTTCACACAATAATGGAATATAGAGATTGTATGGGGTGAAGAATGAAAATAATGGAATAGAGTTTGAGAGAACATGATACCTCTTAATCTGGTAAGGCCATTTGCGTTGTTCTGAAGGAATCCTTGAGAGGATTAAATCCCAAAGGGTGGAATCAAGGTTGAAGGGTTGATTTTTTTAAGGCTACATGGGAATAAATTTTCCAAAATTAAATGGAATTATAGGTGTAAATAATCAGTAGAGGTGGTGGCCTTTTCATACGAAGGGAAATGACCCAATAGAAAGTTTTAGAAACATATTAGGTGTGCACATGTTCATATATAAAAAATATCATAAAAAACAAAACTAACTCATGAATATATGGTTTATGTTTAAAATATAAAAATAAAATGGGTTTTAGAAAAGTTTATTGTTTTTTTGGGCCCTTAATATTTTAGGTTAAGCCCCTAATTAATCTTAATTTTCCCTTTAACGATATGATTAATTTGAAACACATTTACAATTCATTTCGGTAAAAAATATACATGGTCATATAGGATGATAAACACTAAAATTAATAAAATTGTGTTTGTGGTATTTTTTAAATATACTTCACATAAGTATCAAATTTATTAATACTACTATTCCGGTAGACAGGATGAAATAACGAGGTTTTAAAGTAGGAAAAGTGTCAAAAGTTTGTTAAGATTTTTTATTCAGTTTCAAAGAGAAATTGATTGTAATAAATTAAATTTTATTAATATTTTAATATTTATATAATGTATCCTTTATAGATATTTATATCAATATTTCTCATTGAAAATTAATTTGAAAAAAGTGAATTTTTAAATTAAAATATATATTTTAACTATTTATAAAAAAATGACGTTTCTCATAAAAATTCCAAGTAATTACCATATGATAATTAAAAAATTATGAACTCAAAAATGTTTTTTATTTTATCAAATTGAATTTATATTTATATATATAGTTAATTATATTATTAAAATTATTACATTCAAGAAAACTGTATTTTTAACAAACACAAAACACTACAAAAAATGTTATTTTTCATTACAAATACATGTTATAACTATAATTTTTTTTGAAATGTAGTTATTTCTATTCATACTACTATATTTACCATCTCTATTATAATTATATTTATTAAATAGTTAAAACAATAAAAATAGATGTTTCGTAGAAGATCAGTGTTGAGTGTATTGTATGCAAATTCATTGTTGTGTGTAATGTATGACATGTTGGTTTTGTGTGAAAGGAATATTTGACTTAGTGAACAAATATTTTTTGGGATGCATGAAGTGATTAAAATACCAAACGACTTATTTTTTTCGAAAAAAAATTCACTAAAATATTTTGGTGTTATATTAACACACCCACCCTACATGGTTCAAAAATAAAATAGAGACGAATGAATCAGGTCACCATTGAGGAACCGATCCAAAATTTATTATTGCTCCAAAATTAGTGGGAACATGAAGCAGGAAGAACCTAAATGTAAAATGAAATCCAAGGTCCACAACACAACACATGGCTCATTTGGTATGAATTGTTTAAGGATCACCTAGAGAAAATGGGAAAAATATCACACATAGAAGATCACCTCTTTAGAAATTTCATAAACTAAATTAACAAGAGAAACCATTTTTAAAAGCCATTAATAGATGATCATGACCAAGACAACACAACATGGAAGATAAAAGGAAGATTCATTCTTTTACAGGATATATGTTATTATAAATGGCTCTAAAATCATTAAATATGGTATTTAAATGATTCATCACTAAAGGAAATGTCAATAGGGACAATGTTATGCCCGGACCTCGGGCTACCCCAAAGCTGGTCTAGAGGAAAAATAAAACATGGTGTTTAAATTTATTTACAAAAAGGAAATATGAAAATACACACACAAGTTCCACTAGAGATGATCATTTGGTATTAGGACCAAGAGAATCAGATACAATTGTTACATTTCATTCAAAACTGGAAGGCAAAGAAACTCCACAACGATGCCACCGAACAAAGTGACTTAAATCTACTAAACATGTAAAAGAAAATAGATTGAAAAGGTAGGGTGAGCATTTCAATTCCCAGTAAGGGGTCTAAAAATAACATAAAATTGTAATTAAAATAATTTTGAAAACATTACTTTAAAAATTATTCATCAAAAATTTTCTTTAAGAATGTTTCATCACATGTATCATAACAAAAAAATTTGTCTAAAAATCAAAAGAGCACATTTCATGGAATACTAACAAAATTACAATGAAACAAGTTATAATTATAATAATTCTCATGCCAAAATAATATTTATAGTTAATCTAACTTTAATAGGTATGAGATATAAAAATGCATGTAGAGAATTTAAAACTCAATATTACATGATCAGAGTTGCGCATAAAATAATAAGATAAATTTTATCCAATACTAATGTGAAACATATATTGGCTAATAAATTTCTAAGTACTATATAAATAATAATCCATAACATTTACTTCTATTGTCTATCATAAACATAATCTCTTTAACCAAGAGTATTCTACCAATCGAGTATTATTCGGGTTAATTAAATTACATAGTCATAATGAGGAATGTGCATAATGCAAGACTACCTCAAGGCCTCAGTCAAGATGTCTAATGATTAAGGCCTCATCCAAAATCCATAAATCATAAATTTGTCAAGGCCTTGTGCCAAACACCGTTGTTTGTCACATGAGACTTACCGATGCCCTAAGGGTTTGTAGCGGGGCCCACCCGACACTTACAAAAGTCCAATGAATTCCTCATTTCTATAATTCGAATTGCTCATACTACTTATATTTATTAAATTACTTATCAATTATCATTTCAATTGTCACATATTACTTGGTTTATTATTTCACGTTATTCAATGTTTCCCATACCAAATTAAAGAATTTAATTTTTTAATTCCATAAATGACCATTTATTTAGAGTTTACATAAACAATGTAATTCATTATTATAGGAGTTAATTAAAAATCTATCAATTCATGAAAATGAATTAAAAATATGATATAGAACATATGTGTTAATAATTAAATCACATTAAACGCTAATTTATCACACAAAATTACAATCCCTAAAATCATTATTATAAATGTAAACATTTTATATTCAGAAACCACATTTCTAAAAATAGGATAATTTCCATTCATATTTAATACACATGCTGATAAATGGGTACATTTTACAAAAAAATGACTTAATGATTTAAATAAACGTTTATTGCCGATGATTCATGGGATTAGAGTATTTCGTTCTTCTAATGATACTATAAGGGCATACAATAGGGTGACAAAAATCTTATTAAATCAATATAAACTGGTTCTTGTAAAACCATAATCTGTTTATGACTAAATCCCAAAAATACATATGCATATAGTCGTATATACATAAATAAATGTTATGTAAAAATATAATTCTTTACTTTTTACAAAACTATTTAAACAATGAAACTGATTTTTTAGGAGTCTTATAGTTAAACATAATAGTGGTTTAACTATAAATGTATGAATATATATTTATTGATGTATATATCTATATAAATGATTTTATAAAGTATATATATAGAATCTTAAATCAAATGTTTAATGACACTTTCATGTTTTAAACCAATTAGGGACATTAGATAATAAACGGTGAATAAATTGTAAAACGTGCTACTAAATATATAATGTTTTGTTTATGAAATATGAGAACATATATATGATTATATGTATATTTAAATTTTATTGTATTACAAAACATCACACATCCATTTCATAATAAGTAATTAAGAACCTCAAAAAAGTTTAAAGACTCACAATATTAGAAGGAATTGGAAGGTCATGTTTTTAAACATACATATATAAATACGTATAACAGTATATATATATAGTATATAAATAAGTTTTTCATGATAAATATAATCCCTTATGTTTTAAAAAATTACTAATTATTCCCAAAACCAAAAGAGCTAGAATCGGGCATAATAGAAAATATATCTAAACTGTAAGGTTATATATATATATATGAGTATATATATATATCTGTGTGTGTGTGTGTGTGTACTTTCAATCACAATAAAACAAGACAACATAATCCAATATGTGATTTGATTGGGGAGGAGAGGCATGAGGAGGCATGCTAGAAGCTTCAGAGGAGGAAGAACCGGATGGAGGTAAGTGCAATGAGTACAATATATATACTATATTATATAAATTATAAAATATTTTAAACAACACATTCTAGAAAACCGAGACTCACTATATTTATAAAATGACTGAGGGTGCCAGTCATGTGAAAGATGAGGGCATGGAGGGTCCACTAGACTCACGGGCATGGAAGAAAATGAAAATGAGGAAGTTGAGTACACCACTGGTTCAACACATCTGAAGGAAGAAGATTACAATGCGTGGACAAAATCTAGAAAATGGATGAATGGTTCGGATAAAATGGAGAATGATCAAGTGGTGTGAGAGAAATGGAAGATTTTAAAAAGGGATGGATGGTTGGGATTAAGTCAAGAGTTGATCAGACGGATGTGGTATGACCCAGTGATTAAAAAAACAATGGTCGCAATTAGATCCCAATGGAGCGGACGGGGTACAAAAATGCCATGGATATCCACCGTTGTGGGTGTTCGAAAACCGAACTGATCGGGGGGCTCAGGTCGCCTGCAGTGTGAGCGGATGGCCCAAATCTGACCCCTAATAATTTTTTTCATCCCACATCGAAATAGAGGTAGTTTCTCGCCTCCCTAATAAGGCTGAAGTTCTAGGCCCCTACTTAGATTACTCCCTATCCCCTCTCAGTATCACCACGTAATGGGTTCTTTTGTGGGCACGCTCCGGTGCCCACCCACGTCGTCGTGCCGCCCCGCATGGTTGCGTGCTCTAGTCCTTGCACATGCAGTTGTACGTGCTGAGGGAATTTTGTGCTTCCGGTGCATGCGTCTTACAACACACCCTTCATGTGCACTACCCCTAGGCCATTTTTAGGGGGTTGTGGGGTGACAATCCCCATCAAGGCCCTGAGGGATGACACAAGGTGGACCTCAGCTAGTTGGAGTACTACCCTAAATTTTATTAAAGTAAAAATTTATTTTTTATAATAATATTAGGTTTACAGACACACAGATATATATATACATTAATATAGGTTTATTGAAGATATTATTTCCCTATTATAACCTAAATATTTTCCATAGTTATATAAATGATAAATATTTAAAAACACTAAGTAATAAATTAATGATTAACACATCATTAAAAAATATTATATATGTATTATATAAATCAAAAAACATATTTTTAATTAAAAACTTTGTTTAAACATTATGAATGTAAACATTTATAAAAGATTGTCGACACATTTGAATATATGAATGGTATTTGAAATCCAACCCCCATTTTGAAATCATAGTAATTGTAGCTTAAATATTAAATTATTATTGTTTTTAATGTATATAAAAGATTTTATATATTTAAAGTTATAATTTCAATTCATACTTAAAATATTTTGGAAAAATTAATTATTCCTGGATATTTAAATTTAAGCCTATAGAATGACCAATGACTATACTTATAGCCTTTAGAAACTCAATGGTCAGCTAAGGGACAATGTCCGAATTGAGGTATTATATAAACTTGTATTAGGGTGTTCCATATTCAATACAACATGATGAAAAATGGTTCTCATCATACTACTGATGCTTAGTACTACAGTTGTGGTGCAGGCTGTGATGTATTTCATTATGACAAACATGAAGGATCTTCTCTATGTACCAGGTCTTGTTTTTGAGTTAGGTGGTCTCCTAGTGGATCTAATAGAGATTTTAGTAGGTTTTTTTGGTAAGTTGGATTCTCTTAGTTTAGATGAAATTTAATCAATTCAGTATTTAATTAGAATGACTTGAATTTATTTCATATGTTTTGCTCGGATAACCTAAATATTAAACAGAATAAAATTATAATATTATTATTACATGAGAAATATTTTTTTTGGTTGTCACATTATCCCCCCTACAATGAATTGTGTCCTCGCAATTCTAAAATACTCATACACATCCAAAACAACACTAGACAAATGTCATTCATGAGGTCCCATTACCTGGACCTCCACTGATGGTAGGGTGATGAGAATCTCAGGCGGATTCCTAAGGTAAAAATATGCTCTTTGATTTTTGTGGCCCAAATACACTGAGAAAAGCAAGGCTAGAACTTGTGTCTAAAGCACACAACCTTCTACAGAGAGGAACATGAGGTGGGGAGGTCATAGATTTAATAGTGGACTAAATCCCTATAAATCCCACACACCACACCATGCCTGAAAATATTGATGTTAGAGTGTTCCTCATACATACTAAAACTCAGGACATGGATGGACGCTCGATGTTCACCATCCAATGAATCTTCCAAAAACTAACCAACATCTTGGTAGTTATCAGCCTAAGTGAAACATAGAAAAAGAGCTTCATGATACATTTCTATTTTTCTATATTTTGAAAATTGTTCATTTTCAATACAGTAATAGGAAAGACTGTTTCCTTGGTAAAGATGGAGGATTTTTGGGTTGCTCGACACCCGATGGAGTTGTTTACAAGTCATAGGTAATTTTTCATAGGGCTGTTATTCTTCTATTCATTACATGACAATTATAATCTCTAAAATATTGGTAGTAATTGATAGGATATTGGTTGGTGAACTCCTGTCTTCTATCTAAAATTTCAAGAGATATGTTTTATTTAGAAAGGCATCACCATATTAAAATGGAGACTTTATTTAATTTATCCATACACATAATATTATTCAGTCATACAATGTTCATAAAACCAAGATGTTACAAAACTAATCTCTCACTCTCACAACCATGATATGGATTTCATAACGTATTCCAATATTTCACTTCACCGTATTGACATGGTTTTGGAAATTTCCACAATTCCCAGTCAATCAGGTTCCCAATGTAGTTCCAAAATCCTTAATATCTTCGGTCCAAATGCTGCATGAATAGTCGAGATTAATCAGATGTGCTCATCTAATGTTACAACAAAGGACTGCATGAAGGGTATGGATTGGAGAGATGTCTTCTTGAACTTGATGTCTATAATGAAAACGGGTAGATTCATCCTTGATAATTTCAAATTCCATGACCTAACCTCAAAGATCCAAGGTTATTACTTGACAGAGGTATGATCCCATGAGGTCACCCTCTTGTGAAGCTTCCACGAAGTAAATTTGTGAAATGATGTTATCAGCCAAGGTGATGTATTGGAATAGACCTTTCTAATACCTTCGCATACAAGAATAAAAAGGAAGTTGGGCATGCATCCTCAAAAAGTAATCAAATCCAGATCCTTAGTGATGTTGGAGTATGCGAGGTGAATTGGATACATGATAAAGATATTGGCATGATAAATGATGTTTCTAAAAAGTTTCATATCATTCTAAACATTCACTAGCCACTATGGTTTCTAACATTTCCATCAAAAGGGATAGAAGGCATGATTCATTAGCAATCTGAAAAGATTAAGGAAACTATTACTTAGTAAGAAATAAACATGTTTTTTAGTATTGTTCTAATTTTCAATGTTTTTTATCCAATCATCTGATACCAAATGTCATGCCCCGACCTATCGCTACCCTGAAGCCGGTGCGGAGCTGAAATAAAACATGGTGTGTAAATTTTTTTATAAAAAGGACAGATGAAAATACACACACATGTTCTACTATAGAGGATCATTTGGGTTTAGGTGAGAATCATATACCGTTATTACATTTCTCTCAAAATTGGAAGATAAAAAAACTCATCAGAGTTTCAACAGAACAATGTGAATTAAATATACTAAACCTGTTAATGAAAAAATTGAAAACATTGGGTGAGAATATGAATGCCCAGTAAGGGGTTTAAAAATAAAATAAAATATCAATTAAAAACATTTTGAAGAATATTCCATTAAATATTATTCAGAAAAAATATTCTTTAGGAATGATTAAACACATATATAACAACATAACATTTTGTTTAAGAATCAAAAGAAAAAATTTTATAGATTACTAAAAAAATTACAAAGCAAAAAGTTTCAATTATAAGCATTCTCATACATAAGTAATATGTAGAGACATTATAACATTAATAGGTATGACATGAAAAAATGAAAGTTCAAAATATAAAACTTAGTATTACATGATAAGTGTTGGGCATAAAATTATAACTTCAATTTCATCCTTTACTTCTGTGAAACAAACACTGGATAATAAATTTCTGAGTACTGGACAAATAATATGCATTAACTTTTAAATCTTCTGATTCTCATAAACATAATCTCTTTATCCGAGAATATTCTACTAGTCAAATATTCTTCGGGTTAATAAAATTACAATTTCATAATGAGGAAAGTGCATAATGCGGGACTGCGTCAAGGCCTTGGACAAGTCCTCTAATGATTAAGGCCTCATCCAAAATCCATATATGATAAATTTTTCGAGGCCTTGTTCCAAGACCATAGATTGTCTAATGAGACTTACCGATGCACTGATAGACTGAAGCGAGCCCCACCTGACACTTACATAAGTCCAATGCATTCCTCATTTTTATAAATCAATGTGCTCATACCAATTTGATTTTTTAAATTACTTAACCCTTCTAATTCCAAGTGTCACATATTACTTGGTTTCTTATTTTACAATATTAAAAGTTTCCCATACCACCAAGAATAATTTAATTACTTAATTCCATAAAACCGAAAAATGATTGAGAAACATTTATTGAGGTAGATTTAAGTGCTTAAATTATTTCTTTCTTCCAACGATATTAGTAGGGAATACATTAGGGTATCCCAAATCGTATTAAATCATCAAAAATTGGTTCTTATGAATACATATAGTTTTATTAAAAAATCTGAAAAATGTATATGGATATAGTTGTATATACATATATAAGTGTTTTGTAAAAATAAAATTCTTTACATTTTACAAATCTACTTAAACGTTGAAACATAGTATTTTAGGATTCTTAAAATTAAAAATAATAATTATTTAACTAAACTTGTAAGAATATATTTTTATAGATATCTATATATCTATATAAATTATTATATAATGTATATTTATAGGATCTTAAATCAAATGATTAATGACACATTCTTGTTTTATACACATTAAAGTCATTAGTTAATCCACCGTGAATAAATTGTAAAACATGCTACTAAATAAAGAATGTTTTTATGAAATATCTTCACATATATATGCTCATATATATATATATATCAAATTTATAGTATCACAAGACATCACACATCCATTACATAATACAGAATTAAGAACTTCATTATGGGTTAAGGACTCTCCATATTAGAAGGAATTGGTAGGTCATATTCTTAACCATAAATATATATATATATAAATGTAATTGTATATATATATATATATATATAAAGTTTACAAATAGTTTTTTCATTATAAATATAATCCCTATTGTTTTTAAAAAATACAACATATACACAAAACAAGACGACCAAGAATCTGGCATATGGAAAATTAATTTAGACAATAAGGATATTTATATTTGTATGAGTATTCATATATACATATATATGTGTGTGTCTGTGTGTGTGTATACTTTAAATAAAAGAAATAAGACAACATAATATCTTACATGATTTGAATGAGGAGGAGAGGCTCCAAGAGGCCTGCTGGATTCTTGAGATGAGCAAGAACTAGAAGGAGGTAAGAGCAATGACTAGTATATATAAAATATATTATATAAATTATAAAATATTTTAAACGCCACATTCTGGAAAACTGAGACCCAATAAATTTATAAAATGACCGAGGGTACCAGTCTTGTTAATGATGAGTACATGGAGGGTCTACCAATGTCACAGACATGCAAGAAAATGAAAATGAGAATGTAGAGTACATCACTGATTTAGCGTATAAGAAGGAAGAAGAAGACGTCGTGGGGAAAAAATCCAGAAAATGGATTAATAGTTGGGATCAAATGGAGACTGATCCAGTAGTAGAGGGGAAACTGTGGATTTCAATAATTGATGGATGGCTGCGATTAGGTATAGACTCGATTGGATGATTGTGGTAGGACGTGGTGATTAAAAAATGGATAGTCACAATTAGATCGGGACTGATCAGACGACAAACAAAAACACCTAGGATATCAGCATCCCTGAGAGTTCAAAATACAAACTGATATGGTGGATCAGATCATGCGCGTCCTGATCGGACGACCCATATTGGATCCCATATAATTTTTCCACCCCACATTGAAACAGATGTTGTTTTTATCCTACCTTATAATCCTGAAGCTTCGATCCTCAACTCAGATTACTCCCTCACCCCTCCTGGTACCTCCTTGTACTGGTTTCTTCTGCGGCCGTGCTCTAGTGCCCACCCATGCCACCATACATCCTCTTACGATGGCATGATGTGGTCGTTTCACATGCACATGTGCGCACTGAGGGTAATCTATGCTTCATGTGCGTGCGACTTAACTCGCACCCTGCGTCTGCACTTCCCCTTGGCCATTTCCAGGGGTTTTGGAGTGATAAGACCCCTCAAGGCCTTATGGGATGCCACATGGTTTCCCTCGACTAGGTGGGGTACTCCTCTATGTTTTAAAACAATAAATATTAATTTATTTTTATAAAAATATATTTAAATATATATGAATATAGGTATCTTCAATATATGATTTCCATATTATAAACAAAATAGTTTCCATAGTTGTATAATTTCCAATGTTTTAAAAACACTATGTAATAAATTTATGTTTAATACATCATTAATAAAATCTTATATTAGTATTATAAATATAAAATACATAGTTTTAATTAAAAACTTTTTTTAAACATAAAAAATTAAAACATATATTAAATCATTTCAACACAATTGGAATATCTGAAATGTATTTGAAATCCAAAGCCTAAATTTGAAATCATACTAACTGTAACTAAAATATTGAATAGCTTTCAATTTTAATGTTTATTAAAGAGTGTATATGTTTAATATTTTAATTTCAATGCATAGATTAAATATTTTGGAAAAACTAATTATACCTATATATTTTAAATTAAACCAACAGAAAGTCCAACTGCTATACATATATCCATTAGAAACTCAATGGTCACCCAAGGGGAAAGTGTCGAATTGAGGCTATACATAAACTTGTATTAGGTTGTTTTATATTCAATACAACATGGTGAAATGGTGACTGTGTTACCACTGATGCATAGTATAGAATTTGTGGTTCTAGCCGTGATTTTTTTTAATTGACGGACCTGAAAGATATTCTCTATTTACCTGGTATTTTTGTTTCATTAGGTGGTCTCCTAGTGGCTCTGATAGGGCTTTTAGTATATATTTTAGGTTAGTTGGATTCTCTTAGTTTTGAAGTAATGTAATCAATTCGGAATTTAATATGAATACATTCTGTTTATTTTATATGTTTTTTTGGGAAAATATGATGATTAAATCGAATAAACCCATGATATTGTTATTAAAATATAAATATGTTTTGGGGAATCACTATCAAAAAAGAAAAACAATCGAATTTTGTAATTTTGAAAACCTGTGGAAAATGACTCGCCATCAGGTGATTCACCGTCATGAGTCACCTTTGGTTAACTTCTACTAGCATGCTAATTGTGCGAGTCAACGGTGAGAGCTATTGGCGGATGAATAACCTTTGGGCGACTCACTACATGATGAGTCCCTATTGGGAATGTTATCGTCAGATAAATCCCTATTGGCAACCTACCGTGGGAACCAACCGTCAGCGACTCACAGTAAAAATTAACCTATTTGCGGAACTATTTTGAACCTCTAGTCCAGACTCACTAGTCCTGACTCAGAATTTAAAACTCACATTCACGATTCACCATTACAACTAACCATCGCTTCCTACAAGTTCAAGACTCACTGCGCAACAAGCTACCATTTGAAAAATGCATATATGTAAAACTCTTCAAATGAGTCATCGTGACCTCCCCAAAAACCTGAAACACAATATTTTCATAGAGAAATGGAATGGAGGGGGTCATAGCATTACAAATTTTTATATAAGTTACAACATCTTTATTGTGATTTATCTAATAAAACATAATACCCCTAAACAAGTTTCGAACCCATGTCACAATAGGCATGTTAAACTATCCTAGAAACCATTTTTATGTACATTATATTTCCAAATGATAAAAATTAGATTAGTGGTCATTCACACTTTGGATGAATATATCCCCCACCACACTAGTTAAAATATAACATATTTCAACCATATATTATCTACCAACAGAAATATATGTTATTCACATAATAATTATATTTTCAGATACTATATTACCAAATATTGGTTCTTGTAGTGGTTTATTAACCATTCAACCTTTCCTCTATTTGGATTATGTCATAAATAAGTACATAGATTGAAAATATAGAATATTTAATAATTTGGAAGACATTCATATTAACATAGATCACATTCCTCATACAATTTAATAGAATCCTTTCATGATCTACCTTAATCATTATTATCTAGTATAGTAATCATTGTATGTTCATAATGTTCGTAGCATAATCTATGAAAAACATACCCCCTATTTATGGGGTAGGAAATCTCTATCCATATCAATTGTCCTGGTCTTCCTGAATACATAATCAAAGAAGATGGTCTCAAATTTACTTCCATGACATTCCCATATAATGTGAATAGTAATATAATATATACCACAATTGATTAAATAATCCCTTTTGTATATATACAATTAATGTATTGTTCATGTACCTACAAATATTAAAATGATCCTATATAGTTCTAATGAACTCGATCCATATCTCTTCTATCAGCATGCCACCTTCCCCAATAAACATCGGGTAGTTGAGGAGAGGAAACTATATTGTAATATCCAATATAAAAGGTAGTGTCTATGGACCCTTCTTGTCAATCACATGAACTAATTGATGCAATAAAACTCCGAGTTAGTAATTTGTAGCTACATTAAGTGACATTGGAGGATATGTATACACACTGTCTGAGGAATAATCTTTCATATCCTGTTTGAACTCAACGGGGTGCCACAATGAGGAGTTGTACAACACTTCCCAAAATATTTCATAGATAATCCTTAATGGAAATTTATTAGATCATAATTCATGTAAATATGTAATAAGTATAACACTATATCATTTACACCCCACAACATGATCATTTATAATATGGTTACTCTACCAATCTCCACCAACATTTCTTACGGTCAATTATTAAATATTGGATTTATATCACTTATACATTTAATCCTTTAACATTGTATTATTAAATTATATAATTTTAAATGTTATATAGGTAGGTTTCATTTTTTAAATATTTTAAATAATAGGTTATAATATATAACAATTTAAATGTTGCGATGGGAACAACATTTTTCTCGATCTAATTATTTCGAAAATTGTTTCCATAAATTAACCATTACTCATTTTGAAATTATGATTATGTAAATTTTCTCAATGACTTTTAATGAAAATACATCATAAATTGATATACACAAATTAAATAACAAGCCCATATACCTCAACAATGTTATCTCTATCAAGGGAGTATGTAAATGAAAAAAATTAATATGTATCAAAATGATAAAGGAACATGCACCTTTAAAATTTCAGATAAAGTGTAAAATTATAATAAATATATAAAGATGAAAACCAAGATCACTACTCACGATAGAAGTTGGAAAAAATAATAATTAATTAGTATGAACAACCCCATCCCTAGTGTCTTGGAATTTTCCATATATAGGAGTTGGCTACTTCCCTACACGTGATTAGTACCATAAGTTGAAAAATCCTATTTTCCTTGATAGTAACCCTAAAATTTTTATATAGGGAAAATATCTATGATTCCAATTTTTAATTAACTTCTCCCAAAACCACTGAAAATGTGCTCCAATTAGTTTTTTCACAAGTATAAAAGTCCTCTTTCACACAGAGGAGATGGTTTCCACTAGAAGGTAGGGGTTATGAAATTTGTATAGAAAGACATATCAACAATTATAATTGTGTGAAAAGAAGAAGGTCATAAATGCCCTAAAATCATGTTTTTACATAATTATATTGTACATTTTATAATATTAGTAATAGGAATCAAACTGTACCTAAATTAATTATATGATCTTTAATGACCCATACAAGTTATAATCAAATAAACTATTCCCCAGATAAATTATTGTAAAATAGAAAATATATTATTAACAACTGCTTTGTTCTGAGTGCCATCCTGGTCCGCATAACCTTACTAAAACCCATACCATATCACAGATCGTCAGTAATGTTCTTATCCTTGTCTAAATGTTAATCAATGAGATCTGATTGTGTAACAACTCAAGACCCAACTAGGGAGTGTTCACCACTATGTAAAACACTAAAAATGGTTTAAAAATCATATACTATTGAGATCATATTCGGCATATTAATGAGTGTCATGATAGGTTAATAAAGGAAATAACCGAAATAACAATGTTTTTTAAGCTTTGTTATAAAACTATGGTCGAACATACCTTCTTATGATTTTACTACATGTCTCTAAGCATGTCTCGATAACCATACCCACTATATCCACCATAAAATGTCTTGGATCTCATCATGTAATTAAAACAATTTTTTTTTGATATGTAATTCAGTAACCCATCATATAATTACTGAGAAAATGAAATCATGTTTAATCCATGGATCTCATCATGGAATTTGTAATACATGTACAATACAAAATTCAATAAAAATATCCCATCATAGAATATTTTAAATCATTATATTTAATATTTAATATGAGGATATCATCTCGATAATTAATTCCTTAAAATCATCACATATAACATAAAATATTAGGATCTCATTACAATATTACCATTAATTCTATATCAACATGTATCACCAAAAATCTATGGATATCATCCCAAAATACCAATTTGAGATATTAATACAATAAATATTCTAGAATTATATTTAAGACTTCATATTCCCATTTACGATTTTATGGAAATTTATATTATTTTCTTTTTATAAAATTTCATTCACTATACAATTAGAGACCGAGTGTTAAGAAACCCACTAAAGTACATAAATTAAAAATGCATTCCAATTTATACATTTTAGATATATAAAAGGCCATTAGTTTTACAATAAAATATTTTTTAAGTTCTAATAAAAATATTACATACCCCAATATTCCCAGATGGTACATAGTTGGTTTTTTGACACCCCTAAGATGTATTTTTAATAATTTCTAAATGATACCCAATTAGGAACACCGTTGGGGATGGTCATGGTTCTTATTTTCGTTAATCACAAATTTATTCATGTTCACTAAGAGGATATTTGTAACATCAAGATATTTAAATACACTATGATTGATAACATATACAACAAACAACCCCATTCCTAAACAGACACCCATATATTATTATTTAAATATGGTCATTAATCCAATCTGTTAGATAATAATGTATAAATGAAATAAACTGAATTATGACATATCTAAAAATTACCTAATCATTTTTAGAATAATTGATTAATTATGAGGGAAAATTAGTAAATTTTTACAATTGTTATTATATTCTTCTAAAATGCCTATTTTTCAAAAATGATATTTTTTTGATAATGTAATAAAAAAATCTGTTATATTTTATATAGTTAATATTATACTAATAATATAAAATCTAAAATAGAATATATAATAAATCATATAGTATGATTTTGAATTTTTAAGAATAATAATTTTTCATTGAATAATGGAAAATATCAATTTTTTTGAAACACGTTATTTCAGTCTCAATAATATACCATGTTTAATTTTTATTAAAATAATTTAGAGTTAAAATTATTTTTATAATATTTTTAAAATTAGAATATTTTATTTATAATCAATTTATAAATTTATTTATTAATGAAAATTTAAACAAATAAAATTTATATTTAAAGAAAATGAATTTTTCTAAGAAACAATTTCATCACATTCTCGGTACATATATAAAAATTAATTTTTTTTCTAATTATTATTTTTTTAATTGTGTAAATTGATTCAATATTTACTACAAGGGGTTTAAATGTTGTAAATTTTACTTTATACATTTCACCTTCATGGATTATAACACCTTTAAAATTTACTAACTCTCTCAATGATAAATCGGTTTAATAATTATTGAAACTAAGTGATATGGATATAATTTTATTTAATAGTAATTATAGTATAATGGTAATTCTACCATTATTATTTATTTCATGAAGTATTCATGTTTGGTGGAAATGTTACTTTGGAAATAGAAAAAATAATATTTAACATAATGAATGGAACAAAATGTAAATTCCTTATTTTAAATATAATTTATAGTTGCACCTAAGGGAAAAAGTTATGAATGAATATAAATGAATTCATTGAGGATGAATAAAATATTTTCATTATTGAATGTTATTTCCAATGTTTTATAAAAAATATAATTATCAAACAATATTTTTTAAAAAATAAAATGTGTTCAATAAAAATAAAAATGAAAGAAATGATCTAAAAATATTAAGATGATAAAATTAAATGTTTTAATGCATGCTAAGAAATTTTAAGATCGATGTGAAATATTAGGAATGTTCTATATCATAATATTTTAATTTACCCTTTTTATTGAATTATTTAGAGTCAACGTTGATGTATAGTGATAAAAATGAAATTATTGATATTTTCTTATAAATAATTTTTAATTAATTGATTTGAAATTCATAAAATTAATCTATTCAAACACATGATTACTATATGGTCATAAAATTATATTGTGTTCCATTTATATGTATTTTTTTAAACTATCTTTGGTAACCCAAAACGTTTAGAAATCATTAAAATCTTATTAAATTTCAAAATGGTTATAGAATGGTTAAAAAAGAACATTTATTGCATTGAAAAATATCCTAATATTATTCATTGGGTGAATAATGATGAATACACATATTATTTTATAATTTAATAAATTAATTACATTATTTTTCAATCATTTTATATTCAATAATTTATTATTTTATTAAAATCAAAATATCCCCTCCCATCAATTATAAAAGGGAATCCATACATTCCCAAAATCACTCAACGTAGAGCCTTATAACTCCATAATCCACTAAATTTACCATATGAACATTCATATCCACATTAATGAGTTTATTATACTCCTAAAAGAACATCCCTAGTATCCTTAAGAAGTTATTTCAAGGAGTTGAATCAAAGAAATGGTAATAACCACAAATGATCAATTAATTTTTAATTATTATTTTAACTCCTCTAAATCGATTATGCTCTTCAAAAAATAATAAATTAATTATCACAGCTATACTTAAATTTTATATTATTACAATAAATCCACTATTGTCAACCGTCTTTCTCATCAAATTGTATGTTAATGTATTTCTTTTGAATATGAATAAATTAACATCTCCACATAGTGATACAACTCAAATTATTATTTCATAATTTTTTGGAATATTTTTATGGTGGGTTGGAATTTTATATATGTCATATATGATACAATATGCTTCTACTTTGATAATATCATATCTAAATTTTTTCCATCAATACTGCTATAAAACGATATTATCGATCTTGTGTATGTGTGGGATAAAACCTCCATAAAGCGATGTGATTTATTTTATATTTATATTTTAAATTCAAAATAATAAATGCAGAATTAATTGACTTATATAATATATGTTATATTATAATTATTCATGAAAATAAAATTATTATTTATCAATTTTTCATCCATTGATAAATGAAAGTAACATTCCTACATAAAGAAGGACTACCATCAACATGAACAATGAACTTATTATTTCTTTCATTTTGATTATAGATGAATATAGACATATATAAGGAATATATATGATATAAAATTATATTAAGTATATTTTCGATAAAATAATATTGAATATTAATTTTTAGTGAAATAACATAAAGAAAAGTCCTATCATGACAATCATGAGGTTGAGGATTTTCATTAAACTGTTATTTTTTTTATTCACATGCCTTATACACAATTTTTTTCCTTATATTAGTGTATTCACATACTATAAAAGGATATTATTATTATAATCATCAATATTTTCATATATAGATAACTATATGAGATTATTTCATTCATGGAGCATATGATTCAAATTTTACCAAAATAATATGGGTTTATTTTTAAAGTAAAATTATTTATTGGTATTGTTTATAGTAGTGATTTTTTGAATAATTACATTAATATGAATCTCTATAATCTCATGATATTTATTCTACTCAGTTTATTTATTGAGTATACCAGTTATCTTTTTAGTTTCCTCTTATTTAGTTCTTATGAGACTAAAATATGTTTTTAAGGTAAATAAATATTTTTCTCGCTTAGGTACAAACCCCTTTATTCCATATCCATATTTTATAAAAAATATTCAAATATGGTTCACATATTACATTATGAATTAATAGTTTCATTTAATAGATTTTTTACTTTTAAAATAATAATCCAAAATGAATTTTATTTTCTTTTTAAAACCATGTTTTATAATGACTTTTTTACAAATTATAATAGGATTTTTTTCACTTTAATTATATATAATAATTTGAAATTTACACAATCATGATCACTATATAACATGAATGATCCTTTAAAATAATTCATGTTTATTTTAAAATTTATTTTCCCATGATATTATTGAAAATATTAGATTTTAATGACGTTATTTTAAAAAGGAAAGTTTATTTTCTTCACGAAATTATAACTGCAGTCTTTCAAAATCAATTTCCATCTAAAATGATATAATTTGATGTGTTTTAATCCTTAATAGCATTACAATCTAATGAAATATTGCTTATTTTTTTCTCTATATGGGTTATTTGTATTATATAAATACAAATATATAACATATTTTTTCCATGGTTTATGCAATGATAGTTTCTTGGAAATTCATATCATTTCATGTGTTCTGATACGATTAATGATTTATGATCTTCTGGGATACATATATATGATTAAAATTATGTTATGGTTGGTAGCTATATCTCTCAATAATTCATTCGGTAATTATAGGTAACCTATGAGGTAAATAGGTTTTGTGTAAACAAAATTTATTGATAAAAATATTATGTGTGGATGTGGATTTCATGTTTATAATATTATGCATGTGTGTCACTTTCAGGTAAATAATTTTATTTGTGTACATATCTATCATATCTATAAGTTGATGGGTGGGAATAATTTCATGTCCATAACTTTACATGTGGGCCTGATTTCAAGTCCCCAACGTAACACTTTATCATATTTCAATTTATACATGTTCGCAATGTTATAAGATATTCAATTTTCCACAATTACTTGTCTTTTGCCAATTTCATGACCATATTGTTCAACTTATTTGGTTATTTTTTCCATCATGTATTATGATCAACTATGATTTATTCTAAGACACATGATTAGTATGTATGATATATACAGTGTGTATTTAAAATGATCCGTCCAGGTCCTCAATGCGATATTCTCATTTTATGATTATGTGCCCAATATCAACTCCCTTGGTTACCCATACAATGAATTTAAGATCACCCATTCTAAATTTTAATTCTTCAGGAAGTGAAGGGAGGTTTTTGAAATGATATAGAGAATAAGGATTCTAGTAATTTGAACTCTGTGGAGAAAATGAAGACCATTTTTGAACAATTAATTTATTTTTCTATTTTTCAGAAAGAACTAGACCTATAAAAATATAGATGTATAAATTTGTTCTTTAATAAATATTCACCAATTAAGTTGTGATATCTAGGTATAAATGATATGGTTCATAGTAATAAGAATCATATAGAGGAATAGGTATGAATTGGAATGTTTGATGAGAAAACATTTGTGAGAGTACAATTGATTGGTCTTTGTATAAGTTAATATCCAAAATTGTTGGGAATGATCACAGATGACCTAGGATATACCATTTGTGTCATAGGCCAAAATATTTGTGTATTTAGTTATATATCCAATAAATTGTTTTCTAGATTATGTGACTTTGAACTGTGTTTTACATTTCTCACAATATGTTTATTATATTTAGTAAATAAATCCAACCTGAATGAATCACGTGAAAAATGAATGTGAAAAAAAAATAACGACTATCCTTGTATGAAATTTAATTGATTATGTACTAGGTTGATTTATGTTCTGACTATAATCACTCAAATATCATAATACATTTTCCCTAACAAAAATCATTAAGAACTTCGTAATGCACCATGGAGGGAGAAACATGAAGGTGACCCTTTTTGTGACATCGGCCAAAATATTTTAATGGATATTATGATCCACAGGTTATTGAGAAACGCATCATTACAATGGAATGGTATTTTATATTATATAGTGCCCATATGATGAAAATGTTATTATATATTTTTATCATTTTGAAGGTTAAATAGTTCAATATTGTTTTTATTAATTATAGGATGAAATATGATGAAATTGACTACACAGAATAGGGCGCGTTTAAGTGGATATTTTTTATAACATTTTCCATCATAATATATCTAAAATAGAGACGTAAATCCACAAGATAATGTATATGGACGATGAATCCATTAATATATATAGGAATATTGTTAAAATGTTTTCACTTAATGATTTAGTATTGATCATTATCAATGAATGAATAATCAATATCTTTATTATTGGTCTCAAAAGTAGTCTTCAAAAAGAATTGTCTATTACAGAAATTTAGAGAATTAAAGAAGTCATATAATGTTTATTGAATGTTGAAATTGGAGATGAAAATAGTCAATTATATATTGATAAGAAAAACAATATGTTACTTGATTGAAGCTAATATGGTTTATCATAGTGAATAAAGAAAGAGATAAAATATCTTATTTGAATAAAAAATATTGGATAGAGAACATTGATGAATGCATAAAACAAACATAAAAAAGATTCAGTAGTGAGAACACTAAACATTGAGTATATGTTTTTTCAAGTGATGTAATGTGTACAGTGAATGAATTTAATATATATGGAGACCATCATAATACACCACCTGTACATTAGTGATATATGTGAAAATATTTTGGGAAATATGTGGATCAATTACATAATCTAACATATAATGATGATAAAATGAAAAAAAACTATTGAGAATAATGGGAAAAAGTTAAATATTACATAGATAAAATATTTAAATTGAATCATGATATATAGGTCACTCTTATAATCAACCCAAAAATTGGGTATCTCATATTACATTTTGTATGAATTAACGTAATTTTAATATTTTTTTAGAAACAATTATGTGATTCTGAGAATTGATTACATCTACACACATATATTCCACATATATATATATATATCAAGAATATGTAAGTCATATTTTATGTTCTTAATCAACATATAAACATCACTTAATTTAAGGATCAACCAAAACCTCTAATGAAAATAATTTTTTCTATGGTAATATATTATTTAAATGATATTAGGTGAATTATATTTTAGAAAAATATATTATTTTAGTGTGGAATTTTTAAAATTTATACCATTACATTATAGAATAGTTGATCAAAATATATATATTTACATATGAGTTTTTATGCATGATTAAGATTTTTGTTATCTTGATAATGGAAGGATATGAGATTGAATCATTTTTTGGTTTTGAATATAGTGTGAAATATTTTTAGGAGTCTTTAAGATAACTACATATGGAATATATTAACATGAAATTGAGATATTATTGATTGATGTTATGATAATATTTTTTATAACCTATATTATCAATTTTTTATATTTTAAATAATTATTGGTTTAAGGATTGACTTATGGTTATTAAGATTCAATAAATGTACTTATGGTGAAAAAAAATAATTTCTATTATCTATTTCCTAGAATAACAAATGAAGTGGAAATTGATCAATGAATAACCAATGAATGATATTGTGGTTAATGAATGGTTAGAAATAATGTATGGTTAATTCTATGATATATTTACATATATAGTAAAATAATCACTCAAATTTTAGAAAATTTATATTATATAAAAACCCTGCTTTTGAATTTCTTATTGGGAAATCAATGGTATTTTATTCCATAACAAATTTATCATTTTTATCGATAACAGACTCCATAACATGTTCTAATTAATTAAATTCATATAAATGGTATTATTTTTTATTCAAAAACTATATTTTGTTTTCCCATTTATTTTCTACTATTTGAAGATCTTGATTTGTGATCACCTTCATAATTATTTTTCCCCATTTATAAGAGTATTTTTTGTTAACATGTTTTATGATGTCGATTTTCCATATAGGTATTTCAAACTATAAACCCCATACTTATTAGAAATAAGTTAATATTTAAAGGGAATAAATTATAAATGATGGTTATAATTTAACACACCAAGATTTTCAAATAACCTAATGTTAGACATCATATAGGACACACAACACTATGCCTAATAAATCCCAAAAATATTATTATCGTAATTTATCCACTACAACATCGATATAAAAATGGTGTGTTTGAAAACATCGAATATATTCATAAAATATAAAATATTGGAATACTCAATGATGATTTTCACATCCATTTTTAATAATGTTTTATATTTAATTTCTATAACATTGGAAATTTATTTTATAAATAATAATATAAATTTAAATATCATAATACGAAACAATTATGGTCAATTATTGGGATTTTAAAAAAAAAATAATTTTCAAATGTATTGTGAAAATTATAGATTATTATCAAAAATTATGATTATTTCAAGAATTCACAATGTTATATTTTATTTTAAAACGTTTTAATGGTAATATTTTAAATTCAATATTATTAATATCTACTTAGTTTCATAGGAATAAATTTTATTATTGAATTAAATATACAATAGTCTTTTCATATATAAATAATTTTTTCATCATCAAATTATTTACATAAAAGTTCTTTCATCATATTTTTTCTTATTTTAAAGATAATTTAATCCATATATTTCTAAAGAATATTATTAAATGGAATTAATATATTATATCAAAAACTAAAATCTTCTAAACGGGACACTTATTTTTATGAATTATTAATATTATCTATTGTAAAACATATCATCTTAGTAAAGGTTAAATCATATTTTTCTATAATAAAACAATGTCAGATGGCTATAATTCTCATTATAATTCATATTGGATGAATTTAATTTGACCATTATCATCTAAGGCTACAAAAATATATTCTTAATGGATATTTACCCCCCAAAATGACATAAATAATATTTTATGGAATGAAAGAATAAAAATTTCAACCCCTTAGTTTTAAAAATAGATTATATGTCGATATAATGAATAAATGATGATATTAATGATGATAAATGTATATTTTGAGCTCTGTAAAATTAATTCTGTGATATAAACTTATTTCAAATTTTAATTAAATATATAATTACATTAAATTTTTGATCCACATTAGCACAATATTTATTTGACAAGAAAAAAATTATATAAATGATACTAAAATCATTAGAAGTGATATAATTTTAGTGATTAAATGATATGAAAAAATTACTAATCCATTTTATATATTCATGAGGATAAAAGGTATTTTGTTTTTGTACCCCTTTTCATTTTTCTATATAATTATAAAACTAAATGAATAGTGTTAAAAATGAAACTAATTTTATGTTATAGTAAATAATATCAGTTCAAATTATTTAAAATTCATTAAAATTTTAAATTAATATAAATGAAATTTATATAGATTTAAAAATAATCGGTATTGAATTTATGTGATTTTTTTTACAATAAAATTAAATTTTAGAAAATATTTATATTATGTTAATTGTGATTAGGGTTAATGAATCTTTAAAAAAATGAAGGTGAACATGAGATAAAAAACATTGTTAATTTATTTAATGATTTTATTTCGACTCAAACACTTATTATCATCAAATACTATAAATTTTAATCCTTTTTTACATAAATATTAATAAATAATATTTAGATATTTCATGACATTCAAAAACTATTTCTCCCCTCAATTTTAAAATAGACCAAATTCTATTATCCTCTTCAAACCATCGACATCTATATCGAACATCCAAGACAATAATAACTTTTAAGCATCCCCAACCACATTTTAGAGGAGTCTGTTCTCTAAAAATACCAACAAAATGATCATAAAAAGGTGGTCTAATGGGGTTATTTCAAGAATAGGTAATCACCTAACCAATTAAAATCATTTTTATTATTATTTTACATCCCTTAAAAATATTATATCCATCATATGTCCATTAAATCTGCATCATCTATATTATAATTTTTTTAATCCTCTATTTTTGACCTTCATTATTATCAGATTTTCAGGGAATGTATCACTCGTTGGAAGGTATGAAAAACCATCTCCACATAGTGATACAATTATTTTTGTACGATAATTTATCTATGTGTATTATTATTTGTATAATTGGTTTGTATGTTATTTATAATTTAGTTATAACTATATATTATAATTTCACTTTTAAAATGATATATTAAAGACAATTGGAAAACGATAGTGTAGATTGTGCATACGTGTGGACTATCAACTACCCAAAGCAATGTGATTCGTTTTTCATTTATATTTTTCATTTATTACATAATGATAAATTTATGAATAAATTTATTTCAGTCCCCCATCAAAAAATGATAACAATATTCATGCGTACTATCATATCCCTGAACGGTGTGATTCAATTTTCTAAATATATCATTATTAATGAATAAGAAAATATATAATGAACATACATGATATCATAAGAATATAAATTATTATATTATAAGAATATAAAATATATAAAACACTTATTCATGTGTTTTAAAAATATTTGAAGCATTTCAATCTCATGGAATTGTCTTTTTAAATCACAATTATTTCCATGGATAAAATTTCATTTACATTACATGTTTCATTTATCTGAATTATGTAAAAAAAATTAATGAAAATTATGAATATTATAATTAAAATTATGTAATATTTATATTAATATTGTTTTCTTTCATTCATGGGGCTATTGATTCAAATGTAATCAAGGTGGTATGGCAATTTTGCATCAATATAATAAATTATCATGGTTATTTACAGTTATGTTATGATAATGAAATATTTTGATCTACCTCATTAGAAACTCATTAATGTAATCTATCTCTACTTATTTGTTTCAAAAACATGTTTTCCTTTCATTTTTCATTCCTTGTGTACTCATGATTCCAAAAATCAATTTTTATGGAAAATATACATTAGTTCATCTTTGGTTAGATATCATTCTCTTTCATATCATGAATTTTTTAAAATGTTTGGAAGAAACTTCTATTACTCTCACATGCACTTTTAAATTCAATTTTCATAATTTTTTTAATTTACTTTAATTTTTTCACAAAGAATCTTCTTCTATTTTTTTTAAATTCCATGCTTTATGATTTTTTTTACCAATATGTTAAAGTTCTGTTTTATTTTCACTTATAAAACATGAATGGAATCTACCACCCTAGTTTCCAATGAATTAATTGAATATTACATTAATTTTTTTAATGGATATTTTAATTTAATATTTTTTCATAATATTTTAATGATGATTTATATTTCAATGATGTTATTAAAAAATAAAATGTTTGTCTTCCTCAGGAAATTTTCGAAGTGATATTTCAAATTCATCTTTCCTTTTTGTAGGAAAAAATTGATGTCATGTTACCCTAAATTTAGTCATAATCCAATGAAACCATTATTATCTTTTATTTGAATGGTTTATGTATTATATGATAATAATTTTATGAAACCCATTTTCATTCCATGGTTTATACTATGATAAAATTTTTATGAAACCTATTTCTTTCCATGGGTTATGATGCGATGAATGTTTAAGTTGTCTTGAAATACATAAGGTTGATTTTTATTCTGAGACATTAATGAACACTATATCCCTAAATTAAACTAGGTAAATATTAACATCTTATGAGGTAAATATGATACCTATGAACCCAATATCATGTTCTGAATTTTATTTTTAGACCATGATTTCATGTCCCTAATATTATATATGGAACTAGTTCTACCTTCCATTTGTCTATGCATGTATCTAAACTTATATTCCTTATGATTATATGTGAACATGGTTTCATGACCAAAAGTTTATTCGGGTGTATAATTTCGTGTCCTTAATAAAATTAGTTACACTATATCTATTTTAAAAGAATAAAAAAATTATATGATTATTTGTATGAACCCATTATAGTTCATATTCCATTATTATGTTGTTATTGAACATATTCATTGAATCTATTATGATTTATCTATTATGAACATATTGGAATTATTACATGGAATAAAATTATAATATATGATATGTAGGGTTCGGATTTCAAATATTAAACTCATTTTATTAGAACCATATGCTCATTCTATGCTCAAATAGTCACTATAACATTGACATATATTATATGATAAGATACCTGAAATTAGTGTCTAGGTTAAATAAATTTATAAACTACATTGTGAAAATAATTTTAGACAATATTATTTAACAATACTATGACACCTCAAAATTATGATGTACAACAAAGTATTGAATAGCGTTTCTGACACACAACATCATGTGTAATAAAGGAATATATTAACCAAATACATTAATGACTACATTAAATGTAATATTTTTTATAGATTTAAATGAATGATACACTATATTATCCTAAATTTCATGAATGTGGGACCTTTCATTGACTGCATATATTATAGAAAAGAATGACATTCCTTTATAGCTTTCATTACATGTAAGATTTACTGTGACCAAATACCATTGTTTTATTAAATTATTAATATTTAATTTAATATTATATATCCTAGCCATAGTATTATCCATTACTAATATTAATAAATAACTAATGAAAAAATTTCTATATATATAAATATAAAACCAATTTAGTGGTTATCAAATAATGAGAAATGATAATAAGAACAATTGGGATATCAAAATAAAAATTATTATTTTTATTCTTCCAAAGGATTTTTTAATTAATAACCATAATTATTTACAATTCGATAATTATTTTGATGAATTATACATTCTATATATTCAATCAACCATTTTTTATATTCATCCCTTAATATTCATTGGCTCACGATAAAAAACATTGTTTTATGCCTAATGTACTCTATATTTATGAAAGAATTTATACCACATTTTAATGGGGAAAAAAATATAAATAATTATTCCCCTTTTATGAAACAAATAAGTCAAAAATATTCTTCATAATTTATGTTGAAACATAATATTTCTGTTAGGGTGATTTATTTGTATTTTCTATCATGATTTATTTTTTAATGAATAGAAATAAAATTATGAATTTTATATCAAATATTCTTTATCATCTAATTTAATTATATTGTTAAATTTTATATTATATGGTGTATAAAGATTAATTTTGTAAAATTTTATCAATTAATCCAATTTAGCTCATTGGAATCAAATTCAAATTGAAATGGACTATAATAAATAGCCAATATTTGGATGTCTTTACATTAAAAACTTGCATTTTCGTCCATCATAAGGGATTAAAATTAAATTAATTTATGAAACATAGGTGATTGTAATTTTGGAAAATGGATTAATTATATGGAATCAACATTATGTATAATTTTTAATATGTTCAAAATAGTGTATGACAAAAATTATTATTGAATATGACTACAATTAATTATTACAATTAAGGTTAACAAGGGACTAAACCATAACATGATGTCTGAAATGACATATCCCCTTTTCCAACACCTATTAAAAATACATAAATTTTTAAAACACCTTCTATTATTAATTATGGATTGTTTTTCTAATATTTAGGATGTTACATGGGTACACCTACTAGTTCTCAAAAATGGAAAGTGAGTTATTTTCTTCCCAATAAAATGACATCACACCACCAACATCCTCAAACCTATGAACACCCTTCGGTTAGAGCATGATAATAGAAAATATATTTCCATAATCCCTTATTAAATGATTTATGAATCCCTTTATGTTGGGGTTAATCCATGGCTTCCATTTTTTGCAATCGAGAAGAAGTTACCCGATTATGAGGTAACATATTTCTATATGCTCTCCATTGTTATTTATTTTCATCTATCCTCCAATTATTATTATTCAATTATTTTTTAAACAAAATATTATATTAAATATAATATAATTTTTTGTTATATGGTTTAAACCTACACATACACAAACCAACCATCGATTATAAAATGAACATATGGTTTTTGTGTATGGATAACTACAACCTCATGAGATGATGATTGTTTATTTTTCCCATTACCACCACTCATTTTAGCTATTATTATAGACACTATATCTATAAATTTTATAAATTATGTTAATTATTAACTTATATTTCAATAATTATTTTACAACTCATATCTTTATGCATTCGATTTTGTTTAAAAATGATAACAAAAATTGTGGAAGTGTGGACACCTGCCCCTAAAAGTAATGGGATTTGTTCACACTATAAATGGATTGTATAAATGATAATTTTATTTAAAAATATGATATGTAAAAAATTATTATATTCAGGATATAATTATAATAATTTATATCATATACATATATCATTTTATTTATTAATCTTTCACACACATAAAATGTTATAATGTGGTTTGTGGACGTGTGGACTACCGCATCATTGACACGATGTGATTTAGTTTAAATTGAATGAGTTCTATATATAACTATAATGAGATAATATCTTGATATTTATTACATAATGATAATTAGGAATATATATGGTGTTACATATCTTGTTTCTATAATGACCACTAAAAAATGGGAATGATACAAATGTGTGTGTACGTCCTACTGTCTCTATGGTCGCAATGTTGATTCATTTTTCATTAATAAATTTAATGAAAGGTTTCAAAATTATAATTTTTTTATAAATATATTCTTTATCTCTTTATTTTTATTAATTATAAGTTATGTAATGAATACATTTACCATATTTGACATACCAATGCTTTTAGACATTTAAACCAAAATTCAGTCAAAACACATAACATAGACTTAATTTTTTTTGTAGATGTATACAACTTAGTAACGTATGAAATATAATTAATTAAAAAATTGAAAAATTTTCTCAATAAAGTATAAAATTAAAATAATATTATAATATATAATTTTAAAGGACATTAACCAAAAAGAAAATTCAAGTTAAGAGATTTCGTCTCGATTTATATTCCATTGAGACTTATTAATTATTATACACCTAGTTTCATATCATGGTGTATATAGTATCCTTTTACATGATATATCATGAATATTTTTACTCTCATTATATTATAAATTTTATTTAATTTTATTCCTGCATTGGTATTTCCAATTAAAATATTTCAATGTGGAATGTGACACTTTGTCATTTTAAATGATGATTTTACTCAAAAACAGTAATAATAATCCTTTAACGGTATTTACATTTTAGGGAATCAAGTGACCATTTTTTCAATAAATCATTTTGTTCTACTCAAGTAATTCATGGCCATTTTAATCTATTTTTACCATTTCTTCCACTCTTTTGTATCCCAATATTTTCTAAATATGTATTGAATAGAACTAGATTTAATCTCTCTCTTCAGTCGGAGAACCTGTTTTCGTATAAAAACATGTTTAATTAAAAAATTTCCACAATTGGGTTGAAAATTATTTTTTAAATATATTTTTATCCACTTATCCTTTTACCAATTATTTCAAAGGAATATTCTTATTTATTTTAAAATAAGGATTATTTATAACCCTTATTACCTTGAAAAATGGCCTTTTCTTTTTTGCATTGCATTACATCTAAGAATTTATCATCCATCATTTATATGACGATTCCCTTTAATTTTTAAAAGGATTATTTATAAATATTTTTGAAAATTGATTTTAAAAATATTTTATTTTCAAAACACATTCGAAATAGAATGTTATTTTCCTCAATTATATTTTTTATGTTCTAATTTTATTTCATAATGGTAAAAACTTATATTTTTAGTCATCTTTGGATATATTATATTTATACCATTTTTATAATTCCTCTAAATGTTTTATAATTTATTTGGCCAAGGGTAGTATGCACATTAACTTACTTGATCCCTTTTAGTTCCCTTGAAATATAAAATTTATTATGATCATTTTACATTGAACTTACCAAAATCATTGATATAATTATTCTTTGATATAATTATATCCTATAACATATATCATTTTTTATTCGGTGTGTACTTTTATTGTTGTTTAATTATTCAAGAAAATATTTTTGAATATGTATCTTATATTTCATTTCAATATTTGGTAAGGGATATTTTTAAATTTACTATTAAATTTACAATTAATGATTTTGACTGGTGTGACATGGGTGGGGCCCGATTTTAGATATCCCCTCCATTCATCAGTAGTCTCATGTGATGAGTTATCTAGCTATCCTCTTTGTATGTAGTTATACCGGATAACTAAACCATATTTTGAAAGTCCATTATGGTATGGGTTTTATGTACTTCATAAACCAAGTTTCCACTAATTAGGAACTTCCCCCTTTTATTATTAGTTATTATTCAGCCCTAAGATTTTGTGTCGAAGTATCTATTGATACATTTAATTTTCAGTTCTTTATAAGGCATGTATTTTAGATTATTACATTACCATCTTCATTTTTTTCATATATATTTATTCTAAATGGATTAGTTTTTTAGTTATTAAATTTCATACTATTTGCGAACTTACATTATGTTAATTAATTATATGGAATATGTGTTCATATACATAACATAACTTATTTACTAGTCTCATTGATTAATTATGTAATCCACTATATTTTTACTTTAAAATAATTTTATCTCACCCTTATTATGTATCATTCCACAGGGATCAAAAAAGTGTACTATGAAATATATGAAGTGATTTTTTATATGGATTATAGTTATCCTTCAAATATTTATTTACAATAAAGAATAAAATATTGTTCTAATTAGGGTTGTCATTTTTAGTAAAATACTCATTTATGTATCTGTTTTAATAAGACTAAAAACTACTAGTCCATTAGAATTTGATTCCATGTAATAATGACAATGTTCATGATAGTAAACTTTGACTTTTGGCCTATTGGGGTTGGGTTTCTACATTTGGTATCAATGCATGTTTAGCAGCATCCTTGGAAAGTAGATTCCTAAAACTTTTATTAAGGAACATAATCCTAAAATAGACATTGAGTTTATGGATATAAAAAACCAATAATATAGAAAAATTATTAATTTGGTGTCTATATCTATAAATACATCCCTCTCCAGATAAAACATGTCAACATGGTTCTAAAAAACGTGTATCTAGGAGAGAAAACTATAACAAGGTGTTATGTGCCTGGCTCGGGGTTAATTGGTACATGACAATGAGCCTAACTATACACTTGGTTTTACACTCACGGGTTATTCGGTTAGCATAATTCTCATTTTCTTAAAAACAATTTTTAAGTATTCAAATATTTAATTTAAATGAATATCCTAGGGTAAAACTAAGGTGTTTTTGATTCAAGATAATCTATCACATGATTTTGAAATCATATAAATCATATTATAGATAAACCCTAGTTCCATTAAGTTCTTATGTGAAAACAAATGGATGAATTATTTATGTATTGGGTTTTCATTAAAACACAAAGTTAAAAGAAGATTTAATGATTAACCTAATTTCAATGAAGTCGATAATATTTATTTAGGAAATTATAATAATCTAGTTTTTGAAAAGGAAAACATAAATAACTAGTGATAACCAATCATGTTAGGCAAGGCCGTTGGTCTGAACAAATGATAGAATGATGATAAGGATATCACAACAACCACTGACCTATATAATGACCTATTTATAATTTCATTTTTTCATTTAAAAAATTTGATGAATAAATATTAATGATTAATTTCAAGTTTTATTTTTAAATAATATTAAATAAATTATCGAAAATATTAGATATGGAAATTTTTTAGAGATAAATAAAAGATAAAAATTTCACTATTTTAGGGACCATAAGATATATTATTAGTGTTTCTTAGTGCTTCCAACTTCAATTTAAAATTTTAGATATACTTTTTTTGAAGTAATTCCTGAATTGGAAATAGATCAAGGCTCATATGAATGATGAAATTATGATTATAGAAATATATAATGAAAATATATTTCTTTATATTCTTAGGAATTAAAAAAACTACCCAAAATTATGAAAATGACTTAGAAATAAATTTTTTTCCTTGTTACTTAACATCAGTTGAACTGATGGTCTTTTAATTCATCGCAGATTTATTGCTTTGAGTCCATAAACATAGAAATGATTATTCACATGTTTTTTTATTATTGACCTCAATCATTCCCTATAAATATTTACTCTTTTCCTTGATGTATTAATATCAATTTCCACTTTTTTCTTCTACATTGCGTTATATCAACATGTTATTCCATATGACCTTTTACATAACATTTAATCTTTGATAGATGGGTTTTCATGAACCCTTCTCATTATATGGAATTATAATTTAGGAAATATCATTCCATATAATACCAATATCGATTTTAAATTTAAATACACAACTTAATTATTTGGGGAGAATGGGACACCCATAAATTCTAAAGTACAACTTTGTATTCAATAGTGTTCATGACATGCAACACCAAGTGTAAAAAGGGGATATAATAAACTGATAAATTATAGAATTAAAGAAATATTGTATATTTTTTAGGATGTAATGAACAAAATACTCTATTATCTTTTAGTGAAAAAATTAGAAACTTTGTTTGAATACATTTTTATTTGGAAAGAGCACCCTTCCTTGATACCTTGTGTTACACGCAAGACCGAGATTCACCAAATAAAAATATATTACTGAAATATTATTATTTTATATGATATGATATAACCGGGCCATTTTGTTAGAGGTTATGAATATTATTACCAAAATTGGGTATATTTATGATTTATATAAATATAAAATGAAATAATTCATTACCACTATATAAAATATGAAAATAAGAACCAATTAGATTAAGAACAATATTATTATTTTTATTCCCCCAATGAGTATTTTATTAATAAAAATAAATAATTTCATTTATAAAATGATTTTAATAATATTTAATTTATTTATATTCAATAAAATATTTTTGGTATCATCTATTATTATTGATAGGCTTGAGATAAAAAGAAACGAAATTTTATACAAGAAATAAAATATATTTATTAAGTCATTTTAAGGCATTTTAATGGAGAAAACATTTTAAATATAATTTTTGACATATTAATCTTATCTATATTTTATAATTAACGTTATATAAAAAATATAAACACCAAAATGATGTTATAGTGGGTTTCCCATTTTTCATTGATAATTCATTTTTTATGAATAATAAAAATACAGAATATTATCTCAAATAAAATTTTTCAAATAATTTAATTAAAAGTATAATTTGTGTTTAATATTTTTTTTTTATTTTTTAATAAAGTGAAATTTTTACTAATTAATCCAATATTGGTCATTAGAATCAATTTCACTTCAAAAATGACTGTAAATACCTAGAAAACATTCAAGAATTTTAACTTAAAACCTCGCGTTGTTGTCATTTCCACTTAAATAAATTCAAATTAAATTATTCATAATATGTTTTTTTAATTTGGAATGATGGATTCCATATTTTTAATATATATAATTTATATTTTCTAATAAGGTCAACTTAGTCTTTGACCAAAAAATAATACAGTGAGAGTAATTAAAATTAATTTTAAAGATTAAGGTTAATTAGGGACTAAACCTTAACCTAAAGTTCCAAAGGACTTATAGACATGTCCAAACACCATTGGATGTAAATAATCCATCCATTCCATTTCAGAAATCATTTTTTTGTTTTTATAACCATTTTTAGTTAAAAACGTGGTTATACATAACTTGTTTTAAAAAATGTGAAGTGATTAATTTTCCTACCCCATAAATACCACCACACATACGACTTCCTCAAACCTATCAAAACATTTAGGTTCATCCATATACAAACAAAATAGAATCCCAAAATACCTACCTTCTTTATTAAACACTCCCTTTGAGAAGTAATAATTTGAAAGAATCCCTTTGGTGAAAACATAAAACTATTAACAGATTATGAGGCAACATGTTTCCTTTTGCCCTCTAGTGTTATTTCCATTATTGAATCCTCCAATTATTATTATACAATTATTGTAACAAAATATTATCCCCAATATTATAGTGTATTTTTTATTTAATTTTTAAAAGTACACTTACAATCACCTCCATTTAAAGGATATTGAACATTCTGTTTACATGAACGGAAAACTACCGCCTAACGAAATGACAATGGTTCATTTTTCCTTTACCACATATCAGGGATTCAATTATTATATAAACTATAATCATATATTTTATATATCATATTTATTATTTATTTAAATTTCTTTATATATTTTACATCTCATATTTTAATAATTTCAATTTAGGGAAAAAATGATTACATTTTTGTTTGATATTTGGACTACCATCCCCTGAAAGTGATGTCATTGGTTCGTACTATACATGTAATTTATAAAGAATGGTTTAAATTAATCACATGTTACATAATAAATATATATAATATTCCTGACAAAAATAAATTTATACAAATATTATATACATAATTTTCTTCCTTACCCTTTCGGACCATTAAAAATTTCTTGTGTGGTTTATAGACTTATACAATACCGCCCCTCTAAAGGATGTGATTCCCTTTACATTAAAAATTATATATAACTATATATTTTTAAATAAAATTTTATTTATGATACTATTATAATTATATAAATATATTGTGTTATTTACCATCTTTTCCAAAAGATCATTGTAAAATAAGAACATTTTTGTTGCATATACATAACATACGATCTATATGATTGAGATATTGATTTATTTTTTATAACCCTAAATAATTGTTTATTTATATAGTATAATATATGTAATGATATAGTAAATATTTCATGTTTATTATTCTGGATATTTTATATAATGACTCCTTTGACCATAGTTCACCTACCAATGTTGTTTTAAACATTTGAACTAAATTCAGTTAATATAGACGAAGAGAATATAATATTTTTAGTATTTGTATACAATATTGTAATAAGTGAAATAAAATTAATGATAAGAGTGAAAAATTTTCACATGAAAGTAGATAATTAACATATGTTTATTATAAATTTTTTTAGAGTATGCTCACCTGAAAAGAAACACATGGTAATGGATTTATTATCAATTTACATTCCATTGAGACATATTATTTATTATGAACATGTATTAATTTACATGTTGTATATACTATGATTTTACATGAAATATTATGAATCGATTAACTCTCATGATATTATTAATTTCATTTAATTCAATCTCATCTTGAGGCTAATGATTTTAATTGTTTTAATGTGGTATTATACACGTTGATATTTTACAAGATTATTTATCACAAAAATAATACTAATTATAATTCAATGGTATTTCCATTTGATGAAATTTAATGATGATCGTTAAATAAATAAATTTATTCTCCTTAGTTTATTCATGAAAATTTACATGTATTTATATGATATTTATGTTTTTGGAACTGAAACTATTTTAAAAAATGTATCTATGAAAAACCGACTTCATTTCTCATTTTAGTATAAGATCCTTTATTATTATAATGAACATGTTTTATAAAAATGTTTTTAGTTTTTTGACATTATTTTTTAAATATTTTTGAACCATTTTATTCTTTTACCAATATTTTCAAAGGAATCTTCATGTCACTTTCTGAATAAGGCATTATTCTTACATTTAATTCCTTTCTAAGGGAATCATTTTTTGTACCTCATATTCCATGTTAAAATTTATTTTCTATCATTTATACGCAGATTATTTGGAATTTATAAAAATAATATTTATAATGAAAATGTATTTTTATGGTATACTAAAAATAAATTTACTTTCAAATGGTTTTCTAAAACAAAATTTTATTTTTCACAGCAATATTTTTTATGTTCATTTAAAGCATCAATGACAGTTACCTAATAGTTTTTTTCCACATAAGATATGTTTTGGTGATATCATCCTTATCCTTTCCCTGAATGGGTATTGATTAATTTTTCCCAAGATAGTTATCCCATTCAATTTCTTGATCTGTTTTAGTCCCAATTAAATATTCAACTTCCTATGATAAGATAACATTGAATTTTCCCTATGTATCTATATCATTTTTCACGGATATGATCATTTTTGAAACCTTAATCTATTTTTCATATCGTTATTACTTTTAATGCTATTTTATTTTTGGGGAAAATATTTATAAATTTTATCATCTATTTTATATAGATATTTGATATGGAATACTATTAAAATCATTATTTGATATTTGAGGTTTTCTTTGTACATATATGTCATCGGTGGGGTCTAGTAATAGAATTCCTATAAATTAATCATAGGTCTCATGGGATGATTCAATCATCTAGCCTCTTTATATTGGTTTTAACTACATAAAAAAACCATCTTGTGAATGTTATTGATGGTACTAGCCTCATCTAGCCTCTTTATTCCATTATTTATTTATTTTTCATTATCTGGTAATTTGAATAGAATGTTTTTATAGTTATTTTCATTCCATATTATTTACACACTTCCATTCTATTTATTGATTAAATCGCATGTGTGTTTACTTATTTACCTTTCTATATTCAATATTCCAAATGATTCATTATCTATTATGCTCTATATTCCCATTACTGAGCATTTGATCTCAACCTGATTATGTTTCTACCCCCATGAATCGAAGAAGTGTACTATGAATGACATGTGTGGATTTACTAAATGGAATTAAGTTTTCGTCAATGATATTTTATTATAAATAAGGGAAAAATTATGTTGTAATTATTTTAGTTATTTGTAATTCAAGAAAAAATTTTGTATCTTGTTTACCTAAAATACTAAACACTCAGTCCTTCCGTATTTGATTACTTGAAATCATTATAATGTAATTAATAGCAGACACTAGATTCATGGTAACCAGGGTACGGTAGCAACTATGACTACATGCTATGACTTATATCCAATCTACATTAAGATACATGAGTTATATGTTTCATGTATCAAACTCTATATCAAGTGGAAAAGGAAGATAGAGAAGGAGATGAGATTTCAAATGAGGGATGATGTACTAGTGAATGAGAGAAAATTTTTGTGAGTATTAACGAGTGATAATTGGTTGAGTGGAAATTCTTCCCCATAAAATTTCCCTTTTCCATTATCCAATGGTTGATCTCAAAGGATAACTTATGAAATTATACTACCCCTACTAGTTAGTATGAATCCAACATGATACTTATTGGGACCATACTAGATACTTGTAGAACAATGTCTATAATTGTTTTTCCTTGGTATCCTCTCGATCATCAAGAATTCCAATAATAACCCCCCTTTAACTCACTTGAACATTTCATCATGGATAATGTATTTGGGTTTCAAAAAAATTATAGCGAAAACCACATAAATGGTTATATGGTTTCTATCTTCATAATTCCCCCATCGCACTCCTCTATACTTTAAAAAACACTAATAAATATGAAAATTCAATCATACCCCAAGTATCAGAAAAAAATTATTTATAAATTTGTTAATTATGCTCAACCAAAAGGTCAAACAAAATTAATAGAAAAATACAACATTTAACTAATTTCTATTCTTGTTATAAACTTATCGTAACATGTGTTTATGTCCAATTTAAATGTTAAATTACATATAATTAAAAAAATTGGATTAAATGATAAAAATATACTTTGTTTATAATTATAAACCATTAAATAATAAGATTTTACAATATAAATCATTTCAATGTATAATTTTGTTTTCGATTAAAAATTAGCATATTTTACTATTCATCAAAACATGATAGTTATCAGGAAAATATAAAATATTCATTTGAAGTATATTTTGATGTCTCCATTATATATAAGATGTTAAAATTTTCAAATTGAACAATTAAATATGTCAAAAACCAAATTTTAAGAAGATTTTACATCAAAATGTAGTAAAACATCATTTTTAGAAAAATATTTCTTTTACTTGAAAATTTTAATTTGTTCTATATCATATCTAATAAAGATATAAGATGAATTTAAAACATTAAAATGAATATATAGAATATATTTTTAATTAAATACAAATACATAATGAGTGATAAGATTTTATAAAAAAAATTATTCCCTTTATAAATAGGTTTTCATAAAAACACATGATTTATAATCAATTGGTTTTTATTTCCATTTAAAATAGTTTTGGTAATAAATGAATCATTATTTCATTATGTGTAAAGAATATTTTTATAATTCAGTTGATAATATTCATTCCTTCCATTCTAACAACTAGGTTATAATTTTAACATTTAAATAATATTATTAAGTTTTTTTATGCTCGATGTAGCGTATCATGTATGTTATTGAACATCATTTTTATTTCATAATTTATAGGTGGTTTCATCATTCCCCCATTTGTAAATTGATTCCTTAGAATTTTAACATTGGAATAGGTAATTTCATTGAAAATACCACATCAAAAAAGTGTCACTAAAACCATCAAAAAAAGGACGGAAAAGTAAAAAAGGTCACTCGATATTAGAAATACTGTGATTACATGTCGGAATACATAGATATGGAAGTGAAACTAACCATATTTTATGGATGGAGTGTGATAGAAAACGTGATGAGGAGAAATTTAAAAATATTAAAACCACATAATTATGACGGGTTAAACGGTGTTTGATTTCGAACTAGGAAAAGTAAATAGTTTTTTTTTGTTTTAATATCATTTTCATTATGTTGTTGAATTATTTTACAACTCAGAATAAGAACATAACGAATCATACTTACTTATCAATTAGAGTTTCATCCTTCAATAAATATCTACCACTTACAAATCTTTTCTCTGAGCGATGAGATTTTAGGATGGCTTGGTCACACTTGAAGCACTAGAATCCACTTATAAAGAATCAAATAAACCACCAAAGATTAATTATATATTTTCGTGCCTTCATGCATTAACCAAATCCCAGATGGTTAGTAAAAGATCCAATAATACCCAAATAAAATAATCATTTATAAAAATAAATTCATACTTAATCTCCAAAATTGAAAAAAATACCCAAATTTCAACAAAGACCATTCAATAACCAATTATCATTAAAATTCATCAAAATAATATAAAATATTATTGAATACATAAATTAAGTAGTGCTTGATCATAAATTCTTAGATGATAAATCTTAACTTTTATCTCCAAATAACATGAACCACTCAAAAAGCTTTGTTGTTTAAGTAATTAACCTAATAACCTATTATCTATGCTTATTTAATCATTTCTATAAATAATCCAAATATCCATATGTTCATAATAAAAACATAGATTCTTCCAAATTGAAATTCAACCATTACTCCCCAAATGAAATCCCATAGTATTCTAATTTCCATAGGCATATAAAGTTCCCAAAAGAATAAATGTCTTCCAAAATATCATTTATCAATTAACTACGACATAAAATTCATATACTAAGGATATCCATTTGATAAAACATTAGTTCCCAAAATCAACATATTTAGGATCCCTAAAATCATTTAAATTAGAATAATAAGTCATAGAAACTGGGTACATAACATAAGATAGTGGTAGGTGATGTTCCCTTGTCACCCTTCTCTTGTGGGTTCGACTCTCGTGGCCTTATCAGATGCAACAAGTGTCACCATTAATATGGAGTGTCCCTTTTTAAAAAACACTACAATATCCCTAACACGTTTTACCCTCAATGATTATCTTATACCTCTCATTTTCATCACAACTAATAATGACCACAACATCTAAATTCATGATTTTTTATATATATTGACAGATTATTCATATCAATATGATATGAAAATTCTATTACCATTATAGTAAACATCATTACCTGAGCACAGTGTCCATATAGTTTCATCGTCACCTTGTTCATGTAGATAGAAGGTACATGTAATAGAAAAATGATTCGGATATCCTTGAAAATCATTTTCTTCTATTATCCAAATACACCTTGTATATCATGGGACATATAGGTGTTCAAATAATTATAGTTTCAGAAAATAATCATGTATGACATATAATTTCAGAACATCTGATAAAACAGGGGTTTTGAAACACATTTGGACCGAGTTTGTGTTGAAACATTAAGTCAATCATATTTTTAAAATACCATAAGTATGTGCTGAAGGAATATATTTTTATGGTAAATAAAAATAGGTTGCGCAAGGGTCTCCTTCATTAGCACCTTTTTCGAAATCATAATATTCTTATAAATCTTTTATTAATGTATAATATTTGAATATTCCATGATAATATTTACCATTCTTGAAAATATTGAATAAGAAGAAAATATGATTTGATTAAATACATCCCATGATCCCTGATGGTAACGAAGTATTCTGGAGATGTTTGATATCTCAAACAACTACTTGCAAGTGAGTTTATTGTTAGACAATGTTTCACAACCATCTAGCCATTAAATTCAAATAATTTTTGCAAACATGTCATCAAGAAGATATTTTAATGTTGATTAAGAACATCCTCCTTCAATTTTTAACCAAATTTCCTTGAATTTATAATGATATAAAACACTTATTTAACATAAATAATACACATAGAGACTAACCATGAGTTTTACAAAAACTCACAATCTGTATAATTTTCTAAAAAATTCCTCTAAAACCAACTATATTGGCCCATTCTTTAACCATAAATAATCATGAGTTTTTAGGATGAATTTATTTTCTTTCACATTGATCATCATTTCAGGTTTTTAGGTTTAGAGAATTAGGAAAGAACTATTACATTACTACTCAAAAATTAAAAAGTAGAGACTTATACTCTATCATGATTATTCACAAGAATAAAACTCCTTAAATAAAACATGAATTATTTTGTTGATAAAAATATTCACGAATACTTCATTTCTCTTAACCATTCATATACCACGTGTCAAACATTTCAATAATATGGGATGAGGATAAAAATATAAGTAAGGGATATAAAATAACGAAAGAAGGCATCAGTCCATGAATACAGAAAGTCAATTAAAACAAATGTAACACCCCAAGATTCTACGGTACACTTCTCTTTGAATAATGCAATAGCGCGTGTTGTACGCAACATCGAGTTCTAACACACCACAACCAATTAAACTAGCCATTATGAATAGTAATACCCACTTTTTGAAATTTATAAATATATTTTTTCAAAATGGGCTTCTTTTTTGGATTCATAATATCGAAATTAGCCTAGGTTGAATTTTTGGTATTTTTCTGAAAAACTTCATTTTTTGATGAATATTGAAACCACTAAGTGGTAGTTAAAAAACTGAATTTTTCATAAAACATAATTTTACTGCTTCTGTAAGTGGACTTTTTTTAAAATCCGAGAGACACGGTTAACATCAAGGAGTAAAATGTGGTTCAATGAGATGAAAATAATTTTTTTGTGAATAGTAACTTTTTACTTTTATTTACCACAGTTAAAAGTAAATAGGGTAATTTAGGGTAAAAAGGATAATAATATTACCCTAACACATGTCCGAATACTATTGGAAAAGTTTATATCGACCAAAAACAACCTTAGGAATAAAATATTATCATTTAGGTCCACTTGGATTAGATTAGGACATTTATTATTATTTAATTCAAAGAAGAGTTAAAAGAGTTAAAATCAAAGTTTATTTACTAACACATTTTTAATATTGGGTTATATATAAGGTAAATTCGATTGTAAATATTAATTAGAAAATAATAATATTTCCTACATGAATATTTTTTTTTTTAATTTTTAGACTTTAAATAATTTAATTTATTTATGACACAATGATGATGCAGTAATTACCATAATAGTGAAAAATCAAACTAATTGATATTATAAATACCCAAATAAATATAATTTGATACTTTTTATGAATTAAACTGATTTTATAGGATAATATGACATTTTAGGAATGATTTAATTAACTTTTTTCGAAGTAATCATTCTTTTATGATTTTCACAAAAATCAATTTTCCAAATAGTGTTAAAATTGACATAAAAAAGTTTTTAAAACAAATATTATATTATTAATTGATATTCAATCCCTAAAAATCTAAGGTTCAGCCAAGAGACTTATATCATGATAGGTGTATCATTAATGGACCACATGGGGTCGCGTGGAGGTATATAGTAAGTTTATTAACTATATAATATAAAAATACAAAGTGACATGATAAGTGTCAAACTAATTAACTAAGAGTTAAAACTAAAATATAAGGTTAATGTAATGACCCAAACCTGTCTAAATTCAATTGGTTGAGTGGTTTTAGACCTATACCCACCTTAAAATTTAAATAATACACTTTAGATCCATTAGAAACTGAATATTAATTTATTATAAAATAATATTGCTAGCTTTTCCAAAGGTTCCCCTCACCCCTCTTATAAAAGCGCACTCCCCCTTCTCATTAATTCACACATTCAAAGCCTTTTGGATCATCCATCCCCTGCCCAAATACTCTCTAAACTTCCCAAAATTCATCTTATAGGCCTTCCTTTAGTCCTATAGCCACCCTATGGATCCCTTTTGATCAAATCAAAAGGAAGAACCCGAAGAAGAGGTAATGTTTTCACCACCCTCTTTCAAGTTCCTTTCTTCTTCAACTTCTTCTTTATTTCTCATTATAAAATAATAACTCTAGTATCTTATATATACTGTGATGTTATTATAAATATGGTACAACCATATTAAGTATTCTATCCATTCTTTGAATAACATGTCACCATACGTGCGTACGTACGGCTTACCGTCTCCACGTCGTGGTGTAATTGTTATTCAATAAATTATTATTTCGATGGGTATAATAATTATTTTTATTTCATGTAAATAATAAATATAACATGATAATTATTCTGTATATATTATATACCATCCAATTAAATATAATTTTAATATCAAAATAATGATATTGTCGCTCTTGCGTACGTACGGACTACCGTCTCCACGAACGTGATGAGATTCATTCTCCATCGTGTCCATTCAAGTTTAATTCTCATTTTAAGATTAATAATAATGTTTAAGGACTTAATATCATTCTGTATATGAATATGATAAAACCTATCCATAACAAACAAGGATTAAATAATAAAACATATAAAATAAAATTAGTATGTTAACACCCGAAACGTCAATAATTCGAAAATATTATTAACAAAGTAATGTTAAAAGATCATATATGATATCATATTAATATATATGATTCTTTTATAATTTAATAACAATTATTTCACTATTATACAGTAGGTTAACCTACCCCCAACCAAGTAAAAGTACAAGGTAAGGGTTTATTTCGCAATCTCTTCATTATCCGAGGTTGTTTATACATAAAAATATACTGGGACTTGTTTATCATCCACATCCATGTTTCTTAAAAATGCATTTCAAAACATTTTTTTTACTATTTTCTAGAATATGGGTTAAGTCATTTTTACCCTTATTGACTTTTATAAGTTGTTTATAAAGGAATCTTTCCGTCGTTTTCCAAACAAGGTCATTTTTATCCTTTTCGACAGAATTAAGGAAAGAATGTTTTTTTAACTTATACGGCGGGTGTGGCTATTTTCCGCCGTAATAAAATCGTCGAAGTTTCCATTACAAGATTTTAAGAATATTTTCAAAGAAAATGTTTTATTTTATAGATATACGACACTTAAATGATTTCAAAATAGAAAGAGATATTTCTCTAAAAAGAGTTTTTATTTTATCTATGTCAACATCCTTTGATGGATTTTATGCTTAATTGAAGTAGATTTATTATGATAGAAAACTTATATATTGTATTTAAGTTTTTGAGATATTTTTGACTGTGGATGTGTTATTTTTATACCAATCATGGTTTATGGATGAAGTGTTTACATTTCGTATGCTAGTTTTAATATGAATGTTTATTTTATGTTTAAACCTTTTCATATGGGAATGCATTGGACTTAATATGTGACGGGTGGAGCCCGCTATAGCTCTTCGATGCATCGGTAGGCCTCATGAGACAAACTAGTGTCTTGGAACCAGGCCTTGGAAAAATCTTATTTGTAGTCTTGGCACGAGGCCATGGCTATATGGTTATGATAGTCTTCCATTATGCATTCCATCATTATGAAAGTGGTTATTGATATTGCATGTGATTATTTGATTAGTAGATTATCCATGTGAATAAGTAAATGGAATTATTTCATTTTATGTTTTCCATACTATGTTGATGTTCATGTTTAAAATGATTTTGTTTTAGTTATACATTGCCTTAAATGTTTATTCTTATTTATGAAAGTTTCCGCTATATAGTTATCCATACAGGGCATTGAGCTCATCCCTTTTCTATGTTTTATTTTTCCCAAGACGTGAAGATGTAAATTATGAATGGCCTACAGGAATAGTATGAGGGGATAAGAGTGTGGACTACGGAGACTATGTTGTTGTAGTTTTCATTTTTATGATGTAATGTAAAACTCTATGAATATATATAGTGTTTCCAAGGCTACTAAACTAATTGGTCTTTCGAGATTTGATCTTTCTTGTGATCATGAAAATGTTATGTAATAATACACCGACTATGGGTAACTGGGGTCCGAGATTTACAGTTGGTATCAGGGGAAGTTTAGTACAAACCTTGGAAACTAGATTTAGATTAAATTTGATTAGATCTCATAGATTTAAGATGGACTTTGAGGATTAGTATAGAAGAACTTCCTAGAATTTTGTTATTGTAGAGATTTTGTGAGTTTTCCGAGCAATAAATCTCTGTCTGGATTTGATCAGGTAGAGGCAGCTCTGGCACAGATGTACCTAGGGGTAAAACCAAAAAACACCGCTTTGAGATGGACTCGAACGGGAACTGGTGCACGACAACGGGTCTTACTGCACTCTTGGTTATGACACTCCCGGGGGATATGCTTAGGATAACTCTCATTTTACTTAGAAAACATTATGAAGGGTTTATGAGTATATACGTCCTCAAAGAAAACATTTTTATGATTATGGATTATATACATAAATAGTTCAATTTATGTTAAGTGTGTTATAAGTATGGAATTATGTATTTTGATTCATAGACTGATCTAGTTTATGCCATTGTTTAAAAATGGTGGCTAGTGGAAGAAATGGAAACCGTATCAATGCATGCACTCCATGTAGAGATTTCCCTCCTGCTCAAGATAATTATAGTGGAGCTTGTGATGCAACTGGTGTTGATCAACTAATCACCACACTGGGAAAACTCACTCAGGTTATGAAAAATAACCTTACCCGTTTGGAGCACCCTGATCCTGAGCATGGAGGATCAATGTTAGATCGATTCATGAGGAAAAAACACCAACATTCAATGGGAGTACACATCCATTAGTAGCTGAGCAATGGATAAGTTCCCTAGAGAAAATATTTCAGGCTTTGGAAAGTAGTGAAAGGGAAAAAGTTATCGTGGTATTTTACCGCCTCACTGGAGATGCTGATCAATGGTGGTAATTGATTCAAAACATGAAGGAAGATGATGAAGTATCAAATATGTAATGGAGGGAGTTAAAAGATCTATTTTTAGAAAAATACTTTCCTCGTGACCATCGAGAAGATATGTAAAGGCAATTTCTGAGTCTGAGACAAAAGGAGGATGAGAAAGTCGCAAAGTATGAGGCTAACATTACAAGGGTAGAAAGGTATGCTGGAGATTATATACGTAACCCAAGAAGTAATATTGATTGTTTCTTTGATGGGTTAAAACCATTTCTCCATCGAGCATTATTATCAAAATCCTTCTCATCGTACGAAGACGCTGTCTCATGTGCTATCAAGACAGAAAAGGAATTCTCTATGTCTTATGACTTTAAAGCAATGCAAGAGAAGAAGAGATCTGTTGATCAATCTGGGAATGGAAATAAAGGGAAGAAGGGAAAAGTTGAATATCCATCCTATAGTAAATGTGGGAAGAAACACCCCGGTACATGCTTAAATGGAACAGGAGTCTGTTACAAGTGTGTTGAAAAAGACCACCAAACTCGTGATTGCAAGGGGAAGAAGAAAGCTACTGATGTCCAATGCTACAATTGCAGGGAGATGGGACATTATGCAAATGAATTTCCTAAGCTTCAGGGGAACTTACCTCAGAAAAGGCCAAGGGATCAAGGTAAAGCTTATTCTATCACTACTGCTGAGGTAGAAGCTCTGAAAGACATGGTGGCAGGCAATTTAATGGTTTCCTCAAGTTTATCAAATGCATTATTTGATTCTAGATCATCGAATTGTTTCATATCTTCCTAGTTTTCTAAAAAAATTATATATTTCCAATTTGATTTAACAAGGGAGTTGTCAGTTAAAACTCTTAAGGGAAGTATCATTGCAACAATGTTTTGTGAATATGTCCCTATTAGAGCACATAAATGTTATTTATCAGCTGATCTCATCGCCATACCTATGATTGAGTTTGATATAATCCTTGGTATGGATTGCATTTCGGATCATGATTCAAAAATTTATTGTAATAAGAAGGAGGTTATGATTTTTGATGATGATGATAAGGAACACCTTATCTTTAGAACAGAATCATCACCACCTAATTTTTATCTAGATCCACCCCCATTAGCTCAAATAAATTCAATTATTGGGGAGGAAGAGGATGAAATTACAGTGGGTGAGGAAATTAATGTTCAAATAGAGGATGTACCTATTGTGAAAGAATATGATGATGTGTTTCCGGAAGATTTACCTGGACATCATCTTGAAAGAGAAGTTGAGTTTTCCATTGATTTAATTCCTGGATCAAGGCCTATATCGAAGACCCCTTATAGAATGGACACTGTAGAATTAGTTGAACTAAAGAAAAAACTATAGGAATTGAGTAATAAGGGATTAATTCTCCCTAGTGTATCTCCATGGGGAGCCCCTATTCTTTTTGTTAAAAAGAAAGATGGATCTATGAGGTTATGTATCGACTACAGGGAGATAAATGCTATAACAATAAAGAAAAAGTATCCCCTATCTCAAATTAATGATTTATTTGACCAACTGCATGGATCTCAAAACATTTCAAAGATTTACCTTCGATCTGGATACCATCAGTTTTGTGTGAAGAAGGAAAGAATTCCGAAGACATCATTTCAAACCAGGTACATGCATTACGAGTTTACTGTAATGCCTTTTGGATTGACTAATGCACCCTATGTATTCATGGATCTGATGAATAGAGTTTTCAAGGAAGATCACGATGAATTTGTGGTTTTATTTATTGATGATATCTTGGTATACTCCAAAATCTACGAAGATCATGAAAATCACTTGCGCATTATCTTGAATACTCTGAGAAGACATGAATTATATGCGAAGTTTAGCAAGTGTGAATTCTGGCATCATGAGATTTCTTTTCATGGCCATATTTTCTCTAAATATGGAATCTTTGTTGATCCTTCTATGACCAAGGCAATCCAAGAATGGACAGAACCTACGAGAATATCAGAGGTACGTAGTTTTATTGGTTTGGTAGGTTATTATCAACGTTTTGTCCAGAATTTTGCCGGATTGGATAACCCTTGAACAAAGCTCACACGTAAAGGGGTTAAATTTGTTTGGACAAAAGAGTGTGAATAATGTTTCAAAGAACTGAAGAGAAGATTAGTCAATTCTTTTATATTGACTCTACCATCGAGGAATGATAGGTTTGTTATTTATAGTGATGCATCGAAGAAAGGACTTGGTTGTTTATTTATGCAGAATGATAGGGTTATTGCCTATGCATCACGACAGTTGAAAATTCATGAACAAAACTATCTTACTCATGATATCGAGTTAGCAGCTCTGATCCTTGCTTTGAAGATATGGAGGCAATACCTCTATGGTGAAAAATGTGAGATTTATACTGATCACAAGAGTTTGAAGTATATTTTCTCACAAAAAGAGCTCAACATGAGGCAAAGGAGATAGCTTGAATTACTCAAGGATTGTGATTGTACGATACACTACCACCAAGGGAAGGCAAATAAGGTGGCAGATGCTTTCAGTAGAAATGATTAGGGAGTTTTGAACAATATTAGAATTGAAAGGGATCCAATTTTCATGGATCTATTGTAGATGGACATGGGAATAACCAGGGAAGGTGAAACATCAATGCTTTTTCAAATGGTTGCCAAACCTTCTTTACTAGAAAGTATTAAGAGTTCTAAGACCGATGATGAAGAATTTCAATAGAAGGTTAAAGCTGTGAATGATGGGAGATTAACGCTGTGAATGATGGAAGATTAAATATGTGTATCAACAACATATAAAAACAAAATTAACTAAAATTACTCCATAAATAATAAAACAATGATTCCATACATAATCATGGAATTATATTAATGAGAGAGTATGCGTAAAATCCAATGAGTGGATATTGAGTATAGAAATTTCATTACAAATATAATTTGGTTTAAAAAATAAACCAATTATTTGTATTCACTATAAATACACATAATTAAACATTAAATACATGATAAGATATCATAATTCATTAATCATAAAATCATAGCACGTCATAGTCAAGAAATATAAGATCATCCCAAATAATGGAAATTTGGTTACGATGTTTCCTTATCTTGAGTCTGAATTTTCTTGTTTATTATTTATATTTTTAAATAATAAAATTAGGTTTATTTCTAATTTTTTAGAAACATTTTAAATTATATTATTCATTTTATATAAATCAAAACCATTCAAAAAAAATTACATAATTATTTGAGTTCATATTGATTGTTTTTTCGATCTACGTTAATTGAGTCGAAAATTACCTTGTTGGGATGTAAATTGTCTATGTGGTAAAAATTAAATCATCTCCACAATAATATTCATCATATAAATGTCAAATATATCAATTTTACATGTATTTATATGAGTCTATAACATTTTTAGATATGAAATGAAATTTTCCCTTCAGGTAGATGACATGTTGTACATACACATGCACACTATTTTCATTAATTTGTTATATTAAATGAATAATAATAAAATGATATAAATTTATATTACAATACCATTATTATATTAATTTCATTTATTTATCATATTTTAATAAAACCATCCTATATATGTTCCATTTATAGCTTAACGTTTTATATCACTTTGATGGTGCGGTAGTTTGCACTTCCTCAATTGCAATTATCGTATTTACACATTTAGGGAAAGCATAAAAATATATTGTACATTGATATTATAGACTTTTAGGGAAAATATAAATAAAATATATATCATATATAAATATAGTTACATCCTAATGGTCACCATGTTATGTGGTAGGAGAAAATTTTACAATCATAATTTAGGGAGATATGTATTCGATGTACATAGAAACAATAAGTTTGTATCCATTTGATGGATGTGTGAGAAGGTTTATTAATGATTCTTCTTTTAAAAACATCTTATTATATTAACGATTTTATTGTTTTAATATAGAACAGTAATAAGAAAATCATAGCCAGTGAATAACGAAAATAAAAGAAATGAGCTAGAGAGAAGACGTTACCTCTAAATTGGGTAACATCTTTCGATTTGAGGAAAAAGGATTTCACGAATTTACCTAGAACAAATTAAGTATTCTAGGCAGAAATTATGGTTTTGATAGAATATTATTATTAAATTTGGGTGATTCAATGGTCCTGAGAGGTGTGAGTCAGTGGGTATAGGTGGTGGCCTTTTATAAGAGGGATATGGGGCACTTTAAGAATGTCTTGAAATATTATTTTATGAAAAACTTATTTTAGAATTATAATAGCTATAATGTGTTATAAGTAAATTATATGTTGATCATGGGTCAAAATAATATCATCCAATAGGTTTCATATATATATTTTTTCACAATAGTAAACTTCTCTTTTATCATTAACCCTTATTTAAGTACATTAACACTTATCCTATATTCATGTATTTTAATAATATATTCTTATCATCATTACTATAAAATGAAAATAAAACCACAAGTGAAACATTAATGACATTTGAAACATTATATAAGTCATTTGGATGAATATAAAATTTTTAGGACTATTATATCATTTATGAAAATATTATTTGGTTATAAAACACATTAAAGTCAATTTGGACACTATTTAGTAATTGATTTTTTTAAATATATAACAACTTGATTCCATCAATACCAAAGAATTAACTCAAACATAATATGTGAATATCATCCATAAAAATCGGGTATGGCCTAAATTTATTTCATTTACATTATTTTATTATTTATAAAATCATTTATTTAAATAGTTCATTAATAAGGTTATCACAACATCATCATTGTGTCATAAATAAAATAATTTATTTAACATCTAATATTTATATATAAAATACCATGATGTAGGAAATATTTTTAGCTTTATAATTACTCTTTTTATTCATAGATATCTTTTGTATATCCCAAAATTAAAAATATATTATTATTACATAGATGTTTATGTTATATTTCCATTTTCTTTGAATTAAAAATTATAAAATGTCCTTTTCACACCTATGTGGCTCCAAAATTCCAATAGTTCAGCTTACAAATTACCATTGTTTGAAATAACTCATACAATAGGATTAGAACATGTTTTAGGGTAGTTTTATATTATTATAAAATAATTTATTACCCTTATTTACCTGATTTATCCATTCACTATGGAAAACAAAAAATAATTACTTATGTTACTATTCACAGTCTTCAACAATAAAAGGTGCCTATTTAAAAAATTTGTACATTATAATTTCAAAAAAGGAATTCATTTTCCCAAATTCAAAATACTGAATTTTTTTAATTTATTTAAAATTAATTCTGGGTGTCAAAACTAGAAATATGGTTTTTAATAAGTAAAAGATATCAAATGTTTGACATGTGTTGATGTAACATTTAAATGTAAAAATACTTTCAATGAAGAAAATGGATTAAATGATAAAAATATATTTAATTTACTCTATAAAACCATTAAATAATATTATTTAACCATATAAATTATCTCAATGGAAAAAATTGTTTTCAATTAAAATTTATCATGGTTTTATTATTCATCAAAACATGCTAGTTATCAAATAAATATAAAAAATTAATCCAAATTAAATTTTTATGTCTCTATTCAAAATAAAAAGTCTATTGTGTAAAATGGAAATTATAATGGTGTCAAAAACTAAATATAAAATATGGACTTCGTTAAAAGGTTAAAAAAACTACATTTTAGAATAATACATCTTTTACTTGAAAAATTGAATTTGATCTCATATCATATCTAGATAACATATAAGATGGATTTAAAAAGTTAAAATGTATATATAGATGATGTTTTTCTTTAAATAAAAATCCATAAAGTGATATAATTTTAAAAACAGAATCATTCTATTTTTAAACATGTTCTCATAAAAACACATCCTTTATATTAAATTGGTTTTTATTTAAATTTATAATAAATTTTGTTACCAATGAATCATTATTTATAAATTTGTAAAACATATTTTCATAATTCATTCGATTCTATTCATTATCACCTTTCCAATGGATAGGTTATAACAATAACATTATAATATTAATATTTATATGTTCATTTAAGATCAATGTAGTGTGTCATGTAGGCTATTTAACATAGTGTGTCTTTCTCAAAAAATAGGATGATACATCATTCCCACCTTTTGGAAATTGTATCCTCCCAATTTTAATGTTTGGAATTGTAGGTTCACTAAAAATCCCACGTCAGAAAAATATTTAATAAAAATATCTCTTTAAAAGAAAGGAGAAGAAGTACAAAGTTCCATTGACATAACACAAACTCGAATTATATAGAGGAAAACCTAGATATGTAAGAGAAACTGACAATATTTCATTGATAAAGAGTGATAAAAAATATTATTAGGATAAAGTTAACAATCTGAAAACCACAACCTTCTAATGCATTAAACAATGTTTTTTTTCAATGTTAGAAAAGTAAAAGGAAATTTTTTTTCATTTTAATATCATTTTTAATAAAGATGATGAATTCTATTACTATGTAGAATAAGTGAATTAGGAAACATAAATACTTGTTAATTAGAGTTTCACCATTTAATAAATATCTACCACAAACTCATATTTTCTCAAAGCGATGAGTATTCAAGATATCCAAGTCCCACCCAATGCACTAGAATAAACCAATAGAGAATCCCTCAATCCAAAAAATATTAAAGGAATATGACCATATATTTATAAATTAACCAAAACCAAAATGGTTAGTACAAGATTAGATAGTCCCCAAAATGAATAATCCTTTATAAAAAATACTACTCTTAATCTCCAAAAGTCATCACAAAATACACAATGATCATCAAAGACAATTAAATAAACACTTTTCCTTTAAATTCATCAATAAAATATAAACTAATATTTACAACCAAAATACTTAAGGGTTTGATCACATTTCCTTCCTTGATAAATTTTATCATTTATCTCCAAATAAGATCAACTACCCTTTAAGTAACATTCTTTAAGTAATTAACCTAATCACGTATTCTCCATTACAAGTTAATTAATTAAACAAATAACTCTAATCTCCACATATCCATAATAAAAACAATGATTATTTCAAATTAAAATTCAAACATTAATCCTGAAATTAAATCCCATAGTATTATATTTTCATCAGGAATATATTGTTTTCAAAACAGAAAACGTCTTCGAAAATATCATTTATAAATTAATCACAAAATCATTTTCCTATACTAAGGATATCTATTTGAAAAAACATATCTTCCCCAAATAAACATATTCTGGATACATAAAATCATTTAACTAAAAATATTAAGTCCTAATACCCAAGGACTTCAAATAAGATATTGGCAGGAGATGCGCCCTTATCGCCAATCAATTGTGGGTTCAATTCCCACAACATTTCTAGATATGATGAGTGTCACCCATCATGCAGGTTTTCCATTTTTATAAAACACTAAAATAACCCTATCATGTTTTAACATAAATGATTATATTATGACACTCATTTTCATCCAACTAATAATGACCTCAACATCTTAATTCATGATTTCTTTCATATATTAAGATATTTTTTCACCTCCATACTATATAGTAGGACCATTCCCAATAGAGTTAACATAATACCTTGATCATGCTATCCAATTAGTTTTAACGTCATCTTGTTCATGTAGATTTAATGTCCATTAATTGATAAAATGATTTATAGATTCTTAAAAATAATTTTCTTCCTTTATCAAAATACTCTGTGTACGGCATGGGTGATATTGGTGTTCGTAGAAAAATAGTTTTATTAGATTATCATGAATGACCTATAATTTCAAGTCATATGATAAATACTGATTTTTTTTAAAACATTCCGAATGAGTTTTAGTTAAAAATTTAAATCAATTTTCCATTATAAATACCATAAGTATGTGAAAAAATAGTATATTTTTAAATTTAATATAAATAGGTTGCGTAAGAGTGAGCTTCTCAGCACCATTTTTCAAATCCTAATATGTTTACAAATCTTATAATAAGTTAAAATTTATTAAAATTCCATGATATTATTATCCTTACCTTAAATTATGAAAATATTGAGATAATAGGATTTTATTAAATACATCCCACAATCCATGATGGTATCACTGTATAGTGGAGCTATTTGATATCTCAAACAACTTCTTGAAAGTGAGTTGTAAGTTAAAAACGTTTCACAATAATTCAGAAAAGACATTACAATAATTTTGGTAATAATTCCATTAGTAAGAGATATGAATATTGTTTTAGATCCCCCTCCTTTGATTTTTAACCTACATTACATGATATAATGAAGATATAAAACAATTATTTAACTAAAATAAAAGATATAAAGACTAACCATGTGTTTAACAAAAACACATAATCCCTAAATTTGACTAAACATTTCTTATGATACCAACTATAATTCCCCCAACTCAACCCTTACCTAATCTTCAGTTTTGATCAAGAATTTACATTATTTAACATATAGGATATTTTTAGGATTACAATTTTATACAATTACCTCATAACTATTACAGTACTTCCCAAAAATTACAATGTATACCCTTCTAGTCAATACAATTTCTCATAATAATAAAACTCTTTAAATAAAACTAGAATTATTTTCAGGCAAAAAATGTTGTTGAATTATTCTTTTATCATACCCATATATCCTATAATTTTTTTTTCAAATACATGGGATGAGCATAAAAATATCAATAAGTGATATAAAATAAGGAAAGAAAACATTAGTTCATAACTATATAAAAATCAATTATATCATAGTTTTCACTAACAAAACATTATATCTTTTACAAACCTCATGAAATAATAAGATTTTTGAAAAACTAATAGAAATAATACAACAAAAAGGTAACGTTTTTCATCCATAACATAAATACATTGTAGCTTTTACAGCTACAATTGGAGTAATGTTCATGGTTAGGTTTTGAACACCCATCATAGAATATTCACTAAATATCTTAGGATATACCTTAACATTTATGTAATGACCTAGAATTTCCATGTAATTGTTTTTATCAAATGGGAATTTTAAGAGTACACAAAACTTGTCGGTGTGTGATTCTGAAGCACGGAGTTCCCGGAATCAATTTTTGTAGTTTTTTTGGGTATATTTAGTGAAAGTTCGAGCGGGGTTTTATAACATTTGAACCAGTGCTCCGAATTGAAATCTGAGGGCACCGTTGAACTCGCAGTTCCAGTATTCGTTTAAGACGAGTTTCTATTTGACAATAGTGGGTTATGAATAAAATATAGTTTTTGTGTTTTTCATGGAAAAAATAAAATTCAATGAACTAAACTTTATTTTATTTTTGTTCCACCATGTGGAAGTTGGAGGTGTGGTCCAACAAAACTAAACAGCCCTGTGGGGGTTGAAGGGTGCAGACCAACCGACCATAAAATCCCCTGAGAGGTTATGGTGGCGGGGGGAACCCAAACCTAACCTCCCATAAGAGTTTATGGTGGTGGGTTCCACCAGGGTCTAAACCCCCATTTAAATCATGGAAAACTTCTTAACTCCCCTCATTAATGTGGGGGAGCATCTTAACCTCCTCTACCCAATTGATTCTACCAATTCTATTTCCATTAATGTGCCAAATCCTCCCAATTAATTAATTGAGCACATTAATTAATTTTTTTTAAACTTTTCTGAATTTTGTGACAACAATTAAATAATAGATTAACTTAATCTATTATTTTTTCTTGGAATATTCATCTTGGGGGAACTTGGGAGAGGAGGAAAAAGAGAGAAAGCTCTCCCATGAAGAACTACCTCAATGAAGAATGTCAGTGAGGAGTGTCTTTGACTTCTTCCTTGGAAGCACCTTGTGGAGGCAACCAGCATGGGATGTCTTCGATGACCAACCGTCCCTCCTCATCATCGTCAACGAACTGACACAGATGCTTTGATTGGAAGTATGTGGCGGACGCAACGAATGATGAAAACTCTGTCTTTTTCCCAGCGACTCTGTCGACGAACAACGATAAAGGTAGGGGTTTTATTTGAATAAGATATTATAAAATTAATTCTTTTCTTTCTAATGAAAAGAATCGTTGTGGATGTTTTTCCTTGCGGGTTGGTAATTGTTTTTGTGGGAAGATGTGGAGTGATGGATTGATTTTTCTTCCATATTCTTTTCTTGTGAATTAATTTAAATTCAAGAAAGAATTGATCCTATTGATGAAACCCTAAACGCGTATGGTGCGGGCCAAACCAACATGGCCCGACCCCTCCACCTTTCTCGTTTGTTATGTTCTTCGGAATGGAAAAGAGGAGAAAAGATAACGAATGCGACGAAGGCAATGACCACGCTCCCCGCGGCATCCACGACTCGCGCCGTTGGCCGGCCACATTGTCCACCGGCCAAACTGGCCCGATCCATGCCCTTCCCCGACCAAACCGTCCTCAGTCTCACAGTGCTCCGGTCGTGCCGTCGTGGCCGCGCCTTCCACCCGACCGAACTGGCCCCTCCCACCCCGTCCGTCGGACGAACCGAGTCTGCCTCCCCGGGCCAAACTGCAGATCCCTCCCAGCCGCTCGCACCTCCCGTCCGCCTATGCCTTCCTTGCTGCCCACGCCTCCCTGCTTCCCTGCACCTCCCAGCCAAACCTGCTCCTTGCTGAGCTGGCCTCCTGAGCCCCCTACCAAACCACGCCATGGCAGTTCCCCGACCGAGCCGACCTCCTGCGCCCCTTGTGGCGCCCCATCCAAACCGGCCACCCGCACCCCTCACAGAACCCTGATCGAATAGTCATGTGCCCTCTGAGGGCCCTCCGAGCCGAACGACTCTCATGCCGAACCCCAGACAGTCTGTAGCCTTGCGACCGGTCTGCACTCTCACGTCCCTCCGCGACCCATCACGGCTTGCTGGGACAGGTCCAGTGGGCCGAGCCGAACCTGACTATCTATCCCACCTAATGGGGTGGGCCACACCCAACGGGTCAAGCCGAGTCTACCCAAACCGGGTCGGCCCTAACTGAGTCGGGTCGGTCTGGTCCGACCGGGTCGAACAGGACCCGAGGCCACTACGACCCCTTAACTTTCTTTTGGCAATATCTTTAGTACTGGACGTTTTTCTGACGAACCGTCAGTGGACCTGGTAATCTCGTAGCATGGAAATCCCTTTGAGTATACCCCACTAGAGTATTGTGTATAGTCGAGATAAGGTTTGGTTGGATCGCGCACGAATCCAACTGGGACCTCTGGATTAAAAGGCTAATAACTCACAGACTGGGCATCTGATTGATGCGCCGGCTGTTTTGTTGGGACCTATATGATGTGGAGGACCTTTTAGATACTTGTTCATGGGAATTAGTGATATTTTTAGTGTAGATCAATAGCATGTGGAGCAGATCCTTCTAGAGATGAGCAGAAATAGTGAAGAGACCTAGTAGCTTGCTAAGACTGGACGACTGCTGACCAATTAACTCGGAGTGACTTGACTAGCCCAGTGGGGAGCATCTGGTTTTGGCGGAAAACCCACGATAGAGGAGGTCCTGGTTGTGGTGGCAGACCCGCGGTACTCGACCGGATGAGTACCTCTGTAGACTATAAGGGGGAGATCCTAGTTGTGGTTGTAGACCCATGTTGGGGAGCGCCTTGGTGACACAGTAGACCCACGGTACTCGACATGAGTAGTACCTCAGCAATCCAAGGTTAGTGGGAAGCGCCATGGTGTCATGGCATGCCCACTATACTCGACAGAGAATGGGTTCTCTAGAAGCCATGGTTTGTGTAATGTGAATAAAAATCTTAGTTGAGCTGAGTCAGAAATATTTTATTTTTCGTATGATTGAGATGGATTACATGATAACTTAGGTATATGTATGGGAATATACCTAAGTGCGGTTATCTGTTGATTTCATACATTTTGGATTATCCTTGTTGGATTTTGTGAGACCATGAGGGTCTCGAGGTCGCTACCAAGTATCGCTAGACTCACCCCGGCACAGGCTATTCCCGCACCTCGTTGTATTGGATGCAGATGATGGACATCGCTAACCGAGGATGAGAGTTCCTCGAATGGAAGACACCCAGAGGTAGACCTTATGGCATCTCGGTAAATGTAGGAGATGAATGGGTGTGGATTGTTGAGGATGCGATCTATACCTACCATTCTGGTAGGAACCTCGGAGGGCGACCTAGTGGCTGTTTTTCCTATTTCCTCAATTGTACTTGTACTTTCAGTTTCTTGTACTCTCCAGTTGGTCTTGTATTTTGGCCCCTTTTTACTTACTGTACTCACTTGTTAGATGTTCAGTTTACACATGATAATATATTTTGTGTGTTTTTATACGTTATAAAGGAAATTCCTTCCTAGTTTAATGGAATTACGCCTTTGGTGCTAGTCTCCAGCCCCTGGCCTATAGAAGGCAGGCTTTGGGTAGTCACTACATGGGACCTGGAAGACGGGTCGTGAGAAATTGGTATCAGAGAAGTCGGTTCTACCACAGAACATAGGACTCAGATCTTTCATTCTATGAAGCAATAGTTTAATGATTATTGAGTGTGGTTCTCAGTTCAGGGATTCCAGTGTTGGTGCGACGACCAACGTATCTATACATCAGGACCCTAACTTCTGATTTCCGACTCTGTGCACGAAAATACTGAGTGCATGTGTGTTTCTACTAGTTTTCTCTAAGTCATCTCAACCAGGTCAGCTCACTAGGTATAATATTTTGACCATGTTGCATCTATTTCTTTTAGAATGCCTCCCCACGGATGACCAGCTAGAGTCCCGAGAGTTGTACGCACAAATATCACACCAAACGATGCGGCCTCGATGATGGTCCCTTTTCCAGCAGAGGTACTGGAGGTACCTCATCTCATTGGGCCATCGATGCCACCAGTCCCTATAGCAGACGATGCACGCCACTTGAGCACGTTGCACAAGTTCTAGTGCCAGAGGCCACCCAGGTTTAGGGAAGAGATAGACCCACAAGTGGCTGAGGATTGGCTGGAGGCTATGGTGAGAGTTTTCCGACTAATAGGGACACCAGCCGACCTCATGGTTAATCATGCTGCTAGCCTTATACAGGATGCAGGGGGTAGATGGTGGTGCATGATTCTCCATGTTTAGGATGAGATGATGATTCTCTAGGTAGACTTCGAGAGCCTGTTCTAGGCAGAGTTTGTCCCAGCGACTCTTCACGTAGTGCGCTTATAGTAACTACCTCGTCTACAACAGGGTAGTAAGACTTTAGCTGAGAACTGAGAAAAGGTCACAGACCACTCACACGTCTCCACTGATATGGTACAAGAACCATTCATCAGGGCCCAGACCTTCAATCAGGGACTCAGGTGGGAGATCCAGGATTCAGTGATCTCACTCAGTATCCCGACTCACGAAGGGGTGTTAGAGAGAGACCTCATAGTAGAATGTTTCCATGTTGAGCCATCTCTAGCTGCAAGATCCACCACTAGTCGACACGTAGCAGAGTCTTCTAAAGATGGAAGCAGACAAATGTCGCAGAGGTCCAAGAGGACCAGACCTTTAGGTGGAGGACCGCATGACTCATGATCAGTTATGCGGAGCACTAGAGGTGGTGAAAGTCATTCCTGGAGTGGGCAGTGTTACTAATGTGGTGGGTAGGGTCACATGACTCGTGACTGTCTGACCAGCCTTTCATATGATCATTAGACAGTCGAATGACCACCCAGGAAGAGACATAGATTCCATCGAGGTGGTCCGCAGGTGGTAGGAAGACGTGGCCAAGGAGCTGACCGTGAAACTGGCGGAGGATGATGTTTCGAGGTGTTACCACCACCACCACCTGGAGGTCCTCCCCGATTGTAGGGAGTAGGTGGACAGTGGAGAGCTCAGATCTAGGTAGCAAAGGCCTACAATCACAGAGCTCTAGAGATGATACGAGGTACAATATTTATCTATTCCACCTTAACTGTAGTTCTTATTGACACAAGTTCCAATCAATCATACATTACCACTACCCTTTTTCAGAGATCAGAGATTCTGGTGGAGCCGTTGGCTCGATCCTTACGGCTAGAGGCTCCTACGAGAGCATATTTGATAATTACACACTACTTCCGGTAGTGTGAGCTTACAATAGGAGGTGAGAGCTTCAGCTAGGATCTCCTTGTTGCGGCGTTGAGGCCTTACGACGTCATCTTGGGTATAGACTGTTTATCTACAGTCCATGCTCAGATTGACTGTATTAGAAACAAAGTGCTGTGTGTCTGCATAGACGTGACCAGGTTTACCTTCACTAGAGAAATGGGAGACTTTGCAGCACAAGACAGACTTACCCGGAGGAGGTTACAGTCGATCACCCATCAGTTGGCTTACCTTACCCTCAGAGTAGTTCATGTAGTGAGTCTAATATATCCTGTAGTGATGGAATAGTACATGGATGTTTTCTCTAATGATGTCCCATGTCTACATCCTCATAGAGAGATGGAATTTTACATTGACTAGTACCCCAGGATGGCACCGATATCTACTCCAGCATATCGGATGACTCCTGTGGAGCTTCGTGAGCTGCGTGTACAGCTTGAGTACTTTCATGTGAAGGGATTCATCTGGGCCAGTGTTTCTCCATGGACAACACTGATTTTGTTCTCCAAGAAGGATGATGGGAGATTGAGGCTCTGTGTTGACTACCAAAGCCTGAACCAGGTGACCGTGAAGAACAAGTACCCACTATCTAGGTTTGAATACCTCTATGACTAGTTGAAGGGAGAACATTGTCTCTCGAAGATAGACCTTAGATCAGCCCATCACCATCTTAGAGTTCGAGATGCGGATGTGCAGATGATGGCCTTCAGATATCGGTACGGCCACTACGTGTTCTTGTTTTTTCCATTCAGCATAACCAACGATCCATCCGTGTTCATGGGACACATGAATAGTATATTTCATCTATACCTCGAACATTTTTTCTTACTCTCCACCGATGACATTCTGATCTACTCGACTACTGAGGATGAGCATGCCTATCATTTTCATGTAGTACCGAACATAGTCTGAGAGCACTAGCTTTAAGTTAAGCTCTCGATGCAAAAGTTCTAGATCAGAGAGGTACACTTTCGGGGACATGTCATCTCAGAGGCTAGATTTGCAGTAGATCCTGAGAAGATTGAGGCGGTAATTTCTTGGGAGCCACCCAGGAGTGTGACAGAGGTACAAAGTTTCTTTGGTTTGGATGGATACTACTGGAGGTTTGTGCCATAATTCTCTAGATTTGCAGCACCACTATCAGTCTTGATGAAGAAGGGGAAACCCTTTGTGTGGTTGGAGGGATTCCAGTGGAGCATTCGAGATATGAGGCAGAGGATGACTAGTGCCCCCATATTGTGGTCTCCAGAGGATGGAATAGTGTACATAGTCTACTACGACGCATCAGGGATCAGTCACAGATGTGTCCTGATGCAGGGGCGAGCAGTGATCGCATATGGCTCTCATTAGTTGAGACAACATTAGAAAAACTATGATACCCATGTCCTGGAGTTAGTAGAAGTGGTCTTCACCTTGAAGATGTGGCCACACTATTTGATGGGAGAATGTATTATCGTTTACTCTGATCATAAGAGTATCAGGTATATCTTCACTAAGAAGGACCAGATCCTGAGACAGTGACATTGTCTTGAGTTTCTCCAGGACTATGACTTTGAGATATTCTATACTACATGGAAGGGGAATGTTGTTGAAGATGCACTCTGTTGGAAACTGGTATACAACTACTAGGTGAGGTGATAGAGCAGCTTGCTACTTTACAGATATCCTTTGTGGATATAGATGGAGGATCCTTTCTTCAGACTCTTATAGTCACTCCCACATTTCTTCAGCGAGTCAGGGAGGCGCAGCATGGGGACAGTTACTTTGAGACACGATGTGCTCAGATATCCAATGGACAGGCACCTGATGGATTTTCTGAAGGTGGGGAGCACATCATTTTATTCAGAGGATGTACTATGGAACCAGTGTCACTTCAGGAGGATGTGTTTAGGGAGTTCTACACTTCCCCTGTTGTGGTACATCAACGAGTGTAGAAGATTTACTAGGATCTCTGACAACAACACTGGTGTCCATGAATGAATAAAATAGTTGTAGAGTTTGTTTCTCGGTGCCTCACTTGTCCACAAGTGAAGGCGTATCATCAGGTACTAGAAGGATTGGTTCCCAATTTAGAGGTCCCAGAGTGGAAGTGTGATGGGATATTTATGGATTTTGTGATAGTACATCCACGTAAATCTAGAGGTCATGACTCGATCTGGGTGATCATTGACCGACTCATCAAGTCATCCCACTTCCTACCTATCATAGAGCACGGTTCAGTAGAGATATTGGGACACCAATATGTGCCGGAGATTGTGTGGCTACATGAAGTACGTTTGATTATTTTATCTGATCCTGACACACAATTTACATGAAATCTATGGAAGGGGTTGAATGGTGCTTTTGGGTCGCATCTTTGTTTGAGCACTGCCTTCCATTATCAGACAGATGGCCAGACTGAGCGGACCATTCAGACCATTGAGGACATGTTGTGTGCTTGTGTTCTCGACTTTGGTTACAGCTAGGAGGATCACTTGACTTTGGTGGAGTTTGCATACAGTATTATCAATCACTCCACCAATGGGATGGAACCTTTCGAGGCATTTTATGGGAGACCTTGCAAATAACCTTTGTGATGGACTGACCCATGGAAGTCAGTACTAGTGGGACCAGAGATGGTACAGGTTACCATGGAGAAGGTGTTGATCATCCAAGAGTGGATGAAGACTACACAGAGTAGGAAGAAGTCGTATGTTAACAGGAGACAGAGACCTCTGGTGTTTGAGGACGACAACCACGTATTTCTACATGTCTCACCTCGATGTGGTCTACAGTGATTTGGCTGAGGAGGCAAGTGATCTCCAAGATTCATCAGACCTTTTCAAGTCCTCGTCATGTTGGTGAGGTGGCTTACTGCTTAGCTCTTCCACCACAGTTGGATCAGGTGCACGACGTCATCTATATATCACAACTGAGGATATACGTGCATGACCCTTCCCACATCATCGACCATGGAGAGATGGACGTCAATGAAGGAGCGACATTTACAGAGGTTCTAGTAGAGATTGAGAATCGATAGGAGCAGCTGGTTTGTGGACAATCGATACCCATGGTGCGCGTTCACTGGAAGCACGTAAACATCCAAAAGATCACATGAGAGTGGGAGGCTTAGATAAGTCCACAGTACCCCCACTTGTTCACTTTGTTATGAGTTATAGCTTATGGGGATGTAAATACCTAAGGCGAGGAGAATGTAAAGACCCAGAATTTCCATGTAATTATTTTTTAATAAATGGAAATTTTACGAGTCCATAAAACTTCTCATCACGTAATTCCAAGGCTCGGAGTGCCCAGAATAAATTTTTGATGTTTTGATCGGGTACGTTAAGTGAATGTTTGAGTGGGTTTTTATAACTTTTGAACCTGTGCTCGGAATTGAAATTTGAGGGAACCATTAAACTCACCGCGCTGTTATTCGCTAAAGAAGACTTTCACCTCGATGCCAGTGGGTTGAGAATAAACGATAGTTTTTTGGGTTTTTGTGGAAAATAATAAAATAAAATGATCTACACTTTTTTTATTTTTGAGCCACCATGTGGATGTTGGAGGTGAGGTCCACCAAAACAAAACCACCTTGTAGGAGTTGAAGTGTGGGGACAACCCAACCATAACCTCCCATGAGAGTTTATAGTGGTTTGGCTATAGAGACTCAATCTTTTCTTACATTACTATTACATCATTTTAAGATAAAAAACATAATAGTATTACACATAAAGGATCCAACAGTTTAGTGTATTGGGAAAACTAGGACCATACATAACAATTACAACATCAAGCATAAACATTTATTTAATTTATTCTTCTCTAGTTTCTTATTGTCACTAGTCGTCTCCTTAGTACATGTAGCCACATAAGAATATACATCAAAATGGGTGTGCTAAAATCCCAGTAATAGGATAGATAAGAAGAATACATCATGGGGTGAGCATAACCATGAAATAAGAAAATGGTCATGAACATGAGAGGAGCATAAATATAAGACTTGAAATGTGGCAATGCATAAAAAATGAAACATCATGTCTTTTTGGTTAAATACCACACATACTTGTGAATAATTCTAGAATCTTGTTCACACATCAAATCACATTTACTCATGAGATTCATCACTTTACTCAATGCATTGGAGCGTTGTATAATTTCGGGCGCACCCGTCACATCATAAAATTATCATCACCATGCTTGCCACATGGAAAATATAACAAAACTGAACATAACTAACCCATGGAATGTAATTTTTTACATATAATAGGAATAAATTCATATACATTTGGTTCCCAAAACAAAGAGGGAATAACATAATTGATACAAGAACCATCAACCTTGAATGAGAAGTAAACAGTGAGTTCTTAAAAGAAGAGTTCTTTTGGAAAAATTTTTGTTTGACGTAAACAGTAGTGGTAAACATGTTTATCCTAGAAAAGGAAAGAAAATTATGAAAAAATTATCTTTATGGAGTAACCATATCAAAAATGTAGTGAAAGAGGTAGAACCCGAAGAACGAAAATTGGGTTCGATAATTTCCCCTTACCTTATATTTGAATGCTTCCTTCTCTTTAATATCCTGTATAATAAATTTATATTAATTAATTATAAATTCATAACATTTTTTACATTAATATGGTTCATTATGGTTTCATTAAGTGATTTTATGTTCCTTTTTATGAGTTATAGAGTTAAAAAACTTTATTTGGGAATGTTTGTTTTTTATGGTTTTCTTGAGTGGTTCACTTGTATTCTTAAATTGATGTTTTGGTAGAACATGTGTAAACATCCAGAACTGATATTAGATGTTATTAATTATATTACATGATTTTTAATTATCTTATAATGAATCATATTATATCTTTGTGGATGTATCATTAGATAATAATTAAATGATGGTTGTTTGGGTTAATTTGAGATATTTTTCAATCATAAAGAACTTGTTTTATTTTATCACTAGAAATATGGTCATAAGTTAGTTCCAGAACTTTAAAGAGGATATAATACATATAAAATGTTCTGGTTCAACCATAAAAATGGTTTCTTGAACATATCTGAAGCTAGAAATGGAAGAAGAAAACTTGTCATTCTAGAAGGTAATAAATTAACACCTCACGAGCAACATTCTCTTTAAAAAAAGGAAGAGGGAAAGAAGGTTGGATGATATAATATCACATAGGCATCATAAAATTACAGTATATGAATAATAATGGAGTTTCAATACGATTTTGATGAAGATAGTTGGGGGGAGATCAAGAAATGAACATGGACTTGAAAGGAAATTAAAGGAGAAGAGGGAGTGAAATTACCTCTTAAATCCTCCGCTTGTGATTCTCTTAAGGAAGCTAGGATTGGTCTTTTTCTGAGACCATAAGCTCTTGAACGTGGGAGAGGGTCTATGGAAGATGTTTGGGTAGAGTTTAGTGAAAGATTGGATATTGATAGGTGTGAGGAAATGAGGGTGTGAAGGGGGGGTTTTATAGTGGAGTGGAGAGGGGTTTCATTAATAAAAAATTCATTAGTTTATTAATTTACCCTAAGACAAGTAATAATGAGTCATTAATGGCCATGAATAGTAATTTTATCATGTGATCCCAAACCATGTGGGCTTACATCAGTATAACATCACACATGACTCTATAATTAGCTTATTTGTCTTATGTTTGTAAATTACGGTATTTCACTATTCATCAAAAAATTCAAGTATTTCAGAGAAATCCCAAAAATTTACAACCACTATTTTTTGACACGTAGAATCCAAAAATGAAGTCCATTTTTCAAATATAATTTTATAAATATGATTAATTTAATATTTAATTAAAATCATGGTTTATTACCAAAAAATAGTTTTAAAACATTAATTAACTGTTTCTAAAATATAGGTACATAATATTTTCACTTGAAAATTATTTTTATAATATAATAGGTAAGTTTACAATTAATTAGGGTATATCACTATTCATAAGGTTATGTTACTTTTCATAAGGGTAGGTTACTATTCACTAGAATTTTTTTTATTAGACTCCAAAAATCATCTTGAACACAACCGTGTAAGTCAGATTTTCAAAATTACTAACACAGAAGAGGAAAACATATGTTTAAAGGTCAATTATCACATAGTAGTTCATTATGTTGTGTTTTCATGTAATTTTATGACAGAATTACAAGAAAGGAATTTCCATTGAAAAACTTTGGGTTGTTACATTCTTCCCCCTTTAAGAAATTTCTCCCCCGAAATTTCACTTTACACAAAAAGGTGATAGTGTTTCTCCTTAATTGCCTCTTCTTGTTTCCATGTTTATTCCTCAAACTTATGGTTCCTACACAACAATTTTACAATATGGGTTGTCTAGTATCCTAGAACCTTATCTCTCTGATCCAGAATCATTACTGGCTGCTCCTCATAGGAGAGATCATCTTCCAACTGCACCACCTCTGAGTTTAGATCATGTGATGGGTCTGGTATGCACTTCCTCAGCAGTGATAATGAAACACATCATGAACTTGAGCCATATTCAGTGGAAGTGCAAGACGATAGGCTACAGATCCTATGTGGTCAAGGATCTCAATGTGGCCAATATACCATGGTCTTAGCTTCCATTTCTTCCCGAATTAGAATATCTCTTACATGGAGATATTCGATGGAAGACATTATCTCTAACGTCGAACTCCACATCCCTTCGACGGTTGTTAGCATAGGTCTTTTTCTGATTTTGAGTAGCTTTGATGTGTTTCTGGATGACTTGAACCTTCTCTGTCATCTCTTGAACAAGATCAGGTCCAAGTAGCTTTCATTCTCCAACATCATCCCAACAGGTTGGAGTTCTACATCGCTTTCCATATAGAGCTTCATATAGAGCCTTCTGAATACTCGAGTGGAAGCTATTTTTGAATGAGAACTCAACCAATGAGAGATACTTATCCCATATAACTTTTAATTTTATAGAGAAGGATCTTAATAAATCTTCATGTGTCTGAATATTTTTTTCAGACTGGCCATCAGTTTGTGGGTGATAGGTCATGCGGAAATTTAATTCAATACTCAAAGAATGTTGAAGGCTCCTCCAAAATTTAGATGTGAACCATGGATCACGGTCAGAGATAATTGAGAGTGGATCATCGTGCAGTCTCACCACTTCCATCACATATATCATTGCATGTTGTTCAAGCGAGAGATCTTCCCAAATAGCGATAAAATGGGGAGTCTTGGTGAGTCTGTCAACCACAACACATATCTCATTATTTCTGTTCAACGTCTTCGGGTGACCCATGACAAAGTTCATTACAACATTTTCCCATTTCCACATGGGTATGGGCAACTACTACATCATAACTTCGGAATTTTTTCGCTAAACATTTATTTGCTGACATACCAAGAACCTAGATATATATTCCACAATCTCCTTCTTCATGATATCTCACCAGAAGTTTTCTCAGAGATCACAGTACATCTTGTTACTCCCAGGATATATAGAGAATATTGAGGTATGTGCATTATCCAATAGCTCCTTCTTTATCCCATGTGATGAAAGCACACAAATCCACGTTCCAAACCAAATCACACCATCATCGTCAATATGGAACTCTTGCAGCTTCCCTTCCATTACTGAATTCACCCCCTTTTGTATCTCCACATCATGCCTTTGCGCTTCCTTAATCTTCTCCTGGATGGATGTTGCACAATAATTTGGGTAATGTAGGATGTATCCTCTTCCCTTTTTATTTCCAAATCCATTCTTTTCATATCCATGAAGATAGATTCTTTCTCAATCCGTAACATGGATAGAGTAGCAGGTTCTTTTCCACTAAGAGCATCGGCTACCTTGTTTGCCTTTCCAGGATGATAGTGAATAGAGAAATCACAATCCTTGATTATCTCTAACCATATCCTTTGACGCATGTTGATCTATTTTTGTGTGAATATATACTTTAGGCTCTTGTGGTCGGGGTATATGTCACACTTCTCACTATAAAGGTTGTGCCTCTATATTTTCATGGAAAAAATTAGGGATTCCAGATCTAGATCATGTGTCGGGTAGTTATTCTCATGTATCGTCAATTGTCATGAGGCGTAGGCTATCATAATATCATTTTTCATGAGTATGCAACCCAAGACTTTCTTTGAAGCATCATTGTATATAAGGCCCCCAACCTTAAACTATACTTAATCTTGAGTTATTACAATATTACACATTGAGGATATTTTCAGGTCTATAGTTTTATAGAATCAGATTATAAAACATGCATTACATTCCACATTCAAACAAATTGGTTACGTAAAAGATAGTATTCATTTTTTCCCATCAACAGAAACATATTTAAAAAAATAAAGCATGGATTCTTTCTTGACACTTCCTTGACACTATAATCATATCACGTACCTTTCCCTTGACCTGTGAAAAACATTTCAAAAGAACTTGGGATGAGCATAAAAAGCTCAGCAATGGTTATAAAAAATATGGAATGGAAACATGAGTTCATATATACATAAGAATGAAATCATACTTTACCCATAAAACCTAGGCACTTTAACATACCTCATAAAATCAGGAATAAATCATAGAAATCGTAATACATAAAAGCTAACTTGAGTCATTCATAAAATTATTACGTAGGGAGTAACCCTCTTGGTTACATTTGGAATATCAACCACATTATATTCCCTAAATCTCTTCATAGAAACCTTAACGTTTCACTCCTTCACGTTACCCAATGCATTGGAGAGCTATATTGGGCTCACCCGCCCTTAGTTTATCACGTAACCACCTGTTTTCATAACAATGCCCAATAACCATAACATAAACGTATCACATAAATCATGCATAAAGGAAACATAACATTTCCACATTTCAATCACAATATAACAATTTAGTATATTGAAGTAACGAAACCATTCAAAAAGAAACCATTTCCAAAACAATTTAAAACATTTAATAAAGAGATTTTTGAATCAAAGTGTCCCATACCACCATGAAGCTTTTAAAATTTTAAACCATTAATATCCATATAAATAATTACTTAAAACCATTTTGAAAACATGGATATTAATAAGAACAAATAATTAAAACATTTAAAGCGATATTTTTGTTAATGGGGTTTTAGCAAAATTAGAGACACTTGGATACAATAATTGAGGAATAACATCTAGTCAGAACTTTATAATATCATGAGAATAAATGGATTCATGATATAATATTCCAAAGTACAGTATATACACCATATAAGAGTGAATTGGTGCATAACAACAATGAAGTCTCAATAGAAATGTCAAATGTGATGAAATCCCTTATAAAGAAGGTATCCTTGATTTAAGGATAAATCAATCTCAAAATTATGTGCGACAAATACAAATACACCCAATATAAATGTATATTAAGTGTAAAACAATAAAAGGTCATTCACACATATTCAAAGTATGACATATTCAATAACTACATGTTGAACCCAAAGAAATTGAAATTGGGTTAAAAAGTTCCCTTGGTAAAATTCGACAGCCTAACGACATCACTTCAAAATTCAGATAATGAGTTTATGAGAGATAAAAAGGGAATATCATCACTCGGATATAAAATTTACATCCATAAGGATATAAAAGAACATATCCTAACATAATATTATGTTAATTAAAAGAATAACAAAATAATTTTTTTAAAAAGAGGAGGGTGAAAGGTCCCCTTACCGAGTTGGGTAACTTTCGAAACGTACACCCCATGGAAGAAGGGTCATACAGTGAAGATGTGAATACCCATAAATGAAATTATACTACAAAATGTGTATAATAATGGGTAGTACATACACCACTCAAAGGAAATTGTGGAAAATGTAGCATAAATCTCACAGGAATAAAAGTGAGATGAAAAATCCCTTACGAAAACTCGGCAGCCTAACGACATCACTTCAAAACTCATAAAATGAGTTGATGAGAGGAAATAGTTTCTCTCATAATATGAACATAATAATTACAGTAAGATTAATATAAAAGGACATCCCAATCACATGAAATATGAGCTTAAAAGGAATGACATAAAAGAGCGTACTTCAAAAGAAAGAGATGAGTAGGATCCCTTACCTCAAGTCCAACTTGTCTTGTTCGTTTCTTTATATTCCTGAATAATAAACTTTGGTCAATTTATAATTGCATAAGGACCTCCTATAAAGATTATTATTCAGTTCATATCACATATTTTAATGGTATAATATTTGGTTAATAATATTAGTTCATATAAGGTGTTTTTGTCGATGTTTGTTACATGAGTCAAAAGTTGAAGTTGTTGGAAAATAATTTTCCATGTAGTTATAGGTACATAATATCCAGAATAATATTTATGTTTTAAATATAATATATATCCAGTATATGTTCATTTTATACCATTCCATAGCATTTGGAGATAAATTAAAAGCACTGTTCATGGAGACAGTAGACCGTTAGTATGCATGAACGCTACTTTCATTTTTTTGTCATATTAATGGAATTAAAACAAAATGAGATATATATATATGTTATAATTACAGAATGATATCCATAATTTATATGTAATATATTTCATATATATCTATTATATATATGTACTTATAATAGTACATAACATTTTGTGATAAGAAATGAAATGTACCGTTCATGGAGACGGTAAGCCGTACGTACGCATGAACGCTACTTCCATTTATATTTCATATTTAATGGAATTAAAACAAAATGATAAATAATATTATTTTAATTCCAGTATGGTATCATATATAATATCATTAAATATATCCTTTATACGTACCACATATGGTATTAACGAATCAAATCACTTTGAGGGGGCGGTAGTCCGCACTTCCTAAAATGAAGATATCGCGCTTACCCATAATGGAAACCATAAATGTATGCCATAAATTAAAAATACAGAAGCTTAAGTAAAACATAAACATATTAAATATCATATATAATTATAGAGACATCTTAATGGCCACCTTTGAAGGTGTTAAAATAATTTTGAACAATCATCATTTCGGGAGGCAGAAATTCCCCATCCACGGAAACAGTATGTTCTTTAACCATTAGACGTAGGTCTGTATAAGTGTATCTCGAATAATTCCTATAACAACATCCTAGTATATTTAAGATACTGCATTTGTTACAAAATAAATTAATAAAAATAGTTTAGGGGGTTGGAGAAGCAAAATAAAACAAAAGGACACAAGTGAAGACATTACCTTTAAATCGGGTAACTTCATTTGATTTGAGATCAAAGGATTCCTTGGAAAGGATTATGCCCAATGTGAGGATTCAAGGAGTTATAGTGGGATTTTTAGAGATGAAATGGGCAGGGGTTGGCTGAGACAAAGGCTTTGGAAGTGTGGGTAAAGAGTTAGAGGTGGGGGCCTTTTATAAGAGGAGGGGAGGGGCACTCTTGGAAAGGTATAAAATGTAACTTTATTTTCAAATGCGTTTCGGATTTTAATGGTCCTACATTGATGTGTTTTGAGGATAAGGTGATAAGGGTTCGAAATACACCCATACAAAAGGTTTTGTACATGTTTAGGTCTTAGATTTTACATTATCATTCCATTTTATTTAAATCGCTAAATAATGAGGTTATCGCTGCATCATCATGATGTCATAAAGAATTTAATTTATTTAACGTCTAAAAATTATAATACAAATACTATGATTTCGTAAATATTCTTAGACTTCCAATGAATATGTATAGCCAAATAGATCATTTATTTAGACAAAATTAAAAATATTTTACTTAGGTGATACATTCTTTGTTACATTTAACATTCTTTAAAAAGAAAAAGATAAAAAGTCACTTTTTCACAAAAGTGATTCCATGGGGCCCACAAGTTTGGCACAAGGCATCCCATGGTCGGCCATGAGACAACCAGTAGCCTTAGGACACATTTTTCGGTCATTTTTTATTATTATGATATTATCTTATTAACTTCAACTACCCGATTACTCATTAATCAAGATAATTAAAGATAATTACCGTCGTTTCTATTCATAATGTCCAAAAACAAAAGATTCTTAATTAAATAATTTATACCTTCTGATTCCAAATATGTAATTCATTTTACCAAATTCAAAAAAAATAAATTGCAATAATTAATTTAAAAAAACTTCCCGTTGTCAAAACAAATATCGGGTTTTTTAGAAACAATATTTATGAAAAGTTTGGCACTTGTTTATGCCTAATTCCAAAGTGAAATTAATCCCGATGACCATAATTGACATAAATGGTAAAAATATATTCTAATTACACTTAAAAAAAATTAAAAAGATAATATAACCATTTATTAAATTATATGAAAAAGCAGTTTTGATGTAAAATGCAGTATTTTTCACTATTCATTAAAAAAATGAACATTGTCAGAAAAACACCAAAAATTAACCCAATGTAAATTTAAATGTCACAATCATAAATAATATGTTTATTTTGAAAAATAGAGATTATAAAATTTTCAAAAAGTGTATTTAAAAGGGTTTCTCCATTAAAATGCGGTTAATCGACCTTTTAAAGAATATTAGAATGTTTACGCTTAAAAACGGGATTCATTTTCATTTTAATCCTCTAACATTTATTGTAAAGATTAAAAATATTTGACAAACATATATAATCATTTTTTAGTTGGTTATGTTCATTCCCGCAATTACAACGGCTAGGCGTTAACTACCATTTAAAATAATATTATTTTATTATTAGAGTGCAACGTAAGATTCCCAAGAAACTCGTTGTTGTGTATTGGGTACGCCATCGAGCATAGCATCACCTTTAAAGTAATATAAATATTTTATTCACAAATAGGGATAAATATAAAAATTTCATATTCTTTATATACCTGGGGTGTTACACTGTATATCACTAAACTTTCCCCACTTTTCAGTAGTGTGAGTACAGGTGCAGTGATCGATCTTCTCTTTATCTCCATGAAGATTACTTCACATTATTCCATCCCGACATAATTTACCCCTTTCCTTGATAAATTATTTAGTGGGATTGAAAATAGTGAGAAGTTTCTCACAAAATGTCAGTAGTACCCAACTAATCTAAGAAAACTACAGATTTCTATGACAGTAGAGGGTTTGGGCCATTCCTCGATCGCCTTTGTGTTTGATGGATCAACAGAAATTCCCTCACTTATGATCATGTATCCCAAGAAAGTGACATGTTTCATCCAAAAGCTACACTTTCTGAACATGGTGTATGAATTCCCTTTTCTCAATGTCACCAACACAAGTTGTAGATGTTCTGCATTTTCATCCTTTCTATTGGAGTAGATGAAAATATCATCAATAAACACTACAACAATTTTTTCAACGTAATGTCTAAAAAATATATTTATCAAATCCATGAAGATTGTAGGGTCATTATTAAGTCCTAAGGGCATCACAAAAAACTCTTAGTGACCATTCCTTTTTCAGAAGGCAGTCTTCTGAATATCTTCCTTCTTCACCTTTACCTGATTATATCCAGAACGAAGTTCCCCATTTGAGAAGTATTGAGCTCCCCTTAAAAAATAGACCAAGTCATCAATCCTGGTAAGAGGATACTTGTTCTTTATGGTGATCTTGTTGAGTCCGCGATAATCGATACACAGATGCATTGTTCCATCCTTCTTCTTCACAAAGAGCACTAGTGCACCCCAAGGTACTATGGCGTATGAACCCTTTGTCCAGATGCTCTTGCAGCTGCTTCTTTAACTCCTCCAGTTAGATAGGAGCCATCATATAGGGACACTTCGAGATAGGAGTAGCTCCGGGTATGAGTTCAATTGAAAACTCTACCTCACGATCTGGGGGAATTCCTGGTAACTATTCTGAAAATACATCGTCATATTCCCTCATGATGGGAATTTCCTCAACGTTGGCACTTTCCTTCGACTCAACCATTAGGGAGAGGTATGATTCTTCATAGAGAATCAACACCCACACCATTGAAGGATTTTCCAATGGATATTCATGATCTTCCTTTCATTTTTAGAGGAGCAAGTGATGGTTTGGAATATGAAAAGATATTTCCTTTTCCTTCGACTCAACCATTTGAGTGGTTCACTTGTTTCATTAAATTGAAGTTTTGGTAGAACATGGGTAAACATCCAGAACTGATATTACTTGTTATTAATGATATTACAGGATTTATAATGATCTTATAATGAATCATATTATATCTATATGGATGTATCATTAGATAAGAATCGAATGATGGTTGTTTGGGTTAATTTGAACGATTTTTCAATCATAAATAACTCGTTTTATTTTATCACAAGAAATATGGTCATAAGTTAGTTCTATAACATTAAAGAGGAGATAATAAATATAAAATGTTCTAGTTGAACCATAATAATGGTTTTATGACCACATCAGAAGGTAGAAATTAAAGAATAAAACTTTTCGTTCTTGAAGGTGATAAATTATCACCTCACGAACAACGTTCTATTTAATAAAATAAAAGGAAGAGGGAAAGGTGGTTGGATGATATAATATTCCATTAGCATCATAACATTCCAGTATATTCATAATAATGGTGTCAAAATACCATTTTGATGAAGATAGTTGGGGAGAGATCAGGAAAAGAACATGAATTTGAATGGAAATTAAAGGAGAAGAGGGAGAGAAATTACCTCTTAAATCCTCCTCTTGAGATTCTCCTTAAGGAAGCTTGGATTGGTCTTTTGATGTGACCAGAATCTCTAGAACGTGGTAGAGGGTTTAGGGAAGATGTTTGGGTAGAGTTTACAGAAGTCATGTAGCTTGAGAGTTGTGAGTAAATGATGGTGTGAAGGGTTGTTTTTATAGTGGAGGGGAGAGGGGTTTCCTTAATATAAAATTCATTAGTTTATTAATTTCCCCTAAGACAAAAAATAGTGAGTCTTGAATGGAAAAGAATAGTAACTTTATCATGTGATCCCTAAACAAGTGTTCTTACATCAGCATAAGATCACACATGACTCTATAATTATCTAATTTAGTTTTTTTTGTTGTAAATTACGGTATTTTAGTATTTATCAAAATTTCAAGTATTTCAGAAAAATACCAAAAAGCTACCACAACTATTTTTTGACGTGTAGAATTCAAAAATGATGTAAATTTTTAGAAAATAATTTTCTAAATATGATTAATTTCACATTTTATTAAAATTATGGTTTATTACTAAAAAACAGTTTTAAAACATTCATTTACTTATTTTAAAATATTGGTACATCATACTTTCACTTGAATATTATTTTTATATTATCATAGGTAAGGTTACTATTAATTAGGGTATATCACTATTAATAAGGGTATGTTAATATTCATAAGGGTAGGTTACTATTCCCCAAATATTATTTTTGGTTTATTAGACTCCAAAAATAATCTTGAACACAACCGTGTATGTCAGATTTTCAAAATTCCAAACCCAGAAGTGACCGACTTATGTTTAAAGGTCACTTATCACATAGTAGTTCATTATGTTGTGTTTTCATGTTATTTTATGTCATAATTATAAGAATTTAATTTTTATTGAAAATATTTGGGTCTTCACTGGGGCCCAACCAAACCTATCCCCCTACAAGAGGTTATGGTGATGGGTACCACCCATGACTAAACCCCCATTTAAATTGTGTAAAACCACTCAACTCCCCTCATTAATGAAGATGAGTGTGTTGACCTCCTCTACCCAATTGATTCCACCAACGCTCTTTCCATTAATGTGCCAAATCCCCCCCATTAAAAAATTGAGCACATCAATTAACTATTTTTAAACCTTTTTGAATTTTGTTCCAATAGTTAAATAATGGATAAACATAATCAATTAATTTGGCTTGGAATATTCATCTTGGTGGAACTTGGGAGATGCGGACATAGCAATAAAGCTCTCCAATGATGAACTTCCTCCATGAATAACGCCGGTGAGGTGCGTCTTCGACTTCTTCCTCGGAAGCACCTTGCAGAGGCAACTGACGCGAGGCGTATTCAACGACCGACCTTTCCTCCTCATCGTCGTCAACGAACCGACACAAGATCTTGGATTGGAAGTGTGTGGCAGACAAAAAAAATGATGACGACTCCGTCATTTTCCCCATGAATCTGTCGATGAACAACATTCAAGTTAGGGGTTTTATTTTAATATGATATTATTCCTTTAGTTCTTCCCTTCTATATAAATGGATCGTTGTGGATTATTTTCCTTTCAGGTTGGGAATTGTTTTTGGTGGATGATGTGGGGTGTTTGATTTTTTTTCATCTATCTTCTTTTCGTGTTAATTCATTGAAATTCAAGAAATAATTGATCCTCTTTCTACCACCATAAACATGGATGGCGAGGGACAAACCAACAATGCCCGAACGCTCCTCCATTCTTGTTCGTGATGTTTCTTGGAATGGCGGAGAGCCAACAAGATGGCGAATGGGACGAAGGCAACGACCATGCTACCTATGGCCTCCATGACCCGCATCGTCGGCCGGATGTGCCCTCGACCGGCCGGATAGGCCCAAACCATGCCGTGCCCTGGCCAAACCGTCCTTGGACTTGTGGCGCACCGACCATGCCGCCCTGGTCACCCCATCCGCCCGACCGCACCCACCAAACCTGCCCCAGCCACCCCATCCGCCGACTGAACCAGCTCCGCCACCCCAGGCCAAACTGTGACGCCCTCCCGGCTGCCCGCACCTTCCATCCACTCGCGCTCTACTGGCTACCCGCTCCTCCCACCCATCCGTGCATCCCAGTCGAACCGGCTCCCTACCGAGCTGTCCTCCCAAGCCCTTTGCCGAATCGTGCCCTCACGTCGCCCTGAACGATCTGGCCTCTCGCGTCCCTTGCGGTGCCACGACCGAGCTGGCCCCCTATTCTTCATGCTTCTCCCCAGATTAACTGGCCCACGCCCTCACGGTTCCCTCCGGGCCAAACCACCCTCGCACCAAACCACAGTCGGTCCATGCCCTTGCAACCGGTCCACGCTCTCACGGCCCTCCGCGATCCCTTGAGGCCAGCTGGGTTGGGCCCTCCAAGCTGGGCCAAACCTAACTGGATGGCACACCAAATGGGTCAGGCCAGACCCGTTGGGTCAAGACGTGTCAACCCAAACTAGGTCAGCCTAGACTGAGCTGGACCGGGTCAGACCGGACCCGAGCCCACTATGACCCCTTTACATTCTTTTGGCCATATCTTTGGCATCAGACATCTGTTTGAAGAACCGTCAGCGGCCCTAGAAATCATGGATCATGACGGTCCCATTGGATATACCCCACTATATTTTGGGGTATAGTTGAGATACATTCAGGTTGGATCACGCACAAATCCAACCAGGCCCCCAGGATTAAAAGGATAATAACTCACAGACAAGGTGCCCGATTGATACACCGTCTGTTGCATTGAGACCTCTATGATGTGGCAGATCTTTGAGATACTTCTTCATGGGATTTCATGATAGTTGGATTATAGACTAGTATCTCATCGAGTGGATCCTTCAAGAGACGAGCATGCATAGTGCGGAGACCTAGTAGCTGGTTGAGACTTGACGACTGCTAACCGATGGACTCAGATTGACTCGACTAGCCCTTTGGGGAGCACCTGGATGTGATGGTAGACCCACGATGGAGGAGCACCTAGTTGTGGAGGTAGACCTATGGTACTCAACATGAGGAGTAACTCTGCAGGCTATTAGGGGGAGCGCCTGGTTGTGGCAGCAGACCCACAGTGGGGAGCGCCTTGGGGACGCAGCAGACCCATGGTACTCGATAGGTGGAGTACCTCAGCAGTCCAAGGGTAGTGGGAAGCGCCTAGGTGTTGCAGTAGGCCCACATTACTCGATAGAGGAGGAGTTCTCCAGCAACCGTGGTTTTGATAAGGGGAATAAAAATCCTGGTTGATCAAAGTCATAAAATTTTGTGTTTTCCTCATGATTGAGATGGATTACATGACAACTTAGGTATACCTGTGGGATATATCTAAGTGAGGTTATCTATTGATTTCATACTTTTTGGTTTATCCTTGTTGTATTTTTTTAGACCTTGAGGGTCTCAGGATCCCTGCGGAGTATCGTTATACTCTCCACTACACGAGCTATTCCCACACCTCATTGTTTTGGATACAGATGATGGACAACGCTGACCGAGGCTGAGAGTACAAGGACGGGATGGTACCCAGAGGTGGACCTTATGACATGTCAGTAGACAGAGGAGACGGATAGACGTGGAGAGCTAAAGAGGCGATCTGCACATACCCTGTAGGTAGGAACCTCAGAGGACGACCCAGTGGCTGTTTTTCCTATATCTTCATCTATACTTGTACTTTCAGTTTATTGTACTCTCCAGTTGGGCTTGTATTCTGGAGCCTTTTCACTTTCTATACTCACTAGTTTCATGCCCCTGGCCTATGGAAGGCGGGCATGGGGTAGTCACGACACATGCCTCGGGGGACGAGTTTTGACAAATTATCTCTATCAAGTTACCCAATGAATTAGAGATCTATCACGGGCTCACCCACCCTAGGTTCATCACAGAACCACAAATATTTGGTTTTTCATGTAACCATTCGGCAAATGTACACATACTGCTAAATAATCATAACACATAAAAGATTTAAATTATAATCATTTCACTCATCAATAAAAAGAATTAAATTGAAGATATTGAAATATTCAATGCATTTTGAAATCCAATTAATACATAAATTAATGTAATGATTGAATAAAATTGTCCCCTTCCAATTTGAAACTTTTAAATGTAAATTCTAGAATTAAAATTTAATACATATATGGCCATAAAATAAATCCTTAAAACCGTTTTTAAAACATGGACATTACAGAGAAATATTTATAAAAATACATCGTGAAAAAAATTAAAATGATGTTTTAATTAATGAGTCTCATGCCACATAATAAATGAATGAATAAAAATAATTAAAGAATAACATTAAAAAATATGTAATATCATGATAATTAGGATATTCATGATATAATATGTCAATGGGTAGTATATATTCCATATAGAAGTGAATTATTTCATAGCAACCAATAGGTCTTAATAGAATGTATATTAAATCAATACCCATTATAATGATCATATCCTTAGATTAAGGATAAATCAATGAAATAATTGGTTGTGAAAAATAAAAAAACACGCAATATATGTGGATATTTAGTGTAAAAAAATCAGACTTAATTCCCACATGTTCTTGGAAAAACGAAACCGATGACATTTATATTTAACAGAATTAATGGTGATTGAATTATGATCTCCCTTACAAAGATCATATAAATTATGCAAGAATTTATCATTAGGGAGATTATGTGTATCAAAATGATATCCAAAAAAAGATAATTGGAAATTATAAAATAAATAAATAAACATTTATTCGCAAAATAATCATTTCATAAAATAATCAACAATTTATGCATAAATCCCAATGAGTGGAAATTGAGTTTTGAAATTTCCATACATCGATAATTTTGTTAATCAAATAGATCAATTATGTGCACACTATATAATTCCGCATAAATCATTATAAATATGATAGAAGATATCAAAATTCATTTCTCACATAATCATAGCATGCCATAGTCATGAAGTAGAAGATCATCCTAAAGATTGGAAATTTTGTAACAAAGTACCATTACATTGTCTCCAACATGTCTCGTTCATTCATTATATTACTGAATAAGAATATCATAAATTAATTTCTAATTTCATAAGAACCTTTTTTATGTTTACTATTAAATTTATATCAATATTTTACTATTTTATAAAAAAACATTATTATTTATGTTCATATTGGTCGTTTTTTCAATATTTAGTAAATTAGTCGAAAATGAACTTTTTTTGATTTAAATTGTCCATGTAGTAAAAATTATGTAATATATAGAATTATATTAATTATTTACATATCAAATATATATATATATATCACGTATATATGTATTTATAATATTCCATTACAATTGGAGATATGAAATTAAATGTACCATTCACGGACACGTTATGACGTACGTACCCATGAACTCTACTGTCATTTCCTTGTCATATTAAAATTATAATAATAAAATGATATAAATTTATATTATAAGAACATTATTATATTTATTTCATATATGTATCACATGTTTAATAAAATAGTTCTTCGTACGTTCTGTGTATGGAATGAAAGAGTCATATCACATTCAGGGGGATGAAGTCCACACATCCTCAAATGAAATTATAATATTTACACATCATGGAAAGCTTAAAAATTTATTGTAAAAATTTATTGATTCTTAGAGATAATATAAATAAAATATATATCATATATAAATATAGTTCCATCATAATGTTCATTATTATAGGTGATAGGAGAAAATTGAAAAATAATCATTTCGTGAGGTAATAGTTTGTCGTACACAGAGACAATATGTTTTTTATCCATTATATGGAGGTGTGTGTAAGTGTAGTTCAAATAATTCTCATAAAAACATCATTTAATATTTATATTGTTTTATTTGTTATATAATTATATAATAAGTTGATTATAGGTATTGAATAAGTAAAATAAAATAAATTAACTTGAGAGAAGGTGTTACCTCTACATCAGATAACTTCTTTTGATTTGAGCCAAAATAATTTCTTAAATTTCCTCCTACACAATTAAAGGATTATAAGAGGAAATGAAGGATTTTGGGAGATTATTTGAGTATAATTTGGATGATACAAGAGGCTTCATAGGTTTGAAAATGTGTGTATAGACGGTGTCCATTTATAAGAGGGAGGAGGGGAACGTTAAAAATGTCTTGAATTATTATTTTAATGAAAATTGATTTTAGAATTATAATAGATATATAGTGTTATAATTATAGGATGATATGAGGATGTGTATAAATCCTCTCATCCAAAAAGTGTTAGGCAAGTTTATTTAACAACATTAACCTTATCTTTTATCATTAACCATTATTCAAAAACATTAACTCTTACAATGTGTTCTTGTATTTTCATAACATATGGTTACTATAGATTCTATAAAATGACAATCCAACAATAAGTATTACATCAGTAAAATATGTAACAATTTATAATTCATTGATAATAATTTATTATTTTTTTTTTCAATTATATAATTTAATAAAATAATATTCGTTTTGAAAACTCATTTATGTCAAATTAGACACTATTTAGTAATTGTTTTCTGTTAAAGTCACAAAGACATGATTCCATCCAACAAATAGATTTAAATAAAATATAATTTATCAATATCATCCATAAAATTATTTTATGGAATAAATGTTTTGGAAATTAAATATATTTTTATATTTATAATAACATTTATTTTAATATTTCATTAACAAGGCAATCACAACATCATCATTGTGTAATATATAAGTTTTTTATTCAATGTATAAAAATTATAAATAAAATACCATGATATAGTAAATAATTATATCTTTATAATAACTATTTAGAGTCATAGTGATAGTATATTTAAACTTATGTTAAAATTGATTTATTATAAGATACATGTTAAAGTTGTATTTCACTTTTCGTTAAATTTAAAAATAAAAAATGTCATTTTGACACCCAAGATAATCCCAAATTCCAAATGTTCTGCATCTGGATGATCATGGTCAACAATATCTCATCCAATAAGATAATATCATGTTTTAGGGTGGTATTATATTATTATAATATTAATTTTGAACCATTATTTACCTGATTTACCTTTTAACCATGGTAAATAAAAAATAATTATTGTCATAACTACTCATAATGTCTAAAAAAGTTACATATTTTATTTTTACTTTTAAACAACTAAATAATATGATTTAACCATATAAATTATCTGGATGAAAAAATGTTCTTTTAAATTAAAATTTAACATATTTTTATTATTCATCAAAACATGATAGTTGTCAGATAAAAATAAAAAATTTATAAAACTTAAATGTTGACGGATCTCTTCTAAAGAATAATAATTTTTAGTCAAATGTAATATTTAAAGGTATAAAAAACTAAATTTGAAAAATATCACCGTCCAAATGCGTTAAAACAACATTTTAAAAAAATATTTATTTTATCAGAAAAATTTAATTTTTATTATATCATATTTAGTTAACATATAAGATGAATTTAAAATATTAAATTTATTATAAAAAATATATTATTCATTTAATAAAAATCCATAAATAATGATATGATTTTATAAACACAATTATTCTTTATTTTAATATATTTTCAAAAAAACACATACGTTTTAATCATTTTTTTATTAACATTTATAATAAATTTTTTAACTAATGAATCAATATTTAAACACGTGTAAACCATATTTTCATTATTTAGTTGATACTATTCATTTCAATCATTTTGATGACTTTATTAAAATCGTAACATTTAAATAATAATATTTAGTTGTTTGTTTTTTCTCGATTTAGCGTATCATGTATGCTATTGAACATTGTGTTTATTTATTAAAACTCAGAATGCTATTGGGAGAATGGGAGAATAATGTTTTCCTTTTACAACAAAACCAGGTAGTAAGGGGAAGTATTTTTAATTATTCATAACTTGATTCACCCCCATCTCGGGCTATTTAACATCGTGGGACTGAAAATATCTAATATATAAATATGTTTTATCCAAAAATAATTATATATGAAATAATGTTAATGGGGAAACATGTTTGTAATTATTCCAAAGATAAATAATCATGATTTTAGTTCATAAGAATATAAATAGAAATACTAATTTCATCGAATGAATATAATGATTCCACCCCAATGGAATCTTTATCACATATTCATTTCAATATCAATACATTATGATATGTTTTCCTACAAAAATAATAATATCACAATAAAATAAACATCATAAAAAATATGTCATTTGACTTATTATATGGTATTTATATATTCTAATGCAAACAAATCTATATAATGTTATTACAACACTGATAACCCGTATTTAAACATTCTATTCCCACATCACCAAAGTCAATAACCATATATCTCGAGGAAAGTAGACCAAAAACCTCAGGAATATCAAAATAAGTCAACCAACTCTGTGAAATGTCAAATACCTCATTACTAGTATACCTTTGGGATTCCACTCATGTGTAACCCTATATTAGAGGAGGATATTTAAAAGCATATAAAATCAATTATATAATAATTTGACTAATGAATATTATCAATAACTCCTTACTACATTTTTTTAACCTGAATTATAGTATGTTATCATTTATTAATGGCTAATACATCAACATAAAACACATGAATGACCGCACACATATTTTTGAATCCTTTCCATACTCATATGGGTGTCAGGGAAAAAATATTGATTAATATGACGTCCATCGCACCATGTAAATAGATATATATCAGGTGTCTCATGAAATATGCGTAATCGTAATGGAATTGTATAGAACCACCAACTTCAATTATGTAGTTCCTACTAAACAATTTTTATAAAATTATTTAGATTTATTTAATGGGATTCTAAAAATCTATTAAAAATCCACTAAATTAAGAATATAAATTGAATAATGAAAAAAAACTACAAAAAATAAATATTTCACTTATAAGGATCATTAGACATTCATGTAGAGATACAATTAAGGAGAAAAAATTATAAAAACTCCCCCAATTTTATAGATAACTAATATATGAGAGAATGATAATTTGAATAATGATGATATGGTCATGTTGCTAAGAAAAATTAATATGGAAGGGGTTCTAATTTTAATATATTATTATCATATTTGATGAAATAAATTAATTTTTGACTAAAATTAGTTTATGGGTGACCCAATAATAGTCATCATATCATCGAGTACCAATTATCCTTCCTAGGACCCACCCTTGAGAAACTAGGAATCTGAGGACCGAATTGGGGGACATTTATATCTTCAGGTTTCCACCATTTACCTTGTCCACTCTTCTAGGGTAACTAGTGTAGTCTATAAGAATTGGAAGAATTCCTTCACCGTATATATATTATCCTTATTATTACTAAAACCTATTTAATATCCTCTAAATACAAATAAAATAAAACATATATAGTAATAATAATTTAATTAAATGGATTCCATTGGATATAAATGGATCCATAGAAGACAATAATGGATATATTGAAAAAATATATCCAATCAAATAACTGATACCGTCCTAATGTGAAACCACTAAAATTTGGATAGTTATTTGGGTTCTAACACATTATAATAAGAAACATTATCAAATCAAATCAAGAAAAATACATGTGGTTGTTATTTATTTTACCATCCAAATGGAAAATGATATTTATTTTTGTATATATATCCTATATTACTCTATTAAGAACTTATCAATTCCTAACATCATTCCTTCATAACAATATGATTGCTTGATCTATACACATCTACATTTATCAAGGATCATCCCAATAGTATTCTGGAAAATTAAACTCCATAAATTTGTATAATCAGTATATATTAAACATGTGAAAAATTACAGAAAATAATTTATTTCTATGGAATAACCTAAAAAATACCTAAATCTTATTTGTATAAATTTGAATGATATAAAAAATTTATTCCAATATAATATATTTGAGTCCATTAACTAATATCACAAAAAATACCACATGAATATCAAATTGATGAACTTAAAATTTTTTAAATTTACAAATAAACATCCCCTTCTCCAAATATCATTGTGGAATTTATAGAATTATGATTGTAGTCATCATTCCCAATATAGTGTAATTTAGTTTTCTCTTCCCCTAGAATACTAAAACCATGTACTATCCTTTACAGTTTATTGATCACAATTGATTAATAAATCTAATTATCTATATAGTAATTGAAACCCTTATCTCAAATTTCACTCCCATCATAGTACTAAAACTATATTAATCACCCACAAATCATATTAAATATTAAAATAAAATGGAAAAAATATTGGGATTTAAGTTCCATAAAATTTCATTTATTTAAACGTACCATTAAACAACATAGTACCTTGAATGCTTCCATCATATATTATTAATTTCAACTTGTATGTAACCCCACATGGATAAATGAATTCATATATTAAAAATAATTTACCCATATATTGTTGAATTAACCTTAGTTTATCACCGAAAGTAAAATAATATTCTGTAATATTATAAACCTAAATCACAAGACCAATATATCACATTTGGACACCCATTTGGGATTTCTAATCTCATTTTAACCTACAATTACCTAAAGGTCTCATTGATTTAAGGGAAATGGAATCCATTTAAAATACTAATAGGAACCACTATAAACATAACATACATTTAATTTCCCACCATATACAAGATAACTGATATTTTTTCTATACAAGTTCATTTACATATAAAAATAAACAAACTTATATCCCAACCCAAATGAAATTCATAATAATGTGTTAAAAAACGAGACAACAAATCTTCTTTATAGATTAACCCATTATAGATTTAACCATAAGCTTTATATAATGTTGAAAACTACCTCCAATAATTAAAAAATTATATAACCTATAAGAGATCCTTACTATCAATCAAGGACAAAAAATATAAATTATAATATTTTAATTATTATTAATTAATTATATTCTTCATTAATAAAAATAAACATATTGTGGGATATTCTCACAAGATAATGTAACCTAATCAAAATCATTCCAATTATTGTGTGTTCAATAATTTTCCTAGAAAATGGTATTATAATATGAAAATAGTATTCCCCTTATTGTAATTCACGAGTCAATTAATAAATAGTTTTTAAAATTGTAATATTTAATTTCTACATCTAGTTGAATGAAAATGAAAATATTTTGAAACAGAATGTATTCTATATTACTCAAGATCCCATATGCATTCTAAATTATATACCTTTCATAATTAGATTATTCACCATTATCTAGTGGAATCATTTTCAATAACATAATTTCATCCATAGATAAATATTGGAAATTGATGAAGAATAACACAAGTGGAAGAATGGGAAAATCTAATTTATAAGATAATGTTTCAAAATCTTTCATATTTAAGATGAAACATTATTTGAGTATAAATGGGAGTGGTTCTCATCAAACCATGTAAACTGGAATCATTAAATAATATATAACTATAACATTTTATTATTTTAATCATTAATTTGAAATTAACCACCAATAAATATATAAGCATGGGATTTTTCATATACCTATTACACCGTCAGAAGGTGATGAGCCGACTTCCTATGATTCACATATCCTACAGACACCACATATTATGACTTGTATACTACCAATGGTCATTCATTTTTATTTTACACAATTTAATCACTCCAACTTTTAAAAAAAATTATGGTATTACATCAATAGGTACATATTCATATAAGTTTCCATTAGAATCTATAATTACTATTAATTTTAGAAATACAAATTCTGATGCTCCTTCAAACCCTCATATTGTTTCTAAAATTAAAATCTATTTGGTATCAATGGAATAATACATCCTTATATATAAAAAATAAATACACTATCGAATCACATTCAAATATGGTTTTACTCTAAATTAGTTTGAAATAATTTTGTTTCTTGGAATATGTTCACAAAACAAAATATACCCTTAATTTTACATCCTAAATCATGTTCCCCATGCTGGTGAATTGAATTGGTTCTCTACATGACTCATTGCATTCCTCCTCGAATGCCCGAGTATTCTCACAAGACAGAAGGGTATAATAATAATCTTGGGGTGACTATACCCTCTTTATTTTAAAAATAAAATAATATAAAATAAATGGACATTAACCAAAGTATATCTCCATAACTAGAATGATAGAAGAATCACAAAATGACCAAAACAAGAAATAAAAAATGCATAAAAATAGTATAAATTTCATGCCAATATGATTCATGTGTCAATATGAAAAGCCCAAAATAAATAATGACACTGAATACTCCCGTGCAGGTCCCAAAGCCCATCTGGTTGACTCATACATGCTCCTTCCCAAACCATCAATCTAACAAGTGGCCCATGCTCTTGACATATCATACAACAATGAAATATAGTTGGGTAATGATCATGAAGCCCAGGAAGTGTGTGAGTAAAACTCACTAGGCCACCACCCCTGGATTCTAAACCAATATCTCGTAAATGAAATGTATGATGTTGAATAGTGAAATATTTAAATTTTATAAGTAATTTGTTATCTCATTATAAATTATTCATTATTTATCCACATAAACACTCAATATCCCTTGGATGTCAACCATTAATACCTGAATTGATCCATTCTAGATTTTGATCTATCCTCAAGGGCTATCATATCATATAATTCAATTTATTCCATTCATTATCCATATTCATAACTCATATTTTCATTTCTACCATTAATCATATCAATATGTGCTTTAGAAATCCCTTATTACCATTCATCATCTCAATTCTTATATTATAATTTCATTGATAACATTCTTCATCTCAATTCATATATCTTAATTCCATTATTAAAATTCGTTAATTAAATTCATATATCAAAATTCAATTGTTATCATTCATGAACCGAATTCAAATGTCATAATTCATATTTTAACATTATTGATTCTATGTTTTACTATGGTATTTGGATGTAGCTTACCATTTCCAAAACACATGTATCATACATATATGACAATATCAACATTCCACAAATTTGAGAATATAACATTTAACACAAATAAATATTAATTAAGTCAACAATTAATCAACATAACTAAAAATCACATTCATACATCAATCTGTTAATTATTTTGATAATTATTTATTCATATTATTACCACTAATATTTCAATAATCAATTAATATTAATAATTCAATTACTTATCTCTAGAATAAAATTAATCACCTCAACCCTATTAATTAATTCAAAAATTAATTAATCACCTCAATTCCATTAATTTACTCAATAATTAACTAATGGAAAAAATGGTGTTTGTGTACCGGCAACCCCTTAAACCGACCATATGAAAATGGAAAAAAATGATTAGCTATATATAACTAATTACCTCAACCCAACTAATTTATTAAATAATTACTTAATTATATCAATAAATTTCATGATCATAATAATATTAGTTTATTCAATCACCAACTAATTAAATCATAATAAAAAAGATCAATAGAAGAATTTTAAATTCTATAATTAATTATTACAATACAACAATCCCAATATTAAGATAATTAATTCATCATTTTATTATTTCATTTCATTAATTTCAATATTTCCATAATTAATTCAATAAATAATTATTGAAAATTAATCATTCTCATAATCCCAAAATTTCATATTAATTAATTCAAAAATTAATTAATAATGTTTTACAATATCAATATTACTAATTTTTAAATTCATTAATGAATTCATTGAAAATATTAATTAACTTCATTAAAGAAAATCAACTTCTATTAAACCAAAAAATATATAAATATATATACACATGTTTGAAGTCAAGAAAATAGGATTTGAATAATATACCACATTCGTGATGATTGACGAAGAACACTCGCCAACAAAAAAATACCAAATTTTTAATGGAACAATCAAGCACATGACAGATAACACAATCTAGATCATAATACGAGATCTAAGAACAAAAGAATAACACTCTAAAAATTATATTTTTATATTCATAACTAACAGTGAATAAAACAACCCTCTTTTTTATGGGGAGTGGAGAGTATGATTGAATAATCAAAAAAATAATATTCTATATACTAGGGGAGGTTTTGATCTTCAATATCCCATGGATTCACCCAGATAGGTCATTTTTATTTCTTGGAATCATTTATGGATGACACAAAAATGAAAAAAACAAACTTGGTCAAGGTTAGGATCGATTTAGGACTTATATGGGTGTTCATGAAATTTTAAAACCAATTTTAAGGTCAATTAAAACCCTCATAAGTGTTTTATAGGTAGGGGTGCACGATTTTACAAACCATGCAACTAAATTTTTCATTTATATTGAGGAGAGTAGTTTATCCTAGGAAGGCATACATTTTGAAAAACCTTTTTTTAGCCATGAAATCCCTCTTTGTGAGGGGTTACACGGTTTGCTGGGACAAGGAACATGGTTCAAGAAAACCTTGTTCCAACTATGTATTTCCATTCATTCATCCATTTCTCTCAAATTTTCACCCAAAAACCAAAATTATTAGTCCCAAATAATTATACAAAATAAATAATAAAGAGTAGCTGATAATGATCCTGATACTCCTCCAAAATGTTCAGGATATTACAAACACCACACCTTATAAAATATCATCCAAGAGTTGTAATCCCACGAACATCTAGGATCTTAAGTCAATCAAATCTGTTCTCCGAGACAAGATTTCATATTCACATTCCCATTTTTCCTCATGAATTTATCCATTTTGGAACAATACTTGACCTATTATCATAGTCTTTTGATAAAAAAGTTTCTCACAGCGATCAATATATGCATCAGATGCTTCACAAAGAATGAATCTGTATCATTATAATCATCAATCACATCAATCACATGAGAAGGGTTGGGGTGATATTTCCAATGTTTTGAATCAATAAAAACATCATGCATATCCATTTATATCTAATGAAAATCCAATCAGAATGCCTTCTACTTAATTCTATCTATAACCTCAAATAGTCTAACAAACCTTGTCACAATGTTTTCCTATAACCATATCTAGTGTTGACATAACCCTATATGACACCATAATGAATAAATGGTCACCCAATTTTAACCCAATGGTTCATTGATGTATATCAAAATATGACTACAATCTACTCTAATTTACATCCATATCCTTCAGAATATGTTGTACCTTTTTTGAATTCTCATGCATGACCCTTGATCCCAATAACAATGACACACCTTCCACTACCCATTATAGAGGTGGTCTTCAAATCCTTAATTTAATTATATTTTATGTTCCCATATATATAGTTGATAATACTTTTTAGGAAATTTCTTAATAATTTATCTATTTCTCACTAGATCCACTAAAGTCTAGAACACATGATCATATCATATCCTCATGATCTGGTATATAATTATTTATCAAAACATCCTTACATAGGGGGGGATTAATAATCTATAAAACCTATGTTCCACGATCCTTATAAAAGATCTTTAAATATGGCCAATGTAAAAAATTAGTCATGGTGTGAACTAATTGTCTTGGGAACCCCATCCATACTGATATATCCTGAACATATAACAATCCCAACTAATCAACTATGAATGTCATCCGTATAAGGGTGAAGTGTGATACATTGAATAAATGTCCCAAAATAACTCAGAAAACATCATTCTTATAATTTTCCTTCAGGATTCATAACAAAAATAATAGAGTCACACCATTCCACCCCAATTTTGAATAGGTAAATCACTGCATCGAAGCAACCAATTGTTGGTTCTCAGCCTTCAGCTATTGGCATGTGTAGTATTATATCTGAAACCATGCTACCTCATTTTTCATGTCAAGATAACATAACAGTTTTCGTAGGTCATGGTACATTTTGGTAACATCTATATGAACCACCCACTTCGAGGCATGAAATTGACTCATCAGCTCATCTGCATGCTCTATATAGAATAACATAATTCCTGTCATAGATGAAAACATCATCAACTATGGTTAAATTTGAATGTGAATCCAAAACTTTAAGGATTTCCCTTGTTGAATATAATTCCAGATCCTCATTTTGTATTTCTCTAGTCTATACCAAATGTGTTTACTCCATTGAAAATGATATAAGTTCCATATGCTCCTGATAATCATGAACGAGTACATTCATTTCAGCAAGTATGGTCATCATCTTCCACAAACCAATAGACTCATGAATATCCTGAAACTGAGTTTTCCAAAATAAAGAATTAGAAACCACGTTTTCCTTTAGAGGCATATATTATAGATCAAAATTGAATTAATGAATATAATCAACCCATCACCACCACATGGGATTCAAATCTCGTTGGGAAATGATATATTATAAGTTATTCTTATTAGTATACATAGTAAAAATCTCACAAGAATGATAATTCAACAAAAAAAATAAAACATAAATCCCAACGTCCATCTCTTTGTTATGTTTAAGGTAGTTTCATTCTTGTGCCCTCAAATACTGAGACCCAAAAGATATAAATCAATATCCTTTCTTTAACAATACATTGTTCCCTATTTTAAAATTGTTGAAAAAACCAATATCTTCCTCACCTAAATCATGTAAAATAAATGTCAGTGTCCTTTTCAAGTGATTAGTAAACTCATGGAATGAATTTTCAAATTCTCTAGACCATTCAATCATCACTACATTCATGTTCTTTCTTATAGGTGATGATGCCAAACAAGAACATTCTTGAATAAAACTATCAAAAAATAATACTGACCACATGAATCTAAGGATATTGAAATTTTAACTAGGATACTCCCATGAAAAAACTGCATCTATATTCTATGGGTCTAATGACATATCTTTCTCTCATATTATGTGACCCATGAAGTGTAACTGATCAATATAGAATTTTAACAAAAATATTTTGGCATATAGTGGATGATTTTGTAGTGTACATAGAAGATGTGAATATGTTGGGATTGATTGTCTTGAGTGAATCATTTCACCCATATTTCATCTAAAAACACATCCACAAAATGATCCAGGTTTGTATGTATTTTTTTAATCATGTTTGAAAACACTACATGTTCCTTCATAAACCAAAACAACGTTACAATGAATTTGTATAGGTCATAACTACTTTTCCAAGTAGTATAAGGTATAATAGAATTTAAAATTTAAAATTTATGAAACCATAATCTCATGTTGATCATGGAGAAAACAAAATCTATAACAACTAGACAAATTGTTATTTGATAAACGGATGTAGATACTTGTTCATCATTCCCATCTTGTTCAACATCTGGTAGTCGACACACAAGCATAGAGTCTTGTATTCCTTCATATAAAAATCACATTCGGACTACAAAGTGTTGTATCTTGGTAGAAAAACCCCATACCCTCTAACTCCACCATCATATAATTAGTATTTCTAATCATTTTTGTTTCCATTAATAATTCCTAAATAGGAACATGCTCCGCATCAAACCTGAAATCAACTGTAAATTCCTCATCATTCTCATGTGTAATCGACGAGAATTATTCTATAAATATATCCTAAAATATTTATTCTCCTTGCATGAATATATCAGGGGATACACCTCCAACATCTATACAAAAACCAGAAACATATGAGTTATAATACCCTAGTTGCTTGTGAATGGGTCCTTCATTGCCCTCCATGATATCCAACTATCCATAGTGAATATACATCTCACCATTAGGAGATTTAAATTTTACTCTCCTATAGTAACAATATAAGAGGGAGTAATATAATAATATCTACTCAATACCCACAACTATTTCAAATCCTATAATTTCAAGAATGTAATGATCCCAACTGAAATGATACTCCCCTCACTTGAAAGAACACACCTTTGTAGAAAAATATTTCACGTGACTGTAATCCCAGAGAATTTTATATCATACACACCCTGTTTACTAACTCCATCACCATGATCAAACCATTCAAATGTTATACATAAATAAATCCATCAGAGGCCCCATTATTATTTAATGAACTAGAGAGTGAATACTACATGAATAGTATTTATAACCATTGATAGTCCCTTATAGATATCCACAAGTGTAGGATGTACAACACGATACATTCCTTCCCATAATCCATGAAATACAGTCTATGTCCCATGAGCTAGACTACTCTTCTAATACGAAGTCTCTTTCCCAGTAACACAACACCCACTACCTCTACCTCCACAACTAATAGAACTCTAGCTTCCATAAGGATATGGGGTAGAATATCACACTCCCACACTCTAGATCTGTCCAACTACATCATCACTACAATTATGTTATATGAACCAATAGAAATATTGTAGATGTACAATTTTTAAGATGGTCTGACACACTACTAGTGGTTAGGGATAACGAATTTGATTGTGTCTCAGTCAAATGTACTAGTTGAATAGCATTTAGGTGATATCATGAATGACTGATCCTTCCCCCTATCCACTATTCATAATTTCTCATGCCTTACATTCTCATATAAATGCTTCCTAATTTTCTAATTAATACCAACTGATCATCCATTATCAGAAATCCATCCTCCAATAGAATCCCCATTCGGTTTTCCATTGGAAATGTGAGACTGACGCACCACATTAATAAACATATTTAACCATAATAAGGTATATTGAGAAAAATTCTATAATTTATGTTCTTCCTAGAATGGTATAATAATAGCTATTTCTTTTCCAACAAATGGTGGAGAAATGTTCTTCAAATATATAAATATTCTAGAATAATCCATAACGAACGTACTCCCTTGAGAATAATTCATGAACTCCACTTCTCTCTCATTCCTTGACATATCTGGATGAAGTTTTTTGGGAACATCTCTATAGACTCCTTCCAAAACAAGAAATAAACCTATCCAGTACAAACGTGAACATCCCACTACTGCTAAAGTAATAATTATATAATATACACTTCCAACATTACTTCCTTATTAGTTGTTTTCTACAAATTATCAAGTATTATCTGGATAGAGTAAGTCCACGACTCTGTTTCATGAGTTCCACCATATCAGGTAAATGTTATTGGGTGATGCAATTTAAACTCACATGCCATGTTAGACATAATATTCAAAAAATAATCTTGGTCTCTTTCCATAATCTTCATGAATTGAGAAACAATCACTCACTAATTCTGTCCTTCCTCATGTTGTATTATCGGTGCCTTAGGATCTACTACTGGTAGATCATCTTCGACCATATCCTATCATCATCCCCTCAACAAGAGCCGTCATGGGGGAATACATATTTAATTAGTAAAAAATGACTCAAGGCACCTAATGCCACATTATCTTGTTTATATAATAGGAAAACACAATGAGGATCAACAAGCCTTTTTACCGAATCAACGCCACATAGACAAAATTGAGCTCCTATCACTACCCATAACAATCTTATATATAGGAGATTGTTAAAAAAGGGTAATGTCAATATCATATTGATTTTTTCAATATACCAAAATATATTTACACATTTTATCATTTTAATAGTATGATTTTTAAATTATGAATCATTTTCAATTCTATTATACAAACATGGAAAAACATTTCATGTTCAAAAACACTCCTAGAACCTATTTTCCAGTGCATGCCTAAATACCATACCAAAAATTAATATTGATTTATAAGAATGATTCATTCCTCTTCAAGTATTTCCCCATTTAGGTACATGAGTCATATTAAAAAAATAGCAAAAAAATAATCAAATGACATAACTAGTGCACCACACAAGGTGATATAGCATCCAACTAAAACAGAAAATACCAATAACAACATAAAACCAAGAGTATATTCATTTTAACTAATGTATAGGTTAACTAATCCCATCCATTATATCATTACTAAGTCATATCATATTATATTATCATGCATACCATTCCAAAATTTTAATATAAATGTAAATAAAATAAAACTCCTATGATAAAACATTGTAACATGCATACTTGGGTGAAAAATGTCGGTACCCCATGCTTGCTCACAACATGACCTCAGGCACGCTCCCCCTTATTCATGTGGCTACTAACTAGAGAATAGGGTCTAATAATAATAATGAGGATACAATACCCTCTTTATAATAGTAACACATTATATGAATTTTTTTAACAATATCCAAATTATATAACCATAACTATAAAAAACTACAATCACAATATGAACAAAACCAGAAGTACAATATCCAAAAAATCAGATTTGTCATGAAAATTTGTTACAATTGTCCATATAAAAAATTAAATAAATAAATCAAGACACATTATACTCCAAATATGGTCTCAAACCACACCCAATTACATCATCCATTCTTTGTTCCAAATCAACTATCTAACACACGACCCTTTCCCTTGACCATTCATATAACCAAGAATATAATTTCAGTACCAATCAGGAAGCCTTAGTATGGAGTGATTAAAACTTAGTTGGTCCCCTCCAATTTCATCTATAACAATATCAAGTCAACAATAGTATATGTAGTTTTATGAGGATATAAGTACAATGAATAAGTAAAAAATTATCATATTATAAACTGTTGATTATTTAAGAACATAATCCTACGGGTTCCCGTGGCCACCGAAACTGCAATATCTTCTTCATTCCACTCAGGATTCCATACTATTTTCAAGGTATTTCATATATCATAATTCATTTATTATATTTCATTATACCAATTCATAAATCATAATTCAATTTTTACCCTTATTCATCTTAATTCATGTCTTAAGATACAATTATTACCATTCTTCATCTAAATTCATATATCAAAAATTCATTCTTGACATTATTCATATCAATTCACTTATAATAATTCTATTGTACCATTATCCAACTCAATTCATATCTCTGAAATCCATCATTAACAATATTCAACTCAACTATTATATAATAATTCTAGCATTACCATTTGTCATTTTCATTTTCACTATATAATATTGATGTAAAATACCATGCCCCAAATAAATATATCACATATATCACAATAACATCATCAAACTTGAATCACAATATCACATGTACCACATTAAATCAATTCTTAATTGACAAATTAATCAATCCATTATCAATTCTATTAATATATTAATCCATTATATAATTAGTCACATCCTTACCAACAATTTATTCAATAATAAATATATCATATCAATTATATTAATTTACAAAATTTTAATTTAATCACCTCAACCCTATTAAATAAATAAATAATTAATTAATTAATCATTTCTATTTTTTAAATTAACTCTTTATTAAATTAATCACCATGAACCTATTTATTAATTGAACAATGTATTAATTATCTTAATGAATTTCAAGTTCATAAGATTATCCTTTAATTTATTAATAATTTTTTTAATTTAAATAACTTAATTTAAATAAATAACAATTCATTAAAAAATTATTTCTTCCAACTAAATCACCCTAATATCCTCATAATTAATTCAACAATTAATTATTCCATTTCCATAATATTGTTATGTAATGTGCCAAACCCTTTCTCCCATTCCATTGTGAAAATTCAGCGATTTATGTGTTTTGAGAGGTCATAGTGACCCATTTAAAGAGATTTATAGTTTTTCAGTTTTTCATTGTGGTAGTTCATATTGGTGGGACACGTCAGTGACTAGTATAAGGGGGTCAAATCAGTGACTCTCCCTCAGTGGTCTATTTGGTGACTGACAGTTCGTGGGTCACGCAGGTGACTCTTCTCTGTGTTGATTTATGATATGTCCTATCTAATGAAAAGACACTTCCTTTCATGTCTATTTCACATTTTCTTGGTACAATGTTTCCCATAAGCATTATACTCTAAGTGATCGGTCATTTGTGGGGAGACCCCGTGGATAGCGTCTCCCAAAAGGATGCTCTAGCAATTTTCAGACCCTTTGTTTTGGTGCAATGAGTAGTGACTAATCCCCTCTTGTTCCAAGTAGGTATTCATCCATATCTCTTTTAATTCCGTATTGTGTGGGGTGGTTTTACTATTGCATATATTTTTTGTATTCGATTGGATCCATTTTTAATGAAGTAATAAATGAGGGGAGGAAGAAAATGAAAAAGGAGATAATTAGACCAGTTACTTTTGTAATAATTAATTAGTAGAAAAGACGATGACGATGATGATTGTTGTTTCCTCTATTATCCTTGATCCATGTGTTTTTTATGGTAGTATTTCATATGAAAATCATGGCCATATGTTGCATTTTTGGACACATGGGTGATTATTTATATGTTTTGTTGATCGCCTATAGAACTATTTTAATTTTAAAATTTATTATCCTCATAAGTACATTTCAATAAATGGACTCACAATGATTAAAATTATTTTTTGATAACCTATAAGTTATAAATGTTGAATGAATGAATGATTTTTGGTTAATTTTAAATAAACCTTGATCAGTTGGTGTGGCTATTTTCTATGTTTCGATCTATTCTGTTTAATGTCCCATGCAAGTTGTGTGGTTCTATGAATAGGAGAGTGGCCATGTGTATGGGGTGGTATAGGCGGTGTAATGTAATCTCGTGTTTAGATATGGGCATACTGTGTAATGGAAGGGATGATTTTGAGTGGTGGGGATGCAGGTTCTCGGTGTGCTTTGATTAGGGTATTGGGTATGATGGGTGTGGTGTTGTTATATAGCATGGTTGTCATGATTGTTGTGATGAGGTGTGTTTCGGGGTTTGGTTCTGTGTTGGGGGTTTCTTCTTGAGATAATTCATAGAGAGACATGAATTTATTGAATGAAAATGGAAGTGGTTGGAATGGTTTCATAGTGGGGAGGAAGTGGGATTTGGTGTCTCATATAGTAGTTTTCCTGCAATGTTTGTCTTGGTTATGAGGATGGATGTGTGTTTTGGTTGTTAGTTTTCTGGGTAGGTAATAAAAAACTGGTAAATGATCAATAATTTCAAAATAATGGGTTGTTAATAAGATTTATTTTTAAAACATCGGAAGGGAACATCATTTGTCTTGATAAGTGCATTTAGAGGATGCATGAAATGTAGTTTTGGGGGATAGTTGTTTGTTCTAGGAACCCTTTGGGTGGGATTAGTGATTGGTACATATATATATATATATATGTTTCTTTCCTTTTGATTTCTTTACACACCTAACTCTAGTTGAGTGTTATGTGCTGAACACCCCCATTATAAGTGGGTGTCATTCACATACATCTCAGTAGAAAGATGGATGACTATCCACCCACTCGTCCCCACCACCTCTTCCAGACGGTGATAGCCCAAGATTCTTCATCCAAGTTATGGTTTGTAAGGCCTAGTTTTGTGGGTGAGTTGTGCTTCCCAGGTGACCTTAGTATGAGATATGGTGTGATTTCCTTTTGTATTTGTGATGATATTTTTTGTGGTTCCCAGGTTTTTTTGGGATGTGGGGTGGTTTGTAGACCTGGTGTCTACTGGTGGGATGTGATGTGGTATGTGGCCCAGGTTTTTGAGGTCGGGTTTTAGGGTATTGATTTCTGAAGTGGTGGGAGCGCTAATATATCTGTCATTAGGTTTGGGGAGAAGCTAATATAAGGGAATTTGGTGTGGGGTACTCTATCATCAATGTGATTTCTATATTAAATTACATATCTCTCATTGTGTGGATAGTTTATCTTGGTGATATTTTGGGATGGGTAGTAATCCATGATAGGTTCTTATGGGATATAATGTTTTCTCACAAGAGAAATGGTATATCTCCCACAATTGGGCATTGGAGACCTTGTATTTTTTTATTGAGTGTACTTGTTTCCTCACCCTATGTTAATAAATCTATTTTTAGGCTTCCAAGGGGATTTCATGGACCTTGTTGAGTAGTACTTGCTCAGATGTTGGGGATGGTTTCACTATCACTTCTTATATTTTCTTTTGGTTTTTTCATTGGAGACTCTTTCTTTTGTATCAGTAACTTTTTATATCATGCATGTGGGATGGTTTTGGTTTTCATTATTATATATATATATATATATATATATATGTCCGTGTTTTGGAGTTTTTTGGATGATATATATTATATCATGATCTTGATTACTACAAAATGGCAATGCCACCAATTTTGTGAGATCTAAAAACACACGGTCTTGGTCTCCACCCAATGTAGTATTAGAGGAAACACTAGGGAGTAATTATCTATCATTTTTCATATCCTATTTAGGATAGGAATCATTTGAGTTAGGGGTGATGGAATAATGATATCACAGGCTTACCGTTGAGTTATAACATTGACTTTGATGTTAGTAAAAACGAGGGTGGTATTAGTTGTAAGGAAACAATATTAAGTGATCTTAGTGTGTGACATAGGCCATGTATGACTGGTTAGGGCACTAGATATTAGGGCCCCTCGTGATCCAATGCAAGTATTTTGAGGTTACTGAATGACCAAGTGAGGCTATACTATATTCATGTTAGAGAACCTGTAAAATGTACTTCCATGATAATGATTTGTTTATTTTTATTTTTCAATTTTTTGAAACATGAAGAATAAAAAAGTAAAATAAATATTAAATGAAATCCCATACTACTTGGGCTTTGTAATTCCTTTTTTATATTTGTACTATGTCACTTGTTCATCATGCATTAGTATCAAATGAATTGCAGGCATAGCAGGCTGATCTGGCTGATTGGTTGCGGGTTGATCTGGAGGAAGAGGAAAAATAGTGGAAGTGAATGATTCATTATCTCCAGCAGAAGAACGTTGGAGATTATGAGGGAATTTTCATGGAAATGGAAAAGGATATATTGCTCACGGAAATTTAGATCACTTTCAACGTGATATGGGATTTTAGATAGTACTATATTCCATTAGCAGTTAGACGGATGAGTGGAGTTGAACATTCGAAGTGGACACAATACTAGGGCAAGTGAAAGGAAACTTATGTTCTATGGGTCGATTTTGAAAAATATTTATAGGAATAATTTCATTCATTTAGCATGAAGGCTGAGATGAGATAAAAGACAAAATCCTTGTATTAGGGGTGTATGTCGGTACGTGAGTTGGGGAAAAAGTTCAAGGATCTCATTTTCATTGATACAGATCACATTCTTCATGAGGAGTCTCAGGAAATAGGCTGATAGAAAGAGTGATTTAATTCTCAATAGGATTCAGTTACTCCCTTAATCATGATTACATACCATCTAGTCCAAAATAATGAGGACGTAGTTTTGAAATGAACTCACAAGGAGAACTACCATTATATAGGAGATATTAGGTTTTTTTAATGGACAAGGCTACCAGATGCATTTCTCTTGAACCATGACCATTTAGGTTTTATCCATCTAGGAGTCGACATTAGATTTTTTACATTTCAAATATCTTTTTCTGGTGTATATTTTATAGGCCTAGGGCTAGTGTGTCTTATCTATGGAGTTTTTTAATTCTTTCATATTTAGTGTCAGAGGGTTGTTAGATCTTGGTATGTTATAGGTGGGTAGGTTTATCACTTGACTCATTATCATTAATCATCCAGTGAAATTTAAATGTAGGGAACACATGCTCATGATCCATCAGGGGGAGATGGAGTATGTGGTGGCTGGCCTCATTGTGTTCCAAATGGAAATCAACCCATGCGTCGTTGAGGAGGTGGTCTGCAATATAGGGGAATAAGATCTATGCTTGGATAGTTACACACTATAGAGGTAGTAGTTCCTGTAGGGCCAAATATCATTTTAGATACGATTAGCATATTCAATACTCTTTATTGTGCGTTTTTTAATTCGGGAGCCTCCCACTTCTTCATTTCACTTTGTCTAGCCTAGTCCATAAGACTATGGAAATAGTTTCCTTCCATGCCCTTTGTGTTTTTCATCCCATCCAAAGGATAGAATAGCATGATTGATGTGTCCTTGGGATGTGGACTGATGATGGGGCCACATCAGTCCCATGGGGATCTTTTCCTATTATAGATGAAAATGTATGATGTAAAGTTTAGCATCAATTATTTATATTCTGTGCATTATATTATTGACTACTTCTGAACGGGAAATTTTTTTTTCATACATGGATAGACACAATGTGAATTTTATGAGAATGGAGTTGTTAGATGGGAAGTCGGCATCAGGAGCCCCTTATTTTCTTGGATGGATGAGCTATCAGTGGAATCTTTGATTTTGGGCCTTATGGAGGCTCCCATAGTGGTTGGGGTCTTTTTGTATGTATTTTCCAAGGATTTTGTGAATCTAATTTCTCAACGTGATGACGATTTTGGAATACTCTTGCAACCAGATGCCTCTATGATTTTGGTGACGCCTTATTGGATGTCACCATATGAGTTCTAGAGGCTATGGACTCTGGTTGAAGTCTTGATGAAGAAGGGATTTTTATATACTAGTATGTCACTATGGGGTTCCCTAGTCATGTTTCTGAAAAAAGGGGAATGGAGGTCTAAGGCTATTAATTAACTACTAGGGGATGAATCAGCTGGAAATTAGTTACTTTTACCCTCTCCCAAGGATATACGTTTATATTGACAAGCTGAGGGGAGAATGTTGGTTTTCTATGATTGATCTATGGTCAGGGTATCAAAAGGTGAGGGATAAGGATGGTGACATCCCAAAAACTATATTTAGGTGTTGGTATATGAACTTAATGTTATATTTTATGTCGTTCGATGTTATTAATTTACTAGATGTGTTCCTGGGGATTATGAAATCCATCATTCATGTGTTCCATGATTGGTACATCTTCGTATTCATAAATGACATTATTTAAGTCAAAGGAACACCATACCAAGAATATAATGACCCTTTGGATGTTCTTCGACACCACAACATCTATGGGATGTTTTCCCTATGAATGTTCTGGATGAAAGAGGTGAACATCCTTGGACATGTTGTGTCTTGGAAGGTCATAGTAGAAGACCATTAAAAGGTCAAGGAAATTGTTTCATGGGAATCTCATAATAACATCGACGAGGTTCATAGTTTCCTTGTCCTACCATGGTATTATCATAGTTTTAACCTGATTTTTCTAGTGTTACAACCATGTAGATGGATCTAACCGGAAAGGGACAATCCTTCATGTGTAGTGAGAAATGTCAAGCATCTATTAGTTATATGAAAGGGAAACTGGTCAGTGCTAGAGTGCTCCAGTTTTCATAAGAAGGGGTGATATTCATGGTCCGAAATCCACTCCACTATCTGGTAACAACCCCAATCATGTACTATACAATACCCCCATACCACCCACCTTACCATCCTATCTATATTTCATACATAACCTATTTTCAATCAACATTATATAAAACACTTTGTACTCAACAGGTGGTCCGAGGAACTGATTGTACAAGTGTCCCATCCTATCGCCCTGATAACTAAAAACTCGATCACCACTCAATTAGACTGATTCACTATTCTGACTACACTTTCAGTAAAAATGCTATTGTATATTCTCTAAATTATTATTCCTTCTATCAAAATTCATTCCATTGGGTCAGCCAATAGGTTCTACCCAACCACCACTTCATGGTTACTTAAAATTACATATTAAATAAGGGTTGGATCCTGTCATCATTGAACCTATTTTAAAAAAATATATTAACCATTGATGTAATCTCATTTCTAAGTACATCCTAGAAATTTAACTGCATAACTGCATCACCCCCCACATTTAAGTAACACAACATTGCATGCTGGTGAAATACATAACATAATATATCATTTACATTGACCCCTAAATTGGCCTCCTAAAAAATATATCCTTATATGGTTTCAAGGAATCCAAATAGAAGTGATCTAGAATGATTTCAAAAATTTTATTTATATAATTTCATTATCATTATAGGTTTTAAATTTCTCATCCAATATGTTCTTCAACTGATCTCGAAGCATATAAGTCGCTATCTTGACCCCCTTCTCTATGAAAGTCTCTAGGATATCAAGGATCATCAGGATAGAATCTATCAAGAACTAGGCTCTATCTGGGCCACCATGTCTAAAATATTTGAATGGTGTTTATATTTTAACTCACTAGTAATATCAATTGTAATAATCAAAAATCATCCTAGTTATTATTACATAATAATCATAAAAATAGAAAATTTATCATAGAACTTATCATCACCCCTGTTAAACCGAATAATTATGTTCGCTTACCTATGGGGGAGTTCTCTTGGATACATTATATTATATTCTATTAGGAGATAGACACCATGGTGGATTTATACAACAATTCCGAACACACATCTTAGAACACATAGCACAATAAATCATAAATTTTACCAAATATCTCTCCACTAGAAATAAATAATCAATTTTTCCTGAATTATAAAATCAAAACATCACACATCTTGAAAAATACCATTGACTATCCCCACTATGGGTCATGGAAAACATGTGGTAAACCAACATACCTACTCAAAATTCCCCTATTTGAAATATTTTTTATACATTTCCCATACTAACAATGTGAATGATTCCATATAAAAAAATTTCCATTTTAAAATATATTACCACAAACATATTATCTTATTTAATACTCTTTAGTATTCATAATTTTAAAATCCATTCATTACCACCCTAACCATTTAATAAATTATAATCATCATACATAGACCATTTTTTTTCAAAATTTCATTATAATAAAATGCATCATACACTTTTTGTACCACAAACCAATATCACGCCTGCAAATCAATTTTCATGCCACCTAAATCCTTAGGATCCAATAAAGATGCACTGGTGAAAAACATCATACCAATCTTTCCATGAAAAAAATTTCATAAAATAGTCACAAAAAAAAGTTCTCCACCCAATGGTGAAATATCATTGAATTGTAAAAACACAACTCATGAACAACAGTTCACAAACTTATTACATTGTTTTACCTTATACATTTGTTAGCTAATACAATACATGATCTCATTTAAAATACATGAAACTCTATAATCACCATTATACCAAACCCCAATTTCATGCTCATCACAATGAACCTTATTTGATACGACTATATAATGTCTGAACCTGAGATCCACTAAACAGATTCCCTGATATGGGACATCACATGACCTAATGAAAACCTCCTAGTATTCTATAGGATTCCGACTAGTATTGAAGATCAAATTGATCATTCCTATAGACTATACCCTCTTTTATTGAAAACATCATATATAATAGAATATGAAGTAATTGAAAATAAAAACTAAAAAAATATTCTTTAGTTACCATTTTCCAAATACGGTACAAACAACAACCAATGTATAAATATGTCATGTCATCCAATAGTGCCAAGGTGAAGAAAAAACCAAAACTATTAGAAAATAACTGATTCCTCAAATGGTTTCTCACTCAATGTATACATCCATTATCATGCTCATCCCATTACAAATAAAACCATATAACACAAGGAATGTTTTCTTTTTCATAGACTGGAATAAGGAAATATGCTCGGGTAAACAATGTATGCCTTGAAAGGGAGTGACTAAAACACGTAGGCCAGCACCAATGGTGTCTACAAAACATGTAGTCTAACATGATAGTGCATTAATGAATGAAATAATTTACCAAGTAAACAATATACATCTTAGGTTACATTGAATAACAGTATTTACATTAACTAATTCCGTCATTATTTCTATTTCATCATTCAAACTATATTCATTAATAGATTAATTTTTATCACATGATCCATGGGTTAGTTAATTAAATTACATTCTTAGAAGCATGTGATAGTCAATTACCATTAATAAGAACATAAATAATGTTCCATATATCAATTCAGATAAACATTTCATAAATAATCAAGAACACACATAACTTTGAGTCACAACCATGGGAGTCACATCCATTGCAACGGTTTGGGTCATAGAGAATTCATCTGAATACTTAAACCATGCATTCACGAGTGTGGCTTAGAGCCTTAGTCCTACCAAACCCATAGGAGGAGCCTCATTCCTTTATCACACACCACTATTCCATGTGAACTTGCTTTTATATCTATATATCACCGAAACGATATCAAAAAACATACAAAACCATTACACATAACATTTACAATTATTATTTCATGAATCATATAAATCGTCCTCATTCATTTAACAATAATCAGATTAAAAATTTACATAAAAAATCCCAAATTAATCATTTTCCATTTTTACCACTTAACCCATCTATAATTGTCAACAATTTTAATACTTTAACCCATTTATCATATTCATCAATTTACATGAATTTAACCATTTTAAAAATTAGTTAATCCATATGGATTAATCTATTTATGAATTTCAATTACAGATTCACAATCCAATTGATAGGGTATCTCTTACAATATAAATCACTTTTATTCCCAACATTTTGATTTTCCTTTTTTGAGAAATTTATAGCACCCCATTGGTGACACTAAACTTGTCAAATATTCCCAAATGTATCCCATGAGGATCATGAAGAGTTTAATATATCATTTGAAAATTCAATTTAAAAAATAATATCCAATGACAAAAATTCATGAAAAGAGTGAAGAAATTTCAAAACCCCACATGATCAAATCTACAAAATAACTAAAAGATATAACTTATAGACGACCCACCTAGAATCTAATGACGAATGAACCCTTAAACATAGCCATAAATTTGAATTGAAGAATCCCTCGAAGCCCCCACCATCTGAGCCACCGTAAAAAGATTGTTATATGGATTGGTAAGTAGAATAAAAAATCTACGTGCCATAATATTATAATGGGATTAGTGGAGATTTATAGTTACCCAGAGCTTCGATATGCAACAAATGACACTGCAAATGACCCATATTCGAAGTATATCAATACATGGGGATATTGAGTTAGATTATATCATAAATATGTTGAGGGTAAAATGAAATTTGTATAAATTTGGTTAATGCAATTTAAATCAAGAGGTGTAAATTTGGTAAATGCTCACATTTTATTGTTTCACAGGGTTTGGTTGCATGGTTTTCCAAACCACGTGCCTACATCAATCTAATAGGGGTCAAGTCAAACAGAAAAATTGAGACTATTGTATGGTTTGAAAACCCATTTTCCATCCATGAGGAATTAGTCTATATAACGACTAATGGGTTGTCATTCCTTATAGAACTGTTTCCTCAAACTGTGGGAAAACTATGAAACATGCACATGATGGCCTGATGTCCCTTACATTCTTGTGTCGCACCGCCAGAAAACCCATCATTTCCTTCTAACAATGTAAACTATCTATTAACCAATTTTATGTATTTTAAATAAAAAATTATGCAATTGAATACCTATTTGATTTCTAGTATCTTAAAATTTTTTCACCTTATATAATCAAGATACTATAAAATGAGTTTTTAATAAAAATAATCTTTATCCCCTCTTAAGTAAGAATATATTTTCTGAAATATAAAAGTATTCTAAAAAATATATATTGAATTTTTATAATTATCATATTATTTTTAAAATTTATTTTTATTCATTTTTAAATTTCAAAAAAAATGCATCATGACTAATAATCGTATCATTGTTGGAACGACTTACATTATGATTTTGTTAAAATTGTTTAAATTGAATGTGTTATTTTATGTTATAATATGTAAAAATAATTTCACACCATCATGAACACTCAATGATTTGATGATTATTTTAAAATACTAAATCACAAATTTAAAATAAAAAAATTTCCACACAATTATTGGAATTATTATATTATAAGGATTTAATTTCAAAATGGAAAGGTTATTTTCCTTATCAAATGTTCGAACTGATCAATAAAATTCATTTTCCATATAATATGAAATCCATTGATTTTAAATAACCCTTAATATAGTTATTATTTAATTATATCATACTTATTCTATATTTGTATAAATTTTATTTATAGTGGAAATACATTTCTTAAAATAATTCAATTATCATGAGTTACTTTAAGATGAAATGTTTAGGAAAACAATATTTTCATCGAACTGATATGATAATAAATTTTTGATCTTGTGGAAAACATATTTATAAATTTTATTACATGATTTGTGGGACCTATATCTTTCTATATTTCCTTGGATAATGAAGGAAAACTCATTAGGTAAATATGTTATGTATCGAAGTGATTTCATAGTTAAAATTTTAGTAGTGGACTTGGTTTTCTTGTCAATAAATTTATAGGCGGTCTTTGTTTTCATGTCTATATTTTTTTTGGACCGAGAATGAATTTACATTTTTTCATGAGTAATCCCATTTTCATTCCCATATTATTTAGCAATGGCCAAAATTCACATCCTTAATATAATGAAATTGAATGTTTTTATTTTCACTTGTCCAGTGTGTTATATGATTATGTGTATGTAATAACGATCTTTTGTAAGCCAATGTTTTTATCTTATAGTAAATGTTCATTAAATATTTATTATTAATATATTTTAAAATACTATTATTTATTACATGATTCATTATTAGGATCTATGATATTTATGGGGTGTATTTTAATTGTTAACATCATATTCCCACACCCATATGATCATGTTTTTCTTATATGGTCATTGATATCTCCATTGAAAACCATTAATGAGAATAAAATATCTCCATTTATTATGATTAATTTCCCTAGTTTATGTGGAAGGTATTTATAAATTATATCTCTAAGAATCATTCTTATTACGAGGTACTTTTAGGGAGACAATATAAATATTTTATGAACCCATTATTTTTTGGTCTGTGTTTTCAAAGGAACATGACCTACATAAATTTGGAATCAAAGGTTATGTTATGTAATTAATATTCATCTATTAATTAATTATATATATTTATGAAATGTATTGGTCACTAAATTATATATTAATTTTATGAAATATGTTTTTGTATTTTTTAGGTCAAATTCATTGAAGTCCATCACAGAGACATACATGTCATCCACTCTAAGATGAAAATCCATGTGGGATAACTAAAAGGGAACTAATTATATATTAGAAGATATAAACTTATAGAGTGTCATTATTATATCCAAGATGAAATGTTAGAAATAGATAATATAGCCATAATAACTAATAATTGGAAATAATAAGTTTAAATAGAGGAAACACATATAGTGGTGGATAGAAAGGATAAATGAGAAGGGTCAACTAATAGACATACCATGGGAATTAAATCACCTCCAAATGATCTAACATAGTAGAGAAACAATGAATATTTTATAAGAATGAAGAGTGAGGAGATGCAAGATTATCATGGATTAATAGTATAAATGATAAAAATATAAATCATGTGACGATTGAGGGGTTAAAAGAGGGGGAAAATATTATTCACCTAATAGAAACTTATCCATTAACCACTAGTTGTATTTCAGGTCTCACTAGATATATAATGAGAATCCAATCTCACTACCATATGATAAGAAGTCCTATATGTACATGGTGGCCATATAATATTTATCTTGTGACACATCAGCCTTACACCTGCATTCGTTGACCTCTCCAGGATCCTCTCAAACACAAACACCATTATTGATTTTAAAAAATATAATGTAATGGTATTTTATAAAAAAAAGTTGGGTTTCACATCTCAATAAATAGCTGGGTTTTTAAACACTAAATCACAGATAATAATGCATTTAAATAAAAAAATAAAACACTAATAAATTAATGAGAAAAATAATATCTCTAGAAACTTGTACATTCCTTATACAATGGTTAACTATGATGAAGAAAGAGGTCCATACAATGTCATAGTAAAATAATACCTCAAACTAATGTCCTATACTGTCAAAACATATAGTGAAAACATTAGTGTCACTTCAATATATTAGTCAAAATTTCTCATATTTTCTAAGAATCAGACTATTAATTATGGATTATAAGTGATACTATGGAGACTACACCCTATGATAAAAATAACCCCATATAAAATCATAATAAAAAAATATTATATATTACCCTTAATATAATAATATATGGATATTATAAGTACATTCCTAAAATAACAAAATAACAATTGAAATTCAATATGAAAATGATATATTGTCATTTAATTTGATTCATAAATAATTTAATATCAATGATCATGGGTTGATAAAATAAAAAAATCATAAAAAATTTAATATACAAGAGAAAAACATAGAACTTGTTTGGATTCACCACCTTGTCCAGCTTATCAGTGCCAACCAAGGAGCTCTATCCCAATTGTTTATAATAGACATCGTTTAATATTATGCATTATAAACCATGAAATCATCATGCATGCCCGGATGGCCATGAAGGATGTGAGTACAGCTCAATTGGCCACAACCAATAGTGTTTCTAAATAAATCTATAATATACTACATTATAAAATAATTAATATTCAAAAAATTATAATTTAAAAATAAAAATAAAAAAATCATCCCATCAGATGATAAATGAACCTCCCCAGTAGTAATCCCACTTACCATGTCCAGTTCCACAAAAAGTCAAAAATATCAATACAATATAATACGGATAATAGGGGACCACATTCAGATATCCTTACCGATCATTTCCACAAGGGAATCATGACTATTACTCAATTTTATATTCGGAAACATCAAAATGCATCCAATGTCATCATATTTCCCATCCCATAGGTATCTGAACCCTATCTTTTAATATCATAAATGCAATCCCAAAAAACACCCAACATGTAAAATGTTCCCATCCCTACTTCACTTTGATCCCTAAAGATTCACAATCTTATTTTTTTTTTGTAAAAACATATCGGAATAATATCTGATAAACATATTTATCTAATCGATGTGCACTTCAAAAAAATGATATTACAATATGTAGGAAAATAGGAATGGAAAATATTTTTTTAAATGATATCAACATTTGGGAATTTTGAAACTTGATCATGTCAAAATAATGAGAAATAGTAAAGGAATACCATGTCTATAAGGATACCATTGTTTAGGTATAATGCTCATAACATCAATTCAATGTCAATAAAATCAGATATATATTTGGAAAATAATAATAATATAATGTATGATTATTAAACATAAATAAATATCATCAAAATTTTTATTAGGATAGTACCATTTTAAACACTATCTAAATTATAAAAAAATATTACACATAGATTCCCAATCTGAACACCCTATATCCCAGGCACCAAGTCTGAGAATCACTGATCTCAAGGTAGGTAACACAAACCTCTCAGTCATATAAAATGATGTAAATATTTTATTAGGAAATTCGGTACCCAATCACTGGATAACATTTTGGATACCTATAATTAATATAATTATATAAATGGTGGATATTTAGTACCAAAAATATAAGAAAATCATATTCTAAATATAGTATCATCCCATTAGGTTAATAATGTATGTTTTATCACAATTTATCTCAATTTCCTATATATAAACTAATGATACATCAACATTAAACACACATAAGACCATAGAAATCATTAGACATCCTTTATCTACTCAAAATGTGGATGACATAAAAATTATATAATGATTCACATTCAATCACCTTCATTATGTGACTATATGTCATGTGTCTCAAAAAACATTCATAAACCAAAAATAATGATTATGATAAAACAATAATCTAATAGGATCCCTATTAATGATAATTTTAATAATTTGGATATGGTCATGTGTCCTATGAGTATTAAATTCAAGAAAAATTTAATATTATTATATAATTATAACATTTGATGAAATATAGAAATTTTATTAAAAATTAATACATGGGAGACTGGGTAATTATTTCACTTCATCAGGTACCAACTACACTATTGTGTACCCAACCTAGGCATATTGGAAATTTGAGGAGCCCACCAGGGGTCTTTTATCACTGTATGTTTTGAGGGGTTGCACAGTCCCTTAATATGGATACCTACTGTAGTCTTTCAATATTGGATGACATCCTACACCATCTATATCTTATGATGAACTAAACCCCAAACCATTTTATATAATCTGACAAATGAGGCCATTATAACATATATTATTCAAAAAATATTTAATTTAATCCCTACAATTTAATACACATGGTATCATTGAATACACCAATGGAATATTTTTTCAATGTATATCCCTACAATTAACTCATACATTACTGAAATTTCACAACTATAATGCATATAATCTTATTATTTATGTCCCATAACATTAATAAACATAATCAAAACTAGTAAAAAATATATATAGTTGGAATTCTTATGAACAATATAAATAAATAAGGTATTTACTTCCCTACATCAAACCCTTGAATGATTATTGAGGCCTCTTCATAGCCTTTCATCATTCCTATGTACCCATCTGGTAATGGAAATATATACATATTTATCCATCATGAATCATCCAAATAAAATTATTGACAAATACATTCTTCTCTTATGGTAACATATATATAAAAGAATAAATCTATTAGAAAAATTAATCCAGTATAGGGAATGTCCTACCCAAAACCAAGATCTCAATTATATCTCATCACACCATAATAATAATGAATCAAATCAAAATCAATATTAAGCACCTAACTAATATAACTAAACAAATGATATTTAAAACCCAAATTAATGTACTATGTTATACTAAAAATATCTAGATAAAAATATCATTCAACGTACTCACATAGTCTTTGATCTATGTATTTATATATGTATAGTAATTCCTAATCCCACAGTCATAGAGTTTTCACCTCTATCACCTAATCATTACATTATCAACATATTATAGGTTGTCTATGACAATTGATTTGTACCACTATCGATTTAAAAGGATAATGAATCCATATATCAAAAGTGACACCCTGATATTGTAACATGTCCAAATGACATACCCATAAATCATCATGTATAATAACATAAAAATTAAAAAATAATGCAATATTAATACCATGGAATTATCCTGGTATGATGACACCCCTAATATATCTCATCCCTAAAATACGCCACTCTAATATTTTCAATTTCATAACGAACTCGACCACTAGAAGGTAACCTAACTAAAATATGATTAATCCTAAATGAATATACCCTTGAATTACCATTATTTTATCGCACATAAGAAACCTCCAAAATAATCTCATTATCCAATAACATCAATAGATATATAGATCAATATTGGACACCATTTAGTGGATTCTAAAATATTATTTTCATAAGATTCCATATATTCATAATTATTTAAGGTGATGATGATATCTAAAAGAAATACATCAAGAACTAAATATAAGCCTAAAAGACATACCATATCTCCACACATATATTAAAATATATCTATGTTCTATGTCATGTCATTTTCATCAACATTTTCCCACTATTATATCACACACCTAATGAAATTGAACATAATGCATAAAAAATGAGGGCATATGAACCCCATAATAGACCGACCCATTATATAATAAACCATACAGATTATCAAATCAGGATAACCTCGTCAGTGAATGCACAAAATTTTAAACCTACATATGATCATGTATATCATACAAGGTGACAAAAAATTATTTTATAAAATTTTTATAATTAATTTTAATTTTAATTTAGAGTTATTCCAACATCACCAATGATGAGAGATTCTAACTAGCTTGTGTAACCTCATTGAATTCATGATATTTATAATGGGTTTATTAATAACTCACACATATACATACTATTATAAAAATAATATTATTATTATTGTAAATAAACATCCAATTTCACTGATTTTATTAAAATGTAACCAATAAACCACCAATACACATACATCCAGTGAAATGGAATGAAAAAATATGTAATATTTATTACATGAAAAACATTATCATATTTAAATCACATCCCTATCATTCATACATGATTCTACCATTATATTATTTAATCATTCCCAACAACAGAAATTGAGAGACACAAAAAATAGAGTAAATGATGAAATTAACATTTTATATGAAGAAGATAGAAATCATTAGTTTCCCATATAAATAATATAAATCGTTCCAATTAATGTGGAAAATTTAAAGAGATTAATGAGATGTAGTTATTTACCTTCAATATCCACTGACATCAATAAATATGAAAACAGAAATGAATAAATTATTATTCTCATCAATAAATATACATGTCCCCGGAAAAATTTATTTGGGATTTTAAAGTTCTTCGAAATCTGTCATCTTGTTATTAGTTGAAATGAAGGGCCTCACATATCCATTGTACACCTCATCATATAAAATTTTGACCTCAACTTGGTATTAAATGATAGAAAAAACAATTTAATTAGACCTCCATGCCACAATTGGTACATTGTGTAACCCCAAAAGGCACTCATTCATAACAGGTTCCATTATAATCAATAATAAAATTTATTTAATGAATATACACTATAAATATCCCCCAAAAATTTTAAATTTTTAATGATATAGCACATTATTTTATACACAAGTTGGAAAAATATATTATAAATCAAAAACCAATTAAATTTTATTCAACTACAGCCAAAGTATACTTCTGTTAATCAATATTATAATGGTGTACTTCATTACCCAAACATAATTTTTTCATAAAAAAAATAATAGAAAATAAAAAATTATAAAAAAATTGTCCTAAAAAATAATGAAAAATATATTTAAAAATACTTATTTTATCCATAAATATGTGTTTATTTTCTTCAATACTATTTAAAAAATCATTAAATATTAATATTATAATATAAATTACATAATAGTAGGATCTATACTAATCCAAAAATCTAATATTGGAATATTTAAGGAATCATATTCTATTAAAACGTGTATATTGGGTTTTCTAGGTGATGATATCAATACATTTTTGAAAGAAATATTGTTTCTAAATGTAGTTTTATAATAAAAAATTTAAATTGTGATTTTAAAAATTGTATTAATAAATACAATAAAATATAAGTTTGGTGCATTGATTATATAATAGGGAAAATAAATCCCTGGATTGTTATGAAAAAATAAATAATTTTTTTAACCTACATGATAATAATTTGAGTCATACACTTCTCGTTATTTCAAAAACAAGGAATATTCCCCAATCATTTCAATTAGAATTTTTTTATTAAAAATAAAATGATATCTCGTGAATTATTCCGTTATAAATGGAAAAATTAATTGAATATAGTTTTTATGAGGTTTTTAATGAAATAAAATAAGTACATATATGATTTTACATGGTTCAAAAAAATAGTCAAAATTAGGGAGAGTGTATGGGAATGTTCTCATGCACCTAAATCACAAATGGTCAATTTTAATTATATCTATGATTTTTATTTTCTATAAAGACCATATTGGTCCAACACTACAAATAATATAAACTCCACTGCCCTATTGAATCATGGGAATTCATTTCTCTCCCAGGTACTCAAATTTTCCACCTCCATTATTGGAATATAATGGGACTGCCAATATGGTGTATCAAAAATAACATTCTTCTTAAAAGTGAAGTGATTTGCCTATTGGAAAAAGTTATTAAACCAATTAAATCCTCTAATTGTGGGCATAAATAATTTTATTTTAATACTATAATGATTTTTATATTCATTTTCTATGTCCTCTATTATTCTTTAGATTCAATTCATGGCTTATTGATGAATGAAATACTCTATTAATATTCATGGTATTTAAGAAATTTCATTAAGATAAACTCTATGGTGAAACTATACAACTAATTCCAATATCTATCCAGAATTTAATTCATTTAGATCATTAAAATAGAATCACATTCTTGAATTTATAATGATAAACAGTATTCGCCTTTTATTGTTAAGATGGAATCCACATTTTTATTACGCCTTCGATTCCATATATTTTATTTTACATTTAGAATAAAATATGATGTTTTCATAATAGAATTTTTTTCCCAAAATATAAATCATGATGTAATCATCTCATTAAATTCCATGAAATATTTTAGAAAATTAAAAATTAATTTCATTTATAATATATTTTTGAACTTTTTATTACAAATGTGAACCACTGGATTCTTTTAAAACCTCCACATGGAAAAATCCACTATTTTATAGTGGTTTTGATTGTAATATAAATCCAAAAAGTCACTGTAAATCATGTCTAAATATAAAATAAAATTTCATCCATCATTCTTACTTAATATTTTCATCAGTTTCACAATGAACATAAATAAAATATTAATCCTATTAATGAAAAATAAAAAACAAATACATTTTAAATTAGTAGAAACAAAAATTTAAATTCAAAAAATTATTAAACCATAATATTATTCATAGTTACACTTATATAGGTTTAAAAAAAAGAATTTATATCCATCCCGATAATGATTCATAATAATGATTATGTAGGTTTGGGTTATCCTTAGAAACTGTGCATTCAAACTTACCATGAATTTTTACTCTTAAATAAATATAGATTTATATTTATACAGCCTTGAATTATGTATAAAAAGGTTAGATTCATCCATATATAACTATATATGATGTGTATACACACATGGTATCATTAATAACATTTTTGTTAAATTATCCTTATGGTGATGATAATCCATACACATATCTTGATCATTATAGATTGTAAACAAGGTCAAATTTCAAAACTAGTAGTCTAAATGAAAATAAAAATTAACAACATAGAACACCTTAAAACCACTATAATTTTTAAAATAAATTAAAAAATAACTAATAAATTTGTCATTGAGTATTCATTCAACGCCATTATATGAAAACAACCTAAAACAAAAACTTAGGTATGTTTTACAATAATACAACCCCTTAGAATTGTTGAAAACAAGAAAATATATTTAGTTCATGAACCAATTTGAAAAAATAAAATAAGATAGATATAATTAAATTAAATGTTTCAATATCATTAACATAAGGATTCCATTATGGATTATTTCCACAAAATCAATATTACCACTTCATCCATGATAGATATGACAATTAATAGTAAAATTAAAATATACTCATGAAATCACTCCATTTAAACTCAATTCTCCCCACATTGTTTCCAACATACTAGTGTTCCTAACATGTTATTAATGAATTCCACCTTTCCAAAACCACATTTATTCCCATAACTCATAATCACTATATTAACAATTTAAAATGAAACTAAATAAATACTTAGTGAAACCTCCATGAGCTATAGTTAAATCCCAATATTTTATTATTCTTGATTTTTCACTACATTAAATATGTATAAATTCATCTATGGAGTGGTGATACATTCTCCATCTCATTTAGTAAAATCTACTTAGTTGGGAATAATGATAAATGACAATTAATGATAAAAACATCTATGCGAAACGAATTGGTTATAATATCAACCACATGATTTTTAGAAGATACATATTCTAACATCAAAACATCTAATCCAAATTCATTTCTAGAATAAATAATCTAATTTAAAATTTTCTGGACATTGAATTATGTAACTGTTTTATTATGTTTAATAGTAATCAAGTTCTCACACCTGAAATGAATATGATATTCCACTTCCCATAAAATATTCTGTTTTTATATAATCTTTATAAAGATGTAATATGATTGAGTGGGTAAAACATATTATTATTTATTTATGTTAATATTGATGAAATGTTATAATTATAAAAAATGAGTTATATGATCATACAATATAGAATACACAACATGAGGTTCTATTTTTTTCCACCCCAAGCATGAACAATATAAATATGTATGGACTGAGAGTATCTATTATGGAGTTATATAATAAAAGTGATTAAATTCTATTTTTTTCATATACTGGTTTTCATATGCTAACATGAATATGTATTTATATGATATGTATTTGATATAAAATTTATAAACATAAGGAAAATGTATAATTAGATTGATTTCATGTATAGAAAACAATAAATGATATATCAAAAATATTTTACAATGGTCTATTTTTTATTAACATATTTTTATAATTTCAACAAAGTAGTGGATAGTGATTTAATTGGATTATATCCATCCTTTTAAAACCTTTCAATCAATATTTTTAATTTCTCGTTTGATAAAAAAATGTATAAAGCATAATTTGTGTTTATAAAAATCTAATAAAAAATATTATTAAATACTGAAATACATTTGAAAATAAAAAAGTATAATGAAAATTAAATTTATTATGAGTCATAAAATTAATTTAAAATGATATTATACATATATTTAGGCACCATCATATTATAATCTTTCTCATTCATGAATAAAATAGTTTTTATAATCCCTGAATATTTAAAAATTGTGCCTCCTTATATACAAATACAACATTTTCTAACAAGCCCATGGTTCTTGTTTAACATCATAAATGTTATTCATTAACTAAATTAACTTATTTTCATCCATATCAACAAAAAAATAAGGTATATCTATGTAAACATCATCTTTAATGAATTTATTAATGAATGATGACTTGATATCCTTTTGATACCTAATAAATTCTTATTACACAACCATTATAAAAAATTGACTTATTGCATCACACACATTCATTGGATTAAATGTTATATCCATATTAATAAATCATATTTATGAATATACCATAGAAACTAGATGTGATTTTTTCAATATTACCCAACTGTCTTCATTTAATTTATATAAAAAAATATTTACATCCAATATTCTTTTTATCATTCAACATTCCTAAAACATCCCACAACCAATTATTTTCAATTTAATGAAGTTTTTCATCCATATAAAGTCCCCAATTACTATCCATAATATAATATTAAATGATTTTAGCATCATCATTTGATATATTAGATATATTTTTCTTCTCCTATAGTATTATATTTCATGTTGGCATTATATTGTCTCAGACAATTATATTGTCCCTGAATTCATATCTACGAGTTGTATATATATTTTTAATTTATAAAAATAGTATTTATTAATAGAAATATAAATTTTTATTATATAACCCAATTATATCCCACTGATAATTCCATGTAGTAAATACTTTCATAATCAATTTCATCAAATTTTTACGATATACACTACTCCCCTGATAGGAAATTATTCTAATGTTCTAGAAAAATTAAATATTAGTCTTCATAATTTTCTTAAATATTTATTTTATAATTTATGTGCAATTATTTTATATGAATGTATATTTAAAATATATCTCAAAACATTATCATAAAATATTTGTTGCTTTTCATTGATGAAAATGGAAAATTTATTAGAAAAAAATTAAAACTACTTGACTATTGAAAATTTCCCATACCAAATTAAATTGGGTATCTTCTATTGATTCATTAATAATAATGATTTATATGTGATACATAATTATGTGAGAAAAAACTCATATATCAGTTCTATTATATATTGTCTCCTAAGAGTATTAATAGAGAAATGTTATTGATAAAAAACTAACATCATTTAATAATGATATTTTTTTATAGATTTCATATTACTAAACATTGATGTCTTATTAAATTATTTTCAAGGTAAAAATATACCTAATTATTGGTAAATTAAAATTAATTTCCATCTTTAAACTATTATATTTTATGCCCTAGAATTTTCATGACCAATATCTAGTAACGAGTGTTGTACTATTTCACATCTATTTTAGGAGTAATTAAAATTAATATGCAAGTCATTTTATAATGAATAATGAAAAATAACTAACAAAACATTATATCCATTGATGTAGGTGTTATCTATGGAAAAAATTAATAGTTATTACCTAAATATTTTTTAGAATTATTCACTTTGGAAATATATGTATTATAAAAAATTAATATCATATTAAGAAGTATCTTACATGTGAGTTTGATATTATGAATGCATAAAAATCATAAATATATTTTCTTAAATAAAATTATAGGAAGTATTTTTGGATCATGATGGAATACTATTATTCCACATCTCATTTTATTCTGACTTGGACTTTCTGTATATACCCTCTTGTATATTGATGTGATAATGATGTGAAAATGTGTGACTTCCATTCAAAATTATTATATGATAATTTTTTTTATAACCTACATGTTAATGTTAAACATCCCCACAAGTACCAAATCACATAATAGACCAACACTAAGTAGATTTCTTATAAGGCCTTCCACTATTGATAAATTCAAGTTCCTCAAGTCCTTTTTTGACTATATTGGACTTCTTAAATCAAATGATATATATCCCATTAATTATTTCCAATCATCACAACTCCAACATCATTATATTTTATTCCAGTAACATGGTAATTATATTCTAATACAATGTGTCATTTACAAACACTCAATAATATAGATTACATTGACATTTTCCCCTCCATATTAATTTTATAACATTTAATTATATTTACATTACCTATTTATCCTTGAATATTTTTAAATATTCACTGATGATGGATGATCCCTGTGTCCTTATAGTTAAATAAGTCCATCATTATCAGACATAATTGAATATTAACTAGGATTATCAGTATTTTATTATTGAAATGTATAACTAATATGATTTGGTTCTCCATTTATTCATAGGAATATTACTTTTTTTATTGATTCATAATTAACATCAATGTTCCCAAAATGATAAGAATGTCTACACCATCCATTTAATATATATTGCGAATATTAAAAAAATAAAAAATGTGTTTTTATTTAATTTAAAATAAAATATCCCATGGAAATGGTGAACACTTATTTTATATGCCACATATTCTATAAATAAATTATAGAAAATTTTAATGTCTTCTATTACCCATTAGGTAAATATTTTGGTTTATTTTTTAACATTATAAGAGTTGATTTTATTCATCGGTGTTGGTATGAGATATTTTCTATCCACTATTGATGCCTTTTACATACGATCTTTTCTCAGCAAAAATTTTAATTTGAAACCAAACTATCATGATTGTGGGATAGAAATGAAATCTTTAGATCCAATCTAATAAAAATCCTAATCCACATTATAAGATAAATCATTTGATTTCCTAGATTGTATACCATGAGTTAGGATTCTTTTATATTCCTCACACATTCAATGAAACATTGTAAATTAACTTTTGATTTATTCTAATCTATTGAATCATTATTTTGATATGTTTTTCATGAAATCAAAGGACCATGAACATTATTTATTAATTATATAGAGAATAATAACTACTCTTGAATTTCATGTTTTTCATGATTTATGTTATTTATATTTAGATTTTATTCTATAGTTGACACATATTTTAATGGATTTTGAAAAAATATTCAAATATTACTCTACAAACATTCCCAGTTTAAGCTATATTTCATTAATGGTTTCCTCTACTTATACTACAAGGTATTCTCTAACCTCATTTCAATATTCCTCCCACACCTTTTCCACTACATTAATCATTTCAATACTACGAATATGGAATTTTTAACTGGGGAATCTATGGTATCTTATATTCTACTCATTATATTATACATAGTTTTCATATTTTTAATGTAATATCATCCTGTTAAATATTTTTTATAGTTTTTTCATATATTTTATTTATTTGATTGTTTTCCTTTCCAAAAATTGTCCCACGTGATCTTATTGAAATTTGCATGACCACGTACTTTAACGAATTTTGAAATTTCTACATAAAAATAAATTATATTGTAGTGTTTGTGATTTTCAATTTTCCTCCTTTTATATTAGATAAAAGGAAATACATTATCTCAAAAAATTATTCATCATATTTTTCTACATTGACTATCAGTTTCCTTATATCCAATTATTCTAGTTATTGCTAATTATTCTATAATATAGATTTATCGTCATCTTCCCCCATTTTAAATGATAAGAGGGTGTTATTTATGCATTCTAATTTTTCCTATTTTATGTATTTATCTTCCCAAAAGCAACCTTTCATTAAAATATGGAGGTAATGTTGTTATGATTCATTTTTAAATTATTTAAATATTTTATGTACAGTCCATATTCATATATTTTTTCATCAAGATATATATCTAGATAAATGAATGCATCAAATATCATATTTATCATAATTAATAATTAATTATAGTTATTAATTAAAACCTATATATTTTATGATAAAAAAATTTATTCCCCTCTATAAATATTTGGAATATTTTCTTACATTGTATAACCATTTTTACATGTCATAATCTTTTGGTTAACAAGGTTTGTTAATGATACCAATAATGAATTCGTTGGTCATCCAATAAACTCCCATTAATTATGATTTATTCCAAATAATTCACCACTATAGATAAATTCCAAGATTCTATACATCACTAACATATATAGAACCACCTCTAAGGATTGAAATTCATTTTACATTGAATTTTAATAATGATATATGATTCTATGATATTAAATATATATCAACTCATTTTTTATATTTTCATTATAATAATTTAAAGATAGATAAAAATAAATATTATATATATAACCTTAAGATTTGATTCCACTTTACGGACGCAAACTAGGAATATGCATTGATATGGTGTTCAATAATATTTTACTATTTAAAAACCAATCCAATTCCAAATATATTGTTTTAAGCTATTTGGAAACCATATATCTTATTCACACGATATTTAAAATAATAAAACCTATTAATGTGAGATAAAATGATTTTTTGGTTAAAAAGGATTTTTCCATGAATAATTTATATAAATGTGTCTATATACATATATTACAAAATCTACATGGTTTTTTTTTAGATGGTCTAGAAATTCTGTAATAACACCCCATATTCATAACCAAAAGTAATTGAAATCTCACTTCTCTCTAATACAAGGTAAATAAACTACTACATAATGAAATACTATTTTCACCATCTATGATTATCAACTATTATTAATGATTTCATGGTCTATAACTAAACAATGTATTTTTGAAAATCTGATGAGAGATATCTTGGAACACCTTCTTCATTATTCGACCACCATATATTGAATTACTAAAAATAATTTCATTCGACTCTGTGAATAATTGGATGTGAAACATATATATCCTCTTATATTTCATATTCATATTATCTTGAAGTCTAAAATTCTTATGTTATTTTATCAAAACTATTTCATTATTGTAATAATCAGTTTCCCTAAGAGATGAACTCTGAGAAAAATAATCAAGCTTCTCTATTATCATATCCAAAAGTCTAATCTTTCATAAAATTAAATTAGGATCACTATAAATACATTTTTTTTGATCAAACATCACTATAAACTTGTTTATATAGATTCTATACTAATTTTTTTACTTATTATATTTTTTCCCATGATTTTACCTATTTGAAAAAACATCAATTTTCTACGTGAGAAAAATATTCAAATTTTTAGTCATTATTATAATATTTAAATAATAATGATAATGTTTTAATATAGTAATAGGATATATAATAAATAATCATTTTCATTAGTTCAAATTTCATATTAACAATAATAAACTACAATCATGAAATTAATAAACCTCTTAACATTGTCTTCCTGGGCCATTCATGAAAAATATCCTAAGTTGATTAAACCTCAAAACTTGGAAATGATCGAAAAATAGAAAAAAAAATTATCTTGATCTATTATAAAATGTGAAATAATGAGAGAAATGATAAAATTAATAAATATGATTTAATTTAGTATAATTAAAAAAACATATGAAAACATTTTTTATAACAATGGAGAACAGAAATAGCTCACTAATAATGAAATAGTAATCCAAGATATGAATGTGGGATGGTTTGACAATATCCATTAAAAAATAAGATTAATATGTCATTTAATAATGATTAATAATTAATAAATAAAATTAAAAGCAATTGAAAATTAAAAAAAACATGAAATTAAACATTGGTTAAAAACATTCCACACACTCGGTATCTAATGGGAACAAAATTAATAATCTTGGTGGACCAACTATGTATTCATTCAATAGTTCTTCACCTTCTATTGGGTTTTCTAACATCTTCCTGGTATTAGTACGCTGGGTACTCATTTTATCTTGTCTCCTAGACATATGTGCCAACACCACCCTCAACATAATGAAATGGAATTGTATTTCCCTAAAATAACTTAAAAACATTAATGATGGTTAAAAAATAAAAGATTTTAGTGAATTTTTTTATCATAAATAAAATATCACATTCATGTTGAGTGTTGTAACCTATCCAACAGGATGAAAGTGTATAGCTAAGAATAAATTTTTTGTTTCACTAAAAACTGTTAAAGAAAACATTTAGCCACTGCACACATAAATTATACCCCCTTCCACAACTCCTCCAAGATATATGTGTGATTCCTATAAAACCATATCAATTCAATAACATCCATTCCACAATATTCTCATTATATTCCACTATCTGATAGAGTCATTCTTCAAAAAACCACCCCTTACCATCAAAACATTGTATATTATTAATATTTGATATAGTTTAAAATAGTTACTCATTATATAAAATAAAGAAAATACATCATGAATAAAATTATAACTCTGATGTTGTTCTAACAACAATAAATCATTAATGATCATCTTCATTTCCTCATGAAACCCTATCAGCAAGGGAATCAATTTTCAGCACCACCAAATATATCATATCTCCATCAGAGGGACCACTCAAAAAATACCCAATCACCCATATCAACCTCTAGAAGATGGTTTTTTCAGCAAATATATATTGTATACCGACAATGAGTGGTCACTAAATATTACATAATCTATAAAATATTTTTTAGTGTCTCCAACATGAGACTCATCTAGTTAACTAATTTCACATTGTTCTCTATCCATTATATATGATGCCAAATATTTATACTATATAATTAATAAAAACATTCTACAGAAATCAATTTCTATTAACTATTTCTATTGATGTGCTCATTAATTTTGATATGGTTTTATCACAACCCTAAAAATTATAGAGGTATTCTTATAGGGTGTCATCCAATATATAGATTTTTTGCTCAGATTCAATATATTTTGGGTGATTAATGAAACGTATAATGTGAAATTATGTATAATAGTCCTTCTACTATCACCACAATGTGAAAAAACAGGCATACCATTATGATATAGTGCTCCTTGACTCCCCATAGAGGCTTAAAAATCGTAAAGAAATATCTAACCCATACCATCAATGGTATTGGTATTAATGATCATTATTAAATATTTAATATTTATAAAATACTAATTTATAACCAATAAAAATTCTATATAATGTGATAACCTCATATATCCGACTATTATGACTAGAATAAATACATCAAACTTACATTGGGGAATGGGAAATGACTATAGAAGATATTTGTATTGTTCTTGTAAATCCCTCACAAAAATGATTGGTAAAACATAATGAAAGAAACATCATTTCTGTAACGCCCCAACCCCAGCTACCCAGAGTCAGTGCATTACTTCGTAACATTGGCATGATCACAAAATATCAAGTCTCGAAAGACCGATTAGTTTAGTAGCCTTGGAAACACTAGATACATTCATAAATGTTACATTACAACATAAGGTGAAAAACTACAATAACAAAGTCTTCATAGTCCACACTCATATCCTCTTCTGACTATCCCTGCAGGTCATTCCTAAAATACTTCTTCACATCCTGGAAAATATTAAAACATTGAAAGGGGTGATCTCAGATGCTCAGTAAGGATAACAATATTTCGGAAGCTTTCATAAATAAACATTATCATTTAAGGCAATGTATAACTAAAACAAAAGCCTTTTAAACATGAACTTCAACATAATATAGAAAAAGTAAAATAAGATAATGTCATTTACTTATTCACATGGATATTCTACTGGTCGAATAATCACATGAAATATCAATAACCACTTTCATAATGAGTGAATGTATAATGCCAGACATTCTGAAACATTTTGTCAAGGCCTCGACCAAGACGTCTAAAATGATTAAGTCCTCGGCCAAAACCATAAATCAAATTGGGAAAGGGCCTCAGCCAATTCCACTTCTAGTTGTCTCATGAGACCTACCGATGCATCGAGGAGCTATAGCGGGCTCCACCCGTCACTTATTAAGTCCAATACATTCCTCATATGAATAGGTTTAAACATATCATAAACCATAACATAATCGTATCACATAAAATATGCCTAAAGGAAACACAACATTTCCACATTTCAATCAAAATATATCAATACAACACATTGATATAATAACAACACTTTCAAAACCATTTTCAATACCAAAATAAAAGAAAGTTAAAACATTGTATTTATTTTTCATTAAAAAAATGATGGCTTGTAGAGGAAGCCGAAACTCAAATAATGGTCACGGCGGCAGAGAAGTCGTTGTCGCCGCATAAGTACCGAAAGAAAAAAATTCCCTTTGGTCATTTAGCAAAACTCTTCGTATAAAAAAGATTCCTTTTGAATAAACTTAAAAGTCAAAGGGGTTTATACACCGTATAAAAGAAAGTTGTGTATAAAACCAAATATGCCTCAATGAAAGGAGATTGAGACGAAGTCCATAAAAAGATCATTTTTATAAGAAAATAGATCTATTATGTGTATTCACTATAGGTAAACATAAAGAAATTAAAAATACAAAATAGGACATAATAATATCATGACATAATTTGAAAGTAGGAGATTAACCCAAAGAATGGAAATTGGGTTAAGAAATTCCCTTACCTTGTGTCCGACTTGATTTGACCATTCTTTAACCTCCTGAATAATAAACTAGAGTTAATATCTACCATTTTAAATTTCATTATCCTTTTTATATCACTGATTACAATGTTATGAACATTATGTAATTATTTAAGTTAATAAAGGTCGTTTTGTCGATTTTTGGTACTTGAGTCAACAATAAACTTCTTATAATTACAAGTTGTTTATGTGGTAGAATATTCATTATCTCCAGAATTATATTCATGATTTATATGTCATATATATCATATATATTCAGTATATACATTCATTTATAATATTACGTAACATTTAGAGGTAAGAAATGAAATACGCCGTTCATGGAGACGGTAAGCCGTACGTACGCATGAACACTACTTTCATTTCTATTTCGTATTTAATGGAATGAAATCATAATGATATAAATTTATAATATAATTCCAGCATAATATAATGTATAATACCATTTACTCCATCCTTTATACATCCCACATATATAATTAACGATTCAAATCACTTTGAGGGGGCGGTAGTCCGCACTTCCTAAAATGAAATTATCGCGTTTACCCATAATGTAAATCATAAAGTATGCCATAAATGAAAAATACAGATAAATAAGTAATACATAAACATATTATATATCATATATAAATATAGTGACTTATTAATGGCCACCTTTTAAGGTGTTATATGAGTGTTGAACAATCATCGTTTCGTGAGGCAGAAATTCGCCATCCACAGAAACTGTATGTTCTTTAACCATTAGATGTAGGTGTGTGTAAGTGTAGCTCGAATCCTTCTTATACCAACATACTAGTATATTGAGGATACTGGTGTTGTTACAAAAGAAATAAATAAAAAGAGTTTAGGGGGTTGGAGAAGAAAAATAAAACAAAACAACATTAGAGAAGACATTACCTCAAAATCGGGTAACTCTTTTTGATTTGAGCCAAAGGCTTCCTTGGGAAGAGTTCTGCCCAAAGTGAGACTTCTAGGAGTAAGAGGGGGAAGTTGGGAGAGTATTTGGGCAGAGGTTGGCCGAGCCAAATGGCTTGAAAATGTGAATGAGGTGGTAGAGGTGGAGGCCTTTTATAAGTGGAGAGGAGGGGCACTCTTGGAAAGTAAAGAAAAGTCACTTTATTATCAAATGAGTTTCGGATTTTAGAGGTCCCACACTTATATAATTCAAGGATAAGGTGATAAGTGTTCTAAATCTCCTCATCCAATAGGCTTTGGACAAGTTTAAGCCTTGGATTTTACATTATCTTCTCATTTTATTTAAATCGTTAAATAATGAGGTCATCGCTGCATCATCATGATGTCATAAATAATTTAATTTATTTAATTACTAAAAATTATAAAAAAAATAATATAATGTAGGAAATATTTTTATCTTTCCAATGACAATTTATAGTCAAAAATATGACTTGTATAACCCCATGTAAAATTGTTTTAGTAAAACATTTCATGTTTGTGTCATTTTTTACATTAACATTAAATAAAAGGTATTTATGTCATTTTACAACTAAAGTGGCTCCATGGGGTCCCCAAGTTGACCCATGGAATTTCTTGGTAGTCCATGTCACACCCAATGAGGGTAGGACATGTGTCAAGCTCATCTCATATTATTAAAACATTATTTTTACCTTAAACTACAATAATTACCTCTAGTCGCGATAAAGAACTTAAAAGTTACTATTCACCAAAAATTATTTTAATCTCATTGAACCACATTTTTCTTCTTAATTAAAACCATGTATGTCGGATTTTTGAAAATCAAATCACAGAGGTGGTTATATTTCATTTAAATGAAAAATCAGTTATTTAACTACCACTTAGTGGTTTCATTATTCATCAAAAATTGAAGTTTTTCAGAACAATGCCAAAATTTCATCGTAAGCTATAAGTGATATTCCGATTTCAAAAATGATGTCTATTTTAAAAAATTCCAAAAATATAAGTTACATTAATTTATTTTATAATTAATTCCCGTTGTCACAACAAATAGCGTGTTTTTAAGAAACAATTTTTATCAAAAGATTGGCAATTGTTTATGTCCAATTTCAATGTTAAATTAATTCTAATGACCACCATTGGATAAAATGGTAAAAATATATTCTAATTATAATTTAAAACCACTAAATAGTATAATTTATCACTATAAATTATTTTTATTAAAAAAGTTGTTTTTAAGTATTTTTCACTATTCATAAAAAAATTTAGAAGTTCTCAGAAAAATACCAAAAATTCAACATAGGCTAATTTCGATATTCCGAATCCAAAAATGAAGTCCATTTTGAAATATAAAATTTCTATAATTTTAAAAAGTGGTTATTACTTTTCATAACAGCTACTATGATTAGTCGCGGTGTTTTAGAACTCGAAGTTGCGTACAATGCAAGCTATTGCATTTATTGAATGAGAAGCATATTATGGAAGCTCGGGGTGTTACATTCTCCCCTCCTTCAATAAATTGTGTCCTCGAAATTTGAAATTTTTCTTGGAAATTAAAAGGTTGAAAATAGAAAATACCTTTGTGGAAAACCCACATCGGAAATAAGTTTAATAAAATTTACCCTTAATAAGAGGGAAAGGAAGTGAAAAAGTCACCACCAAATTATGATCTCAATAAAGAGAACATTGGTGGCAATTAGAGACATATAATTAAAGGAAAAACATAAATATTTGTAGGTAGTGATTGAGGTAATCAATCACAATCAACTGTCAAATTGAGGGCCTTAAAGCCTTCAATCTATGTTGATTTAAAATATCCTCAGTTCAATAAGACATAAGGTATTAGGAGAACACATTTTTTTGTTTTAATATCCCTTTACTAAAGTTTAATAATTAATTTATTCATTGAATAAGAGATAGGTATATATATATTTATACTTGACAATTAGAGTTTCAACCTTCAACTCATCTTTCACTCAAAAAGATAATAGAACTCAAAAATATTATACTTATCCTAATTGTATAAGGTTCCAAATGTTAACACATACCATTTAGATTAGTAAAATTATTTTGTAATAACCAGGGACTTCCTGTAGGCTAGTGGTAGGAAATAAAGGCCTGTCGCACTATGATTGTGGGTTCGATTCATGCAGCTTTGTCCGACGCGATGAGTTATGCCCCACCCTGTAGGTTGTCCTTTTCCTAAAACTATAGTATTATAATATTCCAAAAATAATCTTCATAAAATTTTTAACCTTAAACAGTACTATCCAAAGATCAACTTAATCCACTCCATCCTTTATAGTTATCCAAAATACCTCTGTCCAGACTTTCTCTAAAAGGTATCTTAATTCCAAAATCAATTTATCAGATTCCCCAAAAAAAGTAAAGTTTATCTTATTGTCACATACTAAAAATATAATTACCTTCATCATATTAAAACCTTACTGAAATCAACAAGTACTGCAGTACAATCCTTATATATATATCACATTATTATAATAACCATAATATAATCCATGAGTCCAAAAGCACCAATACATTAATTATTCCACTTCAACTGTAGTAACAGCGTAATATTGTCCTTGATCCATTGGCCTTTTCTTAGGTAAGTTTCCCTGACGCTTAGGACATTCATTTTCATAATGCCCCATTTCCCTACAATTTTAGCATTCAACATTGATAGCCTCTTTCTTTCCCTTGCAATCACGCGCCTGGTGACCTTTTTCCCCACATTTATAACAAACACCCATTCCTTTTAGGCACGTACCAGGGTGATTCTTCCCACAATTATCACATAATGGAAAATCCTTCTTTCCCTTTTTCCCTTTATCTGTCTCTTGTTCCACCGTTATCTTCTTCTCTTGCTTTAATTTGTTGTCATAAGACTTAGAGAATTCCTTTTCTGTCTTGATAGCACATGAGACAATGTATTCGTACGACGAGAAAGATTGTGAGACTAAGGCTCGACAGAGAAACGGTTTTAACCCATCAAAGAAACAATCGATCTTACTTCTTGGGATACATATATAATCTGCAGCATGCCTCGCTAACCTTGTAAAGGTGGTCTCATACTTTGCGAAATTCTCATCCTCCTTTTGTCTCAGACTCAAAAATTGTCTTTCCATATCTGCTCGATGGTCACGAGGATAGTATTTTTCTAGGAAAAGCTCTTTGAACTCCCTCCATTCCATATTCGATACGTCATCATCTTCCTTTGTGTTTTGAATCAGTGACCACCACTGATCGGCATCTTCAGTGAGGTGGTAAACTGCCATGACAACCTTCTCCCTTTCGCTACTCCCCAAGGCATGGAATATTTTCTCTAAGGAGTTTATCCATTGCTCAGCTACTAATGGATTTGTACCCCCATTAAATTTTGGCGGTTGTTGCCTCATGAAGTGGTCTAACATTGATCCTCCACGTTGGGGACCAGGGTGCTCCATACGAGTAAGGTTATTATTCATAACCTGAGTGAGTTGTCCCAGTGTGGTAATAAGTTGATCAGCACCAGTTGTATCTCCAGCTCCACAATAATTATCTTGAGCAGGAGGGCAATCCCTACACGGAGTGCATGCATTGATACGGTTTCCATTCCTTCCACTAGGCGCCATTTCTAAAAATGGCATAAACTATATTAATTTATGAATCAAAATACATAATTCCATACTTGTAAGTTACTTAACATAAATTGAACTATTTATGGATATAATCCATAAAAAATATTTCTTTGAGGAAGTATATACACATAACCCTTCATAGTGGTTTGTAAAAAAATGAGAATTATCCTAAGCATATCCCCCGAGAGTGTCGTAACCAAGAGTGCAGCAAGGCCCGTTGTCGTGCACCAGTTCCCGTTCGAGTCTAGATCAATGAGGTGTTTTCGGGTTTTACCCCTAGGTAAATCTGTTCCAGGGCCGCCACTACCTGCTCGTATCCAGACATGGATGTATTGCTCGGAAAACTCATAACATATCTACAATACCAAAATTCTAGGAAGTTCTTCTATACTAATCCTCAAAGTCTATCTTTGGGCTATGTGCTCTAATCAGAGTTTATCTAAATCTAGCTTCCAAGGTCTGTACTAAACTGCCTCTGATACCAACTGTAATGCCTCAACCCCAACTACCCAGAGTCGGTGCATTACTTCGTAACATTGGCATGATCACAAAAGATCAAGTCTCGAAACACCGATTAGTTTACTAGCCTTGGAAACACTAGATAAATTCATAAATGTTACATTACAACATAATGTGAAAAACTACAATAACAAAGTCTTCATATTCCACACTCATATCCTCATCTAACTATCCCTGCAGGTCATTCCTAAAATACTTCTTCACATCCTGGAAAATATTAAAACATTGAAAGGGGTGAGCTCAGATGCTCAGTAAGGATAACAATATTGCGGACGCTTTCATAAATAAACATTAACATTTAAGGCAATGTATAACTAAAACAAAAGCATTTTAAACATGAACTTCAAAATAATATGGAAAAAGTAAAATGAGATAATGCCATTTACTTATTCACATGGATATTCTACTGGTCGAATAATCACATGCAATATCAATAACCACTTTCATAATGAGGGAATGTATAATGCCAGACATTCTGAAACATTTTGTCAAGGCCTCGGCCAAGACGTCTAAAATGATTAAGGTCTCGGCCAAATCCATAAATCAAATTGGGAAAGGGCCTCGTCCAATTCCACGTCTAGTTGTCTCATGAGACGTACCGATGCATCGAGGAGCTATAGCGGGCTCCACCCGTCACTTATTAAGTCCAATACATTCCTCATATGAATAGGTTTAAACATATCATAAACAATAACATAATCGTATCACATAAAACATGCATAAAGGAAACATAACATTTCCACATTTCAATCACAAGATATCAATACAATACATTGATATAATAAAAACGCTTTCAAAACCATTTTCAATACCAAAATAAAAGAAAGTTAAAATTTTGTATTTAATTTTCATTAAAAAATGATGGCTTGTAGAGGAAGCCAAAACTCAAATAATGGTCAAGGCGGCAGAGAAGTTGTTGTCGCCACATAAGTACGGAAAGAAAAACATTCCCTTTTTTCATTTAGCAAAACTCTTCATATAAAAAAGATTCCTTTTGAATAAACATAAAAGTCAAAGGGGTTTATACACCGTATAAAAGAAAGTTGTGTATAAAACCAAATATGCCTCAATGAAAAGAGATTGAGACGAAGTCCATAAAAAGATCATTTTTAAAAGAAAATAGATCTATTGTGTGTATTCACTATAGGTACACATAAATAAATTAAAAATACAAAATAGGACATAATAATATCATGACATAATTTGAAAGTAGGAGATTAACCCAAAGAATAGAAATTGGGTTAAGAAATTCCCTTACCTTGTGTCCGACTTGATTCGACCGTTCTTTAACCTACTGAATAATAAAATAGAGTTAATATCTACCATTTTAAATTTCATTATCCTTTTTATATCACTTATTACAATGTTATGAACATTATGTAATTATTTAAGTTAATAACGGTCGTTTTGTCGATTTTTCGTACTTGAGTCAACAATAAACTTCTTATAATTACAAGTTGTTTATGTGGTAGAATATCCATTATCTACAGAATTATATTCATGATTTAGATGTCATATATATCATATATATCCAGTATATACATTCATTTATAATATTACGTAACATTTAGAGGTAATAAATGAACTGCACCGTTCATGGAGATGGTAAGTCGTACGTACGCATGAACGCTACTTTCATTTCTATTTCGTATTTAATGGAATGAAATCATAATTATATAAATGTATAATATAATTCCAGTATAATATAATGTATAATACCATTTACTCCATCCTTTATACATCCCACATATGGCATTAACGATTCAAATCACTTTGAGGGGGCGGTAGTCCGCACATCCTAAAATAAAATTATCGCGTTTACCCATAATGGAAATCATAAAGTATGCCATAAATGAGAAATAAAGAAGCATAATTAAAACATAAACATATTATATATCATATATAAATATATTTACATCTTAATGGCCACCTTTTAAGGTGTTATATGAGTGTTGAACAATCATCGTTTCTTGAGGCAGAAATTCGCCATCCACCGAAACCGTATGTTCTTTAACCATTAGATGTAGGTGTGTGTAAGTGTAGCTCGAATACTTCTTATAACAACATCCTAGTATATTTAGGATACTGGTGTTGTTACAAAAGAAATGAATAAAAAGAGTTTAGGGGGTTGGAGAAGAAAAATAAAACAAAACAACATTAGAGAAGACATTACCTCAAAATCAGGTAACTCTTTTTGATTTGAGCCAAAGGCTTCATTGGGAAGAGTTCTGCCCAATGTGAGGATTCTAGGAGTAATAGGGGGAAGTTGGGAGAGTATTTGGGCAGAGTTTGGACGATCCAAATGAATTGAATGTGTGAATGAGGTGGTAGAGGTGGGGGCCTTTTATAAGTGGAGAGGAGGGGCACTCTTGGAAAGTAAAGAAAAGTCACTTTATTATAAAATGAGTTTCGGATTTTAGAGGTCCCACACTTATATAATTCGAGGCTATGGTGATAATGGTTCGATATCTCTTCATACAATAGGCTTTGGACAAGTTTAAGCCTTGGATTGTACATTATCTTCTCATTTTATTTAAATCGTTAAATAATGAGGTCATCGCTGCATCATCATGATGTCATAAATAATTTAATTTATTTAATTTCTAAAAATTATAAAAAAAATACTATAATGTATGAAATTATTTTATCTTTCCAATTAATATTTATATTAAAAAATATGACTTGTATAACCACATGTAAAAATTGTTTTATTAAAACATTTCATGTTTGTGTCGTTTTTTACTTTAACATTAAATAAAAGGTATTTATGTCATTTTACAACTAAAGTGGCTCCATGGGGTTTCCAAGTTGACCCATGGATTGTCTTGGTCGGCCATGGAACATCAAATGAGGGTAGTACAAGTTTTAGGCTCATCTCATATTATTAAATCATTATTTTTACCTTAAACTACACTAATTACCTCTAATCGCGATTAAGAACATAAAAGTTACTATTCATCAAAAATTATTTTCATCTCATTGAACCACATTTTCCTTCTTAATCACAACCATGTATGTCTGATTTTTGAAAATCAAATCACAGAGGTGGTAATATTTCATTTAAACGAAAAATCAGTTATTTAACTACCACTTAGTGGTTTCACTATTCAACAAAAACTGAAGTTTTTCAGAACAATGCCAAAATTTCACCATAAGCTATAATTGATATTAAGATTTCTAAAATGATGTCTATTTTAAAAAATTCAAAAAATATAAGTTAAATTAATTTATTTTATAATTAATTCCCGCTGTCACAACAAATAGCGTGTTTTTAAGAAACAATTTATATCAAAGGATTGGCAATTGTTTATGTCCAATTTCAATGTTAAATTAATTATAATGACCACCATTGGATAAAATAGTAAAAATATATTCTAATTATACTTTAAAACCACTAAATAGTATAATTTATCACTATAAATTATTTTGTTTAAAAAAGTTGTTTTTAAGTATTTTTCACTATTCATGAAAAAATTAGAAGTTCCCAGAAAAATACCAAAAATTCAACATAGGCTAATTTCGATATTCCGAATCAAAAAATGAAGTCCATTTTGAAATATAAAATTTCTATAATTTTAAAAAGTTGTTATTACTATTCATAACGGCTACTATGATTAGTCGCGGTGTTTTAGAACTCGAAGTTGCGTACAATGCAAGCTATTGCATTTATTGAATGAGAAGCGTATTGTGGAAGCTCAGGGTGTTACAATTTCCATAATTTATTTATAGAATAATTTCATATAAATATCAGGATTATTCATTGAAGTACCTTGTTGAAAAACATATCTCGTGGCTTGTGAGTCATTTATCATGTCATTATGTGTTCCCAAAGGGCCCAATCCCACCATCAGATATAAAGGATATCCTTAGTGTCCTGACTCCAATCTGGTGGTGTCTCCCCAGTTAAATATGTTTCCTTATAAATAATCTCTCCATGGTGTATAATTAACACTTAATCTCCCTCACATAGTGTGAGGACATAAAATAAATCGATGTTATGTTATCTATATTGTAATTATCCCAAACATCCTTGAATATATATGAAAAGTTGATTACTATATAGAACTCATTACTTTCCACCAACAAAACTTCTTCCATTGTTATTTACTCACTACATTAACAATAAAATTACCCTTCCATATGTCTATATCCCTTCTCAAAATAAAATTACTATAGTTATATAACCTTCCTTATTTACTATATAGTTTATGTACCTCACTAAAAAACATATGTTTGTATCTTATGGCCACTAAACCATATTAAGCTCTCAATTATTAAATTTTGAGGACATCGACCTATGAAATTATCTAACAAACCCCCCACTATATCATGCATTATTTTTATCCACCGTTGAACTGTTAGAATCCACAACCCATAATCATCAATTTTTATGTTTTACATTATGGCATCACAAATCTTGATCCCTTATGTTTAACATTACAATGAACATTAAATACCTAAAATTGATATAACTACGATTTTGGTAAATTTCAAATTAAAATTTATATCTTAAAAGGATATCTCATATGATTCAAACCACATGAAATGTACGACCATTAGGGATAGGTTTCCAGTCACAACTTCTATTTATAAGAAGAAATTCCTAGGTTCTATAATGATACAAAACATCAATATTCGTTAGATCCACTATAATTCCAACAATATATATCTTATACTCCATGTAGTACCCCTGGAGTGGTGTGAAGAAAATAAATAATTATTTTTTCACATTCATGATTAAAATTCGAGTCATATTGTTTTTTAGTTAAAAAAAGAATATGTTGTGGTTCTGTAACATGGAATATCATAATTAAGAATAAATTCCTCTAAAATGACTTATTTCATAGTAATTGGAAAAAATACATTCAGTATAGATGATATGAGGTGATGAGTGCAATAAATCAGGGACATATACTGTTTTAGTGGGTTCACTAAAATATTAAAATGTAAAGAGTGTTTGGTAATGTTCTTATGCACCCAAATCACTAAAGATTACTATTTTTTGAATCCAAGGTTTAAAGAATCCAAAAGGCCCTCTGGGATCAGTATAACAAATTATAGAAATTTCACTAGCCTATATCATCATGGGAATACATTTCTCTCATAAGTAGTCAAAAATTTCAAACTAGATTATTAGAGAAGATTATTACACCCATGATGGAGTATCCAAAAAAAAATTATAATAAAAAGTTAACTGGGTTAACTCAAAGAACACATTCTTCATCTTGTTAAAATCACTAATTTGTGGATTAAATAATTTTTTTTCAATATTATAAAGAATATCATATAAATTTTCTCTATCCTATATTATTCATTGGATTGAATTCTTAACATATTGTTGTATGAAATCCTATATTACTTTCCGTGGTTACTATGAAGTTTCATTAAAAATAACTCCATTATAAAACCCTCTAATTCATTTCAGCATACATCCTATATTAAATTATTCTATATCATTATAATATAATCACCTTCTTGGATATTTAATGATAAGAGGCCATCCCCTTTTAGTATTTATTTGGAATCCAAATTTTTATTTCACCGTCGATGTAATAAATTTATTTTATATTTATAATAAAATATTATGTTTTAACAAGAGAAAAAAAATCATAAATCCAAATCATGATTTTATTTACCATATTAATATCCTAAAAATCATTTAAAAAATTAATTGTTAATATCATTTATAATATTAATCCAACTTTTTTATAAAAAATAAATACTGATGCATTTCATTGAAACCTATGCGTGGAAAAATACATTATTTCATAATGGTATTAATTTTTAAATAAATGCAAGAAGTTACTCTAAATCAAGTCTAAATAAGATATAAAATTTTCTTTTTGTGTTCCAATAATATTTTTTTTTGAGTTTCAAAAAGAACATAAAATAACATATTAATCATATTAACGACTAATAAATTTTTTTTGTTATTTATATTTGATTAAACATAAAAAAATTAAAAAAAATTAATGAAACTTACTAATATTCATTGTTACCATTGTACATGTTCTAAATTACACAATCAAAATCCATCCATATGGTGTTTCATAATGATTTTATATAGGGTTGAGTTATCCTTACCAATAGTACATTCTTAATTTCCATAAAAATTTCACTCTTAAATAGACATGGACTAAGATTGATGCAGCCTTAAATGATTTATATGTAGATAAAATACATCCTTATAAACTCAAGATAATGTGTATTCAAAGAGGGTATCATTAATAACATTTTCAATAAGTGATCCTTCTGAATTTGATCATCCTTAAAAATACCATGATTATCTTTATAAACTATAAACAAAATAAACTTTGAAAAATATTATTATAAAATAATTCTAAAATAATAAATAGAGAAAAACTTAAATCCATTAAAATTATAAAAAAAAAATAAAAAACAAAAAATAAATATTCCATTTAAGAATATATCCACATCATTATAGGAAAAAAATCAAAAAAAGACACTACGGGACATTTTAAAATAATATATCCCATTAGGTTTATTGAAAACATGAAAATAAATTTATAACATGAACATATATGAAATAAAATAAGAAACCATTTATAATTAAAAAAACATTAATATCTATAAATCATGGATTCCATCAATAATTCTTTCCACATAAACTATATTCATAGTGCACCCATGATATACCTGATAATTAATTGTTAAATAAAATTATAGTCAATAAATCACTCCATTTAATGTCAAATATCCCCATAAAATTTACAGCATACTACTCCTCGTGACATATTATTTAAGAGTACCTCTTTTCCAAAACGAAATTTCTCCCAATCACCAATAGACACCACCATCACCATTTAAAATGAAACAAAATATACACTTATTAAAAACCCGATGATATATAGTTTAATACCAATGATTTACCGTATGAGATATATCACCCCATTCCATATTGATTAATTCATATAGGGAGTTGTGGTACCTTCTCCAACTGATCTAGTCAAATGTATTCAGTTGGAAACAAAGATACAAACAATTAATTGTTAAATCATCCATGGGAAATGCATTAGTTATAATATCAGCCACAAAAGTTTGAGACCATGCATATTCTAACATCAAACCATGTTTCTCAAAATAATATTTTAGAAACTATAATTCAAATTCAATGATTATTTTCATTTATTGATGTATGTGTATTATTATTTTTTATAGTAATAAAATTCTCACACTTGAAAAGAACATGATATTCCACTTCCAAAAAAATATCTCCATATTATTATATCATCTATATAATCTTATTATAAGACTATCTGGATGAAAAAAATAATTCATTCATTATATTAACATATATGAAATCTTATTATTGTACAAAAATGTTTTATAAGAACAATCATGATAGGATTAACAACCTGAGGTTGTCGTTTTTTTATCCATCAAACATACCCAATATTAATCTTTATATAATTAGATAATATATTATGATGTTATATAATAAAATAATAGAATTTACATTTTTTTAGTTCATATAATAGTTTTATAACAACCTAAATAATGATTAATTAGGTACATATTTGATTTAAAAATTATGGACAGAAGAAAAAGTGTATTATTTCGTGGCTGTCATGTATAGAATATTTAAAATGACTTATCCATACTGATTTATAATTTCCAATTTTATATCATCATATTTTTATAATTTCATATGGGTAACCTTTAGTAGTTTAATTGGATTATATTAATAAATTTGAAAACATTTTGACACATTTGTTTCATTTTATAATCAAATCTAAAATGAATACTTTGGGTAAATAAAAATCTATTGAAAAAATGATTATTCACTACTCAAATACATTTCAAATTTACAACGTATTATAAAATCTAAATTTATTACGAGTCATCTAATCCATTAAAAATGATATTTTCCATATATTTAAGCACCACCATATTATACTATTTCTCATTCATGAATAATTTTTTTATGAACCTATGATATTTAAAAATTGGGCCTCATTATATACCAATACAACATTGAGTAGAAATCCACTAGTTTTTTTAACATCATAAAATGCATTCTTTACCTAACACACCCAACATTCATCCTTATCAACTACAAAAAAATTGTGTATATCTATGTAAAAAACATGTTCAATAATTTTACTAATGAACGAGGATTTGATATAATTTTTGTATATATTGAATCCTCATTCCACTAAAATTATAAAACATTTTCTATCTAGTTTCATTCACATTAATTGGATGAAATGTTAGATCCATTTCACTACCTCTTATTTATGAATAATAATTTAAAACTAGAAATGATTTTTTCATTATTACGCAACTCTATTTATTTATTTGTTTCAAAAAAGTACATTTAATTCAAATATCACTTTTATCATTCGACATTGGAAAAAATTCCCACATAATATTATTTTATATTTTATCAAGTTCTTTATCAAAATAATTCGTCCAATTACCATCCATAATTGAATCATAAATTATTTTAGGTTCCTCCAATGATATATTTGATATATTTTTCTTCACCTTCATTATCATATGTCATGATGTGGATATATGGTCCCAAACAAGGTTATTTTCACTAATTTCATGTCTACTAGTATTCTATTTTTTGAAAAAAATATTATTCAAAATTAAATTTATTAATAAATAATTTTTACTTTTATTATATATCACCATAATATACCACTAATCAATTCAAAAACTCAATTCATTCATCCTCTGGTTATTTAACTTTTTACTACAAAAAAATATCCAATTTGGAAACTATTCTAATGTTATAGAAAAAAAATATTCTCCTTTGAAATTTTCACAATTATTTTGTTGTAGAAGTTATATGCCTTTATTTTACATGAATATAGTTTTAAAATATTGTTAAAAAAATATGACATAATATTTGATGATTCTTGATGATGAAAATAAAATATCTAAATCTAAATAATTAAAACTACTTTTCTGTTGGAATTTTTCCATACCACATTACATTTGGGGTCTTTTTTTGATTCATAAATAATAAATTTCTATAATTGATCTATATTATTGTGAGAAAAACATCTTATAATAGGTCTCTTGTAGGTTATCATCCATGAGTTTTATATGATCCATGTCGTAGATAATAAATTTCCTTCACTTAATAACTATATTTTTTTGGGATTTTTTAATAATGAAAATTTATTTCATCTACAATTATTTTCATTGTAATATTATAAATGATTATATCTAAATTTCAATCCATTATCAATTTTGAACTTTATATTTCTATGCCAATTAATTTTCAAGACCAATATGTAGTAACGAGTTTTGTAATATTGCACATATAATTTATGATAAATTATAATTAATTTGGAAATTCTTCTATAATAGTAATGGAAAAATAATTAATAAACAAATCTAATTTTATTTAAGTGTTATCAATAGAAAATATAATAATACATTACCTAAATATTTTTTTTAGAAATTTTCATTTTTGGAATATAATTATTTTAAAAAATCTTTACATATTTACATGTTTCGTACATGTCAGTCTTTTATCACGAATATATAGAAATTTCTAATGATAATAAATTTTTATTAAATAATAGGATTTATTTTTTGGATCATGTGTCCAATACTATTTTGAAATAGTTGATTTTATTCCAATATTGACGTTATGCATATATCCTCTAATATGTTGATGAGATAATAATTTGAACGAGTGTCACATAATTTCTAAATTATTTTACAATACATTCATTTTATAACCGACATGTTTTTTAACATCACCAAATGTACCTAATTACATAATAGACACACACTAAGTAGATTTTTTGTAACCTCCCATGAGATGTTATGGTTGTGGGGACCACCACGCCTTAACCACCCATGTGGGGTTAATGTGGTGGTGACCACCCGAGACGACATAACCTCCCAATTTGAATAATAGGGGAGGGGACCACCCGACCCCTATTAATGGGAGGATATGAGAATCTCTCAAATCCCCTCATTAATGAGGGGAAGGCCCTTGACCTCCTATACCATTTATGGTGCCACTACCTCCACTTTAATTATTTGAGCCAACACATATGTCACGACCTGCCTTCACTAAAAGGAGGGAAGGGTCAGCAGACTGCCAGGCCCTTCCTTCATTAATTTAAAGGAGAGATAATGACCCCCGAGACCCACCTTCAATAGGTATCGGAGTGGCGACTAGCACTAAGGGTATAGAAATTACACACTATGGAAGGCATTACCCCTTTTTGTTTTATAGGATCAGGAGATAAGATGATGAAACCCAACAACACCAAGGTAAAAGAAAAGTAATGTCAAAAGAAAACCATTCCCACATGCACGTTCGAAAAGTAAAATCCACAAGGTACAAAAATTGACTACAAAGGTAAGTACCAAAGAAAGTAAAATAACAACTGCAACTACTCCAATGGTATGAGCTAGTATGGTCCTGCGTGATCCCTGAAGTCCTCCTGGAAACCTGAAAGTAGTTTTATATACGTAGGGTGAGAATACATGTACACTCAGTTGGGAAAACCAAAGACACTCTTGCACAAGTGGGGGAACATACTAAAGTCCCATGAGAAAAGGAGTAAACCAAACACCTATCAAGGTAAAATATCCACCCAAGCCTCACCAAGGCACAATCCCCAAATAACGCAAGTCAAGTAATATATATAAGAAAAGAACCTCGATGATTGGGTACCCCGTGCCACTTTCCCACTGGTTTTTGAGACATCCTACGCATCGAACTGATCCCGCCATTCTGTCACTGCAGACCCACTGCCTCACCCGCCCTCACACACCTGGGCCACAACCACACGCAGTCCCACATCTGAATCTTGCCCGCAAACACCTGGGCCACAACTATCACACGTAACCACGCCCGAAAACACTTAGGCCAAAACAACCACCACCACTCTTGAAGACACCTGAGCTAGAAGATCCACTTCCATGCCCGAAGAAACCTGGGCGTCAACCCGAAGACACTTGGGAAACCACCTACCGCACACACCTGGACAACCACCACACAGCCCCGCCCGATGTTTCTTGGGAAAATAATGGACCTCATGCCATCAAAGCCTACTCGAAGATATTTGGGCTATTCGGGAAAGGGAGAAGAAAAGGAGCTAATAACCAGCCACTGATAATAGTGTTGGAAAAATCAACCTCTTCCAGGAAATGGGGGTGTTCGGAACTAAGTGCTCAACTTGGGTGGGGTGTAAATAAGAAACACAAAACTACAAGTATATACATAGGCAACAAGAACTCACCCAAAGTTAAGTTGTTCTTAAGACAGCCTATAGATCACAACAACACTCATGTCCGAGTCACAACTATTTCAAACAAAACTCATTGTACCATTCTTGTTTTCATGTTCAATAATAATGTTTAATAAGTTCATGCACTACTGGGAAACTAATACCATAAGCATAACCAACGAAAGAATCCATCCAAACATCAATTGAAACATCCACACTAGGTTCTCCTGTAAAGTCACAACAACAATGGAATAAGTGAGATCCCTCGAAGTATTGGAACCAAAGACAACCCTGAGACATTACCCCGTGATCCCCTCCCCCAAATGGTTTTTCATCAACAGAGGATTCCACCCCAATTCATGATATAAACAATGTAACCACCCGGTATTAAGACTCCCAACCACTGAATCCATAACAATAGGGGATCCCATCCCCAATTTCACACAACCACCGAGAATATAAAAATAGGGGATCCCATCCCCTCCCACATTTCCACCAATCATCCCGTGAAGAAAGACAACCAAACCACTTCCACCAACACTAAGAAGGGCCATGCCTGTATTTTCAGATTTAAAAGATTTTACATGATCCATGATTTCAATTTCCGCGTGCTTTAACCGGGGTCTATCACAGAAGGGTTGATGTTGGTGATTTCAATTTATTTAGATGGGTATATGTGATTAACCAAATTAATTTTCACACAACAGGAGTTTACAATTAAAAAACAAGCCATTTAAAACACCACGAGGGTTTATTAGTGCACAGACAATGACCACCAACGACCTCAATTTTCAGAAGGCGTAAGCCCTCACAACCTAGAAATATGATCACAATATAAAGAACATCCGCTATCACAGCCCACCTTCACTCTTCATATAATCGGTTCATTATCTTTATTTTGGTATGGTTTATCCAATTCTACAGAAACAAAAACCCGCCCACCCCACATGATACCCAAAATGGGATAGATGAAAGAGAATTCCCTACCTGTTGGATCAATGATCTATGCTGAGGCCGGGGGAGGAACTTCACGGATAGCTATGCAGCTCGCCTGAATGAAAATCGCCTCATCTATCAATGCTTAGGCCAGGCGCGAGACTCTATGTATAACGATGTGGCTCACCCGATGCAAAAAAAAGGTCGTTTGGACGAAGGTACTTGTCGAGGGTGATCGAGGAAAGAAGAAACCCAGGGCGAACCATTTAGTTATAAGGGTCGCAGATGGTTGAGATAAGAACACGAAACTGCATGGGAGGGGGTTGTGGGTTGAACACGCAGTTGGGAAGTTACACACGATGATATTAAGGTGTTATTTAATATCCCCCGTCGAGGAGGATTCTCGAGATTTTCTTAGGAATAAATTATGGGATTTAAATGGTTTTAAAAGGAGTAAAAGATTTAATTTACGACAAAACATACGTTATGGGAGCGGAAAAGTCAGGTACTGGAAAAAGAACGAAAGGCTCGGCGAGGGGACACGGTGCCACCGTCACGGTGTCACCCTCACGGTGGCACCCTCACGGTGGCACTGTCACGGTTTCACCCTCACGGTGCCACCGTCATGGTGTCACCATCACGGTTTCACCCTCACGCTGTCACCCTCATGGTTCCACCGTCACGATGCCACCATCACGGTTCCACCGTCATAGTTCCACTGTTTTGGTGGAGCCTCACTTTTGGAAATGTAATGGGCTAGGAGGGTCCGGTCCATTACATTGGATACCTCTCAAACTATTCTAACCCTCGAGAATAAAAACAAACCAGAAGGGAAGAGATGGTCCGAACCACCACCTCGAAGGATACCTCTCAGGAGTGAGCCTCATTGTTATCTAGAAACACCTCCCTCTCAAGAACCAAGCAACATACCATGCGAAACTGCTCAGGCATGTGGGTTGGGGAGTCTCCTCCCCCATGTCAAGATATTATCCGCTTTGGGCGGCACTGACTCACCTGCACGGTTTTAATCACATCCACCTTAATGCGTCTTGATTAGGGGTCGAGTTATCTCCTCCCCATAGCCAGGGATTTTCACACACATTCAGAGGAAGGAAATCTAGTACATTTCATAGCAGAAAAGACAAAATTTTCTACCAAAACAGGTAAAAAAAATGAACAAAACTTAAAACCACTCTGTGTACTGGGTACGCATCTGTGATTCCCTCTCCCACGTACTCTCCTCAAGCCCAACATGTCTCCACAACACACAAACAAAGGTAATGGTTCTCCCATGAATCATATTATCCTTGCGATCCTTGATCATCACTTGTCTCTCCACAAAAGTCACGTCGTCCTCGATGTCCAGCCCACCCCAATAAATGATGTGTGAATCATCGTGTAGATACCGACGGAGCTGGGACACAAGGAAGACATCATGTATCCTTAGTAGCGGTGGTGGTAACGCTAGCAGATAAGCCACTTTGCCGACCCGCCGCAACACTTTGAAGGGTCAAATGAACCTAGGTGGAAGCTTACTCCCCTTGCCGAACCTCCGCTGCCCACGCCGAGGGGAGACCTTCAAGAAAACATGGTCTTCAACCACAAACTCTAAGGGCCTCCTTCTGGTATCAGCAAACGACTTCTTTTGGTCTTGAGCCACCTTCATCCTTTCCCGTATGAGCCGAACCTTCTCTGTCGTGCTCTGCACCACTTCCGGGCCAAGGATTCCTGCCTCTCCTACTTTGTCCCAACACACAGGTGAACGTCATGGCCTCCCGTAAAAAGCGTCAAACGGGGCCATGCCAATGGTAGAGTGGTAGCTATTATTGTAGGAAAACTCTACTAAAGGAAAGTATTTCACCCATGATCCTCCTGAGTCTAGAACACATGCCCGCAACATATCCTCCAAAGTCTGGATGGTGTGCTCAGTTTGTCCATGTGTTTTGGGAAGGAAAGCAGTGCTAAGGAATAACTGTGTGCCAAAGCATGATTCTATCCTTTCTAGACCCACGAGGTAAACCCTACATCCCTATATGAGACTATAGACCTCAGAACTCCATGAAACCGCACCACCTCATCCACAGACCTTCGTGCCAAAGAATGCACAGTACTCGACTCCCTGATCACTAGAAAGTGGGCTGATTTCGTCAACTGGTCCACTACCACCAAGATGGCATCGTATGCCCCTTGGACATTGGGAAGTCCCATGATGAAATCAATCTATATGCCGTCCCACTTCCTCTCGGGTAAATATAGAGACTGCAGTAGGCCGCCTGGAACATGGTGTTCAGCCTTCACTTGCTGACACACGAAGCACTTGGCCAGAAACTCTGCCACTGCTCGCTTCACTCTAGGCCACCAAAACTGTCTCTTCAGTCCCGGGTACATCTTGGAAACACCTGGGTGTACCTCCAGGGGTTGAGTTGTGGAACTCACTGAGAACCTTTCCGCACATCACTCCTGTAACAAACAACCTTTCCTGGAAAAGCATCCGGTTCTGACCATCCTCTGTCCATCCTTCCGAAGCATTGCCCTGGTCAACTCGGTCACGCATCACTTTTCACTCTGGGTGTCCCCACTGAGACTCCTCCACTTTCTTCAATAGAGATGACTGTACTGTCATCTGATATAGGAAACCTCTACCACCATCCATCCTCGCATCCAGGTGTAAGGAAGCCAACTCCTCCATCGCCTTCCAGGAATCTGCTGACTCTCGGTCCACATCCTTCTACGTCCTCCAGCTCAAGGCATCGGCCACTAAATTTCCCATGCCCTCAGTATAAGAGATCTAGAAGTCGTAATCCTAGAGGAACTCCACCCATCTCCACTGTCGCAAGTTTAGGTCCCGCTGGGAGAAGATATACCTCAAGGTTTTGTGATCTGTGAAGACCAAAAATCATTCTCCGATGAGGTAGTGCCGCCATAACTTTAGCGCAAAAACGACTGCTGCAAGCTCCAGGTCGTGGGTGGCATAATTACTGTCATGAGGGCATTGCTTCCTAGACCCATAAGAGATCACCCCTTGTTGTTGCATCAACACACATCCCAGGCCCTGTCCTGAAGTATCACAGAACACCTATTACGCCGCCCCTTCTTCTAGAAATCTCAGCACTGGGGCACTGACCAACTTCTCCTTTAGATAGCAGAAGGCTGACTCGCACTTCTCACTCCACAAGAAAACCTGGTCTTTCTTGGTCAGGGCTGTCAAAGGGGATGCAACTCGGGAGAATTTGGGTACGAACCTCCGATAGTAACCAGCTAGCCCGAGGAAACTACGGACCTCTTCCACATTATTGGGTGTTTCCCAAGAAACAACTGCCTCATCCTTTGATGGGTCCACCGCTACCCCCTGCTCAGACACCACGTGCCCAAGGAAGTCCACTTCTCGTGTCCAGAACATACATTTCAACAACTTCCCATAGATCTGATGATGTCGGAGGACCCCCAGAACCGTACTCAGGCGCTCTACATGGAACTCCTCTGATCTTGAGTAGACCAAGATGTTGTCTATGAACACAACTATGAACTGATCTAGGTACACTCGGAAGATGGAGTTCATAAGCCCCATGAACACAGTCGGGGCGTTCGTAACACCGAAAGGCATGACTAAGAAATTGTAGTGTCCATATCTGCACCTGAATTTCGTCTTCGGGATTTCTCCCTCCTTCACTCTCAGCTGGTGGTACCCTGACCATAGTTCGATCTTCAAGAACCATCCTGCCCCTTTCAGCTGGTCGAAAAGATCGTCTATCCTTGGAAGAGGTTAGAGATTCTTGATCATCACCTGATTTAGCCTCCTGTAGTCTATGCAGAACCTGAGACCACCATCTGCCTTATTTGTGAAGAAGACTGGAGCACCCCACGGTGATGCACTTGGCCGAACATAACCCCTCTTCATCAGATCATCAATCTGGATCCGAAACTCTCGTATCTCTGATGGTGTCATCCAGTAAGGATCCATCTAGATCGGATGAGCGCCGAGCTGCAGGTCTATCCCAAACTCAATATCAATTTGAGGGGGTAGCGTCATCACCTCTTCACGAAAGATGTCTATATACTCACAGACAACCTCTGGAACCTCCACCATCTCAGCATCTACCAATTCCACTGATGGCTCGGCCAACAAGGAGAAGAGTGGTTCCTCTCACCTGCTGTCCTTATGACTCCTCCGCTCGCCGGTGAAGGTAACATGCCGGCCACCCAAGTTCGAGAACACAACCCTTCCTCAGAAACATTCGATTAAAGAACACACAGAAAATAGCCAGTCAATTCCTAGGATGACATCGTATAGCTGTATCTAGAGCAGAAGAAGATCCCAAATCGACTAATGTGGCCCTATCATCAGTCTGCATCCCTGAAAAAAAAACAAAACGTCGGTCTGACCTCTGACTGGTGTGATCAACACCAGGGGCAATGGTAGTCTCTCAGCATCTAGTCCCAAGGTATGGTCTAGATTGGGTGCAACAAAGCAGTGAAAAGCTCCGGTATCGAACCAGGCATAAGTGCTAAACAAACTGATCGTACCTCAAACAACCTCCGACCCTCCTAGAACTGCTACCTCCACGGTGTGTAGCTTCCCCGCCCGTCTCCTTTGACCCTAGGCTATCGGCCACCTCCCCAACTATGCCCTGGTCGAGTCCCAGTGGAGCACCCTGAGGTCGGCCCCCTCCTCCCACGTCTGTCCTCAGAGGAGCGGGAGCTCGCTGTCCCTGCTGTTGCTGCTAGAAAGGCATGCCTGGAAGCTGCTTCTGGGGTGGGTGCTAGGTCTTTCCATCACCGCCATACTATACCTGGTCCGATCACTGACTCTGGAGATTTCCATGGCTCCCACAGATGAAGCATCGCAGTCCCAGGACCAAAGAAAAAGGGCGAGGACCGGGGGATCGAAACGGAAACTACTGCGGCCTGCTCCATGCAGGTCGAACCTGGAGGGTCCTGACGCTGGAGCCCTGGTGCTGATGGCCTTCCCCTTCGATGGTCCCACATGTATCCCCTCTTGTGACACACCTCCTAGAGTATGCATCCTCTCCACCCACTTCGACCTTTATCTGGACCTCTAAGTACATCAGAAGGGTAAAGGGGGTAACAACATACTGGAGGGAGGGTCGGAGTTCTTCCCCTAATCGACTTTCCCGAGACTCCCCGTCGGGAAAGAGGTCAATAGAAAAACATAATAGGTCCTTAAAATTGATTCCTTGCTCCCTTACTGACATAATCCCCTGCTGGAGGGAGAGTATCTCCTTTCTCTTTTCTGCCTTCATCGTCGAGGAGAGGAATTCTGCCCGAAACTCCCTCTCGAAATCAACCCATGCCACCTCAGCCTCTCTCCTCTCCCCCAGGTAAAGCGTCCACCACTGACACACCGCTCCCCACATCTGGATGACGGGCAGAGGTACCCAGTACTCGGTCGGGGCACAAATCAGGACGAAAGCTATCACTAGATCCTCTAGCCAGCCTTCCGTCTTCATGTCCGAGGTGATGCCCTCATACTTCTCGAGGGTCTGTCGCTGGAAGGCCCGAAGAGACTTCTGCCACTGGTCGTCCTCCTCCTCTCGATTAGCTCTCTGCCGATCGGCCAAAGTAGTCTTTGAGGCCTCGATCGCCTGTACCACACATGGTCTCCTTCTAGGTGTCATAGCTTCAAGGTAAACAAGGAATTCCTAATCCCATGTAGTGTAGAATATTGTTCTTAAAACTTCTTAAACTTTTCATATACTATTAATCTCCAAAACACCCTAGAATCACGAGAACATAAGTAAATATGATGCATGTACCTTTCCTAGGGTCTCTACCCTGCAATCAGCATGGAATCACATGGTCGTTTGGTAGGTCCAAAGTCCATGCATCAGATCATGGGGGCCCCTAAAATCCCATGTCCAATCCGGTCTTCCCTGGCCTAATTCATGCACTAAGGACACCCAACACTGTTGCCTTACCATCCCATGTAATCTTCACTATGCCTAACTCCAGACTCCATCCTATCACCCAACGTGCTCTAATACCATTCTCTGACGACCTGCCTTCACCAAAAGGAGGGAAGGGTCAGCAGACTGCCAGGCCCTTCCTTCTTTAAGTTGAAGGAGAGATAATTACCCCCGATACCCTCCTTCAATAGGTCCCGGAGTGGTGACTAGGACCAAGTGTATAGAAATTACACACAATAGAAGGCATTACCCCTTTTTGTTTTATAGGATCGGGAGATAAGATGATGAACCCCAACAACACCATGGTAAAAGAAAAGTAAAGTCAAAAGTAAACCATTCCCACATGCATGTTCCAAAATTAAAATCCACAAGGTACAAAAGGTGACTACAAACGTAAGTACCAAAGAAAGAAAAACAAGAAACTGCAACTGCTCCAGCTGTCCGAACTAGTATTGTCCCGTGCAATCCCCGAAGTCCTCTTGGAACCCTGAAAGCAGTTTTATATACGTAGGGTGAGCATACACGTACACTCAGTAGGTAAAACCAAAGAATCTCGTGCACAAGTGGGGGAACGTACTAAAGTCCCGTGAGAAAAGGAGTAAACCAAACACATGTCAAGGTAAACTATCCACCCAAGACTCACCAAGGCACACTCACCCAATAATGCAAGTCAAGTAATATATATAAGAAAAGCATGTATATTATTGGGTACCCCATGCCGCTTTCCCACAGGTTATTGAGGCATCCTACGCATCGAACCGATCCTACCATTCTGTCACCGCAGTCCCACTGCCTCACCCGCCCGCACACACCTGGGCCAAAACCACATGTAGTCCCACTGCCGAATCCCGCCCGCAAACACATGGGCCACAAATGTCACACGTAACCATGCCTAAAAACACCTAGGCAAAAACAACCGCCACCATGCCCGAAGACACCTGGGCTAGAAGATCCACTGCCACACCCAAAGACACATTGACCTCATCCCGAAGACACTTGGGAAACCAACTACCGCACATACCTAGCCAACCACTACACTACCCCGCTCGAAGGTTCCTGGACTAATAATGGACCTCAGGCCATCACAGCCTACCCGAATATACTTGGTCTATCCGGGAAAGGGAGCAGAAAAGGAGCTAATAACCAGCCACCAATAATAGTGTTGGTAAAAAAACCCTCCCCCATTAAATGGGGGTGTTCAACACTAAGTGATCAACTTGGGTGGGGCGCGAATAAGAAACAAAAAACTACAAGTATATACATAGGGAACAATCACTCACCCAAAGTTAGGTTTTTCTTCAGACAACCTACAGATCACAACATCACTCAAGTCTGAGTCACGACTCTTGCCAACAAAACTCATTGTCCCATTCTTATTTTCATGTTTAGTAATAATGTTTAATAAGTTCATGCACTATTGGGAAACTAATACCATGAGCATAAAAAAGGAAAGAATTCAGCCAAACGTCAATTTAAACATCCACACTCGGTTCTCCTGTAAAGTCACAACAATAAATGAATAAGTTAGATCCCTCGAAGTACTGGAACCAAAGACAACCCCGGGACACTGCCCCGTGATCCCCTCCCCCAAAAAGTATTTCATCATCAGAGGATTCCACCCCAATTTGTGATCTAAACAAGGTAATCACCCGGTCTTAAGACTCGCAACCACTGAATCCTTAACAACAGGGGATCCCATCCCCAATTTCACACAACTACCAAGAATATAAAAACAGGGGATCCCATCCCCTCCCACATTTCCACCAATCAGCCCGTGAAGAAAGACAACCAATCCACTACCACCAATACTAAGTAGGTCCATGCCTGTATTTTCAGATTTAAAAGATTTTACACGCTCCATGATTTCAATTTATATGTTCTTTAACCGGGGTTTATCACAGAAGGGTTGATCCTGGTGCTTTCAATTTATTTAGCTAGGTATACATGATTAACCAAATTACTTTTCACACATTATGAGTTTACAATTACAAAACAATCCTTTTAAAACACCACGAGGTTTCATTAGTGCACTGACAATGACGACCAATGGCCTCAATTTTTAGAAGGCGTAAGCTTGCACAACTCAGAAAGATGATCATAATATAAACAAAATCCACGATCACATCCCCCCTTCACTGTTCATATAATCAGTTCATTATCTTTATTTAGGTCTGGTTTATCCAATTCTACAGAAACAAAAACATGCCCACCACGCATGATACACAAAAAGGGAGATACGAAGGAGAATTCCCTACCTATTGGATCAACGATCTACGTTGAGGCCAGGGGAGGAACTTCACGGATAGCGATGCGGCTCTCCTGAATGAAAATCGCATCGTCTATCAATGCATAGGACGGGTGCGGGACTCTACGCATAAAGATGTGGCTCGCCCGATGCACAAAAACTGGCTCGTCTGGATGAAGGTACTCGTCGAGGGTGATCGAGAAAAGAATAAAACCAGGGTGAACACTTTAGTTATAAGGGTCGTGGATGGTTGAGATAAGAACGCGAAACCGCATGGGTGGGGGTCGTGGGATGACCACGCGGTTGTTTTGTTACACATGATGATATTAAGGTGTTATTTAATATCCCCAATCGGGGAGGTTTCTCAGGATTTTTTAGGAATTAATTATGGGATATAAATGGTTTTAAAAGAAGTAAAATAATTAATTTATGACAAAACATACAATGCGGGAGCCGAAAAGTAAGGTACTGGAAAAAGAACTAAAGGCTCAGTGAGGGGACACGGTGCCACTGTCACGGTGTCACCCTCACGGTGGCACCCTCACGGTGCACCGTCATGGTGTCACCCTCACGGTGCCACCCTCACGGTGCCACCGTCACCGTGTCACCCTCACAGTGCCACCGTCACGGTGGCACCGTCACGGTGTCACCCTCACGGTGCCACCGTCACAGTTCCACCATCACGGTGTCATCGTCAGGGTTCCACCGTGACCAGTGTCACCCTCACGATTCCACTATTTTGGTGGAGCCTCACTATTGGCAAAGTAATGGGCCCGGTGGGTCCGAGCCATTACAACATAATTTATTATAAAAAATCCTTCACATTAATTAGGTGGAGAAAATTAAATTAATTCATCCAACTTGAATATTGTGCCAACGAATTCATAATAAATCAAAATCTCTTATTATTTTGGTTGGCATTGCTCTTTTGGTGGAACATGAGAGAAGAGAGAAAATCTCCCAACGAAGAATGAAGAACGAATAATGAAGAACGCCATCGAGGAGAGACTTCGACTTCCTTCCTCAGATCTTACCGATGTTGGATGTCTTCGACGAAAAACTTCCTCCTCATCATCGTCAACAAACAGACACAGAAGCTCGGGATTGAAAGTGTGTGGTAGACGCGACAAACAATGATCTTCTCTGTCTTCTTCCCCACAACTCTGTCGATTACCAACGATCAAGGTAGGGGGATAATTTGTGTGTTACAACTTTCCTGTCATTATTCTCTTATTCAGTTGGAAAGGAATTATTGCGGATGTAGTAAAACAATTGAAGTTCATCCTTCTTACTTCTTGATTAGCCAAATGTTACCACCCTTAACACGGAGGTTGCGGGCCAAACCAACATGGTCTGACCCCACCGTCGTTCTTCTTTGTGATGATATTTGGCATGAAGATGTAACAATGAAGCAGCATTGAAGGAGGTGGCAGAAATAGGAAAAGGCCGCTCTTCCTACAGCCTCAGCGAGCTACGCCGCACCCCGGCCACGCCACACTCTAGGCCGAACTACGACCATTAGGCCACACCGCCCTGGCTGCGCATTTTTCGGGTCAAAACGGCCAAGAACCCCCCCCCCCCCCCCATTCTGCACTACCTTCGGCTTCCCCGGCCTACCCGGCCGCTTCCCGGCTACCCGCCGACCCACCTGCAGGCCTACCTGGCCGGCTCCCGGCTCCCGGCCTCCCACGCCGCCACCCGTCCGAACCGGTGCCCTGGTCGCACCAGGCTCACAAGCCGACCCACGTCCCCCATCATGGCGCACTGGATGTACCATCGCGACAATGATCTCTGGACCGAGCCGCGCCGGGCCGCACCCTCATCGCACCTCGAGCTAAACCAGCACCGAGCCCGGGACGAACCGCCCACGTGGCCTGCTAGGCTGGGCCGAACCTAACAGGCTGGCCCGCCCAATGGGTCAGCCCAGACCCAACAGGTCTGACCGAGACAACCCAGACCGGGTCGGCCCAGACTGGGTCGAACGGGGTCGATCCGACCGGGTCAGGCCAGACCCGGACCCACTACCAACCCTTTAAATCATTTGGCCATATCATTAGCACCAGACAACCATTTGACGAACCATCAGTGGCATTGGTATTCTTAAAGTGTGATGATCCCTTTGCGTATACCCCACTAGAGTTCTAGATAATGTTGAGATACAGTCAAGGTTGGATCATGCACGCATTCAACTGGACCTTGGGACAAAAAGGCTAATAACATACAGACCGTCCGTCAGATTGATGCCCCGTTTGTTGCATTGAGACACCAATGACATGTTACACCTTTGAAATACTTCTATGTGGGACTTAGTGATATTAGGATTATCGACCTGTAGCTCATGGAGCGGATACTCTAGGAGACGAGCGAGCTTAGTGTAGAGACCTAGTAGCTGGCTGAGACCTGATGACTTCTGACTGATTCGACTTGGAGTGATTCGAGTAGCTCAGTGGAGATAACCTTGTAGTCGCGGCAGACCCATAGTGGGAAGCCCTTTGGTGCTGCGACATACCCACAGTACTTGACAGGAGGTGTACCTCTATAGGCTATGAGGGGGATCACGTTGGTGACACTACATACCCACGGTGGGGAGCGCCTTGGTGATGCAGAAGACCCACGATACTCAACATGAGGGGTACCTCAGTAGTCCAAGGATAGTGGGAAGCACCTTGGTGACGCAGTATCCCCACTTTACTCGATAGAGGAGGAGTTATCTAGAAGGTGAGGTTTCGACAGTGCGATTGGGGCTGTTACATGATACTACCCCTACAATAAAATCATGGTTTGAGCTGAGTCAGTAACTTTTGTGTTTACCTCAGGATTGAGATGGATTACTTGATAACATAGGTATATGTATGAGCATATACCTATGTGGGGTTATCTATGGATTTCATACTTTGTGGTTTATCATTGCTGGTTTTGTGAGACCTTGAGGGTCTTAGGGTCTCAACTGAGTATCGTTATACTCACCCGTACATGAGCAATGACCACACCTCGTTGGGTTGGATGCAGATGATGGACAACGCTGACCGAGGATGAGTGTACCAGGACTGGATGGCACCCAGAGGTGGACCACACGGCATGAGGGTACACGGAAGAGACAGATGGATGTGGATTGCTGTAGAGGCTATCTGTACCTACCCTTCAGGTAGAATTTCCTGGTTGATGATCCAGGATCCGTTTTCCCCTTTTCCAGTACTCGTACCTTCAGTTTCATTGTACATTACAGTTGGGATTTTATGTCCCACCCATTTTCTTTTCAACACTCCTTTTGTATATAGTTTTGATTTTTGTTTTGTTTCTAGCTCGTACTCTGTTGTGTTCATTTAAAAGTTATAAAGGAAATTCCTTCCTAGATTCGGGATTTACACCTTTGGTGCTTGTCGCCAGCCCCTGGCCTATGGAAGGCGGGCTTGGGGTAGTCAAGGAACATGCCCCGGGGGATGGGTCAGGACAAATTGGTATCATATGAATCAGTTCTACCACAAAACATTGGTCAGTGATCTTTTTTGTGAAGCAATATCGTTAAGGGTACTGTGTGTTGTTTTTTATTCAGGGAGTCCACTATTGGTGTGTTGGACGACGTATCCATACACCAGGACCCTGACTACTGATTTCCGACTTAGTGCACAAAAACACTAATTGCGTGTGTGTTTTAAAATGTTTTCTTTAAGTCAGCTCAACCTGGTCATCTCACTTGGTATAATATTTGATCGTACTGCATCTATTTCTTTCAAGATGACTCCCTGTGGACGACCACGTAGTGTCCCGAGAGTTGTACGTGCAGATATCTCATCGAGAGATGAGGCCTCAATGCAAGGCTCTCTTCTAACAGAGGCATCAGCGGTACCACTACCCGTTAGGCCACTAATGCCACCAGCCCCAGCAGCAGACGATGCACGCCACTTGAGTGCATTGTACGAGTTCCAACGTAAGATTCCACCAAGGTTTAGGGGAGAGATGGACCCACAGGCAGCTGGCGAATGACTAGAGGCTATGGTGAGAGTCTTTAGACTCATAGGGACACCATCAAACCTTATTGTAAGCCTTTCCATGAGTCTTCTTTAGGAAGTAGCAGGCAGATGGTGGAGCCTGATACTCCAGGTGCATGAAGAGGCGACACTACTCTGGGTAGACATAGAGAGCCTACTTCAGGCAGAGTTTGTCCCAACCACCCTACGTGTAGTGAAGATTCATGGGCTACTTCACCTGCAGCAGGGCAGCATGACGGTCTCATAGTACTCACTAAGGTACACCGACCTCTCGCACTACTCCGCAGATATAGTACGAGACCCATTCTTTAGGTCTAGCCCCTACAAGCAGGGGCTAAGGTGATATATTAGGGCTTCGATGATCTTCCTCTATATCCCGAAGCAGACTGGGGTGTTAGAGTGAGCCCTCTTAGTGGAGAGTTTCCTTGTTGAGCAGTCTCCAACAACGACATCCACCACTATTCGACATATAGTGGAGTCTTCTGTTGCTGGAAGCAGACAGATCTTATAGAGGTCCAAGAGGATCAAACCTACAGGTGGATGACCACATGACTCAGGATCAGTTGTGTGGTTCTCATGGAGTATAGACATACGTGCCTGGAGCGGGCCGTGTTTCACATGCGGTTGGCATGGTCACATTTCTCATGACGGTCTGACCCGCCATTCAGATGATCAGTAGAAGGTCGAAGGACCACCCATGCAGAGACAGAGATTCAATCGAGGCGGTCCGCAGGGATAAGCAAACGTGGAAGAGGAGTGGGCCATGTAGCTAGCGGTGGACAATGTATCGAGGTGTGTCTGCCACCACCACCACGAGATCCACCCCGACTGCAGGGAGCTGGTGGACATGTGATAGCTCAGCTATAGGCTTCTAAGGCTTATGATCATAGGGATCCAAAGATGATTCGAGGTATGATCTGTGTCTAATCCACCATAGATAGAGTTCTTATAGAAATAGGTTCCAATCACTCTTTCATTTCCACTACCCTCGTTCGGAGCACGTAGATTCCGACAGATGCGTTGGGTCGATCCTTACGGCTAGAGACTTCGACAGGAGCAGATTTGATGATTACACATTGGTGCCAGTAGTGTGAACTCACACTATGAGGTGAGATCTTTGGTTGGGATATCTTAGTAGCGGTGCCGAGGCCTTACAATTTCATATTAGGCATGTACTTTTTATCTACAGTCCATGCTCTGATTGACTGTATTAGGCACAAAGTGTGGTGTGTCTGCACGGATGGGGCCAGGTTTACCTTCACTGGAAATAAGGGAGCCTTTGCAGCACATGATGGACTTACTCGGAGGAGGTAGAAGCCGATCACTCATCTGTTGGAATGCCTTACCCTCGGAGCAGTTGATGTGGAGAGTTCGAGCTATCCTTTAGTGGCGGACTAATACACAGATGTTTTCCTTGATGATGTTCCAGGACTACCTTCTCGTAGAGAGGTGGACTTCTACATTGACCTGTACCCCAGGATGACACTGATATCTACACCAACCTATCAGATGGCTTTTGTGGATCATCACAAGCTGTGTGTACAGCTAGAGGACTTGTAGGAGAAGGGCTTCATCTGGCACAGTTTTTCTCTCTAGGCAGCCCTGATTCTATTCGCCAAGAAGGCCAATGGGGGGTTGAGGCTTTGTATCGACTACTATCGCCTAAACCAGGTGTCCATGAAGAACAAAGACCCACTCTCGAGGATTAACTACCTCTTTGACTAGTTGAAGGGAGCACCAGGGTTCTATATGATAGACCACAGATCATGCTATCACCAGCTCAGAGGTCAAGATGAGGATGTGTAGAAGATGACTTTCAGATGAAGGTATGGCCACAATGATTTCGTGGTTATGCATTTCGGCATATAAAACGCTCCAGTAGTGTTCATGGGACTCATGAACAAGATTTTTTTTGCCTTACCTCAATCGCTTGGTTGTAGTCTTCAACAACAACATTCTCATCTACTCGACTACTGTGGAGGATCATGCCTACCATTTTCCGGTAGTACTAGACACACTCCGAGAGCACCAACTTTATGGTAAGTTCTCTAAGTGCCCGTTTTTCATCCGAGAGGTTCAATTTCTGGGGAATGTCATCTCAGAGGCTGGAGTTTCCATAGATCTAGCGAAGATTGATGCAATACTTGCTTGGTAGCCACCCAGGAGTGTGATAGAGGTACAGAGTTTCCTGGGCTTTTATAGATATTACCGGAGGTTCGTACAAGACTTCTCCAGAGTTTCAGCACCACTGTATGCTTTGACGATGAAGGGACAACCCTTCCTATAAATGTACAGATTTCAGTAGAGCATTCATAAGTTGAGGCAGAGGATGAATAGTTCCCCAATATTGAGTCTTCCATTGGAAGGCATAGGGTACCTAGTCTACTAAGACGCATCAGGGACCGAACTCAGTTGTGTCCTGATGCAGAAGAGAGCAGTGATCATGTATGGTACTCAGATTCCAAGACAGAACGGGCAGAACTACGCAACCCATGACTTGGAGTTGAAGGTAGTGGTCTTCAGCTTAAAGACGTGGTGAAACTATCTGATGGGTGAGCATTTTACAATGTAATAATATCTCAAGAGTCTCAGGTATATCTTTCCTCAAAAGGACCTGAATCTGAGACATCAGCGATGGCTTGAGATTTTCCAGGACTATGACTTAGATATAGTCTATACTATTGGAAAGGGGAATGCTGTAGAAGCTGTACAGTATAGGATATCTTGTATACAGATGCTAGGTGAGGTGATGGAGAATCTGGCCTCTTTGTAGATATCCATTGTGGATAGGGATGGAGAAGCTCTCTTTCAGTCCCTTACAGTCAATCCCCCACTTCATCAGCCAATGAGGGAGTCATAGCAAGGGGACACTAGCTGAGAGACATGATGTGCTCAGATATCTATATTGTAGGCACATGATGGATTTTCTGAAGGTGAGGAGCACGTCATCCTCTTAAGAGGATGTACAATGGTACTAGTTTCACATCATAAAGAAGTGTTGATGGAGTTCCACACATCCCCATTAGTGGTACATCTAGGAGTGGTCAAGTTTTACCAATACCATCAATGATAGCACTGGTGGCCATGTATGAAGAAGGTAGTAGCAGTGTTTTTCACTCGATGCCTCACTTTTCAGCAAGTGAAGGTGGAGCACCAAGTACCAGCAATCTTGGTTCAGACTTGAGGGGTCCTAGAGTGGAAGTGGGATGGGATAACCATGGACTTCATGATAGGACTTCCATGTACATCCAAGGGTCACGACTTGATTTGGGTGATCGTTGATAGACTCACCAAGTCGACCCACTTCTTACCAAACAGAGAGTAGGGTTCAGTAGAGAGCTTGGGGTGCCTCTATGTGCATAAGATTGTGCAGATACATGGAGTACCATTATCTAGTTTCTCCGATAGTGACACCCGATTTACTTCCCGATTATGGAAGTGGTTGCACGAGGATTTCAGGTCTTAGCTTCATTAGGGACCTGCCTTCCATCGTCAGACGTATAGTCAGACTGAGCGGACCATTCAAACTCATGAGGACATGCTCCGTGCTTGTTTCCTCGACGTTGGTCATAGCTGGGAGGATCAATTACCTTTGGTGATGTTTTCTTTTAACAACAGCTATCACTCCACCATAGGGATGGATCCTTTTGAGGTGTTATATCGGCGACCTTGCAGATCACCCTTGTACTTGACTGACACAGGGGAGTCAGCATTGGTGGGACCAGAGATTGTATGAGCTACCACTGAGAAGTTTCATATCATTGAAGAGCAGATGAAGACTGCACAGAGTAGATTGAAGTCACATACTAATAGGAGACAGAGAACCCTAGATTTCAAGGATAGTGACCATTTATTTCTATGGGTCTCACCTCGAACGGTTTACGGAGATTTGGCCAAGGTGGAATGTTATCTTCGAGATTCGTCAGAATTTTCTAGTTCCTCAGCAAAATTGGTGATCTGGCTTACCGCCTGGCCCTTTCAGCTCAGATGAACTGGGTGCACGACATTTTCCACGTATCTCAGTTGAGGAGATATGTGCATGACCCTTTCCACATCACCGACCATGGCGAGCTGGATGTCGACGATGGAGAAACTTTTACAGAGGTCCCAGTGGATATTGAGGATTGAAAACAGTGGGTGCTACATGGATGGTCGATACCTCTGGAGCGCATTCATTGGCAGCACGGGAACCTCCATGAGAGCACATGAGAGCAGGAGGCTCAGATGCATGCTCAGTACCACCACTTGTTCCCTTAGTTCGAGTTGTAGCTTATGGGGACATAAATCCCTGAGGTGGGGAGAATGTAAAGACCCAGAAATTCCGTAGATATTTTTTTTTCATATATACATGGAGATTTTACAAGTCCACAAAAACTAACTGTACATGATTTTGAGGCCTGGTGTGCCCAGAATCAATTTCTGAAGTTTTTTTCTGGTATATTCAGTAAATGTATGAGCGATTTTTTATAACCATTGAACCGGTGCTCAAAATTGAAATCCAAGGACACCGTTGAACTCGCAGCACCAGTATTCATCTAAAGAGACTTTCACATTGATGACAGTTTGTCAAGAATAAATGTTACTTTTTGGGTTTTTGTGGGAAATAATAAAATAAAATGATCTTCACATTATTTTTATTTGAGCCACCATGTGGGTGATTGGAGGTGGGTCCCACTAGATCTATAACCTCTTTGTGGAGGTTGGAAGTTTGGACCACTATTCCATAACCTCTCATGAGAAGTTATGGTGGTGGGGACCACCATGACTCAAACTCCCATGTGGGGTTAATGTGGTGGGGACCACCCGAGACCACATAACCTCCCAATTTGAATAATAGTGGTGGGGACCACCCAACCCCTTTTCATGGAAGGAGAGTAGAATCTCTCAAATACCCTCATTAATTAGGGGGATCCCCTTTACCTCCTCTTCCATTTTTGGTGCCACCACCTCCCCTTTAATAATTTGAGCCAACACATAATTTATTATGCCAAATCCTTCACATTAATTAGGTGGAGCCAATTAAATTAATTCATCCAATTTGAATATTGTTCCATCAAATTAATAAGATATCACAATCTCTTATTATTTTGGTTGGAATTGCTCTTTTGGTGGAACATGGGAGAAGAGAGAAAAGCTCCTGACGAAGAATGAACAACGAATAATGAAGAACGAAGAATGCCGACGAGGAGTGACATCGACTTCCTTCATCAGATCCTACCGATGTGGGACATCTGCGATGACCGACATCCCTCTTGTTCATCATCATCAAACCGACACACGATCTTGGGATTTGATGTGTGTGACAGACGCGACGAACAAAGACCTTTTCCATCTTCTTCCCAGAGACTCCTTCGACGACCAACGATCAAGGTAGGGGGGGTTAATTTGTGTATTATTAATTTCCATTCCTTATTCTCTTTTTCGGTTGGAATGAAATTGTGGAGGAGGTTGTAGAACAATTAAAGTTCATCATTCTTACTTATTAATGAGTCAAATGTTATTAACCGTAACGTAGAGGGTGCGGGCCAAACCAACATGGACCTTCCCTTCTGTCATTTTTATTTGTGATTATATTCGGTAGTGACTTAACAACGAAGTGGCGTAGGAGGCGAAGAAGGCAACAAGAAAAGGTCGCGCTTCTCGTGGCCTTCGTGTGCCATGTTGTGCCTCGGCTGCGTCGAACTCCTGGCCAAACTACGACCTTATGGCCGGGCTGCCCTGGCCGCGCCGCCGCCGTCTTCCCCAACCGCACACCGGCCTACCTGGCCGCCCCCCCTTCCGCCCGCCGACCCGCCTGCCGGACTGCCCGGCTGCCTCCCAGCCACCCGTCGGCCTGCCTACCGGTCGGCCCGGCCACCTCCCGGCCTACCCAGCCGCCCGCCGGCCTGCCTTCCGGCATGCCCGGCCGCTTTCTAGCCGCACGATGGCCCTCCTTCCAGCCTACCCGACCGCCTCCCAACTCCCGGCCTCCCGAGCTGACACCCGACTGAACCAGCGCCCTGGCTGCGCCGGCCTCCAGAGCCGTCCCACAACCCCCCTTCGCGGCGCCCTGGCCGAACTGGCCTGACCAAGCCACGCCTGGCCAAACCTTCGCTGCGCACCGGGATGAACTAGCCCCGACCTCGAGCTGGAACGCACAGATGGCTTGCTGGGATGGGACAAGCGGACTAGGCCGAACCTAACAGGCTGGCCTGTCTATTGTGTCGGGCCAAACCCAAAATGTATGACTGGGTCGACCCAAACCAGGTCAGCCAAGAAAGGGTCAGACCGGGTCGGTCTGACTGGGTCAGACCGGAACCGGGCCCACAACCGAACATTTAATTTTTTTGGCCAAATCTTTGGCATCAGATGACCGTTTGACGAACCGTCAGCTGCACTGGTATTCTTCGAGCATGACGGTCCATTTCAGTATACCCCACTGGAGTTTGGGGTAAAGTTGAGATATGGTCAGGTTGGATCATGTACGAATTCAATTGGTCCCATGAGACTAAAAGGCTAATAACTCACAGATCGGGCGTCCAATTGACGCACCGTCTATTGAGTTGAGACCCCTATGATGTGGAAGATATTTGAGATACATATACTTGTGACTTCATGACCATTAGAGTATCGACCTGTATCTCATGTAGCGGATCTCACGGAGACGAGCGAGCTTAGTGTGGAGACCTTGAAACTTGTGTAGAACTGACAACTGCTGACCGATTCGACTCGGAATGATTTGGCTAGCCCAGTGGGGAGTGCCTTGGAGTCGTGGAAGACCCACAGTGGTGAGAGCCTTGGTGTTTTGGCAGACCCATGGTACTCGACAGGAGGAGTTCCTCAGAAGACTATGAGGGGGAGAGCCTTGGTGACGCATAGACCCATAGATGGGAGTGCCTTGGTGACACAACATACCCATGGTACTCGATAGGAGGAGTACCTTAGCAGTCCATGGTTATTGGGAAGTGCCTTGGGGATACGAAATTCCCAATCTACTTGATAGATGAGGAGTTCTATAGAAACTGAGTTTTTTATAGTGTGATTCAGGATGTTACTTGATACTACCCCTAGAGTAAAATCCTGGTTTGGGCTGAGTCAGTAACTATTGTGTTTACCTCATGATTGAGAGGGATTACATGATAAATTAGGTATATTTATGGGAATATACCTAAGTGGGATATATGTTGATTTCATACATTGTTGTTTATCCTTGTTGGATTTGTGAGACCTTGAGGGTTTCAAGGTCCCTACTGAGTATTGTTATACTCAACCCTACACAGGCTATGCCTTCATCTCGTGGTGTTGGATGCAAACGATAGACAGCGCTGACCGAGGCTGAGTGTACCAGGACTGGATGGTACCCTGAGGTAAACGACATGGTGTGACGGTACATGGAGGAGACAGATGGATGTAAAGTGCTGTGGAGGATATCTCTACCTACCCATGAGGTAGGATTTCTTGGTGGATGATTCATGAGCCGTTTTCCAATTTTCCATTACATGTATATTTAGTTTCCTTGTACTTTATAGTTGGCCTTGTATTTCCGGCCCCCTTTTTATTTTCAGCACTCCTTTTGTGTACATTTTTATTTGGTGTTTTGTTTCCCGCTCATACTCTGTTGTGTGCATTTTCAAGTTATAAAGGTATTTCCTTCCTAGTTTAGGTATTTACGCCTTTGGTGCTAGTTGCCGACCCCTGGCCTATGGAAGGAGGGTGTGGGGTAGTCATGACATGGGCCCTGGGGCGTAGGTCGTGACAGTTTTAATAACGTTAACTTATATTCATTTAGATTCGTCCAATATTGAAATCAAATAGAATAGATTATATACAGTAACAACTGATATATTATATAATTTAATTTTTTTTTTATAAATTTCTTAAATCTACTATATTAAAAGAATCAACAGTATTTTGTAAATATAGTTATTTGGTCCGTAAATCCCTAACCATAGAAATGTAAACGTATCCACGATTGGATTATTTTATTCCAATTATTTAATCTACAAACACATCATTCCACATATTTTTATGAATGTAAATGGGTTTTAATATACATTAATTTTCATTTTTTGTAGCCTTCAATTTTTTATTTTATGAAATATGAAACATATATATATATATATATTTATTATAACAAAAATGAATAAATAAATAATATATTCTATATCTTTTTGTTCTTAAATATATTTTGTAACACCCTATAATGTATCAAATTTTCCAAGGTGTAGTTCAATATGACATTACGCACACCTCCTCGTATGGAAGAAGATTCCTACAAGACTCAATGATGTATATAAAATCAATGGAGAATACACACTCAATTAGAGTGGATGATTTCTATTTTATAGCCTAACATATGTACTTTTACAATTTATTTATGAGGAACCCTGTATCATAACAAATTGTATGAATAAATACGGAAAAATAAACTGGACAATCATCCCTGAATTCATGACACGAATCACCCACATTGTTGATAAATTATACAAATAAGTAAATTGATAAATGTAACATATATTTTCACAAATATCCATATATTAACTCGTATTATTCTCTATATTCATAGATGGATATCTCCCATGATGATCAAACCTATGCCTCATCTATTCACCTACTTACCACAAGTTAATGATTCATAGGTACCCATGTATTTCAGTTTGCAAATAAGGGAATTTGTATTATGTAGTAGGTCACAAATAATGAGTTCCAATATATAGATGGTTAATTTAGTGTATACACAGGTGATATTATTAGTAAGTAGAAAATAGGAAATACATAATCAATTAATGCATAATATATAATTAATAATACACAATTAGGAGACAACACTAGTGAAAATTGAGTTTATTTACCCATTGAACTGTTATTAATCATTTTAATATATAATTCCACTCCATTCGAAAAATAGTGTCACAATGACTGGTCCTCAACATCATCATCCTTTAATTTATTGTTTAATATATAGATTTCCTTATACCATTATAATGGACAAACTATGTACTTATTTTGTAATATCTCACACATCCCTCTCAAGGGGGTAGGGGATAGTTATTATAGGTCAACCTATATCAAATTTATAAGATGGAGAGAATACAACATGGAATCATATGTAAATTATTATATATCATTAAATCACATCATATGATGAATGATTTACAACACAAACTGAACCATGTGTGGAAAATAAATAAATCAAATGTTCCATGGGCTACACATGCACATATCATCTTATCGAAATACATATTAAGTATAATTGAAACACATAAAACGATGGGATAAAAAATAATTATTAGTATCATGGGAAACACATATACACTTGTGATCAAACATCAAAAATATGTCTCATGTTCAATTAACCCACCCAATCATGTGATCAATCATCAAACAGGGGTCACAATAACTCCTCACATACAAACATTTAATCAAGCCTCCATCATCAATAAAAATGATACAATTTAGTGGGAAACATCCAATGTGGAATACTAATCATAAAATTTCATTTTAAATTACATTTACTGAGTTATTAAATTATATTAAGTAGGTAATTATGAATGGAACACTGTCTCTCGTTTTCAGTGATTACATCAATCAGTAAAATTATAATTTTAATTGTCACATTTTTTATATCATAATAAAATGAATATCATGGAAAAAATCCAAATATTTTAATGATTATACACCAAAAACAATAAATAAAACATGATAACATAAAATCTATTACATGGAGTCCCATACCTTTAACAGAGTGTACTTCTATCTATGAAAATCATAGATTCTTGGACCAATTATTTTTAGTCTATTCGAATTAAATATATCAACAAAAGTAACAAATAATTCTCATGAATTATGTATATATAATTATTTTCAATTTATAATTATTTAATTTACAAAATAAATTATCACAATTATGGTTGAATGGATGGAATGTCAAATGATTTACCAGATATGACTACCTAGCCGAAGCAATGAGAATCCATTAATGGACGGTTTGTAACATGATTCAAACATCCTTCTAGAAAAAATCAATGAACTATGGAAAAGAGATAATGTAAAAATTAATTTAATTTACATGAAATAATTTGAATGAATCAACCCTAGTAACTTAAAATAGATGTACAATCAGCATAAAAATTTCTAGCAACTTTTTGAAACTATTTAGATTCTATGGAAATCAATGGTCCATGGTCAATTTCCTAATACAATGGATCATTCGACTCCAAAATATAAAATACCATATAAGATATAACCAATGGATAACCCATTCTTTATATTCCAATAACTGATGTTTTTTCATTATCACATGAAATTGAAAATCCATTCTTGTCAAAAGCCCGTCTTTCTCAGGAAAGTCATCTATGATTGGGAGAAACATTCTTCTAAATCCATTACAGGAATCAAACCTAAATTAAATATATATTCCTAATGATCAAGAGGAATTTAATTAAATTATAATAAATACATCAATGATTCCAAGGGTTATAACATTCAACAAGGATAATCAATGAAAATAGCTCAATGATTCTATACAAAAAGATAAATTTCTCTAACATTTAAGTAGAATGATGGATTTCATCCATATTTTATAGAACATTTCTTCTAGATCCAATAATGAAAATGTGATCTCATTAATGGAGTATATTTTATGTGCACATATTAATTTTCCTAAAAATTTAAATCTATATGTCTAATTCATTACTATACTATTTTGGATCTAAAAAAGGCTATTAATAAAAATTTGCACAATGCACCCCACTGGAATACACATCATGATATACTGGCCTTATATTCCATGCTCAATAGCTATGTTTTTGGGCCTAATAATAATATATATTTTTGCCTAGACTACTAACTAAAAATTGTGTGATCCCAATGAGTGAGTACTACTATAAAATATCAGCTATATTAACAATATCTGCTAAAATACAGAGGCTTGATTCATCTCCAAATCAATCATTAGGTTTTGAAAATAATACTTATTGGGGTTTAAATGGATGAATAATTTTTCTTAACAATGTGTCTGAAGAGTTAATCAACTGAATAGAAATCTAAAATTCCCACCAAATTTAAATTTATATAATGATCTAGGTCATTACTCTATCCCCTCTATATCCTTTGTCACCATTAAGTAGTTTTGTTAGAACATGAACCTAATTATATGGATCGGTAATACTATTAATTAAAATTATTTTTTCTAATATCTATTATTGAATTTCGACTCACCTTATCAAGGATGTTCTCACTATGGAATTACCACCAAATTTTAGTTGTGTGACTATATGTTTGAACACCAGAATCTAAAAAAATATCATTAACCTAAAACATTGAGATCATGATCAACTAGACCATTTATATATACACAATAATATATCCCCAAAATCATTCCTCTTATAGGATTAGGGTTCACCCTTTTAAGGGAATTTTAGTATTAGCAATGTTCTATTAGTCCAAAAAATACCTAGTTTTTTTATTACACCTATATTGATCAATCAAAAGATACATGTATATAATCATTACCAAAATTTATTTCAGGATTTTTATACCAACTAATCAGTCTCTACTATCCAAAAAAACAAGAACAAAATGAAATTTATAGACTTTTCATGACCAATCAATAAAATCATCATTTATATAAGATATAATGATCTCGATGTGGTTCCAACCCATGATGGACAGATTCACATGTAAACACTAGTCATTAATTTTAAAAACTATTTATAATGTTATCAAATTTAAAAAATATAAATTAAAAAAACCCCACTGATCAAGATGCCTTGATTGTTATATGAATCATTCCATCAATCATCCATCCTGAAAATTTTATTAAATGACTTCGGTTGAATTTCCTTATTTAATTCAACAACCACTTTATCAATCCACAAGGGTACAAATAATGTATTAGTGAAGTAAATATACAACTCCCCCATGGATTAATCACAACATATTCAAAGTATAATGCGGATATATGGCCTCTATTTAATGAAATACTTAATTAACCATTATACATTAAACTTTAAACATGATATTCTTAGTTCTATTATATATAATTATTTTTGAGCTACCAATACCATCCAATAGTAAATATTATAAAATATCAGTACCCTTTACATAGGTTAGGTAATTTAATAATAAATGGATTGATAATTTCAATCATATTATTATTCGTAGTGTCACCTAGTTGCCATTCTAACCATCCACCAGGCCTCCAACTGCACAATTGCTAATCATTATGACTTATATGACCCTCCAATAAAAATTATTTATCATCCTATCTACTATTAAAAACATGTAACACCCTATGAAATATAATATAAATATAGCCTATAATGCACACAAAACTGAGTTTTTTTGTAAAAAAACACTTTTTTGTTATTATTATTTACACATGATTTTTATAATCTCCCCATGAAACATATTGTTTTCTTATATATTTTGAATTTTTAAAAATAGACATATTCATTTTATAATGACCCATACTTTACATACGTTGTTAATACTTCAAAATTGAAGCATACTTATTACAACATATAACAAAACCACGAAAGGATCGTAGAGGTATAGTGTCTTTAGAAACTGGGAAACATAAACAACTGGTTCATAAAGCGTCTACAATATCTCCCATTTATTTCATCATATCTATAGTCCCTTTTTGAATATCTTACTTAATAACCTTCTTCCTGACCTGTGGAATGAAAACATACAATAGGGTGAGCTCAAATTCCAAGTAAGGGTAAACAAAAGAAATATCAATCACATCGTATACATAAGCACGCAACTTTTGAAAATCGTAACCTTCAAAAGAGATCATAATTTCATAACATCGTATAAATCATGGCAGTGAAATGTAATCACAATAATCATAACATAAAACATGAAACTTTGTGTAATACACACATAATCATAGAGAATCATTTCTTGTTAGTCAAGACTCATTGCCAAGACTATCTTAGTGGACAAAGTCCATTTCTGAACCGAGTCACCCTCGTTTCAGTCCTGTTTCACTAAACCGGTATAACTTACCATTCCAGCCATGTCTATCTCATGAGATATAAAATCTTTACCCAATGCATTGGAGGGAGATATAGGTCCCACCCATCTCATAATGATACCGTTCTTATGTGTTCCACAAAATCATAAATCATACATCATTGCATAACCCATGTAATACAAATGGGAATCTTAAACATCATGACATCAGAATAAAATTCATATAAGATAAAGGAATTCATAAAAATAATTCCATCACAACATAATCAAATCAATGTAATAATAGGGATCAAAACAGAACCCTTTATTATCTTAGATGGAAAATAATTTTGATAAAACACTTGAACTCCATTCTTGAGGAAAATATCCTTTCTTTTTCAAAAACATTTTCCCTTTCTTAACATGTCATACAGCTTTAAACTAAAAGAAGTTGATTAAACATGAAAACTTGTAAAGTATTCTTCTTGGAAATAATGTTTTAAAAATCCATTCATGTCGTATAAGTTAAAAAAACATTTTTCTCGTACTATTGTCGGAAAAGTCAAAAAGTACCTCGTACGAAAAACGACAAAAGATTCCTTTCATATATTTTACTAAAAACTCACCTATGGGTAAAATTGGATTTAAAAAATTTTAGGTGGATGGAAATAATATTACATATTGAGGAAACATGGATGTGGATGATAAAATACACCCTAGTAAATACCCAAGTATAAACAATCTCGGATAAAATGAGATTGTGATATATTCCCTTACCTTAGGTCCGTTTTGCTTTGTAAGTTTCCGATCCTCTTGTATAATGATTTAAATAATGTTATTGAATTATTCCAGAATCATACTTATTTTTATGATATCATATATGGTCATTTTCTTAGCTTCTTAGTAGTAATATTTCATTGCTACTTGTTATTCGGGTGTTTATAACTCTTTGTTCTTATGCGTGTTTTGTCAAATAAATTTATATTATTATATTTAGGTTATAGATACCTCATTTCCAGAATGGTATTAGTGTAATATATATCATATTAATTTATTCAATTCATTTATATAATCATTATGAAATGAAGATCATGTAGAACGAGTCACATCACATCGTGGAGACGGTATTCCGTACGTACGCACGAGTGATGATATCGTTCCTATGATCGTGGAATTGTATTGGAGTGTATGTATAATATTTAAGAATTGATATCACCTTATAATAGTCATATAAAGTCATTATTTACACCATTATACCCATCCAAGTATGGTGGTGGTGGAAAATAGATTACACCACGGCGTGGAGATGATATTCCGTACGTACGCACGCGCGGTGATTTCTTTTTCCGTAGGATGGATAGATGGTGAAATAGGGTTGTTTCATACATATAATAACATATAAGTATATGAGTTATACTTATGTTATTACTTCATAATGAAACAACTAAAGAAGATGAAGTGGAAGAAGAAATAAAGATGAAAGAATCGGTAACGGACATTGTCTCTTCTTTGAAGTGCTTCTTTGAGACCTTATTTTAGGGAACTAAAATTGGTCTTTGAAGAAGAACAGGACCTATAGAATGTCTCTAAGGAAGTTTAGAGGAGGAATTATCAGGGGTTGGACGAGATTGAAGGCTCAATGTGGTGTGAGGAAGAGGGGGAGGTGGTGCCCTTTTATAAGGGAGGAGAGGGGCAACTTTGGGAAAACTAAAAAAATTATTTTATTATAAAGTCAAGTTCAGTTTTAAATAGCTCCAAATTGATATATATCTAAGATAAGGTAGGGATGGGTCAAAATACTCTCATCCAATAGAATTTATACAAGTTTATGTTCCTATTTTAACCTTATCATTTAGATTTAACATTAAGTTAAATAAGTTTACATTTACCGTGTCTTCTTGTGTTCTTATACTATAAGGTTAATAAACATACTATAAGCAGCCAAACGAACCCCAAGTTGTTTATTATTAATATATATAACCTTATCTAAGTCATTTTTCCGAACCTTATATTTTTAGGAATAAAATAACAATTACAAATATAATATTTGTTTTAAAAACTATTTTATGTCAATTTTGACACTATTTAGTAATTGATTTTTGTGAAAATCGTAAAAGAATTATTAGCTCGAAAAAAGTTATTTACATCACTAATAACATGTCATATTAACCTAGAAAATTAGTGGAATTCATAAAAAGTCTCAAATTACATTTAATTTGGTGTTTATAACATTAATTATGTCAATATTTCATTAATAAGATAATTAATACATCATCTTTGTGTCATACATAAATTAAATTATTTAATGTCTAAAATTTACAAATAAAATACCATTATGCAGGAAATCTTTTTATCTTTCTAATGAATATTTATAGTCGAATTTATCTTATGTATAACCCCATATTAAAAATTATTTACTTATTAAACTTTGATTTTAACTATTTTAACCCTTCTTTAAATAAATTAATAATAAATGTCCTAATCTAATCCAAGTGGGCATAAATGGTCATATTTTATTCCTAAGTTTGTTTTCGGTCGAATTAAACTTGTCAAATCGAATTAGGACATGTTTTAGGGTAATAATAATATCATCTTTACCCTTAATTACCCTATTTACTTTTAACCGTGGTAAAAAAAAGTAAAAAGTTACTATTCACCAAAAAATTATTTTCATCTCATTGAACCACATTTTACTTACTAACATCAACCATGTCTCTAGGATTTTTTAAATTCCACTCACAGAAGCGGTAAAATTATGTTTTATGAAAAATTCAATTTTTTAACTACCACTTAGTGGTTTCACTATTCATCAAAAATTGAAAGTTTTCAGAAAAATACCAAAATTTCACCCTAGGCTAATTTCGATATTCCGAATCCAAAAATGAAGTCCATTTTGAAAAATAAAATTTATAAAATTTCAAAAAGTGCTTATTACTAATCATAACGGCTAGTTTTAATAATACTTTAATAGCATATCGTTGTTTAGTGAAACTCGGTATTGCGTACGACGCAAGCTATCGAGGAAGGTTGCGATTTCGTGTAAATCAAGCCAAGCAAGCGTTGTGTAGAAAAATATTCCTTTGATGATTTATATAACATAAAAGTCTCGGGTGTTACATTCTACCCCCCTTAAAATGAATTTCGCCCTCGAAATTCGTCACTTTGTAACAAACAGATGAGGACAACTCTCCCTCATCATATCCTCAAGATCCCATGTAGCTTCTTCTAATTGGTGTTTCCTCCATAAAACTTTCACCAATCGAGTGGTCTTGTTTCGTAGGACTTTTTCGCTACGATACAGAATCTCTATCGGTTGTTCTTCATAAGAAATATCTTCCTCTAGCGGTACAACTTCTGAGCTGAGTACATGTGAAGGAACAGGTATGTACTTTCTCAGGAGAGATACTTGGAACACATCGTGAACTTGAGAGAGATTCGGTGGAAGCGCCAATCGGTAAGCTACCTTCCCAACACGATCCAGTATTTCGAAAGGACCGATATATCTAGGGCACAACTTCCCCCTATTTCCAAATCTCATAACCCTCTTCCAGGGAGATATTCGTAAGAACACTTTATCACCCACTTCAAACTCTAGGTATTTTCTTCGTTTGTCGGAATAACTTTTATGTCGACTCTGAGCGGCTCTTATGTGATGTTGAATAGATCTGACCTTTTCTGCCATTTCATCAACGAGATCAGGTCCTAATAGCTTTCTTTCCCCAACTTCATCCCAACAAGTTGGAGTCCTGCATTTCTTTCCATAGAGAGCTTCATAAAGAGCCATCTGAATACTGGAGTGAAAGCTATTATTATAAGAAAATTCCACCAAAGGTAGGTGTTGATCCCAACCACCTTTGAAATACATAGAGCTAGCTCTCAAAATATCTTCTAGGGTTTGAATTGTTCTCTCAGACTGACTGTCTGTCTGAGGATGATAAGCAGTGCTGAAACTCAACTCTGTATCCAGAGTATACTGAAGACTTCGCCAGAACATTGAGGTAAATCTCGGATCCCAATCAGATATAATAGAAAGTGGTACTCCATGCAATCTTACCACTTCCTTTACATATATCCTGGCAATTTGATCCAGAGTGAAATCCTCTCTAATAGCAATGAAGTGTGCAGAATTTGAAAGACGATCAACTATGACCCAGATAGCATTATTGCCTTTGGATGTTTTAGAAGTCCTGTGAAAAAGTCCATAGTGATGTTTTCCCATTTCCATTCGGGTATGTGTAATGGTTGTAACATCCCCTTAGACTTCTGTCTCTCGGCTTAAACTTGTTGACAAACCAAGCATCGAGAGACAAATTCAGCAACATCTCTTTTCATGCCATCCCACCAGAAGTACTCTTTCAGGTCCCTATACATCTTCGTGCTTCCAGGATGAATAGATAATGAAGAACTATGTGCCTCATCCAGCAGCTCCTTCTTTAATTCAGGGATGTGAGGAAGACAAAACCGATTCCAGAACTTTATTATCCCATCACAATAAAGGTTGAATTCAGGAAAATTTCTCACCTTCTTTTGTAACTCGACATCTTCTTTATGTGCCTCTTTAATCTTCACATGTATAGATGGTTGAACATTCATTTGAGAAAGATAAGATTTTTCCCCTTCCATTATAATTCCAAGATCCATCCTTTGTAAATCCATAAATATTGGATCTTTTGTGATCCTCATCATGGATAAACTAGCATGGTCTTCTCGACTTAATGCATCTGCCACCTTTTTTTCTTTCCCAAGGTGGTAATGGATTGAGCAGTCGTAATCCTTAATCAGCTCCAACCATCTTCTTTGACGCATATTCAGCTCCTTTAGTGTGAAAATATACTTTAAACTTTTATGATCAGTATAAATATCACACCTTTCACCATAAAGGTAATGCCTCCAAATCTTTAATGCAAAGATTACCACAGCTAACTCCAAATCATGTGTTGGGAAATTTTGCTCATGGATTTTCAACTGTCGTGAGGCATAACCTATCACCATATCATTTTGCATAAGAACACACCCCAATCCCTTCTTGGATGCATCACTATAGATCACAAACCTTTATCCACAACAAGGCAGTGTGAGCATAGGTGCATTGGATAACCTTCTTTTCAACTCCTTGAAATTCTCTTCACATTCTTCCTTCCAGACAAACTTAACTCATTTCCGAGTCAACTTGGTGAGTGTATTAGATAATCATGGAAAATCATTCACAAAACGTCGATAATATCCAGCCAAACCAAGAAAACTTCAGATCTCAGTTACTGTTTTTGGTCTCAACAATCTTTCGATAACCTCTGTTTTTGCTGGATCCACAGATATCCCCTCTTTTGAGATTATGTGACCCAAAAATGCAACTTTTTGAAGCCAAAATTCACACTTGGTAAATTTGGCATAAAGCTTCTCCTTTCTCAGGCTCTTCAATATAATTCTCAAGTGATCTTCATGTTCTTCCTTTCTCTTTGAATAGACAATAATATCGTCTATAAAGACTACCAAAAATTGATCAAGATAGTCTCTAAAGACTCTATTCATCAGATCCATGAAGATAACAGGGGCATTGGTAAGACCAAATGGCATCACTATAAATTCATAGTCTCCATACCTTGTATGGAAAGCCGTCTTTTGTATATACTCCCTTTTGACCCTTAATTGATGATACCCTGAACGAAGATCAATCATGGAAAAGTATTGAGCTCGTCGTAGTTGGTCAAATAAGTCATCAATGCGTGGGATATGATATTTGTTCTTGATAGTGATCTTGATAAGTTCTCGATAATCAATGCAGAGTCTCATTGATCCATCTTCCTTCTTAACAAATAGAACAGGTGCTCCCCAAGGTGACGCACTAGGGTGTATGAATCCCTTATCAAGATTCCCTTGGAGTTGCTTCTTCAATTCATGCAACTCAATTGGGTCCATTTTATAAGGTGTCTTTGAAATAGGCAAAGCACCCAGTACGAGTTCTATTGAGAACTCAACTTCATGATTTGGTGGAAGTCCCGGTAATTCCTCTGGAAAGACATCATCAAACTCCCGTAAAATGGGCATATTCTTAATCGTGAGTTTCTCACCAACCATTTGAGATAAATAAACTTCATTTAGTGGAATCAAGACCCATAAGATGGAAGAAATTTCCACTGGAAGGTTATGTTCATCCTTGCATTGATAGACGATCATAGATTGATCTGGAATGTGAAATGTGACTTCCCTTCTTTGGAAATTGATATGAGCTCCATATAAAGAAAGTCAATCCATGCCATGAATCACATCAAATTACACTATAGGAAGGATCACAAGATTTGAAGGAAGCACTTTCCCACAAACATCGATCAGAGAAGAATTATGAACTTTTGATGCGCCTGTTGTGCCATTAGGTGTTGTCACAGCTAACTCAACATCTAATTTTTGAGGTAATACGGTGATACCCTTAGAAAATTCTTCAGAAATAAAGTAGTGGGTGGATCCAGAATCAAATAAAACATTTGATACTTTAAAGTGGATGGTATGTGTACCTTTCACCACATCGTTATCGTACTCCACATCGTTGATAGAAATTGCATGTGACTTTCCTTTGTCTTTAGCCTTAAGAGTTTGTTGACGTCGACCATCATCATCAACCCTTGGATTAGGGCATTTATTGGCATAATGCCCCATCTCCTTGAACTTGAAACATTGAAGTGTAGTAGGTTCATTCTGTGTATCCCTTCTTTTGTTTGCATCATTAGACATATTTTTTCCATCATCGTGGCATTCAAATTCCCAATGACCTTCCTTTCTACATTTGAATAATTTACTTGTCCCTTTAAGACAACTCCCTCCATGTTTCTTTCCACACATTGAGAATAAGGGAAAGCTCATCTTATTTTCAGTGTGCTCTTTAGATTTTCCTTTGAATTCCATTTTCCTCTTCTTATCAAACCCATATGACTGATGGGTTACTCCAATCTCCATCTCGACTTTGGGAGCACATCGAACGATTTCCTCGTAGCTATTGAAGTCCCATATGGCTAACGCCCTTCGAAGACTTGGTTTTAAGCCACTAAAGAATCGATCGATCTTACTCTCGGGTTGGATAATAATACCAGAAGCGTACCTTGCAAGTCTTGTAAAATTTGCTTCATAGGTACCAACAGATTCATCATCCTTTTGCTTCAGTTCAAGAAACTCTTTCTCCATCTTTGTTCGGAGAATACGAGGGATGTACTTATTGAAAAATAAGTTCTTGAACTCGTCCTATTCCATGGACTCAATTTCATCCCTTTGCCTCGTATTCTTAATAAGATTCCAACATTGATCAGCATCTCCTTCCAAACTATACACTACTAGGATGACTTTATCATGTTCAGAACATTGAAGAACTGAAAATATCTTTTCAGTAGTACTAATCCATTGTTCAGCAACTAATGTATCAGTAGACCCGCTAAAAGAAGGTGGACGCTGCCTCATGAAGGATTCAACAGAATGTTGCTCCTTCCTTTTCTCGTTTGGAAGTCCTGCATGATTCATAGCTTGAGAAAGTTGTGTGAGCATGGCTACATGATTTTTCATTCCAGCTCCCATAACGTTTGGTTGCTCAGGGGGACAATCATTGCATTGCCCATCGCATTCCACATTAACACGGTTCCTTCGGGTTCCAGCCATTGACTAATACCAAGAAGAATACTGTGAGCAACACTAATTATAATAGGAAAAACCACATAATCAAGAACAAAATTTCACACTTAAGGTCTTATACTAGGTTATTCATGGCCATTTCTAAAACACTAAGATTGTGTTCTATGCTTAGACTTATCCTTAGGGTTCTTACTAAGGCTTTCACATCCTAGTTTCCAAAGGTTGACTATACCTTTCCTCTGATACCAACTATAATGACCCATACATTACATACATTGTTAATAATTCAAAATTGAAGCATACTTATTACAATATATAACAAAACCACGAAAGGACCATATAGGTATAGTGTATTTAGAAACTGGTAAACATAAACAATTGCTTCATAAAGCGTCTACACTGTCTCCCATTTATTTCATCATATCTATAGTCCCTTTTGGCATATCTTACTTAATAACCTTCTTCCTGACCTGGGGAAAGAAAACATACAAAAGGGTGAGCTCAAATGACCAGTAAGGGTAAACAAAAGAAATATCAATCACATCGTATACATAAGCACGTAACTTTTGGAAATCGTAACCTGCAAAAGAGATCATAATTTCATAACATGGGATAAATCATGGCAGTGAAATGTAATCACAATAATCATAACATAAAACATGAAACTTTGTGGCATACACATATAATCATAGATAATAATTTCTTGTTAGTCAAGACTCATTTCCAAGACTATCTTAGTGGACAAAGTCCATTTCTGAACCGAGTCACCCTCGTTTCAGCCCTGTTTCACTGAACCGGTATAACCTACCATTCCAGCCATGTCTATCTCATGAGATATAAAATCATTACCCAATGCATTGGAGGGAGATATAGGTCCCATCCATCTCATAATGATACCATTATTATGTGTTCCACAAAATCATAAATCATACATCATTGCATAACCCATGTAATACAAATGGGAATCTTAAACATCATGACATCATAAAAAAATTCATATAAGATAAAGGAATTCGTAAAAATAATTCCATCACAAAATAATCAAATCAAAGTAATAATAGGTATAAAAATAGAACTCTTTATTATCATAGATGGAAAATAATTTTGATAAAACACTTGAACTCCATTCTTGAGGAAAATATCCTTTCTTCTTCAAAAACATTTTTCCTTTCTTAACATGTCATACAACTTTAAACTAAAATAAGTTGATTAAACGTGAATACTTGTAAAGGATGCTTCTTGGAAATAATGTTTTAAAAATCCATTCATGTCATATAAGTTAAAAAAACATTATTCTCGTACTTTTGTCGGAAAAGTCAAAAAGTACCTCATATGAAAAACGACAAAAGATTCCTTTCATATATTTTACTAAAGACTCACCGAAGGGTAAAATTGGAATTAAAAAATTGTAGGTGGAAGGAAATAATATTACATTTTGAGGAAACGTGGATGTGGATGATAAAATACACCCTAGTAAATACCAAAGTATAAACAATCTCGGATTAAATGAGATTGTGATATATTCCCTTACCTTAGGTCCGTTTTGCTTCATAAGTGTCTGAAACTCTTGTATAATGATTTAAATAATGTTATTGACTTATTCCAGAATCATTCTTATTTTTATGATATCATATATGGTCATTTTCTAAGCTTCTTAGTAGTAATATTTCATTGCTACTTGTTATTCGGGTGTTTATAACTTTTTGTTCTTATGCGTTTTTTGTCGAATAAATTATTATTCTTATATTTAGGTTATAGATACCTCATTTCCAGAATGGTATTATTGTAATATATATCATATTAATTTATTCAATTCATTTATATAATCATTATGAAATGAAGATCATGTAGAATGAGTCACATCACATCTTGGAGACGGTATTCCGTACGTACGCACGAGGGATGATATCGTTCCTATGATCGTGGAATTGTATTGGAGTGTATGTATACTATTTTAGAATCAGTATCACTTTATAATAGTCATATAAAGTCATTATTTACACCATTATACCCATCAAAGTATGGTGGTGGTGGAAAATAGATTACACCACGACGTGGAGACGGTATTCCGTACGTACGCACGCGCGGTGAGTTCTTTTTCCGTAGGATGGATAGATAGTGAAATAGGGTTGTTTCATACTTATAATTACATATCAGTATATGAGTGATACTGATGTTATTACTTCATAATTAAACAACTAAAGAATAAGAAGTGGAAGAAGAAATAAAGATGAAAGAATCGGTAACAGACATTACCTCTTCTTTGAAGTGCTTCTTTGAGACCTTGTTTTAGGGCACTAAAATTGGTCTTTGAAGAAGACCAGGACCTCTAGGATGTCTCTAGGGAAGTGGAGAGGAGGAATTGGAAGGGGTTTTCTGAGATTTAAGGCTCAAAGTAGTGTGATGAAGAGGGGGAGGAGGTGCCCTTTTATAAGGGAGGAGAGGGGCACCTTTGGGAAAACTAAAAATATTATTTTATTATAAAGTCAAGTTCGGTTTTAAATAGCTCCAAATTGATATATTTCGAAGCTAAGGTGGGGATGGGTCGCAATCCTCTCATCCAAAATAATTTATACAAGTTTAGGTTCCTATTTTAACCTTATCATTTAGATTTTACATTAAGTTAAATAAGTTTACTTTTACCGTGTCTTCTTGTGTTCTTACACTATAAGGTTAATAAACTTACTATAAGCAGCCAAACGAACCCCAAGTTGTTTATTATTAATATATATAACCTTATCTATGTCATTTTGCCGAACCTTAGATTTTTAGGAATAAAATAACAATTACTAATATAATATTTGTTTTAAAAACTATTTTATGTCAATTTTGACACTATTTAGTAATTGATTTTTGTGAAAATCATAACAGAATTATTAGTTCGAACCATGTTAATTAAATAAATACTAACATGTCATACTAACCTAGATAATTAGTGTAATTCATAAAAAATCTCAAATTACATTTATTTTGGTGTTTATAACATTAATTATGTCAATATTTCATTAATAAGATAATTAATGCATCATCATTGTGTCATAAATAAATTAAATTATTTAATGTCTAAAAATTACAAATAAAATACCATTATGTAGGAAATCTTTTTATATTCCTAATTAATATTTATAGTCTAATTTATCTTATGTATAACCCCATATTAAAAATTATTTACTTATTAAACATTGATTTTAACTATTTTAACCCTTCTTTATATAAATTAATAATAAATGTCCTAATCAAATCTAAGTGGGCCTAAATGGTCATATTTTATTCCTAAGTTTGTTTTTGGTCGAATTACACTTGTACAAAAGAATTGGGACATGTGTTAGGGTAATAATAATATCATCTTTACCCTTAATTACCCTATTTACTTTTAACCGTGGTAAAAAAAAGTAAAAAGATACTATTCACCAAAAAATTATGTTCATCTCATTGAACAACATTTTACTTACTAACATCAACCGTGTCTCTCAGATTTTTGAAATTCCACTCACAGAAGCGGTAAAATTATGTTTTATGAAAAATTCAGTTTTTTGACTACCACTTAGTGGTTTCACTATTCATCAAAAAATTGAAAGTTTTCAGAAAAATACCAAAATTTCACCCTAGGCTAATTTCGATATTCCGAATCCAAAAATGAAGTCCATTTTGAAAAATAAAATTTATAAAATTTCAAAAAGTGGTTATTACTATTCATAACGGCTAGTTTTAATAATATTCTAATAGCATATCGTTGTTTAGTGAAACTCGGTATTGCGTACGACGCAAGCTATCGAGGAAGGTCGCGATTTCATATAAAGAAAGTCAAGAAAGTGTTGTGTATCAAAAGATTCCTTTGATGATTTATATAACATAAAAGTCTCGGGTGTTACACATTTTTGATCAGTATGTTTATCATATTCTAATATGATAAACATAATTATTTGGTTAATAGTAACTTTACCCTTATGAATTGTAATTTTTTCCATATTAATAGAAACATAAACATTATGCATAGTAAGATAACCCATGAATGTATTAAAAATAGGCACCCTATAAAAGAGAGTGAATATTTTAATCATTATTAATTTAATATCGGTATTTTTTAGAGTAATAAATATTTAATTACAATATTAAACTAAAAAAATTATTTTAAAAAATAATAATTTTGATAAAAATTATTATTAAATAAATATATTTTTGTCCTATGCATTTAGGATAATTTTATGAGACATCAGTTAATTTTTAAAAGTAATATAAAATCATTTTTAGATTTAAAATCCATATTTTTATTGTAAATAATGATATTATTTTGAAATTAAATTAAAAATATTTAAAAAATTATGTTGATAACATTGATTTCCTTTTTGAATTATATACTAAAAAATTTGGTTCGGGTGAATTTTTCGGATTTTTCTAAAAGACTTGAATTTCTAAAGAATATTTAAATTCAATAATTTACGAAATATGCTAAATAAATAAATTTGCGCATCATGACTGAGTAATTTTTAAAGTAAATGGACATTTCTTAGAAATAAAATGAACTTATTGCTATTTTAGGTCACAATAATCAAGTCAATTACTAGTCTTGTGGAAAAATAATAAAACTATGATTAAAATAATAGAAAACCTCTCCTCTCCACAACTATAAACACCTCCCCACAATCCCTCTTATCCTCAACCCTCTAATACTTTAAGAGTCTCATTTCTTGGATTAAATAATCCTTCCTAGTACATCCCCACTTCTTGAATACATTTTTTAGGAAATTTTATAAAATCCCTTTCCCTTAATGAGGTTCTTGAATAGGTTATTTCAAGAGGTAAATCCTCTTCCTTTTTCTTTTAATTTAATTTCAATATATCATATTTTTTATTATCTCTTATCATACATAATTAAATTGATAATTATAACTCTATAATCATATATAAACTTTAATTATATCATTTTAATGTAATATCCATTATCAATCTTCTTACTCAACCTCTTTCATTTTATAAACAACTTCATCATCTAGGAAGTGTCAATTTACATCCTCTGTGGACGAAAACGTTTCGTTACTCAAATTATTATTCAATTAAGCTAATGAAACTATTTATATGTTGAATAATATTTTAAAATAAATAATATAACCGTTTTTATGTTCTGGTATAAACTTATTTTTCTAATACAATTTTTTTTTTCATTATGTTCAATAAGCGACTTAATAATCTAAACGATTATCACTAAATAACTTATCTAATGATTATTACTCATACCATGTAAAAAATGATATATATATATATATATTAAATTCAGTATTTTTATTAATAATATATAAATTCAATTCTACATAATTATATCCATTCACCTAAACATCAACACTCATATACAAGTATGCCAATCATGAAAATGAATTTAACAAATGATCTCGAGCAATAAATTTGTATTTTATGACTCATATAAAAATCCATAAATGAACTTAATAAAAACATAAGAATGATATAATACATGTAGAAATGCTTATGAATATTTTAATTAAGGGATATAATTTTATTATCTAGAATGTTATGGTCATGTGAGAACACGTTCAATCATAAGGTAATGTGGATTCTCATATCACATTTATTTCAATTAGATTCCCATTATTCAAAACATATTTCATGAATGTGAGGTGAATTTATTCAGAAATTTGATATATAATTTCATTAATATATTTATCTTTATTATATCAAATGATTCATTGAATGATTGTTAGTTTTTGTGTGTTCAAATCAATTGATTTTAAACTCGTTTGGGTTTTCTCTTCTCAGTCCCTTTTTTGTGAGATATTCTTTATTAATCGCTATTCATTATGTGTGATGTATGTATAAAAACTAATGATTTATCATATCATTAATATCTTAATGTTTATTCTAGTAAATATATCATTTTATTTTTTTTTAATATTGGGGAATATGATTCAATTGATTACAAACTGGTAATGGATTATACCAGAACAACTATTTTTTTCCTTAGGTTACTCTTTAACTATAATTACTGAAATGTAGTTCTTTATTATTTGTTTATACATCTACAAAATTATATGTAAATATTCAAAAACCCTATATCATTATCTAATCACCCTTCTTTGATTGGTATATACATGTTTAAAAATGATATATTCTCAATTATTCCTAATAAACAGGATTGATTAAAGAGAAATTACAAAATTCATACCTATTTTTAGGTAAACTATATAATATGTTTGAAGCCATAATTAATTTTCAAAAATCAAACATTTTAAAATGACCAATATCTTGATTTATTTTGGTTTTATTAAAACAATCATGCCTTTTATATTTAAAATCTCATTAATATTTTCATTACTTGTAACTAAAATGACTTAAATCTAAATTTTATTAAAAAAAACTTTTTACGTGATTTCACTTAATTTAGAAAAAATATAGGAAGAAAATTTATTTTTAATTTCCTTCCCTTTTCATTTATGGTACATACATGTTTATAATATTAAAAATATTTTCAAAAAGAACTGTTCTTTCATAGGTAAAAAATGATTTGTTTTCTTACTTTTACTAATGCCAGATATATTCCTTATGCACCACTTATTCCTTGTGTGTGTGGTGTATTTACAACCTTTAGATGTATTATAAAATGATTCTTTGTGTTGGTAGGATATTTATTTTTTTATGATATGAATATTTCAATGTTGTATAGGACACTTTGTGATTTTAATGATTATATTCCACGATATGTTTTCAGTGGTATATCCATATATGTCGACATACATTGTTGATTCATGTACTTCCTTGAGCTTTATCTATTATGATACCATCTACAAGATGTTTTTTAATAGTTTATGATTAGTTTGACTATGAATGTTCCATTTGATACCATTCATATATTACATTTAATGTATTCATATTTAGTAATCTAATTTTCATGATGAATGTTGATGTTGTCTACGTAACCACCTTTTCATATGAGGAATTAATAAAACATAGTAAGTGATGGGTGTGGCCCTCTATAATCACTCGATGCATCATTACATATCTTGGTAAAAAATTTCTGGTTTTTTATGTGTTTATTTATGGTCCAAGCATGAGGCCATGTCAAAATGATTATGATGTCTGACATTATAAGTTCACTTATTATAAAATAAGTGATTGATATTTCATCTAATAATTATACAAGTTGAATATCCATGGTTATGATTTTTTGGAATTATTTAATCTTTTATAATTCATTCAAAATTATTATCAGGTTTAACTTTAATGGATTTTTTTTAGTTATTCACCATTCTTAGTGTTTTTTTATAATTACTTCAACTATATTAATTATCCATTCTGGGCATTTGAGATCACCCCTTTTTTTATGTTTTATTTTTCCGTAAGATGTGAAGAACTGTAGTATGAATGACTTTTAGGGATAATCTTGGAGTTATGGGAGTTACTAATGTATCTTCTATAATGTATTTCATTTCAAGTGGTAATGCTGAAATTATGTGTGGATCTTTTTTCCAAAACTATTAAAGTACCAAGATTTTTGGGATACACTTTTATTATAATCATGAAAATGTAATAAAATATTGCATTACCTATATGAAACTATGGTCAAGATCATTACAATTGGTATTATAATAATTTTATTATAATCCTTGGAAAAGATGATACAAAAAACATAGACATGTCAATAAATCCCTAAGATGGAATATTAGGATAAATATACAAGAACACCCAAAAAATTTATGAAAGTTATAGATAATAAGAATATTCCTAGAAAATAAATCTCTATCAGGATACTAATAGTGGATGTGGTTCTATAAAATATATACCTAAGAGTAACTACCCTGACATGGATTTCTGAGATGTGCTCAAGGTAACCAGGTACATGATAATGGGATTCACTGTTTAGCTATTTCGATAGTTGAGGAGGATATGGATAGGATTATTCACATTTTCATTACAAACCATTTTTAGTTATTTGAATAAATAATTATAATGAATAAACTAGGTCAAACCTTCGGTGTTCAGGAAGAAAATAGGTTTTCATGATATTATATAAATTATTATACATTTTTCTCACTTTTTCTATTGTTTTTCACAGTCTGCTTTCTTGTTTTAATAAATGAATGTAATCCAAAGGAGTCATGTTATCATTGATCATTATGGACAAGGTTTTCATGATGGGAAACGATATGGGATATTTATATGAGTGAAATATATCATGTTTATCCAAAATCACTTTTCCCAAAATATTATTAACAAGATATACATTAACAAAAACACTATCCCTTCTAAAGAAGATAAGAGTGGAGTTTAAAAAGTGCTCCAATAGGGGAGGATAATGAGAAAAGATGAAATTACGGCCATCATAAATAAAATAAGAATGTGAAACATATTGATGTGTCTCAAAGGAATGATTAAATGATTTATATGAGGTAAGTATGTACAAAAATAAAATAATTGTTGTTGAAAAATGTATAGTAAAATTGAAGGAAATAGAAATTGTCCCAATAATCCATTTATAGTTACTTTCAAAAAATATATGTGACATGGTAATTACCTGAGTAAATTCACTATTCTATAGCATATCCTCTATAACATGGTAGGCCTAGTATAGAAATAAATGTATGCTATTTTTATTTAATGGGGTTATACATAAAATTATAGTTTAAATAATTTTTAGTAATATACCTTATTTCAAGGACGTCAATCATATTTATTTTGGAAGATCTATGGTTATAGAAAAAGGAAATCATGTATGTTGGGTGACATCCAACTGCATTCAGTGAAGCCACCATGTATGAAAACACAACCGAAATTTATAAAAGGGTGCAAAACCTACCACTAGCTTACGTGATGTCCAAGTTATCGTGATTACATTTTTAGTCAAAAAATGTAATGGATAAATATTATTTTGATTTTATAGTCATTTGAGTTATCAAATAGATAACATTGGTATTTGAAATTGAATTTTCTGTTTAAGTAATTAATGTTATTTTCAATGATATTCATTGAAAAATCTTGACCCTAGTTACCCGAGTTTGTGCATTATTACATAATATTAGAATGATCGTCAGATATCATGTCTCAAAATATCGATTAGTTTAGAAGTCATGGAGGTACTAGATACATACACATGTTTTAAATTACATTATGAACAAGAAAAACTACAGCATTGTGTCTCCTTTGAACACACTCATATCCCTTAGCCCATTCATACAGGTCAATCGTAATATACTTCATCACATTCTGGAAAAAATTAAACAAAAAAAAGGGGAGAGATCAAATGATAAATAATGACAAAAATATAAAATAAACTATAATAACAAAACATAATCATTTAATGAAATGTATAAGACTATAACACAATCATTTTAATCATAAACTTCAACATGATATAGAAAAGATTAATCAAATAATTCTGTTTACTTATTCATACGGATATTATACTGGTCAAATAATAAAACGTAATATCTATAGCTAATTTCATAAAGATGTAATACATAATTTAGGACATGATAACCACATATTCAAGGCCTCATGTCAAGACTACAAAAAATTATTTTTTCAAGGCCTTGTGTCAGGACACTAGTTTGTCACCTTAGACATATTAATGCATCGAGGGACTATATCGGGCCCTGATCGTCACATACCAAGAACAATTCCTTCCTCATATAAATAGGGTGAAACATAATCTAAACATTTTTATTAAAACTATCATACAAAATTTCTGTAATTTAACCATAAATCATGAGTGGTGTAAAAATAGAACATCCACAGTAAAAAATAACTCATTCATTAAAATATGGAAGATTTTATTATAAAAAATCAACTTCAATAAAAAATAAAATACAATGAAGGATAATGAAATAGTTTATATTATTCTATAATATAATTTTACTGAAATATCCAATTTTTTCTGGAAAAAATTTAGAGCTTTCATTATTTATCAAAAAAATTGTTTAAAAGATAATTTTGAATCAAATTGTCCCATACCACTTCAAAACCTTAGAAAGGAATTACAATTTCAAAACCCTCATGTACAAATAAATAAATCACTAAAACCATTTTTAAAACATATTCAATGATGAGAAATATTTATAATAATAAATCATTAAAACTTTTAAAATGATATTTTAGTTAAAGAGTTCCTAACAAAATGAGAGTCGTTTGAATAAAAATAATTGAGGAATAAAACAAATAAAAACATTATAATATAATGAGATTAAATGGATTAATGATATAATATTTCAAATGACAGTATATACATCATATAAAACTGAATTGTTTCATAACAACATATAAGTCTCAATAGAATGCAAATTGAGACGAAATCCCTTATAAAGACTATATTCTTTGATTAAAGATAAGTAAATGACATAATTATGTTTGAAAAATAAAAATACACTCAATATTATTAGATATTTAGTGTAAATAAATCATAGTACAATCATACATATTCTTGAAAAAAAAACCAATGACTTGTATGTTTAACTCTATGAAAGAAAATTGAGTTAAAATTACCATTATAAAGTTCTTCTCAATGACTTCAGAATTTACCAATAGAGTGATTATGTGTATCAAAAGTATATCCAATAAAATATTAGTGGAAATTTATACATAATTAAATAAAAAGGGATTTTACACATAATCTTAGAGTAAAATAATCCAGGAAGTGTGTATAAAATCCAATGAGTGTAAATTGAAATTAGAAATTCCCTTACTAATTTGAAAACTTATGAAACATACACCCCATGAAATAAGGATCATAAAAAGAATATGTAAATACCCATAAATTAAATTATATTACATGATGGATACAATCATGGGTAATATATACACCACACAAAATGAAATTGTGGCGAATATTGCATGAATCTCAGGGGAAGAAAAGTGAGATGAAAACCCATTAGCATGTACTTTCCCATAGTAGAGGAAAGGATTTATTCCTGTATAATGGATTAATAGTTGTTATTAATTTACAGATGATCCACATACATAAATATTATATCATATATGATATTTTAATATTTACTTTTTAATGATATTTCAATAGTATCATTGTTTCTGGTGTTAACTCATTCATTTTTCTTTATATGTTTTGTTACAAAAGTCATGTTTGTTATGGATAGGATGTAATTGATTCATATCTAGAAATATAATAAGTTCTTAAACATTATTTTTAATAATCATAATAAAATTATTCTTGAATTTTTACGATGGGAAATGAAATCCCATCGCGTCGTGGAGTGGGTAAGCCGTACAAACGCTCGCACGAGCGGCAATATCATTCTTTTATTGGTGAAATCATATGTAATTGGATATTATATTACATATAAAGAATCATTAAAATGTTATATATATATTATTTTAAGTAGTTATAATTATCATTATACCTATCCAAATAATTTCATGTTGAATAAAAAACTACACAACAACGTGGAGACGGTAAGTCGTACGTATGCAGGTATGGTGACATTGTCAATCATAGAATGGATAGAATAACGAATATGGTTTTTCCATATTAATAATAAAATATTAGTATTTAGAAGTTACTAAAGTTATTATTTGAGTATATAATCAACAATGAATGTGGAAGTGGAAGAATAAATGTACTTTTAAAGAGGTGATTAAAAAATTACCTCTTCTCTGGGTTGTTCCATTAAATATGAACAAAAGGGCTCCATAGATTGGACTTAAAATCAATGTAAGGCATATAGGTTTAAGTTAGGGTAGTTAGGAGGATACTTATGAAGGTTCTAGGAGAGACAAAATGCTTTGTATGTGTGAAATTAAGAGAAGGGGATGTATCATTTTATAAGAGAGGTGAGGTGCACTTTAGGAAGAGCTTGAAATATTAATTTTTTTATAAAATAATTTTCGGTTTCCAATTGCTATGAATAGATTTATTTCGAGTATAAGGTAGTTAGTGGTATAAAATCTCTCAAAAAATAGGTTTTCAACATTTTTAGGTCACCATATTAACCTTTTATTTTAGATTTAACTCTTAGATAAATAATTTAACTTCCACCATGTCTTCTTGAATTATTATAATAAATGGTTAATAAAATACTATAAAACTCCTAGAGAACCTCATGTGGTCCATTAATAAAATATATATCATTATATATGTCCTTTTTCTGAACATTAGATTCTTTTTATTGTTATATTATTTAATAAAATAGTATTTGTTTTAAAAACACATTTAGGTAAATTTTGAATGTATTTAGTATTTGGATTTTCTGAAAGCCATAACAAATCTGATTTAATCTAAAAAAATAAATTGAATCTACTCTAACATTTTATCTTAACATATAAAATTAGTGGATGGCATCAAAAGTTAAAATTTACATTTATTTTAATATTTATAACATTAATTATTTTATTCTTTCATCAATAATGTAGTTACTGCATCACTAATGTTTCACAACTAAATTTGGTTATTTAATGCCTAAAAATTATAAATAAAATACAATGATGTATGAAATATATTTATCTTTCTAATTAATATTTATAGTCAAATTTATCTTCTGTATAAACATATATTAAAAATGTCTTAGTTATTAAAATTTGAATTTTACACTTTTTACTATTCATTCAATAAAATATAATAATTGTCCCAATCAAATCCAAGCGGAACAAAAAGTATCATATTTTTGTCCTAAGGATAGTTTTGGTCGAAATAAACATATCCAATAAAATTTAGACTTGTGTTAGGGAAATTATAATATAATATTTACCTTTAGTTACCCTATTTAATTTTAACCGTGGTAAATAAAAATCAAATGTTACTATTCACCAAAAAATATTTTTATCATGTTGAACCCCATTTTACATATTGATGCCATCCGTGTCTCTCATATTTTTGAAATCCAATTCATATAAGTGGTAAAATTATGTTTAGGCAAAGTTGTAAATGTTTCCTAGAAGGTGAGTAAAAGACAGTAAAAAGATTAATAAAATTTTATATATCTAATCATATTATAAAATGACCTTAATGAATTAAATTGGGCTAATATAGGTATTATGTATCTATTTTGAAAATTTAATATATTAAAATTAAAAATAATTATTTGAATAAAAATTAAGCTTTAAAAAACAACACAGTGTTTTCCCATCGTCAAAACAAGAATGCAGAGTTTTGAGATGTAAAAACTATCAAAGGATTGATATGTGTTTTTGTCAAATTTAAATATAAAATTAATTCCAATGTCCATAATTGGATTAAATTACAAAATATAATCTAATTATACTTTAAAACAATTCATATTAATAATATAACACTCTAAATTATTTTTATTAAAATACTTTTTTCCATTTAGAATATAGTATTTTTCATTATTCATCAAAATATTGAAATTATCAGAAATGTACCACAAATTTATCCAAACAAAATTTTTATGTCCCTCTTATAAAAAATAATTTTATTTTGTCAAATTTCATATATATTAGTGTCAAATATTGGATTTAAATAGGGTTCTCAATTAAAATTCGGTGATTGTTTTTTTTTGGAAAATACTTATTTTATCTGAAAAATATAATTTGTTCTTATATTATGTATAAGAAAGAAAGAATATAGATCATAAAATTATATATATAATATCAAATTCCCAATTGAGATAGAGATATTTATAATCACTTTTTTAACGGCTAGTTTGGTTTGTCGTGATGTGCTCAAACTCGGTATTGTGTAGCACAAGATATGGAATTATATTAAAGAAAATAACTTACAATGAAATCTTTGAGTGTAACATTCTTCCTACCTTTTGGAAATTACATCCTTGAAAATTTTAAATTGGGAATAGGATCTTCATTGAAACTCCCACATCATAAAAGTGTTAGTAAAACTATCCGATTAAAATAATGAAAGAGAAGTACAAATGTAACATGAGATAATTCAAACTAGGTTACCAAGTGGGAAAAAATTGATATGGAAAATTAAATAAGTTTCAATTCATGATGGAGAGTGATAGAAAACATTATCAAGAGAAATTTAGCAATAATAAAACAAAAAAAATGTTATGTGTTAAATGATTTTTAGTTTCCCAATTGGAAAATTAAAAAGGCAATGTTTTTTGTTTTATGTTCCATTTCATAAAGTAGAGGAATTTATTTATGAGATTGACGAAGAACATAAATATAAATACTTACTTTTAAAGTATATTTTTATCCTTTTAATAAATTTCTACAACTAACATTTCTTTTCTCTAAACGATGAGTATTCAAGATGACTTAGTCATACCTTATGTGCTAGAATCAACTTCTAGAGAATCACATAATCCAAAAACGATGAACTATATATTTCCCTGCTATTTATTTATTAACAAAAACCAAAATGGTTATTAAAAGATCATAAGATCCCTAAGATGGATAGTCTATTATAGAAAGAAATAATATTATTAATTTAAAAAATTAAACCAACATTACACAATGTTCATTAAATACCATTCAATATACAATTTTCATTAAAAAACCTCAATATATTCTAGACTAAGATTGAAACCCAAAACTCATAATAATTTAATATCATAGTATTTCATAGTAAATCTTAACATTTATCTCCAAATAACATCAAATACTCTTAAAGTCTAATACTGAAGTGTAATTAAATAAATCACATATTATCTGTGATTGGTTAATCATCTCCATAAATAACATGAACCTATACGAAAAATAATTAGTCACACTGACCAGTGACTTCATGTAGTCCAGTGGTTGGTGATAAATCCTAGTCGTACTTTAGTAATGGGTTCGATTCCCACATCTTTTTCTGATGCGATAGGTTGTCACATGGTCTGCATGTTGTTCTTTTTCAAAAACAATATTTTATAACATTCTCAAAAAGAGATATGTTCCTCATAATAACCATAACATAATTTTACCACAAATTTTATCTCATGCCTCACATTTTCATCCCAATAATTAATAACATGTAATTGCCTCAAATTCAAGGATCATATAATCCAACATGGTTCATTATAACTATATCCACAAAAGAAAATACAATTCCTCCCCATATTTAATTTTCTCATAACAAACATCAGGGTTAAGCATACATGTCAAAACTTTTCCAAAGTAATCCCATCAAGAGAGAGCATTAATACTTTTAAAAAAAATTCCATCAATTTAATTCCACACAAGTACTTCCATGACCTAGTGGTTATACTAAGGAATAGATAACTAGCTCGGGTAATTCCCAGGTCCCCTACATTAATGGGAAATGACTGTAAATGTATTCAAAGGATAATTCTTATTTTCATCTATAGTATTATTCATTTTTTTATCACAAATTATTTAATTTATATCCTTTTTCCCACACAAAAAACATTTATTTGTTACATTGAGACACTTTCATGAGTGTCTCCATCAACATATTCTACATTATAGAAATTGAGATTCCTTTTCTCCAAGGTCTCCACAGATGGAGCTCTTATCATTCTCCACCATTCTTTTCTTTGTTGAGTTTGGGAGTTGGTTAATGTATATGTTGTTGATCATATTTTTGGAAACATGATTCTGTATAAACAAAATATCTTTTACACCTATAATTATTCCATTTAGTTCCTCATTTCCACCATAGTTCCCACCATGTACTTCATGTTCAATGTTATTATGACTTCCTTTGAATCCAGAAATTGACTAAAACGAGATATCATAGAGTGAGTAAAAATAGTCATAAAATGATTTAGATAATATAATGTACCTTATTTTAAATATAAAACACCTTCTAAGTAACCATGGTTATTTATTCTCATCTTATATTAAAATCATTCTAATATCTTTGTAAATAAAATGAGAATAATCCTAAGCATATTCCTGGTAGTGTCCTAACCAACAATGTAGCAATGCATGTTTTGGTGAAACGGTTCCCGTTCGAGTCTATCTCAAAGTGGTGTTTTCGGGTTTTCCCCTAGATACATTTGGGCCAGAGCCACCTCTACTAGTTCTAATCCTAACTGGATTATATTTCATAGAAAATTCAAAAAGTATCTACATTAATAGAATTCTTGAATGTTATTCAGTACTAATCCTCAAAATATATCATAGGTTTTTATTATCAAATCAGATTTTACTTTACATGGTTTGTACTAAACTTCCACTGTACACTATAACACCCTTACCCAACTTACCCAGAGTTGGTGCATTATTACTTAACATTGGAATGATCACTAGAGATTGTGTCTAGATAGACATTTTGGTTTAGTATCCTTGGAGGTACTAGATTCATACATACATTTTACATTACATTATGAATTGGAAGAAAAACAACATTGTGTCTCTTTTGAACACACTATCATCCCCTAGCCTTTTCCTACAGGTCAATAATAATATACTTATTCAGATCATGGAGAAAATAAAACATATTAAAGGGGTGAGATTATAAGATCAGTAAGGATAACAATATAGTGAAAACTGTAATAAGAAAGCATAAACATTAATGGAAAATGTTAAGAATAAAAAACAGTCCTTTTATACATACACATTAGCATAAAATGGAAATGATAAATCAAATAATGCCATTTAATTATTCACATAGATATTCTACTAGTTGAATAATCACATATAATATCGATATATAATTTTATAATGTTGGAATTCATAATTTTGGACATCATAACCAAATAGTCAAGACCTCGTTCGAAGACTACGATTAATAATTTAGGCCTTGTTCCAAGACACTAGTTTGTCTCATGAGGCATATTGATCCATTGAGGGTCTATAGCGGGCCCTACCAATCTCTTTCTAACTCTAATACAGTCCTCGTATTAAAAGGGGGAAACATAATCTAAACATTCTTTTTAAAAATAGCATATGAAATATTAAACAATTAACCCCAAATCATGAATGGTATAAAAATAGCATATCTACAATCAAACATAACATATTTAATGAAATATGGAAGGTTGTATTATAATAAATCAACCTAAATAAATAATAAAATACAATAAAGGATATTGACATAGATGAAAATATTCTGGAAAAAAATTTGAGAGAAATCTCACCTTTCTAATGAAAACATTTAAATGTTGCATTATTTATCAAATAATTCATTTAAAATATATTTTTGAATCAAATTTTCACATTCAAATTTGAATGTTTTTAAAAGAATTTTAATTTCAAAATGATCAAGTCCATATAAAAAAATCATTAAAAACATTTTTAAATCATGGACATTAATGACAATGATTTAGAAGAATAAATCATTAAATCATTTAAATTGATGTTTTAGTTAAAGAGTTCCTAAAAAATGAGAGACACTTGAATACATATAATTGAGGAATAAATTTAATCAAAAGTTTATAATATCATGAAAATAAAGGGGTTCATGATATAATATGTCAAATGACAGTATATACACCGTATGAAATTGAATTGGTGTATAACAACAAAGAAGTCCCAATGTAATGTAAATTGAGACTAAATCCATTATAATGTCTATATACTTAGACTGAGGATAAATAAATGACATAATTATGTGTCAAAAATATAAATACACTAAATATGATTGGATATTAAGTGAAAATCAATAATAGTACATTCACACATATTCTTGTAAAAACCCAACCAATGACTTTGATGTTTAACTCAATGAATGGAAACTAAGTTAAGATTACCCTTATAAAGTACATATCAATGACTTGATAATTTGTCATTGTATTTATTATGTTTATAAAAAGTATATCCAAACAAAGAGGAGTAGAAATTACTACATAAATAAAAAAATAGTGATTTCATTCATAATCTTGGAGTAAAATAATCAATTATGTGTGTGTATAACCCAATGAGTGGAAATTGAAATTAGAAATTCACTTACCGATTTGGTAACATATGAAACAAACACCCCATGAAAGAATTATCATAGAAATAAGATGTAAATACCCAAAAATTAATGTATATTACACAAATAATACAATCATTTTTAGTACATACAACACCAAAAGGGAAATATGGGAAAATATAGCATGAATCTCATGGGAATAAAACTGAGATGGAAACCCCTTACCTTGCAATTTTACATAGTCAAGGGTATGTTAACCTCAATTATAATAGATAAATAATTGTTATTAAATTATTCAAGAACCAAATACATACTTATAATATCATATATGATATTCTATCATTTCTTTGTTAATTATATTTCATTAGAATCATTATTTTGGGTGTTAACGGATTCGTTTTCCTTTATATGTTTTGTTATATAAGTCATCTTTGTTATTGATAGGATGTATTTTATTAATATACAGAATGATATTAAGCTCATAAAAAATATTTTTAATCGTCAAATGAAAATTATTCTTGAATGGATATTATGGGAAATTAAATCTCATTGCGTCGTGGAGACGGTAAGCAGTACGTACGCAAGAGCGACACTATCCTTCTATTACTGGTGAAATCGTATGTAATTGGATGTTATATTATTTATAAATGATAATTAACATGTTATATTAATTATTTAAATGATTTATTATCATTATTATACCCATCCAAATAATTAAGTGTTGAATAACAAATTACAACATGGCGTGGAGACATAAGCTGTTTGTACGTCTATACGGTGACTTGTTAATTAATAACATTTATAGAATAGTGAATATGGATTACTATAAATATAATAAAATCTCAGAATGTATAATATAATGGATTTATTATTTTAATATTGAAACAAACAAGAAAGATGATGAGGAAGAAGAAATGAACGTTGAAAGTGGTGATGAAGTAATTGCCTCTTCTTTCAGTTCGTCCTTTTCATATGTACAAAAGGGCTCCATAGGCAGGATTTATGATAAATATAAGGAATCTAGGATGAAGTGATTTTAGTTGGGAGGATACTATAGCAGGGGTTGGAGGATCCGAAAGGCTTTGGTGTTTTGACATTTTGAGAAGGTGAAGTACCCTATTATAAGAGAGGTGAGGGGAAATTTAGGAAGATCTTGAAATATTATTTTTGATAAAATAATTTTCGGTTTCTAATAGCTCGAAATAGATTTATTTCATGGCTAATGAGAGTATGGGTGGAAAACATCTAAAAACAATAGTTTTTAGACTTGTTTAGGTTACCATATTAACCACATCTTTTATATTTAACTCTTTGTTAAATAGTTTAACATTTACCATTTATTCTTGTATTATTATAATAAATGGTTAATAAACATGCTATAAAATTACAAGAGAACCTCATGTTGTTAATTAATGACATATAAATCATTATATATGTCCTTTGGATGAACTATAGATTTTTAAGACTATTATATAATTTAATAAAATAGTGTTTTTTTAAAACTCATTTATGTAAATTGTGACACCATTTACTATTTGGTTTTTTTGAAAGTCAAAAAAATCTTATTTATTCAAAAATAAAATATGTTTAATCAACTATAACATGTCATATTAAACTATAAAATTTGTTTATGGGATCAAAAGTTTCAATTTACAATTTTTTATTTTTATAACATCAATTATTTAATATTTCCTTAATAAGGTAGTTACAACATCATCATTGTGTCATAAAAGAATTTAATTATATAATGTCTAAAATTATAAATAAAAGATTAAGATTTAAGAAATTATTTTATCTTTCTAATTATTATTTATAGGAGAATTTATATTATGTATAACCATATATTAAAAATGATTTATTTATTAACATTTGAATTCAACCCTTTTTAATCATCTTGAAATAAAATATAATTAATTTTCAAATCTAATCCAACTAGAGCAAAAAAGATCATATTTTTTCCTAAGGTTGATTTTTGTCAAAATTATCTTATATAATAGAATTAGGACATGTGTTAGGGTAATTGTAATATTATTTTTACCTTTAGTTACCCTATATTCTTGTAACAATGGTGAATATAATTCAAAAGATACTACTAAACAAAATTTATTTTCAACTTATTGAACCACATTTTACATACTGGTGTTATTTTTGCCTTTGGGATTTTTGATATTTAATTCACAGAAGTCGTAAAATTATTTTTTCTACAAATTTGGAAATGTGCTTAGAAGGTGAGTAAAAGATGGAAAAACATTCTAAATTTTTTTATATATATTATCTTATTATAAATTGAATTCAATTAATTAAATTGGCATAATATAGGTATTATGCAACTATTTTGACATTAAAATAAATTTATATTAAAAATAATTATTTAAATAAATAGTATGCTTTAAACAATAACGTAGTATTTTTCACTATTCATAAAAAATGAATGTTTTTACAAAAAAACAAAAATTATCCCAATGCTAATTTTGATATTGAAAATTAAAAAATGCTGTTTATTTTACCAAAATAAAAACCAATAAGTTTTATTAATTAATTTTAAAAAATATTCATAGTGTCAAACCCAGAAAGTGGGTTATTGATAGGAAAAAACTATCAAAAGATTGATATGTGTTTATGACCAATTTAAATGGAAAATTACATCCAATGACAAACATTGGATTAACTGATAAAAATATAATCTAATTATACATAAAAATCATTCAACTATATAATTTAACACTATATATTAATTTTATAAAAAAAAGTTGTTTTCAATTATAATTTAGTATTTTTCACTAGTCATCTAAATATGAATGTTTTCCGAAAAGCACCAAAAATTTATCCAAATTATTTTTTATATCCCTCTTCTAAATAAGAAGTTTTTTTTGTAATATTGAATATATAAATGTTTCGAATATTGGATTTAAAAAGGGTTCTCCATTAAAAGGTGGTAAAATTAAATTTTTTTTAATACTTCTTTTAACTAAAAAATTGCTTTTATTCTTATATTATGTCTAAGAAACGCATAATATGAATGTTAAAATTATATAGATTGTATGAAATTCAAAATGCCGCTAATACTTTTCATAACAACTTTTTGACTGGCAAGTTTGGTAAGTCGTGGTGCGCTCGAACTCAGTTGTTCTCGTAACACAAGTTATTGAATTAATTTAAAGAAAATAACAAACTATGAAATATTGGGGTGTCATATAAATAATTTTTTGAATCATATATGACTATCATTAATAGAATACTTTTAGGAATAAATGTTGAAATGTATTTTTCTGTCAAGTCTAATTTTATTATGGACATATGGTGATCTTGTTTATCTATGGAAACGAATAGAATATCATTTATATTTTTTATAGTGTAAATTAACTCATTAGTATAATATACTAAGATTTATATATTTAATTTGGAATACTATGTGTACAAATACATATGATTTTTTGGTCACAGTCTTTAATATTTTTTTCTAAAAATGATGGTTATTTTAAAAATGGTATATACTGAACCTCTTTTATTGAATTTTAATTTTGGAAATTAAATTAACTTTTCATTATATAATGTTTAATTTATTTTGTGGAATAATATTATATTATCCTAAACATTTAAGACTAAATTGATTTATAAAGAAAAGAGTTATATATAATTAAGCTTTTTTGGGATATGTGATAAGTAGATGTTAATTCGAATTCATCACACATGAAAAATTCAACTTGAGAATTCATTTCTATGTATATGGAATGAAGTGAAAACTGATCAAAGAATAACCAAAGGGTGATATTATTCTTATTACATGGAAATTAATCATGTTTTTTTAATTTATTTAGGGTTTATCAAGATAGTAAACACATATGTTGATTTAAGGAAAATTATTTTGTCACAAAAAATGTATCTATGTAGTATTATTTATTATAAATCAATTTTATTTTTATCAATCACAGTATTTACAACATTATGATGGTTTTTATTCTAAGTACAATGTTCTCTATTAGTCTCTATTAGATCAAGATGTGCAGATTAATCTTCAATGTACTTATTTTCACATCATGCTAATGTTACCCCATTCAAATGCGTAATTTTACTATTACCAATATATATTCCTCCATCACTTATTATGAGGATATTTTATTAATGAAAATTTTGATTAGGGATTCCAAAAAAGGGAATTTTAATGTATCAACCATTATCATTAGAAGTGCAATTTCAAATTACGAGAACAAACATTTTTGTTAGAGGGGAGAATATGACACCCCATGAATTTAAAAATAAATATAGCATGTAATGCACAAAATATCATGCCTCTATAAAAAAAATTCTTTTTTATTATAATTATTTACACAATAGAGTTATAAAAATTCCATGAATTAAAATTTTACTACTTCTATGATATAAATATTGAAAAATATAAAGATATAGTTTGGATCATTTTGTTTTTTAAAGTCTAATAGGATCATCATAATTTTTGGGTAAATAATAACATGACCCGTATGAATCATAATGTACGACTATATATAGTAATTTGACCCTTATTAATAGTAAAATGACCATTATGAATAGAAAACTCACCAAAGAATGTAAAAATAAAATTTAGGCACCTTATAAATGAAAGTGAATGGTTTAAAAATTAATAATTAAGTGTTTTTATTTTTGGGAGTAATAAATATTTTATTAAATTTTAAATAAATAAATTTAGTTAAAATAAATTTATAATTCATAAAATGTATTCCAAAATAAATATTTTGTTTTCATATGATTTTAGGATAACTTTATGACTCAACTAATTATTGAAAGTATTATATAATTAGTTTTAAATTTAAAATTTGTACCTTTTAATTTAACAATGATTTTTTTTCATAATTAAATTTCACAAATTTACAAAAATATGTTGATAAAATAGAGTTAATTTATTTAATTTTACTCCACCAAATATGGTTAGCATGAAATTGTTCGATTGATCAGAAATACATGAATTTTTAGTGAATAGTGAAATTCAATAATTTATGAAAATTAATTAATAAATGAATTTCTTTATCATTCATTTGTCATTGATGATGAAAATGGACATTGGTTTGAACTCACTAGCACTTATTTCTATTTTAGGTCACAATAATCAATTCTATTCATTTTCTTCAGCCAAAATATAAAATAATGGAAAACCCCTCTTTCATTCGTTATAAAACCCACCCTCACTCCTACATTGATACACTACTTTAATCCTAGAAGGTTCACAATGTCGTGATAAAATACTATTTGTTATTACCATACCGTGTAAATGATCTATTTTTCTTTAAGAATGAAAAAAACCCTTTCCCATAATGAGTTTCTCTAGGAGGATATTTGAAGATGTAAATCCTCTAAATTTTTCATTTAATTTAATTTCATATTATCCTATATTATTATTCTATCCTAACCTCCAATATCCAATTTATCATTATAACTCTAGTATAATTTTTATATTTTTGTTATATTATGTTTACGTAATAACAATTATTAATATCCTTACTCTGCATCTTTAATTTTTGAAACGAAATTATCAGCTGGGAGGTTCTATTTATAACCGATGTGGATGACATAGTTTCTTTCTTCAAATTATTCATCAAACATGTTCATTAAACCATTATAATGGTCTCACTAGATTTTAAAATTTATTATATTACCCATTATATTTTCTAAATGAAACATATTTTCATAATACTAAATCAATGAAAAAAAAACAAAATGATTTCATTGTGACTAATAATCACCGTAATAATCAAAACTATTGTCACTGAATGAATTATCTAATGATTTATCATAATAACATGAAATAAAATGATATATATAACCATTTAAAATTATTTATGTTCATTAAGAATATAATAATTCAATTATATTTAATTATATCCTTTCCACATGATCTTTTATACTCATATACAAGTATGATGATCGTGAAATGCATGTAAACAGACACTCCATTAAAATAAATTTGTATCTTATAACTCATACAAAAAGAAATAAATGGAAAAAATAAAATAATAATAAATCAAATAAATGTTGATAAGATTATTAGATAATTAATTGATTGATTTAATTTGATTTTATATGATGTTAATTTCATGTTAAGGACACCTTTGGACATAAGTTAAGGGGTTTCTCATCTATCTTTTATTTACATAAGATTTCCATTATTCGAAAATTATTTCTAAAATTTTGTGTATGTATTCTTAAAATTGATATATAATTTCATGAATCTATTTATCTTAATGGTATTAAATAATTCATTGGATTGTTTTTAATATTTGGGTATACAATATAATTTATTAAAAAGTAGTAAGATTTTCCTCACCTCATTTCAATGTTTTGGATATATTCCTTTTTTGATGCTATTTTTTTGAATGATTTATGTGTACTAAACATTTGTATATCACATATAGAATATATTTATTTTCATGATATTAAATTTATCATTTTATGATTTTTAATTTTGTGAAATACAATTCGATTGATTACATACTGCTAAGTGATTCTACTCAAACCACCATTTATTTCTTTGAGTTACTAATTAAATATCATTACTCAAAAATAATAGTTATTTATTTTATTATATTTATTTTAAATTATATTTATATGTCAAATAATTATATATCCTGATTATAAAATCCTTCTATTAATAATATATAGATATTTAAAAATGATCCTTCTTAATTATTTTCGATAAAGAATCCTGGTTAAACGGAACATCCGGAATTCTTACCCATTTTCAAGTGCACAGTATAATCAATTTTAAAAAATCAATTTTTTTTTAAAATCACACCTTTTATATTGAAAAATTATCTTTTTTAACTTCTTGTTTTATGAAAATAGACATGTCTTTTCTCCTTGAAATCTCATTCATATGTTCCGTAAAACAACAATAAAATATTTTATTTATGTTGTTTCATAAAAACTCTTTTTATATGATTTCAATTATGTGGGGAATAATTTATGAATAAAATATAATTTAAATAACTTTAAATGTTAATTTATGGGATATACATGTTAGCAATATAGTTTTATGAAAAATAAAAATGAGTTAAAAAAATTAATCATGTTTCTAATGAAAAAAGGTCTTTCCCTTATTTAACTTTTACTTTTGTGAGATATATACCAAATGCACCAATTGTTCCTTGTGTGTGTGGTGTATGTACTTCTAAATGATATATGATATAAATTTAATCCTTATGATCATGATAATATATAGTATGATGATTTTAATGTTTCAATGTGGATTGGCAACATTGGGATTTTGAATGATTAATTTCCTCGATAATTTTTCAACGGAATCTCCGTCTATGTCGACTTAATTTTTTTAATCATATAATTAATTGAAGTATATATATTATGTTACCATATATCATATATTTTTGAATGTTTTATGATCAGTTTGACTATTGATATGTTATTTCATACTATTCATATAATATGGTTGAAGTATTTTCATTTTGTATGATAGTTTTTCAATACAGATGTTTATGTTTTCTATGTTTAGCCTTTTTGAAATGAAGAATACGTTAGAAATATAATGTGATGGGTGGGTCAGTATATCACTGTGATGCATGGATACGTCTCATGAGAGAAACTAGTTTTGCATTATAACCATTTATTTATTTTCTTAGCATGAGGCATTGATATAATGATTATGATGTATGGAAGTATAAATTACCATTTTGTAAAACTAAATATTAAATTTCAATGGGATTATTATAGTATTATAATATCCAATGTTATGTTTTATTAATTTATTGAATTATTTTTTCTTCCTTCTGTATTATTCTCGGGTTAATTTTTAACGGAATTTGTTTTTAGTTACTCTTCTTACCTTGTTTTTATGTTTACGATTACTTTCACTATATTACTTACACTTATATAGAAACTAATATCCCCCATTTCTTATGTTTTATATTTTTTAGGGATTCAATGAAGTGTATTTTGAAAGACATTTAGGGATAATCTTGGAGTTATGGGAGTTAATAATCGATCTCTTATATTTTATTTCATTCCCATTTGTAATGTTGAAATTATTTATGTATATGATTTTCCAAAACTGCGAAACTATTTGTTCCATCTAGAAATGAATTTCACGTCATCATGGTAATGTAATAATGTAATGAACAATCTTTGGGAAAGTATGGTCGGGTCTTTACCCATCACATACCTTTGTTTCTCCAAATACATTCCATTAATTACAAATTTTGTCTCTAAATTTGAACAAAATCCATCAAAATCTAATTTTCATATTATGACATATCAAATAAATGATTCTCACTCCCTAACAAGATATAATACACCTTTCTATGACACATATCTAACATAAAATCACATGTGTACTATATAATGGTATACTAAATGATTGATGATTCTATCCCCCACAATTGAGATAACATTGTACAAATTAACCACTATCCATCACCCCCTAAAATATTTTTCTTGAATTCAATAGTATCTTACTAAAATATTGACAATGATTGGCATTATTTATGAAAATTACATCCCCAAATCCCCTTTATTTATCCATGTATGTAAAAATATAATCAATGGTAAACTCACAACTTTTATTCCAAGGGATAATCTTAACCCAAGTGTATGAAAAATAGGGATTCATTCACAACATGTATATCATAGACAGGAATGATAGATACAATATTTAACCCATGAATATTTATTTATATATGATTCATAAACTTGTTTTTCGAACTAACAAATTTTTTTAGCTATCTGCTTGACTGCTGCTGGTAGATCTACTAAACCTGAACATGGTCAATTATCTTATTCAAAACATTCATATCCATGTATATAAGATTCTATGTAATCCTGTAATAATAGGTATGTGATCTCATGAACATAATTTCCCACTAAATATATAACCATACAAGGTATTCCCACCAAGTATCATCACTCTATTACCAAAACAATTATTTTATTCCTAACTAATTGGACGAGTAAACCATGGGACATAGCTCTATTACAATGTCATATAAGTTTTTAAAAGTATGACTTAGTTTCACATTGTAACGTCTCGGTTCTGAAAGCCAGCCAGAGGCGTCCCGTACCTGGTTGGTCACATGGCCTCACACGCATTTCCCCAAACATCGGAGGCTTCTGACTAGCAATGAGGGCCTTGTGTGTGATAGTGGGGAATCTATGACCTAATTTGTAGAGTACACATCGGAAAAGAAAACAAATAACAACACTAGAAGAAATAGTAGACATCCATACCAGAGTAAACAACGGAAGTCTGATAAATAAAGAACTGGAGCAGAAATATATGTAAATGATGCATGATACATATGTGTCTGGAGAACAGCCAATCAAGTCACAATGATGAATACAATACTAATCCAAAGTGAAAAAGAAAAACAGATGAGAAACTCCTCAGCATCACAAACCTCAGATCGGTCCCATGCTCCCTAGCTCCAGTGAAGTTAAGAACCTGGAGTAGAAGTGTGCTTTCCCTTATCTATGCCTGCAACAATATAATCTGTTTGGGCCCAAAAGCATGAACCAAACAGGGTGTGAGAAAAAGTCCCAGTTGGAAACCACCAAAATATCTGTGAATAAATGTCAATGAAAATATGCTAGGTAAAGTACAGGAAGAAGTAAAAAGTAAGTAGGAACCAGGATAATGCGAAGCAGTAACAATCCACAAATAAGAAACAACCACTCATGCAAGTAGAACAAAAAGGGTAACCACTGGGTAGTTCTCACCGCCTAACCCCTATGGTTCAACCTACAAGTACTATAAACCCTCTGGGAGGAACACACCGTCTCACCACCCCTGGTTAAGCTAAATGATAGACTTTCTGGGGAAGCACTCACCACTAATTCCCCCTATAATCTCATATCGTACTAAAGGATCTCTGGGGAAGCACTAAACATCAATTCCCCCTGTGGCCCACATCGAGGAACTACAGACTCTCTGATGAATCACTTAACGTCAATTCCTCATGTGGACTCACATCATAATTAAAGACACTTTGGAGAAGCCCTTATCTCCATTCTCCCTATGGTCCACTACACTATGTTCTCGCAGCCCTGTGTAAAATAAACATGCATAGCGCGCGTGTATCGTCCAAGTAAACCTCAAGAACGACTTGGATATCAATCTAAGGATCAACAACATAACAGTGAAACAGTTCAACTATCCTACTACTAGGCATTTAAACTGGAAAAATGCAAAACAAGTATAAAAAGCATGGAAAAACATCCCGATTATAGTAAACACTACCCTATTTACAAGTAATTACCACTACTTTAGCAATCATGGAAAGCAAGAAAACAACAAGTAAAAAACAGGAACATAAAATACCCCGTTCAAGGGTATTGGTGGAATTTTAACAAAATATTCAAAGACATTATACAGAAAGGCACAAACCACCTACCTTGATCCTAGGAGATCGATATATGTGAACCACAATGACATATTCTCCTTAGAATGATGAAGATCTGAGAAAACATCAAAAACACTCAAACCACGATAACTTGAGAAAAAAGATGAATTGGAAAACAAGGCTCAAGGAGAAGGGAGAACTCACCACTGTGATTCCAACCCAATCGACAGCGATCAATTTAGAGAACGGATGGAAGAATGGGGGCTCATCAAAGATCCGCAGATTCTTGGTGCTCTCAGATGAAGAAGCTAGAGAAGAAGTCCTTTCTGTCGATTAGGAGCGACCTCGGTCCATTTAATGAAAAAAAAACGAAAGTGCACGGTGTGTATGTTTAGAGAACACTGCATGTACTATGTTTTTCCATAATCATATTTAAACATCCTCCACCTCACCCCTACACACCGTGTGGGTGGCCTGGACCTGGCCAGTACACGACTTCGTGCAGGAAAAGAGTACATGACGTGTACTCAGAAAGTACACAACATGTACTTCCAAAATTTCCAAAAACTCAATTTTTCGTAAAAACTCCAGAAAAGGGAAAGACATGCCTGAAATGAGGATCCGGGTTCTTACAAACTTCCCCCCTTAAAGAAATTCATCCCTGAATTTCCCTATAGAGGCTAAGAAGGAGAATCCATGAACGGCTCTGGCCACTACGATCGTACATCGGCCTCCCTCTCCCAGGTCTCGTCCTGTACTCACTCGTGTTTCCATAGCACTCGTACCAGAGGAACAAACCACCCATAGAGAACCTTCGTACTGTGATCGACGATCCAGATGGGATGCTCCTCAAACGATGTATCCGCCTTGAGCTCAAATTCCTCAGCCTGAACGACATGAGACAGGTCTGAAAAGTAACATTGGAGATGAAAGACGTGGAAGACATCGTGCATGGCCCGGTACCTTTGAGGTAACTAAACTGATAGGAAAGTGGCCCCACACTCTCCAATACCTTAAACAGCTCGACATACATGTTCAAATCTAACCCTGTCTTCGAATCCTTTTGTTTCCCAACCTCGGTGCGACACGCAAGAAAACCTGATCCCCGACCTCGAACTCCAGAGGTCGTCTCCGTTGATCAGCATAAGACTTCTTTCGAGACTGTGCTGTAGCCATTCTCTTCCAAATAAACTCTATCTGATCTGAAGTCTCCTAAACAAGAAGAGGTCCCAATAAAGATTCCTTTCCTAACTCCAGCCAGCATAAGGGTGATCGGCATGGTCTACCATACAAAGCCTCATAAGGTTCCATATGTATATTTGCCTGAAAACTATTCTTGTAGGTGAACTCTTCCAGAGGAATATGCTTCTCCCAAGAACCGCCAATGTCTAGAATGAAAGCTCAAAGCATATCCTCAAGAACCTAGATCGTACGCTATGACTGGCCATCTGTCTGGGGATGGTATGTTGTACTCAGAAGTACCTGGGTACCCAAAGCCTTCTAAAGTCCCTGGCAGAACTGAGAAGTAAAGCACGTATCCATGTCTGAAACAATGGAGTGTGGAACTCCATGTAGACACACAATCTCTCGAATGTAAATTCATCCCAAATCATCGACACTGAAGGTCTCCTTGATCGGCAAGAAGTGAGAGACCTTCGTATGTGTGTCGACGACCACCCAAACAACATCATTTCCTCGAGGTGACCTCGGCAATCCGGTCACGAAGTCCATCGCGATATCGTTCCATTTCCAATCCGGAATGGGTAACTGCTGTAAAAGGAATGATGGTCACTGATGCTCCGCCTTCACATACTGACAAGTAGAACACCTCAAGACAAAACCAGCAACATCCCTCTTCATACCTGCCCTCCAGTACTGGCGATGAAGATCCCGATTCATCTTGGTGACGCCAGGATGAACTACCCAAACTGAGGAATGAAAGTCCCACATCAGCTCCTCGCGTGTGTTGGCACCCATACGCATCCCTGGAAATGCAATATCTCATCCTGACCCACTCTCCATCAAGGAAGAGAGTCCTATCCAGACACACTCCCCCGCAGGACTAAGCCTTTTGAGTCTAATAGCTGCCTCATCTGTACTCAATCAATTATTGTAGAGGTAATAGCTACAAAAGATAGGAAAGTCTATCCATGTCTATCGTGCACATCCAAATGCATCTCAAAGAACAGATCCATAGGATTCCACTCACTGTTGGCCTCTTGAACTACCTGAATCTGAGTTCTCTTTCTCAATGCATCTACCACTACGTTTCCCTTTCCAGGAATATATGAAAGCTTGAAATAAAAATACTGAAGATACTCGACCCACCTGGGCTGCCTCAGATTCAGATCACGTTGAGTGAAGATATACTTGAGACTCTTCTAGTCGGTGAAGACCACAAATTTCTCTCCCAGAAGATAGTGTCTCCAACAGCGTAGGACATGAAAAACAACCTCCAACTCCAAATCGTGCATCGGGTAGTTCCGCTCATGTGGCCTCAACTGCTGAGACCCATACGCAACAACTCCATATCCATGCCTAAGCACAATGACCTGCCCAATACATAAAGCATCACAATAGACTGTATAGATCTTTCTTGGCTCTGGAAAGACTAGTATCTGTGCCAACGTCAACCTTCCTTTTAGCTCCTGAAAGGCAGACTCACAAGAATCTGACCATAAGAACCTCGCCCCTTCGTGGTCAGACTTTTCAAAGGTGCTGCTAGGCGTGAAAATTCATGAATGAAGCATTTTTAGTATCCAGACAGACCTAGGAAAATCTGTACCTCAAAAACGTTCTTCGGATGCTCCCAGGAGACTACAACTCTCACTTTCTTTGGGTCTACAAATACTCCTACTTATGAGATGACGTGACCCAAGAAGTGAATCAATTCCATCCAAAAGTGGCACTTTGAGAGCTTAGCATAAAAGTGATGCTCCCTCAGTGAAATCAAAACGATCTCAAGATGTCTAGCATGGTCGTGTCGAGTGGGAGAGTACACCAAGATATCTTCCATGAAGACCATGATGAAGGAGTCCATGTAAGGATGGAACACTTGGTTCATCAGTGCCATGAAAACTGCAACAGCGTTCTTGAGACTGAACGACATGATTGTATACTCGTATAGACCATACCTGCTCCTGAAGGCTGTTAGAAGAATATCTGATGGTTTAATGCACAATTGATGATAATCAGGCCTCAAGTCTTTCTTCGAGAACACCCGGGATCCTTGTAGCTGATCAAATAGGTAATCGGTCCTCAACAAGGGATATCAGTTCTTGACCATCAAATGGTTCAAATTCCGATAATCCACACACAGTGCCAAAGGGTAGTGTCTGCCTTCATTGAAAATAGGAAAAACTCTCTCCAAGGAGAAGTACTGGGTTGGATGAAACCCTTTTCCTGCAACTCCTCGAATAGCTTCTTGAGCTCCTGCAACTCAGGTGTAGCCATCCTATAAGGATGAATGGACATCGATGCTTATGACGCCCCAACCCCGGTATCCCAGAGCCGGTGCTAAGTATTATGGTGTGTAATTTATTTCATACAAATGAAACAAATAAGTTACACATCATAACACAACAGGAGGAACTTTCTGGTTTAGATCCTGGAGAATCACAGGGAACAACTTTGCTTCTTTATCGCTGAGCTAAGAACAAAAATCCAAGACATGGAAAGGCACTATCAACCTCTAAAAAAATTAACAAAAAGCATAGGGTGAGCATTGAAATACTCAGTAAGGGGTTTTTGAAAATACATAAATACAGCCTTTTTAAACTACTTTGAAAATACTTTTCCATACTTAAAATGTTTTCTTAAAGGAAAAAATTCAAGAAAAATAAAAGTCTATGTAACACAGTTAAAGCACTTCATACTTATACACTAGAACACTTAGCTGAAACCCAAGTCAAGATAATCATGCTAATAAAATGGCATGGGTTATACTAAGTAAAGTGTCCATAAACAAGAAAGGTGTGCATGAACAACAAAGTGTAATCATCATCAGAGTCACGCACAAGCCCATTATCTACACAAAAAGATGCACATCATGACATGATAATTGTAATACAACATTTGGAAAGAAATTCTCCAAAAGAAAACGGTCATGCATCAACATTGCCATATCATATGTCTTGTGTTTCTTTTTTTTAATCTGATACTCATAGGTAAAGTTCTATAACCAAGGATATTCCTCTAGTCGTAGTATTCACTTAGTTGGTCATATAATAAGAAATGTATATTGATGTACTCATGGTCTCTGTGTCAAGTCTTTGTGCCATGACCTCAGGGTAATATCCCAAACTGACTGTCTCGAGAAATATCGATGCATCGAGGAGCTTAATTTATCTGGTCTCCAACCCGGAGGGCTTTCTTTAACCAGTCCCCAACCTTGAGGGTTTTCTTTTCACCGGACCCCATTCTGGGTAGTCCCATACATTTCCCACATAGTGATAATGTCAGATATTCAAGGTGTCCTATACCACTTTGAATATTTAATTTTCATTTCATATTACCCAAGGTGTCCCATACCACTTTGGGTAATACCATTTTCATTTCTTATTACCCAAGGTGTCCCATACCACTTTGGGTAATCTAGTTCTTAGTTCATTATCATGTTTTGTCATATGCATGAATAATATGAATAAGGTAACAATTATATAATTGGTTTACATATACATGATACGACAGATAAAATTGAAAATATGGAATAAAAGCAGGCATGGTTCATTAAGCATACTATGTGCGTAGAACAATTATTTAAGCACATAAAAAGATGAATGTATGAGATTTTGGTTTAAGGGGTATTAAATGATGAGTCTCTAAAATATCTAGCACATGGAAAAGAACTACATAAATAAAATACATGACATAAATTATTGTTCTTCACAGGTCATTGTACTTGCAACAAATCTCTATCCACTAATAATCATTGCGGCATGCTTGTTATAAAAAATAATAAACGCTTGCAATATTTAAAATTCGAATACTTGGAAATAAACTAATTCAAATAAAATACTTGGAATAAATTATTATTCTTTATAAGTCATATAATTTGTAGTAAAAATATGATCACTAGCATTCACTACAGCGAGTTTGGTATAAAGATAATAGAGTATTTCTACAAATTAACATAACCCTTAAATCCCTATCCTTTTAAAACATGTTTTAAACAGGCATAAGCATATCCTTTTAGAAAAAACACAAATCATTTCAAGGACGACATTGGTCAAGTTCATTGGGGTAACCTTAGACACAAAAATATAAAACAGCATAGGCAAGCACTAAAATCCTACATGCATAAAAATATCAATAACCATTTCATGAAACTAGGGTTTCAGACATTAATCGTAAAGACACAGACATACATAGGGATGTATATACAAAGTATATATAGGTTTTCTCATAAATTAAACATGGTTCACTTGAAATATGAAAACCTCTAACAATCTATCATTTATTCAGTTTAAAAATAATAAAACCTTATGGGATTTAAATGTTCATGAAACTATAAATGCATAAACATATAAAAGATTTTTTTTAACTATAACATAATTGTACCTAAACCAAAGCCCAAGTTCGCATCAAAAATATTCTTCAAAGATAAGTATTCATCTCTTAAAAATTAAAAATGATTTCCATTCCAATACACAACCTTATATAAATATATAGTTATATACATATACAACTTTCATAAAATCATACATGTTAGGAATTTATTTTAGAAACCCCCTTTCAAAAGTATAATTCTTAGTGAAAAGATACTGAATAATCTTCGATACCCTAAAAAAAATTGGGTTTGAGTTATATATATATGTATATATATATATATATATATATATATATGTTCAAAACCGTAAAAACACTATACACATACACTTTAGTTTTATGTTTGGAAAATAGGATCGTTAAAACTAACTTAAAAAGGATAACCCTTTTTAAATCCCATGGCAACACCCTTGAAAATTCTTCAAAACCGAAGGGTTTGAGTTGTATATATAAAATTATATCAATACACCTATTGTATCACACCGGTTACAAAATAAAGACTCAAAATAAACAAATTCGTTACATCATATTAGAGAAACACCCTTCCGAAACCACACACCCCGTTTTTGAAACAAAGAGTGATACAAATATATAAAATTTATATGTATATATATATACATTTCATGGAACTGATTACACCTAGGGGGTTTATTCTAGGTTTTCTATTATATATATATATATAATAAAAATGGGGGTACCCCATGAAGGAAAACACCCTTAGAGTCCTCTGTTTAGAAGAATGGTTAGCATGGAATATATATATATATATATTTAATTATAAGTCGTATATATATACTCATGTATATATAAACATGAATTGAGGAGCATAAGTGGGGTTAAAAAAACACGTAAATAGGACACCCTTACAACTTAAGGAAGGAGCTCACCGCGGAGGGAGGCTTGCTGGGTGGCTGGAGAACCGGGAGGAACCTGGGTGGCCGGAGGTGGTCCGGTGAGGTCGCGGCCACCTGGAGATGCTGAAAGGTAATAATGTGGTGTTCAGCAGAGTAGCACCGGCACTGGTGTGGTCGTGCATGGGGAGCATGGTGTTGAACAGAAGGTGGTTCGTGTGGTGTCGAGGCGACGATGAGGTAGGTGTCGCGGCGGTGCAGGTTGGCTCCATAGGTCCCCTCTTACATAGAGGTATCGTTGTTCTTAAAGGAAAACGATCCGGGGGGGGGGGTTGGCCAATCCTACGACGTCCTAGGGAGGTTGGTAAGCAAGGTCAACCTAAACAGTGGTGAAGGAGGCATCTCGGGAAAACTAAGTCTGGTTCGCGGGACCCCGACGCGAGGTAGAAGATGTTGTGTTTGTGGAGAAAAGAAAAATTAAAAAATAAAACGACGGATGGGATCCGTCTTGGAGAGATCGGACGGAATAGATGAAATGAGTGTTTTAAAAAACATCAACGACCATGATTTGTCTTGGCGAAAACAGACGGTCGAGGAGATCGTGCGGCCAGTAAAGGCTTCGCCGCTGAGAATGAATAGTATGCTTTAAAAAAACAGTTTACTTTTAAAGAAAACAAATTATATAACATTAAAATTGAGTTTACACAACATGACACATATGTTTAACTTAGAAATTCCAAATCTAAAAATACCTTAACATTTGATATAAATCTTATAAATCTCATAATTAATATACTAAACTTTTATTAAGAACTTATATCTTTAGAAAAAAATCCAATTTAAATCATACCCCATCATTTGATTCAAAAATAATAATTTTTTTCCTATTTCAAAATACATAGTTTTAAAAATACAATTAGATATATTTTTTTCAATTATTGTGGATACCCTTTTGAGACATTTTAAAATACTATGTTTTTTCACCATATAAATATCATCATGATTTAAAAAAACAAAATAGATTTATTTTCTAGAATAATATTTCATTTTAATACTCGAAGATATAATTCTAATATTTTGTAATTATTAAAATATTGAAATACCATAATATTATAAAAGTGTTATAAAGACAAAATTTTTATAAAAAGATGCACTTTATCCATTGAAACCCAACGGTCAAAAAACGGTCATATTCCCTTAGAGGTCCATTATAAAAACAAGGGGTAGGGTGTTTTACATTTTCAAAACACCGGACCCTTGGTGGATGGCTCTCCTCATACCACTGGTGCTGAGTGCGTGTGCGGTGGTTCTGGCTGTTATATTTTTTACACTGATGGACCCTGAAGACGACGACTATCCGATTACCCGTGTTATGATTCTCAGTAGTCTTGTTGTGGCCGTGTTAGGTCTTGTGCACGATACTTTCAATTAGATGGGTCTTGTTGCAATATAACTTTTAAATATATACAATTTTATCGTATTCTTCATGTTTCATTTCCTTTCAAATTCTTTATCAGCACACAAAGCACAAAATAAAATAAAAAAAGAGACATCATTAAAAAGCATAACATTGTTCACTTGGGCCAATTGATAAAACCTGGGGCGTCTCATTATCCCCCTCTTAAAACAATTGTGCCCTCACAATTCGATCGGCGTACATACCCTGACTTATTCACACGGATTCCCTGGCACCCTTGGTGATGTCCCTCTACCTCCACCGCCCATGGAAGAAGTTACTATTCAACTCTATCCCCAGGGCAGAACAAAGATTGTGGGTCTCCTCTTCCCAAACACATTCTTGGCAAAGTGGACTGTGGTTAAAACCAATCTCCCGTTTGATACAGGTGGTTTTCCAGAGATGGGCACGAGTGACATCAAGCTTCGTGACATCCTCTTGGATTTGGTTCCTAAAGATCTCTCGAACCACTTCATATCTGAAGGATTCGATGAAAGACCCAAAATAGTAGAGCTCCCCAAGCATGCTGAAACACCAGATTTGGTACATAAAGACTACACGAAAATCCAACTCCTTTGCAGCTTCTCCGAAGACCGTTAAGGCCAACCATTTATTATTCATGGTGAAACACAGGAAGATTACCTCGTAGTACTTCCCTTTCTTTTTATAATTCTCGAACAGTGCATTGGCCATTTGGTTATACACAACTTCTGATGCTCGGATGAGTCGAAGGACATTCGAGCTTTTCGATATTTCATAGAGGGTTTTGCACGTGAGTCGTAAGTTAACAAAAGTTTGGTAACTTGTTGAGCAGGATTTTTCTACAATAGTCTATGTGATCTTTGTAGGGAGAGTCAAGAGTCTTGGCGTGGTTCGCTATCTTTCCATCTGAGAATTTTAAGAATAAACCCTACTTAGTAAAACATTATTAATGTTTTTGTGTTGTCCTAATTTTCCAGGGATTCCTAAACCATTCATCTGATACCAACTATGATGCCCCGACCCCGATATCCCGGAGCCGGTGCTAAGGATTATGGTGTGTAATTTATTTCATACAAATGAAACAAATAATTTACACATCATAACACAACAAGAGGAACTTTCTGTTTTAGATCCCGGAGAATCAGAGACAACATCTTTGCTTCTTTATCGCTGAGATAAGAACAAAAATCCAAGACTTGTAAAGGCTCTATCAACCTATAAAAAATTTAACAAAAAGTGTAGGGTGAGCATTGAAATACTCAGTAAGGGGTTTTTGAAAATACATAAATACAGCCTTTGAAAACTACTTTGAAAATACTTTTCGATACTTAAAATGTTTTCTTAAAGGAAAAACTTCAAGACAAAATGAAATTTTATGTAACGTAGTTAAAGCACTTCATGATTATACACTAGAACACTTAGCTGAAACCCATGTCAAGATAAGCATGCTAATAAAAAGGCATGGGTTATACTAAGTAAAGTGTCCATAAACAAGAAAGGTGTACATGAACAACAAAGTGTAAACATCATCAGAGTCACGCACAAGCACATTATCTACACAAAAGGATGTACATCATGACATGATAATTGTAATACAACATTTGGAATGAAATTCTAGAAAAGAAACTGGTCATGCATCAACATTGCCATATCATATTTCTTGTGTTTCTTTTTTCTAATCTGACACTCATAGGTGAGGTTCTATAACCAAGGATATTCCTCTAGTCGGAGTAATCACTTGGTTGGTCATATATTAAGAAATATATGTTGAAGGACTCATGGTCTCTATGTTAAGGCCTTGTGCCATGACCTAGGGGTAATAACCCAAACTGACTGTCTCGAGAACTATCGATGCATCAAGGAGCTTACTTTTACCGGTCTCCAACCCGTAGGTCTTACTTTAACCAGTCCCCAACCTGGAGGGTTTTTTTTCACCGGAACCCATTCCGGGTAGTCCCATACATTTCCCTCATGGTGATGAGGTCAGATATTCAAGGTGTCCCATACCACTTTGAATATTTAATTTTCATTTCATATTATCCAAGGTGTCCCATACAACTTTGGGTAATACCATTTTCATTTCTCATCACCCAAGGTGTCCCATACCACTTTGGGTAATCTAGTTATTAGTTCAATATCATGTTGAGTCATATGCATGAATAATATGAATAAGGTAACAATTATATAATTGGTTTACAAATACATGATACGAAAGATAAAATCAAAAATATGGAATAAAAGCAGGCATGGTTCAGTAAGCATACTATGTGCGTAGAACAATAATTTAAGCACATAAAATGATGAATGTATGAGATTTTGGTACAAGGGGTATTAAATGATGAGTCTCTAAAATATCCAGCACATGGAAAATGACTACATAAAGAAATTACATGGAATAAATTATTGTTCTTCACAGGTCATTGTACTTGCAACAAATCTCTATCCACTAATAATCACTGCGGCATGCTTGGTATAAAAAATAATAAACAGTTGCAATCGTTAAAATTCAAATACTTGGAAATAAAATACTTCAAATATAATACTTGGCATTAATTATTATTCTTTACAAGTCATTGAATTTGCAGTAAAACTCTGATCACTAGCATTCACTGCAGCAAGTTTGGTATAATGATAAGAGAGGATTTCTACAAATTAACATAACCCTTAAATCCCTATCCTTTTAATACAAGTTTTAAACAGGCATAATCATATCCTTTTAAAAAAACAAAAACCATTTCAATGGCGAAATTGGTCAAGTTCATTGGGGTACCCTTAGAAACAAAAATATAAAACAGCATAGGCAAGCACTAAAGTCCTACATGCATAAAAATATCAATAACCATTTCTTGAAACTAGGGTTTCAGAGATTAATCTTAAAAACACATACATACATAGGGATTCATATACAAAGTATATGTAGGTTTTCTCATAAATTTAACATGGTTCAGTTGAAATATGAAAACCTCTAACAATCTAACATTTATTTAGTTTAAAAAGAACAAAACCTTATGGGATTTAAATGTCCATGAAACTATAAATGCATAATCATATAAAAGTTTTTTTTAACTATAACATAATTGTACTTAAACCAAAGCCCAAGTTCACATCAAAAATATTCTTCAAAGATAAGTATTCATCTCTTACAAATCAAAACCGATTTCCATTCCAATACATAACCTTATATAAATATATGGTTATATATATATACGAATTTCATAAAATCATACATGTTAGGAATTTATTTTAGAAACCCCCTTTCAAAAGTATTATTCTTAGTGAAAAGATACTGAATAATCTTCGATACCCTAAAAAAAATTGGGTTTGAGTTATATATATATGTATATATATCTATTTGTATATATATATATGTTCAAAACTGTAAAAACACTGTACACATAAACTTGAGTTTTAGGTTTGTAAAATAGGATCGTTAAACCAAACTTAAAAAGGATAACCCTTTTTAAATCCCATGGAAACACCATTGAAAATTCATCAAAACTGAATGGTTTGTGTTGTATATATAAAACTATATCAATACACCTATTTTATCTCACCGGTTACAAAATAAAGACTCAAAATAAACAAAATCTTTACATCATATTATATAAACACCCTTCCAAAACAACACACCCCGTTTTTGAAACAAAGAGTGATACAAATATATAAAATTTATATGTATATATATATACATTGCATGGAACTGATTACAACTACGGGGCTTATTCTAGGTTTTCTATTATATATATATATATATATATAAGAAAAACGGGAGTACCCCATGAAGGAAAACACCCTTGGTGTCCTCTATTTAGAAGAATGGTTAGAATGGAATATATATATATATACCTTTAACTATAAGTCGTATATATATACTCATGTATATATAAAAATGAACCGAGGAGAATGGGTGGGGTTAAAAAACATGTTAATAGGACACCCTTACAGTTTAATGAAGGAGCTCACCGCGGAGGGAGGTTTGCTGTGTGGCTGGAGAACCGGGAGGAACCTGGGTGGCCGGAGGTGGTCCGGTGATGTCGCGGCCACCTGGAGACGCTGCAAGGTAACAGTGTGGTTTCCAGTGGCGTAGAGTCGGCACTAGTGTGGTCATGTATGGGGAGCATGGTGCAGAATGGAAGGTGGTTCGTGTGGTGGCGGGGCGACGACGAGGTAGGTGTCGCGGCGGTGCGGGTTGGCTCCGGAGGTCCCCTCTTACACATAGGTTTCGTTGTTCTTAACGGAAAATGATCCGGGGGGGGGGGGGTTAGGTCGATCCTACGGCATCCTAGAGAGGTGGGTAAGCAAGGTCAAACTAAACAGTGGTGAAGGAGGCATCTCGGGCAAACTAAGTCTGGTTCACGGGACCCCGACGCGAGGTAGAAGACGACGGGTTTGTGGAGGAAGTAAAAAATAAAAAATAAAATGACGGATGGGATCCATCTTGGAGAGATCGGACAGATGAGATGATATGAGTGTTTTAAAAAACATCAACGACCAGGATTTTTCTTGGCGAAATCGGACGGTCGAGGCGATCGCATAGCCAATAAAGGCTTCGCAGCCGAGAATGAACAGTATGCTTTAAAAAAACAGTTTACTTTTAAAGAAAAAAAAGTATATAACATTAAAATTGAGTTTACACAACCTATCACAAATTTTTAATGTAGAGATTCCAAATCTAAAAATACCTTAAAATATGATATAAATCTTATAAATTTCATAATTAATATACAAAACTTTTATTATGAACTTATATCTTTAGAAATAAAAAATCTAATTTATATCATACCCCATCATTTGATTCAAAAAAAATTATTTTTCTCATATTTCAAAGTACATAGTTTTAAAAATCCAATTAGATACATTTTTTTCAATTATTGCGGATACCCCTTCGAGACATTTTAAAATACTATGTTTTCCACCATATAAATATCATCATGATTTAAAAAAACAAAATAGATTCATTTTCAGGAATAATATTTTATTTTAATACTCGAAGATATAATTCTAATATTTTGTATGTATTAAAATATTGAAACACCATAATATTATAAAAGCATTATAATGAACAAATTTTTATAAAAAGATGCACTTTATCCATTGAAACCCAACGGTCAAAAAATGCTCATATTCCCTTAGAGGTCCGTTATAAAAACAAGGGGTAGGGTGTTTTACATTTTCAAAACACCAGACCCTTGGAGGATGGCTCTCCTCATACCACTGGTGCTGAGTGCGTGCGCGGTGGTTCTGGATGTTATATTTTTCACACTGATGGACCCTAAAGACGACGACTATCTGATTACCCGTGTTGTGATTCTCAATAGTCTTGTTGTGGTCGTGTTAGGTCTTGTGCACGGTACATTCAATTAGATGGGTCTGGTTGCAATGTAACTTTTAAATATATACCAGTTTATCGTATTCTTCATGTTTTATTTCCTTTCAAATTCTTCATCATCACAAAAAGCACAAAATAAAATAAAACAAGAAAAATCATTAAAAAGATTAACATTGTTCACTTGGGCCAGTTTATAAAAATTAGGGCATCACAGTTTTGCTCCTGGCACAAGCTCAATAGAAAATTCTACCTCACGCTCCGAAGGAAAACCCGAAAATTCCTCTAGAAAGACGTCCCTGAAAAGATCCACCACTGGAGGAATGCTTAGCTGCGAAGTTCCCCGATCATCCAGATAAGGACTAGAAGTCTGGGCAATCCCCCTTCCTAGCCCATGATGCTTGAGTCCTGCTCGACTCGCCTGAACATCCCATTCGCCTCTATGAAGAAAAGATTTACCCTCTAGTGAAATGAAACTCACTATGTGGCGATAAAAGTCGACGACTGCTTGGAAGGGAACCAACCAGTCCATCCCGAGGATGAAATCATAGCATGTAATCTCTAGGACATAGAGATCCCATAAGAAGTGATACCCTGAATCCTCGAGAGGGCAGTCTCTACACTGGCGTAAACTAGATGTCATCGTCCCCAAGGGTGTGTCTAGTGTCAACGAGTCAGCAGAAGAAAAGACATAGAGCTCAAGGCTCTCCACAATAGCAACAGAGATAGAGCTATGCATAGCACCAGTATCGAAAAGTGCTAAAGACAAAACTCAGGCTACTAAAATTGTACCTCGAACTTTAGAAGGTTTTAGATCCTCCTCCTGATAGGTCTGCACTCCCATAAAATTCTGGCCTACCCTGCGGCCTTGTGACCCTGCATGACCACTCTGAGCGGAACCTCCCTGTTGGTGCTGAGGGACTGGTGACTGACTACCACTGCCTCGACCTCCACCTCGACCCGAACGGCCGGAAAAACTCCAGTTTCCCAACTGGTGTGAAACTGGTGGTTCTTCTCTTGAGCGAGGAGCCATGGAAGAACCCCCATCACTAACAAGTGGTGAGTAAACCTATAATAAACACTGAAGGTGACCCATATTGCCGCAAGATCAGTACTCCACTAGTTCTCTCTGAAATTGAGGCCTCATGTGCCCTGCCGTTCTACATTGGTATCATACTACCTGGCTACCTGAATAAGTATCTCACCTCCTCGGATCACCACGTGTAGGCTCTCTACGACGCTTCCTGCTGTCAACTGGAGGAACACTAGCTCTGGAAGCAGAACCGCCCTGGCCCGCAGCTCCGGAGTATCTCAAATTGTGCTCCGCAATCAGTGCCTTGTTGAAGATGGAATTTATGGAAGTCAACTAGATGATATTCACCTGTGAGTGGATCTCCCTCCTAAGAACATCCTCAAACTTAGTTGCTACGAACACCCCACTTCCATGCCGGAGGGGTTTGAAACCCTGCAGTTTGGTGAAACGATAGGAATACTCTATGAAAGACAGAGTACCCTGCTCTAGACTCATGAACTCTCAGGCTCGATCAGACCTCACGGTATCCATGTAGATGTAGTCATAGAGCACGCGCTATAACTCCTATCAAGCCATAACCTACTGATGAACCGCCTATGAGATCACGTCCCACCACCTCTTGGCGGAGTCTCAGAGCTTGTAGGTAGTGAGCTTGACCCTCCTCTCTGGAGGCTTCTCCAGATACTCTAAGATAGTTAGCATGGCTTCCAGCCATGACTCTGTAGTCTGTGGTCCTCTTTCCCTTGAGAAAGTAGAAGGATGCTGCTACTGGAAAATCCGGTTCAAGTTTTCCATAGACGTGACAGGAGGCGGTGCTCCCTGAAAGATCTGCATCATCCTCATAAAGCATTCCCTGAACTACACATCAGTTCCTGCAACTAGTATGACGGCCGGTGCCGAGGCTGGATCGACTGGAGGATCGGCAGGAAGCCCCTGATTATCCATATCTGGCGTTTGATCACTGCCCGACAACTGACGTTCAACTGGAGGACGTCTCGGAGGCATAACTTTGAAATATTGAAAGCATACCTTATATTATGAAAACAAGGAAAGAGAACCAAGGATTACAAAATTAAAATAGGAGAAGAAGCACACAAGATTTACAAAACCTGACTACACGTCGTGTATAAAATCTACACGGCATGTACTTAACTCCACTCTCTAGCCCGTGTATCCTTGCATTACTAACCCACATGGTCTTCCTAAACTGAGACTACACGACGTGTTCTCTATGGACACGACGTGTAGTAGACACGGTTTTGATGACCCGTGTTGTTACTTACATGGCTGGCTACACGACTGAGACTACACGGCTTGTTCCGAACAAACACGGCGTGTACTTGAAGACTTTTCCTGACCCGTGTTGTTAGCGACATGACCATGTACACGGCCGACCCTTACACGGTGTGTTTCGAACAAACACAGTGTGTATAGGACGAGATAACACCGCCCCGTGTTGTTCGTGACATGGTCGGTTACCTGGAACAAGACTACACGATGTGTTCATTACCAACACAGCGTGTTCTACTCAAGCTTCCTTGGCCCGTGTTTTTAGTGAAACGGTCAGGTAAACAGCTCACTACTACATAGCGTGTACCTATCGTACATGGTGTGTTCTTGGAGGCATTTCTACACCAGTGTGTCCCAGCTCAAACGGTCAGTGACATGGTCAAAAAACTACATGGAAAATAGTCAAAAGTACATGCCATGTATTCTGGGTTTTTCTGGGCAGTAGCTCAGATACTGCACAGTGCCCAGAAAATACAGAAAACAAGGCAAAGGGGTGCCAAATTTTAATTCGTGAGGGTGCATACTCCTCGCGAATCAAAGCTTGGTATCTCCTACATTTATAGACAAGAGAAAATATGATCATGATCCACCAATTTCCAATTCAATGGGGCCCATAACACCTCAAGAATCAAAATTTGAAGTTTATTTATGAAAAGTAGAATACAAAAAATCCTCTTACATGGCAGTAGAGATTCTATCAAGCATATATCACAATATCATTCATAATCTACACAAATTCTATCACAACAACATGCAATCACTAATGCACCCTAGATGGCATGGCAAGAATGCATGTCATTTGATTTCTTCAAGTTCCTATATGATGCATGAGATGGAATACCCTCATCTCATCTGGTTGTGGAAGAAATAGAACAGAAATAGTCAAGAAAATAACAACACAAAGAATGTGAATCACTTTAGGTGAAACCATATCAATAGTAAAATCTCAAATCCAGAATACTACAATTAAAGAGGTAGTATGGCTTTTCCCTATACATGGGTTAGCTACTCCCGAGCATAGCTTAATACCAAGTACCAAATCCATCCTATCCATGGGTAATGGATCCAAACAGTAAATCAAGAGAAAAGAAACATCTCTGATACCACTTTGTAACGTCTTGGTTCCGTAAGCCACCCATAGGCACCTCGTACTCGGTTGGTCACATGGCCTCAAATGCATTTCCACAAACGCCTGAGGCTGCTGACTAGAAGCAAGGGACTTGGGTGTGATAGTGGGGATACTATGCCCTCATTGGAAGTGTACATAGTGGAAGAGAAACAAAATAACAACTATAGCGGAAATAGTAGACATCCATACAAGAGTAAACAACGGAAGACTGATAAATAAACAACTAGAGCTGAAATATATGTAAATGGTGTTTGATACATATGGCTCTAGGAAAACATCCAAACAAGTCACAATGCTGAATACAATACTAATCCAAAGTTCAAATGAAAAATAGATGAGAAACTCTTCAGTATCGCAAGCCTCGGCTCGGTCCCATGCTCTCTCGCTCCAGTGCAATCAAGAACCTGAAGTAGAAGGGCGCTTGACCTTATATATACCTACAACAATATTTTCTCTTTGGGCCCAAAAGCATGACCCAAACTTGGTGTGAGAAAAAGTCCCAGTAGGAAACCACCCAAAGATCTGTGCCTAATAGTATGTGAATATATGGCAGGAAATATACATGAAGCCGTAAATAGTAAGCAGGAACCAGGATAATGCACAGCTATAACAATCCACAAACAAGAAACAACCACTCAAGCTAGTAGAACAAAAAGGGTAACTCCTGGGTAGTTCTCACAGCCTAACCCCTAAGGTTCAACCTACAAGTACTAGCAGCCCTCTAGGAGGCACACATAGTCTCACCCCTCTGGTTAAGCTAAAGAATAGACTCTCTGGGGATGCACTCTCCTTCAATTCCCCCTATAGTCTCGTATCGTACTGAAGGCTCTCTGGGGAAGCACTCAACGTCAATTCCCCCTGTGGTCTTGCATCGTAATAAAAGACACTCTGGAGAAGCCCTTACTTCCATTCTCCCTATGGTACACTAAACTAGGTTCTTGCAGCCCTGTGTAAAATAAACATGCATAGCGCGCGTGTATCGTCCATGTAAACCTCAAGAACTTCATGGATATCAATCTAAGGCTCAACAACATAACAATGCAGTAGTTCCACTATCCTAATTCTAGGCATGGAAACTAGAAAAACGCCAAACAGGCATAAAAATCATGGAAAAACATCCATAGTACAGTAAAAACTACCCTATTTACAAGTAATTACCTCTAATCAAGAATTCAAGAAATGATGGAAAACAACAAGGGAAAAACGGGAACACGCAATACCTTGTTCAAGGGAATTGGAGGATTTTGGAAACAATATTAAAATAATTTCTACAGAAAGGCAGAAACCACATATCTCGATCCTAGGAGATCGATATATGTGATCCATGATAACTGATTCTCCTTATAACAATGAAGATATGAGAAAATGTCAAAAATCCTCAACCCCCGATAACATGAGAAAAAGGAGGAATTGGAAAACAAGGCTCAAGGAGAAGGGAGAAAACATCGCTGTGATTCCAACGCAATTGACGACGATCGATTCGGAGAACGGACAGAGGAATGGGGGATCGTCAAAGATCCACGGATTCCTGGTATTCTCGGACGAAGAAGCTCGAGAAGAAGACCTTTCTATCGATTAGGTGTGAGCCCGGCCCGTTTAATTTAAAAAAAATAAAGTAAACGGTGTGTACTTTTAGAGTACAAGATGTGTACTAGGTTTTTCCATACTCCGCTTTAACCAGCCTCCACCTCACTCCTACACACCGTGTGTGTGGCCCAGACATGGACAACACACAAATTCGAGCGGGAAAAGAGTACACGACGTGTACTTAGAAAGTACATGACATGTACTTCATAAATTTCTAGAAACTCCATTTTTCGTAAAAACTCCAGAAAAAGGAAAGACGTACCTGAAACAAAGATCCGGGTTCTTACACATTTGAAATATCATTCAGGGTTCTCTATATTCCAAAGATTAATGGATTATTTCAAGAAATTATCTATCAAAGCATATAGTTATTCAAATTATCAAGGATTGTTTCTATTGAAAACTACCCCAAATTCATAATCAATCAATGTCATTAAAATTGAATATAGGATCTCAGTTATTCCTAGGATTAAATGTTAATAAAATTTAATGTAATTAGAGAAACATTATTAATGTTCAAGTTCATCTACATCGACAATAATTATGATTCAACAATGGTATAAACTATTGTAAAATCATACAGGAAAATCTATTTTGGCATTACATTATGATATCAACCTTTTAAGAGCCATATCGAGAGTTAAAAATTTCTAGATAGGTTAAATATGATACTATTGGATTGTATATTGAAGAATCCACATAAATTTTTTTTGAATGTTATTCAATTATACTAGAACATGGATAATTCGAAAAATTCATAGTAATTCATATCTCTCCAATCAATGATCAAACAATTTACATTACACATATCCTAAAGAGAAGGAACACAATATCATTATCATCATGATCATAGTTTCCATCCTCATTGTCTCCATCATTATCATCACATTGGTGAAGCATATAATAGTCTCACATGAACTAATATCAGATGTAGACACACAAAAGTGTTAAACTATTTAAATTTCATCGAGAAAAATTATGTGAATTTATAATTAATGTTTTTTACAAAAAAATGATGAATCCTCCTTCTGTATTATAACTACACGCAAATAACATAAATGATACACAAAACCTACTTGTAAAACATAATTCGAGGAACTAATCTTAGTAATATGAAAAATATATTTATTAATATTTAATCAAAAACCTCAATAATACATGTTTTCACATGAGCAGAACTCATATAAAAACATAATAGTGAAAACAAAGAAAATAAATCACATGTAATTTTAACTATGACATCCCTCAAAAAGGTCTTAATGATTTAATCGAAAAAGATTCATCGGAATATTGAACTTATTCCGATGACACCTGTCTACCAACTCCCCAAACATGGAAAATAAAACGCCTTCACTTTGATACAATTTTGCAACACCCTGACCCAAATCCTTGGATATGTGAACATTGATACAAGACCTATATAGAACCACCCAATATGTAAGAGGTATTAACTACTCTATAATTTTTATGTAATTATTATGGGAGACTATTAAAACCAATACAGAAAAAAGAATAGGTAAATAATGAAACATGTTATAGTATAAAATTAGTGTAATAAAAATGAAATATGAGATGATCTCATTAAATGAATATGGAAAAAATTCTTTATAGATGTACCTAGGTACTAGATACTAGTATCGCCCTAGACTACTAAAATAATCATGAAATTAAATGAACAAAATTTAAAAGAGTTATATACCCAATTAAATGGAATAGTTATTTCGAGACCCAAGACTCAAAAGGATTTATACTACTAGATGATTTACCTAAAGTCTTAGTAAAACATGAACATAAAAGAATTGATAGATTATTTAGTGCCCATGTGGCATGGAAAACTGTGTGGGTGTTACTAAAACCTAGTTCAAAATTACCAATTCATTTCAGAAGCTAACTGCTAAATTTAATTTAAATAATTGTGATAAATATTATTTAATGAAAACCCCAAATTCATAAATTATCAACAAATATATTATAATCACCTATTAACATATTTGAAACAAAATATATGTTCTATGAAATAATGTTCTCACTTTTCCTCTAGAAACCTTGACAATACATATTGTGTCTCGATTCCATAGGGAACATTCCAAAATAATATCTCACGAACACCCTCTTTAATTCAATAGTTCACAAAACATGTGTGAATCATCCCACCTAGAAGGAATTACCAATTTATATGTCAATTAATATTTCCCAAAATACTCTTAGAAGGATATTACTTATATATAAACCTAAATCAATTGTTGAAGACACTGATAATGAAAAATAATAAATTTGTACACGATGAATGATCAAAACATCACATAATAACTAGAATGATTCATAGATATAACAGTAATATATGCATTAAAATATGAAATAGAAATGCTAGGGGATATACACCTAAACCTTATCTGATAAAACTACAAACATAATTATCAATAATAATCACATAGACAATTTAATTATGGTGAAATGTGGATATCTTGGAAAACAGACTCACAATATTCAAACATCTAAAATGGGTATCTATATCTACCCATCAATAAAACTGAGCTAACATAAATAATGTGTATCATGGTATACACACCGACATGTGATAAATCCTTCTCTATTTATTTCTAGGCTAGAAGGTAAGAAAAAAAAATGTTTTTCATGGGATTGTAACCCTTTTTGTTCATTTGGCATTTGATTTAATTAAAACAGAATTGGACTTCATTATCTATTTTTTCTTTCTATTGGGTATATCATATCAATTGATTTAATAGTTCATTTAGAGTATCTCACATTATTTGGAATTTATTGTTTTTAGTTATTACATGAATAAAAATGTCAACATCCCATATATTTGTGATACTGCATACCTAATTCCAATAAATAAATAAATAAACAAATAGGGTTGTGTGAAAATAACCAGAAATATCATATGTATCAAAAAATCAATCAAAAAAATCCGAACTATATTTTCCTAGTAATTAATGTTCATTATATATATATCAATTTTCAGGAGGTTTTAATGGTGAATATTAATAAAATGTTCATTGATATTTTTTTACGAAAATAAAAAATATTATTAACCTCACAACCTAAGGGAATAATTAAAATGGATGAACATATTTATGGATATCACCACCTAGAAAATACTCTACCCAGCTATCCAGGGAAGGTTCCAAACACTCATCTAAATATTATTATACGAAAACCCCTATTTCGGGGAAATAAGAAAATATATTATTAATGTATATTTTTTGAAACCATAGTATTATACAACAAAGGGGATATAACTCCATTGAATGTTCATAAAAATGATTTTGATCCACTCTTGACAGACTCTTAATTCTATGAATATAAAAATTATCTAATCAATTCATTGACGTATGGGGTTAATTAATTGAATTAGACAAAAAAAATAGAATATATCAACAAGGTAAAGTAATTAATTAACACTCCCTTCAGAAACACATATTCATTGTCATTAGTAATCCACTAGAAACTCTGTTCAATGTCACCATCTTTTTCTGTAAATCCATTCATGACTATGTGTAATCATCATCAAATAATATCCCAAAAAATGAATCCAACTATCAACCAATGTCTAAAATAATCAATTGGTATTTTATTTCAATAGAAAAAAATATCAATGCATAACATGGATTATAACATACCATAAGGACCTTCCATGATGAACAAAACATTAATGTGTGAACAAATGGGGGAGACTGAGGCCATTTTAGAATAAGAATATATGATTTAACTAGAATATTGTGATGTGTTTATTATATTTCTAGATTGGATCAAGGGGATAATGTGGAGGAATTATATGATAGGGCCATGAATTATTCTCATTGAGAAACATAAATCATTGAGTAATATAATATGTGGCCCTCCCTGGATAATTATACATAATGTACCTTAATAACACCATTCTAACAAGGCCCCAGAACTATTCGATTGGCACACCACACCCATTGTTCATGAACATATAATGACAATGGATATCTATTACACAAACCAACTAATTTAAACTACAATGGTTGGATATTTAGAGGTAACCCTAAGCCTATGTTGATGGATTATATTGGATGGCCTATTCTTCTTTGATGAAAACATGATTCTTTAGATTGCTACTAATCCTTTATTGAAGTCTGAAAACACCAATTATGGGTTATAAAATTTGATGTACCACTGTTAAGAACATGTTTCTCTAATTAATCATTCCGAATGAAAAAAATATCAAATTCCCTCCATAACTCAGAGATGATAATTTAGATGGTTGTTAAACACTACAAAAAAATACTATGAATATCCCATCACCTAAAAAAATAGGAAACACTATTCAAATTTATTTTAAAAAATGAACCCCAAGGTAATTTTTGTAACATTCCAAAATAGTCACAAAAAAATTATATTCATACTTATCGATTTAATGTTGTAATTAATTGTATCCTTAAAGGTAAAATTAACTTCAATATTTGAAAATAATGCACGATTCACTTCATCTATATATTCAAAATTACATTTTGTTAAGATTCGCATCATCAATAATTCATCATTCGACTTATTTAATGATTATGATGAAAAAAATTTACATTCACTACAGAAAATATTAATATTCCCTGGAGCGTAATACCAAAAAATGTTGTGAAATAATCAATTAACAATATCAAGATAAGATTAAAAAATTTTAGATATCATATTTTTCCTAAAAATGAATGATATTTATTAATTTTTAATTTCAATATATATTGGTAACTTTTAAAATACATGATTTAGTGTAAGAAAACTATATGTTAAAATTCATATAATGTTCAATTACTCTTCTTCAGTAATAATTTAAAATATTAATATTCAACAAAATGATTATAATTACTATAAATAAATCCTAAACCATATCCAAATAAGTAATACACCATATATATTATATTTGAAATTAAAGTAAACACATGGTATAAGATAAACTATGTGTTCTATTTAAATAATTAATATATATATTTAAATTATATATCTATTAAAAAATAATTCATTTAAAGCTTGAATATAATATTTATGACATGTGTTCTGAGGTAATCTTAAATAATATTATTTATTACCCTACGTATCTCATAAAACATTTTTACATTATTAATTTTATTTAGAATTTCACATTACTAATTGACATTTATCTTCTTTGGATGGACTCTGATTCTAACAATTGAAACTATAATGCCCAAATACTAAAATTATTTCTTCCTAAAAATGATAATAGATTTCATTGATTAAATAAGAAAAAAAACATATATTTCATATAAAAAATATTTTTAATCTTCTTGATCATTATTTAATTCAGAATTAAAAAATAGGGTAAATAAGAAATACTGAAATTGGGTTGAGATATTTATAATAGTTTTACTTTATAATGTTTAAACAAAAAATATAAATTTTCATCTGACAATAATTTTTTATAAGATATTCAAAATTGTTATACATATTATTCAAGGACATCTTTTGAATTTTTGGACTCATATAAACTCATGTTATGGTAACCTAAATATAGATATATTTCATTCATGTACCGTGATCCATTATCTTTTCCAAAAAGGTTCATTATCCTAATGTAATTTTCTTTCTTTTACCCCAATATAATAATGGATTCTATAATTAATGAAATTATGATAGGTCTAACCAGAATTTATATAAAAATAATGTAGACTGAATTTAGGTAAAACTTTAATGAACAGAACCCCTTAGCTCTAAAATCTTAAAAGTGAATCAAAGATAAAATTAATTATGTTATATCAATTGGAGTTTTGAGGAATTAGTTAGGTATAGTTCCTAAAATATGGAAATATGAAAATTATTATTCTCTAATCAATTGTATCCATGGAAAATAATTTAAAAATTGTTATTATTTTTATATACAACAATGATATGTTATAGGATACAATTTTATTAAATATCCATATAAATCATGATGAATTTTTGACTAGATTTGTTTTCCACAAAACATTTAATAAGTGGTTCTATATATAATCATGCATTCCAAAAACAATTAAAAATGTTTTCCCACCCTATAGGTGAGTTTAATATCACTATTAAATTATCAAAATAAATATATTGGTCTAGAAACTTAATAGAATTTGTTCTTATAATGGTTGTAAATATTTCATAAAAAATTAATCGAAATATGTTTTTTTAAAATCTTTGATCATAATGTTAGTTGAGAAAATCAACTTTGTGAGTCATTATTACTTCCCCACATATTTATAAATCTCTATAGGATTTCACATAAAAATAATTAGCATATTCATTTGATAAATTTAATATTTTTATTTAAATTAATACATATAATAGTGTGTGTTGGTTGTATTTTTTCCTTAATATGAATGGTAAACTATATGAAATGGAGTATTTGAGGTGACCTAGTTCCACATTCATAGATATGACATCAAAATTAGATTTCATAAACACCAGAATTTGATATAGGATGATTTGATCCAATAATTATTTTATATAATTATTATATGATTCTACTTACATCTTATAGATAAAGAGACAATACCATGAATAGTATTTTTAGTAACATTGAGGGCTTGTTGAATATATAACATAATTTTTAAAACATGCAAAAATTTACCCATTAATGAGAAGCACCAGACTCATGTATAAAAATATCATTTTTATTAGTAATGGCCATGAACTAGGGAATGTACAAATAAAAAAATGGTTATATCAATTTCTCAGTAAAGGAAAAAAAGCAAGAACATGTCATCAGGGTTAGATCATAAGCATATAAGAAAATTAAACCACAATAAAAAAAATTATAAACTGATTATGAGGTAATAATAATTATCAGTATTTCAAGTGAAAAGAAAATTTAATCTCTAATGAACAAACATATGAAATTATAAAAGAGTTTAAGACATGAAACCTAATACTAGTAGAATAATCACAATTGTATAGAATATTGAATTGATATTTAAACATAAAACAACATGGTTTTGGGTAAAATTCGTTACCATAAAAAATTTGATCTTGTTATCATGTAACATGTTCACATAAAAAACGTTTGAAGAAATATTTTCATATCTGGTTTACACAAAAAACATGTTAAAAAGTTTCTAGTATCATGTTATAAAAAAAGTAAAAATTCATTCCCATACTACTGTCAATAAATTACTTCTAAAAAATGATTCACACATCACATTAATGGAAAAAACATGTGGAAAAAGCTACCACATCAATTTCATGAATATTTTCTGAACCAAACTATTAGGATAAAATTAGAAAAATCATCATCTCATGAGATATGAAACCTTAAGTAATAAGTTGTGGAAAAAATTAGACTCCGCCCATCATTTATCATTATATTTGTGATCAACAAGAAAATAAAAATTCATTGCATCGTAATGATCCCATGGATGGAAAAAATGGTTTCCTATCATTTTATTATGGTAGATCAAAATTTTTCTTCATGAATATAAATTCAAAAAGTGTAATTTAAAAAAAAATATTTTTAGTTTATCATTAAATAGATTTTAATTGAAAAAATACAATGTCAATTATTAAAATATGAAATGAAAAAGTTTGAAAATATTTTTTTATTGAAATTTAAAATTGTATTCACGATAAATGTATAATTATTTCACAAATTTTAATTTATTTTATTGAAAACGTTATCATATAAAACAATTTCTTCTAAATATGTTATTTGAAATTGAAATAAGGTTTGGAAAATGGTCAGGTGATGTTTTTTTCTAAAAATATAGTCTTAAAAATATTCATCATTAATAATTCATTTAAAAAACATACATTATTTTTAATGTTAATTTAGAGTCGAATATGAAATGGTTTATTTTAAATTATGGAAATTATTTTCAATATTTTGAAGCACCCTTGTTGACTTCAATATTGTATAAATATCCTGTAAAACATGTATTTTATTTGTTGTACTATAAAATATGACGGTTTAAATGTAATCTCGTATATGGATATGAAATTATGAAATTTAAATTTTTTTTAAAATCATTGTATTTTTAAAGGATAATAATTATTCTTTTTAAAGTGGATTGATAATTTATAAAAATTTAAATTCTATGAGAATGAAATATATTCAATTTGAGTAAAATTTTAATATTTTCTTAAAAATAAAATTTTTATTTATTAAAAAAATTAAATTTATTAACATGTGAATCATATAATATTCTCATCATGGAATAATAATTTAACTCATAGAATTGAAATTTTAGTTAATCAAGTCATTAAAAATATCATAATTGATAATGAAAGACTAATTGATAATGGGGTTTTGTGGTATAAATTTAAATCCATTTAAAAACAAAATTAAGTCATAATTAAATAATATAGAAGAATGTATCCAATTTTTATAGACTACATTGTAGGAGTAAAATCATAACTCAATGAAGTTTAAATGATTAAATAAAACATGTAATCATTATTTACATTATAATTGAACAAAAATAAACAATTATACATTAGATAAATTTTTAATAAAGTTATTTACAATAAAAAATGATTATAAATTAAATCTATTTCAAATATATTCACTACATAAATGAAAAAATTAAGAATACACATCATATATCATTGCAGAAATACTATTATTAAAAACTCTTACCATAGTTACATAGTTTATTCCATACATTCCAAAAAACCTGAATAATAAATTTAGTTTTAATAAAAATCATCTTAATAAAAATGTACATTTATATTTAAACTTATATACCCTTTTTATAACTGTATTTAAGTATTTATTTAGTATTTTTATTTTATTTCAGTTACATGATGTGGTTCACTATTTTCTACGACACACTCTAAATATATTTACTATAGTAAATGGATTTAAAAAATATATTCATCATTTTCATAATATCATTGATTTATTTATTTTAATTTTAGTTAACATATATATTTATATAGTTCCAATGGGCTTCCAAAAGATAAATCATATTAACAATGGTGAAATATTTTTAGGTGGTTCTGTTTACTATTACTGTTTATTGTATATCACATATATAATATTTCTTATTTGCGTTATTGATTTTTAATAGTGTCTTATATATCATTTTTGAAAATTACTAAAAAATTTAAACTCATACATGATTGGATATATTGTAAATAGTTTCATTACATTTTGGGAGGATATAGTCATCCAAAATGTATAGCAATGTCTCCATTGTTTTAGTAGATTTGAAAAACTGTAAGAGAATTTTATTCCATAAGAATGAAAATATTTTATAGTATTAATAATAAATATTTTATATGATTTTCTTATATGTAGATGATTTTAGTGTATAAAATATAGAATGAATAAAGTAGAATTTTATGAGAACATTACAACTCCAACTGGATATTCTCCATTTATAAAACACATTAATGTACCTTATATTGGTTTTTTGAAAATGCTAAGGCTTCTAGGACATGGGGAGAGTTTTGATCAAATAACATGTAATAGTTTTTAATCTAAATAATTTTGATGGGTGGTGAAATGTAAAATATGTGATATCATTTTTAACTAAATAAAATATAAAATTTTAAAATACGCGTCAATTTTTCAATTTTGGCATTACACTATTCAAAGATCAATGTATAAAAAATCCAAAATAATGAATTTTTGGTTTAGATAAGACATTGAAATGATCTAGAATTTATTTCAACACAAATTTTTAAAAATGATTAAATCATTTCACTACAAGATATTTTACATTATAGTAATTGTTTTTTTGCCATGTGAATAGTTTTTAAAAATATAATATTAAATTTTATATAAATAAAAGTTAACCATTAATAAAACATCAGAAAAATATAATATCTTTATATTTGAATTCATATTTAAAATAATTTATTATTTAATTTTAAATTATATAATAAAATATACTCAGAATCAACTATGTGGAATATTTTTTTTCATTATTGAATATTATAATTCTTATAAAAATAAACATTTCAATAAATATATTGTTAATGTACTTTTATTCATGTGAAAACATAATATAAAATTAATTTAAAAAATTAATTGATTAAATAATTATACAAAAATTATACAACATTAATAAAAAATTGTTTGAAAAATATCTTTGGATATTTAACTTTTTCATTTGAATTAATTATATTAATAATATTTTTCAGTAAAGAAATAAATTATAATTATTAAAAATAATATAATTATAATATAATTTATATAAACCTTTTGGAGGTTTGAATTTATATAAGTGATGAAAAAAATTTGTTAATAAATGAGAATAATAAATTTTTCTAATGTTAAATATTTATTATGTTTCCAAAATTTAAAACAATGGTTTAACAAAGAATTCATAAATGGTTATTTTACATAATAAAAACAATTTTTATGTTAATATATTTTCAAAAACTTTTATTCATTCTCATGTTGTGATAATGCTGCAAATAATATTGACATTGAAAACTACGTATTCATCACTATTAAGGGATATTTCAATTATATTATGTAAATTATGAAAACTAATTCTAACATAATACAAAAATCCTCTAAAAACTAGCCTCAATTTTCAATATAAAATATAAATTTTTATATTTATCTTAGAAATAGAAGAAAATATAAAAAGAAAACCAGTTTTATAGAATAATTGTTCTCTACGAAATTATATTCTCTTAAAAAAAATTTGTTAGTATAAATAAATGATTAAAATAATTATAATTACTAACCATGTTATTATTCATAAATATTACTAATAATATTCATTTCTGAACTCAAATAAAATTTTATTTTAGTTATGAATGCAAAAAAATATTGGGATACCCTTATTATCTTTTTAAATATATATTCAATACATGAGGGTGTTAAAATCCACCAATTAAATTATTTTGATAATATATATTTTAGTTATATGTTAATATTGAAATAATATATTTAATCCATAATGATTTCAAGAGAAGAAATTTTTTAGGATGTCTAATTTCCAAATCCTTTATACTAGGATGCTCATCATTCCAAACATTATGGGGGTGATATGATTTTTTCTGTATATCAATAATTTTTTTAAAATATTCTTCTTTAGATGGATGTAGGTTTTTAGGGTAATATGCCATTTATATATTAATTTTTATAGAAAAATGTGAATCTAAAAAACCTAATATGGTTAGGTTAATATCATAAAAAGATCAATGTAAATGATCATAGGAATATTAAAACTCAATCTAATGATTTCATCTCTAATTTATCCTCCATATAAACTTATTATAATTTTGATTGAATAATGAAAAAATATGAGCAATGTGTAAATCATTCACATTAACATAACATCACTATAGAAATATTCCAATTTTGGTCCCTGCCATACCATAATGATTTTATAAAATCCATCATTTGGTTCATAATGATAATATCATCAACCAAAGAATATCACATTGGACTGTCTATCATAGTTTGTTGTTTTTGGCCAACTCATCATGAACCATGATAATATATAATTGACCCACAACTATTCAGTTTCCTTATTATCATCCCAGGGTGAATAATGGACACACATATATCTTCTTTTTAGTATCATGGAAGGGATTTAATTACTAGGAATACCATATCATAAAAAAACATATCAACATATATGGGTGTTATTCTATACATAAACCCACCTAAATAAAAAACCAATAAATTATTCACTAATTTGATTTCTTCCATATCAAAAAATAGAAATAATATTCATAAAATAAAACTTAACCCAACTCTAATACCAATTGATCCACCATATTCAAACATTTTTAAATTTTCTAATAAATTTTTTTAAAAAAAATAAGATACGTAGTAGATAAAATGGTATATATTTTTAATAGTTTCAGTAAGTTAATAATAATATCACTTTGATAATCACATGGTCCCCTGAAAAATAGGATTACTGTAATTGGGTACTAGATACATATTCATCAAATATTAAAAAACTTATGAATATTTCAACACAATTAACACACACTAGACTCTCTATTAGGATTTTCATAAGTAATATAGATCATCATAATCAAGTAAAATGAAACATAACAATATGGATGCCCCAATATCAATAAACATAAAAAAATCATTAACATGCTATCAAGGGTCAGATAATATTTATGTATGAAAACATGAAAAAATGAAAATCGTCTTAATAAATGATCGTGGAACAATATTATTTCTTATAAGTATTTATATAGGAATTTTTAATCTAAAAAGTACAAACATATTCATTTTCAATAGAGTTATAAACATTAAGCATGAGCCATGGGTAATAATAAATGGTATATATATATAATCACATTTTAAAATAAAGTGATGAGGGGTTTTTTAAAAGCATAGGAATTAAAAATAATTTGGAAAAATCATATTACATCACGTTCTGACAACAAACATGATATCATTCATTTTAACATTACATTGATGAAAAAATATTTTCAAAAAACTCTCAGACATCAGGTTCCTTAACAAAAATAGAAAATACAGCTTCCCACATTCTACTAATAGAAAAACATAATAGAAATTAATCCCACATAATGATAAAAATGAAAAAAATTAACAATGATAACAACATCATGCTAATATAGAAAAATTGTGCAAATATATTCCTAGAAAACATTGATGAAATAGTTCATCATGTTATGTGATTTGAGTTCTTAAACAACAAATATAGTGGAATTTTTTTCCATGACCCTGAAATAATTCATACATATGTGAACGACATGATGAAAATTATTTATCACATTATTATGAACCCTTAGAAAGGAAAATTTATTTCAATAAATATAATAAATTTTTCAATATAATTGGCTTCATTCATGAAAACTGTTGATTAAAAATATCCATTCACACAAAAAATCATTATATAATATTTTTTGATGGTGATTCCAAAAAAATAATTTCAATGAATATATAAAATGTAGAGGACAATGAAAAGGATGAATTTAAATAATAAAATATTTAATTGGCGAAATTTTATTTCTTTGATGTCAATGATTAATTTGTAGTGACATTAAAGGTAATTTTTGAAAAGGTGAAGTGGATTTTTTTTAAAAAAATATTCATTATGAAAAAGAATTTTAGAAGATGGTCCTTTAAAATACATAATTAATTTAAAAAGGTGATGTGAAAAAAATTTGAATACAATTTAGTTTTAAAAAAATACTCATTAATAATGGATACTTGAATAATATATATGTTTATTAAAAGGTTGCTGTGAATTTTTGAAAATATTACATTTTAAAATAATAATCAATAATTGAACATGTAATAGACATGAATTATTTCTTAGTATAATGTGTATAAGTAGATAAAATGATTATTTTAGAGGAATAAAAAAATTATTGATTTTAATTTCCCTTGATGAAAACATAAATCATAAAAAGCAGAAGTAAAACATCACTTTATAAGGTGGTAATATAACATACAAATAAAATCTAACAAAACATAGATCTGTATCTCAAAAACAGAGAAACATTTTTTGTAATATTAATCTAGGAAATAAAATTAACAAAATGAATAAATTAAGTGAGATTATTTTTGAAAAATGAAACACATTTTTTTGAATAAAATTTACCATGAACGAATATTTGAGTTAAAAATATCATATTACCCACAGTGAAAAGGAGAAATATCATATTAAATAGTATAATAAATAATTTATCAATCATTGATGATTAGTGATCAAGGAATCATATTTCACCACATAAAAAGTTAATCTATGTTTACCATGTCCTTCACAAACATCATAAATCATGAATTAATAAAAAATTTCAATAGATTTTTTGAGTTAAAATGTAATTTCATAGTTATAGTGAAAACAATAACTGAATAAAATAGAATAATATACCCATCATGTATGGAATAAATTCACGAAGAATAATGGTAACCACTTAAACTAAACCTGAGTAAACAAAAACCCTTATATAATCATACTATATAGAATGAAAACCCCATAAATGGTAAAAACAATATAATGGTTCCAAAATCCCTGAAATTTTATATAAAATCAGGATAAATTGAATTCAATTCCAATATATACACAAAAAATATAAACAAGGGGGGAATTCATAAAATATATAAACAATGAAATATTTATATAAAAATTCCCATGTATAATCTAATGATTTTTTTCAACACTCGGGAAAAACATCATGAAAAAGAAAATTAAATTTATTAAGAACTTTTATAATAATATTTTACATATATATTTTATTTCACACATTCCATATGTTATCACATGTCACTTAGTTGTTTGTTAGTTTTCACATTGGTTATTACCTGAGTTGGTTCGGTTGATTTCACAGAAATAAGATCATTATATTGACCATTTTAAAATTTGTTGTAAACTAGAATCATAATGTCCAAAATTATAAAGAATTAATTACTTTGTAAATTTATTTGAAAAAAACATATTTATTCTAATTGAGTTTTCAAAAATGGGATAAAATTAATAACAGATCGTTGATCAATTTATTTTACAGGGTTAATCTTTCAATAATCATTCATTAAAAATAAAATTATATAAGTTTTACTATTATCATTATATAATATTTATATTGACATAAATTTTATTTTTATAAATTTCATTAACTTTTAATTTCAAACATGTATGGTGCTAATTGAAAAATAGAACACATCATTCCTTGAGATGGTAGTCCGCTAGTACAAATAATGACATCTTCATTTGTAAAATTGTTCTGGATGATGTTCACAACGGATATTCTATTAGTATAATTATATTTTTGAATATTATTAATATTTATTTAATAGTATTATTATTTACATTTTATATTTAATTTTTATTAATAAAATAAATTAATTAATAGAGGATTGTTTAGATCATTGCGTCTAACAATGGATGTTATCCCTTGGGTAACATATTATGTCTTCATAATGTGTATTTTGGATATTCTAAGGATTCTATAACATTGTGGTGTTTTTATGAGAATATAAAAATAATTTTTGATGATTTAAATCATTTTAATGTGTGTTCAAGAGGCCATTCATGTTATATTCTTTTATATGTAATGAATATGGAATTTTTTTAATATCGATTATTTTGTAAATGATTGAATGAGAAAATTTGGAGATTAATAGCTGAAAAGTGAAAAATAATTACTTATATTTTATAAAAGGTTCTTAAAACCATTTAAATTTAAATATAAATATTTTTAGAAATTTACTGATGTTTTTAGAGCTATATTTTTACATTGTTCCATTTTTGGTTTTTTACTTTTGTATCTTCTCTGACACCAATGTTATATATATTATAAAGAAAATATTAGGTAAAACATAAAAACATTATTTATTCAAAATAATCATAGAATATATGTACTCTTATTCAATTTCTATATAATCATAAATTAATATTTATTTTCAAACATCTAATATATAAAGAAACAAATATTTAGAGAAAATCCATATTTGGTACTATTAATATTATATAAAATTAATTAACCAATAAAATGGTTGTAATATATTTTTACAATTGATTAAACATAATATTAAATTCCTTGTTGAAAATTAATGAATTTATTTAGCTGGATTAAAATTAAAAAAATTAATTAAAAATTTCCGTCCAAATTATCCTTTGACCACTATATTTGTCACAATATTTAATAGTAATAATCCTGAATTTTTAGTTAAAAGCTAAATAAATCTTATTAAATAATTTGAATCAATTAATATATAATAAAAAATAAATTATTTATAATTAATTCCAAAAAGTTATGAAAAATATACATTTAATATAAGTGCATAAAATCATTTTCTAAAAAAAATTCCTATGATTCCAAAATGTCAATCATGGTAATATGATATTATTTTTAATTGAATAATTAGATTTCATAGATATATATTTCAAAAAAAAAATCCACAAAAAAATATATATTTTTTCTGAATAATTATAATTTTATAAAAGTTATTATATTCTAAAAAATAGATAATTTATTTGGTACCAATAATCCAAATATTAAATAAACGCAGGAAAATGTAATATTTAATAATGATTTCAAAAATTTCTTTCATATTGAGAAAATTATATTATAATTTTTTTAATATATAATTTATTTGAAAATAAAATATAAAAAAATTGTTGACAATATTCTTTTTAAAAGGTTACTTACTTATAATTCTCTTGTGTATGAAATTATAAGTGATTAATAAATATTTCTTTACTATATTATTTTTAAAAAAGAATTCTTAAAATTTTAATATAATATAACATTATGAATTTTAATTCATAGTTTCATGTTAATCAATGTAATTATAAGATATTTATTAAATTGAGAATATATTTTTAAATATTATTGTGTTTTATTCTAATTCATTAAAAAAATTGCCTCCTGGATATTGAAATTATCTCTCTCTAATTAAATGATCTATAGTATCCTAAATAGAATAAAAGAAATATTTTTTTCTTTTATATAAATCCTTAAATCATACATATTATTATAATGATATTTTATGACATAGTTTTTTTATACTAATATTTGTTTTATTATCACAACATATTATTCTATATACATATATTTTGTAGTTTTTGTTGTTTTACGGGACATACCTTTAACAATATAGTTTTTATGATATGATTTCCAATAAAATAAGGAAAGAAAATTGGTTAGGATAATATCTAATAAATTTAATAAAAATGGGAATACAAATATAAAAACTCAATCCTTATATGTATTCTCCAATGGAATATTCCTTCCAACCTATGACAATTTTAGTTTAACTATAATATAATTGAATAAACCTATATCAATGTTACTTTAACATATATTTCCCTTGATATTATGTTATAATTTCATTCTTTAGATCATATAAAAGTTCTCAAATCCCTTATAATGTTTTTTCAATATAATGTGATTAATCAATGTATATCCCCTCCGAGTCAACAGTAAGGAGTGATGTATTTGGCTAACTCATTATAAAACTCATGAATAAAGAGTTAATACTCAACCAACCTGTTGGGTTGTTATTCAATGTTTGATCAGTTCCTTAACTAGAAGAACAATGCAACATATAAGTACTGATATAATTTTTTGGAATACACTTGTGAAAAATATAATGACAAGTTCATGATATTATCAAACACATAGATTTATCCCTTTGAATTACACATTGGGTTTTCAATAAAAATCTTTTGTCCTAATACAAAAAAAAATAACATATATAAATCCAAGAAAATAACAAAACCCTACTATAATTCTAGATGAGGTACCACTGACCCACCCTCCATGATATTGTTAAAAACTAATTTAATTATATAGTGGTATTGATAAAGAGTATGATGAACCTAACATAATGTTACATCATTTATATAATTTCATCACTGTCTCTTAAGTATAATCACATAATCTAATGAATTGAGTATTTTTAGGATCAGTTATACAACAAATTATTTGACACCAATGTGAACACATTTAAAAAATAAAACCCCACTACACACCCTTATTATCTTATCATACATTATTCTCATCATTATTCTATGGGTTATTATAATATAATAAATAGTATAGATTGAAAACTTATTAGGGGGGAACCCCATAATAATATAAACAAGATTCATATCATAATATTATATTAATACGTATTAAAGAGAGAAAGAATAGATTAATAGATCATGAAACAATAATAGTAGCCAATAAATTTTTAACGAATGAAATTTAATCACCAATGTATAAATATATTCCATTTTAAAATAGTATGAAAAAAATAATTTCCCCAAATACATAATCATAGGAATATAGAAATATATATCGACATTGAAATATAGATGTTTGATGTTTCATTACATGATAATGTGAATGTAAAATATTATAAAGGATCTTTCTAACATAATGTTCAAACAAAAACAATATGAATAATAATTCCAAAATCTTATTTAGAAAATAAAATTCTAATGAAATTTTATAATGAATTATTTTTCAGTATAAGTTCACTATTAAGAATTAATATTAACATTTTTGAAATTATAAATATATTTATATTTAAAAAATTGGAATTGAAAGAATATTGTAAAAAATAACTTCTATTAAAAGGAATAGTATTTTATAATGGATGGATGAAAAAGAACTAACTTTTTGAAAAAGGATGATGATACAATTTTTTTGTAGAATTTAACTTATTAAAATACTTAATATAAGAGAAGTCAAATTATATATAGGATTTATAATGATTATATGGAGTGGATTATTAGAAATATTTATTTTTAAAGGAAAATGAAATGTTTTATTATTTTTAAATACTTATTGTTAAATAATAAATCTCTAATAGAGGTATTATAAGAGACTTCGTAAAATTGGCAATGGAACATTAATATTCCACTGATTTATATTATGGAATATTCTCAGAAGAAAATATTGACAATACATGAGAATATGTTCCATGTTGAACTAGTAATAGATATTATAAAAATATTAAAAATATTAATATCAGAATGTCAGAGTTATTTTAATTAATGGAATATATCTATACAGGATCTTCAGATAGAAAATATTATAGCACCATTGATTCAAAAATTCTGGATGTACCCAGGGCATGATAATATGTTAATAGGTGCTAGTTGTTTGACTGAATCATTAGTTTTCTGATGTATAGAGTAGTTTAATTATATTAGTTAATTTATTTATTTAATAAAACAAACATAGTACTCCCATTATAAATGTGCCACTATAACTATTTTAGAGGGAAATATGAATAAACCTTTATGTATCTAATAGTATGATTAGAAATTAATTTATTAGTAGATGGAAACTAGAATATTAATGATGATCATATTGAGGAGGATCGAGTTTCAAGGGACATAGTGGTTTAACCACTTCATTGGTGAATACATTCATTAATAGTTTTCTATCAAAAATTGTGGAAGGACTCATCAAATGTGGTTTTTTCCTGTATTATTAGTGACTATTAAAGTATAATTGATCTTCATTTTATATATGTCTTCTATTCCCTTCACATCAAAGCAAATATATTGAAATAAAATAATGATTTTATTATATCTACTATTCTATATTACACCCCTATAAACCCCATTATATAATCATTGGCCATTAACACTTGACTAACCATGGATTCATCTTAATTACTATTCATTTTACCCATAATTCATTTAATTATTGATCATTATCCTTTGACTTCATGGTTCAACCATCTCGTAGAGGGTTGGAGCTCGATCAAACTCCCAGATTCATAGCAGATTGGGGAATAATGATCAATTTGATATTTGTTTTGGAGAAATTGGGATATTTTATGTTATGTAGGTTATATATATAGTTATATTAAAAATATAGTGGTATTATATATGGTTTGGGGAAATGGGAAAGGTCGTACGAGGTTTGGGTGACTGTAATCTGGCCATAACAGATGGATTGTGCCCAGAATACCCTGGATCAAAAATCCTTTGCATGATTCAGGTTTGAACCCATGGATATGAAAAAGAGACAATGATTAATGAAATAACATGGTTTTTATATAAAATAAATAATATAAGATTTAATAATTAATTTTTTTCCACCACCAATAATGAGAGGTTAGCGATTTAGGGAACACATAGTCCACATGTATTATGTCTATGGAAACGTGTTGTGTGACCCCCACTGATTTTGTATGGAATGTTCCATCTAAACAAGATCAAGACACCACCCTATGGGAGGAAACACCATATAATGTAGTATTAAATGGGCACAAAACTATAAAAATGAACACGAGATAGATAAAAAGGTAGTCTATATGTTTCTGAGAGACATTGTCTGTTACCCTTCAATGACGTGGACTGATACATGTCTAAAAAACATTATTATTGAAAGTACACAACTAGAAGTATATATGAGGTCCTATATGGTGTCACACCTTCTAGACACTATTTATGATTATAATAATTTCCCTCCACATATTTCCCACTCATCACGACTTATTTTTTTGGTCCATTAGTAGTCTATCAATCAATTTTTCCACATTGAACGCAATGGTAGTGTTCATAGTGTCATTTGAGATGATAAATGTGATGTTTCCACCATGATTCTTTTTTTTATCATGATGAGGTATTTTGTCATTAAATATAGTCTAAGAGAAATTCTATTATTTTAAACCACGCTACCTACTATGGTTTGGGTCCCCCATACACTTTTCAATGGTTTGTGTGGAACCCCCTCTGGCAGTAGGGCGCGAGTTCTCAACCTTGTATGTGGAACTCCCTAAAAAATATTGATTTTATTTGATGTAATGATTCAAATAACCATTTTCATACTAGTGATTTAGACCTATGTTTTAAATAATTTGTGGAAACCTCAAAAAGTTAAAGGGAAAAAGGTCTTCTAACTACTATGTGACACCTACCTGACACATTATAAGTACACTAACGATACATATCGATTGTACTGATATGTTCTACAGAACATTTAAACCATGAATTGAGTGGAATAATCAAATAGAACTATGTTTTGCTTCCCCTTTATACAATTTAAAATTACCCTAATTTTATGGGGTGCGGTTCCTCATTTAATTTAGTAATGAGACCCCTTAGTCTATAGAGTAGTGTTGAGGTGGGGATCATTCTTATGTCCTCGTGAGATAGAAATGTGATACTTTTTTCATCAATGAATTAACATTAGAGTTTTATGAAGACACATCATCTAGGTATATGTTAAGACATTGATATCCCCTTTATGTTACATCTGGTGTTCTTTACAAATATATATATATATCTTGTATGGTTTCATTAACCTCATTCATCAGGATTCACTAACTACTTATATTGTATTTCTCCATCCCTACCCATTCATCTTTAGAGGAATCGTGTTGGGAATGTATATACATTCCACAACATGGTATTCTCAAGCACATTTTGTACATTTTTTTAAGAAAAAAATTGTTGACACTGTTACAACTTATAGATACATTGTTTTATTGATAAGTTATAGTCAAAAGACATAGATATCAAGAGTGGGGCTCTATCTTCTATTTTATCTTTTATTTTTTTAGCTATTGAAAAAATTTCAACATAGCTATATATATAAAAATATCCATTTTTGTTTTATTCTTTCATAAAATGATGTTTTACATGGAGGTTATTTCATGAATATTTTTACTATAGATGTTATATCTCTTATTGTTATTCCTCGGTATTTTTTTATGGAGATGGTTTGGTGCTTCTGTGTCATAATCTATAAAAACATCACCCATTTATATTATTCTTTTTCATCCCTTCTATCCAACACTAATACAATTATAGGTGGGATTGGGGTTTTGATGTCTCATCATTTAGCTACCTTGGATGACCATTGTTTGTCTGGTTGTTACAATGTCTTATCAGCGAGTTTCATTCTATAGTATGGTGTTTGGAGTTCTCCACTTATAAATATTTTTTTCACTTAGGTAAATAGACTTAAATTGTCTCATGTGTGGCTTTCAGGCTATATAATCCATCATTGGTGCTATTTTTGAGGTATCAATATAGTAGGACTTTGAATACCTTCTTGTCGACTCTAAAATATATTATTTTGTTTCATAGAGAACAATAGTACATGACTAGTATAATATTATTTTCATTTTATAGTACATCATGAGAAAACACCATATATATTTATGCTCATATTACAATGGATAATATTTTAACCTTTTAGGATGTCTGCAATAAGTCAAAAATAGAGGATACACACTTAGGATAAATAATAACATTTTAATAGTGAGAATACCACATTTAATAGAAAAAATCATGATGATAATACTCTATTAGTAATATAAGAGCATTCATTCACTATTAAGTAATAGATATTTCTAGTAGTTCAGGGTATGGATGCATAGAGATAGAGAACCCTCCATGAGATCTACTTCTAGATACCAATGAATACATTTGGTAAGAAAAATCCACAAGAAGTGGAGGATTGTAATGACTATGTAATATGATTATTCATTCTTGTGTGGACCCTGACTGGTCAGATGGTTTTTTTAGTTGATAAATTCTTTTAAGGATCATCAGGGAGATGGGACTTAAGATAACACATCTCTTTCGACGGCTGACAAGCTCTAGTCTTTTATTGAAAAAATTACCCTTCATACATGAACTAAATTTTGTTCTTGGATATGATTGTGATGTTTTGAGTCAGTATATATTTTATGAATATCAATGATGTTTAGTAGGTTTCTTTGGTACTCTCTCTATATGGTATAGGTTTTTTACTTATGGTAACATAAGATCATGAATGTGATCCATTGAAGAATATATGCTAGTGTGATACCCCTTTTCATTTCCACCTATGCTAGATTTCATAATGAAGAACATGTGATAAATCGATTCATATAAGATGTAAACTATATATCATGATCTATTAGTGGGTTTTATGGGGAAATTTCATCGATTGTTGCTAGTGGGAACTAGTCAGTAGGATCTGAACATATGTTTCCTCCTTAAGGTAGTCCCAGTCTTGTGGGAATGTACCTTAGGGTTCACATCAAATAATAACACATCTATATAAGAGGTAATATTATTTCTTTGATGGGTGAGATCACATTGATCATTATTTCGTTAACCAATGAGATGAAAAGGTAAATCAAGGTGTATATGAACCACTATGGATGACGCTACACCATCATCAGTGATCTCTCATGTGTATCCAAGGAGGCCCACATGGAGGTGGTATTAGAATAGGTGTCAATGGAGATCTAAGTAGAGAACTCAATAGTGGAGGGAATGTTTTTTATATAAATCTAACAATCCCACTTTTTTGACCACAACATGCTTATTAAGATACTAGTATGAACTATAGGAAGTTACATGCCCTGAAGGCTTATGATCCAAGTGCTTAATTGTCAATACGATCAAAAATCAAAGTTTATTATGTACATGATCTTGTAATTATAAACATAGATGATAGAAAAAAATTAAATTTTCTATCTAATTTTCATGAGTTAGATATCCCTTATGATACATCAAACAAACATCTTCAACAATATTTATCAAACGGGTGTGATACATTAATAGTGATAAATGAACAGTAGTGTAAAAAACAAACTCTATAGAAATATTTTCTTATGGTCTTTAATGGAAATCACGGTGGAGAATTATTATTTCATATTCAGTATAAATATTTTTTCCATTGTTGAATCCCAAATATTATGTCTTCCCAGATGTGTTAAATACAATTAGACATATATGATGAGATTGTCTTTTTCAAGTGATGGATATCTCTTGGAATATCATGTCGTTATTAAAAGAATGTGTCCAAAATCTATAACCCCTTTATGGGTGTGTTTATCAAATGGAATAATATTCTCTACATTCATATATATGCCATCCATAGTGGTAGCATATATGGATATCTTTCATAATGATGATTCAACACTTTATCCATGGATGGAGATTGATTATTTTACTGAGTTTCACCCCATGATTTCACCAATATCTTATATGGAATATCATAAGGCCTCTACTATAATAAGGGAGATAAGGGTGTATTTGGATGTCCTTTGAGAAAAATGATTTATCAGAACCAGTGTATCCCCTTGGTATCTATAGTTTTGAAAATGAAAAATGTGTCTATGAGTTTGAGTCACTGTGTTGATTAGTATCACATAAATAAAGCTAAAATAAATAAAATATATTTATTAATTAGGATTGGTAACCCATACGATTATTTTCACAGACTAAGTTTCTTCTTAAAGATCAATATTTTATCTAGATGCCACAGGTTGAGGCTTAGTGAGGATGTTATTCAAAATTATAAATTTTGATGTAGCTATATACATTATTATTTCATAATGATGAATTTATTTGTGTCATATTACAATATTTGGTTTATGGATTTTATGAATCAGATATTATAGCCTCAAAAATATTAATTTTTTGGTCTTATTTTATGACATACTCATTTACTCTGCGTTATTGGTTTAGTATGTAGAGACACAAAGAATCATTTTTCACATACATTGTGATAAATATAATCATGGTAACTTTTCAATGTGAATGTTTTGGATCTGTGAGGTTCCTATTCATAGGTAATTTCGTGACAGGTACATTCTAGCTATATAATCTTTAGGTACCGAAGTGGTTCATTCTTTAAATACACCAAAGAACATGTTATGGGAGTGTTTTTTAGGTTATCTATTTAATACATTATGTTCACGGTGGAGTTATCATAATTGTATCCACTTTGACAAACCTAACATATACTGAGATGAGTTTTAACAGGGTTGAGTAGTGTTATAGATAATTTGTGGATTTTTGGATATGGATAACCAGTGTTACTATTTTTATGATACATAAAGAATGTCTTGGATAAATAGTTTATTTTGTTTCATATAGATCTTGGCACAGATGTTTATTTATGTATAAATGGTAATCAATCCCTTATTGGCTGATCTAGTTGATAATGCTTGAGAATTATTATATAACTCACTACTTATAGTATGTATCTGTAGTATTTTATATGAAATAGAGGAGGTGATATCATTTGTGAAATCCATTTTTCGTATACACATAACAATAGAGTCTGAGCTATACCATCACATATAGAGAAATGAACACGAAACAATTGATATGGATAGATTTCAAACAGGATTAAAACATCATGATAGTTTGGGCCCTATGGAAGGGAAACATGTTGGAATATTAACTTTATTGGAAGTCTCATTCTCTTTTGGTATGGGTGGAATCAGAACTATTTTTTATATATAGATTATCCCACATTAGGATCATGATATGCCTTATTGTGAGTCATTTGTGATAACTCACTCCTCTACTACTTCTATGTTTGAATGAGGCTCTATTTTGAGATATTATCTCTCATTTTTTTCATATTCACATATATTTATTTGATTAAAAAATAGATTATATGAATCCTGAGAGAACATAAACCATATCAATGGATGGATAGTTGTTTTAGTTGTAATGTTACAGGAGGTGATGATGGAGTTCTAGTCTTCACATTTTTATTTACATCCCATCATGGATGTTGTGTAAATAACATTAAATAGATTTTTTGTTAGGATTAATTTATTTAGATAATATTCATGTTTATCTCTCAATATCTCACAAGTTATTATGTGAATGATAACCAAATATTCTTCACTAGTTTTGACATAGAATATTGAGAACCCATTGTAGTGATGGGAAGGAAGATGCTTAGAGTTTGTGACTAGTATACCAGAAATATTTTCTGACCATGAATTTATCAAGATTATTGTTGACCAAATTAATTAGTTGGAATACATCATTGGTAAGAAGGATGATAGTTATGATGAGATTCAGGTGGAATTATACATGTGGTCTATGGATTTACTATATGGGGAACCCTAGATTATTGTATCTGATTGAGTATAATGGTTTCCATCATGGTTGATGAATGGATTGTTTGAGGCCATGGGGACCTAGTCGAAGGTGTGTAAGATTTTCTACCCCCAAATGTATATGAAGACAAAACACACGGTACATTTTTTGGGGAGTTATGATGATTTCCCATGATTATGATTTCAAGAAGAACTAGGAGATTAACATACCATTACTATAGTTCACTTATAATATTATCATAAATATATTATAGGCTTAAAATCATTCAATACCATATTTGGGAGACATATGAGTCACCCTAACTAATAACTATTATTTGTTAGGAATCATAGGGTGGTCCATATATGGTTCCTGTGAAGATGAAGTTGGTCCATGTTTTCAATGAGAATACGAGGAAAGCCGAAATAAAATATAATTTTTTTTTGAAATTAACAATATGATACTTTAGAGTATAGGTATGAATTAAATAATTTTTAAATAGTCTATCCACATCGTCTATTTAATAATAAATATGTCCCTGAGGTATAGAAATGTGATTGGGGTCATACATGGGGTATGATATGGGAATGCTTCCAATCCTCAAGACCACAGTTATAGACAGTGCATGATGCCATCCATATGTCATAGATGAGTAGATAAATGAATGGTCCTACAATAATTATTGAATATAGTGAGATAGAAATCATAGGAAATTTCATCATAGAGTACCTAGTAGAGATATAAGGTTGGAAGTAGAAGATCATAAAATTATAATATACTCCATCGGTTAAAGTATTATTGCAGCATGGGATCATTGAGAGGATTTCATGGGAGTGTGAGAGCTAATTGTGGGATCAATATCACTAACATATTTTTTATAATGTCCTTTTAATTAATTAAATAATTGAATGTGATAATAATGTCTTTACCATATTTTTTGTTAAAATTCATTGATGAATGTTATGGAATAGTTTAGGAGTAATGTCTTGAGACAACACAACATTCTAGGGATCCATGAGCATGATATTTATAATGACCCATACTTTACATACATTGTTAATACTTAAAAATTGAAGCACACTAATTACAACATATGACAAAACCACAAAGGGCCGTATAGGTATAGTGTCTTTAGAAACTGGGAAACATAAACAACTGGTTCATAAATCTTCTATAGTGTCTCCCATTTATTTCATCATATCTAGGGTCCCTTTTTAGCATATTCTACATAATATCCATCTTCCTGGCCTGGGGAAGAGAAAACATAAAAAAAAGGGTGAGCTCAAATGCTCAACAATGGAAAATAAAGGAAATCATATCATATCTTTTTGAAAATCATAACCTGCAAAAGAGATCATAATATCATAACATGGAATAAATCATAGAAGTGAAAATGAGATCCCCATAATCATAACATAAAACATGAAACTTTGTGGCATGCACACATAATCATGGAAAATCATTTCTTGTTAGTCATGACTCATTTCCAAGACTATCTTAGCGGACAAAGTCAATTTCTGAACAGAGTTCACTCCTCGTTTCAGTCCTGTATCACTGAACCGAAATAACCTTCCATTCCAGCCATGTCTATCTCATGAGATATAAATCTTGACCCAATGCATTAAAGGGAGATATATGTCCCACCCATCTTATAATGAATCCTTTCTTATGTGTTCCACATAATCACAAATCATACATAATCGCATAACACATGTAACAAAAATGGGATTCTTGAAACATCATGACATCATAAAAAAATCATATAATGTAAATGACTTCATAAAAATAATTCCCTCACAACATAATCAAATCAATGTAATAATAGGGATAAAAACAGAACCCTATATTATCTTAGATGGAAAATAATTTTGAAAAAATATTTGAACTCCATTCTTGAGGAAAAAATCATTTCTTCTTCAAAAACACTTTTCTTTTCTTAACATGTCATACAATTAGAAACTAAAAGAACTTGATTAAAAATAAACTTGAAAACTTATAGAGGATGATTCTTGGAAATAATGTTTTAAAAATCCATTCTTGCCCTATAAGCTAAAAAAACATTCTTCGTACTTTTGTCGGAAAAGTCAAAAAAATACATCGTACGAAAAACGACAAAATATTCCTTTCATATCTTTTACTAAAAACTCACCGAAGTGTAAAATTGTATATAAAAAATTTTAGGTGGATGGAAACAATATTACATATTTAGGAAACATGGATGTGGATGATAAAATACACCCTAGTAAATACCAAAGTATAAACAATCTCGGATAAAAATGAGATTGTGATATTTCCCTTACCTTAGGTCCGATTTGCTTTGTACGTGTCCGAAGCTCCTGTATAATGGTTTAAATAATGTTATTGAATTATTCCAGAATCATACATATTGATATGATATCATATATGGTCATATTCTTAGCTTTTTATTAGTAATATTTCATTGTTACTTGTTACTCGGGTCATTATTGCCTTTTGTTATTATGCGTGTTTTGCCGAATAAATTCTTATTCTTCTTTTAAGGTTATATATACCTTATATACAGAATGGTATTAGTGTAACATATATCATATTTATTCATTAAATTCATTTATATAATTACTATGTAATGATGATCATGTAGAATGAGTCGCATCACATCTTGGAGACGGTATTCCGTACGTACACACGAGTGATGATATCGTTCCTATGATCATGGAATTTTATTGGAGTATCTGAATACTATTTCAGTATCAATATAACTCTATAATAATCATATATAGATACTCATTACACCATTATACCCATCCTTGTAAGGTGATGGTGGAAAATAGATTACACCACGGCGTGGAGACGGTATTCCGTACGTACGCACGCGCGGTGATTTCATTTTTCCGTAGGATGGATAGAAGGTGAATTAGGGTTGTTTAATATTTATAATAACATATCAGTATGTAATTAATACTGATATTATTACTTTATCATGAAACGACTAAAGAAGAAGAAGTTGAAGAAGACATAAATTGAAAAGATCGGTAATGGATATTACCTCTTCTTTGAAACCCCTCTTTGAATCCTCCACTTAGGGAACTAAGATTGTTCTTTTAAGAATACCAGGTCCTCTAGGATTATTCTAGGGAAGTGGAGAAGGGATTTTGGCAGGGTTTGGCCGAGCTTGAGTGCTCAAATTGGTGTGAGGAGGAGGGGGAGGAGGTGCTCTTTTATAAGGGAGGCGAGGGGCACCTTAGGAATATCTCAAAATATTATTTTATATTAAAGTAAAAATCGGTTTATAATGGTTCCAAAGGGTCTTATTTCGAAGGTAAAGTGGGTATGGGTTGAAATCCTATCAACCAATAGGATTTAGACAAGTTTAGGTTATTATTTTAACCTTATCAATTAGATTTAACTTAAGTTAAATAATTTAACTTTTACCGTGTCTTTTTGTTTTCTTACACTATATGGTTAATACACTTACTATAACATGCCAAACGAACCCCAATTTGTTTATTATTAATATATATATTCTTATCTAAGTCATTTGGCCGAACCTTAGATTTTTAGGAATAAAATAACAATTAATAATATAATATTTTATTTAAAAACTATTTTGTGTCAATTTTGACACTATTTGATATATGATTTTCGTGATAGTCATAACAGAATTATATGTTCAAACCAAGTTGATTAAATCAACACTAATATATCATAGTAACCTAGAAAATTCGTGGAATTCATATAAAGTCTCAAATTACATTTATTTGGGCATTTATAACATCAATTATCTTAACATTTCCTTAAAAGGGTAATTACTACATCATCGTTGTGTCATAAATAAATTAATTTATTTAAAATCTAAAAATTATAAATAAATTATCATTATGTAGGAAATATTTTTATCTTTCTAATGAATATTTATAGTCGAATTGATCTTATGTATAACCCCATATTAATAATGTTTTAGTTATTAAACTTTGATTTTAACTATTTTAACTATTCATTAAATAAAATAATATTAAATGTCATAATCTTATCCAAGTGGACCTAAATGGTCATATTATATTCATAAGGTTGTTTTTGGTCAAATTAAACTTATCCAATAGAATTATGACATTAGTTAGGGTAATAATAATATCATCTTTACCCTTAATTACCCTATTTACTTTTAACCGTGGTAAAAAAAGTAAAAAGTTACTATTCACCAAAATATTATTTTCATCTCATTGAACCACATTTTAGTCCTTGATATTAACCGTGTCTCTTGGATTTTTAAAATTCCACTCACAGAAGCGGTAAAATTATGTTTTATGAAAAAATCAGTTTTTTAACTACCACTTAGTGGTTTCACTATTCATCAAAAATTGAAAGTTTTCAGAAAAATACCAAAATTTCACCCTAGGATAATTTCGATATTCCAAATCCAAAAATGAAGTCCATTTTGAAAAATAAAATTTATAAAATTTCATAAAGTTGTTATTACTATTCATAACAGCTAGTTTTAATAATATTTTAATAGCATATCGTTGTTTAGTGAAACTCGGTATTGCGTACGATGCAAGCTATCGAGGTAGGTTGCGATTGCATGTAAAGAAAGCAAAGAAAGTGTTGTGTAGAAAAAGATTCCTTTGATGATTTATAACATAAAAGTCTCGGGTGTTACATTCTACCCCCCTTAAAAATAATTTCGCCCTCGAAATTCGTCACTTTGTAACAAACAGATGAAGATACTTCTCCCTCATCATATCCTCAAGCTCCCATGTAGCTTCTTCAAGTTAGTGGTTCCTCCATAAAACTTTCACCAATCGAGTGGTCTTGTTTCGTAGGACTTTTTCGCTACGATCCAGAATCTCTATCGGTTGTTCTTCATAAGAAAGATCTTGCTCTATCGGTACAACTTCTGATATGAGTACATGTGAAGGATCAGGTATGTACTTTCTTAGGAGAGATACATGGAACACATCGTGAACTTGAGAGAGATTCGGTGGAAGCGCCAATCGGTAAGCTACCTTTGCAACACGATCCAGTATTTCGAAAGGACCGATATATCTAGGGCTAAACTTCCCCTTCTTTCCAAATCTCATAACCCTCTTCCAGGGAGATATTCGTAGGAACACTTTATCACCCACTTCAAACTCTAGGTCATTTCTTCAGTTTTCGGCATAACCTTTCTGTCGACTCTGAGCTGATCTTATGTGTTGTTGAATAGATCTGATCTTTTCTGCCATTTCATCAACGAGAACAGGTCCTAATAGCTTTCTTTCCCCAACTTCATCCCAGCAAGTTGGAGTCCTGCATTTCTTTCCATAGAGAGTTTCATAAGGAGCCATCTGAATACTGGAGTGAAAGCTATTATTATAAGAAAATTCCACCAAAGGTAGGTGTTGATCCCAACCTCCTTTGAAATCTATAGAGCAAGCTCTAAACATATCTTCTAGGGTTTGAATTGTTCTCTCAGACTGACTGTCTGTCTGAGGATGATAAGCAGTGCTGAAACTCAACTCTGTATCCAGAGTATGCTGAAGACTTCACCAGAACATCGAGGTAAATCTCGGATCCCGATCAGATATAATAGAAATTGGTACTCCATGCAATCTTACCACTTCCTTTACATATATCCTGGCAAGCTGATCTAGAGAGAAATCCTCTCTAATAGCAATGAAGTGTGCATACTTTGTAAGACGATCAACTATGACCCAGATAGCATTATTGACTTTGGATGTTTTAGGAAGTCCTGTGAAAAAGTCCATAGTGATGTTTTCCCATTTCCATTCGGGTATGGGTAATGGTTGTAACATCCCCTTAGACTTCTGTCTCTCATCTTTAACTTGTTGACAAACCAAGCATCGAGAGACATATTTAGCAACATCTCTTTTCATGCCATCCCACCAGAAGTTCTCTTTCAGGTCCCTATACATCTTCGTGCTTCCAGGATGAATAGAGAATGATGAACTATGAGCCTCATCCAGCAGCTCATTCTTTAATTCGGGGATGGGAGGAACACAAACCCGATTCCTGAACATTATTATCCCATCACAATCAAGGTTGAATTCAGGAACATTTCTCACCTTCTTTTGTAACTCGACATCTTCTTTTTGTGCCTCTTTATTCATCATATGGATAGATGGTTGAACATTCATTTGAGAAAGGTAAGATTTTTCCCCTTCCATTAAAATTTGAAGAACCATCCTTTGTAAATCCATAAATATTGGATCTTTTGTGATCCTCATCATGGATAAACTAGCATGGTCTTGTCGACTTAATGCATCTGCCACCTTGTTGTTTTCCCAGGGTGGTAATGGATTGAGCAGTCATAATCCTTAATCAGCTCCAACCATCTTCTTTGACGCATATTCATCTTATTTTGTGTGAATATATACTTTAAACTTTTATGACCAGTATAAATATCACACCTTTCACCATAAAGGTAATGCATCCAAATCTTTAATACCAAGATTACCGCAGCTAACTCTAAATCATGTGTTGGGTAATTTTGCTCATGTATTTTCAACTGTCGTGAGGCATAAGCTATTACCATATAATTTTGCATAAGAAAACACCCCAATCCCTTCTTGGATGCATCACTGTAGATCACAAACCATTCTCCACTACAAGGCAGTGTGAGCACAGGTGCACTGGAAAACCTTCTTTTCAACTCCTTGAAATTCTCTTCACATTCCTCTGTCCAAACAAACTTAACTCCTTTCCGAGTCAACTTGGTGAGTGGATTAGATAATCGTGAAAAATCATTCACAAAACGTCGATAATATCTAGGCAAACCAAGAAAACATCAGAAATCAGTTACTGTTGTTGGTCTTGACCATCTTTCGATAACCTCTGTTTTTGCTAGATCCATAGATATCCCCTCTTTTGAGATTATGTGACCAAAAAATGCAACTTTTTGAAGCCAAAATTCACACTTGGTAAATTTGGCATAAAGCTTCTCCTTTCTCAGGGTCATCAATATAATTCTCAAGTGATCTTCATGCTCTTACTTGCTCTTTGAATAGACAAGAATATCGTCTATAAAGACTGCCACAAATTGATCAAGATAGTCTCTAAAGACTCTATTCATTTGATCCATGAAGATAGCAGGGGCATTAGTATGACCAAATGGCATCACTATAAATTCATAGTGTCCATACCTTGTACGGAAATCCGTCCTTGGTATATCCTCCCTTTTGACCCTTAATTGATGATACCCTGAACGAAGATCAATCTTGGAAATGTATTGAGCTCTGCGTAGTTGGTCAAATTGGTCATCAATGCATGGGAGAGGATATTTTTTCTTGATAGTGATGTTGTTAAGTTCTCAATAATCAATGCAGAGTCTCATTGATCCATCTTTCTTCATAACAAATAGAACAGGTTCTCCCCAAGGTGACGCACTAGGGCGTATGAATCCCTTCTCAAGATTCTCTGGGAGTTGCTTCTTCAATTCCTGCAACTCAATTGGGGCCATTCTATAAGGTGTCTTTGAAATAGGCAAAGCACCCGGTACGAGTTCTATTGAAAACTCAACTTCACGATTTGGTGGAAGACCTGGTAATTCCTCCGTAAATACATCATCAAACTCCCATACGATGGGAAAATTCTTAATCGTGATATTCTCACCAACCATTTGAGATAAATAACCTTCATTTAGTGGAATCAATACGCATAAAATGGAATAAATTTCCACTGTAAGGTTATGTTCATCCTTGCATTGATAGATGATCATAGATTGATCTGGAATATGAAATGTGACTTCCCTTCATTGGCAATTGATATGAGCTCCGTATAAAGAAAGCCAATCCATGACAAGAATTACATCGAATTCCACTAAAGGAAGGATCACAAGATTTGCAGGAAGCACTTTCCCACAAACGTCAATTGGAGAAGAATTATAAACTTTTGATGCGATTGATGTGCCATTAGGTGTTGTCACAGCAAACTCAACATCTAATTGTTGAGGTAATATGGTGATACCCTTAGAAAATTCTTCAGAAATAAAAGAGTGGGTGGATCCAGAATCAAATAAAACATTTGCTACTTTTGAGTGGATGGTAAATGTACCTTTCACCACTTTGTTATCGTACTCCACATCGCTGATAGAAATTGCATGTGACTTTCCTTTGTCTTTAGCCTTAGGAGTTTGTTGACGTCGACCATCATCATCAACCCTTGGATTTGGGCATTGATTGGAATAATGCCCCATCTCCTTGCACTTGAAACATTGAAGTGTTGTAGGTTCATTCTGTGTATCCCTTCCTTTATTTGCATCATTAGACATCTTCTTCCCATTATCGCGGCATTCAAATGCCTGATGACCTTCCTTTCCACAGTTGAAACATTTACTTGTCCCTTTAAGACAACTCCCTCCATGTTTCTTTCCACACTTTGAGCATAAGGGAAAGCTCATCTTCTTTTCAGTGTGCTCTTTAGATTTTCCTTTGAATTCCATTTTCCTCTTCTTATCAAACCCATATGACTGATGGGTTACTCCAATCTCCATCTCGACTTTGAGAGCACATCGAACGATTTCCTCGTATATATTGAAGTCCCTTATGGCTAACGCCCTTCAAAGACTTGGTTTTAAGCCACTAAAGAATCGATCGATCTTACTCTTAGGTTGGATAATAATACCATAAGCGTACCTTGCAAGTCTTGTAAAATTTGCTTCATAGGTACCAACAGATTCATCATTCCTTTGCTTCTGTTCAAGAAACTCTTTCTCCATCTTTGTTCGGAGAATAAGAGGTAAGTACTTATTGAAAAATAAGTTCTTGAACTCGTCCCAATCCATGGACTCAATTTCATCCCTTCGCCTAGTATTCTTAATAAGATTCCACCATTGATCAGCATCTCCTTCCAAACGATACACTGCTAGGATGACATTATCATGTTCAGAACATTGAAGAACTGAAAATACCTTTTTAGTAGTACTAATCCATTGTTCAGCAACTAATGGATCAGTAGACCTGCTGAAAGAAGGTGGGCGTTGCCTCATGAAGGATTCAATATAATGTTGCTCCTTCCTTTGCTCGTTTGGAAGTCCTGCATGATTCATAGCTTGAGAAAGTTGTGTGAGAATGGCTACAATATTTTTCATTCCAGCTCCCATATCATTTGGTTGCTTAGGGGGACAATCATTGCATTGCCAATATCATTCCGCATTAACACGATTCCTTCGGGTTCCAGCCATTGACTAAAACCAAGAAGAATAGTGTGAGCAACACTAATTATAATAGGAAAACCACATAATTCAAGAATAAAATTTTCACGCTTAAGGTCTTATCCTAGGTTATTCATGGCCATTTCTAAAACACTAAGATTGTGTTCTATGCTTAGACTTATCCTTAGGGTTCTTACTAAGGCTTTCACATCCTAGTTTGCAAAGGTTGACTATACCTTTCCTCTGATACCAACTATAATGACCCATACTTTACATAAATTGTTAATACTTCAAAATTGAAGCACACTAATTACAACATATGACGAAACCACAAAGGAACGTATAGGTATAGTGTCTTTAGAAACTAGGAAACATAAACAACTTTTTCATAAATCTTCTACAGTGTCTCCCATTTATTTCATCATATTTAGGGTCCCTTTTTAGAATATTCTACTTAATATCCATCTTCTTGACCTGGTGAAAAGAAAACATACAAAAAAGGGTGAGCTCAAATGCTCAGCAAGGGCAAATAAAGTAAATCATATCATATCTTTTTTGAAAATCATGACCTGCAAAAGAGATCATAATATCTTAACATGGAATAAATCATAGAAGTGAAAATGAGATCCCCATAATAATAACATAAAACTTGAAACTTTGTGTCATGCACATATAATCATGGAAAATCATTTCTTGTTAGTCATGACTCATTTTCAAGACTATCTTAGCGGACAAAGTCCATTTCTGAACCGAGTTCACTCCTCGTTTCAGTCCTGTATCACTGAACCTAAATAACCTTCCATTCCAGCCATGTCTATCTCATGAGATATAAATCTTTACCCAATGCATTGGAGGGAGATATAGGTCCCATCCATCTTATAATGAATCCTTTCTTATGTATGCCACATAATCATAAATCATACATCATCGCATAACACATGTAACAAAAATGGGATTCTTGAAACCTCATGACATCATAAAACAAATCATATAAGGTAAATGACTTCATAAAAATAATTCCCTCACAACATAATCAAATCAATGTAATAATAGGGATAAAAACAGAACCCTATATTATCTTAGATGGAAAATAAATTTGATAAAACATTTGAACTCCATTCTTGAGGAAAATATCCTTTATTCTTCAAAAACACTTTTCTATTCTTAACATGTCATACAATTACAAACTAAAAAAAGTTGATTGAAAATAAACTTGAAAACATATAAAGAAAGATTCTTGGAAATAATGTTTTAAAAATCCATTCTTGTCGTATAAGTTAAAAAAAACATTCTTTGTACTTTTGTCGGAAAAGTCAAAAAAATACCTCGTACGAAAAACGACAAAATATTCCTTTCATATCTTTTAATAAAAACTCACCGAAGGGTAAAATTGGATTTAAACAATTTTAGGTGGATGGAAAAATATTACATATTTAGGAAACATGTATGTGGATAATAAAATACACCCTAGTAAATACCAATGTATAAACAATCTCGAATAAAAATGAGGTTGTGATATTTCCCTTACCTTAGGTCCAATTTGCTTTGTACGTGTCCGATGCTCCTGTATAATGGTTTAAATAATGTTATTGACTTATTACAGAATCATACATATTGATATGATATCATATATGGTCATATTCTTAGCTTCTTATTAGTAATATTTCATTGTTACTTGTTACTCGGGTCTTTATTGCCTTTTGTTCTTATGCGTGTTTTGCCGAATAAATTATTATATTTCTTTTATAAGGTTATAGATAACTTATATCCAGAATGGTATTAGTGTGACATATATCATATTTATTCATTCAATTCATTTATATAATTACTATTTAATGATGATCATGTAGAACGAGTCGCATCACATCGTGGAGACGGTATTCCGTACGTACGCACGAGTGATGATATCGTTCCTATGATCGTGGAATTGTATTGGAGTATATGAATACTATTTAAGTATCAATATCACTTTATAATAATCATATATAGTTACTCATTACACCATTATACCCATCCTTGTAAGGTGATGGTGGAAAATAGTTTACACTATGGCGTGGAGACGGTATTCCGTACGTACGCACGCGCGGTGATTTCATTTTTCCGTAGGATGGATAGAAGGTGAATTAGGGTTGTTTCATATTTATAATAACCTATAAGTATGTAAGTAATACTGATGTTATTACTTTATCATGAAACAACTAAAGAAGAAGATGTTGAAGAAGAAAGAAATTGAAAAGATCGGTAATGGATATTACCTCTTCTTTGAAACGCCTCTTTGAATCCTACACTTAGAGAACTAAGATTGGTCTTTGAAGAAGACCAGGACATCTAGGATTATTCTATGGAAGTGTAGAAGGGATTTTGGAAGGGGTTTGCCGAGCTTGAGTGCTCAAATTGGTGCGAGGAGGAAGGGGAGGAGGTGCCCTTTTATAAGGGAGGAGAGGGGCACCTTAGGAATATCTCAAAATATTATTTTATATTAAAGTCAAAATAGGTTTATAATGGTTCCAAAGGGTCTTATTTCGAAGGTAAAGTGGGAATCGGTCGAAATCCTATCAACAAATAGGATTTAGACAAGTTTAGGTTATATTTTAACCTTATCAATTAGATTTAACTCTAAGTTAAATAATTTAACTTTTACCGTGTCTTTTTGTTTTCTTACACTATATGGTTAATACACTTACTATAACATGCCAAACGAACCCCAAGTTGTTTATTATTAATATATATATCCTTATATAAGTCATTTTGCCGAACCATAGATTTTTAGGAATAAAATAACAATTAATAATATAATATTTTATTTAAAAACTATTTTCTGTCAATTTTAACACAATTTGATATATGATTTTTGTGAAAGTCATAACAGAATTATATGTTCGAACCAAGTTTATTAAATCAACACTAATATATCATAGTAACCTATAAAATTCGTGGAATTCATAAAAAGTCTCAAATTAAATTTATTTGGGAATTTATAACATCAATTATCTTAACATTTCCTTAAAAGGGTAATTACTGCATCATCGTTGTGTCATAAATAAATTAATTTATTTAATGTCTAAGAATTATAAATAAAATATTATTATGTAGGAAACCTTTTTATCTTTCTAATGAATATTTATAGTCGAATTTATCTTATGTATAACCCCATATTAAAAATGTTTAATTATTAAAATTTGATTTTAACTATTTTAACTATTCATTAAATAAAATAATATTAAATGTCATAATATAATCCAAGTGGACCTAAATGGTCATATTATATTCATAAGGTTGTTTTTGGTTGAATTAAACTTATCCAATAGAATTAGGATATGTGTTAGGGTAATAATAATATCATCTTTACCCTTAATTACCCAATTTACTTTTAACCGTGGTAAAAAAAGTAAAAAGTTACTATCCACCAAAAAATTATTTTAATCTCATTGAACCACATTTTAGTCCTTGATATTAACCGTGTCTCTCGGATTTTTGAAATTCCACTCACAGAAGCGGTAAAATTATGTTTTATGAAAAATTCCGTTTTTAACTACCACTTAGTGGTTTCACTATTCATCAAAAATTGAAAGTTTTCAGAAAAATACCAAAATTTTACCTTAGGAAAATTTCGATATTCCAAATCCAAAAATGAAGTCCATTTTGAAAAATAAAATTTCATAAAGTGGTTATTAATATTCCTAATGGATAGTTTTAATAATATTTTAATAGCATATCGTTGTTTAGTGAAACTCGGTATTGCGTACGACGCAAGCTATCAAGGAAGGTCGTGATTGCGTGTAAAGCTAGCAAAGCAAGTGTTGTGTAGAAAAAGATTCCTTTGAGGATTTATAACATAAAAGTCTCGGGTGTTACAATATTGATATTATAAATATATTAAATATATTAAATGTAAACACATGCAGTTTAATAAATAAATTAATTTAATATACACACAACAGAGTGTCGTATCAAAAATAAAAGGCTTTTTCTTATTTTGGATTGTGTTGTTTATCCTTGTGGCATCCTATGGTTGGTTGACATCAGACATTCGACTGAGGAAGCTATTGGCCGATGTGTTATGTGAATTAATTAATATATTTAATTTATAAATTGAATAATACTATCATTTCCATCAAAACATAAATACTTAATTATTTTGACTTTATAAGTTCATCTGTATAATGATTTATTGATATGATCAAAAGAGGATATCATTCATCATTGATGGATTGACATTGGTCAATAATCGATTATCAGCCTGATGAGAAGTGTGAGACATTGAACTCAGTGGGATTTTGTCACAATGGGAAAACTCATTACACAAATACTTTTGATCCATTATCAAGATGAAACCCTTAAATTTGGAATTTTGAAATTTTTATTTAAATAATAAGTTTGAATAATTAATCATCATTTGTTCAATTATTTTTTTAAAATTCTCATGAGAACAAATATGATAAATGAATTTTAGTATTAAATTTTATTATTTACCTTGATACTTATTTATATAGTAAATAAAAAATAACAATTGATGAATCATGGCTTTAACATGCTTCATAAAAATTTCAACCTATTGTTCTTTGCTTTCATAGTTGTTGATTGATGGGGTAATAGTTAGACATTTTTTGGTTGATTTTGAGTTTGATAGAGCCCCCATCATTTTGTTTGATTATACATTAAAAAAAGTATGATTATCTTTATATAAATTTGGATATTTTTTTGGTTACAATTGATTCCTCTTTGTATTTTACATTCAATGTGGCATCAAACATAGTGCGGTGCAACATGAAAGGCTGTGTGGAATTTGGGTGTCTGAAAATAAACCATCGTTGATATGACAAACATAGATATCCATAGATCTAAGACCTCTATTGTTATTTAAATTGTAAAATATAGAAAATATGGTGTAGTCTATTAACAGATACCATGTAATCCCAAAGAATGACTCACAAGGGTTTTAATGAATATAAGGATTAGGTTCCATTTGGATGTGGCAACAATCTCTATAACTCCCCCAATGGGGATACTCCATGTCTCGGAGGCTAATGGAGTGTAAGGCATGCGACACAACATAATGTGTTATTTCAGAGTATACAGACATGGCCTGGAAAAAACAATCACGGATAAGAGAACATGGGCATGCCCCAAGTGGCCATCACATATTGGGTGGAACCCTTTCACATAATGTAGGAAAATATAGACTGAAATTAGTATTATAATGAGGAAACTTCTAAGAGCCTATTTGTGGTCACATGTCACGTCACCCCTGGTTAACGATATGATGATTTCTAAAGATCTTCCACCATCCCTATCTCCGTCATTAGGACCTAGATTTTAACCCATGTAGAGCCTATCATGAATAAGTTTCTTCATAAAATTTTACTGTGTCCTTGATTGTAAATTTTTTGAAGCAATGTATGATTTTTAGAGTGTGATGCTTCTTTGGGAGATGATTAATGATGGTGGTGATTATGGAGGATAAACATGGAGAGGGGTCAGTGTTAGGAACCCCCAATCATAATAGTATGTTATCCCCGCATTTTCATTCACCTGCATTATGTGGAACAGCCTACAGATCAAAGGATTTCATCCTCAAACTACTAATTAGAAAACCATATCAATCTAGGGAGTGGGTTCTATATGTACATAATAGAATCCCCATTTCATATTAGCCAACAGGTACCCAATTTATAGTCACATAGTGGAACCATTCTGATGCCCTAGGTAACCATTCCAATACCCACTATGTGGAACCCTTTGATGCATGAGGAAATTATTCCCCAATTGATACCTATCATGTTAATACCCCCTGAATGCTTAAGATCATGTTCTCTGTGTGTAGAGTGGCATCCCCCTATCACACTGGGAGACAACACCTCTTTCTACTGGGCATAATCCTACTAATTTATCAGGTTGTTTGAACACATTATATGGGATATTGATACCCCTAAGAATGTATAGTAGTGGAATTGTGTCGGTACTCCTCATGTCTTATTCAGACAAACAAGCTGGATAATAAAACAAACAGTATACCTATAGTGGTGTTGGTAGACGCATCATCCCAAGTAGGGAATTAAGATAGAGGTACCCTTTCTCTCTCCATTAGTATTCTTTATGATAATATATATATATATATATATGATTTTGGGTTTTGTTTTCCACTTACATTGGTTTTAGTTTATTACATCTTTTATATCCCCTTTTCACCCACTTTAGTTTTCAAGTAATCGTACTAGATAAGTATATAATCCCCATTCATGGGATTTGTTTAGACGCCTTATGTTCTATATGTGATATTGAATTCCTGATGGTGGATATTCCATAGTGTATAGATATATGGGTACATTGAACATATATAGTGGTCAATAATAGATATCTTGATCCGAGAACTCTTAGCAAATTTGTAATGTATTTTATTTATGTTAGTGCCTCATTTTTGGTTGGGATTGTACTTTTCACCATTACACATTGATTTCTTCTATCATTTTCTGGTAAATTCTCTATAAGAAATTTAAATAATTGTTTTATAAGAGATGTTACAACAGTTTTTATTATTTCTATGAAATAATACAATGATACATGTGGGTGTGTGTCTCTAGTTTCACTAGGAAATGGAATATTATTCATATTATCTATTATCTTTTTCATTTCACCCACACATAGAATATTAGTGGTTTTCATGAGTTTGTAACATATGAGACTTCTTATGTCCTAGACAGAAATAGTGGGTTAGGTTTTTAAAGTAATAAGGATCATACAAATAGACTAAAACGATTCTTAAAGGATTTAAAAATATTTTTAAAAAATTACACACTTTTGAGAAAGTAAATGATAAATAATGAATATTTAAGTTAAAAATATTACATATGAGGAATATATATATTATATTATGATGTAATATGTAGATGAAAAATCAATCTATGAAAAATGATGCCGATTTGAATATAATTTAAGTCAATAAATAGAAATATAGGTGTATCCAATTTGATAAATTTTTCATAATACATAAATAAATATAGATTTAGATATTTATTTCTATTATGTAAATTTAAATTAATAAAAATATTAAAATAATACCATATTATTAATAAAATAAAAAGCTAATAAATTTATATATAATTTCATTAAAAAGAACAATCAGAACTCATTAAATGAGAGGTGAGTTTACAAAATCATTCTCACTATGGTTATCATTTGAATTGAAAAACTGCGAATTGAACCACACGAGATAGCTATGTAAATCCATTATATTATATAAAAAAATAATTAAATAAATTCATAACAAATATAAAACCATTAATAATAAAAAATGTGGTCAATATGGATCAAATCTAGTAGGGAAAAAATTAATAAGAAAAAATGTATACATTAGTTTATAATTAACATTGTGGATATGTAAAACATAATGAATAATAAAATTATGATAACTAAAAAATTTAATAAGAATATTTTCCACACATATATATATATATATATATATATATATATCCTTTTATGTGTTCTATTTATTATCAAATGTTATTTCTTTATTTTTTAGTTTATTGTAATGAAAAGTAATTGATGATATTTTAGTTGATTTCTATCAAAAAACTGAATGATTTTTATATAGTTATTTTTTTGGAAAATGAAATCATTATTTTATATATATTTTATAGATTTATTCTTTTTATTATTATTGTTTATTATTATTTTTCATCTTTGGTTAATTTTTTAATGGTGGACTCGAATTGGGAAAGGTTATATAACATGTTTATTTTAGGTGGTAATTTACACTATCATCATTAATTATTAATATAAATTATATAATATATAATATTATCATAATTTTTTTTAATAATGTCATGAATATCATTTATGTACATTATAATGAATTTTATAATAATACATGTTATGGGGTAATGGAAAAAATAGGAAACCATTTTTATAAAAGTGGTCGTTCACAAATATGAATGAAGAAATATTCATTTTTCTATGGTTTTCATGGAATTTAGAAATTATATATTTTGTTAGTATAATTTAATTTAGAAGTTTTTGTTAATTTTGATTCAATAATACATTCATGGATAGATAATATTTTATATGATAAATGAGGGAAGAAATAAGAGAGTTTTATTGAAAAAATTACCTCTCCCATGGGATGCTCTACCATTGGTAAAATCTTAATCTTCTATGGTATAGTATTTTGAATGAAATAATAAAATATAATATGTGTATAGAGTTGAGGAGAGCCTAGTAATGTTCTTTGTTAGAGCTAAATATTTTTTATTTTCAAGTGAATCATGGTGGAATTTTTCCCATTATATAAGTGAATAATGATTAAATTTTGTAAATAACTAATATATTTTCAATATTTACAAGACAACATTCAAGGTATAATGGCTCAAAATTGAAAAATAATTAATTTATGGGTGATAGTTGGTTGTTACAACATCTATATAAATAAATCAAATATTTTTTTGAGATGTAATTTCTTTGATGCATGGGGATATATTGGGGTCAATATAGAAATGTTCTTATTAAATATAGTCATATTTTTTCACTGGATTTTTCATAGAATAATTTTTATTTTCAATTTTTTGGATTCCTCGAACATGAAGATAACATAATATCATATTTGATAACTCATGTTTTGTGGTAAAAATAAACAATGATTAGCCCCTATTGATTTATATATCACAATGGGAGCTACCATTGATGTCATGAAATCTTTGTGGTCTCCATTATTAGATAATGTGTTTCCCAAACAATAGGATTCACTTATTTTGAATAAGGTTCATTTGATGGTATTACTAGGTTTGTTGTTTGTAGACATGAATTATGGATTTACCATATTATATTATTTATTTTATATTACACGAATGATCATTCAATATAAATTAATTCCACATTTATCACAACATGGTTAATGATTCTTGAAAATTGATTATTTTCCTTTTTATTTCATATGAAATGAAATAAGGAATTTTTTTAATTTATTCCATATAGAATAATATTGATATAAATGGATTTATTTTTAATAAGAAAAAATTATTATTTATAAATGGAAAATGTTCTGTTTAATAAATCAGTTTCATATATGAACTAACGGATAAATTTAGTTAAGAATTTAATAGATTTTGTGCCTCTATCTTACTAGTAATTTTTTTTACACACACTAATTATAAATTTGGTTTTTTATAACATTAATTTTTTTCATGATACATGTAATGGGAAGAAAATCATGAAGATGATGAATCTACTGATTTTTTAGTAGGGTCTTAAATCATTGTGGAAAAACAATTTTCATCCATCCGAGGATTGAGGTTCATAGAGGTGGATTATTATATGTATAGAGTAGTTAGGCTTCCAAATGATTGATGTAGCGGAGATTTCACATTGTGAATGACTATTACACAAACTGTATGTGGATTTAATATCAGGAAATGTCTCATAATGTGGAAGGAGTTATCAAATCATGAAAAAAATCCCTTGAAAAAATAAAATAATGTGAAGTGGAAAACCGTTTTAGAGGAATCCAAACCCTGAATATTATAGGATTTGAAATAGTATTACAAATCATGTAATTCCATGATTTTTTGTGTTTTTAAAAATTTCCATCTATATGTGATTTCAAACCCTACAGCTGCAAAATCTCTCTCTCTACTATATGAAGTTGGATGACACCCTATTGAACATTTTTTGGATACCTTCATCATGGATTGATTCCTTGATACCTTTATTGATCTGCAGTGATCATTGGTGATCCACGGTGAGTTATTAATACATTTCTAGTGGTTTTTACCATCTTGATATCTTTTTCATCCCCTTAAAATTTCAATGGGATTGTATATGATCACCCATGTTTTTAATGGTTTCTAGATTTGAATTTGTTGGTGTAGTTTTTTATGGCTTCCTCGGGTGGATATAGTTCATTTGGGACATGTGACCAGTGTTACGTTGTGTGTTCCATTCTCATGCGAAGATGGTCGATATCCTTTTGAGATAGGGGATCCATTTATTGACATTTATATATGAAAAATAATTTTTTTATCATGATCAATATCCTTAGATGCAAATGAAATTTCTCCTAAATAACCACTTGGAAAATATTAAATAATTGTTATCGATCAAATGACGATTTTTCAATTTTTTACAGTGACAAAAGATTCCCTATTGAATTTATATATAGATTGATATATATCCATTTCTTGGATTTACATTTTTTTATTGATTGAAATTGTTAAAATACATATTGAAAAAATTAATTGATAAGTAATTGAGTAATAGATTAAAATTCATGTTTAATGAATCTGGTTATTATTGTTCTAATTTGTTGATAAAATAATTTCTGAATGTATGAATACTAAATTTAATTTTTTAATGAAACTAAAACATATAAATTATTATTTATTAACTAATCAATGTAATGTTTAATTAATTAGTGATTTAATTTCATATTCCTATGATAGATTGTTTCCAGGTTTCTCGTAGTTGGAATCTATGATAATGAATTAGTAAAATAAATATGGAATAATAATCTATTTTTTGATAAAATATTATGCATTTATAAGGCCTTACATTCCTTCTTCCTTATAAAGGATGAGTTCATAGTGCTTTGGATACTTTTGATCTCAATGTGAGCGAAGGATAAATGCATTTCTTTTGGGCCAAGATCTCAGTTTCTATGTTTTTTAATTGCATCAAATGATGTGACATGAGCCTAGGATGGTTGAGAATTAAAGGATATTGTAGTATGTGGGATGAAAATGGCTTTATGTGATGAGAGCCTTGGATAGATGGGTTTGGAGTGCTTTTGTGGTAAGGGGGAAGGAAATAATGGTTTTGGTGGCAGTAGATGATGGATAGAGTGGTGAGATGCATTGATATATGAATTTGTGTGTCAGGGAGGACATCAGAGATGACAAAACAGGTCAAAGATGGTTTTAACCTCTAATTTGAATGTAATATGATTGTTTGTCTCTTATTTTCGGATGAATAATAGGTTTATTATTTATATTGTTTCATTTTTGTGATGATTGATGTTTATGGATTTTTTTGGATTTATACCATTTTTATCTTATATGGTTTTCCTAGAGTACAAGGTAAATATTCATGGTAATAATGTTAATAAATGAATTAATGTATAAAAAATGTGGTATGAAATTTATTGGACACAATAATGATGTTATAATTTTTAAGAAGTCAAGGACTCAGTTCTCTTATGCTTTGAGTGCATGGATATATAATTATGTTAATAATGAAATCAATTGTTGAAAAGGATAACAATTAATTAATGGATAATGAGTTAATTAATGTTATGTGAGAATGATTATGTATATCTTTAAATGGTTGTGTTCTTGTAGGCTATCTGGTAAAATCATATGATTAATGGAGTCCCAAATACATTTACTATTTTTGATTATAGTCATATGTTATTCCAATAGTGTGGTTGTGATCTATATTATATAATGTTAATAGTGGGTTTCTACTTGATACTCCACCTTGTCGGTTATGTAAACTGACATGCCATGGATTCTAAACACTAGGGGTGTTTTTTCCAACATCCTGGTGGGTGGATGGATGGATGATTACCCCCTTTGGTCCCCCTCTCTTCTCATGTTAGATGATTTTAATGGTATTAATAATTGATTGTTTTACCTATATATGAGTGTACAATACTATAACAACTTTTAGTTATTCAAAAACATATATTCTACAATGAGTTTTCTATGGTCTACTATAGGTGTACTTGGTATAGTATGTGATTTATTGATGATCTTAACTCAATGACTTGGATCTGATAGCTTGGGGTAGAATAACCGAGGTAAGATAGACATTATGCAAGTTGTGATGGATCATAGTTACTATAGGGTAACATTTGGTTATATAGATGTGGTGGTGTGATGAACAAGGTTCACATTGGGGTGCTTCGCCTAAGTGTTTGAGGTATATACTTTTTGGGGAGAGCTTCTTTGGATGTGCAGACAACACCTCATGATTTTAGTGAATTTTCTAGAATTAATTAAACCATTTGATATTTTATTCACTTCATAGAACAACAATGATATCTTTTCACCGTGTCAAATAATCCCTTTATAATAATTCAACTTGTCGTACGTTACACACATCTTTGAGTTGGCGTACGATACAAGAAACACATAGTTTCTCTGAAACATCGTTTTTTAATATTTTAACTATATAAAAAATTATAACCTATTAGTTAAAAATATTTTTATGAGTAATAATAAATAATTTACAAAAAAAAAATTATAATTTAAAAACATATTAATAATGAAACATAAGATTTTTTAGAATGCCATTTTTATGTTAAAAATACTGCTATCGTGAATGTAACACTTTTAATAATAAATTTTACATTAGACACTTTTATAAATTTATTATGTTAAATAATAATAATTTATTAATTCATATTGTTGAAGTGATCTTAGGGAGATTTTTATTGGATTTTTTTAAAAACATATTTTTTAATGAAAAGTGAAACACTATATTTTATTTAAAGACTTCATTTATGTCTAATTAATTAATAATGAAAATTGATATTATAATTAAGTTTCAAGAAACATTATAGAAATAATAAAACTTTTAATACAATGTACATAATTAGAATCAATTTCACAGTAAAACGGATTATAAATTCTAAACAATTATTAGAACTTTTTCCAACTTTTAAACCCCATTATTTCATCTCGTCTAGGGGATTAGAACTAATCTTAATTTTTCATTTTCAATTAATTGAATAAAAATACACCATTGTATTCATTATAATATTTTGAATCCAATCACACCTTGTAAATTATTAACCAAAATGATTTGGAATAGTGAATAAAATGAATCAAAGTATTTGTGGCCAAAACTATCTTAATTATAGGCTACCCCTTAAACTTTAGGGCCCAAATGACAAATCCACTTGTCCAACACAATTTCTTTTGACATATAATCCATATAAGAAACATTATTATTCTTTTATGTTTGGTATGAATTTTTTATGTACGAAATTGTTCACACCAAACTACTCTCAAATTATTATAGGTTAGTCTTTTCCTTCCCTGTAAAATCCCACCACCTCTACCAATTAATAATACCTATAAAACCATCTAATTATGGACAATTACTTACCAATTATCCTCAAAACAATCATCCCTTTTACCTTGATTTATAACATTCACAATAAAGCATTTCAATGAAGCCTTTTCACAAAAACAAAAAGGAATAACCAGATTAATATGTAATGTTTTCTCTCTAGATACTTTTAATTATTTTCATTATTAACCCACTATAAAATATTCATTACATTCCTTAAGAAAGAAACTGGATTCCGACATATACTAGGATTTGTTTATTAATTTTTTTTCTACACTTTCACAAAATTCCATCTAATGGATATCGAACATAATGTTTCTGTGTATTGTGAATTACTACCCCTCAAAACAAGGATTGTTAATTTTTCATTTACATTCTATCATTGTGTCCATTATGATGGAAAAAATATTTTTATACCTAATATATTATATTTATTATCACTTTTATATTTTTAATTACTTTTACAACACACCTAATTTTACCTTCTAATTGGTGCTATTGTGATAATTTTGTTTGATGAAGTGTCGATTATTTCCCCCTCAAAGAGATATGATTCCTTCACACACCACATGTAATTTACAAAGGATGGAATTAATTATATAATATTAATTATATAATATTGTTATTAAAATATAATAATTATATTTATATTTTCATTTTCATACTTTCATTAAATGTGATAATATTAAACGAAAAAAACATTCTTGCACACGTATGGCTTACCAACTCCTTGAATGGCGTCGTCTATTTCATACTCCATTATGATATAAATTATTATAATAGGAATAAAATTTAAATAAGTGAAATTTTTATAATTATTTACATTATTTAGTAATGAAATATGTATAAGTACCAATGATATAATACATAAAGATACATGCAAAAACGAAATAGAATATTACCAGAAGTGAAACAATAAGATATAATCGTTTAAAAGTGGGTTTATATGGTCATAATAAATCCATATATGGTAATATATATATGAATATTACTCTATTAAATAATTATAATGAAATTATATTTATTATTCCATATTTTTGAACAAGTACAAAGGGAGTCAAGAGACATGTTACGAGGAGCTCATCTCACATTTAATTTCTATGAGATACAAGATTTGTTTTATAATCATAACTTTTATGGGGTGTGTGAAAAAAAAATTATTTTACTCCATGTACCATGTAAAAATATTTATATTTATTTAAATTCCAAGTTTATGATCCTACTTTCATGTGATTTATTTTTCGAAAGTTACCAAATCAGTAAAAATGTTTTTTTATCAATTTTCCATCATTGATAATCATGTTTTGTTATGCTCCAAAACTCATTTTCGAGGTGCATATATATCTATTATACATTTATTATAATTAATCTCATTGTTTACATGATATTTTATGAATAAATTAATTTCATTTCTTTACATGGAGATCATGATCCCAAGATACGATGTTATAAATGTTTATTGAGACAATCCCATTTGTTATAGAGATTGATTATTTTTATGCTTCCATTGATGAAATCATATGATCCATATCTCATGAATATTCATGATATAAATTTTCCACTATTATTTCATGATATATTCATGTACTGTTTCCCTCTTATACTCTTTTTTACATAAGATAGATAAGAATGTGTTTTTAGGAAAGCCCTACTTTATCATCTATTTGGTGGGAAATCTGTGATTTCTAAAGAGGGGTTCTGAGAATAATATACCATTCTCAAATAATATATAAAATAAAATTTTACTCATTTTCAATTACCAATATCTTTAATATAATAAATATTTCAATTTCTAAACAAGGAATCTTTATAACCTTTTTACCATGACAAAAGGAATGTTTTTCTACCTTGTACACCATGTATGTATTTACCCGTAGTCAAATCATTGTATCATCATTTTCATATATAGAAGGTTCATCTTTATGAAAATGTATTTAATATTAATTATTAGGTAATTTGTTTTTCAAAATGGTTTCAATTTTTTTATTTTTTCATGAAAACTATTTTCAAAATGTATTCAAGTCATATTTACATGATTTCATTGATTTCTCAAAGAAATGGTATTCAAAATAGATTTAATAAATATTTAAAAGTTTTAATATTTTTTTAATGAAATATGTTTTAAAATTTTTTGTAAAATTACTTTATTTGTATTCAAGGAAAATGGATTTAGAAATGATTCCATATGTTTTCAATATATTTTCAATGAAAATTATTTTCAAAGGGTATTCTGAATTAAAAAAATCAATCAAGAAATGATATTTTCCTCAACAATACTCTAAAGGGGAAAATAAAAATAATTTTAATCTAAGAAGGATCTATTTATATCAATAATATTTTCCAGGAAATGATCTAAATTTCCTATTCATATCCATTATATTTATGGGTTATGCTTAATGTCACGGTCTTTATGAAATCCATTTATCATTCATATGTTACGTGTATAACAAATATGACTCACTTTATCGAGTTATATGAATTTGAAACCCAATTTTTTTCATGTGTAATGGATCTGACGAAATAATTGTGAATTATATCTATTTTCATATGTTTTTACATATTTACATGTTTATGATGACTATTTAATTTAATGGGTTATGATATATTAATTAATGAACTTGTGGCACAAGTTTGTAAGATTTCATTAGGTGATAGGTGGAACCTATATCTCTCTCTAATTCATTGGGTATATTTTTATATTTAAGGATATAAAATATTATTGGAACAAGGGATAATCAATTAAATAATACAAGGATGGAATTAATGTTAATTAACAAATTAAATCAGGGCTATAACGAGGGTTACTCGGTTCAGTAATACATGACTAGAATGAAGGTTACTCAATTGAGTAAAAAACGTTTGGAACAACTCATTAGTCATTTCTGTAATAAAAGGATGGAATTAGGGTTACTCAATTCAATAAAATAGGGTCGAAACAAGGGTTACATGGTTCAGTAATACATGAAAGGAGTGAGGGTTACTCGGTTCAGAAAAACTTTTCTAGATCAAGGGCTACCCAGTTCAGCAGTACATGGATAGAATTAGGGTCAATCGGTTATATATTAGAGGTATATAATGGGGGTATCTTTGTCCAGTAAATGACTTTGTATTCTAATATGTTCTTGGAAATTATTTCATGGATACTATGGAAATCATATTATATGCTTATGTGTTTGACACAATTCCATGTTTTATATCATTGTTTTTCTTTCATGGCTTCTGTCCTTTATTTATTTATGATTCATGCCTTATAAAAAACCAATACTTATGCTCTGATTCATTTTTATGATCTTTGAAATATAGTGTATGATCTCATAATTTTTTTATCATGTTCTCATACACATTAATCCCATGATTATGCTAACATATCTCCCTTGATTACCCTTACTGAAACTTTTAGATAACCCCTTTCTTATGTTTCCTATCCCAGGTTACAAATAAATGTTTTATCTAGAACTATTAATGGATTAGGTCTTTTGGGAGATGTTGATGATCTTTCACTAGGATAATTTATTATGTATCCATGTTACCAAAGACAAAAAAACTATTATGGTCCTTATTTGTGTATTTTTTAAATATACAAAATATTCATTTAAAATGATGTAATATAAGTGTATGTCATGAATGGGTCACTATAGTTGGTATCAAAGGAACGGTTTATTCAACCATTTTATAATAGGATAATAAAACATTGGTGTTATGCCTAGGTATATTTCTATGTATTTATGTAGGGATTTATATAAAGATATACATAAGGATGAGTTAACATTTATGAAAATGTCCTAGAATTTTGGTAAAGGATATACTGAGTGGTTTCTGGAAATACATCCATTTCTGGATTCTACATGTGGATGTGGCTCTGGAAAAAATATTCATATGGGTAAAAACACCGACAATATGGTTCGAGCTTGACTTGGGGTAATCTGTCACACAATAACGAGCCTTCCTGCAATCCTAGTTTGAAACACCCAGGAGATATTATTTGGAAAATAAAGTTCTCTTCATGAAAAATCATGAAGGATTTAGATATAAGTTATCTATTAATAACAAACTATAAAAGTAAGGTGTCATAGATTATGGAAGGTTTTGTGATTTAGACATCTTATACGAAATTATTTTCATAACTATGTGGTTCTCATATATGTAATGAAATGATTACATTAGGCTTCTAGTTTTATTCTATGGAGGGAAAGGGGTGGAACTGGTTTAATGTTGAAAGCGATGGATGCTTTTTCGATGTGTAGTCAGGTGGGATGATCACTGGAGTGAATAATATGGTGATCATTCCTAATCAATTTTCATAGAACATGATTGGAAATGTAAATTGTCACAACTCGTCCCATGGGTCCCGGGATGTGACTACCCCATGCTCTCTTTCCATAGGCCAGGGGATGGTGACTAGCAACAAAAGGAAGATTCCCTAAAATGGGAAGGCAGTTCCTTTAAACCTGTACAAACACACAGACACAATAATAAGGAACAATGAAGTAAACTACTATAGTTAAATAGTGTTGAATGCAAAGGGGACATAATACAAGCCCAACTATAAATGTACAAGTACAAATGAAAATAAAAAATAACTGAAAAGTGAAAGGCATCTCCTAGACCGTCCTCCCCAAATCCAACCTGAATGGTAGGCATAGGACAAAATAAGTAGTCCCTGCACCACGTCACGCAAAAAAGGTCCATCTCCAAGCACTTTCTAATCTAGGCTCCCTTAACCTCGATCAACGATGTGCGTCACCTGCACGAAACACAAAAATTTTAAGGAAAATCCTGTGCAGGGGTGAGAATTATGATACACAGTAGGGACCCTGAGACCCTCATAGGTCTCCTAGAGTTCCATAGAGGAAAAACCACAAGGCCTGAAGCATAAGTAGACAACAGAAGTCATCTCACACAAGAAATCACTTTGGTCAAGGGTTGGTGGGTCATCAAATCAATGAAGTCCTCAGATACTAGAGAACACCTTCTCTATCGAGTACACTGGGCCTTTCAGGTCACTTCATGCTGCTTCCCACAAACCATGAACTGTAGATGTACTCCTAACCATCATGTACCGTAGTTCTGTCGGGTTCCCAGAGCTTCACTCCCCCACCATGGCATGTTGTGGTAATTCTCCCCATCATGTACTGTGGCTGGTCCCCATAGTTTTTTTCTGAGTAACTCATCCCCAATCGCGTACTGGGGCCGTCGAGTCACTCTGAGTTGAAAAGTCAGCAGTCGTTGGGTCTCATCCAGTCGAAGGGTTTCATACGTAGTGCGCTTGGGAGAACAGCTCCCCAAGACATAAGTCATAAATCAATTAGAAAATATTCTCCCAATAATTTACCTGATGATCTTTCAAGTCATAAGGGTTGCAACGAAATAGATGGTGCGTTAATCGGATGCCCGGTCTGTGCGTTATTGGCATTTTAGTGGCGAGGGCTCGTTTGGATTCATATTTTATTCAACCCAGCCATACACGAAAAATCTCTCAAATTAATGTGGATTGTTTCAAAAGGTCCAACTCCTCCTACGGATCCTGACACTACAGAAGGTACATCAATCGGACATCCGGTTTAAAATTTTGAGCCTGTTTTGTATAACAAGTCAGTACAGGGTCTGGGTCTGGTCCGCCTTGGTCAGACCGTACAACCTGGTTTGGTATCGGTCGACCCAGGTCTACCTGGGTCGACCCAGGCCGACTCGGGTTTGACCCAACCAGGGTCAACCCCACCAACTGGGCCCAGCCTGACCTGACGAGGCTGTGTGCTAGGCCGCTGGGCCACAAGTCGGAACGCAGGTCTGCGGGTCGGCCCGTTGGGCGGTAGGTCAGTCCGCTTGACTGACCCAGCGATGTCACTGACCTAGCGGCATGGGCTGTAAGGGTCACCCAGACATGATGCCTCCGGGAAGGGTTGATGTGGCGCAGGGCCACATTAGCGGGTCAACCCTCAGGGGTTGACCCAAGGCAATGCCACGCGGTGATGCGGGTTCCCCATGTTGCTGCTAACGAGCTGTTACCCTATGAAAGATTGCACTGCTGGCACACCCCATCCAGGAGAAGCTATAAGATCCATCCATCCCTTTCTCCCACCATGACCAACGTAGGCCACAGGCTTCCTACCGCACGTGTGTGCCACCAAGGGCGCACCACACCTATGCTCCACCGGCTCCGTCGCGGAAGGCTGGCGTGCCGACCGCCCTCTCCTCTGATCATCATAGCGGAAGAACCACGACACTCTGTGTTTTTTAGCAGCGCGCAACGACACTCCATTCCTCCTTCACGACCATCCGGTGCAGGTCACTCTTTCGAATGTCATGTCTTTGTGTCGCAACCTCCTCTTGCGGTGTTCGTCGACGCGCTATCCACCACGTAGCTGGTCAGTGTCATCGCAATGTCGGTCTTCCATAGAGGCACATGTATGTAAAAAATACAGTGGAGGGTTAGGGATGTGGTTTTTTGGCCCAAACCCTCAATGTTTGCTTGCTACATGAGATGGGATAAGGGTTTACTAAAAATTTAATTAATCAACAAGATAAACCCCCACACGGTTCCCGGTAATAACTTCCTGCAAGGACGAATGAATCACGGGTCAAACCATTATTTGGATGACCTGAATTCTTCATCTAATTTCACGAATAAGAAAGAGGGAATAAAAAATGCACAATGAAATAACCCCTACCATGAACAGTCAGAGAAACTCTCGTGCTTCAAGGTCGGTTGGTGTTCTTCATTCCCACAACTGATTCCCAATGATACTACACGTATGTCACCGTACGGTTCATGGTTCGGTCTCATCTATCACCTACCCCTAGGCCGGGTTTGTCTTCTAAGGGTTTGACATTATGGTGCTCCTTTAGCACATAGTTTCTTGGGGAAGGTGTGATGATACCATCCCTGAAACAATATATACATTGGAGAGGGGGTGGGGGTAAGTAACATCATCAGATTTTATTGTGGCTCATCAATTAGAAAGCTTCCTAATTCCCCAACAACGTCATTAAATAAGGTTGTCTGGTCAAACCATTTATTGGATTGAATGATCACTGGCCCAATCCCCCTTTTGTTGTCCATTGAGAATATGAAATAAAATAATAGAATTATTTTATTTCACATCCTTAAAAAAAGTCACAAAACGTAACTTTTTCTCTTGACGTACTACGGTCAAAGTGAAGCTTCCCTTAATCATATCCTAACATTGTGGATTCATTGGTGAGCTTGGATTTTTAATCTGAGCAATAATTCAAAAGGTAAGAAATTACGCACATGCGTTAACTGAGCATACACGAATGGAGGTTAGGCTCTCCCTAAGGGAAACATGCCATAATGAACCTAATGGTACTCGTATATTTTTAATCCGATTTACTGTTTATATGTTATAATTTTACAATGAAATAACTTTCACTTAATTATTTTATTTACGGCCAAAATCTCTCTTTTACTCATTGCCCACGCTGGACAATGTAAGTATCTTCCTAAAGAATGTATTCCCTCATAAGTTCAGTGGTGGTCTTCTATTTTTAATCTAAGTCACCATTTTTGAGTTAAAATTCATTGTAAAATAAAATTATTTTATTTAATTATTTTATTTACAGTTATACAATTATCAGGTTTTTATCACAGGAGGACTACGCTGACTAAACATAAGTCATGCCTAGGGTAAACCTTCCATCATAACTGGAATGGTGCCCTCAGGTTTCAGATCTGGGCAACAGTTTAGGATTTATTCCAATTTTTTGGGAAACAACTTACTCGTAGTAATTAATGCTTAAGAAAAAGATTTCCCCAAAGTAGTACCCAACCTAAGTAAAAGCACCTATCCATTTGAATATGTGATCCTAGAAAAAACTTTTAAAAATATTTCCCCAAACTCGGTCACTACTGTTAGGAACTGTAAACTCAAAACCCCAACCCCCATGAGGGTAACATTGGCTGATATAAGAATGATCGACTAAACACTCTTACGAAAGATTTTATCATGTGCTGCCTGAGATTCCTTTTTCCTGACCAAGGAAAACCCCATTCCAATGTTGTAGATAAACTACAACTTTTATGCCTAATATAGTCAATCTAAGTATGAGCTTTGGATGTCAAGTAATACCCAAACTAACGTCGTAAGGCCTCAACGCTACCACCCAGAGGATCCAACCAAAAATCTCCCCTTATGGGTTATATCACACAGTCAGTGTACGTGTGATTATCGAGTGTCCTCCCAAAGGCATCTCTAGAGGTGAGGGACAAGTCAATAGTTCAATAGGAAACTCTCAGTCCAGGACATGATTCGTCGAAGGAATGAATTATTGGTACCTATTTCTATTAATACAGAAACTAGTAGTAGACATATATCGTACCTCAAATCATTCCTAGAGCCCATGGGTCACCTTATTTGGCCGCATGCAGCTACTCCCATGTCCTATCATCTGGATCCTTGAGCCTGGAGGGGAACACATTGGGGGTGGTGGTTTGTAACATGTTGAAATTTACACCACCTCATGTTGCTCTCCAAGATCTACATCGTCGTTTACAGCCATCTAGATTCATCTGTCCTTAACACTTCCACTTCCTGAAACATTTTATATGCCCAGGTCTATGAGAATGGCATTAGTTTTGTGCTTTCCCATTGTTTACATTCTTTGGATGCATCTTCTTAGCCAAAGAACATTCATACATAAAGGTTCTCTCTAGAACCATAACATATGTAGTATTGCATAGAGACATAGTTCTGGATTGAATGTCCTTAAAAACACCCCACTTGGAGGTCCTAGCCCTAAAAAACTGATCATACTATATTTATTGAGTATAAGGGATCGTCGGTATTCCTCGATTAATACTTAGCTACCGACATGCCATACTGCCGAAGCTGTAGAATCTCTAAGGAACTCTCATCCCTTAGCCTTTTATGGAAAGATACCCATTCATTGAGAAGGTTATCAAGCTTATACATAGAAAAGTCACCTCTTTGTATGATCAGGGTAACCTAAACCCTATCATTGTCCTGCTGAGCCTCATGGAAGGCTTTCTATAAGGACCACCATCTGATGGAATGGTGCCATGGCAAGATAGAAACTCAAACACCTCCTCAAGATAGTCCTTAGATGCCTGCTAGTCATTCACTCCTCAGACACTGAGGGGTATCTGATGTTGAAACACATCTAAGGAACTGTACCTACATGTGTCCTCTACCGGAACTGTTTATTGTAACTGGTAACCCACAATCAATGATATAGGTGAAACACTACTTGTAGTTACTATCTTGGGAAACAGTCTATTTACCAAAGCCTCAACACTCTTCAGACCATCCTCTTTGTCACTCACCGAAAAATACATGAAGCTAAGATCACTATCTACTCTTCTAGTTTCTCAACTAGGTAAAAAATACTCTATCCACGGCTTCTATCCAGTCATCAGACACCAATGGGTCCATCTCGCCTCAGAACCTTAGAGGCCTCTGCCGTTGAAACACATGTAATGCGCCCTTTCAGCATGCTTCCTCTACTAGTGGAGATGGTGGGAACTGATACCCAACAAGAAGTGGCATTGCTAGTACACCCCATGAAGGTTCCAATGCCTTATGAGGGCACTGCACCGAGGCCTCATCACTCGGTGTCCAGTCATTGCGTACTCTCTCAAGACTCCTAGTTGGCTGTCTACGTAGTGGCATCATGATATGTAATAGATGTTCCTCGATCATTAAGTTATACTAGGTGGGCTGACTCATGAGGACAAAAAGAATACTTTTCAAAACACACACAACAAATTTTTCCATGCGTTGGGTTGGAAATTTGAATTCATGGTTTTCATGTATGGATACCTCAGCCGCCGAATCGACATAGGACTCCCCAAACTGAAAACCACATTTATAACACTTAACACTATTTCCACACAGAGATGATTAGAGTCCTATTTATTTGGTAGAACTGAACCCCTTTAATACCACTTTTTCACGACCCGTTCCCCGGGGCATGTGCCTTGACTACCCCAAGCCCTCCTTTTATTGAATAGTGGCTGGAAACTAGAACCGAATGGAATATTCCCTAAATTGGGAAGACATTTCATTTAAACATGTACAAACACACAGTACGAGGACACAACAAGAAGAAACTGTGAAGTAAACTTCTGTAGTAATAGGGTGCTAAAAGAAAAGGTGCTAGAATTCATGCCCCACTGGAAAAGTACAAGTACAATTGAAAAGTATAAAATACCTTAAAAGTGGAAGGAAACTCCTAGATCGTCCACCCCGAATCGTACATGAAGCATAGGTATAGCTCACGATTAGTAGTCCATGCGACACATCACGCCAAAAAGTCCCTGCTCCAATCACCATCCAGTCCTAGCTCCCTTAACCTCGATCAATATTTTGTGTTGTCTACACCAGACACAATAAGGTGTGGGTGAAGACCATACAGGGGTGAGTATAATGATACTCAGTACGGACCCCGAGATCCTCATAGGTCCCCTAGAGTTCCACAAATGAAAAAACCAATGCATAAAGCATAAGTACCCAACACATGTCAGCTCACACGAGGTATCACTTATTGTCAAGTGTAGATGGGTCATTACATAAATGAACTACTCAGTTGTTGGATAACTCCTCCTCCAATGAGGAAAGTGATCCAGTTGGGTCACTTCGAGCCGCTTCCCAGTAACCTTAAACTATTATGGTAATCCTCCCCATCACGTACTGTGGGTTCGCTGGGTCACACAGAGTCTCCCCCCCACCATGGAATACTGAGGTTATCCTCCCTATCACGTTTCGTGGATTCTACTCATTGTGGCCTACTGTGGTACTCTTACCCCATCATGTACTATGGCCATCAAGTCACTCCGAGTCAAAAAGTCAGTAGTCGTCAGGTCTTAGCCTGTCATAGGGTTCCGTACATAGTGCAATTGGGAGAACCTCTCCACAGGACATCATTAATAAATCAACCAGAATGAAGTCTCATTAGAAGTAACCCAATGATCCGTCAATTCATAAGGTTCTCAACACAACATACTGTGAGTCAATCAGATGCCCGGTCATTTTATTATTAGAATTTCAGTGCTGAGGGCCCGGTTGGATCCGTATTCGATCGAAACCAGCCATACAAGAAAATTATATAAAACTCATTTGTCGTATGTCTTATTAACTGCCTCAACCTAAGGATCTCGACCTCACATACGGTTCATCAAACAAACTTCCAGTTTTGTTTTTTGGGCTTGTTTTGTGTAACAAGTCAGTACTAGGTTCGGGTCTAGTCCACCTCAGCCAGACCAGCCTGACCCTGTCTGGCTTGGGCCGAGCCGGGTCAAATTGGGTTCACCCTGCCCGTCACAGGTCCCACACGACCAGGGTCATCCCGACCTGCTGGGATCAACCGGACCCGTATGGGTCGCGGGTGAGGCCCTTGGGCCAACCCGGTGGGGCAGCCCGTCTAGCGGCGCGAGGCTCCAGGGAATCTCAGACCTGATGCGTCTGGGTAGGTCTGACGTGGCATGGGTCCACATAAGTAGGTCAACCCTCAAAGTTTGATCCAATGCAGCGCTACGTGGCACAACAGATGATGGTTTTCGACTCTTCCGTTGAGCGCACCGCCAGCACATGCCCCGTCCGCTGGTCGCCGCCCATTCATGCGGCCCCTTACTCCCACCACGGCCAATGTTGGCCACGACCTTGCTACCGCGCGGGCGCGATGCTAGGGTTTCCCTCCACCTCCACTCCGTTGGATCTATCATGGATGGCCAGCGATATGGAGATCCTTTATTCCGGTTGTTGTGGCTGACGTACTGCGGACCCCCGTGATCATTGATGGCTCGCAATGGCGTGCCCCACCTCATCATTGGTCGGCCAGTGTTGTTTGCTCCGACGACAACTTCAGCTTTCTACCACGACCTCCTCTATCTATGTGGCTCGATTCACTATCCACCATGAAGCTGGACGGTGTCATCGCACTCTTAGTCTTCAATAGAGGCACAAGAAATTAACAAATATAGTAGAGGGTACGGGCCGTGTTTGTTAGGTCATCACCCATCACGTTAGCTCGGAATATGATGGGGTTTAAGGGTTTAATAACAATTGAATTAATCAACAAGCTAAACCCAACAGAGTTCCCCACAATAACCTCCCGCAAAGGCGAATGAATCGCGGGAAAAACCGTTATTTTGTTGACCCTAGTTCTTCATGTCATGTCTAGAACATGGAAGAGGGAATCCAAAATGCAAAAATAAATAACCCCTACATTGAACCATCAGTGAAACACCTGCACATGAAGGTGGGTTGTCATTCTTCGTTCCCGCAATAGTTTCCCAATGATAATACTCGTACAACGCCTTCCGGTTCGTGGTTCGGTGTCGTCTATCACCTCCAGCTACATCAACTTAGTATTCTAACTGTTTGATATCGTGGAAATCATTAATCACTTCACTTCTTGGCAAATATGTTCCGATACCTTCCCCATTTTCTATATATTTAGGAGAGGGTGAGGGTAAGTAATGAAGTTGGAGTTTAATAAGGGTTATTAATTAGTAAGTTTCCTAATTTCCCAACAATGTCATTACATAGGGTTGGAAATTCATGCCATTTATTGGCTTTACACTTCACTACCCCCACCCCCTTTAGTTTCCCTTTGGAGAATATGAAATAAGATAATAAAATTATTTTATTTCATTTCCTTAAAAAAAGACGCAAAAATATCTTTTTCTCTCTACCTACTACAGTCAAAGTGAAGAGTCCCTTAAGCGAATCCTGGTGATGTTGATTCAATGGTGCCCTAAGATTTTTAATCTAAGAAATGGTTCAAAAGTTAGAAAATGCCGCTCATACATTTACTATACATACCCGAAAAATAGTTTAGAAAATTATTAACAGTCACCCTCGACCTGCACCGGTTGAGATTAGGCATAGCCTAGGGGAAACACGCCCCAATGAACCCAATGACACTATTGAATTTTTATCCGAGTTACTATTTAGAATATATCGATTATAGAATAAAATAATTTTCACTTCATTATTTTATTTACGGCCAAAAACTAGCATTCACTGGTGGACCACACTGGCCAATGTTAATATCTTCCTAATGAAAACATACCCTAATGAGTTCAATGGTGGTATAATATTTTTATTTTGAGTCATTGTTTGTGTGTTGTACACATGTGAAAAATGAATCATTTTTATTTTATTGTTTTATTTGTGGTTATTCCATTATCGGGTTTCTCACAGGAGTCCTGCACCGACTGAACATAAATCGCAGCTAGGGTAAACCCACCATCCTGAATGCAACGGTGCCCTCGAATTTCAGATATGGGATTCCTTTTAGGAGTAAGTCCACTTTTTTTTAGGAAAACTTCTTATGCATGCTAATTAAAACTAAACAAAACTTATACACATCATTCCAGGCACTCTAGGCCTCAGAATCACCCGCTGTCAGATTTTGCGATCTTGAAATAATTCCATATAATAAAAAAATATGGAAATTCTGGGACATTAAATTTATCTTACCTATCTATTGGACTCACCAAAGAAGAGAATGAGTGAGTTAACTAATTTTTCGGTAATAGATACAATGGTGGAGGAAGAATTTGGTTTTATTTGTGTTAAAAATTTGGAAATAACCACCATAGTGAATGTCATAGAGGAACCAAAAAAAATTTTGACTATGGAAATGTAGGACACAATGTATGTGACGTCCAAAGAAATAAATAGTATATTTAAGAAAATGGAAGGTAATTTTTGCATCCCTAATTCAAAATTAGTGGATATGTGTTTTATGATAGGATTAAATGGTCATTATGCAACCAAATTTCAGTATAAGAATGTTTCTGAAAAGAATCAGGTGTGAGTAATAGTCACATTGTAGATGATGACGAGACATTGAATGAGATGTGAAAAGAATGATTTGTTATTTTTAGAAGATAAAGGAAGAACTTATTGAATTATTTATGTGTTTGAATTAAAAATTTATGATTGAAGAAATATACAATTATTGATCAACTTATTTTTTTCGCACAGTATTTATATGTTTATAATGGACTAGTGAAGTGATTTAATGATAAGAAGTTTTATTGACTAAGGGAAGGAAACCCTTAATGTATTCTTTAATATAAGATAACTTTTCATGCATAAATATATATGGGAAATGAATATGTCAATTAGAAGGTATATATTACTTTAGAACAAAATAAGGACATGTTTAAATGTGTTTTATGATATCACTAATGTAGTTTTCACCATTTTTTGATTTAAAATGTAAATCTAATATACTTTTGAAATGGGAAGAATGAATGATTTCCAAAAGGATTTATGGTATTTAATGAGAATATATTATGATGGTATTCACATGTTTGAATGTGATATCCAAGATATACTTTTTTATTTATAGGGGAATCATTTTTTATCTGATTTTGTGATAGTCTCTTTAATGTTTTCGTTTTTAATCTTTTATAATTATTATATGGTAAACCATTCATGAAAATATTATGTTAAACATTAGATAAAGTATTTGTGCCCTAATATTGTTTTGAAAACATGGGTTCATAGGCTATTCAGTGATTACCCTTATTTCTAGGGTGTTCATTTTTTGTTTTTTGAGAAAAGGACATCATGTATGTCAGGTGACAACCAATCATGTCTTCCAAGGTCACTGGTCTTGAACCCATGACTGAAGGATTATAATGGTTTAATGACCACCAATAGCCCGCATAATTTCCTTGTTAATGTATATTTTTTTTAATTAATAAATATTTATGATGAATAATTAGTGTTGATTTTTATATTTAAAGATTAATACATGTAGATTTTAGGATACAAATATATGTAATTCCTATTCTTTTATTGGACATATGATCTTGTAAAAGACTATTTAAGTTCTTTTTCCATAAATGTTAAATTTAGGAAATTCATTCCTTGAGGTAATTTATTTATTAGAATTTTATTAAAGGACAATCCAATAATGAAATTTTATTATTGAAATTTATAAATAATTACTCAATGTTATGAATGTGGTAAAACAAATTTGTCCTAATACCATAATTTTCACTTACTAGATAGAAATTAAAATCAACAAATATTTATAACTCTAAGGCCCTAAAATTTCCTTTGATCATTCACCTTATTTTTATTAATGACCTCAATCACTCCCTATATATATTTATGATTTTTCTCCTTGTCCAATCTTCACTACTAACCTATGTCATCCTATACTGAATTCTAATAATATGTTACATTGGGTAAATGTTATGGTGCCAAATTTATTTTTAGGTGATTTTTTATATCTATTTTTATGATGTGTGTTACTTTGAATGGAAATTTCAAATAAGAAACCTATGAAATCCCAAACACATTTCAAGGGAGAATATCAATAATGGGGAGGTGTATAATGATACAAATTTATATTTCGGAGAATTTTATATCAAATTAATTTAGTATACTTATATATTTCATTAAATTCATTAAAAACTAAGAATAAAATTTCAATAAGTCAAATATTACTTTCACAATAAACCAACCTATTGAACATTACACGTAACAATGAGATTGAGTGTGATATATAAAACACTATGTTACTTGGGGACATATATTTTTGTTATTAAATAATATATTATGATAATTATATCATATCTATTAAACTTAGTAATATTAATTGTAATAAAAACATTTTGGATAATGGTTATAATTGAAAAACATTTTGATAATGAAAAATAATATTTTTGATAATGAATTTTTTTGTAAAAAATATTTGAATAGATCGATTTTCATAAAAATTTAATTTTAGGAACATTTTTTAATGTTAATTAGATAAAATAAAATCAATTTTGAATTCATAATTTGAAAATTAGCCAATTAATAATTTCTTGGAATTTTTTGAGAAACACAATTTTTACAAATTGTGAAAAATAATGTTTTTTAGAAACAATATAGATGTTTTTTATTTTTAATTATTAATGATAAATTGTAATATAAATATTTTTTAATGCCATAGTAGATAAATATTAAATTTATAATACATTTTAATTCATTATAATAAATTTCACTTTCAAACAGAATATAAAATCATATCTTTCTTTTGAACTTTTTCATACTTTATAAACCTATTATTTCGTCTTGTATGCAAGATTAACACTATACTTAATTCTACCACTTCAATGAAGTGAATTTAAAAAATCATAAATTAATCATAATATTATGTCTAATATTTATAGTCTAATAATACCTTTTTAATTTTAGACTAAAATTATTACAAAAAATGAATAAAATTAATCACAGTAGTGTGGCCCAAATTAATAAAAATTGAGGACTATATATTAAAATTATAGGCCCAAATGACCATGAATCATGTCCAAAACTCATTTTTTATCCATCATTCGGAAATAAAACATCAATTATTGTTTTTATTTGGTTTTGATATGATGGTTTTCTGTGTAAAAACATGATCACAACATACTTTTTTTAAAGAATTCTATATGAGCCTTTTTCCTTCACAATAAATGGCCATGACCTCTAACAATTCCTCACACATATAAAACTATTTATGTTCAGACAAGATCATCTCATGTTTCCTGACAACATTCATACCTTATTAATTGAATCCTCCATTTTGGAGGATTTACTCTCAAGGAATCTTTTCGGTATAAACCAAAATGAGTTACCCGATTAAGTGATAATGTAATCTCTCAAGATTATTTCCATTATTTTCATTCTTCACCCCTCCAATTTATTTATTACATTATTGTAATAAAACAATGTTATAATACACATAATATCTTTTTTATGATATTTTTTCAACCTACAGATACAACAACCTCCATATAACAAATATCATAGATAATGCCTATGTGTGTGGAGAATTACAGCCTCACAAAATGAGATTGTTCATTTTTAGTTTACCACCTATCATGGTGGACATTATGATGGAAAATATATTTATAGGTGTAATATATTATATTTATTATTTATTTAAGCTTCTTATTTTCTTTTAAAACAAATATCTTTTTACCATCCATTTGGTGTTAATATGATAATCTCGTTTGAGGAAATGTGGATTGTGGCCCCTCAAAATGTTGTGATTCGTTCACATGCCACATAGATTGTATTAAGGATGGGTTTAATTAACACATATGATATATATAATATATTAAATAAACTATGATATATATATATATATATTATTAACACACATTCTTTCAAAATGACAATAAAAATGGTAAACATCGTTCATCCATACGTACGACTTACCATCTCCATTAATGTTGTATTCAATTTTTTACTTATTTATATTATAAAATATCATAATATTAATATAATCATTATAAATGATATTTATATCTTGATTTAAATTACTTAATCACAATATAAGTATAAAGACCAACAATATAACAAATTAAGAAACATGCCAGAAACAAAGCGAATATTACACGAAGTAAAACGTTAACATAGGATCATTAACAAGAAGGTAATATATGTTCATTATAAAACCATATATGGTATTACATATAATAATATGATTCTATAAATTATTTATAATGAACTTATATCTATTATACTAGATTCTAGAATGATTACAGAGAGAGTCATGACACAATGTAATGTGATTTCGTCTCTCTTTTAATTTCTATGAGATAAAATCTATGTTCTCCAGTCGCTCCTTTTTTGTAGTGTATGTACTTCCCATGATTTTATTCTATTTATATTTTAATTTTATTTAGGGGTATTCACATTCCCATTCCCATTTTATGATCCTTTTTTATGGATTTTATGTTTCCAGAGATACTAAATCAGTAAAAACATATTCTCTCAATTTTCCTTCATTGATACTCAATTTTGGTTTTGAACCAAACTATTTTTAATGGTGAATATACATCCATATTTCTTTCAATATCGAGAATATTAATATTTTTATTATTCTATATACTTAATTTTTTTTCATTTCCTTTCACTGAGAGCATGATTTAAAGATTCCCCGTGATAAGAGATTATTGAGACAATCTCATTGCATTTTGAGATTGTTTATGTTTATGATTAATTTGGGGAAATATTATTTTTTTTTTCTAAATAATATTTATGAGATTCCCAATACTATATTATTTCATGATATATTCATGTATTGGTACCATTTTGTATAATTCGGTGCATATAATAATTAAGAAAGTGTTTTTAAGAAATCCTGACTAATCCCTCACATCGGACCGAATTATATGATTTCTAAAATGCGTTTAAATGAATATTAAACAATTATTTATAATATATATAATACATTTTTAACCATTTTAATTCTACGAATCTCTTAAGAGTAAAATTCATGCCACATTCTAAATATGTAATCATTCTATCCTTTTTACTGTGCAAATAGAATGTTCTTTTTAACTTGTATGACATGTTTAGATTTACCCGTTGTTATTATTTGGAAGCTTCATTTTAACTATTAAAATGATAAACTTTATGAAAAAAAAATTAAAATTAATTTTCAAGTATTGTTTATTCGATATGGTTTCAAACATGGTTTTTATGTTATGATGGAAAACTATTCCAATATTATTCCAGGTATTATTGACAAGTTTTAAAATTGTTTTTAAAGAAATGGTTTGGAAATAAATTTCAACATTTTATTAAATGTATTCATTTGTTTTCAATAAAAATGTGTTGTAAATTGATTTTGAGGATTATTTTATATTTTTTCATAGAAAAATGTTTACAAAATTATTTTGTAAGTTTTCATGGTATTTTATATGAAAATTACTTTCAAATGGATTTATGTATTAAAAATATTTAAAAAATAAGAAATGTTATTTTCCTGATGAAACATTTTTATAGGACATTTCAAAAAAAACCCACCAATGAATGAATTTATTGATGATTCTCATACATTCTATGAAATGATCAAAAGATTTCAATCATATTCATTATATGAATATGTTATCTTAATTTCATGGACTTTATGAAACTCATTTCTCCATCATCAGTTACATGCATTAGCGATACAGGTCCATTTCACGAGATAAATTATGTTGAAACTTATTTCTATTCACGGGTTATGATTATGATTAAATTATTATAAAACTCATCTCATTCCATAGTTTATGATATGTTTACATGTTTAGTATACCTAATTCATTTCATGGGTTATGAGGTGTTTATTTATGATATTGTGGCACATGTATGTGTGATTTCATAATGTTATGGGAGGGAAATATATATATCTATTATAGATTGGGTAAATATTTAAATCTCATGAGATAAAATAGGGATAGAACAAAGGATACTTGGTTTAGTAAAATATTGTTGGAATGTGGGTTACTCAGTTCAGAAAAAACATGTCTAGAACAAGGGTTACATGATTTAGTAATATATAGTTGGAGTGAGGGTTGATCAATTAATTAATATAGGGCTAGAATGAGGGTAACATGGTTCAATAATATTGGGCTGGAATGAAGGTTTCTGAATTAAGTAAAATAGGACTCGAATGAGGGTTACTCAGTTTAGTAATATAGGCTAGAAAAGAGGGTTAGTCAGTATATTAAAACAGGGCTGGAATAAATGTAACTCAATTTTTAAAAACATATCTAAAATGACAGTTACTATGTTCATCAATATAAGGCAATAATGAGGGTTACATTGTTTAGTAATGCAGGTCCATAATGGGGGTTACCCGGTTAAGTAAAAGACATTTTGCACTATGATGTTCTTGGAAATAATTTATTGTCCACTTTGTGAATCTTATTATATTAATATTTTATTCAACATTTCCTTGTTTTATTTCTATGTTATGATTTCATGTCTTATTTTCTTTTTTTCATTGTGATTCATGTCTCATGAACTGCCAATATTTATTCCAGGGTTCATGATTATGATCTTTGACACTAAGGGTATGATCTATTTATTTTTTGATCATGTTCTCATACCCTTTAAGATTATTATTATTCTAACATTTATCCCTTGATTACCCTAACATTGATTTTGAGATCCAAACATTCTTATGTTTCTGACCTTAGGTAATGAAGATAGGTTTTAGGTAAAACTTATAAAGGTGAAGATCACTATGGCCAATGTTGAATATCATTCACATGGACAAAAGACTTTGCATACATGTTTCCAAAGACACTAAACTATTATGGTCTTCATGAATCTATTTTTTGTAATGTACTTAATATTTTTCTAAAATGATGTAACATTCGTATATATTAATCCTGGTTCGCTATAGTATGAGTCTGGGGAAAAGTGAAAAAACTAGTGGGGTAGTGGTACTATGGTACCCTTGATATTCATTTTTATATTATATACACTGGTATTATATACTCAGTGAGAGTATGCATTGTAAGATTTCGAACATAGTATACATGTTTAGGTGACAATATAGTTTCAGTTATTGTCCACTACTCATTAGCATGCTTTCTTTACCATCAGTAAAGCATACTACTGGGAGGATCCTATTGAGTATATTGTTATACTCATCCAAGGTATGGACAAATTTTTTTTTAGTTTAGTTGGAGTCGGTTGGATATAAATCATGTTACTACTAGATTGGGGGGTTATCATGAGCTGTTTATGCATCATGGACACTTTTTATTTAAATTCTTTTAGTATATCATATTTAATTAATCATTTATTTGTTCATTCCTTAAATTACACCAGTGTACTTTTGATTTTTACACTGTTGATGTCTAAACATGAGTTTACTAGTGTCTATATTATCTCTCAATTCGACATGTGATTATATTAGAGGAAGCTTTTTCCCATACGCATTATTATTATACAATTGTTGTTAGTTTCCAATCAGGGGCCTACTGAAGGTAGGACTCAAGGATCACTATATAGATTCTCCCATTTTCATTCCTAGAGGGGTTCACCATGTAGGGAGTGGGTCATGAAAGAGTGTTATCAATAGTTTGGTTCATGGATAGTATGTTGTTTTGATTTGATAACTTGTAATGTTTAATCGGATAGTTTTGAAAACGTGTCTTCTATTTTTAGCGAGCATTATAACCACGAGATACTGGATGATACATGCGTATTTAAGAACCCTTATGATATGATGCACATAACATTATTCATTGAGTATCTACTAAAATATGTGACACTAGTTACATGGTAAATACATAGGAAATTATCATTGACCATTCTTCATTGTTTGTTGTTTCGATGTTTTAATGGTTTGACCTTGGGATATGTAAAAATAAAATTTAATTAAAGAAAAAATTCTCTAATGTTAATGTAATCCATATTCCATGATTACAATTTTTAATTTATTTTTGTATTACAATTACTGATACAGGTCGACATCGTCATCATCATTTTCTAGAATAAGTTTAGTAGTTTGTGCCTGAAGATATACAAAATTTAGAGGTCGATGAGGAAGAATATTGGAGGAGGACAGTCCAAGAGTTTCAGTGATTAAATATGTAAGGTATGAGGGATCAATTTTAGATGCTATCACGGATGACTAGTTGGAGGAGGTTGAGATAAATTTCATTTTTTTTGAGATCAGATAGAGGACTAGGTATCATTGGATATGATGATGCTTCAAGGGGAAATGAGACAATGGTGGTTCATGTTCTTTAGAGATCGTGATGAGTCTTTGATCCCATTGGTGTATTTCAGAGAAATGTTCATAGGGGATATTCAATAATTAACCATGAGGGAATCTAGTTACATAGATATTCATTCACTTCAGTAGGGGATCTCATGTATGTAAGAGTTATGGATCCATTTTATGAACCTTATCCAATAAGATTCATTATTTTTTCCATATGATGAGGCCAAGTTGAAACATTTTTAGGTGGATATATATCTAGGGAGAGAGAGACAGTTCCATGTCAACCTATTTATACCAGACATGTATGCTGATGTGCCAATGAGAGTACAGGTCATCGAGGGGATGTTATATAGAACTAGACCGTAATGAGTGGAGATTCATCAGTATTCCTCACAAAGATGACATATGGTTTAGGGTTCGCAGTTGTCAATGCAGAAGATATCCTGATCATCTTGGGGTAATCCCCAGAACATAATGTACCATTTCTCCAAGGGAAGAAAATATCAGGCCTACATAATGGGATGAGATGCATTTTTTTTCTTATGGGTGTTGAGGTCATCAACAACGAGAGTTCCAAGTCGTTATGCGTAGTCAGTGTGTGGCAGTTGTTCCACTTCTGGTTCATCCATTGATGTAGTTCAATCCATGGTAGTAGTAACAGGTTTCTCCGATTTTGGATCAGTAGAGAGTAAATTGTGAAGGCATAGAATAGCCCTTATATTTTCTGTATCCATAGATATAATAGTGATACCATGGGAGTGGTCTTTATGATGGTCAAATAAGTTATGATCTACATTATGCTTTATTGTTACTAGATCTAGGTGAACTAGACATCATTTGAGATACCCTTTTCATGTTTTGTACTTTGATGAAATCCTAATTTGATCTTTGAGAGACACACCCTTCATATCAGCTACCCTTGTTTATGATTTGGGAATGGGGTAGAGAAACATAATGTACCCTTGGTGTTGACTAAATAAGTTAGAGGTTGAGCTGACTTTTTTTAATAATGCATTGTTTGTGAGCTGGTCTATGGTAGCTCCACAATTGGGAAAATTTCATATGTTTATAGATAGAACTATATGAAATCATCCATGGCATGGGTTGGTTGTATTCTATGATGTATATAATGTTTTAATTCAAGATTTAAGCTGTGTTCATCAATCCTGATGGAGAGCCATCATTGTATGATATAAAGAGATACCCTCAGATAGGTTATAGGAATGCTACGTCCTTGTCATTCTATATGGATGAGATGATTTTAAATTCACTAGAGTATAATCAGATAACATTTCCCATGGTCATATAAGAGAACCCTAATATCATTCTAGTGGAGGTTGTATCATTACAACCACAATGGCAGATCGAGTTCAAGATGAAACTACAATTGGTTTTGAATCATTTCTTTGTAGAGACCCGTATCTTGACGTACATGGACTTTACATTACTTTTGCGGAATACTTAGTACATAACAAAAACACACACACAAGGATCGTAATAGTTTAGTGTCTTTGGAAACTCGGAATATAATCTTCTAATCCTGGTGAAAGATCTTCAACATCTCCCATAAAGATCTTTTTTTTTTAACCTAAAACCTTTATTTATATCCTGGGGAAAAGAAAACATAAAAGGTTGAGCTCAAATGCTCAGTAAGGGTAAACAAAAGAAATATCAATCACATAATTTTCATAAGAACATAACATTTTTGTAAATCTTAACCTGCAAAAGAGAGCATAATTTCATAACATGGGATAAATCATAGTAGTGAAATGAAATCATAACATAAAACATTACTCATTGTGGCATACACACATAATCATAGAGAATCATTTCTTGTTAGTCAAGACTCCTTGCCAAGACTATCTTAGTGGACAAAGTCCCTTTCTGAATCGAGTAATCCTCGTTTCAGTCCTGTTTCACTGAACCGGTATAACCTACCATTCCAGCCATGTCTATCTCATGAGATATGAAATCTTTACCCAATGAATTGGAGGGAGATATAGGTCCCACCCATCTCTTAATGAATCCTTTCTTATGTGTGCCACAAAATCATAAATCATACATCATTGCATAACCCATGTAATAAAAATGGGATTCTTAAACAACATGACATCATAAAACCATTCATATAAGATAAAGGAATTCATAAACAAAATTCCATCACAACATAGTCAAATCAATGTAAAAATATGGATAGAAACAGAACCCTTTATTATCTTAGATGGAAAATAATTTTGATAAAACACTTGAATTGAATTCTTGAGGAAAATATCCTTTCTTCTTCAAAATCAATTTCTTTTCACAAAACATCATGAAATTTTAAAAGAAAGAGATTTTATTAAAAATAGTCATGAAATCTTTTGGAGGAAGCTTCATGAAAATAAGGCTTTATAAAACCGTAAAAATCCATTCATGCCGTTTAAGTTAAAAAAAAACATTCTTCGTACTTTTGTCGGAAAAGTCAAAAAGTACCTCGTATGAAAAAGCGACAAAAGATTCCTTTCATATTCTTTACTAAAAACTCACCGAAGAGTAAAATTGGATTTAAACTATTGTAAGTGGATGGAAACAATATTACATATTGAAGGAACGTGGATGTGGATGATAAAATACACCCCAGTAAATACTTACGAATAAACAATCTCGGATAAAAATGAGATTGTGATATTTCCCTTACCTTAGGTCCGACTTGCTTTGTAAGTGTCCGAAACTCCTGTATAATGATTTAAATCATGTTATTGACTTATTACAGAATCATATCCATTGTTATGATATCATATATGGTTCACTTATGACATTATATTACCCGTTCTTTTGTAAATTCCATGTTAAAGAAGCGTTTTGGGTAAAATTGTTTCATTTATCGTAGGTGTTTTGACTTGTTGTTCTTGACATCATTATTACTTATATCATGATTTACTTACTTCCAGAATATAAAATATGATTTATATATCATATATATTCAGTATATATATATATATAATAGGTAGATAAATAAAATGAAAAACACCGTTCATGGAGACGGTAGTCCGTACGTACGCATGAACGCTGTTTTCCTTTCCTTATTGTCTTGAAATGGAAGTAAGTAGATGACTTACATATGTATATATATACATAAATCCAGTAGCTTTATAATGTCATATATTTCATTATTATTTCTTATATATACATTATAATCATTCTTAAATGGTTAACATGGAGAATGAATCTCATCGCGTCGTGGAGACGGTATTCCATACGTACGCACGAGCGATGATATCATTTCTATAAATATTGAATTGAATTGGAGTGGATTATACAATATATAAGAATCAATATGATGTTATAATAACTATGTATAGTTATTCTTTACACCATTATACCCATCCGTGTAAGGTGGTGGTGGAAAATAGATTACACCACGGCGTGGAGACGGTATTCCGTACGTACGCACGCGCGGTGATTTCTTTTTCCGTAGGATGGATAGATGGTGAAATAGGGTTGTTTAATACTTATAATAACATATCAGTATATTAGTGATACTGATGTTATTACTTCATAATGAAACAACCTAAGAAGAAGAAGTGGAAGAAGAAATAAAGATGAAAGAATTGGTAACGGTAATTACCTCTTCTTTGAAGTGCCTCTTTGAGACCTCTTCTTAGGGCACTAGAATTGGTCTTTGAGGAAGACCAGAACCTCTAGGATGTTTCTAGGGAAGTGGAGAAGTGATTTTGGCAGGGGTTGGCCGAGCTTGAGTGCTCAAATTGGTGTGAGGAGGAGGGGGAGGAGGTGTCCTTTTATAGGGGAGGAGAGGGGCACCTTAGGAATATCTCAAAATATTATTTTATATTAAAGTCAAAATCGGTTTATAATGGTTCCAAAGGGTCTTATTTCTAAGCTAAAGTGGGGATGGGTCGAAATCCTATCAACCAATAGAATTTAGACAAGTTTAGGATATTATTTTAACCTTATCAATTAGATTTAACTCTAAGTTAAATAATTTAACATTTACCGTGTCTTTTTGTTTTCTTTCACTATATGGTTAATACACTTACTATAACATGCCAAACGAACCCCAAATTGTTTATTATTAATATATATATCCTTATCTAAGTCATTTGGCCGAACCTTAGATTTTTAGGAATAAAATAACAATTAATAATATAATATTTGATTTAAAAACTATTTTGTGTCAATTTTGACACTATTTGATATATGATTTTTTTGAAAGTCATAACAGAATTAAATGTTCGAACCAAGTTGATTAAATCAACATTAATATATCATAGTAACCTAGAAAATTAGTGGAATTTATAAAAATTTTCAAATTACATTTATTTTTGTGTTTATAACATCAATTATGTCAATATTTCATTAATAAGATAATTACTGCATCATCGTTGTGTCATAAATAAATTAACTTATTTGATGTCTAAAAATTACAAATAAAATACCATCATGTAGGAAATCTTTTTAGCTTTCTAATGAATATTTACAATCGAATATATCTTATGTATAACCCCATATTATAAATGATTTACTTATTAAACATTGATTTTAACTATTTTAACCCTTCTTTAAATAAATTAATAATAAATGTCCTAATCTAATCCAAGTGGGCCTAAATGGTCATATTTTATTCCTAAGATTGTTTTTGGTCGAATTACACTTGTCCAATAGAATTAGGACATGTGTTAGGGTAATATTAATATCATATTTACCCTTAGTTACCCTATTTACTATTAACCGTGGTAAAAAAAATTAAAAAGTTACTATTCACCAAAAAATTATTTTCATCTCATTGAACCACATTTTAGTCCTTGATATTAACCGTGTCTCTCGGATTTTCGAAATTCCATTCACAGAAGCGGTAAAATTAAGTTTTATGCAAAATTCAGTTTTTAACCTACCACTTAGTAGTTTCACTATTCATCAAAAATTAATGTTTTTCAGAACAATGCCAAAATTTCATCCCAAGCTATATTTCATATTCCGAATTCAAAAATGAAGTCTATTTTACCAAATTCATAACATAAAAGTTGCATTAATTAATTTTATAATTAAATCCCGCTGTTAAAACAAACAATATCTATCAAAAGATTGACACTTGTTTATGTCTAGTTTAAATGTGAAACTACATCCAATGACCAACATTGTATTAAATTGTAAAAATATGTTCTAAATATACTTTAAAACCACTCAAATTAATGATTTATCACTATTAATTATTTCGATTAAAAAAGTTGTTTTTAATTATAATTTAGTAATTTTCACTATTCATCAGAATATGAAAGTTATCCGAAAAGTACCAAAATTTCACCTTAGGCTAAATTAGATGCTCCGAATCCAAAAATAAAGTTCATTTTGAAAAATAAGATTTACTGGATTTCAAAAAGTGGTTATTACTATTCATAACGGCTAGTTTTAATAATATTTTTATAGCATATCGTTGTTTAGTGAAACTCAGTATTGCGTACTACACACGCTATCGAGGAAGGTCGCGATTGCGTGTAATGCAAGTCAAGTCAAGGATGTGTGTTGTGCAAGCTCCTTTTGGTGTAGCGTACAACACAAGACATTAATAAAATTAAAAAGAATATTTTTTTATAAAATCTTGGGCTGTTACATTCTACCCCCCTTAAAATGAATTTCGCCCTCGAAATTCGTCGGGGTTATAAATGGTTTACTATTCGAAAGTTTCTTTAATAGAAACCCACATCGTAAAAGGGAATACCAAAACTTGGCTTTAAAAACTAAAGTATGAAATGTAACGGTTACCCAAATAAACTAATCACTGTGTTTCCACATAGGTGAAAATATGGATATGGAAGAGAAATCTAACCATCATGTTCTGATGGAGAGTGGTAGAGAACATGGCTATGGAAAAGCCAGTAATCACAAATCCATAGATTTGTGATGATATAAGGTACCATCTGATTCATCAGGTATAAGATCACTAGGACAACATTTTTGGTTTTCAAGATCATTTCCCTAAAGTTGAAAATTTGAATTAGAATAAATACTTACTTTATTTTGATACAATATCACTGTTGTTCGTGCCTTGAACAATTTCCACTTCATCTCTTAAATAAATGAAGTTGAATTTGTTATTTGTGAAGTGTTAGTAGATCATGTGATAGAATGACGGGTCATTCCATCTGTCTCAAACAAAAGGTAAGAAAAAGTTATTAAATATACATAAGTCATTCTATAGTGAGATTAATCATATATAGTTCCTAAAATGGACTTATACTTCATATATCATACTGCTTAATATAATAAAACTAGTTTCTACTAAACAGGGACTTCCTGTAGGCCAGTGGTAGGCGATAAAGGCCAGTCGCACTTTGGTTGTGGGTTCGATTCCTACAGCCTTGTCCGAAGCGATGGGCTGTCGCCCGTCCTGCAGGTTGTCCCTTTTTCTAAAACTACGTTACTATAACATCCCATCAATACTATCAAAAATCTTATATCCTTAAACAATACTAACTTATGTACAACATAATCCAGTCTAATCTTTAGGCTTATACATAATACTGCAGTCCACTCTCATAATATAGTGACAACGATTACCAGAGATTTAATACTGTCGTTGATCCCCACATATCATAAGATATGTCTTGTTGGTCACATTCCAAACACTCAAAGTCCTTAATCGTGTATTCTCTTGAATACCTTAGTGAAAACATGAGTGCAGTTAAAAGTTAACACTTTCCACATACCAAAATCCTCAAAATTCTATATACTCAAACCATGATATCACTTAGTCCTTATATCAATCATGAGCTCATGAATACTATCAAACATTTAATTTTCTCCTTATCCCTTTATTATGCGCATATCATCTAAATTCCAATAATATCTGAATAACCTTTCATGGATACTAGTAACATTAATCATACACTTTCAAAACACAAGGAAAGACAACAGTGTAACAATCCATAGATGTCTCTTTATTCCAAAATTACACATGATAAACATGTAATCATTCCACTACATTCTCAAACCATTGACCGAGCTTCAAAAATTCTTTCATCTCACATATCATTTGTAGTCTCTTCATCATCATCCCCATAAATACTACCCATATGACCATACTGATTCTCTTCATGAGTATTTCCCTTAGAGCATTTGTTTTCATAATGCCCATACATTCCACATTTAAAACACTTAACCATTTTTGATGTCGTAGCAATACCATTATCCTCATCCATGGTGTTAACCGACCCTTTTCCTTTGCACTTACTTGCTTTGTGTCCTTCTTTTCCACACCCAAAGCATCTTCCAGTTCCCTTGAAACATTCTCCTTGATGCCTCTTCCCACATGATTTACATAGGGGAAATTGAACTTTCTTTCCTCTAGGATCATCATGAAACTCCATCTTTCTCTTATTAGCCGAGTCAGGAAACTTACCAAATTTTACTTTATTGATCATATTATGAGATTGCTGATTCGGCATAATAATGATGTTTGGACTTCCAAATCCCATTTCATTATGAAGAATATCATTCCATTGTCCATCATATCCTTCATTATCGTGAATCATCTTGATTCCAGCCGTTTTCTAAAACCCAAAAAGAATAGTGTGAGAGTCAAAAATCATAATAAAGGGGGAGTAACTTAAATATCTAACATCTTTGGTTTAATCTAATATCGTTACCAAAGTTCTAGGACTATATCCTATACGTATACTTATCCTTAGGGGCATCCCTAGACATACCTTAGAAATATCTCTAGGGATCTCACTAACGTTTTTGCATCCTAGTTTCCAAAGGTTGACTAAACCTTTCCTATGATACCAACTGTAGAGACCCGTATCTTGACGTACATGGACTTTACATTACTTTTGCGGAATACTTAGTACATAACAAAAACACACACACAAGGATCGTAATAGTTTAGTGTCTTTGGAAACTCGGAATATAATCTTCTAATCCTGGTGAAAGATCTTCAACATCTCCCATAAAGATCTTCTTTTTTTTTTACCTAAAACCTTTATTTATATCCTGGGGAAAAGAAAACATAAAAGGTTGAGCTCAAATGCTCAGTAAGGGTAAACAAAAGAAATATCAATCACATAATTTTCATAAGAACATAACATTTTTGTAAATCTTAACCTGCAAAAGAGAGCATAATTTCATAACATGGGATAAATCATAGTAGTGAAATGAAATCATAACATAAAACATTACTCATTGTGGCATACACACATAATCATAGAGAATCATTTCTTGTTAGTCAAGACTCATTGCCAAGACTATCTTAGTGGACAAAGTCCCTTTCTGAATCGAGTAATCCTCGTTTCAGTCCTGTTTCACTGAACCGGTATAACCTACCATTCCAGCCATGTCTATCTCATGAGATATGAAATCTTTACCCAATGCATTGGAGGGAGATATAGGTCCCACCCATCTCTTAATGAATCCTTTCTTATGTGTGCCACAAAATCATAAATCATACATCATTGCATAACCCATGTAATAAAAATGGGATTCTTAAACAACATGACATCATAAAACCATTCATATAAGATAAAGGAATTCATAAACATAATTCCATCACAACATAGTCAAATCAATGTAAAAATATGGATAGAAACAGAACCCTTTATTATCTTAGATGGAAAATAATTTTGATAAAACACTTGAATTGAATTCTTGAGGAAAATATCCTTTCTTCTTCAAAATCAATTTCTTTTCACAAAACATCATGAAATTTTAAAAGAAAGAGATTTTATTAAAAATAGTCATGAAATCTTTTGGAGGAAGCTTCATGAAAATAAGGCTTTATAAAACCGTAAAAATCCGTTCATGCCGTTTAAGTTAAAAAAAAACATTCTTCGTACTTTTGTCGGAAAAGTCAAAAAGTACCTCGTATGAAAAAGCGACAAAAGATTCCTTTCATATTCTTTACTAAAAACTCACCGAAGAGTAAAATTGGATTTAAACTATTGTAAGTGGATGGAAACAATATTACATATTGAAGGAACGTGGATGTGGATGATAAAATACACCCCAGTAAATACTTACGAATAAACAATCTCGGATAAAAATGAGATTGTGATATTTCCCTTACCTTAGGTCCGACTTGCTTTGTAAGTGTCCGAAACTCCTGTATAATGATTTAAATCATGTTATTGACTTATTACAGAATCATATCCATTGTTATGATATCATATATGGTTCACTTATGACATTATATTACCCGTTCTTTTGTAAATTCCATGTTAAAGAAGCGTTTTGGGTAAAATTGTTTCATTTATCGTAGGTGTTTTGACTTGTTGTTCTTGACATCATTATTACTTATATCATGATTTACTTACTTCCAGAATATAAAATATGATTTATATATCATATATATTCAGTATATATATATATATAATAGGTAGATAAATAAAATGAAAAACACCGTTCATGGAGACGGTAGTCCGTACGTACGCATGAACGCTGTTTTCCTTTCCTTATTGTCTTGAAATGGAAGTAAGTAGATGACTTACATATGTATATATATACATAAATCCAGTAGCTTTATAATGTCATATATTTCATTATTATTTCTTATATATACATTATAATCATTCTTAAATGGTTAACATGGAGAATGAATCTCATCGCGTCGTGGAGACGGTATTCCATACGTACGCACGAGCGATGATATCATTTCTATAAATATTGAATTGAATTGGAGTGGATTATACAATATATAAGAATCAATATGATGTTATAATAACTATGTATAGTTATTCTTTACACCATTATACCAATCCGTGTAAGGTGGTGGTGGAAAATAGATTACACCACGGCGTGGAGACGGTATTCCGTACGTACGCACGCGCGATGATTTCTTTTTCCGTAGGATGGATAGATGGTGAAATAGGGTTGTTTCATACTTATAATAACATATCAGTATATGAGTGATACTGATGTTATTACTTCATAATGAAACAACCTAAGAAGAAGAAGTGGAAGAAGAAATAAAGATGAAAGAATTGGTAACGGTAATTACCTCTTCTTTGAAGTGCCTCTTTGAGACCTCTTCTTAGGGCACTAGAATTGGTCTTTGAGGAAGACCAGAACCTCTAGGATGTTTCTAGGGAAGTGGAGAAGTGATTTTGGCAGGGGTTGGCCGAGCTTGAGTGCTCAAATTGGTGTGAGGAGGAGGGGGAGGAGGTGTCCTTTTATAGGGGAGGAGAGGGGCACCTTAGGAATATCTCAAAATATTATTTTATATTAAAGTCAAAATCGGTTTATAATGGTTCCAAAGGGTCTTATTTCGAAGCTAAAGTGGGGATGGGTCGAAATCCTATCAACCAATAGAATTTAGACAAGTTTAGGATATTATTTTAACCTTATCAATTAGATTTAACTCTAAGTTAAATAATTTAACATTTACCGTGTCTTTTTGTTTTCTTTCACTATATGGTTAATACACTTACTATAACATGCCAAACGAACCCCAAATTGTTTATTATTAATATATATATCCTTATCTAAGTCATTTGGCCGAACCTTAGATTTTTAGGAATAAAATAACAATTAATAATATAATATTTGATTTAAAAACTATTTTGTGTCAATTTTGACACTATTTGATATATGATTTTTGTGAAAGTCATAACAGAATTAAATGTTCGAACCAAGTTGATTAAATCAACATTAATATATCATAGTAACCTATAAAATTAGTGGAATTTATAAAAATTTTCAAATTACATTTTTTTTTGTGTTTATAACATCAATTATGTCAATATTTCATTAATAAGATAATTACTGCATCATCGTTGTGTCATAAATAAATTAACTTATTTGATGTCTAAAAATTACAAATAAAATACCATCATGTAGGAAATCTTTTTAGCTTTCTAATGAATATTTACAATCGAATATATCTTATGTATAACCCCATATTATAAATGATTTACTTATTAAACTTTGATTTTAACTATTTTAACCCTTCTTTAAATAAATTAATAATAAATGTCCTAATCTAATCCAAGTGGGCCTAAATGGTCATATTTTATTCCTAAGATTGTTTTTGGTCGAATTACACTTGTCCAATAGAATTAGGACATGTGTTAGGGTAATATTAATATCATATTTACCCTTAGTTACCCTATTTACTATTAACCGTGGTAAAAAAAAGTAAAAAGTTACTATTCACCAAAAAATTATTTTCATCTCATTGAACCACATTTTAGTCCTTGATATTAACCATGTCTCTCGGATTTTCGAAATTCCATTCACAGAAGCGGTAAAATTAAGTTTTATGCAAAATTCAGTTTTTAACCTACCACTTAGTAGTTTCACTATTCATCAAAAATTAATGTTTTTCAGAACAATGCCAAAATTTCATCCCAAGCTATATTTCATATTCCGAATTCAAAAATGAAGTCTATTTTACCAAATTCATAACATAAAAGTTGCATTAATTAATTTTATAATTAAATCCCGCTGTTAAAACAAACAATATCTATCAAAAGATTGACACTTGTTTATGTCTAGTTTAAATGTGAAACTACATCCAATGACCAACATTGTATTAAATTGTAAAAATATGTTCTAAATATACTTTAAAACCACTCAAATTAATGATTTATCACTATTAATTATTTCGATTAAAAAAGTTGTTTTTAATTATAATTTAGTAATTTTCACTATTCATCAGAATATGAAAGTTATCCGAAAAGTACCCAAATTTCACCTTAGGCTAAATTAGATGCTCCGAATCCAAAAATAAAGTTCATTTTGAAAAATAAGATTTACTGGATTTCAAAAAGTGGTTATTACTATTCATAACGGCTAGTTTTAATAGTATTTTTATAGCATATCGTTGTTTAGTGAAACTCGGTATTGCGTACTACACACGCTATCGAGGAAGGTCGCGATTGCGTGTAATGCAAGTCAAGTCAAGGATGTGTGTTGTGCAAGCTCCTTTTGGTGTAGCGTACAACACAAGACATTAATAAAATTAAAAAGAATATTTTTTTATAAAATCTTGGGCTGTTACAATCTTTATGTCATTGTATAAGATTGTGCCTTCTGTGTTTTTAGAGATGTGTATACAGATCATTGATCTTTTGAATTACGATTTTATTTGTGCAATGGTTTCAATAAGTTGTGAACATGGTTTTTTGGAGCTCGTCATCATTATTGGCCAGTGTGAGATGTTTTGGAAATGTGATTTTTGGGCCCTAGGCATCTGTTCCATGGGGAATCTTGTATCCTAGTAGAGAGAATATGTGGTTCCGTCAATGACAGAAGTTATTTTTTTTCTACTAATATCCAAGATAGTGGTATAGGTGAGAATATTCCACGGTCTTGACGGATATCACAATAAGATTGTATGGATTTTTCTTAGGTTGAAACTCCTCTGACAACAATGAATAAATAGGACGAATCATTCATGTGGATTGATCATTGTGACATCACTTTTAATAATATGAATGATAAGATGGTAAGTTCATCAATTCTTTTTCTTGCAATAGAAGGAGTCTAGTTTGTGGTTTTATATAATGCAATGAAACATTTGTTAGTTATGGTCTGAGGCAATAGATATCATTTGACTCAAATGGGTCTCATTAGGTTCTTCCACCTTAGTGTATCTATGTCACCCATTATCTCAAGGTGGTGGTGGTAGTTTTTTCTTTGATGTCGTTGAGACATTACCTCAGTGGTGAGCCTTTTTTGGTCTTCACCAATCATAAGATCCAGAGGTATGTTTTCTCCCAATGTGAATTGATCTAGAGTCAGCATTAGTTGATTGAGTACATATAGGATTATGACATCCACATTTCATATACACCTAGAAGGGAAAAAATGTTGTCAATACGTTGAGTATAAAATCACATAGTTGTAATGTTTATGAATCAGGTGATTCTTATTGGGTGGTGGAATAAAATTCATCATTAAATATGTATATGGGCTATTTACAGAATAGAGGATGTATTTTTCATATGTTTTTTGCAGTCATCTCTGGTGCAGCGGGTAGAGGAATCCCAGTTGAGGGTTCTTGAGGTGGAGGTAAAGAGAGACCGAGTTGTTCATGGCGAGGCCCCTCATGGTTGTTATGAAGTTTAATTAGAATGATTTTTTTGTCAGTGAAGGATATTTGTTCCATTGGTGAAGCATGATATGGTTTATGGAGAGTTGAATTGTTCACCATTGGTAGTACATCCTGGTGTGAGAATGTTATACCGATGTTTTAGAGGTATGATTTGGTGGCCTGGGTTGAATCGTGCAGTTGTAGGGTTTGTGTATCGATGTTTGGTCTTCCATATGGGGAAGGCTATTAAATGGGTTCATGATGTTTTCACTACCTTTTATATATTCCCTATATGATGTGGGAGGACATATCGATTGGGTTTTTAATATTTTACCTTCTTATCTGTGATGATATGACACTATATTGATGGTAGGGGATCATCTGAGGAAATCAACCAACTTTATAGTGATCAATGAGTCAAGATAAATGGGGGTTTTGCTGAGGGAGTAGAACGATTAGGTGTTGAAACCCCACATTGTCTTGATGATGATCATTTCTAATAGAGGACCTCATTTTACCTCTTAGGTGTGGAGATGTCACTTTAAATATTTTTATTGTTGGCTATGCCTTATCACTTATTTTCATTTGTAGATGAACTATTTGATTGAGAAGACTATCTAGACACACGAATACATGGTGGGATCTTGTGTCTTAGATTTTGGAAGTTCATGAATAAGAAACCTACCCCTTGGTATTGTCCTCTTTCCCCAATAGTATTCACTCCACCATCGGTAAAAAACCATTCGAATCCATGTGTGTCCGACCATTCTGTTCCATATTGTATTGGATTGGGGTTGGAGTGATTGAAATTCAAAGTCCAGAATTGGTATAGATCATGATAGAGATGGTTATGGTGATTGAAGATAAGATGGAGGAAATACATGATAATCAAAAATCATATACCGATCATAAGAGGATACCTCTGGAGTTTGATATTGTGGATAATGAATTCATAAAGGTGAATACTTGTGGGCAGCTAAGGTTTGGGCATGGTATTATGAATTATCCTTGGGATTTTGGGCCTATCATGGTTTTGGATCATGTTTGATATGTGTAATTTCAGATAGAAATTCCTCATTATATGGGCTTGATACACACTATTTTGTCATGTCACAGCTCTATTGTTATCTCTATAACAACCCTGATGACAATGATTTGGGGGAAGATATATGTTGAGGCTGATGCATCCATCGAGGGGAATCATGTATAGATTGAGGACCACCAAGAGAATGTATTGTGAGGGAATGTTTTCCCATTTCTTTTTTTCATGTGGTGAAAATAAAGAAGGAAGGACAGTACATGGGAATGTGATTCATCGATACACACTCAGTACCTCGATATATTTTCGGTTTACCACTTCACATGTATTGTTGTTCATTTTTTGGTTTTAGATCCTTCTAGGATTATGATATGACTCTATATCATGTTACTTTTTATGGATTACACTCTTTCTATTAGAGGTGAATCTGAGTGGGGTATTCAACGTGCTTTCCATGCATAGATTCCAATGATTAGATGTGTCTAACATCCCAATATTGATGGATAAGGATCAATGACTTGTTCATCTAATCACCATTTGAGCCCTTTATTTTTAGATGAGTGGCTGGTTGAGCTCTTTTTGTGGTGAGAGATTTGAGGGTTATTTCATGGTGTGAAAGTTAAAATGAATCATGTTCTATGTCCTCTCTAGGGTGGTTCTAGATTCTCAAGGACTATAATGTTTTTAGAGGTATATAATGTAAAGGATAGAATCATTGTTGACTATGAATTTTCATGTTTATGAGGATTGAGGATCCCATATAAGGCTTAAGAAAATTATAGTGGGGTTTTGTTTTTTGATACTATGTAGAATCCCATGTTTTTAAACTGGGCCAATAGAACAATGGTTTTGAATATTTTTCATTTTATGGATGCGTCATTTTTAAAACTAGTCCTAGTAATGATATTCTGAGAGTTGGATCACACCTAAGTGATGTTTTTAGTCTTGATTGAAGCCCCGAGGATCTGTCAAGTGTATAGTGAAATTTCGGGAGTGCATGACCCAAAAAACCTCATGTTTTACATGATATAAATGGATTAATGGTTTGTTCGCGGTCTACTAAACCGTGCATCCCACTACAAAGAACCATGAGACCCCTTTTTAAGAGGGTATGTTTCCTTGTGCACGGACAACAAATGGTTTCTTAAACTGTGTGCATAGCCCATGCAGGGTGTTTCTGGTATGCAGTAGACTCTGTACGGTTTGGAAAACTATGCGGATCAAACCATGCATTTGGGTTCTTTTAGTGAATTTAATTAAAATAAATTAGAATATTGTGAAAATAAAATGAAAACACTATCCCTCTATCTACCTCGCCAGATCATGAAACACACTCCAAAGGGGATTCCCCCTTCAAAGTGTGGAAAAATACCATATGACCTCCTCTACCTCATCCATGTTTCCATAGATTTCTTATATTCATCACACGATCCTCATGGTATGATACTCTATCTCTTATCATCCCAATTTATGGATGGATTTCAGCATATTAATCAACCATTAAGAAAAGGCCAAACCCTAGGGTTGTGGTGTAATCAGATTTTTCTGTTATCTATTGTTCTTGGTTGGTGCTAATTGTCTATTAGGACACGTGGGTGTCTGTTCCAGCAATGGTCGCCAAAGTAGAGGCATTTCAGGTAATTTTGGCCCACTGGATTTGTTCAAATGTGAGTTTTTTTGCTTTCGAACTATTTCTCGCCTATTTTATTACGTCATTTATTTGTATTTGACACCCTATTAATTAAATAATATGGAATTGAGTAATTATGGGTGGTTTCACATCGATTTGATTCGTCTCGGACACCCATTGTGAGGGTTTTCCTTTGTTTCTTGGTCCCACACCATTAAAATTTTGTTCTATAATTATTTTCAGTTTCATAGTGTTAAATGTGGAGTGTGATGGTTTCTTCTTGTTGGTCTCGAGTCACCATGTCAAGGGAGAATCTCATGTGTAATCATAGGTATGAAAATATATGTATGTGGGTTCCAACGTTACATGTGTAAATATCTATGGTAGTGATTACCCACGTTTGTGGCTAGTTGTGCCAATGTATATGTATAAAAATTCATGCGTAGGTGAGTGGAAACTACAATATTCATATAAGAATATGTGTAAGGATACCCTTGCGCATTCCCATGACCATGTGGGGGTGTGCATTTTGGTAGGTGTCCGATCATTTATTCGAATGTGTGTATTCTTAGGGGAGGAGTAGCCTCTTTTATTTAGAAAGTTCTATGATCCAATGTGGATGGCTTCGTTCCACACTGAGGAAGGGTCCCTTTGCATTTTCTCAAATTTATAAATTCATTAATAAATTTCTTAATCCACAATTATTATAATTAAATCCATTCTATGTACTGAATTCTCTTAGATGTGATTTAGCATGTTTCATTTATTGAAGGCAAAAAATGATAAATGATTTGTGTGATATGTTATATCATGATATTGTAACAAAACCCCTCCAATAGAGGTGCATGGTCTTCATGCTAAAATAAAGTGGTTAGAACATTATTTCATTAATTTTCCTATTTATAATTTTATTGCCTTGATGTTATGATGAAAAACAGCATATTTAGGACATGTCCAAAATGACATTAGAAACACTAAGATTTCCATTTTTAAATGATAAATGAACCAATGTATTGTCAAAGTGTTTGGTACAATTTTTATATTTGAATTTTTCATGTAAGAATTTTCCCATTTCCATGGATACCTGTAGACTTTTAAATATTGTTAACATGTCATTGGTAAATAGAAAGAGTTCAGTTAAATTAATTGATAATGCTAAATGATCGACCCTCAAAAAAAAATTAACATTTATTTGCAATTTTTTGAATGCTAATGACATCTTAGTTGACATTTGGGTTCTCATATAGGAATACCATGGATTGAATCAATGGGGTTTATTACTCAAACATTGGGGGAAACATGGATTCCTATGTAGTATTTCCATGGTCAAAGTTATGTTCATGAGAGAATAATTGGTCCCATGTCTATGGAAACCCTTACCATATTGAGGGAAGGTGGTTGTGTGGAACTTAACATTTGAAAATTCCATAATTGATTTTTCAAAACGGTTGCATTCTAATTGGTCTTTTCAAACTAATAAAATTTTAGACATGGATGAAATTAAAATGGTGATTTACTAAGACTTTATTAAATGGTTGCAACACTACATGGCCAATTCACACAAATGGAAGACAAGGGTTCGAAAAAAATAAATTGTTGAAAATATACATGACCTTTTCACACTAATAGGAGGAAAGATGTGGACCAAATGAATTACTACATTATTTTCCATTTCAATAGGAATTGGTTGACCTAGGCGAGCCTTGGATTCTGATAGGAGAATACATTGGGACTCGGGAACCCCAATTTGATTAATGCATGTGATTTTTTTAGGTTGTTACCCACATTGAATATGGTCTTTTCTATTATTTCATTAATACAAGATTCCTTGGATTCACTCTTTGGTTCTAAAATTGAGTAGTAGGTTCCATGGTAACATCTCATTGGGCCAAATCACTTCTTAGAACCATTTTAACTTGGATGATCACCATAGACTCAATAGGTTCCTTATTGTGGAATGCAGTGTCTTATGATCCTTTTATTACACTCATATCTCTTAGCTAGACAAAGATACGACTAAGTTAGTGTTACTTGAGATAAAAATAACCTTGTTTATTACACTATAACTCCACACTATATTTCATTTTAGGGATTCCTTGTTACATCTTGGAACCTCACTAATTATACAATCCTGAGGAGATATCATGGTCTCAATAACACACATGACCTTTTAACATAAAATAATAATTACTTAATTAATGAACTCGTTAAATTTTCATACACTAGATATGGGATAACGTAGGTATTTTTGTTTTTAGTAACATTGTAATTATTACTTTATTTATGAATTCCTTCACATTGTTATATATATATATATATATATATATATATATGAACCACACTATCGGGATTGGGATAGACACTGGTGATGCCAGCTTACTGAGAATTATATATCACACCATACTCGGGCCGCCATTACACTGGAGTACCCATGTAGACATTCTTGTTTTTAGGACATTGGATCATTATTGTTGTTTTTGGGTGGTACCGGGGAGTTTAGAAGAAATAAATGAGAGAAGGATCAGGATGTTTGTGGAAATCGTCTTTGTTCTTATTGTTATTTTCTTAAAATATTTCCTACATTGCTTTTTATTTAAATGAAAGTTGTACTGCTTAGTACGTTCAATCATGTATCACTACCATGTCATGCATTAATTTATTATAGAAACATGAATTTTCCAATTTTATTCATTTATATAAATTTTTTATTATGTTTCCTTTTTAATTGTGTAATACTGCATCGGTTGTTGATTTTCATTTACTCTATCATTCCTATCTGAAACTCTTATAAGAGGGTATAGTCTCCACACTGACTATCATTACACCCTTGTTGCAAGTCGATAGCCTCTGTCATACGGGGAGGTGTGCTCGAGGCCATGTGGTGATGGGTCTGACCATCATCTTATTGGTTAGCTGGGATGGGATGTTATAAAGTGGTGTCATAGAATATTTCATTTTTTCTTACTATTTTTTCATAGTATATAGGTGATTGGAAACATGTCAGTTGTTGGTTAATTTCTATTCTTGGGATTGATCACTCCATGAATGGGGAATCACCAAGTGGATAGGGATGGGATTGTTGTTTTTTCAATTCTCTATTACAATTGATATGATTTCACCTAGAGTGTTTGTTGTATATTTTACTGCTTATGATTTATGGAATTATAACTATTTACCTAGGCCTATTATGGAATGCATGAAACATACATGCATCACATTGGGTACATAGAAAGTGGTATGCCCTGAATATATGCCATTCCATGTAGTTTCATTAGTTGGTTAGCTGCTATGTTTGTTTTTGTGCCTTATAGATATTCCATTCTTATATTTTTACACGTTTACGTAATAATTAATCACGCCCTTTGTGCTTACTTCACATTATAGAATACTTATTTGATTCAAATTCCATGATTAAGTGATTTCATCTTATTTCTTTGAGTTAGATTCTTGTAGTGACATGCTATCTTACCATGATATATGTAAATTGTTTCATGATCTATGTTATTGGTTATGGTTATAATGGGAGATAGTATTCCGTTTTAAGGTGTATGAGTGCATTATAACTTGGAAACGTAACTTGTGTAACTGAATAATTATAAAAAGGATGCTAAATTCATTTTATAATGTAAGTTCGTTTTGAATAAAGGTATAGAAATTCCAAACTATAGTGTGTATGGGTTCTTTTCAGGAGGGTAGATGGTGACACATATAATTGATGCCGTTATTTTTATAATGTTAAAATTTTTAATTTTCATTGGTATCGATTAATTGGAGTCAATTTTCCATCCATAGAGTATGGGCAATTCAGGAATTGGGATATAGAAACCCATATTAACTGTAATATCATTATGATTTCAAAATGCTTGTAAACATGAATGAATATTAGCTCTGATCTAAAATTAAATGGTTAGATTTTAAATATGCAACTTTACTCAAGTAGGTCACTTGGGGAATGTTTTTATGATTTGACATGTTTGGTGTTTGAACATTAATTTTTTTTGCGATTTCTACTGGGTTTCCTTATAAAGAACCGAAGGTGGTTAAAATGTGACCCTAGTAGGTCAACAATATTATTAAAAATAATTTATTTGATAAATTTATAACAAATGATGTAATGATAACAAATGTAAACATTTTAAAAGGATTTTTTATAAAAGTTTCATGTTTTACCTTTGGGGAAATGGATAAAATCATGTACCTTGCGTATTATTTGAAAAAATGGTACCTTGAGGTTTTAATTAAACCATTTTTTGATTAATGATTAAATTTTATCAGATATAATATGTTTGGAAGTTGAAATTATAGTGGTCTCCACTGTTTAAAACCCTCGAGTATGGGTTGTTCTGACTTCTCTTTGTGTTCCCTTGGAAAGAAGCCCGAATATCTTCTATAGGAATTCTTTTCCATAGAAATGGTTTTATGATTAGATTTTGAGCATAGTGCCTTTTTTTTATACGAACCGGTGTCATGATTGAAACAGCATCTTCATAAGGAGTGAATTTGTGGTAGGTAGATCCATATTAAATTAAATGCCTTGCTAGATTTTTGATTTTCCCACTTTGGGTTATATTTGGGTGTCATTGTCCCAAGATAGACTTTATGGTTTAAATTAACAACCTTGATTGGAATGGTGTTCATGTCTTTTATGTCTTTGATATGGGTATGAGAAATGTTTAATGCTCATTTTCATCTAATTAGGTGTTCCTCAGGCATGTTCATCTTCTTCATATGTCGTTTGACCCACTATTTTTCTTAGTAATGGAAGACATGGTATGGCGTCTTCCAACAAAATTGTCTTATGAGGAAATATGAAAACGAAATTATTTTTATTGTACTATTATGTATGATCTCAGGTCATATCCATGTATATTTTCATGAGTGTTAAAGAATCATTTTCATCCCAATTCTCATAATGGTTTTCGAAATACCCAGGTGTTTTGACACACCAGTCACATTGTTGTAATCTATCACACTTATGAGCGGTTAGTTTTTATTAATTTTAGGGACATGAAACTCTTAATGAGGGAAGTTTCGTGTTGAAACTCGTAAATGTTTCCTTCCATGTATAAGTATCACACTCTCTGTGAACCACTGGTAAATGGGTTTTTATTTTGTGAATGCCCTCGAGGGTTGCAAGCATTAAATCGTGTCAGTGCTTGCTCGACAACATGACTTTGATATAGTCCATCTATTTTACATTTTTTATGGTTGTGTTTGAATGGAAAACCTATCATAAATCCACTTAGTGTACTATTATTAAGATAGTATCATATATCCTATCATGATATTGCCCTCGATGCACTAAGAGAGCATCTGTTTTATCCCCGATAAATCTTTAAAAGCTATTGAACATTTTGGGTAATCCTTTTTAGTGATACACGCTAACACATGTTTCTTATCAAGTCATGGTACATCCTGAGTGATTCCAGGGATTCCAAGTAGGAACACCTTGTTGGGGAACATGGACTCTAGCCGATTATTTTAAATTGATTCGACTGCCTATGTCAAGCTTCATCGAGATAAGTCATCTAAGTGGCTCAACTCGTTTTCTCTTCCTTATGTTCAATGTTTACAATGGTAAGGATCCATTTTAGATCATGTTTCCAAGTAATAGAATGTGTAGTTTCAAGACCGAAAGTGTCTTCTGAGAAATATTGTGTGACCATTTTGGGTTTTTTGATTTGAATTTGACCATTTATTTATAAATAAACCATGCCAAGAGCAATGTAAGAACACTCAGTGTTGTAACTAGTAAAACAATTCTGATAGAGGGGGTCCTGTGGCATGAAATATCACCTTCCCAATGTTGAGACCTATGGTGGGAATCACCAAAGGACGTTTGTTATCAAGAGTTTGAAATGATCATGTCTCTATCTAAACATGCTCTTGTAAGCTCTGTTTCTGTGTTCAAGTTGATTTTTGAGAGCAGTCTTGGGTTGAAAAGGTTAGAGTGAAGAATGTATATGGAATTATTAATGTGCATCTAATTTTGGGAACAGAATGAAACCATTTGAATGTAACAACATGACCATTGTAGGTCTAGTGGTGTTTATGTTTTTTCTTGAAGGATTCTTGGGTAAGATATGTTTTTACGGTGGGTAGAATATAGAATCCCTTATTTTTTAAGAAAACCAAAAGTACCAAGGAATTTTAACACATTCATTTTCTGGACAGGTTGTTTTTTAATCCAATCCTTGGAATGATATTCTGAGAGTTTTATCACTCCTAACTGATATTTTTGGGCTTGAGTGAAGCCCTACGATATCTCTCGACTGGCTCGAGAAGTTTTGGTAGTTTCGAACCAAAAGAAATATCATGTTATAAATGATAGTAGAAGGAACACAGTTTCCATATTGTTTTTTAAAGAGTGTGCCCCACTACAGTTATCTGTGTGCCCCCTTTTAAAAAGGGGTAGTGGAATTGTTAATGGTCTACAAACAGTTCTTAAACCATGTGCCCAACTCGTGCAGTGTGTGTCTTTGAGGTAGTAGACATTCCACGGTTAGTGCATAGTTCGGAAAATATTTCTGATAAAAATGTGGCGACTGGTTATTTTATAAAATTAAATTAAATTATATTAATATAAAAAGGAAAATAAATTTAAACAGTATCCTTTCACTCTCTCTCGCTAGATTAGGCAACACACCCCAAAGGGCCTTTCCCATTCCACGCACAGACCGCCTCCCTACAACCTCCTCTTCCTCCTCTATTTTTCCACATATTTATTCCGTTATTCGCATGATCCTCCATGGTAAGCTCCTATATCCCTTCTCCTCCCAATTTCTAGCTGGATTTCGGCCTCTTCTTCACCTAGTGAGAATTGGCTGAACCCAAGGGTAATGTGGTAATCTGATTTTTCAGTTCCCTACTATCCTATGTTGGGGAGAATGGTCTCTTAGGACCAGTGGGTGCATTTTCCAGTAACTGACACCTAATGTGGGGCGGTTCGAGTGATTTTGGTTTGCTGGTTTGGTTTCTAGTTGAGTTTTTTGTGGTTTATACTTATTTATCACCTATTTTATTAATAACATTTTGTTTATATGACTCCCTATTAATTAATCAGTAGGGTTTTGAGCTGTTTTGGTTGGTTTTGATTCGTTTTGGTATGTTTCCATCACCTAAGGTGATGGTTTTAATTTGTTTATTTTTCCCACACCATTTAATTTTATTTATTTAATTATTTTATGATTTTTATTGTTAAATGTGTATTATGTTGGCCTCTACTTGTTGGTTTTCAGTTTCCATGTCAAGTGAAACTCACTTGTGTATACATTGGTGATAAAATATACGTATGTGGGTTCCCCTAATATTGTGTAATTATTCGTGGCAGTGATTACAAATGTACGGGGCTAGGTTTTCACATACATATATATATATATATACATAAATGCATTAATAGGTGAGTGTCGACTGATATATGAATATTAGTATATCTGTATTTCTCACCTTGTGCATGCCCATGGCCATTGGGATTGTGCATTGGGGCTAGGTGACCTCACATGTGGGTAAAAGTGTTTATGCACAGTGGGGGAGCATATGCTTTTAGGTAGAAAAATCCAAGGGCTATAGTGGACCGCCACGTTCTACCCTGATATAGGGTCCCATTTCATGTTCTTAATTTTATAAATGCCTAAATAAATATCATACTACACATTTATTATTATTAAATACATGTAGTAATTTATCTACAGTGAATGCTCTTAAATGAGATTTATAATTTTTCATATTTAAAAGGGTGAAGGTGATAAAGGATTTGTGTGATATGTAATATCTCGATTTTATAATAAAACCCATGCATTGGATGTGTGTTGCCTTCATGCTAAAATGTAGTGGTGAGACCTCGCATTCATGACATGTCATGTTTTTTATTTCATATACCTCATGTAATGTTGAAATATGACAGGTTTAGGACATAGCCCAAATAGAATTAGAAACACTGAGATTCCCTCTTTACATGATTAAAGGACCAAGGCATCATCTAAGTGTTTGGTCTAGTTTTAAGAATGGAATTACCAATATAGGTATTTTTTATTGACACATGGATACTTGGATCCTCATAAATGATGCTGGTGTTTTTTGGAAAATGGAATGTGATGAGTTTAATGAATAGTTAATGCTAATTTATTGACCCTAAAAACAAATTACCTAATATTTTTCAAATGTTTTGAATGCTAATAACAACTTGTGTGACATGTGGTTTCCAATGTATGAATTCCATTGATATACTCAAGGGGTTTTTATACTAATACTTTGATAGATACATAGATTCCTATGTAGGAATTCCTTGGATGTATCTAGGTTCCTGAGATAATAATTTGTCCCACGGCCACAACAACAGTTATCATGTTGAGGGAAGGTAGCAATGCATACCTTGACTTTTGAAAATAACATAATGGTTTTTTCAAAGGTGTTTCATTCTACATGTCCTTGCCAAACTAATAAAAGTTTAGACCTCGACCGAATGAAAATAATGATTTACTAGGACTTGATTATATGGTTGCAATTCTAATTGTCCAATCCACATAAATGGAATACAATGATGGTACCAATAAATAAGTGGTTGAAACTCTACATTAACAATCCACACTAATGGAAGGCAAGACATTGAAAAAATGAATTACTACTCATTTTTTCATATCAAAAGTAATGGGTTGACATAGGATCACCTTGGATTTTGAGATTTGAATACATGTGTATTGCGAACCCCATTACAATTCAAGGAATCAGTTTTCTTTGGTAGATATCCACCTAGGAACCTATCATTGTCTATTTGTACATTATTACATGAGTCAATGGATACAATATTCTGTTCCAGCATTGAAATGTAGGTGCCATGGTTACATCCCATCGGGACCAATCATTACCTAGCCTAGTTTTACCTTGGTTGATCACCTTGGACTCGATAGGCACCTTATTCTGGAATACCTTGGATTACAATCCTTATAATACACTCTTATCCCTTATCTTGACTCAGATTTTTAATTAGTTGGAATTCCACGAGATATACGATACCATTGTTATTAACCATGAAATCACTCATATGATATCATTTTTGGGTTTCCTTGTTATATCTTATAAACTCTACTAATTATAAAATCATGAGGTGATGTAAGTATTAGCAATACCTTAATTGACCAATTAACACAAAATTATAATTACTTAATTAATTTACTAGTTACATGTTCAGAAACCAGCTGAGGGATGAAGTAGGTATCTTGTTTTTTAGTTACTTTTCACTGCTTACATTATTTATAGATGCCTATATAATGTTTAGTATATAAATATTCCCCACTTTTGGGATTGGGATAGACACTAGTTGTGTCAGCCTATGGATACTTATATCTCACACCCTACTCGGGCAACCATTGCACCGGGGTACCCTAGTATACTTTCTTGTTTGTAGGTCGTTGGGAATTTCTTTTTGATGTATAATTTTACTTTTGAGTTATGAGAAAATGGTTGACTGAGAGCTTATCATAATCGTGGAGACCACCTTTGGGCTTCAAGTTCTTTTCTTTACATGATTTTTTCATTATATTGTATTGAAAATCATGTTGTACTACTTACTAAATTATTTAATTTATCACTACCATGTCATGAATTTATTTATTTTATAAAATATCATTTTCAACTTTTATTCGTTTATATAATATCTGTCTTCATCTACTTTGTTAATTTTTTATTACTTCTACTGCTTTTTATTATCATTTACCCAGTTATACTGTTTCATAACTCTGATAAGAGGATATCCTCTCCCCACTGACTATTCTTAGACCCTCATACGGGGAGGCACACTTGAGGTCATGTGGTGACCAGTCTGGCCCTCATCTTAATGGTGATATGGGTGAGGACGTGACAATCCATTTGGTGTAGAAAACAATGGAAAACAAAATACTACACATTAAGTGGTTAAATTAATAAATAATATGACTCATTCCAATACCCCCAATGATGAAAGGGTTAAATTACTAAATGATAGGACCCATGTCAAAAAGGCGAGCCTTCCTTTTCAAGATTTTACCTGATTAGAACTCCTCAATTAAGTTTGATTGGATGGAAGTAGATAACATGGATGGGGGACCTTCTAGGGAGTTTACCAAGGTGTGTGTGACTGAGGAAAAATCACACTAGAAATGGAATGTGTTGGAATGTGGAGAATTTAATTAGTCAGATGAACCGTTCGGGCATGTGGGTGTTCCCCAGGTTAGGGACCACATATCTGTGATGCCACTGGTGGTGCCTAGTGGGACAAGTCTGAATGACCATGTTAATGGCGGGCTGTTTGTGCTATCACTGGTACCCAATAGTCACATTTTTTAATAGAGGTGGCACCCATCATTAAGTGGTGTAAATTGACTTGCTCGAGATATAGGGCCCAAAATAAGGACATTGTGCTATAGAGGGGGTGAATGTAACACCCCTAAATGGAAAAAGGATTAAATGAATAATTTATATGAATCATGTTAACATGAGGAACTTCCCTTTCCATGATCCCAGTAGAATAGAACTCCAAAATTAAGATTTCATGGATTGGAGTGGTGATCAAGTATGGGTGACCTTATGGGATGTTTTCTAGGGTGTGTGTCCGTGTGAGGAAAAATCACACTGGAAATGACATGTGTTTTTATGTGGGGATTATCAATATTCAGATGACACATTCGAGAACATGGGTATGCCTCCATGATGTGACTGTGTGTATATGTGGAAACTGGTGGAACCTAGTTGGCCAGAACCTAACGACCATGTTAATTGTGGGGTGTTTTGCTGTCACTGGGGCCTAGTGGTCACACAATGGAATTAGGGGATACTTTACATTATGAAAAAAAGTTACATGACTTGAATATAGATTTCACATTATGAAAATTTACATGATGTGATAAATTTTTTCATTCTATCATCCATTAGGTGAATTCAAAAATAAATTAATGTAAAGAGGTGACATATTTTTTAAATAGAATCTAAAATCAAAGAATTAGATGAGTTGAAAGGGAATTATATGTCATGTACTTCTTTTATGTTTATGGTTTAAAACACTTATAGTCGCCCTACTTGTCAAATCCAATGGATGTATTGGGTATCTCTTTATAAATGGAAACACATTGAACCCCTATTTAACATTTTGGGAATTCACTCTCCATGGTTCCATTCCATACTACAATCATCGATCTATTGTGATACCTTGTGATACAAGGTGTCTTCTTATTTATTTTTCTATTGATATCTACTAGGATGATGCCTTATTTTATCATATAAGTCATACCATGAAATAGAAGGTGGTATCTCATGTTTCTAATGGGGATTAACATGGTTTTTCATGGTGTGGTTCTACTACAACATCTGCTGTTTTATGTAGTTGTTGTAGGAGAGGTGATTAGAGAACTATTTAATGGTCCATTATTCCGCGAAGAACTTTAATGGCCCTTTTAGTTATGTGATTATTTTATTAACTTTTATATATGTGTAATCATAAAATTTGAATAATTTAGATCCATGAATTTCCATGGAATTTAACCTAAAAATTATTTGAACCATATTAAAAAATTGATATCGATCACATAGAGACATTTCATCACTTTTCATGATAACAAGCTGCCTCTAGATTTTTTAAATATTGTAATATCTATGCATTCCATTGTATATCATGTTGTTATTAATGTAAATTTCTAAAGAAAAATATACACAATTAATTAATAATCAATTGGATAAAATAATTAAGAGGCATGTTTAATGAATACGGTTGTTGCAATGTGTTCAAAATCATATTGAGGCAAGTATGCATGTTTAATTGAATTTTCTAATGAACATGAATCATGTTAACTATTTCTGAAAAATTAATTAAATAAATTCCATATTAATTACTTAATTAATTTTTAATCATTGTGATAACATGTTGATTAGGATCCAATTATTAGAACCAATGATAATAAATCAGTAATTGAAGATGGAAGAATAATCGGTTGTCTCATAAATGATGATTCCAGTTTTGGTAATGGGATTATCACATTATTGTATTAGTCGAGTTACTTGTGCTTTGGATTCATGAGAGCTCATTGGGTGTCAAGGATGAATGCACAGATTTAGATCCATTTTTCGAGAGTCTATGTTTGTTTCCTTCAACGTGTGATGTGATATGAGTATCACATGGATGCACCTCGAGTGTTGTTCTTGTATGTCTGTTGAGGAGTCCATTATGTTATGTGACCATAGGATGGATGATCCTAGATGAATCTTATGGTATGAGGGGTAGGGAGGCCTAGATGATGTGTCACCAATTGGCGCTTGGAGTGGTGAGAAACATAATGATTTGGATGTGGTTGTTGGTGAGGACTCTAATGATGAAATAATGGGTCGATGATGGGCTTACCCATTTATAATAATTCCAAATGCTTGCTGTATAATATTCTCTGGATGATGGACATATTGTCTGATTATTTTCATTCCTTTCAATACTACTTGGGGTAGATGGAAGTTCTTGGTTTTATAACATGTTCGGTATCTTAGGAGTTTTTCAAAATGTACATCAGAAGTATTTATAGAAATATTTTTAATAAGTGAATAAATTATTAATCCAATGGGGTTTATGTTTTTTGGGATACAATGATGAGGTTATAATTCTATGAATTTTTGGAATCATTTTGCTTATACTTGGAATAAATGGATCTTTATTGCAATGATAATGTAAGGAAATGTCAAAAAGTATAATTGTTTATTAATATATAAGAATTAATTAAGATAAATTTAAACTGATTGAAAGGGTTAGGATAAAAAAATGTAGCATCATAAATGAATTTAGATAAAATGGGAGATATAGATGTAGAAGTTGAATCGAGACAACTGAGTGATATTAGATACGTTTGAGTTTGATAATAGGCTATGCTAATAGTGTGGTTGTGAGAAATAATATATTATGTATTGTTTTTATTTCTATATTTTAATCAATTCTATCAATTACATAAACTGACACCCTGGGGAGTCTGATCCATAGGGGGTGTTTTCCCCAACATCATAGTGGAGGGATGGATGGATGGGTTCCCCCTTTGGTCTGGCTCTCTTATCCTAGTAGTTTACTATTAGTGTGTTAAAGGGAAATTGTTTTCCCAAAATATGTTAGTAGAGGGATGGATGGTATTGTGGTTATTTCAAACACATATATTCTGGATATAGTTTCTTAAGGGATACTACAGGCGTACCATGTATAGGATGTGATGTCTCGAGGATCCTTATTCGGTGTATGGTGTGTGTTGGATTGTGGCATAATACCCACTTTATGATACATGTTCCATAGGCTATATTGTAAACTAGAAACAACTTGGTCACTTTTAGTTACATGTATGTGGGGGTGTGATGCATGTGGTGAATGTTGTGGTGCTTCTGCTAGGGGATTTTGAACTAGCCTTTTTATAGAGATAATCGAGACGTGCTATATTGTGGAAAAGTCATATCCCATTGGGGAAGTGGTAGCAGGGTACCCTTGATATTATAATTTATATTATATTTTACTACATGGGATACATGGTGAGAGTAGCCATGTTGTGTTTGGGTACACAATATACCTATTTTGGTGATGAGTAAATTTCACTTGTTATTCATGTTTCCTTAACAATATTAAATTATATTTTTCATGAGAGGCTCTAAGGAGGATTATATTAAGTGTACTATAATACTCACCCTTTGTATATATAAATTCATTTTAGGTTAGTTGGTTATGTTAGGATATTATGATGGTAACTAGTATCTTGACAGTTTTATATGAGCTATTTTTTTTTTCATGGACACTATTGTTTTACATTTATTTTGGTACATGAAGCCTCATTTCAAATATAATCATTCTTTAATAAAATTAAATTAGTGTACTTTGGTATTATTCTATTTTGGGTTCTGATAAGAGCTGGTTGGTGACTATCATATCTATGACTTCAGCATCTGTTTCTCGTAGAGGTTAATTCATCCCATCAATATTTTTATTATATAATAGTAGAAAATACCCATTCTAGAGCCTATCAGAGGTGGGACTAGAGGGTCACTATATGTCTTCTCCCATTACCGGCCAAGGAGTGGTACACCTTGTGTGGAGGGGGTCGTTACACATGTTTTCTAATGGTTTTTTGGATGAGAATAATTTAGGTCACATAAAGATGGACCCTTTGGTTGTATGGTGTTCTATACCGTTAATAGAATTTCTATTTTACATTGTGACATTTTTATCTATATATTGAAAGAGACCATTTTTGTTATTAATATATGATATATTCTTGTTTTTTAATTTGGTTATACATTTCTTTCTATGCTATCATGAATCCATTTATGGTAAAATCATTCCTATATTTTATTTTTACCATACATTGGTGATTGATAATAACAGATGCGGATCTGAAACATGCTTCAGGCCTACTACTGCATAAATGCAGTTGATGTTATCAGTTTACCGTATAGTGTTTATTATAAATTTGTTAAGAGACTCAGGATTCACAGAAACATATTTGAATGATTCAATATCATCCACTTGAATATGATGGATATTGATTTAATGATGATCAGATAGTCATCACTCAGTAGGTAATTTGGGAGTTTTGTTTTTATCTCACATTTAAGACAAACCTCAGGTTACCAAGGGAATAATGATGTTATCTAATGATATTTTATTCAATATAAAACCATTTTTTTCAATTTATTATTTTTGATTTATGAAAAAAAATAGTCATAATTTTGAATTATATATTGTTTTCATCAAATTATTTTTTTTGGATTTTGGATCCTATAAGAAGAAAAATAAAGATTTCTATAGAGGTGGTTGTGGAGATATCCCCGTAGGTGATTATATCAATTAATTGAGTACTAATGAAACTATAATTTATAAGTTCAATTTCATGGGATAATCACCAAAATTAAACTATAAATAACAGTAGAACATGATTAATAATTAATTATATAATATCAAATAATCTATACATGTGATAATTTTCAATACGATTTGGAGGAGTGGAACAATTATAAGAGGATAATTTTCCCTTTCATGAAAACTCATCGAAACTCAAAATATAGGATCACTAATTACATGATTTAAGGGTATGGAATGATGTTTTATGAATATATATTTAATGTTAATTTTTACGAATATCTCACATACACTAACTTCAATAAATCCTTTAACCAAATGTTCAAAAATACGATACTGAGAAAAATAATGCAATATCCAGTTGTTAGAGTAGAGTAGGAATATCATCATTTCATGGAGATTTCTACTTAGTCTATTAAAATAGTGTCTTTTCTCAAATTAAGTCTACAAACTTTTATCTATAGACAAAAAGGATATATTGTGGTTTATTTGTTTATATTCAATCAGTACTGATTCTTGTTTTCCTGAAAACATATATAGATTTGGAGAAAAGGAATTTTTATAGGATATGATCTTAGATAAGAAGAATTGTATATTCAGATAATTACATACAACCGGATGTATCTAGATATCATTTTTTGGTAAAAAAGTAAGAATGAAAAACAACATTGAGGTGGAAGGTGGCATGTCTAACAAACATAATATATTATTGAGGGGATCTGTTTCCAATGCATGAAATTAGGTCACCTCATACATAATAATAAGGAACCCAAAAAATCTGTGTCACAAATGTGGTATATATAGTCATCAAAAATATTATTATTAAGAGAACTATAATGTAATAAAGATAGCTTCACCTTCAACAATGGTTCCAAAATTTGAAGTTACATATATAAAGAGAGGGATCTTAACATCATTCTCTATGCTAATATCAGGTTCTCAATAATTGAACTAATGGGCCTAGATGCCAATATACTGTAGATTGTGCACCATATGAGTTAAAAGATTAACCTACTACCATGAGACATACCGTGTTATTATAATATTATTTTGGTATTTGTTTTTTATTTTTTCACATAATTTGTTTTTTCCTCCAATGTTTTTGATATATTATGAAATTATTTGGATATTATTCCATCATGATAGATATTTCATATTAATATTTAAATATGATACTTTATGTATTTAATGTTCCCTGTTCAAGATGGCCGTGAATCCCTATAAACCATATTGGATTTTATAGTAATTGGTCCTGGTATCTTTGATCTTATTATTTACATAGACTAAATGCAAAATGATAATGTTATGATTGATTGTTGGGGTCATTAGGAATAGTTTCATTATCCATGTTTTAACACTCATGTCTGCCAAGGTGAGTGGGATCCATGATTAGAAAGTGTATTTATTAGATATCCATGTGATTTGTTGAACTCCTAGTATTTTAGTGTTGATTTAGGATTCTTTTAGTCAATATATTCTATGCCCTCTTCAAGTGGATGTATGTGATTGTTTGGTCATTTTCTAGATGATTAATATTTGTTACAAGACCATAAGAATTTTAGGATCTCAATATTATCACATGGATGGATGAAGGAACAATTTTATCCCTGTACCATGTCATACCCACAAAATTTGTATAATTATAGGGTCTATGTTAGGATACTAATTCTAAGAGATTTATTCATATAACTATTTCACTATGGATGTTGCTAGTCCTCCATTTATAAGGTCAATATAAGAGTCTTTTATATTGAAATTACATCCAAAAAACATCTCGATAATTATATAAAATAAATATCCTTTTGATATGATTAATTACATTTTTAACCCACATTATTGGGATCACATGTTTTATAAATTTGATTTGATATCAGGATACGATTAACTGAGGGTAATGATGGAAGGTAATTCATCTAAGACATTTTGTATATGGTCTGGGTATTATGATTGATTATTTATACCATTTGTATTTAATAAAAATCATGTAGTTTTTATATCATTATAAAAATGAATATTTTTTTATTTCATTCATTCTATGTAATTTATTTGCTTGATATTCTAGTTTATTTCATATAAATATAGAATTGGGAAAAAAATTAATATAATCCTTTTAATCCATATAGAATATTATCTGTATAGAAATATTTCTAGATACACATTCTAGATTAATGCAGTGTACATTCATGTCCATGTATTTTAGGATAATGGTGTTTTAACGGATCTATAAATGATTAATGTGGTCATAGATTTATGGTGTCCTAGAAACATATTTTAAATCCATAGTATATTATAAATGAATAATTATTATAGGATCTTTTTAGGGAATTCTGAAATCATGTATCTTCTATGGATGGGTTGGGCTATAAGGCTATATAGATTATTTAGATTTATCAATATAAAAATATATACTGAGGATATAAAATTTATAAAAAATTCATATCAAGTATTTATTATTCCTATTATGGGTGTTGGATGAAATTTATTTTATGATACATCGGGTATGTGTATGGTTTATTTTATGATGCGAGGAAGTCATATGGGGGTTTATTTCTCTCATAAAATATACCCTCACAAGATGAATAATTCAAATCCAAATCATGAGTTTCTAATAGTGACATATTCACAGAAAACATGGCAAAAATTACACACTGAGTATTGGTTTATGGTGTATTTGGATCAAAATAGTGTAAGGTCTATTTTCCACCTGATAGATCACAGCTGTATAAAATGATGTTGGGGGGATATCATTGGAAATTATATTTTCATATTTATAGTACCATGGATAATTTTATTATGGTCACAAACCCATTGAGATGGAAATTACCATCTATGATAACAAGGGAAGATGTGGAGGAGTGGTTCCTGATTATCCTGTTTAATGAGATTCACCTTGATTTTGTTAGAGTTGATGGAAATTTATTCCAATATTTTTATTTTTATGGATAAAATATAGGCCACCATATTCAATATAGATTGGATGTTGACATAGAGGTTGGGTGATTATGTAGGACTGCTTATGGTGGGGATGAATGAGATGTGTTTCCACTAAATAATAATGGAGTTTTTTATTTCATTCCATAAAGGTTGTTTTATAAAACAAGAGGTATGATTTTATGGTAAATTGAAATTGATAGAGATATTCCATGAACATATTTGATAAAAAGTTGTTATTTTTCCAATAAATCAATATTATTTATTGAGAATGAGAGAATCAATTGTGGGTATTGTATTGTAGAAACACAAAATTTAGAAAATAATTATGGAACAATAATGAAATAATAAGTTATCAGAACATTTAAGCGTTAGAGTGTGTAAATAGAAAAAAATATTTATAGAAATTGGAATTTTGATTCACCAATCATCATATAGTAATAATTTTATATGTGTAATTACTAATCCAGTCATAATATTAGTGAATTTTATAATTATAAAGGAGTCTATGATAGTAGATTACCTTGGGAAATTTTATGTGTGAGAGGTTCTCTGGATTCATAGTGGTCCATTTACAATAATTTCAATAGAGTCCCTTGCATAAAATCTAAATTCTTGAGTGTATTGATTATGGTTAAGGGTAATCAATTTGTATTGAGTTCATCCATAAATAGATGAATTAACTTAATGTATGATCCATTAAAATTCTTGATCATATACTCTGTGAACGTGTTACTGATATCAATGGATCATGGTAGAAGCATATTCCCAATATTTTTTTTAATATAAATACACTTGTCATTATTAATTTCGAATAACGCCATTAAAACCATTTAATGGGTGGTGTTGAAGAGAGAATGTTTGTTGGGATGAGGGTGGAGAAATGTGCTTGGTTGTGTTCAGTATCATTTATGATATATTGGATTACAGTTCTTCAATAATTAAAATGAAATCATGATATCAAAGTCACTATAATTATTATGTCGATTGAAATTATTTTCTATTGAATACGGTTGAATGTAATTATGTACTTATTAAGTTTTCTACAGGGTTAGATCATTTTCACTTAGGGCATCATAATAAAATAACTAAATTTTATGTTAGTTTGTATGATGTTGTGGAGAAACCCCATGGTTGGATTATAATTTCCACATACTTACTAATCACTTGTTTATCCAATATGGGTTATATTTGTACCAGTTAAAGAGAAATCAATTAGATACTCCCCATGTGATGGGGTGGGAGTATCTATATAGTAAACATGATCCATCATGAGTAATAGGGAATATTATGATTGTGGACCAACATGACTGTGTTCTATATGGAATCATTTTTTATTAGAATGAGTGATTTGGAAATGTGGTAGGAACAACCATAATAAATCGGACATTCTGATCCTGATGAATTAGTAATAGCCTTATATTAAATCATGAATTTTATCATGATGCTTTTTGGGGATTGAAATATTTCATGGTGGAGGGAATTGTGACACATCTAATATCAGTGGTATGTATATATTGAATAATGGTATTTTATTTAGGAGGGTTTATAGGAAATTGAGTGTCACATGATGTATTTTATATTTTATGGAAAATTTGTACCCAAAACACGTGATGAGAAACATTTAACACTACTAGTGCAGTAGACATGTGATATAGATTAATAACATTATATAGTGGTTTGAAATATTTTTTTTAATTGTGAGACTTATGTAATAATCTTGGTATATTTGTATTCTATTTTGTAGTTTTTTTAATTTATAGATCTTGGATAATATATTATTGTGGCCTTTTCATGGAAAACGTTCAAATTTTCTGAAGGATAATAACACAACAAGATTAGTGCATATTTTTTAAAACCATGTGGTTGATATATGATCCATGATCTGAAATATCTAAAATGGATTTTATCACGATTATCTAGATTATTTTGACCTCTATCCTTATCCAAATTCATAATTTTTATCAACCAAGCCTTCTTGGACACACTATAGGCTCCCCCTACATGTCCTTGCTGGCCCTTTATCATTCATGGTGGTTATATTCAAGGTATGATTGGTTTACTCTCAGTTGATTATTTATTGTCTTGAAATCATAGTGGCCTCTCATGCTTTTCTCTTGATGGAACGTTATTGTGATATTGTTTATAAATATAGAGTTGTGGAGTATTGAGTTTTTTATCATGGATCATGATATTTGACATTCAGAACTCATCATATCCCACCACTGTTAAATAAGGGAATGTTTTCTTCATCATTTTTGAGGTTGGTGACATTATCATATGATGTGAAAACCACAATACATTATTTCATTGTTAATACTTATGTTGGTTTTGACAATGAAATCTACTGTTGGAATTGGATTTAATCTTTCAGGGATACGAATGTGGTTTTCAAAATTAATTTCAATGAATATGATATTTATTCACATTAAATGTTTGAAAATACTACAAAAAAATGGTTTGGAATTATAAATGTACTTCCAATAATGGAAGTGTCTTGGAATTACTATAATTATTTTGATGTGTGGGAGTTAAATTAAAAATTATATTCCATTGAAATTATCAATTCAAATGTTGTTTGGTTTTCCTTCAACATGTTGATAATTTTATTTTACATTTAATGAAATTTTAGTAAAGGTTAAATAAAACATAAAAAAGTCATTTTAGAGTGATCAATATATGAATGAGTCCCCCATCATTTCATGGAGATTAGAGGTAGCCTTTTCGGGGGTATCTAGTTCACATATTTAGGATTCATGCATGTCAGTTGGTGATACTTCATGTGTCAGAGAAGATAAGATTTTTAAACCCTTGATTTATCTATTAGACATCTTCGTTATATTGAGGTGATGTTATTTTATTTTTATTTTTATATTATTCTTGAATAATAGTTTATGACATTTTTATTGAGGACTGAAAACATTCTATTTTACAATTTTTATCATTGAAAATATAATATATCAAATTTTCTATTTTATTGAATATTTATTGAGATATATTTGACTGAAATGGTACTGAAAAAACAACCAAAAATGATTTATAAATTTAAAATTCCTTTTTATTTATTAAATAATTTTCAAATACAACCTAATGGATGAATATGAGTATACATTGTATTGATTCAATATTGATATCTTATTGGGAATTTTTCCTCACACCAAATTTCATTAACTATGTGTTTAAATATGTTTTTTACATAATACAGGTTATGGGGAGAGGTTATATCGACGATAAATACTTTTAATCATGTTTTTTACTAGTGGATTTGGATAGAGATAAATTATAGGCATTTAGATATGAAACTGTGGATTGTTATATGTTCCAAGTTACTAATGGACATTTTTTATGCCTTGTTACATTATCATCCGAATTTTTTATGTGAGATTTTTTGTTATTATATTGACAAATGAAGTATTCTGTTTTTTTCCTTTTGAAAATATACTTTTGTTTCATATGATGAGTTTATTTATGGAAAAATAATTAATATATTCTATTTGTATAATACCCAGGTTGATATCAATATCATGTGGAAATATGTAACACACATTAGGCCTTGTGAATGTTCAATTAAAGCGAGTTTATTGGTTTAAAAATGTTATAAAATTACTATTTGATGTAAAATTTTAAATACTTTTTATTATATATAATTTCTAAAAGTGATGAAAACATATATTTTCAATATTAGACAATAAATATAGTTTTATGAGTAAAATATTACATAATATTTCAAATAACTAAATATATGTTTATCAAAATACGTTTTAGTGATTAATTTTACCCTAATAATATATACTTCTAAAGAAAATTTATTTCAAAAATATATAGGTCATAATTTAATTATGATATGCCCGGAAAAGAATTGTTTTTCAAATATTATTTTCATTTACTATACCTAAAAAATAAATTATGTTACGAAATTTTCAAAAATTCATCCTATTATAATATTGAAATGATGCAAAAAAATAGATGATATTATTTCAGAATTAATATATTAATATTTAGTTATTAATGTTTTAAATGAAAATGAAATATATATTAAAACATTTTTTGCTATAAAATTCTAATTTTATATTTTATGTGTTCTCATCCTTATTTTATAAGAAATTCTATTTTATTAAAATAATTTTTATACTATTTATTTTATTCATTATTATTTTTTCATAAAAATAATCATCTCATATGTTAGGTTCCAATTTTATAAATTTTCTAATGAAATAATCTATAGATAACGTTATATTTAAAGGACAATATTTTCAAAAATATCTGTTATTACATTGTTGGTGATGTATTAAAATGCCTATAGGTCAAGAATTTTATGTTTTCCCATTAATTTATGAGTAATAAAGAGTATTGATATTATATCCCAATATCTAAAGGATATATTGTAGATAATATCTATATTTTGATGGGACCATGTTGATGATCAATGTGATGATGGTTTCAAATGTAGTCTTTTGTTTTCATGGTTTGTATTGAAGAATGGAAATCAATTAAAATTATTTTTGTGGAAATAATTGTTATGGGTTTATTTTAGAATAGAATCTGATCCATTTTAATTGTGACGGTTCTTTACTAGTTTGTATTTCATATAAATCATGAGTTATATTGAGAACATGTGATGCATGATTTATAGAAGAAAGGGAGAGTGAAATATTTGAATCCAATAGAAGAATAATTGAAATTAGATTGTTTTTCAAAATAATCTAAAAACAACGTTGTGGAAGTAAATGAAGTGGTTTAATTTTCTCCGTAGCTGGTTACAATTTCTGTGTAAAAGAAAATTATGATTTCGGTGTAAAAGCTGCTTATGATTTCAGAGTGAAATATAGTTATGTTTTCTGTGTAAACTATGATTACGATTTCATGGTAAAATCTGGTTACAGTTTCTGATTTAAATCTAGTTACGATTTCAGAGTAAATGGTGGTTATTATTTCTCTGTGAAAGCTAGATATGATTTCAGAGATAAATCTGTTTATAATTTCAGAGTTAAATTTGGTTATAATACATGTGTATAAGATGGTTACGATTTTAGAGTAAAAGATGATTACAATTTCTGGGTAAATGCTTCTTACAATTTCTGGGTAAAAGTTGGTTATGATTTCAGGGTAAAAGCTAGTAACTATTTCAAGCTACAATCTGGTTACAATTTCGGTGAAAAATTTGGATACTATTTCAATATAGTAGTGTGGTTATGATTTCATTGTAGCAAGAGTTAATATTGAATACATGATGTTGAGTGAAGAGTAATATATCATGATGATTGGAAAAGGATCATATCCAGATGTATCATTACCAAGTAGTAGAATGATAATAGTGGTATCGATGGAAAGGGTGTCATTAGAAAAGAAGGTTCCGATTAGAATGAATCAAATTCTAATTGTTTTGTATCATGCCGATAATGATCTAAAACAAATATGACCGTATTAAAGATAATATTATCTAGAACATTTGTATTTGAAAAAGATAATTCATGGGATGAGATGAGAAGAAAGAAGCAGGAATGGATGGAATGTTACAATACCTACCATGTCAATTCAAGAAATGCTAAAGCAAATCCTCATTGATTTGAAGGTCATGAACGTAGTCATGATACCAGCACATGTTCCTGATTGATGTGTGATTTCTCTTGTGGGTAAAGACAATATAAAATATTTGGATATAGATGAATGAATTGTAAAAGGGGTATCCATTATTTTATAAAGGGATTTTATCTCAATTACAGAAGTACATTTCTTCAAACAAATTCAATTGGATTTGTCTCAAGAATTGTTTTGAAGAAATAGGTTTGAGGGAATAGTATCCAAACTTATGTATTACATATCAATTGTAATTGTATTTCCATTTTAAATGGGATTTTCTAAATGAATAGATAAATATTGTAAACGATTGGAGATGAATCGAGAAGCATTGACAATGTCATAATTTCTCCATGATTTCAAGAGAAATAAATATTGGAGTGAATTTAAGTGAGTGGAAAAGTGTTTTGGATTTCCCGCTGAAACATGTTTTGGGTCACCTATAAAATACATATTGTACATTGTAATTGAAACACATGTAGAAGGTAGATAAGTTCCAGGTTTCTAGAGAGAAGAAGAGATCAATTCTATTTGAGATGACAATTGTTTTGAGGGGTTCCAATTCATTCGTGTTCTTTTCGGCTCAACAATTGCATTCACGAATTGTAGTGGTTCTGATTCTACTTTATTTTTTACTATCAGAAAATTAGAATTGGATATTTGTATTGAAGGAATCATAAGGTAAGCCTTGTATTGAAAGAATTAGAATGGAATATTTTTATTAATAGATTCAAAATTCAAGCTTTGTATTCAATGAATCTGAATCCGAGCTTGTTTTGAAAGAATCTTATTCAGAGAAGATCAGAATCAGTGATTCAAAACAATGTTCAAGTGGTTCTTAGCTTTCTTTGGGGTAAGTAAAATAAGAATTGTTTTAAATTTTGAATACATTTATTAAATTGAAAATAAGTGCAGGAAACATGTGTTGTTTCAAAAAATTGTATTACTTTATTGTGTAAAGAGGGTGCACACGTAGTAGTGGGATTTTTTCATAGTGGTACATGAGTGAAAGGATAAATCCTACTCATTGTGATACAAATATTGTATTCTTAGTGGATTGTATGTTATTGGATCATTTCCAAACCATACCATGGATGTAGCAATTCTTATTGAATAGTGAACCTTGTAAATAATTGTGTTCTTGTGGATGTGTGTTGATTATGTATCTCAGAATGGAATTCAAATCCTTAATAGTATTTGAAGATTTATTCAATTTTAAAGAATCACATTAGAAACAAAGTATCACTGATTCACCCCTTCCCTCTCTCAGTGATACAATACTCTGACTGGGAACTTTCAATAGGTATCAGAGCGGGTTCCCTTCGTTATTCTCTGCTGATGGAGAATGTAAAATGTGTGAACAGTAACAATATTCTAGTCTATGATGGAAGGAACTATCATATTTAGAAGGCTAAAATGAGGCCATTTGTTATGTCTATCATCCATGATGTTCTTGTAGCTACAACAGTTGGGTTTCCTCCTATTGATGATAATCATCCACTGATACAAGTTGACAAAAAGTTTCTTCAGAATTATGGAAGGGAAAAAAATTCTATATTATCATCACATTCGCAAATTTTTTTCTTGATATTGAATGGTGTTTCCATAGCTAATGGTATGTGGGATAATATAGAAAACATATTTTAAGGCAATAAAAATGCGAAGAAGCCAATGTTAAAAAATGTAGATAGAAGTATAAAGATCTGATGATCGGTGTGCATAAATCTGTTGAAGAATTGTTTACCTGGGTGAATGATATTGTGAGTACTATCAGATGTCTTGGTGAAAATATGAAATATTATTTAGTTTTTGAAATTATCTTGATAATCCTACATCACAAATTCGATGAAAAAAATTCTTAATTGGAAGATAGAAATCCTGAAACATTATCACTAGATGATTTACATTTCACTCTGATCACTTATGAAATGAGAAGATATAATTCTATGATGAACAAAATAAAGTTTGATAGAGAAATTCTGTTCACGTATATGAAAAAACAAGTGAATGAAAATTGTTCTTGAAGATTATACTGGTGATTCTGACTCCGAAAATGAGGTATGTAGAAATCTCAATGAACTCATATCCTTGTTATCTAACAATGTGAAATGAGATACATGGAAATATAAAGGGAAACATTTCTTGAAATTTATTGAATGTGGATGTTTTAGAAACTTTGCATCCAATTGTTCTCTAAGATAGGAAGAAGATTATTGTGATATTGAAGAATGAATGATGAAGAGATCGTAGAAGAAAAAGGGAGAAAAATAAAAAGAAATGAAATTCTACAAATCCAAAAGGAGAAGTTTCTTGTCCAAAGATATTCAAGACAAATAGAGTGATTCTGAATCCAAAAAATCTACTGAGTATGGTAATGAAAATACTTTCATAATAATAGTTAATGATAATGAATTTAGAAGTAGTAGTTCTGAAGAAGAAGATACACAACTTAAAAAGCATCTGAAAGAAGATTTGAAAGAATGTCTGAGAATGATAAGAATGGTTGAAAAGAAAAACCAAAAAATAGAGGATGAATGGCCATGAAACCAAGAATGTTTTTCTGGTGATAAATAAACGATGATTAAAAAGATTAATTATTTGAAGTTAAATCTCAAAGAAGAAAAGAATCGAAATTAGCATTTAGTGGTGAAGTTGAAAGTAAAAAAAGAAGAGTTGGAACATGTCCAACAAAAACTCTCTGATGCTAATGATTAAATTATATGATTCCAAAACAATATCATTGAAGTTGGTTAATGTTCTTGTAATGAGAAACTTTATAAGGTTCAACAAATGATACCTTCAAAGGGTTATATTATGAATGGAATAGTATTTTCTGTGAAGTAATTTGGAAATGTTATGTTTGATTCCAAGATCATCAAGGTTGAGATTGTTTGGAAGCATTCTGAATATGCAAATATTTCCAATAATTCTGGTTCTGATAATTTAGAAAAGAGGAGAAGGAATCTAATTGATAATGGAAATGTTTTTGAATAGGAATATAATGAGAAGATGTTGGCTGAGAAACACATTAATAATTCTAATTAGTATGGTGGTTAGAGAGTAAAATACTCTTTCTATGAAATTGTTGTTATTTTGGGGGATTCGGGCACACTACAACCATGTGTTGGTTCAATCAACAACATTACTATTATCCTACAGGTTATGAAGATAAGAGATTAATGGTGATTCAATCTCCACAAAGAATGAAAAAATATGATGTTGTCTTGAAGAAATATGAAAATAATGATGTAATGACTAAGAATAGGTTCCACCCCTTTGAAACTATTTGTGAATGATGTGAACAACCTCGACACCTTGAAAAATGATGTCTTGTTTTGTTACCTATTCAAAAAATTATTCTGAATTATCAAAATCTGAAGGCGAAGAATGAAACGAATAGAGAAAAGTCATTTTTTTAATGAAACTGTATGAAAATCTAGGAATGGAAAATGACCTTGGATACTTGATAGTGGGTGTTCTTCAGACATGACAAGAGACTTGAAATTGTTGAAAGATGTGAATTATTTTAAATAAGGCACAATGACATTTGTGAATGACGATTCATTGAAAATAAAAGGTGTTGGTCAAGGTATCATTGGGGAAGAAAAGATGAAATCTAAGTAAAACAATTATGTTGATGGGATAAAACAAATTCTGCTAACTGTTTCACAATTGTGTGATGAGGGTAAAAAAGTTATCATCAAGAAAGAAGTATTTTTTATAAAGAGTAAAGAATATGGAAAGTATGTTACAAGAGGTCAACATAAGAAATGAAACTTATTTTAGGTTGGTGACTCACAAAGCTATTGTTACATATGTATGGTGGAAGAGAATCAGTTATGGCATAAAATGCTAGGACATATGTGTTAGAGAAACATGAGCTGGTAATCTAAAAGGGATAGTGTTCAAGGAATTCCGAATATTCCATGAAGTAATGATTGGTGTTGAACTACTTTTTAGAAAAGAATGATTACTAATGACTTTCATAAGAATGTTGATATTTGTTCAAAACAACCCATGGAGCTAATCCATTCTTATATATGTGGGCCAATGAGAAATCAATCAACACATGGAGATAAGCACTTCATTACATCCATAGATTATTTTACTCACATTACTTGTGTTGTGTACATGAAACAAAAATCATATTCTTTGAAAATGTTTAATTTTTTCAAGAAGAAAAATGAGAAAGAATTTGAGTGTTCGGTGATGAAATTGAGAACAAATAATGGTGATGAATATAAAGGTGAAGAGTTTGAAAACTAATTTGAGAAGCATAGAATTCAACATGAGTATAGAACTACATACACTCCCAAACATAATGGTGTTGCTGAAAGAAATAAAAAAGGCCTAGTGGAAATGGTAAGAAGCATGTTACTTGAGCATGGCCATTCTCATCACATTTCGCGGCATTCCATGAGTACTACTATTTATAATTAGAACCGTTTTTTCTATAGGACTCAATCAGGTATGAGTCCCTATAAATATTTATTATATAAAAGCTCCATGTTTTAAGCACTTTAGTGTTTTTGAGAGTCCTTTTATTATAATGAAGAATGCTGGAAACTATGGTAAGATTGAACAAAATGGTGAGGGTGGAATCATTCATGGATACTATCCAGAAGGAAGAAGATACATATGTAAAAAAAATAATCCAAAAGAATTGTTTATTCAGTTTATGTGAATTTCATTGAAGTATCTTAGAAAGATAAATATGTTTTGGAAAACAATGAAGTTGAGAATGATGAATAAAACAATTCTGATAAGCATACAGACAAGTGTATTCCTTCTCAACAGGAATATTCAGACTCAGCTATTTCTAGTTAGGAAGACAATCAAAAATCTTATCCCAGGTTGAGGAAACATTTGGAAGTATGGAATATAATTGGGGATCAACATCAGTAGGTTCAAATAAGAATAACAACCAATTACATTACACATATTTCGTTGTATTCAAAGGGGGAACCAAATGATGTGAAACCATCTTTTGAGCATCCAAAATGGGTTCATGACATGAATGATGAATTGGATCATATATAAAAGAAAAATACATGGGAACTCATATCCAATCCTAAAAACAAAAACATCATTGGCACAAAAGAACTTTTCTGGAACAAGCTGAATTAAAAATGATAAGTTATAAGAAATAATTCATGATTGGTTTGAAAAAGGGTATTCAGCGATTGAGGGTATTGATTTTAAAGAAACCTTTTCTCTGGTGTAAAGACTTGAAACAATCAGAATCATTCTTGATATTGCAGAAAAATGAGGCTATAAGATCATTCAAATAGGTGTTAAATCTACATTCCTAAATGGTGACCTTGAAGAATAAGTTTATATTGAACAGACATGTGGATTTTTTATTGGAAAAGATGAAGTTTATGTGTGTAGATTGAAAAAGGCACTGTATGGCCTAAAACAAGTTTTGACGACATGGTATTCCAAACTGCATAATTTAAGAATGATGAATATTATTAAAGGATGGGTGGAGTGTAATATTTACCTCAGAGAATTCCAAGATTAATCCCTCAAGGTAATTATTTATGATGATGATTCTATATTTACTGGGAATTATGAAGTATGGAGTAAGATATTTTCTGAATAAATGAAGACTGTTTTTGAAATGTCCATGCTTGAAGAAATGAAATACTTTCTTGGGTTACAAACCCATCCAAAGAAGAAATAAAATTTCCATTCCCAATAAAATTATGCAAATGAACATCTCAAGTGGTATGACATGGAAAAATCAACACATATTTCCCAAAACATTTAAGTGGGAACAAAACTGAGTAAAAATGGATATGGAAAAAAGATGATTAGAAATATTATCAAATGCTGATTATAAGTATATTGTATTTGACTACCTCAATACCAGACATTTTTTCTGTAGATACCTTATGTGAATGATTTTAGAGTGCTTCAATAGAATCACATCTTATTGCTAGAAAAATAATTCTCAGATACATCATAGGCACAACAGAATTTGGAATAATGTATTGTAGGTTAGATAATATTGATTTATTTGGTTATTCTGATGTATATTGGGTAGGAAATGATGATGATAGAAGATCTACATCAGATGGTGTATTGTTTTTAGGAAGGAAGTTTGTTAGTTGCAATTCAATGAAACAAAACTCAGTAACTCTCTCTCTAGCTGAAGCTGAGTATATTGCAACTAATCAACCTGCTACTCAACTTATGTGATTGAAAACAAAATTGGAAGAATTACTTGTTAAAGTGAACTTACCCATGCCCTGGGTTTTTGAAAATCAAAGTACAATCAATCGCACCAGGAATCCCGTGAAACATTCTCGTTCCAAACATATTGATATCTAAAATAATTACATCAAAGTGAATGTATAGAAGAGTGAATTAATGATGGAGTATGTTTTAAAATTAGAACAACATTCTGATATCTACAAAAAACCATTATCAGAGGAATCATTCTAAAAAAATGAGGAAGAACGTGGGTGTCCAACCTCTTCCTCTTCAAGGATGAGTTATATGTAATTTTACCTAATATCATCTTACCTTTGGATTTTTTTCCAAGGGGGGGGGGATTTTTTTTCCATAAATTTATTGAGAAAAAGAGAGATTTGTGGGTAAGCAGTGAGTTCAGCATTATTTTGTGTGTGAACTATTCTAACTATTTTTAGTAGTGCTTTTAGGAAAAGTAATTTAATTCTTTTCCCGAAATATTGATTAAAATAAAGAGGTGGCCATGATCATTTTTTGGGTTAGATTTGTATTTATGATAATGATTCATGTTTCCTACAATGATTTAGCTCACACCAGCTTATAATTATTGATCTGTAGTACATTACATGAGTTTAGAAAGTTCAGTGATTTATAAAACATGGTTGAAAAAAATACAAAGGGGGAGATTATTGGGACCAATATAATGATCAAGGTGATGAAGGTTTCAATTGATGTCTTTTATTTTCAATGTATGTTTTTATGAAAGGAAATCACATCACTTTTTTGTGTGGAAACAATTGTTTTGGGTTTTTTTAGAAAGGAATCAGACCCATGTTAATTGTGATGATGCTTTGCTGGTTTGTATTTCATATAAATCATGAGTTGTAATGATAACTTGTGATGAAAGCTCGATAGAAGAAAGAGAGAGTGAAAGAGTTTCATCCAATTGAAAAATAATTTAATCCAGATTGTTTTTTCAATCAATTAGAAAAATATTGTTGTGGAAGAAAAAGATGTTGTGTTGTTTTCACTATAGCTGGTAACAATTTTTGTGTAAAATATGGTTGCGGTTTCTCTGTAATAGTTAGTTATGATTTCTATGTAAAATCTGGTTACCATTTCAGAGTAAAATCTCATTATGATTTCAAAGTAAAATCTTGTTACAATTTCTGTGTAAACTCTGGTAATGATTTCAGGGTGAAAGCTGGTTATATTTTCTGCGTAAACTCATGTTATGATTTCTTGGTGAAAGATGGTTATGATTTCAAAGTTAAATATGCTTACAATTTCAAAGGTAAATCTGCCTATGATTTCAGTGCAAAAGATGGTTACTATTTCAGAGAAAAATCTGGATACAATTTCAGGGAAAAATCTATTCACAATTTCAATGTAAAAGCTAGTTATGATTTCGGAGTAAAATCTGGTTATGATTTCACAGAAAAATCTGGTTACGATTTCATTCTAGTAGTGTGGTTATGATTTAACTGTAGTAGGGTGTGAATATTTAAAACATGATGTCAAATGAAGAGTAAGATATCCTACTGATTGGTAATGTATCGTAGCTATATGTTTCGTAACTAGGTAGTCCAATGAAAGAAGTGGTACCAATGGCATGTGGTGTCAATGGAAGAAATGGGGTAGATTGAGAATGAATCAAATTCAGATTGTTTTTTATCATGCTGAGAATGATCATAAACAAATATGATCATGTTAATGATTATAGTATCCAAAAAATTTGTTTTTAGAAAATATCATGCTTGGTATGAGATTAAAAGAAAGAAGCAACAATGGATAGACTATTAAAATACCTTCATGTTCATTTCAGATGATGCTAAAGCTGATCCTCAAGGTTTTCAATGTCATGAAGGTTGTCATGATACAACCACATGTTGCTAAATAATGTTTGCTTTTTAATGTGGGTAAAAATAGAAGAAAAAAGAAGGATACTGAAGAATGAATTGTCAAAGGGGATCATTTCTTTAAAACTATGATTGTATATCAAGTGGAAGAAGTACATTTCTTCAAACACATTCAAATGGATTTATATCAAGCATTATTTTGAATAAATCAGTATGATAGAATCATATTTTATCATATATATTTTTCATAAATTTTAATTCTATTGGAAATTGAAATGGGAGTCTGCAAAAGAAGAAATGAATATTTCAAACGATTCGAAAATAATCGAGAAGTGTTGATAATGTCATAATTACTCTGAGATTTTAGGAGAAATTATGATTTCAGTGAATTTAAGTGAGTGGGAATGTGTTTTGGGATTATGGCCTAAACATGTTCTGAGTCACCTATAAAATGCATAAATTAAATTTTACATGAAAGACTTATTGAAGATAGAGAAGCTCTAGGTTTCTATAGAGAAGAAGAGAAAAATTCAGTTTGAATTGAAAATTGTTTTGGGTGGTGGCGATTCATTCGTATTCTATTCAGCTAAACAATTGTATCCAGGAATTGAAGTGGTAATGATTCAACTCTGTTGTTTTCTATCATAAAATCAGAATGGAATCATTGTATGGAATGAATCAGAATAGAAGCATTGTATTAAAATCATCAGAATGAAATATATGTATCGAAAGAATCCGAATGGAAGCTTTGCATTGAATGAATCAGAATGGGATCTTTGTTTTGAAAGAATCATATTCAGAGAAGGGCAGACTCAGTGCTTCATAACAATGGTCAAGCGGTTATTACCTTTCATTTGGGTAATGAAGTGAAGAATTATTTTAGAGATAGAATATAAATTTTTAATTGAAAATAAGCACATGTAACATGAGTTATTACAAAAAAATTGTATTACACTATTGAGGTAAGAGGGTTCACTTGCACTGGTGGGATTGTTTCATAGTGCTACACGAGTGAATGTGTACATCATAAACATTCTAATCCAGGGAATGTTTTTTTAGGAGATTGTATGGTATTGGATTATTTCCAAAACCATACCAAGGACGTAGCTATTCTTATTGAATAGTGAACATTGTAAATCTTTGTGTACTTGTGGATGTGTGTTGTTTTTGTTTCTCATCCTAGAATGGAAATCATTAACCTAAGTTGAAGGTTGTTTCAATTGAAAAGAAACATAAAAGAAAAAGAGTATCACTAATTCCCCCCTCTCAGTGATACAACACTCCTATAGGGAACTTTCGTAATACATGATTATTATTGTGGTGATCTTCATTGGATCCAATGATATTTGGGAATAATGGGGAGAAAAACTAGCTAAAATACAATTAAAGTGGTTACAATTTGAGGGAGACTCTTTATAACCTAAAACTACAATACAAATAAATCAAATGATGTCTAAATTATAGTGAGACATTATTTATTAAGAAATATGGTTACCATGTTAAAAGATAGATATATCATCATTGAAGGTTTTTGGATATAAGCTTGATGTTTAAATTTAATGATAATAATGTTTCATAGGATATAATAAATATGGGTGTCTGTGTTATGAGTACATTATTGATAAAAAATTTAAAAAATTTGATGATGTAGGAATTTTTTTGTTAATTTAGTACCACATTTTATATGATTGAGAATGTTTTTATTGGATTTTAAAAATTTTTAATCTCTATGAAATAAATTTTATTTGAGACTGAATAATTGAACATGTTATCATTTTTTTATATTTTACAAGATAAAAAATTCTAATATACTTCTTCGTGTTGATATGATGACTTTGTAAGAGAGTCACTATATAATATTATTACAAAATGAAAATGTTACGAACATTGTATCATTATTTTATTTATTGGGTGAGTTTCATTTATGAATATCATATGTTTTGTTTCAGAAATTTTGTTGTTCATGTGAAACTTCATAATGGTCCATGTTAGGTAAATAAGAACGATCTTTCAAATTGTAATAGTCACAAATTATGTTTTTATATTTAATTTTGATCTTTATATGATTAATTTTTTTAAATTGTATTGTTCTTAAAAAACAATGTCTTGTTCAATTGAAACATTGTAATGTTCGTATAACTATATGAAATATGAGTTAGGTAAAAATTTGGAAATTTAAATTATAATTATGATGTAGTCACTTTAAAGAAATTGTAATAGGATTCTCAAAATAATGAAATTTAGGGTACTTCATAATCTTCATCAAACATGTAAATTTTTGCAAGATAGAAAAGTTTATAATAATATATCATGAATGATTGTTATATCAGATGATGAAAATTATATTTTTTATCCTTCAGATACCATGTTTTTTTATATAGGTTTATATACATAATTTTATAAAAATAAAATATTGAAAGGATGTGGACCTTACTATTTTACTACTAGGTATTTTTTAAATATATATATATATATATATGATAAAAACATAAGTGATCAAAGAAAATAATACTATTTGAATCGAATGGGATGATTTTGGGGTTTTTCTCTAGATTCATATATATGAAAAATGCATTATTTCAATTCATAAAAAATGATTTGGTAAGGAAACCATCCAGATTCTAAAGGAAAAGATCAATCTGAAAGTTCATTTTATGAATATATTTTTTTTCGAAAAAGTCAACTATCATTTAAGTAGCACTCACATTATGAAGAGATGATCTACGCCGCAATAACATTAATAATATATTATTTTTTATAGGTCATCCAAATGAACTATTCTTATGTAATTTAATGGTTATAATGTATAAGTTTATTCAATGATTTTTTAAAAAATTAAAATGAATAATATATCATCTAGGAGAAACTGAAAAAATAAGGAATTGGTTATTATTATACATTCATTAGAGATATTAATAAGATGAAAAATAAATATCTATTGTCATAGGTGCATACCCATGTGATGAGGTCAGGTAAAATATAAGGGGATCATTTCATTATATATTGAAAATATTTTATATATCAAATATATATTGAATATTTTCTTAGTGATTTGAAAATAAAAAACCTTGATGAAAAGATTTAGAAATGGTATCTCTAGTCATGAAGATTTATACTCTTAATGATGATAGAATAATGAAACATATAAGTGGAATAGTAACATTTATGGTATTAATAAAGAATAATTTGCATCCATGATATTGTTAGATAGATCTAGTTAATTAAATTATTGGGTGGAGGATTTGTATTAAAGTTGTTGAAAATAGTGATACATTTAATGGATAAAGAATTAGAATTTACATAGAGACTAATATAGATTTAAAAACATTACAAAATGTATCAAGACATTTAGATAAAAGAGATACTACATTATTCATAATCCATAAATCGTAATAGTTAAAGAATCATATGGTCATATTTTGAATAAGTTCTTAATATTGGATATCTATAAAGAATAAGATATATGTTTCTGATTTTCAGTATTTGTATCTTTTTTGAAACCCAATTTAAGAAGACTAATTTATCACTTTTTGTAGTGAAATATTGGAGTGTGAATCAGATCATGTTCAATGTGATGGATATATAGAATTAGTTTATTAATTATACTAGGATGTTAAGGATTAGTGAAATAATGTTCATGGTTTGTTTTTTCACATCAATATATGGGACCATTTTTATAATACATAATCTAAAATACAGTTGTAATAAAATGGATGATCATTATTAATGGATTTATCTCTCATGTCAAAATAGTGAAACACTCTTTGTAAAACCATGAAAAATATAGATAATCATTTATGATTATTATTTGAAAATTTTAGCAAATGAATGTAATTTAAATAAACTATAAATAGTAATAAAAACATATAATTAGATTGATGAGAATATAAATTCAAATGAATAATGACATAAATAAAAAATGATATTCATCCATGATTAATTAGTTATTATATGTGAATGGATGTAGGTGCTTGATAATACATCATATTATTGAAGAAAAATACATGAGTACCAAATTCAAAATATATATGATGAATGTGATATAGGATGTTATTTCTCAAAGCCTGCAATAATTCTATAAAAAAATGATTCCATGATATAGAGGTACATTATATATATATGGATAATACCAAATAAAGATCACTTAATTGAATTAATATGAAGGTACAGATGCCACAATTTTTTATAATTTAGGTCTTATATCTAAAAAGACACATCCTTGTGAAAATATGTTATTCATATCAATTTTATAAAAATCCAATGCATACACATGGAGGAAGGAAAACATTATCTAATTATTTGTTTTTTATAAATAGTAAATATTATTTATAATTCCAGGTTAAAAATTAAAAAATATAATGATTTTTGTATAACAATTGTAGAAATACAACCACTACATAAATGGTATATATAGTATTGTAAAAGAGGAGAAACTCAATAATTTCTGTTAAAAATGTCCATAATTAAAATATATAAAGGAACTAAATATAGATATATAGTAACAACTATATTATGTATGATACTTATAGACCTTTTCTGGGGTTGTTTTGGATTTTGGTATACGTTCATTTAGTTATAAAAAGACGTGTCTGTGTGGAAAAAAAATATTACAACTCAATTAAGGGAGGATTAATCCAAAAATTAAATGAATTAATATAATGTAAATGTTGAATTCAATAAAAAGACGACATTTATCATATATAAACAAGGTTATTTTACTTGATAACATATTTGATTAATGTCTCAAAAGTATTCATTACTAATAATTGTGATTTTACAGACCAACCAATATAATTGGAAATAGTGATGTAAAAATAATATCCAAACAAATTTAAAACCCATTAGAAAATAATTTAATTCTTCCACGAGGTAGTAATATATTAATATTATTCACTAATGTCACTCAAAACATTAATTTCAATATTATACTCTATCTAGAAACACCACATCAATGTTATCATAAATAGTGCCTTGAATATTAATTCATATTGAATAAATATTGATTAAGAAATATATTCAATCCCAGAGAAGAATAACGACAATATTTTTATAGAATACATATATGATGATGAAACTAAATAATTTCAAATGAAGGGAATCATTAATAATGTTAAAGATCAATGTTAATGGATAAAAAATATGTGAAATTGAGCTACAAAGAAATTTAAATGTCTTAAATAATATGAAAACTATTTTGAGAAAAAATAAAAATAACCCATCATTGTTTGTTCTCAAACAATGGTTATAAAAAAGGGTTAAACATAAAAAGAATATAGAACATGTTCTAATAAAAAATATAACAACATAGCCAATTGGGATAAAATTAGTAATGAAAATTGATAATTATTAAACAAATGGATGTTATCTTTTATAAAATCTAATAAAAAATGTTCTAACTAAGAAGAAAAATATTTTGTGAGGAATGAAATAAATTCCTACTGATGATTCATTGATTTTGAAGAACAAGTTTCAATAAACTAGGAATAGTTATCCATATTTTATTGTTAAGAACAAAAGTGTTTTTTCTTTATATCATAAACTCATCAATATATGTCACATTAATGTCTTAATGGTAACTCAACACATTCCCATGAAATCTACACTTTTGTATAAATGTATGTAATTGATGATGATAAATGAAAATAGGGAAAAATTGTATTCAATTTTGATATAAAATTAAGGATTTATCTAGAATGGAATACTTTAATATTTATCATCTTATTTAACTAAAACATTTAATTTTCGATATTCCAAATCATTAATAGATTAAATTAATATTGAAAAATAAGATCATGTTACTGATGAATATCTATTAGTGATGAAGACCATTTTAGAGATTAACATACAGGAAATCATAATAGTCAAATGCTCATATGTTATTATCAATTCTGGTTCAATATGAAATTATAGTCAACACATGATGAAGATGATGATGGAAAAATTATTTATAATTTTTTAATTATATTTTTATATATCATAAATAATGTTATATATGATTAATGGTTGTTAGAATGAATAAATTTAGAGTGGCGTAAAATCATTAATGTACTTGAATACATTAAAAAGGGTTATTTAGTATTATATGATGTTATGAATTTCTTATAAATAATATATGAAAAATCCATGGTTTGGAATTCCATAATACATTATATATTGTATATATTATAGTCAATAATTTTTTCAATATTGACCCACTATATTCTATAATGATTATTTCTAATTTATACATAGTCTTCATTATTTAATGGTAAATATAAATGTCAAATGTTACAATACAAATAAAAAACAACAATGCTTATTTCTCAGAAAATATATCACTTAAATATGGTGGTGAGAAAAGGGTAGGATAAAACAAGAGAATATTATTTATCAATTAAATGAGGATGAAGACATGATCATTAGTTTCCGTAAGAAAATGTTTACTATATTAGTATTTAATAATATAAGGGAGGAAAACCATGTAGAATAAAAATAATAAAATTTGGATTTTTAATATCAAATAAGTTTATAATGAAATTAATTGTTGTCATTGAAGTACCCATATGATTAATTTGGATAAGTATTTCATTTTCAATTTAGATATATATATCTTCGGGAATTTATTAAAGGGAGAATAATCCACACACTGATGAAAATAAAAAGTCTTCGAATGTGTGGATGAGTAAAAAATATTGGACCTACTATATTGAAATAAATTTATGTATATATTGAAGATAAATAAAATAAAATAAAATTATTTTTTAGATGGTCTTTATACAAATCAATGAGGTGTTATAATTCTTGTGAGAATCACTCTATACACAACATTTAATGTATCTATAAGTAAATTATTGGATTTTGTCTTATGATGAATTAATTAAGAGAAATTAATAGGTGATTAAATTATTTAAAAACATACCACTTAATTATTAAGAACAGTAAAATATCTAGTTTGTATTAAATATATATTTTATTGAGTTTTCTGTGTAAAGGTTTGAAGACAAAACTAAACGGAATTGATGTCACATTTGAAATCTTCAATATAATTATTTATATTTTATATAGTTAAATGTTAATAAATACATTTTTTATAATTTAATGAGAATTGGATTAAATTTTATAATTTCTAATTTCATTAATGTTTTTTGAGGATGCTTTTGAGTTTATCTTCAATTATTGATATTTTAATGAAATACGTTGGATTTTTGTTATAACAAGTCTATAAAGTACAGTTTTGGGTGAAACTGACAATATGGTCAAACCTAATAAACATTGAATGTTAAATATTATATCATATTAATGATATTTGTATGAATATTATTTATAAAATAAAAAACTTGTGGAATTATAAATATTTATTTGTAAAAATTATTTTTTATATTATTTAACATTATAATGTTAAATTTTGAAAATATATTCTTCACATTAGACATTATACACTTCAATATGAAATCAATAAGGATAATTTTTTACATCAAACGTATCGAATTGATGGATGTAAGGGTTATTTTTTCCTTCAAAAAGTTATTTTTTTACTTTAATGTTCATTAGGACAACTCAAAATATTTATCTATCCTTTTGAAATGGGAAATGAGAAGTAATACAGAAAATTATTTTCTTCATATAAAATATTTATTGCTAAAAATTTACTAATGAATTTAATTATTTTAAAATTTCATTTGTACTTTTTCATGCCGTTACCAATAGTAAAAAAATATAAGGTCTTGATTGTTTTTCTAAAATATAGTAAAGAATTTTTTCAGCATATGTTGTTGAAGGAAATATTTATAGATTAAAATATCCTAGTTTTTTTCTAACCATTGTTCAATCCTTTATTTAAATAACATCATATAAGAATATTATTAACTGTTATTTTCTGTATTAATTTTTTTTAGAGATATAAATTTGGAAAAAAAATTGATCAATAAAAAATGGATTTTTGGAAACAAATGTGATGATGCATGTGTTATTCTCAAGTGGATTAAATATAAATATGGGGTTTATTACAAGATTAATGATTTAAAACTGTCATATTAATTATAATAATGATTAATATGTAGTTTATATGATTAATGATTATTCAATTTTTATGATGGTGCATATGGAACCTTTTTTTAAAAATAATCACCTTGATAAAATGCGAAATTCTATTATAGTATTAATGTTGAATGATTTTAATATCATAGTAGTAATTAAAGTATTTCTGAATTATTTGTGAATGTTATTTGAGAAGAATCATCCCATGTATAAGATTTTTTAAAATAAAAATATATCAGATAATGTAAAATTTGAATGATCTAATAAATGATAATCTATTAAATTTTGTGTTGAGATTTATTTAAAAAAATAGAAAATTTTTAATCATGTTGACAGTCCTATGTTACAATGTTTTTAAAAATATTAATAAATTTCATCAAAATGATTATAGAATTTTTTATATATTATATGAAAAAATATAAAATGGTGCAAAAGAGTATAAATAAATATGATCTCTAAACAAGAAGAGTCTCACTCACTGAAAATAATTAGATGAAATTGGGAAGGTGAGGAACAATCTTCTTAGTATCAAGGAATAATAATAATATAAACGGATGACATTGATAATATATTATTTGAAAAAGAAATAGTATATAGTGAAGAATATGAAGAAACATGATACATTGATTTGATGAAATAATAACATTGTTAAAGATTAGTTGAAATAAATTGAGTTATGATAGTGAATGATATAAAATGCTATTTTCCATATGTTTTGTATCATATAGGGAATATTCTATATTATAATATACCATTGGAGAGTTGGTGTGAGAGAAGATTATAATTTTGTTCAAAATAATATATAGTGAAGAACTATTTCAAAATACATAATTTTATATTGATAAAGATTAGGATATATAGGAATTCAAATACTATATTGATGATGAAGAATTTGAAACTTATAAACTTTTGAATCTGAGATCCTAATATAAATATACTAATTAGATTATTTTAATATTACTCAGTCGACTAAAAACTATGTTTTTTATTATATATCTAGATTGAGAATTAGAATCCCCTTGGTATACATTTCAGGTTTATTTAAAACATATATTTGGGATGATATCTACCATTTACACATGTAATGTATATATAGAAAACTAGTACTGGTTTGATGACATAGAAACTCTAATAAAAATAAACAGTATGTTTCCCGTGATGGGGATGATACTAATGGAAAAATAGCTAGTTTTAATAATAATTACATTTTATATTTCATTTCCTTGTTGAAAAATTAATAAGAAAGAAAAAGGTTCATTTAAATCCTAAAAATATAATATAGATACAAATACTAAAATGGTTAATAGATTATGAGTGTAATTAAAATATGGCAGAAATTTGTCATTCCTGATTCATCACCCTCTATATTGAATTCATTGCCCATTCGGTATCTCATAAATGAGTATAATAAATCCATAATATATATATATATATTCATATAGGATTCAACATGTAAATTTTATTTTATAATTTCCACATCAAAATCTAACTCAACATGTACATGATCCATTATAAATTATAATAACAATTCAGAATATATTTTAGATATTTCCACATGTGTAATATTCACAATATATGATTTCCCACTATTTATAAGGGTTATTTCATCTATATATTATTATTTTTGTCCCATTTATTAATATGCATATTATCAGTGTTAATATCCACCTGATACATTTAATCTATCTATACTACACGATGTTTAAATACATCTATAGTACTTTCATTATGTCATACCCATCAATAAAAGTATCTAATATCCATTTCATTAGGCTAGTGTAAATTTATATTCTATTTAAGGATATATTGGGAACTATCCTTCAATATATTCCCTATGTGAGAGAGAATATATATATTTTTTAGAACATTGAGAAGTCGGAATAACACTAAATTACTATCATCTGAGTTCTGATTTTAGGTAGATGAGCTACATTTTCATTCACCTAAATGGGATGGAACATCCCCAATAATAGTTCTTCTATAGATATTAGTCCCCAAAATCATAATGTTTTTTCACAACTATAAAATATGATGATAGATACATGATAAAGATAATGGGTCAGATAACATGGAATATAATTATCTCTAATATAAATTCACATAAGGTTTCATTCATAAAAATTACTTGTTCTAATTGAAATACCATGGTGAAATATGTTTCATACTTGGTCATAAAATATTATCATTTTTTTATGAACAACCATGTCCTATAAATACAATTTTTTAGACATTCAGTATAACAATAATGACTTAATAAATCAAAAAATCTTTTTTGATAATAGGGATTATGAAAATCTATAAATATTAGAGATTAAAAACATATATGACTCAATCATTACCTGACATCATAGTAGAATAACACATCATATTTTTTGTTAATTTTAATAGAAATAACATATTATTTTTATCATATATTTCCACTAGTGTTCCAATCTAGATTAATATATCATTTTATATGGATAGTGATGTCTATATATTAAACTCAGGGGCATAATAAATAGATAAATAAGGGTTATGATAAAATTATCATTACTTTAAAATGATGGTTCATAATATTGTATAAAAAAGATCACATAAATATGGGGATTATTGTTAGGAATGTTTTTATTCCATCATCATATGAGTTAATCAGTTTATTCTAAGATTTAATATATCAATAAACTAAATAGATTATAATAATCCATTATACCATAACTATAGGTTTAAAAATAATTAAAAATATATTTTATTTCAATAAATTTATACTATAATATCTTATAATTTTAATGATGTAATAAATAATATGGCTTATATTCATATAGAAGTCATCAATCTCCGTATAAATTAAAATAAATACCAATAAATATTATCACACTATATATAAATATTTATCATGGTGTAATGTCCTTCTATGAAACTATAAAATACCATATGGATTTTCAAAATGTGACTTTTAATTTCAATATTCATTACTTTATAATACTCAAATAGACCAAAATAAAATATAATTTTCCCCGATTTTTTTTCATAATAGCTCCACATTTAAAAAAATCATACATGAAAGATTTTTTATGAAGAAAAACAAAATATAAATAATAAAAATATTAAAATAATAATAATAAAAACATAACATTACAATGTTTCTTCTAAACATAACTTGAAATACAATCCCAATTATTTAAATTGTTTTGCGTCAAATTATTGGCAATATAAAAATCAGTTCAAATAATCCAACCACTAATCTACCATTGGTTTCCGAAGTCCTTATTTTAATGAACCTGATTCAATTTAATAAAAATATCAATTTCAAAGACTCAACAGTTGATAGGTTATCCCATCTCAATACCTATATAGCATCAATCACGTAAAATTTGTGAGTAGAAGATTCAAGGATGTCATATAAATATATATATATATATATATATTACTATACAGAAATAATTATGAACTATAAATTGTGAATTCATTGAAAAATGTAGAATGATTTATATAAAAATTATAATTTCCATCCTATATAATGAATTCATTGTTAACTAATTTAAAAGGGAATAAAATTAAAAGAACAACATATATTTAGGAAAAATATTTAATTCCAAAACATATATTCAAACAAAAACCAAAAAGAGAAAAACATTATAAAACACATATACAGAAATAAAAAATATTTATAAGATTAAATAAAATGAATATATAAAATATTTATATAATAATTAAGAATAAAATAAAAAATTGTTTTTATTCCCATTTGGTGTGTGCACATCCAACATATGAAATAAATTCCCCAAATTTTTGATCACTTATATAGAAACTATATTAAAGAAGGATGAAATCACATTACATGTTCTATTTTTTAAAAATTCTAAATACTCTTGAAATCTAGATATTCTTTGAATAATATATTATAATATAACTCCAATTGTCCTTTATCAATACCAGAAGTAATAATATCATATATTCTATTTTGATGGTGGATAAAAAATGTAATAAATGATTTTATTCTTATGATAGTAGAAATTTTTTAATAATGTAAATGATGGTCCCTTTTAAAAAAACATGAAGTTAAAAAATATATTAATGATATATATTATCAATTATGGTTTAGCCTAAAATAGTAAAATTTTCTATACTATTGAAAATATAAAAATATTTATGGTTCACCCCATGAGATATCACATAGAACAGAAAATTAGGTGTTTAATAGAGTAAATTAAAAATTTAAAATAATCATATACTTTGTTTTTAAAATAATTTATATACATGATTCTATTAATTTTAATAAATATATGATAAAATATTAATCCTCTAATATGATATTAGTTTTGAATAATGAATCTACATGTTATATTTTTTACACAATCTAATAATAGAGTGGACCAATATTAATATGTATGTAAGATATTAATAAAAAAATCCCTATAATTCTTCAAGATGAAATCAATTAGTCTTTATAGTCAGTAATTCCAATCAATAGAAAACATGATAAAAATACAATCAAAATATCATTTCTCAATACACCAATCAAAATTAAGAACCTATTTGTCTAATTTGTTATCTTATAAATAACCCATTCTCACAAATGAATGAATGGAACATGAAAACTATTATATATAACACATACATTCCCAAAAATATGTATCTAGAACAAGGAATACAATAAACCAAGACATGTAACTTTATATTCACTTTGACACTCCCAAAAACCATTAATAATGAACCATGAAAAAATAAGTATTGGAAATATTGATGGAAAATATCTAATTTATATGTTCTAGATAATGTAATAATAAATGGGATGAAATAATTCATTTTATGATCAGTGAAATTTATAATAAAAGAATATATCCCCATTTTATGAATTTATAGAAGAAATTTTGTGAACCAATACCTAGAAATTTTTTTGACTTATCATAAATTTTTAGTTGAAATATTTTTGTTAATACATTATCACATCCATGTAATGTCATTGGGTAGAATCAAATAAGGGGTTGGCCTCCATAATAGACCCTCAATATGTTGAAAGGACATGAAAACCTCAAGTTTACCATATTCTAAAAAACATTTTCATCATAATCCTATATGATTTCTCGCTAACACAAACTCCATAAGACTCTTATGAAAATCCATTTTTTATTAATGTATCAGTTCCCAACTCGGTGAAAGATTCTATAAATTATCCTCCTTATTTGGAATTAGCATCCTATATATTCACCTCCACCAAATAATGTTATACTCTGGACTTCTATAATCTGTAGAAATGTAACACCAGAATCATGTATAAAAATTACATATAGATCATATTACTTGGTGGTACCATGAGAACAATACAATAAGACATCATCCCAAAATAATTCAAACAATCTAACAATCTAGAATGATTTTTTGTCTCCATACATGTGTCCTCTGTGATATTAGTACACACTCGATAATAGTCTTATATAGTTAAATTTATATATTTTTTATGATTATAATATATTACTCATTGAAATTCATCAACACACCACTGATGTGAAAGAATAAAATATAAATTAATAAGTTATAACATCTATTTATATTTAAAAAATAATTCAATTTTCTTATGTTTCTATTATTCCAACATCTTACCCTACAAAATCATCCAATCGAATCATTATTTTAGTGGAATAATATTATTCCGTAAGATAAATCCATGAGACATTAATAATTGAATTACTCAGCATCAATCATACTAAAAATTGATAATCTCTTACATTCTTCTATTCAATTATATTATCCAATAAAACTATACATTTCCCATTCTATTATCCATAGTTTTATGCACTATAATTCCATGGTTGACAGTGTGATAAGTTGTTATTACCATGGATTAAATTTCATATATCTTCCATCAAAATTTAACACATTCCTTATTGGGGTCATATATGATTTTTTATCCACTCCAATTTTAGCATTAAAACACCATTATAGTCTTATCTATTCTAAAATATGGAAAACATTCAATGAAAATTTAATATACTAGATGATGTACATAATGTAATCCTTTTTTTCCTTCCACAATTCACCTTCAATGATCTAAAAACACATACCATTAATACAATATTAGGACTAGAAAAAACAATAGTGTTCATGAGACACACAATATTTGATATATAATTAACTGTGTCCACGTATATAGTCCCATCATCTAGATTATATATCATATCCCTTAATAGTTTTATGTTCCTTTCTAGGCGATTATTCAATGTGTTAGAATCACCCATACAGATACATGATAGTATTCTTATACTGAACACTAACTATGAATTGAAATTCTATTCAAAATTCTTGATTCTATTGATCTCCACTACCATTATCCACATAATAGGATAATAATTATTCATCTATATACATATTTAAAAATTCCCAATTTATTTCTTCTATCATTTCCTTAACCAGTCATTACAAGAATAATTCATCAACATATAAAAGATTAATATTGAACTTTAAAACACCATACAGAGAAAAATAACACCAATAATCAAAATTCATGAATATTGAATCATATTCTATTACGATGTTGTTGATATTACAACTATAATTCCTTTTTTTATAAAGGATCCAACAAATCCATTATACGATATATTTCACTAGGACCTCATTATATTTCAGTATTAAAGAAAATTATTAAACATTTTATATTCCTTCCATAACATCTTTTTTAAGAAACACTATCTTGGATTTGATTAGGTTAATAAAAAAACATCCATTGAATTCCTAGTATTGACTATCCAAATAGTATTGTATTTTAAAAAATTAGATAAATTATCTCCAGTATATTTTCCTTATTATTATATTATCCTCGTTGAAACTATTCATAACATATATCAAATAATAATATTTGATTAATTACATAGAAGATAACACCATTAATTATAATGTTCTATATTACCATTTAAACAATATATTATCTCCCACAAATTTAAACCATTCATAAACTTAAAATAATCCTTATTTATTATATTCCACTTTAATGTCTCACTTAGACATCCATCCTCATCAAGGATATTAGGTTCAATGTAAGGACCCGACCCCAGATGCTTGGAGACGGTGCCTTATTTGATTTCGTTGGAATACATAAAAGGAATACAAATACGGAAGGACCATGTAGTTTTGTATTATTGGAAACAATATACTTACATAAGTTAAACTTTACATATGGAAAGGAAAGACAATACTAATTTATTCCACTAGAGTCATCACATATCCTAGATTATACTTGCAAGCCATTCATAAAATATTTTTTCATATCCAGAAAAAATGAAACATAAGAAAGGGGTGAGATTAAATGCTCAGTAAGAGTATGAAATAAAACAGAAGATAATATACGCATTAGACATGGTGAATAATTAAAAACACAAGCCTTTAATAATAAACTTGAACACTTTATAGAAGGAATATGAGCTAAGTAAATAATGCAATAATAAAAAATAATCATGGGTTTTTTACCAGTCTAATAACCACATGAAATATCAATAGCAGAACTCATAATGACGAAATGGATAATGTCGGACATTCTGAAACATTTTTTCAAGGCCTCGTCCTTGACGTCCAATGATTAAGGCCTCAGCCAAAATCTATATCACATTGGGAATGGCCTCGGCTAATTCCACGTCTATTTGTCTAATGAGACCTCCCGATGCATCGAGGGGCTATAGCGGGCCCCACCCATCACATAATAAGCCCAATGAATTTTTCATATGAGTGGGGATAAGCACAAACAACAAATACATTCATATTGAAACTATCATATATAATGTAACCATCTTTCCCCAATCATCAAACATAAAACCCTAAACATTCAGAATAATATAGTGAATAGTTTTAGGATAGATCATCCACAATAGAGTTAGTCATAAACATTAAATCAAATATGGTATATGACTTCATAAATGATTAAACCCAATAATACCATGGATTCAACAAGAACAAGATGAAAACACTCTTATAAAATCATTAAGCAATTCTGGAGATAAATACTCTTTTATTTTGAAAAGAATAGTCCTCTTGGGAAAATCATTGTATAAATACAGAAGTGAATTAAGATAGTATATTCCTAAAAAAATGAGTAATTTTAAATAGAAAATGGTTTCCAAAAACAAATTATAAACTGACCTTGAAAACATGTAAGAATTTGAGAAATTTCTTTGAATCGGGCTTGTATTTTTGAAACAATTTTGAAAGTTCCTTTTAAAATGTGTAACAATCCTTAAAATAGGGAAGTATTCTGGTTTCTAAACATATATATGATACTCAAACAGAATATAGGAGGATTAAATAACAATAAACAAGAATTTCATTGAGGTAACTAGACAATGAAAGTATCCTGAATGAAAATGGAAGTTTGGGTGGAAAAAACCCATACTACATTGAAATCAAATGATTCGTATGCCACAAATATTAATAATATTAGAATTACAGATTTAATAACATGATGATAATTATATTCATGATATGTGAAATCAATGGTCAGTATACATACACCATTAAAAAGTATTAGTAGTGAATATGGAAAATCTCACGAAAATGGATGTTAGAGGAAGAAACCCTTACCACAATTTAATCTGTAGAATTAAATGATAAGAACATAATGAACATAAAGTGAATCATTTAAGGAAATTATTATAAAGAGAATAACGTTGTTATATATGAAATGGAAGCACAGAAATACTACATACAAGAAATAAGTGACAAACAATGAAAATCTCACAGAAATGAAAGTGAGATGAGGAACCCCTTACCTTAACTCCAAACGTGTTCCGATATTGTACTTAAGCTCCAGGAATATGAAATTATACTTGTTAATAACTTATTTCAGAACCTATTAGACATGTATTTAGTTTATCATAATCCTGGTTATTTCATTTATGTCGTTATTGATTAGTTATTGTATTGACTTACGTCGTTCCAAAGTGTCTATTTCCCTTATTTTCTTATTCGGTTCACTTGATTTTATGTAATGAAGTGGAATTGATGTAAATATCCAGAATTTAAATAACATATTGTTTATGAACATAAATAGGTGTTATTGTTCATTTATATAACTTGGTTACTTGGAATGAGGATGAATTATCATATAGAACTTTAATGATAATTGTTTTGGTTAATTTGTGGGTTTTGATTACAACGAACTCATATTTCATAATATTCTAATACCATTTGAACCAAGAGATTACCAAATCTTAAATAGGATATATTATATATAATAAAATGGTTCAACCATAACAATAATGGTTTCATGACCAGAATTTAGAATGATAAAAAATCGAAAGTCCATCGTCCTTGAATGTGTAAAATTGACACATCTCAGATGGTGTTTTTGCTACTAGTATAAAAGAAGGCCAAAAGGGGGAGATGATGATAACATAACCATTATCAAGACAATATTCCAGTACATATAAGGTACTTATGGAATTACAAAATTTGGACAAATAGATGTCTTAGAATAATAAAACATATGAACATGAAAGTAAAGACAAAGAATTGAAAAGAGGAGTTTACCTCTTGAACCAAACTTCCTTGAGAACCTCCTTAAAGGAGAGGTTTTGGTCTTCTAATGATACCAAAGCCTTCTAGAAGTGGGAGAGGAGGTTGGGAGGGTATTTTTACAGATCTTGGTGGAGGCACAAGGCTTTAGAGGAATGATTGGAAGAGGGGTGGAGAGGGGGTTTTATAGTGGAGGAGAGAGGGGATTTCTTAAGATAAAACTCATTAATTTATTATTTCGTCACAAGATAAGTAATGGGTAGTATTCCAGGAGAAAGAATAGTAATTTTATAATGTTAATTATGATTAATGGTGGTGACATAATCCATGATTCTTGTAATTGTCTATTTATCTTATAATGTATAAATATGGTAAATTACCGTATTTTACTTTTCATAAAAAATCACGTATTTCAGAAAAATCCCAAAACTTTTCCCTAACCCTTTTTCAATGTGTAGAATCAAAAAATAAATTCCATTTTTCAAAAATAATTTTATAAATATTATTAATTTAATATTTCATTAAAATCATAATTAATTATCAAAAAGCAGTTTTAAAACATTCATTAACATATTCTAAAATATAGGTATATCATACTTTCAACATGAATATTATTTACATTTTATCATAGGTAAGGTTACTATTAATTAGGGTATATCACTATTCATATGGTTATGTTACTATTCATAAGGGTAGGTTTCTATTCACGGAAAAATAAGTTTTTCTTATAGGACTCTAAATAACTTACTGATCGCGACTGTGTATGTCGGATTTTTGAAATTCCCATCACAGAAGTGAAAAACTTGTGTTTTAAGGGTCCCATGGTACATAGTAGTTAATGTGATTATGAAATATTAACAAGAAAGTAATTTCCATTAAAAAAATACTGGGTCGTTACATTCTACCCTCCTTATAAAAATTTCACCCTCGAAATTTCATTTACTATTTATGCCAAGAACAGGTGGGGGTACTTCTCCTTCATTGATTCCTCTAGTTCCCAAGTTGGCTCTTTATACTTAGGGTTTCTCCATAGTACCATGACTAGATGAGTAGTCTTGTTGCATATAACTTTCTCTCTTTGATCCAAAATTTTCACTGGTTTCTCCCCAGGGAGAAACACTAGGGTGAAAAAATCCCTTATTACACAATTTCTCTAGTTGTTTATTTAGTTCCACTAGTTCCACAATGGACATTTTATAAGGGGTATTCGATATGGGACTTGAACCAAGAACTAAATCAATGTAAAACTCAATTTCTCATTCTTTATGATTTCTTGGTAAATCTTCTAGAAACACATCAACATATTCTCTCACAAAAGGTACATCCTCAATTTGAACATTACTTTCCTCACCCACAGTTATTTCAATCTCTTCCTCTCCAATAATTTAATTTAGTTAAGCTACTAGGGGTGGATCTAGATAAGAATAATGTGGTGACGATTCTTTTCTAATGATAAGTTGTTCTTTATCATCGCCATAAAAAATCATTACCTCCATCTTACAATAAATTTTTGCATCATGATCCAAAAGCCAATCCAACCCGAGGATTATATCGAATTCAATAATGGGTATGACGATGAGATCATCAAATAAAGAACATTTATATGCCCCAATGGGAATAGATTGATAGAACTTTGTAGAAATGATACATCCTTTAGGATTTTTTACTAACAAATCCCTTTTTAAATCAAATTGGAAATATCTAATTTTCTTAGTAAACTGGGAAGATATGATTCAAATAAAGAATTGGCTACGATTGAGGAAACAATCAAAGTACCTGCCAGCACGTCACGCAGAACATCAACCTATGCAGTTGTGATCACATATGCTTGTCCTTGCTCCCTTGGCCTCTTATGTTGCATATTTCCTTAACATCTTGGACAATCATTAGTATAGTTCCCCATGTTCTGAGAATTATAGCATCGAACATCACTGGATTCCTTCTTCACTTTGAAATCACCAACAATATGGCCTTTTTGACCACACTTGTAGCATACTACTTTTACTTTTAAGCATGACCATGGTGTTTCTTTCCACAATTTTCACATGGTGGAAATTCAACTCTTCCCTTCTTCCATGTTTCCTTATTTCCTTTCCCAGGGTTTTCAGCAGCCCTCTTCTCTTCTTGATTTCCCTTTAATTCATAAGACATAGAGAATTATTTTTCTGTCTTGAGGGCACATGAAACTATATCCTCATATGATGAAAAACTTTGGGAGACCAGTGCCCACTGGAGGAATGGCTTTAGGACATCAAAGAATCGATCAATTTTGCTGCTTGGATTTCATATATAGTCTTCATCCTATCATGCTAACCTTGTGAAGTTGGTTTCATACTTGGAAACATTTTCATCCGCCTTCTACCTTAGATTCAAGAATTGTCTCTCCATATCTACTTGATACTCACAAGGGGAATACTTTTCTAAGAATATGTCCTTAAAATCCCTCCATTCCATCGCTTCTATCTCTTCCTCCTCTTTTTGTGTTTTCGATTAATGACCGCCACTAATCTGCATCTCCCGATAGACGACATACTACCCTGAAAACTTTCTCTCTTTCATTACATCCCAAAGTGAGAAATATCTACTCAAGAGAACATATCTACTACTCTGCTACAAACGGGATTGTAGTCCCATTGAGTGATGGAGGATGTTGTCGCATAAAGTGATCTAGAATGACTCATCCACGTTGTGGATCCGGATGCTCCATACGGGTAAGGATATTATTCATAACCTGAGTAAGTTGTCCCCGTATAGGTATGAGTTGCTCCGCACCAGTCATAGCACCAGAGCCATGATCATTATCTTGTGTCAGAGGAAAATCCCTACAGGGGACACGTGCATTTGTACGATTTACATTACATCCACTAGGATCCATATCTAGATAATGGCATACACTATATTAGGTTATGAATCATAATGTATAATATTAACATAAAAATAATCATTAAAATTGAGATCCTATGCATGGATAATCCCATATTCACAAAAATGGTTTCTTTGAGGAATATTTACATTAAACTCCTTCATAATGGCATGTAAAGAAAATGTGAATTATCCTGAGCCTATCCTCCGGGAGTGTCTTAACCAAGAGTGCAGCAAGGCCCATTATCGTGCACCAGTTCCCGTTTGAGTCTATCTCAAAGCGGTGTTTTGGGATTTTACCCCTAGTTATATCTGTGCCAGAGCCGCCTCTACCCGCTCATATCCATACATGGATGTATTGCTTGAAATATCCACATAATCTATTCCTTACCAAAATACCAGGATGATATTTTATTTATATACTCAAAGAATAACTTAGGGACTCTTCCCAAATTATACGTTTTCTAAATCTAGTTTCCAAGTATTCTACTTAACTTACTCTGATACCAACTATAAGGACCCAACCCCAGTTGCCTGGAGTCAGTGCCTTTTTTGATTACATTGGCATACATACAAGGAATACGAATCCTGAAGGACCAAGTAGTTTAGTTTTATTTTAAACAAGATACATACATAAGTTCAACTTTACATATGGTAAGGAAAAACAACACTAATTTTTTCCACTAGAGTCATCACATATCTTATATTATCCATGCAAGTAATTCATAAAATACTTCTTCATATCTTGAGAAAATGAAACATAAGAATGGGGTGAGCTCAAAATCTCAGTAAGAGAAAGAAATATAGTGGAAGATAATATAAACATTAGACATGGTGAATAATTTAAAACACATGTCTTTAATAATAAACTCGAACACATTATGGCAGGAATATGAGTTGAGTAAATAATGCCATAATAAAAAAATAATCATGGGCATTCTACTAGTCAAATAACCACATGAAATATCAATAGATTAATTTATAATGATTGAATTCATAATGTCGGACATTCTGATACATTTTGTCAAGGCCTTGGCAAAGACATCTAATGATTAAGGCCTCAGCCAAAATCTATATCACATTGGGAAAGGCCACGACCAATTCCACGTATATTTGTCTCATGAGACCTTCCAATGCAACGAGGAGATATAGCATGCCCCACCCATCACATAATAGGTCAAATGTATTCCTCATATGAGTGGGGATAAACATAAACAACAAATACATTCATATTGAAACTATCATTTGAAATGTAACTATATTTCCCAAATCATCAATCATAAAACACTAAACATTAGGAATAATACGGTGAATGGTTTTAGGATAGATCATCCACAATAGATTTAGTTATAACCATTAAATCAAAAAATGGTATATGACTTCATAAATGATTAAACCCAATAATACCATGGAGTCAACATGAACTAGATGAAAACAATCTTATAAAATCATTAAGCAATTTTGGAGATAAAAACTCTTTTATTTTGAAATGAAAAGTTCTTTTGGAAAAATCTTTGTATAAAATCAGAAGTTATGTAAGATAGTATTTTCATAATAAAATGAGTAATTTTATAAATATAATGGTTTTAAAAAACAGATTATATAGTGCCCTTTAAAATTGGTAAGAATTTGAGAAAATCTTTTGAATCGGGCATGTATTTTGGAATCAATTTTGAATGTTCCTTTTAAAACATGTAGCTATTTAAAAAATAATGAAGGATTCTGGTTTGAAAACATATATATGATACTCACACAGAATATATCAGTATTTAATAACAATATACAAGAATTTCATTGAGGTAATTAGACAATGAAAGTATCCCGAATGAAAATGGATGTTCGGGTGGAAAAACCCTTACCACTTTGAAATCAAATGAATTGTATGCCCCAAATATTCATAATATCCGACTGAAAAATTTAATACCATGAAGATAATTATTTTAATGGTATGTGAAATCAATGGTCTGTATACATACACCATACAAATGTATTAGTAGTGAATGTAAAAAATCTCACAAAAATGGAAGTGAGATGAAGAAACTCTTACCACAATGTAATCAGTTGAATAAAATGAGAAGAACATAATGAACATCAAGTGAATAATTGAATAACATGATTATAAAGATAATCACGTTATTATATATCATATGTAATCACAAATATAACACATACACAAAATAAGTGGAAAACAATGAAAATCTCACAGAAATGAAAGTGAGATGAGAAACTCCTTACCTTAACTCCAAACGTGTTCCGTTCTTGTACGTAAGCTCCTGGAATATGAAATAATACTTGTTAATAACATAATTTAGAACCTATTATACATTTATTTAGTTTACCATAATTCTGGTTAGTTAATTTCTGTCTTTATTGATTAGTTATTGTATTGACTTTCGTCGTTCCGGAGTGTTTGTTTCTCTTATTTTTATATTCGGTTTACTTATTTTTAAGTAATGAAGTGGAATGGAATTAAATATACAGAATTAAAATAATATATTATTTATGAACATAAATAGGTGTTATTGTTCATTTATATAACTTGGTTACTTGGAATGAGGATGAATTATCATATAGAACTTTAATGATAATTGTTTTGATAAATTTGTGGGTTTTGATTACAACGAAATCATTTTTTTATAACCTAATACCATTTGAAAAAGGGATTAAAGAATCTTAAATATGTTATATTATATATAATAATCTGGTTAAACCAAATCATGAATGGTTTCATGACCAGAATATAGAATGATAAAAGAAATCGAAAGTCCATCATCTTTGAATGTGTAAAATTCACACATCTCGGATGGTCTTCTTGCTACTAGTATAAAAGAAGGTAAAATGGGGGAGATGATGATAACTTATTACATTATCATGAAAAAATTCCAATAAATATATGTTACTGCATTCCTCACAAAATTTGGATAAATAGAGAAAATAGAAAAATAAAACAAATGAACTTGAAAGGAAAGACAAAGAATTGAAAAGAGGAATTTACCTCTTGAACCAAACATCCTTGAGAACCTCCTTAAGGGAGAGGTTTTGTTGTTTTAATGAGACCAAAGCTTGATGGACGTGGGAGAGGAGGTTGGGAGGGTATTTGGAAAGAATTTGGAGGAGGCACAAGGCTTGAGTGGAGTGATTGGAAGAGGGGGTGAGAGGGGGTTTTAATAGTGGAGGAGAGAGGGGATTTCTTAATATAAAACTCATTAATTTATTATTTCTTCACAAGACAAGTAATAGTAAGTATTCCATGACCAAGAATAGTAATTTTATCATGTTAATTCTGATTAAGGGTGGTGACATCATCCATGATGCTAGGAATAGTCTATTTAGCTTATAATGTATATATAGGGTAAATTACCGTATTTTACTATTCATCAAATAAATCTAGTATTTCAGAAAAATCCAAAAAATTCACCCGAACCATTTTTTGATGTGTAGAATTTAAAAATGAAGTCCATTTTTAAAAAATAATTTTCTAAATATTATTAATTTATAATTTATTTAAAATCATAATTTATTATCAAAAACCAGTTTTAAAACATTCATTAACTTATTCTATAATATAGGTATATCATTCTATCAACATGAATATTATTTTTATGTTATCATAGGTAAGGTTACTATTCATTTAGGTATATCACTATTCATAAGGGTACGCTACTATTCATAAGTGTAGGTTACTATTCACCAAAAATTATGTTTTTCTTATTGGACACTAAATACCTTACTAATCGCGACTGTGTATGTCAGATTTTTTAAATTCCCATCACAGAAGTGACAAACTTATGATTTAAGTGTCCCATAGTACTTAGTAGTTAATGTGATTACGACATATTTATAAGAAAGTAATATCCTTTAAAAAATACTAGGTTGTTACATTCTCCCCTCCTTAAAAAAATTTCACCCTCGAAATTTCATTTACTATTTAGGCCAAGAACAGGTGGGGGTACTTCTACTTCATTGATTCCTCCAGTTCCCAAGTTGCCTCTTTATACTTACGGTTTCTCCATAGTACCTTGAACAGATGAGTAGTCTTATTGCGTAGAACATTGTCTCTACGATCAAAAAGTTTCACTGGGTGCTCCACATGGAAAAACACTAGGGCAGAAAAAGACCTTATTACCCAATTCCTATAGTTGTTTCTTTAGTTCCACTAGTTCCACAGTGGCCATTCTATAAGGGGTCATCGATAGGGGCCTTGAACCAAGAATTAAATCAATGGAAAACTCAATTTCTCGTTCTGGAGGACGTCTAGGTAAATCTTCTTGAAACACATCAACATATTCTCTCACAATAGTTACATCCTCTATTTGAACATTAATTTCCTCACCCATAGTTATTTCATTCTCTTCCTCACTAATAACTTAATTTAGCTGAGCTACTAGGGGTGGATCTAGATAAAAATCATGTGGTGACGATTCTTCTCTAAAGATAAGGTGTTCTTTATCATCATCATCAAAAATCGTAACCTCCTTATCTTAAAATAAATTTTTGCATCATGATCTGAATGCTAATCCATATCGAGGATTATATCAAATTTAATCATGGGAATGGCGATGAGATCAGATGATAAAGAACATTTATACGCCCTAATGGGAACAGATTAACAGAACTTTGTAGTAATGATACTTGTCTGAGGAGTTTTTCCTAACCACTACCTTGTTAAATCAAATTGGAAATATCAAATTTTCATAGCAAACTGGGAAGATATGAATCAAATAAAGCATTGGCTACGCTTGAGGAAACGATCAAACTACCTACCACCAAGTCATGTGGAACATCAACCTCTGTAGTTGTGATCACATATGATTGTCCTTGCTCCCTTGGCCTCTTATGTGGCATATTTCCTTGACGTTTTGGACAATCATTAGCATAGTGCCCCCTCTCCTGACAATTATAGCATCGAACACCACTGGCTTCCTTCTTCACTTTTCAATCACCAACAATATGGCCTTTATGACCACACTTTTAGCATACTCATTTTCCTTTTAAGCATTCAACATGGTGTTTCTTTCCATGATTTTCACATGGTGGAAATTAAACTCTTTCCTTCATCTTCGTTTCCTTATTGTTTTCCCAGAGTTTTCAGCAGCCCTCTTCTTTTCTTTCTTTCCCTTAAAGTCATAAGGCTTAGATAATTCTTTTTCCGTCTTGAGGGAAAGTGAAACTATATCCTCATATAATGAAAACCATTGGGAGACCGGTGCCCACCTAATAATGGATTTATCCCATCAAATAATTGATCAATTTTGCTCCTTGGATTTCGTATACAGTCCATAGCCTGTCTTGCTAACCTTGTGAAGTTGGATTTATAATTGGAAACATTTTCATCCTCCTTCTGCCTCAGATTTAAGAGTTGTCTCTCCATATCTGTTCTCTTCTCACTAGGGAAATATATTTCTAAGAATATTTCCTTAAAATCCAACCATTCCATCTCTTCTATCTCTTCCGCTTCCTTTGTGTTTTGGATTAATGACCACCACTGATCCGCATCTCCTAATAGACGACATACTTCCATGACAACATTATCTCTTTCATTACTTCCCAATGTGAGAAATATCTTCTCAAGGGTACATTTCCACTGCTCTATTACAAATGGGTTTGTAGTCCCATTGAATGATCGAGGTTGTTTTCGCATAAAGCGATCTAGAATGGCTCCTCCATGTGGTGGTTCCGGATGCTCAATACGGGTAAGGATATTATTGATAACCTGAGCAAGTTTTCCCATTATAGTTATTAGTTTCTCAACACCAGTCAAAGCAATAGAGCCAACAACATTATCCTGTGTCGGAGGAAAATCCCTACAGGGGACACGTGCATTCATGCGATTTCTATTCCTTACACTATGCACCATATCTAGATAATGGAATACACTATATTAGGTTATGAATCATAATGTATAATCATAACATAAAAATACTCATAAAAATTGAGATCCTACGCATGGGTAATCCCATATTCACAAAAATGGTTTTTTGAGGAATATTTACATTAAACTCCTTCATAATGTCTTGTAAAAAAATGTGAATTATCCTATGCATATCCCCTGGGAGTGTCCTAACCAAGAGTGTAGCAAGGCCCATTGTCATGCACCAGTTCTTGTTTGATTCTAGCTCAAAGAAGTATTTTCGGGTTATACCCCTAGCTACATCTGTGCCAGAGCCGCCTCTACCTGCTCATATCTAGACATGGATGTATTTCTTTAAAGATCCACATAATCTATTCCTTACCAAAATACAGAACATTATTGTATGTATATTCTCAAAGAATAACTTAGGGACTCTTCCCGAATTCTACATTTTTTCTTTATCTAGTTTCCATGTATTCTACTTAACTTCCTATGATACAACATGTAAGGACCTGACCCCAGTTGCCCGGAGTCGGTGTCTTATTTGATAATGTTGTCATACATACAAGGAATACGAATCCATAAGGATCGAGTAGTTTAGTATTATTCGAAACAAGATACATACATAAGATTAACTTTACATATGGAAAGGAAAAACAACACTAATTTATTCCACTAGAGTCATCACATCTCCTAGACTATGCTTGAAAGTCATTCATAAAATACTTCTTCATGTCCTGAGAACATGAAACATAAGAAAGTGGTGAGCTCAAATGCATAGTAAGAGTAAGAAATATAGTGGAATATATTATAAACATTAGACATGCTGAATAATTTAAAACACATGCCTTTAATAATAAATTTGAACACATTATGGAAGGAATATGAGCAGAGTAAATAACACCATAATAAAAAAAATAATCATGGATATTATACTAGTCGAATAACCACATGAAATATCAATAGCTGATTTCATAATTATGGAATGAATAATTCAGGACATTCTGAAACATTTTGTCAAGGCCTCGGCCAAGACGTCTAATGAATAAGGCCTCGTCCAAAATCTATATCACATTAGGAAAGGCCACGAACAATTCCACGTCCATTTGTCTCATGAGACCTACCGATGCAGTAATGGGATACAGCAGGCCCCACCCGTCACATAATAAGTCTAATGCATTCCTTATATGAGTGGGGATAAACACAAACAACACATACATTCATATTGAAACTATCATATGAAATGTAACTATCTTTCCCCAATCATCAATCAGAAAACACTAACCATTCAGAATAATATAGTGAACGGCTTTAGGAGATATCATCTACAATATATTTGGTTATAACCATTAAAAAAAATATGTTATATTACTTCATAAATTATTAAACCCAATAATACCATGGAGACAAAAAGAACTAGATGAAAACACTCTTATAAACTCATTAAGCAATTCTGGAGATAAATACTCTTTTATATTGAAAAGAAGAGTTCTTTTGGGAAAATTTTTATTTAAAACTAGAAGTGAAGTAAGATAGTAATTTCATAATAAAATCTGTAATTTTATAAAGATAATGGTTTCCAAAAACAGTTTATAGAGTTCCCTTGAAAATAGGTAAGAACTTGAGAAATTCCTTTGAATTGGGATTGTATTTTTGAAACAATTTTGAATGTTCCTTTTAAAAAGTGAAACTATCCATAAAATAATGAATGATTCTGGTTTTTAAAGATATATATGATACTCACACAAAATATATGAGGATTACATAACAATACACAATAATTTCATTGAAGTGTTTTCACAATGAATGTATCCTGAATGAAAATGGAAGTTCGGGTGGTAAAACCCTTACCACTTTGAAATCAAATGATTCGTATGCCCAAAATATTAATAATATAAGAATGACAGATTTAGTACCATGAAGATAATTATATTCATGATATGTGAAATCAATGGTCTGTATACATACAACATACACAAGTATTAGTAGTGAATATGGAAAATCTCACGAAAATGGAAGTGAGATGAAGAAACACTTACCACAATGTAATCAGTAGAATCAAATGAGTAGAACATAATGAACATCCAGTGAATCATTGAATAACATGATTATAAAGAGAATCATGTTATTATATATCAAATGTCAGCACACATATACCACATACAAGAAATAAGTGGCAGACAATGAAAATATCACAGAAATGAAAGTGAGACGAGAAACCACTTACCTTAACTCCAAAGGTGTTCCACTCTTGTAATTAAGCTCCAGGAATATGAAATTATAATTGTTAATAACTTATATCAGAACCTATTATACATGTATTTAGTTAACATAATTCTTGTTAGTTCATTTATGTCTTTATTGATTAGTTATTGTATTGACTTTCGTCGTTCCAGAGTGTTTGTTTCTCTTATTTTCATATTCGGTTCACTTGTTTTTATGTAATGAAGTGGAGTGGGTGTAAATCTCCAGAATTGAAAATATATATTATTTATGAACATAAATAGTTGTTATTGTTCATTTATATAACTTGGTTACATGGAACTAGGATGAATTATCATATAGAACATTAATGATAATTTTTTTGAAAAATTTGTGGGTTTTGATTACAACGAACACATTTATCTTTATAACCTAATACCATTTGAACAAGGGGATTAAAGAATCATAAATAGGCTATATTATATATAATAATCTGGTTCAACCATAAGAATAATGGTTTCATGACCTGAATTTATGATGATAAAAGAAATCAAAAGTCTATCATCCTTGAATGTGGAAAATTGACACATCTCAGATGGTATTCTTGTTACTAGTATAAAAGAAGGTAAAGGGGGGGGGGATGATGATAACATATTAAATTATCAAGAAACAATTCCATTATATATATGTTACTGGATTCATCACAAAATTCGGATAAATAGAGGTAATATAAAAAGAAAACAAATGAACTTGAATGGAAAGACAAAGAATTGGAAAGATGAATTTACCTCTTAAACCAAACTTCCTTGAGAACCTCCATAAGGGAAAGGTTTTTGCGTTTTAATGAGACCAAAGCTTGCTGGACGTGGGAGAGGAGGTTGGGAGGGTATTTGGCCATAATTTCGAGGAGGAAAAAGGCTTGAGAGGAGTGATTGGAAGAGGGGGTGAAAGAGGGTTTTTATAGTGGAGGAGAGAGGGGATTTCTTAATATAAAACTCATTAATTTATTATTTCATCACAAGACAAGTAATAGTAAGTATTCCATGACCAAAAATATTAATTTTATCATTTTATTTCTAATTGATGGTGGTGACATCATCCATGATGCCAGGAATAGTATATTTAGCTTATAACGTATATATACGGTAAATTACTGTATTTTAATATTCATCAAAAAATCAAATATTTCAGAAAAATCCCAAAATATCAACCTAACAATTTTTCGAAATTTAGAATCCAAAAATGAATTCCATTTTTAAAAAATAATTTTCTAAATATTATTAATTTAATATTTAATTAAAATCATAATTCATTATAAAAAACCAGTTTTAAAACATTAATTAACTTATTCTAAAATATAGGTATATCATAATTTCAACATGAATATTATTTATATGTTATCATAGGTAAGGTTACTATTCATTAGGTTATATCACTATTCATAAGGGTATGTTACAATTCATAAGGGTAGGTTACTATTAACCAAAAATTATGTTTTCCTTATTGGACTCTAAATAACATATTGATCACGACTGTGTATGTCAGATTTTTTAAATTCCCATCACAGAAGTGAGAAAATTATGTTTTAAGGGTCCCGTAGTAAATATTTGTTAATTTTATTACGACAAATTTATAATAAAGTAATTTCCTTTAAGAAATATTGGGTCGTTACATTCTCCACTCCTTACAAATATTTCTCCCTCAAAATTTCATTTACAATTTAGGCCAAGAACAGGTGGGGGTACTTCTCCTTCATTGATTCCTCCAGTTACCAAGTTTCCTCTTTGTAATTATGGTTTCTCCATAGTACCTTGACCAGATGAGTATTCTTGTTGATTAGAACTTTGTCTCTATGATCGAAAATTTTCACCGGCTACTCCGCATAGAGAAACACTAGGGCAGAAAAATCCCTTATTACCCAATTCCTCTTGTTGTTCCTTAGTTCCAATAGTTCCACCATGGACATTCTATAAGGGGTCTTTGATATGGGCCTTGGACCAATAATTAAATCAATGGAAAACGCAATTTCTTATTCTGGAGGATGTCTAGGTAAATCTTCTGGAAACACATCAACATATTCTCTCACAATAGGTACATCCTCTATTTGAACATTAATTTCCTCACCCACAGTTATTTTACTCTCTTCCTCCCAAATAATTGAATTTAGTTAAGCTACTGGGGGTGGATCTAGATAAGAATCATGTGGTGACGATTCTTCTCTAAAGATTAGGTGATCTTCATCATCGTCATCAAAAATCGTAACCTCCTTCTTCTTACAATAAATTTTTACATCATTATTTGAAACCCAATCCATACTGAGGATTATATTGAATTAAATCATGGGTATGACGATGAGATCAGAAAATAATGAACATTTATATGCCCTAATGGGAACAGATTGATAGAACATTGTACCAATGATACTTCCCTTAAGAGTTTTGACTGACAACTACCTTGTTAAATCAATTTGGAAATATCTAATTTTCATAGAAAAATGGGAAGATATGAATCAAATAAATCATTGGAAACACTTGAGGAAATTATCAAAGTACCTGCCACCACGTCACGCTGAACATCAACCTCTGCAGTTGTGATCACAAATTCTTTTCCTTTCTCCCATGCCCTCTTGTGTGGCATATTTCCTTGATGTTTTGGACAATCATTTACCAGAAAATTTCTTCAATATTAATTGATCATAAAATTCATCTCTCTTCAACAATAACATAAATTTACATTTAGGAAATGAACATCTTATTCTCCCTTCAACGGATTGATTGGAAATTGCAAAATCTAAAAACTCATTCAAACCCTTAATATACTGAGATGCGTTCCTCGGCAATGTGATCCAGCTTTTATCCATGTATATCACAATGCGCCTACACAATATTAAAAAAAATTAAAACACATAACTATTACTAAATAGGAAAATAGATTCATATATCCTAGTTGACATAATATATAAATATGTTTCATATGGTTTTCTTATATCAATACATATGGTAAATCACCCAATAGTGGTGTCATATAAAGTAGTACCCCCACAAAGGATTAGAATTAAATAGGGAGACTAGGGTGAGTGACCAAAGTCTAACCACATTAATCAACTTAAGAAAGTTGGAGGTTCCCCTCTCCCATTAAATTAAATAATTATAAACATCGTTTAAAGTGGCCCATAATTTAGGGGGAGATATGATCCATGGGGTGGTTGTGCTAATAATGTACATGTTATTCAGCTACAGGAAGAACTGATTAAATCCTAAAAAATGCATGAAATAAGTGATGTAATAATTATTTGACGTCTCATTTGATATAAAATATGATCAAAAAGTGTCATGGGTGATCATGAATAAGCAAGTGGTCTTAAGAAACCACTTTGTTTCTTTAAAACATGATCTAGAAGTTTCATGCTGACGTAAAGTCACTTGTTGAATCTAGAATTACAAAAAAAAAGGATTATTCTAGAATAAAAAGAAGTTTCCAAGTCTTATCTAATTGAATCAATGATTTCATACTGAATCTAGTTTATAAAAAGGAATATCAAGCAATTAATTTAGAAGAATTAGACCCCTAATAAGAAGAAAAATTTAGAGGAGGAAGTAGTTATTCTCTTACAATCATTAGTGTGTTTTTAGTGTGATTGGTAAGTTGTTATTGAAATTATGAATCTAATTTTGAAGTTATATTAATATTGTGCAAACTGCTTAATGTGGATGATAAAGAGATCGCTTACAGTTACATTCCCTAGATATCTCACCCCTACTTAAGGGATAAATGTCTGTCAAGGGCCACATTCCATCTTCATAAGGTTTGCAGAACCTATCATTATCCGTATAGTCCATATTCATTGCTCATCGAGAAAAGGAACCTAACATGGTTCCATACTGGGTCATTCATATATTATCATAGATTCTCATACCATATATGACCATTACCAAACCATCCCATAGCCTCACCCCAAGAAATTTCGATAGGAGAGAATCAAATACCTAAAACAAGACCTCTTTAGATAACTTGACCCATAAATACATGATGGAAACCCTATTGGGGAATTAATTTCCCTATTGTTAAGCATCTCACATATATAACATAGGCATCAATGGTTGTATAATAAATGCATCATAATAAAGGGAATTCTATGAACCCAACCTGAATCACTATCCTCATGTCACATAAGGTAAATAACTCATGGATCCCATTCATGTCACAAACCCACCTACATGAAATTTCAATCCACACAATAAATTCATAACCATATCCTATGGTAATATTAGTTATAAACTACATTGACCATAGATTTATCCCCTTAAGAAATCTCATTCCATTATCATGAAAGAAATCTCTAGGAACCAATACCTTCTCAATCCACTAACTCATAAAATTAAAACATATATTATAATGAAATAATAATTAATTAAGAAAATTAATCCATATTATTTTAATTATTCATACATTAGGGATATCTCATCAATTATGTATCCTCACTACGACTTCATGAAATGGGTTATGTATCACTCTTGGAACACCTATGAGCTCTTTTCTAAATAAAAACCATATATATGAAATCAATTCATTAAATGAATTCATCCAAATTTGATGATAAACCAAAGTAAATTATGGAAATGACTGAACAATAATGTAACTATATAAAACCTCATGGATTTTTGCTCCACAAGATTCCTCTAACCATTACACACAAAAAGTCCACCATAACGGGATGATCCCACTGGTGGCAGGGGAGGGGAGCATACCTAGGGTATGAACTCGACAGGGTCGGTGGAGAAGCAGGCGTCACGGGTGTCGGTGGGAGAAGTGGGGTCACCAGCGATCGATCACAAGGTCACTGGTGGCATGAGAGGGCAGAAGAGGGGAGCAGAGCTAGGGATCATGCTCGTCGGGGGGAGAAGCCTTGCGGGGTTAGGAGGAGAAGAGTGATGACTCCAGTGGGGGGGGGATGTGCAGCCGAAGTAAAAATCTAAATGGGTTTCGTGGTGGATTATTAAAAACCGCCGCTAAAAACCCACGGCTAAAGGTGTTTTAAGTTGTAGTGAAAAAGAAGGTTCCAGATGAAAAAATGTATAGGAATTCTACAAATCAATTTCCTAACTATAAGGATCCTGATGAGACTATGGAATGTCGTATGAGTGTTACAAATACATCTGAAGATATAGAGACTCTAAATACATTTGAAATGTATGAATTTTTCTTCCAATATATTTTACATTAAACATAATAAGAGTGATTATATTGAAACCTTTGAAACATAAGTCATTATTCATATTTCATATTTAAGGAATTCGATGTTATGGAATATGTTGATGAATCATTATATAGGTTTGATAATAATGTGGGATGAATTATGTACATATGTGTGGGAAATAAAATATTATGTTATATGAATAATAAAATATATTATTATTTTCTGTATAATTCTTCATTAAGGATTTGTTTCGTGGTGATAAAAAAATAGAAAATAGATTAAATGGAATGGTTATATTTTGATTAAGGTAAGGTAACCCTTAATTTGTTCATGATATAGTGAAATTTGTTTTAACTGGGATAAAGACATGATTGTTTTGGACAATGAAATTTGGATAGTATTATTGATTGTAGATTTAATTAAGGAATTGTTGGAAAAGTGGTCTACATTGTCTTGCATAATATTTACAACTTCTTGGGTTTGAGTAATATATTCATAAATCTTTTAAACAAGGAATTATACATGATTGAAAAAATTATATAAGGTATTTCGGGTTATTATAATCATTCATGTGAATAAAAGATCATGGTATTCACATGTTTGGAATGAAATAACCATGATACGATTTCTTATATATAGCAGATGGATGTTAAACAATTTTTTTTTAAATTTATTCCTAATTTTTTGTAATTTTATATTATAGAATAGTTTTGAGGCTATCTTTAAATGAAACTAATATGACATACTTAAGAAGAGGTTTGAGAGATTAATTTATTATCATGTCACATAGGGATTCATTTATACAAGAAGGAATGTGATAAGTACATTGTGTTTTTTGTAAACCAAGATAGATGGGGTGACCTTTATAGGATATCTTGATATTTTAATTCATGAAAAACTTAAAATTCACATTCATTTCATGGAATTAGAGATTAATTATATGTTGATCAATGAAAAAGAAAGGGTAAGGGTTTCTTAATATCATACATTTCCATTAAAATTATTCAAACATAGGAAATAGTATCTTAAAATTAATGGATGTCATGTAATCAACAATTATGATGGTTTCAGTGCAATTTTTCCAAACTCTTTTGGGTTATAGAATTGATTTTTAACTATTTATTAACCATGTTCTCTATCACTCTCCATCATAAAATGATAGTTGGTATTATTATCCATGTAAATGTTCTCATTTTACACATATGTTCTCCTATGTTGTAACATAGTTATGAGTCACTTTGTGTAACTATTATGTATATAACGATCCCTTTTCAGTAGAAATTTTAGTATTAATTTTTACCATTTCGTTTTCTTTGAAATGAACATTGAAATATTAACCCTTTAACAACCTAGATTAATTTCAATGGATAAATTCACTTTAATGGAAGTCCGAACGTAACTCCCTGATATTTTGCGAAATTGTTCATTTCAAATTAAATTAATATTTTTGATATATATCCTTCCAAACAATAATGAATATGGATTTTTCTAAAATTGGTAATTTTTTATTCAGTTTAATATACATGAGTCTTATATTATATTGTGATACATGCACAACCAAATTTGATCATGTTACGTGAAACACTAATTTCCAAGAATCATCATTTAATGGTTATATTTATTTTAAAAATATAATTATAACATATATTGTAAAAATAATAATATTTATTTTAATAAAATATCTTTACATGATATTTATAATGGTTTTATATAAATAAAACATTTTGTTAATATTAACATTACTTTTTTTAAATACTTTATAGATTTTATAATACTATTTTCTCAATTAAACTGATTTTATTTCATTGTGTGACCAATAATAAAATTCATTTTAGAAACTTTTTGTTGTTTTATTTGATAAAATAATCTTAATATTCCAGTTCATATTTAAAAAAAATTATTTTTGATAAATTTTGGATATGTTTCTAAGAAACATCAATTTAGAGATGAATATAGTGAAAACACTAAATTTTAATTCAATAAAAATATTTCTAGCTAATTTTTTATATATTTAAATTATATTTTACATTAGTTTCAAAATGTAAATATAAATTATATACATTATTAAATTAATTTAGGTATTTGTAATAATTTTTATTGTATGTTTAGAAATAAAATCATAATGAACTTTTGAAAATTATCAAATAAATACCTAGCTTTGTCACCATGTCTACATGATTAGCATGGAATATAGATTTACCACATATATTAATTGAATTTATCAATTCATGCTTACATGTTTCTAATATTTAAAATATATATTGACAGATAAATTCAAAATAATTTCTAATAAAAATTATTAGTGAATATGATTATAATTATTTATAGCGATTAAGGAAAAGTTAAGATAAAAAGAGACTCACCATTTAATATAAGACCAAAAATGACACATAATCTTTTAAAAAATCCATTTTGCGTCCATATTTCAGTGATAAGAATTAATTTTTCAGTTTTTTCTATTTTTGATGACTTTTTTATGTAAAAAAATACGTCCACATATCTTGTTTTCAAAAAATCCAATTGTTTCCCCTCCATCCCCTATAAAAGGAAACAACCCACCACCAATATTCAAAATTTCAACCCCCTTAATTTCATAAAATACTTACCCAATTAACATCCCAACATGTACCGATTCCTCCTCTATACCTCCCATGGGGAAAAATTCAACCATGGAAACCCTTTGATGCAAACCAAAATGATTTATCAAACGAATCGGTAACATCCTTACTCAAGCTATATTCATTAATATTCATTCTCCACCAAATCAATTATTATTATCACATTCTAATATAATAAGTATATAAACCTTAGTATAATAATAATTTTTTGTTCTGAAGATTCCACCTACACATGTACACACATCCATCCAATGGGAATCAAACATACTACTTTTTTGTATGGAAAACTACCACCTCACAAAATATTATTGTTAATTTTATCTTAGTTGCCTCTCAGGATTGGAAATTATGATGTGAACCCTTTTTTAGATTACATATCTTTTATATATGATGTATTTATACTAATTTAATTATTATATAAATATTTACTTCATGATTTCAAATTTTACAAATAATATAGCATTGTTTGTGGATGTGTGGACTACCACATCCAAAAATATATTTGATTTGTTCACAATAACATGGGATAAAATAAGGATGGCTTTAGTAAAAATATTTGATATATATGAAATAATAATTATATAGAATCTATATACATTTATTTTATTTAAATTCTTTATTTATTTCAATACAATAAAAAATCATAATCCATGATTATACGTACGTACGAACTACCATCTCCATGAATTGTGTTTTTCAATTAATATTTATATATTTAATATAAAACTATAAAAATTTATATACTGAATATATTTTATATATGCATAATATATATATTCTTGAAATAATTTAATCATAATCAAAATAAGATGATCAACAATAAAAATTCAAAACACATACGATAAGCAAAGCAATTATTACCAGAACCATTACATTGACATGGAATTGTAAATTAATGGGAAATATTAAGTTAAAAGAGAATTTTATATGGTATTAGTTATAATAATATGGTATTTTGACACATTTATAATAAAATAAAAATTATTTTATAGTATGTTAGAATGTGTATAAAGAATATCCATACATAAGGTAAGAAAATTTTATCAAACTTTTTATTTTCGATAGATAAAGACCTATTCACCATAAGATTATTTTTTAGTCTATATTCTATAATATGGAATTTAATATCATTAATTTAAGTTATTTATATTAAAATATTTAATTTTATGTTATTATTTTTTTAGTATCATTACTCTCATGTTACTTAGGTAATATGGGTTTTCATGACTAACATTTATTTTACGTGAGACACAATCAATGTTCACCTTTTATTTCATAAATATTATGTGTAGAATTCCGATTAATATATTAAATTATTTTTATACATTTATATATGGTTATTTAAATTTCCATTTTATGATCATTTTTCCTATAGATTATGTTTACAAACATACCATGTTGGTAGTGTAATTTTTTCTAAAATTTATTTCTTTGAGACACTTGCCATGATATGCACCTACATTTTTATTTGAGGTGAATACACTGACATTAAAATATTAAATCATAGCTATAATTAATCCCATGATATTTTAAGATTCATGAAATTTCATTTTCATACAAGGTGAGTATAATTCATTGATACCATGATATATTATTCCATTGAAATAATATTAATATTTAAAAACATTGATTAAGATTATGCTTTCATTGATGAAATAATATTATCCATATCTCAATAGAAATCATGAATTTTTTTATTCTGTTTAGACTCATGATATTATAATCTATTTGTACCATTTTTCTACGATTTAGTACATAATATGACTAAGAAAGTATTTTTAAGAATGTATAAATTTCCCTCTATCCTCAATCAAAATTGTATGTCCAATAAAATCATTGTTTTTTAAAAAGCTAAAAAAATGATTTCAATAATTATATTTATTTTTTAAAATAATTTCAATAAAAAATAAAAAATACAATATATTTTTTCAAATTATTTTCCAATAAATGATTTTCATAACGATTTCAGTATTTTTTTATATGATTTCAATGTAATTTCAATGATTTTTCTTAAAAAAAGTATGCATGATTTATTTTTATTTTATCAAAGTGATTACAATGAAAATGTTTTTCAAAATGTTTTGAATATTATTTTACATGTTTTCATTTAACAAAGGGGTTTCAAATTTATTTAAACCCTTGTTTCTATTTGGAAAAATTATTTTCATGGAAAATGGTTTTCAATGGGATTTCTGTTTTAAATAGACTTTATCAATGTGTTAATGGATATTTCACTGAATAAATATTAAAAATGTTAAAATAAATCCTTTTTTATGAAAAATAATTTTCGAATGGGTTCTTTTAATTGTATTTTCAAATGAATACTATTTTTCAGATGACATGATATATACAATCATTCAAAAATCATATCCATAAATGATGGGATTCTTTGTGATAATGTATTCATTACTGTGATATAATCTTGGAACAACATTCATATTCATTATTTAATGGTCTATGTTTCTATGGAATGATGTTTATGATACCAGTTCCTCTTATGTGGGTTATATTCATTTGAAACTCATTTATTTTCACGAGTTATTAATTTATGAAATATTTAAGAGACATATCTCTATTCTTTAGGAAGTTATATTATAGAATGTTGTGATACACATTTTATTTCATGGGTTATGATATGATGTTTATAAGAACGCTCTCATTTTATGGATCAGGATATTAATAATTTTTAGTAATATTATGGCACATGTATGTAATATTTTTTTATATAATGTGTCAGACATATATCTCACACCCATGCATTGGTTAATGATAAATTTTTTATGATATCAATATAGTAAACAGGAGGGAATCATATGCTCTAAACTAAAATGTACATCAGTGGTCATATTAATCCCAAAACAAGAGGGTATATAGGTGTACATCCGATGCTCGAAACAATATGATTCATGGGTTGACTTCCCATGACTGAAACAAGAGGGGGCATATGAGTGATTCCCACGCCATAAATATTTAAAAGGGTTATTATCTCAATCCTGACATGTTGTGAATGTCATGGTAGGTATCCTTGACATATTATTTTCTATATGAATATGTATACCAAAAATTCCATGTTTTATCCCTATGTTATGATTTCAGGTATTATCGTCCCGATTAACATATTATACATGTATATAGAATGAAATTATGTATACCATATTTAATTTTTATGATCATCATTATGTTGGTAGTGATATTTTATTTATTTTTTCACTTTCTCATACCATATTCACATGTATATACCCCTAGTTTACACATATTGAGCATCTAATCTCACCCATTTATTATGATTCCTTTCCTCAGGTAATTATGTATTGTGTTATATAGAATTACTAAATATGAACATAATTTTGCAAAACAATTAATTTCATTCACCAAGTAAAGAATATTTTTTACCATTTATTAAAAGACAGTAATCAAATATGGTCTTCAGGCATGCACTTTTTCAATGTTCTATATATTCATCAAAATAATGTAATATACATGTTGTTAATACAATGTCTTTATAGATACCTTTATAGATTCAATGATCATTAATATATTGATGATAAAATTTCTAGATATGAATGATTATATAGTTTATGTGTTTTATGATTCATATAATACATCTTTTAATAAACTACATAACATATATTTTACATATGAGATAAGTAGAGACAATATATTTATGAAAGAGACTAGGGATGAAATGACTTTTTATATAATTGGGATTATTATGATCTAGTAAGTGAAATATAATTTTTTTTGTGAATAATATTAGGAGGTAGATAAAGATATAGTGTATTAGAGAGTCATACCAATTTTATTAAATAATTTTGTGAAGGAAATTATATATTCAAGGTTAAAACAATCATATTCTTTTTCATCATAACATTTTATTTTATTCATTTGAATGAATAAGGATGAATCTAATGTTTATAATAGATTATTATGATGATGAATGATTTCAAATAATTTAATGATGAAAATAAAAGGATGATAAAAACACATTAGGTTGTGAAATTATTTTTCAAAAAAAATGATGTTAATGTTTAGTGAAGGATGATGAAAAATCTAACACAATTTTTATTTTTGATTTTATTTTTCATAAAATATTTTAATCTTTATGTATTTTATTTAAAAACACATGGTGACATCAAGAAATTAAAAATAATAATGTAGAGTGTTAAAATTGGAAAATATATTTTAAACTAAACTTCTCGGTTATCTCAATAAAAAAAGGGAAGATGAAATAATGAATAAGGATTACGGGAAATCAATACATCCTTAAAAATTACTGAAACTAAATTGTGTTAACTTTAAAAAAATATTTGAATGATACTCATGAAACACTACAATAGGAGAAAAATATTATAACATGAATTATTAAAAAAATTCACCTTCAATGATCATTAATTCATGATGTTATTAAATATAAAATACTAATGTTTTGAAATTTACTAATATAACATCATTTTTAAAATCAAAATATCATTTTCATCATAGTGTTAATTTGTTAGTTTTTTCTGAGAATATTGTTTTCAGTCTATAATATAATTTACATGAAACATATAATATGTATGACATTAATATTATATATGAATATATAAAATTATAATAAACCTAATTCAAGAAATAATATATAGTTATATGGAATTATTAAATGATCTTTCAAATATTTTCAAAAATTATAAATCTTATTCCCAATGATATATAAAATAATTAAAATTTCAATTTAGTAAAAAATCTACTTTTAGGGTTTTCATGTAATCGTGTATTTTCGAGGGATATTCAATTATGTATTTCATCAATATACTCATCCCATGTATTATATTAAAATAAATTAATTGTTTTCATTAAAATAAATGTTTAATATATTTTTGTCTTATATAGAAAAATTAAAAACAAAAATCATATTTCTCTAAAAAATATTTTTATAGGATAATGTGTATTTTTTTTAAAATAAACAACTAACAACAGTAGAAATATTATAAGAAATAATGACAAATAAATATTAAATTATAAGTATGAAATAATGTAAAATGATCAATATAGATATTTTCAATTAAAATTAATTCAAATTGTTAAATTTTAAATACCTCAAAAAATGAAAAAGTGTAACACTAGTTTAACATAATTGTTTTTCTATATAAAACCCAAAAAGTTTCATTATAAATTGACAGGGTATCATTTTCAATTATTTATTCGGGTTTTCCCTGCATTTTTTTGACATTTTTTTTCATTTAAAGCATTATTAGAAACATCACACTGTTGAAAATGTTTGGGTTTCTCAAAATATTATCCTTCTGGTCACTTATAAAAGGGTAAAGCATTCAAAACTAGAATGATCTTTTATAAGTAGAATTTATACGTGAAAGTATAAAATTATACTCTACCAAGAACCCTCTCACATTGATATAATCCTTTTATCAATCAATTATTTAACAAAACCATCAAATAATATAAGAAATACATGGAATATTCAATTCTATGATCTTAGAATTATCAACTACACCATTTTCTTCATAAGTATCATATTTCATATTTATTAAATCCAAAAGATATAGTGATTATATTTTCTATTAAAACATTTATTTTAATATATTATTGTTTTTATAATTATTTATTTACCTATAACATCTGTTATGAATAAAAAAATTGGTGATCATGTGGTTGGTTGAATACCACCTCCTTGATATAACATGATTCAATTTAATTCACTAATATACATGGTTCTAAATAAATATGTTTTTAAATAATAATTATCATTATTATGATTTCAATAATTATTATTATAAAAAATTGAGAACCTGTTAATGATAATATCTGTAAACATACTTTTTTAATTTAATCATCCATCATAAAAATACTACGAGGATCATATTTTATTCAAATATCACAATGTTTTAATATGAAATTATTATTTATTTATATATTTACAATATTAGTATAGAAAACTAATAGACAATATATTATATTAGAATTAAAATGGAAGACTTATTTTAAAACAAATTCAACTTATAATAATTAATGAAATTATGGTTTATTTATGTTTGGTCGGTTTTATCACTTATAAAACCAATACTATACATTAATATCATTGAAAAATATGAAAATAAATATGTAATATTATATTTTAATATAAATTTATGAATATATATTTTTTAGTGATTTCTTTTCAATATCAAATTCATCTATAATGAACACACCCATCATTCATTAAAATTCAACAAACATGATTATTATCTTCTTCATATTCCATGATATGTTAAATACACTCTTGAATGGGAGTGGAATGATTATAAATTTATGAAAATAAAATATAAAAGTGAATTTAATAACTTTAAATAGTGTTCTTTGGAAGAATAAATAATATGAGAACCACATTTGTGGAACTAGTTGAATCAAACAAAACTATAAAGACTGATATGTAAAATTTAAAATTCATGTGGAGAATTTAAATTTATGATTATTTCAATTTAAAATGGTTGTGAGTATTGTTATAAATTTCATTATTAATTAACAAATCTTTATATTATATGATTTTAAAATATGTTTAGAAAATAAAGAAGATAGGTTAGGGTCTTTTATCTGAAATTCCTCTTTTATTTATGTTATTTATTATGCACAATTTTTATGTATGTGAATTTAATAATTACCATATGAGATTTTATATCAGGAATTAAAATTATTAAAGGTGTTTTATTATAATGTTCAATGTAAATATTCCAATAGGTTATTATTTAATATCTACAAAATCCATTTCTGTAGTTTCCAATCGAAATTTTATTTCTTTAGGACTGAGGTTATAATGTCAAAAAAAATTGTGAGGAATTTATTCATGGGGATAAATATTTTTCAGGATAATCATAATACATAAATAATATAAATTTTTCTTCTTTCATCCATCACTTGTATTCTTTTGAATAAATATTAATATTTACAATGGTAATGAAATCATCCATACATTCGGAAAATTAATGGTATTTGTAGTTTCCAATACAACAAATCTAGATTTGAATACTAGAAGGTGGTTATTGATTTAGCACAGATTCACCTATGGAAAATCTCCATGAATATTTAGTTATGATAATTAACGTAATCATCACATGGATTTATTTTCAGGAGTCCAAATACTACACACCTACTATGACACTTTAGTGGGATATGATATTTAAAATTCACATGCATTTTAAGAAACATGATGAATAATATTTTCAAGAATTACTATTGTCTCCCACAACTTCATGATATATAAATAAATTTCTATATTCTGAGGGTAACGCAAAAATGTTCTATCTACCCTATATATAATATTACATTGATTATGATACTTTATATCACGTTGATGATAACTAAACAACATCCATGTTTTAAAGGGAACTTCTCCTAGACATCCACATTATTTTATCGATCGGGGAAGTATTGTATGTCTATATATATCAATGTACGAATTTATATGGTTTATTAAACTAGTGTCTCCTCAAGGAACAAGAGTAATAATATTTTTGACTCTTTAGGAGAATTTATTTGAATTAATTTGGTGAAAACTATGTCCTTGAATTATATGTCCCCATTATGAATTAATTGGAATAATGAAACAAAAAGTGTTCTGTTTTTATTTTTATTCGATACCATTATAGGAATGGTTATTATAATCAAGAATTTATATTATTTTTGTGATATTATAATTATCCATCACATCAATATGAGGAAAATGATTAATTTGTTCCTTGTATGTGTTTTTTATCATGGGTATAACATTCCCTCTGTTTTAATTTATCAATTTTTGTTTTTTAATTGTATTATTAAATTTAACATAGGTACATTTTGTGTTATGTATTATTAACAGATCACCATTCATTCCATTTCAAAAGGAAATTTCGAGTATGATAATTTTTAGTTTTTAGATTAAGGATGAAATGTATAATTGTGTTTCAAAAATATGTTACTAGTGTCTCTTTTCTCAATAGTATTGTATATTTATATTAGGACTTCCAGGATTAAAAAATAGTTTATCTCTTCAGAAATCATTTATGTTTCAATAATAAAGTAACTAAACAGCAATATATTTTATTTGAAATCAATATCCTATATATATGATACTAATTTATTTTTAGTAGCATTATTGTTGATTATATTTTAGAAAACAAGTACAAAAAGTAACAAAATTTTAAAAACAAAACAACATCACTATGAAAAAATCTAAAAAAACATAGCATGAATTATATTTTATATTTTCATAAAATGAGTTTATTATGTCTATTTAATTATAAGGAGATCGTAACTAATGGGGGAATGATATCTATATCAATTCTATTAGTCAATATAGGAATTCCCCTCATGATTAAGTTAATGAAACTAGAGATGACATAAATTTGTTGATAACCACATTAGCAATGTTGGCCATGGTTACCGAAAATAGAATCCCCCATATATATGGACTTATATATCTATATAATTGTGTACCAGTATTGGACCATTTCAAGAAATAAAAAATACTTTACATTTGGTGGAGCAACTAATTCATTCGAAGTTGAATAATGTATCATATCACTACAGAATATATTTATCAACATAGTATATAGTGAAATGCAAAATGGTATCTAGGGGGTCTATAATACAAATATATATTTAGTATAATATTGTTGTCATATATAAAATAATAATTTATAACATGAGATTAATACCATTGAATTGTGAAATTTTTATGAGATCATTTATGAAAAATATATTATTTGTGAGAAAAAACAACAAATAAAATAAAAGCTACTCAATCATAGAAAAATGGGGGAATGAATCATGGAAGAGTCTGAAAACTAATTTTCAATATTATATATAAATTTATATTTTTTATGTCGAATAATAATATATATTTTTAATTTCATTGATTTGTTAATGTTGGGCCTTTAAAGGGTGTTGGTATGTTAAACCATTTCTTTTATAAGGAAATAATCTTATAATACATTAGGATAAGTATGGAGTTATTTATTATATTAATTATTAATGAAATTACTATATCTTAATCTCCATGTCATATGTAACTGGTCGATTTTTCATGGATAACAAAATAGATGTTTGATTTTAGTGATATGTACTTTATACATACTGGTTTTCACCATAGGGATCCCCAGTCCTATTTGTGGAAAAATAATGATATTTTTATGAAATTTTTGATTAATTAAAGGTAGAATATTTCCATAAATATAATTAAAATGTATATATTCCCCTGAATTGGTGTCTTATAGGATTTAAATAAAAGAACCAAATACAACCGTGATATGAAATTTCCATGGAATATCTACTGACCCTACAAAGAAAAATATAGTCAAGGAATTGACTACACTGGTGAATATAACTATTATATGATGTCTCCATGGAATAAAAATTTAATATTGTTTCTATGAAAATGAAATCAAATTTTTAGCCTATAAATTTATAACGTAAACATATTAAAGTGTTATATTCACACGGTTATGGGACGGTGTGGTATGATTTGAGTATATTATATTGCGACACAATTGTGAACAACTTTTGAACGAAGCATAAATTATCTAAGTATTTTTAATTTATAGTGAATCACTGATGAATGGATTTGGATTTTTTATTATGAAAAAATAGTAGATTTATATTATATTATTTATGGAATTAAAAGTCATGAAATGATCTATACAACACAGGATCATGAATTGGAAGTCCGAATGGCAGTTCTGACCATATAAATACAATATCATTATGGTAATGATGATATATATATAAGAACCAAAATAAATTAATGTATATATTAACTTATAATTATTTTGATATGAGTACAACAAGATAGTTGGAACCACTCGCAGACTATGATTTATCAACACAATACAACCCTAGGATGGAAACTATGTTTTCTAATTCATTATATTAGATCATCCATTTGTTTTTATTACATAATGAGGATAAAAAGGGATCTCATTTATTAATATCTTGTAAATCGTGATTTGTTAATATATAGACATTGGTTTCCATTATTATTCATACTGAAAAAAACTATATCATCTTTACATGAAAGTATAATGAAGTCCCAGTTGGATGATGAGAAAGTGAATAGTTTTTTTAATATTATAATTGATTTTAAATTGATAGACGTCATCTATAAATATGTTATTGATGTTTTAGAAGTTTTTATGTTTTCCCTCCATGTTGGAACATAAGAGATAACTTTTGTATGAATCTCATATATCCAAATTAAGAATATAATATAAATATTGATGATATATAGGGATTCGAGAGAAATGTTTTTGGGGGATAGGGTAAGGATAGAATTTTTAAAATATGTCTCCTAATTCGTTATTTACATAAAGTGAGTGAGTGAAATAAAATATATTATTTTAGTTATGAAGTACATTCTTTGACATATATGGAAGTGGGAAAATTTTATGAAGGAATTTTCAAAAGAGTCACAATAAATCCAGGGAAGAAAAATTCTATATCGATCTCATTGATCACAATAATATGATTTACAATATCAAAATGACAAGTAAATATATACCGCTTGAAAAACTTCTTAGATCTATATCAATTAAATTTTTTTATTCTTAAGAAACTATATCAATTGTAAACTTTTATGACCCTCAGTTCATGTTGAAATTATGGGAGTTTCATCAAAGGGTACTCAACCCTATTATATATTTATTAATAACCTACCATCCACAAACCGACGGGTAGTCATAATGGACTATCGAGAAATTAAAATATATATTGAGATATACTTCCTTAAAAATCGAAAGTATAATTCAATCGTATCTATAATTTTTGAAATTTTCATTAAATAATTCCTTCTATTTTATCATCTATATGGAACCAAATGATGAATCGTGTGAAAAGGGGTGAAATACAATAACATCTTGGGAATATGTCAAATAAAGAATTAATTTCATCCTAGAGATTCTGTAACAGAAAAATAGTAACATAATTAAAATTATAGGTAACATTAAATTAGGCCGAATAAGAAAAAAATATTTGATGATAATAAATGGAAATAATTTGTATTTGTTTTGAGGATTATGAATTACATATGTACCCATTATCAAATAGAGGTATATAAATTTTTAAAAAAAGTCTTTTGAATTGATATGAACATTTTTAAATTTAGAATCATCATTTAGAATTTTTTTATCAAATTGGTTGGAAATTTCACAATAGCATTAACAATTACATGAAGTCTTATATAGTTGATTATTAAAGAGATAAATTATATATCTAATTCATATGATCATGTCATACAACATATATTTTGCCAATAAGTTTCCTTAAAATGATGATTTATTACCCACTCATGGATGTGTATATCAGTCATTACAAAATCCAACATATTTTTTTAGCAAATTTTATTTACATATATCACAATATAGAGGATGAACCTAGTTTAGAAACCCTATTAATATTAACCCACTATTGGTGTCTTCATTATTACATTGATATTTGAAAAAATATATCTCAACATTATTATCTAATTTGTTTAGTTCTAACAATGAACTAGAATTATATTTCATTCCCATATTACATGTGAAATATAAAATACCTAACCTAAAAAATCCATAGATCCTTTATATTATTCAAAATACCCTTATTCATATTCTATATAAAGGAAAAAACGTAATGGGTTAGATCATATGGCCAATGAGGTTTATGTACTGAAAAACCTATATGTAATAAATAACGCTTAATGAATATGGAATGGAATAAAACCAAAACACATGCTATTTATGTAATAAAGGTAGCATGAAAAGGCATCTTTGTATAATTTCAATGAATCAATATCATAAATCATAATAAAAAATTCACAACTAACATCATTAATATTAAATATCATGACATAAACTTACATTATATCTATACTGATATATCTATAATCCATGATTGTTTAATCAAGGGGTTGATATAAACGCAATACCAATTACAATTTTCCAACTAATTTTCCTCATGATATCTATGATGAATTAAGTATTTTATAAATGAAATCACTTTTATAAATTCATGGACACTAAATTCATCAAATCATTAATTATAAATTAAATTCATAGACAACAAATCATGTTAAAAATTTCATCATTTTGCAGCGAATATGTATTGATGAATTTATTCCTTCATCAATCTATTAAAATCCCTCATAAAACATAGTGTGTAGAAGTGATATAAATTTTAAAAAAATATATGTTGGAATAATTAAAATGTAATTGAAATTAATTCCCAATAAAAATTTATATTATTAAAGGGGATATATATACACAAAATAAATGACCACAGTATTAATAGGAGATAAAATATGACATTAAATTCGTAAAAAATCCTTGTTTAGATATTAATTAATGTCATTTGAATATGGAAAGAAAATTGATGAGATGTATGAAAATAAACACTGATAAATGGTTCTCCTTATAAATATATTCGAGGAAAATATGTTAGAATGTAAATATCATATTACTATTATGAAAGTGAGAAAATTTATTAACATTGTATTTGTAAAATAAACATTTTTACATTATTTGATGAATTTTAAAAAAACAAATTCATAAAAAATAGAATGATACCCTTAATACCAATTCAAAATAAATGAATAAAATAGGACGCCCTTTGAGTAAATAAAAAAGTAATGTTATATATATATATTTTTTAAAACATCGATATTGATGAATAATATACAAGATAAAATTGGAACAAGATATAATTTTTTTTATTTTATTATTTTCTGAAATCATTTTTTAAATATAGAATTGATAGGAATAAATATGTGATCGCTATAATTGACTAATTATGAATTGAAATTTATCCATGATGATACATATGTGTTCGTGTTAGATACCTCAAATAATAATTATATACACAACATAAATATAAATAGTTTAATAATACTAATTATGTCTCAATGGTGTTCAAATTGAGAAAAAAAACCCAACCTCGGGTTTCATATTCCTTGATGGTGATCTAAAATCCATTTTAATAATTTTTTTATAATAAATATGATGAATAGGAATATTAATTTTTGTAACATAATATATAGTATTTTTATTACATAATATCACCAATTTTTTGTCAATAATTTATTTTCATCATTATTTTTCATTTTAACTGCTTGGTTTTTTTGGTATCTTAAGATTCTGTTTTTCATGTTTTCGAAAATATTCTCATGGTTCCACAAGTATTGAAAATATATTTTTTATAAAAATTTCATATAAATTCAATATATAAATATATATATATATATATAATCACCAATATAATATATAGATAGAATACTTAATTGCAATGTTAATTAACAAGGTAGGCCATACATATACGAGAACTATGTTTAACAATATTGAATGATTGAATAAATTAATCAATAATAAAATTTCATTTTGGAAAAATAATTTTTATATAATATATATCATATGTATTCATTAATTAAAATCTTCTAATTGTAAATTTAATGGTGAATAGAACAAAATATCACATCATTCCGTACTGGAGGTAGGGAACAAATATGCACAAAAGACGTTGTCGGTTGATAACATATTGGAATGTTTAAAGGTATATATTATATTATAATAATATAATATCATATTAATAATTATTTCATTAATAATTTACATATTCATTTGATGTATATTTATAACATCTCGTATAATCTAGTGATGAAAAAAATTACACAACTATGTGGTGAGGGTAAGTCATACGTACACATGTGAAATGATTTCATTTTTCTTAAGATTGAAATGATATAAAATATTGTTTTAATATAATCATAGTAGAAATATTGGAATGAACTTGTTAATATAGGATTCTCAATTTGGTGTGAAAAAAGTGATAGGTGATGTAATTCTATATGCAAGGGGAGGTGAATTTATATAATTTCATAAAATATTATATTAATATAAATATTTTTTCATTCTCAAATGATTAAAATTCCAATAATTCAATTATAATATGAGGATGAGTAAATATATTCTAATCCAATAGTTTTTTTTTCATTTTTTTGATATTTTCTAACCAATATAATGTTTTATCATCACTATAATCCCTTTTGAAAATGACCATAATATAATTGTTTCATAACCATTAATTATTAGGAATTTTACCTTAAGGGGGAAACTGGACCATAAATGGAATGTTTGTTATGTTTGTTAACATATAAATCGTAAATTCTTGAATAATGATTATTTATAATGTGTATATATTTACAAAAATAATATTTAGTTTTCAAATATCAATAATATATTTTTGGAAATAGTCATTTAATTTGACATTAAATACATCCATGAAGAGATTAAATTTGAATATAAATAATATGAAATTTTATTTTATGTAATATTTTGGTATAATTTTTTTAAAAATTTTATAATGAAACCAACTTTTTTTCATTTCATATTTTTAAAATCAATTAATTTATTTTCTTTTATTTAATACACACTCTACTAGAGTTGTGTAAGAATTAAATCTTATTATTAAATAACTAAAATAACCAAACTATATAAAAAACATTTTAATTTAAAATATGACTTGTAAACTAAACATAATATGTTTCGATCCATATCATATAATATTATTGATATTATATAAATGAGACTGGCTTTTTATTGTTAACCATTAATTAAATAATAATATGGGTAAAAATATTAATTGAAAAAGGGAATATTTCTATATAATGTATGATTATGAATAAAATGAAATCATTCATTGAAGTAAATTCCACTTTTTATATATTTTATATTCCTTATCACATTATATTAGACTTAGTTATTCGATTATCCCTTCAAATAGTTAAAAAAAGTTTATTGATTATAATTCATAATGCAAAGCTTAAAAATAATATAAATTAGAAATTTGTTCTTCATGGTTCCATATATAAAATCAATTAAATCATATTAAAATATTAAAATATTCAAAAATTAATTTAACCATAATGAATTAAAATGTGATAAAACTCCATTCTACAGAACAAATGTTTTTTAAACTATTAATAGATTTATAACAAATTTATTTAAGAAGATTGAATTAATGGTAATAAAATAGATCATATATAACATTAATATGAAATAAAGAATAGAATACAACTCTTTAATTTAAATTATTTAAATGAAATAGATTATTATTCTAGAAAAAACCTCTATTTATCATTATTCTTTTAAATATCAATCAATTAATAACACTAAGAAAATTTCATCCAAACATAATAATAACAAGATGACTTAAAAAATTAATTTTACTCTAAAAATATTTTAAAATGTATTAATTTATAATTTAAACATGGTGCTTGGTGTAATGAAATACATCAATGAAATATTATGTTGGGAATTATAAAATTAAATCATTGAATGTTACATTATAATACTGTATAAGAATTTCACCTTTAAAATTCATAAATCTAATTCAAAAAAATATTGCTTACTTTTTCTAATCGAATCCCTAAGAACCCATGTATCCTTCACAATATTATTACTTCACAACAAGACATTGACTTTATGTGTTTTACATTTTTATCGCATTCTTTATATAATCCAAAACTTACAAAAGTTATTCCTCATTAGAAATATCATCTCCAGTGATCTGAACATTTTTTGTTGGTTCATCTAAAGGAGCATCTATCTTCTTCTTCCGAAAAGGTACATGGAACACAACAAGAATTTGATAGATATTAGGTGTAAGATCCAACCAATTATCTATTATCCTAATGTGATGATGAATATATAAGGTAGATATAAAATTAATGGAATTACATACATGATATAAGACCCATTGAGGTCCAGGAACCTCTAAATCATAATTATCATTAATAAGATCATCAAAATGAAGGGCGAGCTTGTTCCATGATTTGATGTATTACTCCACATTGATCTTTATTTCATTGAATTTGAGAGTTAATATCCATTATTGTTTGTTTACCCAATCCATTTTAACATTATTGGCATTAATAAGAATTTTCGTCTCTATGATTTGCTTCTTGTCCTTTTTTGAAGCATTGAGCTCCATGGACCCATCATTCAATTCTTAATTGGATTGAATAAAAATCTCAATGAGTTTCTCTATTTATTTATATATTATTTGTTCAAAATTTTACATTTCCTTTTGAGTGCCACTCACTTCATCTTTTCACCGGATTTGGCTTCATTATATTATTTTTTGGTTTTCAACAAATTCATCCATAGTGTGCATCATAAGGATAAATATTAATTCATAATTTTAATAAATTTAAAAAAGATAATTCTACTAATGGATGGTGTTTATTAGAAAAACCATTGAAATTCCTTGAGATTTTATTCGATTTGTATTTTATAGATAGAATGGTTCATCAACACTAATAATATATATGAGGATGAAAATCAGTATTGTAACTCAACTATGTATCCAAAACGTGATATGGGATTTTATAGAACAATGATTTACATGTCAAATCCAGATCATATATTATTGAGAGTAATACTCTATAAAATATCTCAATATCATTAATGTATATATGAATAATATGATCAATATAGATATCCACTTTATTATTGATATGAAAATTAATTTTAATAGTGGTTGACTAAAACCTAAAATAAATGTTCCCATTTTATATTTTGTGGAGTTAAAATAATAAATCCATGGAAAACATTTATCATTTATATTTTGATAGGTAAAATGGTTTTCACATTCTCATAGATTTATATCTCTAAATCTAAAATTTCTTATACTCCTGTAATTAAGACACGTACCCGAAAACGTGCCTTCTCATGTTATACAATAAGAAATATTCATTAATACTTATATATACCATCATTAAAAGTGTCTAAAATAGAAATATTAATAATGATCACTATCCAACATCTCCATCCTAAACTCTATTATTAAAAGTTCACATACTATGGTCTTAAGACCTATCATTCTAGGATGATCATCATTAATTTATGTATAATTCATAAAAGTATTCAATAATTCTATAGATTCCATGTAGACCGTTTAATCAACTAATGGATGGATAGATCAAAATTCATCTTATTAAGAAACCATTTTCAAAATTAAAAAATAATTCTGGATTGAACATCTCAAAATAAATAGATATTGAATTATATTCAATCTGAATCATGGGAAAACTAACATTATCTGTCAAACTCACATCATTATACACCTTTTTTACATTCACATGGTGTTAATTTTTTGAGATATCATAATCATTAATTAACTCCAACCATATTATTTATCTCATATTCAACACATTCTATGATAATAAAATCATATAGATGTTATCATCAGCCAATATATCACACCAACCCCATAAAATGATTCCTAAATATATTCACTGATAAATTTGACACAACCATTTCAATATATTTATTTGATTAATTATCCTAATAATATTCAAATATTAAGGAGGCATATGATATCATCATTCCATTTTACTGGTGGATGAATCCTAGTCCATTATTTTATGTTTCACTACATATCAAAATGTATCTCTTTTGTAGGTTTGTGAAATCATTGATGTAAAGGCCACCCTTCAATTAATTCCTTTAAAAATACCCTCTAATTCATCTATCAACTTGAAATTAACTCCCTTCTTAGTTAGTGGGATGGTTATATTATTTTATCCTCATTAATCTCTCAATAATCACTGGTAGTATCCAACCAACTGAAGAAAACTCTCGATCTGAATTACCATGGTTAGTCATGACCATTACATCAAAAAAATATTATATGTTTCTATTTATATACCATAAAATAATATTATATTATCCAATAATTCTTTTTTTAATGGAAAAAATTAACACAAGGTAATCTTCAAATATAACATCTTAATTCCCATCGAATTCTACCAAATTCTCAATTGTACTTCATGCTCTGCCTTGATCTTTTAATATACAAGAATATATACTATAATTTCTAATACAAAATGATCATGGTAATTTATAAATACACTATTGATTTAAACCATAAATACTATTTGGGAATCGAATATCTAAAATGAATTACAATAAATTATTGTTCACCGTAACTCATATGGAAGTATTTCTTCTGTATATCAATTATGTGGACCATTAGGTGAAGACATCCATTTTAAGTTAAATCCAGTAAAAATATTTAGTAATTCATATGTCATCACATTAAACACCTATACTGGGTAGATGATTATTTTTATAAATAGTGATATTGTTAGGTTCTAAATAATTAAGTCAATTATTAATAGATCCAAATCTATTCAAAAAAAGATGAATATGTGTATCCCATTGAAAATAACTAGGTTGAATGAGATTATTATAAATAAACTCCATTAGTTTCTTCATCAATTACTAAAATCAATTTTGTTATTTATATATAAAGCATTAAAAACAATTGACCAGTTATGTGTTCAATTGAAAAATCAACATCACAATTTGGTTGAATAATAAGAAACTAATCTTGAATTATATTAAAAAACAACTATATAATATAAATATTTTAAATGATATGTCTCTTCCAATATATTTGAGATTTGTTTCCATATTTTATAGTTATTAAAACCAATATGATCGAAGTAATTTACATGGGGATGTCATGGTCATCCAAAAAATTAAATACTATAGTATGTTGATTTTAAATATTAAATGTAACATACGTTACATCAAAATTGATTTGGGAGTTAAAATTATATGTATAATATATAAAAAATAGTAGAATAAATTTAATTATATGATGATTAATACAATTTATAAGAATTAAATTCCCCCATTATTCAATTTCTGATGAGGAATATACTGGTTATTCAATCACTCTACAATGAGGTGGTTTCACAACAAACTCAAAATATCACCATTGATGTTGTGTTGTGATTATAATATAAAATTAATCGAATAAATATTATTTGTGTATAAACATATTCATAAAAATTATATACCCTCAAAATTTGATGATAAGAGTTTCATTCACTATAATACATGGAAAATCTGCTTCAGCTGTAGTGATTTAATTTTATTTGACATATACCCTTTGTTTCTTTTCTAGTATGTTACATTAACTCTTTGATAATGTGTATGAATAACTCCCTATATCATTATAGTAGAAAATATATATATAATTGGCATATTTATTTAGTGTAATTTCATTATCTATATATATACTATCTCTCTTCACTAATATCACACTCACATTCCCCTCATGAATTTCACTTGATTTTTCTAACCATAATTACTTCTTGATAGAAATTTACACCTTCCCAAAAAAATATTTAATCATTCTTATTTTTCTTTGTTGTTAGATGAATTATTTTTATCTTTATTTATAATAATGATATAAGATCATTAATAAACCATCTTCCTCTTTAAGGATCTTGATACAATATTAGGATATGATGAAAAGAGTTGAGAAACTATTTCCCATTGAATAAAATTTATTAGTAGTCAAAAGAGTTCTTGAATGTTTTATTATTGATTACCTATATAGTCTGAACATGACTTGATACTCATTAATGTTATCTTCATATTGTTGAATATATTATTTTTCCTTATTCATTAATTTTAGGAACATACTATACATTTCATCTCTCTATTATCAATGGAATTTTTTCGTAAAGAAAATAACATTAAATATTTTTCATTAAATGCATTCTATTTTATGAAAAATTATATTGTTCATGATTAATGTACTCTATTTTTCAGTGTCACCTTTCAAATAAATGAATACAAGAATATTATTTTTAATTTCACCAAATCCCACAGAATTGAACATCATTACAATAGACTAAATTCATTTATCAACAATAAGTGGATAATTAGATCCATTAAAATTTATAGGATTATAACGCATTTATTTATCCAATATAAGAAGATCGCATAGTAAAATATGATGTTTCTCTATTAAATCATGAATTTTCATCATATCCTATGAAAAATTCCATAATATTGCTATAATGTATTCTATTTTGACACCCGCAATATCGTCTTTCTCGACAAAGAGATCATTATGTTTTCTATGGGTGTTTATTACTTTTTTTCCCATTCAAAACCATAAATAAATAAATGAACACACTGAATTAGCTCATTATAATCATGAATATTTATAAATTAAAATATAACATGTCTAATTGAAAAAAAAAATCAAATACTATGAAGGATTATTATAAATATCATTTTTGAATGGTTTATAATAAAAAAATTCAAATGGTTTACACTAAACATCCATTGATACCATATATTGAAATATAAACTCTGCTAACACATATCTCCTATATATTTTAATATTTTTTATTTTATAAAAATGACATCATCATGACGAAAAAATTAGTTAGAAAGTCAACCCGATACATACTTGTTTCCAATATTAAAATTGAAATATAAAATATTTTACCAAAAAAATTATTGAGTCCTTTATTTTTTCTTATTTTACTTCATCATATCATGTGGAAATAAGAGTAAATAAATTTTTTCTTAAAATTCATGGTAAGTGTTTCATGAAATTACTGTATCCTGAGTAAATATATAATAATAAGTATGTAATGGTAAATTTCAAAAAACCGTTACATTCAATGAACAATGTCATTGTGAAATGCATCAATGCATAATATTATTTTAGTTATATTATAGATAATAATAACTAAATTTTGGATGATTTATTTACTTAATATTTTATTATATAATTTCAAACACCATGATATCTATGTATTGAAATCTTAATTTCAAGATAAATCAATCACTAGGTAGTTAGTTATACACTAGAATCTCGTTTAAATTTTTCAGCTGATTTGTTTTATATTACCTATCGATGCATCAAGGGGATGAATAATTTTGGGCCCCACCCATCCCATCTTGTCAAAAAATAAATATATTTAATGATCAATTAAATTAAAAACCACGATTCAACAAAAAAAAATAATGTTGTTTATTTAATAATAATGATTTATCATTTTTTCATTGGTCAATCAAATATATTTTGTAGTAATGGATTACATATTGTGATGATAAACAATTAAATAAATAAGAATATACTAGATAAATATTTAATAGAAATGTAAGGTCTAATAAAAATTTTCATAATTATTAAAATGATTCAATATAATTTAAATTTCCATTAATTTAATAATATAATAAAATATAACCTTCAATTCATTAGAAATACAATTTAAGGAACAAATTATCTTCATTTGAGAATAAAATAACATTATTGAAAAATAATAAAACAATATTTACTACATGAAATTTTAGTGTAAAACTATTTAAACATATTATAATAAGACAAATAGTGTGAAATATTTACTCTAGGTTGAAAATCCATTAACACCATATACATTACAAAATATTCATTAGGAATTTTTTAAATAACATTAAAAATGACGAATTTAAAATATATTGGAATAAGTATTATTAATAAATTTAAAAATTAACGGATTACATAAAATTTCAATTTAGTAAATTTTATTTTATTTTAAAATTATTTTTGATAAATATAGACAAAAACTGATACGTATAATTTCTTCTCATTGAAACATTCATATTCTTCGTACAAATGTTAGGGAATGATATTTATAGAAGTGAACATTGAAAAAATTAATATAACAATAATGACATGAAAATGAATTTAATTAAAATATAGAGAAATCAATGCGTAGTATTTAAATGGTCCAGTATATACCCCACGTAAATATGAATGGGTTCATAATACAAATTATTTATCATTGGAGTGGAAATTAAGATGAAATACCTAAATTTGTGATAAATCTATCACGTAGGTTCTCTAACATCCTACATAAAAATAGTTATTTATTATATGTAAATACATGAACTAAATTCATAACCATGATATCATATATGATATATTTGTAATATTTTTCCAAACTAATTTTTAATAATATTTTATTATTATAATAGTTTTAGGTGTTAACTTCTTTACTTTTCGTTTATGATTTTAGTTTTCAAGTCATGGTCCTTAATTCTCTCTCATGATCCAATCTTCTCTTGAATTTTATAATGGATGTTAACATCATATTTATTCAATATTTAGATATTTTCAATCATTGATAAAATATAAAAGTAGAAAAATGAAATACTTCATTTTTGGAGATGGTGGGTCTTATGTATGGATGAATTCATTTCTCACAATGAAAACGATTAATAAAATACGCTTCAAAAATGATTCAAAATTAAATGGTAAATTATAAATCATATATAAATTATATATTCCTGATATATTTTATTATTAAAATAAATGTAATGAATTAATTAAAAACATATCACATCAGTCTCTGGTGGTTATATTCAACACAAACACATGATCTATGTTATCATTTTTTATCACATTGGAGGAAATATTGAAGGAAGGATGTCTTATTTTTAGAATTATAATTATTAAATAAATATTAATTATGGTACTTAATTTTATCATTATTACCATCTATGAAATGTGGTGAAGAGAAATTAATTACACCTCTACACGGAGACAGTACGACATATATACGTAAGAGTTAAGATATATATATGCAAGAATGATATTTTATAAAAAGGATGATGCATAATCCTAAAAAGAAAAAAATAAAAAATAATATAAAATAAAGAGTTTACATGTGTATAAAATACAAAATACTATTTAAATATTTTCCATGAAAAGGAAGAAGTTCATTAGGGAGATAATTGAACAAGGTACTATCTTGATTTAATCCCATGTTGGCCAGACCATATTCAACCATGTCTGTTTCACGATAAAAGAAAAAAAAGGTCTAATCATAATAAATATATCATTTATTTATATTGATTTTATTGGATTTAATATTTTTTTTGGTAACAAAAACAATGTCGATGTAATAGTTGAAATAAATAAGAAGAAGCTTGTAAATATGATTAAGACTACTTATGATGACTTACTTTATATCTCCTATTATGAGACTTTCCTATGGAAATTTACAATGAAATGAACCTGAATAACATGGATACCATTTTGTAAATAAAACATTTGATGGCATTGGAAAATATAGGAGCATCATTGTGTTGTAAATAATATAGACTAGGGATGTCCTTAATTAAGTGCGGGGAGAGAATTAATGGATTTTCATAAAGTATAAAATTAATATATATTTTTTTCATGTCCACATAGGTACCAAAATATTATAATATTAATTAATTCTAATAATTTGATTATATAATAAAAAACTAATATTTGGACCCGTTTTGGTTAATTTTTCAACTTTATCGGTAAGGGTTTTTATAACCCCATTAACCATTATGACAATAATCAAAATATTAATGCTTTCCCATTTTAACGGAAATAAATTTCTAGATAATATAAAAAACGATACAAAAATTGACTATGATTTTTGTTTTAAATATCTCACATTAACTTGTATGATTATATAATTTTATAATATTTAAATCATTTAATAAAATATAATTTATACAAATAAATCATTAAGATTTTCATACATAAATAATATAATTTGACATTAAATAAATTAAAAAAATATGTAATGTGAGTATAATTATTTCAAAAATACATAAACTCTTTTATGTGTCTATAAAATTCATGCACCACTATAATTCATCAAAAATATTATTTCTTTTGGTCTTTTTATTATTCATTATTCTATTTTCCATTTAATTGAATAAGTTCTATATCTACATTGCATATGGAATTAATGTAATTATTCAATAAGTTAAAATTTTAATTTTAATTTCTATTATTGGAAAATTATTTATTTTTATCCATAATAATTTTAAAATAATTTTAATTTTATTTCACTATTTGAAAATATTATAGATATTAAAAAAATATAATTTCATTTTTTACATTCTCTTTTTCATAAATATTTTTAGGTTTAGAATAAATGATAAATATAAATAACATGTAATATTTTATATTTCTTGATCACTATGATAAAATGAACTAAAAAATGTTATTAACTTATTTTTGATATATATTTAATTCCTAATAAAATTATTTTTAACCTAATTACCCGGACATACCGTTATCCAATGATGTAAATTTTTCCATAGATACATTTTATAATGAAAACAATAATGGGAACCATTTTCCATATAAGAACCCATATATTCTAAATATAGATTAAATTTTATAAAAATAGATTCATCTATGATTTAATAATTTATTTAAAATTGAACCCACAAAATATGATGAAAAATAGTTATCCAGAAAAATGATTTTTTAATCATAAAAATATACATATATATAAAAAATATATTAAATGATGATCATAATTTAAATAAGTTTGATATTAAAAAAATTTAATAAAAAATTAAAAATATCATTGGATTATATAAATTATATGATTTATTGAAAGGAAATGGCAGTATATAATTTTTTTTATTTTTAACTATTAACTAGAAAGTCAATAATTTTTAAAAAATACAAATATATAAACATTTGATAAATTTGAAACCATTAATTCACAACATATAGAATTTTAAAAGAAATATTATAATATATTGTAACATTTATATATTATTCTTTGTTGAATGCATAACAAGATATCAATGAATATTATTTAAAGTGGACTATATCATAAAATGTATAGTTGATACAAAAAGTTAGGGTGAATAATATATAAAGAAAAAATAGCTAAATATTATCAAAACCTAATATATAACAGAATTTTTTCATTGAAATTATTTCTTTTGGTTATAATGTTTTTAAAAATATTTTATTATACCAGTTAAACTCCATATATTGAACCATCATACAATAAACTATTAAAGAGTCTTTATTCCTGATAATTTATAATAGAATAGATTAATAGAAAAATTATGAAAAATATATTTCATTTATGATTGAGAATATAAAACTATCTTATTATGATGTATTTTTTTTTTTGAAATGTTAGTTTTTTTAAAAAAATAAGTTTTCATGATACTTCTATATTGTATTAATTTTACATTTATAAAAATTTCCCAAAATTTTAAAAAATGTTATATTTAATAATGTATGATGTTATATAATAATAAAATGAATTTAAACATTTTCATGAACATTTTAAACAATATTCCCAATTTTTTAAAAATAATTATAATGTTACATTAAAAAACTAGTATCTTCCGTTTCATTAAATAACATTCTATCAATGGTGATTTGATATTGTATTTTCTTTAAATCTACATACCTTTTAATTTATATATACAAAATAAATATGGTTCATTATAATTAGAATTTATGCTAAATTTTTGTTTTATATAAATTAACAGCATAATATCCCAAATTTCATAAAAAATATTTGATTTAGTGTAATTATATTATAATTAACTATTCAAACATATAAACATTTCATTCATAAAATTATAATTAAATATAAAATTATTTTTACTATATTAGTTACAATTATCATTTATAAAATTTGAATTATAATTTATTACTAATGATACCAATTATTTATCATAGTATGGATAAAAAGAGTAAATTGAGTTTAAACTAATAAAATGAAAAAAATAATTTAAAAACATATCTTTAATTGAATGAATAATCATTGGATCCACTAAAAATTCATCTATTTTTTTCTTGAAATATGAATAGTGACATTAGAGTTTTTAAAATGTAAGGATAATATCCAAGAGAATCATTCCATCCACCTGTATGTGGGTACCATCATCACCACATTAAAACTCAATTATATTTAAAATATATATTCGAAAATATTACATTTATTACATCCCTACAACCCTCTAAAAATTAAATATATCTCAACGTTATCATAGTTATCATAGGCCATTAATGTTCAAGTAGTCTTAAAAGGAAAATTCATGTGCTCGACATGAGTATTTTAAAGTACATTGTTCCCCAATAAATTTTTTTTTGTTATGGAAAACCAATATAAAGATTTATTTTTAATTTATTCTTTTTATTTTACATAATTAATGATATTATAATTATTTATTTATAGATCGAATACATTATGAAAAAAATGCTTTTTGTGAGTTTTAGATTATCGACTCTATGACATAACATGTTTTATATTCAATAACATCGTTATAAAGATTGTTATAAGGATGAGTTTAAGGGATATATGTTTTTTTCCTAATATAATTAATGATTTGGTATGAAAATCATGATAATATATTAATGATATTATCTATAACCCACCATTCTTAGTTTAACCTTTTAGAATAGGCTTAATATGAGGACAATCAGTTATTCAAATTGTGAAATGTGTATATATAAATTAATTATTCGAATAATATCTTGAAATTAAAATATATCAATAAAAAATCACTATATAAATATATAATTCATCATTTAATGAAACACCATTATTTGATCAGAAATCTTCAAAACAAGTTTATAATCAACTTCAACTAATGTGATACGGAATGAGGCTACATTTTTTTAATTCCAATGATCATAAATTATTATAAATCATCCCTATTAATATAATAAAATACATTGTAATAATATATATATTCATGAATTTGAATATGAACATCATTGATGTGAAGCCACAAGAAATGATAAAAACTATAAATATTGATATATAAAAAAGGTTGACATCATGGAATGAATGACTTTTTTAACGAGTATAAATTAAAATAGATTTGAGTATGATTATAAATTTCTTGATTAAGATATTTTTGAATGTGATACATTAATTAATCAAATATTAATGATTTTCATGATTATAGGAAAGGGTTTTCTATATAAAATTCCTCTATATTAGTCTTATTTTGTACTATTCACATAAGATCATCTATATGGTGTATACACTTTCTACATGAGATGTTATATTAGGAAATATAATTATATATTCTATTTAGAGATTAAAATTAATTATTCAATTTAATGATGTTATCCTTGACTTGATACCCAATTAATAAGTGTTGTTGTTCAGCCTTAATTTTCATTATATGGGGTAGAAGATATAATCAGCAATCATTTTCATTTTTTCATGCATAAAATAAATCAGAAGACTTGATTGATTATTAATCATGAAATAAAATGGATTTTTATGTCAATATTTTTATTCACATTTCATGTTATTTTAATTTATGTGTTAAATATTTTATCATGAATGATAATCTTGAGATTATTTGATTTTATTACTTCTAAATATATTTCTATAAATGTTTTATTTATTAAGAAGATCCACATTAACTGAAAATAATTTTTAGTAGTACTCTTATGGTTAATAAATATAACATAATCAAGTAATGGTTGGTGCATCAAATTATTTATCCCCTTAATGAATCAATAGTTATCCTAAAAAAACAATTTGGGTTTTGGTTTATGCCACATACCATGACAAGTAAGTGTTAAAAAAAGGCCTTGATATATTTTATGTGGCGTATTCTATTATACATTCTATCACTATGTGAATAATGATTATTTTAAACCAGGTTTTTATTTGATCCCATGGATATAAAATGCACTCATTTTTAGTTGATTAAATATTCTCATTAGTCATTTATCGTTTCCTTATAATTTTTTTATATTATATATTCTCCCACTAAATAATAATATATTAATAGATTCTATTCACACTAATACATTCTTCTATGACCCAATAATCCTTACGGAGGAATATGTTTAATTCATAATAATATTATTCAAGGGATTTTCATTTTCATGGAATATGTTCATTTTATCTCTTTTATTTTCCTTTTATTGTTTGTTTGTCTTGGAGTTGTAATGCTAAATAAATTTTTATTACTTAAATAGTTGTCATATTTTTTACCAATAAGGTTATATAACTTATTTCGTTGGGTTTCTATAGTATTTGATGTTAAAATAATCATTGAAATATAATTATTTAAAAACACTTGGATTAGATACACATAATAAAATATGTATAGAAATTTTTCAATGAAAACCGAACTCGATTTCTATAGAAAAAAGATAAATAAATTGTGTTAATTGTATTTAACACTTCAATATCAAAAAATAATTATTTTTATTCCATTTTAATGTGATGGAGACTAATGGGTGGAAGGGTAACCATATCAACACCAGTATTATAGGAAGGGATATACACCCATTGATTGTTAATTAATATTGGTTTGAGGATTTTCATTTCATCATCATATTATTTAATTTTAAATAGTTTAATAAATATAACACCTCTTATATTGATAAACTTGTTGGTGTACAAAAGAGAGTAACTATATTATACCATCTCATGTAATAAAAAAATAAACGTCTAAATGGAACTACTAATTAAATTTTAGCTGAGAAGTGGATCATGTCAGCAGATAACATGTCTCTAACATTGTAAAGTAGTGTATTAAAATAATTCATCATTGTGTTATATCATAAAAATGATGTTTCAGACAAATGTGGTCTCTAAAACCAATCACTAATGAATCAAATTGTGAAATATCATTGAATGAACAAATTATAAATATTTAATATCTATAAAATATATTCATCATGACCAATGACCTAAAATGGGAGGAAGGTTCAACGAATAATTAAATAAATGAAGAGGTTAATGTGGATGATTATAAGGTTAAACATACCTGATTATCATGATATATTATGGATAATGTTCATATACATGTAAATAATATTTATTATTTTTGTGAAGGGTGAAATATGTAATTCCAAAGGGTGTTAGAAAATTAGGAATGTTATTTGTATGAGGTTATAGTCTCTAACACCATTGAGAGTGAAAATCAGTTTTCCACTATACTCAATCCTAATGTAAGACCTGTATATAAAACTCCCTACCAAATGTAACTAGTGGATTTGTAGAAGTTAAATATATACAAATATGAGTTAAAGGGTACTCTATTTATATACATTGGTGTTTCATGATTATGATCCTATGGTTTATTCTTAAAAAATATATATGTTCATTATACTATTCATTTATTATTGAAATGACAAAGCCATTATAGTAAAAAATATTTATCTTTTTTTACACAGTCATTAATTATTCTCTCAGTTTCAAAGAGAAAAATAAATTTAAGTTGTTGATATTCACTCTTCATATAATCAATATATGATGATGAATGGATATATACTGAAGAACAATTATCAATAAATGTTGGGAAATTAATTGGTAAGAGTAATGAAATTTTTATCATTTAATTCAAATTTTATATTTATGTATCTAATTTAATAATGTATTAGATATTTATTTTGATTGCATTTTTTAGGAATTCATTAATTATATCTTTAGTTACTCTATGAACATTGAATATAATTAGATAGATTTCCAAATAATTTTGGATACACCAAGAAATAAAATTATATTATAAATATATTTATTGTGAATTTATTTTCAATATTTTTTTCATGTGCATATTAGCCTCATTCATGTAATGTTGATTTACCCATTAATGAAATATGTAGTCAAAAAATTTTATACACATACTATTATATCTAGTATCTAATATTTCATATTATTAGGAAGTTAATATGTGAGTTTTGATGCAAATATCAGTTGGTTGAAGAACTCATTGAAATTGTTAACAAGTAATGGTTTTAATTTCACATATTAAAAGGAAAAATATGAATGTTTTGAAGAAATGAAGAAGAGACATGATTATTCACATGTTGGAGAAACAAAACTGGTAATGATGGGAATATAATTTGTTATGAATCATAAAATTATGGATATAAATTCATCCTCATGGGATTATAATTTTTCAATACGATGTAATATTTTACACACACACACACACATATATATATAATACATGTTTTATATGTGTAACTTCGATTATAAGGATGTGAAGATTATTATTATAATATTGCTGCAAAATATTCATGAACTATGCTCGCAGGATATACTTCGACCCTAGGAATAAAAAATAGTGTATTATGCATAGAGAAGGACAAAACATATAAGGCCCCAGCTTTGAAACTTACTTAATCTTGAGTTAATACAAGATTACACATTGACGATCTTTTAGGGTTTAGAGTTTTAGAGAATTAGATCATAAAACTTGCATTACATTCCACATATAAACAAAGTGGTTACATAAAGATGGTATTCTTCATTCCCATCAATGGAAACATATTTAAAATAAACATGGATTCTTTCTTGACACTTCCTTGACACTATCACCATACCATGTAGATTTCCGTTGACCTGTGAAAAACTTTTCAAAAAAACTTGGGATGAGCATAAAAAGCTCAGTAAGGGATATAAAAATATGGAAAGGAAACATGGGTAAAAATTTACATAAGGATGAGATCATACTTTACCCATAAAACATAAGCACTTTAACATACCTCATCAAGTCATGAATAAATCATAGAAATCATAAGACATAAAGGTAACTTGAGGCATTCATAACAATCTTACGTAGGGAGTAACCCTCTTTGTTACATTTGGAATACCCATCACAGTATATTCCCTAATTCTCTTCGGAGAAACCTTAACGTTTCACTCCTTCGCGTTACCCAATGCATTGGAGAGCTATATCGGGCTCACCCGCCCATAGTTTATCACGGAACCACCTGTTTTCATAATAAGGCCCAAGAACCTCAACATAATCATATCACATAAATCATGCATAAAGGAAACATAACATTCCCACATTTCAATCACAAGATATCAATACAACACATTGATATATATAAACATTATGAAAACCATTTCCGATACCAAAATAAAATAAAAGTAAAACATGGTATTTATTTTTCTTTTAAAAAGAAGGTATGGCTTGTATAGGAAGCCGAAACTCAAATAACGGTCATGATGGCGGAGAAGTCGTTGTCGCCGCAGACGTATGAAAAAAACATTCCCTTTTTTCGTTTATTAAATGCTTCCTATAAAAAATATTCCTTTTGAATAAACATAAAAGTCAAAGGGGTTTATACACCGTATAAAAGAAGTTTGTGTATAAAACAAAATATGCCTCAATGAAAGGAGATTGAGACGAAGTCCCATACCTCGGGTCCGACTTGACTCGGTCATTCTTAAATCTCCTGAATAATAAACTTGAGTTAATTTCTACTTGTTTAAGAACCTTTTTCAAGTTCATTATTCCTTTTATACCATGTTATGAACATCATGTAATCATTTAAGTTAATAATGTTCATTTTGTCGGTATTTGGTTATTAAGTCAAAAATAGACTTCTTACACTTACATGTTGTTAATTTGGTCAAAGGTTCATTATATCAAGAATGGTATTAATGATTTGGATAACATATATATCATATATATTCATCATATAAATGTATTTATAATATTACATCACATTTAGAGTTAAGAAATGAAATGCACCGTTCATGGAGACGGTAAGTCGTACGTACGCATGAACGCTACTTCCATTTCTATTTCGTATTTTCTGGAATGGAATAATAATGATATAAAAGTATATTATAATTCTAGTATAATATCATATATAATATCATTAACTTTATCCTTTACACATCCCACATATGGTATTAACGAATCAAATCACTTTGAGGGGGCGGTAGTCCGCACTTCCTTAAATGATGATATCATGTTTACCCATAATGGAAAAAATAATGGTATTCCATAAATGAAAAATACAGAAGCTTAAGGAAAGAATAAACATATAATATATCATATATTAAAATAGTGACGTCATAATGGCCACCTTTGAAGGTGTTAAATGAGTATTCAACAATCATCGTTTCGGGAGGCAGAATTTCGCCATCCACGGAAACCGTATGTTCATTAACCATTTGATGTAGTTGTGTGAGAGTGTAGCTCGAATAAATCTTATAAAAACATCCTAGTATATTTAAGATACTTGTGTTGTTACAAAATAAGTAAATAAAAAGAGTTTAGGGGGTTGGAGAAGCAAAATAAAACAAATGAACATGAGAGAATGAATTACCTTTAAAAGTGTAACTCCTTTTGATTTGATCCTAAAGGCTTCCTTTGAAAGGATTCTGCCAAAAGGGAATCCTATAGGATGAGGATAGGGATGTGGAGAGAGTAAATGGGCAGGGGACGGTCGAGCCAAAGGCTTGAGGAGTGTGTGAAATGAGGTAGAGGTGGGGGCCTTTTATAAGAGGAGAGGAGGGGCACTCTTGGAAAGTAAAGATAAGTTACTTTATTTTAAAAAGAGTTTCGGATTCAAAAGGTCCCACATTAATATAATTCGAGGATAAGGTGATAAGGGTTCTAAATCCACTCATCCAATAGGTTTTGGACATGTGTAGGTTTTAGATTTTACATTAACATTCCATTTTATTTAAATCGTTAAATAATGAGGTCATCGCTGCATCATCATGATGTAATAAATAATTTAATTTATTTAATGTCTAAAAATTATACAAAAAATACTCTCATGTATGAAATAGTTTTAGCTTTCTAATTAATATTTATAGTCAAAATTCTGACTTGTATAACACCATATAAAAATTGTTTTCGTAAAGCATATTATGTTTGTGTCATTTTTTACTTTTACATTAAATAAAAAGTTATTTATGTCATTTCCAAACCAAAGTGGCTCCATGGGGTCCCCAAGTTGACCCATGGCTTGTTTTGGTCGGCCATGACACAACCAATGAGGATAAGACATGTGTCAAGCTCATCTCATTTTATTAAAACATTATTTTTACCTTAAACTACACTAATTACCACTAATCGCGATTAAAAACTGAATAAGTTACTATTCACCAAAAAATTATTTTAATCTCATTGAACCACATTTTAATTCTTAATGAAAACCATGTATGTCAGATTTTTGAAATTCAAAACACAAAGGTGGAAAAATATCTTTTAAACGAAAAATCAGTTTCTTTAACTACCACTTAGTGATTTCACTATTCATCACAAATTGAAGTTTTTTAGAAAAATACCAAAACTTCACCCTAAGCTATATTTGATATTCTGAATTCAAGAATGAAGTCTATTTTACAAAATTAAAAACATATAAGTCACATTAATTAATTTAATAATTAATTCCCACTGTCAGAGCAAATAACGTGTTTTTATGAAACAATAAGTATCAAAAGATTGACAACAGTTTAAGTCCAACTTCAAAGTGAAATTGATTCCAATGACCACCATTGGATTAAATGGAAAAGATATATTCTAATTTCACTTCAAAACCAATTCAAAACATAATCTAATCATATAAATAAATTATATTAAAAAGCAGTTTTGATGTAAAATGCAGTATTTTTCACTATTCATTAAAAAATGAACATTGTCAGAAAAATACCAAAAATTTATCCAATGTAAAATTCAATGTCCCAATCATAATGAATATATTTATTTTGAAAAATATAGATTATAAAATTGTCAAAAGATTGATTTAAAAAGGGTTTTCCATCAAAAGGCAGTAAAACAATCTTTTAAGAATATTAGTGTATTCCATGCATAAGATTGTATTTATTTTGATTTTAAGCCTCTAAAACACTATCGTAATAATTAATAGACATAGATAAAAATATCTATTATTCATTACATACTTGGGATGTTACATCCTTCCCCCCTTTAAAAAATTGCTTCCCTGCAATTTATTTACTTATCAAATAAATGGGGGTACTTATCCCTCATTGCATTTTCAGATTCCCATGTTGCCTCTTCCATCATGTGGTTTTTCCACAAAACCATTACCTGCTTAATCACCTTATTCCGTAACACTTGCTCCCTGTGGTCAAGAATCTTGACCAGTTCTTCCTCATAAGATAGGTTCTCTTCCAGCTAAACTACCTCTGGACTCAAAACATAAGATGGATCTGGCATGTACTTTCTCAACATCGAAACGTGAAAAACATTGTGTACCTGAGATAAACTCAGAGGTAAAGCCACTCAGTAAGCAACTGATCCAACTCTCTCCAGAATTTCATATGGTCCAATAAACCTTGGACATGGCTTTCCTTTCTTACAAAATCGCATCACACTTTTCCATGGGGATACTTTGATAAAAACATGATCACCAACCTCAAAATATAGATCCTTCCTCCTGTTGTCTGCATAACTCTTCTGCCTACTCTGAGCTGTTCTCATGTGCTTCTAAACCAACTGAACTTGTTCTTCCATCTCTTCAACCAATTCTGGTCCCATCAACTTCCTTTCACCCACATCATCCCAGAAAGCTGGAGTTCGACACTTCTTCCCATATAATGCCTGAAATGGTTCCATCTGTATACTGGAATGAAAACTGTTATTATATGAAAATTCAACCAAAGAAAGATGTTGGTCCCAACTTCCCAGATAATCCATAGAGCAAGAACGTAGCATATCCTCCAAGGTCTGAATTGTTCGTTCTGACTGCCCATCTGATTGAGGAAGAAAAGTTGTACTAAAATTTAATTCAATACCCAATGACTTCTAAAGGCCTTTCCAAAAGTTAGAAGTGAACCTGGGATCACGATCAGATACAATGGAGAGAGGAACTCCATCTAACCTGACCATCTCTTTAAGATACAAACGGGAAAGTTGATTTAGGGAAAAATTATCTCATATAGCAAGGAAATGAGCAGATTTGGTCAAGCGATCAACAATAACCCAGATTGCATTATTACCTCGAGATGTCTTCGGTAATCCCACAACAAAGTCCATGGATATATTCTCCCATTTCCACTCTGGCACTGGTAAAGGCTGAAGCATCCCTTTTGGTAACTTCCGATCTACTTTAACCTGTTGACAAGTCAAACACTTCACAGTAAAATCAGAAATATCTCTTTTCATTCCATCCCACCAGTAATACTTCTGCAGATCTCTATACATCTTAGTACTGCCTGGATGAACTGAAAACAGAGAACTATGAGCTTCACATAACAACTCTCTCTTCAACTGTGAATCACAAGGCACACAAAATCTCTTCCCAAATCTCAAAATGCAATCATTATCAATGTTGAATTCAGGCAACTTACCTTTCTCAACCAGCTCTACCTTTTTCTGCAACTCACTGTATTGCTTCTGTGCTTGCTTGATTCTATCTGATAGAGATGATCTCACTGATACCTGAAAAAAACAGAAGAACTTCCTGCACCAACAACTTTTATGCCAAAGTTCATCAAATCCTTAACCAAAGGATCACGTTCCAAATGCAACATTGCTAATGAAGCATTACTTTTTCGACTCAAAGCATCGGCCACTTTATTAGCTTTTCTCTGATGGTAATGAATTGTACAATCATAATCCTTGATTAATTATAGCCATCTCCTTTGTCTCATGTTAAATTCGTTCTGAGTGAATATATACTTTAAACTTTTTTGATCGGTATATATTTCACACTTTACTCCATACAAATGATGCCTCCAAATTTTTAAAGCAAAAACAACAGCAGCTAATTCCAAATCATGTGTAGGGTAATTTACCTCATGATTTTTCAACTGTTGTGAAGCATAAGCAATTACCTGATCATTCTGCATTAGGACGCAACCAATTCCTTTCAATGAAGCATCACTGTAGATAACAAACTCACCATTCCTGGAAGGTAGTGCCAAAACTGGAGCATTCACCAATCTTCTTTTCAATTCCTAAAAACAATCATCACATTCTTTTGTCCAGAAAACTTAACACCCTTCCGAGTTAGCTTAGTCATTGGACTAGATAACCGTGAAAAATTTCTAACAAACCTTCGGTAATAGCCTGCCAAACCAAGGAAGCTATGAATCTCAGTTACATTTGTGGTTCTTGGCCATTCTTCAACAACTTTTGTTTTTGTAGGATCAACGGTTATCCCATCTTTAGAAACAATGTGACCAAGGAAAGAAATTTATTGCAACCAAAACTCACACTTTCTGAATTTCCCATACAATTTCTTTTCTTTTAAGGTTTGAAAAATGACCCTTAAATGTCTTTCATTATCCTCTTTACTTTTAGAAAGCACCAAAATATCATCAATGAAAACCACCACAAATTTATCCAAGAACTCATGAAAAATTCTATTCATTAACTCCATGAATACAGCAGGTGCATTGGTTAGCCCAAAAGGCATTAATACAAATTCATAATGGCCATATCTCATACGGAACATGGTCTTCGGAATATCTGCCTCCTTTACCTTCAGCTGATGGTACCCCGATCTCAAGTCAATCTTTGAAAAAAACTGAGCTCCCTGGAGCTGATCAAACAAATCATCGATATGAGGCAAAGGATATTTGTTCTTAACAGTGATATTATTCAAGGCCCTATAATCAATGAAAAGTCTCATAGAACCATCTTTCTTTTTAACAAATAAAACAGGGGCACCCCATGGTGATGTGCTAGGTCGAATGAAACCTTTCTCTAATAAATCTTGCAATTGCTCCTTCAACTCTAACAGTTCAATTTGAGCCATTCGATAAGGGGGTTTTGAAATTGGCTTAGCATCAAGAACTAAGTCAATAGTAAACTCAACTTCCCGATCTGGTATTATTCCAGGCAACTCATCAGGAAAAACATCAGGATACTCATTTACCACTGGCACATCATTAATCTGAACAGTTCCTTTATTTTCAACGACGTGTGCAAGGTAACATTAATTTCCATCTTTTACAAATTTCTTGGCCTCTTGATAAGTTATCAACAGTAAGGGTTCATTCTTGTACACAAACTGAAAGTCTTTCTGAAAAGAAACTTCTTTATCTCTACAATCAATCTTAGCATGGCAAATAGAGAGCCAATCCATACCCAGGATAACATCAAACTCTACTAGAGGTAGAAAAATAAGGTTTGCAAGTAGGTTCTTTCCACAGATAAGGATAGGAAGATTATTAAAATTCTTTTTGCCTCAAAATTCCCCACAGGTGTTTTTACCAAAAGTTTAGGAGTAATTTCTTGAGATGGTATTCCCATTTTACTATAAAAGGTTTCAGAGATGAAAGAATGTGTAGTCCCCGAATCAAACAACACACTGGCATAATCTGAAAAAACAAACAAAGTACCTGATACAACTTCATTTGACGGCCCGACATCTGCTGAAGTAGTTGCAAAGGATTTCACCACCCCTTTCTGCTTGTATTCTAACTGCTTCCCATCACTCAAGCTCTTTGTCGGACACTCATTTGCATAGTGACCCATCTCATTGCACTTATAACATTTCACTAACTGCAAATCAAATTTGTTCTTACCTTCACCTTGATCCTTTTCAGTGCAATCACGAGCCTTATGTCCCATCTTACCACATCGGTAGCACTTTCCAGAATTCAGAAGACATTCCACAGCATGCCTTTTGCCACATTTATCACAAACTAGAAACTTAGTTTTCTTACCATCAGACTTTTTGAATAATTCTTACCTTTCTCCTTCCACCTCAGTCTCTTCTTCTGTTGGTTGTTATAGAACACTTGATCATCGGGAAACTCCATTTCCACCTTCTCAGCACATCGAACAAGCTTTTCATAACTTTTAAACTCACGAGAAGCTAATTCCCTTCGATATTTTGACTTTAATCCTGAGTAAAAACGATTGATTTTACTATCAAGGTCTCGGATAAAATTTGGAGCATACCTTGCCAATCGAGTGAACCTTTTTTCATAGGTAGCCACTGAGTCTTCCCCTTGCCTCAATTCCATGAATTTCTTTTCCATCCTAAGTCAAACAGCCTTAGGAAAATACTTCTCAAGAAACATACCTTTGAATTCATCCCAGTCGAGAGCATCAATCTCATCAGCATCCCTGATATTTTTAACCATAGACCACCACTGATCTGCCTCACCCTCCAAACGGTAAATAGAAAGACTAACCTTTTGATTGTCTGAACACCCCATGACATCAAAAATCTTCTCTAGTGCTTTAATCCACCCTTCAGCTAGCACAGGGTCAGATGATCATCTGAATGATGGGGGATGTTGCCTCATGAAATGTTCCACCACTGACAAGTTCATGTGCGGTTGGTCTGGCTGATCTCGTGCATGGATACAACCACCATTTATAGCCTGATTCAACTACACCATTACTACAAAAAACTGTTCAGTTCCAATTCCGACCATCTCAGGATGCTGATTCGGAAGGTTATTTCCTTCTGTATGCCTTCCTAGCACTTCTTCCCTGTTTCCTCTGCGGAAAACCATTCTGAACAAACATGTATTAGATGAAGCAACATGGTAATCTTTAAATGCTATATCATTTCAAAAAAAAAAATGGATAATAATTTAATAGAATTCAAACTCCTAATGTTATCTAAACTGACCATTGATACCAACTATAAGGCCCCAGCCTTAAAACATACTTAACCTTGAGTTATTACAAGATTACACATTGAGGATCTTTTCGGGTTTAGAGTTTTAGAGAATTAGATCATAAAACTTGCATTACATTCTATATATAAACAAAGTGGTTACATAAAGATAGTATTCTTAATTACCATCAATGGAAACATATTTAAAATAAACATGGATTCTTTCTTGACACTTCCTTGACACTATCACCATATCATGTACCTTTCCCTTGACCAGTGAAAAACCTTTCAAAAAAACATGGGATGATCATAAAAAGCTCAGTAAGGGATATAAAAATATGGAAAGGAAACATGGGTACATATATACATAAGGATGAGATCATACTTTACCCATAAAACATAAGCACTTTAATATACCTCATCAAATCATGAATAAATCATAGAAATCATAAGACATAAAGGTAACTTGAGGCATTCATAACATTCTTACGTAGGGAGTTACCCTCTTGGTTTCATTTGGAATACCCATCATAGTATATTCCCTAAATCTCTTCATTGAAACCGTAACGTTTCACTCCTTCGCGTTACCCAATGCATTGGAGAGCTATATTGGTCTCACCCACCCTTAGTTTATCACAGAACCACCCGTTTTCATAATAATGCCCAAGAACCTCAACATAATCATAATACATAAAACATGCATAAAGGAAACATAACATTCCCAACTTTCAATCACAAGATATCAATACAACACATTGATATACATAAACATTATGAATACCATTTTCGATACCAAAATAAAAGAAAAGTAAAACATGGTATTTATTTTTCTTTTAAAAAGATGGTATGGCTTGTAGAGGAAGCCAAAACTCAAATAACAGTTACGATGGCGGAGAAGTCGTTGTCGCCGCATACGTACGACAAAAACATTCCCTTTTGTCGATTAGTACATGCTTCGTATAAAAAATATTCCTTTTGAATAAACATAAAAGTCAAAGGGGTTTATATACCGTATAAAAGAAGGTTGTGTATAAAACAAAATATGCCTCAATGAAAGGAGATTGAGACGAAGTCCCATACCTCGGGTCCGACATGACTCGGTCGTTCTTTAATCTCCTGAATAATAAACTTGAGTTAATTTATACTTGTTTAAGAACCTTTTTCAAGTTCATTATTCCTTTTATACCATGTTATGAACATCATGTAGTCATTTAAGTTAATAATGTTCATCTTGTCGGTATTTGGTTCTTAAGTCAAAAATAGACTTCTTACACTTACATGTTGTTAATTTGGTCAAAGGATCCTTATATCCAGAATGATATTAATTATTTGGAAAACATATATTTCATATATATTCATCATATACATGTATTTATAATATTACATCACATTTAGAGGTAAGAAATGAAATGCACCATTCGTGGAGACGGTAAGCTGTACGTACGTATGAACGCTACTTCCATTTCTATTTCGTATTTTCTAGAATGGAATCATAATGATATAAGAGTATATTATAATTTTATTATATTAACATATATAATATCATTAAATTTATCCTTTACACATCCCACATATGGTATTAACGAATCAAATCACTTTGAGGGGGCGGTAGTCCGCACTTCCTTAAATGAAGATATCGTGTTTACCCATAATGGAAACAATAATGGTATGCCATAAATGAAAAATACAGAAGCTTAAGGAAATAATAAACATATTATATATCATATATAAAAATAGTGACATCATAATGGCCACCTTTGAAGGTGTTAAATGAGTATTGAACAATCATCGTTTCGGGAGGCAGAATTTCGCCATCCACGGAAACCGTATGTTCTTTAACCATTTGATGTAGTTGTGTGAGAGTGTAGCTCGAATAAAACTTATAACAACGTCCTAGTATATTGAATATACTGTTGTTGTTACAAAAGAAGTAAATAAAAAGAGTTTAGTGGGTTGGAGAAGCAAAATAAAACAAATGAACATGAGAGAATGAATTACCTTTAAAAGTGTAACTCCTTTTGATTTGATCCTAAAGGCTTCCTTTGAAAGGATTCTGCCCAAAGGGAATCCTATAGGATTAGGAGAGGGATGTGGAGAGAGTAAATGGGCAGGGGATGGCCGAGCCAAAGGCTTGAGGAGTGTGTGAAATGAGGTAGAGGTGGGGGCCTTTTATAAGAGGAGAGGAGGGGCACTCTTGGAAAGTAAAGATAAGTTACTTTATTTTAAAAAGAGTTTCGGATTCAAAAGGTCCCAAATTTATATAATTAGAAGATATGGTGATAAGGGTTCGAAATACACTCATCCAATAGGTTTTGTACATGTTTAGGTTTTAGATTTTACATTAGCTTTCCATTTTATTTAAATCGTTAAATAATGAGGTCATCGCTGCATCATCATGATGTCATAAATAATTTAATTTATTTAATTTCTAAAAATTATATAAATCTACTATGATGTAGTAGATATTTTTATCTTTCTAATGAATATTTATAGTCAAAAATTGGACTTGTATAACACCATATAAAAATTGTTTTCATAAAACATATTATATTTGTGTAATTTTTACTTTTACATTAAATAAAAAGTTATTTATGTCATTTCCCAACCAAAGTGGCTCCATGGGGTCCCCAAGTTGACCCATGGATTGTATTGGTCGACCATGACACAACCAATGAGGGTAGGACATGTTTCAAGCTCATCTCATTTTATTAAATCATTATTTTTACCTTAAACTACACTAATTACCACTAATCGTGATTAAAAACATAATAAGTTACTATTCACCAAAAAATTATTTTAATCTCATTGAACCACATTTTACTTCTTAATTAAAACCATGTATGTCGGATTTTTGAAATTCAAAACACAAAGGTGGAAAAATATCATTTAAACAAAAAATTAGTTTCTTTAACTACCACTTAGTGATTTCACTATTCATCAAAAATTGAAGTTTTTTAGAAAAATACCAAAACTTCACCCTAAGCAATATTTGATATTCTGAATTCAAAAATGAAGTCTATTTTACAAAATTAAAAACATATAAGTCACATTAATTAATTTAATAATTAATTCCCTCTATCAGAGCAAATAACGTGTTTTTATGAAACAATAAGTATCAAAAGATTGACACCAGTTTAAGTCCAACTTCAAAGTGAAATCGATTTCAATGACCACCATTGGATTAAATGGTAAAAATATATTCTAATTTCACTTCAAAACCAATTCAAAACATAATCTAATAATATAAATAAATTAGATTAAAAAGCAGTTTTGATGTAAAATGCAGTATTTTTCACTATTCATTAAAAAATGAACATTGTCAGAAAAATACCAAAAATTTATCCAATGTAAAATTCAATGTCCCAATAATAATGAATGTGTTTAATTTGACAAATATAGATTATAAAATTGTCAAAAGATTTATTTAAAAAGTGTTTGCCATCAAAAGGCAGTAAAACAATCTTTTAAGAATATTAGTGTATTCCATGCATAATATTGTATTTATTTTGATTTTAAGCCTCTAAAACACTATCTTAATCATTAATATACATAGATAAAAATATATATTATTCATTACTTACTTGGGATGTTACAAGACATGGTGTTATGACCATGGTGAGGGTTACCAATGATACTATATTGACATATATTATTTATGGATATTGTTATTTCAAGCATGGGAGACCCATCATTAAACTTCTAAAAAATAATTCATATAATCTATGTAGATGTCCAATAAGGATGATCCGAAAGTTTATTGGTGTTTTGAAGAATTGAATGACATGAAAATGATATATTTCATATGTAATGATATAATGTTGGTGTTTCGGATGATTATAGGTGTTCAATTCAAAACATAGTTGATGAGGAAACTGCTAGATGAAGCACATAGCTCTGATTTCACTATAAAGCATATTAGAATACTTATGTATTGGGATTTAAGAGTTAATTTATTGTTGGATTATATAAAACCTAAAATTTTAATCATTGTGTCAACATGCATACTATTACATTGGGTTATCTCTAAAAGATAACACAAAGATATATTCTTGAATCTTCTATGTATAATTTTATAGGATTGTGATAATGATACAATGATCATTTTACCTAAAATCAAATTTTTTTCTAGTGATAATGATGGAATATACGATATAATTATTCAAAAGACTATGTATTCTTAAATTTTAGTGATAAAAAAATATCTACATCATGTGTTCTTTGTCTGGAACAATAAAAATTTAATTATATAGATTCATTAGGAACAACAATTGACAATATCTAATCATGAATATAGATTCATATCAAAATTATAGAATTGTACTCAATGTGTTTCCAAAAATGAGACACATATTTTAACATTAAATCATCGTAAATTATTGTGATGTATAAAAGGACTTTGTTGATTTTGTATGACACATTGATATGATTTTCTCTACAATGCTAATTTATTTTGGGTTAGTATTTACATTTGGTGAAATTGTTTTAAAATAATAGCTTATTACTGATCATCTAGATGAATCCATAGAAATAATTGTATCATATTTTTTGTCATACGTCCTCATGTTGGGATGAAGATTATGACCTAATGGTAGTAGGAAGTGAGTTTGTAGAGTACTTAACTATTAATGTATGGACTATTCCTGATTAAATTAAAGTATCCAAAACAAAAAAAAATTATTTTGACAATCAAAGAATGAATTCAAATTTAGTGATTGGTATTATGTTGTCATGAACCACATAGAACATATTTCAGTTATAATATATAATTAAAGGGTAATTTATTCCTTAGGAAACGTAAGAATTCATGAATACACGAATGAATGAGTGATGTATTTTATCAATTAGATTTTATAAAATCCCGTTTTGAAGTACATTATGTTTTTGTTGTTATATTTATTAAGAAATGAAATATAGACTCAACTAAGGTGATCGTGTATTAGTGAGTACTGTGGTAGAATTATTTTTCTTATTATAAGGTGCCTACCTAGATTCTTGACACAAGCATAGATGCATTATAGTATCAAAAAACCTATATGGTGAAAATACATTGGATAAATCACCAACGAGAAGAAGAAAATTAGGTTCCGTAAAAAGTTATATGGATGTATTATCAAAAAAATCGTTAGATAATATATAATACAATTTATGGGACAAAATAATTTTGTTGGGGATGTAACACCTGAGACTCTACTATAGTTGGTAAATGGAAACACCATATATATTTTGCAATGATCCCTTGTAAGATCCATTATTAATTAAATTACAAACTTTATAATCAAAATATTCTTAAATGATAGAAATTTCATTATTGTTTCATGCTTCATATAAAAAATTGAATTATGTGAATTTTATAGTTGTTTTAGAAAATAATGTTATTTAGACAAAAAATATAGGTTTCACAACTATTTAATATTTTTTTCCTACCATAATATAATAATTACATAGAAAATTATAAAAAAATATGTAATATAATATTTATTTATATAACATTTGTATTCATTTTATATAATTCCATGAATTTATAAATATCATGCATAATATTTATAAATATAATAAAATTGTTTCCTTATTTAAAATAGTTCGTTTTGGAGTTTTTTTAATCATGAATTTTCAAGGGATACAGAATTTTGGATTTCCCTTAAACCTTCATAGAATATATTTATATACAATAAAACAATTCATTTCATTAAAATATATATCCTAAATAATTTTTTTAATATTTATTTGTAATGATTTAAAATGTTATATCATTAAAATAAGTTTTAAAAAATAACTGTATTTATTTTATAATCATTTTTTGCACATATAATTATTTTATTTGATAAAATAATATCAAAATTTTTATTTTGAAATATAAAATTAGGTAAACAATATAAAATTAAATATTTTTCATAAAAATAATTACAGCTGGTACTAATATGTTTATGTGGTAAATGTTAGTGGGGTATGTTGACATTTACCAAGTTATAATGAATTCAGAATTTAAAATTGCATTACTTGAATTTTATTGTTGAGCATTGGATCAGTGAAGAAATGTTTCGTATAAATATTTTTCATATTATTTTTTACCTTTTTCACTATAATAGTGACCACATATTCTTGAAAATTTTAGGGTTTCTCCAAAAAAACATCCTTAAATTCACTTATAATTGGGTAACATATTCACTACATAAAATATCACCTATCATTTGAAATTACTAATGAAACACTTCCATTTTTATTTACATATATTATACTACCACCAACATATTCCTCTTTCCAGAAGTTATTATCGAAAGACACTAATATTTGATGAGACTTCTAAAAAAAGGCATGTCTCTGACTTGAGTACTTTAAACTACATCGTCATATTCGTAATTTTATTCTAAAATATTTATTCTATGAACAAAATAATAAGTATGTAATGATAAATATATATTTTTATGTTACATTATTCATGGTATTATCAAAAAATATTAATTTACCAAGTCAATTATGAAATACAATACAATTTTTCTTGAGTTGTTTTGACAATAACCATTAAAACATGACATATATTGTATTCCATCACCATCAAACATCAATCATTCTATGGTTAGGTTTATATGATAAATATTTATTTTATGATACGAATTATTTAATTTTTTGATAAATTTGAAACCATATTTATGTTATTTTATAAAAAAAATCAATTTTTTATTTCATTATTTAAACTAAGTATAATATGATGATAATCTTAATTTAAAATATCTAAAACGTTAATATAATTTTTTCATATAATAAATTGTTATAATTATCATATATCATACTAATAAAAAATAAAAATTGTAATTATAATTTTATTATACTGTTCATTCAATAAAACTGCCTCTTAATAAATCATTAAATATGGTTATTTTCATGCTTGGGTTCGTTTAACTACCTAGAAGAACAATACTATGAATTTATATCATGGATAATTATCAAAAAAATAATAAAAAATATATTATTATATAAAATTTTAAATGATTATTTTTTGATATATAATATCAATATCTAATTAGTAAATTATCGAAACACCCTTCATACATCAAAAATCACAAAAAGGAGACTATTATCGACTATATCATCATGGATAATGTCCAAAACAATCATTAATGGAATTTGAAACGTCAAAGTTTTTTATAATCAATAATAGTATCATTAATGACCAATTAAAATATTATTTTTATGTAAATGGAATAAATACAATATTATTATATAACTTTAATAAAAGATCTAAACTATATACACTTATTTGGAAAGAGGATAATTCTAGTAATGATTTTAAATTAATAGTATGAATTTAATTGTATAATATTATAGCTTATAATTTCATGATTATGAAATATTTGTCTATTATATGCGAGGATAATTTATATTAATGGAAATTTTGACAGGTGGTAATGCTTTTTAATCTCAAATTACTCCCTTTGAGACAAAGTTTTTATTTTTCAACTAATTTTATTAATGTGTTGGATATAATATATATCTGTGATTTTATATCATGAAATATAATTATTCATTGTATTTTGTATCATTTTTATGACCTCCAAACCAATAATTTATGATTTAATTTCGACCCAATATATAATTTTTTTTATTCTACATAATCATTATTGGGGGCATAGATTATAATCACCAATTATATTAATCTAAGCAGTACATGAAATATAGTGTAACATTTTTTTCAATTGTAATCCAAAAATATATTGGATTTAGAAGTCTATATTTATATGTTCCTTATATATTATTTGTATTTAATAGTTATCTTTTACATTTTTGAAATTCACCAAATGAAATCAATTTAATTGCTATGATGAGAAAATATATATAATGGAATAAGATTTAGGAATGGAATAAATTGAAGTTGTATTAAGGAAAAAAAATATTTCTGATGTTTAATGACATATTTTTTGACAACTGGATTTTCTACAATGATAATAAAACCCCTTGTAATAAATTCCCAACAACATAAATGGAAAAAAGGATTAATCCATGAAATGCCCTCATCATTTTTTCAAGGCATCATGTTAGGGTATTAGTACAATTAAAACATTGTAATATTCAAGGAAATATTTTTAGAGAAAAACACAATGTTAGACTGACATTCCGATAGTCATAATTATTTAGAAAAGACATAGTAAAAATTTTATATATATTATGTTATATATGAACTATTTATTCCTCTTAATTAGTTAAAATAAAAAAGGTTAATCTTATGAGAAATATGACACCATTATTAGGATAGGAATGCATTTTTTTACCCTATAAAAAGGGTATAACATTATTTATAAAGCAGTGTTTTGTATCTCTAGTAATTTTTATCATGTTTAATAACTAAACGAAATAAATTCTATTTTTATTTTTATTTATTTATTAATTTAATTTATAAAATAACAATCCACAATTCAATCATCTTCCAAAAACTGGAACACCCCATTAATAAATTTTCATGGTTTCAAAAACATCGTTTTTCAACCGATATCACTAATTATCAAATTAAATGTCGTAATTGGGTAAAATTAAATTATCCATTGATGATTTTTAGATTAATTACTCATTAAATATGGTTTTGGTTTGGAGGTATTAAATGATTCATTTGTTAGATTTCTAAATACTATAACCATACAGTCCTTACTGTGAGTTTCATTCATCAATCGATCACAGCTTTGGAATTCCACATAGGCTTGACAGTGACCATCTTTTGACCTGAATGCATCCAGTTATTGTTCATGAAACCCTTTATATTCTTTTCATATACAAAATTATGGTTTTTTTAATTATTTTTTTATTAAATTTATTTTATTTATTCTACCTCCATCAAAATTTAGAAAAAGAGTATCCTTAAAAAGATAAAATTTTAAAAGCAAAAATATAAATGATTATTCCAAAATTAAGAGAGGTTATATTTCTTAAATTGGTTACCAAAGCTCAGTTATCCAATTTATTTTAATATAAATAAATAATTATAAATGAACAATCGAATATAAATATTTCTAATTAAATATCAAAATTATTGATATGGATAATTAGATACATTTATAAAATGGAGATTATGAAAATTATCATATTATAAATTCCTTAATGAAAAGAGTGGAATTCTAGGTGAAACGTTTATCGATTAATAATTTGTTAAAAAAATTTAAGCAAAAACACATTGAATTATTTTGAAAAATATAAAAAAAAATTAACAATTGATAGTTCTAAAAAACTACAATAGTCAAATGATTAAAAAAATATTCAATGAAATATAATAATTATTTTATGTGCTAATTTAACATATTTTTCAACATAAAATTAATTTTCATCACAAGTGAATATTTAGATAATAATGATAAATTTATCTATGAAGGATAATTATTATCACATGTGGTAATCTAAATGACAATTGAAGAATTATTAAGGGGAAATAAAATATCAACGCTTGTGATATTTTAGTAAATAATTAGAACATATTCCAATTGAGAGAGGGTATCACCAAATAAAATATTAATTTAATATTGAAATAAAATAGTTATTTAGGATATAAGAAACCCTTTATATACCTTTATCATCGATGTGCCAGCAAATCAAAACCGTGATGTGTCGCATGTGATGATAAGAAAACTCTAAAGTGTCCATCCTTTTTATTTTGTGTTAGGATGTTCCATACCTCTTGTAATCAAGTTTTCACATGTTTTTAATATTATTATTTATGTTGTAATTTCATTACACTTTAGTTTATTGTGGTCGTATCTAGGTGGGTGTGTTTGTGTGTCTGTGATATTTGTTGTGATATATTCCTTACATTATTGATGATAATATTTTCCATGTTTGAATGGTATATCAAATTTTTTCGATGATGCAGTAAACTCATGAAGATATCTATTAGGTGATTCCTACGTTTGTTCTCACCTGGTATGTATGTTACCATGGATTTCCGGTTGTTAGTGGTATTGTAGATTAGTTGACCATCATGACATATTTATCTCTTAGTGGGGGAGAGAAATGATTTCTAATGATGGTGAATTTTTTTTTGGAATGGGTGGGGACATGGAATCTATGGTTTCAGGCTGTGGATGAATTCAGGGAATCCTTGATTCCTAATATCATTCAATTCAATGAATCATTGTTATGAATAGAGCATGTTGCATGATATAGTATATTATAGGGATGTATTATGTGAGATGAAAGTTCAAACAACACATTGAGAACATTGTATAGGGGCATGTTTGGATAATAACAAAATTTTCTTGAGATGGATTACGAAAAAGATTGACTAGTCGATTCAGAGATGGATTCGGAGTGCTATGCTCTAGTCCATTCAAACATGGATTCCCAGTTCCATGCATTGGTCCAATAAGAGTAAGATTTTGAGCACCATTCACTGGTCCATTAAGTCATATATTTTTAGATCCATGTATTATTTCATTCACACAAGGACTATGAGTTCCATGTTTTGTTCTGTGCTTCAATTGACATTAAATTATCTTTGGGAATGGAACCGAAGTTAGTACAACTAGGGATTGTGGCAGCATGGTTATAACACTACTTCTTAGTTTTGGATTTTATTTTTAGGTAATGAATAATTTTTTTATTGATATTATATAAACATGTATACATGATCACATCGCAATTTGGTGAAATTGGTGGTGTCCTACTGAGCCATGTACGCAAACCCTACTCAGTCATTTTGATGCGTTTGTAGATTTCATAAGAGACGTGATGAAGGGTGAGGGACCTCAGGTGGAAGGTTGAATAGGTGGAGCCTGAATATAGGGAGGACCATGAAATACACTATTGGACCTTGTAGTTATTTTATTTATCAACTATTTGTCTCATTGTAGTAAGGATTTCCACATTGGGAGATGCTTTTATTTTCAGGACATGCATGTCATTTACATTATCCATGATTATATAGATTAATTATTATATTTTAAGTATTTATAATTGATCCTAATACATGAAATTTAGTGTATATCCTCACAAATGATGGAAATAGACCCTCCCTGCAAGTAAGTAATATCTTGTGTATGAGGAGGGAGGTAGGATGTTATTGGACATTCCTGCTCAAAGATGGTGTTTCTAGTAGGGCAGTTATAAAATTGGGTCAGAGGAGACTGACTAACATATTTATTCTCTTAACATGGGCTGGGATAGGTTATACAGGATGCATGAAATTGGTACATAGGTAGTAGAACTAGGTCAGTTCCTTTGTAGCACTGAATAATGGACCTCTGATTTGTTATAATGTTGACAATTTACATTCTTTTGTTACTATTGACCCCCTTCAGATGTACAAGTGATGTTATATGTGATAGATGATATTTTTTGTATGTTCAAGAATCTTGAATTTGAATGTATTTTTAGATTCTATATACATTTATGTTTTTGTGTTTCATTGTACTCCATTAATTATATACCTTTATTTTTGTTATCATTTTGGGCTAGTTTTGTCGTTGTGATATATTTGTGTTGACATGTTGGGTGATATATCGTTGTTGTTATTAATTAGATTAATTTCACATGTTGTATGTTATAATATATATATGATGTTTGTAAATAATTTGAGGGGATAAAAACAATTTTTTGTTATAGGAGGTCATACAATGGGTTAAGGGTACACTTTTAGGAAAACATTGTTTGATCCCATAGACTGGTGAAGAGATTCCTTATGTTACACCATAGACTTGTTATTGTTTATCTGAATGAATTTTTTTATTTTTGATGCGTTTCCTTCACATTATGTAAGATTTTACCATGTTATAGTTAATGTAACTACTAGAGTATAGTATGAAATACTTCAATAATTGAAGAGGATTAAGTATTACCACTAGATGTGTAGAATAATTAAATTAAACTTTATATATCACTTGATTTGTTGTAAATAAGTATGGCCCCATCAACTAGATGTGTTTCACTTAGGATTATCCTAACCATAGGAATTCAAAAATGTTGTTTAGTGTTCCATAATTTCCATCTCTATCATTCTTCATCACTGAAAATCACCATATGACAATAAGATGTTGAATAATGGGTTGTGAAATTTTTGGGAATCATCAACCTAGTGGAGACTCTATGGGACCAAGAAGTTAGGCTGATATTGAAATCATGATGGATGTTTGGTCTTTTTAATGCCTATAACATATGGTGCCAACTAATATGAAAGAGGACAAGGTTTGAATGGGTGACTTGTAGAGAAATGGATTAAAAAAAATCCAAGAACATCATCATGGAGTTCACCTATGTTATATTCCAATAAATCAGATCCTATAATTCATCTATGCATTAATTACCAGAAAACATAACTATGTGGCATTAAACAATCATTTTACACTTCATATGATTTTTGGTCTATTAGATCAACTGTGAGGAGTTTCTTGCATGGATCATAGATTAATGTGAGAAGGTGTTCTCAGGAAATAAGGTTCCTCTAGTCTGGATTCATTGGCAGCATGGATAGATCCAGGAAGAGGCATGGCAGTGTGTGTTTAATTTTTGGGCTCAGGGGTATGAGCTATTTGAGGAAGACCAATATAGTTCTTTCTAATAGAATAGCAATTGATTGTGTGGGAGAATTGTAAAATCTGGATTTTTTGTAATGATAAGAAAAAAAACTGAATGAAAATTTATTAATATCATAAGTGGAAAAAATTATATACCAGTGAAATGTCATTAATATGTGTTAAAGGCACTCAGTTTAAGAAAAAATCTAGTTATCACTTTGGAATATTCATGGAAATATTTTTAGAGTCAAACACTAAGTTAGTGTGAGATTTGGAGACCTATAAAGCCTGAAATAGAGAGTAGAAATATTAAATATATTATATTATGTGTGGGTTATTTATTGAATATAATTTTGTAACTTATATATAGTGCATCATATTAGAAATTTTAGACCACTGTTAGGTCTAGAACACAATTTTTTCTTCAGATGTGGTATTGCATAAGAAGTGTCAGATGTTTAGACAGCTAGTTCGCAATAAAAACATTCCATTTTTGCTAATTATTTATTAAATTTTTTAACAAATAAATAATTAATATTTTTTAAATCTTGTGTTGAATAAAAAATCAGAGACCAATTTTGGGTAAATAACATAGTTTTTTCTATAGTCGTGGTGTAACCATCAAGGGAAATGAATGTTTTGTTAGAACTCTTTTAATTTTTTTATTTAACAGAAATAATAAATAAATCAATTATTTATTATGATTTAAATATAAATTTAATTTATAAAATATAAATACAATGTTCACTCATCATCCTCAAATATTAACCCTATAATTTTTTATTATTCAATTATGAAAAAACTCATTATTTTCTTTCATTTTTAGTAAATTAATAAATACATTTCCTTTATTAGTTGAAATTAAATAATATGTACTAAATTTTTAGATAAATAATTTGTTATAAAATGTTTTATGTTTTGAGGTATTAAATGGTGCATTTTTGGATTTCTAGATAGTAGAACTATAAAATCTTTCATGTGAGTTGTTTCTATCTACTTTAAAAGACCTTGTAACTTCATATTGGTGTTGTGGTGAACATTTGTTGATATAAAGTCCTCTGGTTCCATCACACATCACTTTTTGAATCAACTTAATATGCACAACTAAGGTTTCTTCAAATAATTTTATTTATATAATTTATTTTCATTCTTATGATTCCATCAAAATTAAAAAAAAAATTACGATTTAAAAAAAATAAATACTGAAATGTCAATGATAATTCAAGAATTATCAAAGGATATATTTATAATTCGGTTAAGAAGGGGTAGTTATCCAATTTATTTTAACATAATTGAAGAATTATAAATGAATTGTCTAATGATTGATAATTCTAACTATCCAATAATATTGTTTAATTGGATAATCACATTGATTTATCAAATGATGTTTAAAAAAATTATCTGAGTATGATTTATTAAAATTTATAAAAAAATTGAAATTTTTATCGATTAATAATTTATCAAAAAATTACAAATGGGACAAAACATTGAATTAATTTTGAAAATATAAAAAATTTACCAACAGATTATTTTTGTGAATTTACAAATTTAAATGATAAATTATTAATAAACATGAACGATAATTATGTTTGAATATGATTAAATCAAAAATATTTTAAGAAAAAAAACTTATCATCACATGTTATATTTAGATAATAATTTTAAAATTCTCCTTGAAGTATAATTATCATCACATGAGATTACATAAATATAAAATGAAGAATTATTTTGGAGATATAAAATACCACTACGTGTGATATTTTGATAAATAAATTTAAAATTATCCAGGAGAGAGAGGGTATAGTAAAATAGAATATTTTATTTATTTTTGAAATTAAATAGATATTTCTGTTGTAGGCATCTCTTGATATACATCGATCATCGACATTCTGAAAACTCAAAACATTGACATATTGCCTTTGACATTAATAAAATTATGATGTGGTCATCATGATTTTGGAGGTTGGATGTTCCTGACCTCTTGGGAACTCATTTTACATGTTTCCACAATTATTATTTATTTTTTAATTTTTTCTCATCGTGCTTCATTATTGTCGCATGTGTGTTTCTTGTGGCCATGATACCTATAGTTATGTATGACTTCATTGAGAGTTGTTAGTGTGGATTTTTCCATACTTGGATGTTATCTTATATTTTTAAATTTATTCAGCACAATCATGGTGATATATAGTATTTAATTCCATTGATTTTTCTCACCCTGAATGTATGTTACAATTCCATGAAGGTTCCTTGTTTTATTTTAGACTTGTGGAGAAACTTGACATTTTTATCCCACATAGTGGGAGTTTGATGTTTTTCGCTGATGGTGTTGAACGACCAGGGATAGGGTGGGGTTACAAGGTAGCCATGGTGTCATGATTTGGATTAATTTGTGGTCTACTTGATTCCAATTATTATTCAGGTCAATGTATACTTGTTAAGACAAGATGATGTTGCATGTTATGTTTGACTTGATAGATAGAGGAAGCAAGAGGGATATTCATGTGACATTATAAGAATGTTGTACATAAGCATATTTGTTTTCTATCATCATTATATAGTGACTGATTCACACCACCATGCATATATCTATCCAAAGATGGATTTTGAGAAGTATGTGATGGTCAATTCAAACAATGATTTTGAGAGCCATGTGTCGGTCCATTCAGAGATGGATTCAAATATCCACATCCAGGTCTATTAAAACATAGACTATGTTTTCCATGCAAGGGTATGTGATCCTTTATATATTTAGTTATCTATTGGATTGAAACTGTAGAAGGTACATTAATGGGTTGCAGAAGCTTGGTTTCAACAATACCGCTTCTTTTTGGATTGTATTTTTATGCTCTTATGTAATTTATTATTATTATAGAATACACTTGTGTACATAAACTTTTCAGGTTGAAGATGCATTGGTGGTATCCTATTGAGGATTATAATTACACCCATCTAATGAATTTTGATGTGATTATATATTTCGTGACAGACATGATGTAGCGTGAGGGAAATATGGTGTATTTTTTGAGTATGAGAATAATGGAGCTAGTGCGGACCAGGAGAGACACTAGAGAAACCTACCAATCATTTATTTTTCATCTGTTTATTTTATTCCGGTTATTCTTTCCACATTGGGAGATAATTTTATTTTCTTTAAATGTATTTCATTTATAATAATCAGTATTACTCTAATTATTTATTATATTTTCATTATTTATCAATGATAATATGATGTGAAAATTAGGGTATAGTCTCCCTATTGATGGACATATACCCTCACTACTTTTCATTAGCCCCTTGTACTTGATGAAGTGAACATGAGGATATGTGGAATTACTATCCAGATCAAGGGGTTTAGGTAATGATGTTACATATTCATCTAAAAAATGGATAGAATTGAACTGTATCAATAAAATAAGAAAAATATATTGGAGAAAAAGGTAAATAATTAACTTGGGATTTCAATAATCACTATATTAAAAAAATCCATTATTATATGTCGAACAAGATAGACATGTAAAGACAAAAAAATGGGTTAAGAAACATTCTATGGTGTCAAAGTCAACTATATGTAATATTATTATGGAAAATATGTTATTTTGATGAAGAAGAAGGTAAAAATATTACAATACAACAATATTTATTTCTATTATAATAATTTTACTATTATAGAATTTCTATCATTAGTCATAAATTCTATGTCGATGCTATTTTTTGGATAATAACTTATAGATTTTGTAATAACATATCGCATAAATAGACTATCCATTGTTTTGGGTTGGAAATAATACATTAAGAAGAAAAAATGGTAACATTTTGATAAACTATATGAAAATAAGATTTAAAAATGTTTTGGACAAATGATAACTATCGATTCCACTCAAAACTAATATGATTCTATTAAAAAATGTTTTCAAATACATAATAAACATGTCGATCAATATGAGTATTTCATGACCAATCTTCTCAGAATGGTTCCCCATGGTAAATAAGTAACAGATTTTATGATAGTGATAATGGAATTACATTTTTTGCCATTTATGTTTCCATTAAATCTTGAAATTATTCTATGTTGAGGATATTTTATATCTATTGATCAACCCATACTACATGTGGTTAGAAAATATTATTAAATGATGATGAAAATTATGGTCGTGGGCATAAATTTTTGAATTAGATTTCCCAATTTTGAGGAAAACATGTAAGTGAATATGAGTATCATATTTTAAATTATGGGGATGTGTAGTTTTTTAATGGGACAAATCAAAACATATGTTGTGTAGGAAATCAATTATTTTGTCGAAATGATTATATTTTTATATAAAAAACATGTGCTCTATTAGGTCCTCAAAAATGTTGATTTATCACTATCATAGAATAGACTGGTTTAAACTATTTCAAAATTACGAAAATGAGAAACCTTGGTTATATGTTTTCTAAATAAGAGAATGACCTATAGATCTAATATCATGATAATATTAACCCTTATTTTTTTAATTTATCAATTGGCCATGTTTTTTGAGATCTTCACTTACTAAATAGATAATGTGATATTATTTTCAAAGCATTTGAATATGGGGGATGATAAATGAATGATACAAAAGGGTGGAGATGTTGAAAACTGGATGACATAAAATTATTCCAAATGATTTATGTTTATTGATGAAAATTTTTTCAAAAAAAATTGTGACCATTACGTTATCATTTATAATATTGGAAACTAATTAAGAATTTACATTTTATTGAAGATATATAAAAATAAAAAATCATATACAAAAAAAATTCCAAGGGTGTCAGATGTGTGGGGAGGCCAATGGAATGTCTCATTTCATATAAAATGACTACAAACATATTATAAATGTGATGATTCATTAAAAACACTATTATATGAAAGAGTTGTTAAAAGAATTTATAAAATATATTTTGATTTTGGAAATATTTTATATTATGAATTTGAGACAATATTTTTTATAAGTGTTCACTAATAATCATTCAATTTTTATATGAGGAAAACTGGAATTAATACTCAAAATAGTTCATTCAATACATCATAATGGAATAAATTATTTCAAAGGATGAATATAAAATATTTTTAGATGTGATAATGATTATTACTAAATAAAATATCAAAATATATTTCAATATGGACACATAATGTATAGTTATACACATTAAAATTACATACTTATTAATCATGGAATAACTTATAAAATCATTTAAAAAATTTTATAAGAAGAAATCCATTGTGAAATAAATTAAGATATTGGGAGTAAATTTTTATTTCAATTAATAATTATTTATATATTTTTAAAAAATCTGCAATGGAATTTCAAGATATAATTTCAAAAATAGATATAATATTAGTTACAAACTACATAATATCTTTTTCTGTTCATGTGATTCAAAAGTAGTTGGAAATCAGACCATTTAAAAGGAAATATTTGAATAACTTTTTTTATTAAATTAATAGTTGTTAGCAACATTACATCTATAAATGCTCAGAACTAATAATATGTATGTGAATCATATCATCATTTAATTGATTTTTAATATATAATTTATTATGAATGAAAATATTTAATAATGATATTGATGATTTGGGTGTTATGGAAGTAGAATGGACTAGATAATATTATCAGATGTTTAGAAGCGCCTCTGTATAAGAGAAAAAATGTTACCTAAAATCTAATTTTATCTAATTTTATAGGATGAGAAAACAAATAGTTTCAAAATCTGTTGAGGACACATATTTTTCAACTGTTATGAAGTTAGAGTTGGATGAAATTGTTACTAATTCGAAATGGTGTCTCATTACTATATCATAAGGGAGAAAAGTTTTATAATTGAAGTCTTATTATATAAATATTATCATTCAATGGGGAGATTTATCATTTTATATGGATATATTAGTATATAGTGGGTATTCAAAATTTGATTGTTAATATTTTGACGCAAATTTTCCCCCCTTCAATGAATAAAATTATATATATTTTTTTATTAATTTATATGTATAAAAATTATAATGTTTACTATATAGATGAAAAGTAATTATTTATTAATATTTATGATAATGGTGATGTATAAATTGAAACATTCATAGGAATTATACATTATTATTATTGAACAATCATTTTTAATTGGATGAACATAATTATACGTGTTGATGTTGGAAACACATTACTTTTAATATAGCATACAAAATAACATAAAAATGATTCTAAAAGAAAATTTAAACACAAATTATATGAATTGGATGATAGAATTGGTACCATGACTATCATTATGTATCTTGATTATTTTTCCCCAGCTGATAGTTAAAACACATCAATATTCTTTGAGAGTAAATAATGATTTTATTTTAGATTTCTCTACATGAAGAGATAAATTTATTTGATAGACTGTATGTTCTAAAATAATTAAGTTACATATTCATATCATCATAAATGTATTCCAAAGGGTTATTTAAAAATTTTGATCTAAATGATTTAATTAATTTATTTAAAAGTATTATATATGGTGTGATTTATAGGGAATAATGAAAACTAGAAGTTAAAAAACTATAAATTAATCATAAATTTAATTATATTCTTAGGTTATCTCACTACATCCAAACTAAAAAAATTTTACATAGTTAATCCTGTAAAAGATATCCAGCTTATTAAAAAACATACACAAATTATGGAATCTCTAAGAACACTTAGGAATATTATAGGAATATAAAATTATTTAATAATATGTAGAATATTTAGATAATTGAAACTCTTGGGATTCATATATAATGATTATGATTGATATTTCTATGACATAAAATATACTTCCAGGAGATCCTTCTTCATGGTGTCATGTCATTAAACATAGAATTATATGAATATATATATATATATGCCTTTTAATATTGTGAATATTGATTATTTTTTTACCAAAAAAGAATGATAATTAATAAAACCCCATTTATAATTACATGTTGTAATATTAGTTAAAATTAACCCTTTAAACCCTTAGTGTAACACTTCAAATCCAAAAACAGTAATGTTAAATTTTATTTTAATTAAGGATAATTGTTTTAGTTTATGTCTATAGTTATTATATATATATATATATCAATCAATTAATTAAATGACTACATGTTAAATAATCTATTACATGGGAATCATTTGATGAAATAATTTTCAAACTACAAGTTCAACTATACTCAATTATTATAATAAGTAATTTTCTTACAACGATTGTGATTTGGAATTTCATTTCAAATGGATATAGGAGAAAAAATCTATATGTTATCTTTATTGAATATGTATATTTATTATTAAAGAAATAGGAAAATGAAATGTTTTCATGGTTGAGGGGAAGTCCATCAAACTAAATGGAAGGTTAAATTCATATTACCATGGAAATAAATTCTCTCAAAAACATTTGTTTAATGGTTATTATTCCGTGCAAAATCATCAATTTTGGAAAATATGTGAGGTCATGAAAATTTGAAGATGTTTTAGTTGATGTTTTTGGATTTAATAAAAATTGAAGTAAATGGTAATATTTAACTGAAGGACTTTATTTTTGGAAGTGTCATTTTTCGTTTGTACCGTATATGTAACAAAAATATTGATTATAAATTTAAGAAGAATATATATGATTTTGAGGTCTACATTTTATTGTAAAAAATGATGTGATATGATTTTGTTTCTGAAAGATACATGTGATTCAAATAATTGGAATGTTATAGATGAATGTGGTTTTTCAATAATTGTGGATTCTATGAACTTATGTTCCAGTATTCTTTAAAACTAATGTGTTTTGGTTATATAATGTTATATAGCTTATGTATAATAGGATTTTATGTTTGTATACAATATAAATATAAATACATGGAATTCATATGTTATTATGGGTACGTATAAATTTTATTTTCGAAAACACTAAATGTATGAATATGAAATTATCATTTAAAAATTTTGAAAATATCTTTGGTAAATTTTATAACATATTGAAAAAACAATATATATTAATATGGAATATCTTTTATTATACATAAGAATTAATATTTTTGTTTTAATTTTTGTTTATTGAAATTTACATAGTAATATTACTACTAGGAATATGTAATAGTATCCACTTCTTATATTTATGCTAATTAAAAGAAAAATATGAGACTAACAGTTCTCCAATTGATTGAATATGAAAAAATTCAGGATGATAGTACTATAAAATGAACTATAGTGGTAGAAAGTAAATATAAATTGTTCACTATAACATTAATATTCATAGATTTAAATTTTGTCATTTTAATGGTATTTTAATCCACTAGGATATCATGATTTCGAATATTAATGGTCATGGTTTCTGAAATATAGTCCATGTGAGTATTGATGAATCTTATACTTTAATTTTTACAAGTTTTTGTTATTGTATGTGGCTTATATCCCCCTCAACCAAGTTTAAAAATTATATAAAATGGAAGAATCTATATTCTATAAGATCATTGTCATTAGAATAAGAGAAGAAGAAATTATGTAATCTGATTTTTGAGATGGTCATGATATGGAAATTTTTATTTTGAGACAAATATCTTTTTTTATTTATTTGAAAATTATATAGGAAGATCATATTTGTTGCAACATAACAATGAAGATAAATATAGAATTTTCATAAAACTTATGGGGGAATTTATAATGTCACTTTTATGTTATGTGTGGGGACTTCCCATTCTAACAATTTGTAAAGAGTAATTCCATCCAATAAAATTCATAAGAAAATGTGATTCATAACGACACCCATCATGGGTTTCAAAATATTCTTTCACCCATTGTAATTTAGATGGTAATGGTGGTATAATATAGTCCTCCATTGATTCCAAACATTGGAGGAAGTATATACCAACAATATTATTAAACCATAAAAAATAAATGGTTTCTTTTTTTTAAAAAATTTAATTTTCATACATATGGGAATAGTTTGGAGAATAATAAATGATGGTGAGGCATTAAAAAGGAATAAAAACTAATTTAAGATAAAATGAAATTATATAATTATATAAATAATTTATCATTTCCCACATCGTAGTGGAATGAAACATTATAAAGAATATCATATTTACTTACCTAAAAATTCAATATTAAAAATCATTATATTTCTGTATTTGATAAAATATTAGTGATTTCTGTGTATTTTACATATAGATAGGCTAACTTTGGTAAGCAGACAAAAATTTCATCTCCCTTCCTTGAATTATATTCTGGAATAATGATTTTGAACTAATAAGTTAATTATTTGATGCTCTGATTAATTGAATTAGCATCCCCTCAAACAAGAATCTATGATCACGTGAGGGGTGAATAATATGTTTAAATTTAATTTTCCCAAATTCAACATTAATTTTCTATTTTATAATTCACACATATAAATATGTTTTCCCCATAAATAGGTATCAATGCTATTCAGTTCAGAATTTGACTTTACTATAAAAAGTCTATTTTTATGTACTATTAATAAAAAAGAATAATTTTTGTTAATTTTTGTCTTATATGATACTTACCATTATTATAGTCCATGGACATAACATAATTTATATAGTGTGAAAGAATATTTGATTAGATTATTTACATTGATAGGGTTTTAAGAAGAATTGGAAATTATATCATGATTAAATTGATATCAAAATGTTATTTGGTGTTTTAAGAGGTATGTTAGAGAATACATTATATTATTTAATGTTTTTTTATCTTTATGTGATTCTGAATGTTTCTGATATAAAATCCATGAATTTCTATGTTATTGTAACCTATAATTTATATTATATTCCAAAAAAAATGTAAAAAATTATCAAAATTTATTCCATAGTGAAACAATACAGAGAAAAATGAATATATAAACTTATTGAAGATATTCATTGAGAAGAACAAAACTATTGTGTATTTATACAGTCCCATATATTTAATAATGTCTAGAATAATTAATTTTCCAACATTTGAAGAAATTTTAAAATCTTATTATATGTATGTAATTTTATTTTTTAAAAAAATTTGAAAAGAATAATGATATTGTTGAAAAAAATGATTGAACTATATATAGAGTCTAGTTAATGATCGTATTGAAATCATAAATAGATTAATTAGTTAAAGAAAATGTGGGTTATCTATTATTCATATGTAGAGTTAATTATATGTTTATATAATAATTAAAAATTATATATATGATACACTAGTATTAGGAAATTTACATGGAAGGCTATATGTAAATGATGAATGAAAAAAAGGATTAGTGATTTTCTGTGTGGGAATTATTTTAATTTTCACAAAGGAATTGGAAAATAAAATAAATTCTATTCCAATGCGAATTAACATAAAATTAAAAAAAAATATGGGAAACATATTTGGTGGATTATTCTTATAGATTAGTTAATATGGATTCTCAATTTTAAGAAAATTGGTATTAAAATCATAGAGCTATAAAATATATTGAAATATAATGTCTTTACTACATCAATATACCTACACTACGAAATTACAAATCCTTATTCATCCAGATCACTATTTACATTTATTTCATAATCCATCCCCCCATTCGAAGCTACTCCCACTCTTAAATTTAATTTTTTGCTCCTCGGGTTAAGAAATAATCTCTCTTATCCAATACCATCTCATACACTGGATACACCAACTCTGACATCTCTATATTTTCCTTCTTCATATCCTAATCTGTTGACATGGCTCATCTACCTCATGTTACTCCACCTTTGGATGATCTACATCTGGTTGCTCCCCCATAAACTGCTCTACCTCTGACTGCTCCACATATTCCTTCTAGAGGTGTATCTTCTCCACCTCAGGTTCATTCGCCTCAGCTCCTCTGCCATACAGTCATCCACCTCTGGCAACATCACATCTGGATCATCTTCCACAATCATCTATACCTTTGGATCTTCCACATATAGCTACTAATCCTCTGTCTTCCCCACTATAAAAATAGATGTATTTCACGTTTACTTTGAATTTTTCACAATTTTTTAAAATACATGAATTTTAACTATTGAACAATAAAAAAAATCCATTTTATTCAGTCTCTTAGTATTGATTCACCAATTCGTTTTTTGGGTTGACGATGATATTTTACAACAGATATAATCCAATTCTATATTAGTTAAGAATAATTAATTTTATTCAGTAATGTTTATATACACAAATATTTCTATTTCAATCCTACATATTGTATGTACTTTCATTTCCAGCTTGGTATAAATTTATTTTATTACATGATTAATGTAGTTTTTTTCCCATTACAAGTTTTATTTTCTATTGTATACTTATAAATATTCATTCCATGATTTTTTTAACTCCATGATAATTCAATACAAAAATATATAAATATGAAATCTCTAGAATGAAATAAAAAATCAATGTTCTATTCGAATGTTCTGAGACAACAATGAAAAACTAGTTGTCAGATATATATTAATCGTTACACAATTTTTTTTCATAATTTATCATTCATTTAATATATGAAATTATTCTATATCCATAATTATATCTTCAACCTCTCTTTGAAATACTTTGATGATGTGTATTGTAATTCCTTATTCTAATATACTAGATACACTATCACTAAATGGTATCATGCAAAGACAGACATATATTCCATTATCACCTATAGCGGGATAAGTTTCATCCATTTTAAATTTATTGGTCTTGTTTATTTTCTTTAATCATGTTAATCAAATTATCAAATATTCATAAAATTGATCTTCTCTTTAATTAATTCTGTCACAAAAATGTAATAAATTTCAACCATTTATTTAGATGCTACTAATCTAGAGGATAATCATATAGAAACTACTAGGGAGAACATGTTATTGGTGTGTATACTACAGGTTAGTTGGTTTTTCATTTATGGGTTTTTATAATTATTAATTGTTATATAAAATTTTGAAGTAAAATAAAATATTGAAATATTTTTTTCTCTGGAAAATTTTAATTTTTAAATTAAAATGTTATCATAGTTCTTGTTTATATATTTCAATATGTTATGACTTTTTTCATATTCATACAGATTATCTATTATTGTAGTTTATATGATAATTTGAATATTATTTTAGTGAATACAACCAATTTGTTTATTTTATAATTCTTTTTCTTTATAGTGTAATCCATTCCAATATATTCATATGAAATTATATGTATCTAATTATTTAAAATCTCCACCATGGAAATGCACTCATATTTCATGATAAATTGTTTCCATTTTGATTGTAAAAATCACTTATACATATACATTAAACTGATTTTACGGTTACTCCACTATAAATAATTTATTTTTTTATATTAAATTTAATATTTTTTATGTACTAATTATATGAACATGGTCGTACTACAACATTAAGTTCCATATTCAAACAATTTTTTATAACTATACACCCTCTCTCTATTGGACCAAAGGCACATGCCTGTGATAATCACTATATTATTTTCATTCAATGTGTTTATTCTACAATTTATGTATATAATAATCCAAAAAAAAATTAACGTCTTCTCCTAGATCCCAGATCTATTTATTTAATTACAATCTAATTATATTTTATTGAAACTACATTTTTTGATTTATGGTTTAAATATTACTATGATTCCATCCTTTTAAATAGTCATTGAAATTAGAGAACTAATATTTCCACCAGATCTATTTTTATTTATATTTGATATAGATTAATTATATATGATGTTATTTAATGAAATTTCAAGTGAAGTAGTGTTATTTATATTCATTATTCTTTTTTTCTTTGACCAGGGTCATTGAATATTTTTTAATTCATAATAATGATCAATCATTTTAATATTTTAGATAAATACTGTCTATTTTGATTATTAAAAACACTATCTCATATGCATTATATTCATTTTCTGTTTACTCCAATGTCTATAAATGTTTTACTACATAATTAATTTTATATTTTGTTTTTACTACTTCCAGGATTGTGTCTATGCACATCTCTTAGTGTGATATTCATTTTTTTCTAAATTAATACTGAGCCTCCAAGTGAATGTAATGGAATAGTAATAATCTCTACACAATTTTTTTTGAAATCATACTGCTTAATATTATATTTTTTTATATAATAAATCATACAAGATTACTAACTTCTACCATATTTCATATTAGTTGATATAAATAAAGTATAATAAGTTTTTATAAAAACATAACGTTTTGTGGAAATCACATATATATTCCTATAATACCATAATTATAAATTTTTCGTAAAGAATAACACTAAAATTTCCAATGAATTTATTTTTATTTTTATTTGGTTCAAGAACATTATTTTTTTTGAATTGAAAAACATTTAGAATCTCCAAGTCCTGATTTATTTATATTTCAATTGGGGTAACCAATTAAAATAAATTATTTTTTTGTAGTTTTAGGGATTTAGAATGTTTGTGGTGGAATTCATTTTGATTTAATGTTATAAACATTAAATTTAGATAAATTTGAGTATCTCTGTGGTTTATCCTTTTATAACATTGTTTTGTGACTATATTTGAGTCATTATAATTTCATTCACTTACTATTATTATTATTTTAAATATAATTATTCATCTATAAATTTTATAATACATAAAAACTTCTTATACCATGGAATACACAGCCAAATTACTATTTATTTATTCATTCATTATTATCTTCTAATATAAATTCAAAATCTAAAACCAATGTAGAGGAAAAAAATAGAAATAATTGATGGTAAATGTTCTATTGGAAAACAACAACAAAAATAATGGAACTCATATAAAATACATTAAACTTCCTAATATATCATCTACATTACATTTTATGGTCTTTAGGAGGAGGAAGTTTTTCAGTTGTAGTGGTATCATAACCCTGGATATACCAATAGTAACCACGCCCATCATTCCCCTAACTCTGATCTAGCCATAGAATGTTCTTCGAAACCTGTTCTCTTGAGAGAATTAAGCACCACAATAGTAAAATATTCTTCCCACATATGGGTGATCTATTAGATATTGAAAATAGTTTATTATAACATGGAAAATTTATAAATAGAACAAACTCGTAGTTCTTACAATGTGAATTTTTCACATTAATCAACTCACAAAATTGACCATCCCTTTTTCATAAATTATCATAAAAAACTCAAGGACACATTCCACAGAAAAATATATTATTATTAGTATATGTCTATACTTGATTCCCTTCATAACTTTTGTAATTATTATTACAGTGTTCCTGCAGCTTTCTTTCTGGTGGTGGCTCTAATCATCAATGTTCTAGGAGAGTAGAGAATTCCATTCTATACAAAATTCACATTATATGATGTTTTTTTCATTAATTGTTTATTTCATAAATAATATTTATATTCATATTCATCTGACAACTTTTATATGAATTTAGGGATCTCATATATATTTTATGATTTTTTTAGTAATTTCCTTCCATATATCATCTATATTCAATTTTGTCTATTAGATTTTATATAGACATAATTTCTATATTATAATTGTTCATTACATGTTATTTTTACAATAAATGACATATATAATAATTTTTCAAGGTTAAAAATCAAAATCACCTGATAATCATACTAGTGTATCATTATGACTTGGTTGTATAACTGATGTTGGTTTTGATAAATCAATCATGCATATTTTAGCTACTCCTGTATAAAATGTACAATTGATTGAATTTTATTTATAATAAAGATATATTTATGGAAAATACTCATTCTTTGGTAATTTACATTTTTTATTTTTTTTTTAAAAATGGTTTATCTATTCTATATAATTATTTATATTTGACATTTGGATTTCATATTCATTTAGTTTATCTATCACTAATTTTTTCAATTTAATATTCTGTCTCTATTATATTTTTAGAAAAACTTGTTGCATGATTTTTATTGTGAGGATGTGAGGAAAATTGATATTGTAATGTGTGGAAATTTTGGGGCTACAACAATCCATTTTACCCCGAATTTAATATCATTGGAGTTATGTTACCCTTTTAAACAAGTCCTGAGATATTTGAAGCCTTTTCAGCTTCTGATATGTATAAATTATACCACCATATCACAATAATCATCCCCTTGTAGTTATTAGAAATTATAAATTTTAATATAATTGGGAATATAATAATTTAAAAAATGATTCATTATTTTCTCACTTCACCAATTTCTTATTTTTCGGGGATTTTGGATTGATGTTGATGTTGAATTTATTTCCTCATTATATACATATTTAAGAGTTACTAATTTTAGGGGGTATGTTATGGTAATGAAACAAATAATAAATATAAAAGTATTCATACCATGGTGTCAAAAACTAATACATACTGTCAACATTTCTAATGACATACCATCTTTTAAGCTATTGAGATCGAGTAATGTTTTTCTGATTATGCATATTTTTTGACTAAAAAATCAATATGTGAACCATCATCCAATTTTTTTGATATAACTTTATAATGAGTATGAAAAATATGAATGTTCTCATTATCAGATGTAGGTTGTATATGTAGTTATAATACAAGATTTCTAATTAACCAGTAATTTTGTATTTTAGAAATTTCATTATGTTATCAATGCAAGTTAAAATTTAATATTTTAACGAGTTGAAACATGCTGAGTATGAATATGAAATTGAAGATGTAGGTGGTGATATCCTTCCTTATTACCTATTCTTTTACTAATATAACTCTTCAAAAAATTATGTTTTAAAAGAGTTGCTTTATTTTCCTGAAGTATGCTTGGTTTTGTAATTCTACATTACACCTCCAAATGTCACATATGAATTTTACAATATTTAAAGTCACAGAAGTGAAATTAGTGAATCATTACACTATGGGTATTATAGGTATGGATCCTACATAAAATTTTATATCATTGATTAACACTAGAATTTGGAGAAATACCCCATCATGGAAGTAGAAACCAGTGGCGTATTTCGAAGTGATGGAAAATTTTATTTATTTTTTGAGATAATTGTTTCTTTTACATCTAATAAATATGGCTTGACATGTTTTAGAGTAGTGGGTAATTTTTTAGAATAGTGGAACTGGTATTTTATTAGAATGATGGACTATGTATTTTATTTGAGTAGTGGATCATTTATTAGAGTAATGGATCATGTATGTTATTTGAGTAGTGGATGATTTTTAAGAGTAGGGGATGGAGTATTATAAATAAGTTGATCCTTCTTTTATGTTTACTAAATTACATGAGAAACTTTGGAGTGTTTTATCATTTTTAAATATTTTATTTTAGCTTTTAGTGTCTTTTGGAGAAGTGGATCGTTTTTTAGTTTCATTTAATTCTACCAATTGAATTTTTTATTTTGTTAACCTTAATTGTTTCTAATATATTAATGATGTATCCATATTTCCTTCAATTTTTATTACAATATTTTTGTACCTCATAATTGTGATTCCAATGTATTCATTGTCAACTTTAATAAATTGTAATCTATAAAAGAAAATAATTATTCACTGATGGCATCGTGCGAAGGCACATGAAATTACTAATAATTATATAACATAGGATGCTTGAAATAAATTATAAAATGAACTCCAGAAATATATATATATATATATTAAAATAATATTTATGGATTTTGAGAAAACATCATATTTTTACATTAATAAAAATTGAAAATATATAATTTTGATTAATATATACTGATATGGATTCAAGGGAGTCATTATGGTTTTTTATTTGGAATTGAATGGTGTTATCAGTGAAAAAATACAAGCTAAAACCTATATTTTATGAAATGAGTATTGAAGGTATAAATTATATATGAGTTCTATTATTGTTAAAAAAATATTGTAAAATTGATAGATATTTTTTATTTGAATGTAAAAAAATGTCAATATTTTATCTGTTACAACCATGTGAATGGGGAGGTAAGTGAATATGGGATAAAAATATATAATTATAATAATTTGGGTAAATTAATTGGAAATATATAGAGATTGAATGTTTAATAGTGTGTACCATGTGTCACATGTTATTAATTTCCTCAGACCTTGTAGCCCAATGACCGTGGTTAATATATGTAATTGTTACTACATTCAAATTATCACATCATAAAACGAAAAAAATAGATTAGTGGTATTGGTAAACTATAGACATAAATTATTCTTAGAGTATATTGGAAAAAAATAAAAACATAGCTTAATCAACATTAATTCCAAAAAATGTTCAAAATTGGTTTTCAAGGGATAATATCTATGTCCTATGTTCACTGATAATTATATTATAATTTATAATGAAGTTAATGTAAAATTTTGAATTTCATTATCATTGAATACATAAATTAATTATGAAAATGTCCTTGTGGCAATATAGTTTAATCGATGGGTAGGTGTACACCAAAACCCATATAATATGTCTGGCCAACAGGTTTGTATTATAAAAATTATTGATGCATATAGGTGATATATATTTCTAGGAACAGTTGTTAATACATGTAAAATGAATTCCTCATATGTTTTTGGATCAATTCAATTCATAAAAGTTTTCTTTTTTGAAATATATCTATATCAAATAATGAAAAATTAATATTAATATTTTCTTAGTATAAAAGTAAAATTAAATGTATAAACTATATTTATTTATTTTATATAATTTAGGAAATTATTTTATCCATGATACCATGAATATGGATATTTATATAAATTTTTTTCTATTAATCATGTAGTATGAATTTTTATGGGGAATTCAGTTTCAAAATAATATAATCAAGAGATATGAGATGAATCTGAAATCATAATAATGTTTTTTAATATAATAATTTCTTTTAAATGATATATGAACATGAATGAGAAATATCCAAAACAATTTTTAATTTTTTTAATTATAAAATCAATGAAATCTTCTATAGTGGGATATATATAGTAAAATTAATATGGTTGTAGTGAAATTAATTAACAACATATATTCATAAAAAGAATCCTTCCTATGGACATTTTGAAAAGGACAATGTAAATAACCCTTTTACAAAACCTTATAAGCGTTTACTTAATATAATTAAAGGGTCCATTATAATATAAAATTTCAACAATAAATAATATGTTTAATTAAAATGTACTTTTGAAATCTATTTTGAAAAATAATTATATTTTGAAAAATATACTCCATCAAAGAGAGTAATATTGAAAAAAAATATTCAAATATTGTATTCATTTTTTTGATTAAATAAATACCAGGAAATTTGGAATAAAACATGTAAACTCATTAAACATCCATAAAATAAAGAAATATATGGAGTAAATTAAGTGATTATTATATTATTCCTTCATTGAAAATTTAATCAATCCAAAAAAAATAATACTTTATTTTAATTTTCTCCCTATTTGGAATATTTGAAGTGATTATCCGTTGGTATATTAACATGATTTTAATCATTAATCATAATAAATAAAAAGAATTTTATGTTAAAGAATTGAATGTTATAGTAGATATTACAAAGGACAATAAATTTTTCATAGTACATGATATTTCCAAGTTGAGTCTAAAGTTAGTTGAAATACATTACAACGATACTATAATTAAAGTAACAATGTATTAATTAAGTGATTATTAATTAAAAATTTATGTACATAAATAAAGATTAATTCAAACATAATAAAAATATTGGTAATTTAACAAATAATCCTGACATAACATAGTCATTATTGTAGAAGTAGAACCCAATAAATTAAAATTGTGTTAAAAAACCCCTTATGTGAGATCTATCATCTTTTTTATGTGCTCGAACAAAGTTTTAACTAATTATTAAAACATTTTATATCATGTTTAGAACCATACACATATTTATCATACTATATATGATTAACTTATTACATTATAACTCTTTTTAATTATTAATTCATTCTTACAATCACTCTTATATGTGATTATTACTTTCAATTCCATTTAGGGTTTGGTTCAGTTTTTTTAGAACCTTCACATTGATCATCGTTAAATAATATCCATAATTTCTATCATAATATTAATGTCATGTATATTCATTTTATAAGTTTTTATATTCCACTATAAGAGGAATATATTAAAAAATTAATTACACCATTCATGGAGACAATAGGTCGTATGTATCAATATAAGTTTTCTTAACTTTTTGAATAATCATTTGAAATAAAGGTACATAAAAATTCACCTTTATATAATATTAATAAAATAATATTAAGCATATATACTTTACAACTCTTATTATATCATTCTTGTAATGTAGAAAATGAAAAAATGTTTTACATCACTATATGGAGATAGTAGTCATCACATACACCCACATGACATTATCATTTTCTAATAAAGTGAAGGTATAAAGGTATATATAATAATATTATTATAGAGGACTAGTTTTTTCATAAATAAATTATTTATCCATTATTTACATCTTTGTGAACATCTGTGTAATTCAGTGATGAAAGGGAAATTAAACTGCAACATGGAGATGGTGTGTCAAACATACGAACGAGTAATGAATTAAATTTTAATAGGATGAAAAAGAAATTAATAGTGGTTGTTCTATATTACAAATAAAAAAATATGAAAATCATGATACCAGATTTATTAATTTCACACATTTTGAAATAAATTTTTAGGAATTGAAACATTACATAAATTTGAATGTTTATGTAAATTGGATAAAACTTTCTCCGGAATACTTTATTTTGATTTCTAATTAAGGTCCCTTTTAATTTTTTTTTTAAGATTAAGTGAATATAAAATTATTGGATATGTGTGTTTAATAGAGAAATTTATAGGTTTGTTTCAATCTATATCGCCCAATGTGTTGTAAATAATTTAGAGAACATGCCTCTTTTTCTACGGGACAGAAAATAACACCATGGAATTTATTAAATGAATAAAAAACAGTTACATTATCCTAGAAAAAATATTCAAATGTGATATATATTCAATGAAAATGTGGATATTTCCAGAAATATTACCACCAAATGAAATTTTGATAGGTTTTTTTAAAATAAATATATTCTTTCTTGTTTTACCCTAGAAAATATTACATATTTATCAAGTAAATGAAATTTTCATTTTTAAATTTTTATTATTTTAATTACAAGGAGAAAATTGGATCAATAAATAAAATGAAATTATAGTTTTAAACATTTTCTTCAAATGTTTCACTTCCATTATTTTTTTTCTTTTTAAATTATTTAAATATTAATTTTTTTCATAAAATACTATTAATATAATTTTTATAACCCTACTAAGATTTTTTGTTTTGAAAAAGGAATGATAGTAATGAAAATATTATATAAACCATTCACACAAAATTAATATGTCATCATTATAATTAAAATTGTTGATATATTAAAATTTTACAAAATTGTATTTTTTTATATTTTTAAAATCATTGATATAATATTTTATGTTATTTAATTAAATATTGTATTACTAATGAATAATAATAAGTCTGTAAAAATAATAATAAATTTAATTATAAAATAAATAATCTATTTTACAAAAAAACTTTTTATAATGGAAATAATCCACTTTTATAATTATGAAAAAATTTCTATTATATTAAATTCAATAGACATTCATGTTTTATTTAGTTTTGGTCTATATGAAAATAAATTTCATAATAAATTGAATATATCACCGAGGGGAAATATTTTTTTACAAGGATAAAAATGGAATAATAAAACCCATCTAATATGATAAATAAATGTGTTGTGTTGTTTTTAAGGCCTAATCACATTATTTTAACCCAAATTTACCATTTTTTCCACACCTAGGTGATACACCATTACGATTATCACTTATCATAATGACCAAAAACAAATGAGAACTCTTGACTAAATATTAATCTCATTCTTAAAAATGATGTATATTTATAATGATTCAGAATATATAATTGGATGAAAATAATTTAAAAAAATGTATAAAATATAATATTTTTTTAAATGTTTTTAAGCATATTAATTATCTTATATCAATGTCATGAAAATAATTAATTTTATTTGAATTATTATATATTTATTAATATATTTTATTATATTTTAATTTAATATTAAATGAAAAATATAATGGATCTTTTTTAGAACATTATTTAATGATAGTACATAAATAATCATACTAGTTTAATATTCACGAAAAAATAAATAATTTCTTTAAAATCTCTTTTTTTAATCATATATTAATCTCAAAAGGATGTTTTCAGAATTATTTTTTAAATACCTTTTATAAAAGGAGGAAAATATATTTTTTATTATCATCTTAAATCTTTAAAAATAATTATTTAGGAAAACTTATTTTGAAAAATATAATGTATTTTCTACAAAATTGATTGATTATTTCCTAAGAATTAATAAATACAAATGAATTAATTATGTCCTATATATTTATATATCTTAATTTTGTAATCCATTTCATACCCCCAAATTCAATGTCTATGTTTTGTCGTTATATTCGATTAACAATATTACATGGTTCATTTAACATCTTTGTTTCATGTTTTATACACTATAAAATTTTTTGTATTTATAAAATATCAAGGCCTCACCCCCAACTAAAACATTTCTCCACTAAAATTTTAGAAAGATATATGAAATTTGTGGTTCAAACAATGAAAATTATCTTTTTTAATTAAAATATCATAAAAAGGGTTACTAAAACATCATTTTAAAAGAGACAAATCGAAATATGATTGTCAAGTAAAATAAAAAATATCTTGTTTTGAAATAAGAGAACATTAGTGAGATGTTAATATATGAACATGGAGAAAAGTTAATAGTTCTATTAAATATTGAGTTTGATAGAAAACATTAAAGAAAATAAATTGAATCATCATGGGAATGTTAGAATCCCCAAAACCGAAAATCAATAATGTGGGAAAAAAGAAAATAAATTAATCTATAATTAAGTAATAGGGATACATTATTGTTTCAATATCCTTTTCCTATAATTCATGAATTCATTCACAATCTATACAAAATAACGAAATGCACGTACATTGTATGTCTAATTTAATACATTAATTAATTTCTACCACTATATAATCTTTTTCTCCAAATAAGGATGATTCGTGATTAATTTTTTAATTTCTAACAAACGAAAATAAACATATAATCATTTAAAAATTCCAAAATAGTACACCTATTTATTTATACTATATTTAAATATTACAAAAAAATATTTTTAAATGATTTTATGATTAAATAGAAAATTCATAAACCATTGTATAGTTAAATATAATGTTTTACATCATGATTTTTGCAATAACACCAATAGAAAATCTTACATTGTTACAAAAATAAATAACCCTATAACAAAATTAAAAACACAAAAATCATAATTAAATAATTTTTTAACCTCAAGTTTTATCTAAAAAATTACATTTCATTCAAAAAATATAATTTTTTTATTCAAGATAAATCTTCCTTGATCATAGTGTATTAATATAAAATATTCCTATGCCTCATTCTAATGATCCTTACATACTAATAACATTAATCATCATGATACATCAATATATAATCTCATAATGTAATGAAATTCTTATGAAAAATGACTTGATTCATATTGAGATACAATCCTAAAATTTAATCTTAACTAAAAAATACATATATTTTAAAAAATTACCATCTTAATTAATCAATTTTTAACAATAATGATTCAATATATCCTGTTATCCTATTACCCATATGTAACATAAAATATAATCATAGAATAACCCAAAATGGGTATTTATTCCTTAATAGGTACATCTATATAAAACCAAGTAAAATTTTAAAATGACCTTCAAATATAATCAATTATATCCTCCAAAGTGGTTTCTATATTTTTCAACTTATGATCGCCATTAAATTTTAAACCTATGATTTAATTCATAAATAATTATTTACACTCAAATGAAAACATATATGCTTCCAAAACGTTTCAAAATACTTATTAATCAAATACAATTAAAGTAAATTTACAAGAATACTAAAACCGAAATAAACATCATCAATGTTAAACTATATAAAATAATTATTAAATAACTAACTAATTTTATGGTCACCAATAAAACCACAAATTTTTAATGAAATTAAATCATCTGTCCTCAAAAATTAACCATAATCGCAATAAACAAAATATATTTTCTTTTCTATTAATACCATGTAACACATGTTTTCAAATCAAAAAACAAAAAAGTAAACTTTGGAACAATCCAAAAATTACTTATGACTCATATGATTAGAATATCAATGATATAACAATTCTACAGCATAATTTTCAAATCAAAATACATAACAATATAAATTCATACACATCAAATACTGGTATGGAGTATGACCTTTAGTTGATTTATATTTAATAATGAAATTATGGATGTTTCTTGGATAATGACCATAAATTAAAAACATAATACATTGGAATATAAATTGTACATTTTGATCAACATAATATCCTTATATTAAACTCATTAATATTTATCGAAAATTCATTGATCTATTTTTTTTCTTTTATAGAGATTAAATATTTTTCATATTATGTTGATATATTATATTTGGTTCCTCATTACTCATTTTTTACATGAATTATTTTTATCATTCAATCCAACATAGTCGCCAACAATTGGGCTCTAAATAAACACTATTATAAACATTTTTTCTAAATATTATGTGTTGGAGATGGTTTATAATGTCAATAATACATCATGATGACTTATATCCCATGATCACAATATTTCTGTACTCTTTTTTTGAATAATTTTGTAGCACTGATTCACAACAATCTCCTTCATAATAAATTATCACATGATTCCTTCAAGTCATATCTAGTGAATAAAACCAACAAAACAATTGCGATAATAAAAAATAATAGGTTGAATCCACATAATCCTGAAATTAATTTATATAATATGTAAATGATGAAATATTGTTGTTAAGCATAGACATCATATGTTTAGACATTGTCACTCCTAGTTATAATCTATTCAAATAATTCAAAATCATAAATAATTAAATTATGAATTAACCAAAAAAAATATCCCTTGGGAGTTCTAACCTAGGTTCATAGTAATGGAAAACACACCATGTTTGTGAATTATATTTGATATATATTAAATAATCTCATTTAATAAATATTTCCCCTAGAAATACCTGTTATAAAACCATGTCTACATGTATTATAACGAAATGGAATTATTTCTTGAAAACCCAAATCAACTCTACCTTAAACATGTTTTATGATTTTATCCTTTTCATAGACATATAATTAACAATAGATATAATAATATCTTTCCTAATCACTAATTTTAAATAACTTCTTTCCAATTTTTTTTCTATAAATCATCTCATAAAAAATATAATGGTCCCATCCTTATTATCCCTTAGTCGGTGGTTACTAAATTAAAATTATAAAAGCCTCATGTGATTTCACTGCATTAGAAATAATAGTTTTATAGTTTTATTAAACTGTATACATATATAAATCTTATATTCTATTGGATATAAAATACCATTATATTAAAACATTATAACCTCCAATATTTTTTCCTATTATCATTTTTTATATACAGGGAAATAAAAACAAATAGTGAGCTCTAATTCCCAATAAGAGTTAAATATAGTATAATCTATCATGAGTAAATAATGTATAAAAAATATTTTATGGTAAATTACAAAAAAATTATTCCATTCGATCCTCATTTTTATCCCAAAATGCATCCTTTAATATCATCAACGAAGTAATAACATCAATGGTTGTAAATGAATTATTAATTATTTTGTAAATTATAATAAAAATAATTATAAATGAAATCATGATATCGTTTCCAGAAACCCATATTTAATATATAATAATTCGTGGGATGGTATACTCAAAATCCCACATAATAATATAGTAAAACATTTTTTCCCATGATACCTGTCAGTGGATCGTGGGGTAATATGTTTCAAAAACCCACCCAACACAACTTATGAAATCAATTCCTCTTATGTTGAATGGTAATTTTTATTCCTAAATAATTTTCATCATAATCAAATATCTGTGTTATATAAATTAATAATAATATAAATATTTCCGTAGTAAAATACCATTAAAATAAAAAAACTTAATGTTTACATGGAATAAAATTTAGGTAATAATCATATCCTTGATACATATAACAAGATATTTTAAGATAAATGAAATGGACAGTGATTAATGGAATGTTATTATGTTAATAAGACATTATTGAACCCAAATAATTTATGATATAAAATATATACATAAATTATTTAGTAATGTTGATTTTGTGGAATGAAAATTTCATTTAATGGATATAAAATATGAAATGAAAACATTTAAAATAAATTTTATAAAATGATTTCTATTTTTATTATCAATTAAATATAGAATATTGAGCTTAATCGTGTGAATTATTTATGGAGGGGGAAAAATTTTAACACTGTATACAAGAAAATTAACATTCCTTTTGACTTTTTAAAAATAAATACAGAAATGACTCTTCAATAAAACAATATAAATATTTTTTAAAAACCATTGAAAAATTAAAATATCTCATAAATTATTCTTTAAATTTATTTTATTAAATGAACATTACCTTTTTGAAATAATTTTGAAACATATAATCATTAAGTGAAAATATACTTGTTTAAAAAGAGAAATAATACTATATTTTAACAAAAATGTTTCATTGTTTTATTAATGTTAAAAAGATTTTTTTAGTTCAAATAAGAAATGAAAAATCTTATATTGTTGATATGATGAAAAATAATTTTTTCTAAGAAGGAATTATTATAATATTTCATCAATGAAAATATAATAAATCCTAAAAAAAATTGGTTGTAAAATAAATTATTACTTCTTCATAATCTATTAGTTATTATCCCAATTAATAAATATAATTAACTGAAAACATTAAAGTCAAAAATAATAATATTTTAATTAAAAAAATAAAATGGTTAGTTTGTAAACTATATACTTAAAAGTAGGTGAATCATACCAAATATATCTCAGTAGATCCAAAACATTGAAAAATACCTTTTAAAGCTATTATAATTAATGTGAGAAGTAATCAATTTTCTGATTATATAGGCCAAATTTTAAAGAAAAAATTAATTTTAATATAAAATTTAATCTACTTGGATTTAATTTCAGAAAATATTTTGTAATTCACTATTCAATAATGTATAGGTATTACCTAGTTAATTGAAATTGAGTTAAGAACCCCCTAACCGCAATAAATAAATCATTAATATGTGTGTGGTGAACATTTATAACAAATATAAAATAATTATAAGTCTACTAAATAACCTCATCAATGTACATAATATTATATAGAACATAATTATATCCTATTAAGAACAGTTTATAAATAATTATTTTTTAATATCACTATATCTGGTGGTAACACAATTATTTTTTATGTATGTTTTGGTTCAATAGTTAAGTAAACTATAAAATAATCATTTTTACATTATAAAATTAATATTAAAAATAATGTTAAAATATTATATGTTAACTATATTTATATGTACAATCATCTATAAAATCTATAGATAGAAAAAATGAATCACATTGTTCAGAAAACATTTGGTTGTATGTACGCTTAATCATTATGGCCTATTTTTGGATTATAGAAAAAAATGTTATTTAAATAATAATTAAACATTAAAAAAAATTATATCATAAATAAAAAATATTTTCCTTAAATATATCATTATTACAATCCCACAATATATAATATGAAAAAATGTATCACATTACATCATTGAGGTGGTAGTCTACACGTTTATATTACTAATGTTTTCATTTTCAAATGGATTCAAAGGTAAGAATGTAGATATTATTTTATGATTATATTATAATAACAATTTAATAATTATCATATATATTAAATATTTTCAGCATTAAATCAATCCATGTAATGTGGCAATGAAAGGAGAATTAAACTGCAATATTCAAATCGTAAGTCGTAATTAAACAGGAATAATTTATTCCCTTTTTTGTATATGTATATAAAGATTAAATTAATTCCAAAATTATAATAAAGAAATATAAATAAATTTTTCCTACAATATTTATTATTGTATTATTTTTAAAAAAATCAGTGGATGTAGAAGAAGAAATCAATTTGACATAGTCGGTTAATATGATAACCTCTTCTTGAGTAGACTCCCATTAGATTCCTTTATAAGGAACCTTTGAATGATCAATTAATAAGACAATAACATCTAAATAGTGGATATTAAAAATGATCATGGAAATAGTATGTTTTTGGAGGACCTAGATTACTCAATTTGGTATGATAAGTTAATAGAAAGTGATGTTTTTTATTTGGGAGGGAATACAATACATTAAATTTCTAACATGATTAAAATATAATTTATAATTTCACCAATAAATATATAATTTGTTATTTATTGTATAAATTATGTATAATGTTGAAATATCATAATCAAATGATATTTATATTGTTTTTTTCATCATTATAAACATCTTATATTGTTTTTACCGTTTTGTAAAAATATATTTTTTTAACATACTTTATTGATGTTTTAATTTTTAATTTTTTATAAATTTTCATTATGAAAAAAATATCACCCATAAATATCCAAGGGAAAAAATATCAGACACATCACCACCTTAATTTTCCACTTTCAATTGTTGTTGGTTTTTGAATAATATAATAAAATAATATTATCACAAAATACTTCTAACGTTAATTTTAGAACTATTAGAAAAATTTTACATTTAAATCAACATGAAATTAATGTTATTTGAATATAAGCCATTAAAACTTCTATAATATGTTATTTTTATCATCATAATTCATAAAAAAAAGAAAATTCAACATATTTTCATTCATTTAATATTTTTAATTTCATTTATTTATTATTACTATTAATTTAAAAAATATTACATCTACTTGGTGTAAGAATATTGTTTAATTATTAAATCACTAAAATGAGAAATAATTTTCCATGATATAAAATAATTTATCATTACAATTATTATTTATAAAATAACATATCATTTTTTATCTTTTTGAATATATTTATTTGATGTTAAATTCATGAGAGTAACGTATATTATGTATTCTTTCATTAGACTAGTATAATGATCATAATGAAAGGAATGTAGAAACACGATGATATATATTAGAGATATGGAATAATATGAATGAGTTACTCTAATGAAGTATGATATAAGAATGTTTTGGGTTCATTTTGAGACATTTTTGCAGGGTTTTAATCATATTTTAATCATTTTACTCCTATCATGTTGACAAACAAATTACCATGGTAACTATTGATAATGAAAAATATATAAGATATAAATTTTAAAAATTGTTGACCTATATATTTTAAATATTATATCCATTTCACATGTTTAAATATCTATGTATGTAGTAAATAAAATTTAATATAAATTCCAAAAATGAAAATATTTAATATTGTTCATAAAAATTTGATTTCAACCGGAAAACCAATTTTTCCAAACTCTAAAATATTTATGATTCAAAAAAAAATTTATTATAATGTCTAGAATCAAATAGATAAAAATAAATTTCAAGATTAAATCCTAAATATAATGAAATATTTAACTAACCTGATATAATGATTTTTTTGAGAAATATGAATTTCTCACTATTCCTTGAAAAATCAATAAATTATAAAAAATTTAAAACAAAATCATAATTTATTATTGATATATTGATTTTATAAATGATATTTATTTTTTTCAAATACATTATATAAAATTTTAAAAGAATTATATTACCTTCACAAAAACGTCATATAATTTCATTATTAATGAAATTATATTTTATGAATAAAATATTTTTACTAAATAATCATGTCCATAATGAATAAGCATTATAAAATACATTTTTATTGATTATGTCATATATATAAGTGTATATTTAGTTATTTTGTTAGTTTTATTTATACTATCCAACTAAATAACCATGTTATAATTGTTATTTTAATATAATAATATTTTCTGTTTGGTCAATCTCTTTATTGAGTGATGTATATGTTATCGAACATGGTTTGATTTTAAAATCAAGGGGTGTAAAATTCAGGAAATATTTAATAACAATATGTTATGGAAATAAAGAAAATTGAAAGGTTAAATTATAATGAATCCCGTATTATGGTAAAAAATTATGAATTATTTAATAAAATATTGTTATATATTATTAAATGTGAGGTAATACACGTCACTTTTTTAAATTACAATCAAAATGAATTTATTAGTATGTTTATAATTTCTTGTATAAGAATAAAGAATAATATAAGATTAGTCACCCATAAATAGAAGAGGAAACATGGAGGAGTGTGTTTTAATTATTCATCTATCATTGAGACATTTTGTTATCAATTTTACTTGAAAATTAGATGTTAATATAAATCCAAATATGTTTTGGTATAAAAAATCTTATTTAAGGGAATATATTTCTACAACAGGTTTCTCCTAATAAAACCCCAAATTATGTATCTAGTAGAACTAAAATGTATATGGTGGTATCTCAATAACCATCCAAACTCAACAATATGAGTATATTCGTTATGTACTCATCATTGTTTTTTTATATAGATAATATATATATATATATATATATATCATTACTCAGGAACATTTTTTATTATATGACTACAAATATAATGTTGATTTTTAAATGATTACTGTATAAGTATTCTTAATTTCAAAAAGTTTGAGATTTGTTTTTTTTAACATGTTACCCATCATCAAAACTGATTGGGTTTAATTATTTGTGGGAGTTAATATTTTTACATATATTTACTACATATATCATTTTAATTAGTTAGTAAATGATATATATGATTTAAAATGGTAAACGCTATTAGTCTACATAATTATTATATTATTGGGAAAATAATTATTGAAAGTGATGATTCACCAGAACTAGTTATCCTATGTGAGGGGATTAGAACCTATAAAATTAGTATTCCATAATTCGAAAATAATATCAGAATCATATAAAAAAAATGTTAATAAAAAATTTAAAAATTGATAATCATAAGAGGTTTATATGAATAATAAAAAATTTCATTCTATATATATATAGGCAATTTTTGGATTCTATGGAAGGTAAAAATTTATAAGTAATGTGTGTAGTGAAGAATGGCGTAAAATTATATCTAGTAAAATTAATATAAAAATAATAATACCATAATAATGATGTAAATTAATGTGGTAGTTAAATTAAATTTAATCCCATTTATAACATACATTTAATGAAAATCATCATCCAAACATCATGTAATGTAACAAATAATTAATTGATGACATAATGAATGATGATTTTGGAATCAAAAGAGAAATATAGAACCAATTTTTTCTCCCAGTAATATTAAATTCATATATAAAAATAATCAAAAATCAAAAATAGCAATCATAGAGAATATACAAAATTATTAATATTTAGCCAACACCTTGTTCTTGTTCTTTACTCTTATGCATGATTGGTTACTGGAATTAATATGAGACAATGAAAAATAATATAATTAAATATACTATTTTTTGTTTTCATAATATTTATGAAAATTAAATTTTGTTATCTATATATTTTTCCATTAATTATCCATTAAATATTATTGGAATCAATAAAGAGATATCGATAATATTTTTTATTAAAATAAAAAATAAGATATTTAAGATAAATCCATTCCATCATCAAAACTATAAATAATTTATAATTATAGATTAAATAAAATGTATACAATGGTAATTTATGTTATATATATATATATATTAGATGTAACGTTAAATATAAAATGGAATAATTTTCAATTTCATCAATTCTAACTATAAATATATGATGGCATTATTCAAAATAATATATTGTAATGGAAGACAAGTAATGTGGGGATGATTTTTGAAAAAAACAGAAGGATAATAAATTAATTTAAAGATCAATATGTTACAAAATATCTCATTCTAATGAAATTATCATTCATCGTGATACCAAATATTAATTTTCACTCTTCATATTTTCATATAGTAATATTTGTTCATTATGGATTTCTTATCCTTAAATTAAACAATATCATACCTTAAACTATCATATTGAATTCACATTTAATATAAAAAGATATCATTAAAAAACTTTCACTCAACTTATATTATATCGTGTGTTAATGAAGAACTGTATATAAGAAATTTAAATTTTTCCATAAATAATCCTATACGTTTTGGATATGGGAACATAGATATTATTGATCCGTGATCACATAAGTTATGGGGTTATGAACATGTATTCTAAAAATATATGAATTACGAATTCCTAGGGATAATATCTTGTTAACTGATTATTTTAAATAAATAAATACATGACGATATAGTCATTTTTATCTTATTGGATACTGGTACGTCATAGAATAATTAATGTTTATAATATATAATAAGATATTAATTACTATTTAGGAAAAAATATAAGAAGATTAAAGGGATATTTATAGGAAAAATATATAAAATAAGTTAAATAGGGGCATATTATCCCAAATATAATTATTTCACATGATTTTTATATCAATATATATTGAATTAACTATTTTTATAATTTTATTTTAAATGAAATTTAATTGATATTTAATTAAATATCCTGATATTATTAATCCATATCGGAATGATTTTTCGACTGAAAGTAGAACCAAATACATTGGACTCATCCTCAATATTCAAAATCAATATTACCTAATCCTAATTTTTATATTCCCAAAAATATGCCAATTATGAATAAAAAATCATATATTCAAGAAATACATTCTTTTGTCCAGCATATGTTTGAAAAAATTCTTATACATAATATTTTATTTCTGTTTATGTTTTCACTCCCCACAATTGTTAATGAATACGTCATATTTTAAACTAGTATATTATAATATTAATATATTTAAAATGGATTTTATTATCATCAAATTTAAATTAAAAACCTACATGGTAATTAATAAATAAAAATAGAAATTCACTATTTTGGGGAGTTTAATTTATTATTAGTGTCATATCATTAAATACATTGACTTTTATGATATATCATTATGAAGTTAAACTATAGTCTTTATGACCATTTATCTCTAACAGATATCCAAAAAATATTTTAGAGTCCATTTTTAAAATACTAGTTCTCTTCATCGCTATAAATCTATTTAGAAATCATATTATTAGAGAGGTAATCCAGGAAATATTTATTCATACCTTAGGTGAAAATAATTCATGTAATAATTATCTAATCTAAAATTTTATCTTTTAAAAAAAATATTAAAATATTGTTTTATTTTTGAGTCAATTTTTTCCAAAATTTATTCTTAAATCTATTTTTATTGATCTTCATATTCCATCAAAATTTAATAGAACTGATCATGATCATGGTATATGAATTATGTAATAATACATAATATTTAAAATTATTAACAGTTGTCTAATCATCGTAATTACATAAAGAAATATAATGAATGAGATAAAATCGTTTACACATGTTGAGATTACAATTTTATATTTAAATAACTCACTATGAAATACTATACCCACAATTTTATGTAATGATGGTCAAACATTCATTTGATAGAATTACATTGATAATGACATATCGAACATTAATAATTTAAATTTCAAAATGGATTTACTATAATGCACATCCAGAAATATATATTGACACCTATATAGTAATAAATGTTATATATGGGCAGTCAATAAAATATATACTCTCATAATATTCCACCAATAAAGAAGATGAATTTATGAACTCTATTAACAATATCATTAATGAAAAATATAAAAACTGTATATGTTAACTGTAAATTTTAAAACTATTATTTTTCATCAAAAAAATTTAAAATTCACTAAAAATAATGATAAAGATGTTCAAATTATAGATTCACCATGAATAATGAATAGATCTACCTCTTAAGGCAATTGATAATATATCAATTTAAAAAATTAATACTGTAATTTTTACTATGTATATATTTATTCTTATTATAATATATTAAAGATGGTAAAAATTGATTATACACTAATGAAGAAGAAGAAATTCGTATTTTATAGTAGTGAATGGTTGTAAGAAAAATTTTCTTTTTGAATTTTATAACATCAATATTTTTCTTGCCCTCTAAAATATCATAATAATAATTTCATAAGACTTAAGATGTTTGATTATATATATCTCTTCTCAAGAGCTAATAAATATTTTATGTTTTTGTTCTATTATTATAATTATCACATACAATCATGAATATGATAATTTTTTAATATAAATTAAATTATTACACATATATAAATTAAACTTTTGAGTTCAACAATGGCTGGAGGGATTACCATGGGGTGAAAAATTTTGTGTCTATTTTGACAACACCTCACCATGTATATTTAGAGGAAACATTTATTTATATTTTATCATGTGATTTAATGATTCATGGTATACTATAAAAATGTGGATATAGACTCACATACCATAGAGAATTGTGGATATAGGGGTAGATTTGTTAGGCATGGTCCATGCTGCGGTAAACGCTAACAACATTATACAAAAAATAAGGGGGATAATAGCTTTTTAGAATATCAATAATAAAATTACATTTAATATTTTATCACTCGTAATATTTAATTACACACATTGAATAGGTTTTTAAAATGAGAGAAACATTACATGATGTGACTCACGTAAGAAAAATGACATGTCTTTAAAAATAATGTGACCAAATCACATGAGTAAATTAGTAAAATACTATTTGATCCCATAAAAGATATGACAAACACATAAATTCCATTTTTATAAAAATAGAAATCTTAGGGTGTGTTGAAGTATAAAAAATCTAAAATTTCTAAAATACGTGTATTTTAGAAAGAATAAAACATTATATTAAATAGATAAACATAGCCTAGTCTCCATTAGAACATATGTATGACGACTCCCTTGATTTACTTATCTTGTTAATTAGTTAATGTGTCATGTATAATGAGAATAAATTAAATGGTTTTCATAATTAATTTTATTTTTGACACCATGTGATGAGCATACCATGTTGAGTTGTGGTATATATTGTGTAATATCCTTCATCTAGTACATTTCATTTGGACTCATATATATATTTGAATCTAAAAAATTATTAATATATTTTTTGAATTTTACAAAATAGAATTCAATATTAGAGTTATATATGTAAATATATACCATTTTTTAAGAATTTTTATTATATTTATGTTATATTATATTTATGTGTAATAGAAATGTTAATGAGATATATTAAGAGTATCTATGAGGGAAGTACTCCCCAAAATATGTGCTTGTGGTAAAGAATATTTCAAACATATTTCTTATCATGTATGTAATCCATCGTATATTTCTTTTATGAGACTTATATTTCAAGAATTGGTTAGGTAATTCCTTTATCATAGAATGGTTTGGGCCCCTTTATAATCAGATATGTCAGTACCCCCCAATTAGGTGGATAAAATATATTCCATATATATGATTTAGTTACACATTTATATGTGGAATTGGTCATCCATCAATTTGAGTGATATTTTCATTATGTATAAATTTCATTCAAGGTGGTCGGAGACCTTTATAGGTGTTTGTACTTCATATATTGACACAAATATCATGTTTGGCTGTTACACCAAAACTATTGATTGATATGGGGGATGAAATTTTATTATATTTGGGAACCTCAAATTTTTTAGGTTTCATGACATATTATTAAAACTTATTTCCATTAGAGATAAAATAGTTTTGGGACTATGCTATCATTATTTGGACCATCTTATTCCCCCATATTCTCTATCCCCAATACATATATATTAAATTATATTACATGTACAATCCTCTATCAAATTCCCTATACTGATTTATTATTCTACATTATGTGATATGTTTAAAACGAATCTAACCATGTATTTTAACTATTTCCCAATTATAGTTCTGAACATGTGTTTCCACATTGAACGCAAAATTATATTTATCATTTAGATCGAGTGACATGCGGTGGATTTTTAGTAGTTCCCATTGTTATTTGTAAGTGATGGTTTTGATGATATATTATACTACATGTAATTAGAGTGATTTGGTGTCTGCTATTTTATTATTATATTTCTGTCATGCAAATATATTTCATTCATTTCTATTTCAATGTCTTAGAGTCATCCTACATTGTCTTTATCAAATAGTTTAGGGTTATCGACCCAATTTTAGGTAGTTGATTAATTAATAATTTATTTTAATTATTTGATGTTTTGGGTTGTGCTAAAGAGTGATTAAACTTTTTCTATAATGTTTTGTGGATTTGATTATGGTGATCAGTTTGAACATGATTGTTACAAATTGTGAAACACTTAACAGAAAACCATGAAACTACATAAGTGGCCACTGGTTGGGGGAACTAATTTGAAAAAACCTTGTTTCCATGCATTACAAACCATGAAATGTTTAACATAATGTTTTATCAATTTTGGGAAAAAAATTATTTGACATTGTGAAACAACCATCTGATTGGTGTTTATAGGTATTGGGTTGTGCATAGTTATCACATTATGTTTCTAACCATTCAACATAAAAATTAACCATCAAAATTTAGATATATATTTTCTCAATATAAAACTATTTAAACCATAACCAAATCATTTTATTCTAAAAATATCATATTGAAATGTCCACTTATTTCCATTATTAGGGAGACCATTCCTCTTGACCAGGAAGTGATTTCTATAACTATTTAACTCCAATTGATGCCAAATTTGTTCGTAAGTGATCATTATTTTTCATTTTCTATAGTTTTATTTTTTCTTGTAGGTTGGGTCTGAAGCCTCATTTATTATTAATGCAATGAAAAGACCTCTTTAATTGGGTAGAGGGAGACCCATTACATAGCCCGAAGACCCAGTGGGCATTTAACCCATTACATGGCACATAGGCCCATTTTTTGGCCCATGGCCCATTCAATGAATAGTACTGCTACAGTACTTGTAGTGCTATAGTACGCACAGTTCCAACCACTACTACAGTACCCTTCCGCTGCTACAGTGACCTGTCACCTCTATAGTTTCCACCGTTGGTAGTGTGTCGCCACTGCTACAGTACTCTACAGTACTACTACAGTGCCTGTGCCCGATGGGTTTTGAAACCCCATTTCTCAAGTAGAATTAAGGGGTGCTTACTACTAATCCAAACCCCAACAAAAATTTTCAATGGTTTTATTATTATTGTTTCTCTTGGAATTATATATCTAATATATTTTGGATATATATTTATATTTTAATTTCAATCATGATGATATATCTAATTGGTAAATGGTAGTAACACCTACTATCCTATATTGAATATCATTTGATTTGTTTTTTATTTTTCATATCGTTCATCATTTTCCCCAATGTTTGAGTGGAAGCTTGAATCACTGTGAACTCTTCATGATTAAAACATGAATTATTTGTCTAAATTTTATTGAATTTTTTAAAAATTTATTGGAAAATTTATGTTTCATTCTGTATGTAAAACCACTTTAGTGATGGTTTTGGAATATGTGAAATTGGTTAATTTTAAGGAAATATTATTTAGTAAATATTTTTAAATTAAGGGTCTAAATTCATTGTTTGGTTTTTATTCATTGAAATAGGTTTCTATAAATGAATAACATAAAAATAAATATTTTATTTAATGCATTGGAACGATTTTTTGTCATCAAATTTGGGTTAAATGGTTCATATTTCATCTTTTGAATTCAAATGACACATTGGGAGGTGTGAGTTCCATTTGGGTGATCGGTAATTTCTAAATTTTGATTACATGAAAGATCAATAAAGAAATTATAATGAGTATGGAAATGAATCTTTAGAATTCATTTGTAGATGTGTGGATGGGTGGATTGGGTATGAAAAAATTATTTTAGAAAAAATTTGAAAGAATGGATTTGTTTCATTCCATGGAAAAATTCCTCAAATTTTATATGATATTTATTGAATTTTATTGAACTATTTTATTTAAATGTGATAAAATTTTCTATCTTGTTGGGATTTAAGTCATTGGGTAAAATTTATTGTGTTTTATACCCTCCACCATCATTATTGCAGCTCATAATCATCGTGCATAGAATGATTTAGATAGAATAATGGATCAAGAATCAAAAAATCAGTGCCCATAGAAGCTAAAATACAAAGGTCCACATGTTGAACTCCTAGAGGTAATGTTAGAAGCTTGGTTCCCACCAAATATAAAGCATGTTTGTCAACATTTTTATGGCGCATAACATGAGTACATCATGGAATTATTGGTTTACAAATACCAGGCACACACCTCAGAACAATTAAGAATCATATAGATATAAACACTAACACAACCTAAACATATTAAAGTGATCACTAAACATAGTATACTATACCATATACACTCTTATATGGCCTAGTATTAGTAATCTCTCATGTACAAGTCGCACGAGTTCTAGTAGATGAAGGGTCTACTATATCATTCCTCGTCATTTTCTAGAAACGATTTCATATATGTTATATTTAATTACAAGGATCACTCCTATAACATTCATAAAATTGAAAATGTAAGATAATTACATGAAATTCTTTGAATTCGAATCCAGGATTCACTTTTACAGTTTTCATTTCATTATATTTTATATCAAACATCATTTAAATTTTTTTTTCATGTCTAGTGAATTAGGGCCCATACTCAGTATCATTGAGATTAACATTTATTTGAATTTATAATTAAAGGCTTGAATCAGTATATTACTCATTAAAAAATGACGGACCATAAAACCTGATACATTAAAATAGAAATTCATTTAATCAAATCATCAAATAATCACAATCATATATAAAAATTATTGATCCCTCAATAGTGACATGCATTATGAGGAAATGTAAAGTGTAAAATGCAACAATATGGTGTAGAAATATTCTTGAAATTTTAATTCTAAGTGCCAATAATGATTCTTGTAATAATGGTCATTTCCTTTATATAATTGGGCCAAGTATGGAATAAGATCATCAATAATAATAAAAATCAACAACACAACAATGCATTTGAGCCACCCAATGTCGATATGGTATCAACTGTTATTGGAAAAAGAATAAAAACAGCTATAATTTAGGAAACTCGTCCATTACCCCAAACATGGGTTCTCGATGACCAAACAAAGATTATGACTTAGTTCCAAGAATTTCCAATCTTCAACATACAAACTCAATATGTTAATGGATGAATGTAACCACTACGATAACAATTTGTGATGTCCCAAACCCAGATGCTAAAAATGGTGACCTAATCTAGGGTACACGATCTCAAGCACATCTCCTCTAATGTAAAAGGCTGCTGACTATTGGAAAGGGCCAATGTTGTATCTATATAGAGGGTATTATCTCATTTCCATATTGTATCACAGTTGATATAAATAATAACAAAAGATAAACAATAGAATAAATATAGTTAAATATAATCTTTAGAAAAATGTTATTGATACAAATAATAATACAATTGATGCAACTTGTATAATATTTGTCCTATAAACAAAATATGATGATGATCTTCCATGTCACTATAAATCTATAAAAATGGATACCAAAAGTAGGTTCAACATTTATTAAAAATTTATATAAAAGGCATAAAAACTTTCTCATGACTCTTGAGATCCATATCTGTTATCTCCTACAAGATCCATCCAATGCAACAAGCTAGCTTGTTTCCAAATAAACATAATTCCCATTATGAAACAAAATGTATGCATATGCTCTTCCTAGGTTATAATGGAGGACCAAATATGTTGTGAGATAAATCAAAACATACCATCACCCAAAGATTCTATAACATCATTTATGTGTAATAAAAACTAATGTAATGTGCATGCATGCTTATATAAAAGGAAATATGTACAATAACGTAAATACCCAGGTGCTGAATTCATCCCTCAGCTATTGTCTAAACTTGTTTATATCACTTTAATTAATTATTTTTTAGTTTATATATTTATGTCTCATGATCATAGTTAGTATTTATTCCACCTAACGATAGTTCTAGTAAGGGTTTCAAAATGTAACATGGAATCCTGAAATGATAATACTAATAGAAGGGTTCCAAGGTAATGACAAAGGAAACAGAGACAACAAGGGCTTCCAACATAGTATTAACTAAAACATGGATAAATGTTAACAGTGTAATCCAAGGATATTATTCCATGGCATTCCTCAATATCGCGATCTAATCATGTCCATGGAATACATCCAAGGAAAAAACGTATATGGTTTTCCTAGGACATATAATTTAACCAAGGAATATCTAGTTCATGGATCAAACAATAGATCGACAAAGTGTATCTAAGGTATCCTGTAATAGTAATATAATGATCATAAACTATCGTATCAAGTATCCAATGATAGAAGGGGATAAATATTGAAGGTGGATATAAAACACGACAACAGACATACTTGAATCAGAATTTCATCCATGTGTTCTCATGGAATTCTCTTAGGAATCCAAAATCTTACTCGAGTCTGACCACCCCTATAAAAATGATTTCATGGTCCATATTATTAATTAGGTACCATACATTAAATTAATTAAATAAATAAATTTTTATTATTATTATGACGTTATCATGTAAAAATTTACAAGACATTACAATTAATTAGTTTGATAAGGACAATTGGGCATGAATCAATTTTTATATACATATATCTTATATATAATTCATAGGTTCATTCTGCTACCTTCAATCATAAATTTAATGGTGTGATATGGCATGAAACCAAATCATTCATTTTGTATTCATCATGCAGAGTCATATGTAAAAAATAATCATTCCCATTTACTTTAGATTCATTAATTATAAATTAAGAACATTCCCAAGATATTTCACATGAAATGATTACACAAGTTATCCATTATAATTAAATAGTCATTAAATATAAAGATTCTTAACATTATATCGGAAACTTTTAATCAAACCCGAACGGTGGATGATATGTGTCAAAACACTACAAACCAAAATAGGGTACATCACACTTCATGTGGTGGTTTATTTTGTGAATTTAACCACCAAATATAAAAAAAATATTTTTCATGTTTCCTAGAACACATTCATAATGACTAAAAGAATGACATATAAATTCAACTTATGATAAAAATTAATTCGATTCAATGAACCAAAAATTTATAATATGACAGAAACTGAGGAATGAGTTATTAAAATTTTATTTATGCTTTGAAGACTCTCCCAATACAATATCATCATTTAGTTCAGCATGTATTGGTGTATAATTGAATAATTGATGAATGCACTAAAATTGTAAAATATGAGCCTATGACTAAATAACACTGTATATAAGATGGAAATTTTGGTAAGTCTAATAAATAATGTCGAAAGTACCAATGAAATTCCTATTAGATTAATAGAGTTATATTTGGGCTTAGTATGTACATTCGATCTCATATCATAGATTAGGTCTTCAAAATATCAAAAAAATATTATTTAAGGGATTTTGTTTGTTGGAAATCCAAATGAGAAGAGGGGTTTGTTTAAAATAGATCATTTATGGAAACACCTTAATTCTTACCATTTATATCAATAAAATTATTTGGATGAAGTATTTTCCATACCATGCAGCAACATTGCAAAGTCAGGTCTAGTATTGGTTCACCCACACAGTTTGGCTCCAAATTTAGGGAAACTATGTGGAAACCGTGAAAAATGATTCAGCTGTTTGTCATATTTTTTTGCATGTGTGTGTGACCCTTGTATCATGGTTAAGGAATATCATGAACCTTGTTTCAACCCACATCAAGCCTTGGATAGTAAAAAAAAATTAGTCTCCTTCCTCTCATAGTTTATACTAATCTTTTTGCATGCCTTCTTCTCCCAAAAAAGTTAGGTTCTTGTCCCCGAACAATCCCTAGACACACCAAACACCATCATGAACTCCTTAGGAATCCATAAAAGGTCCATAAATGTTAATTATACTGAAATTTAATGTACCCATATATTATTAAAAAATCATTTTCTTACATGTTTGATCGTAGATTTAGGATTTGGACCAACATTCCATTATTTCTTGTGCAATTGAATGTTCCTCACAAACATGGGGATTTCCATTTATGAGCATCCATCTCGAATCATGAGGTTGGTAATAAAAACTGTGACTCCTATAGTCCAAATTTATTTATTTTTTTGTAATTGATAATTTGTAATAACTATTATTGGGAAATTGATTTGGGAATTTAATTTGATTAAATTGGATTAACATGTGATAATTGTTAGATTATTTAAATAATGGTAATATTGAAATAATTAATTGGTTAAAAAATAATATAATTATTATATTACTTAAATTATAGGATTTTTGGGATAATGAAATTGGTCAATTATATGGGATTTTGTATTTGGTTAAATGATGAGATATGGAATTTATTGATAATAGGAATAAAGGGATAATTGAATTAACCTTGAAGGGTTATTGGCTTGTGCGAATAAATGATAAGAATTTATTAATGAAGAATTTATCATATTATTATATTTTTTAAAGTAACGTGTTATCATTTAAATGGAAATAAAAATCCAACAACATGTTATGAAATGTTCATTGGATGGAAAATGTTGATTAACCATGTTAAATGTGGAATCTGTGATATCGTGTGATTGAATGATAGTGAGTGTCTGGAACATAGTGATGCTTCAAAATCCCACATGTGTAGTAATGTATTATTTATTGTAGTATACAAACTGATTCCTAATTATCCCCCTTATGTAATTTAATGATAAATTCGTTGTGGGACATAAACTAATGCAAACAATACCCACGATATCCTAGACATGGTATTCTAGGCCCTAATGGTAGCATGTGTTAATGAGTGTTGGACATGGATAGTTGGTTCAAATGCCCAAATTATTGATTTATTGATAAATGGGCTGTGGAATATGGACTTATGCATCAAATTCCTATGGGGTTATAACCGTATCATTCTAATCCCAAAATGTTTCCATTAGATAATCGTTTCAAATTTATATTATATGAATTGAAATTAAATGGATAAAAAATTTCATGTGGTAAATAATTATGATCTTATAGGTGATATAAGATATTTTTTGGGGTTATTTCAAACACTAGAATTGGCCAAAGTAGGTCTTGATGGGATTGGTGTCTTCTTGAACCCAAGAAACTATGTGTATAATTAAACTAATAATAATTTACTGTTCACTTTAAAAATTGTAATTTATCGTTTATATAACTCCATAAAATTTTATTTACTAGTTATTGTTTTTTATATTGTTGGTTTTATCCTAATTTTTTGTACAATCACCCTACTAGGGAATCGAGATCGGTTCCTGAATAGAAATCATGTTTTCCAGAAAATATAAGGTAAAGTGACCTAATAAAGAGTGGTGTGTTGGGATCAAACATGGATGAGGGACCCAAACATATTTTCAGAACTCAATATAGAGTTTCAATGTGTTTTTATTTTTGGTTGTTATATGACACATGACATGTATATGGATTGACATATAAGTTGTGTGATGTCAATAATGATGAGGAATTGTTGTTTTGGTTGATGAGAAAAATATTTGGGGTCGAATCACGATGATCTATGGCATTTATTTGAAGTTGTAGGATTATTCTTTGTTTTCTCATATGTTATATAGGTAGGTGTCTTCGAAAATGATTCATCATTATTATAACATGATGGTTTGATCTAAAAATAATATAATTTATTGATATTTTATGTGAAATTTTTGTGGGATTCTTAATGGGTAAATTATGCGGTGAAGGTTTTTTAAATGAAAAATTTGATTGTTTAATGGAATGTTATTTTGGTAAATGATTTTATTTTTTTAAAAATAATGATTTTTTATTTGACCCATGTAAATGATTTGGTAGAATTATTTTAAATAAATGGAATTTATTATTGAAATGTATTGTCATATTTGGTATGAAATGGAATTTTTCTTACATCAATGGGGTGTATTAATGTTAATTGATGTTACCTTCTGAAATGGGAATGTTAAATTATGGTAAATGGTAATTATTACCCTGTGATGACATTTTATATTAGTGAGAAAATTCTCATGAGTAGGAAACTATTACTGGGGTATGCATGTATGGATGTTGTGATATTTGTAATGGGTTTGAAAATGGATCTGAGAAACTTTTCAGTATAATTGTTTAGTTTCATTCCATGGATAATTGTTTGGTTTTTAAAACATTATTTGATCGGATATAAACATCCCGAAATTGTTTGAAAATATTCTATATTGATTTAATAACATGTAAAATCTTATTTTTTAGTTGGGATGTCATTGGGTTAAAACCATCTAAGTTTTATACTCCCCCCATGGATGAGAACTATTTTTTGTTTTCATATATGATATAAAAGGAGAGTGAATGGAACGGTGTCACTATTCTTTACTGATGCATAGTAATACGTTGGGCAGGGCATGGGATGTTGAAGCATGTATAAATTTTGATGTTTTGAAGTTGGTGTCTTTGGAGTCATTGATATTTATGGTTTGGATTACACTTTTCACTGTGATATTCTCATTGGTTTGGATAATATTTTATTTTACTTACAACGTACTCTTTCATAGTGTACTATTTTTTAAATTTATTTGGATTTGGTTTTTATTTAGTTGGAAAATTCTCGATAAATATTTTATGATTCCCTTGGAATTTTTTTAGAGCATTTGGTGTCTTCAGGATGTTACCCAGGGCCTTTTAACAACCAATGACTATTCTCGCACCAATGGGTGTGAGTATGGAAATTAAATTATTTGATCATAATGAAATTATGATATTGTTTAATCATATATATGTTTATTTTTTCTTCATATTAAAAATTATGATGGAGATTTGTATTACTTTGGTAGTATTTCATTAGGATAATGCCTCCCCAATTTGATATGACTTATTTTTGATAGTCATGATCCCATAAATAGTCAGATAAATGATTACAGTGTCAAATTAATTCTAATTACAATTCTAGGATGGACACTAGTTGGTAAGGCCATGTCAGTGTGGTATTAGAGCTAGTCTCTCTTAGTGATGAACACTTTTTATATAATTATACTATGGTTCGGATTGAGAAGTAGAAGTTCTATAGTGATAATGAGTCTTGATTTCAATTAAAAATCCCTAAAATCTTTCATTGGATAATGTAGTCGATATATTATTTATATTAGACTCAATTAGTCTATTATCCATCTCAAAACAATAAAAACACATTTATACGGTAAATATAATAATTTTATTAAAATATATAGAACACTACTTTTGATTACACATGTTAATATAATTAATCAAGTCACTATATATTCTATAATATCCCTAAATTTCACTAAGTTAATATTAATATCCATGTCACTGAAAACTACGTTAGATTCAGAGGAGGGGTTCGATGAGACAATGTCAGTTCAAGTAAATATTTCCCTTGATGATAAGATTAATGATTTATCAATAATGGGACATGATAGAGTGGTTTAACAACCTCATAATAAAAGGACTGATTCTATATTCATTTTAAAAGGAATATAGCCTCCACTAATAGAGAATTAAATAATAAAAATATTTTAGGTTAAGACTTCCTGTACGATAAGATCCATGCATGGCATTCTCTGTATGATACCTCGAAGGATTTGAAAAGTCCATAATCATTATGAGAAAATTATTTGTATATAGTTTATTAGTTAATTTTTTTTTGTTATTTAGAATCATCAAATTAATTTATGATCATTTCAATGAGTATCACATACGGGAAAATAATTCTACAATGTATCTTGATCAGGATACATTACCATAAAGAAAAATTAAATATGTCTTCATGTATTACTCTCTACGAACACAGATTTTTGTAAGAGTTATAAAGCTAGTGGCACATCAGTATAGATGTTTTATATAATATATATATATATATATCAACATTGATAAATAAAACTCATAGGTTACTCCATAGAAATGGTTCTTGAAGATATTTTTTTATCTCAGTTGTTTGAATGAGGACTCTAATGTTAGAATTGTTTTGGGAAATCATGTCTTTGAGTCTAATAATAGAGAAGATTCAAATATATAGATTTAAAAATTTATATCATTCAATTTTAAAAAATATATCATTTTTTTGAGTAATTTATGCTTTTCGGAGCGTTAAGTCATCAACTACATCAATCTAATGATAAAATATTGGATCTTATGATTGGATCCATGTGAATGTGTGATAGTCCTAAGGATTAGTGATATGGTAATAATTTTTAGGATTATATAAGAAAGAAAATGAAATCAAATTCTTATATATATATATATATATCCTATAGTATTTTTCAACTATCATTTAAGATATAGTCGACCAAAAAATTTCAATGGAAAGCCCTTCTTGTTAGAGGTATATTCAAGAATAGTGACATCCATAATGTGGAAATGTAGTTAATCCTCGATGAAGTTCCATCAATTTAAATGTGTTCTATGAGTGGATGAAAAATTGATCATATTTTACCGACGCCAATTCATTGTAGTCCATCATAGGCTTAAGAAGTTAGTGGTGAGGGATTAAGACATATTCACACATTGTTATGACTTGAAAAAAAATCATCAAATGTTGATTATGGTGTGAATTGTATATTTCATTATATATTACATATACCCCAGGTCATTGTTTTAATAAATTATTTTATTAGTAAATAGTTAGTCTAATATTTGGATATTCCAATGGATACAATCTTCAATCGTTTTTTGTTGGAGACTCTGGTGCATTATGATAACCCTCTCACCCACAGAATTCATCGATTTCTTCAAAATTTATCTAGATATAAACATTTAGGGAATCTAATAATTTAATTTTTATTTTGTATGAAATATTCATTTTTATATATTGATTATCTACAATCATTTTTTGGAGTATTGACATCTTCTATGGGTCATATGTTGATTAGAATATGTATATAGGTTTACCTATAATGGTTTGTGGTTGATTAATTTATGATGAGCATGGAAAAACCAATTATGAAGTTAATAATGGTACTATTTCATTTGGAAAATGTGTAATTATTAACAGTAGATTTGTTATATGATTATTTTATTGTAATTTAGTTTGAATAAATATTTTTTTTTTCTTAATGATGTTCTAAGGTTCCCACTGAATAGATTTTTTTTTCAATGTAATCATGTATCATTTCACCTCCTTGATTTTATTCTACATGGTAGTGGATGCATTCATATATTATCATCGAATTTATTGTGATAATATGATAACATTTACCACAACATTTTAATAATCTATTTTTATCCCATTTTAAACCACATATTCTACTAAACAAGAGGGAAACATAGGTATTAATAATCTTAAATTACAATAATCAACTTGACCAACTGATAGTAAAATATATATACCCAATTTTAGTGATTAGTGGAATATTCATCTTGTAATAAGAGAGGTGGGTCTCTTTATTTTTTTTATTGTATTTATTATAATAACATCAATATATTATATAGTATTTATAATGATATTAATTCGATGTCACTATAGGAATTACACATTCCAAGTATAGTTATTCAGAGTGATGAAACACCTTATATTATTCAAGGGTATCATTAGGTGGACCATTCTATAATTCAATGAATAATTTATGGTGGTTTCAATCAATGATAAATCATATATTATGTAAGGAGACGACCCCATATTCCCAATCTAGTTCCATATTTGATTATTGTGACATCCTGACCTAGGTGCCACGAAACAGTGTTATGATTCAGTTGTCCACGTTCCCTCATGTGTGTCTCCCCATGCGCCAGAGGGTTCCAACTAGTAGCGAAGGTCTGGAAAGTCAATCTTGCAGAGACTATACCCTATTTTTTTATAATAGAGCACCATTGGATAAAAAACAATAACCATGTGCGGATACATGTAAATAACATGAACAGTACCATGTCATATGATATTTGAAAGAAAATACAATACACAACTAAAAAGTAAAACATGCTATGAAAATTCAAATATCAAGTGATAATAATGAAACTAAATGTAATGACACAATTACTCCCATGTGGGTCTCGAACCATGTCTGGTTTTTCTCTCCCTAGTTTCAATCCCAAATAGCGACCTATCCCAGGGCCTCGCCCTTATCTTTGTAAGAACCTGGGTTTTTAGAACGGGTCAAAATCCCGACCCTGTTTGAATTTTTGACCGGTTTCTAAGGAAACTGGAGATAATGGGAAGTTTCTGGAAATTTCCAGACTACACGCCATGTATGTGTAGGCGAGGGACCGGTCGTGTGCTCGCCGAGTACATGTTGTGTGACGACTGTGTAGTACTTTCTTACTACACTGTGTGTAGTTTTGAACATGCCGTGTATACCCCCGACCGTGTGAGGCCATACATGGTGTGTAGGCCTGTTGGCCGGGTAGAACCAGGGACACGACGTGTTCCCTTTGGACACGTCGTGTAGTCTAGTCGTGTATAAGGAAAAAACATGGCATGTGGATAAGTCGGCGAGGAAGAGAAGATGAACCCGGTACACACCATGTACCCATAGGTACACGCCGTGTACTCATGTCGGCAGGTTCGGAATGTAATTCGGTGGAATCCTGCCATCTTATTAACAGTTAAATAAAATATACACGGCATGTAGTCCAAAAGTACACACCATGTACTTTCTTTTTTCTCTTAAAATGGGCAGTAGCCTCGTTTTTTAGGCAGAACACTCCTCCTTAAACCGGTTTCATGAACCGGGCAGGCTGAACCCCTTTCCTCCTCCCAATTGCCCATCTGAGACCCGTTTCGATTTCTGATAAGGGCGTTGGAACCCCCTCGGTAAGACATTGATGCATATTTGGCCGCTTTGTCTGATTTTTTTCTAGAATGAGTTATGGGCATTTGAACGGTATTTAATCTTGTGTAGATTTATCACGTTTTAGAACGAATTGGTGGGTGTTACCGGAGGTGTAACATCATGCGAGTCTTGGGTAGGTGGTGCATACTTCTTTTTTGTGATTTCATAGTTCTTTGGGTGAGGTAGCCTTCGACGTGTTTTCGAGTATTTTGAGCGAGACCTGTTTTATCTGATTTTTCATACTGAATTGTTTATGGGACCTCTGGGTTTCTTTTGGGTATGCCTGGTTAGCAGTTTGTGTGAGCATGGCCGGGTGAGGGGTCGTTGCTCGTCGGGGCATTTTGGACATGGAATGCCAAAATGGTTTTAATTGAAATTTTATTGTTAGAAACTGTTTGGTTTAATTTTTTAACGACTGTTAAATAGTTAGAGGCATTTAAGACCTCAGTGCTGGTATGGGACAACACCTGATATAGTGCAATTCGACTATTTAGTTGGTTCTGCCTGGTTATGTTTTCTGGTTAAATATGTTATATATGAAATTGCTGAATAGCATATCATGGACCCTTTTTGGATTGTGTTGGGCTTGGCCCGGTTACGCTAGAGTGATGCTGATCAAAGGTTGGGGCTTTTCCCGGGTTACTTTGGGTGGTTTTGACCACGAGATTGGGAATCACGGACGTCAGCTTGAGGCAGTACGAATGTCAGGTTGGGCATGGCTCGAGATTCTAGGGTGGCGATGCCATCGGACTTGAGTTACATGGTCGCAGGTACATGAGGTTTCAGACGTGTTGGTGGCTTAGAAATATTTTGGTGATTACCACTCACCAAGACATTGAGTATTGTGCACAGAGAGATACTCCATGATGAGGTGTTTTTGACCACTAGTGTGGGTAGAGGCCCCTGTAGTTACGGTTTGGTATTTTGGTTGGAGTGTTCTTACCGTAGAAAGCCACGTGGGAGGTGAGGAGCCTTCATGGGATGGGTGTGCCTTCGAGACATCGGTACTTGAGACACAAGGTGTCAGGAGGCACATGGTGCCGGGTTATTATTTTTGGGTGTGCCTTTGGGACGTCGGTACGTGAGACACATGGTGTCAGGGGGCACAATGTGTCGGGTTACTATTTTTGGGCGTGCCTTCGGGACGTCGGTACTTGAGGCACGAGGTGTCAGGTGGAACATGGTACCAGGTTACTATTTGGGGCATGCCATCAGGATGTTGGTACTTGAGACATGAGGTGTCAGGTGGAACTTCATGCCAGGTTTCACAATAGAGATTTCGGTGTTGGCCGAAGCAGGTGACACTCCATGGAGGCTGTTGAGCCCTAGTGGAGTTTGTGTTTATTTGTGCATTGTACTGATTACTGCATTCCTTGAAAATGCATGACTGCTTAAACACATATATTTGGTATGCACCGTTGGGTGTTATCCTACTTAGATTTGTCTCACACCCTACATGGGCCCTTGGGACCCGTGCAGACTTTATGGATTTACGTGCAGGAAAGAGGTCACCTTCATGAGCTGGGCTACGTTAGTTGTTGCATGGAGATGGTACGGACCTTGAGGTCATACCTAGCTATGGTTTACCTTGTTGTGATTACATTTCTGTATCAGCATGATTAATTGTTGTAGCTACTGATGGTTAGCCATTTGGAACCATTTTTATATTCAGTTGTGTATGACCTTCTTTGGATGCATGCTTGGTTGTTTACAATAGTTGATGCAGTTGATTGCTGGAATGATGTTCTGTTTACTTTCCATTGTAGTTTTTTTCTATATTGATTCTGCTGTTTATTGATATTAGATATGCTTCCGCTCTGCAGGTCTGGTTCGAATCTGCTGAGTCATTTATTTATGCTGCATATTTTAGTATTATTCTTGGACCGGTACCATTTTATTCCTCCAAGAGGGTATAGCCTCCCAACTATACCTAACAGACCCTCGGTGGTAGTCGGAAACCATTTGCGTTTAGGGGAGGTGATCCTAATGTAGTAACACCCGACCCGTTTGGCACTGTTCAGGTGGATGGCCAGGTCTCGGTCGTTACAAAGTGGTATCAAAGGTGTTCTTGAGATGGATTTAGTATGAGTGTTTTTCTGGCTACAAATGAGATTGAGACTTCTTTTTTTGTTTCTGTTGGTCTTACTATTTGGGATACGGTGGACTAGAGATTGGTTTTTACTGGAACTGGGTTTCTAGCTTCTGCTTGGGTGCCTGCAGCCCCAGGTACAAGGGATGGACCAAGTTCCCATGGGTGGTAATTGTGGTTTTCCTTTTCTCATATTATGGTTTATGTGATTTCCACCTCGGTTGAGATGTGTGATGTTGTGGATTGTGATATGAGACCCTTGACCTGGTATGGTAAGGGAGAATTGGACCTTGGCCTGGTATGATAAGGCTATTTTTCATGGATTTTGATAGGAACATTTTTAGGGTATTTCAATTTCATAATTGCACGTATGCCTTGTGAAGTGATAATACCATGTGAATAAAATCAATTTCCATGCTTTATCTGATTTAAAATGTAAATTGGTGAAATTACTGATAGAATTGCTAGTTGTGAAATGTGTATGCCATGCTTTGTATTTTGTAGAATTTCATGTGCAGGATATGTGGGTCTGACTCCAATGAGAGTAGGTAGGTACTATGACTGAGGCAGTGTAAATGTCAGGATTGGGCAACTCGGTCGTCAGTTTGAGGCAACGTGAGTTGTCGGGACGGGCATGGCCCGAGGTACCTCCATACAAGTCTCTATTGAGGGCGGGTAAGGAGGCCATGAGGTCAGGATGCTGTGGGGCATGGGTTGCGGTGCGGGGGAGTAAGGGTAGTTGTTATGAACCGCATTTAACTGCTTTCCTTATCTGCGTAGAATATATTGTTGTATATATGTATGGGATGTTGGACCATTTATGGTATTCAGCGGGTTACTCCTTCACGACTCGATAGAGCTTCAGGAAAGAGACGATACAACACCGCATGATCATGGTCAGGATTTAGTACAGGCAGAGCATGAGCCGCTGGTACAAGCCCAGAGACCAGATCAGACTTAGGATCCAGTGCAGATAGGACAACAGCCGGGTTTGGCATCGTTCAGGCCGTGGCTCGACGAGTATCACCAAGCGAGCCAGGGAAGCTTCTTTCAGGGGATTGACATAGGCGCACAGGGTACAGAGCCTTCTATGGTGAATCTGACATGGGAGTCTCAGTCACAGCACCCGCCGCTTTTTCAGGGTGAGGGTGGTCCGCAGGTGGCAGAGAACTGGATAGAGAGTATGCAGATGATCTTCAAACAGTTTGAGACGCCTCCAGGATGAAGGGTCAAGCAGACAACGTACATGCTATGAGGATCGGCGATGCATTGGTGGGACATACAGGTTCAGGATCGTAGGCACGAGGGACTGGTGTGGCAGGACATCGAGGACAGGTTCATTGAGCACTTCTACCCGGAGACACTGAGGGAAGAGAGAGCTCAGGAGTTCTTGAGTATTCAGCAGGGAGACATATCTGTTATGGACTACGCAGTTACCTTCACAGAGTTGTCTAATTTTTCACCAGGTATGGTGAGTGATGATGCTTCTATGGTGACATGCTTCGAAGATGGATTAGGACAAGCCATTCGGGTACAGGTGAACATCTTCATGCTAGGTTCCTTCTATGAGGCATTGAATCAGGCACTCATAGTCGAGGTATTTGAGAGGGAGAAATCTTGATTGGGCATGAAGATAGCTTTAGGTGAAGGTTCGGATAGCAGGAAGCGAGGATAGGATGAGTTCTAGCAGGGCAGTCTGGCCAGGGATTCAGCTAGACCACCTCGTGGGAGTTCTTCAGTGATTTTCTTCCAGTGTGGACAGCCGGGACATGTTTGGGAATAGTGCGATAGGCCTCCGAAGGAGTGGCGGGAATGTGGACTGGATGGACATCTGGAGAGGTTCTGCAGGAAGCCTTCTCAGATAGCTGGCAGACAGGGGCCAGGGCAGACTGTAGCATCTGGAGTTGGTTCAGGTTCCGTACCCGGAGAGGGAAGTCGAGGTTCAGTTGTGCGCGGAGGTCATGACAGAGATAGTGAGACCCAACTCGGGGATCAGTGGCCGGTTACTAGAGTAGCATCGCAGTGAGTTCAGGCATCAGGAAGCCCTGTTTCAGGCCAGGTGCATGCCGTGGAGCTGCCAGAGGCTAAGCAGGCTGGTGAGCTGACGATGGTTAGAGGTACACCACAGTTTGGCCGTGATCTCCATGTTTCCTTTTTGGCATGACTTATCGAGCCATGTCTTTTTTGAGTGCACGTGGTGCACATGACCTTTGTGGACTAACTAGATGCTAGTCAGTGGGATTGGTACCTTATCAGGTGTGTGATATATATGTATGTATGAGATGCGTAGCATCAGGGCATCGAGGATGTGGGTTACTTGAGGTGTCGTGGGCATCGGGGCATCATGGATGTGGGTTACATGAGGTGACCTAGGCATCAGGGAATCGTGGATGCAGGTTACTTGAGGTTCTAAGCACCAGGACCTCGTGGAGGCGGACAATGATGCGGTGCGAGATATGTTGGGTGTTGGGAGCGATGCAGGAGCGCCAATGAGGTGCAGGGGTGACAATGCATCACGGGAGGACAATGCATCCAGAATACAGGTTAGTGAACCCTGTTTTCATTTCGTTTTGTTAGGTTGAGATCGGGTAAAGTGATTTATATGGTGGGGAGCCCCCTTAAGGAATTTAGCTGGAACCCTTGAGACTGGGGAAGTCCGGGTTGCTTTTTATGGAGTGGTATGTTTGGTGCCATCTCCGGGTTTCGGTTGATAGCTTGGGGATGATCTATGTTAAGGTGAAAAGTTTGTAAGAACCCGGGTTTTAAGAACGGTCAAAATCCCAACCCTATTTGAAATTTTGACTGGTTTCTGAGGAAACTGGAGAAAATGGGGAGTTTCTGGAAATTTCCAGACTACACTTTGTGTACTTTAAGTACACGCCATGTATGTGTAGGCATGTGATCAGCCGTGTGCTCGCTGAGTACATATCGTGTGATGATTGTGTAATAGTTTCTTACTACACGGCGTGTAGTTTTGAACACAACGTGTATCCCCCCGACCGTGTGAGGCCATACATGGCGTGTAGGCCTATTGGCTGGGTAGAACTAGGGACACGTCGTGTTCCCTTTTGGCACGCCGTGTAGTCTATCCGTGTATAAGGGAAACACATGGAGTGTGGGTATGTCGGTGAGAAAGAGAAGATGAACCCAGTACACGCTGTCTACCCAGAGGTACACACTGTGTACTCATGTCGGCAGGTTCATAAAGTAAGTCGGCGGAATCCTGTCGTCTAATGAACAGTTAAATAAAATATACAAGGCATGTAGTCCAAAAGTACATGCTGTGTACTTTAATTTTTCCCTTAAAATGGACAGTAGCCTAATTTTTGAGGCAGAACACTCCTCCTTCAACAGGTTTCACAAACCAGGCCAGCCGAACCACTTTCCTCCTCCTGATTGTCCGTCCAAGAACCGTTTTGATTTCCGATCAGTGCATTGGAACCCTCTCAATAAGGTCACGATTCCTCTTTGGCTGTTTTTTCTGAATTTCGTTCTAGAATGAGTTATATGTGTTTGAACAGTATTAAGTTTTTTTTATATTTACCTAGTTTTAAACCGAATTGGCAGGTGATACCGGAGCAGTAACATCGTGCGAGTCTCAGGTAGGTGGTGCATACTTCATTTTGTGATTTTGTAGTTGTTTCGGTGACGCGGCCTTCGGCGCATTTTCCGATATTTTAAGCAAGACCCGTTTTATCTTCTTTTTTATACTGAATTTTTTATGGGACCTTTGGGATGCTTTTGGGTATGCCCGGTTACCAGTTTGCATGAGCAGGGCCGGGTGAGGGGTCGTTGCTCATCAGGGCATTTTGGCCGGGGAATGCCAAAATGTTTTCAATTGAAATGTTATTATTATTAACTATTTTGTTTAATTTTTTAAGGCCTGTTAAATTGTTAGAGGAATTTATGACCTCAGTGCTGGTATGGGACAACACTTGGTATAGTGCAATTTGACTGTTTAGTAGGTTTTGCCTGGTTATGTTTTCTGGTTAAATATGTAATATATGCAATTGCTGAATTTCATCTACTGGACCTTTTTGGGTTGTGTTGGTCTTAGTCTGGTTACTCTAGAGTGATACTGATCGCAGGTTGGGGCTTTTCCTAGGTTACATTGGGTGGTTTTGACCACAGGATTCGGTGTCACAGACGTCGGCTTGAGGCAGCACGACTATCAGGTTGGGCATGGCTCGGGATACTAGGGTGGTGATGCCATCGGACTTTAGCGACATGGTTATTGGGACACGAGGTGTCAGACATGTTTTTGGTTTGGACTATTTTAGTGATTACCGCTAACCGGGAATTTGAGTAGTCTGAACACAGAGATACTCCCTGATGAGGTTGTTCTGACCACTCGTGTGGGTAGAGGCCCCCATAGTTGTGGTTAGGTATTTTGGTTGGTGGTGCTTGCCGAAGAAAGCCACGTGGGAGGTGAGGAGCCTTCAGGTGATGGGCGTGCCTTTGGGACATCGGTACATGATACACAAGGTGTCAGGAGGCACATGGTGCCGGGTTACTATTTTTGGGCATAACTTTGGGACGTCGGTACTTGAGACAAAATGTGTCAGCAGGCACATGGAACCATGTTACTATTTTTGGGTGTGCCTTCGGGACATTGGTACTTGAGGCACGAGGTGTCAGGTGGCACGTGGTGATGGGTTACTATTTGGGGTGTGGCTTCGGGATGTATGTACTTGAGACACGAGATGTCAGGTGGCACTCGGTGCCGGGTTACACGATAGAGATTCTGGCGTTGGCCGAAGCAGGTGACACTCCATGGTGGCTGATGAGCACCAGTGGAGTTTGTGTTTATTTGGGTATTGTACTGATTACTTCTTTCCTTGTAAATGCATGAATGGTTAAACACATATATTTGGTACGCACCGTTGGGTGGTGTCCTACTATGATTTGTCTCAAACCCTGCACGGGCCCTTCGGGACCCGTGTAGACTTTATTGATTTACGTGCAGGAAAGAGGCCAGCTTCAGGAGCTGGAATACATTAGTTGTTGCATGGAGATAGTACGAACCTTGAGGTAATACCTAGCTGGGGTTTACCTTGTTGTGTTTACTTTTCTGTATCTGCATGATTAATTGTTGTAGCTACTGTTGGTTAGCCATTGGCACCCTTTTTATATTCAGTTGTGTATGAACTGCTTTGGATTCAAGCATGGTTGTTTACAGTAGTTGTTGTAGTTGATTGCTAGCATGTTGTTCTGTTTACTTTCCACTGGAGTTGTTTTCTATATTTCTTCCGCTGTTTATTGATATTGGATATGCTTCTGCTTTACGGGTCTGGTTCGAGTCTGCTGAGTCATTTTTTTATCCTGCATATTTTAGTATTATACTCGGACCAGTACCATTTTATTCCTCCAAGAGGGTATAGCCTCCCCACTATACCTAACAGAGCCTTGCTTCTAGTCGGAAGCCTTTAGTGTTCAGGGAAGGTGCGCCTAAGGTAGTAACACCCAACCTGTTTGGCACTATTCAGGTGGCTTGACGGGTCCAGGTCATTACAATCTTGTCCTTAAACAACAAAGTCTACTCAGGTGCCGATCAGACGTCCCAATTAGTGTCTGAGCAGAGCTCAGTAAGCCACCACCAATGGTGTCTAAAACAAGTCCAGTCAAAATATAATGTATAGAGTTTTAGGAATAAATTAATACAATTAATAATTAAATAGTTATAACATTTTCATTTAATATTTAATAATCACATTTGGCCTAGTTTCAGTTAATGTTTTCCTTTTGAATCAGAATTCATTATTATTATTCATTTGGTGTTGAACGTCATGTCATGCTCCCAAAATCTCATTTATTGTAGGTTTCCATGCAAACACTATATATCTCATTCAGTGTAGGTCTCCATGTATAGCACCCTAAAATATCAATGTTGGATAACTATTGCGGAGGCATGCCATGTCGATGTTCCAACAACTAATCGGTATAGAACGACATGTCTAGGACAAAAAATTCATAGCAAATTAATCAATATTTAATTCACAAGAATTTTCCACATCATTCATTTACTAATCCAATGAAATGTTAAACATTTCAATTGACATTATATAACCCAACAATTAAATAATTACAAAAAACCCATAATTAATTCATCAATTAATTCATCAATCATCACAATTAACATTGCATAATTAATTTTTCTCAATTAATTATCCATATCCAATTTTAAATTTTAAAAATTAATTCTCCAAATTAATTATCATTTATCAACATCATGGATCATATTTAATCCTCACATGTAATTATATTATATATCCAAACATTTTTTTCACAATTAACTTCCGAAAATTAATTATATTAACACAATAAATTTAGTATCTCAATTAAAATAGATCATCCCAAAACCAATCTCAAAAAAATATCTATTTGGGAAACCTCCTTTATTTTTTACTGGATTCAATTATCAATTAATAACCAATGAAATCACATGTCAATTAAAAATTTCAAATTATTCCAATTTATGAAATAAATTATGATGGTAAGCTAAAAAATCCATAAAATCACATTCACATTCGAAACCGACGTCTATCAGAGTTCAATTGTGACTACATACCTTAGTTTATTGATGGATGTTATCCCCACAAAAATCCAAAAAATTGGAGTGGCACCGTAGAGATCCAGAGATTTACGTACATGGAAATTACAGTACTTTTTCGGAATACTTAATACATAAGAAAAACATACACACAAGGACCGTAATAGTTTATTGTCTTTGGAAACTCGAAAAAATAATCTTCTAATCATGGTGAATGATCTTCAACATATCCCATAAGGATCATCCCCTTTTGTTTTCTTACATAAAATCTTTCTTTATATCCTAGGGAAAAGAAAACATATAAAGTGTGAGCTCAAATGCTCAGTAAGGGTAATCATGGATAAAATAAAACAAATCATATCCATTTGAACTTAAAAACATGAACATAATGTTTAAACATCATAATCTTGAGAAATAACATAAAACATGGTAGTACATAAGGCATAGATCATAATGAAATATTAATCGTGATAAAATAGCATGGGTATAAAACTTGTAATTGTGGAAAAACATTAATCACATGATATGATTTCCACAGTAGCCAAGGCATTGCTGCCAGGACAATATTAGTGGACAAAGTCCCTTACTGAATTTGGTTTACTTTTCGTTCCAGCCCTGTATTACTGAACCGGATTTACATGTCGTTCTAGCCATGTCTATCTCATGAGATATAAATCTTTACCGAATGGATTGGAGAGAGATATAGTTCCCACCCATCTCATAATGAAATCATTCTTACTTGTTCCACAACATAAACATAAATCATTCATCATAACCCAAAGAATAAAATGGGTTTCAAAAACATCATCACATTATAACATAATCCATATAAAAAATGGATATCATTTCATCATAAGAAAAATGAAACCACTTATATCGTAGAGACATTATACTAGAAACATAATCACACTAAATATTGTCATCTTATATGGAAAATAGTTTTGACAAAACACTTGAAATGAATTCTTGAGGAAAATATCCTTTCTTCTTCAAAAACATTTTCTTTTCACAAAATGCCTTTCAAATTTAAAAGAAAGTATTTTTTTTGAAAATAGTCATGAAATATTTTGGAGGAATCTTCATGAAAATAAGTCTTTAATAAAACTGTAAAAATCCTTTCATGTCGTATAAGTTAAAAAAAATTTCTTCTCGTACTTTTTCCGGAAAAGTAAAAAAGTGCCTCGTAAAGTAAACAAAAGGAAGATTCTTTACATACCATGTAATAAAATTAAAAAGTGGGTAAAAATTACTTTAAACATACATGAAAACATTTTTATAAAATAGGGACATGGATGATAAATATGACCCCAGTAAATACTTACGAATAAACAATCTCGGGTAAAAACGAGATTGGAAAAGATATCCCTTACCTTAGGTCTGATATGCTTCGTACATATCCAAACCTCCTGTATAATGATTTAAATAATTTCATTTACTTATGAAAGAATCGTATTCATTGTTATGATGTAATATATTGTTTACTTATTACTTTATATTACCTGTTCTTTTGTAAATCCCATGTTAAAGCAACGTTTTGGGTAAAATCATCTTATTTATCGTACGTGTTTGGACTTGTTGTTATTCATGTTATTATTACTTATATAATAATTTACTTACTTACATAATTTAAATAATGATTTATATATCATATATATTCATTATATATCCAGAATATACATGTATTTATAATAGTACATAACATATGGAGGTACTAAATGAAATGCATCGTTCATGGAGACGGTAAGTCGTACGTACACATGAACACTACATTCATTTCAATTTATTATTTTAATGTAAATGGTATATTATAATTACAGTATAATATCATATATAATATCATTAACTCCATCCTTTATACATCCCACATAAGGCATTAACAAATCACATCACTTTGAGGGAGCGGTTGTCCGCACTTCCTCAAATGAGATCATCATATTTACCCACTATGAAACCATATAGGCCTGATATAATTGGGAAGTAAAGAAGAATAGGGAAATTATAAACATAATATATATCATATATAAATACAGTTCCATCATAATGCCACCATGAAAGGCGGTAGGGGAAAATCGAACAATCATCGTTTCGTGAGGCGTTTGTTTTCCATCCACAGAAACATTATGTTCTTCATCAATTAGATGGAGGTGTGTGTAAGTGTAGTTAGAATACTTCTCATAACAACATCCTAATATATTTTGGATACTGGTGTTGTTACAAATTAAAGTATTAAAAAGATTTTAGGGTTTGGAGAAGTAGAATAAAAAACAACTTAAGAGAAACTGTTACCTTTAATTTGGGTAACTTCTTTTGGATTGACCCAAAAGGACTTCTTGGAGATCCTTCTGCCTAATGTAAGGCTTCAATGGGAAGGAGAGAGATGTATAGAGATTAATTTTCTAGAGTTTGGACTATCCAAATGGCTTGAGAGGTGTGTGTAAACGCATAGAATTGGTCTCCTTTTATAATGGAGAGGAGGGGCTCTTTAGGAATCTGTGAAAACATTCTTTTATTATAAACATATCTTCGGTTTAAAGAGGTCCAAAACACATTAATGTCGAAGATAAGATGACTCCTATTAGAAATAAAATCATCCAATATGAATTGGAAGGGGATTGGATAATATTTTAATCATTATAATATTATTTATTTATATCATTTATTAATGAGGTAAATACTGCATCGTTATTGTGTCATAAATAATTTAATTTATTTGATGTCTAAAAATTATAAAAAAAAATACCATCATGTAGGAAATCGCTTTATCTTTCCAATGAATATTTATAGTCGAAAAGATAATTTATATAGCCTCGTATAAAACTTTATTACTAAAATATTTTTGTTAATGCAAATTTTGTCTTTACATTAAATTAATTAATCTAATGTGTCATTGTCTTTCATAAGTGGCTTTATGGGGTCCCAAAATAGACCCAAGGATGCCCATGGTCGGCCATTACTCACCCAATATGTTTAGGACAAATTTCAAGGTAATTTTGAATTAATATAATATTCATTTAACCTTGAATTACCCTATTTACCTTTAACTGTGGTAAATAAAATTAAAAGGTTAGTATTCACCAAAGATTATTTTTATCTAATTGAACCACATTTTACACCTTGATATTATCCGTGTCTCTTGGATTTTAAAAATTCAACTGATAGAATCAGTAAAATTATGTTTTATGAACAAATGCAAAAGCTCCTGGGAGGTGGGTAAAAGATGGTGAAAAGTTCAATACAATTTTTATAAATCTAAAATTATTATAAAATGACTCAAATGAATTTCATTGAACATATATAAGTATTATGTATCTATGTTTACCTAAAATAAATTTAAATCAAATAAATTATTATTTAAATAAAAAATCGGTTTTAACAAAAAACTCAATGTTTTCACTATTCATCAAAAATTGATGTTTTTCAGAAAAATACCAAAAATTAGGCCTAAGAAATATTAGATATTCTGAATTAAAAAATGATTTCTATTTTTCGAAATTCAAAACATAAAAGTGGAATTAATTAAATTTTAAAATTTATTCCTGTTATCAAAACAAATAGCATGTTTTTAAGAAACAATAACTTTCAAAAAATTGATACTTGTTTATGTGTAATTTCAAAGTGAAATTACTTGAAATGACCAACATTGGAATAAATGGTGAAATTATATTCTAATTACACTTTAAAATAAATTAAAAATATAATCTGACCATATAAATTATTGCGATGAAAAAATTTGTTTTTAATTAAAATATTGTGTGTTTTTACTATTCATCAAAATATGAATGTTATCAGAATAATTTGAAAAATTTATCAAAATTAATTTTTTATATCCTGATTCCAAGGGAGAATTTTATTTTGTCAAATTGAACTTATAATCATGTCAAAATCTAGATTTAACATGGGTGTGCCATCAAAAGGCGGGAAAACTACATTTTTTGAAAAATACTAATTTTACTTGAAAAAATTGATTTTTTTCTAATACCATGTTCTAAAAAATGTGTAAGATGAATAATAATTTTATAAAATTCAAAATGAAGATGATACTATTCATAACAGATAGTTCATAATAATATTATAATAATATATCGTTGTTTAGTGAAACACAGTATTGCGTACTACACACGCTATCGAGGAAGGTCGTGATTGCGTGTAAGGAAAGCCAAGTTAGGGTTTCGTGTTGAGAAAGACTATTTTGTGGTTTTTTTATAACAGAATCCAACCATTTTTCATTTATACATTGAATATATATATATATTCAATGTTTTGTAGAATAACTACTATCAAAATTGTGTGTAACATGATCCAAGAATAGTTTTGCGTATACTGCAAGCTAATATTGTGTTACATATAGTACAAGATAATCCTGGTGTAGTGTATAATAGAACACATCATAGAAATTAAAAATAATATATCACATAAAATCTCGAGTTGTTACATTCTACCCCCCTTAAAATTAATTTCTCCCCCGAAATTCTTTGGGGTTATAAATGGTTTACTACTTGAAAGTTTTTTTCATAGAAACCCACATCGTAAAAAGAAATACCAAAACTGAACATTTAAAACTAAATTATGAAACGGTACGGTTACCCAAAATTACTAATCATTGGGTTTCCACATAGAAAAACATAGGTGAAAATATGGATATGGAAGAAAAATCTATCCATCAGGTTCTGATGGAGAGTGGTAGAGAATGGGGCTATGAAAAATCCAACAATCACGAAGCTATAGATTTGTAATGATCTAAGGTACCATCAGATTCATCAGATATAATAGTACTAGGAAAACATTTTTTGCTGTCAAGATACTTTCCCTAATGTTGAAGAATTTTTTAATTAAAGGAAATTCTTACTTGATATTGGTACAATTTCATTTTTGTTCATGTCTGGAATAATTTCCACTTCATCTCTTAATGAAATGCAGTTAAATTTGATTTCCATGAAGTGTTAGCGGATCATGCGATAGAATGATAGGTCATTCCATCTATCTCAAACATACGTTTAGTGAATGTTATATACATAAGTCCGTCTATGGTGATATTATTCGTATATGGTTCCGAAAATGGACTTATACTTCATCTATCATTCTTCTTAATAAAATAAAACTAGTTTCTGCTATCCAGGGACTTCCTATTGGCCAGTGGTAGGAAATAAAGGCATATGACACTTTGGTTGTGGGTTCGATTCCCACAGCCTTGTCCAACGCGACGGGTTGTTGCCCATCCTGCAGGATGTCGTTTTTTTCTAAAACTGCATTATTATAACACCCCATCAAATAATATAGAAAAATGTTCTAGCCTTATACATTACAAACTTATGTCCAACATAATCCATTCGAATCTTTAGGCTTATCCAAAATTCTTCTTTCCAAACTCATAGTATAAAGAGAATGATTACTAAAAAGGTCATATAAAAAGCATGTAAATACCATTATTTATCCCTCATGTATCTTGTTTGTCACATTCCAATCAAGTGAATACCTTAATCATGTATTCTCTTGAAAAATGAATACCCATTCAACCTTAGTTAAAACTTGAATGTTGTCAAAAGTTAACTCTTTCCACATACCAAAATTCAAAAATTGCATATACTCAAACCATGATATAACTTTGTCCTTATATCAGTCATGATCTTATGAATACTGTCAAACATTTAATTTTCTCCTTATCCCTTCATTATGAAAATATCATCTTCTTTACAAAAATATCTCAATCACTTTCCATGGTTACCGGTACCATAAAATTATTGAAAACCAAAATAGACCAATACATAAATATTCCAATATTCCACTATAATATATAAAACATTTTTTTGGAATCCCATTACATAAACACTTAATCATTCCACCATATCTTTGTCATATTCAACATCACTAATAGTGATCGCATGTGACTTCCCTTTGTCCTTTTCCTAAAGAGGTTTCTCCCGTCGATCATCATTAACCCCTGGATTATGGGATTGATTAGCATAAGGCCCCATTTCATTGCACTTGAATCATTGAAGTGTTGGTGGTGCGTTCTCTACAGTCTTTTTTTTATTCACATCATTAGAAACCCTTTTTCCATTACTTCTACACTCATCTACTCGATGACCTTCTTTTCCATAGTTAAAACAATTTCTAGTACCTTTTAGGAAATCTCCACCATGCTTCTTTCCACACTTTGAGCATAAAGAAACCTTCATCTTCTTTTCACCATTGTACTGAGATTTCTCATTGAACTCCATCTTTTGTATCCTGTCAAAACCATGAGTTGGATATGGAACACCAACTTCTATTTCTACCTTGATAGCACAAAACAGAATTTCTTCATAGATACTGAAGTCTCTTATATCTAATTCCATTCAAAGACTTAATTTTAAGCCACTAAAGAATCAATCAACTTTACATTCAGGTTGGATGATAAAGCCAGATGCATACCTTGCAAGCCTTGTAAAATTAACCTAGTATATACCAACAGATTCATCATCCTTTTTCTTAAGCTCATGGAACTCCTTTTCCATATTCTATCGAAGAATATGAGGGAAGTACTTATTGAAAAATAAGTTTTTGAACTCATCCCATTCCATGGATTCAATTTCAACTTGAGGCCTTGTATTCTTAATTAGAGTCCACCACTGGTCTACTTCACCTTCTAAACGGTAAACAGCCAGAATGACTTTTTCATGTTTTGAATAGCGAATTATGGAAAATATCATTTCAATGGTACTAATCCATTGTTCAGAAATAAGTGGATCATAATACCCCCTGAAAGATGTTGGACATTGCCTCATGAAGGAATCAATAGAATATTGTTCCCTTCTCTGCTCATTCGAAAGTCCAGAATGATTCATATCATGAGTAAGTATAGAAATAAGATTTTTCCCTCCATTGCCCATAACATTGGTTTGTTCAGAAGGACAATCATTACATTTTCCATTACATTGATCAACACGGTTCCTTTGGGTTCCATCCATCATCTAAAACCCAAAAAGAATAGTGTGAGAGGAAAAATCATGATAAAGGGGGAGTAACTTCAATATCTAACATGTTAGGTTTAATCTAATATCATTACCGGAATTCTAGGCCTATAAATTATACTTATACTTAACCTTAGGCACATCCCTAGATATACCTTAGAAATATCTCTAGGGATCTCACTAATGTTTTCACATCCTAGTTTCCATTGTTTAACTAAACATTTCCTATGATACCAACTGTAGAGACCCAGATCTTGATGTAAATGGACATTACATTACTTTTTCGGAATACTTAATACATAACAAAAACAGACACACAAGGACTGTAATAGTTTATTGTCTTTGGAAACTTGGAAAAATAATCTTCTAATCATGGTGAAAGATCATCAACATCTCCCATAAATATCTTCCACTTTTGTTTTCTTACCTAAAATCTTTCTTTATATCCCCGGGAAAGGAAAATATATAAAGGGTGAGATCAAATGCTCAGTAAGGGTAAGCATAGATAAAATAAATCAAATCATATACATTTGAACTTAAAAACTTGAACATAATGTTTAAACATCAAAATCATGAGAAATGACATAAAACATGGCAGTACATAAGGCATACATCTTAATGAAACATTAATCGTGATAAAATAGCATGGGAATAAAACTTTTAATTGGGGAAAAACATTAAGCACATGATATGATTTCCATTGTAGCCAAGGCATTACTGCCAAGACCATCTTAGTTGGCAAAGTCCCTTACTGAACTGGGATTACTTGTCATTCTAACCATGTATTACTGAATGGTATTTACTTGTCATTCCATGCATGTCTATCTCATGATATATAAATCTTTACCCAAGGAATTGGAGGCAGATATAGGTCCCACCATCTCATAATGAAATCATTCTTACTTATTCCACATCATAAACATAAATCAATCATCATAACCCAAAGAATAAAATGGGTTTCATAAACAACATCCCATCATTACATAATCCATATAAAACAAATGGATACCATTTCATCATAAGAAAAATGAAACCATTTCAATAATAGAGACATTATACATGAAACATAATCACATTAAATAATGTCATCTTAGATGGAAAATAGTTTTGAAAAAACACTTGAAATGTTTTCTTGAGAAAATTATCCTTTCTTTTTCAAAAACATTTTCTTTTCACAAAATGCCATGTAATTTTAAAAGAAAAGGATTTCGGTGAAAATAGTCATGAAATATTTTAGAGGAAGCTTCATGAAATTAAGGCTTTATAAAACCGTAAAAATCCTTTCATGCCGTATAAGTTAAAAAAAACTTCTCATACTTTTGCAAGAAAAGTCAAAAAGTGCCTTGTAACGTAATCAAAAGACAGATTCCTTACATACCACGTAGTAAAATTCAAAAGTAGTTAAAACGGACTTTAAACATACATGAAACAATTTTTAGAAAACAGGGGCATGTATGATAAATATAACCCCAGTAAATACTTACGAATAAACAGTCTCGTGTAAAAACGAGATTGGAAAAGTTGTCCCTTACCTTAGGTCCGATATTCTTCGTACGTATCTGATCCTCCTATATAATGATTTAAATAATGTCATTTACTTATTAAATAATCATATTCATTGTTATGAGATCATATATGGTTTACTTATGACTTTATCTTACCCGTTCTTTTGTAAATCCCATGATAAAGTAGCGTTTTGGGTAAATTCATTTTATTTATCGTACGTGTTTGGACTTATTGATCATGATGTTATTATTACTTATATCATGATTTACTTACTTAAAAAATTTAAATCATGATTTATATATCATATATATTCATTATATATCCATAAAATACATGTATTTATAAAAGTACATAACATATGGAGGTAAGAAATGAAATGCACCGTTCATGGAGACGGTAAGACGTACGTACGCATGAACGCTACTTTCATTTCAATTTATTATTTTAATGGAATAGGTATATTATAATTACAGTATAATATCATATATAATATCATTAACTCCATCCTTTATACATCCCACATAAGGAATTAACGAATCACAACACTTTGAGGGGGCAGTAGTCCGCACTTCCTCAAATGAGATCATTGTATTTATCCACTATGGAAACCATAAAGGCCTGATATAATTGGGAATTAAAAAATCATAAGGAAATAATAAACATAATATATATCATATATAAATACAATTCCATCATAATGGACACCATGAGAGGCAGTAGGAGAAAATCGAACAATCATCGTTTCATGAGGTGTTAGTTTTCCATCCACAGAAACATTATGTTCTTCATCCATTAGATGGAGGTGTATGTTAGTGTAGTTCTAATACTTATCACAACAACATCCTAGTATATTTAGGATACTGGTTTTGTTACAAATTAAAGTATTAAAAAGAGTTTAGGGGTTGGAAAAGTAGAATAAAAGAAAACAACTAAAGAGAAATTGTTACCTTTAATTTGGGTAACATCCTTTGGATTGAACCAAAAGGACTTCTTGGAGTGATATCTGCCTAATGTAAGGCTTCAAGGGGGAGGATAGGGTTGTAGAGAGCTTAATTGGGTAGAGTTTGGACGATCCAAATGGCTTCAGAGGTGTGTGGAATTGCATAGAAGTGGTCTCTTTTTATAATGAAGAGGAGGGGCTTTTTAGGAAAGTGTGAAAACATTATTTTATTATAAACATATCTTCGGTTTCAAGAGGTAAAAAACACATTAATATCGAAGATAAGATGACTCATATTCGAAATTAAAATCATCCAGTAGGAATTGGACAGTTTTTTGATAATATTTTAATCATTTTAATCTTATTGAATTAAATCATTTATTAATGAGGTAAATACTCCATCATTATTATGTTATAAATAATTTAAACTATTTGATGTCTAAAAATTATAAAAAAATACCAACATGTAGTTAATATTTTTATCTTTCCAATGAATATTTATAGTCGAAACGATAATTTATATATCCCCTTATAAAAATTAATTACTAAAAGATTTTGTTAATGCCAATTTTGTCTTTACATTTAATTAATTAATCTAATGTGTCATTGTCATTCATAAGTGGCTCCATGGGGTCCCAAAATCGACCCAAGGATGCCCATGGTCGGCCATTACTTATCCAATAGGGTTAGGATAAGTGTCAAGGTAATTTTGAATTATTATAATATTGTTTTAACCTTGAATTACCCTATTTACATTTAACCGTGGTAAATAAAAGTAAAAAGTTACTGTTCCCCGAAAATTATTTTTATCTAATTGAACCAAATTTTACTCCTTAATATTAACCGTGTCTCTCGGATTCTCTAAATTCAAATCACATAAGCGGTAAAATTATGTTTTATGAAGAAATGAAAAAGCTCCTAGGAGGTGGGTAAAAGATGGTGAAAAGTTCAATACAATTTTTATAAATCTAAAATTATTATAAAATGACTCCAATGATTTTCATTGAACTTATATAAGTATTTTGTATCTATTTTGACCTAAAATAAATTTAAATGAAATAAATGATTATTTAAATAAAAATATGGTTCTAACCAAAAACTCGGGGCTTTCACTATTCATAAAAAATTGATGTTTTTCAGAAAAATACAAAAAATTCAGCCTAAGCTATATTTGATATTCTGAATTAAAAAGTGATGTATATTTTTCCAAATTAAAAACATAGAAGTGGCATTAAATAATTTTATAATTTATTCCCGTTATCAAAACAAATGGCGTGTTTTTAAGAAACAATAACTATCAAAAGAGTGATACTTGTATATGTCTAATTTTAAGGTGAAATTAATTCAAATGACCAATATTGGATTAAATGGTAAAAATATATTCTAATTACACATTAAAACCAATCAAAAAGATAATCTAACCATATAAATTATTGTGATGGAAAAAGTTGTTTTTAATTAAAATATAGCGTGTTTTTACTATTCATCAAAAAATGAAAGTTATCAGAATAATATGAAAATTTTATAAAAATTAAATTTTTGTATAATTATTCCAAAGTAGATGTTTATATTGTCAAATTGAACTTATAAACATGTCAAAAACTAGATTTAAAGTCAGTGCACCATCAAAAGGCGGCAAAACCACATTTTTTGAAAAATACTAATTTTACTTGAAAAATTGATTTTGTTTTCATACCATGTTCTAGAAAATGTGTAAGATGAATAATATTGTCATAATATTCAAAATTTAGTTGATACTATTCATAACGGATAGTAAAACCCGATATTGCATACGACACACGCTATCGAGGTAGGTCGTGATTGCGTGGAATGCATGCCAAGTCTGGGTTGCATGTTGTGAAAGACTCCTTTTGTTCGTTATAACAGAATCCAACCATTTTTCATTTATACATTAAATATATATATATATATATATATATTCAATGTTTCGTATAATAACTACTTTCAAAATTATGTGTAACATGATCCAAGAATAGCGTTGCGTATACTATAAGCTAATACGATGTTGCATATGGTACAAGGTAATCCTGGTGTATTGTATAATAAAACACATCAAGGAAATTAAAAATAATATATCTCATAAAATCTCGGGTTGTTACGGGCACAGCATCACCGATCAAGCTCGGTATCTAAATCTATAAACCAAAATTAAGATTAAAGTCATTAGGATCTTTCAAATCTATATCTAGATCCACAATACATGAACTTGATCTTTTCTATTAGGTTTAGATCCATGTAAATAGTGAAGATATTTCAGGAAAGGATCATGGAAATATGGATGAATGAATGGGAGAAGCAACATAATGAAATCCACTTACTAGGAAGAGATCAGATCATCAATCTAGGATTTCGATCTCAAAAACTGATGTTTGAATCACCTTGGAATCCCTCTGAAATGATCTAGGACCACCATAAAATTTTAAATCCCGATCCAAGGTCGAAATATGTCTGTATATGGGGTTCATGTGGTTTTAAAAATATATTTTTGGATAATTATAGTCGTGTGCATGTTTTCTTGGGCAGGAGAGCATGATTTGGGAAAACAGTGCACCAACCATGCAGACCTCTCTGTCCAGGTTTGCACAGTTGGAACAGTTTTTAAAACTGTTATCAAAATTTGAATAACCCATTTTCTATTATGTTTTCTTAAATATTCCCCAAAACACACCCCAATCCAATGCTCCAAAACAAATGTACACAAAACCCTAAAAAATTACCTTAAAATGCATCAGAGATAACTCTAGAAAAGTGAGAGAACTTACAATCACCCAATCTTATAAGACCACATCTTCAAGATTCACTATCAAACATCTCTATAATTCTGATCCAAAAATATTGGTCTATTGACCAACATGTATTCTTCCCATTACAAATTTTCGCTTGGACAATTCCATATTTCCATGACACATAAAAAATAATCATGGCCTATCCCAAGAACACTTCCTCATTGTTACCCATCAAATGTATTAGATTCTTCTTAAAGGACATGTCAATCTTGAGGTCAACCTATTCCACATCAATCACATAAGATGTGGTGGGATGATATCTCCAAAGTTGTAACACATGGAAAACATCATGCATAGTGCTGAATTTCTCTTGAAGGGAAAATCGGTACGCCGCTGGCCTGATTCTATCCAGCATCTCTATCAGTCCTACAAAAATTGGCTCTAACATTCCCTACCTATGTACCATGTGGTGACCCAATATATGTGAAACCATAAGTAATACACAATTCCCCCTTTGTAAACACTAGGTATCATCTTCATCTATCAGCATAAAACTTCTTCCTACTCTGATCCATACTCGTAGGTTTCAAAAAAAACTCCACATGATCTGACGTCTCCTAAATGAGACTCAATCCCAATGGCTCTGACCCTCCCAGCTCTAACCAATATTGTGGTGATCTATATGGTATACAAAAAACGTCCGCATATGGTTCAATATGTATAGTTTCATGATAACTATTTTTATAGGTGAAGTATACTAATGCCAAGTACATCCCTTAAAAACCACCATAGTCAAGCACACATGCTCGAAACATATCCTCTAACACCTATATGTTATGATCCGACTTCCCATTTGTCTTTGGCTAGATGACCATACATAACAAAACCTGTGTAATCGGTGCCTTTTATAAGCATTTGTAGAAGTGTGATGTAATGAGGGAATCACAATCTGAAACTATAGTTTGTGGAACCCCATGAAAACAAAGTATCTCTTGTAAATATTTTTCTCCCCACTTTTATACTGTAATGTTTTCCCTGATGGGAAATACATATGATACCTTCATTATTTGATCCACATCGTCCTAAATTTCAGCATTCATCATAATTGTATTTGGAATTCCTAACATGAAATCCATAGTCATGTCATCCCACTTCCATTACTAAATAGGAAATGATTGAAAATGGCCTTCAGTTAGTTGATGCTCTTCCTTCACCTGTTGAAAGGTTAAAAATCTTGTTACAAACCCTTCTATCTTTTTTTTCATTTCAATCCACAAAAAATGTCATTGTAGGTTATAGTACATTTTTTCCACCCCACGATGTACCAGCCACATTGTGTCATGGCATTCTTGCACGAGTTCATGTCCCATACTCATAGGAACAACAACCCATTTTTTCAAATATATGTTCTCATCTTCATCTATTATTCAGTCTGAAGGTGTCATCTCACCTCCATGGCTTCCACATAATTCTAAACACTCTAGATCCTTATAATGACTACCTATGATCTATCACAATAGTGTAGACTCCCCCTACAGAAACCATAGTCACCCTCTATATACACTTCAGAAATACCACATTCATTTCAACAAGAAATGTTGTCATATTTCACTCTACAAATGACTCATATACTAACTGAGTCCGTGATTTCCTGCTCAAGGCATCAGCCACACCATTCCCCTTTTTGAGTATATATTCTAGTTCAAAATCAAAGGAATTTATATAATCTACTCGTATTTATTGTAGAATATTAAAATTGCGGTATGAAATTATATACTTAAATATTTTCAGATCTGTAAAATCTATAAAATTTTCATTCAAAAGATAGTGTCACCACCACTTAATAACATGTACAACTATTTCCATCTTGAGGTCATGCGTAGGGTAATTTTTTCACATCGAATCGACTTTTGTGACCCGTAAGAAAGGACTTAATCCCCTTGCATCAACATAGCTCCATGTCTCATCCTAGAAGCATCACAATACACATGTACTCATCACTCAACTCAGGTAATATCAAAATTGGTGATGATGTCAAGCGCTTCATCAACTCTTGGAAAGAATTCTCACATGATTCTATCCAATCAATCTTTATACATTTTTTTGTAAAATCTAAAATCATTCATTCAAATGAGGAAAATCTTGTATGAACCTCTTGTAATGAATAGATAATACCAAAAAATAACCGGATATCAAGAAAATTCTTGTGCTACTCCCAAGAAATCACTGCTTGCACTTTTTCTAGGACAACTACTGCACCTTCTACAATGATGATATTCCCCAAAAAGTGTACCATGTTAATCCAAAACTGACATTTTGATATCTTGGTATATAGCTGATTCTCTCTCAATGTACCTAGGACGATGTCAAGATGTTGGGAATGATCCTGATGAGTCTTAGAGTACACCAATATGTTGTCCTTAAACTCCACCAAAACTGATCTAAGTATGGATTAATGATCATGTTCATCATGGCTATAAATATCGATTATTAACTTGTATTCCAAAATGGTATTAAAACCCTCATAAAGGCCATGCCTAATTCTAAAAGTAGTTTTTTGTATATCAGAGTTCTGAACTCTCACCTGATGATACCCATATCTTTCATCATTCTTTGAGAACATACAAGCCCCGTTCAGCTTTTCAAATAGATCATCAATAAATGGAAGATGATATCAGTTCTTCACAATCATTTTATTCATATTCTATTAATCGACATACCTGTGTTAAATCACATTTTCCTTCTTTGAAAACGACATAGGTGATTCCAAAGGTGACGTACATGGATGGATAAACCCTTTATCCTCCAACTCCTTCAACTACTTTTTGAACACTTGAATCTCATTCTGTGCCATTATGTATGGTTGAATAAATACCTGCTCTGCCCCCATCATGAGATAAATAGTGACTTCCACATAACATATAGGTGGGAACCTTGAAAAGTATTCATGAAATAAATTCTGATATAGTTTTACTACTAGTTTAAGGATGGCCTTCCTACCACTACCATCATCCAGAAAAAGACTAGAAACATGTTATGTGAGCTCACATAATTCCTATATAATTTTCCTATCTCATTCTTCATGGATAACCCATTATCCACAATGAATATACAGGTCACCCTTATGGGATACCAAGTTCACTATCTAGGAAAAATAATTTATGTGGGCTTGATATGCGAATTTCTAGTCAATACCAATAATCAAGTTGAATCCCATTATATCGAGGACATAGATATCCCAAATAAAAAGATACTCCTCGATCTCTAGTGAACATTCGATGTATAAATAGTTATCCCGAGACCATGTTCCCAATGGTGTGTTGATATTCATCACCCCACTTATGGACTCGACATTCAGGATCAAACCAATAACAATATTTTATGATATAATGGAATGAGTGGAAATATATCAAACATGGCAGTAGCGAAATCAAAATGAACAAGAATAGTACCTCTCACTATCGATGGACTAGCCTCTATCTCCACATGTGAAGGTTGCATTGCATGTATCTATCGTACCCCTCTTCCATGTGGTCCCATATGACTCCATTGAGAATCATCACACTGACAATATGGGAACTCATACACAAAAAAACCACTTCCACTACGTCTACCTCCTCTGTCCATAGAGTTCCTTATATTAGATCTATATGGAGTAGAAGACCCCCTTCCCACACTCTGACTTTGAAAAACTACTCCATCGGTATCAAATTCTCATATCTTACTACAGAACATCTGTTATTATTCCATCATTCTACAAAACTAACACTCCACTAGTGGTCGAGTGCAATTTGTACGATACTCTCCATGCCTACTACACTCATGTAAAATAACATTAGTGAGATCTAGTGTAACTATTCCTCCTAGATTTCCACCTTTATTTCTAGTGACCTAACTAACATTATCGTAATGACACTTCTTTATCTGAGAAGGAACACTCCCAAATCGTCCTATGAGATCTACTTGTCGCGTACTAGAATCATTATTCAGGTTCCCCTCTGAAATGAGAGATTGATTAACCACTTCTAAGAATATCATCATCCTAAATATATTTACATAGAACTTAACTTAACATTTAATTCTATCCTAAAATAATTTTCTTGACGAAGACTCATCTACCACCAAAGCTGGAGCAAAATGCTATAAATTTGTGAAACGTTCAGCATAATCCATTTTGGAAATGATTCCTTATGTCGTGTAAATAATCTATGAATATTTCTCTTATCTCAATGTATCAAGATAGAAGTGCTCTAGGAACATATACAAAAATTCCATCTTTAACATATCATCAGTCTGTCAAGATCGTATCTAAATATCCCACTAATGCTTTGCTGACACCTATAGCATTTAGGAAGCCAACAGGACCTTGCTCCTAGCTGAATCCATTATATGGTCATGTATCGTCTCTATGGATTCCATCCATAATTAAGATCACTCAGGTCCACCCTCTCTAGTAAAAGCTAGACGGTGCTGGATCTGAAACACCCTTGTCAACACAGACATGCTTTTCAGAACCTTCCCTGGGCATCTCTCTCTGAATTGCATGAAACGAGCAATGTTATCTCAGAATTGTTCCCCTTCCTCCTCAAGTTGGACCAATGTTGCCTCAAGTTCCATGTCTGGTAGATCATTCCATACCATACCCCTCAATATCTTCCTCAACTTGCATCACGGAGGCATATCTTTATAAATAAATACAGTAACCTTAGGTTTCATAACACCACCTTATAACATTTACATATGATGAGAAACTAACATAAAAATTTTCAACAATTCATTTTCCCCTTTTATCACCACATGGTCAAAAATGAGACCTTATCACTGACATTAACCATCCTAGTCCTTGTTCTTTGTAAACATGGGTAAATAAACTCTCATTAATTAATTAAACCATTAATTAATCACAGTATCACAAATTAATTAATTCAGCAATTAATAAATTAATCGTTCTCATTTTATTAATCATAGTTTTAATTAGACATCCATTTATTCTCATATTACATCATTATTTCAATATCACAATAAGGAATAATATTTCATTTTCATAAACATACCCATAACATGTTTTACCAATAGTTCCTAGAATGATGCATGCCACAACAACCTTGAGTTCCTATAATGTTGCATGAAAACTCAAGTATCGTGCCTCTTTATGCCATTAATCAAAATTCAACAACTACACAAAAAATATCACATCACACCACGATTCCATCACCAAATGTGAAATAATATCCAATTATAACAACAAACATTAATGACAGAAATACCATTGTGAGTACTCATATTTTCCCTCATACATGAGTGTGAAACTCCCATGCATGAGCTTATTTCCAAGACTAGACTATTTGAAGTCTGTAGTCAACTATTCCCAAAATAGTAATACAAATGAAGATGAAAGAAGAGAAAACTCATTTGATACAACTTTTGAAACATCCCGACCCAGGTTCCACTAAACGGTTCCCCAAGCAGGTTGGCTACATTCCCTCTAGCACACGTCCCTATATTCTATAGTGTTCTGACTAGAAGCGAGGTTCATAGAAGTCAGTTTTAGGGAGAATATATCCTATTTTATCTAAATGAAACACAAAATTAATAAAAAAAAACAATAACAAAGTGTGATCAAATACAAATAAATATAACAATACCATGTCATATGATATTCAAAAGAAGAAAATACTATACTCAACTAAAATTTGAAAAAAACTAGGACAATGTTCATGCCAAGTGTCGATAATGAGACTAAAAGTAAATTCAATATGACTCCCAAGAAGGTCACAAACCACATCAGGTTCCCTCTCCCTTTATCTAATCCCATACAATAACCTTTTCTAGGGCCTTTTCATTATCCTATCATGCAACAACAAAGTCGACTGTGGTGCTGATCTGGTGGCCCGAATAGGGTGTGAGAACAACTCAGTAGGCCCCCACCAAATATTTTTAAAACATGTTCAATAATAAGATGGTGTCTGATGTTTTAGGTACCATTAAACACAACGAATAATTAAAAAGTTATAAAATTGTAATTTAATATTTAATCATCCCATTAGGCCAAGTTTCAAATCATGTTTTCCATTTGAATCATTTTTCAATATTATTATTCATTTGGTGTTGAACGCCATGTCAATCACCACGAATCTAATTTAGTGTAGTCTATATTCCTAACACTTCATATCTCATTTGATGTTGGGGTTCATGCCTTTCTCCCCAAAATCTCAATGTTTGGAAACTATTTGGGAGGAAATCCATATCCATGTGCCATCTTCTAATTTATCTAGAACACCATGGCTAGCACCACAAAAATCTTATCCCTTTAATCATTCCTAAATTATCATGAATTATCCACATCATTCCATTTTTAATCATATGATTAGTTAAACTATTCAAAGACCATTATTTAACTCAACAAATAACTAAGATCATAACCCATTAAATAATTCATCAATTTATTAATCAATCAACTCATTTCCCATTCCATAAATAATTCATCAAAATTAAATATCCATATCATATCTCAACTAGTAATAATTATTTTTTACAATTAACTATCATTGATCTTCATCAGGCACATAATTAATTCTCATAATTAATTATCTTAAATAAACAAACATTAGTTCATAATTAGTTTCCCCCATTTAATTATATTTACAAAATCACTTCAATATCTCCATTACAATATCTCAACCCATGACCAATATCTAAATCAAATATCTATTTGGGACCCCCTCCCCCCAATTTGATATATGATTTAATTATCAATTAATCACTTAGGGAATACCATGTCAATTCCACATTCCTAATTACCCCAGTTTTTGAAATCAATTATCAAGGGAATCTAGAAAATCCATAAACTCGCATTCACATAACAAATCTATGATTATGGGAGTAAGAATTAGACCACCAACCTCGATTTATAGATGGATGTTACCCTAATGAAATCCCAAAAATTCGATCAGATCAACATCGTCGATCATGCACCCGATCTAAATCCCTAAACCAAAATAAATTCAAAGGCATTATGATATTCTATATCTAGATCTAGATCCACAATACTATACCTATATCTCAACACATTGGTTTATATTAATGGAAATAGTGTATATCATCCATGAAATGATCAACGAATGTCCGAGTAATGAATTTGGGAAGCAATAGGATGAAATAATATTATGGGGAAGAGATATGATCATCAATCTGGGCTTTTTATCTAGAAGAACAATGTTCTAATCATCGTGTAATCACTATGGAAGGATCTGGGTTCAACATTAATTTTTTAAGCCTAAGAGAAGGTGTAATTATTGGATTGTCATGGGTTCGAGTGGTTTAAAAATAGATTTTATGACAATTAATCCAGCATGAACAGTTTTTTTGGAAGGGTCACATGGTTAGGGAAAAATGTGCGCCAACTATGTAGACACCTTTTTCAATGTTTTCATGTTTGGAACAGTTTAGTCACACAGTTTTTTAAACTGTGCAAAAACAATGGCCAGACCACTTTGCATTAGATGTTCTCGAAAATTTACCCAAACACACCCAAAACCACTACTCAAAAAAGGTACATAAATTCATTACAAAGTACATGTAAACACGACCGAGATGGCCCCAGAAAAGGAGAAGATCATAAAATTACACTGGCATGATTTCAAGAAACTTGTATCCTTAAAGAAAAAAATTGGTTATTAGTTATGGATAACTAGATACATACATACGTTCATCTTTTTTAATTGAATAAAAAATCAATATAGAAATTCCATTAACACCATCAATAACCCCTAGGTTATACAGGATTGTCATTCATAATATACATCTTCATGTCATGGGAAAATGAAGCATAGGAAATTGGGTAAGATAAAAATTATCTTTAAGGTTATGAAATATGGACAAAGATTTTATAATCACAAACATTTGGTATAGTAAATAACAAAAAACACATGCATATAAAAATAAATTTGAACATATTATGTAAGGAATAATAGATGAATAAATAATACCATAATAAAGAATAATCATAGGTATTCTACTAGTAATATAACCTCATGAACATTAAATTACTAAATTCATAACTATGTAATGAATAATTCATGACATCATAACTATACCATCAAGTCCTCTTACAAAGACCATAAATAACCATTTTTTCAAGGCCTCCTTCCAAGACCGTAGTTTGTCTCATGAGTCCTACCAATGCATTGAGGTGATATAGAGGGACCCACCCATCACATACTATGTAAAATTAATACCTCATATGAATGAGGATATAAATAAACAAAAAATGCATTCATATAGGAACAAACATATTAAATGTAATTATCATTCCCCAAATATTACGAATAAACTCTAACCATTCAGAGTTAATTGGTGAATGGTTTTAAAATAGTACAAACACAGTCAAAATAGTAATAAAGAAATTCAATTAAATATTCTAGATGATATTGTAAAAGATTAATCCCAATAATACATAATACATAACAAGATTTTTGAAATTGAAAAAATTACTCTTATAAAACCATTTAGTAATTTTTGACATAAATATTGTTTTACACTAAAAGGAAGAGTTATTTTATGAAAATATTTGTAAAAACCAAATTTGAAATAATTTATTTTTATCAAAATAAAAAAATTTAATTTATTAAAAAAATAATGGTTTATAATAATATATTATAGAGTTACCTTGACAATTGATATGAATTTGAAATATTCCCTTCATTCAGGATTTGGTTTATGGAAGAATTTTTAAAGGATCATTTTAAAACACGTATCTATCCATAAAATAAATAAGGATTATTGTTAGTACACATACATTAAACATAAAAACATAATTTTTGATGATTAAATGTGATTAAATAAGAATATAATTTGGATTAATATAGAAAAATAGTAACCCAAAAAAATGGAGATTCAGGTCGAAAACCCTTACCTTAAGTCTGATGGTGTTCTTCACCTTATCGTAATGATCATCAAAACAAAATTCAAATCCTTAGATAATATGTCAAGGATAAATTCATTAAGTAATTTATTTATTATATACTTATTAAGTTCATTCATGGACTTCTTGAAGGGTTTAACAAGTTCAATATTAATGTTCGGGATCATATATCTCCTGATTATTTTTGACCGGTTTACTTATATGCATGTAATGATTAACATGTAAGATGGGAATGGTTTTCTAGGATTGAATTGGTATATAATATTTTAGAATCCCTAAGATTACATTGTTATAATTTTTTTAATTATTAGTAGTGATGATGAATCATTATATATAAATCATTAATGTTAATTGTTTTTGTTAATTTGAGTTTTTTTATCACAACATAATCCTATAATTTAATAACATGTCTAAGGATGATTAAAGACATTAAATATATAATAATATATAAATTTTGGTCTTTTTTAGACAAAAAAGGGATTTCATCACCAAAATTGAAGACGTTAATATTAATTGATGTCCTGTCGTCCTTGAATGTGATAAATTAAAAAATCTCAGATGGTGTTTTCATTTCTAGTATAAATGAAGGTGAAAGAAGATATGATGATGAATTATTAAATTATTATAAAAAATTCAGTAAAGGTATGGTTTTATTGTTATCATAACATTTGGATGAAAGGATTTGATTGAAGAATAATAAAATAAAGGAAATCGAAATAAAATAAATAAAAAGTGGAATTTACTTCTTGAAGATATCTTCCTTAAGACCCTATTTAAAGGATATTTTTTTGTGTTTTTATATAACCAAGGTATTTTTTTATGTGGGGGATGATCTTGGGAGGATATATGATCAGAATTTAGTCTAGGAACAACAATTTAGATGAGTCAAGTGAATTGGGAGTGAGGGGGAGTTTATAGTGGAGTAGAAGAGTGTTTTTTGAGTATCATATTCATTATTTTTTATATCCCTCAAGATAACCAATAGTGTTGATTCATGTGGCCAATAATAGTAATAAGGGATTTTGTGCTTGAACCTAGAGTTCTAAAATTATCCATGATTAATGTAATAGTGTATTTATCCTATAATGTACTTATACCGTAAATTACTGTATTTTAATATTCACTCCAAATTCATCTTTTTTAGAAAAAAAACCCAAAACATAACCCTCTCCATTTTTAGACACGTAAAATTAAAAAATTAAATCATTTTTAACAGAGTTATTTTATAAATAATAGAAAATTAATTATTATATAATATGTGTGTTTACTTGAAAAATACAGATTTTAAATATAAAATTGATTTTGAAATATATTTAAAATTAGCTGAGGTCTCATAAAATTGTCATCAAATAATAGGAAGCAAAAATATTTATTTATGAATACATTTGACGAAGAAAAAAATTTATTTTACATAATTTTCTTAATTTAATTTTTTAATTAAATATTAATTAATAACAATAATACCAACAATAAATTATTAATTTGAAAAATACCTTATTTTATTTATTAGGTGTCCAAATTTTATTTATACATTATTGGGGGAGGTTGTTATTCCTAAGGATCATATTGATATTCATAAAAGTACTTTACTGTTGTCCAAAAATGTATTTTGATCCTATCAGACTCTAAATATCTTACTAAAATCAACCATGTATGTCAGTTTCTCAAAATTCAAAACATGGTGGTGGTAAAATTATGTTTAAATGATTAGTCAGAACAAGGCAGTGTTTTTTGGAGACTCAGTGTTTCTTGCATTCAATATTAAATTTATTGTTAAACCCCTGTCGTGTTACAGTCTCCCCCTTACAAAAATTTTTTCCTCGTAATTCCATATTGTTAGCTCATGAAAATAATTTTTTCATTTATCATCATAACCTCATAAGGATGACATTTCTCTTTTTTATTTTTATGGTTTTCCAATGATCCATTACCAATCATGTTATCTGATTCATCAACACCTGGTCCTTATTTTCAAGAATTCGGATAGGCTCTTCAATGAATGATAAGTCAGAATCCAATTCAATACCAATCAGCAGTGAGGACACACATTGGTTATGGGATTTACATTCTCAATATTAAGATGTGGAACACATTGTGTACCTTAGAATGGTGATGTAGAATTTCCAAACAATAAGGAACAGATCCTATTATCTTCGGAATATCAAAAGGGGTTCATGTACCTGGGTATTATTTTCTTTTTCTTTCCAAATATTATAACACTCTTCCATTGAGATACTTTTATGAAAACCTGATATCTTTCTTGAAATTAAAAATCCTTCCTTTAATTATCAGCAATTCCCTTTTTCCTACATTGATGTGATTTGATTTTATTTGGTATAGGCTTTACCTTCTATTTCTTTTCTTTCACAAACGTTGGATATAAAAGCTTCCTTTCACAAAATTCATCCCAACATGTAAGTTTACACCATAAATTTTTGGACAATGCTTCTTATAGTGCCATTTAAATACTTGAATGGAAACTATTATTATAGTTAGAATCTACCAAAATAAATTAATGATTCCCCATTCCATTAAAGTTGAGAGATCATGATCTAAATATGTCTCCTCATGTTGGGATCATCCTTTTTGACTACCCATTAATTTGGGGCTGACAAGAAGTACTCAAATAAAGCACTGTGCCAAACTCATTACAATGGATTTTTTATAATTTTAATGTAAATCGTGGATCATGATTAGAAAGAATTTAGAGAGGTTCTTCATGTCGTCTTACAACATCATCGATATAGATCTCTTCCAGGAACTCTTGTGTAAAATCCTCAATTATAGTGAGTAAATGTACATATTTCCTAAGTCAATCCTCAAATACCCATATTGCATCATTCTTCCATGGTTTTTTGGTAATCCAGTTACAAAACCCAGGGTCAAGTCATACCTTTACCATGTAAGAATTGGTAAAGGTTGTATGACTCTCCTATGATGTTGTCGTTCAGCCTTCAATTGTAGTCATACTAATAATCTTGGTACATAATCATTAATTTCCCACTTCATGTTTTCAAACCTGAAATTTTCCATCAAATATCTACATATTTCAGTACTATATGGGTCTATATGAGTAATTTCAGATATGGGAATCATCCAATAATTCCATTTTCAGCTTAGGTATAGAGGTAACACATAACATCTTCCCAAATTTTATAATTCCATCCTCACACATGATTTCATCCGACATGAATATTTTCAAAGTATTAATTTTCTTTTGCAGTTCTCATTGTCTATCTGATAGCTTTTAATCATTTCTATTAATTATGGATGGGAATCCAATATAAATAATAATGATGTATCACATTCATTGATAATTCCCACATTCTTCTTTACAATATCCATAAACATAATATACCATTCAACCCCCATTTTTATTAAGGCTATGTGATCCTTCATGCTTCAATAATCACTTACCTTATTTTCCTTTCCAAGGATGTATTGGGGGGAACAATTTTAATCTTTGACTAGATCGAGCCATCACATTTTACTCTTGTTGGGGTCTTTTTGTAAGAATATATATTTTAGGCTCATGTGGTCCATATATATCTCACATAATTCACCATAGAAAAGGTGACTCAATATATTAAGCTCAAATATCACAATAGATAACTCAAGATCCTGATTAGGATAGTTTTCTTAATGAATTTTTAACTACCTTGATGCATAGGTAATTCATCTATCCTTATACATAAAGAAAACAATCAATTCTTTTCTTTGATTCATCATTGTATATCACAAATCCACCATTTCCCAATGGTTGGGCCATGATCAAAGCAATAACTATTATCCTATTACATTCTCTGAAACATTCATCAGATTCATTTGACCATACGAACATATCCACTTGACGTTTAATATTTTGTTGGGTTTGATAAACATGAAATGTTCTGAATGAAACTTTGATAATAACCTGCTAAAAAAATAAAACTACACACCTCAGTTATGTTCATTATAGTAGTCCATTCTTGAACATCCTTTTTATTCATAGTATCAAAATATATTCAATCCTTAGAGACAATGTGGCCATGAAAGGAAACTGATTGGGGCCAAAATTCACTCAAGTTAAACATCAAAAATAATTAATTTATTCTAATAGTCTTCATAGTAGTGCACAATTCATTTTATTCATCTTTGTAGATTTTGGATTATACCAAGATACCATCAATAAATACCCCCACTATGTAATCAAGACATTTCATTAAAACTATATTATTTAGATCCAATAAAATAGAGGGTACATTAGTTAATCCAAAATGCATTACTTTAAATTCATAAAGCCAATTCCTTGTATGAAATGATGCCTTTGGAATAACTTCCTTAGAAACTCTCAACTGATGATGTCCAAGTCAAAGGTTAGTATTTGAAAATTATTGGGCTCTATGAATTTGATCAAATTAATCATCAATGTGAAGTATGATATTCTTTTTCATTATGGTTATTGAATTTATCTCCTCTTATCCAATACACAACATCATTGATCCATATTCTTCTGAAGGAAATGATCAAGGGCTCCCCTGGATGAGGCATTAGAGAGAATAAATGATTTATCATTCAATTCATCTAGTCATTGTTAATCTATACTAATTCCCAAGTGTAAATTATATAAGGAGTCATTGATATAGGCCTTGAACCATGAATTAAATCAATATAGAACTCATCTTCCCACTCTAAAAGATTTCCAAGTAAATCATTCGGAGAAACATCAATATATTATTTCATAATAGCAGCATCCTCAATATGAATGATCCCTTCCTAACTAAAAAATATTGAGTTCTCAGCTTCCCAAATAATTTCATTCAGCATAGTTACTGGGGGTAGTTCTATAAAAGAATGAACTTTTGACATTTTGTCTCTAAAGATATGGGATTCGACATCGTTCAGAAAAAATTATTACCTTCTTCATCATGGAATTGATTTTCATATCATGATTTGAAATCCAATCCATAACAAGGAATATATCAATGTTAATTATTGTTATGATAGTAAAATCCATAGCTAAAGAAAATTTATATGCCATAATGGGGACTACCTGATACATTTTTTATTTGGTGATACATCCCTTAAGAGTTTTGACTGAAAAATACATTTTTAAATAAAATTGGAAATATCTAATTTTATTGGAAAACTAGGAAGATATGAAATAATGTATTGATCATGATACAAATAAGTCACTGGTTAAGTTTGAGGAAACAATTAAATAACATTCCACCACATCATTATAAACATCAATATCAATAGTTGTGATCAGAGAAGCCTGGCCTTTCTCCCAAGGCATTCATTGGTAAATGATTACTTGACACATAAGACAATCATTTTCATAATGTCCCATATCATTGAAATTATAGAACTGATCATTGTCATCTTGTTTCTTCACCTTACAATCTCAGGATAGGTGGCCTTTTTTCCACAATTTCAACAAACACCCATACCATTCAAGAATGAACCAGGGTGTATCTTACCACAATTTTCACAGGGTGGATGGTCAACTATTCCCTTCTTCCCATTTCCTTTTTTCCTCTTCTAGAGTTTTCTGGAGCCCTCTTCTTTTCTTTCATTCCCTTAAATTCATAATACCTAAATAATTTATTTATTTTTTTGAAAATACATGAGACAATATCTTTATAAGAAAATATAATTTGGGAAACTGAATCCCTTCATAGAAAAGGATTTAAATAATCAAAAAGTCTATAATCATTACTCCTTGGATTATGTATGTAGTCTGAGGTACGTATGAATAACCATGTGAAGTTATAATCATAATTTTCAACATTATCATCTGTCTTTTTTCTTTTATTAAGATACAACCCTTACAAATATGCTCATTTTTCAAAAGGGAAGTATTTTTCTAACAATATTTCCTTCAAACCCCACCATTATATTTCTTTTATTTTTTCCTCTACTATTGGGTTTTTAATTTTATACCAGCACTGAATTTCATCACCTGATAGATGATAATCCACCATTTCAATCATCCCTCTTCTGTTACGTTCCAAAGAGGAGAAATATATTCTCTATTGTATGCATCCAATGTTATATGACAAATGTTATTATTATCCATAAAATTATAGAGGATGTTATATCATAAAGAAGTATAGCATAGATCCTCCAAATTGTTTATCTTGATGCTCCATACAGGTTAATTTTTTGTTCATAACATGTGTAAAATTATCCAGTATAGTTATAATTTTCTCAGCAACAGGCGCAGTACTTGAGCCGACATCATTATCTTTCATCGAAGGGAAATCACAATATCGGACATTCAAATTCACGAAGATTAAATTCCATCCACTTAGAAACATTTATATTAAATGGAATACACTAGATAAGGTTATGAATCATAATGTATTCTCTCAACATATAAAATTACTTAAATAAATTTAAATCCCACACATAGATAATATAATAATAATAAACATGGTTTATTTGAGGATAAATTAACATTTAAATCCTTAATAATGGCTTGTAAAGAAAATTTTAACTATCTTAATCATATCCCAAGGGTGTGTAAAAATAGGTGCATATTATGCCTGTTGTTGTGTACTAGGATACCCCAGTTGAAGCCTAAAACTTCTTGTCATAGTTTTTACTCCTAGGTACATCTCTTCCAGTACCAAACCCACATATAGTATCCATACATGGATTTATTTTCAGGAAAGATCCCAATAATATTTTATTAACAAAATTATACGTCATTGTTATAGTTTTATCCTCAATGTCAATCATATTTTTTTCCCAAATAAATATGTTATAAATTTATTTTCAATATTTTCTACTAAACATCATTTGAAACCAACTATAAAGACTCAACCCTAGTTTCCCTGAGCTTTTGGATTATTTTGTTACATTGGACTTATAAAAAGAAAGTTGTATCCGAAAGGATTGAATATTTTAGTAGTTTTTTAAAATAAAATACCTATATTTGTTCAGAAATACAACTTGGAAGGGAAGACAATATTGAAATACCATTATTAACATCCATAACTTATAGGTTATCAAAGCATGTAATTCATAAAAAAAATCTTCATATCCTCAGAAAATGTAGCATAAAAAATGGGTGAGTTAAAATGCTATGTAAGGGTATGAAACATAGAAGATTATATCATAATCATAAATTTTAGGCTAGGTGAATAACTAAAAATAAATCGTATAATAATTTATTTCAACACATTATGATTGGAATATGAGATGAATAAATAATGCCATAAAAAAGCATAATCATGAGTATTATTCTATTCGAATAACTTCATGAAATTTCAATTATTATATTCATAATGGGAGAATTCATATTGTCAGACATCATAACCATACCGTCGAGGCCTCATGCCAAGACCATAAATAACCATTTTGTAATGGTCTTTTTCCAATATTGTAGTTTGTCTCATTAGACCTACCAATGCATTAAGGAGATATAGAGGGCCCCAGCAATAAGTTAATATGTACAATTCATTATTTATATTAACGAGGATATACATAAACCCCACATACATTCATATTGGAATAATCATACGAAATGTAAATACCTTTTACTGAATAGTAAGCACAAACACTAACAATTTAGTGTAAATTGGTTAATGGTTTTAAGATACATGATCCACAGTCAAACTAATATTAATATATTAAATTAAATATGGTAGATGATATCATAAATTAATCATACCAATTATACATAATATTCAATTATAGTGTATAAATAGCTAAAATTACTCTTATAAAACCATTCAGTAATTCTTGAGAAAAATTATATTTTATATTAAAAAGAATAGCTATTTTAAAAAATTATTTGTACTAAATTAGAAGTGAAATAATAAATTTATTTCATAACAAAATGGGTAATTTTAGGAAACCAATGGTTTCTAAAAACAGATTATATAGTGCCCTTGAATATAGGTTAGAATTCGAGAAATTACCTTGAATCTGGCTTTTTTCAAAATGATTTTTTTAAAGATACAGTTAAATCATGTATCTATCCATAAAATATAGTAGGTTTCTGGTTGGTAAGAATATATATACCATTATCACCTTATTTATTATGACTATATAAAAATATTTAATAATTTAATTATGATTAAGATAGATGATGATTAACCCGAAAGAAAATTGTGATTTGCGAAGAAACCCCTTACCTTTAGTTTGATGGTGTTCATCACTTGATCGTACTATGTTTCATAAAAAAATTAGTTCATTAATTAATATTAAATAACCCAATAATTATGTAATTTATTTATATTAAACTTATTAAGTTCATTCATGTCCTTCTTGACGGGTTTAAGATGTTCAATTTAATTATTTTGGACCGTTTTCTTAATTGGTATTCATGACTAGTTTATATATATATATGTGTGTGAGAATAAACATGTAATATGGGAATGGTTTTACATAATTGAATATGAATTTATTTTTTAAAATACATAATATTATATTTTTGGAAAAAAAAGTGGTTGTTGGGAGTGCAGATATATCATTATATATAAATCATAAATGATAATTTTTTGGGTTAATTTACGGTTTTTTATCACAATGAACTCATATAAAATAATATCATTTGTAAAAGAATATTCTAGAGCATTAGATAAGTTATTATTAATAAATTATAGTCTTCATTTACAAATTTTTTTTCTTTCATTGGAATAATTAAAGACTGTAATAGAAATAAAAAACTCATCGTCCTTGAAAGTGATAAAACAACACATCTCAGATGGTGTTTTCATTTCATGTATAAACGAAGTTTAAAAGAGAGGTAGTGATGAATTATTCCATTATTTTGTAAAAAATATAGTGAATTTAATGTACTAGAGTTATCATAACATTTGGATGAATGTATTTGAAAAATAAAATGAAAAGTTAGGATCCTGAAATAAAAAAATGAAAAGGGGAATTTATCTCTTTATGTTTTAATCATTGAGATTCTCATTAGGGGAGAGGTTTTTGTCATTATATGATACCAAGGGATCATAAAAATGGGGTAGGGTCTTGGGAGGAAGTTTTATTAGAATTTATACAAGGCACAAGGATTGAGAAGATTGAAGAAAAGAAGGAGTGATGGTGGGGTTTATAGATGAGGAGATGAGTGATTTTTTAATATCTAATCCATTCTTTAATTAGTTCCCTCATGAAAACCTATAGTTTTGATTCATGGGAAAAAATAGTAATATCTGTATGGGAGATCCAACTAAGTGTTCTTTCATCATCCATGTTTCGCGGAATAGTGTATTTATCTTCTAAAGTATTTATACTGTAAATTGCATATTTTACAATTCAACAAAAATTCATTTTTTTCAGAGAAAACCAAAAAATTAAACCTAAACATTTTTTCATGTATAAAATAAAAAATTGAACTCGCATTTTTCAAGATTATTTCTCAAAAATATATATTTAATTTTTAAATTAAATCATTATTTACTTGAAAAATACATATTATAAATTTAAAACTTATTTTAAAAAACATTCAAAAATTTTTTGAGGTCTCATAAGACTGTCCAAAAAACATAATACACCACAATATTTATATAGAAATAAATTTTATGAAACTTTATATTTTTTTAAATTAAATATTTCATTTAAATTTGTTATTAAATTTTTATTACTCACAAAAATACCTACTCTTAATTATTAATTTCAAAAATACTCTATTTCATTTATAATGTGTATACTTTGTTTATTCTTTCTTCGGAGAGTTTATTACTACTAAGGATAATTTTAAAATTCATAAGGGTACATTACTTTTGAACAAAAATGTTTTTTGATCCTATCACACTCTAAAATGATTACAAAACATAACCATGTTTCTCTTTTTTTTGGAAAATCAAAACACAGTGGTAGAAATATTATGATTATAATATAGATTAGAACAAAGTGGTGTTTTTTAGAGACTCAGTATTTCATGCATTCAATATTAAATATGCTTATAAAACCATTGGTTGTTACATATTGCACATCATAGGTCTTGGTCACTAATAAGGTGAAGCAATTTCTAAATAATCATTGAGAAGACAAACAAGAAATTAAATTTTAAGATCATAAATTATATGTTTTGAAATCCATTTAATGAGTAATATAATAAATAATGATGTATATTACCATAAACCCCTCATTGATGTTAGGGATTTTTTTGGATTGGGATACACTCAAGAATCTGTTTGACTACAAAAAAAATCATAGCATTTGATTCAAATAGAATGGAGTATTTAGCTCATAGATAACGAAGAATATAAAGAGCGGGCTATGTTATATTATATACCTTAAAAAATATTATTTATTATGGAATAAGTAGATTTTTATTCATTTAAACTAGTTTTTGTTCCACCACACATCTACACTAATATAGGGATGAAGAACATAGATATCTTAGTTTTGATATATTTCATATCTACATTGAATTATCTATCAATCACTGTGGAGAACTTCATACATTCCCAAGAAATAATATTCTTCATTGATATCTGTTAATATGTTTAATGGACGTATCAAAATTTCCCATTAACATAAAATCCATGTATTATGAGTATATTCTAGTTATCTATACAGAGTTTTGGTATCTATAAATGAATAGAATATTTTAAATTTTGATTCTACTATACCTCACATGATTGTTGGTGGTTGATTATAATAGTTTCCAACAATATAGTTTTGTGTATTTTATTTGTGAATCATATCATTTGATCTACCTTGATTATTCATATTCAAATGAAATTGTTGTAACCACTCCACTATAAGTATAAAAAATATTGAGGCCCAATGAGATTAATACAACATGTAACTCCCTATTTCTAATATATTGAGTACTTATCTATACCGTGATAAATCCAATTTTTTTAATAATGTATACTTTATTGGTTGTTGGGAAAAAAATTGTGACTGTATTTATTGTTAATGATAGTATTTCAAATTTTTGATTTAATGATATCCATATATTTATGAATACATCCCAAACATTTTGAAGATGAGACTACGAATAGATTGGTAGATCTGATATATTGGACAAACCAATCCTATTAATAATGTTGAATATTCTTGGATGTAATGATCTGAAACAAAAAGTTACTTGTATATATATATCATTATTATTAAGCATTGTTTATTATATATTCATTCTTAATGTGGAACGATTCCCAAGTATGTGTATCGATGTCTCTATAAGTTTCTTTAATAGAAGATATATCTTCGATTCTTTGTTTGTCGTTTGTTTTGTTTTCCATGCCATATATGTAAATGTTATATTGATAGAAAATTTGATTCAATTATTTGGAGTTCCATAGAGATTATCTTATTATCCCGATAATGAAAATTATATAGATGATATTTCCTCCATGGTTATTGATGAAAAATATATCCGAAAGATTAATTTAAATATAAATCAGAATATACGGATTGATGAGTTCATAGTGATGAAATATCATTAATTAAGTACATGATGCGTGAAAAGATGAAGCTGATGTAGTTCTAGAAATAAATTGGGGAACACAGTGCGTTGTAATTTAAAATGTTGCAGAATCACTTCCCATGACATTGGGTAAGTATCCTTGTTATAAAGGATGGCCAGGTTAGATTTTTATACCTACATGCTGTAGTGGGGTTTTCATGTCATATAAGTGAATTCCTTCAACACCCATAGTATCACAAGGGATAATATTTTTCCTCCAAATATTATGTATACTATATGTATTAGTTGGATGTACATGATGTAGATTACTACTATGGGTTCTCAATGATTTTGTAGATTTGGCGACCACCATGTCATCACCCATTCACATTGTTGAGTATAGAGGATATATCGAACCCTAGAAATTAGTTAGAGCATGGAATCTTTTCATCCTCACAGAATTTATATGAAAAATAAAAAAACTAGTAGGATATGCAATAATCCCCAAGAAAATTCCATTTTATTGGTACTTCAATGTAGTATTACGGTTTAATGATGACGTGGAAATATCAGAATACATATGTGGTTTATTCACTTTATAATAATTAACAATTTATAATGGATGATATGGACCTATTCTGATAGAGATCCGTATTGTAGAGACCCATATTTTCCATTGTAATTAATTGAAATATAAATTTTTATATTTCTAGGGAGAGGCACTGAGATGGAGTGTGATACTGAGTTTCAGTGTGCCTATAATTAATTTTATAAAAATAATATATATATATTATATTTTGCATACATTGTATCTTATGGAAAATTGTATAACTCTTAAACATGCAATCAAATACGAAATTTGGGACTACGATTGAGTCTGGAATAGGGTGTTCACCCTAGGAGTAACCTAAAGAAGGCCAGTATGGGATTATCAGACTCCTTACTCATTTGCAGTACGTTATGTGAGTTAATTTATCATAAATTTATAAACCATTTTTATTTGATGTAGTGAAATGTAAATATCGAGACTTCCATGATGATCTCTCTACGGTTATCTACATAAACACTGGGAGATATTTTGAGCACTTCCTCACTCCTCCATTGGTGAATCCAATCGGATGATGATGAAATGCCTGATTAGATCAGATTAGTACATAATGATCACACTAGGTTCACTTTATCATTACTGAGCACATTATTCAACAACGAGAAATATATATTCAAATTTTTACTCATATGTTGTTGTTTCTAGGCATTTTATTAAATATAATGAAAAGATCTATTATTTTTATATTATATTCATCATTCTTAAATCATTTTCAAGTTCCAAATTGATCTATTTTTTTATTTGAATTGCTTTCATACCGTGGGTTTAATATTCCTGATTAATTTGAGAAGAATTATTGAAATCAACCATTTATCCCATTTTTGTTACTTTTCTCTTTTTATTCTTCATATTCATATCCTTTAGGAACATACCATAATGTTTCGGCATATTTTAGTGATAGTGAGCCCGATCGAACCCATGAAACCACTAAAGATCGATGAAAGTGGAACAGATATGTGAACTAATAGTCGGTCAAGGAATCCTGTAAGTCAAAATGATTATTTTAATTTTTTGGGATCAAAAACTTATTTATAGAACGAGTTGTGGTTTTTGGGACATGCGTGGGAACCCAAGACGAAACGCCAGAGAAAATTTCTGTAGAACAATAGCCAGAATGGATGAGTCAAAAATATAAATTCTCATCGTTGATGGATCCATGGTTAGTTATATAGTGGTATGACATGATTAAATAATGAGAAGAAAATATGAAAAAAAGGGAAACTCGAACTTCACACCACGTTCTAGGATTAACATGTGGCATGTATCCACCTCAGTGGTGGTGGCTAGGGTTTTTGGAAAGATATGGATGGCTTATTATGTAGTCCACCAACACACTGTGTACCCCTTCCCTAGATGGGAACCTATTTGATGGATCATATTGGTGGGAAACCTTATAGAGTAGACACCAAGGTACATCGCCATGTTTCCGAGTACACAAATATGTCCATGTAACATAGGTCGCTGCTCGTGTGGGGAAAAATATATGTACTATGAACATAGGTCAAGTACATGGAAACAACAAGTAGTAAACACCCTTGTCCCAGTTATTCTGGACACACCATTTAGTCCATGTATATTTCATATACTAATAAATATAATGGAACTGCGCTCCACGAAATTACATGGCCATGTGGTTAAATGGAACAATAGGCCTTGTGGTTCGCATCACATGACATGTACCCCAATTTTCCATTTTGGAATAACTGCAACCTTACACATCTCAATCATTTGATATCTGATTTTGGATTGACCGTAACCTATCTGGAGATTTTTCAAAATTGAATGTGATGGTTCCCTCGATTTTGGAACATGAGATATGATGTGTCCAGATCTATGAAAAGTAGACTGATAAGAAAAAACCAGATGGAATTAGAATTTAGAGAAGATCATATGGGGTTTTTTTTATTTCAGACTACATTATACATAGGTTGTAGAGTCCTTGAAGGATTCCGAGATGGCCTCCCATCATTTCTAGGTTGTGGTGTTCTCAACGGATAATGATTTGAAAATATAGAATAGTTGTACAGTGTCATTCATTATGGATATTTGTTTGAAAATCCAGCATATCTAGGTTGTGGCTTCATTGTGTAATAATGAGTTGACCCTCCAATATATCTAGATAGTGTTGTCCGAAACAGATTTCAATTTGACCCTCCATCAAATCTTAGTAGTATTATCCTTGAAAGATACATATTTAACCATCCATTACATCAGGGAAGTGGGATCCTCAGTGGATTTTAGAGTACAATCCCCTCCGCCTAATGTAAATGGGTTCAAGTCATCTACATCACGGTTGTGGTCCTATGAATATCGGTCACAGTGACGAGTCATGGTTAGACTTTGATGGTTACTTTTAAGAAGATGAAATAAATATTGGGCATCCTTGATAGAATTTTGGAACTCCTATCTACTCTCTATCAGTGGATGATCTATGAGATTGATTTTTCTTTATTCTATTGTTTGGTCTTCATTTTCACTGATCATATATATATATATATATATATTTGTATCCACATCTTGTATTAGGTAACTCGTTTTCTAATAGGGGTGAATATTTATATGTTATCTCACACGATTTCTTCTCTATCACCTCGTGGTTATATAAATATTCTATCATGATATAAGTGGAAAATACTCTATAGATAGTTCATTTATCCACTGTTTTTATCCCCTTTTGTTTGGATGAGCTTTCATTCAAGCACATATCAGGTTGAGTTGTTATCTTTCATTTTATCTTGCGTCATATGTTATACTATCATTATTTCCAATTATATTTATTAATTATACTATTTAATATTTTGAGGGTGTTCTACAGGGTATATATGAAATAACCCGCACATGGTCTCTTCCCGCATGTGGCATGTCTTATATAGATGACAGGTGGGTCAATAGAGACTATAATGAATCATAGAGATAATGGGTTCTTGGATCAGGTATGTTTTTTGATGATTGGGATTAAGGACTTATCTTCTCTCATCTATTTGAATTTTATGTTTCTTCTAGTTGGGAAATATTTGTGATTGGTAATGTGTTTTCTCCCTTCACTTTTCCGTTAAAACTTCCTTACATTTTCATTTTCTAGAGGTTCATTCATTATTGGTTTAATTGAACGTAGTGTTTCTTCATTTACTCTTTCCTTTTACACATTTTCTTCAAGATGGTTTTCTATGTCATATAGGTAAATTTTTAATGGCTTCCGAATATTGGTTATGACTTCAGTGCTAGTCTCCAACATGTAGACTATGGTGGTAGGTTTTGGGTATTTGGGTATCAAGCCCCAACTTGGGTATGGTCATGATATATTGGTATTTTATGTGGTTTGATCATTGGGATGTTATTTATAATAGTACCCTTACTAGTATGGATTTGGGTTTAGGGAGACAATGTCGACATTCCAAGAGTAAGGCTCTCTGGACAGTGAATCCATTTATGATTTGACGACTGATGTATTCATTCACTAGGACAATGACAACTTGTTTGTTGACTCTTCATGATGATAAATTTTTTGAAGGGATCAAAAGCACATAATTCATTTAGGATTGACTCATTGAATTTTATTCTTGAGTCATATCCATAATGTTATTTACATATATATATGTTGAACTAAATGTGAAACATATTGATAAATCTCATGATTCCTCTTTGACAATATCAAACTAGAGTACCATCTCTATATTATGATGAACACCCTATGGGAGACGAGGCCTCAATTTTCAATTTATCATGCGATATCCATCCTCTAGGTGGAAAGGTTACATCACCTCCCCCTATTTAGTATAAAATCATTCCATTATACCACGATGTGGATGAACACATGCTTAGTGAACTCTATGAGTTCTAGTACTTGAGGATGTTGAGGTTCCATGGTGAGCCAAATCCTCAGGATTTAGACGATTGATTACAGTTGGTGGTCCATATGTTTAGTCTTTTTTAAAACTAATATATTATTTGGTTTTATTTATAGACATACTTTTACATGGATCATCTTGTGGTTATTGTATCCTTGTTACACATATACATAATTATTCAACACTTTAATGGACTGAATTTTAGCAATTGTACCTTGAGGTGTATTACCCCTCCATATTATAATCTGTTTGTTTTAATAGCCTATGGAGATGAAGAAATGAGGGATTAATGTGGATGTGTATGAAGTGAGGGTAAAAAACATTACCCAATATACCATTTACCGGGTCCTTGATGGATAATTCTAGCAATGGAAATTTGATCAGGGTCTCCAGATATACATGACAGTGTAGTTCCCTTGCACGTCTGAACCTATGAAAATGTGATGGAGTGGGCCATGATGACAGAGTGCTTTTTGTAAGTGGGACACCATGAATATGGTTCCGAATGGGGTTATCATAATGATTTGTTTTTTGAAGTAGATAGAAGAGGGTAGTCGATGGGAAATCGATGCAGGAATCCTATTCCCAGTCAGGCTCTGGCACGACGCTATGCATTTCAGCAACAATGTAGAGATCATGGAAGCCCATATATGGGTGTTTTTTATGAAGGGTGAGGTAATATGGAATGGAACATCATCAAGATATGTGTTGATAAGAACATTTAAATAGCTTATGGACCACCATTTCAAAGGAAATTCCATGATCAAGTATCTCTCACAAGGGGATTTTGTGAAATCCAATGAGGGATATCGAGAAGAGTAGTTGTAGTGGTATTGGGTGGTGTCTAATATTTTTATATCCTACCACCACCATCAGCAGGTGGCCCATATTTGGCCTAGGGAGCCTATGTGTGGGACTGCAGAAAGCTTTAGGCTTTGGATATCTATGATCCCATAGCACATGAGTTAAAAAGACTTCCAATCTATCTTTTTTCTACTCTTAAATCTACATATGTTGAAATAAGTTCTAGTAATTAGTTTATCATTGTACTATTTTTGTGATAGATGGATCACATAGTTGAGGTTCTACCCCAATATCTTCATCTTGGTATTAATACATGGAATTATACTTTTTTATCTTTATTCTTCGATAGTGAGAGTTGTTTCATAGTGGATAGAGGTTAGTGTGGTACCTTTTGGACATCAAAATTGGACATGGTGACATCATCTTAGTTATGGATTGGTCATCCATGGTCTGATTACAGATCTACTATCACTATAGACATGTAATATCCTTTACACCTACGGGAAATGATTCTCCATTAATAGTGAGAATTATCTCATGATAGGGATACTAAATAGTACGAGTAACTGTCCACATCCCATCACCCATCAGTTGGTGAGTATAACCATTTTTGCATGAGGATATTTTTTCATCTAGATTCAATCTATTATTGAGGACTACATGTACTTATTCCTTGAGGTTATTTTGGGTCTACCTCTAATACAGGAGATGTATTTTTTCATTGAATTGAATCATGGTATTATTATGATATATTATGTGGAATATAGGATGCCCCCAACTGAGCTCTAGGATCTGAGGTCATAGTTAGAGGACCATCATGGTAAGGGTTTCAACAGACCCAGTGTATCCACCTTAGTGAATCAACTGATATTCATAAAGAGTGGGGAAGATATCTAATGGATTTTCATATATTATGTTCACGTAAATTAGGATAGGATAAATATAAGGTACCCCAATCAATGGTTAATGAACTCTTTGACCAGTTGTGATGCTCCAGATGGTGAAAATAAATCGATCATAGGTCCTTTTACCACCAGTGGTTTTTTTGGAGGATTACATTCAAAATTTGGAATTCTGATGTCACTAAAGTCACTATGAGTTCCACATGATTCTCTTTGATGTGATGAATTATTCACTAAGTCTGTGGCTAATGTGAACCTTGTTTTCCAACCGTATTTGGGAAAGATTGTTATTATATTCATCGAATAAAAACTCATAAATTTTTTATTAGAGGAGGAACGTAAAATGAACATTAATATGGTTCTAGATATTTTTATATAGAACATGAATTACTAAAAGATCTTGGAGTGATAGTTATGGATAAATTTCATTCATATTATTGAAAATATCATTTTAGATAAATGTTTATATATGGACCCAGAAATTATTTGATCAATTCATCCCAGGGATACACTCAATATCATTTTTGTGTTGAAAATATTTCATGTATTTACGAGGTATTATAGGATGTTTATGGAAGAATGCCCCAGAATCGCATCTACATTCTCTTACTTGACCAAAAAAGGGCATCAGTTTAGCAATTATAAGTTATTCCAGAGTTCATTTAAGTAGATATGGCTAAGGTTAATGATATCTCTTTTTTTGAGACTACCAAATGATTTCTTGGAGTTTGTGGTGTAAATTGACGCCTTAGGTGCTGGTCTTGGATGTGTGTTGATCAATCAAGTGGTAGTTATCGCATAATGGTCAAGACATTTGAGATGCCCAGAGAATTACTACATGACTCTTAATCGAAAACTAGAATAGATACTATACACTTTAAATATTTCAAAGAATTCCTTTCAGAGGATTTGTTTATTATTTATTAAGTCCACTACAGTCTCAAGTACGAATTCACGTATAGTGTCTTAAACTAGAGATAAATAAACAAGTTGGAATTCCTGAAGGACTATGACATTGAGATATTTTTTACATGATAGAAGGTTACATTTTTAACACATATTCTTATCATGAATTCCTATGATCAATTAGTTTATGTTGATTCAGAGTAGTTGGCCTTATTGTAGATGACTCTGTTAGAGCATGTGGGGAAAATTTCTATATTCAACAGCGTTGAACCCCCCACATAATCAGTGCATGAGGGAGTCTTAGTTTTGAGACATCTACATTTAGGTATTATGTAATTAGATATCCATATGTGACACATAATATGTATATTCAGATAAAATAAAATCATGTCATCTTGTTCCCCAATAACACATTTATTTCAGTCACATTGTTGGAGTAGGTGATTCCTGAGATCCACAACTCTACCATAGATGAGAATCCATGGTGTGAAATATATATAGTTCCATTAATAGAATGTTATGTTGGTATAAAATTAGATGACGTATTTCTGATATCATTTATTGGTTCCTCGCCTATCAACATCTAAGTACTAATCAACGTGTTCCTGTAGAATTTTTCCAACCCCATGATATCCCAGAGTGGAAGTGGGATGGAATATATATGGGATTTAGGATAGGGATTATACACACAATGAATATACATGACACCATTAGGGTGATTTTTTGAGCGACTCTTAAATTATTCACTCTTGCTTGCTATCATAGAGTGAAGTTTGTTATAGTTCACAGGGATGACGTACAAATGGGAGATCATCCACCTTTAGGTGGTTCACTATATGATTGTCTCTGATCATTACATGTATTGTACATAAAATTTATCAGGAGGCATATAGGTGTCATTTGAGACCCAGATAAGAATGAGTATAGACTTTTATCCTTTGACTGATGGGATTATCAAGTATATTTTTCTTATAATGGAGAATATTGTGGGCGCATGCATGTTAATCTTCATACATAGCATGGAGGATCACCATAAATTTTCATATTTTGTACACAAATACAATTATCACACTGCCATTAGAATGGAACCAAATGTGGCTTTGTACAAGAGACTCTATAGTTCACTCATGTACTGAAAAATTATTTGAGGAAAATATTTTGTCGGCATAGATAAGGTTTAGGACATGTTAGAGAACATACATGTCATCTGTGAGTCAATGAGTACTACCATGAGAAAAAATCAATCTTACAATCCCTTTTTGATTGATAAAAGATACCATGTTTTCTGTTGAGCATCTCCATGATTATGATTTCATATGTTCTTGTAGGGAGGTAGGTTATCCTTGATTTCTGTTAAGAAATTCAAGATGGTTGATAGGTTTTGTGATGTTTCTTACCACCTAATCACACCACCATAGTTAGAGAAGGTTCACATTATCTTCCACATGTCACATAAGAATATAAATGTTCCTGAAAATATGCTCATTATCAAATAGGGATATATCGAAATCTTTGAACAATACTGTTTGAATTTCTCACACCATTCATATATTATCTTTATTCCCATCATCATCATCATTACCATTACTCATACCACTATTATGATTATCTATGTGTTAATTAATTTTAGGACAACTATTTTAATAATTCACATATATTCCAAAATTGAAACATTTAGCCACCAATAATATCATAATGAGGTAATTCTTCATATATATTTTGTTACTTGAAATTTTCAATTTTTTGATACCTTTCCCTTATATATGTACTTTTCTCCATAATATAAAATATTTCTTTTATTCTAAGACACCCACATCGTTTATTCTTCCCACATTCTTGACATATAAGAAACTAAGTTATCATTCATATATGGTCTCTAACACTGGAACACTCAACTAACTCTATAATTCTATTTTTTGGTGAGTCCATGAGTTGGTTAAGGTGTAACTTGTTAATTATATATCAGGATAACAGATTGGAAAAAATAACAATATCCTTCGCTCCTATTTTCATCACATTAGGTTTCACATAAAAAAAATTTATATAAATTTAAATTTTTTCCTATTTATTTCATGTTCCCAATATTAACTAAAACTGAAATACTCAGTGTGTGTTATAAAATAAATAGTGGGTTAGAGACCCTATTATATCATTATAATATTTTTTAATATTTTAGGGAATATTTTTAAATCCCAATGATGAGATGGAGAATATTATTTAGGCACATTGACCCTGGAATAAATTTTACTATTATAATATTTTTTTAGATATAATTCCAACATTGTTTTTATGACATATTGAAATATCTTATAAATAAATTCAGGGATCATAAATGTGAAACTATGGTTGAGTCCGTCTAATTTCATTAACCCTAGGAACTTCCTAGTGATGGTTAGTGTGGGATGATATGAAGAAGCATCATTTAGAAGGTATGATATGTGAAAAATATAATTAATGTTTTTAAGAAATTACATTAATAACATAGATACAATTTCCACTGTAAATATGTGTTTATAGGGAAGTTATAGGTTTAGATGGACATCCTTGGGATTGTGGAGGGTTTGTTCTACCAACCATCATTTGTCGATTGAGATCATGCAGCGAATGTCAACCAAATCAATGTGAATAAAGTGTAAAGATTGAAAAAATCATCCTCATAATTGGAAAAAAAATTCATCATAAAATAATGACCCAATATTATGGTATAAAATTAATTATTTTGGATTTAAATTATTTTGTTATATTCTTGTATGGATTAAATTAACTTTAATTATTTATGGTGCTTTCTAACATTTTTTTGAGCCTGATGATTGAATTTAATTATTAATTGGGTTAATTACACTTAATATGACTTGTTTAATATAAATAATTTACTTGATACATATTAGTGGGATAAGAATAGTTTTACAATTATTTTTTCACCTTTTTCGTATGATATTCCCCATCCGTCTTTAGTTTCATCATCGTTGTCCTATGGGGTTGTGGAATAAGATTTTTGGTACATGCTTCAATGAGATATAACCCATGGAATCTGAAATGTTGTATGAATTGTGGTCATGGTAGAAATTTATGTGGATCAAGGTGTTTTTTTTTGGAAAACAAGTGATGATTACCATTTATTCGGGGCTTAGTAATGATCGTCATTGAGATAGGATGTGGATTAGGTGGATTTGTGTTCGAGCAGAGGAAATAGATTCTCATTTTCTACCGCCTGATGCATTGAAATAAATGGTCGGCATAAATATAATTATTTAATCAAAAATTAAATATGGAATTTGATGGATTTAGTAATGGGGGAATCAGATCTAGGGTGAATGGGGTACATATATTTGTCTAGTAAAATATTGAAAATAATATATGTACTAAAATGAATGCAAACCACATAGTTCCCCAGATACGGTGGATATGGGTTTAGATTAGTTAAGTATCACACAATTTGTGGAACAAAAAAACACCATACGGAACATATCTACTATTTTTATATATACTCCGTGATTACATGGACCGAGACACGAACATTTACAAGAAATATACGGGCATGAGTCTAGAGTATACATGCACATTTAAGAGCACATTGCTTGACTTCCGGATGTCAAGACATGATGTATAATTCATATACACTTACCATTGGTATACAAGGTATGTTATCCATGTAATGAAATGGATATGGATAGGAAAATTAAGGGGTAAAAATGATATGTATACTCTATTACATGTGATATACTTTCTTTATGTGGAGTCTTCTATCTCTCATATCTCTTTTTTTAATCTTGGATTTTTTTTCATTTGAGTATTTTATTCTATGATTGTTGTTCTGTCGAATGTTATAGTTCACATCATAGTCAAAAGTGATATATAGATAAATATTTTATGAGAGTGACCATTTATTGGATGATTCCTGGTGATGAAGGATCTATTGATGGATCATTAGATATTGGTATGCATTGAAAAATAGTGTGTGGTTCCGCTTTCAAAAGAGTGGATCCCACCTTTTGCATCATGGCATGAATCCAAAATCCATGAAGTAGAACCCTCTTAGAGGAATATTCCATGGGTCCAATAATCATATTGATGAACCCCATGAGGAACTATGTCATGTTTAATCTACCTATCTATAGTTTGGAACCAACCTACTATGACATGGAATTATTCTTCTACCAACAAGGTGGAACCCTCTTGTTTTTTCAAGGAATGAGTCATATAACAATAGAGTGGAACCCCATAATAGAATATTCCATGGGTCCCCTATAAAAATACTAAGTGGAACTCTCTTTTTCATACATGTTCATGAGTCCTATATCTATATTGTGGAACCCACCAATAATATCACATCATAGGTCCCCTATCAATAGATGTTTTCACCTCAAATGTGACTCATAGTGTCGAGGTGTGGCATCATATAAATACTATTATTATAGAAACACGAGACATTAGAAATCATTGATGGATCATTGGATGTGTTGGAAAACACTTATTTGTGGATATAATGTGATATAAATATTCTTTTTACTCTCTTATAGGACTCATTTTCTGGGCATATATATATATATATAAGTCATTTTTTTTGTATCCATTTCTCTATTACTATTGGTTGATATATCAATATCAGTCATGTATTGATTTTCACACCATTTTGAGTAAACAGTGTCTTAAAAGGAATTTATATACTCACAATTTCATTGTATTTTCATTTAAATGTTTTATCTTATGCATAGGAAGCCTAGGTTGGTTGTGATTTCAGATGAGCATCATGCATACCACTAGTGCATTTGACTATGTATAGTGTTCAAGATTTGGTGTTCTAGATATGGGATCTATGAGAAGTTATATTTCTTTTAATATTCAGGTTGGGGTATCCTTTCAAGTTGGGGTTTTAATTTTTCACTTAACTTTTTAGGTTTACTCTGTGAAACTCACTGGTATTTCATAGAGGTTTTCAAATGTAGGGATTTCAGTCAAGAAGTTACAATATTTATAAATATTTTTATCCTTATCCTCAATATGGTGATGTTTTTGTGTGTTTATATATGTAATTAGGTAATGGAATCATACTTTAGTTATGAATTTTTGTGAGGGATGGAATCCCCAGTCCTAGTGAAGTGCTCTTTTTGTAGTTTCTGCTCGAATGTCCACCGTACAGGAGGGCCTTCTGGGTTGAGACATGGAATATTGGTTTTTGAGCTATTTCAGCGTCATGATAGTGTTTAGGGGTTATGTACCCTTAAGAGGGAAGGTTGTGACTCTAAGAGAAATATTTTATGGTGTCATGAGTGAGGATCTATGGGAGGGAAATACAATACATGTGTGGTGGCTGATATATTCATTCACCATGACTCAAAAAACCTTCTTTAAAACAATACATAAAATGACTATGGTCGTAAAGAGAATAGGTTCATAGATCATATATGATGGAATATTTTGAATTTTATTCTTTAGTCATCACCCCAAATATATATATATATATATATATTTGATTAAATTATCAGAATATATTTGTGAATATATGTCATCGAGGGTTCCAAAGCAGGACCATGACTAAGATTTGATGAGTGATGAGGCCCCCATTCAGGATCTATCATGTGAGATTAGTCCTCCAGGGTGAAATTTATTATAACACCAACTTGTTGATAAGTATATCATACCAAAATTATAGGATGGGAATTAGAAATATCATATCACACTCAAAGAGTTCTACCACCATAGGCTATTGAGGATTCATAATGATCTAGATCCTCTAATAGTAGAGGATTTTGTTTTCAGTTAGGGATCCATGTATTTAGGTTTATGTAGATGGAGACTGATTATATTGGTGTACTGGATTCTAGCTATTTCCATGGAGCATACGGGATCAGGTTGGAGGTAGACATGTGGGCATATGATGAGTTGAAACTCTCATGAGTAGAGGTTCAACAAAATTTCATGGGGATTATTAACCCTCATCATTATCCTCCTTTAAGATTTAGTTCCTTCTAGATCATGAAGAGTGTGGGATGGAAATTTTAGAGTATTTAATAAGGTTCACTAACCTAATGTAGTACTCCATTAACATGTTTTAGTATGGATTATTCTAGGAATTAAATTTTCAATAGGGTCACCATAGAGACAATACAAATAGTGTGCGAATTTTTTTAATTTGAAACGATTCTAGAGTGTTATAGAGACCACAAGTGACAATGATATTCCTATTAGATATCCTATATGAACATAGAGGTGGAAGTCAGTGTCATATGGATGAATCATCTATAGGTTGTAGAAGTTTCTAGTTAGTAGGTAATTTTTATATGAGTTCTTATCATGACCAAATTTTGGAAATGGGTCATGTATAATGGGGAGTACACATTAGACCAAGGTATCCTGTGGAGGAGATATATTCTAAATGTGGTGAGTGAGGTTTGATGGCATGTTATTTATAGACAATTTTTTATGAATAAGGCAATACAATAATATGTATATCACCATTGTAGACAAAACATCAGGATCATGGATATCTCAGTTATGGAAATAGAATCACCAAGGGTGTTTGATGTAGTACATGATCATGTTGGTAACCTATATGAAGAGATGAATGTGGTGTATGATGTTATCAAAAACATCGATGACCACCACTAGATTCCCCACATCATGCATCAGGGGGTGGTGGTCTGGAAAGATGAAACTATTGGCTATAATGTCTTCTGGCCCAATAGTTCGATAAATTATTAGATGTAAAATATATATTTGTTATACGATATTGTCAGTAGTAGTAGAAATATAGGTTTCAATCATTCCATCATTCCCTTACTCAATGTATAAGAGATTGGGCTCTATGTGGAGGATTTATACCTGGATCATTTCCTTGAGGTTCCTACGAGGTATATTTCTTCATTATTATTAATATGTCGGATGTGTGATATATCTCTTGGTCGATATATTTTTATAGGGACAATTTTTTATTCATAGGGAAAACAAATTAAGTCATCTGGGTTATGGATTGGGTGTCCATAATCATAACCTTGAATTGTTATCAAATGATATGATTTGTATACCTTAGGAATGATGGAATGTGATTTTACAATAATGGTGATAGAGATCTCCTGAATAGATGAGTTGGATTTTCATGAAATTCATCCCAATGCATCACCCATTAGTTAGAGACATTATGTCATGGTGTATCAGACTCTTCATGCATATGTATTCCCCCAGTCGTAAAGGATTATCATGCCATCTTACCAATGGTCATTCTAGAAATACCACCAAAATGGGAGATGTATTTTCTAAATAACATGAACCCCATGACCAGTCTAATATATTCTATGGGTTATCAAATATACCTTACTGAGAACTATGAGTTCATATTGACGTTGAATGACCTTCATGTGGAAGGTTTTATCAGACCTGTTATGACCCCCTCTAAATATCTAGAATTTGTTCATGGATATTTCATATGAGTGTTTACTTACTTGTATAGATTATCATCACCTAATCCTAGATACAATATATAACAAGTACCCATTTCTAAGATTGATGGAAAATTGACAGGTTCTGAGTCATGGGATGTTTATCGATGATTGATATTAGTTATTCGAACAATATTTTAATAGTTTTTGGGAATGATATTTTAAAGACAGCATTCAGATGTCGATATTGACACTCTGATTTCATATTTATTCATGTGTGGTGATGAATTAACAAATTATTTTTATGGATTTTATGGCATGAATATAACATCAATACATGGATCAATTTGAATTCATATTCACTGAATTAAAACTCATATATTTCATTTTATAGGTGGAGTAGAAAAATAAATTTAGTGTGGTCTAGGAAATTATTTGGGATCACCATATTTATAGTAATCTCTTGAAGTAGTGATATTGACTTTCTATGTAATGTATTTTCCATGAATGGTTTGTTATCGAGTGGGTGATGAATAGTATTATTTATTCCTTGGAGGAGGACCAGAAAATGTCATAGGTGCATATATTTAATGGTTTTTTAGGGAAATAAAAGATGTTCAGGGGACACTTCTGTGATATTACATCCCATCTGACCACACTTTGATAGAAAGGGAAGTTGTTTCATACAGTAAGTTGTTCTAGAGAACCATATATGAGCTGATGATTAGGATGATGAGTTCTAATATTTTGAAAAAACTATGATGCCATGGTGTACATTATATATTAAAATTCCTATGTTTATGGGATCAGTTGCATGTTGATGTAGAATCAAGAAGTGACTACATATCAGTTGAAGTAGCTGACATCGTATGTGAAAAACTATGTGACTCGCAACTAGAAGTTGGCAGCATGAGTCTTTAATATAAGAATGTTGTGTAACTATCATCATGGAAATATATTGTTTTCTTAGACAATTAGTTTTTTACATATGTATTCAAATATTGATACCCAAACATGAAATATATGAACTACTTTGAGTTCCTATAAGGATATGACTTTGAGATAGTATATAATTATATATTGAGAATTTTTTTGGCATATGCCCTTAACAGAGAGTCGTAGGCCTACTTTGTGGAATACTCTTTTGAGTATTTACCTATTTTCTGGAAAACCCTAGTAATTGAATAATGATTCAACATTTATTTGGGTGATGGTGTTGATTCATGTTCATCTCCAACATGTGATAGAGGCATAGTTGGGAGGAATCGATTGGGATTTCTTATGTGACTATATATCCTCCAGTGATACACAAGATGGATTCTATGGCTAATATAATCATATTAACTTTCTCCATGGGGTGTTGGTGGTATATGTCATGATATGATATGAGGTAATTAGGTATTTTAATGCCTTTTTATTAGTTTTAAATTCCTTTGTAGGGATGATGTATAGGGTTCTTCATCCACAATTCCTTTATATCATGCATAAGAGTTTAGTGGAGTACTTGGGGTAGATCTATGTGAGTGAGATCATCCACCTTCATATATTTCCCTTGATGATTCTCATGGATAGTGAAGTGTGGTTCTCATCATAGTTGTAGAGAGGTCTGCAATAAGAATTCATGACCATGTTGAGATTGTGTACAAATTTTCACCCTCATATTAAGAGGAGACCAAGTGCATTATCTATTTGATGGATTATTTTTTAGGGATATTTTATTAGACTTTGGATGGATATGGTGGACCACATAAAATGGTTATAGTTTTCTTATCATAACAGATGTAACTGTATTATTGTAATAATGCATTTTGAGGCCCTTTATATTAGAACATATATGTCACTATTCTGAAAGATTGATATTAGTGAAACATCTCATTTTGGGATGGAAATGATGATGTCAGTGTAGGAGAATGTACCTGAGATCAATGAGTTGATGGTGATAGCTAAAAGTATAAATAAATCTTATGCATCCATGCATTTTTGGATCATATAGATCGATCTAGGATACAATAACTTCTTGAGAGTGTCCCCACAATGTGGATTATGGTGATTCATTAAAGGAGGAAACATATCGCCAAGGTTAATCAGTTCATTTGATTTACTGAAGATGGTTAGGGAGGAAACATACCACCATGTTGTACCACCATATTTGGAACGAGTGTTTTACATCTCCCACACTTCATTTCTATAGTAATACATTAATGATCTAATGTAATTTATTGACTAGGGCGAGGTATACATCGAGGATGGAGACACCATCACGAAGTACCCAGTGGAGATTACGGGTTGTAAAGAGAGGATCCTTCATGGGTGGACCATTCCCTTGGTTTCTATATTGATATTACATGTCCCCATACCAGATAGTTCATTGGGGAGGAAGATCCAGAACTTGTCTCGATATACTCAAATTTTATCATAGATTTATATCTTCATGGAAAAAATATTGAAGGATTTAGTTATATAGAGACATTTATTCTTAACTAAAACAAATTAAAATATATTATGTATTATTTTTGAAAGCAGACACTAATACATTGCATTATTTTGAAGGCAAATGGGAACAAATGTTTTTGAATGAAATATTACATATATTTTATATTCCAGTAGAATAGTTTTTATAAAATGTAGAATATCTCATGAATGGATTCTAGAATAATAAATCTAAGACCACATTTGAATCCATTTTTGTCATTTACTATACAAATGGTCTAATGTTGTTCAGCAAGGATGTTTTTAACCGTCTGTTGTCAACCGGTACATTAACTAAGTTAATTGATTAAATTATTAAATTATTCACATTAATAACGCAAAACAAAATCCTCAATATTTTTTTTGTTATGTTGAATATCTAGTGGTAGCCCCATAGAAAAGTGGTTATAGATGATTTTATATAAATATTCATTTGAAGATTGAGATTATATGATAACCTATATCTGAATCAAGGTGAATCAATGAACAATGAACACAGCAGATCTTCTCCATCATTGGATAACAAATTTTTCAATAAAAAGTTATCCAATATAATGGTATAAAATTTATCTTTTTTTCCACCAATTTTAATTAATCAATCTTGGATTCAATTATATTTTCTTATTTTTATCAATTTTCAATCTGTAATATTTGGTTGTGTATCAAAATTAATTATTCATTTTTTTATTACACTCATTATGTCGTGTTTGTCACCCTAAAAATTCATGATCCCTAGTTTTTATAAAATGAGGGATGGATAATTTTTTCTTTCTTGTTTGTTCTTATATTCCCCCATTTACTTATTAAAATTCATCACTTAAGGAATATGGGTTTTTGTTCATAAATATCGCGAAAAGTATTAGTGTGATCAGACCCCTATGGATAAGATCTATCATTCAACCAGAATCTCAAAAACACAACATGTAATGTGTATACACACCCCTTATAGTGACCCATATACAATGGCTGGGGTTTCTTGGCTAGTTATATATCACATTCCTTGTGGGAGCGCCACAGCCCATGTGTCCCATTGATGGAATCATATAGTGTCTTCATTGAGTACAAAGAATATGAAATGGCTAGGAACATTGAGTGTACAAGAACATGGACAGTGTATATGGGAACATCCTTGAACACATAGCTCGGCCTCGAGTGGCCATGAAATGCCATGTAGTCCACTTAAATTCCTTCAATTTATAAATGTGTAGTGATCCATGTACCAGTAATCGCCCAACCATGAAATGGATCAAGGCCACGTACAGCGTGAACCCCAATCATGTAACACACTTTATTTTTTAGGAAACTTATTCCACTTATGTATTTATCATGTAGAGTCATATTTTGGTCCGTGATTAGCCTATCATATGTGTTATACTTTTTAAAATGTTATTTGGTTCATAACAGTGTATTTTGATATAAGATAATAGGTTTTAATGGTTTGACTCTTTTCTAGGTGGTTCTCAAGAGAATTATTGATCGTGCATAATCATTAGAGAGTGGTAACCCTTATTTAAATACGGTTTTGTCATCTGTATATATAGTAAAACCCATATTCTAGTATGAGGAATGGTTCCTCTACATATATAGTATATCAATCCTATTGCGAAATGGAATGGGTCACCATTCCATACAGTGGAAGTGTCATGTCTGACTAAGGCACGTGCCCACTATCTAACTATAGAGTGGAACCATCCGATTAGGATACAGAATTGATATTATACATACTGAGTGGATCCATCTTGGTGTATCATAGAATGATTCCTCTATTTACCGAGTGGAACCCCTAACAGACTCCGGTCTTATACCTCTATAAATGTATTTTGTGGAACAATCATATTTTACCAGGACGTCAGTCCTCCATCTGTTGATTGTAACTATACAAACAAATCTAGGCATGGATCCTCTATAAATAGATTGTTTCACCATGACTATATTGAACAATGGTGAGCTGTGTCTTCATTCAGTTACACTTGAAACGAATATGGTGGATGTTGGGGATTATTGATGGACCTTTGTATGTTTTGGTAGATACATTTATTGGGATGAGTTATGAGATGTTGATATCATTATATTTCATATGATTTTATTTTAAGAGAATATTTATATCTTTATTGTTGGGTTAAAGTATCTCTCTTTCTACGGGTTTAACTATCTACTTCTATCATATCTCACATTTCAAACTAAATATATTATGATGCTTCCTAATATGTATGTATATAATCAATACTAAATGGTATATTCATTCACATGAAATGTAATATGAAGATTATGGATTGTTAGATTGCAATTTCATAGGATCATACGGGGTAACCAGGTGATTTTGTCCATATAAAATGGCCGGATCATGACGATCTGTAAATGGGTTCTCATATTAATTACATTTCTTGAAATACAGATATTGTGACATCTATTTAGGTTGGTCATGCATTTCCCTCGATTCCTTTTAGGTCATGTCATTTTCTCTCATTTTCATTCCCTGTATATTGTTGCATCAAACGATCTTACATGAGATGCTACAATATGTTATTCTTATTATACCTATGCACTTCAATATGGATATTTATATGTGTTTTTATAAAAGTAAATATGAAAGTTCCTCTCATTTTATTTATCTCTTTTGGTACTTTTCCCTAACCCCTACCCTTAAGAGATAGACAAGGGGAGGTTTTGGATCACTATTCTATTGGATAGGAGTCCCCTAGTGGGTCATGTCACAGTAGTGGGAAACAATATAATGATGAAAAATAATTTATAGGATGTCTAAAGCACGAAGCCTTCCTTCCAATATGAGGAACATTTTCCATAACCTTGTTCATTCATGGAAATAATTTATATATGTCTTGATTGAACATAATTATATTGAATTTACAAAAAAATACCCTGGGAGTGTAAACCTAGCTTTGTAAGAAGGCCCATTATCGTGCACTAGGTGATTCTTGATACAATATCAATGAGTCCTTATGAAGTTATGACATATGGTAATATCAATTATTGATCAATGTAAAAATATAATCCCATGGAGAGAATGTAATTTCATTGAAACAACTTTCTTCATCCTTTACCAAAATATCATTACAGTTGTATATAAATCTACTCATTTGTAGACATATATTTAGACACATCTCTATAATTATCCATTGATATATCCTTATGGATTTAATATATGTTTTTTGATCATACATTCCAAATATAATATAGACCTATCCTTTAATAAAACATGTAAGGACCATGTATTTTATACATATAATCATAAAATTTATAGAACAATGTTCTATAAATATTATAAATAAACAACCCATAACCCGAATAGTTTGGTTAATTGGTGTACACTAATCACTAAAATATTTTTTCATGTAAGATATAAAAAATATATAACAAATATCTACTTAGGTAGTACTCGTCGTAGGTTTACACTACCTAAATCATTCTCTATAACATAGCTACCGATACATAAGAAATGGTGAGATAATAATCATAGTGTGTGTTAATCTAAGAGACATAAATCATTAATCATATGAATAGAAAACAAATTAAAAATCATATGTGATCAATATCATAAACAATGATTATCATAACCAATTTATCAAATATTATAAATATCAATCAATAATTTATAAATTATTATTTTTGAAATTAGGACCCATAAGTGTTAGAAATAGTCCTAAATAAATCATTAACAATAAGTGTATTTAATTAAATTGTGGAACCATAGTAAATATATAATACAAATTCATATGGTATGGTAATTTAAGAAGAACATTAACATAGTGGATCATGATATATCTTCTATTTCTAATTGAGGATAAGACACACCAATTTTCCATAGTAGATATGAACTCACCTATTTTTTAAACAGGATCAGGAATATATAATTTCTATAGTGAATCTGAATGAACATATCATAATGGACCTTGAATAACATATTTTCTATTGTGGATCTTGAATCAAAAAAATTCAATATGGGATTAAGACACACTCTAATCAAATAAATGATCATTCCCATTAACTTGATTGACATGTTTTTCTCTTTAAATATAATTATATTCCAAGTAAATTGTAGGGATATATAGGTCCCACCAATATCAAATTGAAAACCATAATTATTACTGCCAGGATATCATTAAAAAATCATCATACTATGACATCATAATCCTATAAAATAAAATGCCTTAATTAAATATTTATTCATTTAATAATATCATAACCATTGAAAAATATTTGGGTTTAATTGTCATTTTAGCTATAGAAAAATTAACCATCATGCAAATTAATAATGACACTATTATTAATTATTATCCCTGGTAAATAACAAGTAGCATAAATGGATTTCAACATAGAAGGAAAATGATTTCGAAAATCAAATGTAACATTATCAAGGAATATAAACTATCCAATTTTTAAAAAAAATCATAATATAATACTTTTTTAAAATAAATTATCTTTAAAAATTAAAATAAATATTACAATAGTCTAAAAAATGGATCATATTACAATATTTTTCATGAATGGAAAAAAGAGTAGTGGGAAGGTCTTAGAACCAAGTAATTTCTAGATTGACTCCAATGTCGGCCAAAACATCTGCAACCGTGTTTATTTCTTGATAATGTGTGTGATGATGTAGTTAAGATCGATAATTGAATTGTATAATTCCATCCAACCGGTAGTAATCGTCCAAGGATGGATGATTATGCCATTACAAATTTCTTAAATGATAGTCATTGAGACACTTTAGATCCAATGGTTATTCCAACCAAATAGTTTGGAAAAGGAAATAGCCTGAATCAAACCAAACATCTCAGCTTCAGGGGAGGTGTAAATGCCACATTTACCCTGGAAGCATCAAAGGATCTGACCAAGGTGGTTCCAAAAAAGAGCACCACACCATGCCGGTCCCGGATTTCCCTTGGAGTTGCCATAAATATTCATCTTGTTCTATCCAGGTAGGGGGGATCTCCAGAACACCTCCAGTGTGTGAGGCAGCTGACAGAATTTTCCTTTAATCCTTAGATGCATCAGGATCGCAATTTCATGCATCATACAGTGGAAATGTCTCTTTTGAATTGAGACAACTTCTTGTTTAGAAATGAGGATCCTCATCTGACATGCATTTTGATTAAATGAGTAATTATTAGGTATTATAACACTCTGATAATACTAGATCACATGGTGGATCTCAGCAACCACAGCATGGAAGAGGTTCTTGACTTGTTGAGAGCCATCTATTTCTGCACAATTTTGAAGTTGAGCTTGGATAGAGTCAAGACTCAACCATTTGTAGTCTAAAATATCAAGAATATAGTTCTAGAGATTAGAAGCAGTATCCCAAGAGAGAAATTGGTGCTTATAATCTTCTTTTTGTTGATTATATTTTATTCATTAAGAGTATAGCTGGATTCCAAAGGATTGGAGGAAAATTTCAGGGGTACTCTGTTGTGAGCAAGACGCCATATGAGGATGAATATCGAAGGTTTTACCCAAGGTTTTTTAAAATGTTTTAACAATCTCTATTCGCATTTAGAGTAAAAGAAATAATGATTTTATAAATGTTTTCAGTTGTGCATACCATTGTGAGAAATCTCACATGTTATGAAATCATTGGTATGAGAGAATGAGTAGTTTTCAATGATGTTCAGAATAGTGTCAGGAAGGTTATCATATTTAGATTTTATAAAATAATTGAATTTAAATATAATTATCATTGAAAAAAATGAATATATATAGTGGAATATTAAATGAATATAATTTTCATTATATCAAAAAAAATTATGTTTATTTCATAAATGTTAATAACATATATTTCTATCATATTTTCGGAAAAAAGTATTTGGCAATTTTTTGGAAGAATACATTAATATCCCTATAAAATATTTCTTAAAAATTGAAACATGTGTAATAATTTTTTTTAATAAAATATTTTAATAATGTTAAATCATTTTTGAAAAAAAATTGAAACATAAATTTCTAATAAAAATGGGTTTCAGACAAACAGAGAAATAATGATGATTTTCTCAAATAATATTTCTTGAACTATTTACTTCATAAAGAGTAAAAATTAAATTAATAACATGTATTATGATAACATAATAAAATTATAGTAAAATTTATCTTTTTTATTACATGTAAATCACAAAATTTCATCATTACATGCATAATAAAAAAGAATCCAGATAAATGATGTGATTTTCACATAAAATACTTAAAAAATTCAAAATATTCAATTGGAAAACCCAATAGAGAAAATAATTAACTGAAACCAAAACTATAATTAATATATATATATTATTTATATAACATGTGAATGTGGATATGTATAAGAGTAATAGAAGGAGATAGGTGTATACTGTAACAACTTCCAAATGATGATAATTTAAGACAAAAAAGTACCTTATCTCTGATTAATTTTTAACCATTATCCAAATTAATTCAAGATCAAAAGATTGTTTTTTAAATCATTATAAATATAATTAAAAAATAATAGAATACATTCCTTGGATGTATATAAATCACATATGAAACACATAATGAATAAAGAATGTGTCTTATATAAAAAGTAATGTTATATTGAAATCCTTTATTATAAGTATCGACTTCATTCATACACATTTAAACTATAAAATATAGTAATAATAATTTCATTATAAATATAATGAATAAAAAATAAATAAATATTTAATACCAAATATGATTAACTTATGACCGTTCATTAATTTTTATTAACAATTCTATCTTAAACAAATGTTTCATGAAATAGCTACCTTATTTTCAGGAATGTATTTTTTGTTAATTATGTAATAATTAATTCGATCATTCATATATAATCACTATAATTTTATCCATTATATAAAAATAATATTTTTTTGATACATGTATTTATAGTGATCTATAAATGGTAGATATAGAGAATGATGTAATCCAATCATGGGGATGTTAGGTTATATGTACACATGACCATTGATTCTATTTCATATTTTAAAAGAAAGAATGTTAAAAATTATAATACTGTTATAGAATAATATTTATGTAATATATATGACATAAATTTATTAAAATTGTCTTTATTACATTATATAAAATGCCTGAATAAATCACATTGCATCATGACATGGTAGTCTGTCATACAATGAATGTCATTAACATATTCCTCATATAATAATGTATGAAGAATCATATGATATCATGATTATAGAATCATAATAATATCATAAATAGAAAATAATTAATATTAATAAATAATTAAATCAATCTATTAGATGTGGTGATAGAAAGATACAATCATCAGTTTCTAAGATAATAGTCCTCCATCCACCCAACTAATTATTTTGCAACCCATTATATAGAAGATGAGACGGATTAAAGTTATTACATATACTTAATAACATATAATTATATGTATGGAACAAAAGAATTTATATATTAATTGTTAAATAATTATTTAATGGGTTTTAGGAATAAATAAAATAAAACACATGACTATGGAAAATACATATTCTTTGGAAACATAATTTGGTTTTCATGAAAAGGGTTAATAAGGTTAACCCAATCAAATATAATTATTGTACAATGATATTTTGGGAGTTAAGAATTTTGTGTAATGAATTTTCTAAAAAAATATTTTGTATGTATCTAGAGGGGATGATAGGGGCTTGTCATTTTTATGTGAGATGAGTGGAAAAATTGAAATTTTCAAATAGAAAAAGGTGTGGACATGAATTTCACAATACAAAAAGTCTCTCAAATATATCAATAAGTAAACTCAATTAGATACTGTGGAAATAATTCGATAAAATGGATGTTTTTCTTGTTTTTTGTAATTTTTGAGTCTTAAAATTTTATTTTAACTTCCCAATAAACCAGTTTTTCAATTAATCATGGTAAATAAATTTTTATTGTTTCCAATCATTGTTATTAAAAAAAAAATTACAAGCCTGCATAAAATAAATTTATGTTATTCTAAAATTTACATTAATTCTCATAATATATATTCACTTAAGGGTAAATTTTTTAATAATACATTCAATATAAAAATGATTAAAATGGAAAAAATTTGATTGGTATTTATATAATGTAATAAATATTATTTTAAAAAAAATTTATAAAAATTTACAATTTTAAAATACTTTCAAGAAAGTATATTTCTTAATATAATCATTTATTTTTTACTAATAATAAAATCTTTTAGAATCAAAAAAAATATCATTAAATCACCCAAATATAATTTTTACCAGATGACTATAAAATTATATTTTTTATTTGAAATAAATTTTTGGAAAATTCTAAAAAAATTAATATGTATTTTAAAAATGATATATAATTGTTTTATCGAAATATACATTTATAAGTGTAATATTCAATTTTTTATTATATCGATACTAGTAGACAAATTAGATGAATTTTTAGAACATGATTGTATATATTTTATAGAAATATATGTAAGGAAAATCTCAAAAAAATAGCTTAATTTGTTGTGTTTGAAATAATTTCATTTGATGAGAATGTTTTTAAAAATATATATATTTCTATTACATTATAATAGTTTTAATTTTATCCTCTGTTTAATTAGTCACCAAATTATTCGTATTATATATATTTTCAAACAATATATTTTCATATTTTATTAAATCATATTCATACCCACCCTTTAATTGAGAGGTGCTAACAACAATATTAAATTATATTATTTTAATAAAATTTTTGGTTGTTTTTAGACTCATTACTGAATATAACACAAAATATCAATAGTATTACATTACTTTCTAACAAAATTACACAAAACCATGAAATGTTACAGTAACGTTTTGATATTTTTATATATTTCTTTATATACAATGCCAATGTTATTATTCTTGTCCAAGTTTCATTTATTACCGAATCAATATATATTTCATTAATATTTTCTATTTGAGCTCAATTTTCCTTATAAATATGAATGAATACATATTGATGCTCAGGTTATTGATGAGTACATAACATTGAATAACATGCCATCATTTCCCAGACATAATTCATATATGGGTTAGAGTTACACTTAATAAAAGCTATTGTATACCTATAAATATCTATCCAAGTGTAATGGTTATGAGGTTCTAGAATAGTGGAAAGATATTTTCAAGTTGAGATTAGGTAAAGGTTTCTATTAATAAGTATTTGGTGATAAATAACTATAAATGGATAGGTAACATAGAGGATATATTATGATTGTTTGATTCATTCAGGGTATGTCACACATATGTGGGTGTTAGATAATGAACTAAAATTGAATTATGGAAGTTGGAATAATTGAATCAAGAATAGTCACTAGTAGAAAAAATGAAATTTTTAATGAAGGAAAATCAGTTACACAGAGCTTATAAAATTGGTATAAAAATTATAAAACATGAATAACCCATGGAAATTTCATCTATAAATATGTTAATTAGCTTGGATATCTAATATTGTGTTAAATATCTCATTTTGTGCTTTAAATAAACCATATAGAGTTTATATAATACTTATCTGACCAAATCATATTTGCACATTCCTAGAATACCATTTGATCCCACACAGTGTGTGACCAACATTGATATGTCATGTTTTCATAAAATAATAGTTACTGTAAGGTTCCTTTTACAAAAAATATAATGTCTTTAATACATTATGTATATCATAATGAACACACCATGTTAGTTATATGAAATATCCCAATATATAACAAGACATGAAATTTAAAATTCACAAAACCAACATACCATGTTATAATATAGACATGAAATATAATTTATCAATAAATTAGGTGGGTCTAAAAAAAATATAATGTGTTAACCATTCATAAAACACAAGTCAGGTTGAGTGCTGGTACATTTTTTTTACAATCATTAACTTGGAAAATATTATACATTATCACTAGTTCTTTAATATAAAAAAATAAAAAATATTATTTCAGTATATTTGTGATAATGATTTGGGTGATTTTACTTCTATCAAAGACATATTTTGAGTTTTTTTGGTGTATTATGAGTCTCTATATATATAAACATTATGGTAGGATTTATATTAGTCATTTAATCTACACACATAATAAAAACTCCCAATGAGATTGTTTGACACTAGGCTATGGGCCTCAGATATATTATTGAGTTGTCACTTCATCATGAATCTAGGGTTTGGGACCCCCATTTGAGGCATGGAATTAGTTTTCCATGAATCTTGATAACACTCTACTACCCTATAAAATTAATGGAATTAGTACACCCCTCCCTCAAAATTGATAGTATTCTCTAAAAATACAGGAGTCAATAACAAAAAAATATATATATCATAGTCCAGTCTTCCATTGGAATCAATACTAAATCAATCAATAAGTTTCACTAAATTAGGTCTGGGTCCTTCATAAGAGATTAATCTCCCTCAACCGACACACATATATCATTATGGTGTTATTTATAAAATATTATTTTTTATAGGTATTGTATGAAATTTTAAATTTAGATAGATTGGATTTTCTGTTCATGGAATTATTGTGTAAACATTGTTTCTCATCATATACTACCCATGTTTTTGTCAAATATTATGATTTGGAAGTAATCATTTCCCTGTGGATTTCATTGTTAAACAATATTTGGGTCAATTTTGTAACTTGTAAATTACTATACATTTTTTAAAGATGAATAATAATTCAAACAATTATTGCTATGTTTGGGTAATTTTAAATGAAACAATTCATTTGAACCTTCTCTCGCATGTGTTATGTCTATACAAGTGACATTTGTTTTTTCTTTGTGTCCTAAACGGATATAGTGGTATCCCATTATATTTATTGGATATGTAAATTTTTAGTGTTTCTAAAAAAATTACTTACAGTCATTGAATGTAATACGTCTCTTCCTTTTTTTATATCTCATTCATAAATTTAGATTCATTACACATGTTTATTTTTAATACTGGGGTATACCTATATGATATGATTCAAATGTTTTATGTTTCAAGAATACATTTAATTTTAGTGATTCAATATTCACTTATCAATTTTGATTGTATTTATATTGAATATAATTAATTGAGTTTTTTTGTAACATGTTATCATTATTCATTGTCCATATATGTGTGATATTAAAATTTTGTGTTAATAAACTCACTGTCTCTAATTTTATTTAGTGTTAGGATATCACAATAATCCAATTATCTAGTCAATGAAGTTCCCTGATAATTTATTGGGCATTAGATTTCCATAAGAGTTTCTATTTTGTAGGGTTGACAATTAGAATTTTCAATCCTCTATGATATATTTTGGTAGAAAAATTACTATGGTGTCAAGGGGTATCATGTTAACCTAACATATCATGGAATATATTGTTAGTTTAGGTATCAATATAATTAATTTAAAATGACCTTGATGATCTATTTATCTAACATTATAGAGGCCTTTGTGCTTTCATTTTTTAGGGATTACGTTTATAGTTAGGAATCCAATGAAATATGATATCATATAAAATGTTAATATGATTCTAATTCGTTTAAACATCCATATAATATCATAGAATTCAATGTCGTGTATGCATCCAATGTATTAATTCACTTGGACATCAAAAATATAATAGTAATATCTAAACCTGAATTAATCACTTATAGTGTATAATCAATGTGGAACAAGAAGCATTAAGATAATCAATTATGATTCAAATAGCATTATAGATGAACCTATCATATTAAAATAAATAGTACATCTTACTAGACCAGTAAATAATGAATATTAATAAATTCCATGGAAGAACAATATGTTTTTAGAATATTAGGAACTATCGATACATAAAAAACTATTATATAAAATATATGGAACATATCTCTCTATGTTCATCCAAACCAGAAACCTTCATAGACATATCATATACTGAAAATTTCATCATATCCTTGGGAAAGGGTTCCATAAAAAATGTTGACTCGGATCATCAGTATGGGTCAACAAGTGATATCTAAATCAATAATCATTATTATGTATAAGATGAATATAAATTTATGAGAATATAACAATAAAAATTGATAATTGTACCCAAAAATTCATAGATCATAATCATAAATCATGAAATAATGTCAGGTTGATCATAAGACACAAATAAAAAGGAATCAATAATTTTCAGGCATTATATCCTAACATTAGCATTGAAACATGTTATAAATGAGTGGAATAATGTTTATAATATTCATAATCTTAAACATATTATTTTAATTATACCAACTAAGAGATTCATTATATTTTAGGCCTAGGCTAACCACCCATGTATATGCGTTGAGATTTATATAACCTCTTATGTACCCATTTTGGGGATGTGGATAATCATTAATGTACCACATTTGGATTTTTATATCCCCGTATTTTCTATTTTTTCATAAAATGATAATATTTAATTAATTAATTGTTGGGATATAATGGGGAAGGCCATCAAAAATACATTTATTAATAATTAATATTTCCCAATATCATTAACAAATTTATCAATTAATAATAAACTAAACATTTGATAAAAAAAATTTAATAAACATTATATCATTATAATCATAAAACATATTAATAAAATAATTGGTACATTTTCATTGGATTATATCCCTAGTGAAGCAATGATAACATCAAAAGATGATTTTAAAGCTGAAAATATTCCAATATAATTTCACTTGAATATATCATGAGTAAAATAAACATTTCATTAAGACATTTCATATAATAAAAATTATTTTTTTCCAAAATAATAAGGAATGTATTTTATTTGAAAATAAATGTGGAATATTTTATGTTAAAATTCTATGAAAATAGTTTTCCGGAGAATGTTAAAAGTAATATAAGTTTTATACATCAAATAAAAGATATTACTCACACCTTTTGTAAAATATATGTCCATAATAGAAAAAATATACCTTTTAAACATATTAAATAAAATATAATATTGGTAAAAATATTTATATTCAATCCATAGTTATTAATATATTTAATATTAGTAGTATTTTTAAGAATATATAGAAATTAAAGGAAATGATTCCCACCTGAAGAGAAAAACATGGTCGTTCTTCCAAAAAAACCATTTTTCATGACATTTTACTATGTAAGGAGATGAATATAGAAGATAATCCCTATGATTTTTTTATAAAACAATATTATAATCTATTAAATATTTTTTTATTGATCATTAAAATTAATAATCATGTATTTAAGTGTAACCGTCTCTAAAAAAATGGTACTGTAACGTCAAACCCTCTCTATATTGGTAACGTTTCAATCATAAAACCAATCAATGGAATAAATTCATATGAAACATTAAATACCAATAATATGTAGATATTTCTGATATAACATATAAATGTTGTTTTAAAAACATATCACGAATGAAACATCTGTTGAATAAGGTATTTATCTCTTAGACATAAAAGTTTGAAATGAATCTATGACCTCAAATCCATCGTTCTTTATATGAGAATTACACTTTTGAAAAATATATTCTTCTTTAGTATGATTTTATTCCATAAACATGTTCATACATATGGTATCATATATGGTATATTTATTTTATTTCAACACACTACTAGTTAACCTTGATTATTATTATCATTGATTCTGGATCTGAACAATTTTAATTGCCCTGTATGATTCTGTGAAAGTGATAAGTTACGTGGATTTACATCCCATTTACATCATATCTATAAGAATAATAATTTCATAATTATAATATTTAATAATAATATAATACAGTTAAGCCATTAATATAATTTAGTGATGTAAAATAATTTATATTACATCACAGAGAGGGAATTATCAATCGATAATTGATTTCTTATTAAAAATATGGGAACCAACCCTATCAAACTATAAAAGCTCATGGAGGTCTAAAATAGTGAAGTCCATGGGCATCCCCTGGGACAATGTTCCTGTATTGCAAGGCAGGGAGCCTAGACTGGAATACACAATCACGTGGTCTTGTGAATTACACCCTCTTGAGAGGGAATCCGCAACATGATTTGCCTCACTTTTGACATGGCACACCGAACAACCCTGACTGATCTCTATATAGAGGGTATTATAAAAATATGGGAAGTGCTCTCTCAACGCTCATCTATAGAGAGCACTCTCTGATATCTTCTTCTCAATTTCTCTATGGTTTCATCACATTCACTCACGGGTACACCCCTGGTCTCTCGAATCCTCCACATTCTCTTGGATTCTTCTCTCCTGTGGTGCTTGTCGCTCTGGGATTTCTACCGTAGTTATATTTTTTAATCCATCAACATTATTGTTTTGGACGATTTACATCACCTTACCATCTCTAGCCACATGTTCCTCTATGCCTCTCTAGGAAAATGGTGGTTTGGAGGTAACCTAATGGCTTTGGGATTTTTGTTTGGTCGACGTTGGGTTTCTAGAAGCGGTTGGATTCCGTCTTTCATCCTCAGCCTCCCAGAACCAATCTGACATAGGGTTCCATCGCTCCTCCCCAGGTCTGAAATCAAGTGATGGGTATAGAGGGTTTTGGGAATACATTTTTTGGTTGTTGAGGATTATTTCTGCGTTTCATCCCCATATATCTTCAAGAATTATTTCACATCCATCTATATGTTTTCCATCAGTTTTGTATTTCAATTTTTGGTCCTCTTTCTCGATGGAAGATTTATTTTCATTGATGGTTCTTTTTATGGTGTGGGATGTTAGTGGCGTCAATAGATGTGTTTCATCGTTCTGGTTGGATTTATATAAGAAAGAATATTGGTGATATTAGATTGGAGTTAGTGAAATTGTTATGTAAGGGATGATAAATGATATATTGATGGTGAAGTTGACTCCAGACTGTCTTCCGATGTTGTGATGTCATCATAGGTGGATAAACAATGCCACAACATTGTATCGACTGTGATGATGGATTGTTCGGGAAATGATGGTGTTCAGTTACGGTGGCATCAACTACAAGCAGTGGACTTCGGGAAAGAGGTTGATGACCTTGGTGAAGTGTTAATGTTGATAGTGATGGGGATTTACTAGCACCATAATGATGTAAGGTCAAGTGATCGATGGATGTTGTCTCGGACCAAGCATGACACGTGTATTGGGATGATTTTTTGGGTGTCATTATTTTTGAAATCTGAATATTTTTAGGTGCAGTTTTGATTTCTAAAATGGGGGAGGATTGAGGATATTGAAAAAATAGTGGCAGTACTCAATTAGCGGTTTTCTCCAAATTTTAAATTTTACATTTTAATTTGGTATGTTGTATCTTGTCTACAAATTTTTGTAAGGATCTCACTTACCTAAAAGGTGGTTTCTTAAAAAATGGATTATGTGGAGTGTGTATTATGTATGTTTGAATGTGTGATGTTTTTCACTTTTAGATGGATGTAATAAATTAATTATATAAAATAAATCCACTTTATAGAATTATTATAATTTCAAAAATGTAATCCATATACAATAAATCTATCATAATGACCAAAAATAAAGGATGGTTATGTAATATGAACGATATCTCTATGTGGAGCAGGTAGTCCACATATATGAAGAACAAGTAATATCATCTCCCACTTTAAGTATTGTAGGTGGAAAAGCATCATTCTATATTCATAATAAAATATCATTATATTTATGAATTTAAAGATACTATATTATTATAGATCCAATATAGTTTTATATGGTGGATGATGGAATAAAATTGAGTGATCTCTTTTAATATTTATACTTCTTATTAGAAATTTATCCAATGGAATAAAACCTATGGCTTCTTTGAAGGACCATTGAGGAAGACCATAAGGAATATAAATAATTTTTGGAATATTTTAGGGTTTTTGGTTATAGTTTGGGAGTTCATTGATGAATAAATTTAGTGAATTATAGTGGGTAAGGGGTTCTCTTTTATATGTGATGGGAGGGACAAAAATAAACTTATGGAGCATATTTCCTTAATATAAGTTCAACTCCATGATTTAGAGGGAAAATATGTGCAATAAATTGAAGATAAGTCATTATAAGTGAAAAATATAATCAATCAAAATGAAATAGAAATGATTTTATGTATTTCCAACCCTTCTCACATAGTTTAACCCTTGATAAAATTCCTTTAACCATATCCGTGGGAAAAGAATTATAAAAATGTTATATTAATTAGTATAAAAAAATATGTTAAACATATCAATTTATATTAATTATTATACATAAAAATATGGAATCTATTTTAGTACATTAAATTTATATTAGTGGAATAATTAAATTTTAGATAAGTGTGTAAACCTCCATTTAATCTAGCTTTTAGATCAATGCATTTGACAACATAAAACAGAATTTAAACTCATTCCATTCCTTGAAAACAAATTAATCTCAGAATAAAAATAATTTAATATTTATAATAAAAACCATTTTTAAACCATTAATAAATAATGATTTATTTAATTTATTTTTAGAAAAAAATATTTTACAAATAAAAACTACTTTCACAAAAATATATCATTTTTTCTTATATAATTATATCATCATTAATAACATGTATATAACTATTTAATATTTTATTATTCAATTTTTTATTTAAATATTAAATAAATTCTATAGAAATAATTTATCAATACTGACCAATATACATTATTTTGACACTAAATAGGACATGTTTAATAATTATTTTTTTAACAAATAAGGAATTTTAATCATTAAAATGATTTTATTAATAGTGAGTTCATTTTAAAAAATATATTTACCATCCTTATTGAATATATATATATGTGTGTGTGTGATAAAACATAAAATCAGATTCAATCCATAAAACACATCATATTGGAATTACTGGAATATATAATAATTAATTTAGACATTGTGTTTCTTGTAAAATAAGATATCAAACACCAAAATATTATTTCAATATAAATTAATATAAAATAAATAGATGTTACACTATAACCCACCTAAATATAATATTTACAATAATATTTCATTACATTTTTACATCGAAATTTTTATATCTCTATATCGTCATATCGTTAGTTTCTCATGTAACCTTCATGATTTGTTTATTCCTCACAAGACTATTAACAAGGTGAGTACTCATGTACTATTGAAAATAATTTATATGACCCTAGATTTATACATCTTTAATTAATAAGAATTATTATATACATTTGGTAAAATATATTTCTTTAATAAATGTGAAGGATCACTTATGTACTTAAAGAAATACATACATGGAACACATTGTGAACATGGAAGCGATTCATTGTAAGATCCAAATAAAATGATACAGACACTACTCAATAAATAATCCCAATGGGTAAAATATAACAAGTACATTGATTTACCTTTATTTCTAATCATAAATACTTATTCCCTATAGAAATTCATAGGAATACCTTTTCACCAACATCAAAGTCCATATTTAACAAGTGATTTTTTATACGACTCTTTTATAGACATTGAGTGATATTTATTTGTTGCAAAATTGATATATTCATATCTTCTATTTATGTATCTAGCTGAGGTACAAATAGTTTTATTTATTCATCTTCATATAATAATGTTATAGTTATGCATATCGTACCATAGAGGAATGAATAATGATCCACTAAAATCATCCTTATAAGATATAACTATAGGAATCAATATCTACATGAATAGTTGATCCCAATCACCTTTGAAATATTGTTAATATTATCTCAAAATGTTTACCTAGATTTGGAAGGTTGTATATTAATAATATAAATTAAATATTGATAAACAATTTTCAAACAAAACTATGTATCCAAATCAAACTGAATACTTATTTAAACATTCAAAGTAAACATCATATATTGATTGGAGTTAATAAATTGTAAAACACCATGTAACATTACCAAATACTAAATATATATCAAAAAATATGATACGGAGTCAAATATTCTCTAGTATCAACAACATACTTCATTTTTTAAGGTGATCATATATATCCGAAATAGAATTATGGCCACTAGAAATTTTGTAGAGACAAAAGAAAAAGGTGGTGTTTTCCCCTTTCCATTAGGTTATGGAATGGATTGTATCATACCCTTATACTAATCTCTCTCGTTATTATATTTCGGAAATACAATGTATAGAGATATATACTAAACAATAATCATTATTTTATCCATGAAATATAGTCTATATGATTACTGTATATCCCCTTACTTCTAGGATGAATAGACAATGATGGGTTATGATATTTTCAAAATATATCCATCATCATTTTTTGTATTTCAATTAAACACAATTATATTAGGATCTTATCATTCCTTCACAAAGAAGTCTAAACGTGTCAAATTATTGTATTCTATTGCATATCTATTCTGTCCATTTTCATTTCTTTAATCATCACTTGGGTATACGGTTGAACAATCAATTGAGTAGGAAATTATATATTCCAATAATTAAAGTTTCCATCTATATCATTTGGATATAAAACAACATTGGATCATTTATTTTTAGTATTATTGATAATCTATCATGATTCTTTTGGTTAAAAGTATCAGTCGCCCATTTTATGTTACCATGGGGTAATTTATTGATCAGTGATAATCAATGACAACATAAATCCTATTCACTTAAGAAAATAAAACCATTTTGGGTGTAATTAAATTTCAAAATATATTATGAGTATATATTTTATAACTTTTTTAATAATGTTAATATCATTACATATTTAAACCAAATATTCCCACTAATAACATTGAATAACGAGTGAGGTAATTTTGATCATGACACTTCAATTAGAGCGATCAATATGAAATTACTATATAACACTAGAAAATAAAACATCCAAAAGACAACATAGATAAATAACTATAAATAACAAACCCATATACAGAAAATGATATTTTGGGAATGGGATTAATGATCAACATTTTTTTATGTTCTAGAAAATGTATTTGATATTTTCATTCAAATGGTACATAAATCTCATTCATGTATAATTATAGTCTGTATTTTATATCATTAAAAATCCTTAAAATGAAATATATAATTTCCCTGTAATGAAAAATAACAATACATACTAGTCATCATAGTTATTTTGTGGAAATATAAAATAACAACATTCTTTGATTGATCCATTGATATACCCTCTCATGAGATTGTATAAACCAAAAATAAAACATTTTATAACTAAAATTCAGACATGGTTATATTTTCATACAACTTATCATTTACTAGGGTCTTTAATAAAATATTAATGTTCGTTTTTAGATGTTTTATTATATTATACTATTTAAGTATAACTTCTATAAAGATAATAACAAATTTACTAATATAATATCAATAGAATCTATTCATTAAATCTATTCTGATAGAGGGAAAATATGTAAGACCAAATGGAATCATTATAAAAATCATTGTGTATATAACCAAAATGGATAGCTATAATGGGTATGTTTTCACTTTTATACCTCATTAATATTAACATGATCAAAGATTATTTATAGGAATATGTTGAAATACTCATAATTTTTCAATCAAATCATCAATATGGGTAACAAGATACATATTATTGATCATGATCTATTTAATATCATGATTTTCATGACCCCCTCCATCCAAATATATCATATTATGGGGAGAGATATAATGATCACTTGAGTCCAACCTCACGTAGGTTCCAATATTGTGACTGGTACTCAGGGTATTAAGGTCTCATGATATGGGGAAAATTTCCTCTATAATAGTATGTGATCAGGTGATAGGATGGATTATAAAAAAATCCAAGACGTAATACAAAATTATTCCAAAACCATATAATATGTTAATATAAATTGAACTGATAAATTAAATAGACTCAAAAATAAATACCCAAAAGATAAGCTAAAGCAGTGATCCATCATCTCTAGAGGTTACATGATAGTAAAATCCAACATGGTCCATGTTTTTCCCTAGAAAATTGATAATATTTTTATATATGTTTAGTTAGCATGAAAGTATACTTATTATAAATAACCGAATACACTTGAGCACTTTAGAATGAAACATACTAACGCACATATAAAAATAGAACAAGACATCAAAAATTACGGTATAATAACCATCCAAACCTCACCATGTCATTATAAACAAATAGAACAAACCATGAAATATAATATAACATGAATAATGTTGATAGGGTTTCCCTACATCACTTTCCCACTATTACTCCACATCCACTATCAACGTTGAACATCTTTGTGGTTACTTTACTTATTTATAACAAACCACCATAAAAGCCAGGTCACAACACACCACAGTCAATGATTATTGAGCTCACTTCTGCACAAGAACAGACATAGGAAACCTTGCCCGAATACCCCTGGGCTATCACAACAACTAAAGAAACCAATTTAGTATGGTATCATGAACATGTAGGACATGAAACTCGTTCCCTCCTTGTTCCATGAATTATCCCCACTATATGCGTCCCCACAAGACAGATCATATCGCATCCAACCAAAAAATACAAGGGTCACCACCCCACAAGCAAGATCACATCACCATCCAAAATATCTCAGTCGCCCCACCTCACCTACAAAAACATGGTATATCACAACAACCATAAAATGAAATAATACACCAATAACCATCACAAACTGTTGAATACTAAACTTTCTTGGAAGATAGATTGGGAACAAGTGGGTACCCAGCCATCGATATTTTTCACCAGGTATTGGAAAAAACATATATAGTGTGACAATGTAGGTTTCAACACATAGTGCACAACATTTTTTGGGTAATTATTGAAATCACGTGAATAAAAATATATGTATATAAATATATAATATCCATGAGTAAATCCCAAACTATGGGTTCTTAAAATAAAAAACCAACCTACAACATCATCAACATTTCTACAACATATAAATGAAAAACTCCACACAACAAGATGAAACCCAATTCAACATTTACATCCATTTTAGTTTAATCATTCCATTATTTTCATTATTTTTCATCAACCATGTCAAATGACCCAACACATCATTTAAAATTTTCACCCCAATAGACAGACCAACCAATTACATTTCAAACATTATTATTCATTTATTTTTTATATCACAACGTGGGAATATATCAAAAATGAAACCACATATCCAAAAGATCTCAACATCCCAAACATAATATTACAATTCTTCCCAAAATCATATCCAAAAACCAACTCACCGCCACAAAATCATGCTCACAAACCAACTCACCACCTGAAAAGAACGATCCAAATTCCACATCAACACCCCAAAAGCTTGATCCACAACATTAATCCCCACATGACCCAACCATACAAAGAAGTTCCACAATAACTTTCAAACATGAAAAACAATAAGACCATTTTTAAATTTAAAAAGGGTATTTTAGAATAGATCAATATATTTTAGGGGTGTTGTAACACAAACCATAATCATGGGGAAACCATTTCATTATCCATGAATTACTGAATAAAAATGTTTACATTTTATGGGGATATCACAACATGTGCAACATTCACAACACATATCGTCCGACATAAAAAATCCCCCATCAACTGCAATTATAGGTGTGAAACAACTCATACAATACATAATTTTATAAATGATACTAAAGTTTTAAAATCATATGAATAAAACCCATTTACGCCATATGATTTCAATATGACCAATTATTTACCATTATGTAAGACATTAAAACCATAAATAATATATAAAAAACAAACCCCCTATTGCATATACATTATAATGAGAATCCAAGGATTCCATAACTTAATGGAGAGTTTCGAACTCTTTGAGTGCCATAGGGTGATGAAGATTTCACAAAAACCACAATCTCACCATTAGAAAACATTGATCACCCTACACTGCAACCAAAGTCTATCAAAATTTAACCCAACACACAACCCAAACTATGAAAACATTGTCTTATTAAATCCCTGATATAATAAAGGAATATAACTTTCCATGAAAAAGGAAGGACTTACAAAAAATTGAAAATAAAAAACCATCAAAGCTGACAGATCAAAGTGGAAGGATGAGGGATTGAAGAACTCCATTGGATGCCTATGGTTATCCCTAAATGATATATATTATAAGACAAAGCTAAACGAGTGAATATTCACCCAAAAATAACTTTTTAAATGTCACTGTATCTGAGGTTTACTTGAAATGTTATCCCATTTCATATCATATAATACTCTGCATTATGATTCACAGAAAAAAAAAATATATTTTTATTATTTGGCCAAAAAATGTTTTGAACTAACCCTAGAAAAGTCATGAACCATATTTTCACATCGTGTAATACACTTACATGGAATGTATTTCCTCTAGTAGTTCTGATACACCTTTAGCTTCAACCAAAAACTCCTGAAGCGTCCCGTGAACATCGACAACAACCAAAAATTTCATTTAATTGATTTGAAGGGAATATACCATTACATCAGATAACTATAAAATTACACTCACCCTTAAGATTCTGAAACCAATATTAGAGGGAAATGGGTCATAACAACCACCCCCTGAGATACCTAGCATGTGTCTCAGCATACCTCAAACACTACTACTATCCAAACACACCAACATAAATGACCTAATAACACACAACACAACATCATAACCAAAAACACCAGTTACCACCTATCCCACAACAATAGTTCCCAATAAACTTTATAACTATCTCATCCTCCATGAAGCTAAACCCATCAACCAGTAGAACCGACAATCCTCACCATCCGAAACATATGAATTAAGGAATTATAACTTCCATATCAAGATAATATCAGTTCTTAGTGGAAATAACTCACCCACACAAGTTTAATCATAGCATAATTAATGTGTATTGATTATAAAAATGGTCCAACCTTTCTCATATGTCATGAATTTCTCACAAATCTCACAACAGAAATCACAAACCAATGAAAAAATCTCATCTCTTAAAAAAGCTTCTAAACATAAAATCCCAAATAAAGTAACCGAAATTAAAAATGAAACACATCATCATGTACTAGCAACACATTTGTGTCTATCATTCCCTGGTACACTCCTCTATGACATTATGCCTCCACACCACACGAACCAAATAAACAGTTCATCCAATCCACACCTTCACTTGGTGATCTTATATCCTTAATGGTTATCAAAAAAATATTGTGTCATCCTTGATATCCAATTCACTTAATACACTGATATGGGATTCATCAAGAATATACCGACGATGCTGATAGATGTGGAATACATCGTGGATCCTCTCCATCAACAATGGTAAATCCCACTGATATGACACATCACCAACTCACCCCTACCCCAAACTGGTCCCAAAAAACCTTGATTAAAGATTAATACATCTAACAAACTTGTACATTTCTTGTCCAGGGAATGCCTTCAAGAACACATGGTCCTTAACCTTTAACTACAACGTCCTCCTTCAACGATCGGTATAATACTTCTGTCAGTGTGGTGCTACTTTGATCCTCTCACAAAGAAGATGAGAATTATCTATTGTGATATGCACTACATTGAGGCCATAAATAACAAACTCCCAAACATCTATCCATCACTATGGATAATGAAACAGTCTCCCATATATTTCGTAAAATGGGGACATGCCAATGTAATAGTGTTATCCATTATTATAATAAAACTCTACCGAAGGAATGTGTCATACCCAAGATCAACCAAAGTCCCAAATTCTAAATCGTATCATATGCTCCAACATATTTATAGTATGTTCCATAATAACATATGTCTATGGGTAGAAAGAATTTTTGATATGTAACTATGTTACAAAAAATGTTGAAATCCCCCTTAACTCATGAACAAAAATATGTCTCATGATATGAGACAACAGATCACATTACTCCATGCAACATCACCACCAAATTTACAAACCTTATAACTAGATAATCTACAACACCTAACTACATTATCTCTATGTACTAGTCAAATTTTTCCAACTGATCCTTGATCACAAATAATTGCATCACAACATCCCTTTACTCTAGGTGACCCTGTGAAAAAATCCATTGATATTTCATCCAATTTCCACTTAGAAACTTCAATGGGATACAACAATACACTAGGAACACTATGGTAGAAATTTACTTTTTTTTAAACTAGGAATATTGCCTCTATGTGCTCCACTACATGTTTCATTATATTTCACAAAAACAGTATATTCAATCCGTAGTACATCAGGGAAAATCATTGGTGTACCTCCAAAAGTGAGTTATGAAAATCATAATGGACTCTATCATGCATTACAAATGAAAAAAAAATCACATAAAATATAATTTGGTATTGACAATCCTTTATACGTCCCTCTAAAGAATCATCATTCCCAAAATGATTATGCATCTCCTCTGCCTATGAGTCTTCCCACTAGGACTCCTCCATGTCATTCATCAAGATCATTGGTAGCATAGTTATACTCTTGGGGACATTACATTATATACCCATAGTCTATCAATTTCCATTGCTGCATCACCACACATCCAATGCCAATAAGGGAAGTGTAACAAAAAAATTAAACATCACCCCTTCCTCAAGAAACTAGATCCCTATAGCATTTCCAAACACCCCTTCAGTTAACTGAATTTATTCAGGAGCTAATGACTCAATATAAATTCATGGTTCTTATTTTTAAATGCTATTACTGGGGATGAAACATGATAGAAATAAGTTAGAAACCTACAATAACTTATAAAAAGGAAAAGAAAATTGTAATGTCCCAGAAATTCCGTATATTGTTTTTTATTTATATGGAATTATTTCGAGACCACGAAATCTAACGGTGCGTGATTCCGAGGCCCTGAGTGCCCGGAATAGTCCATCGATGTTTTTTTAAGTTTAACAAAGTGTGCGTATGCAGTTTCCCTAAAAAAGTGGAATTATTCTTAAGCAGTTACTTAGATTAGAAATCTGAGGGAACCTTTGTACCTTGGATGGCGGGTTACCCTAGGCGTGACTTAACATTAATCGGTGAGACCCTCCTATGAGAAAACCCAAAAATGGAATTATGGAATATAAAATAATTAAATAAAATTATTTTATTTTCCAAATGCTTATAACACATGATCAATAACTCGTATTAAAAATATGAAACCACCATTGAACTCATAAGGGTAATCTGTCTTTATGCAGATACAATCATTGGCCAGCGCAGGCCTCTAGTGAATGTTCATTTTTGACAGCAAATAAAATAATTAAGTGATAATTATTTTATTTTAAAATCCATAACATCTAAACTGTAACTTGGATTGGAAATCATAGAGTACCATTAAATTATTTTGTGCATGTTTAACTTGGGAAGAGCCCAACCTCGACCGGCGTGGGTCGAGGGTGACTATAAATAATTTACTGAAATTTTTTTCAGGTACATTCAGTAAACATATCATCAGTGTTTTCTAACTTTTGAATCGTTGATTGGATAAAAAATATGAGGGAAAAATTGAATCTGATGTTCCAGGATTTGATTAAGGGAGTCTTCACTTTGACTGTAGTAGGTCTAGAAAAAGAGTTGTGTTTTTCAACATCTTAAATGAAATAAAATAAAATTATTATTGTTATTTTATTTCATAAACCTCCAACAGACCAATTAAAGGTGGGGTTTCAAGCCCTTAAATGGCTTGACCTTCCAACCTAAAGTAACAACAACGTTGGGGAAATTAAGAATCTTCGTAATTAAAAAGCCCCATTATTTCCCAACATTGTTACTTATCCTCCCCCTCTCCTATATATATGGAGCTATAGGGGTATTAGAAAGCATCACCAATCAAAGAAGTGATGAAGGAACAATACGATGCCAGACCCTTGGGAAATGAAGTCGACCTAGCGGGAGGTGACGGAAGTCGCCGAACCAAAGGGGCGACATGCGAGTGGCGTCTTTCAGAGCCAGTCCTGGGAATGAAGAACATGATCCACCATCATGGGCTGAAGTTTCTCAGATGTTTCAAGGTAGGGGTTATTTCATTTGAGCATTTTGGATTCCCTCTTCCCCGTTATTGAAATTATATAAAGAACACAGGTTAAACGACTAATGGGTTGACCCGCGATTCATTCATCTTTGCGAGAGGTTGATGCGAGGTATCATTGCAGGTTTAATCTTGTGATCAATTCATTTTTTATTTAAAATCCTTTACATTATCCATAATACGATCTAACGCGGAGGGTGCGGGCCTAACGAACCTAGCTCGAACCATCTGCTATCTTTCATTTCATGCACCAACATTGAAGTCCGAGAACACGTAGACACACACCACAAGAGGAGGGACATGGATCGTCATCTGTGGGAAATGGAATAGGTGACTTGTATGACGACGTGTCGTGGGAAAGGGGGTGGCATGAACGATGCACCGCCGGTGAACTGAAGCCACGGCCGAGCCTCAGCGAAGGCCGGACACACCTTCCGGTGGGTTCCCCGACAAAAAACGGGCACCCTCATGGTGCCACCAATTCACCTACAGAACGGCCTCAGGGCAGTTCGTGAATCTGGGAGACAAGGGGGTTAACCCCCCCCCCCCCCCCACCCTCCCCCCGTGTTGGACCGGACTGTGCCACCTTCGCCATGCCGCCACCCTCGATCGGGCCGCCAACCTCCGCCAGTCCACCTCCCTTAGTCGTGCTGTAACCATCGACCAGGCCACTACCATATACCGGGACAACTCCCTCAACAGGTATGTTTCCATCGGACCGGGCTGCCGCCCTAGTGGGTTGCCACCCCGGCCGGCCTCCACCGCTAGACTAGGCCGCCGCCGTCGCGGGTGGTCGCCCCACGTGGGTCGGGACACCCTATTCTGGTCGGGCCACCCTTTTGGGCTTCCCCATGAACTATGGGATAGACCTCGGCCCAGTGGGCCTAGTCAACATTGGCCCAGCTAAGACCGGGTCAGGCTGGGTCAGCCCCACCGGGTCAGACATGACACAAGCCCCAGCGGGCCCCGAATCATATAAAGGGCCATATCTTGAGAACTTTATGTCTGTTTGAGGACCTATCTGTGGTGTTGGAATTCTTGAATCAACATGGTCTTTTTGGCATTCACATACTGAGTTTTAGAAATAATTGGGGTATGACCAGTTTGGATCGAACCTGAATCCAACCATGAACATGGAGCTAAAATGATTATAACTCACAGACAGTGTGTTTGATTGACGCACCGCCTGTCATGTTGGAACCCTTACGACACTATAGTCCTTTGGGTTAGATATTTTTGGAGCATAGTTATGTTCGAGTTACAACCGATATCATCGAGGTCGGATTTTATGGAACTCGAGTGCATCAGGTGAGAGGAATCCAATGTCTGGCAGTGAGGCTGAGGTTGGAGACGAATCATAAGGAGTTCAACACTCATCGATCATGTCTGGGTCAGAGCATACTGATACTATGTTGGTCAGATCATTTTTGGGTCAACTCTCAGTGATACTGTGTGTGTCAGCGCATACCGATCCTGTGTGGGTTAAATCCTTTGTGGGTCTGCACTTTGTGATCTTGTGCGGGTCAGTGCATACCTATCATGTGTGTGACAGATTCTGTGTGGGTCAGCGGGGGGTAGTTACATATCGACTCTAGGCAGGTCAGATCCTATGTGGATCATTTCTAGGGTATGTTCATATCGATCATGTATTGGTCAAACTCTGTATGGTCGGAATTAGTGCCTCTTGAAAGAATAAGATGATCAATCTTCGTGACTAATCACTTGTACTTCTATACCTCACTAAAATCCTGGTTTGAGCTGAGACTCTTTGTGAGCAGTTTTTAATTTGTTCATGTGATTGAGGTTATTCTACATGGTACTATACCTGTGTGGTACTTCAATATTTATGGTGTTACCTGTGTGGTACTTCTATCATCGCAGTGTTACCTGTGTGGTACTTCTATATTTTTGTTGTTACCTGTGTAGAACTTCTATCTTAGTGGTGTTACTTGTGTTATACTTCTAGCTTCATTGTGTTATTTGTTTCTTACTAATACCTTTTTGGTATCGTCTTTTTAGTGTTACCTTTGTGTTACTTCTATCTCTGTTGTATTACTTGTGTGGTACTTCTACCATTGTGGTATTGTTTGCGTGGTGTTGGCTATGTGGTACTTCTATCTTTGTGTGGTTACCCGTGTGGTACTTCTTCCTTCGTGGAGTTACCTTCGTTGTGTTATCTTTGTGGTGTTACCTATGTGGTACTTCTACCTTCATGTTTTTACCTATGTTGTATCATTCCCTCGTGAATGAGATGAGAATATCTTGATAAAATAGATTTATATATAGGCATATTCCTAAGTAGAGTTCATGTCATGCTTTGTGTTTTCTCCTTTGTGGAACTCCAGGAGACCTATGGGGGTCTCGGGGTCCCTACTATGTATTTTTATACTCACCTCTACATGGGATTCATGACACCTTGTTGTGTCTAGTGAAGACGGCGTACATCGTTGATTGAAGGTGAGGGAGCTGGGACTGGATGGTGCACAGATGTGGACCATTCGGCATGGCATGACATGAAGGATACAGACGGACGAGGAGTGCCGAGGAGGAAATCTATACCTACCCTTAAAGAAGGAAACTTTGAGGATAACCCATTAGTTTTTTTCCTTTTTCTTTCAGTTGTACTGTATTTTCAGTTGTACATTTACATTTACAGTTGGTCTTGTATTCTGGCCCCTCTTACTTTCAGCACTCATTTACTACAACATTTTACTTCACAGTTTCTTCTTGTTGTGTTATTGGACTGTGTGTTTGAACAATATTAACGATAATTCCTTCCTTTATTAGGTAGTATTCCTTTCGGTGCTAGTCTCCATCCCCTGGCCAATAGAAGGCAGTCTTGGGGTAGTCACAACATTGTCCCCGAGGGACGGTTCGTGACAATGTGGTATCAAAGGAGTCAGTTCTATAAAAGAACCAGGACTCTGATCTTTTCTATGTGGAAATACTATTATTTGTTGTGTGTGTTGTTTTCAAATTTGGGGTTCTGGTGTTGGTGTGGCGGCTGACATATCCATACTCCAGGACCATAAGTTCTTATTTCCAACTCAGCTCGTGAAAACACTGATTGCATGTGTTTTTGAAATGTTTTTTTGAATTATTTTGAGTCAGATGACCAGGTATAACATAATGACCATGGTTCACATGTTCCTTATTAGGATGCCTCCACAAAGACAGCCACTCAGGTTTCCCAAGAGATTACATGATAAAGGCCCACCAAGTGATGAGGCTCCGGTCTAGGGCCCTCTTGATATGTCGGCACCTTCGGGTGCTGTACCAGTAGCACCGCCACTTGTTGGGAAGAAGTTACAACCGGAGGTACCGATAGAGGAAAAATTTAGTCTTAGTGCCTTTCACAAGTTTCAGTATCATATACCCCTCAGGTTTTGAGGCGATCCCGACTCACAGGCGGCTAAGGACTGGCTTGAACAGGTGGCTGAGAGTTCTCTAGAGCTTCTACAGCTTCGGAAGAATGACATGTTGGTAGCTGAGTATTTTTTGGTGTGTACCGACCATTCCTTGTTCTCGATGAATCTGATATGATTAGTTCTTTGGGGATCAGAATTCAGAGTACAGTTTGATTAAGGACATCTGAGCTAGCACTATCCCTTGTTGCATTCTTACCCATGTTAGGGTGCTAGAGAGAACCATTGTGGTTGATGTTCATTGGATGAGCGGATACAACCAGTTACCATTTGTAGTGGGAAAGCAGGAAGTTGGAGCCAGTCTCAGAGACTTGGGTTTGAAATAATTTTTCAGGAAGAAGAAGTGTTAGGGACAGTTGAATCTGTAGGGCTTCAAATATGGAAGAAGAATTAGGAGGGCAGCATGAGGTGGTTTACATTTCAACATGTTACAACCACCCCCCTTTATGGTCCCCACCAGGCTCAGGGTGCTTGAGGACATGGGATGGGAGTAGCTGTATACGGTCAAGGACTGTAACCCAAAGGTTCTAGGAATAATTTGATGAACGGTATGTGTCTACTTCTAGCTATCTTATTTATAGAGAAAGGTGCAAATATATCCTTCCTTCAATGAATTTTGTCCAAGACCTAGAGTGTCTATTTGAGCCATTGACTTGACCCTCATTCCTAGAGATACATTTGGGAGGAGACTCGACAATCACACTTACAAAGATGGTGTGATCTGCACTTGTAGGCGAAAGTTTCAGTTGGAACCTCTTGGTTGAAGCATCGAGGCCTTACGACGTTAGTTTGGGTATGGACTGGACATCCATAGTTCATACACAGACTGATTGTATTAAGAAAAAGGGTTGTGGTTTACCTATAACATTGGAATCTGATTTTCTTTCGTTGTCCAAAGAGGAAACCCAGGCAGTACAAGATAAAATCATGCATAGGATGGTGCAGCTGATCACTCTTGAGTCGGCCAGCCTTACTATCGTGGTAGTAGTAGTTTTTTGTTTCCAGTTCCCAACAGTAGTTGCAGAGTATGGGGACATCTTTTCAAAAGAAGTTTTCAGGATTACCTCCTCGAAGGGAGAGAGACTTCGGCTTTGGATGGGTACTACCAGAGTTTTGAAACAGACTTCTCCAGGGTAGTGGCACCCTTGTCATCTTTGATGAAGAAGGGGAGCCCTTCTTGTGGATAGAGAAGTGTCATTAGAGCTTTCAGATGTTGAGACAGTGAAAATTTCTAGAGTTCTTCCAGGACTATGACTTTGAGATATTCTATACTTCTGGGAAGGGGAACATGGTAGCGGACGCACTCAGAAAGAGCTCTAGTCTACATCTGCTTAATGAGGCATCAGATTAGCTAGTCGCACATCGGATATCCTTCATGGATAATGATGGAAGAGATTACCTCTAGTCTATGATAGTCACTCCCCCAATTCCTCCGCAAATTTGGGAGGCCCAACTTGGGACATTGACTGCGAGGCCCGACGTGCTCACATATCCTCAGGGAGGTCACCCAAAGGATTTTCTGAAGGTGGGGAGAACATCATCATCTTCAGATGTCACACCACGGTACATGTGATTCTTATTGGGGAGATGTTGAGGGAGACCATGTTTACTTGCGATTCTCCCCTTTATGGAGACTACAATTATTTTCCCGAGGCAGAAAGTTATCACCGAGGTTTATCAGACCATTTCTGATACTTCAAGGGATTGGAGAGCAGGAATTAGATGATGGATCAATGTTTAAGGAGGTTCCAATAGATATTGAGGATCTACTGGAGAGGGTCCTTTGTGGGTGGTCGATACCTCTAGTGTGCATTCTCTAGAAGGACAGGAACCTCCAGTAGAGCACATGGGAGCGGGAGCCTCAGATCCGTGCTCATTACCCCCCATTTTTTTCCATAGTATATGTTGTGGATTTTGGCGATGTAGAGACCTAAGGTGAGGAGAATGTAAGGCCCTGAAAATTCTGTATAATTTTCTTTCTTTTTATGGAATTATTTCGAGACCGTGAAATTTTACGGTGTGAAATTCCATGTCTCAGAGTGCCTAGAATAATCCATAGAAGTTTTTTGAGCTTAAATTTTCACATGTAAGAATCTTTCCTAAAAAAGTGGAATAACTCTCAAACGATTACTCAGATTAGAAATATGAGGGCACCGTGGATCTCAAGATGGCGGGTTTACCCTAAGCGGGACTTAGATTTAGTCGGCGCAAGCCTCATGTGAGAAAAATTGAAAATGGCATAAATGTAAATAATCAAATTAAATTATTTTATTTTATTTTTCAAATTATTATAACTCATGAATGGTAACTTGAATTAAAAATTAATAAGAACTACTAAACTCTTGAGGGTACACTCTCATTATGAAGATACTAACATTGGCCGACACAGGCCACCCATGAAAGTTATTTTTTGGCTGTAAATAAAATAATTAAGTGACAAATATTTTTTTGTAAAATCCTTAAATTCTTAAACAGTAACTCAGAATGAAAATATGAGAGTACCGTTGGGTTCGTTAGGGCGTGTTTCACTTAGGAAAAGCCTAACCTCGATTGGTGTGGGTTGATTGTGACCGTTAATAATTTACTAAACTTTTTTCAGGTACGTTCAGTAAAGGTGGGACCAGTGTTTTCTAACTTTTGAACTATTTCTCAGATTAAATATTTGATGGAACTACTGAATCTACAGTGCTGAGATTCTCTTAAGGGAGGATTCACTTTGACCATAGTAGGTCTGGAGAAAAAGTTCTGTTTTGTGACTTCTTAAAAGAAATGGAAAAAAGTATTTTACATTATTTTATTTCATAAACATCCAGTGGACCAATTAAAGGGGTTGGGTTGGCAGTGTGTCAATCCATTAAATGGCTTCATCTTCCTACCTAATGTAACGACAAAATTGTGGAAATTAAGAAGCATCCTAATTAAGAAGCCCCATCATTTGCCAAAGCTCTTACTTATCCTCCCCTCTCCAATATATATGGAGCTGGGGGAGGGTTATGAGGGAGCTTCACCAAGAAGTGAAGTGATGAAGTAACACTGCGACGTCAGACCATTGGGAAACGAAGCCGGCCCAGTGGGAGGTGATGGAAGACACTGAACCAATGGGGCAACGTGCGAGTGGCATCATTGGGAGTCGGTCGCGGGAACTAATAACATGATCCACTATCAATGCTGAATGTTTCCCCAAAATTTCAAGGTTGGAGTCATTTCGTTTGAGCATTTTTTGATTCCCTCTTCCCCATTCATCAATTTACACGAAGAACGCATGAAAACTGACTAATGGGTTGACCCACGATTCATTCGTCTTTGCGAAAGGTTGAGGTGGGGTGTTTTGTGGGATTAATCTTGTTTTCAATTATATTGTTTATTGAACTTCATTAAAATATTCCATATTACAAGCTAACATGGAGGGTGTGGGCCTAATGAACACATCATGAACCTTACACTATATTTCATTCCATGCGCCACATTGGAAGACCGCGAGCACGTCGATGTGCGCCGTGAAGGGAGGGTCACGCCTCATCAGCCACAGAGAATGGAGGAGGTGGCCTGCATGACAGTTGGCTGTGGGAAGGCACTGTGTTTGCCGCACCATCAGTGAATGGAATCTGTGTCCAAAGTCGCGGCGGAGGCCGAACCCATCTCCGGGGGGTTCCGCCGCGACTGAGAGATGCCCTCTCGGCACCTTTAATTCCCCAATCGAATGTCATATGCATCGTTTAGGAATCCATCAGACCGGGGTGGGGGGGGGGGGTTAACCCCCCCCCCCCCCCACATCTAATAGAACCGGGCGGCCGCCATCGCACATGCTCCCTCTGTCAGCCAGGCCGCCGCCCTGGTCTATGTCACTGCCCTCGACAGGTCTTCCGCCCTCGGAATGGGATGCCGCCCTCAGACCGGGTCGCCGCCCCACATGGGTCAAGACACCCCTTTGCAGTCTACCCTATTCTGGTTGGGCCGACCTTTCGCCACCCCCCCCCCCCCTTGCGGGCCGTGTCAGTTCGACTGGGTCAGACCGGACCCGGGCCCAACCTGGCCTAGAATCACATAAAGGGCGATATCATCAGAACCAGACATCCATTTTACGAACTGTCTATGGTGTTGGGATCCTTGGACTGATGTGGTACATTTGGTATACACGTCATGAGTTTTGTAGATAGTTGGTGTATGTCCAGGTTGGATTGAACCCGAATCAAACCGGTCCCTGGAGCTAAAATGCTTATAACTAACATATCGAGAATACGATTGACACACCGTCTATCGAGATGGAACCCTTACGACATGGAAGTACATTGGGTTACTAATTTTTTAAGATTATTGACGGTCGAGGTATGACCGGTATGTCGAATGCATATTCTACAGTACTCGAGTGCACCATGTGCGAGGAATCCAGTGGCTGGATGTGAGGCGGAGGTTGGATATAGATCATGCAATGTTCAGCACTCATTGATCCTATGTGGGTCAGTGAAAACTGATACAGTGGGGGTCAGATCCTGTGTGGGTAAATTCTCACCAATATTGTGTGGGTCGACACATACTGATCTTGTGTGGGTCAAATCTGATGTGGGTCAGCATGGGTGATTTTCTAATCAACTATGGGTGGGTCGGATCCCGTGTGGATCATTGTAGGGGTTAGTACCTATGGATCCTATGTGGGTCAAACTCTGTGTGGTCAGAGGTAGTGCCTCTTGAAATAATAATATGATCTAGCTTCATGATTAATCATATGTACTTCTATACTTCACTGAAACCCAGTTTTAGCTGAGACTCTTTGTGAGTTGTCTTCACTTTGTGCTTGTGATTGAGGTAAGGCTATGTGGTACTATACCTATGTGGTACTTCAACATTTATGGTGTTACCCATGTAGTACTTCTATCATTGTAGTGTTACATGTGTTGTACTTTGACCTATGTGGTATCATCTTCATGGTGTTACCATTGTGGTACTTCTATCTTCATGGTGTTACATGTGTAGTACTTCTATCTTCACGGTGTTACCTTTGTGTTACTTATATATTCGTGGTGTTACCTATGAGGTACATCTATCATTGTGGTGTTACCTATGTGGTACTTCTACATTAGTGGTATCATCTTTGTGGTGTTAAGTGTGGTACTTCTATCTTCGCAGTGTTACCTTTGTGGTACTTCTATCTTTGTGGTGTTACTTGTGTGGTACTTCTATATCTGTGGTGTTACATGTGTGGTACTTCTACCTTTGTGGTCTTGTCTTCATTGTGTTTCATATGTGGTACTTCTATATTTGTGGTGTTACCTGTGTGATACTTCTTCCTTAGTGGAGTTACCTTCGTGGTGTTATCATTATGGTGTTACCTGTGTGGTACTTCTACCTTTGTGGAGTTACCTATGTGTTGTCCTTACCTCATGAATGAGATAGATATATCATGATAACATAGGTACATGTATGGGAATATACCTAAGTTGAGTTAATATCATGGTTTTTGGTTTTTCCTTTGTGGAACTCTAGGATACCTATTAGGGTTTTGGGGCCCCTACTGAGTATTTTTATACTCACCCCTGCACGTGCTTCACCTGCACCTTGTTCTGTCTGGTGAAGACAACGTAAAACATTGATCGATGCTAAGGGGGGTAGTACTGGATGGTGCATGGAGGTGCACCATTTGGCATGATGTGATGCGGAGGAGACGAATAGAGGTGGAGTGTTGAGTAGGCGATCTTTACCTACCCTTCAGTTAGGAACCTCAGTGGATGACCCAGTAGCTATTTTCCATTTTCATTAAGTTGTATTGTATTTTTAGTTGTACTTATATCTTTACAGGTGGGAATGGATTCTGGCCCTTATTACATTCTGCACTCTTTTACTACAACATTTTACTTCTCAGTTGCTTCCTGTTGCATACATGGATCGTGTGTTTATATAGGATTAAAGTAAATGCCTTTCCTTTTTAGGGATTATGCCTTTCTGTGTTAGTCGTCATCCTTTGGCCTATGGAAAACATTCTTGGGGTAGTCATGGCACGAGCCCCGAGGGACAGGTCGTGAAGAAAACTAAGAAGTTATTCCACATTATTGGGATTTTACCATGAAAAAAATATTTCAACTCTTCAATTAGTCTACTACCACACCATATCGAGACACCACATGCCTGTGGAAATGAATCAGGCATGTCTAGATCAAGTGCATGGAAAACAATCAATAGATATGGTGGCATAGAAGAACATGTAAGAGAGTATCAAGAATCATTGAAAGATCCTCCTCTTAAATCGAGTAAATTAATATATCATTGATGGACACGATGTTGAAGTCACCTAGGAACCCTCAGAAGGTAGAGTTTATACACTACTAAAACAATGGCCTATATCAGCGCTAAAAATGAGCTTTAACAGCACTAAAAAAGTGTTGTAAAGCTCAGCACTAATATAGGGGGTACCTTTTATCAGCACTCTGAAAAGCACTGATAAAGGCCCCTTTTATCAGCGCTTTTCAGAGCACAGATAAAGGTAAAAAAAAATTAAATAATGTGGGGAGTGCTTTTATCAGTGCTTGACACCCCCTTTATCAGTGCTAGGAGGTCTCATGTGCGCTGCCCTTCTCGTGCATCCTCATACACGTGCACCCCCTTTGATTCCACCCGAACTCGAACCCGTGACGTCCCCCCTTTCGCAGATGCACCTTTACCACTAAGCCATTTCATTTTGTTCTCTATTTAATGATATATATATAGTTATATTTATTCATATATTGATATATATTCTTATTAATATAAATATATTTATTAATATATTAGTATATATATATATATTAATTCGTATATTAATATATTAATATATATTTATTTAGTTATAGTTTTTTATACTTATATTTATTTGTATATTAATATATACTTATAAGATTAGATTAAAATACATTTATGAAAAAATATGTTTTTGATGTGTGTTTATAAGTAAATAAATAAATACATACATATATACATATATACAACACACAGACACACACATAGACACACACACACAAATATACAAATATATATTTACAAATAAATACATATATATGTGTATTTGAAATGAAATTGAATGTTAAAAAACCATAACTTGTAATAAAGAATCCCATTTCAACGCCACAACTAGTAAACTCGAAGAAAATGAAACAATCTTCGATATGATATGTGGTACAAGCCTTACGAACATCCGGATCAAAATTTATACTTCTTTGAATGTTAAAAAATAAGGGTATCCCGGCAAAAAACTCAGTTTTTCAGGCCTTATAGGCCTTTTTTGGGCACAAAAAATTTGACAGAGGATTTACCTCAGTGAAAAGTATGTAGATCTCATCGTAGGCATCGATTTTATATGTTGTAGAGCTCAAACGGACACCTGGATCAAAATTTATGGCTGTTTGAAGTTTGAGTTACATTTTCTACATATTTTAGATCTTTTATTTATTATTTTTATTTTTTGTGGTTCAATTTGTTATTAAATGATTTTTAATCGATAATAATTAGAAAATTATTAATTAATAATATTTTTTAAAATATTTTGATGTCATTTTCACTCAATTTCTTATATATTAAATGCAATAGTTTTTTATACATATCTTTAACATATTTAAAAAATTTATATTTTATTTATATCAATATAAATATACTTATATACCGAAATATTATTTTTCATGATTTTTTTTGAAACATAACATTTATTAGCACTCGGGAAAAGAGCTGATAAATCTGCCCTTTATCAACGCTACTAAAAGAAGCGCTGATAAAGGGGTCCCCTTTATCAGCCCTAAAAAATCACTGATATAGGGGGGATTTATCAATGCTTTTTTAGCACTGATAAAAGTGTAGCGCATCCCTTTCCCATTTTTGTAGAAGCAATAATCCACATGAACATGGATGGTGAATTTGTAACACAACATGTATTAAATAACAACTAGAAGTGTCCATACATAAATCTCAAGGTAGTATTTGAGATATATTCCTCCTTTACACTCAAATATATTTTCCCAGACTGTAAATCAATCTTAGAAAATTAATGTGTCCAGCTCAGCTGGTCGAAAAGATCATCTATCATTAGAAGAGGGTAACATGTTTTAAACATCACCTAATTCAACCCGTGTTATTTTAGACATATCCTCAAAATATATTCCACATTATTTAAAAATTACAATGGAGCATCCAATGATGAATACCTAGGCCAGATAAAATCATTCATTGTCATATCATGTGACAAATCCTAAACTCTTCAAACTCAAAAGGTTTTATTTGATAAGTAGCCAAAAAAATAGAAGTTCCACACGATGAATGGTTATCTGGAACTCAACATAATGTCATATGGGTAGAATCAATACCTCCTCAAGAAAACATACGGGTACTCATCAATGGCCCTAGGAACCTCTACCATTTCTGTATCCACTAATTCCACTAAAAATGTAACCAACTTGGGGTGAAGTGTCTTTATAAACTGATTGTCAACCTGATAAATTATATCACCAATAAAAACCACTTGTTGTCCATCCACATACAAAAACCTGACTATCCGTCAAAATTATTCATTAAAAAAATGTATGGTATATAGCTAGTATATGTCAATTATGACATCATATGAGTGCATATTTGGAAATAAAAGACCCCCACTGGATTGATGTAGCCCCATAATCAGTCTATAACCCCGCCACACATCAAAAAAGCTGGTATGTTTTCTTAATAGTGAAGAAAATACATTGTAAATATGAATATTTTCTATGGATAATCCCATAGGATGACCTAGAGTGTGTGAAACAAATGATTTCAAGGGATTGAATCAAATATGGAGTAAACAAGGTCAGTAAAAAAATTATCTGACCTCTCCTGATCTCTAAGCCGTACTAATTTGTTTCCTCCACTGGGTGAAACTAACCATGCCTAGCTCCTTTAACTCTATATAGAAACCACCTCCATGGAAGCACTGAACCTTTGTACTTGAATGTGAGGAACATCCTGAGGTTGGCCTCCACCTGCTTCCACTATCCTTGATAGATAAAAAATATAATATCCCAGAGGCAGAAATGGTCTAATTGAAAACTAGTATTGAGGTATGAAAAACACCTAGACACCTACACAAAACTTATCATAGGGATCCACTAGACATTGATACTATATATGGACACAATCCCCATAATCAAATCACATTAGTTCTAAACTCCATATAAAATAATGAAAACTATTGGCCCCATACGTTTATAAAGGAATATAGTGAGGTAAAATATATGAGGGTCAATACATTGAATATATGGTTCTTGAGACCACCCACAAAGAACTCTTCTCATTGAATAACCCTTCTTTTTCCCCTCTCATTGAAAAATATTCACATTATTGCATATAACAGTTTTCCTACCTCTTATTATGACCCTCTATATACATCATCAATGTAAAATGAGTAACTACATGCCGGATAGAAGGATGGAGTTCCTCCTCAAGATGTGTCACATAAGACCCATAATCCATAATAAGATATAGGGAAAATAAAATAATGTACTTGAAATTACATCCCAGATTTTTCAATGACATGATCTCCTAGAGAATGGAATGAATCTCATGGGTATTTACTGCCAAAATTGTTAATTAATGGATGTCTTCCCAACACTCCTTAAATAATTCCACCAACAAAACAAATGTCTCTTCCACTATCCTGGATTCAATGTCCAACATAGATGTGTAGCTCCCCACATATGATTGACTGCCAAAGGGACCCAATACACCTTTAGGGACCAAATCAAAATCTAAGTGTCGTTATGCTCCTACAACTAGCTCTCTATCTCCACATGTGAAGCACTAACCTCATACTTTCCTAGATCCCTCCTCTATAAAGAAGAGAACATCCCTTTCCACTCTTCATACTTCTCAACTAGATCATCCCTATAATGATCAACAAGATCAAATGTTGAACATCAACTGTATAAGCCACACAATAAAAACAAACATGATCATTTTTTGAAATTAAAGGAAATAACATCCTAATCATAGTAGTGTGGAATTTTAATATTATTCATTTTACCTCATTTAATTCAATTTGTAACACTTTCAATCTTTTTAAAATAACCAAATTCAAAAAATAACACAATTCTTCATGATGAATGTTTCTATATTACCTCATTAACTGGAAAACATGTCCACCACACTTCATCAATTAATACCTTAGAGTTTGTGCTCTAGATCTAGGGGGATTAAATCTCAAGTACTAGCTATTCTCTTTAACATATGTCACACATTGGGGTCGACTAGAACTATTTCCATACCTCTACTTGAAATCCGTGGTACACCTAACTCTAAACTTCATCCTATCTCTCAACCACTCCTCTATTACCAATATTTCATGACCACCTCCTTCTAAAGGAATGAAAATTTTTGGATAGACATAATGACCCCCGATTCCACCTCCAGTAGGACCCAGATTGGGGGCTAGCATCGAGGGTATAAAAATTTCGTGATATGGGGAGAATTGAACTCTATAATAACATAGGATTTGGAGATAAGATGGATCATCACAAATCATCTACATGAAATAATATAATATAAATCCAAAACCCCTCCAAAAGAATGTATAAATAGAACTGAAATAGAAAATGTATCTAAAAATAACTAAAAAGTAATTATATTTTAGTGATATAGAAACTACCATGGTTCTGAGATAGTGGTGTCTATCATGGTCTATGTAGCTTTCCTAGAAACATGAAAATAGTTTTATATATATAGGGTAACAGTAAAAGTATAATCAGATGGAAAAAATATTGTATCTCATTCACATGTCCAAGTAGAATAAAAAATACCCTATAAAAAAGGAGGAAACAGAACATATCATGTCACACTATCCATCCAAACCTCACCAAGGAATACTCACCCAATAATAAACAGTATAATACAATATAATTGAATCCAGATTGTTAAGGGTACCACCCAACACGTTCCCACTGATATTCCTCTCTCACACCAACATTGTCCATCATGGTGCTCCCATATATTCTATGTACCACAACACCTCAAAATAACGGTGAAAAAACACCATGAATTAAGTCACCTGGTCTCACCACCACATAATCACAAACACTTCACAACATCCTCGTATAGAAATGGTCTATCACAACCACTTAAATATTCAATTTATTAGTTTATGGTGAAAAATTATCATATGAACATATTTCCCTCATCCTGTCGTGGATTACCCCCTCCATAAGTCACCCCATAGGCATGGTAATATCACACCCCACCCAAAAATAGATGTCCCACCACACCACAAGAACAAACATGTATAGCCTGAAAAAACCAGGATCATCACACCAAAGATATCACAACTAATGTATAATTTACAAACATACCCATGACCATCACAACATGTGGACAAAAATCCTCCCCTGTAAGATATTGTGGGAAGGGGTGGGTATACAACCATACGTACTACTAACCATAAGTTGGAAAAAACACCCATACATGTGTATGTGGGTATCAGGACATAGTGATCAATGTGGGTTGAGTACATATAGAATCACCAAAATATAAATATATATACAATATCAAACACTCAAGACCAACCAAATGGTTATAAGAGAAAAAAAAACTCAAAATGTCAACATCTTTACTTCAATGTATAAATTCAGAACACCAAAAACTAAGTTGCAAACTCATTCCACATTTCCAACAATTTATATTTAATCATTATATTCTTTTAATTAATTACCATCAACCATGTCCAATCCTTCTACCCATTATTTAATTATTCAATTAAAACATTCACCCCATTATCCAAATAATCCCAATCCATTTCAAGAATTACAAGTCATTAATTTATTTCATCACAATCATGGAATTCCACACAAAGAAACCAAATATCACAATAATCTCATCATCCTCATTGTACCATCACCTCACTAACCCAAAATCATGGTCCAAAAACCTCTTCTCGGTCCCTAAATTATGACCCACAAAACATATCTCTACCCTAATAGCACCACTAACAAACCACACCACAACCACTATTTCCTTTCCCATAACCAGCATCCCCAAAAGCCCCAACTACACATCAAAATCCCCAAATCATGGTCAATCATAAAAAATTTGTAGATAATTTTACATAATTAAAAGGGGAATTTAGAACACATTGTTTTAGAGGTGTTATTATAGAATCTATAATACCCATTAAACTATTTCATTATAAATATATAAGTGGTTAATAAATTTCCAATTTTTGGTTATATCTATGTAATCACAATAGGTTGAATCGTCACAAAACATATCATCCAAAAAAATACCTTAATGGATATAATTTTTATTAGGGCCAGAAAATCGTACAATCTTATATATCACAAATAATATCAATGCTGTAAAAGAATACAAATCAAACCCCATTTACCATGATTAATTTGAATTCAACCAATTATTTATCTAAAAATATGAAAAAAATACCATGAATCATGTATAAATAAATTTAAATACCTCTTTAATAATACATAATATAATAAAATGTTGTATTTCGAACATAAAATATGATTTTCCAACTCACAATGCAACATAGGGCAAAGAAGAACACACAAAAACCACAACTTTCACATGATAAAACAAGCATCAACAAGCACCTAAACCAAAGAAACACAAATTAAAACACAAAACACACCCTAAAACATGAAAAAATCATCATATAAAATCTTTAAGATAATAATGTAAGAAACCCTACCAATAAACATGAATTTCTTACCACGGTTTGAAAATAAAAAGCCATCCGGACCCACAGATCCAAGGGGAGGCATAGGGGTTGAAGAACTCCTTGATTTGAATAGGATTCTAAGAAAAATTATATGAAGTATATAGTACTAAATGAATGAATAAATATATTGAAATAAATTATAAGAATTCACTACATAGGGGGTTAACATTACGTGTAATCCTCTTTCACATTGAGTAATCATTAGGGTTAGGATTTTCTAAAAAATGCTTTGTTATTTAATTATATAACACTGAAAATAATTATGTCAGGAACCATACATAGAGAATCAATTAAACCAACTTTCATACTTTGTAATACACTTACAAGACATATACTTGCTGCATTAGTTATCCTACAACTCCAACTTCTGACAACAACTCCAAGAACCTCGCGTGACAACCTTCAATAACCAAAATTTGCAATAAAATGGTCCTAGAAAGAAGAATCCATTAAAGTGGTGATAAATTGAAATACTTATTGATACATCAATATTCATTAAAAGAAATAATAAATTCACCACATAGTGATACACATGGAAAAATTAATCCCATATCAACTATCTCATTGATTTTATTCTTCAATTACTAGAAATAAATTGTGGACAATCTATACGAATAAATTTAAATTTTTATTGAACTTGGTATCAATATTATTGAATAATGCTCTTTAAAATTCATAGTAATAATAGGTAACTCTTTTTTAATGTCCCCCAAAAACACCATACAAGATTAATTTCCTTGATGATGATTTTTTCCTCAACACTCTACAGAAAATACCCCCATTAAATACTAATAAAAACCCCTTCAATGGATTTAGTTTCCACTAGATGTTAATATTATTTCTCACACAGATAGACAGTCATCTGATGGATTTAAATATAAACATTTAATTCAAATCCTATATAAATAATATATTCTTTATATAAATACATATATTGTAATCCTAAAATTATATCTTGTTCAACTTGAGGGAATATAATGAGGTCTACATAAAGCACAATCCCAATGAGTTCATTTTTGAAGAATAATATATAAGTGATGTGATCATTAATCAATTATATAATTTTTATTTCTAATAAAATATCTAATCCTTAGGTTATTATATGATACCATTTTAAAATAATTATGATGAAAACGTTGGTGAGAATTTAGAATCAAATATGATAGTAGTTGTTCTACAGTAGATTATATATATAAATTCATCTAGCCTATTATCATACCATGAATCTGAAACAATGATTTCATGACATTTCATAAAATATATGTGATATATATGATTTAAATCGTCATAATTATATCTTGTATTTGATAACATCTTACTTGGACAACCATAATCATTTCATTTGATATATTTGATGATGGGTCTTGTATTTTTTGAGATTTATATTTATTGTCATAATTAACTAATTTCATCCCATTAAATCAACATTCAATTTTCAAATGACCTTAAATAAAAAAATTATATCATTTTTTAGTCCCCTAAATACAATTGCATCCACTCTACTTTACAAAATTGAAGAGAATTTGACTACTCATCTTCATCCCCCTTGGGGTTTTTTAGAATTACCATCTAAGTGTGTATTTCTTTTCTTACCAAATCCATGACAATAAGGGTTAATTACAAGATCCATTTCCTCCATGATATCACCCTGAGTGATTTAATCATAGGTCCTGAATTATTTAGTAAATAGTACCATAGAAATACAATTTTGTAATAAACTAAACAATAAATCAATCATAAATAATTGTTTTTTGATAATATTAGAATAATACCTCACATATCTTGTAAAAATATTTTTATTTATAACAATGGATTCATTATTATATTTATTTTTAAAAAAAAATCAACACTCTATTTTTAGATGAATATTTTGGAGAATTTTATTGTTGAAAAATATCCTCATGATGTCACCCCATCCAATGATTAAATTTCATCACATTTCCTCATATTTTATGTATATTTTCCCCATATACCCACTTTTCCTTCAAAATTATAAATAACTAAAATCATTTCTCTTGCACCAAGGATAAGAGAAATGAAAATATCTTTTTTGTGGTATTTAATTATTCCATATAAATTTGTTTGTAACATCGCATTGACCACTTTCATGCATTTATTCTCTTTATTTATTTTATTATTTAAATTGTGCATGTATTGGGACACCCAATGATTGAGAACATTTTTTTTGGGAAATTGATGTAATATTATGGGATGTGTTTTTATTTGAATTAATGGAGTCGATGTATAAAAATATAATGTAATTTTGGTATTCTCCTTAAATATTGGTTACAACCATGGTGGATTGGGGTTTTGTGTAGGAATATGATCTTTTAAATTTGCATGGGGAATTTAATCATCATGTAAAGAGTAAATGGAATGTTATTTTTAGAAGGAAAATATAGTGATACAAGTATATATAATGAAATGTTAAATTTTGTGTAATATATAAACACCAACTAAGGTAAAAGACATGGTTTTTTATAAAATAAATTGAAGAGTGTGTCAACAAATACGTACCATGAGTATTTCATGATGTATAAAGGGATTAAATTCCATTTTATTTTTTTGTACATGGATTTTAGGGTTTTTTAAAAGTGATATTGTTATTAATTCATTAATATCCTTATACCCCTCAACCGAGATCTATATTATAGTGATTTTAGAGAACTCCATATCTTCATGATCATTTTACATGGTAATTTATCATTATTGTTGTTAAGTTCCATTTAGTTGGTTGATTAATACTTTCCACTTAGTAATTTGATGTCATAATAGTAGAATTGTTGATTTACTTTTTATCTCATTTGATCCATGTAAATGTTTCTTTTGATTTGTCTCATGATCTGTTGTGAAATATTATTCTGAGGGTTGATTCCTTGTTGGTTTTTGTGTGGAAGGTGTGCATTCCTGAGGTATGTGTTATTTAAACTTCTTCACTAACACTAGATTCAGTTACAAAATGTGTGGATTGATTTTAGCAACTCCATTATCAATGTTTACTTTTAATTACTAGTGTATCACTTTGTGGGAATGTGTGACTTATATTTTTAGGTAGGTTATTCCATCTTTATAAGTTGTTGGTGATCTGAATTTCACCGGCGTTTAATAAAAATGATCATTAATGGAAATGGAGTGATAGAATGATTTTAATTGGGGGTTTGGAAATGGGTTTTTGTAATAATTTTATTTTCCACTTGTTTCGTTAAATGAGATGTTTTTTGAAAGCATTGGTAAATGGTTTTATAAGAGGATTTCCATATCATTATTTGATTAAGTATTGGGATTAAAAGGTTTAGAAATTATAGAACATGAGAATCCTTGCTTAAATAGGTGGAAGGTGTAATGATATACCTCATCCCATATGATGAGGTTTTGTTATTGTTATTTCCTCTAATCATCAGGCTTGTTGTTCTATGATCGATATTGACCACTTTGTGGGGATCACATTCTTGGTTGGACCCCATCTATCTAGTCTCGATATATATATAGGAATTGTTCATGTGTCATTGTCCATGATAGATTTGAGGTCCCCATAAATGTTGACCTAGTGTGTTTCTTCGAGTGAATTTACTTCTGATTTTCATTTTGATTGTACTATTTTGGTTGTAGTGGCATGGATTTTATATGATATGTAATGAATGATTTGATTTGAATTTATAAATCATTTTTTTACTTGAAAATGAATCTTTTTGAAACTGAATTTTCTACTTTATTTCCAAATGTGGAAATGGTGAAATTAAGTGGTTTTCCCGTTATTTGGATATAAATATGCTAGAAAATATATCATTATGTTTTTTCATTATAGTTTACTATTCATGGATTATTGTTCAGAGACATGATATGGAACACCTGGGTGGGATCCTACTAATCTTGTTATCTCATGCCCTATATACGCATTTATTGATGTGTAGACATGGTTATGAATTATGATACATTTAATGACAAGGCACAAAAATTTGGTGGTGAGGATTTCATTTTGGTTATTTTGGGTTGTGGGATGGTGGCATAGTGTGGTATTCTAATTCTATCATATTAAGAGTATTGGATACTCTGTTATTGTTTTTCTATCTTTTTCTATTGTACTTTTCAATCATATACTGATTTTATACATTTTTTGTTAAATCAATTACATATTTATCTTCTTTTATGACATATATATATATATATGTGCATACAATTCATCCTTATATACTTATATATATATATTTATTTATGTCATGATCTTTTTTGATTCGGGTTTGGATAGATTGTTCACTATATTGTTTTCTTGTTTCGGTGCAAGATGCTAGCCCATTGGGGATCGATAAATCCCTGTAGTGATTTTTTAATTTAGTTCGGGTACCACTTTGATATGGTATTTGGGTTGGGTTCATCATATTTTTTGTATCAAATGATTTATTCACTCAAATGTTTTTATCATGGGATGTATGGTAGACTAGGAATAGGATTGTCAAAATTTGATTAGTAGGTTGTGGTGAGTGCCTAACCAACTATAAGATCCCAAAAAATTTTGGGCATGTCCAAGGATTGTTTTAGTTACTATTGTTTTATTGTCTTATTCCTTTTTGTGAGGGTATAACCTTGGGGTGAATTTTGTTGAAAGTACTGAAATTTGGAAGGAAGAGGGAATGTGCATGGCTGGCATATGGTTCTCCCTAATTGTGCACGCTAGACTAATAAACCATGAATACCTAGAAAAGATGATATATACGATTATCTTAGGGTTTATCATACCATGTCCCCTTTTAGGAGAATCATCCCCCCAAGAAGAGGAACGTGGTTAGGGGACACATTTCAAAACATCATACACCACTCCACAAGAAACCATTTTCATCATTTTAATTAAAACTAAAAATATATTTTCAATTCCCAACCCCATACGAATTAAAACAAAAAAAAATCTAATCTAACACTAGAATATTTGAATCATCCATTTTGGAGGCTCTTATATGAATTCCATGTGATCCTGACCTCATCTTTTTTAATTCAATGTGAGGATTGAATATCTCTATCCCTCCTCATAAGATGATATAGTATCATGTGGTTTCCAACTTCTCTCTCATCTCTCCCTAGCCTTTTAGAGGAAAATCATATTATTATTTATAAAATATTGATCTAGGATTATTGTATATATATATAGAATTGTTTTATATTCATTGTATGAAGATTGGTTTTAGGATTACTTTCCAGATCTCATTCTTCATCGTTGTTCCATTTAAAATTGTGGATTTCGATTGGTGAAAATTTTTCACGGAATTGAGGTGGGTTTTCTATAATTAATATCCCAATGTATTGATTCCTAATTCATGTCTATTATTGTTTAATTTATATTATATGATTAAAAAATTAGTCTCATTAATTGAATTATTTAATTTGGTAAATTAATTATTATAGGGATTGTCAAATTGGGGACATTAAATTGTTTGAACTGAAATAATTAATAGTTTAATTTTTTTTTGGGATTGTGGTGTTTGTATTATTTTCTTAATTAACTGTTCTATTAATTAATGGATATTATTGGATTAAATAATTGACGATTTTATTAATGGAAATTATGTTATTAGTTAATTGTTGGATTAATTAATTGATTTAATGTTGTTAATTAATTATTGAATTAATTAATGGAACGGTATGAATATGAAATATTTGGATTGGATTAATTGAATTGTGACATAATTAACTATGTTATTTTGGATTATGTTATATTGTTATATATTGTTATTATAATATTGTGATATATGTTAATTGAGACAATGAAGGGTAACAACTGAATTCATATATTAATTGAAATGATAAATGGTATTTATGGAATTAATATGTGAATTTCGATAATTAATTATAACAATGTAATTCAAATGTGAATGGACTAGGGGACTAGTAACAATAGAATTAATACGTGAATTGACTTGGTGACAAGTAAGAATATAATTCACAAGTGAATTGAGAAATTTAATTTTAACAATGAAATTAGTATGTTAATTGAGGAAAATTAATGTTACATTTTCATTCATATGTCCATTGAGACAATGAATGGTAAAAATGGAATTTAGATTTATGATATATCTTTTGGTTAGTTCATACTTCGGCATGGGTTGATGCATTAATTGAAGGTTCACATGACCTCATGGACCTAGAGGGGTTAATTTGTAGAATAAAGAGTAATATTTTATATTTAAACTATTACTATATTTATCATATTTATTATTTATAGAACCATATATAGTGTTTTAAATTTATATTGTTTTAAATGCTTTTATTGGTGACTTATTATGTATTACTCAAACCGTACTCTGTTTTTTAATCAGTACCGAAATATATTTCTTGGATATGGGATTGTATGAGGGTGTGGGCCATGTGTTGGATGGAAATGTTAGTAGGGATTTTGGATGATAGAACCTAACATTTATTTAAGATCCAGATAGAAGTAGTTAGTTTACTTTTTTTAGTATTTCATAGTGACGGTTGACATGTATTAGCATGAAATATCTATTCTTTAATTTTTTTTCTTGTAATGGTCATTATCTAATTATAGTTTGGTTGGTTATTGGTCATACAATTTCTTATTTAATTTTTTTAATTAATGTGATTCCTTTTTATTAAGAATCCCCAAGGATGATATTTACCCTTGCCTCAAGTCGATAGTCGCTGGCATAAATGGATTCACGCATGAGGCCATGTGGCAGGAGGGATTGGGGAATAGTTGTGTGGCACTCAGGTTGTGATGTTACAATGTATTATAAAAGGGGGTTTCTATTTTATATTGTCTTAATATTTGTGAAAAATATACAATATGATAGGATGATTTAGGCCTTGATTAAGAACTCATTCATGGGTTTACCGTACTAATGTATGAGTCTAAAATCCATGTACCCATGGTTTGATTATAGTTATTGATGTGTGTTGTTACAATTATATGTTGTTTCAACTTGTGTGATGCATTCTTTTATGATATTATGGTTGTATTTAATATTGTTTGATATTTGACTCATTCCATGGTATGGACTCATAGTAGAGTAGGCATGCCTCAATCTAAGAAATCAGTATTATATTGTGACATGAATATTTATTACACACACATAGAAAGTTGGGACTTGAAAATGTTTTTAAATTGAAAATAATTTCCTTTCATGTGTGAGTTAAAATGAAATCAGATCATAATGAGAAATTAATAACTTTAAAATGATGAAATGTTTAAATAAATTGGTATCAAATGAGAATCAGGAATATGAAAATAGTTTTTCTTGTTTAACAATCAACTAGATGTGTAAGGTTTATGGGTAGTGATAAAACATATTTTTCTGTGCATGTGGTGTGGTTTGGGTGAAATACAGGTTATGCCTTATTGTAATTTTCTATTTCATAAATGTTTTGACTGTGTTTTATGTGTTTTGAGGCAGATGTTTGGAATTAACGAGTTATTCCCCCATGATGAATCTTATTGAGAGGACAACATGAAGATATGGATGGAGATGCTCATCTAGTAGTGAAACCTCAAAAACTAGTAGTGATGGGTGAGGAAGTAAGAGTGGAGTTCCAAGAAAATTTTTCATTTTGTTTATAGTATATAGAGATAGATCCACATAGGGTTTCAAAAAGTATGAATGACTTTATAAGGGAGTCTCAATTACAAAAACCTTTTAATTTCACGAGAAAGAGAATACCCAAAAAATCATAGTTCTCGATTGCATCCATCCAGATCATACTTGATCATACAGATAGTATTGATGATAATATGTTCATGTTGGATGCTTACATTTTTTGATGATCAGAAAAATGAAGTTGGGATGTTTATGACCTGATAGAGAAGGAAGATGGGATGGCATGGATAAAAATGCTTGTGAAGATCCTAGTAAACATTTATCTAGATACACTGAGGTATGGGAGAGAAACTGGTTTCATGTGGTTCAAATAGGGGGGTATATTTGTGAATGACTATTCTAGATACATTAAAAACTTGTTTTACATTTTTCTAATGTTGGATGAGGATAAGGAAACTATGAAAAGGTGTTTGCAGGATAAAAATAAATGTTGTATTAGGTCCCAAGTTGAACTCCCTTGGTTAAATAATTTTCTGATGTGGGGTATCACACTCTCATATATGAGTCGAACATGAAGGTGGATTCATTGTTTGACATGTGGTTTCTACTTGAAAATTATGATATAATTCATCCAATAGAAAAAAGAGTTTATATCAGATTTTTAGATAGGGGAATATTATTTACTCATGATCTTACCTAGATTTTATGTCACCAGTGTGGTGGGTCAGTCCACTATCAATGGAATTTTCCACAACCTTTGGTGTATTTAAAATCATATGGTTATATTGGGAATTTATAGAATATATATGGTAACCCATGATATATTGGTAATGATAGAGGATCTAGACAGAACCACTGTTCTAGAAGGGGATCTTCTGTACCATATCTGGATGGTTGTTGGATTTCAAATGGTCATTTTAGTAGTGGAAGTGGACAAAGTACTTCTGGCCAATAGGTCTATATCAGAATAGTTTTTCATCTAAAGTATATTAAACTACACCACATGTAATAATGGAAAGATTGTTATATTCCATTCATCCAACACTTATGGAAATGGGGAATATAGTATTACCAGTGGGAAGTACTATTCTTGAAGATTCTACATTTTCTAGTGATTTATTTGATACTAGTGACTCTCATTATATTTTTTAGTAACATATTATAAATGGTTTGATCCGCAATGTGAAAATCATGTGTGGGGTGTGGATGATAGATTCACCATTGGTATTATCGATTATGGACATCTATTAATGAAATTGGTGTTCTCTCAATACTAGGGAGTAACATTTTTGTGGGATATTTAGAAACATTTTATGTTAGAATTTTCAATAATATTTCATATGGAATGGTTAGTAACATACCAAGACCAAAAATATTGTTACTATTGTAAAGTGACGTATATGTATTCTAGGGGAGATTAAAATTTATCTTAGAGAGGGGCCTATCCACGATGGTCTGGAATATGCATCTAACATGAATCTAGGTGAGCTCACTACCCAAGTTCCAAGTATATTTTTGGATGACGTGGGTGTAAATAAGGATTTACCTCCAATCGTTGTTGGATGAATTTATGATGTTTTTATAGAAAGATTATGAGGGCATTCACATTAAGGATATGTGTAATTTACTACTATTAACATTCCTCAGAATGAGCAGGTTTATATTACACCATTCATAATGGAACCAAATGAGCTTCAATGATCAACACATAACTATAAGTGTTGATGGATAATGGATTTACCCACCCAAGTACACTGCCTTGGGTTATCATGTTTTTTTCTATGAAGAATGATGAGACTCTATTATTTTTTGTTTCCAACCAGAAGTTGAACTTGATGATTTTGAGGAACTGTTACCATCTTCTACGTATTTAAAAACTAATTATCTTATTAACGGGATTATGTGTTTTCTAAAAAATGGATATGAGGACAGGGTATTAGAATTTGATAGTGTGTCCTGATGATATACCTTAGAAAACATGTTTAAGACTGTATGACCTCTGTTAGCTAGTTATAATTCATTTTGTGGTGATGAATGCTCTTTCTGTGTTTATGTCCCTAATGAATGAAATATTACATCTGTACATGGAACATCTTGTTTTTATTTTTTGGGTGATATCTTCACGTACTCTAAAACTCATAATGATCATTCCCAACATCTTGACGTCATCCTCATCACGTTGATACAGTGTCAGTTTCATGTCATTTTATCTAATTTTCAGTTTTTGATTTATCAGGTACACATCATCAGTCAAATAATCTCAAATGAAGGTGTGTTGTTAGACCTAATAAATTTTTGGATGTTTTATATCAGGAGATTAAAAACATTGTTTTTAAAATATGTAACATTATTGGATTAACTAGATATTACCAGAGGATCACATAAGATGTATCTTGATTTGTAGTGCTTCTTTCAAGCGTGAATGGGATGGGGAACTTTTTTGAATGGTTGGACGCATGTAATAATTCATGCAAGTAGTTGAAGAAGTTCATGACGTCATCAATAATCATGATCCTACCAAAGTTAGTTGAAGAGTATACAATGTTTCATGGTTATTTTGGTATTAGACATTGATATGGGGTGATACAAATAGATCGGTTTGTTGTGTATCATTCTTATTAGTTATAGCCAAATCAATGGATCTATCCTACACACAACCTCGAGTTAGAATAAGTTGATAATTCTTCTAATTCTTGGTGACATTATCAATTGGGAGAAAAGTGTATTGTGTATTTAAATCACAACAGTTTGAATTATGTCTTTTCATAGTGAGGTATAAATATATATTCATGTATATGGTTTCATTATATGGTGTTTTTCAATTTTTAGGTGTCATATATTCCCTATAAGGGGTAACATTTTGTTGTAATTTTTATCATAAAAAACACACACGAGTTGTTCATAAGTCTAGTTCTATGAGTAATATAGTGACTTTTCTAACTCATGTTCATGTTGTGGTTTATGTGGGTTAGGGTCTGATATATCTCATATTATTTTTGGTATAGTATAAAATGTTGATTTTGATTATGGATAGACAGTATGAGGATCTGAAATATTTTTCCTTGAGGAAAATCCTTTTGGATGGGGATACACCTTCATATTTGAAAATATATGATAATGAGATCATCTATGTATGGATTCTTGTTGTTGTGCATGTGATCATTTTGGAAGAACTAATATGTGAATTTTATGCCTCATTGTGGGAGGAAAATACACATGTGAACAAAATTTACCATGACCTATGAATATATTTTTGTTTGTTGGGAATGATAATAGGTCTTGTAGGGATTGTGAAATGATGGAATACCTTTCAATAGTTCAAGGCTGAGCATCAATGACCTAGTGGTTTAATAAACTTTTTACCCATTGTAGAAAACAATTGGGTTGATATTTCCATGTGTTTAATAGTGGGTATCCGAAGGATTCCATGTAATAATGACAAAAATTTATTGGTTGTGGACCGAGTGATGAAAGTAGCGTATTTCATGATTTTATGGGACACATTATTAAACTATGACTGATTTTTTAAATCTACACAGGGTGCCACATGATATTTTTTTAAACTATGACTAATTTTTTAAATATCGGTTCTTTTAGGAATGAAGAAGACCCTTGGAACACAAGTTCATTTGAGTACCGCATTGCATCCATAGATATGTGGGAGTCATAATATAATATTCAGGTTCTCAAGGATATGGTACAATAATGTTTCTTAAACATTGGTCGATCTTGGTAGAAGAACCAATATTTTGTAGGATTTTAAATAATAAAAGTTGTCATGAAACTATTTATATTGAACCATACATGAATCTTAATGTTTGTATATTAGGATTACATCTATTCTAGTTTGAGGAAAATAAGTATGTGTTGTTGGGACTGAGTGTATTGGAGGAGAAAATGGAGAATGATTAGTAGATTATAAAAAATATGGATGTGAAACCAAGTAGATATAATTCATAAGATGATAGTGACAAACCCTTGAGTTTGTGGAGGGATATCATGCATTCCTTCAGGAGTTTCCAATATTGTATCATGAAAAGATATGGAGACATGGAATGTTCGCACACTATTTTATTAGGTTGTTTGAGGTTGTGGAAAGAAGTGTTCAATTGGAATACCTATTGGATCATCCATAGGGATGAAATTATATTCATTTTTATCATCTTTCACAATCTAGGTTGTATCACCACAACCCTTATATTGTGACCAATGTGTATGACGTTAGTCCTGAGGGGAATATGTCCTTTGAAGAGAATTTGATATGTGTGTTGGATCATTGTGAGAATTTTTCCGGGGGAGAATGTTTTGTTAATTTATGTATTATTTCAACTTGGGATTGTGTCGGAGGAAGCATTGGAAATAGAACTGAATCTGTGGGCTCATTGGTCCTATCATTTTAACTCAAGATCAATGAGATATGTGGGAGTATAGATCAAGTAAGATAATCTATAAGGTGGTAGATTGAAATATAGAAACCTTTTCTAGGGATGTCCCATGTCTGTTTTAATTACAATTTTTTCCTTTTTTGGTTACATTTTTTAATGGGTTGAAACATGGGTGACATTTTTAGGGAAATTTAAAAAAAAATCAAGTAATTGGGAAATTTCATGGTTGGTCCATGGTTTTCTCAAAACATTAAAATTATCCTACAATACAATGAAACCCCATATAAATGGGATTTGTATGTATAGAAAATGGTTTTCCAAATCATTTACCCCTTTAAAAGAAACCATGGACTCCCTCCCTCCTCCCCTAAGAAGGGGCACATAGTTACATGCATGATTTGGAGAACTGTGCACCTATACCATAAAAATATACAAGGCTTTATAATTTACCCAAAAATAAGATTTAATATTCATTAACGCCCTATTTTAACCCAAAATTGATCGTAACTTTGTAATATTCAATTCCTCTCATTTTTTGAGGATCTTGGATGAATTCTTATGGATAATTATGTCAGTTATTCATGATTTGAACAAAATATATATGATATTTACCCACATGATATGATTATCTTATCCCATGTCGATATAGTCTTCTCTAATGTCCCCTCAGCTTTTAGAGTGAATTTAACCTTTATTTTAAAGCATATAGTTCTAGTATTGTTGGATTTACTTATAGAATTTGTTTATCATGATTGTTTGATATAGGATTTTAGGATTACATTCTAGATCATGTTTTTCATCATTTATCATTTTCAAATTTTGGGTTTCAATTAGCAATAATATGTCAATGAATTGAGTTTGGTGTTACATAATTCATGACCCAATGTCTTGATTCAAAATTCATGTATGTAATTGTTGGATTAATATTGAATGATTAACAATTTAGTTTCTAATATTAAATGAATTAAGATAGTAAATTAATTAATTTTTCGATTTTTAAATTTATGATATTTAAATTTATTAATGGAAATAATTAATAATTTGATTAATTTTGTGTATAATTGGTTTAAATAATTTTATTAATTAATTGTTTAATTAATAAATGGAATTGATTTGATTATTTATTTGATGACTTGATTAATGAAATTTATATGAATAATTAATTGATGGAACAATTGATAGAGTATAAGTGATTAATTTATTGATTAATTAACTAATGGAATGATATGAATATGAAATTGATTAATTGGATTATTTAATTTGGTCTTTAATTAATTTTTCTATTGTGAATTATGTGATATTGCGATATTATGATATATCGATACATTAATATTTTGAGATAAGTTATTTGATGAATGAAATTTTCATAATGACAATCATATATTAATTTAGAAGGTGAATGGTGAGAATGGATTTCATATATGAATTGATATGGTGAACCATAATAATATAATTCATATGTTAATTGAGATGATGAATGGTAACAATGTAATTCCTAAATGGATGGATAAAATGAATGGTAACGATGGAATTCATAGTCATTTGAGAAAATGAATTGTAAAAATGGAATTAATATATGTATTGGGACAAGGAATGTTAACAATGGAATTTAAATTTCAAATATAACAATGAATGGTAAAAGTGGCATTCATAGTTGTTATATTGTTTGGGAGATAGTTCAGGCAAAGACACATGTCGATGTATGTATTGAGAGTTAGGGTGCCCTCTATAAACCTAGGGTTTATGTTGATAAAAAATAGTAATTGAATACATTTAACCTTTTTATATTATTTCAAGTAATAATTCTTTGTGAAACTGTATACACACTTTTGACTGGTTATTATTTTAGTTTTCATTATTGGGGGCATATTGAGTTTCAATCACATCCTACTTGGCTCACCTGGCCGGTACCCAAATAGATTTATTGGTTTTTAGATAAGTAATGAGAAAATACATGTTCTGGGATGGTAGAGTAGGGATGGATCATTGATGGGGGAGACTGAAATAAATTTGGGGCACGATTGGCATTTTTCTGTACTCTTATATATTTTTGGGTTTGAAAATTATCACATAACACTTATTAGAATTAAATTTCTATTGTTTTTTTTTGGTTATTGAATTTTAAATTCTAGTAATCATGATATTGTGGTTTGGTTGATTATTTTTCATATCATTGTTTTTTTATATATTTTTACTATGTTTTTCAACATTGATAAAGTGGGTATATTATCTATATGATCGATATTGACCCTCACTAGTAGTCGGTAGCCTCTAGAATATTGGGGCACATGCATGATGTCACGTAGTGGACCCACTCGGTGCACTACTGTGTCCAACCCGAGTTGGAAAATTTCACCAACACATTCTAGGATGAGATTCATGATACCATTGGATGTAGGGATGTGGGTCTCTTGTTTGTAGTTTATCATTTTAATATCAGTCTTTTATTTTTGGATTCCCAAATTCAAACGAGATTATTTAGTCACCAGATCATTTATTCAATTTGGATGAGAGATAGTATACCACATGTACATGTTCTGTAGGTTCTATAGGATTATAAATAGGGTTATCATAATGGAAATCCTCTAATGGATTGTAATTTTATTGATGATATCTTGTGGGTTTTTGATGTGGTAAAATAAAATTTATAGCATGTTGAGAACCCATTATTCGAGTAACATATATGGGCGATATGATTTATAGATCTTCCATAGGAATTCATGCATGAGAATCCACCATCATTTAGTGGTATAGATGAACCTCAATAGATTGTATAATGTCTTTAAAATATGGAAAATATCATTAAATTCATGGATAAAAATGATAGTATCTTGGTGAAGTGTGATCCAATTATACTAGGGTTTTATAGAAAGAAATTGTGGGGTTATATGGTATAGTTACACAGGATGTTGGGCTTGCAATAGATGGATTCAGATACATTATTCATCCAAAATATTTTTCAAGTGTTCATAGTTTTTTAAATTTCAATAATTTTATAAGGACCCGACCATAATCATTTCATAATATTGAGTTGTGTGAATAATTTGAAGTTGTTTTCAATTGAGGATATTTTCATATTTAGAGCAATAAGGAAATATTCCACAACCTATACTTAAATACATAAGTGTTACAAATTAGACACTTCTACTCACAATAAATTTTTTCATTAAACAAAAACATTAAAAAAGAAACATGGTTTCATTTCACGTTTAAACATTATATAATTTCCATGATCCCATACATGACTATATAATTCTTTAAATTTGTTTGAAACCCCATTAAAAACATGGGATGAGCACAAAAAAATCAATAAGGGATACAGAAGAAAAGAAAACTGTCAGTCTTTCCAAAACATGTAATCCATGAATACTTTTTCATAAAGTAATTATTTTTTTTACTTTTATGAAGTAGTAAATACACTTTATGGAATATAATATCATTGCATAACATTTTTGTAATAAAAGTATTACCTTAAAACCCATATAAATATCATATGACATAAAATGGTATCATGGGACATAATCATACTAAAATTAATTAACCATACAGTCGAATTCCACACATATCACTAAATGCAATAGCCATATGGCCGGCTTCTAGACACAATGCTTTTGAAGATATATCGTAACCACCCATCCATGGATTATTACGGAACCACCCATCTTTCGATTTTCACGTAACCACCCATCTCTGGTTTACCATGTTACCAACAATCAAATGTCCAATTACCATTATATAATCATAGCCCATAAAGGATTGCAATTATCAACATTGCACTCTTAAAATATAATTTTAAATCAGAAGAAATTATATCAATATATTGAAATATTCAACCAAAATTGAATTTTTTTTCAATACTAAAATACCCAAAATGGGTATTATGTATTTCTTTTCTATTTAAAAACCTCAAGTCTTATATAGGAAGCCAAATATTAAATAATGGTTATAGCGACAGAGTTTTAGTTGTTAACGCATATGCTAGAAAACATGCCTTTTGATGTTTTATAAAGAAATTAAATTTATTTGTATAAAATAGTTCCATTTGAAAACCTTTTAATGAATTAAAATTCAAATGGGATTATTATGATCCTTATAAATGAAGGTGGTGTATACTGTCAAAACAAGCCTTAATGGATGGGGATTAAGATGAAGTCCCTTACCGTGACCAAGAATCATCACGTATGTTCCATTTTTTATTCAATAATAATCTTATTTTATTGTCTACTTTATTGAGAACCTATTTAGAGTTTATTATTTCTTTTATATCACATATTAACATGCTATAACATTTACTTTATTTTCAATTTTTAAATCGGTCATTTTCTCGACATTCGGTACTCGAGTCGAAAAGGAAGTGGTATGATGTCAATAGACCATGTGGTCATAATTCCTCCATCTATAGGATTATATTATTTTCATTATTATTATTTTTATACATAGATTATATGTTTAAATCCAACCACATAGTGTGTTAAGGAAAAATTAACAATGTTATAATCCTCGAGGTGGTAAGTTTTTACGTATGCATGGATAACGTTCCCATTGTTCATTGATCATTATAAAAATAAAAGATTAGTTATTTTATATTACCATAATTTCAATAATAATACAAACATAATAATAATCATTAAAATATAATTATATATATCATACAAGTGACATTGTGAATAAAAACGATTCACATCGATTCGGGGTGGTTATTGTTCACACGTATGCACGAATGACATTATCAATTTTTTTGTGCACGGAAAGTAAGAAATTAATTTATAAGTAATTATCTTATAATGATAAATAAGTCATCAAAAATTATATAAAATATATATTCCATGATAATAACTAATCAAGAGAGATTTCTATGGAAAATTGATTAGATTGGTTTGTGTGGTGTTAGTTCACTCGTATGTACAAACATGTAATTCAATTAACATTTAATGAAAGTGGAGAAGGATTTCGGTAATGATATTAACATAATAGAATATCATTATAATTTAGATGTGGTAGTTTTTATTTCAACTTGGCAGATATAAAATTTATGGAAGTGGAAGATGATATAAAATAGAAATACATAAATATGATGATACATATTTTTCAGTTGATCACCTTGGAAGAACACCTTAAATCCAATAAAGAGGGTATTATGTATAAAATATGGAAAACATAATGTGGGGATATATTTTATGAGGGTATTTGAGAAGATATTGGATGATAAAAATGGTTCTGGAAGGGTGACTGAAATAGAAGAGTGGGTTTCTTTTTATAAGATATGGGAGGTACACGCTTGGAAATATTAAAAGTACAAAATTAATATAAATTCAATTTTGATTCCAAATGGTACTAAAATGATTTATTTATAAGATACGATTATTTCAGGTCAAATACGAATCATCAAATTTAAAATATAAACGTGTTTAGTAATTTTTAATTCATGTCTTTTGGTTTTAACCACTTTTAACTCTTACTAATTTATCAAGTAATTTACACTTTGAGAGTCAAAATAATTACCAAATCATTCCAAAAGACCAATGAATAAGTCAGTAATGACATTTCTAGATTAATATAATTTTTATTCCGAAATGTTCAATTTTATTTATGTTTTATATAATTTAAATAATTATTTTATATTATAAAATTTGAATTATTTCAATTTTGACACTATTCATACATGACTTCTATAAAATTTCACAACAATTTGATTCCTTATGAATAACCACATTATCTCAAATATAAAATTTCGTATCCATCTTTATAATACATGTATGACATCAAATATCAAAAAATTTATGTTTTTTATGATTATTAATTTTATTTATTTGATTCATTCCTTACCAATTATATTAACGCATCATCATTGTGTAACAATTCACATTAATTATTTAGTTGGATGAATATTAAATAAATTAACACCGTGTGGGTAATCATTTTAGCTTCATAAATACTTTTTATAGTCTAGTTGATCCCATATATAACTCCATATTAAAATATGTTACATTCAATGAAAATTTTAACAAAAATGACTATTCGTTTATTATAATATTATAAATGAATAAAAGTCATCCATTTGTTCCTAAAATAGACCCAATTATGATTTTTTTGGGATACACTCAGACAATAAAATTAGTCAATTTTATTGGATATTTTTATATTAATATAATATTTTTTACAATTAATTACCCGACATACTTTTAATTGTAGTAATAAAAGTTATTACTAAATATACTATTCATAATTTACAAAAATTAAAAGGAACTATTTGAATAATTTGGATCCTTTGATTCCACATTAGGAATATATTTTTTTTTAATTTCAAAACACTAAACTGGATTATTTTAATTAAAAATTAATCTCGCTGATGGAAATAGATAACATATTTTTTAAATAAAACATTCACAAGTACACATAGATTTTATATCCTATTTCATTGTAAAATTGATAAAACTGACCAAAATTATATTAAATAAAGAAAAATAATAAATCAAATGTACTTTAAAATCAATTATAATGACAATAGAACTATATACATAACATTGACAAAAATTATTTTTCAATTAAAATGAAGTATTTTTCACTATTCATTATAAAATGAATATTATCAGAAAAATATGAAAATTTTGTCCATAGTAAGTTGATATACCCCAATTGATAAAAATAATCTTAATTGTTCAAATATAACATAAAAAAGTGTAAAAAATTTTTTTAAATTGGTTCCCCAATAAAAGGTGTACAACTGCATTTTTGAAAAAACACTTCTTTTATCTGAAAAATTGGATTTGTTCATCTTTCATTCCATGAAAAAATAACAGGTGAATTTTAGACAATAAATTGAATATATTACCTATATATTTTATTAATAAATTTCATCAACATTATTTACATTATTTTATAAATTCAATTATATAAATTTATATAGCTTTTCAGAATGACAATTCCTTTTATTTAAAAAGTGTTTTATTTCCATTTATAAATAATTTTTCACAAAATAATTAATTATAGACATGTGTAAATCATATTTTCATAAATAAATTAATATTCTTCATTCATTTTATTTAAAAATATATGTTATAAGTTAAAATATCAATACTTAGCTCTTTACTTATGTTTGATGTGGCATATAATATATGTTAACAGACATATTGTCTCTTTTGAACAAATAATCAAGATGTTACATCCCCCACCTTTCAGAAATTCGTTATTTGTAGTTTTAATTTTGGTTAGTTAACTAATGGGTTTATTTAAAAAATATTTTTATTGGAATCCCACAATGGAAAAAGGTTTTATAAAATTTCCACTTTAAAAAAATAAAATGATAGTACAAAGGTCACCTGAGATAACACATACCAAGATTCCATTTAAAAAAATCATGTATATATATGAAAAACTATCCATCATGTTCAGAATAATAGTGATATAAAACATGACCAGGAGAATGTTAACAATCCTAAGTCCAACAACTTGTGGTGGGTTAAATTGTCTTTGGTTTCATAGTAGGAAAAGTAAATGAGAAACAATTTTATTTTAAGATCCTATAATATAGTTTTGAAATTAATCTACAACCTAGACTGTGACCTAAAGGAAATACACATACATGATAAGTAGAGTTCCATCATTTAATCAAATTCCACCAAAAACTCGTCTTCTTCTCCAAATGATTAGTTTTCAGGATTAATCTACTTATTAATACAGAAAAGATTAAATATTTATTTCTCTTATTCTAAAACATTTACCAAAACTAATATGGTTATGATAAGATAAATAACCAAAATAAAATATTGGATGATGAAATGATACTATTAATCTTAAAAATTAAATAGTAATATCAAAATTCCGTCATTGAACATTCAAAAAATAACTTTCCTTAAAATTACTCAAATAATCCAAACTAATATTGATAACCAAAATTCAGAATGACTTGATCAAACAGTATTCATGAACTACTTTTAACATTTCTCTCTATAAATAACTCTTAATGTATCATATCAAAAATATGTTTCCTAATCCCATATTCACACTATGAGCTTTATTATTTCCATAAAAAACTTAATTCCCCATTGTCCAAAAAAATAGATTCTTACACAACAAATTCAACCTTTATTCATCAAATAAAATCCAATAGAATTCTATATTCTATAGGCATAAAGGGGTTCCAGAATAATGAACTTCTCCCAAAATAACAATTATCACTTAATCTCGAAATAATTTTCCAATACCAAGGATATTAATTGGATAAAATAAAATTTCCAAAACTATAATTATCAAATCATTTATCTAGAAATAATGTATCCATTCTACCCAGAGTCATCTCGTTGGCCAGTGGTAGGAGATAAATCCCTATTACACTTTGGTTGTGGGTTTGATTCCCACATCCTTATCCGAAGCGATTTGTTCTCACATAGTCTGAATGTTTTACTTTCTCAAAATGATATAATTTAATAACATTCATGAAAATGCGATAAAATCCTAAAAATTTACTATAACATATTTTATCCTCAATTTTTAATCTATTACCATTAATTTTGACTCCAAAAAAGTAACAACCCATAATTAACTCAAAAATAAATGTCCCCAAAAATACTATTAACCAACATAAAACCTCAAAAGGTATTTATAATACATTTAACATATTATCAAACTGAAAATTGTAAACTCATATGACATCTCTATATCTTTAAATTACATAATAATCACTAACATTTTCTAAACCATCTACAAATGCCAACACTAAGGACACAACCTTAAACAATACATAATATTTAGTTAAGTCAATAATTAGACCTTATTTATCATTGAAAATATTTTTATATTTACAAATTTATATAATTAGTCCATAACTCATACCTAAAAACTTAAATACTATAGTGTAGACACTTCTACTCACTATCCATTTTTTCATAAAACAATACCTTTAAAAAAACTTGTTTTCATTTCTTGTTTAGACATCAAACCTTCTATTGATCCTAAACATGAATCTATATATCATTAAATAATATGAAAAAAAATTAAAATCATGGGATGATCATAAAAATATTTGTAAGGGATACACAAAAATAAAAAACTATCAGACTTGGGAAAACATGTAAACCATGAATACTATATCAAAATGTAGAACTTTTAACCCATATAAAGTATTAAGGAATCTTCTCTAAATATAAAATAATTTTTATCCAATATTTTTTATTAAAATATTACCTTAAACCCCATAGAAATAAAATTTTATATATAATGGAATCTTATGAAATAATCATACTTATATATAATAACGGTACATTTTACTTCCCCACAATCACTAAATATAATAGCTATATGACAATCTTCGATACAAAACACATTAGAGGATACAACATAAACACCTATAATGGTTTTATCAAAGAATAACCGATCTATTGTTCATCATTTTACCACATATCATTGGTTTATCTGATAACTACTAATCAAATGTCTACGTACCATTATATAATCATATCACATTAAAGATTTCAATTATCTACATTTCACTGATAAAATTTCATTTTCAATCGCAATAAATCATTTCAATATATTGAAATAGTTAATACACATTTAAATCATTATTTACTTCTAAAATACCCAATAATGAGAATAATTTGTATCATTCCGTTTTAAAAACTATATGTCTTACAGAGGAAGCCAAATATCAAATAACTCTTACGACGGTGTAGAAGTTGATGTCATCACATATGCTAAAAATGCATTACTTATGTCATTTTGTAAAGATTGTAAAACAAATTGTACGAAAAAATTGATATGAAACCCTTGGAATTAATTTATTTTCAAAGGGTTTGATTATACACCATATAATAGAAGGTGATGTATAACATCAAAATATTCGTCAATTAAAAGAGATTGACCCGTTGTCCCTAACCAGGTCTCTGACTCATCATGTATGTTAATTATTCTTCCTAAATAAAAAAATATGTTAATTTAAATTATCATGTGTACCTTTTTAATTTTGATTATTTTTTTCATATCACTTATTACTATGCTATAACAATTACATAATTATCTGCATTCACATCGGGCGTTTTGTGGATATTCGGTACTCGAATAGAAAACGAACATGGGATGATATCAACACTCCATGCGGTCATAAGTACCACATATTTAGAAAAATATTCATTATATTATTATCATTTTTATACATATGTCATAATTTTAAATCAATCCATCTAGTGTGGTTATGAAAATAACAATGTTATAATCATTCAGATGGAAAGTCATACTAATTCATGAATAACGTGTCCATTTTTCATTGATCATTAAGGAAAGAAAATATTTATTATTTTACCATTCCATAATGATGATAATATTTTTACTATATTAATATTATTTAACATATAATTATATATATCATATAAGTGACGTAGTGAATAAAAATGATTCGCATCGCATTGTGGAGGATATACTTCACCCGTACGCATAAATAACATTATCATTTTTATGTGATGGGATTTTAAGAAAATAATATACATAATATTATCATATAATTATAAATATATAATAAACATTATATAAATACATTAATTAAATTATTAGAACTAATCATGATAGATGGTAAGGGAAAAAAATTAGATCGATTCATGGAGGTGATTGTTCACACATACGCACGAACGACTAATTTATTTACCATTTAATTGAAGTGTATAAATATTTTGGTGATTTTATTAAAATAACAACATCTCAGTATATTTTGGATACTAGATTTACTATTTCATCTTGTAATAATAATATATTACGTAATTTGAATAAGAACTATTTAAAAATACTTTAAGAAAAGCATACGACTTCTTCGATTAATCACATTTGAAAAACACCACAACACCTCTATGGAGGGTCTAATGCCTATAATAAAGACTCCAAAATGTGGGTAGTTATTTTAGGAATGGTTTTGGGTATATCCTGGTGAACCAAATGTGCTATGAAATGTGATTAATATAGAAGAGTGAGTACCATTTATAAGAGAAGGGAGGGGCACCCTTGGAATTCATAAAAGTATTATATTAATATAAAATCAATTATGATTCCAAATGGTCCTAAAATAATTTATTTTGAATATAGGATTATAATGGTTCACCTCCTCATCATCCAAATAATATTATACATGTTTTTTTAAATTTTTATCCTTCTCATTTTGTTTGATCCACTTTAAACTCTTATAAATTTATCGATTAATTTATATTTTGAGAGTTAAAATAATTAGAAAATCATTCCAACTGACCCATTAATGGGTCATCAATGAAATTTTTAGACATATCAAAACACATTGATAAAATATTATATTTTTTGTAATTTTATATCATTTCACTAAATATTTTATATTTTAAAATATGAATTATGTCAATTTTGACACTATTTATACATGAAATTTTTTAAAATTCATAACAACTTGATTCCTCAAAAACAATTACATTAGTCATAGTATTTAATATTCATCTAGAAAATTTGTGAATGGAATCAAACATGTCAAATTAAATTTATTTTAATACTATTAATATCATTTATTTTATTCTTTCATGAAAAAATCTATTACTACATCCTCATTCAGTCACAAATAACATTAAATATTTAATTCATAAATACCATAAATAAATTACCACTATATAGGTTATACTTTTATCTTTCTAAAAATACATATAGTAGAAGAGAACCCCATAATAACTCCATATTAAAAGACAATACTTCATCAAAATAGAAGTGTAAAAAAATGAGTATTCATAAAATATAATATTATAAATTCATTAAAGTCATCCATGTGGCCCTCTAATCGACACAATTATTATCATGTTCAAGACACAGTCATCAAATTAAATAAGGAAATTTGTTACAGTATTTTTATAATATTATAAAAAAATATATCCTTTAATTACCTAGTTTACCTTTATATGTGGTAAAAAAAATTACTAATGTCACAACCCCCTCCCCAAAAAGTGTACCCCTTTGAGCCTGGAAATTTGGGAAGAGATATAATGACCTCCTGAGTCCCACCTCTTGTTTTCCCCAAGTTAGAGACTAGCCATGAGTGTTTGGTATTTTAGAAATGGGATGCATTACCATAAAAGAGAACACATGAAAAAGAGGGAGATAATACACTCACCAATCAACTCCAATGTAGACTGAAATATAAAATTATCCCAATTTAATCATATATTTAATTTCATCAAATTACAAATAAAACTAAATGGAACAAAATGAATATACCAAAATAAAGTAAAAAGGAAGTGACCATGAAGCCCAAACAACTCCTGCAAAATCCCGTAAGCCAGTAGTTATTATCCTGATCTCTATCCTGCTCGAAGTGACCTGAAAAAATTTTATATATAAAAATAGTTAGTATAATATTAAACTCAGAAGGATCCTCCCTAAATCCTCTAATTAATTTTTTTTCAAAGCATGCTAAATCACAGTGAACAATAAGTGAAACTAACTCTTTACATAAATAGGTAAACTATGTTCCTAGCCTCACAATGGTTACTCTCACCAAGTATCACATATAAGAGTATGAAATATAATAAAGTATACAAAAGGAACCCAACTACCAATTCCCCTTTGGTTTTATACATTTCCCCAATGTCACACATCCTATGCCATCTCTCTCAAGAATGGCAGGCCCAAATACTCCTGGGCGAGAACCACCACATGCACCTTGTGCATCACAATGTTTTTCCACAGACAACAGGGGTAATCACCGCACCATCCACAAAACCAAAAGTAACTAGGTAGTTTTTTAGAGACAAGACATCCTTCATAACGTGTATCATACATTGGTTAGTATGCCAAAATCCATTACTTCCCATGCACCGATAATGAATCCCGAAGCTTCCACTACCAATTCAGGTTTTTCCTATAGTGGCACAAAGGAAACTATATCCAGAATATATGTTTCTAAAATAACCATAAGACATTACAGTCCTCTACACACAAATATTATAAAAATAAACCATCATTCATACCAGCACAAGTATCTACCAATATATGAGAACATGGCCAAATGGAGAAGTCAACCATCCATCCTCCCACCAAAATTTTGGGGAACCCCCCCCCCCCCAGGGCACAGAATCCCCAGGGTGTCAGCCACCCTGACCGATAGGGTGGGGTATCATATAGAAACAAAAAATGTATGTCATGACCCGTCCTCGGGGCCCATGTCGTGACTACCCCAACCCGCCTTCCATAGGCCAGGGGCTGGCGACTAGCACCAAGGCATAATTCCTGATAAAAAGGGAAGGAATTACCTTTATAAAGTAAACAAAAACAAATAGTAAGCAAGAAGAAGTAAACACTAGGTAAAACCGGGTACAATATTAAGTGCGGAAAAGTAAGTGGGCCAAAATACAAACCAAAACTGAAAGTAAAGTATAACTAGAAACGAAGTACAGAAACTGAAATGTAAAGCCGCAACGTTGAGCTGTCCACTGAAATTCCCACCTGAAGGGTGGGTGCGGATAGTCTCCACAGCTCCACGGGTCTAGCCGTCCGCTCCGTGTACGTCTCGCCTTGTGGTCCACCTCCAGGTACTGTCTCGCTCCACGAGCCTCAACCGCGATCAGCGATGTCCGTCATCTACATCCAACATAACATAGTGCGGTCATTTCCCTTTCAGGGGTGAGTATACGCTAATCAATAGGGACCCCGAGACCCCCGAAGGTCTCCCAAAATTCACAAGGATAATCCAGAAAGGACAGATACAATCACGAAGTAACATCCAACACTAATTTGGTATGTGCCTATACATATACCTAAGTCATCAATTCCCGTTCGGCTCCAGCATCCATGCCAAGTTCGATCACGTCCACATAGGAGTACAACCCAATCCACACAGGATAGAACAACTCAATCCACATACGAAAGAAAGTCAATAATATCGAAGATATTGATTGAAGTAAAGACTCAGCTCACACAGGTAAACATCTTCGTAAGAAGATAGAGATGATCAGATGTAGCCACTGATTCATCTAAGCCGTCGGACCCACATAGGATCGATAGGTACTAACCCACGCAATGACCCACACAGGATCGATAGGAACTAACCCCCGCAATGACCCACACATAATCCGTATGCACTGGTCCACATAGGACCGCTGAGCACTGACCCACATAGGATCGGTAAGCACTGATCCACACAGGATCGTTGAGTGATGTAGTCGTCGCTATCGAACCCACGGAGGATTTCTGTACAGTCGTCATCATCGTCATAGTCGCAGCCCGCTCTAGGGTTCCCGCACACAGCAAGCTCGTTAAGGAAGGGTCTGCTCCATGAGCCGAAGGGATGATACATCAACAGACACGAAGTCCGGAGTTGATGTATCCAAATGTTCCGTATCGTCAAAAGGAACTCAATGTGAAAGACGGCGCGTCAATCGGACGCCCGGTCTGAGAGTTATTGGCTTTTTCGTCCTAGGGGTCCGGTTGGTTTTTAAGTCAAAACCAACCCGAACGCACTCCATCTGCGTCCAAACCTCTAGCAGAGTAAGGAAAAAGATCTGTCTCACTAAGAGGAATCCATCAAAGTCGATGGCACGTCAATTGGACGTCCGGAGGTCAAGTTATAAGCGTTTCCGCTCCGAGGGCCCGGTTGGTTTCGTGTTCGAACCAACCCGTCCAAACACAAAGTTCTCCGAAACCATGAGTGTAATATACTGAAATGACCGTCTCGATCCAAGGATCACATCTCAATAGAAGGTGTGTCAATCAGATATCTGTAGCCCATGTTATAGGAATTTTAACGGATCTATCCGAAAATAGGGGGTTCGGGCCCGGTCCGACCCGACACGATACCACCCCCCCGGGTTGGCCCGAACAAGGTCGAACCGAACCGGGTCTAGGTCCGGCCCATTCGGGCGCAGTCTGGCCCCACCGGCGCAGCGCGGCGCGGCCTGGGAAAGGCTCGGCCCGCGCGGCCCGCTCGGCTGGTGCCGAGCTGAGCGGACATGGGGGGCGCGCTTCCCCCATGTTTGTGTAACCACGACCCCCACGTGAGGGGCCCGCCCCTTTGTCCAGTCGGGGGTTTTGACCCCCAGCCTTCCTCAATCGGCCGGCCCGGCTGGCCGGTCGTGCTGCTGTCGTGGGACCTCGCGGTCCCGCCCCTTCGGTGCGCCGGCGGCCAGTGGTTCCGGCCGCAGCTCACTCCTCCCCTGCGGCCAAAGACCGTGACCTTGATCTGACCCGCGCGGCGGGCCGGTGCCATGCCCCTCCATTGCGGCCCCGCTCCGGCCGCAGTGTCTTCTAGGTTCTCTGGCACGGCGCAATGGCGCCACGCCCCTTCGCTACGGCCCAACTCCATCCGCGGGTTTGTTCGGCCTCAACGGCACGACGCGACGGCGCCGTGCATCTTCACCGCATGATTCTGCGCATTGTCGTCGCACCGCGCCGGCTTCTTTCAAACCAAAACAACACGACAACAAAAGGGGGAGGATGGTTGACTGTGTTCGTGCGGTCCGACCTCCTCCCTATAAGTTGATATCAATAGGCTCAAAAATTAAAGATGAATAACGACAAAGATATTTCACGAACAAAAAGTAATTAACCCCTACCTTGATAAAGAGATGATGTTTGAAGAGCATCGCGGAAATCGACGTCGCGGGGTGAGGTTCTGTACACGCTTGACGGAGATCATCCAAGGTGGAGTGGCATCTCACACCAGCTGTGGAGAGGAGTAGAAAGGCACGTCATCTTTCTTGGGTGTCGGCGTTCTTCGTCGGAGAGTGGCGTTCTTCGCGTTCTTCAACGAGGAAGATGAACTTCTTCAAAGGAAAGATTGCTCCCTCTCTCAAAAACCGAACACAACAAAACAACCCCCAAAATAAAATAAGTGTTATGCTTATTTTATTATAACATGCCATGCATTTAAATTTTTAAACTTCAAATGCATAACTCTCAAATTAAAAATCTTTTTCATGATTTATTTTGAAAGGAAGTCACATCATTTAATACAAGGGGGTTTTAAGGCGAAGAGTTATGGGGGGTTGAGGAATTTGATGGGGTGGGGTTCGTGTGGATGCAACCTCACCTTAAATCCTCTAAAGGGAAGTTTAGAAAATTAGTGGGTCTCACTCATCCACTTAGCTTAGGTTAAACTACTTTGAAAAAAAAATTGGTTGCACCATTTTATTTTATTCTTTACTTAGCCCAACAATTTAATAACCTCACCCGAGAAAACACAACTCCAGAAAAAATGATCGTAAGCAATTACCGGCGCCGCGGTTTCATTGGTTCCCTCATATTTCAATTCCGAGCACCAGATCAAAAGCTAGAAAAAACCCGCTCGTTCGTTCATTGAACGTACCCAAGCTAAACTTCGGAAAAAAAATTATTCCGGGCTCACTGGGCCTCGGAATCAGGTGCCGTCAGAAACTACGTTCTTGTAAAATCCCAAATAAACTTATGAAAAAATTTCCCTTCAATTTTACAGGTCTTTAAATTACTCCCACCTTTGGGATATACGTCCCCGTAAAGATACATCATAAATGTGGGGAACAAATGTGGGCACGGTGCACGCATTTGAGCCTCCCGCTTCCAAGTTCTCTCCTGGAGGTTACCATGCTGCCACCTGATGCGCACTGGAGGAATCGACGGTCCACATAGGACCCACTCCTGTCGATCCTTGATCTTAACTGAGACCTCCTCAAAAGTCTCCCCATCGTCAATGTCCATCTCCCCATGGTCGATGATATGCGTCGGGTCGTGCACGTATCTCCTCAGCTGAGATACATGGAAGACGTCGTGCACCCGGTGCAACTGAGGTGGTAGAGCTAGGCGATAAGCCACCTCACCAATCCGGGTGAGGACCTAGAATGGTCCAATGAAGCGCGAAGACAACTTGCCGCCTCGGAAAAATATCTGAAATCCACGTCAAGGTGACACCCGCAAGAAGACGTGGTCTCCATCCTCGAACTCTAGTGGTCTCTGCCTCCTGTCAGCATAATACTTCTGCCGGCTCTGAGATGTTCTCATCCGCTCCTGGATGACCTGGACCTTTTCTGTCGTGTCCTGGACCATCTCTGGTCCCAAAAGTGCGGACTCCCCAGGGTCTTTCCAGGACAGAGGGGATCTGCAAGGTCGGTCGTACAACGCCTCGTATGGTGCCATCCCGATGGTGGAGTGGTAGATGTTGTTGTACGCAAACTCTACCAAGGGTGGGTGATCCTCCCAGATGTGACCAAAGTCGAGGACACATGCATGGACCATGCCCTCGAGAGTCTGAATGGTCCTCTCCATCTAACCATCTGTCTGAGGGTGAAAGGAGGTGCTCAGACGTAGCTACGTCCTGAATGCCTCCTACAAACCCTTCCAACGCCGGGATGTAAAATGAGCATCTCGATCGGAGACGATAGATGATGGCACACAATGAAGCCGTACAATCTTATGAATGTAGAGGTGTCCCAAGCTCTCCACTGAGCCCTGCTCTATGATGGGTAACAAGTGGGCCGACTTGGTGAGTCAGTCGACAATCACCCAAATGGAGTCGAGACCTCTAGAAGTGTGTGGAAGTCCAGTCATGATGTACATAGATATCCTGTCCCACATCCACTCCGGGACCTCCAAGGGCTGTACCAAGCCTACTAGAACCTGGTGCTCTACCTTCACCTACTGACAGGTGAGACAACGAGAAACGAACTCTGCTACAGCCTTCTTCATACCCGGCCACCAGTGCTATCGTCTGAGGTCCTGGTACATCTTCTCCACTCCTGGATGTACCGCTAAAGGGGAAGTGTGGAACTCCCTAAGCACCTCCTCCTGTAAAGCAGCTGGTACCATGGTACGTCCTCTAAAAAGAATGATGTTCTCTCCTCCCACAAAGAATCCATCATGTGCCTGTCCTAAGGATATCTTTGCACGCCACATCTCACAGTCATCGTCCCCACGTTGTGCCTCTCTGACCCGCTGAAGAAGTGGAGGAGTGACTGTGAGTGACTGAAGAAAGGCTTCTCCATCACTATCCACGAAGGATATCTGCAAAGTGGCTAGCTACACTGTTGCCTCACCATGTAGCTGAATGTTTGTCCTCCTACTGAGAGCATCGGCTACTACGTTCCCCTTTCTAGGTGTATAGACTATCTCAATGTCATAGTCCTGGAGGAACTCGATCCATCATCGCTATCTTAAGATCAGTTCCTTCTGCGAGAAGATGTACCGGAGACTCTGGTGGTCAGAGTAGATTGTAAAGCACTCGCCCATTAGATAGTGTCGCCACATCTATAGAACGAAGACCACTACTGCTAACTCCAGGTCATGAGTAGCATAGTTCTATTCATGTTGCCTCAACTGACGTGATCCATAGGCGATCAATTCCCGCTCCTGCATCAGGACACATCCGAGTCTGGTCCCATATGCATCGCAGTAGACTACGTACCCTACTCCCTCCTCTGGTAGCCTCAAGATAGGTTTGCTGGTCAATCTCTGTCTCAGATCCTAGAATCTCTGTTGACATCTGCCTGACCACACGAAGGGTTTATCCTTCATTGTCAAAGCTGAAAGTGGTGCTGCAACTCTGAAGAAGTCTGGCACAAATCTCCAGTAGTACCCAGCCAGTCCGAAGAATCTCTGCACCTCCGTCACGCTCCTGGGTGGCTCCCAGGCTAGCACTGCCTCGATCTTCACAGGATCCACCGCAACACCCGCATCAGAGATGACGTGTCCCAAGAAGTGGACCTCACGTATCTAGAACTGAAACTTAGAGAGCTTACCATAAATATGGTCCTCTCAGAGTCTGTCCAGTACAACCCGCAATTGGTAGGCATGCTCATCCTCAGTCGTCGAGTATATCAATATGTCGTCTATGAAGACAACGACAAATCGATCGAGGTATGGCTGAAATATCCTATTCATGAGACCCATGAACACTTCTGGATCGATGGATATTTCGAAGGGCATAACCAAGATCTCATAGTGGCCATAACGGCATCTGATTTCTGGCTTCTGCACGTCCTCATCTCGAACTCTGAGCTGATGATAGCCTGATCTAAGGTCTATCTTTGAGAACCACCGTGCTCCCTTGAGCTGATCGAAGAGGTCGTCAATCCTAGGTAGCGGTTACTTGTTCTCACGGTAACAGGGTTCAGGTGACGATAGTCGACACAAAGTAGCAAGCTCCCGTCCTCCTTCTTGGAGAACAATATCGGGGAAGCTCAGGGTGAAACACTTGGTCGAATGAATCCCTTGCCCTGCAGGTCCTCCAGCTGTACCTGTAGCTCTCGAAGCTCAGTGAGAACCATCCGATATGCTGGAGTGGATATTGGGGCTGTCCCAGGGTACAGGTCAATATAAAATTCTACCTATCTGCAAGGAGGTAGTCCTGGAACGTCGTCGGGAAAAACGTCTTCATACTGATCCACCACTGCAGGTAAGCTCAGACTCCGCACGTCAACTGCTCCTAGGATGAGGCTAGCCAACTGATAAGTGATGGGATTTTCTCTCTTCTACATGAGTCCATCATGCGCTGCCAAGGCTCCCTTCTCGCCGGTGAAGGTGAACCTGCTCCCAACGGTGCGAACACATCACACCTTTCACCTAATGTAGTCGATCTGAGCATGGACTGTAGATAACCAATCCATGCCCGAGATGACATCGTAAGGCCTCAACGCCGCTACAAGAAGATCCCAGCTGAGGCTCTCGACTCATAGAGTATGCTCACACTACCAGCACCAGTGCATAATCGTCGAGTCTGCTCCCGTAGGAGTCTCTAGCCGTAAGGATCGAGCCAACGGCTCCGTCAGAATCTCCGAGCTCCGAACAAGGGTAGTGGAAATGAAATAATGACTCGCTCCTGTGTCTATAAGAACTGTAGAAAGGGTGGAGTAGACACAGATAGTACCTCGAATCATCTTAGGCGCGCCGTGGTCGTAGGCCTCAGCTGCCTGAAGATGTGCCTGCCTCTGCCCACCAGCTCCCTGTGGTCGGGGTGGTCCTCTAGGTGGTGGTGGTGGTAGAGCCTCAAAGCATCTCCCACCACCTACTGCTCGGACAGGTCCTTTGCCTCATCCGCCTGCTCCCTGCAGACCACCACGGTCGACCCTCTACCTCTTAGTGGGTGGTCCCTCAATTTTCTGATGCTCCTCCATACGGCGGGTCCGGCAGTCAAGAGCCATGTGGCCCTGCCCGCCACATGCGTAGCACTGTCTGTCTCTCGAAATACTGGCTCTACGCTGTGTTCCCCGCACCTCTAAGCCAGGGTCCTGAGGTCATCCTCCTGAGGGACTCATCCGCCTGGACCCATGTGTCATCCGTCGACTGCCAGCTGCAGAAGACTCTACTATGTGCTGCCCTACAGTAGGTCTCACTACTGGTGTAGGCTCATCAAGAAAGCTCTCAATGAGAATGGCTCTCTCCAGTACCCCTGCATGTGTCAGAATGCTGAGGGAGATCAGCGATGCCCTGATCTCATGCCTCAATCACTGCTCTAAGGTCCAGGCCTGGAAGAATGGGTCCCGTACCTTTTCTGTCGAATAGCGTGATAGATCGGTAAATCTCTTTGAGTATTGGGCGACCGCCATGCTGCCCTGCCACAGCTATAGAAGCACATGGATGCACACCGAACGGAGGTTGGCTAGGACGAACTTTGAGCGGAAGAGGCTCTCAAAGTCCGTCCAGAGGAGTGATTCCTCGTCGTGCACCTGGAGCGTCATGCTCCACCATCTGCATGTTGCCGCGTGCAGGAGGCTAACTGCGAGGATTACCATGAGGTCAGCTGGTGTCCCCACTAACCTGAAAACTCGCACAACAGCCTCCAGCCAATCCTTGGTTGCCTGGGGGTCGATCTCCCTACTGATCATGGGTGGTCTCTGACGCTGAAACTCATGTAGTGCACCAAGGAGACGTGCACTCTCAATGGCTGGGGCTGGTAGCATCGGTGGCTCGGCAGGTAGTGGTACTGTCGGTGCCTCTGCAGTAATTGGGCGCTGCACCGAGTCCTCTTCGCTTGGTGGGATGTCGTCACGTACAAAACTCGGAACCCTAGCTGGCTGTCATCGTGGGGCCATCCTGAAAAGAGACAGGTGCGCCACGGTCAATACAGTATACCTGGTGAGCTGACACAAAGTAATTACAAAGAAAACTCGAAAAACACATTCAATCAGTGTCTTCATGAACTAAGTTGGAAATCATAAGTCAGGGTCCTGGTGTATGGATACGTCGGCCGCCACACCAGCAATGGACTCCCTGGACTGATAACCACACTCAATACTCTAAACACTATTGCTTCACATAGATAAAGATCAGATTCATGAGTTCTGTGGTAGAACCGAACTCCTTTGATACCAATTTGTCACGACCCGTCCTCGGGGCCCGTGCTGTGTCTACCCCAAGACCCCCTTCCATAGGCTAGGGGCTGGCGACTAGCACCAAGGCATAATTCCCAGTAAAAAGGGAAGGAATTTCCTTTAAAATGTAAACAAACACACAGAGTAAGCAAGAATAAGTAAACACTATTTAAAACTGGGTATAATAGTAAGTGAGGAAAGTAAGTGGGCTAGAATACAAACTCAAACTGAAAGTAAAGTACAACTGGAAACTAAGTACACCTACTGAAAAGTAAAGCCGCAACGTTGAGTCGTCCACTGGAAGTCCCACCTCAAGGGTGGGTACAGATAGTCTTCATAGCTCCACAGGTCCAGTCGTCCACTCTGTGTACGTCCCGCCTTGTGGTCCACCTCCAGGTACCATCCCACTCCATGAGCCTCAACCGCGATCAGCGCTGTCCGTCGTTTGCATCCAACACAACGTAGTGCGGGAATTACCCATGCAGAGGTGAGTATACACTACTCAGTATGGGCCCCGAGACCCCCTAAGTTCTTCCAAAATGCACATGGATAATCCACAAAGAAAAGATACAATCATGAAGTAACATCCAACACTACATAGGTATATGCCCATACATATACCTAAGTCATCAATTCCCTTTCGGCTCCAGCATCCATGCCATGTTCGATCATGTCCACATAAGAGTACAACCCAATCCGCATAGGATAACATAACTCAATCCACATAGGAAAGAAAGAAAATCATATCGAGGATATTGATTGAAGTCAAGACTCATCTCACACAGGTAAACGTCTTCGTAAGACGATAGAGATGATCAGATTTATCCACGGATTTATCCAAGCCGTGGGACCCACACAGGATCGATAGGTACTAACCCCCGCAATGACCCACATAGGATCGATAGGTACTAAACCCCGTAATAACCCACACAGGATCTGACCCACATAGGATTGGTATGTGCTGGCCCACACAGGACTGCTGAGCGCTGACCCACACAAGATCGGTAAGCACTAATCCACATAGGATTGCTGAGTGCTGTAGTCGTCGCTGTCGAACCCACGGAAGACTTCTATACTATCGTCGTAGTCGCAGCCAGCTCTAGGGTTCCCACACAAATCAAGCTTGTTCGGGGAAGGTCCACTCCACGAGCCCAAGGGCTGATACATCAATTGACACGAAGTCTCGAGTTGATGTATCGAAAAGTTACGTATCGTCAAAAGGAACTCAACGTGACAGACGACGCGTCAATCGGACGCCCGGTATGAGAGTTATTTTCTTTTTCGTCCCAGGGACCCAGTTGGTTTTTAAGTAAAAACCAACTCAACCGCACTCCATCTATGTCCAAACCTCAAGCGGAGTAATCCAAACGATCCATCCTACTAAGAAAAATCCAACAAAGTCGATGGCATGTCAATCGGACGCCCGGAGCTCTAGTTATAAGGGTTTCCGCTCCGAGGGCCCGATTGGTTTCATGTTCGAACCAACCCGGCCGAACCCAAAGTTCTCCGAAAACGTGAGTGTAATATAACTACATGACCGCCTCAATCCAAGGATCGCATCGCAACTAACGCTGCGTCAATCAGAGGTCCGTAGCCCAAGTTATGGGCATTTGAACGGATCTGTCTGAAAATAGGGGGTTCGGGGCCGGTCCGACCCGACCCGATACCCCCCCCCCCCGGTCGGCCCGAACCGGGCGACCCGCCTCGGGTCCGGGTATGACCCTTTGAGGCATGGCCCGACCTGGTGGGTGCGGCCTGGACCGCCCGGCCGGCTCGGATGGTGCCGAGTTGAGCGGATATGGGGGGGGCGCTGCCCCCCCCCCCCCCCCCTATTTGTGTAACCGCGACCCCCACGTGAAATGGACGCTCCTTTGTCCAGCCGGGGGTTTCGACCCCCGGCCTTCCTCGATCGACCGGCCCGGCTGGCCAGCCGTGCTACTGCCGCGGGACCCCGCGGTCCCGCCCCTTCGGCGAGCGGGTGGACGGTGGTTCCGGCCACCGCTCCCTGCTCCACAATGGCCTTGACCGACCGGCGCAGCATGACAGCCCCCCGCCCCTCCTCCGCGGCCCTGCTCCGGCCGCGGTGTCTTTGAGGTTCTCCGGCACGGCGCAACGGCGCCGCGCCCCTTCGCTGCGGCCCGACTCAGGTCGCGGGTTCGTTCGACCTCAACGGCGCGGCGCGACGGCGCCGCGCATCATTGCCGCATGATTCCGCACGGTGTCGTCACACCGCGCCGCCTTCTTTCGAACCGCAACAACACGACAACAAAAGGGGAAATAGAGTCGACCATGTTCGTGCGGTCTGACCTCCTCCTGATAAGTTGATATCAAGCGGCTCAAAAATTAAAGACGAATAACGACAAGGATATTTCACGAGAAAAAAGTAATTAACCCCTACCTTGATAACGAGATGATGTTCGAAGAGCGTCGCGGAAAGCGGCGTCGTGAGGTGAGGTTCTGTACACGCTTGACGGAGATCGTCTGAGGTGGAGCAGCGTCTCACATCGGCTGTAGAGAGGAGTATAAAGGCATGTCTTCTTTCTTTGGTGTCATCGTTCTTCATCGGAGAGTGGCGTTCTTCGCGTTCTTCAACGAGGAAGATGAACTTCTTCATGAGAAAGATTGCTCCCTCTCTCAAAAACCCAACACAACAAAACAACCCCCAAAATAAAATAAGTGTTATGCTTATTTTATTATAACATCCCATGCATTTAAATTTTTAAAATTCAAATGCATAACTCTCAAATTAAAAAGCATTGGCATGATTTAATGTCAAAGGAAGTCACATCATTTAATACAAGGGGGTTTTAAGGGGAAGAATTATGGGGGGTTAGGGAATTTGAAGGGGTGGGGGTTTTGTGGGCCCACCTCACCTTAAATCCTCTCAAGGGAAGTTTAGAACATTTGTGGGTCCCACTCCAACCACTTAACTTAGGTTAAACTACTTTGAACAAAAATAAAATTCTTTGCACCATTTTATTTTATTCTTTACTTAACCCAATAATTTAATAACCTCGCCCGAGCAAACGAAACTTCGGAAAAGGTGTTCCTAAGCAATTATCGGCACTGCGGTTTTTTCGGTGCCCTCGAATTTCAATTCCGAGCACCGGATAAAAATTTAGAAACAACCCACTAGTTCGTTCACTGAACATAGTCGAGCTAAACTTCGGAAAAAAATTATTCCGAGCTCACCGGGCGTCGGAATCATGTGCGGTCAGAAACTGCGTTCTTGTAAAATCCCAAAAACTTTAAGAAAAAATTTCCCTTGAATTTTATGGGTCTTTACAATTTACATGATATATTATATCTCGCAACCACACTATGGGAAACATAGTCTCATTATCAATTGCAACTAACGACTCTAAGACTCCCAGATGCCACTACTAAGACTAGGAATCCTATAACCACACAACCATTTAATGAGTGTTATTAAAACATCGTATCCCTTTTATGGGTTGAAAATTACATTAATTAATTCATTAACTACTATGTTGACAATTTTATTTTCACTTTACATTCATTTTCACCTAAACAAGTTCCACGCCCTTAAGGTATTTCCAAAACATCATCTACAGTTCCTCACAACAAAACCTCATCATTTCATCCCAACAAGCTCCCAACCCATGGGATCAACATCACTTAGTCAAATATTTATTAATAGCATTATTAAATTCCATAATTATATGAATTCTAGAAAGGAAAAAGTAAGCATGAAAACACAAGGGGGCCAACTGAGTGAGTAGTTGGACTACTCATCAAGTCTTTACCACCTATAATAAGAGCATAAACCTATCCATCATTGAGAATATAATAATGGAACAAATATGGAAAAATCCAAATGAATTAACCTATTTTGGAGGAACGGTAACCAAGACCTACTAATTCATGAATTGGGGAAAGTGAAGTACATAAACTAACAAGATATTCAACAACCAACCACATTTACAACTGTTGGTAAGCCCATCTTCAACCCATTACATCAATTATGGTGTCCTCATCAACACCAACATGAATAAAATGATGTGTTTATCCACTCTAGGAATCAAATGCTACCACAAAAACTACGCCTCCCTCCCCCACATCTCACAAAATCCATGTAGGCTCACAACATAACAGAAGGAGCATGATACAACAAGGAAACTGGGCTCTTCGATCGAATAAAAGCATTTTGTTTTCACATGAAATGATCTCTCAAAGATCAAATCATAAGTCTCTTAGCCTATTCAATGTATAGGGTAAACCATAAACCTACCAAGAATTTTCATTTATCATAATACAAGTTCATTAATCCATCATGAATTAACTGATTCATTATTTGTAGGTTCCAACATTAGGAAACCTAAACTGAAATCTATCATAGGTACAAAAAATTAATTAAAAAATTAACTTTACATTCCTTTAAACCACAGGCACTAGTATGATTCATGTCAACCAAATAACTCAATTAAACATGATCATCTATATAAATTTGATTATCAACAAATCAAAACAACAAAAACCAGATTCATTTACAAGTCTATTTATCTATAGCCAATTAATTATCAATTAATTCCATATTTACATTATTTACCAATTTCATCAAAAAAATGATAACAAGCAATGAATAGTATCAAAAAATCTATAAACTCAAGAGGAAAACTATTATCAAGGGGAAAAGTAACAAAATGAGATCAAATTAATTATTTTAATCAAGTTCAAGTATTTAGTTTGGTCAATTTAATTAAGATCCAATGGGATAAATCACACTAATTGTACTGTTTCATGTAAATTATTAGAGAAGCAATTAATCCCCTATGACAAAAGGTTTCTAATGTTCTTCAGTAAAGAACAGATCAAAGTGATGGATCATGATCACCTTCTCTGCAACAACTGCATCCACCCGAGGATGTTGTGGCACAACTACTTCAACAAAAACTAAAATGAAACTCTATTAAAACCATGTTTATCAAATTCTAAATAATAGAAACGATAAAAAGGAGATTATGGATAAATGATAAATAATTAATGGGGTGATATATTACCTTAGATTGAAGAAAAATCAATGAGGGGATCAACAAACTGATCCAAGATTATGGAATCCCCAAACGTTGAAGAGAGAGGTGTTAGGGCCATCTGGGGTCAAGAGGTGGTGCGCTCAAGCCATAGGGTTTGAAAAACTCAAGCGGATGGGTGTTATTAAAATACCAATTGGTAGTACAGTCATGATGCATACATCCCTATCGTGGCATGAACCACCTCAAGGCCAAATTATGCCAAAAAATTCATCACCACAATGCTCGGGTTTTTTTCTAAAACTCGAATGGTACACATCATGTACTCCATGTTTACATCGGGAATCCCCCCATCTTCCATATACTCATGACCAAAATCATCCAGACTTCCTCCGAGACTTATATAAGAACCTAGGTCTTCAAAACCAAACAATGTTTATATCCACCTGGATCCAGGACCACACATCAGATACATATCAAAACATTTTAGTCATCGAGAATCCAAAACCATCATAGTGAAAAAACAAAAAACAAAAAAAAAGTAAGAGGTCACCCAAACAACCAACCTGTGAGATACCTATCAAGGCTATACCACCACATAAGCTCGGTATCATCTGAAAAAGAACACTGTAATACCACATCACAACCATAAGTAGATCCCAAACACTCTCATGGGGAGAGAAACTACTCAGAAGAGATCATGACACAACAACCAACCAGATAAATCCATCTCATAACCATGAACTATCTACAACCAGAAATCAAACCTCATTACAAGGAAATAAATTAAAATCAAATAGCTCGGGATGCTAAACACATATATATGACTCACATTCCCAGGTAATCTCTTCCACACCACTGTTCCCCCACAAGACCAGAACCAAGGGGATATATTTCATGTGCAACACCTTCTCCATGTGGCCTTGGATATCTACATGCCACTCCTCGAAGGTAGAATCATCCTCAACATTGATATAGGCCCAATTGATGGTGTGAAAGTTGTCATAAATATAAAGACAGAGTTGTGTGGTGAGGAAAGCATCCTGTATCTTTCTCATCTACGAGGGAATTGAAACCTGAATTTCCCTATATCCAACATGAGACAACACCTCAATAGTCCCAACAAACCAAGGATAAACCGTACTCCCATGAATGATCCTTTTCTTCAATGAAAACAAGTCACCATAAAAAAAGGTAATCCTCAATGTTAAACTCCAGAGGTCTCCACCTACGATCAACATAGGACTTCTGAAGATCATGTTCTACCTTAATCCTCTCGTGAATCACCTAAACCATCTATGTCGCACTATATACTAGATCAAACTTGAGATTTTTTTTCTCAGACCCCAGTCTAGTAAAACAAAGAATATAATAGTCAGTAATAAAATGCTTTAAACGGTGCCATACTGATGGTGGGGTGAAAATTATTATTGTAAGAAAAACTACATAAGGTAACTACCACATCCAAGAACCACAAAATATAGGACATTGGAGAGAAACATGTGTTCAATAGTTTGGATGGTTTGTTCTGTCTGTCCATCCATCCGTGGAGGAATAGAAGTGCTATGGAAGAGCTTTAAACAGAATGAATGTTGGAGACCTCTAAACATCCTAAAAGTAAAATGAGGAAGTAGATCAGAGATGATAGTCCTCGGGACTCTGTGGACTCTAACCACAGCCTTCAAATACTACCTCAACAATACTTCCACTGAGCCCGAATGCTTGACTACTATGAAGTGGACTGATTTCAAAAAATAATACACTACCATACATAGACCATCATAGCCTCTCTAATAATGGGGTAATACGGTAACAAAGTCCATTGATATTTCCTCACACTTCCATTGAGGAACGTGTAATGGCTGGAGAAATCCACCGGGAACATGTTGCTCTTCCTTCACCTTATGACTAAAAAAACATTGAGACACAATCTCTACAATTGTATGCTTTAGCCTAGGCCACCAAAAATGACTCCTCAAGGCTCGGAGCTTCTTTAGCACACCATCATGTACCTATAAGGTAAAAAAATTGAACTCCATAAGAACCATCTACCACATTAACATAGGACCAAAATTCCTTCCTTAAAACAATACTCAATGGTGTTTATCCTCAGACCCACCATTAGCATCCTCTCCACAAACCACTTGGTCTCTTTATACCACCACATCATGATCCCTCAACCAAGATTATTATAGAAGCTTCACCAGAGATTACTTCACGTCCATATGAAAAATACATCCTCTACCACAAACTTCTTCCATATGAAGATGCAATAAAAAAAATTCTTTCATAACCCTCTAGGAATCACCTGATCCATGCACTACATCACTACATGGCTTCCTTCTCACTAAATCGGAAAAAACATTACACTTTTCTTGTGTATATGAAATTTAGATGTCAAGATACTGTAATAAAAATCCATCCACTGAAGCTGCCGCAACTTCAACTCACACTGGGAGAAACATACATCATGATTTTTTTAGTGAAATCCACAATGCACTCCCCAATAAGGTAATTTCTCCACAACATCAAAGAAAACACTACTACCACCAACTCAGGATCATTAGTATCATAGTAATGCTTGGGGGGATGCAACTAGAGGGAACCAGAAGAAATAACTTATCTCGGCTGCATTAGAATGCTGACCAACCCCACATGTGAAGCATCACATAAATCATCAAAAAGAAGTCCCTTTGTTGGAATACAATGGACTGATGTACCGACCAACTTCTATGTCAGATAATCTAAATCCTTCTGACATTGATCATTCCACATGAACATCAGATCCTTCCTATAAATTTTTTTTAGGTGTGCCACAACCCACAAGAAATCGACTCTAAACCTCCGGTTATAGCCTGCAATGCCATGGAAACATTGCACCTCTACCACAATCTTGGGGGGTTCCAAAGACACAATTGCTTCATATCTTCTATGGATCACCAGCTGCACCCTACTGGGATGAATCATGCCCCAATAAATGGATATTGAGTGTCCAAAACATACACTACAACATTATCTCAAACATCTTCTATCGACGAAGAAATACCAATATGGCATGTAGATGCTCTTGATGCTCCTCCACAGATGTAGAGTTAACATGAATGATGTTGATTAAAACCATCATGAACATATCTAGGAACTCATGAAAGATAGGATTCATCAACCCCATGAACATATCTAGGGAATTTTTCACACTGAAAGACATTACCAATAACTCGTAAGACCAATGAAGACAATGAAATACAGTCTTATGAATATCATAATCATTCACATGCATATGATAATACCCAAACCGCAATTCAATATTTGAGAATGATCTAGTACCCTTCAGTTGATTGAAAAAAGCATCAATCTGTTGAAGAGGGAAATGGTTCTTCATTTTTACTTCATTTATGCGATGATAATCATCACAAAACCACAAACTATTGTTAGCCTTTTTCATGAAAAAAATGGTGTACCCCATGGTGACACACTTGAATAAACAAAATCACACAAAAACATACCATCAAGCTATATATGCAACTCCATCAACTAAGAAGGTCTCATCCTATATTGATACATAGATATTGGAGATGCTCCGGGCTATATCTCAATACTGAACGTGATCTACAATTGAGGGGGTAATGATATAACCTATTCTAGAAAGATATCTGCATACTCTTTAACGACCTTCGGATACAACGAATTTTGAACCTTAGATGAAATCAACATCAGCTCCACCATCATGGATGTTAAATAAGGCAGTCGCCTTTGAACCATCTGAGGGTCTTGCTCTCCAAAAAAACACTTCTTTAACTCCATCAGCATCAAGGAACATCACATCCCTCTAAAATAAATCAAAAATATCCTTCTTCAAATATAACCAATCCTTGTCGTGGATGAAATCATATGGCTGTATACATTAAAATAGGAAATCTCCCCAAGAGTAGTACTAGGATCGGACAACTAACAGTATCTATATACATCAATCAAGTCATCTCGATGTCCAAATGGTGTAGTCAATGTCAAAGGGAATTGGAAGACTCTCTACCTCAAGTCCCATGGAATGGTCAGGGGTAGGTGATATGAAGGAATGTGTGACTCCCAATTCAAACAAGGAATAAAACCAAGTATAAAACAAGCAATGGGTACCTCAAACGACTTTTTTCTCACCTAGATTTGGAAACACTGAAGCATGAAGCTGACTATGACCTACTCCACAGCCTCTCGGACACTAGTTGTGACCACCACCATGGTCACGTTATACTCTAAGTGGATGGGGAACATCCCCAGGCTATCATTTCTCTAACCCATCTACTCTATACTAATCCAATTCAGGTGTTACCTGCTACATCTTCCTCGGCTGGAAATGCCTCAACAAAAGAACATGGAGTCGAACACCTGACGCACCTTGACTCCTCTAGAAGGATTAGAACTCTCAATGCTAATGGCCTCAGTCTCCACAATAAAAACTACTGTATAATACCTTGGAATAGGTATGTGAACCGTCACCATAGTGATACGAAATACTAAGGGATGGGACATACCCCTAGCCGAACATAATCTATTCTTAACTAAAAACTTAGAACCTCGGACTACAACTCTTCTTCAAGAGAAATCTTGACAACTCCACTCTCTATATGATTCGGTTTTACCAATTTCAACTCAATGAACTCTACCATTGAAATCACCTCAAGATATGTCTTGAGTATAAATAGGGTGATATCATAATGGATATAAGGATGTAAATCCTCCTCGAAATGCTGTTCATGGCCTCCTAAACTAGAAATAGATCAGTAGAATATTTTAAATGTTCCTTAAACAGATTCCAAAATCTTGTACAATGTACCTCCATTTTTCAAACGGTAAGAAACTCCTTCTGAATGGATGCCTTCATGGTCAAAGATTGAAACATGAATATGATATTATGTCAGAACACCTCCCACAATACATCCGACTCCACACGATCTCCAAGTAATAAGAAACAACATTTCCTCACTACCCCATGCAGCATCGTCACAACTAATGACACCCAAAGATTCTTCCGAGCCTGGATCGAACTGGAATCCATATCAACCACTATCAACCAGTAATATGTAACTATAATTTAAATAGAGACCTTGTACTTATAAAAACTCTAGCACATAAACTCTGAATGTGTCCACCCCCAACATTCATTGTCTTCGACCTCCACTTTGTGGTGATCTGCTGGCACAGCCTGCTAGATATATTATCTGTGAGTTAGATGATGACGTCGAACTAGAGCCATTGCTACCAAAAAACAAACAATTACTTCTCCTTGACCAAGATTATGTAAGACTCAATCATATATATAATTATTTTATTTTATTCATTTTAGGTAACCTATCCAAAGTTTTATCCATTCAAACACAGGTGCAAAGAAGAATGATGTGTGATCCTTTCCTATTTCTCTACACTAGAACAAGTTTCCCCCCAGTTAGTAGCTAATGTAATCATTCTGGTATCTAACTCAGATACTAGGGGGGATAAATACCTCTTTCTCAGTTGGTCCCTCTTCTTTACACCTCTTTCTAAACACGATTGATATTGTTACCATACCAACCCCTAAAACCTTAATTGTTTCAAACACAAAACACTATCATAACCATCAACTAAACATCTAATACAACAATTTCATGAACCCATCCCCACATAGTGTACCCATCATGGTCTGGAAATTTGAGAAGAGATATAATGTTCCCCCAAGTCCCACCTTGAGTAAGCCCCAGGATGGCGACTAGCACTAAGGGTATGATAAACTTGCAAATGGGAGGCACTAAACTCTAACAGAACACATGAGAAAAATATAGATAAGACAGAAACCAACCAACTCCAACTCGGACTGCAATATAAAAGAAGTCCCATGTATTCATATATGTGATTTCAATAAAGAACTAATACAAATAAAATAAAAACCTGTATGTATGATAAGAAAATTAAAATGGTAGTGACCACAAATCTCGAACTGCTCCTGAAAAACCCTACATGATAGTTGAAACCAGCCTGATCTCCAACCTACTCCATTTGACCTGAAAAATAGTTTATATATACGTCGGGTGATTATAATAATATACTTAGTACAATCCTTTCTAAATCCTTTCATGAAAAAGTAATGAAATCATGCTAAAGCAATGTGAAAACTAGTGAAACTAACTCGTCAGAAAAATAGGTATACTAAGTTCCCTACCTCACCATAGCTACTCTAAAAAGGTATCACATACAAGAGTATATAATATATCAAATACTATCAAGGCTACCTAGCAACCACATCCACACTAGTTTCCTACTATTCCCTAATATCGCAAATCTTAATCCATCTCTCTCCAAAAAGGCTGGCCCAAAGACACATGGGGGAACACCATCACATGCACCTCATGCAACACCATGCTTTCCCGAAGCACCTGGGCGATTCACCAATCCATCCATAGAATGAAAAGTAACCATATCATTTTTTAGAGCCACCATATCATGCATATAATTTATTATACATCGTGTTTTTCGCCTCGAACCATTACAACCCATACACCGAGTAAGTATCCTCAATCCACCACAACCAATACACATTGTACATATATTAGCAAAAAAGCAACTATATTCAGAATATGTCTGTGTGTAATAACCACAAGATATTACATCACTCTACACCTATATATTGGAAAAATATTTGCATCGCATATCATCACATGTAACTACCAAGAGAAGAGAGTGGGGCTAAAGGGGGAGGCTAGGCATCCACCCTCCCATCGAGATGTTGGGGGAAACACCCCCTGAACAAAATCCATGGGGTGTCAGTATCCCTAACTGACAAGGTAGGGTAGCATATAGAATCGCAAAAGGTACATGATAAAATACATCTCACAACCACACTATGAGAAAAACATAGTCTCAGACTCAACTGCATAAATCACCTCATGGACTCCTAGCTACCATAGATAATACTAGGTATCCTATATGCACAAACCATTTAAAGAGTATTATTAAAAAATCTTGTCACTTTTTTATCAGTTTCACTTTAAAATAATTATTTCATTAACCATTAATTTACCAATTTCATTTTCACATTACGTTAATTAGAATCTCAAAAGGTTTTGTGCCCTCCAGGCATTCCAAAAAATGAGTCTGTAGTCCCATCTACTGGAACCTTAACATTTCATCCCAGCATGCTCCAACCTCAACGGTTCAAAATCAGTTAGTAAAACATTTATTGACATCATTATTACTCTACATAATTCACGGAATTTTAGAAAAGAAAAACGAAGAAAGAAAACCTAACTTCATCAACACAGTGAGTAGATAGACTACTTGTCATGTCTTTTCCAACAAATAAAAGGAGCACAGATCAATCCATACATGAAAAGATAATCATGAAAACCATGTGATATAACCTTCCCATTTGCGCCACATTTGTAATGATGATAGATAAGACTAGATGCCTCATGCAGTGGTGGATTAAAGCAGATAAACAAAAAATAGATTCTGAATGAAACCACATTCACAACAGCGGGTAATACAATCATCAACATGTTTCGTCACCATTGGTTTCCTCCCAGACACCAACATGCATAAACAGAAGCATATTTCCCCTCTATACATCAATTTAATCCATAAACACAAGGTCTTAATTCCCCCATATCTCATGAATATCATCTAGACTAACAAAGCATCACAAGAAGTGGGATACAACAAGGAAAATTGGGCTCTTGGACCTAATCAAGGAATTCTTACTTCTCAAGAAAGGAGCTCTCACATCTCCAAGAAAAAGTCCCTTGGCTATAAAATCATGAGGGTATCATAGATCCCTACTATTAATTATCTTTTATCAAAAAAACCAGCTCATTAATCCATCTACTATCAAATGATTGATTATTAGTAGGTTCTAAATATGGGAAACATAAAGTGAAAGCTAACATATCATCCATAAATTAACTATATAATTTACCAAACACACCTTTAAAAAACAATAACCAACATGCTTTAGGTCAACCATCCTAATAAATTAAACATTAACATCTACATCAATTTCATTATCCTCAAATTTCAACAACATCAACAGAATTCATTTTCATGCATCTTTATATTTGTCCAATTAATTATCAATTAATTGTGTATTTAATTTCTTTACCAATTTCATCAAGAACAATATTATAACATTCAAATAATATATATAACACTATCTACCAAATCAGGAGGAAACCAATTATCATAGTGAAATGCAATAAAATGTAATCAAAACAGTTCTTTTAATCCTATTCATGTTTATAATTATATCAATTCGATTGTGATCAAGAGGATTTAATAATGATAACCCTAAAATCGTACGTAAAAAATAGAGATGAAATGAATCCACTACCACAAAATGTTTTTGATGTTCGATGATTGAGAATGGAACACAACAACAAATCACGATTTCCTTCCCTACAACAACTGAATCCATCTGAGGATGTCGCGACACAACTACATCAGTAACAGCTAAAAGAAACTCCATTAGAACCATGTAAATAAAAATTCATAGCATGGAATAGAGAAACTAGAGATGACTAATTGATGAAAACCTATTAATGTAGGTAGATCATACATTAGATTGAAGATGGATTGAAGATATATGTTGGGAATAGATCTTGAAACAAAGAATCCCCAAATGTTGAAGAGGGAGGAATCTTGGTCATCTGGGGTCGAGAGGGGGTGCACTAAACCCACAGGGTTTAAAAAACATGATGGTAAGGGTGTATTTCAAACATCCAGTGGTGGTTAAGTACAATATGTGTACCTCCCCGTCACGTCATGTACATCCTTGAGGCCGATAAAAACTAAAAAATGTGTAACCAAGACACTCTATTTTTTTCTGAAACCAAAATAGCACACATCATATACCCATTAATCACATCATGTAGCCCCCTATTTCTATTTTATCATTGCAAAAATTCTTGATACTTCCTATGAAATTTCTTTAAGTACCTCTGTCTTCGAAAAAATTTAAAGGGTCGATCCAAGTAGATTCTGGAAATTACAAGTAACGTTACTATTAATATTGTTAAAAAATAAAAGGGACATATTTAATTAATTTGGACCTTATAATTCCAAATATGAAATCTAGGTTTTAAACAATATAGAAAAAAAATTAGATGAAATATATTAAAAATCAATTTTAATTATGAAATAAGAAAACATGTTTTTAAGTAAAACATTCAAAAGTACACATAATGTTTATATCAAATAATAATGTGAAATTGATTAAAATGATGTAAATTTTATTTAAGTGATAATTGGAAAATTTCAATATAATTTAAAAATCAATTAATGGTACAGTATAACAATATATATAACATAAGCAAAAAAAGATGTTTTGAATTGACATGCATTATTTTTCACTATTCATTAAAAACTGAATGTTATCTGAAAAATACGACAAATTTATCCAATGTAACGTTTTTTGGCCCTATTCCAAAGAAGAAATTTATTTTGTAATATATCACTTATTACTATATCAAAATAAGATTTAAAGAGGGATCTCCATCAAAATGCGTCTAAACTGTATTTTTTTAGAAATAAATATTTTATCAAAAAAATAGAATTTGTTTTAATATCATCAACAAAGTATATTAGGTTTATTTTAATCATTAAATTGAATATATTTAAAATATATATCATTAATTAAATCCTCCAATAGTGGTTTTAAAATTTCATAAGCTAACTTATTTCCATTTAAATAGTTATTTCAGAAAAAATATTTACTTTTATGTAAAAAAAGTATTATTTTCATTTATAAATAAATGTTTACAAAATAATTATTTATATACATGTTTAAATAATATTTTTGTAAATAAATTAATATAGTTCCTTCCCTAAATATTAATACCAATGTTATAATGTAATATAATAATATTTATTTGTTCACTTATGTTTGATGTGGAAAATTATGTATGCTCGCAAACATAGCGTCTCTTTTAAAAAATTACATTGGATGTTACATTATCAAACACCACATTGTGGAAATTGAATCCTGAAAAATTTTAATTTGTGGTTGGTTACCAATATATTTCATTTCATAATACCTTTATTGTAATCCCACATCAGAAAAATCAATAATAAAACAACCACTTTAAAAAATGATAGTATGAAGGTCATCTCAGTAAACATATACTAGGATTACATTTATGAAAACATGGATATGAAAGAAAAAATATCAATCATGTTATAATGGAGAAAAATAGATAACAATATCCAGAAAAAGTTAAAAATCAAAAAACCACAAATTTTTAATGGGCCATGTTTTCCTTGATTTCATTGTTGGAAAAGTAAACAAAATAATTTTATATTATATGATCCCTTTCATTTGGTTGTGGAATTAATTTACTTAAAATACATAGAAAATAAGGAAATAAAATTACATGAAAAGTACTGTTTCTTCCATTAATCAAATTTGACCAAAAATTCAACTTTTCCTCCAGACAATGAGTACTCTGGATGAATCATCTTATTAGTCAACAAAAGATTAACTATCTATTTTTTCTTTCTTAAATAATCCTAATGTGTTTATCACTGATAAAAAAACTTTTGGATGAATGAAGGCTTATTTTAATCATCTAAATATGAATTTAATATCAGAAGTTCTACATATAGCATTCAACGAATAAAAATCTATAAGATTACTCAAATAATCAAAACTAATATTGAAACCCAAAATTCAGATGGATTTTATGACATAGTTTTCTAGTATATATTTTAACATTTATATACATAAATCACACATAATGTCTCATACTCGAAAGTAATTTCATAATAACATATTATCACTGATATGTTAATAATTTTAAAAAATATTCTAATTTCCAATACATCCATAATAAAAACATATATTATTCCAAAATACAATTCAACCATTATTAATTATATAAAATACCATAAAATTCTGTATTCTTTAGGCATATATGGTTCCCCAAATATTGAATGTCTTCTAAAATTACAGATATCCCTTAATCGCCAATTGATTTTCCAATAATGAGGATATCCGTTTGAAAAAAATAAGGTCCAAAAATCAACATGTCAATTGGTTTAACTAAAAAATGAATTTATACTAACAAATTACCAAATGCAGGATATTGGTTTGTGATAAATACCCATCTGGATTCCATTTTGGGTATTATTCCCAAAGACATGTCCACCGCGATGGGTTGTCACATGATATATGTGTTGTTTTCTCAAAAACTATATATTTTAATAACAATCGAAAATTGGAGATGAAATCCTCAAAATAGCCATAACATATTTTATCTTCAATTATTATATCATGACTTTCATTTTTGAATCCCGAAAAGTAATAACCCATAATTACCTTAATAATAATTGTCTCCAATGATTCCATTATTCCACAAAAAGCTTAAATTGGGATTTAAAAGACACTGAACCTATGATCTAACAGTATATTATAATATCATATGATGTCTCTAACAATTAATTAGCAATCATAATCTAAAATGTGTTCTAAACCACCCTTTGATATAAATTATAAAGAACCAACCATAAACATTACATAATCTTATGTTATATTAATTATTTGACCATATTTTACATTGAGGATATTTTCCAGGATAGATATTTTGATAATTAGTCGATAACTCAAAAATAAACACTTAAATATTATGAAGTAGTCACTTTTACTCAATTTCGGTTTTTTCATTGAACACTATTTTTAAAAAAGTAACTTTAATTCGTTTCATGTTTAAACATCATAACTTTCCCTTTACCTCATCCATGACTATATTCATCTGAAAATACTATGAAAAAACCTTTAAAACGTGGGATGAGAAAATAAATCATAGTAATGTATATACAAAAAATAAAAACTGTTAGACTTGGCAAAAAAGTAAACCATAAATTCTTTATCATAATGCAATACATTTTATCTTTAAATAGTCATAAATACATTTCACTAAATATAAGAACGTTTCATTAGATTTTGTAATCACAATATTACCCTAGAACACATAGAAACAAATTATTACATATAATAGTAACTTGGTACATAATCATACATTAATTGAATAACCATTCGATTGAATTCCACACATATCACTAAATGGAATATCAATACGTCTGAATTCTATTCACAATCCATTTGAGCTTATAACAAAACTATCCATACATTGGTTCTCACACAACCAACCATCTTTGGTTTTTCATATAACCACAAATATTTGGTTTATCATGTAACCACCTATATAATTTCCATGTACCATTATATAATCATAATATATAAAAGATTACAATTATCAACATATCACTTATAAAATTTCATTTACAAACACATGTATTAACTTCAAGACATCAAAATAGTCAATAATCAGTCAAAACCATTTTAAATACCAAAATAACAAAGATAGGTAATAAGTTATTTTTTCCTTTTAAAATGTTAAGGCTTATTGAGTAATCAACATATCAAATAACTGTTAAAACATTATTGAAGTTGTTGTCATCGAATATGTCAAAAAAATTCCATTTATAATTTTGTAAAGAAAGTAAAACTGTTTCAATAAAAATATTTCATTTGAAAACCAATAAATGAAATGATATTCCGTGGTGTTTTTTATAAACACTATAAAATAAGTTGGTGTATAACATCAAATTCTTATTTAATAAAAGGAGATTGTGATCCATTCTCTTATCACAACTCAAACTTGTCATGTATGTTACTTGTTTATTCGCAGAAATAAAATTAGATTAATTTATACTTTCTTACAAAAATTTATTAAATACACTTTTTATTTGATAACACTTATTTCCATGTTATAATAAAAACATAATTATCAATGTTCACATAGGTGTTTTGTCAATATTTAATAGTCGAGTCAAAGATTAACATAGTATGATGTCAATAGACCATACAGTCTTATTTACATATCTCTAGAATAATATTAATAATATTATTGTCATTTTTATACATAAATTAAACATTGATATCAAACCACGATGTGTGGTTAGGAAAAATGAACAACATTATAGTCATGGAGACGGTAAGCCATACATGCACATGGGAAATGTTTCCATTTTTCATTAATCAGTATGGAAATAATGAAATAATTATTTTATCTTCCTAGAATGATTATAAAATAATTAAAATATGAATAATAATTAATATATTCTTATATATATCACACATGATTCGTAGTGAATAAAAATGATTCAAATCGCTTCTTGAAGGTCATAGTGCACACGTACACATGAACGAAATTTTCATTTTTATTTGCAAGGAATGTAAGAACATAATTGATATATTATTGTATTATAATGATAAATATTTCATTAAAATTATTTGAAAACAAAAAATAAATTATTTAAACCAATCATGATAGATTACTCTAGAAAATTAATTATATCGATTAGTTAGGTGATAGTTCACATGTATATACAAATGAGTAATTTCTATCACATTTAATGGAATATAATATAGATTTATGTGATGATATTAAAATAATAACATCTATGTAGATTTAGGATATTTTATTTGTTATTTAATCTTTTAATTAGAATCTTTTCAAGAAGTGTATGAAGAAATAATATATAAATACTTAACAAAAAGGACACCATTTTTTAGTATATCAGTTATGAATAACACTCTAATACTTCTAAGGAGGGAGTTATGCATAAACTAAAAACTCAAGAATTTGGGGAGGGATTTTTGGAAGGGTTTTTTTGTAGAAATTTTCCAAATCAAAATTTTCTTGATGTTCATGTAAAGGAAAATATTGGACACCTTTTTATTTGAGAGGTGAGAGGGACCCATCGAATTATTAAATGTATTAAATTAATATAAATTTAATTAGATTTTATATAGTACCATAATTATTTATTTAAACCATATAGTGATGTTGTACAAAATCCTCATCATCCAATTAAAATTAAATAAAATTAATATTTTTTTTTCTTACCATTTTTTTATCCAATTTACATTATACTCTTTTATCAAATAATATACCCTTTAAGAGTAAAAATAATTAAAAATTGATTCCAAAAGTCTAATGAATGAGTCAATAATAGTATTTTTTGACAAATAAAAACTTTTTGGCTGAATAATAGATTTTTATAAATTTTATATTATTTGATTAAATATTTTATATTTTAAAATATGATTTTTGTCAATTTTAATACCATTCATAGATAACATTTTTATAAATTCCTAAAAAATTTATTACATAAGAAAATATTCATTAACTCAATGAAAAAATATCCCAAAAATCCAAAACATTCATTGATGGAATAAAATATATCAATATATATTTATATGAATATTATTAATATCACTTATTTGATTCTTTCATAAAAAAAACCATTATTGCATCATCATTGTGTCGCAATTCACATTAATTATTTAATTCCTAAAAATTATAAGTAACCATGGTGTTGGTAATCTTTTTATCTTTAAAAATATAATTTATAGTTGGTGAGATCCCCTATATAAATCCATATTATAATATATCACTTTTTAAAAACAAAAGTGTAACAAAATTGACACTCATTGAATATAATATTATAAATGCATTAAAGACATCCAAGTGTCTACAAGTTGTACTAAAATTGTCCCAATGATGCTCATGGTTGGGATACACTCATAAAATTGAATTATTACCTATATTTTCATAGTTTTATGTAATTATAATATTATACTTATCATTAAATAACAGATTTCCCTTTAATTGTTGAAATAAAATTTATTACTTATGAAACTATTCTAAATTTCCAAAAATAAAAGGGAAAGTTTTATAAAATTTCAAACTTCTGATTCAAAATATGGAATTCAATTTTTAAAATTTGAAAAATATAATTGGATGAAATAAATTAGTAATTAATACTATTGACTGAATAAGAATGTTTTTAAGTTAAATGTTAAAAAGTGTATGTTCATTTTATATACAATATCAATGTTAACATGATCTAAATGACCTAAATTGGATTAAAATATAAAATAATAATTAAAATATAAATTAAAACAAGTTAAAAGGAAAATTGTAAGTCTAGGGAAAACATGTAACCCAAGAATACATTATCATAATATAAAACCTTTTACCCATAAAACATTTTAAGGACACTTCACTGAATATAAACACATTACGTACCAATTTTGTAATAAAATTATTACCTTAAACCCCATATAAATAACATTTAAAATATAATTTCTTAGGATAAAATAATCATACATAAATTTAACAACAATATAGTTTACTTCCACACAATCCCTATATTGAATAGCTATATGACAAACTTCCATACCAAATGCATTGGTGGTTATATCATAACCACCAGTACATGGTTTATCAAATAAGAACTCATATTTTGTTTTAAACATAACCATCTATCATTGTTTTATCACATAACCAACAATAAAATATGTTCATAACTTTATATAATCATAACACATAAAAAATTTCAGTTATCAAGAGTTTACTAATAAAATTTCATTTTCAATCACAATAAATCATTACAATATATTGAAATGGTCAATACACTTTCAAATCCATTTTCAATTCCAAAATACCCAAAAAATAGAATATTTTATTTCTTTCCCTTTTAAAAATAACATGTCTTATAAAGGAAAACAAATATCAGATAACTCTTACGTGGGCGGAGGTGTCTTTTCCATCACATACTCTAAAAAAGCATTACTTCTCTCATTTTGTAAGGAATGTAAAAAACAATGTATAAAAAATATTGGATATGAAAACCATTGAATTAATTTATAGTCAAATGGTTTGATTATAAACCTTATGAAAGAAGGGGTGTATAAAATACAAATATTTTACAATTAAAAGAGATTGAGATAAAGTCCCTAACCATGTCTCTAACTCAACATGTATGTTCATTTTTCTTCCTAAATAAAAAACATAGGATTATTTAAACATTAATGTGTACATTTTTTATTTTTATTATTTATTTTACAACTTATTACCATTTTGTAACAATTACAAAATTATCATTGTTCACATCAGTCGTTTTTCTAAAATTCGGTTCTCGAATAGAAAACGAACATGGTATGATGTCAAAACACCATGTTTTCTTAAGTACAATAAATTTAGAAAAGTATTCCTTACATTATTGTCATTTTTATAAATAATATATATCTTTAAATCAATCAATGTAGTGTGGTTATGAAAAAATCAATGTTATAATCATACAGACGGTAATCCATACTAAATCATGAATAACGTTTCCATTTTTCATTTATCGTTATATAAAGAAAATAATAATGATTTCAACTTTCCATAATGATCATAATATTTTTAACATATTAATAATATTTATAATATACTTATATATATAATACAAGTTACATATTGAATAAAAATAATTCACATCGCTTCGTGGAGGTGATAGTTCACATGTACGCACAAATGGCATTATCAATTTTATGTGTCGGGAATGTAAGAATGTAATTGACATAATATTTTCTTATAATGAAAAATATGTAATGAAAATTATATAAATACATTAATTAAATTATTAAAACCAATCATTAAATATGGCTATGGAAAAAATAGGTCTGTGTGTGGAGGCGATTGTTCACACATACTCACGAACGAATACTTCATTTCCCATTTAATTGTAGTGAATATGGATTTAGGTGATTTAATTAACTTCATAACATCTCAGTATATTGAGGATACATTATTTACTATTTCATATTAGAATATAAATATTTTATGGAAGTGGAAGATGAAATTTAGTATAAATACTTAAAGAAAATGATACCACTTGTTCGGTTAATCACCTTTGAGAACACCTTTACACTTCTAAAGAGGGTCTTCTGCCTAGAATAAGGACTCAAGAATATGGGTTGTGATTTTAGTAATGGTTTTTGGTAGATCATCATGAACCAAATAGTCTTTTCAGTGTGATTAATATAGAATAGTGAGTACCTTATTACAGGATAGGGGAGGGGCACCCTTGGAATTATAAATTGTATTATATTAATAAAAACTCAATTTCGATTCCAAATGGTACAAAAATGATTTATTTTGAGTATAGGATGATAGTGGGTCACATACTCATCCCCCAATTAAAATTATATGAGTTTTTTGTATTTTTTAATCCCTCTCATTTTATTTTATCCACTTTTAACTCTTAAGGATTTAACAAGAAATTTATATTTTGAGAGTTAAAACAGATATAAAATCATTCCAAAAGACCAATTAATGATTCATTAATGAAATTTTCATACTTATCAGAACAAAATGACTAAATATTATATTTTTATTAATTTATATCATTTAATTAAATATTTTATATTTTAAAATTTCAATTATGTCGATTTGGACACTATTCATACTAGACATTTTAAATAATAAATAACAAGTTTATTCCATCAAAAAGACATTAAATAATTCATACCATGTAATATTCAACAAAAAAACTTGTTAAAGTAATAAAATATATCAAATTTTATTTACATTAATATTAATAACATCATTTATTTGATTCTTTCCTAAATAAATCTATTACTATATCATCATTGTTTCACAATTAACAATAATTATTTAATTCATAAAAATTATAAATAAATAACAACTATTTAGGTTATAATTTAATCATTCTAAAACTAATTATAATAGAAGAGATACCTAGTATAAGTCAACTTTAAAATGCTGTAATTTTTAAAAGAAAATGTGTAACAAAATTGAGTATTCATAAAATATAATATTATAATTGAATTAATGTTAGTCAAGTGGTCCTCTAATCAACCCAAAGATTATCATGGTCCGATAAACTCATAAAATTAGTTATGAAAATGTTTTAGGGAAGTAAAATATTATTATGACAAAATTTAACCCATAATTACCTAGTTTACCTTTAAATGTGGTAATAAAATTTATCACAAATGTCATGATGCCTCCTGAGATATTTTACCCATCTATGTCTTGTAATGTGAAGAGAGACATAATGACCCATGATTCCCACCTATAGTAGGCCCTAGACTAGAGAATAGCCTAGATAGTATAATAATCTCACATATGGGAGGCATTACCCTATAAGAGAACACATGAGAGAGAGATAGAGATAAGATAGACACCAATAAACCCCAACATAGACTACAATATAAAAGAAATCACATGTACACTTATTTGTAATTTCATCCATAAACTAATGAAATTGATATGAAAATTTTCATGTACCAAAAGAAACTAAAAAAGCAACGACCACAATGCCCAAACAACTCCTGCAAAATCCCAAAAGCTAGTAGTAACCAGCCTGATCACCAACCTGATCCAAGTTACCTGAAAAACAATTTATATATAAATATGGTGAGTATAACAATATACTCTGTAATATCCTCCCAATATCCCCTTAAGAAAAAGAAATGAAAGAATACTAAAGCATAGTGAACAATAAGTGAAACTAAATTGTCACATAAATTTGTATACTATGTTTTCAGTCTCACCGTGGCCACGCTCACCATGTACTGCATATAAGAGTATATAATATAATAAATAATATCAAAGTTACCTAGAAACCAATTCCCAATATTTTTCCACATTTCACCAATGTCGCACATCCTATGACATCTCTCTCAAAAAAAATTGTCCCAAATACACATGGGTGAGAACCACCACATGCACCTTGTGCATCACAATGCTTTCCCATAGACACTTGGGTGAATCACCACTCCATACTCACAATAAAAAGTAAATAGGTAGTTTCCAAGATACCTCACATCCCGCATAACTTGTATAATACACTGTGTAGTACGCCTCAATCCATTGCATATCATACACCGATAAAGGATCCTCAAGCCACCACAACCAATACATGTTTTTCCTATAGGATCAAAAAGAAAAATGTATTCAGAATAAATGTTACTGAAATAACACCAAGAAATTATAGACCTCTACACACATTTATGGGGAAAACTAACCACGAGGAATACAAGAAAAAGCAACTACCAAGAGAAGATAGCAAGGCCGAAGGAAGAAGTTAACCAACCATCCTACCACAGGGATGTTAGGGTACACCACCCAGGGCTCAGAATTCTCAGAGTGTATGCTGCCCCAAGGGAAATGGTGTGTTAGAATATAGAAACACTAAAATAACATGATATAATATATCTTACAACCCCGCTATTGGAAAACAGTTTCTTAGACTCAATTGAAACTAAAAACTCTCAGACTCTCGGATTCCACTACTAAGACTAGATGTCCTTTAAGCAGAAAAACATTTAAAGAGTGTTATTAAAACATCTTATCCCTTTTTATCATTCGAAAATTACATTAATGAATTCATTAACCACTATGTCACCAATTTAATTTTCACAATACTTTCATTACCATCTCAACAAGTTTCACGCCATCAAGTAATTTACGAAACATAGTCCACAGTTACTCCCATCACAACCTCAACAATGCATCCTATAAATCTCAAAACACATGGGATCAACATCACATAGTCAAAAATTTATTAATATAATTATTAATTTCTATAATTCCATGAATTCTAGATAATAAAAACTAAAATACCAACCTATGTGGCTTAGTACAGTGAGTATCTGGACAACTCATCGATTCTTTACCTCCAATAATATAAGCATAGACAAATCCATCATTTAGAATATAATCATGTAAATAATGTGGAATAACCCATGTGCATTCACCTCTTTTTAAAGATGGGTAATCAAGACCACCTACTTCATGAATTGGGGAAAGTAAAGTAGATAAAAAAACAAGATATTAACCAATAAACCAAATTCACAACTATAGGCAATCCTAGCTTCAACCCATTACATAACCTCTGGTGTCCTCCCTGAAACCCCCATGTAGAAAATGATGTATCTCGCCACTCAGGGGTCATCTTTTGCCACATCCACTAGGCCTCCTTGCCCCTACTTCATACTATAGCCGTCCAAGATCATAACACATCACAAGGAGCTGGATACAAGAAATAAAATGGGATCCTTACCCTAATAAATGCATTCCTTTATCACAAACAGTGATCCCTCACATCTCCAAGCACTAGGATATTAGCCTATACAGTCTATAGGGTTCCCTAGAAACCTACAAGGAATTTTCTTTTATTGTAAAACCAGTTCGTTAATCCATCATTAATTAACCAATTCATTGTTATTAGGTTCCAACATAGGGAAACCTAAACTAAAAGATATCATAGGTACCCCAAATTTATTAAAAAATTAACATTACATTCCTTTAAACCACAAGCACTAGCACAATGCATGTCTAACAACCAACTAGATTAAACATGCTCACCTACATAAATTTGATTAACCCCAAATTACAAAAGCAAATACCAGATTCATTTACATGCATATTTATCTTTAGCCAATTAATGATCAATAAATTTAATTTTTACAGTCTTTAACAATTTCATCATGAAAAAAATGATAATAAGAAATTAATAGTATCACACTATCATTAAAATCATGAGTAAAATAGTTATCATAGTGAAAAGTAACAAAATGTGATCAAACTAATTATTTTAACCATGTTCATGTATTTAGTTAGGTCAATTCAATTAATATCCCAATGGATAAATCATGAGAACTCTACAATTACATGAAAATAATTTGAGAAGCAGCAAATCCCCTACCTCAAATTGATTCCAGCGTTCTTCGCTCGAGAATGGATTGAAGAAATGGATCCCGATCAATGTCCCATCCACAAATACATCCACCCGAGGATGTCGCGACACAACTAAATTATCAAAAACCAACAAAAACTCCATTAGAACCATTTTGATCAAATTCCAAAGAATGGAAAAGTGAAAAAAGAGAAGATGGATCAATGATTACCAATTAATGGAGGTATATCATACCACAGATTGAAGTAAAGTCAATGTGGGAAGAGGCGAACCAATCAATGAAGATGAAATACCAAAACATTGAAGAGGGATGTGTTAGGGTCATCTGGGGTCGAGAGGTGGTGCCCTCAACCAGTAGTGTTGAAAAACCCATGCGGACAGGTGTTATTAAAATTCCTAGTTGTTGTGTAGTGAACGACGTGTACGTCCACCTCACATAATGTACCACCTAGAGGCCATCTTACGCTAAAAAATTCATTTCATCGATAATTTTTTTATTATGATACCCAAATGGTACATGTTATATACCACTTGGTCACATCGGGTAGCCCCCCTTTTCCAGCTTCTCACGACCAAATTATTATAGACTTCTTATGATACTTCTCTAAGAAACTCTATCTACAAAAAGACATAATGGTTCAATCCACGCCAATCCAGGGACTTACATCAGATACCTATCAAAACATTCTAGTCCTTAAGAATATGAAACCATCCTAGAGTAAAAACAAAACTAGAAAAGGAAGAGGTTTTCCAAATAGCCAACCCGCGACTTAAATCTCAGGGTTATCGCCACCATTAATCTCATTATATTTATAAAAAGAACCACTTTAAACCACATGAAAACCAAAAATAGATCCCAAACACACCCTTAGGGGGATATACTATTCAAAATATACTATGCAACAACCACAAAAAAGAAAAATCCATCACGTAACCATGAATATTCTACAACAACAAAAAACATCATTACAAAGAAATAACTAAACATAAAATATCTCGGGATACTAAATATAATTCTACAACTCACATTCCCTGGTAATCTCTTCCATGCCATCGTTCCCCCACAAGACAATAACAAAGCGAAGAGAATTCATGTGCAATGCCTTTTACTTGTGGTCCCAGATTACTACGAGACACTCCTTGAAGGGAAAATCATCCTTAATATTGATCTATCCCTAATAAATTGCATGAGAGTAATTATGAAGATAATAATAGATCTATGAGATTTGTAAAACATCATGTATTCGACTCATCTACAGGGGAATTACAACTTTATATGCCATGGCTCAGATATGAGCCCACACCTCAAAAGTCCCAACAAACCAGGGATAAACCTTACTCCCACGACTGAAACTTTTCAACCCATTATGGAATGTCACCTTCGTAAAAATTTTATCCTTAATGTCAAACTATAGAGGTATCCTCCTTTGATAATAATAATACTTCTAATGATCATGTGCTGGAATAATCCTCTCGTGAATCACCTAAACCATCTTTGTCTTATTCTATACTAATTGTTTCTCAAGAATTGTGGTTTTTCCAACCCTATTCCCACAAAATAGAGAATATAAAGGTCATCCATAAAAGGCTTCAAATAGTTCCATATCGATGGTGGAGTGAAAAATATTATTGTAATCAAACTCTACCAAAGGTAAAAACCTCATCCACGAACCTACAAAATCTAGGAAAACAATAGTGAAACCTGTGTTCATGGGTTGGATGGTTTTATCTATCTGATCGTCCATATGTGGAGGAAAAGATGTGTTAAGGAATATCTTTGAACCGAATTAATGTAAGAGACCTCTCCACAACCCTGAGGAAAAACGAGGATCCCGATCATAGATGATCATCCTTAGGACTCTATGGACTCACACCACCTACTCCAAATATTACCTTGAAAAAACATCCAGTGAGCCTGAATCCTTGATGACAATGAAGTTGGCGGATTTCGTCAAAGGATCTACTACCACCCATAGAGCATCATAGTCTCCATGATCATGATGTAATCTGGTAACAATGTCCATCAATAGGGCCTCCCCCTTCAATTGAAAAATTTCTAATGGTAGCATAAAACCACTGAGAACAAGATGCTCAGCCTTCACCTTCTAATAGACCAAACATCAGGACACAAACTCTGCAACTACATGCTTTAGGCCAGGCCACCAAAACTGCCTCCTCAAGGCTCAGGGCATCTTCATCACGCCATGATGTAACACTAAAGGAAAACAATGGACTCCCTAAGAACCTTCTCCCACATAAGAAAAGGACCAAAATACCTTCCCTAAAACAACACTCTGTTGTGTTAATCATTAGACTAACCATTAGGGGGCCTCTCCACAAAGAACTGGTCTCTCTAAACCTCTACATCGAGATCCTCCAACTGAGACTCTTCTACTTTCTGTCGTAGAGATAAATACATTATCTTCTGGAAAAAACCACCTCTGCCCCAAACTTCTTCTATATCATAACCCTCTATGAATCACCTGATTCTTGCAATGATTCACAACATGACTTCCTAATCACTGAATCAACTACATCATTCCTTTTTAGGTGTATATGAAATTTAGATGTATTAATCCTATAAAAACTCCATCCACTAAAGTTTCCACAAGTTCATCTCACAATGGTAGAAAACATACCTCACTCTCTTATGATCAGTGAAAACAAAAAACTATTGTAGAATAAGGTAATTTGTCCACAACATCAGAGAAAATAATACTTCCATTAACTCAAGATCATTGCTGTCATAGATATGTTTGTTGGGAAGAAAATAGAGGGAACCCTAAGAAATGATCAATCTATGTTACATTAGAAGGGAGACAAACCCCAAATGTGAAGCATCATAAATAACATCAAACAGAACTACATCTGATGGTAGACAATGAACCAAATCACTGACCAACTTCTCCATCAGATACTCAATAGTTGCCAGAAATTGATCATTCCAAATGAACACTTGACCATTCCTATAAAATACTATCATAGGAGTCACAACCTGCAATAAATCGACTTCAAACCTCTTATAATATCATGAATTGACAAGGAAACGTTGATCCTATTCCACTATCATGGGGGATTCCAAAGACACAACTTCCTCTCACTTCGATGGATCCCAAGATACACCTTGCTATGAGAAAACATACCCTAAAAAATGGACATTGCGATTCCAAAACACAAACTATGACATCTTCCCAAACAGCTTACGTTGACAAATAAATCCCAAAACGGAATGCAGATGCTCTTCTTGTTTCACCACAGATTTAAAGTACACACTTATGATGTCAATTAAAATCACCATGAACATATCCAAGAACTCATGGAATATAGGATTCATCTATCCCATGAACATAGCTGGAGCATTTGACACACCGAACGACGTTACCAAGAACTCATAATGCCTATGATGACAATGAAATGTAGTCTTCGGAATATCATCATCCTTAACATGCATCTGATGATAACCAAACCACCAGTCATTCTTTGATAATTAACTTGTACCCTTTAGTTGATCGAAAAAATCATCAATCCGTGGAAAAGAATAATTGTTCTTCATTGTCACATCGTTTATGCGATGATAATTGACAAACAATCGCAAACTATTGTTAACCATTTTCATGAAAAAATGGGTGTACCCCATGGTGATACACTCGAATGAAAAACTTTACACTAAAATAGGCCATTATATTGTATACCCAACTACATCAACGAATAATGTATCATCCTTTATGGATACATAGAGATTGGAGATGCTCTTGGATATAGCCCGATCTCAAACATGATCTACCATCTAGGGGGTAAAGCTAAAATCTCATCTATAATTACATCATCATACTCTACAATGACCTTGGAAAATTCTGAAATTTATTCCTTCAATAAACTCAACAATAGCTCAACCATCAAGGATGAAAAATAATGAATTTTCCTTTAACCCATTTGTGGGTCTCGCTCGCTAACAAACATTTATGGATCTCTATCATCATAAAAGAACACCATCTTATGCTAGAAACAATCTACAATATACTTATGTGAATACGACCAATCCATGTCGAGGATGAAATCATATGGTTTTATATGTAATAATAGATAATATCCCCAAGAATGGTGCTTTTCCAACACAGCTAACAATCTCAATATACATCAAACAAATCATCTATACCTCTGACTAGAGTAGCCAATGCCAAGGGAACTGGAATACTCCCTACCTCAAGTCCCAAGTCATGGACAAGGGTTGGTGATATGAAAGAGTGTGTCTCTCCTAATTCAAACAAGTAATAAACCCATTTTTAAAACTATCAATAGGTACCTCGAATGATATTTGGATCACTTGGCACTGGAAACACTGAAGCATGAAGCTGACCATGATCTACTCCAAAACCTCTCTAACACAGATGAAGACCACCACCATGGTCACGATAAGCTCTCTGTGGATTGGGAGAATACATGGTCTATCCTTTACCTACCCCATGTTCATTTTACTGATCTAATGAGGGTGTCTCCCACTACTGTTGTCTTGGCTAGAACTGCCTCAACGAAGGAACTCAAAGAGGAACACTTGATGCACCTTGACAGCTCTAGAAGGTCAAGAACTCTCGATGCTTATGACCTTGTCCTGCACAATATAAACTAGTTCATAATCCCTTGACATGGGCCTAAGAATAGTTTCCCTTATTGAATAGAGATACTAAGGGCTGGGACATACCCATAGCCAAGCGTAAACTCTTCTTCCATGAAAATAGGGAACCTTGGACAACTACTTTTCTTCATGAAGAATCCTTAAATCTCAACTCTCATGATGATATGGTTCTGACCAACCTTCTTTAAATGACCTCTACCCTTGAAATCACCTCAACATATGTCTTGAGTATAAACAGGGTGATCTCACGCTGTAAATTAGGATGAAAAGCCACCTCAAAATGCCTCTCCTTGGCATCCTTATCTGGAAATTGGTCCGAATAAAATTGTAAAATGTTTCTATAATGTATTCCAAACTCTCCCACAATGTAGCTCCATTATTGAATGGTAAATAACTCCTGACTGGAAGCCTTCACTGTCAAAGAATTAATCTTGACTATAAACATGTGTGAGAAATCCTCCAACAAAACTGCTGACTTTTCAAGATCTCTGAGGAATAAGAACCACCACAACCTCACTACCCCACGTAGCATCGTCACAACCAATGACACCTAGTGCTCTATTGACAACATATTGAACTACAATCTATCTCAAAAAATTCCAAACGGTAAACTATGATTTTATCTATAATAGAGGCCTTGTAATTCTACAATAAGTTTCACTGAAAATCTCAAAGTGTCCTCCTCCAACGTTCATCATCATCGAACTCCACTCTGTAGAGATTTGCTGGCAGAGCCTGCTAGATATCTTATGTGTGAACCTGATGAGGACATTGACTGGGAGCCATACCTAAAAAAATTAGAGATTTTAAAATATGAATATGTAAAACACTACCATTTATTTAATATTTTTTTCCTTTTATTCATTTTAGTTTAACCTATCACAAGGTTTACCCATTCAAACACAGGTGCAAAGAAGAATGATGTGTGATCCTTTCGTAGGTATCTATACTAGAACCAGAATCACCACATTTTGTAGCCACTATAAAATTAATGGTATATGAATTAGATCATAGGGTGGCTAGATACCTATGTCTTAGCTAGTATATCATGTTTACAGGTCATTTTAAACATGATTTTCATGGTTTCCCAACCAACCCATGAAACCTCACTATTTCCTAACTCCAAACACCTTCTTATCCCACCACCAGACCTATAATACCACTCTTTCATAAAAACCTCCCCACAAAGTGTACCCCTCCAAGGATGATAATGTGAGAAGAGATATAATGTACCCTTATTCCCACATTGAGTAGGCCTCATGTTGGCGACTTGCACCCTGAGTATTATAAAATCACAAATTGGAGGAATTACCCACTAACAGAACACAAGATAAAAAGAGATTTAAGAAAAACACCAACTAACTCCAACTCAGACTCCAATAAAAATAAATAAAAAGTATATATATATGTAATGTCATGCATGAACTACTAAAATTGAAAGGAAAAGTTCAAATACCATAAAAAAGTAAAAAGGCAGCAATCACGATGCACGAACAACTCATGAAAAACCCTGAAAGCTAGTAACAACCAGCCTGATATCCAAACTACATCATGTGACCTGAATGTAGATTATATATATGTAGGATGAGTATAATAATATACTTAGTCTGATCGTCCCCAAAGACTATCGTGATAAATTAATGAAAGCATACTAAATAAAATTGAAAAAATAGTGAAACTAAATCGTGACCAGAACATATAAACTATGTTCCCAACCTCACCATGGATACTATAACTAGGTATCACATTCCAGAGTATATAATATAATAATTAATTTCAATGGTACCCCGCTCCCACTTCCCCATTGGTTCTCCGTTATTCCATAAAATTGCACGCCTTAATCCATGTCTCTCCAAAATGGATGGCCCAAAGACACCTGAGGAAGCACCAACACATGAAACTCATGCAACTTAAAGACTTATCGCAGACAGCTAGGTGAAGCATCACTGCATATAAACAATTAAAAGTAACCAGGTAGTTTCTTGGAGCCTCCACATCGTCCAAAACGTGTTTTATACATCATGTAATATGCCTCAAGTAATTACTGCCAATACATCGAGTAAGGATCCTCAAGACACCACATACTATACACGTTAAACCTATATTATCACAAAGGAAACTATATCCATAATATATGTGTGTGAAATAACCACAAGACAGTGCATCCCTCTATACACATATATGGGAAAGAATTACTGGCTTGCATGCCAGCACAAGTTTCAACGAGGAGAAGAGAAGGGGGATAATGAGGGAGGCTAGTCATCCACCCTCCCATCAGGATGTTGGGGGAATCAACCCCCCCCCCCCCCCCATGGCTCAGAATCCACAGGGTGTCAGTCACCCTAAGTTATAAGGTGGGGCTGTATATAGAAACACAAAAAGTACATGATATAACATATAAGACAACCACTCAATGGGAAAACCCTAGTCTTAGACTCCACAACATCCATTATCTCATGGACTCCTAGCTACAACTGCTATGATTAAGTATCATATATGCACAAAGCATTTAAATAGAACTATTAAATCATCATAAAACTTTTTATCAGTTTCACATTACATTAATTATTTCTTTAACAATTAATTAACCAAATTCATTTTCACATTATATTAATTAGTATCTCAACAAGATCCATGACCTCCTGGAATTCCCAAAAATGAGTTTGTAGTTCCATCCATGACAACCTCAACATTGAATCCCAGCAAGCTCCAACCCCATGGGTTCAACATCATTTATTAAATAATTTATTAATATAACTATTACATTACATAATTCAACGCATTTTAGAATAAAAAAACTAGGGTAATGAACACAACAAGATCAAAACTGTTAGTAAAGAAACTATATATCGAGTCTTTACCAACCAATATAAGGAGCATAGACCAATCCATCCTTGATAAGATAATCATGGAAATCATGTGGTATACCCTATACATAATCGCCATTTTGGAAGGATGATAAGCTATACTAGTATCCTCATGTGGTGGGGAAATTAAATCATATATTCAAATAAGAGATTCAACAAGAAACAACCTTCACAGCAGTAGGTAATACAATCTTGAACATGTTTTATCGCCTTTTTTTCCTCTCCAACACCAACAAGAATAAACCAATGAATCTCCCTACTATAGACATCAGTTTCCTTCATATACACTAGTCCTCCCTATCCCCACACCTCATAAAAATCATCTAGGCTCAGAACACATCACAAGCAGTATGAAACTATAGGGAAACTGGGATCTTAGACCAAATCCTGGAATTCTACTTTCATAAGCAATGTGCTCTCAAAGATCAAAGAATATGTCTATTGGCCTTATAATAACGATGGTATCTCAAAACCCTACTATGAATTATTTTTTATTAAAAAACTAGTTCATTAATCCTTCAATAATTAACTGATTTAATATTAGTAGTTTCCAACAATGGAAAACCCAAACATCAAGGTATCATAGCTACCACAAATTAATTAAAACATTAACTTGAAATGCCCTTAAAAAATCACCAACATGCTTTAGGTATAACAACCAACTGGATTAAACATTTACATCTGCATCAATTTATTTAAACTCAAATTTATACAACAACAACCAAATTCATTTACATGAATATTTAAATTTTTCCAATTATTTATCAATTAAATATTTATTTACTTTATTTAACAATTTCATCCATAACAACATGATAAAATTCAATGAATAGATTACACACTATCTAGAAAATTTTAAGGAAACCCATTATCATTATGCAAATCAACAACATGCCATTAAACCAATTCTCTTTATATGGTACATGTTTATAATTAGGTCAATTCCGTTGTGTTCAAAATGGTTAAATCAATATAACTCTACTATTTAACTTAAATAATTAGAGATGAAACGAATCCATTACCAATAATGGTTTCTAACATTTTATGCTTTAGAATGGATCACAATAAAATATCAAAATTTCCATCCCTACAACAATGGAATCCACCTGAGGATGTCGCAACACAATTGCATCCTCAACAACCAAAAGAAACTCAATTACAACCATGTAGATCATACACCAGAGAATGTAAAAGAGAAACAAGACAATACGAATTGATGAAAAACAATGAATGTAGGTATATCATCCCATAGATTGAAGAAGGATTGAAGATGCAAGTGGGGAACCGATCCAGAACAAAGGAATCCCCACATGTTGAAGAGGGTGGCATCCGAGTCATTTGGGGTCGAGAGGGGGTGAGATCAAGCCATATGGTTTGAAAACCCCAAAGGTATGGGTGTATTTAAAAAACCTAGTGGTGGGGAAGTACAAGATGAGTACCTCCCTATCACGTCGTGTACCACCTTGAGGCCGACATACTCTGAAAAATGCGTACCATCGGTGCTCTGTTTTTTCAGAATCCCAAATAGTACAAATCATGTACCAATTGGTCACATCATGTATCCCCCCTAATTTCATTTTATCATGAAAAAACTTTTCCAGACCTCATCCAAGCCTTCTCTGAGCACCACAGTCATTAAAAAAATCAAAAGGATTGATCCACGTGGATTCTGGCCGTCACAACTAAAGTCACTATTCATATTGTTAGAAAATAAATGCGTCCTATTTAAATAATTTTGACCTTAAAATCCCAAAAATGAAATCCATTTTTTAAATAATATAAAGACAAAATTGGATGAAATTTATTAAAAATCAATCTTATTGGATAAATAAGAAAAGTCGTTTTTAAGTAAAATGTTCAAAAGGTCATATTGTTTTTATATCCAATACCAATGTGAAATTGATTCAAATGTTGCCAATTGAATTTATGGATAAGAAAATAATTTAAATGTAATTTAAAATCAATTATATGGGAAATATAAAAATATAAAAAACTTAGACAAAAAATAATTTTCCGATTAACATGCATTATTTTTTAATAATCATTAAAAAATGAATATTATCTGAAAAATACAACAAATTTATTGAAAGTAAAAATTTTGGACCCTATTACAAATAAGAAGTTTATTTGGTAATATAACTCTTATAAATTTTTCAAAACTAGATGTAATGTGTCCTCTCTATCCAAAGGTGCTAAAATTTCATTTTTTGTGAAATATATATTTTCTCTGAAAAAATGAATATATTAGTATGTCATGTAAACAGAACATATTTGATAAATTTTAAACATTAAATTGAATGTATTTAATATATATATCCTTAATTAAATCTATCTCAAGTGATTATATTATTTTATAAACTAAATTATTTCGCTTTAAATAGGACTTTATGAAAATATTTCCTTTTATGTAAAAGGGTTTTATTTTCAATTATAAATATTTTTTTACAAAATAAATAATTATATAAATGTGTAAAAAAAATTTGATCAACTTATATAGTTCCTTCCCACAAAATTAATACCTATGTTATAATATATCATAATAATATTTATTTTTTCTCTTAAGTTTGATGTGGTGTATTTTTTACACTATCAAACATAGTGTCTCTTTTAAAAAACTAAGGGTGATTCATTCTCCACCACCCCAATTAGGAAATTCCATCCTCAAAAAAAGAATTTGGGGTTTTTAACGAATTTATTACTTTTCATAATACAATTATTGTAATGCCACATCAAAAAAATTATTAATTAAACTACCAATTTAAAACAAAAAATTGATAGTATAAAGGTCATCAAAGAAAACACGTACTATGAGTCCATTTATTAAAACATGGATATAACAAAAAAAATATCCATCATGTTCTGCTGTAGAGTGATAGAAAACAATATTGGGATGATGTTAACAATCAGAAAACCCCAAATTTGTGATGGGTTAAACCCTCCTTGATTTCATAGTAAGACTCCCAGATTTCATAGTAAGAAATGTAAACAAAATACTTTTATGTTGTTTGATCCCTTTTATATGGTTGTGGAATTAAATTACTAAAAATACTAAGATTATATTGAAATAAATTGACATGAGAAGTAGTGTTCCTTCCATTAATCAAATTCTACCACAAACTCATCTTTTTCTCTAAAAAATGAGTACTCAAGATGAATCATCTTATTAACCCACAAATAAATAACTATATATTTCTCTTTTATTGAATCATTAACCAAAGACAATGTTGATATTGTAAGATAATTCATGAAAAAGAATAAACAATTGGATGAATGAAATATACTTTTAATCTTCAAACATTGAATATAATATCAGAAGTTCAAGACAGACCATTCAACGAATAAAATTTCATAAAATTACTAAATTAATCAAAAGTAATATTGAAACAAAAAATTGAGATGGATTTGATGACATAGTCTTATAGTATATGTTATAAAAATTATCTATATAAATCACTCTTAATGTCTCATACAAAAAAGTAATTTCATAATTACATATTCTTTATGAAAGGTTAATTTTTTTATAAATATATTATTTCCCCAAACGTCCACAATAAAAACATATATTCTTCCAAAATAAAAATCAACTATTATTCCTCATAAAAAATACGATAGTATTCTATTTTCTTTTGGAATATATGGTTCCCCAAATACCAGGGATATCCATTTTATAAAACATAAGTTCCAAAAATCAACTTATCCAATGGTTTAACTAAAATGAATGAATTGATAATAATCAATGATTTTACACTGGCTAGTGGTATGTGATAAATCCTCATCAAAATTGGGTTGTGGGTTTGATTCCGATATCCTTGTCCAACGAGACATGTTATCGGGCAATACCTGTGTTGTTTTTTTAAAAACTATATATTTTTATAACATTACCAAATAAGGGATAAAATCCTAAAAAATTACCAAAACATATTTTATCCTCATTGATTGTTTCATGACATTAATTTTTGAATCCCAAAATGTAATAACCCATAAATACCTCCAAAATAAATGTCTCCAAACATATCATTAATCAAAATAAATCCTGAAAAGGGATTTATAAGACATTGATCGTATTATAAACCTAAAAATTATAATATCATATATTGTCACTATTTCTTAAGTTGAAATACTAACCTATAAAGTTGTCTAAACCACCCTCTAATACAAACTATAAAAAATAGACAATAAACATTACATAATCTTATGTTAAGTTAATAATATTACCTTATTTCACATTTAGGATATTCTGAAGTTTAGATATTTTTTAAGTAGTCCATAACTCATAAATAACACCCTAAATTTTATGAAGTTGTCACTTTGGCTCGATTTCAATTTTTTCATTAATCAAATTTTTTTAAAAAGTATAATTGATTCGTTTTATGTTTAAACATCATTAATTTTTCTTCATCACATCCTTCAATCTATTTATCTATAAATCCTATGAAAAAAATTTCAAAATGTTGGATGATCATAAAAATCATAGTATTCGATACGCAAAAATGAAAATCTATTTGTGTTGAGAAAACGAGTAAACAATAAATTCTTTATCATAAAGAAATATTTTTTACCATTAATTATTATTAAATATATTTAATGGCATATAAGTTAATTTCTCAAAAAAAATTTAATCAAAATATTACCTTAAAACCCATTAAAGTCAATTATAACATACATAGGTAACTTGGGTCATAATCATACATAAATTGAATATCTATTTAGTTGAATTCCACACATATCGGTAATTGTAATAGCCATATGCCCGACTTCCATACACAATCCATTAGACGTTATAACATAACTAGTTTTCCTTTGGTTATCATGGAACCAACCATATTTGGTTTTCCACATAACCAATCATATTTTGTTTATCACATAACCACCAGTCAAATTTTGTTGCACCATTACAAAATCTTAAGACATAAAATATTACAATTATCAACATTTCACTCACAAAATATCATTTTCAATCCCAATTAATAATTTCAAGATATCAAAAATAGTAAATAAAATTTGGAAAACATTTTATATTGCAAAATAACTTTAAATAGAAATAAGGGATTTGTTATATTTATAAAAATTAAGGCATATAGATGAATCACAGTATAAAATAACAGTTACATCACTAGCGATGTCATGTCCCCACATAAGTTAAAAAAATCATTAAATAATTACATTAAAAAAGTAGAATACTTTTAAAAAAATATTCAATTTCAAATCCAAAAAATGAAATAACATTCAAAGGAATTTTTTATAAACCCTATAAAAGAAGGTGGTGTTTACCATCAAAATATTCCTCAATGAAAGGATATTGAGATGAATTCCCTTAATATGACTCTAACTTGTCATGTATGTTCCTTGTTCATTCGGAACAATAAAATTATGTTACTATAAACATTATTGAAAACATATTGTAAATATATATTTTCTTTTATATCACATATTTACATGTTTTAAAAATTAATTAATTATCTATGTTCACAAGGGTGTTTTGTCGATAATTGATACTCGAGTTGAAGATGAACTTGGTATGATTTCAATTAACCATAGGGTCATTATTATTTATCTCTAGAATAATATTCATCACATTATAATCATTTTTATAAATAAATTATACCTTTATATGAAACCATGAAGTGTGGTTAGGAAAAATGAACAACAATTTAGTCATGGAGATGGTAGGCCATATGTGCACATCAGTAACGTTTCCATTTTTCATTAATCATTTTGGAATGAAGGTAATAAATATTTTATCTTCCCAGAATTATTATAATATTGTTAAAATATAAATAAACTTTAAAATAAAATTATATATATCATACATGTGACATGGGGAATAAAAATGATTCACATCACTTCTTTGATGTGATAGTTCACACATATGTCTGAAACAAATTTTAATTTTTATGTTCATGGAAACTGAGAAAATAATTTATATATTATTGTATTATAATGGTAAATATGTAATTATAATTATATGAAAAAAATAAATTATTTTAACCAATCATGAGATATTTCTATGGAAAATTAATTAGATCGGTTTGTCGAGGTAATAGTTCACATATACGCACAAACGAGTTGTTTCTTTCCCATTTAATGGAAGAGGAGATGTATTTAGGGGATGATATTGAAATTATTACATCTATGTAGATTTTAGATATTTTATTTGTTATTTAATCATTAAATAAGAAGATTTGAGGGAATTGTAAGAAGAAATTAAATATAAATACTTAATGAAAAGTACACCTCTACTTTGGTTTATCACCTACAAAGAACACCTTAACACCATTAAGGAGGGTGTTATGCATAAACAAATAACACAAGAATATGGGGAGGGATTTTAGGAAGGGCTTAGGTAGACAATGTCTGAATCATGTTTTTCTTGATGTTTGAGTAAAGGAGAATATTGGACTCCTTTTTGTTGGAGAGGGGAGGGGTGCATCGAATTATTAAAAGTATTAAATTAATATAAATCCAATTATGATTATTAATAGTACATAAATTATTTATTTAAAATATATGATGATTTGGGGTCAAATCCTCATCTTCCAATTAAAACTAAAATTGTTTTGAATAATTTTTCCTTGTACTTTTGTTTTATCCACTTTTAAATCTTACGTATTTATCAAATAATTTACCTTTTATGAGTTAAAATAATAATGAAATGATTCCAGATGGCCAATTAATGAATATATAATATTATTATTAAACATATAAACACATTTTGGTGGAATAAATTTTTTTAATATTATATTATTTAATTAAATATTTTATATTTTAAAATTTGAATTTTATCAGTTTTGACACTACTCGTACATTTCATTTTTAAAAATTCATAACAAATTTATTACTTAAGAAAATCTACATTAACTCTCTGAATAAATGTCATAGGATTCCAAAACATTCATTGATGGAATAAAATATAACATTATATATTTATTTGAATATTATTAATATCCTTAATTTGATTCATTCTTTAATAAAACCATTATTGTGTCATCATTGTGCTGCAATTCAAATTAATTATTTAATTACTAAAAATTATAAATAAATAACCATGATGTAGGTAATATTTTTAAATTTCTAGATATTCATTACCGTCAGAAATATAACCTTTATAAATACATATTAGAGAATATTAATTTTAAAAAATAAATTTGTAACATATATAACACTCATTGAATATAATATTATAATTGCATTAAATTCATCCAAGTGCCTGCAAGTTGTCCAAAAATTGGCCAATGATTCTTCTGGCTGAGATACACTCATAAAATTGAATTATTACATGTGTTGGCATATTTTTTTGTTATTTAAATAATATTTTTATCTTTAGTTACCTGATTTACCTTTAACCATTGTAATAATTTTTTTTTGTAATTAAACTAATTAAAATTTCAATGAATAAAAGTTACCTATTTATGAAATTTGAAACTTCTAATTCAAAATAGTGTATTAATATTTTTTAATGATAGAAAAACAGATTTGGTCGAAATAAATTATAACTAAAACCATTGATGGAATAAGAAAAAGGGGTTTTTTTAAGTAAAAAGTTCAAAAGTTCAACAAATTTTTATATCCAATATCAATTTGAAAATGATTAAAATGACCTAAATTGGATTAAATGATTAAATAAAAATACTATTATAATTTAAAACAAATTAAAAGGAAAATATAACTATATATATAAATTAGTTGTAAAATTTGTTTTTAATTGACTTTCAATATTTTTCACTATTAATTAAAAAATTAATATTATAAAAAAAATCCAAAAATTTATACAAAGTAAAATTGTATGCCATTATACCAAATAAAAAGTTTATTTTTTCAAATAAAACTTATTAATGTGTCCAAAAATATATTCAAAATGGGTTCACCATAATAAGTGGCAAAACTACATTTTTTAAAAAAATACTTCTTCTATCCAAAAAATAGAGTTTGTTCTAATATCATTTCTAGAAAACATATAAGAATAATTTTAATCATTACATTGAATATATTTCACGTATATTTCATTTATAAAATCCATTTAGAGTTATTTTATTATTTTATAAACTCATTTATTACCATTCAAATAGTTATTTTAAAAAACATAACCTTTTATTTAAGAGAGGTTTAATTTTCAATTATAAATAATTTTTCACAAAAGAATTAAATATAAACATGTGTAAATAATATTTTCTGAAATAAATTAACATTATTAATTACCAAAACCTTAACAACTATGTTATAAGATAACATAATAATATTTAGTTTTTTGTTAAGTTAATTGTATCCAATTAAGTATGTTATTGAACATAATGTATCTTTTATTAAAACATATGATGTTACAAGTGTTACTCTCTTGGAAATATAGAGAGAGAGAGTTCATGGAATATAGTGATTTGATTTTTTATTTGATTTATTTTTTACTAGAAAATGTAATGAATGAACTACTGAATTATCAGAGGTGCATGTAGGATGTGCGTCAATATTTTATTTCATCATTATTTATGATGAATATGTAAACATATTCAGAGATATGTGATATGGATACAATTCTAATGGTCAATATGGAAGGTATGGTTGGATACTATACCTCTTCTCATCCACATAGTGGAAGCTATAGTGGCACACTAGTGAAAATGTGGATGTTTCATTATCCTCACTAGAGTGGTGTGGATGGTTCACTACATAAATTTTCCTAGTAACTGTAGTTTTAGAAAGTTGTGTGCATTGAACATTCAATCACTGCAATATATATGGACTCAAATTTTATTGTTTTACTTTACCTATAAATATGGAAATTGTTTTTGAAGGTTTGGTAATATGCAACATTTCATTCATGTTATTAATACTCATCAATATGGTCAAGGATCATTATAACCAAAGTGTACTAAAAAGAAGTCAAATTAATTAGATACTGTATGCATCTAGCCAAAGTCCTAGGGAGAGAAGAAACAATATACTGTTGATGTGTTTTTGGTGGAGGTTGATATTAGATCAATGATAGTGAGATGTTCCATAATAATTGTATTCTTATTAGGGATTTCATTATTTGATACTAGTTCATACAAATCATTTATTTCATGCCATGAATCTAACATTCCTAACCTTTCAACTGATTCCATGTTCATTATTATAAAGATAGAGGCACCACATGGGTAAATGAAATAGTACGTGTTCGGGTGTCCTTCTAGTTTTCTATCGATAAGTGATGCCAACATTATCTGGGATTTCCAGATTATTGATAAATTTTTTACTGAAATAATTTAGAGTATAGATTGATTTGATGGTCAGCATACTAAGTTTTATTCTTATCATCATCATATGTATATTATCTAATCCCATGAGAGATTAAGGGTTTTATTGGGAGAGTTTTATTTTGGGACTCATCATAAATCACCTTCCTACCCAATGTTTAAATGTTTTTTCATGATACAATAGTTGTGTTTGATAAAAATTATTTTATTAGGGTTCTCCACACTCTTGTTTTGTATTTTATAATGTTTTTTATATGAATTATATGGGATTCCTCTAGAAAATGAGGTTGATTTTATTATTTACCTAGTGTCTTTTTCACAACTGATTTCAATAACATCGGATTTTATGGAAATAGTGAATTAAAAAAGTTCTAAAAATTCAGTTGGATGACCTGATGGGATGGTTTTTTCCACACTACTATTTATCCATGGGCATCCCAAGTTCAATTTTCCTGAAAGGAAGATGTTTCACTCTGATTATTCATTGTTAATTGTAATTTGAACTGATTGAATGTTAAGAATGTGTATCACTTTCTTTGGGCTCATGATTTGTTTGATTAGATTTCCAAGTATAAGTGGATTTCAATGGTTGATAATGTGTTGGTTAATCGTCATGTCAATATTTAGGAATCTAATATAATAAAGATGACTTTACGGAGAATATTTGTCCATTAAAAATATATTGTTATTCAATTTGGTCTTGCTAACACTCATGTAGTTTTTATGAATATGGTGAATCTACGATTCCCTTAGTTTCTAGACACCTTTGTGGTAGTGATTGAGGTTGATATTTTGGATTACTCATTATCTTATCTAGAGTATCATCACCATTCATTTCTAACTATATATGTTCTATGGTGTAACCATTTGTGTTTAAAAGTTCCAAAATAAAATTTTATTTATCCAAGAAGTAATATTTATATGGAATGTAATTTCTGAACATGGTTTACCAATTAACACTGAAACATTATAGGGAATTTTTCAAAGGAAGATCCAAAAAAAATCATTGATATTTCGTGATTCATTCACCATGATGGATATAATTAACTCTTCATCAAATATTTCTCAATTTTTGTGTCATATTTTATTACACTTACCTAAAAATAGGTGAAATTAAAATTTTATGAAAAATTGATGTCTTTTATTGATTAGTAGAATGGACTTCTAAAATCATGTCATATTCGGATCTCTTCGAATACCAGAAAGGGTTAGGTGATTTTTTATGATTCTTATGCTGTTATTTTGGGTTGTGTGATCATGCATGATGATCATTTGGTATCTTAAAACATTCATCGAATATATAATTTAATAATAGAATTTCCTAAAAAGGAATTTATATCATCCCAAAATGAAACGTGTTTTAATATTTTTGAAAAAGATTCTTTTTAGGAAGAGGTTCAAAGTAATTTATGACCATTCTATTTTGAGATATTTCATTTCAAAAATGACCTGAATCATAGATAGATAGAATGGGTGGAATGCCTATAGATGAGGACATCAATATTGTCTCCACCCTCGAGAATATTTATTTTGTCAAAAGGTATCTTTATTAAAATGTTCTATTTTATTCTGATAGAGAATATATGTATGTAAAAAAATTATATTTATTCCCCATTAGTGGAATTTTGATGTTGGGGAGGATGATTTCAGTGTTTTTCTTGCAGTTGTTCTATAATAATCAACTCTAATTGAATCAATTATATAGGGTCTGCAAGAGGATGGAATGTTCAAAGGAATTCAAAAAACAATTTGTAGTAGGGATACAGTTTCTAATTGGTCTCTCTCTAAAGATGGTATTCCTAGTTCTGGGAATCTTTTTTTTGTCCCAAAATCTTTTCGGATCTCTGTTTTGTTTCATAGAAGAAATTTCATCACGATAAGATCATATGGGTTTTATGAAGAAGTGTTATTACATGAGATGGTTATTTTGGAGGATGGTTATGATTCTTGATATTTATTATTTTGTTTCCTCCTTTTACACATTCCATTAAATAAAGATATAGAATCTAATACCACATGGTTAATTTTTTCTATTCTATTTCAATTTTTTTGAAATGTGATGATGTATCCATGTATTATTTTGCAGGATTTCCAAATACATACTTGGGAAAGAGTTATATATGGGTGTTGACTGATCTGTTGAAAAATTAAGACCATTTTCTTATAATAATGCACAGAACTAATGTTAACGATCTTGTAATAATATATGGGAATGAAATTGTTATGTGACATGGGGTTCCCTCTGATTTAGTTTCATATAGGGATCATAGGTATTATTTGATGTTATAAATAAGTATTTGTGAGGTGATGAAGACTCGGATCATCTAGTTCATAAAAATTCTTCCATATACGGATGGTCAGACAATGTTTGTTATTAAAATACTGTTGGATATTCTCCTTGAATCTTTCAGGTTTTATGGTGGATCATCAACTAGAAATTTGGATCTCATGGAGTATTCATATTACCATAGTTATTAGTCCTCGACCATAATTGATCCATTAAATAATTTTTATGTTCTCTTGTATATATCCCCACATCATTATGAATTGGTGGGAGAAGCTTCTGTGGATGAAGATTTATTTATGAGAATCAATGTAAATTCATGATTTACATGACAGTTTAGTTACTACTTTGAGTCATTAAAATATTATATTGATAAATGGAAAAATCAATTGTAATTTTTTGTAGGACAAAGCATTTTCTTGAATTTTTATCATTGTTATGGTCACCATTATCTTGGATAATAAATAATATTTGTTCTTAGATATGATGGACCAGTTGAGTTTACTGAGAGGGTTATGAAGTTTTCTTGTTGGTAAGAACATCTAGATTAGATGATGGTAATTCAATTTGATTTCGACATATCACATCTTTGTAAATACCACTCTAATTCATCCCACATTCCTAGATGTGAATATTTTTACTTGGAGTCTAATGTTTCTATTGTGGAGAATCTTATATATATCATATTCTATAAAGTTAAATTCTTTCATCAAAGGTCGTTTATGTTTAATAGAGTATTATGGAGAGTGATATCATATTCTTATGATACTAGGTAGAGTGAGTTAGTTCTAAAGTAGACGTGTCCCTAGATATTTATAAGACTTTACTGAGACTTATTTTTTTCTGGCATTGAGTTTTTAATATCTCGTAACCCACTTTTCTTTATTTTAATTCTCATTATTTTATTTTACCAATCAAATTAGTTGTGACATGGGACTCTTGATGGTTGGAAATTTTTTAAAGGACATGTACAAATTTTTTTTATGTAAATTTATTTCAATTAATGTAGTATGGTTATAAAAATCTAATGTATTTACAGGATCCTCCCCATGTTCAGAAAATTTCTGAGTTGGATTTGGTTTTTTAAAAATATTATTATCAATTTCTACAAGGAATTTACACACCATGTACGGACTAAATGATATGTCATTTTTGGTAGGATCATGTCATGTAATGACTTCTAGAAATGACTATTATACATTATATAATGGTTATGTGATGTTTTAGTTTAAAATAACTTTTTTTAACAAAATGGTTATATGTTTTCTATATATACAGACCCCAATGCTTACATGATGTATAAATATATTACATACTATTTTAATGTCAAGGATAGTGGTTTAAGGATCCCTTACGAGTGATATTTTTTTTCATCAATTAGAATCCCTCTACCCTATCAAACTATGTCACTCTTCATGGGATTTTGAAACCACAAATATATCCATATAGTATTTTCTATATTGAGTATTGTTGATATTACCAATAATTTATCTAGGTGAGTAATCCATTCTTCATTTTCTTCTCCTTTGATTATGGTAATGAAATTGAATTTCATAATCATATCCATTGATCTGTGGTAACGGTTCTCTTGATTACATTCTTCATCCGCTATTTTCTCATGTTATAAGGGTAGATTCATTGATCATTGTTATGATACTACTATGATTTCTAGAGGTATGTTATTTTCTCTCTTCAATTTCAACCCATTTGATAAATTGAGTTGATTTAGATATATGTTGATTGAATATAGGGAGAATAATGTTGTTTTTGTGTTCATAATATAGGTGAATAACATTGTGGGCATGTCAGACTATAATTTTGAGGTAGGTAGTTCAATATCTAAACTACGATGGTGTACATAATTTCATTAGTTTTTATAAATGTATTTATGAATTAACTGGATAATTTGAAATATTTGATTTGTCTTTGTAGAAATTATTTTTTGAAAAAATATAACATTTCCCAATTTTTGGTTAATGAAAAGGGTTATTTAAATACATTGAGAGATTGATTTAATAAATTTGGTTTCAAATAATTCAATGATGAAATAGTGAAATGATTTTTTTTGGATAATAGAGAAAAAATAGAATATATGGTTAAATATGTGTAGGGATTAGGTTTAGGTGTCACCAAATATCCATAGGGTACTCAGAGGGCATTCATATCCTCCCTAGTCATGTTATTAAACATACATTTTATACCTATCAGGGGTTACATTTTTGGGTTTACCTGTACACTATAGACTTGGCATATATTCGTTGAATCTAGATGCACACATGACTGTCTTTCTTTGGTATGAGTTTCCTAACTGAGCTAATATTCTGTGATTATTGGCTGTAGGGTCCTAAAAAATCCACAAATGAGAATGAGAATCCCCTTTAATCCAAGAGAGATTCCACCCAATTTCCCCCCAAAAAAGAATTGGGAAAGGTGGGGACATACTCAAAGGATGGCCCAAGACGAACCGGTCCACAGATCGGTCCCTTTAAAATGCTACACAGATGATTCCTAAAAGAACCCGCTCCATGGACCGCTGTCGTTCTCGTAATGGAGGCGGAGGTCCTCCGCGGGTGTAAAGAAAGCCAGGCACCGACCCGGTTCACCGTCACGAACCGCCCCAGCTGTGAACTGCGTCATATGGCCTGGATCGCATCCGCTTTCATTCACGGAATGGATGTGGAACCCTGCATGGCCGCGAAGCAGCCCCGGAGATTGATTTGGTTCACAAGGGGGGCGGGTGCGTTCAATGCCCCCAACGAGTTTTAGATTGACTGAGTCATTCGTAAAACGGGTTTTCACTCATGGGAATCCGCAAAAGGTGCTACATGACCATAGATACATCTCTTTAAAAAGACCTAGGGGGAAGAGACGAAGGATTTGGAGAGATCTACCTGATTCTGGTGGAAGGATTTCGAAAGAAGGAGCTTACGATTTCGCAGACCACAAAGTTCTAGTCCGCGAACCAGAACACCTATGAAGCTGGAAGCGAATCAATAAGGAACCTAAAATTCATAATTACTTGTTGAACCACAAACTTAAAATACCAAGGAAAATAATACCACGAACCATGGCCCCTCCATGGATGCACTGTAGAGACCCGAAGCTTGAAGTACATAGACATTACATTACTTTTGCGGAATACATAGTACATAACCAAAACACACCCACAAGGACTGTAATAGATTAGTGTCTTTGGAAACTCGGAACGTAATCTTCTAATCATGGTGAAAGATCTTCAACATCTCCCATAAAGATCTTCCCTTTTTTTTCTTACCTAAAACCTTTATTTATATCCTGGGGAAAAGAAAACATAAAAGGGTGAGCTCAAATGCTCAGTAAGGGTAAACAAAAGAAATATCAATCACATCATATTCGTAAGAACATAACATTTTGGAAATCTTAACCTGCAAAAGAGAGAGAATAATTTAATAACATGGGATAAATCATAGTAGTGAAATGTAATCACAATAATCATAACTTAAAACATGAAACATTGTGGAATACACACATAATCATAGAGAATCATTTCTTGTTAGTCAGGACTCATTGCCAAGACTATCTTAGTGGACAAAGTCCATTTCTGAACCGAGTCACCCTCGTTTCAGTCCTGTTTCACTGAACTTGTATAACCTACCGTTCCAGCCATGTCTATCTCATGAGATATAAAATCTTTACCCAATGCATTGGAGAGATATATAGGTCCCACCCATCTCATAATGAAACCATTCTTATGTGTTCCACAAAATCATAAACCATACATCATAGCATAACCCATGTAATAAAAATGGAAATCTTAAACATTGTGACATCATAAAACAATTCATATAGGATAAAGGAATTCATAAAAATATTTCCATCACAACATAATCAAATCCATGTAATAATAGGGATAGAAACAAAACCCTTTATTATCTTACATGGAAAATAATTTTGATAAAACACTTGAACTCTATTCTTGAGGAAAATATCCTTTCTACTTCAAAAATACTTTTCCTTTCTTAACATTTCATACAAGTCTAAACTAAAAGAAGTTGATTAAAAATAAACTTGAAAACTTGTAAAGGAAGCTTCTTGGAAATAATGTTTTAAAAATCCATTCATGCCGTATAAGTTAAAAATGCATTCTTCTCATACTTTTGTCAGAAAGTCAAAAGTACCTCGTACGAAAAACGACAAAAGATTCCTTTCATATCTTTTACTAAAAACTCATCGAAGGGTAAAATAGGATTTAAACAATTTTAGGTGGATGGAAATAATATTACATATGGAGGAAACATGGATGTGGATGATAAAATACACCCCAGTAAATACTAAAGTATAAACAATCTCAGATAAAAATTGAGATTGTGAGATTGTCCCTTACCTTAGGTCTGATTTGCTTCGTAAGTGTTTGAACCTCTTGTATAATGATTTAAATAATGTCATTGACTTATTACATAATCATATTCATTGTTATTATATCATATATGGTTTACTTATGACTTTATATTACCCGTTCTTTTGTAAATTCATGTTAAAGTAGCGTTTTGGGTAAAATCGTCTCATTTGTCATTCATGTTTTAACTTGCAATTATTCATATGATTACTTAGATCATGATCACTTAATTCCAGAATATAAAACATGATTTATATATAATATATATTCATAATATACATATATATAATGGATTGATATATGGAAATAAATACACCGTTCATGGAGACGGTAGGTCGTACGTACGCATGAACGCTGTTTTCGTTTCCTTATTGAGTTGAATGGAATTAAGTAGATGACATACATATATACATAAATCCAGTAGCTTTATAATGTCATATATTTCATTATTATTTCTTATATATACGTTATAATCATTCTTAAATGGTTAACATGGAGAATGAATCTCATCGCGTCGTGGAGACGGTAGTCCGTACGTACGCACGAGCGATGATATCGTTTCCATAATTATTGAATTGAATTGGAGTGGATGATACAATATATCAGAATCAATATGATGTTCTAATAACTATTTATAGTTATTATTTACACCATTATACCCATCCATGTAAGGTGGTGGTGGAAAATAGATTACACCACGGTGTGGAGACGGTATTCCGTACGTACGCACACGCGGTGATTTCTTTTTCCATAGGATGGATAGATTTGGAAATAGGGTTGTTTCATAATTATAATAACATATAAGTATATGACTGATACTTATGTTATTACTTCATAATTAAACAACCTAAGAAGAATAAGTGGAAGAAGAAATAAAGATGAAAGAATCGGTAACGGACATTACCTCTTCTTTGAAGTGCTTCTTTGAGACCGCCTTTTAGGGCACTAAAATGGGTCTCTGAAGAAAACCAGAACCTCTAGGATGTTTCTAGGGAAGTGGAGAAGAAAATTTGGAAGAGGTTTGCCAATCTTGAAGGCTCAAAGTTGTGTGAGGAAGAGAGGGAGGAGGTTCCCTTTTATAAGGGAGGGGAGGGGCACCTTTGGAATTCTTAAAAATATTAATTTATAATAAATCTATCCCCACTAAAAAACCTCCACAAATGACTCATATTCGAATATTATATGATATATGGTTTTAATATCATCAACCAATCAAATTTAGACATGTTTGGATCTTATTTTAAACCTTATCATTTTGATTTATCTTTATTTAATCTATTTAAGTTTATTTGTGGTAATAAAATTCTAAATTTTAAATTATAATAAATAATTACTTATTTGTTGTGAATTTTCCATTATTGTTTAATTTATAACATTATAGACCATATAAATTTAAATTTATAATTTTTAAATATTTTTGTGATTTTTAATCAATTTTATAATATGTTATTTTTATAAAATAACAATAGTGTCAATTTTGACACTATTCATTTATTTGAATTTAAATAAAATATATACAAAAGATATGTTCGAAATAAAAGCTTTAATAGCTTAATAAACGGTCATATGTATCTATAAAATTAGTGGATCACATTAAATAGTTCATATAATATTTATTTTATTATTTTTAAAACCATTTATTTGGTTTATCTCTAAATAAAATAATTACTACAACATTTTTTTATAATTATTTAATATACTTATTTGTTGCATAAAAATTTAAAATAAAATCCTATGATGAAGATAAATATATTACCTTTTAGAATAATACTTTTACGCGAATTTATCATCTTAAAATCACAATATTTAAACTGTTATATTTATTAAAATTTGAAGGTGACAACTTTGGCATCATTTAAAATAAAATAATATAAGTGTTATAATTGCTTGTATAAGACTCCAAATGGTCAAATATTAGACCATTGGATGATTATAATTTAAATTTACATTACCAATAAGTTTTGGTCAGGGTTTTGTGCCTTTTATGGTCACTATTAGTTTAATAAAAACTATATTTTTGATTTTTCACTAGATAAATAATTTCTGCATCACTATTGTGTCACAATTAATGATAATTATTTAATCCCAAAAAATTCTAAATAAATTTTCATGATGTAGATAGTTTTGTTATCTTTCTGGAGACTATTCATGTTTGAAGTTTTATGATGTTTATCACAAAGTTAAAATTATTATACTTATAATATTTAAGAGAGTGACATGTTGTCACTTTCTTTGGTTTTAATAATAATTAAATTATTTTCATTGTCAAAAGTCCATAAAATGAATCTAATCTGACCCTTAGTTGATATGGGTTTACTTTTAGCCATCAAATAGAATTTTTTTCATGTGTTAGGGTAATTTTATAATATTATATTTATCCTTAATTACCCGATTTATCTTTAACTATGGTAAATAAAATTTACCGTAGTTATTATTCATAATTCCCAAAAATAAAAAGTATCCTATTAACATAATTTGGACCCACTGATTCCAAATATGGAATCCATTTTTTCAAATTCAATACACAGAAGTTTCAGAAATTAAATTAAAATTAATCTCGTTGTCGAATGAAAACGGGTTTTTGTTTAAAACATTGCAAAAGATTGAGTTGATTTAACCTACGAATTCAAGGTAAAATAAATTCTAATGACATACTTTATATTAAATGGTAAAAATATATTCTATTTATACTTTAAAACCATTCAATATTATAATTTAACCACATAAGATATTACGATGAAAAAAGTTGATTTTAATTAAAATATAGCGTGTTTTTACTATTCATTAAAATATGAAAGTTATTGGAAAAATATCAAAACATTATCTAATGTACATTTTTATATCCTGATTCAAAAGAAGAATTTTATATGGTCAAATTGAACTTATAAACATGTCAAAAACTAGATTTAAAGTGGGTGCGCCCTCAAAAGGCGGCAAAACTGCATTTTTTGAAAAATAATTATTTTACCTGAAAAATTGAATTTGTTCTTATACCATGTTCTAGAAAATGTGTAAGATGAATAATAATGTTATAAAATTCAAAATTTAGTTAATATTATTCATAACGGCTAGTTCATAATAATATTATAATAATATATTGTTGTTTAGTAAAACCCAGTATTGCGTACAACACACTATCGAGGAAGGTCATGATTGTGTGTAATGCAAGCCAAGTCAGGGTTGCGTGTTGCGCAAGAATCCTTCGTTGTTTTGTATAACAGAATCCAACCATATTTCATTTATACATTGAATATATATATATATATACTCAATGTTGCATAGAATAACTATTATCAAAATTGTGTGTAACATGATCCAAGAATAGTGTTGCGTATACTGCAAGCTAATACGGTGTTGCGTATAGCGCAAGCTAATCTTGGTGTAGCACAAGACATTAATAAAATTAAAAGAATATTTTTCATAAAATCTCGGGGTGTTACATTCTACCCCCCTTAAAATGAATTTCGCCCTCGAAATTCGTCAGGGTTATAAATGGTTTACTACTCGAAAGTTTGTTTAATAGAAACCCACATCATAAAAAGGAATACCAAAACATGGGTTTTAAAAACTGAAGTATGAAATGTAACGGTTACCCAAATTAACTCATCACGGGGTTTCCACATAGGAGAACATAGGTGAAAATATGGATATGGAAGAAAAATCTAACCATAAATTTCTGATGGAGAGTGGTAGAGAACATGGCTATGAAAAAGCCAACAATCACAAAGCTATTGATTTGTGATGATTTAAGGTACCATCTGATTAATCGGATATAAGGGAAATAGGACAACATTTTTGGTTTTCAAGATCATTTCCCTAAAGTTGATGAATTAAAAGAAATAGTTGCATGATTTTGGTACAATCTCACTGTTGTTCGTGAATTGAACAATTTCCACTTCATTCCTTAAAGAAATGAAGTTGAATTTTTTATTCGTGATGTGTTAGCAGATCATGTGATAGAATGATGGGTCATTCCATCTCTTTCAAACAAAAGGTTAGCAAAAGTTATAAGTCCATATTATGGTTATATTAATCGTATATGGTTCCAAAAATGAACTTATACGTCATATATCATACCTCTTAATAAGATAAAACCAGTTTCTACTAACCAGGGACTTCCTGTAGGCCAGTGGTAGGTGATAAAGGCCAGTCACACTTCGGTTGTGGGTTCGATTCCCACAGCCTTGTCCGACGCGATGGGTTGTCACCCGTCCTACATGTTGTCCTTTTTCTAAAACTATATTACTATAACATCCCATCAATAATATCGAAAAACAAACAACACTAACTTATGTCCAACATAATCCATTCCAATATTTAGGCTTATCCATAATACTGCAGTCCACTCTCATAGATTTAATACCATCGCTGATCCCCATATATCATAAGATATATCTTGTTGGTCACATTCCAAACATTCAAAGGCCTTAATCTTGAACTCTCTTGAATACCCATTGAACCTTATTGAAAACATGAGTACTGTTAAAAGTTAACTTTTTCCTCATACCAAAATCCTCAAAATTCTATATAATCAAACCATGATATCACTTAGTCCTTATATCAATAATGAGCTCATGAATACTTTCAAACATTTCATTTTCTCTTTATCCCTTCATTATGTGCATATCATCTACTTTCCAAAATATTTGAATCAATTTTCATGGTTACCGGTACCTTAATATTATTGAAAACCACAATAGACCAATACCTAAATATTTCAATACACCATAAAAGTAACTCAACATCATTATTCTTGAATACCAATACATAAACACTTCAGTCCATCCACTTCAATGACTGTCCTGGTATAAGTCCTTCCTTGATTTAGAAGTAACTTTTTAGGTCAGGGCATTGAGTTGGGTAATGCTCATGTTCTCCGCAAATAAGACATTGAACTCCATAACAGTTTGTCACTCTATGACCCTTTTCTCCACACAAATAACATCGGTCCCTCCATTTGAGGTATTCCTCAAGGTTCTTCTTCCCTTCTTTAGAAATCTTAATCTTCCTTTCTTTATGCTCCTCAACATGCGAACATGAATAATAGTTTATCTTCCTCTTATTTGATGAATTAGGCATACCTCTAAATTTCACCTTGTTAATAATATACCGCGATGACTGATTCGTCATAATCACAATATCTTTCTCTCTAGGAATTACACAATTTTTTTTCTCATAGTCACCAATTTGTCCATTGGATTCAATGTTAACCGAATTCCTTTTGGTTCCCTCCATTAACTAAAACACAAAAAGAATCTTGTGAGAGGAAAAAATCTTGCTAGAGAAAACAACATAGTAAAGGGGGAGTACCCTCAATATCTAACATCTTAGGTTAAATTCTAATATTGTTGCCGTAGTTCTAGGACTATATCCTATACTTATACTTATCCTTAGGGACATCCCTAGACATACCTTAGAAATATCTCTAGAGATCTCACTAACGTTCTCACATCCTAGTTTCCAAAGGTTGACTAAACCTTTCCTCTGATACCAACTGTAGAGACACGAAGCTTGAAGTACATGGACATTACATTAATTTTGCGGAATACTTAGTACATAACAAAAACACACACACAAGGACCGTAATAGTTTAGTGTCTTTGGAAACACGGAACATAATCTTCTCATCATGGTGAAAGATCTTCAACATCTCCCATAAATATCTTCCCTGTTTTTCTTACCTAAAACCTTTTTTTTATATCCTGGGGAAAAGAAAACATAAAAGGGTGAGCTCAAATGCTCAGTAAGGGTAAACAAAAGAAATATCAATCACATTATATTCGTAATAACATAACATTTTGGAAATCTTAACCTGAAAAAGAGAGAGCATAATTTCATAACATGGGATAAATCATAGTAGTGAAATGTAATCACAATAATCATAACATAAAACATGAAACATTGTGGAATACACACATAATCATAGAGAATCATTTCTTGTTAGTCAAGACTCATTGCCAAGACTATCTTAGTGGACAATGTCCATTTCTGAACCGAGTCACCCTCGTTTCAGTCCTGTTTCACTGAACCGGTATAACATACCGTTCCAGCCATGTCTATCTCATGAGATATAAAATATTTACCCAATGCATTGGAGGGAGATATACGTCCCACCCATCTCATAATGATACCATTCTTATGTGTGCCACAAAATCATAAACCATACATCATAGCATAACCCATGTAATAAAAATGGGAATCTTAAACATCGTGACATCATAAAACAATTCATATAGGATAAAGAAATTCATAAAAATATTTCCATCACAACATAATCAAATCTATGTAATAATAGGGATAGAAACAGAACCCCCTATTATCTTAGATTGAAAATAATTTTGATAAAACACTTTAACTCTATTCTTGAGGAAAATATCCTTTCTACTTCAAAAATACTTTTCCTTTCTTAACATGTCATAAAATTCTAAACTAAAAGAAGTTGATTAAAAATAAACCTGAAAACTTTTAAAGGAAGCATCTTGGAAATAATGTTTTAAAAATTCATTCATGTCATATAAGTTAAAAAACATTCTTCTCGTACTTTTGTCAGAAAGTCAAAAGTACCTCGTACGAAAAACGACAAAAGATTCCTTTCATATCTTTTACTAAAAACTTAACGAAGGGTAAAATAATATTTAAACAATTTTAGGTGGATGGAAATAATATTACATATTTAGGAAACATGGATTTTGATGATAAAATACACCCCAGTAAATACTAAAGTATAAACAATCTCAGATAAAAATTGAGATTCTGAGATTGTCCCTTACCTTAGGTCTGATTTGCTTCGTAAGTGTCCAAACCTCCTGTATAATGATTTAAATAATTTCATTGACTTATTAAAGAATCATATTCATTTTTATTACATCATATATGGTTCACTTATGACTTTATATTACCCATTCTTTTGTAAATTCATGTTAAAGTAGCGTTTTGGGTAAAATCGTCTCATTTGTCATTCGTGTTTTAACTTGTAATTATTCATATGATTACTTAGATCCTGATTAATTAATTCCATAATATAAAACATGATTTATATATAATATATATTCAGAATATAAATATATATAATGGATCGATAAATGGAAAGAAATACACCGTTCATGGAGACGGTAGGCCGTATGTACACATGAATGCTATTTTCGTTTCCTTTTTGAGTTGAATGGAATTAAGTAGATGACATACATATATAGATAAATCCAGTAGCTTTATAATGTCATATATTTAATTATTATTTCTTATATATACTTTATAATCATTCTTAAATGGTTAACATGGAGAATGAATCTCATCGCGTCGTGGAGACGGTAGTCCGTACGTACGCACGAGCGATGATATCGTTTCCATAATTATTGAATTGAATTGGAGTGGATTATACAATATATCAGAATCAATATGATGTTCTAATAACTATTTATAGTTATTATTTACACCATTATACCCATCCATGTAAGGTGGGGGTGGAAAATAGATTACAGCACGGCGTGGAGACGGTATTCCTTACGTACGCACGCGCGGTGATTTCTTTTTTCGTAGGATGGATAGATGGTGAAATAGGGTTGTTTCATAATTATAATAACATATAAGTATATGGGTGATACTGATGTTGTTACTTCATAATGAAACAACCTAAGAAGAAGAAGTGGAAGAATAAATAAAGATGAAAGAATCGGTAACAGACATTACCTCTTCTTTGAAGTGCTTCTTTGAGACCTCCTTTTAGGGCACTAAAATGGGTCTTTGAAGAAAACCAGAACCTCAATGATGTTTCTAGGGAAGTGGAGAAGAGAATTTGGAAGGGTTTGGCCGAGATTTAAGGCCCAATGTTTTTTGAGGAAGAGAGGGAGGAGGTGCCCTTTTATAAGAGAGGGGAGGGGCACCTTTGGAATTCTTAAAAATATTAATTTATAATAAATCTAACCCCACATAAAAACCTCCAAAAATGACTCCTATTCGAAGATTAGATGATATAGGGTTGTAATATCATCAACAAATCAAATTTAGACCTGTTTGGATTTTATTTTAAACCTTATCATTTTGATTTATCTTTATTTAATATATTTAAGTTTATTTGTGGTAATAAAATTCTAATTTTTAAATTATAACAAATAATTACTTATTTGTTGTGAATTTTACATAATTGTTTAATTTATAACATTATAGACCATATAAATTTAAATTTATAATTTTTAAATATTTTTTTGATTTTTAAACAATTTTATAATATGTTATTTTTATAAAATAACAATAGTGTCAATTTTGACACTATTCATTTATTTGAATTTAAATAAAATATATACAGAAGATATGTTCGAAATAAAAGCTTTAATAGATTAATAAACGGTCATATGTATCTATAAAATTAGTGGATCACATTAAATAGTTCATATAATATTTATTTTATTATTTTTAAAACCATTTATTTGGTTTATCTCTTAATAAAATAATTACTACAACATTTTTGTATAATTATTTAATATACATATCTTTTGCATAAAAATTTAAAATAAAATCTTATGATGAAGATAAATATATTAACTTTCACAATAATACTTTTACTCGAATTTATCATCTTAAAATAACAATATTTAAATAGTTATATTTATTAAATTATGAAGGTGACAACTTTGGAATCATTTAAAATAAAATAATATAAGTGTTATAATTGCTTGTATGAGACTCCAAATGGTCAAATATTAGACCATTGGATGAATATAGTTTAACTTTACATGACCAATAAGTTTTGGTCAGGGTTTTGGGCCTTTTATGGTCACTATTAGTTTAATAAAAACTATATTCTTGATTTTTCACTAGATAAATAATTTCTGCATCACTATTGTGTCACAATTAATGATAATTATTTAATCCCAAAAAATTCTAAATAAATTTTCATGATGTAGATAATGTTTTTAGCTTTCTGAAGACTATTCATGTTCAAAGTTTTATGATGTATATCACTAAGATAAAATTATTATACTTATAAGATTTAAGAGAGTGACATGTTGTCACTTTCTTTGGTTTAAATAATAATTAAATTATTTTCATGGTCAAAAGTCCATAAAATGAATCTAATCCGACCCTTAGTTGATATGGGTTTACTTTTAGCCATCAAATAGAATTTTGGCATGTGTTAGGGTAATTTTATAATATTATATTTACCCTTAATTACCCGATTTACCTTTAACTATGGTAAATAAAATTTACCGTAGTTACTATTCATAATTCCCAAGAATAAAAAGTAGCCTATTAACATAAATTGGACCCACTGATTCCAAATATGGAATCAATTTTTTCAAATTCAATACACAGAAGTTGCATAAATTAAATTAAAATTAATCCCGTTGTCGAATAAAAACAGGTTTTTGTTTAAAACATTGCAAAAGATTGAATTGATTTAATCTACGAATTCAAGGTAAAATCAATGATAATGACATACATTATATTAAATGGTAAAAATATATTCTATTTATACTTTAAAACCATTCAATATTATAATTTAACCACATAAGATATTATGATGAAAAATTTTGATTTTAATTAAAATATAGCGTGTTTTTACAATTCATTAAAATATGAAAGTTATCGGAAAAATATCAAAACTTTATCTAATGTACATTTTTATATCATGATTCAAAAGAATAATTTTATTTTGTCAAATTGAACTTATAAACTTGTCAAAAACTAGATTTAAAGTGGGTGCGCCCTCAAAAGGAGGCAAAACTGTATTTTTTGAAAAATACTTATTTTACCCGAAAAATTGATTTTGTTCTTATACCATGTTCTAGAAAATGTGTAAGATGAATAATAATGTTATAAAATTAAAAATTTAGTTAATATTATTCATAACGGCTAGTTCATAATAATATTATAATAATATATCATTGTTTAGTAAAACCCAGTATTGCGTACAACACACACTATCGAGGAAGGTCGTGATTGCGTGTAATGCAAGCCAAGTCAGGGTTGCGTGTTGCGCAAGAATCCTTCGTTGTTTCATATAACAGAATCCAACCATATTTCATTTATACATTGAATATATATATATATATACTCAATGTTGCGTAGAATAACTATTATCAAAATTGTGTGTAACACGATCCAAGAATAGTGTTGCGTATAATGCAAGCTAATACGGTGTTGCGTATAGAGCAAGGTAATCTTGGTGTAGCACAAGACATTAATAAAATTAAAAGAATATTTTTCACAAAATCTCGGGGTGTTACATTCTACCCCCCTTAAAATGAATTTCTCCCTCAAAATTCATCGGGGTTATAAATGGTTTACTACTCAAAAGTTTGTTTAATAAAAACCCACATCATAAAAAGGAATACCAAAACATGGATTTTAAAAACTAAAGTATGAAATGTAACGGTTACCCAAATTAACTCATCACGGGGTTTCCACATAGGAGAACATAGGTGAAAATATGGATATGGAAGAAAAATCTAACTATCAAGTTCTGATGGAGAGTGGTAGAGAACATGGCTATAAAAAAGCAAACAATCACAAAGCTATTGATTTGTGATGATCTAAGGTACCATCTGATTAAACGGATATAAGGGAACTAGGACAACATTTTTGGTTTTCAAGATCATTTCCCTAAAGTTGATGAATTAAAAGAAATAATTGCATGATTTTGGTACAATCTCACTATTGTTCGTGAATTGAACAATTTTCACTTCATTCCATAAAGAAATTAAGTTGAATTTTTTATTCGTGATGTGTTAGCAGATCATGTGATAGAATGATGGGTCATTCCATCTCTTTCAAACAAAAGGTTAGAAAAAGTTATAAGTCCATCTTATGGTTAGATTAATCGTATATGGTTCCAAAAATGAACTTATACGTCATATATTATACCTCCTGATAAAATAAAACTAGTTTCTACTAACCAGGGACATCCTGTAGGCCAGTGGTAGGCGATAAAGGCCAGCCGCACTTCGGTTGTGGGTTAGATTCCCACAGCATTGTCCGACGCGATGGGTTGTCGCCCGTCCTGTAGGTTGTCCTTTTTCTAAACCTATATTACTATAACATCCCATCAATAATATAGAAAAACAAACAATACTAACTTATGTCCAACATAATCCTTTCCAATCTTTAGGCTTATCCATAATTCTGCAGTCCACTCTCATAGATTTAATACCATTGTTGATCCCCATATATCATAAGATATATCTTGTTGGTCACATTCCAAACATTCAGAGGCCTTAATATTGTACTCTCTTGAATACCCATTGAACCTTATTGAAAACATGAGTGCTGTTAAAAGTTAACTCTTACCACATACCAAAATCCTCAAAATTCTATATACTCAAACCATGATATCACTTAGTCCTTATATCAATAATGAGCTCATGAATGCTTTCAAACATTTCATTTTATCTTTATCCCTTCATTATGTGCATATCATCTACTTTCCAAAATATTTGAATCAATTTTCATGGTTACCGATACCTTAAAATTATTGAAAACCACAATAGACCAATACCTAAATATTTCAATACACCATAAAAGTAACTCAACAACATTATTATTGAATACCAATACATAAACACTTCAGTCCATCCACTTCAATGACTGTCCTGGTATAAGTCCTTCCTTGATTTAGAAGTAACTTTTTAGGTCAGGGCATTGAGTTGGGTAATGCCCATGTTCTCCGCAAATAAGACATTGAACTCCAGAACAGTCTGTCACTCTATGACCCTTTTCTCCACACAGATAACATCGGTCCCTCCATTTGAGGTATTCCTCAAGGTTCTTCTTCCCTTATTTAGAAATCTTAATCTTCCTTTCTTTATGCTCCTCAACATGTGAACATGAATAATAGTTTATCTTCCTCTTATTTGATGAATTAGGCATACCACTAAATTTCACCTTGTTAATCATATACTGCGATGACTGATTCGGCATAATCATAATATCTATCTCTCTAGGAATTACACAATTTTGTTGCTCATAGTCACCAATTTTTCCATTGGATTCAATGTTAACCGAATTCCTTTTGGTTCCCTCCATTAACTAAAACACAAAAAGAATCTTGTGAGAGGAAAAAATCATGCTAGAGAAAACAACATAGTAAAGGGGGAGTACCCTCAATATCTAACATCTTAGGTTAAATTCTAATATCGTTACCATAGTTCTAGGACTATATCCTATACGTATTCTTATCCTTAGGGACATCCATAGACATACCTTAGAAATATCTCTCGTGATCTCACTAACGTTCTCACATCATAGTTTCCAAAGGTTGACTAAACCTTTCCTCTGATTCCAACTGTAGAGACACGAAGCTTGAAGTACATGGACATTACATTACTTTTTCGGAATACTTAGTACATAAGAAAAACACACACACAAGGACCGTAATAGTTTAGTGTCTTTGGAAACTCAGAACATAATCTTCTAATCATGGTGAAAGATCTTCAACATCTCCCATAAAGATCTTCCCTTTTTTTCTTACCTAAAACCTTTTTTTTATATCCTGGGGAAAAGAAAACATAAAAGGGTGAGCTCAAATGCTCAGTAAGGGTAAACAAAAGAAATATCAATCACATCATATTCGTAAGAACATAACATTTTGGAAATCTTAACCTGCAAAAGAGAGAGCATAATTTCATAACATGGGATAAATCATAGTAGAGAAATGTAATCACAATAATCATAACATAAAACATGAAACATTGTGGAATACACACATAATCATAGAGAATCATTTCTTGTTAGTCAAGACTCATTGCCAAGACTATCTTAGTGGACAATGTCCATTTCTGAACCGAGTCACCCTCGTTTCAGTCCTGTTTCACTGAACTGGTATAACATACCGTTTCAGCCATGTCTATCTCATGCGATATAAAATATTTTCCCAATGAATTGGAGGGAGATATAGGTCCCACCCATCTCATAATGATACCATTCTTATGTGTGCCACAAAATCATAAACCATACATCATAGCATAACCCGTGTAATAAAAATGGGAATCTTATACATTGTGACATCATAAAACATTTCATATAGGATAAAAGAAATAATAAAAATATTTCCATCACAACATAATCAAATCCATGTAATAATAGTGATAGAAACAGAACCCTTTATTATCTTAGATGGAAAATAATTTTGATAAAACACTTGAACTCTATTCTTGAGGAAAATATCCTTTCTACTTCAAAAATACTTTTCCTTTCATAACATGTCATACAATTCTAAACTAAAAGAAGTTGATTAAAAATAAACTTGAAAACTTTTAAAGTAAGCATCTTGGAAATAATGTTTTAAAAATTCATTCATGTCGTATAAGTTAAAAAAACATTCTTCTCGTACTTTTGTCAGAAAGTCAAAAGTACCTCGTACGAAAAACGACAAAAGATTCCTTTAATATCTTTTACTAAAAACTCAACGAAGGGTAAAATAGAATTTAAACAATTGTAGGTGGATGTAAATAATATTACATATTGAGGAAACATGGATTTGGATGATAAAATACACCCCAGTAAATACTAAAGTATAAACAATCTCGGATAAAAATTGAGATTGTGAGATTGTCCCTTACCTTAGGTCCGATTTGCTTCGTAAGTGTCCAAACCTCCTATATAATGATTTAAATAATGTCATTGACTTATTACAGAATCATATTCATTGTTATTATATCATATATGGTTCACTTATGACTTTATATTACCCGTTCTTTTGTAAATTCATGTTAAAGTAGCGTTTTGGGTAAAATCGTCTCATTTGTCATTCGTGTTTTAACTTGTAATTATTCATATGATTACTTAGATCATGATTACTTAATTCCAGAATATAAAACATGATTTATATATAATATATATTCAGAATATACATATATATAATGGATTGATAAATGGAAAGAAATACACCGTTCATGGAGACGGTAGGCCGTTCGTACACATGAACACTATTTTCATTTCCTTTTTGAGTTGAATGGAATTAAGTAGATGACATACATATATACATAAATCCAGTAGCTTTATAATGTCATATATTTCATTGTTATTTCATATATATACTTTATAATCATTCTTAAATGGTTAACATGGAGAATGAATCTCATCGCGTCGTGGAGACGGTAGTCCGTACGTACGCACGAGCGATGATATCGTTTCCATAATTATTGAATTGAATTGGAGTGGATGATACAATATATCAGAATCAGTATGATGTTCTAATAACTATGTATAGTTATTATTTACACCATTATACCCATCCATGTAAGGTGGTTGTGGAAAATAGATTACACCACGGCGTGGAGACGGTATTCCCAGTCCATCGCTAACGACACCTTTCTTCAATCAGGAGACATTCCGGGTCCATGTTCATCATCTGAACCACCTCGGAATTACCCACATGACAATTCAACACCTACTTGTCCCACTGCCTCTGACCACCCTATCGGTGAGTGTCTCTGTTAGGCTGACCAGGTAGAGGAATCACTAGTGGAGAAGTATGCCGACATGCTGCACCTGAGGAAACGAATGGCCAGGGATGATATACCAGTTATGTTTTGGCCAACAACCACCTCCCAGTATGACATACCAAGAGAGTTATTTGTAGAATGCGCGCATGGAATCCACCATAATATATGGACAACCCTCCACTAACTAAAATCAATATTTCTACCCTATGACGGGTATGTAGACCAGGTCAAGATAATATGAGACCTCATGTGTCACATTGACCTGGAAGATCTTGCTTCGGCGCAACAACAGTGACCCGAGAGGCGTAAAGGAAACATGTAGATAGCCTGCCTCCGTGCGCTGCACCAGTTGCGTCGCCTCATTGATGATGCTCCGATGGGAGTCCATATCAGGGGATGCGGGGAATATGGAGCTCTGCATTTCACTCCTCTCCCCACCCAAAAGAACCAGTTCGGCATGGTGTCTTGCAATGACATCTCATCAAGACATCAATCGAGTGGTCTCCTTCTTCGCGAAAGGAAACACACCCAACAGAGTTAGGCCATGAGTAAGTCCCAGAAGCATCAGGCCCAAAGGGAAAAACCCATTCAAGAAATCCTGAATCTGGCCACCGAGAGCATACAACAGGCCTCTGGCCTAAGAGAGGCCAATCAGTGGTCATTTCCAGCCTCCCCAGAAGGGATTGATTCACGGAAAGAACTTGGCCCCAAACCCATTTCACCCACGAATGGGGGCACGTGAGATCATGCACGTCACGATAGAGGCATCCCCCGCCGCAATCCAGGTTCAACCCCAGCCTATAGGGCTAGGAGTATTTTAAACAACAAATTCCCTCGTAAGACCGATAAAAACGGGAATATACTCAACATCCAAGGAACGAAGCAAACCCCAGCCCTCAGGGCTGGGGGTATTATTACCTCCTCAACAACAACCTCCCCCACGAGAATTGGTATTCTCTCATCTAGAGAGGACAGTCAGAAGAGAATGTTCTTTCCCTATCCTGTCATTTGAATCATCATCCCCTCCAAGAGGGAGGCGTACTGTAAGATCATATCGAAGAACTCTCCACGTCATCCTTTATCAAGGGGTCCAAAAGCCATCCTGGGACATGAAAAGGAAGGCCAGTAAGAGATGCAGAAGATAATCTTCCTATTTTAAAGATGAAATCTCTTAATCTCAACAATATGAATCCATGAAATCCATAGAGGTTAACCCCATGGGTAACATTGATGATGGTGCAGATCTGGATGGATCGGGAGATGATGGTTCCGGTGAGGCTATGACTCACAATGAACCACCAGGGGTGCACACCCGGAACCAGAGGGCCTCTCTAAACATGGCCTCCCATTCAGCTAACCTTCTTCTACTCACCCTGCGAGATTCCAACAAGGATAAGAACAAAGGACTAGTTACCCTTAACCAACCTCCTTCTCTCGATTAAAACGAGACAATTACGCTCTAAGAGAGATTCACTCGATAGGAAGAGGAAATGAAAGAATGAGGTGGCTCAACGCCGAGCTACTCTAGAGTAACTGTCTTATTGAAATAACGTCCCAAGAGGAGCCACATCATGTACTCCCAGTAAGTGCACCTCAAAGACCAAGGTTTTTCCCGGCAAACGAAGCACGATCAGGGCTCCTGCAAAACGAGGTGCCTAGCCCATCCAACTACATAAACTTGGATCTAGATGAATACCAAGACTTCCCTTAACTCAGGAAGAAACTAGAGCGAGTACGTTTGAACCCTCTGAAGGTGTCACAAATGGCACATGCACCCCTTGTGCCAACCGAGCTGGATCCTCAAGCAATTCCTCAGGCTTCACCTGCCCAGGACCAGGCCCAATCGGATGTAAACTAGGGTCTCACCAACACCATCGAGGCACTAACTGATTGAATGGAAGAAATGGAAGGTCAAAACACTCCAATACAACCATAGAAGAAGTCCTACCCTAATTGGGTGAGCAACACGCCACCTACACCCAATTTTGGGAGCCCTGTATTGCCTATTTTCAATGAATGATGCGATCCGGAACAGTATTTCATGCACTGCGCATCTTATTGCAGCCCTATGATGGGAACTTTGGAACAACAAGAAGCAGTGAAACTCAGATGCTTTGTACGGAAACTGCAATGGTCTGCCTTCGTCTGGTATACGTATAACGCCCCGACCCCAGCTACCCAGAGTCGGTGCATTACTTCGTAACATTGGCATGATCACAAAAGATCAAGTCTCGAAATACCGATTAGTTTAGTAGCCTTGGAAACACTAGATACATTCATAAATGTTACATTACATCATATGGTGAAAAACTACAATAAAGAAAGTCTCCATAGTCCACACTCATATCCTCTTCTGACTATCCCTGCATGTCATTCATAAAATACTTCTTCACATCCTATAAAATATTAAAACATTGAAAGGGGTGAGCTCAGATGCTCAGTAAGGATAACAAAATAGCGGAAGCTTTCATAAATAAACATTAACATTTAAGGCAATGTATGACTAAAACAAAAGCCTTTTAAACTTGAACATCAACATAATATGGAAAAAGTAAAATGAGATAATTCCATTTACTTCTTCACATAGATATTCTACTGGTCGAATAATCACATGCAATATCAATAACCACTTTCATAATGATGGAATGCATACTGCCAGACTATTATAACCACGTAGCCAAGGCCTCGTGCCAAGACCACAAATAAGATTTTGTCAAGGCCTCGTGCCAAGACACTAGTTTGTCTCATGAGACCTACCAATGCATCGAGGAGCTATAGCGGGCTCCACCCGTCACTTATTAAGTCCAATGCATTCTTCATATGAATAGGTTTAAACATATCATAAACCATAACATAATCGTATCACATAAAACATGGATAAAGGAAACATAACATTTCCACATTTCAATCACAAGATATCAATACAACACATTGATATAATAAAAATGCTTTCAAAACCATTTTCAATACCAAAATAAAAGAAAGTTAAAATTTTGTATTTATTTTTCATTAAAAAAATGTGATGGCTTGTAGAGGAATCCGAAACTCAAATAATGGTCACGGTGGCGGAGAAGTCATTGTCGCCACATAAGTACAGAAAGTAAAACATTCCCTTTTTGTCGTTTAGTAAAACGCTTCGTATAAAAAAGATTCCTTTTCAATAAAAGTAAAAGTCAAAGGGGTTTATACACCGTATAAAAGAAAGTTGTGTATAAAACCAAATATGCCTCAATGAAAGGAGATTCAGACAAAGTCCTTAAAAGATCATTTTTAAAATAAAATAGATCTATTATGTGTATTCACTATAGGTACACATAAAGAAAGTAAAAATACAAAATAGTACATAATAATATCATGAAATAATTTGAAAGTAGGAGATTAACCCAAAGAATGGAAGTTGGGTTAAGAAATTCCCTTACCTTGTGTCCGAATTGATTCGACCGTTCTTTAACCTCCTGAATAATAAACTAGAGTTAATTCCTATTTACATAAAATCTTTTTCATGTTCATTATTCCTTTATATCCCTTATTACTATGTTATGAACATTATGTAATTATTTAAGTTAATAACAGTCGTTTTGTCGATCTTTAGTACTTGAGTCAAAAATAAAATTCTTATAATTACAAGTTGTTCATGTGGTGAAATATCCATTATATCCAGAATTATATTAATGATGTAGATATCATATATATCATATATATAAATTATATACATTCATTTATAATATTACGTAACATTTGGAGGTAAGAAATGAAATGCACCGTTCATGGAGACGGTAAGCCGTACGTACGCATGAACGCTACTTTCATTTCTATTTCGTATTTAATGGAATGAAATCATAATTATATAAATGTATAATATAATTCCAATATAATATCATATATAATATCATTACTCCATCCTTTATACATCCCACATGTGGCATTAACGATTCACATCACTTTGAGGGGGCGGTAGTCCGCACTTCCTAAAATGAAATTATCGCGTTTACCCATAATGGAAATCATAAAGTATGCCATAAATGAGAAATATATAAGCATAAGTAAAACATAAAAATATTCTATATCATATATAAATATAGTGACATCTTAATGGCCACCTTTGAAGGTGTTATATGAGTGTTGAACAATCATCGTTTCGTGAGGCAGAAATTCTCCCTCCACAGAAACCATATGTTCTTTAACCATTAGATATAGGTGTGTGTAATTGTAGATCGAATACTTCTTATAAAAACATCCTAGTATATTGAGGATACTGGTTTTGTTACAAAATAAATGAATAAAAAGATTTTAGGGGGTTGGAGAAGAAAAATAAAACAAAACAACATTAGAAAAGACATTACAACAAAATCGGGTAACTCTTTTTGATTTGAGCCAAAGGCTTCCTTGGGAAGAGTTCTTCCCAGATTGAGGCTTATAGGAGTAAGAGGGTGAAGTTGGGAGAGTGTTTGGGCAGAGGTTGGCTGAGCCAAATGGCTTGAAAGTGTGAATGAGGTGGTAGAGGTGGGGGCCTTTTATAAGTGGAGAGGAGGGGCACACTTGGAAAGTAAGGAAATTTTACATTATTATACAATGGTTTTGGGATTCTAAAGGTCCCAAACTTATATAATTCGTGGATAAGGTGATATGGGTTTGAAATATACCCATAAAATAGTCTTTGGAAAAGTTTAATCCTTGTATTGTAAATTATCATTTCATTTTATTAAAATCGTTAAATAATGAGGTCATCGCTGCATCATAATGATGTCATAAATAATTTAATTTATTTAATGTATAAATATTATAAAATACTATGATGTAGGAAATCTTTTTAGCTTTCAAATGACTATTTATAGTCAAAATTATGACTTGTATAACCCCATGTAAAAATTGTTTTAGTAAAACATTTCATGTTTGTGTCATTTTTTACTTTAACATTAAATAAAAGGTATTTATGTCATTTTCGAACTAAGGTGGCTCCATGGGGTCCCCAAGTTGACCCATGGATTGTCTTGGTCGGCCATGGAACATCCAATGAGGGTAGGACATGTTTGAAGCTCATCTCATATAATTAAAACATTATTTTTACCTTAAACTACACTAATTACCTCTAATCGCGATTAAGAACTTAAAACTCACTATACACCAAAAAATTATTTTAATCTCATTGAACCACATTTTACTTCTTAATGACAACCATGTATATCAGATTTTTGAAAATCAAATCACAGAAGTGGTAATATTTCATTTAAACAAAAAATCAGTTATTTAACTACCACTTAGTGGTTTCACTATTCATCAAAAATTGAAGTTTTTCAGAACAATGCCAAAATTTTACCCTAAGCTATAATTGATATTCCGAATTCAAAAATGATTTCTATTTTAAAATATTTCAAACATATAAGTTGCATTAATTAATTTTATAATTAATTCTCGCTGTCACAACAATAGCGTGTTTTTAAGAAACAATTTATATCAAAAGATTGGCAATTGTTTAGGTCCAATTTCAATGTTAAATTATTTCTAATGACCACCATTGGATAAAATAGTAAAAATATATTCTAGTTATACTTTTAAACCACTAAATAGTATAATTTATCACTATAAATTATTTTGATTAAAAAAGTTTTTTCTAAGTAATTTTCACTATTCATAAAAAATTGGAAGTTCTCAGAAAATTACAAAAAATTCAACTTTGGATAATTTCGATATTTATGAATACAAAAATGAAGTCCATTTTGAAATATAAAATTTCAATAATTTTAAAACGTGGTTATTACTATTCATAACAGCAACTTTGATTAGTCGCGGTGTTTTAGAACTCGAAGTTGCGTACAATGCAAGCTATTGCATTACTGAATGAGATGTGTATCGTGGAAGCTCGGGGTGTTACATTCTCCCCTCGTTCAATAAATTGCGTCCTCACAATTTGAAATTTTTCTTTGAAAATAAAATGTAGAAAAGAGAAAATACCTTTGAGGAAAACCCACATCGGAAATAAATAAAATTTAGCCTTAATAAGAGGGAAAGGGAAATGAAAAGGTCACCACCCAATTATGATCTCGATTAGGAGAACATTGGTGGCAATTAGAGACATATAATTAGAGGAAAAATGTAAATATTTGTAGGGAGTGATTGAGGTCATCAATCACAATCAACTGTCAAATTGAGGGCCTCAAAGCCTTCAATCTATGTTGATTTAAAATATCATCAGTTCAACAACACATATGGTATTAGGATAACACATTTTTTTGTTTTAATATCCCTTTACTAAAGTTTAAGAATTAATTTATTCATTGAATAAGGGATAGGTATATATATATTTATGCTTGACAATTAGAGTTTCAACCTTCAACTCATCTTTCACTCAAAAAGATAATAGAACTCAAAAATATTATACTTCTCCTAATTGTATAAGGTTCCAAATGTTAACACATACCATTTAGATTAGTAAAATTATTTTGTAATAACCAGGGACTTCCTGTAGGCTAGTGGTAGGAAATAAAGGCCTGTCACACTATGGTTGTGGGTTCTATTCCTGCAGCTTTGTCCGACACAACGGGTTATGCCCCGCCCTGCAGGTTGTCCTTTTCCTAAAACTATAGTATTATAATATTCCAAAAATAATCTTCATAAATTTTTTAACCGTAAAGAATACTATCCAAAGATCAACTTAATCCACTCTAACCTTTATAGTTATCCAAAATACCTCTGTCCAAACTTTCTCTAAAAGGTCTCTTAATTCCAAAATCATTTTATTAGATTCCCCAAACAAAGTAAAGTTTATCTTATTGTCACATACTAAAAATATGATTACCTTCATCATATTAAAACCTTACTGAAACAACAAGTACTGCAGTACAATCCTTATATATATATCACATTATTCTAATAACCAGAATATAATCCATGAGTCCAAAAGCACCAATACATTAATTATTCCACTTCAACTGTAGTCACAACATAAGATTGTCCTTGATCCCTTGGCCTTTTTTGAGGTAAGTTAACCTGACGCTTAGGACATTCATTTGCATAATGCCCCATTTCCCTACAATTGTAGCATTCAACATTGATAGCCTCTTTCTTTCCCTTGCAATCACGCGCCTGGTGACCTTTTTATCCACATTTATAACAAACTCCCATTCCTTTTAGGCAAGTACCAGGGTGATTCTTCCCACAATTATCACATAATGGAAAATCCTTCTTTCCCTTTTTCCCTTTATCTGTCTCTTGTTCCACCATTCTCTTATTCTCTTGCTTTACTTTGTTGTCATAAGACTTAGAGAATTCCTTTTCTGTCTTGATAGCACATGAGACAATATCTTCTTATGTTGAGAAATATTGTGATACTAAAGCTCTATGGAGAAATGGTTAACCCATCAAAGAAATGATCAATATTACCTCTTGGGTTACGTATATAATCTACAGCATACCTCACCAACCTTGTATAGTTGGCCTCATACTTTGCGACATTCTCATCCTCCTTTTGTCTCAGACTCAGAAATTGCCTTTCCATATCTGCTCGATGGTCATGAGGAAAGTATTTTTCTAAAAAAAGCACTTTGAACTCCCTCCATTCCATATTCGATATGTCATCATCTTCCTTTGTATTTTGAATCAATGACCACCATTGGTCGGCATCTCCGGTGAGGCGGTAAACTGCCATGATAACCTTCACCCTTTCGCTACTCCCCAAGGCGTGGAATATTTTCTCTAAGGATTTTATCCATTGCCCAGCTACTAACGGATTTGTACCCCCATTAAATGTTGGTGGTTGTTGCCTCATGAAGCGGTCTAACATTTATCCTCGACGTTGCGGATCAGGGTGCTCCATACGAGTAAGGTTATTATTCATAACCTGAGTGAGTTGTCCCAGTATGGTAATAAGTTGATCAGCACCAGTTGTATCTCCAGATCCACAATAATTATCTTGAGCAGGAGGGCAATTCATACACGGAGTGCGTGCATTGATACGGTTTCCATTCCTTCCGCTAGGCGCTATTTCTAAACAATGGCATAAACTATATTAGTTTATGAATTAAAATACATAATTCCATATTTGTAAAACACATTACATAAATTGAACTATTTATGGATATAATCCATGATCATAAAAAGGAATTCTTTCTTTGAAGAAGTATATAATCATAACCCTTCATAGTGGTTTGTAAATAAAATGAGAATTATCCTAAGCATATCCCCCGGGAGTGTCGTAACCAAGAGTACAACAAGGCCCGTTATCGTGCACCAGTTCCCGTTCAAGTCTAGCTCAAAGCGGTGTTTTCGGGTTTTACCCCTAGGTACATCTGTGCCAGAGCCGCCTCTACCTGCTCGTATCCAGACAGGGATGTATTGCTCGGAAAACTCACAAAATCTTTAAAACAACAAAATTCTAGAAAGTTCTTCTATACTAATCCTCAAAGTCTATGTTTGGGCTATGTGCTCTAATCAGAGTTTATCTAAATCTAGCTTCCAAGGTTAGTACTAAACTGCCTTTGAGACTAACTATAACACCCCGACCCCAGCTACCCAGAGTCGGTGCATTACTTCGTAACATTGGCATGATCACAAAAGATCAAGTCTCGAAAGACCGATTAGTTTAGTAGCCTTGGAAACACTAGATACATTCATAAATGTTACATTACATCATAAGGTGAAAAACTACAATAAAGAAAGTCTCCATAGTCCACACTCATATCCTCTTCTGACTATCCCTGCAGGTCATTCATAAAATACTTCTTCACATCTTGGAAAATATTAAAACATTGAAAGGGGTGAGCTCAGATTCTCAGTAAGGATAACAAAATAGCGGAAGCTTTCATAAATAAACATTAACATTTAAGGAAATGTATGACTAAAACAAAAGCCTTTTAAACTTGAACATCAACATAATATGGCAAAAGTAAAATGAGATAATGCCATTTACTTCTTCACATGGATATTCTACTGGTCGAATAATCACATGCAATATCAATAACCACTTTCATAATGATGGAATGCATAATGCCAGACTATCATAACCACGTAGCCTAGGCCTCGTGCCAAGACCACAAATAAGATTTTGTCAAGGCCTCATTCCAAGACACTAGTTTTTCTCATGAGACCTACCGATGCATCAAGGAGCTATATTGGGCTCCACCTGTCACTTATTAAGTCCAATGCATTCCTCATATGAATAGGTTTAAACATATCATAAACCATAACATAATCGTATCACATAAAACATGGATAAAGGAAACATAACATTTCCACATTTCAATCACAAGATATCAATACAACACATTGATATAATAAAAATTCTTTCAAAACCATTTTCAATACCAAAATAAAAGAAAGTTAAAACTTTGTATTTATTTTTCATTAAAAAAAATGTGATGGCTTGTAAAGTAAGCCGAAACTCAAATAATGGTCACGGTGGCGGAGAAGTCGTTGTCGCCACATAAGTACAGAAAGGAAAACATTCCCTTTTTTCGTTTAGTAAAACGCTTCGTATAAAAAAGATTCCTTTTGAATAAACATAAAAGTCAAAGGGGTTTATACACCGTATAAAAGAAAGTTGTGTATAAAACCAAATATGCCTCAATGAAAGGAGATTGAGACAAAGTCCTTAAAAGATCATTTTTAAAATAAAATAGATCTATTATGTGTATTCACTATAGGTACACATAAATAAAGTAAAAATACAAAATAGGACATAATAATATCATGACATAATTTGAAAGTAGGAGATTAACCCAAAGAATGGAAGTTGGGTTAAGAAATTTCCTTACCTTGTGTCCTACTTTATTCGACCGTTCTTTAACCTCCTGAATAATAAACTAGAGTTAATTCCTATTTACTTAAGAACCTTTTTCATGTTCATTATTCCTTTTATATCCCTTATTACCATGTTATGAACATTATGTAATTAATTAAGTTAATAATGGTCATTTTTTCGATCTTTGGTACTTGAGTCAAAAATAAACTTCTTATAATTACAAGTTGTTCATGTGGTGAAATATCCATTATATACAGAATTATATTAATTATGTAGATATCATATATATCATATATATATATATATTATACATTCATTTATAATATTACGTAACATTTAGAGGTAAGAAATGAAATGCACCATTCATGAAGACGGTAAGTCGTACGTACGCATGAACACTACCTTCATTTCTATTTCGTATTTAATGGAATGAAATCATAATGATATAAATGTATAATATAATTCCAGTATAATATCATATATAATATCATTTACTCCATCCTTTATACATCCCACATGTGGCATTAACGATTCACATCACTTTGAGGGGGCGGTTGTCTGCACTTCCTAAAATGAAATTATCGCGTTTACCCATAATGGAAATCATAAAGTATGGCATAAATGAAGAATATAGAAGAATAAGTAGAACATAAACATATTATATATCATATATAAATATAGTTACATCTTAATGGCCACTTTTGAAGATGTTATATGAGTGTTGAACAATCATCGTTTCGTGAGGCAGAAATTCTCCCTCCACAGAAACCGTATGTTCTTTAACCATTAGATATAGGTTTGTGTAATTGTAGCTCGAATAATTCTTATAACAACATCCTAGTATATTGAGGATACTGGTGTTGTTACAAAAGAAATGAATAAAAAGAGTTTAGGGGGTTGGAGAAGAAAAATTAAACAAAACAACATTAGAGAAGACATTACCTCAAAATCGGGTAACTCTTTTTGATTTGAGCCAAAGGCTTCCTTGGGAAGAGTTCTGCCAAAAGTTAGGCTTCTAGGAGTAATAGGGGGAATTTGGGAGAGTATTTGGGCAGAGTTTGGCCGAACCAAATGGCTTGAAAGTGTGAATGAGGTGGTAGAGGTGGGGGCCTTTTAAAAGTGGAGAGGAGGGGCACTCTTGGAAAGTAAGGAAATTGTACATTATTATACAATGCTTTTTAGATTCTAAAGGTCCCAAACTTCTATAATTCGTGGATAAGGTGATAAGGGTTCGAAATCTACCCATCAAATAGTCTTTGGACAAGTGTAAGCCTTGGATTGTACATTATCATTTCATTTTATTAAAATCGTTAAATAATGAGGTCATCGCTGCATCATAATGATGTCATAAATAATTTAATTTATTTAATGTATAAATATTATAAAATACTATGATGTAGTAAATCTTTTTAGCTTTCAAATTACTATTTATAGTCAAAAATATGACTTGTATAACGCCATGTAAAAATTGTTTTATTAAAACATTTCATGTTTGTGTCATTTTTTACTTTAACATTAAATAAAAGGTATTTATGTCATTTTCCAACTAAAGTGGCTCCATAGGGTCCCCAAGTTGACCCATGGATTTTCTTGGTCGGCCATGGCACATCCAATGAGGGTAGGACATGTTTCAAGCTCATCTCATATTATTAAAACATTATTTTTACCTTAAACTACACTAATTACTTCTAATCGCGATTAAGAACTTAAAAGTTACTATTCACCAAAAAATTATTTTAATCTCATTGAACCACATTTTACTTCTTAATGACAACTATGTATGTCGGATTTTTGAAAATCAAATCACAGAAGTGGTAATATTTCATTTAAACGAAAAATCAGTTATTTAACTACCACTTAGTGGTTTCACTATTCATAAAAAATTGAAGTTTTTCAGAACAATGCCAAAATTTCACCCTAATCTATAATTGATATTCCGAATTAAAAAATGATGTCTATTTTACAAAATTCCAAACATATAAGTTGCATTAATTAATTTTATAATTAATTCCCGCTGTCACAATAATAGCGTGTTTTTAAGAAACAATTTATATCAAAATATTGGCAATTGTATATGTCCAATTTCAATGTTAAATTATTTCTAATGACCACTATTGGATAAAATTGTAAAAATATATTATAATTATACTTTAAAACCACTAAATAGTATAATTTATCACTATAAATTATTTTTATTAAAATAGTTGTTTCTAAGTAATTTTCATTATTCATAAAAAATTGGAAGTTCTCAGAAAATTACAAAAAATTCAACTATGGATAATTTCGATATTATGAATACAAAAATGAAGTCCATTTTGAAATATAAAATTTCTATAATTTTAAAAAGTGGTTATTACTATTCATAACAGCTACTTTGATTAGTCGCGGTGTTTTAAAACTCGAAGTTGCGTACAATGCAAGTTATTGCGTTATTGAATGAGAAGCGTATCATGGAAGCTCGGGGTGTTACAATACGAGTCTAACAACATAGTCAAGAAAAAGCTGGGAGGACCTTCGGTAGAAGCTCCTCTTCCACTTCAGGTCGATGTTGCCTAAAACAACGGTCATCGACCTCATGAACTGCAAGCAGAGGGAGAACGAGAGGGTCTCATATTTCATCACCAGATGGAAAGGTCTGACCTACTCTCTGAACTGGAAAATGTGTCAGGATGAGTTGCTTGCCATATGCATCGACAATATTCGAGATGAGTTGCGATCTCCACTCATACCAGTGGAGTGCACAACTGGATTCTGCCATCTCTCAGTCATTGCCTAGAGAATCGAGGACTCCCTGCAGCAGACAAATTTGAAGTCCCGAATAGCCTCGCAGGCTCATGCAAAGCGAACTGTTAGAGCTGAAGAATCCTTTGTCATTCTCAAGCCATCCCTTGTGCCTTCTCCATCGCTTAGGGATCCACCAAATCATCTAGGGCCCCCAGTATATCAGCGGCGGACTCCAACCAGGTGGGACGATCAGAAAGGGGCGAAGCGGAACCAGTTTGAGGAATGAAGACATAAATTATACTCATTATAAGAGGACCAAGTCTATGACTACTTAATCGCCGCCATGAATTGCAACTTACTCCGCCTCCTGAAGACAAGGAAACATGAAGAAGTCGGCCGCAATGACAAGCCAGATTACACTCCCTACCGTTGAATGTTGGGGCACAATATTCGGGTGTGCTTAGTATTCAAGGACCTCCTGCAAAGGATGGTAGACTCTGGGCAGGTCGAGCTAGGACCACCACCAGCACATGTGACATATATTTCTACCACCGACTCTGAAAAAGTAGAGGGGTGGAAGGAATTCACCTGGTAGGAGGGGCTGGAGATTGATAACTGGATGACTTGAAAGACTTTTAATCGGGCCTCGGGCATACTCTGAGCTCAACTACAGTAGTCGGTGTTGCCTACAACAACCCCTGATGTCGCACAGCCGGAAATATCGCCCTCACAACCCTCTACGAGCTGGTCATCCAGGCGTAATTGAGAATGGAAGAGACTAGCGCAAGAGGATCAGTCTGCCACGAGGCCAAAGTTATCCCTGATGCTGTCAGATTTCATTCCTTTAAATTTTATGCCATGGGCACCGACCCACCAAACGGCACCATCAGGGAAAACCTACCTGGATGACCTATCAGAGGATGAAAAGACAATATTTGGTTCCATCAATGTCATCCATCTTATGGAATCGTTCCCTGATGAAGGGTATGGTTATGAACCCGAGTTACCAAAACAAGGAGTCGAGACGAGGAATCGCAGAGGCAGGGGATATTAGGGAAGGTACAGTCGCGGCCAAAACCAAACCTACGGTTGGAACTCGTCCCAAACCGTTAATATCGCGGAAAACCATGGGAGAGACCTTCAATAGACTCAGTAGGAGAAAGAAAATCCCTACACCTCCACAATAGGCCACTCTGCCCCTGTCATTCTGCGGTACCCATCAGAGGAGGAACAAGGGTCTAGCCACCTAGTGCGCATGAAGAGACCAGCCGGGCCGAGTCCCCAGAACCTGGAGACATCATCGGCATCTGACCCCACAGCCAGTCCCTCCTCATCACGTATTCCAACTCCCATGCTGCCTGCTAAAACACTCCCACCAATAGAGAACGTCGACCGCTGGAACAGAAATACCACATTCTTAAGTAGCTGGCATCAGTACAAGACAAAGTGTAGATCCTGGATGCCGTGAGATTGTCAAAAGACCTTAGGGTGGCACTTATAGAAGCCCTGCTCTACCCCCAGGGGTTTCAAGCCGAGGTAGCTGCCGCATAGATTTATCGGACGGAGACTAGCTCGGATGAATGCAATGCGGTGATTTCCTTCACCGATCAGAACGAAGATGCCATCGTGCGAGGACAAATCAAACTAATATATGTGTCTGGAACACTAAATGACATTGAAATTAGAAAAATTATTTATTGACAATGGCTCTGGAGTTAACCTCCTTCCCCTACGGACACTACATTAGCTAGGCAATAGTGAGAATGACCTAGTACCCTCAGCCACAACTTTGTTAAGATACGACAGGAGTGAACAAAAGCCAGTGGGAATGATCAAGATGAAGACCCATTTTGGAGACCTTGTGGCCCATTCGGAATTCCTGGTGGTCCGACAGAACACAACATTCAATGCCCTGCTGGGAAGGTTGAGGCTCCATAAGCACATGGACATTCCTTCATCCTACCACCAGTGTATTAAGTTCTGTGTCAATGGGAAAAGTGGGACGTTGCACGCCAACATGGCCCCTTTCGATCTCTCTGAGTCAAAATACATTGACATCAGGTTTTATGAGCTAAAGAAGAAGAATCCTTTGGATGATGGTGTTGACTGGATCCCTGCTCCAAATGGTTGGAAATGGTTCCTAACAACCCCCTCAGATAGCTTGACAGAGACTATGTACTACCCATCAACCATGTTGAGAGCATGGATTCATGTTCGGACGCACACTCAGTTGTCTTCATGACATCAGCCACAATGGCCGAGCATGACAATGCGGGAAGGTATACCAACCCTCGATATTAGAGTGGATACTTGAGCGAGGACGCCCACAACGCCTCACCTCCGGACCCCCTGGTGCACGAGTTAAGAACTCTCCCCCCGTCAGATCAAGAAGATGAGGATTTGGGAGAATAAGAGGAGGAAGATATTAGGGATGCACCTCCCACATTTGAGGAAGGTATCTCCACCACTATTGATGAGCTCCGGGAAACAAATCTGGGTACCGAGGAAGGCCCAAGGCCCACTCTTGTTAGTGTATCCATGTCTTCCGAGGAGCATGAGGTATATACCACTTTACTGAAGAAACACCAAGATGTCTTTGCCTGGAATTACACCGAAATGCTGGGACTCGATCCTGAAGTGGAAACGCAGCTCTTAGGTCTTCCAGAAGACCACCGGGGCTATAAACAGGCCACCAGAAGGACACACCCCTCGCATGCTGCCAAAATAGAGGCTAAAGTCGACAATCTCCTTAAAGCAGGATTCATACAGGAGGTCTAGTACCCCATATGGTTGGAAAAATTGTCCCCGTAAAGAAAAAGAATGGACAAATCCATGTATGCATTGATTTCAGAGATCTCAATCATCATTTTCTGAAAGATGATTTCCCGGTCCCAAACAACGAGTTGTTAATCGATGCAACGGCCAGGTATGAGGCTTTATCCTTCATGGATGTCTATTCTGGCTATAATCAAATTAGGATGGCCCGTGAAGATGAAGAATACACCGCCTTCAGCGCCCATCAATGATTATTCTGTTATAGGGTCATGCCCTTTGGTCTTAAGAATGCTGGCACCATATATCAATGTTTCGTGCATCATATCTTCAAACCATTCCTTGGCTTCGTTGTATGCCATCATGGCATCGAAGTCGACCCTAAAAAGAAAAAGGCTATCCTCGGCCTGCCTCCTACCCGAAATCTAACCGAGTTGAGGGGACTCTAAGGACACCTGGCCTATATCAGGCGGTTCATAGCCAGCCTGGTAGGAAAATGTTTTCCATTTACCAGGTTAATGGAGAAGGGGGTTACATACCAATGGACAGATGACTTCCAGGAGGCGTTCGACAGCCTAAAGAGGTACCTCTTAAGCCCACCAGTGCTCATGCCCCCGATTTAAGAAGACATCTCATCCTATACGGGACAGCCCTAGAGTGGTCACTGGGAGCCTTTCTTGCGTAGAAAAATGACACCGTCAGTGAAAACAGCTTCTATTACCTCATCTGAACCATGATTGATGCTAAGACTCGATACTCAAACATCGACAAGAGTTGTTTGGCCTTGTTCTTCACAGTTCAAAAGTTTCCAAATTATCTGTAACATCATGAAGTCCATCTAGTCTCGCGTAATAACCCGCTAAAGTACATCCTTGGCCACCCAATGCTGACTGGGCACCTATCCCGATGGGCAGTCATCCAGAAACAGTTTGACACCGGTTGGTGCCTCATAAGGCCATCAAGGTCCAGGCATTAGCAGATTTTCTGGCAGAGCACCCCTCAACAGGGACCGTCGCATCGGACGTCGAGCTACCCGATGAAGACATATTTGGTGTTCAAGTGGAGCTCCCAACATGGGAAATGTACATAAAAAACGCATCCCGAAGACCAACTGGGAAAAGGATAGAAGATCCAAAATTTAACAAGGTGGGCTTGGGGATAATACTCATGTCCCCAGAAAATTCAGTCTTGCCATATTCCTTCCTCCTGTCAGAGGGATGTACGAACAATGAACGCAGAATATCAAGCCCTCATTGCAGGCCTGGAACATGCACTACAGGCACAAGTACAGAACCTTAAGGTAAAATGTTACTCGGAACTGATCATTAAGGAAGTCAATGGTGACTATACTATTAAAAAGTAGGAGTTGATTCCCCTATTTGACCATGTCCGATTGTTAATGGTGGAATTCTCCACAGAACCAAAAATGACCTATATTCCCCGATCTCAGAATGCCCAGGCCGATGCATTAGCTACTGCGGCCACAACCCTAGTCGACCTAGCCTGAGAGGAAACTATCATCATTATTTATCACCACCAAATGGTCTTCCCGTTTGTCCAGACCAAGACGGAGGAAATCCACGAAGTCAGTCCTGTCTCTGAGCCGTATGCTTCCACCATTGGTTGGACGACCCCCACTGCAAACTACCTTTGATGGGGAGAACTTCCATCAGACAGGGCTGAACGAGAGAAAATACGGAGAAGTGAAATAAACATTGTCCTATATAGCGGCACGGTTCAACAAGAGGTCCTCTAAAAACAAGGCCTCGACGGAGTCCTTCTCATATGAATTGACGGAGAAGAAACTGCCGCCATGATGACTGAAGTGCAAGCCAGAGTATGTGAAGCACATCAGCCAGGGTCCCAGATTTCCCATCAGGTTCAGAGGCTCAGGTACTATTGTCCCATAGTGGCAAGAGATTGGGAGCTCTTTATGGAAAAATGCTACTAATGCCAAATTCATGCCAACTTCATACTCAAACCACTAGAGTTAATTCATCAGGACATGTACTCCCGACCATTTTTTGTCTGGGGAATAGATGTCGTGGGAACATATCCTCCCGCCACAGCCAAACAACCGAAGTATATCCTCACAGAAACCTACTTATTTTCCAAATGGGTAGAAGCTATACCCCTTAAGGAAGTTAGGGCAAGAAGCATTGTAAACATAGTGAAAATAATTATCATCACTAAATTTCGTGTCCCTCATACCATACTGACGGATAACGGAACCAACTTCTGCTATGATGAATTGGAGAAATTATACCAAGAGTATGGTATCTAGGATAACCACTCATCCAGCTATCATGCAGCGGCCAATGGATAAATAGAGGCTTTCAACAAGACCATGTCCAAAATTGTCTATAAAATGGTGGACAAAGACAAGAAGTCATTGACAGATAAACTCCTACATGCATTGTGGGCTTATTGATCCATGATCAGCACCGCTACTCAGGCCACTATGTATTCATTATTATACGTAACAGAAGTGGTCCTGCTCATTGAACTCCAATTAACCTCGCTCTGTGTTGCCATTTCTGAAAAATTATCCAACGATGAGCAATTAGAAAAGCGGTTAGTAGAATTGGAACAGCTTGATGAGAAGCAGCTGCACACTTTGCACCATCTGCAAGTATAAGAACTAGATTGCATGAGCCTTCAACAAAATGGCCCTTCTCCAGTCTTTCTTAGAAGGAGAATTGGTATTGGTACTCCGGAACCCAATGATACCAGGAAAGAAACCTCCAATTTTGGAGCCCAAATGGGAGGGACCATATGTTTTACCCAAGGTCTACTCCAACAGAGCATATGCCCACATCTCCATGGACAAGCAGTTCACCACCACTCCTATAAATGCGAGATTCCGGAAGAAGTATTTCGCATAATAACAAAAAGCAGTTATCGTCCGAGCTACAGAACGTTAAACTGCCAAGCACCCAATGGTCCAAACTCTATGACCCTAAACAAAGAGTCTCCCGTCCTCACCGGCATAACTAAAAGCAGTTATCGTTCGAGCTGCAGGACGTTTAAACACCAGGCACCCAACGGTCCGAACTCTATGACCCTAAACTAAGAGTATCTCATCCTCACCGGCATAACTAAAAGCATTTATCATCCGAGCATCAGGATTTTAAATTTCCAAGCACCCAACGGTCCACACTCTATGAACCTAAACTAAGAGCATCCCATCCTCACCTGCATATCTAAACGTAGTTATCGTCAGAGCTGTAGGACGTTAAACTTCCAAGAACCCAAAGGTCCAAACCTTATGACCCTAAACTAAGAGTATTTCGTCCTCACCGCATGAAGTTAAACTACAAGGATCTTAGAGAACTACGTATGGATTGATTCCTGTCCTGTGCAGGATACATAGTGATGCCAGGGTCCCCCACCCTGGCCCAGCCATCCTTAAATGAATGTTTAAAATTTCCCCTTCCCCTATGTATGGACCAGCCCTGCACGGTGTGTACTCATTCTGATGAACTACGTACATCTTGATTCATTCCCTCATGGGATACGTAGCGATGCCAGGGTCCCCAATCCGGGCCCAGCCATCCCCAAATAGATTTAAAAATTCCGTTTTCCCCTGTGTACGGACCAATCCTGCACGGGGTGTATTCCTCATCCTTACCGCACAACATTAAACTACATGGATAAAATAGATTTAAAAATTACCCGTTCCCCTGTATACGGACCAATCCTACATGGGGTGTATTATCTTATGAATAACTACATACGGCTCGATTCCTGCCCTCGCAGTATACATAGCGACCCCAGGATTCTCGACCCTGGCCTAGCCACACTAGAATAAATGATAAAAATGCCCGCTCCCCCCATGTATGGGCTAGACCTGCATGGGGTGTATTGTCTTTCAGATAACTACGTAAGGCTAGATTCCTGCCCTCGTAGGATACGTAGTGTAGCCAAAATATTACACCCTGGCCCAGCAATTTTTTTTAAAATTCCCCTTCTCCCACGTGTTAGGGCCAGACCTATAGTGCGGGTATTCAAGAAATAACTATGTGTGGCTTGATTCCTGCCCACATAAGATATGTAGCGATGCCAGGGTCCCCCACCCTGGCCCATCCATCCTCGTATGAAAAGTTAAAATGCCTCTTTCCCCCTTGTACGGACCAGAACTGCATGGGGTGTACTCTTCGTTCTTACCGCACGAAGTTAAAATGCATGGATAAAAAGTTAAAAATGCCATTTTCCCCCGTGTATGGACCCGACCTACATGGGGTGTACTCCTCTTCCTTACCGCACGATGTTAAAATTCATGGATAAGAGGATAAAAATTCCCTTTTCCCCCATGTATTGACCAGACCTGCACGGGGTGTATGCCTCATTCTTACCGCACAAAATTAAACTGTGTGGAATTCAAGGAACTATGCGCGATTTGATTCCTTCCCTCGTGGGATGCGTAGTGACGTCAAGGTTTCCCATCCTGGCCCAGCCATTCCCGAATGAATATTTAAACAAATGCCCTCTTCCCCTGTGTATGGTCCAGATCTGCATGGTGTGTATACTTCGTCTTTACCGCATGAAGTTAAAACTACATGGACTTCATCGCGTCCCATCCATGATATATGGAAAAACAAGATGGAAATACTCCTTGTGTATTTGGATTCATCCTCTCCATACATCAGACTCCACGGCCCAGATAATTATGGATCTTCATAACCAGTCACGACCATCGGAAGTGGACTATTATCAACCCGTGGACACCTTTGCATGACTAGGCATACCATGCCCTTAGCGTCTCTGCATATTTATAGCCCCTGGCCCGTCTACCAAAGGCAATATTTCTTTAGGCAATACTCTTCATAGCTCCGTATGCTTACTAGCTTTAGTTCCCCCATATCATATCTCCCGATCCAGAAATTTATGGTGTAGTGGTTTACATGTTCACCCACCTATTTCACATCCAAACGTTGCCAGGGTATCCCTACCCAGTTAGCCAATGTATCCGCCCATGGTTCACATGATAACCTGCATCTACGAACATCAATCCATGTATAGGCTACTTTGAATAAACAAAAAATTGCAGTAAATATGTTTCTTGTATGCTCAGACACCATTATCCCCACATGTTGAACTCTGTACTATGAGCAATCTCGGGTTTTCATAATCATTCATGGCCATCGGAAGTGGAAGCCATCAACCTGAGGAATCCTTTGCATGACTATGAATATCATGCCCTCAGTGGATCTGCATATTGATAGCCCCTAGCTCGTCTACCAAAGGCATGATTTCCTTGGGCGGTACTCTTCCTAGCTCCGTACGCTTACCAGCCTCAAAGCCCCCACACCAAATCTCCTGATCTGGGAAACCTCAGAGTTGCAGTTTGCAAACTTCATCCCCCACCATGTTCAGAGTATATCAGAGCATATTTTACTCAGTTATCCTTCGAGTTACTACAGCAATAGTCACCCAATGGTTTGAGCTCTACAATTGCTAAACTAAGAGTACTTCGTTTTTACTGCACAACGTTAAACTGCATGGAGCGAAGGTATACCCCCACGTGAAAGATAAATCAGTGTAGGGAGCTCTCTAAGCTTTAACAGCAACCAGGGCCGAATATGCCCAACATGTCCAGATACTTTCTTACCAAATGACATACTTTATGGCCCAGACAATCGCAAATCCTCATAACCATTCATGTCCATCGGAAGTGGAAATTTATCAACCCAGGAACACCTTTGCATGACTATGCATACCATGCCCTCAGCAGCTCTGCATATTTATTGCCCCTGGCCTGTAGACCTAAGGCAATATTTCCTCAGGTGACACTCTTCCTTGCTCCATACAAATACCGGCCTCAGAGCCCCAATGTCATTTCTCCTGATCCAAGAAGCCTCAGAACCATGATTTACACCAATCAACCCCTCTCCACGTCTTGGGCATGCTGAGATGTTCAAGCCCAGTTACATTCTGATCAAGAGCGGCATTTGCAACTTTGTCCTTACCACATGATGTTAAACTGAATGGAACATCTTGGACGCTTGGCATAAAGTTTCAAAGACCAAGCATTAAACAATCAGTGAAATGCCTCCAACTACAATCATTTTCACTAGTTTAAAAATTCCCATGTCCTCGCTGCTTGACGTTAAACTGCACAGCATCTGTTTATAATGAACCTCGTCTTTAACGCATGATTTTAAACTACATGGAAACCTTACTTACTGCATGATGTTAAACTTCATGGTAAAACATGTCATGGGTTCAGTAAGGAACAAAGGATTTTATCCGTCCCTCATTGCACGAGTCAGACCTACACAAACCACCGTCTCACACCAGCGTGAGAAGGGAAGACTTCACCCATTCTCAAGAAATTTAGCCTAGATGTTTCTCCCATATCCAGGAACCCTCTACTCATAAACCATACTCCGTACTCAGAAAAAAGCCGAACCCTCATAAACCACCCCTGGTGGTCCCGAATCTCAAACTTCCTTGAAGTTGCCCGGCTATCGGGAGAATGAAATCATTGACCTATGGACACCTTTGCACGACTATGCATACCATTCCCTCAGCAGCTCTGCATATTGATCTCCCCTGGCTCATCTACCAAGGGAAAGATTTCTTTAGGCGATGCTTCTCTTCGTATTCCCCTTGTCCTTTGAGCCCCCATATCTATCCCAGGATTCGGAAACCCTCTGAAATACAGTTTAGCAGCCTCTTTTACAACCCTTCTTGAATATGGCGGAACTTCTCTAACGAGATTATCGAGAAGCAAGAGAAGTCGTTCCATTCTGGGTGATGTCCCAACTGCATGACATTAAACTACACCAATATACAACCCTCCATTATTCTAGATAAATGTATAGTAAAAATACCTTGAGTCCACACTCCTGATTTATACAGATGTTCTCAAACCCTTTCAAACGTCACACATCTTTTCTGAGCCACCCCTGGTGGTTTTCATAATTCAATAATCCACCAATGGTGGTTTCCATAAGATGGACTCCCTTGAAGTCCTTAGGCCATCAGAAATGGAGAGTCAATGAAATAAGGACACCTTTTCACGACTATGCATGTCATGCCCTTAGTGGCTTTGCATATTGATCGCCCCTATCCCGTCTACCAAAGGAAAGATTTCCTTGGGCGATGCACCTCCTGCCTCTGTACGCCGATATGGCACCCATGCCTTGAGACATGCCCTGTATGTCGCTTGAATCTAAACATGCTTCCACCACATGCATCTGAAGGATATCGAGAAATCTTTTAATCAACCAAACCTCATTGGAGCCCTCATCCCATCATATCTGGTCAAAGATGTTCGACCTAAAACATCAGAAATGATAGTTTGGTCGGCAGGACAATAAACCGCTCACAAAAAGAGGCACAAATCCTATTAGGCTGAAAACCTGAAAAGGGATACCTACAAAAAAGTCGGTCCATACCCACTAGTTCTACACCAAATGGACGCATGAAAAAATTAGGGCATCAAAATAAAAGGAAAAACGTTTGTGGGGATTTTCTACAAAACCCTAGAAATATTCAAACTATGCTCTCTAGATCCCATGGTCCAGGAAAAAGTTAGAGTATTTTTTCCTGAGTCATGATTAATTCTGATACAGTGAGTTGTTATTTACGCAATAATTGTTCTATTAATAATCTAAATTTAGAGAAACAAAAGTATGACATAGATTGTATTCCCGTTTGATCAAAAAGGGAGGACTTCCACAAGCTGGGGTCTCTCCCTCACAAAAAAAGAAGAGGGGTAAGGAAAACAGAGTGTACAAGAATGGCTCTGATAGTCATAAAGGATCCTGGATCGCTCTCTCCATCAGATCGGAAAGTGTGAAGCAAAGGTTGTTGCATGTCTACTACAGCAGGGCCTTCTCCTGGGCCTCAACCTCGACCACCGTACGAGTATTCTCCACTGTTGTTTGGAGATCATTGATCCCTTTCCTGGTGACTTCAAGGTGACCTGTCATATTCGAAAAGTGATCCCTCATATTTTCTGCCCGTAATTCACATTCATGAAACTCGGAGGATAGGACGGCCGCCTGATCTCGAGAGCTCACCTCCTGTGCTATTAGCTGACGAAGCTTTATCATGGCTTCCACAAATGCTCGGGTCCTACAAAGAGAGGCAGTGAGGTGATCATGTTTGTGTTAATTAGTGGAAACTTCTTCATGGGCCATGATAACCTGGAAAGAAAGATAATGGAACTGCCGATAGTCAAAGCCACCTGACCCCAATCCCAGGAAGAGTTTTCGGAGAGATTCGGTTTTAGTTTCCATGTCAGTTAGAAAAGTTTCGGCAACAATCTCGCAAATCCGGGGCCAGGCCCACCGGCGCACTGCTCAGTGGGCTTCCATGACATAAGGATATTTTGTACCCCTGCTAGATACCAAAGGAATGAAGTATGGAATTGCAATTAGCACAAACATGTGAACGCCAGAAGATGGTTCCGAAGCTGGATGTTCAGAAGATTCAAACCTCAGTTCGAGCTTGGGAATCAAGTTTCTGAGTCCGGTATCAGCCGATAAAACTTCATGAATTGTCTCGTTAGGACCCAAATCCATAGGTTCATCTTCATCCACGTCCAAGAAGGTTGGGTCCATCTGAACTTCGGCCGTAGAGGGGCTGGGAGTGGTATATCCCCTGAGTCGCTTTGACCAACGAGCCATTAATCGGTCCTCCCTCAAAGCCGACGAGGAGGGTGCGGTAGGCACAGCCGCTGCGATGACACTTGATTAGGGAATCTACCGTACAACCTTCCCAAGGATCCCATTAGGATAATACTTTATCCACATTCTAGCATACTCCAAGGAGAGGTTGGAAACCGCTTCTCTGCCAGGAAAGGGAATGCTTGTGTCGGATCCCTCCTGCATCAGCATCATCCACCATTGACGGAGAGTGGCCAGGTGCAGCCCTGGAGCCTTAGGAGGGGGAAGGAAAACTTGTAGTTTCACACATCCAAATTGGTGAGAAAAATGATATGGGACATAAAACTCACACAAAGAAAACCCGTCAATTCGTGCGGACAAAAACCCGTCCCGCAGTGAAATCACCTAAAAGCGCTTCTCCAGGTTCCCCCAGTGGTTTTCAACCATGACTCCAGAAAGGGAAGGGTAGGGAGTGAAGGAAAACGGGGAGAAGTCACTCAAAATATTGATAACTTCATCAGAACTGAGGGACTTCAAACGAACCCCGACTATATTAAGCATGGTAGGCCGAAAAGTTGGAAGCAGGATGACTGTGTTATGAAAATACTCATAATAGTGGCAATGATTCACTATCCAACCGTATAATATTTGAAATGGCCCACTCAGACGGTAGGGTGTCCCACCCGCCTGCATGTGGCTTAGTAGTTCGTAAATACGAGCCAAATTGGGCATGACCAAGTTCACCGGGCATCCCTCTACCAACTCAACTGCCATGAACAAAGTACAAGCCTTGACGCCTGGGTTGATATCTCGAGATGGAAATAGACACCCTCTCAAGAACATAGCAAAAATACCTGCTAGCCTGAGCATAGGCGGCACACTGGGGCTCACCTCTTAGCCCCATGAACGGTATTCGTCCTCTTCCAAAACCACCCAGTAGGAACCTGAGATGGTTTGTGACTGTTGAGAAGGATGAGTCCTGGGGAGCTTGATCTTCAGAACATGACCAGTGGTGTTTAGAAATAACCCTCTCCAGGTGCTATAGGGAATAAGAGAGCGGGTGCGCAAGGCCTGACTCAGTGACCGCTCTGCCATGACCATCAGATCCCTCGCTAACGAAGGCACTTGTTCAACGTCGTCCCATGCGTCAGGAGTGGGAAGAAACTTTTCACACATCTCAACGATGATTGGAATCCCTCTCTATTAGTAGATGTCCCATAAGCTAATGCCAAATTCATCATGGTCTAGGTGGAAAGTATTAGTGCTTGAACACCAGCGACTGAGCTAGTCAGGCAGGATCAAAGATGGGGGGTAAACAGCGAACTAGGAGGCCCACATAGTGGAGTACATATTGACTGCTTCCAGTGACTAGAGAGATTCCCGGCAATGATGATGGGCCCAGAAGGCCCAAGAAAAATCATTTGAGAAAATCCCACCTGACTGAAGATCCCACCTAGGAATCCACCCTGCGTCAGGATCCACATGATCAAGGTTAAAAATAGAAGGATAATTCATGAAGACAGCTTCTTGAGAGAAGTCTTTAGTGCACTGATCACTTTGGGTCCAAATAGAGCCTCTCAAATTGAAAGCGTCTTTCGGATCAGAATCAGAGGTTATCTCCCCAAATGGGGTAAGGTTCACCTGAATGCACTTTGGTAACGCTTCCATGAATGGAGACGGAAGACCTGAGAAAGTAGGAGGGATAAAGACATCATATTGAAAACCGAAACTGTAATGCTGAATTAGATTTGATAGTGGACAACTCAACAGCTCGTGAGAGAGAAAGTCCTTAAATAAACCATCTTCTAGGATGATGTACCAACTAGGGTCCTCTTTGATGCTCTTTGCTCTAAGAATCATAGTTAGACGTCTCCCCGAACCAGTCAGGAGAGGATCAGCAGCAGGCCTGGGTGCAGGGCAAGGGGGAACCATGTTTTCTCCCTGCATTCTAAAAACCAGGAAAATGGTTAATCAAAGGAGTCAATAAGCCTTCATGATTAGGACCGCAAGCAGGCTTCAAAATGTGGTTCGCGATGACTGCATCCCGTGAACCAACCCTATGGGGAAGAAGTCTGTGGTACTCTGGCCCCTGGAGCATTGGCCATAAAACCACAAACCAGGTTGCTCCGCAGAATCTTAATCCTGAATTTAAATAATTATAATTAGATGACATAAGAAGTTTCCAAAGTCGGGAAGATTTTAGTCCACGGACCATCAAAATCGCAGAGCGAGTTCCTACGCGGCCCTTCGTGACTTAATTTTTAATTAATCATGAGTATTGGTTCACGGTTGGGAAATTGGTTTGCGGATGAAGGATAACGAGAACAAGGAATGGTTCATGGAAAGTGGAAGTTGGTTCGCGGATGAGGCGTTTCCCGAAGGAACAAGAACGCGGAGACAAAAATCGAGAGGGATCTGGTTTCACGAAGAATCCGGTAAAAGTAAAAGGATGGCCCCCTGTATATATAGGTGTGGTCCCCTACCAGGTCCACTCTTCTACCGCAAACCATACATGTTTCAGGACCACTCTGCATCAGAATGGCCTCCTCTTCGTTCTGATCGGACCCCATTCCAATGGGAGGCATTTTTAGGGTCCTGAAAAATCCAAAAAGCAGAATGAGAGTCCCATTTAATCCAAGGGAGATTCCACCCAATTTCCCACCCCCCAAAAGAATTGGGAAAGTTTGGTACATACTCAAAGGATGGCCCAAGACGAACCGGTCCGCAGACCGGTCCCATGAAAATGCTACGCTGCCGTTTCAGTGAAGCACCCCCTCCGCGGACCGCTGTCGTTCGAGGAATGGAGGCAGAGGTCCTCTGCGGGTGAGAAGTAGGACCGACACTGACCCAGTTCACCGTCACAAACCGCCCCAGCCACGAACCACATTGACCGGCCCAGAGAACATCCGCTGTCATTCGCGGAATGGAGGAGGAACCCTGCGTAGCCGCGAAGCAGTCCCCGAGATTGATTTGGTTCATGGGGGGATGCGTTCAATGCCCCCTAGGAGTTGCAGATTGACCGAGTCATCCATAAAACGTGTTTTCGCTCATGGGCCTCTACAAAAGGTGTCACATGACCATAGATACATCTATTTTCCCACTCTATAAAAGGAGACCAAGGGGGAGGAGAAGAAGGATTCGAAGAGATCGACCAGATTCAGGTGGAAGGATTTTGAAGGAAGGAGTTTAGGATTTCGCAAACCGTGAATTTCCATTCCGCGAACCAAAACATGTATAAAGTTGGAAGCGAATTAATAAGGAACAGAAAACGCATAATAACTTGGTGAACCATGAACTTAAAATAACAATGAAAAGAAGACCGCGAACCGTGGCCCCTCTCCGGATGCACTCCCCGTGGACCAGGGAGTTTATGCCCCTTTTCCGATTCGTCGCACTACGTAGTACCCTCCTACATGGGTGAAGCCCCGACCGACAAACCCCTGATTGGCCCCACCCTCTACCACCGCTGCTCGCATGGATTCCTCTGTGTACCACCCTAGTACACGGGCCAAACCTGAAACCGCGAACCACCATGGTTCACGGGATGCCCGCCATTCTGTGAACCACCCTGGTTCGCGGGATTCCCATCAGTCCGCGGACCACCCTAGTTCGCGGACGACCTCTCCAACCACGTAGCACCTCCCTACGCGAAGGGTGCCACTCCTCATACACCCATGTGTCCTGCAAAATACTTCGGATTTTCAATTCCCTGAGCCAGATATAATCCACCCAGTCCTGCCTGATCCCCCACAACCCCCTCATTTGCCGATTCATCGTCCCCAAGCCGAGGCCTCCACCAGAGCCACCGAACCCGTGTGATGTAACCTTCTGGCACATCAGCGCGCCGTTTTGAATTCAAATTCCAACAGTAAGCAGGGGTGAAGGTGCTTCCCTGACCCTTGGGTAGATTCCTGAAGCATTCTTGGGTTCACATTCCCACTGTAATGCGGAGTCCGAGCCAGAGAGCCCCATTTCTGCCCATCCACTTGATAGGACTGGGGAACTTAACCCCTCCTCAAGGCGTGGTGTAGTACCCATAAAAATGAATCCCCCATGCACCTCCGTAAATCCCCACGGCCATGGCCAAGGAAGGGTGTAGTGGGAAAGGGTTCTGCTACATACTTATTAGGGGCCAAGTCCCTCACCTGCTGCGTTTTGTCGCCCTGGGAATCCACCTCAGAGTAAGCCCCGACTTTATGGGATACCTATATGTGTAAGCCCCACTCTACTTCCCATGGATGCACCTTTCGCGATGTGATCATCTAGTCCCTTCTGCCTCTTGTTTCTCCCAACGAGCATGACTCACGTGGGCATAGAGTAAGTATCGACCATGACATCCTATCATGCGCCTCCTAAGAGTGTAATCCCCAATCCATTACTATTGGCCTCCTCAGAGTGTAAGCCCCAATACATTACTATGGGACACCTCAGAGTGTATGCTCCAATCCATTACTATGGGCCTCCTCAGAGTGTAAACCCCAATAAATTACTATAAGCCTCCTTGGAGTGTAAACACCAATCCATTCCTATGGGAATCCTTATAGTGTAAGCCCTGATCCAATACTATGGGCCTCCTCAGAGTGTAAGCCCCAATACATTATTATGGTCCTCCTCAAAGTGTAAGCCCCAATCTATTAATATGGGCCTCCTCAGAGTGTAGGTGCCAATCCATTACTATTGGCCTCCTCAGAGTGTAAGCCCCAAGCTAATGTGAACTACAAGGACATTGATTCCATACCACAGGGATACGTAGGAAGCCCCCATGAGGTTCAATCCCGATCACCATCGGACCCTCGTGTCCAAATTCACGCTGGTTCTCCGACACTCCTATTCAAACAATGTAGACATTCATCTCTATCTCCCAGGAATGGTATGTAGGAAGCCTCCCGAAGGTTCATGTCCAACAACCGGTTGATCCGACTATCTTCACATTGGTTCACCACACCACTCCTAGTGCCTCCTTAGTGAGTCCAGACTCCTCGCGGTTATTAGTCCAATGAGGGATGGTAAACCTCGGGCAAAAATTATTTAGAACCCCAACATCTAGCTGACCATTTCCAACCAGGAGAAATCTGTGGATACTATGCCTGTGTATAAACCAAATATTCACAAACATATGAACATGTCTTAAATCTAAATGAGAGTACTGAAATAGGCAATAATTCCCCCCAAAAAGTTGCGATGAGCCTGACTTCCCATCCTCTCGACCAATGTGAGTTCTTAAGCATCGCTGGTCAAACCACCCAGTGAACGCCTGCCTTTGGAAAGCTGGTCCACAGATTACTAGATATCGAACCATTAGGCATTTCGAGACGGAAAATGGTGCTCCCGATATGAGTGATTAAGCAGAACCCAACCTTCCCTAATCAATCATCGGGTAGCGCACATTTCTTCCCAACGACCCCATCGTGCGCCATGAGACAGTGTAATTTTGTTATATATATTTTACTTTTGTATTCTAATGTTCCAGTTTTAACATCCATGAATTTGGAATGAAATTTGGTACTTTCTTTGGTGTGAATTGATATAATTATTTTGAAATATGTATATAAAATTCATTGAACCTAATTTTACTACCTAATTAAGAAATGTTAAAAAGTCGATAGTAAACTCTTTTCCAATGATTAGGACATAAAAATTAATATTGTATATCATGTCTTGTTTTCTATATTTTTTGACATTATTTGATCATTGTACTTATATTTTATATGGAACATAAGGGTGATATTCCATTGAGCATTTTAACTCATACCCTGCATACCCCTTCAACGGTGTATATAACTGGTTATGATTATGATGTTGGGAATAGAATCGATCCAGAGTGAGGTGGAGAGGTTTTCTATCTGATGGGATTGGTTACCTCGATAGAGGGATGGTGTGAGTTATTTACACTATCAAATAGAAACTATTTGAGTATTTTTTTTATTTTTTTCCATTATTTTTTGGAATCTCTCTACTGGGTCGTTTTTTTACATTTTTGGTCATGTGGATTCAATTAATTTCTTCTATGATGACGCGTATATATAAGTGTGTGTGTTCTTTTTATATGTATTTTTCTTTCAATTCATCTGTATATATGTCATGATTCATTATTGGGTTTGGGAATAATCATTCCGTCTATTTTATCTTTGTGGTAAGCTACAAAATGTCATCCCACTAGGAATGTTAGTTCCCTTAGAGAATGTTAAAAATATAGAAAATTACTACTTTGATCTGGTGATCAAGTTGGGTTCGTCATAATTTTGATTCGTAAACCTTATAAAATATGGTGGAATCTTCCTCATGATGGATTTGAAAATTTTTTATTCCCATTATTGGTTATTTAGAATTTTTGCGGGACTCAATGATTTGGAAATTAATAAAAGAATAATAATAATATTTTTTTATTTTGTCTCGATTAATATTTGGTTCCTATAGAGAAAAATAATTTAGTTTTCCGTAAAATTTTTCATTATCATAATTTATTATTGTTCTATCAATTCACTAAAACCAAAAATTATATTCTTAGGAACAATAAACATAATATGAAATCATATATTCATGATTATCATTTGTGTTATGTCTAATTACTGACACATCATTTTTAGTCTACAACACCATTGGTTTGTCATTAGAAATACATGTCCATAATAATTTCAATTCATACATAATAGATCATAATGAAAATGTAAATTAACATAAGAATTACCCCTAGAGTTTCTACCTATATGTTCATTCTTAGGCCAACTCATCTTTCATGTGTGATGATCATTTTAAACCAAGTACAAACTACTTTGAATTTTTTCCTGATGTGATTCTATGTCTCATTCTCATCCACATGATTGTATCTAGATAAGGATTTAATTCCTATGAAAACCTTAGTATTTTATTAACCCAAAAATATCATTTCATATAGAGAATATTGTTATCCTATTGGTTTCCACTAATTTTTCCCTTCCTACAATGAAAAAATAACCAATCCTTTCCCTGATAATTATTATGATGACAAATGAAATTAATACATAATTATTACATTGTATTACATTAATATTCAATACACATCATTATGAACTATTCAAAAACATTAATGGATTCCTTTCCATAGAATTATGTATACATAAATAGATTACACATAAATGATGTACATCATCTCTCATAATTTGCTTCAAAACTCCAACCCCTTGTAGACATATCTTACATAGAACCTTAATTTATATGATATGGAAAAATAAATAAAAATATATATGATTTCATATTATTAGTTATGGTAGAAATGGGATATTTTATTAAATGTTCATTTTTATACATAACATGAGTATATGGGTATTAGAACCTAAAATTAATATTTTAGAATCATCCGCAAAAATTATTTGATCCAAACACCAAGTAATGGAATGCTGAGTAGAAATTCATAATATTAGAATCATATATGTATCAAGGTACATGATATATGTGTATATAACATCAGAAATATATCATTCCATAAATTAATAGATTATGATGTCTCAAAATTATAATCATAAAATTATTATCTAATGTATACCCACCAATAAAAGAATCTCTCATTAGGTTTGGGATAACCACTGCTATACCTATTTCAACAGTGGGATAACTGCCTTTTTACATCCTTTTAGGATTGGGATAACATTCTGTATATTCTATTTCAGGATTTGAATACCCTCTCGTGTATCCTTTGAGTTCATAAAAAAATACTTACCTAATTCATTAGAGGTCTATAATGGATCAACCCATTATATAATTGTAATCCATTGATATGAAAACCAAAAAATCATCAAAACATTTATCATTTCATCATAATTTATCAAATTTAAAGGTAAATTATTTTCATAAATATTTTTTCATGAAAATTAGAAAAATTTAAATGAAATTATAAATATTGTTTAATAGAATCATATCGTTGGTTATATGTATGTTAAAAAATTGGATGTTTTCAATGATGAAAAATAGCATTTAAAATATACCAATATTATTCCATGAGGGAAACACAATTTTCATTTTGAAATCACATACATATTATGTAAAAACTATTAAATATTAAGAAAACAATTGTATTTCAATCGAAAAATAGAATCTTGTATGATATCCTTCAATAAAAAGAGAATCAATGATGGTGTGAAAATATATTCATGTGTTACGTGTAAAAACAATTATTATGATCACTCATTTGAGGAATTTACATCATTATGGAAAATAAATATAATTACATGTAAACCATTTAAAATAATTTAAATTATCGGTGAAATTTAGTTTTATCTCTAATTTTTTATTAATAAAAAATCATGAAATGGTTTTAGTGAAAACATGGACATGGAATAAGGGGATTCCCATCTAAAGAGAAAATGAGGGTGAATTTTCAATGATATTTTTGGAAATTTTATTAAATCGGGAGTGTAAATGAAAATTACTAATTTGGTTACAAAAAAAGATACATATTAACAAGAATAGTAATATTAAATTATTGATTAAATAACTTCACCATTATAAATTTAAGCACAACAAATCCTCCTAAATTGAGATTATAATGTCCTAATATATCCTCTTTGGTTAATTTTGAATCATAAATCCCATTGAATGGAATAACATCAAATGAAACATTAAACAATAGTAATAAAATTGAATTTTTGGTATAACATATGAATGGGATAGTTTATACACCAAATGAAAGAGACACATGGAGAATAATTTATAAAGGTCAATGAAATAAATATTAGATGTGAAAATGTTACCTAAAATCTGTCATGGTTCATATGCGGTATAATATCATATACAATAAACATAAAATTATTTTAATTATATACCATAATGATATCAGTACCTATAATACAATTTATTTTGATCTAATAATATTTTATCCAACCTCTAAAACCATCCATTATTAAAATCCTCACTTCCAAGTCTTAAATGAATCGTTTTTCTTTTGAATTTTAGGTAATAATATATAGTAATTGGACAATGATCATGTATACATAAAAAAATTATTAATAGTTTCATTAAAATAATTTCGGATCATTATATTCATTTTTATATCTAATCATATAAATTAGTGGTGAAAAATGTTTTATATATTTTCTTGGGGATAGTTGTCTGTATGTATTGATGTGTGATATTTTCAATATTTCAATGGATTAATGGAAAATAAATTTATAATAATAAAATAGAAAATATTCCATATAACATAAGTAAAATATAAATTCATTAAATCAATCATGACAACCAACCATGAAATATAGTGAAGGAAAATGAATAATATCACTATATGGATGTTGTAGTGCATAGGTACACACAAGTGATGTTTTGATTTCCCATTTGATGGAATTTTAGTGGAAAATGTTTGTTCCATAATCATAATTAATTCTGTTATTTTTTAGTATAATATATTCATCATGTTATGAAGGATACACAATATGTATTCATAGTATATGAAGAACATAAATCGTAATGAACCTAGTTATGATTTATACCACAAATTTGAAAATCCTACTTTGACATATACCTTAATCCATTTTAGGATGCACATTGTGAAATAAAAGAATAAATATGGTAAATTTTTGTAAATTAAGAATTATTTAAAGTAATAATTTACTATCATTGATAGATAAAACATTATAAATAGGGGAAGATAAGTGGTTATCTTATATAAGTTTCATGAGAGAGACTCATGGAATTACATAGAATGTTTTATTAATATAATTCCATAGTCATGATACAGTGAAAAAAATGTATAATAATTAGAACATATTATCCTTAAATTTTAAAATATACTCAAAAAATAAGAATTATCGATTTTTTTAATTAATTATTATTCCTACATCTTAGTTTAACACCTCATTAAACGTGTGTTAACCATAACACAAAAAAAACGAATATTGTTTATACTAATTGTTAGGAAAAAAATATGTTCCTATTATTCTATTACATTATGAATTAATATTAAAATTATTGATTCAAATTTACATGTTTTGACTTCTATAAGTGTATGATTCTAAATTTTTTTTAACTATTCCAAATGCAATGAGAACCATTTAAAAAAAATACATTCATAAGAATAAAAACAAATTTAATTCCATTCATTTCCCTACAAACACTCTCATATAATGTATTAAATGATTTATTTAAAATATAATATCAGAAGAAAAGTAATTAATTTTTCTATAATAAATTATTTAGAATATGTTTTTAAAAAATATTTTTGATTAAAAGAGAAATTTTCAATAAAAATTCATTTTACATTTAAATGATTTAATCATTATTCTTAAAAATTCTATAACTATTGCTAAAATTATAAATACTTTCATTATAAATATATAAATTAATATTTCTTGAAATTATTTTACTTTTTTTAAAAATTTTATTTTATTCGAGAAAAAGAAAATACATGTTTAAAAAATACATTTCATCAATAAATAAGACTTTTAACCATTAAATTATTTCATTAAATTTGGGTTATTCTTAAAATAAATATTATCATAAAACAATATACATATATACATCGTAATTTGGATTATCATATACATACCCACTAATCGAACAACATTGTATAAATTATTTATCTGTCATAAATCAATTAAAATCATTGTTTCATATAATGAAATCAATAAAATACATCACATATATTTAAAAGGAATCACATATAAAATATAGGGATTTTATAATATTGGTCATGAAAAAGAATTCTTTATTTGAATTAATGACTACGGTTTATTATTTTAACATTTTAAATAATACTTTTACATAATTTTACTGAACTCAGATATTGTTTTCAGACGATAAATTTCCACTAGTAGATCCTTTAATTGTAGATAATTAGAGTGATGATACAACAATTAAAGAAAAAAGACTAGGGTGTATCACCACCTAATGTGAAGTGGGAAGTTTCATCCCTCATTATGATAAGATAATACAATACAAATATTGAGAAAATAGATGTGCCAAATATGTATATTTATAATTATAATATAATAGGATTTAAGTAAGATAATAAGCATAATGTGCCTCTAGGGTTTTGTCACAGGCTAGATCACCCAGAAGTATAAAAATTCCTAAAAATAGTCAAACATGTGTTTCATTTCCTTTGATCACCCACATTCCATATGGTAATTATTACATTGTGTCTTTCTTATTGAATGAAAATATTTGTGTATATGTTAACTATTCAAAATCATTATGGGGCTAACTTAATATATTTATATTTGGAGAAAATATTAAGGTATGAGAACTATCTAGAAACACCATGTATGATACATTATCTAGATTAATCATTAAATTGTTTTGGTATTAGGGAATTTATTGAGTATGTGGAAATGTTTTCATCCCCCTGGATGTATTTTTGATACATTATGTGTCGTGAATTTTTTTAATCATATATGTTCTGTTCAGATCATTTATGATGAATTTGAACATGACTTATACCTCCATATGTAATTTCCTATGATAGATAATAATATAATTCTCTATAAATTATCGATTATTGGAAGTGGAAATACCAATTTTTTAGATAATCTATTTCCACCAATAAGGGAGGCTCTAGTGATAACCATCAAAAGGGTATTTCTTAAATAATATCATCCAAAAAATGAACCTTTTTTAATCATTTTTTAAATATTTTTCAAGGGGAATTGAATCAAAAAGAATATATATAAGTATATTGTACATTAATTGATTATGGGCTTAAATGTAATGTGTATTGATATTTGTTTACTGATAGAACAATATTTAGAATACAAGGTAATACCATTTATGGAACACATTGACTAATTAGATATCATTATCTATGTAGCATGAAATTAAAGACACCTTCTTTAGTTTAAATCCAGATAGTTCCCCTAGACTGGATGGTTTTAACAATGGTTTCTTTCAAAAACATTAGGAAATCCTTCATTCAGATGTTTGTAAACTTGTAAGGTCCGTTTTCACTCACAGATCTCTCCCTTAGGGTATCAATTCTCAATTTCTCATCTTAATACCTGAGGAAGAAAATGCTTCTGAAATTCATCAATTTAGACCGATTAATCTTATCAATACCCTCTACAAGATCATTACCAAAATCATTTCCAACAGATTGGTCCCGATTTGCAAGAAAATTGTTCCATGGAATCAGTATGGCTTCATCAAAAGCAGATCCATCCAAGACTTTATTTGTCTTGCCTCGGAATTTATCAACACCCTTAATAAAAAATATAGGGGGTCGTGTGGCCATACAACTTGATATTAGAAATGATTTTGATACCATTGATTGGAGATTTATATTTAGAGTCTTGAAAAACTTTGGTTTTCATGATATTTTTATCAAGAGAATCAATACTTTATTTCAATCTGCTATCATTTCCATCTTGATAAATGGCACCCCTCGCGGTTTTTTAAAATGTTCTAAAGGTGTTAGACAAGGAGATCCCCTTTCGGACATTCTGTTGGTTATTGCGGAAGATTACATTAGCAGACTCATTCATAATCTGGTCGATCAAAATAAACTAAAACCCATTCAAGCTGCTAGAAACCTCAATGTCCCCACTCACCTCCTCTACGATGATGATATTATCTTGTTTCTAAAAGGAAATCAATGAAACCTTCAATCGCTTAAGAAATCTATCTCTCATTATGAGAACATTTATGGCCAAACCATTTCCCGGAACAAATCTCATATTTTCTTCGGAAAAAACTTCCCTGTTATTATGAAAACTACTATCACCAGAAAGCTTGGAATTAAAGAAGGTTTCTTTCCCTTCACGTACTTAGGCTTACCAATTATTTGGGGACGTCCTAAATCCTGTTATTTCTCTAATATCAATGATCAAATCATCAATCAACTCTCTACTTGTAAGGGGAAATCCCTTTCCATTGCTGGTAGAATTTGTCTTGTCAAATAAACCATTGTCTCAAAGTTGGTTTACTCCATCATGATTTATAAATGGCCCACATGTACTTTCAAGAAAATTAATACCTATATAAAAAAATCATTTGGACGGGAAGTATCTTTGAAAGGAAACTCGTCACCATCCCGTGGAAGACCTGTTGTAAACCTCTTGATAACTAAGGCATTGGAAGCAAAAGCATAAAATTGTTCAATGATGCCTTGCAAGTGAGATTCACTTGGCGCCTCATTAATGGAAACACTAAAGCCTCTGAATTTTTAAAACATAGATTCCTAAATAAACTTTTAAAAATAAATTTTAATTTCCATAAATCATCGATCTGGACCTCTATTAGAAACTCGTATCAGAAGATTATGGCTAACTATAGATGGATGGTCAGTGCTGACTCCAACATTAATTTATGGTGTGCCAATTGGAATGGTAATCCTCTGATATACTTACTGCCTCCTAATAAAACTCCTGAAGATATCATCCATACTATTAAATATTTTATTCAGCTTCATTGGAACGATATCCCTAACAACATTACTCAGATCATTGAGAATTACACTTTCTCTAATTCTGGGGACTTCCTTGTTTGGGAACCTGCTCCTAATGGCATCCTTGACTCAAAAAACTTCTACATGCAAAATTTCTCTGGAAATGAACCTAATTATCAATGGGTGAGCACCTTCAATAAGACTTGGATCAGACCCTGTTGGTTCACCCTTATTTGGAGCATTTCTCATAATATATTTCCCACTAAAACTCCCCTTCAAGCCTTTGGCTTTCAACTAAGATCTAAATTTCATTTGTTTAATCAGCACAGGGAGGATTCTAATCATCTCTTTTTGTCTTGTTCTATGGCCTCGGCTTTATGGAACTACATTTTTGAGTTATTTAATTTCTCATGGTACTTAGCTGAATCGATTTGTTTGCTTTTGATGAAATGTACTAAACATGAAGCCTCTCAGCAAGTTAAAAACATTTTTCTTACAGCAGTGGCGGAACTCCTGCATGAAAACCGGTACGTAAGAAATGATCATATCCATAATAATCACTCATTCAGTCTCAATGTTGGAAAATCTCAAATTCTAATTGCGATACATGAAGTTGACTCAATTCAAAAAAAACTATTGCATCAATTATATTGGAGACTTCGAGATCCTCAGACGTATCTGTGTCCCGAGTATTTTCCTGAAGACCAGGCACCCCTTTGAGGTTTTCTGGCAACCTCCGATGCCGGGATGGATTAAAGTGAACGTCGACGGTGCCTCAAAAGGAAATACTGGACCTACCAGAATTGGGACCATTTTTAGAGATTCTGCTGACCAGTTCTAGGTTTGATTTTACAGTGGGTGTGGGATTGCCACATCCCTTGAAGCGAATATGCTAGGAGTCATCCATGATGTTGATTTTGCACTTCAAAGAGGATGGTGAAAACATTGGATTGAAAGTGATTCTACCACCATTGTTCAAGACATTTGGAATGGATTCATTCATCTCACCTAGCCTCTCACTAGTCTTTGGATTAATTTCTTGAATTTGCTACAGGAAATTGACTACATTGCCACACATGTCTTCCGTGAAGTGAATGATGTTGCTGATTCCTTTGACAACAAAGGTGTTCACCAGAGCATGACTTGTCTAGATGGGCTTCCAGCTGATTACTTTCACCTCTTTGAAAGAGATTGTAAAAGATCCCATCCTTTCGACTCATGTAAAATTTTTCTTCTTTAATTAATAAATGGTGATTCGGTCCTTGATAGAGGCATTACAAAAAAAAGACATCATTATATATGTTCTCTCTAATGTTTATATTGTGAACCTCTTGTAAGAGGTTTATAAAATGATTTCGATGTGATTTATGAAGCGATAGAACCATATTATTATTATATTGACATAAAAAGCCTTGATAATCACCTGGTTTTAAAGTAGCTCAAATTGTGGTGGATTATGATTTTGGATAGGCTCACACTATTTAAAAATTTTATGGAGGAATTACATGCACAGTTTGATGTAATATTTTTCTAAAATCAACATGGAACACAGACACTTCATCATTATCTTGATCTATACATATATAAAATCATATTTAGTTCTATACATGTAAATAATAGGGATCGAAAACCCAGAACTCTTCATATGGAGTTTAATAAAAAAATATTTTAACAATATTATCCACATTTTCTGTAACATCCCATGTAAATATCAAATATGATGTTTTCATAATTATTAATATTTGTGAATTAAATATTAATTTTACTTTAAAGCTAACTCTATGTTCGATGGAATATCCGAAACACAACAACGGGTTTCTTTGAAATATTACGTTGCACACAACTTTTAGTTGTAATGAAAAATAATATAATATTATTATTATTTAAAATGGTAGTTAACACCATGTCGTTTTAATGGAGGGAATTAACAGAACTAACTAAAAAATTATTATACAAGTTTTTTAAATGTTTTTACATTTATCTAATACATTTAAAGGCTTAAAATTAGAAAGAATCTGATTTTAAGCATAAATACTCTATTATTCTTTAAAATGTTGATTTACCAACATTTGATAGAGAACCCTCTTTAAATCTAGTTTTGGTCAATTTTACATATTATATTTGACAAAATAATATTATTCTTTAGAATCGGGGCTTCAAAATTTTCTTTGGGTATATTTTTTGTTTTTTTCTGATAAAATTCATTTTTTAATGAATAGTGAAAAAAATGTCTTTTAATTCAAATCTTCTTTTTAATCTAATATATCTATACAGTTATACTATATTTTTAAATTGTTTTAAAGTGTAATTATATTATATTTTTACCATTAAATCCAATGGTGGTTCTTGGAATTAATTTCACATTCAAATTGCGCACAAACAAGTGTCAATCTTTTGATAGACATTGTTTCTTAAAAGCATGCTACTTATTTTGACAAGGGGAATTAATATTAAATTAATTAATGAAACTTCTATGTTTTGAATTTTGTAAAATATACATCATATTTGAATTCAGAATATCAAATATAGCTTACGCTTAATTTTTAGTATTTTTTCTGAAAAAAATCAATTTTTGAGGAATTGTGAAACCACTAAGTAGTAGTTAAAAACTGATCTTTTCATTTTAATGAAAATTTACTACTTTTGTGAATTTAATTTCAAAAATCCGACATACATGGTTCTTAATTGTAAGTAAAATTAAGTTCAACGAGATGAAAATAATTTTTGGTGAATAGTAACATCTCACTTTTATTTACCGCAATTAAAGATAAATAGGGTAACTCAAGGTAATGAAATATTATAATAATACAAAATTACTTTAACTATAGTCTTAACCTTATTTTATGAGACATGGAAAACCATTGGAGTCTTTGGGTCTATTTTGGGACCCAATGGAGCCACTTAAGAGTGATAATGACACTTTAGATTAATTAATTTAAAGTGAAGACAAAAATGACATAAACAGATATCTTTAAGTAAATTAATTTTTACATATGGTTATATATGTTATCTATTTGACATTAAATATTCATTGGAAATCTAAAAAGATTTCCTATATCATGTTTTTGTTTATAATTTTTGACATCAAATCAATAAAATTATTTATGACACAAAAATGATGCAGTATTTACATCATTAATAAATAATTCAAATAAATAAGAATATAAATATTAAAATAACATCCAAAACCAGTACATTTCTTCTTGGATAAATTTATTTCAACCATGAGCCATGTTATATTCGTCCTCAATGTGTTTTTGACCTTTAGAAACTGATAATCATTATATAATAAAATATTTTTTTTCACACTTTCTTAAAGAGACCCTCCTCTCCTTTATAAAAGGACACCACTTCTAACCCATACCTCACACCTCTCAAGCAACATGGCTCATACGAACCCTTCCCAAATAAGCTCTAAATATCCCACTATTCCAACTAGAAGCCTTAACTTTTGAAGAATCTTGTCTGATTAGAAGACCATAGTTAAGTGTCCTTGGCCTGGAGTAGTGATCAGGATGGGTGACCTTCTGGGATGTTTCCCAAGGTCTGTGTGAGTGAGGAAAAACACACAGGAAAGGACATGTGTTATCCTCTGGGAACAGTCATTAGTCAGATGACCTGTTCAGGCACGTAGGTGGACCCCAGTGTGGGGGCCACGTGTCTGCGGGGCAATTGGTGGTCGGAGCCCAATTGTTACATTTGGTGTCAGAGGTGGTACCCAGCCTTATGTGCAGTGCACTGTCTAGGTTGAGATGTAGATCCCATAACGAGGTCTTTATACTCTATTGGGGGTGATTATAACACCCTCGAATGATAAAGGGTTAAATTACTTGATGATATGACTCATGTCAACAAGGTGCACCTTATTTTTCAGGAACCTGTCTGATTAGAACTCCATAGTTTAGCGTACTTGGCCTGGAGTGGTGATTAGGATGGGTGACCTTGTGGGAAGTTTTCCAATGTCTTTGTGAGTGAGGACAAAACACACTGGAAAGGACATGTATTGGCTTGTGGGAACAATCATTAGTTAGATGACCCGTTCATGCAATATTTTTATTTTTGCCTACCACGTGAATTAATTAAGTGAAGAAAACTAAATTAATTCAACAAATTTTTATTTACACCAATGAACATAATAGATCATAATATATTATTTTGGACACCATTTCATTTTGGGTGGAATTTGGGGAGAGGAGGAACTTGAGAGAAATGTTGAGAGAAGGCACCCAACGAAGAACACTCCACACGACGAAGAACGCCTTCGACTACGAAGAACGCCTTCGACTACGAAGAACGGACTCGACTTCGACTTCCTTTCGCAGAACCTCCAGTGACGGAGCACATGTTTGTCTACAACGAATCGACGTCGGCCTTCTCGCACAAACATTGACGAACAATGAACAGGGTAGGAATTTTATTTAAGTATGATATTATTCCTTTGTTTATTTTCTTCCAAAACAAAGAACACATACCAACTTATTATCAAGTTGATCCACGGTTTTTCTTCCTTGTGGGTTGGGAATATATTGTTAATGAATGATTATGGGAATTGATATTTTTAAGATATATCCCATGCTCATTCTTTGCTTCGTTCTTGTGAGATAATTGATATCACCATAAACGCGAAGGGTGCGGACCAAACCAACATGGTCTAATCCCTCCTCAGATCTCCTTTGTGGTGTTCTTCAAAACGGAGGAATGTGATGTCAAAGTCAATGAAGGCGACGAAAGCAACGACTGCACTCCCCACGGCCTCTACGACCAACGATGCCCCCGCGATGCTCTACCCCCCCTTCCGGCCCCCATCGCATCACGCCCCGTCCGCACCGCTCCCCGGTGATGCTGCCCTCGCTGGCCACGCCGTCTCACTCGATTGAGTCGTTCCACTGATGGCCAAACCGGCCACTGGCCTCTGCGCGCCCCACGTCTGCACTGCCTGCGTGCATCGCGCCCCCACTGGCCTCCACGCGCCCCACGTGCTCTTCAACTCCACCGTCCGCGCACCCCGTGCGCCTCGCGCCACTGTCGAAAGAGCCGGCCTCTCAGCCCCAACCACTCACACCACTTCCCTAGGCCAAGCTGCCCGAGCCGGCCCCTGACAGCGCCCTTTGGGCTGAGCCGCACCCTCGTGGTGCCCTCTAGGCCGAGTCTATCCATCGTGGTGCCCTCCGGGCCAAACCACCCTCACAACAACCCGTTGCTGGTCCACGCCCTCACGACCCCTCCACGCCCTCATAGTGCCCTCTGGGCCGAACCACCCTCACGCCGACCCGTGGCTGGTCCTCGCCCACGCGGCCGGTCTGCGCCCTCACGGCTCTCCGGGGCCCCTCGCAGCCTACTAGGCCGGGCCCATTGGGTCGGGCCAGACCCAAAGAGTTAGGCTGGGTCGACCAAAAATGGGTCGGCCCAGACTGGGTCGGACCAGACCCGGGCCCACAACGACCCATTACTTACTTTGGCCATTACTTTGGAACCGGAAAACCATTTGATGAACCTTCAGCGGCACTGGTATTCTTGGAGAATGAATGTCTCATTAGATTTATCACACCAGATTTCAGGGTATTTTTGAGTTACAGTCAGGTTGGTTCGTACATGAATCCAACCGAACCCCCAGGACTAAGAAGGCCTAAAAATCACAGACCGGGCGTCTGATTGACGCCCCGTCAGTTACGTTGATACATCTTCGACGTAGTGGGACTTTTAGATACTTATATGTTGGACTTCGTGACAGTTGGAGTACACACCAATAGAATATGGAGCAGATATTCCAGAGACGAGCAGGCATTAGTGTGGGAACCTAGTAGCTGGCTGAGAATTGAAGACTGCTGACCGACTCGACTCGGTGTGATTTGACTAGCCTGGTGGGGAGTGCCTCTAAATCCCAGCAGACCCACGGTGGGAAGCACCTCTGTGTGAGCGCGACAGACCCACGATACTCGACACGTGGAGTTCCTCAACAGGATACGATGGGGCGTGCCTCTATGTGAGCGCAATAGAACCATGGTGCGGAGCGCCTCTTTGTGAACACGACAGATCCACAGTACTCGACAGGAAGAGTACCTCAACAGTCTTTGTTAGTGGGAAGAACCTCTGTGTGATGCGGTAGGCCCACTGTACTCGATAGAGTTGGAGTTCTCCAACAGTCGAGTGTTCAGATTGATACTATCCCCAGAATAAAATTATGGTTGAGATTAGTGATAGACTTTGTGTTTTCCTTGTGATTGAGATGGATTACTTGATAACATAGGTATATGTATGGGAATATACCTATGTGAGGTAATCCTTTGAAATCATAATTTGTGGTATATCGTTGTTGGATTTTGTGAGACCTTGACTATCTCGGGGTCCCAACTGAGTATCTTTATATTCACCCCTGCATGGGCTATGCTCGCACCTCATTGGGTTGGATGCAGTTGACATACAATGCTGACAGTGGCTGAGAGCGCCAGGACTGGGTTTTACCCAGAGGTGGACCCTATGACGAATCGGTACACGGATGATACAGACAGATGTGGAGCATTGTGGAGGCTATTTGTACCTACCCATCAGGTAGGATTTCCAGAAAGACGATCCAGGAGCTGCTTTCACCTTTCAGTTTTTTTTCCATTTCCAGTTGTACTTTTACTTTACAGTTGGGCTTGTATTTCCAGCCCCTTTTACTTTTCAGCACTCTTTTGTATACAGATTTACTTAGTGTTTTGCTTCCATTTGTGTGCTCTGTTTTAATTGTTTTGAGTTGTAAATGAAATGACTTCCCAATTTATGGATTTACACCTTTGGTGATAGTCGCCAGCCCCTGGCCTATGGAAGGCGGGTTTGGGGTAGTCACGATACGGGCCTCGGGGGATGGTTTGTGACAGAAGGCATTTCAAGATGTCCTTTTGGTACAAACCAAATAGAGTTAACCGTATTTAAGGTAATAGTTTCTCTTAAATTCTTTTCATTTATTCTACTTCTCGATCCCCTACACTCTTTTTATTTGTTTCATTTTTAACAACAACAGTATCCTAAATAAACTATGATATTGATATTAGAAGTATTCTAACTACACTTACACACAACTCCATCTAATGGGTAAAGAAGATACAGTTTCTATGGATGGAAAACTAGCGCCTCACAAAACGATGATTGTTCAATTATCTCCAACCACCTATTATGGTGGCCATTATTATGTCACTGTATTTATATATGATATATATTATGTTTACATTATCTTTATACTTCAGTATTTTTAATTTATATCATACATTTCTGGTTTCAATTACGAGTTAGCGTGATAATTGAATTTGAGGAAGTGCAGACTACCTCCCCCTCAAAGTGATATGACTCGTTAATTCCATATGTGGGATGTATAAAGGATGGAGTTAGTGATATTATATATGACATAATAATGTAATTATAATATAACTATGTATCATTATGTTTTAATTACATTAAAATAAGAAATATAAATGAACGTAGTGTTCATGCATACGTACGACTTACCGTCTCCCTGAACGGTGCATTTCATTTATTACCTCTAAATGTTATGTAAAATTATATTTATATATATATATATATATATACTAGATATATATGATATATATGATATATAAATCATTAATATAATTCGAGATATAATTTACTATTGACCCCAAGGACAACTTGTAATTATAAGAAGTCCATTTTTGACTCAATTACCAAATATCAATCAAACGACCATTATTAACTTAAAAGATTGCATAATTTTTATAAAATTGTAATAAGTGATATTAAAGGAATATAAAACATGAAAAAGGTTCTTAATAAATTATAAATTAACTATAGTTTTTTATTCAGGAAGAACAGGGAACCAAAAAGTCAAGTTGGACACGAGGTCTGGGATTTGTTATCTCGCTTTCAATTCCGTGAGATTTCCATTGTTATCCACTAATTTATTGCATTAGGTGTATTATATACTTCCATTTGATATATATTATACTGATTCTATTTATTTTCATGGTATTTTGTGACTTATTTTGAGGTAATTAACATTTGTTCATATGACTCAATTGCTTACAATGTGGAAAGGGGTTTTCATCTCACTTTTTATTCTCATGAGATTCATTCAATATTTGACACTATATAATTTTGTGTGGTGTATGTATTAAAAATAATTGTATTATTAGTGTAATATCATTTAATTAATGGTTATTTACATATTCATTGTATGATCCTTATTTCATGTGGTGTATGTTTCATGCGTTACCAAATCAGTAAGGGAACATTTCACCCACTCCTTTTTAAGAGACTTATTTTTGTTATGTCTTTTAATTTCCATCTTATTATGTTGGGATATGTTCCTTTATATCCTTATTGCTATAAATTTTATGTCCTAGTGATGAGATACCCTTTTATCTCTCATTAATTCATTTTCTTAATTTTAAAGTGACGCCGGTAGGCTATCAAATTTTTGAAAGGGAACTTCTTCACCCAATTTCAAATATTTGGGTTAAACATATACTTATTTATTATGTCATGATATAAATATGTGTGAATAAACTCTGAATGTTTTACACTTAATATCCACTTATATTGAGTGTATTTATATTTTTCACATATAATTATGTCATTTATTTATCCTTAATCTTAAGATATTTTCATTATAAGGGATTTCCTCTCAATTTACATTTCATTGAGACTCCATTGTTGTCATGTGACAATTCACATTTATATAGTGTATATAATGTTATTTGGAATATTTTATCATGAATACATTTATTCTCATGATATAATAATGTTTTGATGAATGTTCATTCCTCGATTATTTGTATTCAAGTGTCTCTCATTTTGTTAAAAAATATTTAACTAAAATATAATTTTAAATTTTTTTAAAGATTTATTCTTATAATTATATATCATTAATGTCTATGTTTTCAAAATGTATTTTAGGATATAATTATATTGGGATTAATGTATTCAAATGATAATTCATTTGAAATATTCAATTTGGTAAGGGACACTTTGATTCAAAAATATCTTTATTAAATGTTATAAATGGTTTGGAAAATGGATTGAAAAAACAATGCTTATTTCTATATCATGATTTGATATATTGTGATTAGAATGTGAAAATTTTATCATTCATTTATTATTGTGTTATGTGTTATTATTATGTTATGGTTATTGGGCATTGTTTACGTATACGAGTTGTTCTGTGACAAATCGAGGGCGGGTGAGGCCGAAATAGCTCTATAATGCATTGGGTAACGTGATAGAGGTTTACGTTAAAGTTTCTCCTAAGAGAATTAGGGAATATAATTTGATGGGTATTCTAAATGTGACTCCCTATGTAGCTGTGATAGTGACAATGCAAGTATGTTATGAATTCCATAAGTTACCATTATGATTTATGATTTCTGTATGTTATTCATATATCGTATGATTTCATGAGGTATGTTATGGTTGAAAATTATGGTTTCATTGATTTTTATTTATTTATGGGATATTTTTTTTCATTATAACCCTTACTGGTATTTTTCTGCTCATTACATGTTTTTGAAATGTTTTTCATAGGTTATAAGTAAGGGTAAGAGAAATGATGTAGTCAAGAAGATTTATATCAAGAAAAGAACTCTTGTTTTATTTAAAGAGTTTTATTGTTGTGAAAAAGTCAGTTATAGTAGAAGTTTCTACTTTATAATATTCATGTTGATATGTAATAGTTCTAGAAAAATTATCTAAAACTCTAAACATGAAATGATCCTTAATGTGAATTCTTGATTTAACTCAAGATTAAGCAATGTTTAAGGTTGGGTCCTTATAGTTGGAATCAAAGGTTGGTTTAGACAACATTAGGGATTAAGAGTTTTTGACAGACAAATGGTTAGTACATATGTCTATTATTTCAGTTAAATCATAATTTTATAACTTTTTCAAATCAATGTAGGTCAGTTACAAATGGAAGGAGGAGGATCTCAAATGACATTAATATCTACTACTGATGACTTACTTGCAATAATTATTGCAAAGTCATGTTGGGATGATTGCGATACTTTTTCTATCATACAACTCACTTGGAAGCGGTTTTCTGAGATATTAAACACCTCCACTATACCTCGTTGTCATCATGGATCATGGGTTGTATTTAAACAAATCCTATTTTCATAATATTCGCAAATTTTTGAGAAAGGTAAATATTATCAAGGTATTTTCAAATATTTTACCTTATCACAAGATTTTGAAGCATGTTATGATATTGAAAAAGGTGCTGAAGAAGGATAACCATGCACAACCTATTTATATTTGATTTACAATATAGTCTCTCAGCATATACCAATGGTATTTTAAATGGACCATTAATTAAATGTTTCAACTAAAATTCAGTATGTTCGTTTTATAGAAATAATGTTTTATCTTATGTTTTGAAATTATATGTCATAAATGATTATTTTCCAAAACTGTTTTTTTCAGAACACCCATATGATGAATGTTGTTCAAGGTGTATTTGGATAAAGGAAGAAACTGATTTTGAAGGATCTCTAAATAATTGTTGCAATACATGGAACATCTACCTACGTGAACAAGATGACGATGAAACCAAGTGGACCCCATTATCATTGTATGATGTTCCTTATTTTAGGGATCATTTTATTTTTCTTATGTTGGTGAAATAAATAAATGACAATATATATAAGACATAAAGAATTAATATGTTGAGATCATAATGAATTGGGATGAAAATGAGAGGTATAAGGAAACCATTGAGGTTAAAACATGTTAGGGTTATTTTTGAATTTTATATGAAGACAACACGTAGACTGTGTGACAACTTGTCGCATCGGACAAAGCTGCGAGGATCAAACCCACAACCAAAGTGTGATTGGGATTTATCGCCTTTCATTTGACTATGGGAAGTCCCTGGTTAGTATGAGTTATTATTTTTTGTTATATGAATTTAAGGATCAATAACAAGTTGATTTGGGATATAATGTTTTACAAAATGGATATTCTTAGTATAAAAAAATTATTTGGTTATTAAGTGATAAAAGTGATTTTGGAAGACGTTCCCTCTTTTGGGAACACAATATGCTTAAGAAAAATAGAATACAATGGGATTACATGTGTGGAGTAATGGTTGAAATTTTATTTTTGAAGATTAATTTTTTTTATTCTGGATATATAGAGATTTGGTTTATTTATGGAAATGATTAACAAATCATAGAGAATATGTGATTGGGTTAATTAAGTTGCATTATGTGACTTTAAGAGTAGTCTTTGTTTTTGGAGTTAATTGTTAAGATTTACTATGGAAGACTAAGTGATTGAATCCTTCTGATTTTTGGGTTTCAATATTAGTTTGTATTATTTTGATGAATTTTGAGAATAATTGTGTATTTAATGGTCTTTATTGAACTTTGGGAACTTTTTGTTGAATTTTGGAGTTTAATAGTAGTATTTGATAATGTAATGGATTATCCTTTTAGGGATTATATGATCTCTAACTAACCATTTTGGTTTTAGTTGATGTCTAATGACAAGGGAAATATATAGTTATTCTTTTTTGGATTATGTGATTATCAAGAAGATGATTCTCGTGCTTTTGATGTGACCAAGTCTTTTTGAATGCTCATTTTTTGGAGAAATGATTTGGTTATGGTAGAAACTTATTAAAGGATAAAAATCTACTTGATGGTAAGTATATTTCCTTATATTCTTATTCTATGTATCAAATGAGTTCCTCAAAATTATTAAATGGAATGTAAAACAAAAACATTGTTGGTTTACGTTTCCTACAAGGTAATCAAATACCATTTAAGACATCATATGTTTGTTATTTTATAGTGGTTAACATTATCCTAATCATGTTTTCTATCACTCTCCATCAGAACTTGATGGTTTGTTTTCTTTTCCATTTCCATGTTTTTATTACATGGAATCCTTGTATGGGTTATCTCTGTTGACCTTTTTAGTTTTCTTTATTTATTTTAATATGATAGTTTTACTAACTCTTTTTAGATGTGAGACTTTCAATGAATTTTCCAAGATGAGTTTTAAAATTGTGAGGACGCAATTTGCAAAATTGGAGGAGGATGTAACATCCCAGGTAAATATCGAATATGAAGTTTTCATTTTTATTAATATTTGTGAATTAAATATTAATTTCACATTAAAGGGGATTCTATGTTCGATGGCGTACCTAATAAAAAACAATGGGTTTCATTGATGTCTTACATTGCACACAATGTTGAGTTGTACTGAAAAATAATATAATAATATTATTATTTTAAATGGTAGTTAACACCTATCCATTGTAATGGTTTGAATGAAAATAAAAAACTAAAAATTATTTAACATATTTGTTAAATGTTTTTACATTTATCCAATAAATTTACAAGGCTTAAAATAATAAATAATCTGATTTTAGGCATAAATTCTCTAATATTCTTTAAAAGGCCGACTTACCGCCTTTGATGGAGAACCCTATTTGAATCTAATTTTGGTCACTTTTATATGTTCTATTTTATAAAATAAAATTCTTCTTTAGAATCGGGATATCAAAATTTACTTTGGGTAAATGTTTTGTATTTTTCTGATAAAATTCATTTTTTTAATGAATACTGATAATACTGTATTTTAATTGAAATATTCTTTTTAATCTAATTTATTTGTATGGATAGATTATCTTTTTAATTTCATTTAAAGTTTTATTGTATTATATTTTTAACATTTAATCTAAAGGTGGTCATTGAAATTAATTTCATCTTTAAATTGGGCATAAACAAGTGTCAAGGTTTTAATAGATAGTGTTTCTTAAAAACATGCTATTTTTTTACAACATGAAATAAATTTAACTTAATTAATCCAACTTCTCTATTTTTAATTTTTTAAAATATACCTCATTTTTTAATTCGGAATATCAAATATATCTTAGGATTAATTTTTGGTATTTTTCCGAAGAACTACAAATTTATTGAATAGTGAAACCACTAAGTAGTAGTTAAAAAAATGACTTTTTCATTTAAATAAAAATTTACCACTTCTATGAATTGAATTTCGAAAATTTTACATACATGGTTGTTATTATTAAGTAAAATTTTGTTCAATTAGATGAAAATAATTTTTGGTGAATAGTAACTTTTGACTTTTATTTATCACGGTAATAATTTAATGGGGTAATTTAAGGTAAAAAGAATATTATAATAATAAAAAAATACATTAATAGTTGTATTAACATTATTTTATGAGTCATGGACAACCATGAACATCCTTGGGTCGATTTTGGGACCCCATGGAGCCAATAAAGAGTGATAATGGCACATTAGATTAATTAACTTAAAGTAATGACAAAAATGACATAAACAAACTTCTTTTAGCAAATTAATTTTTACATAGTGTAATGTAAGTTATATTTTCGACTATAAATACTCAATGGAAAGATAAAAATATTTCCTGCATCATGGTATTTTTTTATAATTTTAGACATCATAGAAATATAATTATTTATGACACAAAAATGATGTTGTATTTACCTAATTAATAAATGATTTAAATAAATAAGATTATAAATATTAAAATAACATCCAAAACCAGTCCAATTATTATTGGATTAATTTATTTAAATTATTAGTCATCATATATTCGTCCTTAATGTGTTTTTGTCCTTTAGACACGGAAAATCATTATATAATAAAATAATAATTTCACACATTCCTAAAGAGGCCCTCCTCTCCCTTAGAGAAGGACATCACTTCTAACCCATTTCTCAGACCTCTAAAGCTCCATGGCTCGTCAAAATCCCACCCAAATAAGCGCTCAAGATCCCTATCTTCCTCTAACAAGCCTTAAATTCGTCACAAATAACTTCAAGAATTATTTTCGGTTCAATTCAAAAGGAGTTACCCAAATTAAATGTAATAGTTTCTCTTAAATTATTTTCTTTTATTTTCCTTCTCCAACCCCTAAAATCATTCTATCAATTTCATTTATAACAACACCAGTATTCTCAATATACTATGATTTTTTATGAGAAGGATTCGAACTAAATTTACACACACATTTATCTAATGGGTAAAGAACATATTGTTTCTGTGGATGGAAAACTAACGCCTAACGAAACGATTATTGTTCAATAATCTCCTGCTGCATCTTTTAGTGGCCATTATTATGACACTATATTAATATATGACTACATTTCCTTTTTGATTTCCCTTCCCTCACCTCGTTTCCTCCTCTGATCTAGACTCAAGCTCTTTATTTTGGTTCTCCATTTCGGTTTGTCCTCAGATCTGGCCTTGTACCTCAGCATTCTAGGTATCCCTCCCTTATCGCCTTCTTCTTCGTCATCATCTGTGGATTTCTTGGGTTCCTCTTTTTTGGCGTTGTTTCTTTTCCATGTGATGGAGCTATTATGTGTTGTTGAACGGTCGTCATTTTTTGATGGTTGCTGGTGGAAAGTGGTGTTGGTCTTCTTCCTCATTGATTTTGATGACGCCTCGCTTATGCGATGATGAATCATATTTGTTCAAAATGGGTTCAGGTAGTGTTGTGGTCTTTGATTCATTGAATTAAGGTTCAATGATGGTTTTTTCGGATGAGGTTGATAATCCTGGAAAAGGTTGTGGCCAGATGATTGAGGCTCTATCTACTCAAACTCTTCCCTGGATTCCTGTTCCAACGCTCCTCTCCAGGTTGGTCTGGATCGGTGGTCCTCTTAGAGGCTTTGGGAGGTGCTTTTCATGCAGTCACCCACGGTCCAGGAGGCACAACCTGTGTTGGATTCTCTCCTTCCATTGGATTTTGGATGATGGTGTGATAGGCGTTCTTCAGTTTTTCTTCACGAGCCAGATGTTTAGGGGACGTGTTCAGGCGACAGAGGTGTCCATTTTGTGGGTCTCGGTTCCGGGATACAAGTGATTCTTAATTTTGAATTTTGAATTTCAAATCCTTATTGTCCGTTGTTTTTTGAATTCTGCTTCGACTGGTTGATTATGTCTGTGTTTTTTATTTTTAAGTGGTTCCCATTCATCCTCAAAGTGGGATTATTACAAATACAAAAAAAAGACATTTGGAGGTATTTCTAATTTATATCATACCTTTGTGGATTCCATTATTATTAAACGCGATAATTTCATTTGAGGAAGTGCGGACTATCGCCCCCCCAAAGTGATATGACTCATTAATTCCATTTGTGGGACGTATAAAGAATGATGTTATTGATATTATATATGATATAATACTATAATTATAATATTCTTATGTGTAATTATGTGTTAATTCAATTAAAATATGAAATATAAATGAAATTAGAGTTAATGCGTACATACGGATTACCTTCTCCATGAATGGTGCATTTTATTTCATACCTATAAAAGTTATGTAATATTATAAAAACATATATATACTGGATATATATGATATATTATATCTAAATCATGAATATAATTCTGGAGATAATGTACTATTGATCAGAAGTACAACATGTAATTATAATAAGTCCATTTTTTACTCAAGTAACAAATATCGACCAAACAACCATTATTATCTTAAACGATTGCATAATTTTTATAAAATTGTAATAAGTTAAATAAAAATGATAATAAACATTTAAAATGTTTTTCAGAAATTATAAATTTACTTTATTTTATTATTCAATAAGAACAGGGAACAAATAATTCAAGTTGGACATGAGGTAAGGGATTTCTTATCTCACTTTCAATTCCATGAGATTTCCTTTGTTCGCAACTTATTTATTACATGTAGTGTATTGTGTACTTACATTTGATATATATTATCATGATTATAATTATATTCATGGTATTTTGTGAATAATTTGGTGGTTATTAACTTTTTGTCATATGACTCGATTGATTACAACGTGATAAGTGGTTTTCATCTCACTTTTTATTCCCGTGAGATTCATGCAATATTTTCAACTATCTAATTTTGTGTGTGTTATGTACTACACATGATTATATTATTTTTTTATATCCTTTCATTTATTGGTATTTACATCTTCATTTTATGATCCTTCTTTCATGGATTGTATGTATCATATGTTACCAAATCGGTAAGGGACCCTTTCACCCTCTTCTTTTTAAAAGACTTCCTTTTGTTTTGTATTTTAATATACATATTATTATGATGGGATATGTTCCTCTATATACTTATTGCTATAAATTTTATGTACATGTAATGAGATACCCTTTTCTCTCTCATCAATTCATTTTCTTAATTTAAATGTGATGCTGGTAGGCTGTCGAATTTCTATAAGGGAACTTCTTCACCCAATTTCAATTCTTTGGGATAAACTTCTACTTCATTATTATGTCATGCAATAAATGTGGGTAAATAAACTCTGATTGTTTTATACATAATATATGCATATTTTCAGTGTATTTACATTTTTCACACACAATTATGTCATTGATTTATCCTTAATATTTGGATAATGTCTTTATAAGGTATTTTGTCTCAATTTATATTTCATTGAGACTTCATTGTTGTTATGAGCCAATTAACTTTTATGTGGTGTATATACTATTCTTTGGCATATAATATCATGAATACATTTATTCTCGTGATATAATAAAGTTTCAATTAAATGTTATTCCTCAATTATTTTTATTCAAGTATCTCTCATTGTGTTAAAAAATCTTTAACTAAAATATCATTTTAAATGTTCCAAAGTTTTATTCTTTTAATTATATCTCATTAATGTCCATGTTTTCAAAATTATTTTTAAAATTTCTTTATATGGTCATTAATGTTTTCAAATGATAATTCATTTAAAAGATATAAAGTGGAATTGGACACTTTGATTCAGAAATCACTTTATTAAATGTTTTAAATGGTTTTGAAAATGGTTTGATAATGCATTTTTTATTTTAATATCCTGATTTGATATATTGTGATTAGAATGTGGAAATTTTATATTTTCATTATGTTTATGTTACCTGTTGTGATTATGTTATGGTTATTGGTCATTGTTTAAGTATACGGTTGATTCCATGATAAACCTAGGGAGGGTGAGCTCGAGATAGCTCTAAAATGCATTGGGAAACGTGACAGAGGTAAACGTTAATATTTATTCTTTGAGATTTGAGGAAATATACAGTGATGGGTATTCCAAATGTGACTCCCTATGTAGCTGTGATAGCTGTAATGTAAGTATGTTATGAATTCCATAAGTTACCTTTATGATTTATGATTTTTGTATGTTATTCATTAATCTTATTATTTCATGAGGTATGTTATGGATAAAAAGTATGGTGTCATTTATTTGTATTTATTTATGGGATAATTTCTCTTTTCATTATAACCCTTACTGATCTTTTTTATTCTCATCCCAAGTTTTTGAAATGATTTTCACAGGTTATAAAGAAGGGTAAAATAAAGGAATTATTCAAGAAGATTTATATCAAGAAAAGAACTCTTGTATTATTTAAGGAGTTTTATTGTTGTGAAAAAATCATTTATAGTAGAAGTGTCTAGTTTGTAATATTCAAGTTGTTATGTTATAGTTATGGACTAATTCTCTAAAACTCGAATCCTGAATAGATCTTCAATGTTAATTCTTGATTTAACTCATGATTAAGTAAATTTTAATGTCGGGTACTTATAGTTTACAATAGTATAAGATTGATCAAGGTAAATAGGGTGGTGTTTTGCGATTTCACCATATTTAAGGTGAGAACCTGTGATGATATCTATTGTATTGTCTTTTATTTTAGAAAACAAATGTTTAGATTATGATCATCATTGGGTGATATATAGTTAATATAATGGGATAAGATTTACATGTATTCATTTTTGGGACCATGATGTTGGATAAGAATGTCCAACCATCATGAAATTGTTATTGATAGCATTTAGTTGTTGAAAAGGATTTTTTCAATCTACATGATGTAGATTATAATTTTCCCAAATATTTTGATTAATAGATAAAATTATTTCTTGAATATGTTGTAATTATTTTCTATCAATTAGATATTCATTTCTTCCGTGATGAAAATGATGGAAAACCCCACATTTCTAATAATTGTATCAGATGGCCTACTATTATCATGAAAATTTAATTTAAAATATTATTCACAATAAATAAATAATTCAATTATATATGTGACTACCATGGTCATTATGAAAATTTTATAGAAAAAAATTACTAATGTATATTATTAAAGAAAACATAGATTTCCTAGGAAAATTTCATAAAACATTGAAATAAAAATGAATAGGAATTATAAAATACCAATTATATATGGTTCATTAGAAATACTCATTGTGTAGTGAATTTATATCCATTCCTATGATTCTTCATTTTTGAAATAAATATGTAAATTTAATTTTAATATAGTAAAGAAAATCAGGATTTATAATTTAAAATTAATCCAAAAACCTTAATTTTTTCATATTTTTTTGAATAAATAGATATCATTTCAAATATATGTAACCGAAGGTTGAGGATTAACATTCCCCATTATATATTAGATGATAGAAATCAATTTCCATATTTTTGGAATCATTATTTTTTCTCATCCATCCATTAAGGTCTATGATTTCCATGCATCAATTCTATATCCCACACATGGTGATATTCATCATTTTTAATACTATCCATGATGTATTAATAAAAAAATAATTTATAAACATTAATATTATATTACATTTAATTTTTAATCCCGTTCTAAAATCATAAATTCACATACCATAAAATTGTTTTTTCATCATTTTACCTTTTTACTAAAATTACCACATGTTATACCGACTCTATTAAGATTCAATAAAAATTAGAAAGTAATAATGAATGATATTGTTTCATCATGATTCTATTGTCATACACAATGTAATATGATACGATATTTTATCATTGAAAAGGAAAACTTTTCTCACCTTAAGCTATGAATTTTTTTTCTTAATAAATTTGTTGAACTACTTATGATGATCGGTTGAATAATGTTGATTAAATTATCTAAATATTATTCAATTCATGATTATAATATAAGATGATAATTAATGGAGTATTGAAGTAAATATTTTTATTGAATTTTCTTGGAAATAATTTCCAATGAAGACATTTATATGGATAACAATCATAAAATGAGTCATAAGTATGAGCTATGAGGAATACTACCAAATAATTTGATATAATTTTAATAAACTATTATTGAATATTCTCTACCTTACTTTGAATTAAATATAAAGTAAAATTATTAAATATAAATTATTGTTTAAATTTTATATTTATAATATATAGTCAAATTGGATCCATGTGTTTTTAGAAGAAACAATTATCATATTGAATTATTATTATATCAACATATATTATATCAAAAGACAAAATTACATATTTAAAAATGATTAAATTTTTTTGGGATCAAAATATATTAATTGAGAATTAAATAAAAATAACCTTTTACTAAATTTATTTATTCATGAATTAATTGTACACAGGAAAAATATATGGGATCTAAAAAATAGAATAATAATGGTTGATACTAATTCAAATTCTTAAATCTCATATCCACGAGATATTATAATCTTTTACTAATGTAATTCCAGTTAAAGGAATTCCCATTATAATATAATAAATATATATTGGTGGTTATGTCATCATTCATAAAATAGATTTAATTATTATATATTATTATATCTAACTTCCCAATCATAACATTATATAATCATTGAAAAATAGATTAATTTTAATATTAATGATTATGTTTTCTAGAAAAGTTGATATATATCTTATACTTATTTAAATAGTATCTTCTTATTCTAAATGGGTATCAAGATAGTTTTGCTCTATGACTATACATATTCTAGTAATGTAAAAATGTGCGATCCTCAATTCCCTCCTCCAATAGGATAGAGTATGGTTTCAAGAACATAGTGTATAGATCCGTGAAATTGGATCAATTACCCAACATAAAACAAATTAGGATCCTATAAAAGGAACATAAATATGAAATAATGAATAACATAGAATCATGAATTTATTGATATCATTATAATATGTAATTAATTAAAATATAATTTTTCTATTATTGTTATAAATAGAAAATTAATTAAAATAATGATATTAATCCAATGAAAATTATATAACATATTTATATATGATACAATCTTAAAAAATTTCCACAACACACCCCAGCTATTAGGAAATCTTGGCATAAAAACACGACCAACACATCCCTATAATAATTTAAAATAATGTAATCATGAGAAAAATAGTTTCTTTAATATACTATCCCTTGTGGGAGGTAACCAAGGATAATATAAAACACATGTTATTATAAGAAAAAAATAACATTATTTATAGTCTTGTTCTAACAAAAAAAAAATCACCCATGAGTAAATTAGGTAATCCATCAACTTGTGAATCATTATACCTTATAGTATAATCAGAGGCTCTAGAAGAGTAATTTTTTTTGTTGTTGTGAGAAATTATTATTAATATGTTTATATTTTTCCACTAAATCATTCCCAAACACTCTATATTCATCACAAAAATAATAGCATTTCATGTATAGTTTAAAATATCTTATCAAATAATAAAATCGTCCATTAAAATATAAAGCCCACAAACTCAATAACATTTTTTCAAACATGACCTAGGATTCTAGAAATAAACCACACTACATTCGTCTCAATACTTTTTCAATCAAAAAATAAGATATCTATTATTTTGTGTCAATAGTTCTTAAAAAACATGTCTCTTATTATTATAATCATACATCATTTTGTCACGATATGAAAGAAAAATCCCCTATTTATTTTTGTCATAATCATAATTAACCAATTATCAATATATTTAATTACTAAATAAATATAAAATTTAGGTAAAAATTGATTCATACGTGTAGTTTAGAAAAAATTATAATTGAATGAAATAAAAAATGACATATAACCACAATGTTAGAAGAAATATGATATTTACATTGTTTATTACATTTCAGCTTATTTATTGTCCTATAATAGTCAATGTAAATTTTACTCAATTAAAACACCCAATAACAATCATTTATCCTTCAATAAAAAACATAGATTATGAATATAAAAATTAGTCAAGAACCAAATAGAACATTGTTTGTCATTTTCATTATGGTTTCAAAAGACATTTGATCATTATTAGACCAATAGAATAATATATCAAACTATAGAAGGGGGAGAGATGGAGAATGTTATTAAGAAAACAAAGGACAAGTATAAATAATAAGACACTATCATTATCTTCTCTTTTTTTAACTATCTTATGTAAGAAACCTATTTTCCCGAGCCTTTCCATTATGGATGTCTAGTGTCGGTAGTGTTCATAGGGGGGGGGGGTTATGTGGATTTTTTCCTGGAAGTTTTCCAAAAACATAGTTCCACCAAACTACTCCACCAAAACGTTGATATATTAATGGTGGCACCATCACATCGCCCACTAAAATGGTGGCACTTCTTATAGTGTCTCACTTTTACCGGTGTCACTAATATAGTTTCTCACAAAATAGTGTCCCTCCCTTTCCCAATTTTTTTCCCAATTCATTTTTTCTTTTATTTATACCCATGGTTACGTATCTTTTGGCGTAAAAGTTTTTTAATACAATTTTTAAAAGAATTTAAATCCAGTAATAGATGTTTTAAATGCCCAAGATTGAGGTGAACCTTCAGTTACCAGACTGTGTGGCTTATTTTCATCGGTTTCACACCTTTCCTCTTGCTTTCCAGCATCGCCCCCTATTACAAGGTTTTTTATCTATTTAGAATATATCTATTAACTCAAATCTATTATCTCCACCATCTTCAAGGATAAATATTAAATGACAATTAATCCCGATGTGTGAAACTGACCAACTGCGTGGTCATTCCATGATCCGACTTCAAATACATTTAAATCACCTCCCTGATTTTAGGATCTAGCATATTCTTATGTCGAGATACTCTCTTCATAATTACTTTTAGTTATCCAAGTGTTACTAGAGACTTACCCAATCTTTTGCCCGTTCTGGGGCTCTTCCTTCTCAGTCTAGAATCCCTCAAGTTTTCCATTCCCACAAGTCTCACATCCTCATTTCATTACACGAGGATGAAAAAGTTGATTAGTGATCTTCAATGTAGGGTTTTTCCTTTGTCTTTATTTACTGTGCATCATTCAGGGTGTGTGTGATAATGTTTCCCTTGGGAAATTGATAAAACCAAACCTTGAAAAATATAATAAACTGACTTTTAAAGAATAAATGGATGTGAATGATGGTGATGTTGATGTTTTATTTTATATTATTTATTTATGTTATTAATTATATGGTCTTATGCCCACTGACAATCATGGCCATTTTTTTATTTCTTATGCACTAATGAACTACTTTTTTCTGGAGAATATTTTGATTCAATGGATGTATCATAGAAACTGGTGAATCCTGTAAAATCGATTGATTAAATTAATTCCCAATGAATAATAATCCTAGTGTGGTAACCTAGGTTAACTAAACTGAAAGAAGGAACATAACAAATGGTGGGGTTAAATCTAAAAACATCCTCTCTAAATTTTGGTGGTAAATGTGGGGTTCTATTTGATTCCTTATGGGGTGACTTATAGGGGGATGGAATGTTATCATTGATAAGTTGTTGGATTTCAGATCTGAGGCCCTGTGGAGAATGTATGTTGGGCCTCTGTTTGGTTACATTACTTCGAGGGATCCCACATATCTCTTTTGTTGTTGTGACTTTACAAGAGAACTTGGAGTGAATTCTTAAATTTCTACATGGATATTTCTTTCTTCAGTTGAGTGTGGTTTGGGATTGTGTTTGTGTCTTTTAGTTTCTTGATAGTGGAGAGTTATTATCAATAAAATCACATGAACATAAAAACAAGAACAATTACACATGGGATTTGTTTCCAGAAATGGGTTATGCACTGGTTGTGGCTATTCTGTATTTTTTTCATTTTGACATAACAGTGAGAGTGGTTATTTACATGCTGGTTGTCTATTTTGAAACCCTTGTGTTTGGATGAGTTCTTGTTTACCTATATTAATATTATGTAGTTGATGTGTTTCTAATACTCACCCCACCTGTGTTGGATACATCGTTCCAAATACCCCCTTTTCATGGGGGGTGTTTTTTCCAACATTTCTATTAGTGTCTTTTTAGTATCTAATTTCTTATCGCTCTCTTATGTATCCCATGAATCTTTAGGCAGGCTGTGATTGCCTAAGGATCACAATGACCCATGACCCTCTGGACATGGTGTGTTTTGGTAGTTGGACCTAGAGTGTGTGAGTAGGTTTTTTCCCATGAGTCTTTGGGATGAGTCCCAAATGACTTTAGGTGCATCAGTGGTTGTTTTGGCCCAGATATCTTCGGGTGTAGCAGTGTTGGTTGTGGACTAGGTGTCTGGAGGGAGGATGCATGGTTGTGGTGGCTTAGGTGTCTACGGTCGGGGATGTCTATGGTTGTGGTGACCTTGGTGTATGGGGGTGGGATGTGCAGTTTTGATGTCCCATAAGGTTGATGTTTTGGATGTAGTGGGACTGTAGTGGAAGTTGTGGGGGAGGTCTGACGAGTATGATGTCATAAATAATCTGTGTTAAGGTGGTGTGGGGTACCCAAATATTGATATACTATTATGATTACTCTACCTAACGTGTGTTACATGGGGAGTGTGCTTTGGTGAAGCTTGGTGGATATTTTCCTTGGTAGGTGTTTTGGATACCTCTAATTTATCATGGGGCATTGGAGTGATTCCTCAATTGTGGACAAGACTTCTGGTATTCCCAACTGAGTATACCTGTGTACTCACCGTATGTATATAAAACTAATTTCTGGTTTGTAGGTGGACCCTGAGGACCGTGTCAAACCTTACTAGCTTGGGTGATGGGATTTTTTGTTGCTGCTATCTTTTTTCCTTGGTACATTCCATTGGAGTTCCTTGTACTTTGTATCAGTTTATTTTTCTCAGGCATGTGGGAATGAATGGTTAAGTATTGCTTTTACATTCAGATTATGGAGTTTTTTCAGACTTACCATCTTATCTCCTGATCATATTTTACAAAAAGTGAAATTCCTTCCATATTATGTGTGATTAAATACCCATGGTGCTAGTCTCCACCCCAGGGCCTACTGATGGTGGGACTCGGGGGGTCAATATCTCTCTTTCAACAAGAATATGGAATAGTCTTGCAGTTTTACATCCCTTCTCTCATGTTGGTTATGGCGAGTCATGACAAAATGGTATCATAGGATGATAGATGATAGATAGGATGTTGTTCGGGGTTAGAGACCGTGAGAATTGCATGTGATGATAAGGAAACAGTGTTAGGAAATCTTAGTTCTGGAAAAATGCCAGAGAATACCTACTAGGATATGGGATTTTAGGCCCCCTATGATCTGATGCAAGGACACTAAACCTACTGAACAACCAAGAGAGGTCAAACAAATTGCAGGGTAGGGGCCCTAATAAAGGTACACGCAACCTGATGACTTTTGTTTCTGTGTGTTTAGGGTTTTTTGGGGATTCACAGTGAATAAAAAGTTTATGAAAAATTTAAAAGAAAGCGTCTACACTACCCATGCTTAGGCATTACTTTTTTACCTTGCAGTTATGGAACCTAGAAGACATCCATGAATTGTGTGGGTGATCAAGTACAAAGAGGATGATTAGTTGACCAGTGATGGATTGACCGAGAGGAAGAGGATGAATTGTGGAAGAAGACTATATGTTTATTCCAGTGACAGAACATCAGAAAATACAAGGGCATTGTTCTTGACTTGGATACTGAAGGTTGGATTGAGGAGCTCATGATGACCTTTACCTTGATTTGTGCTCTAAGGGAGTATTGAGTTCCATTGGAAGTCAGTCAGATGATGGGAGAAGCACATTAGTAGTAAATTCTCTACCTACGAGATAGGATGAAGACTATGGTTTTTTGGACATAATTCGAGAAGGAGTTCCTTGAGGAATTCCTTTCATGTACATGATCTAAGAAGAGGAAATAGATTCTCTACCAATAGTATGGAAGTATGTCAATAAGGGATTTTGGGATCAAGTTCAAGGATCAAATTCTTTTTTTCTCGATTCCTCTTCCCGATCGAGGAATCATAGGAAAAGAACATAGAGGAGGAACTTCGACCATACCTAAAGCACACTATTACTCGCTTCACTAGACCAACATAATTAGAGGTTCGGAATAATGATGAAGTGTTGGAGAGGATGAAGACGTAGGGAGGTGTTCCGTGTAAGGGGAGCCAGTTGAGCTCATCGAAGGGGAAGGTTGTTAGCATCAGGCCCCCAACATCACGGCCTTCTGGGTTTTAGGTGATGGGGAGCATGCCTAATCAGTCCCATTTTCGATCTCCAGGTCATTGACCATTCCCTACATGACTTGGAATAAGATTCATTATATGTGGTAGTCGTGGGTATCTTTGGATTTATTTACTGGATCAAGTACAGTATAATGGAGGTGGTAAGGCTCAGCACCGTCCTCAAAAGCACTAGTTTCCAGCCAGTCCTTTTCAGGAGCAGCAACCGTACGGGCAGAGAACTCCAGCTCCACCAAGAGAAGACGTTGCAGGAGGAGGCCAACCTCAGGGTGCTCCTCCAGGACCACAACCAGGGCATGGTCAGTGAGGCGATCGACATCTGTGAGATAGGGTATTTGGGCATGGGAAGTTACACACCACTAAGGTAGCAGTTCATAGAGGTATAGAGGTCGTTTGAGGTAAGATCATATTGTTTATTACTATTGCATGTGACCTGTTTGATTCATGAGCATCACAATCCTTTGTTGAGATTAGTCTTGCCCATGCTTTGGGATTATATTTAGAGGGAATCTCCATACCCATGGTGTTGAGTACACTAATTGGAGATCAGACTAGCCTATTTGACATTTTCTAAGGATGTAAACTAATGATTGGCCTACATCAATCTAGTGTGTATCACTTTCTGCTACAAATGAAGCCTTTCAATGTCATCCTAGGAATCAAGTGTATATTTTCCATGCACATAGTTATTGAGTAATTCTAGATAAGGTTCATGTTTTCATACATGGGTGGAAAGTGTGTAACATTCCTTGGCAAGCGGGGCTACTAAGAGGGCAGTCGGCAATGAGAGACACTTCTTTCCTTGTTAGCTAAGCTTTCAGTGGAGTGGGGCAGACACGCATATGGTGGATGTCCTCGGGATTGTTAGTGAGTTCCTTGATTTATTCCCCGGAGAGGTGGTGACTCTACCCTCTCGATTTTATGTTGAGTTTGGGATAGACATGCATCCTGATGACCATTCTATTTTGATGGCTCCCTATTGTATGGAGCCTTATGAGTTGGAGGAGTTGTGGATTCATGTTGATGACATTATTTTGAAGAGTTTTATCCAACAATGTGTGTTTCCATGGGGTTCTATAGTCTTGTTCTTAAAAAAGGAAGAAGATGGTCTCATGTTGTGCATATACTACCAGAGGCTGAATTAAGGGATGGTCAAGAACCACTACCCCTCTCGAGTATTAATGACATTTTTGACCAATTTAAGGTGGAACGTTAGTTCCCTAAGATTGGTCTATGGTCTGGAAAACACCAGTGGAGGGTGAAGGAGGGTGACATCTCCATGTATTCCTTTATGTGCAGATGTTGGAAATTTTAGTCCATGGTAAATGTCGTTCTACATTACAAACACACCATCCATGTTCATGGGGCTCATGAAATTTATCTTCCATGAATATTTGGAATGTTTCGTAGTTATGTGAAATAACGAAATACTGATCTTCTCAAGACGAGAGGAAGATCACAATGAGAATCTGAGGATAGTTTTAGAAGTCATCCGACACCCCCAACTTTTTTTGAATTTTTCCATGTGCATGTAATAGACAAGGGAGATGCACTTCCTTGGACACGTGGTATCCCGGAAGGGAATAGAAGTGGACCAGGAGAAGGTCGAAGAGATTGTTTCTTGGAAAGCCCCCATGAATGTGGCATAGGTTCATAGTTTCATGGGATTGGAAGGTTACAACCATATAATCATGCCCAACTTCTCTCATGATTCAACTCCTTTGACTACCTTGACCAGGAAATACCGGACAATCATTTGGAGTGAGCAGTGCCAAATGGATGTTAGTTATTTGAAGGGGGAACTAGTCACGGTCCCAGTACTAATGTTTCTAGAAGAAGGGGTAGCATTCAAAGTGTTATGTGATTCTTCCATTCTAGGTTTGGGGTGTGTGCTGATGCAGCAGTGGAGAGTAATCTTTTATGGTTTTAGGAAGTTATGTCCTAATTAACCTAACTATTCCACCCATGACCTAGAGCTTGCAGTAGTGGTGTTTTCACTGATGTTGTAGGGATTCACAGAGTTCTTTTCACACCCAGCTATGCCATAACACTGCTTTCCATGCCCCTGATGAATGGTGAGACCTGGAGGACCATCTAGATGTTGGAAGATATGTTTTGACTGTGTGTTCTAGACTTTAGAGGATCATGGGCATGACACTTTCCACCAGTATAGTTTTCCTACAAAAATAGATATCAATCTACCATTAGCTTGGCTACATTCAATTCCTTATACGGAAAACCATATACTTCACATGTGTGTTTGGAATAGGTTGGGGAAGTGGGTGTTGTTGGACCGAAGGTGGTGCAGAGCAGGGAAAAAAAGTTCATAATTTGTGTGAGAGGATGAAGGCGGCTCAACACCAGCAGAAGTCGTATGTCGTTCATAAGAGGAGACCCATGGAGTTCGCAGTTGGGGACCACATTCTCTTAAAGGTCTACACTCAAGATGGGGAGAAGAGGTTTGATAGGGAGAGTAAGATTTCTCCCATCTCTATTAGACCCTTCATGGTCTTGCAACAAGTTGGTGAAGTGGCATATCAGCTAGCACTACCACCCCCACTACTAAGGTTCTATGACAGCATCCATGTGTCTCACCTTGGTCAATATCTACACGATAAAATGCACACCCTCTGTAATGACCCAAATTTTTTCAATAAAAATATCTCTTCATAAAATTATGTCATAAAATCACAAGAATTCACAACATAATGAACTACTATGTGATAAGTTAACTTTAAACATAATTTTGTCACTTCTGTGTTTGGAATTTTGAAAATCCGACATACGCAGTTGTGTTCAAGATGATTTTTGGAGTCTGATAGAACAAACGTGTTTTTTTGGTTGAATAGTAGCATACCCTTATGAATAGTAAAATGAATAGTAATATGACCCTTATGAATAGTAAATAATAATATTATTTTATTCTCTTAAGGAAATCAGATAATGAGATCTTAATTAATTTTTCAATGAGAAAAAAAACTAAGTGCACCTTTAAGATTGTTATTTTTCGAAATAACAATGACTTTATTTAAAAATTAAATTAATAATATTTAGAAAATTAATTTTGGAAAATGGACTTCATTTTTTAATTCTACACGTTGAAAATGGTTAGGGTAATATTTTGGTATTTTTCGGAAAATCTCAAATTTTTTATGAATAGTGAAATACGGTAAACTATTGTATAAACAATTCAATAGTTAAATACACTATTAATGAAATCACAAGTGATAAAATGCCACTTGGTTCGAACTCACATGATCTTATTACTATTAGGGGTCACATGAAACAATACTATTGGTTTTCTTGAGGGAAATAATAAAATAATGAATTAAATATTAAAAATTTACCCCTCCCCTCCACTATAAAAACCACCCTTCACACCCTCATTCCCTCACACCTCTCAAGCTACAAGCCTTCTCTAAAATCTACCCAAACATCCTACCTAGCCCCTCCCCCACGTCTAAGATATGCTAGTCTCATCAAAAGACCAAGAATAGGCCCTTAAGAAGGTTCTCAAGAGAAGGATTTTAGAGGTAACTTCCCTCCCTCTTCTCCTTTGATTTCTTTTCATGTTCAAGTTCATTTCTTGACCTCTCAAACCTATCTTCACCAAAATGGTATTGTAACTCTATAGTTATACATATTCTGGAATTTTAGGATTATAATGGGATATTGTATCATCCAACCACCCTTTCCCTCTTTCTTTTATTTTATTAAATAGAACGTTGTTCGTGATGTGTTAATTTATCACCTACAAGAACGACGTGTTTTCTTCTTCCATTTATACCATCAGATCTGGTCATGAAACCATTTTTATGGTTGAAAAAGATTATTTTATATGTATAATGTCCTATTTAATATTCTGGAACTAAATTATGTACATATTACTATGTGATAAAATAAAACAAGTTCTTTATGGTCGAAAAGCCGCACAAATTAACCCAAACAATCATCATTTAATTATTATCTAATGATTCATCCACATGGATATAATATAATTAATTATAAGATCATTTAATATCTTGTAATATCATTAATAACATTTAATACCAGTTCTTTATATTTATCCATTTTCTACTCGAACATCAATTTAAGAATACAAGTGAACCATTCAAGAAAACCATAAAATCAAACATTCCCGAATAATGTTTCTAAACTCTATAACACATTAAATGGAACATAAAATCACATAATGAAACCATAATAAAACTTGTTAATGTATAAAAGGTTCCATAATTTCTAATTAATGAATATAATGTCATTATATAGGACATTAAAGAGAAGGAATCATTCAGATACAAGGTAAGGGGAAATCTGAAACCCAGTTTTCTTCCTTCGGGTTCTCCCTCTTTCACTTCATTTTGATATGGTTACACCATAAATATCATTTATTCATAATTATATTACATTTTTTGGGATATACATTGTTTATAATGATTTTTTTGTCAAAACAAATGTTTTCCAAAATAAATATTCTTTTAAGAACTCAACTTTTACCTCTCATTCAGGGTTGATGGTTCTTGTATCACGTATGTTGTTCCCTATTTCATTTTGGGAACCCAAATCTTATAAATGTATTCTTATTAGATGAAACCCATTCCATTACGTGGGTTAGTTATGTTCACTTTTGATATGTGTTCTATGTGGCAATCATGATAATGATAATGTTATGATATAACTGGTGCGCCCGAAATTATATAGCGCAATATAAATGTTTCAAAGTGACGGGTGCGCCCAGAATTATACAGCGCTCCAATGCATTAGGTAAAGTAATTAATCTCATGAGTATATGTGAAATGATGTGTGAAAAAGATTCTATCTTAGTTCACAAGTATGTGTAGTAGTTAACCACTAAAACATGATGTTTCATTTTTATGCATTGTCGTATTTCACGTCTTTTATTTATGTTCCTCTCTTGTTCATTATTTCTTTATGTATGTCATAATTATGATCACCCCATGATATATTCTTCTTATATATCCTCTTACTGGGATTTTATCTCACCCATTTTAATGTATATCCTCAGGTGTCTACATATACTAAGGAGAGGACACGTGACAATAAGAAGCTAGAGAAGAAGAAATTAAATAAATGTTTATGCTTGATGTTGTAATTTCTATGTATGGTCCTAGTTTTCCCAAGACACTAAACCGTTGGATCCTTTATGTGTAATAATATTATGTTTTTTATCTTTAAAATGATGTAATAGTAATATATGAAAAGGCTGAAATTCTATAGTGGGTATCAGAGGGAGGTTTAGTTAATTTAGGAATTAGGATTAGTGAACCCTAGAGAAAACTTCTAGCATGAGACTAAGTAAAAATAAGCACACAAGAATATTTACATAGGGATACCATATGTTATGTTTTTGTTATAAATTGTTTAAATGAATATTTTATTCATGAATTTTTTACTTATGATTTGTTCTAACCTTTTCTATTTTATAAAATGGTGGGAACTAGGAGAAATCATGCCAACAACTCGTGTGACGACCAATGCAATGATTGCCCGAATGACATCCCCAATGATTTGGGTGTTGGAGATCAAAACTTCATGGAGATGCTTACCCAATTATATCAGGTTATTAACAACAACAATAATAATGGGGAACATCCTCCTTCACCAAAGAGGGAGCAACTGGCTATCGAATGGTTTATGTGGCAACGACCACCGAAGTTTAGTGGATCCTCCTATCCACTAGTTGTGGAATAGTGGGTTAACTCCATGGAGAAGGTATTTTCTATTCTTCACTATTATGAGATGGAGAAGGTGACCCTATCCGTTTATGATCTAGATGGAGAAGCTGATCAGTGGTGGGCTTTTATTAAGAAAACCAAGCCAAGCGATGAAATTGAAGAGATGGAATGGGAAGACTTTAAGATAATGTTTCTTAATAATCATTTCCCAAAAAATCTTCACACGAAGATGGAGAGAGAATTTATAGAGATCAATCAAAAAAAAGGAGAATCTGTCACAACCTATGAAGTTATTTTCACAAGGCTTGCAAGGTATGCTTCATGTTTTATTATCGACAATGATACCAAAATTGACAGATTCTTTTGTGGATTAAAACCACACCTTTGAAAGTCTCTTGCAATTAAAGACTTTGGGAGTTATTAAAAACTCGTTCCATGTGCTCTAAAAGTGGAGATGGAGTTTGTAGGATGGTCCCATGGCTACGGTAATAAGAAAATAAATATGGAGTTTCAAGTTAGTGGATCTAATGACAAAGGTGGGATGAAAAATCAATGACCCACATGCCAAAAATGTGGGTAGTTGCACCATGGGAACTGCCTAAAAGGGATGGAGAAATGCTTCGGGTGTAGAAAAGAAGGACACCATGCCCAATAGTGTCGAAAAGACACAAAAAGGAAGGATAATGTAGCCGATGAAAGGAGAGAACCACTCACGGTTCAATGCTACAACTATAGGGAGCTAGGACACTATGCAAACCAGTTCACTAAACCTCATGCTCTTGAGGGTAATCAGCCCCAGAAACCACCAAAGCCAAAGGAACAAGGTAAGAATTATTCCATCACAACTGCGGAGGTGGAGCATGATAATGAATTCATACAAGGTACACTTCCTATTCACTCAATAATGGAAAAAGTCTTGTTTGATTCTAGTTCTACGCATTCCTTTATATGTTGCATGTTTACTAGAACTATAGAATTGAATCCCCGAAACCTTGAAGTAGAGATATCTATAAAAACACCAAGTGGTGAAATAATTGCAACCCAAGTGTTTGAATCTTCTCTTATTGGCGTATATGGGAAGATTCTTCCAGAAAATCTCATAATACTTCCCCGGGTGGAATTTGACGCTATAATGGGAATGGATTGGCTCTCGTCATATAGAGCACATATCAACTGTCGTGAAAAGGAAAAATCTTTTCAAATTCCAAACCATCCCATGCTTCTCTACAAATGCAAGGAAGATCATGAATCTCCTTTGAAAAATCCTTCAATGGTGTGGGTGTTGATTCCCTATGAAGAATCATACCTCACCCAAATGGTTGAGTCGATGGAAAGTGCCTACCTTGAGGAAATTCCCATCGTGACGGAATACGAAGATTTATTTCCCGAAGTGTTACCCGAAATTCCCCCGGATCATGAGGTAGAGTTCTCAATTGAACTCACAACCGGAACTACTCCTATCTCGAAGTGTCCCTATAGGATGGCTGCTATCGAACTGGAGGAGTTAAAAAAGTAGCTGCAAGAGCATCTAGACAAAGGGTTCATACACCATAGTGCATCACCTTGGGTTGCACCAGTGCTCTTTGTGAAGAAGAAGGATGGGACAATGCGGCTGTGTGTCGATTATCGGGAACTCAACAATATCACCATAAAGAACAAGTATCCTCTTCCCAGGATTGATGACTTGTTTTATTAGTTAAGAGGATCTCAATACTTCTCAAAGGTGGATCTTCGTTCTGGATATCATCCGGTAAAGGTTAAGAAGGAAGATATTCATAAGACTCCCTTCCGTATAAGGTATGGGCACTATGGGTTTTTGGTGATGCCCTTCGAGGTTACTAATGCCCCTACAATATTCATGGATGTGATGAATAGAGTCTTTAGACATTACCTCGACAAATTTGTGGTAGTGTTTATCGATGATATTCTCATCTAATCCAAGATAATGGAGGAACATGAAGAACATCTAAGACTTGTTTTGGAGACATTGAGCAAGGAGAAGTGGTACTCCATGTTCAGAAAGTGTGACTTTTGGATGAAGCAAGTCACATTCTTGGGACATGTGATGACAAGTGAGGGAATTTGTGTGGATCCTTCAAAGACAAAGGAAACTGAGGAATGGCCCAGACCCTCTTGTGTCATAGAAACCTGTAGTTTTCTTGGATTAGATGGGTACTACCAATGTTTTGTGAGAAATTTATCACGATTTTTAAGCCTGATATCTACATTAACAAGGAAAGAGGTAATGTATGTCTGGACGGAAGAATGTGACGGAAGCATCAAGGATCTAAAGAGAAGGCTGATCACTACAACTGTACTCACAATACTGAAAAGTGGAGAAAGTTTTGTGATATACAGTGATGCTTCAAAGAAACTCTTGGGTTGTTTACTCATGAAAAATGATAATGTGATAGCATATGCCTCACGATAGTTGAAGATCCATGAGCAGAACTACCCGACGCATGATCTAGAGCTGGCAGCCATGATTTTTGCCATGAAAATATGGAGGCACTACCTTTATGGTAAGAAGTGTGACATATACACCGACCCCAAGTGCCTAAAGTATATATTCACACAAAAGGATCTCTACATGAGTCAAATGAGATGGTTAGAGCTAATCAAGGATTACGATTGCTCTATTAACTATCATCCTGGAAAGAAAAACAAGGTAGGTGATGCTCTAATCAGAAAAGAACCTGCTACTCTATCCATGTTGTGGATTGAGAAAGACCATATCTTCATGGATATGCAAAGAATGGATTTGGAAATCATAAGGGAATGGGATATATCCTACCTTGCCCAAATGATTGTGCAACCATCCATCTTGGAGAAAATTAAGAAAGCACAAAGGGATGGTGTGGAGATATAGAAGAGGGTGAATGCAGTAAAGGAAGGGAACCTGCAAGAGTTCCATATCGACGATGATGGTGTCATTCGGTTTGGAGTGTGGCTTTGTGTGACTTCAACACTCGGGATAACGAAGGATCTGTTGGAAAATGCACATATCTCAACATTCTCTATCCATCTTAAGAGTACGGATGGTGCTCGGGCTTCGGGGGGTGCGGGTGACTCGCGGCCATGGCCGTCGAGGTCATCTTGTCTAGGGTTCAGCATGCCTCTTCCTCATTATTTTCATTCGACGCTCGTGGCAGGGGAACCGGGAACCACCTGGAATGCAGACGCTGTACTGGTGGAAGACTCTCTTTCATATCCGAGGCGTGATGCTCGGACTGTTGCTCACCGGGATGGAGGATCCTCAGATCGGTTGCCTGCTGTTACTCGCTGGGCTGAAGGAGATCTGACTGTTGTTCGCCGAGATGAAAGAACCAAAGATCTATTCCCTGTTGATCGCAGAGCTGAAGGAACCTCAGATCTTCCGTCTGTTTTGAAACCCTCATCTGATGTGCCGGTTGCTGTTGATGCAAAAAGGGTTGATGGTGTGCGCTTTTCTGAACCACTGTTTCGGAATTGCCAATCAGTGGCTACTGATTTTAGATCTAGGGTGGATTGCAGGACCGACGGTGCTCACTTGGTGGATGGAATGGGGCGGGACATGGCTCTGGCCGGGAAGAGGGTGTTTCCGATGAGTCTGTCAAATCCCCATTTGAAGGCCTCTTCGAATTTGAAGGCCTCTTCGAATTTGAAGGTTGCTTCAAATGGCAGTGTAAAGGATCCGAGTGGCCAAGCAGGTTTTCCTACCTCCGCCCCTTCGTTTGATTCATTTATTGAATCTCACTCAATCAGGATTATTCAAAAGGGTTCAGCTGCTCATGTTGATGTCAGTGCTGAAATATTTGATGAGAGGATTGCAATCGGTATGAACTCCCTAATTGCACGTCTTTTTTTAGCGAAGGGTGCGACATCCTAGAAATTTGATGCTCTTGTCAGACGGGTTTCATTCTTGTGGGGTTCCTCTAATTGGCAGTGCGTTTCTCTTGCTCGTGGATTCTTTCATTTCATTTTTCCATCAAATGATCTCAAAGTTCGTGCATGGAGTATTGGGTCCCTTTCTTTGAAACCCGGATGGCTTCATCTTCATGAATGGTCCCTTGATTTTAATGCCTCTCATGCAAGGAATGCCTTTTCACAGGTCTGGGTCCGTTTTCATGGGCTTAACTGGTTCCTTTGGCATCCAAATATTCTTCATGATATTGGCATGGCGATTGGATCCCCTATTCTCCTTGACAAGGAAACTGAGGTTGTTCGGTTTGGACATTTTGCTAGAATGTTGGTGGAGGTTGATTTGAGCTCCACCCTGATTGATAAGGTAACTCTTTCCACTCCCACTGATAACATTAATATTGATGTTGAGTATGAATGGAAACCACTTTTTTGCCGAATGCATGGCTGTTGGGAACTCGTTCGAATTATGCCAGAGGAAGATCTCTTGTGAGAGATGTGGGATGAAGGGTCACCTGACTACTCTCTGTAGAAAGAGACTTGAGGGGAAGCATGTGGACTTGTCAAATCATGAAAGGGATTCTCTCAAAAAATCATCTGCCACTCCCGCTGAGGTGTTGGCCTCCAGCAAACCTGTGTCTCATGTGAAAGGGAAAGGGCTGATAGTGGATACGTCTCCAATGATTGGCCCTTCTAATGCTTGGGCTGATCACACAGAGATCCCATCGAAGGATAGTCGTGCTATTACTACCACTGGGTTGGTTGAGGCTGGACACACTCCCAGCCTCTCTATCTCTAGAGCCCCTGCTTGCATTGATCCTCCAAATGTAAGTATGATTGATAGTCCTGAGGCAGGCTTGATACGTGATGATACTTTTGAGTTGGCTCCTTCCGGGACTTCTCAAAATGATGATTGTCATCAGGAAATTCAGAATCTCTTGATATCCTCTAAGATTTCTGGGAAGTGGGGTGACATCTCTGAGGCGGAAGAGACAACGATGGGTTGTGGCACACCTAGCACATTCCAAGATTCCCTTCTTTCTGGGAAAGTTAAGGCGAATGATTACTTAGTCTTATCTCCTGCTCCTTCGAAGAGATGACCAAGGAAGGATTATTCTAACATACCTCGTATGGTGTCTACACGATCTTATATGCTTTCAGGTGCACTCAATTATGATATTCTCAAGATCCTCAATCAGGATAAGTCTCACTCTGAATGGGAATCTGCTGATGACTCTGATTATGGGAATGACATGTCTTATGATGATCTGTAATATTGTGTTTGACGGATGAGGGCAAGTTCCCTTGTTTGACCCCACCCACCTCCTATGTACCTTTTTTCTTTATTTAATAAATAGTCAGAAGCTTAGCTTCTGGCTGATCTTACTGACCAAGATATACCATGATCTTCGATAACACTTCTGGTGGGATAACATGAAGAAGGAGATTGCGGAATATATATCAAGGTTCTTGGTATGTCATCACGTTAAAGATGAGCGACAAAAGTCCAAAGGGATGATGCAGCCATTGCCTATACCCATGTGGAAATGGGAAAAGGTTACTATGGACATTGTCACGGGTCTCCCGAAGACGTCAAAGGGAAATTATGTGATAGGGGTTGTGGTTGATCGACTAACCAAGACTTCCCATTTTATCGCTATTTGGGAAGATCTCTTGCTGGGACAACATGGAAAGTTATATGTGTAGGAAGTGGTGAGACTACATGGTGTTCCACTCTCAATTGTCTTTGACCGTGATCTGAGGTTCACATCTAAATTTTGGAGGAGCTTTCAACATGATATGAGTACTGAATTAAATTTTAGTACAACCTATCACCCCCAAACTGATGGCCAATCTGAAAGGACTATTCAGACGCTTGAAGATATTCTTAGAGTCTGCTCTCTAGAATTCAAAGGTGGATGGGATCAGTATCTCCCATTGGTTTAGTTCTCCTACAAAAATAGCTTCCACTCAAGTATACAGATGGCACCATATGAAGGTTTTTATGGAAAGTGATGTAGAACTCCAACCTGTTGGGATGAAGTTGGAGAAAGAAAGCTACTTGGACCTAATCTTGTTCAAGAGATCACAAAGAAGGTTCAATTCATCCAGAAACACTTCAATGATACTCAAAGTTGGTAAAAGAGATATGATGTCAACTGTCGAAGGGACTTGGAGTTCAACGTTGGAGATAAAGTCTTCTTTCGAATATCTCCATTATAGAGAGTCATGCGATTCGGGAAGAAAGGGAAGCTAAACCCAAGGTATATTGGCCCCTTTGAAATCTTTGACCGCATAGGAGCTGTAGCCTATCGTCTTGAACTTCCACTGAATATGGCTCATGTTCATGATGTGTTTCATGTATCACTAATGAGGAAGTGCATACCAGACCCCTCACATGTACTAAACATAGAGGTGGTGTAGTTGGAAGGTGATCTATCCTATGAGGAGCAGCCAGTAAAGATTCTGGACCGAAGTTATAAAGTTCTACGCAACAAGACAACCCATCTTGTCAAGGTTTTGTGGACGAACCATAAGTTTGAGGAAGAATCTTGGGAATCATAAGAGGCGATGAAGGAGAATTACCCTCACCTGTTTATGTAAAACGAAATTTTCAGGGAGAAATTTTTTAAGGGGGGGAAATGTAACAACCCAAATTTTTTCAATAAAAAATACGTTCATAAAATTATGTCATAAAATCACATAAATGCACAACATAATGAACTAATAAGTTATAAGTTACCTTTAAACATAATTTTTTCACTTCTGTGTTTCGAATTTTGAAAACCCGACATACACGGTTCCGTTCAAGATGATTTTTGGAGTCTGATAGAAAAAACTTGTTTTTTGGGTGAATAGTAACATACCCTTATGAATAGTAAAATTAATATTAATATGAACCTTATTAATAGTAAAAAATATTATTATTTTATTTTATTATGGAAATAAGATAATGAGATCTTAATTAATTTTTCAATGAGAGATAAAACTAAGTGCACCTTTAAGATTGTTAATTTTTGAATTAATAATGACTTTATTTAAAAATTAAATTAATAATATTTAGAAAATTAATTTTGGAAAATGGAATTCATTTTTAATTCTACACGTTGAAAAATGGTTAGTGTAAAATTTTGGTATTTTTCTGAAAAACTCGAATTTTGGATGAATAGTGAAATATGGTAAAATACTATATATACAATTTAACAGTTAAATACACTATTCATGCCATCACAAGTGATGCAAGGACACTTGGTTCGAACTCATATGATATTATTACTATTAGGTGTCACATGAGAAAATACTATTGGATTAATTGAGGGAAATAATAAAATAATGAATTAAATATTCAAAATCTACCCCTCCCCTCCACTAAAAAAACCACCCTTCACACCCTCATTCCCTCACACCTCTCAAACTCCAAGCCTTCTATAAAATCTACCCAAAAATCCAACCTAGCCCCTCCCCCACGTCCAAGAGCTGATGGTCTCATCAAAAGACCATGCTTAGGCCCTTAAGGAGGTTCTCAAGAAAAGGATTCGAGAGGTAATTTCTCTCCCTCTTCTCCTTTAATTTCCTTTCATGTTCAAGTTCATTTCTAGATCTCTCCCCACATATCTTCACTAAAATGGTATTGTAACTCCAGTATTATAAATATTATGTAATTTTATGATGCTAATGGGATATTATATCATCCAACCTCCCTTTCCCTCTTTCATTTATTTTATTAAAGAGAATGTTGTTCGTGAGGTGTTAATTTATCACCTTCAAGAACGACAGGTTTTCTTCTTCCATTTATACCTTCAGATATGGTCATGAAGACATTTTTATGGTTGAACCAGAATATTTAATATGTATTATTTCCTATTTAATGTTATGGAACTGAATTATATACATATTACTACGTGATAAATTAAAACAAGTTCGTTGTGATCGAACAACCGCCCAAATTAACCCAAACAATCATCATTTAATTATTTTCTATGATTTATCCACATGGATATAATATAATTAAATAATAAGATCTTTCAAACTCCTGTAATATCATTAATAACATGTAATATCAGTTCTGTATGTTTATCCATTTTCTACCTGAACATCAATTTAAAAATACAAGTGAACCACTCAAGAAAACCATAAAAACAAACATTCCCGAATAATGTTTCTAAACTCCATAACTCATTAAATGGATCATAAAATCACATAATGAACCCATAATGAACCCTATTAATGTATAAAAGGTTCTGTAATTTCTATTTAATGAATATAATTTCATTATATAGGACATTAATGATAAGGAAGCATTTAGATACAAGGTAAGGGGAAATCCCAAACACAATTTTCTTCCTTCAGGTTCTCCTTCTTTCACTCGATTTTGAAATGGTTACTCCCTAAAGATCATTTATTCATAATTAACTTACCTTTTCTAGTATATAAATTTTTTTAATGAATTTTATGTCAGAACAAATGTTTTCCAAAAGAACTCTTCTTCTAAGAACTCCACTTTTACCTCTCATTCATGGTTGATGGTTCTTGTATCAAGAATGTTGTTCCCTCTTTCTTTTTTGGAACCCAATTCTTATGAATTTATTCTTATGGGATGAAACCTATTACTTTACGTGGGTTAGTTATGTTCACTTTTGATATGTGTTCTATGTGGAAATCACGACAATGATAATGTTATGATGTGACAGGTGCGCCCAAAATTATATAATGCAATATGAATGTTTCAAAGTGATGGGTGCGCCCGTAATTATACAACGCTCCAATACATTGGGTAAAGTGATGAATCTCATGAGTATATGTGAAATGATGTGGGAAAAATATTCTATCTTAGTTCACAAGTATGTTTGGTAGTTAACCACTAAAACATGATGTTTCATTTTTATGCATTGCCACATTTCAAGTCCTTTATTTATGTTCCTATCATGTTCATGATTTCTTTACCCGTGTCATGATTAGGCTCACCCGATGCTATATTCTTCTTATCTATCCCTTAACTTGGCTTTTATCTCACCCCTTTTAATGTATATCCTCATGTGGATACATATACTAAGGAGAAGACAAGTGACAATAAGAATCTAGAGAAGAAGAAATTAAATAAATGTTTATGCTTGATGTTCTAATTTCTATGTATGGTCCCAGTTTTCCCAATACACTAAACCGTTAGATCCTCTAGGTGTAATAATATTATGTTGTTTATCTTTAATGTGATGTAATAGTAATGTAAGAAGAGGTCGGGATGCTATACACTCGATTGGGGATATATGGTTATCAAGGATGATGCGACGATCATGCAGCGACCAGTGAGGATCGATGATCTTGATGAGAGGGCGCGTCGTGGGCAGACCATTCCCCTGGTTCCTATGTTATTGAGGCATGGTGGCCTCTAAGGGAGTACCTGGGAATGGATGGCCCAGATGTGTGCCTAGTTCCAAATGTTTTTTTGAAATTTGTTTTGTGTTGTTGTGTACTTGACTGTGATGTAATGCAAGACCTTGTCAACTATGAGATGGTATTTGTTTCTCTTATTCTATGAATCTGTGTGAAGCTCTTGGCTGTGGGGAGGGGTGAACATAGTGCCTAACCAAGATGCATTAAGGTAGATGAGATTAAACCCGTGCGGGTGAGTCTGTGCCTACCAAAGCAAAAAGTATCTTGACATGAGAAAAGGAACTACCTAATACATAAGTTTGGGTGGTGTGGCCATATATGTTCATGTGGCCACTTAAGGGAGGAGAGAAGTAATGCTTCTATAGTAGATCAGTATGAGGGAGAGATGTTCATATATGTTAAGGTGGTTTACTAGTGATGCTTCAATATTTCCCCAGTTGTTCAAGAGATTGATGTCAAGGAGGCTTACTCTTTAGAGGTATCTTATGAATGGTAGTTCAAACATCATTTCATCCAATTGATATTAAATTCTCGAGGAAGAGAAATTTTTTTGAGGTATCTAATGTAGTAACCCTGTTTTCACGAGACATTCCATTATGTAAGTATAGTGTTGGTTGTGTTGTTAGGGGGGGTCACGAGGATTTTTCCTAGGATTTTTCCAAAAACTTGGTTCCACCAAACAGTTCCACAAAAACGGTGGCACCATTATGGTAGCACCATCACAATCGTACACCAAAACGGTGGCACCACATACAGTGCCTCACCGAATGGTGTCCCACCCATTGCAATGTTTTTTCCTAGTTCCATGTTTTTTTCAGTTCCGCCCCTAGTATCATATCATTTGACATAAAAGTTATTTAATACCATTTTAAAATCTATTTAAATCCTGAAAGAAGTTGTTATTAACCTCTAAGTGTTAGGAGACTCTTTAGTTACTAAAATGTGTGGATTTTATCCCTCAGTGTCACACCATTCCCTATCCTTTCTATATTTTCCCCTCTTACATGGGTTTTCTCTATTTAGAAGATATGTATTAACTCATAGTCATTATCTCTACAATCTCCGAGGAGAATTATTAAATGAAAACTAATACTGACATGTGAAACTGCCTAACAACGTGGTCATGTCATGATCTGACATCATGTACGTCAAAATCATCTCCCTATTTTTAGGATCATGCCTCTTCTTAAGCCAAGATCCTCTCTTCATAATTATTTTTAGGATCATGCATCTTCTTTAGTTACTAATAGTTGTCATGTGATTATAATATAATATGTTTTATAATAATTTAAAACTGAAATATAAGGAATAAAAAATGTCTTAAACATGTAGAATCATTGTCACAACCCGTCCCCCAGGCCCCATGTCATGAAATCCCCCAAGCCAGCCTCCTGATGTCCAAGGGTTGGAGACTAGCACCTAAGGCGTCAACCTACAAGTTGGATGAATTTTCCTAGGTATGTGTCCAAATGAACACAAAACCACATCCCAAAGATGGATAGGTAATCATGAGTGCCACTATATAAGCACTAAGTAAAAGTAAAAACTATAGGACAAATGGGCTAGAATACAAACCGAACAAAAGATGAATTTAAAACATTCAAATACAAGGAATCTCTGAATGTCGTCTGTGGAAAAACCATCATGATTGGTAACTATAGAGTAGCTGCTGGAAGCTATAGAAGTATTTCATTCCTGCCTGGTCTCACTGGGCACTACCGGGTCCTAGGACACCAAGTCCTCTGTCAAGGCGAGGGTTGTCTACACTAGACACAACACATGATGAAAAATCCCATACAAGGGTTAGTAACACAATACTCAGTAAGGACCCCAAAAACAAAAAATAAATACCACAAAGCAGTCCATGAAGAAAACCATGAAGCATGATCCTGAAGCAAGATAGATTACACTAGATATAATCAATAGTAGAAAGTAAGAAAATCTGTAATTTCAGTGAACATCACGGGCTACTAGATAACTCCTCATCAATGAGTATAGTGGGTCTGCCAGGTCATACAATGAAGATTCCCACTAACCATGGATTGATGTGGTACTCATCCCTAATATGAATCGTGGGCATACCTGGCCACACAGAGCCTATCCCCGCCATGGGACTACCAGGGTCACACAGACCCGCTTCCCACCTTGGATATACTAAGGTATTCCTCATATCATGTACCGTGGGACAGTCGGGTCACACAATGCTTCTCCCCACTATGGGCCTACCAGGTCATACAGAGCCACAACCCACTATTCCATCGTAGCTTATCCACATAGGGTTTCTTGCTAGCATTATTCAAGACTCATCAAACTATAGGGTTTCCACATGTAGTGTGCATAATTCGGAGAGAACATCTCCTCATGAAATTATTAGTATTTCTTTATCAATGAAAGAATACATAGTGTTTTTCAAAAGATCCACCTCGACATTAGGGTTCCAAATTTGTGAATTCATAATCAATCGAACACTCAGTTTTTATGTTATTGGTGGTTTAGTAAACATGAACCTGTTCCCTTTGGGCCCAGTACGACCCGGTCAAACTGACATGACCTACCTGACTTGGGGGCCCCAAACGACCTGGTTTAGTTCAACTAACCTAAAACAACCCACTTTAGGTCTTTTACGGTCTTGTCCGGCATGGAAAGTGGTCTAGGACAATTGGTCCTCACTGGACCTTGCCCAATTCGGCGATCGGTCTAGCTTGTCTGGTCCCCCAGCGACCCGATCTCATCAGGTCGGGCCCTATGGAGAGGTTCCGGCCTGCAGGGCATGGATCCATCCAGCTGGGCATGGGTATGTCCTTCTGGGTGCAGGTCTGACCCTTCCAGGTCCTCACCTTGTGGCCCTACATTCTTTATCCAGAACACGTAGTGCATCTAGGGCACTGTCACATGACCGATCAAACCAGGCCACCTGGGTTCCACATGCGATCATGGGACTACGTCCCACGTGAAGATGCGGACCACGTCTATGGGCTGCTCCACTAATTCTTTTGAGGGGTCATATACCTCCTCCAGTCGTCGAGCCGACTGTCATCTCTTGAAGCTTCACTGCAGCCCGAGCCGACTGAAGCTCCTACCTCTGTCGCACTGTCGTTGTATGCCACAACCCACCTGTGCCTGCCACCGTAGGCCCCCCTCGGCGTGCTGGAATGTTGTTCTATGGACCACTGGTTATTCTCATGTGGTTCGTTCATCACGCTGCTTGTGCCTCTGGTCTATGTGCGGTTCTTCCTTCCCTACTACATCCTCAGAATCCTCTTTCCTCCATTTCGAATGTTCGTCCATGAAGACCGCACAAGGAAGAGGGGATCAGGCCTTTTTTAAGCCGGCTTGCACCCTCTGTGTGTGATGTTTAGAAACAACGTCATGGTATTGGGTTTTAGGATCAATATTCTAAAAATAAATAACATCCTTGATAGAAAAACCAATGAAAGGAGCACCCTTATGCAATAATGAGCAATCTTTGGATCAACCAATTTGTTGTTTGACTTGAATTCGTCATTTTAGAATGATGAAATGGAAAATCTAATCAACAACACCAATAACCCCTACCTCATTGGAGTTTGTCATTGAAGCAATCTATCTTCATAGAATCATGTTCTGATGGCGTTGGACACTATCTGATCCTATTCTTCGAAGTGTGTCATTTCTGTTGGTGATTCACCGACGTTCTTCATTGAATAGAATTATATCCATAGGTTCGGTAGAGAAATTCCACCCTTTGATCTTGATTTCCCAGATACATTAACCCTCTAAAACAAAACACATCGCAATGATTCTATAACGTTGCATCGTTGCTTTGTTAAATTTTATCATTTATGAAACTATATTTCTATTACACATCATTTAATGTGTGATTACACATCACATTTACGAGCCATTGATTATATTCATTTAATGAGACTGGTCATCAATTTTTCATCACACCTTAGTTCCACTATTCCATAATAGGCAAAGGATGAAAAAAAATAACTTTCTAACTTAATTTTTTTTCAAAATGTCGGAAAATTATCTTTTTCTAGTTGGCCCTTGTTGTTCGATGTTAGGACTATTTTATTTGAATCCCTACATTCCATGTTCAACGGTGCTCTGATATTTTAAATCTGGGATCCCTTTTAGATGGTTCCAAAACTGCACAAGTGATACATTTTAATTATCTTAAAAAAGCTAAAAAAATAAGTTTTTTTACTTTATCTGCATCGGACGAGGTTAATTCATTCATATAAGGAATGTATCATTAAAAACTAAATGGTGGTCTCATATTTTTAATCTATGTTTCCATTTTTTAGTTAGAAGGATTCAAATGTAAAATATATTTTATTTCAATTAATCTATTTATGGTCACGACCCAAAAAAACATTCATATCTGTCCTGCACCGGACGCTGTTAGGCTTCGCCAAAGGAAAGCACACCCACACAAACTCAACAATACTCATGGATTTCAAATCTGAGTTAATGTTTATGAGTTATAAGAATTTCAGAATAAAATAAATTTATTCAATTATTTTATTTACGGCCAAAAAATACATTCCACTGTTTACGCACGTCAGCGAATGTTAGGCTCTGCCTAAGAAAAGAATACCATCATGAGCTCATGGTGCTCTCATATTTCCATTCTGAGTCACCATTCATGAGTTATGTGAATTTGAAATATAAAATAAATTTATTTAATTATTTTATTTACGGCTATTCCATTTTTGGGTTTTCTCACTAGAGGCCTACACCGACCATTCTTAAGTCATGCATAGGGTAAAGCCGCCATCCAGAACACAATAGTGCCCTCAGATATTCGATTCGGGCACCATTATAAGAGATATTCCAATTTTTTGGAAAACTTCTCACGCGTGATATCGATAACAAATCATTTTTTGGAGGATTTTTGTATACAATCTGTGCCTCAGAATCAAATGTTGTTTATGTGGTTGGTCTAGAAATAATTCCATATGATTTAAAAAAAGTTCACCAAATTTTCGGGTCATTACCTTACTCTCTAATTTTTGGCTTCATATCCTTGTAATCTAAAAAAAGGAAAAACATAAAAATGGGGGTATTGGGCACAAATCTGATCCTCCTACTCCAATATTCTCTCTTGGAGATTCTTGTGCTGCCACTAAACCCGCAGTTGAGGAATAGACCATCCACGAAGGAACAGATCATGTCGATCCTCTATCCCCACTGGGAACTCTGCAATTTGTCCCTCATCGTCAATGTCTAGCTTGCTCTTGTTGATGACATGTGATGGATCATGCATATACCTAGTTAGCTAAGACCCATGGAAAACATCATTCACCCAGAGAATATTTGGGGAGAGAGCTTGGAGGTATGCCACCTCACCAAATCATCTAGGAATCTTGAATGGTTCGAAGAATCTTGAAAATAACATGTCTCCCAGACCAAATCTCCCCAATCCCTATTAGGGAGAGACCCGTAGGAAACCATGGTTACTCTCCTTGATCTACAAGGGCCTTTGTCTCCTATCAGCATAAGATTTTGTCTTACTCTATGCAGTCCTCATCTGCTCCTGAATGATCTGCACCTTCTCAGTGGTAGACCCTACCAACATAGGACCCATGAGTGTTGAGTCCACTCGGTTTTTCCTTCATAGTGGTGATCTATAATTCTATTTGTAAATGGCCTCAAATGGTGCCCTGCCAATGATGGAGTGAAATTTTTTGTCGTATGAAAACCCCACCAGTGGTAGGTGGTCCTCCCAATTGTGACCAAAATCAAGAAATCAAGCAGGATGTATGTCCTCCATGTTCTATATGGTCTGATGTGGATGAACATATATTCGACAGTGGAAGTATGTACCCAAGTGCACCTGATTCCCGAATGCCTCCTTCAATCCCTTCCACACCTAGGATATGAAATGATCATCAAGGTACGATACGATAGTCAACGGCCCCCTATGATGTCGTACTATCTAATAGGCGTAGATTCAAACCAATCCCTCTTCCACATTTCCCATTCCAATAGTATGGAATACTTTGATGTGATAGCCCTTGAGGAACTACAACCATCGCCTCTGTCTGAATTGCTGAAAATCCTACATGCACATTTCAATCCACATGAATGTCTACCTCTTTTTAACTGATTTATGTGCTTATTGACCCGTTGGTTTTGGCTACTCGTTCTCCATGCAAACATTGAAAATGTATCGGTAGTCCAATCATAACCTCGAACTATGGGTTTTAATAATAACTTCCTTTTAAAGTCTTCTACGTACGTTGTCTTCTTACGAAGCTCTATGAAAGACATCTAATATACTGATTCTATTATTAGTTCCATCATGAGGTGTAGAATGATATCGAAGTACTTCTCCCTATGGAGAGGTAATTCTGGAATCATCTTTTGAATGGACGTTCCCACACTCTGCCACTACTATTTGGAACTTGAAACTCAAAACATCCACTCCACGTCAGTAAGGCTAGCTGACTCAAGATTGATCAGATGCACCCTCCTATGAATGAGTTTATCATGTCCTATATGGGATGCCTTTTTCTCTTACCCAGGAAACCCACATTCCAACACTGAAGATATACCACATCCCATTTCCTAAAATTGTCTATCTAATAATTAACTATGGATGACCATTCTATACCCAAATTATCTTTGTTTCACCTCAATGCTTCCACCAAGATGTTCCAACCAAAACTCTCACCTCAAGGATCCTATCACAATAATAGTATATGTGTGATTATCGAGTATCCTTCCATAGGTATATCCAAAAGTAAGGATTAAGTTAACAGGTTAACCGAAAATCTAGGTCTTGAACAACATTCGTGACCAGAAAGAATGACTAGACCCTATGTCTATTAATGTGACACCTAGTAGTAGACACATACCGCAGCTCGAATCACTCATGGAACCGTTATGTCACAATCCTAGACAGCATGCTGCTACTCCCTCTCCATTTTCTCTATATTGTTGAGCCTGGTGTGGACCACATTGGGGTAGTGTTGGTAACATTTTGAAATGTGTACCACATTATGCTGCACTCCCATCACCTCTGCCACATCGGCCACCCTACATATTCATATATTCCTACAACTTCCTCTTCCCCACTAGCCCATACACCATTTCACTACCAACATGACGGGATGAAAAATCTCGATCTGGATGTCCCCTACCAACTTTTTATAATAATTACCAATTCCTATGCAGGTTAGACTTCTCCCATGATCCATAATCTATAGATCCTCCCCATTGGGACCTATTCCTGAAACGTCTCACACATCCAAGTATCTGAGACTAATGTAATTTTCCTTCTTTCCAACTGCTTACATCCACTGGATATATCTTCTCAGCCAAAGGACATCCAACCAAAATGGTTTTCTCTAGGACCCTAGCATATGTATGAATGCATAGAAGAATAGCTCTGGATTGGATGTCCCTAAACATTCCATACTAGGGGGTTTGAGCCCTAATGAACTCATCATATCATATTCATTAAGTACCTAGAATAGTTAGTATGCCTTGATTAATACTCAACTATAGTTAGGTCATCCTGCTGAAGAAGTAGAAGCTCTTGGGAGCGCATATCTTTTAGCATTCATGGCAAGAGCTCTTTCTCTGGAAGAGGTTTTCAAGATCTGACCACAGAAGCGTGCCTTCTTCATAAGATCGGATAATCTAAACCCCTACCTCACCATACTAATCCATATAGAAGGATCATGATTAGGACCACCATCTGATGTAATTGAATACTGAATAGGCTGAAAACATGGTCACCACCTCAAGCCAGTCCATAGCTATATCTGAGTCAGGATTTCCTCAAAACCACAGGGGTCTCTATCACTGAATCTCATGAAGTGTTCTCTGCCCTTGCATCTCATCTTCTGGATCTACTATTTACATGTCCTAGTCTATAGGTGGTGGTATAACTGGTACACCACTCAATGGTGTTATCTATGGAACGATCCATTGTACCCATTTCGTCACCCCACCGATCATCCTTAGGATCATGCAGTTGAATCCAATCTGGCTGTCTACCGGAAGGAATAATGAAACAAAACAAGATATACAGTGATCAAATGATTATAACTGGTGAGATGACTCTATTTTATAAAGAACATGATAAAAAAGAAATTACTATTTGATTCATGCAAATTGTTTATTTTTGTATATATATCCAAAAAGAATAATTTGAGGTCCTAGTGTATTGATATGTCGGCCGCTGCACCATCACTGGACTCCTTTAATCTTACAGTTGAACTCAAAATTTTTAATAATGTTTCCCAAAAACAAAACAATAGACTCCTTGTATTTGAGGTATAACCAAACACCTCTAATACTAATATCTCCTGACACGTCCCTTGGGGAATGTGTCGTCACATCCCCCAAGTCCGCCTCCCGAAGACCATGGATTGGCGACTACTGTCGAAGGTGTCAACCTGAAAGTGGGTGCCTTTTTCTTGAGTACCTATACGCATGAACACACAACCATGTCCCAATGATATATGGGTAAATATGCATGCCACTGATCAGCCACTGAGTAAATGTACAAACTATAGGTCAAATGGCCAAGAATAGAATCCCAACTAAAGATGAACTGAAAAATAAAATGTAAAAGGAAACTCTGAATGTTGTCTTCTAAAAACCCTTCCTGATGGGTAATTATATAGTAGCTTCTGGAATCCGTAGATGTACACCCTGCTTGCCTGGTCTCACTGGGCACTGCCGAGTCCTGGGCTACTAAGTCATTTTTCCAGGCGGTCGGAATTTTCACCAGACACAACACATGTGGATGAAGCCTGTGTAGGGGTGGGTAACATAGTACTCTATAGGGACATCGAAACCAACAGTGAAATACAACAAATCAATCCATCTATTAGACCACGAAACATTATCACATTGTAAGATAAGTCACACTTTTTATAATCTAGAGTAAGAAATTAATTCTATAAGTCATTTCCCAGAACACCTTGGGCTACTGTAGAACTCCTCCTCAATGAGTATAGTAGAAATGTTGGGTCATAGAGAGCCACGTCCCACTAATCTTATACTATTGTGGTAATAAACCCTAATGAGAAACATGGGTATACTAGGTCACACAGTTCTTCTCTCCACCATGGGCATACGAGGTCATACAGATCCCATTCCCAACTTGGCCATACTGATGTACATGTCGAGTATTGTGGGTCTATCGTATCACAGAGGCATGCTCCACCTCACGGGTCTTCCAGATCATACATAGACGATTCCCACTAGGCTATCATAGATAATTCACATTGGGTTTCTTGACATTAATCTTCCTGTCTGTGCTAACATCAGGGTTTCCTCAGGTAGTGCGCTTTATTACGGGATAACTGATCCCCAATCCATTCATCGTACCTAAACACACAATAAATTCTATATAGAGTTTTTGGCGCCAAAAATACGGCCCGAAAGAAAGGAAGGAAAAAGACAGCCGGCGCGCTGCCTCGCGCGGCACAGCCGCGAAGCACAACCGCGAATCACCCACGCGAAGCGCCCCGACCCTCGCGACCTCGTGAAGCACCAGAGGTGGTAATGCTCCGCGAAGGAATTTGACGTTCACGAGACGCCGCGAAGCACCAGAGGCGGTAATGCTCCGTGAACGCATTTGACGTTCACGAGCCGCCGCGAAGCACCAGAGGCGGTAATGCTCCACGAACCCATTTAACGTTCGCGAGCGCGCCGCGAAGCACCGGAGGCGGCGCGCGAGTCCTGCATCGCGGCGCCCCTTCCCTATAAATACTGGACTCCTCCTGAGTCCCAAGGACGGACAATCCGACCTTTTGGCTTCTCCTCTCCCAAATCGCGAAGCACTCTTTGCCCCGGGAATCATGAGCTCCGCAAGGTATTTCTACTTCGCGAGACGACTCTGCTTTGTCTCGTTTTGAGCCCCTCTTCCGAGAGGGATGCCCTTCGCGAAGCTCAAGGGCGTTCGCGAAGGATGGGGATTCCCAAGGGAACCCGGTCATCCGCGGAGCGTTTATGCTTCGCGAAACACCCAACCCATACTAGTGATCCCTATGCCAAGGCAGGATCACTATGCATCGGGAAGCACACTGCTCCGCAGGACCCTGCTTCGCGAGGCACCCCTTCCTCGTGAGGCAGTGCTTCACGAACACTGTTCCACTTCGCGAAGAACCTTCCACTCACCCCTACGCCCCATTTTAAGGCCAAGGCACTCCACTTCGCAAAGCACACTCCTCTGCTTAGCGATTCCTCTTCTTGTGCGGCCCTCCAGGTTTGCACGATGTGATTTCAAAGTCCCATGGACAATACCACCCGTAGCGTTGCTTCGCCTAATGCTTCTTCACATAGGCACGCTAACGGCTATTGCTTCTTCGCATAGCCACGCTAACGTGGGCCCCTCGATGGTTCGTTCCACGACCCCCCTTATCCATGGCCTTACCGGTACCTTCCCTTCCCCAAGGACCATAGGGTACCGGTTATGTAAGTCCTAGGGGTGTGGAGTGAACCCACTTCGTCCGAGCTGCAGGACGTTAAACTGCCAAGCACCACATACTTAACACATGACGTTAAACTGTGATCCGACCTCGTGCCCCTCGCGAAGGGTCCCCCCAACTCGAACATTTTTTACACCACTCGTCTCCACAAGAATGGAACTCTTCCTCACATGGAATGAGATCCTCCTTGTCGTAGTGGCGTATGTTCATAGGAGAAGGGCGACCCTAGCCCCCCTCAACGGATGGCTGCACCTCTGCATCTCCGTACTTCCCCACTACCAAGGTCAATGGAGGGCGTGATAGGGAACGAGGCACCTCCCATCGTCGGACCAAGGTCCACCTTTCCCGCGCTCTGTCGCGCCATGGGCCTCTATCCTGGAGTAAGTCCCAACACCATGGGCTGCTCAACGCGTAAGCCCCTCTTCGCTTCTTACGGACGCACCCGTCGCAACGTGATCGTCACGTCCTTGCAACCTCTGGTTTCTCACACCGAGCATGACTCACGTGGGCTTAGAGTGAGCATCGACCCTAACCCCGAATATTTCCGGAACTACGCGGACTTTGATTCCCTGCCAAGGGGATACGTAGGAAGCCTCCACGAGGTTCAAGCCCACCCGTCGTTCTTCCATGTCGGGTCTCATTCCCGTCCAGCATGACGTTAAACTGCGCATTCCCTTATGAACTACGAGGACTTTGATCCATGTCAAGGAATGGTACGTAGGAAGCCTCTATGAGGTTCAAGCCCACCAATAGTGGACCCCCGGGTCTACATTCACGTCGGTTCACCGACGGACTCATCCCCGGAACTACGAGGTCTTTGATCCATGTCAAGGCATGGTATGTAGGAAGCCTCCGCGAGGTTCAAGCCCACCCGTATTTCACGTCGGGTTTCACCCCGTCCAGCACGACGTTAAACTGCACTCCGGTCCAGTGGTAAGCCATTGCGTCCCATCCCACTTGAACTGCGAGGTCTTTGATCCATGTCAAGGCATGGTACGTAGATAGCCTCTACGAGGTTCAAATCCACCATCTGGTCATCCCGACCTCATTCACGTCGGCTCACCCCCGTCCCGCATGACGTTAAATTGTATTCCCCAATCCGAACTATGAGGACTTTGATCCGTGTCAAGGCATGGTACGTAGGAAGCCTCCCTGAGGTTCAAGACCAACAAGCATTGGCCCAGACCGTCTCCTTGTCGGTGTGCCAAGCCCCCATCTCCCATTGGACCAAGGTCCCTCATTTACGTCGGTTCACCGACACCCAATGCCCGTCGTTTATTCACGTCAGGGTTCACTATCGTCCCACACGACGCTAAACTGTATTCCCTAATCTGAACTACGAGGACTTTGATCCATGTCAAGGCATGGTACGTAGGAATCCTTCACAAGGTTCAAGCCCACCATTAGTGGACCCATGGGTCTACTCTCACGTCGGTACGCTGACGATCCCCATCGGGCCAAGGTCCACCTTCACGTCAGCTTATCGACGTCATCCCGAACTACGCGGACTTTGATTCCCTGCCACGGGGATACGTAGGAAGCCTCATCAAGGCTCAAGCCCAACTTCACTGTCGCCCCTGTGATGGTCCCACTTTAATCTCCTTCCACTCCATTCATCAACCTACCACCCATTCCGATTCTCGCCCGGACTGTCTTATACTGGTGAGACCATGTCGGTACGCTCTTCTTCACTGTCGCCCACGGGCTGGCCCCGGTATCGATATCCCTTCAAGGAGGATCCCTCAATCCGATCTATCCTAGCTAATGCTCTGGTTGGGTCGATCCGTCTCCGCTGGACGTTAAACTTGCGACATACCCTGTGTTGAGCACGAGAAGCTGAGGAAAACCTCAGATATGTGTCTACGACATATAATTCCCCGCGCTCGATGTGGGATGCCTCGGGCTTCCACGCCCTCGAGAAGCCTTGTGGTCAAGGATAAACAGACAGACATGCCAGGTACCCCAGCATCCAGACACGCTACTGATACCTCAACGTGACTACTCCCCTGACTGAAGGATGCTGCCCTGACTGGACCCTTTGGAATGTCCCGACAGAAGCAGTGTAATTAACCGGCGTCCATGGAAACATGGAACTGAGAAGGGTTTCACGAACTACGTATTAAATCTATAAGGGAGACCCGGTCTAGGTGACGAGTCCTGAGGAGGAATCCACAGGAGGAAGAATCGACATCCCATCATCCCGTTTCGATCAAGGAGCAGACGTCCCTGAATAAGGAGAGAATGCCGCCCGCCTTTGGAAAGCGGGAATGCGGGGCAACAGAAGCGCCGCACGTCCTCCCCCACGGACGGACGGGCGCGCGCCCCGGAGAAAGCGTCGGAAACAGAAATGGTGAACCCGACGTGAAATTCTTCTCCTCAATATGGAGATTAGTAGCGTCCGAGACACCAGTAGATTGACATGTCACCGGATCCAGATATCCGGTGCCTGGTCCCGCCAAGCAAATAGCGAGCCTGTCGTGAAACTTACCGGATGTCGGGGCAGTAGAACTTGGGGCACTCCATTCTGCAGCGTATCGGCGTGGATCCTTCTCACAGACCTGGAGAATGGAAGAACGCTGGGGCACCGACTGTCAATCCTTTTCCTCTCAATACTGATGAGTTGATCCCCTCATTTCTCAGGAACCAGGTTGCTGTTTCAGAGATGCGGTCACCATCTGCTCCTCGCCCACGCATAGGCAGGGGAAACACCACGACGGCCACCCCACGTAGCGCCGCTACCGCCACGACGGCCGCCACATCGCAGAATACGGGGCGCCCACACCCCCTTTCCCCATCAGAGGTCATCCAGCGGAGGGTGATCAACAACCTCGTGCGCAGGTATGAGGAAGAAGGGGTCATCCCAACCCGGGATATGGCCCGCCTAGACCTGGAGGCCTCCAGGCCCCGCCGTCAACGCCGCCCTAACAGGCCGCGTAGGGAGCCTCTGCTCCCCACCCCAACATTCAACCGTTTCGGGAACTTGTCTCCGGAACGCCTTGAAGACTCCTCGCCTTACACTGAAGAGGCGGGCGCCGTCCGGCTTAGCCCGCTCAGGGTCCCGACCCAAGGGCCCCAAGCGAGAGCTCCCACCCGGCTGCGTCAGCGCCGCCGTCCGGCCCCGTAGGAAGAGCAGGCAGACTACGTCCCTGCACCACCTGCACCAGCTCGCCTGACCCGATGTCAGCGCCGGGCACGGGCTGAGGACACTCGCCTAGGCGCGTCAACATCGACGGCTACAGTGGACCGAACCACTGCCGACGTGCATCGTGAAGCCCCTGCATACGCTGAGCAGGGGCACTCCTTCACCCAACCAGGATTGATACCCCAACCGCCCCACGGGCAGGCTGGGTTGACTCTCCGGGTTGCAGGCCCAAGTGGTGATCGCCGCGAGCCAACCCGCGGTAATGTCACCCCGTACAGAGGTCCTCCCCGTACCACTACTCCACAGAGCGTGGGCCTTCCCCGCTCTGAGGTTCGTCATGGAGGCATTCCTCGTGCTACTCCCATCCTGCAGGAAGACCTGCACCGCAACAATGACGCTCAGCACGGAAACACTTCTCGCGCCCACTATACAGGGTATGGAGTCCATCCTCCTGCCCCCGGCCGCCAACCTGAAGGCACCGTCCATCCGGTCCCACTTCAACGTGGGGGGCCTCCCTACGTCCTCTCTGCAACCGGCGAAGGTCCTCCTCGCCCCAGCAACTCGAGGAGTGAAGGTCGGCCTCGCTCCACCCGCATCGACCATGGAGGTCCTCCCCATGCTCCTGCCAGTTCCAACAGAGGTCCCGCCCACATGGGTACTGTTCATGGAGGTCCTCCCCATGTACCCTTCGACATTTGCCCCGGTGCCCCTCGCACCCCGGCTATCTCGAGTGGAGGCCCTCTCCGCCAGGACACCACCGCCGCCCCGAGGTTGCCTGATAGGGGTCAACCATGTCCTGAAGAGCCACCCCGGGGCAGAAGAGCGGGTCGTCGCCGCCACAAGAAGAACCTTGGGAAGGCCCAGGTAGAGATCAAACCTTCCCACTTCTCCGACTCGGAAGCGGAATGCGATTCAGTCATGGACCCTTCTCCCCGTTCCTCTGTATCAAGGACTGGGGCAGGAACCAGACGCATTAGCCTCTTTCTCCCAGAATTTGAGGTCCACCGGATTCCCGTCTCTCTCCGCAGGTACATCCGGGAGGAAGAAATCCTGGGAATTCCGCAGGTCTCGACCACACAATCACCACCCCTGTCACCAGAAGAGCCCTCTACCTCTACCAGAGATCACGTTGAGTTATTTTGGGGGCCAACGACGGTAGAGAGACAACACGACCTGTCGCCGGTAGCCGCGGCTCCTGTTCTGGAAGCTGTGGTTATCAGCCCGTCGTATCGTGACATCGTGGCCAGGTCACCTCACTCTTCGGAGGATGGCCCGGAATTCGGCGGCCAGTCAGCTCGTTTGCCGTATTCTCCACCGCCGAGCTTACTATCCCAAAGGTCCGCCTCGGTACCTCTACCGATCCCTCAGCCGCCCCCAGTTGACGAGTGGGCAACACAGGTCCAGACCCTGAGTCCGAGCCTAGGAGCTTCTGGAGTATCCTTGCAGCGGATTACTTCCCGGAGAAGTTCTAGCCGATGGCGGCACTGAATTTCCGCATACCAGAGTCTCTTACCCCTGAAGACGTGAGGTGATTTTGTCGAACCCTGTGGGCGACACACTTCCGCCTCTGTTACGAACGGGTGGTGTACCCCAGAATTCGTAAGCACTTCGATGAAATCGGCGAGCAGTGCCGCCTGATCGATGCAACCACACTTCTTGTGGCCCAGCACCCTGAGTCTCCAGGCCACCAGAGCGCCCTTCAACGAAAATGCGTTCAGATTCTTAAAGCACTCCGCAGAATTGTCAGGGAAGCCACCCCCATGTGCAAGTCTGTGGTTGGGGACACTATGCCGCTCTCCTCTTCGACCCTATCCGGCGACAACCCGATTCTCTATGCGACATCGAGGATATGCCCTCACGAGGGGTCGCAGTCCACATGGCCGACGTTGTGGATAAGGAAGATGAGCTTCAGTTACATGATGGAAACTTACCATCCGAGGGAGTACCGCCGCTGCTCGACCCGTCGGGGAGAGTTACCCGTCATCAGAGGAACCTGCTAGGTCTCCCCGTACCCACCGAGTCGCTGGTACTCGATCGAAGCACTGGAAAGGGTAAGGAGCACGTCAGAACATTCAAGCACTCCGACCCGTCCACCTCTGTGCAGAGAACGGACGAAGATCCCGAGAAGGCCACGTTACGCCACCAGCTTGCTGAGCAGAAAAGGCTGGTTGATGAACTCTTGGCTGAACGCGCCGCAGAGCGACGACCCGACTATGGTAATCCCAGGCCGGGGCAGTAGGGGCAGGAAAAATTTCCCCCCGGCGAGATGCCTCCAGGCCACCCTGATCATGCTACTGCTGCAGACAGGGCGGAAGCCGGAACATACGGCAAGAGGGCGCGATATGTCTCGCCAAACCCCCCCGAGCGACGGGACAATCTGAAGAACCCAACCCGGGTTCCCCTAGTCGCCCCGCAGGTCATCCAGCCAGTTGACCCACGAGTGGCCGAAGCCGTCTACCGTGTTGAAGAACCTGGAAATGCACTTGTGGTTAGGGATCCCCGTCAAGATAGGGACCCCCACCCAGAAGACCTTATTGCGGCACTCACAGCCCGCCTCGAGGCGTTGGAAACGCGGCAGGTGGCAGTCCCACCGGATGGCAAGCCCTATCCCGCATGGGTGGATGATATGCCCGCGCCTCCGGGTTTTGGGAACCCCACTTTCTCGTCCTTTAACGGGACGGGGGACTCGCCCCAGCACTTGGCTCATTTTTCTTCCAGGTGTGGCCCTATGCTGGGGACCCCGGCTCAGCAAGAAGCCGCCAAGCTCCGATGTTTCGTACAAACATTGGAAGGTCCGGCATTCGTCTGGTACAGCCAGCTCCCTATCGGATCGGTGATCGGTTGGGAGGATCTTCACCGGTAGTTCTTATACCAGTTCACCTCCACCACGCGAAAGACCAGCATTGCAGACCTCTTCAAGTGCAAGCAAAGGCCTGATGAGCGAGTCGCAGACTTCATCGCCCGGTGGAAGGGACTTACGTATTCCCTCGATATGTCACTGACTCAAGAGAAATTACTGACGATGTGTGTGGGGAACGTCAAGACAGAGCTGGTACCCTCCTTGATTACCTAGAACTACCATGGAGGGTTCATAGATATCTCATATAAGGCTCAACGCCTCGAGGAAGCCCTGCAATAGGCCAGTCAGGCACGTTTGTTGCCCCCTATGATCCCAGCCAGGAGGACCGCCAGGGCTGAACCAGCCGCGGTGGCTCAAATAGAAGCCTCGAGGCAGCTGGAATTGCTGCCGGCGGCACCACCCCCGCAACCCCGTAGAGGTCCTCCACCTCAAGCACAGGCTCCCACACAACAGTGACCGCCTCAGAACCGACAGGTTCCCCCGCGCAACGCGCCACCGCCACCTAGGCGAGACAATCAGGCACCGCCTCCTCGGCAGGCCCCTCCGGTCCCTCGTCAGGACCAGGCCCCCAGGGCCCCCTATCCGGAAAGAAGGTACCAGACCTATTCGTTCAACGAAAATCAGGTCCCTGGCTACTTCCAAAGTGCTCTAGAGCAAGGGATTGTGCGTCTGCCTGAGTGCAAAAGGCCAGCAGAGGCGCATCCACCGATCACCCCAACTACTGCCCTTATCATCGGATCCTGGGGCACACCCTCAAGTGATGATTTGTGTTTAAAGACTGGCTTCAGGACCAGGTCAACAACAACATAGTCAAGTTGGGCCCATCACCAGCGCAAGTGGCAGGTGTCTTTGCAGGATCAGAGATCGGCAGTGATAGTGAAGGTGAGTGGCAGCAGGTCCCTAGCCGCGGATCCCATAAATATGATGACTGGATGGCTTGAAAAACCGTCGTTCGTGCCCAGGGTATCATCCAGGCACGCCTGAAGCAGTCGGAACCTTCAGAAGAGGTAGCCGGTGCCTCCGCATCGTCTTCACAGTCGACCTCTGCCCAATAGGGCAAGCAGCGGCGACGCAAGAAGAAGCAACGTGCACCGCCAGTGCCGTCGTCATCCCGTACTCTCGGCGACTTTATGCCCCCCGAAATGGGGATCCCTCCCAGAATCCGCCCAGCGGTGGATGACTCCTCGAGCGATAGCCAAGGGTACGCTTCGGTTAACACCGTGGAGCTGGTAAAGCCCTATATGACCCCCGACGAGGGGGAACCCCAGGCAGACCTCCCCAACGTTTCCAGCCGGCGTCAACGTCAGCGGATTCACAATCGCACCGGTCATCGAGGTACGTCGGTAGGAACTTGTGGCCGATCCATGCACGCTACCGAGACCAGACAGCAGGTTCAGCGCAGATCTCAGCACGCGCAGACCCATCCAATACGCTCGGCTCTACCTCCACCGCCGTTTGTGCTGCTGGATTGGGGGGAGCCACCTCGTTCGTATCACAGCCAGTCTTTCCCGGCTACAGGCCGGCCTCCGCTGTCCGATCTTAGCCCGGAGACTACTCTTCAGGCTTCTACTGGTAGGCAACAAGATGTACACAGTACTAGTCAATCGGCGGTCCAGCCAGCTGGACCCCATGTGTATCCAAATGCTAAACGACCCCCTGTAAGTAGAGGTTCGTGTTTGGCACGAAAGTACGATGTTCTGAAGCACCTGGCCGACATCCCGGCGAGGCTCTCCATCCTTGAGGCCCTTCTTCTATCATCTGAAATGCACGAGACACTCGTCGAGGCCCTAAGGAGCCCCCTCCAGTTCGAGACGGAAGTAGCAGCTGCGGAAGCCTTCCTTACCGAGATGATTGAAAACACCGAATGTCAGGAGGTTATCTCGTTCTCCGGTGAAGATGAGGACCATCCTATACAGGGGCACATTCTCCCACTGTATATCACTGGCCACTTCAACGGTGTGGAAGTCCGCCGCTGCCTCGTTGACACAGGGTCTGGAATCAATCTAATTCCGACCCGGACGCTGTGAAAGCTGGGTCTGTCCGAAGGTGATTTAACTCCCTCTGACCTCAGGATCCAGGGGTACGACAGGACAGAGCAAACCCCGGTCGGCAAGACCCGCCTGAAGACTCAGTTCGGTGGCTTAATTGCCAGCACCGAGGTCATGGTTGTTTCTCAGGACACCGCTTACAACGCATTGATGGGTAGGCCATGGCTCCATCTGCATGCAGCGGTCCCCTCGTCGTATCACCAGTGCCTCAAGTACTCGCTCAACGGTCGAGTGGGCGTGCTCCAAGGAGACGCGTCCCGTTTCGCTTCTTGTGAGGCCCGCTATCTGGATGCGGGTTATTACAAAAGTAAGGACAAGCAAATCCTGGTAAGCGAGGATGAGCCCGCCCCGATCACAAGTGATCCCTGGGCAAGCATGGATGACGCCTACATCCTCCCGATCCACTAGTTGGAGGCCACAGCCCCCGACATGGGACAGTGTTTCATTGTTTCGGGTATGCAAGGAAGGCATGTTCCCGTGTCCAAGCGACAACGGAAAATCACCCCGTACTCCTACATCAACCAGGCTCAAGTCATCCCGGTAACCCCTACCCCTGTACGGTACCGGGACGTCAAGCTCATGACAACGGCGGTGCGCCATACGTGTCTCTTCCGCCGGGCTGGAATTAACCGACTCAGGCCGACACGTCACCACTACTTTGATATCATCAAACGTGGCCCTTTAGGCCGAAGGCCAGATGGGATAGGGTCGACTGCCTTCATTGCTATGGTCTCAATGGCAAGCGAGTCTACCGATGTGATGACCGATGCTGCCCAGGCCGACACGAGCTGCCCCTCGGATTTTGATAGCCCAGAAGCCCCCCCCCCCCATCGCGGGAAGTCCCCTCACGGGTGGGGAGGAAGACTTGGAGGATGCTCCCCCAGCCTTTGAAGAAGCCGTCTCTACCACGGTTGATGAACTGGTACAGGTGAACCTTGGTAGCGAGGCAGATCCGAGACCCACATTGATCAGTGCAGCCATGTCCCTCGAGGAGCGGCAGCAGTACGTGGACTTCCTCAAACAGCACCGTGATGTGTTTGCATGGAGTTACGATGAGATGCCGGGGTTGGATCCCCAAGTGGCCGTCCACCGTCTGGGCCTCCCGGAAAAACATCGTGGGTTTAATCAGCCTCCCAGGAAGATGCACCCTTCTCATGGTGCCATGGTTGAGGCCGAAGTTGATAAGCTAATCAAAGCCAACTTCGTTAAGGAGGTCCAGTACCACAAGTGGCTTGCCAACATTGTGCCAGTTAGGAAGAAGAATGGGCAGATCAGAGTCTGTATCGACTTCCGCGATCTTAATCGCCACTGCCCAAAAGATGACTTCCCACTCCCAGTGATGGAGCTGTTGATTGACGCCACGGCCGGGTTCCAAGCCCTCTCTTTCATGGATGGGTATTCCGGGTATAACCAGATCCAGATGGCCCCCGAAGACGAGGAGTCCACTGCCTTCAGGGCTCCCCAAGGTACCTTTTGCTACCAGGTAATGCCATTCGGTTTGAAAAATGTTGGTGCTACTTATCAGAGGGCCATGCATCACATATTCAAACTGATCCTCGGGACATTGGTGGAATGCTACGTGTATGACCTTGTAGTCAAATCATGCCAGCGCCCGGACCATCTCAGAGACCTTGAGAAAGTTTTCGTCTTCCTCCGTTCTCATCACCTGAAGATGATCCCGCTGAAGTGTGCTTTTGGGGTCACCTCCGGGAAGTTTCTGGGTTTTGTTGTCAGATACCGAGGCATCGAGATCGACCCGGAGAAGATCAAGGCCATCAGACAAATGCCTCCCCCGAGCAACATTCGGGAGCTCCGAGGCCTTCAAGGCCACTTAGCCTATATACGCTGATTCATTGCGAATCTGGCCGGCAAGTGTAAGCCCTTTTCTCGGCTCATGAAGAAGGGCGTCACCTATGAATGGGATGAGGAGTGTCGGACCGCCTTCGAGGAAATCAAGCAGTATCTGCTCCAACCTCCGATTTTGATGCCACCCGTCTCCGGAAAGCCGCTGGTCCTTTACGTGACCGCCCTGGAGAGATCCCACGGTGTGCTGCTCGCCCAGAAGAATAATGAGGGTACTGAGAATAGTCTCTACTATCTCAGCAGCATGCTTCTCGATACGGAGGTCAGATACTCCCCTATCGAAAAGAGCTGCCTTGCGCTCGTCTTCGCCGTGCAGAAGCTACGACATTACCTGCAGCACCACGAGGTGCAATTGGTCTCCCGGGTAGACCCACTGAAGTACATCCTGAGCTGTCCCATGCTGACTGGCCGACTAGCACGGTGGGCGGTGATTCTCCAGCAGTTTGATATCAGGTTTATACCTCAGAAGGCCATTAAGGGACAGGCATTGGCAGACTTTTTAGCTGCCCATCCAACCTCCGCGGATCAATCCCTGGACCTGGATTTCCCTGATGAGACGATCCTCTCAGTCGATCATGCTACCCCATGTTGGCAAATGCATTTCGACGGCGCCTCCTGGAGCCCCACCGGTAGGAAGCTCAATGATCCCAATCTCAACAGAGTGGGCCTGGGTGTTGTCTTCATTACCCCGGCGCAAGCCGTCCTGCCATACTCGTTCCTGTTGTCAGAAGGTTGTACGAACAACGAGGCAGAGTACCAGGCTCTCATCACCGGCCTCGAGTTGGCCCTTGAGATCCATGTTCCCCATCTACATGTGAAGGAAGATTCCGAGCTGGTAATCAAGTAGGTTAATGGAGACTACGTCGTCAGGAAGCCAGAGCTTGCACCATTGCTGGAGTACACCCTCCTCCTAATGGCCCAGTTCTCTTCTCGACCGGAGGTTACCCATGTCCCACGGTCGCAGAACGGCCAAGCGGACGCCCTGGCTAGCTTAGTCGCGTCACTCGCAGAACCCGAGCAAGATGATTTGGTCATACACGTGGCCCACCGGAGAGTCATTGCCCCCGTCACCCAAGAGGACCGTGATAGCCTACGGCTAAGTCATCTCACCGCCGGACCCTCCATATCGGGAGTCCCGGGTTCGTCAGACGCAGTGGTTGAAACCACCCCCGACTGGAGAGTACCTTTTGTCGAGTATCTCCAAAATGGTCAGCTCCTAGACGACCGGGCCGAACGCGAGCGAATCCAACGCCGCGCGCTGCAATTTACCCTCCAGAGCGGCCCCAGTCTGGAACCGATCCTGTATAAGCGGAGTTTCGATGGTGTCCTCCTCCGTTGCATCCAAGGAGGGGAGATACCTCAAGTTATGCAAGAGGTTCACGCCGGTTCTTGTGGAACCCACCAAGCTGGGCCGAAACTGTCCCATCAAATCCAGAGGTTGGTGTACTTTTGGCCCTCTATGATCCACGATTGTTTTGGATACGCCAAGAGATGCCACACGTGCCAAGTACACGCCAACTTCTTTCATCGGCCGCCGGAGCCCCTCCACCCCACCAAGTACTCTTGGCCATTTGCGGTATGGGGACTTGATGTAGTGGGACCGTATCCACCGGCAACAGCCCGCCAGTGTAGGTTCATCCTGACTGCTACAGATTTCTTCTCCAAGTGGGCAGAAGCAGTTCCGTTCAAAGAGGTCAAGGCTCGTTCCATCGTTGACTTTGTGAGCTCCAACATTATCCACCGGTTTGGAGTCCCTCACGCTGTCCTCACCGATAATGGCACCAACTTCCGAGCAGCTGAATTGAATAAATTGTACGCTAAGTACGACATCCGGTCAAACCATACCTCCCGCTACCACGCGCAGGTGAATGGACAGATCGAGGCACTCAACAAGACCCTCTCTAACATTCTGCAGAAGATGGTTGGTCAGAACAAGAAGAGTTGTCCGGACAAGCTCCCCAACGCCCTCTGGGCTTATCGGATGACGACTCGCAACTCTACCCAGGTGACCCCATATTCCCTGGTGTATGGAGATGAGGCCGTCCTACCCATTGAGATCCAGCTGTCGTCGCTATGCACTGCAGTTTATGATCACCAGACATCAGATGAGGTAGCCGAGATCCGTCTAGCTGAATTAGAGGCACTGGACGAGAACCGGCTTCGTGCCCTACACAATCTGGAGAGGCATCAGGACAAGATAGTGAGAGCCTTTGACAAAAAGGTTCATCTCCACTCTTTTCTACAGGGTGAACCGGTACAGGCCCTTCGAGCGCCAATGATTCCCGGTAGGAAACCGCCCAAGTTAGAACCCAAATGGGAAGGGCCTTATATCATCCATAAGTTTTTCCCCAATGGAGCATACTCCTTGGTGACCACGGATGGAGAGCGTAGACCCCCCCCCCCCCCCCACCAATGCCAAGTTCCTCAAGCAGTACTTTTCTTAGGACAAAAAAAGAGGTCCAGCACGACCCTAAACTGCGCGGAGGTCCAGCATGACCCTAAACTGCACGGAGGTCCAGCACGACCCTAAACTGTACGGAGGTCCAGCACGACGCTAAACTGCGTGGAGGTCCATCACGACCCAAAACTGCGCGGAGGTCCAGCACGACCCTAAATTGCGTGAAGGTCCTGTACAACCTTAAACTGCAAAATGGTCCCGCACGACCTTAAACTGCATCTTCGTCCTGCAAGACGATAAACTGTGAAACGGTCCCGCATGACCTTAAACTGGACACTATAGTCCAACATGACTCTAAACCGTAAAGTCCTGCACGACCATAAACTGCGTCTTCATCTTGCGGGATGTTAAACTGCCAACCAGTCATGCCTTCTTGACTAATACCTGACTTTAGGCCCCCTGGCCTTCTCGGACCACTCTGCCCAATCTCTTACCCGGGGTGTACGGTGTGGTGTAGGACTACGTCCTCATTCACGTCGGGATCATGTACCATGCCGTACTCCCTCCCTTTATGAGGCCCAGCCTCAAGCCCCTTGGCCTTCTCGGGTCCCCGACCCCATCCTTACTGCAAGACGTTAAACTGCAAGCCAGTCAGGTCTCCTTGACCGCAGCTCGGCATCACGCCCCCTGTTTTTTTCCCCGACATACCCTCTTGCGGGATTGTACGGTATGGTGTAGGACTACGTCCTCATTAATGTCGGATTACTTGTCGTACCGTACATATCCCCAAATGAGGTGTTTCTCATCGTCCCGCATGACGTTAAACTGCACTTCTAGAACTACGTGTGGCTTGATTCTCATCCTTATGAGATACGTAGGAATGCTCGGACACCTTGTATTGAGCCCAGCCCCAAACTTTTCCCTTCCACTATCCCCCCTAGGAATAGTTTTCTTGGAGGACCTTTGTGTAGCAGGGAGTAGGCTTTCTTGGCCCCGCTTATGCAACCCCGCTCGCACAAAGATGGTAAGGGTTGCACCATGCGCCCAATCCCGTTCTTTCATCCTCCCACGTCCTCACCGCATGACACTAAACTGCATGGCCTTCAAGAACTACATATGGCTTGATTCTCATCCTTATGAGATACGTATGAACGCCTGGACACTTCGTCCGTTGGCCCAGCCCAAAAGCCAAAATCTTCCCCTCGGGTCAAGACATGGCAGGGTGCACACTTTTTCCCCGACCCACATCGAGCAATCCTCGACCCGGCTGCACATTCCCCCTTGGAGGTGTTTTCCCCTTTCGTGGATGGATACAACTATTCTTCATCCACTCCTTGACTGAGATCCCGTCATTTTTCGCACCCAGAGGGACCCCCAAGAACGGCCTGGATACATCGCCCAAGGGCCCTCCTACCGATACGGGCCAACGCCCCCGAGGGCTTTCGAGCAACAAGCCGATACAAGTCCCGCATCGCGAATTTGGTCAGCGGTCGACGCTCATTTGTTGCCCCCATACGGGTCACCATAGGAACACTGTGTTTCGAACATGGTCAATAGTGTCCTAGATTTTTGGGTCCACCCCGAGATGTCCCAGACATCAAGAACAGTGATTCATTCTGCCCCATCCCGAGGTGACAAACTTCCCCCAGGTGGTGCTAGCGATCGGGCCCACGACCCAGGATTCCTCATAAGGGTGTACGGTGTGATGTGGGACCTTGTCCTCATTCACGTCGGGATCATGTACCATGTCGTACGCCCTCCCTTTACGAGGCCCAGCCTCAAGCCCCTTGGCCTTCTCGGGTCCCCGACCCTCGTCCTCATGTAAGACGTCAAACTGCAAACCAGTCAGGCCTTCCTGACTGATGCCTGACCTTAGGCCCCTCGGCCTTTCTGGGCCACGACCTAGGTCCCCTCTTATAAGAGTATATGGTGTGGTGTGGGACTATGTCCTCATTCGCGTCGGCTTCTTCGCCATACCGTACACCTCCCTTGTTTAGAGGTATATTACTCCCTTTCTCGTCCTGTATGACGTTAAACTACACCTTCAGAACTACGTGTGGCTTGATTCCCATCCTCATGGGATACGTAGGACCGCCTGAATGTCCAAGATTCGGGTCCATCCCCATCTCTCGGGAATCCTCATCCCATCCTGGCCCCTTGGCTTATCCTTCCTCCATGAGAGGATTATATGGTGTGGTGTGGGATTATGTCCTCATTCACGACGGTCTCGTAATGACCACACCATGTTTCCCCCCTACTGAGTTGTTTCGTCGATCCCTTTTTTTGGCGGTTCACCAATGTGCATAAGAGTACTCTGGATTATTACCTGGAATGTCAATCTTTACTCGGACACGTCCTCACCCACTTTCCAGGCTTTGCGTATCCCCGCATCAGGGCTTTCATCATCATTCACACCCGGAGGGACCCCCAAGAACGGCCTGGATACAATGTCCAAGGGCTCTCCTACCGATACGGGCCAACGCCCCCCAGGGTTTCGGACAACAAATCGATAAAATCCCGCGCTGCGAATATGGTCAGCGGTCGATGCTCGTTTATTGTTCCCACCTCAGGCTAACGCGATACGGATGCTGTGTTTCCATCATGGTTAACAGTTTTCCTCTATCGCCACGTCAACCCATTAATCCCAAATGCCGGGTACACGATTCACACCCTTCGTCACTTCATCATGTCCATGTAGAGTCTCAGGATTCTTGGTACTTTTCCTCCGTTCACGTCTGCACGTTGGGAGAACAAGCTGCTTCAAAGGTGTCCTTCGAAACTCTCCGTCAACTCCCCTTTGATGGACGCCCCAAGTATTGTGATGAGGATACCCCCCTTGTTTCCCACACCGAGATTATCTCACGTGGGCTTAGGGATTAAGTTGACATCTGTGCTTACTCGGGAGTTGTCGCCATCCATGGTCCGAGCTCTAAGACCATAAACTAAGACTCTCATCTGGAATTACTTTCAAGACCCCTTATCTTTAGGTCCAGCTTGAGTTCAGCAAGTTCACCTCTCTCGGGTCCTACCATTGGGACACCGGCCATGGGACCGCGTGGCGTAGTGTAGGATTATGTCCTCATTCACGTCAGGTTTGCAACAGCTGCACCATGCGTACCCCGTTCTGAGAGTTAGCCCTCATATTCCTTGTCCTGCATGACATTAAAAGTCACCCTTTAGAACTACGTGTAGCTTGATTCTCATCCTCATGGGATACATAGGAACACCTGGATGTTTAAGATTCGGGTCCAGCCCCACCTCCTAGTGATCTCCTGATCTCCCGGTCACCTAGGCCACTTGGCCTATCCCTCTCCAGGAGGGGGAGGTGTAGGTATGATACAAGGTTTTGGGCACCATGCCCCCTTCCCCCGGGAACCTGCCATCTCTCGATCACCCTCAAAGTTGAGTCCCATGACTCCTTGCAGTGGTTCACCCATGTATTAAGAGCTCTCTAGTCTAGGGCCAAGAGTGTCAGATTCAACTTGATCAAGTTCCTTCCACTTGTCAAGCTTCGTGTTCCCCTCTATTAGGACTTCCATCATCTTTCACACCCGGAGGGACCCCTAAGAACTGCCTGGATACTACGCCCAAGGGCTCTCCTACCGATACGGGCCAACGCCCCCGAGGGTTTTGGACAACAAATCGATAAAATCCCGCGTTGCGAATATGGTCAGCGGTCGATGCTCGTTTGTTAGTCCTCATTTCAGGCTAACACGATAGGATACTGTGTTGCGAACATGGTCAGTAGTAATCCTCTGTCATCACGCCAGCCCCTTCAGTCCTTGAATGTTGGTTGCATGATTCACATCATTTTCCACCCCATCATGTCCAGGTGGAATCTCGACACTTTTGGCACTATCCCTCAGTGCACCTTTGCATGCTAGGGGGACAATGATGCAATCTGGCATCCTTTGGGGCTCCCATGGTCCGAGCTCTAAGACCATAAACTAAGACCCATTTGGGACTACGTTCAACTTGATTCCCATCCTCATGGGATACGTAGGACCGCCCAGACGCCCTGTCTCCGGGTACAACCCATTCAGGAAGCCAGTCTCTCTCCCCGTTTCACCTCTGGGTAGGCCCCTCGGCCTAAGGTTTCCCTCTCCGGATGGCGTACAATCTGATGTGGGATCATGTCTCCATAAATTGTGTTTTATAACACTGCGCACATTTCCCGCCTAACATTGTCTCTTCTACGTCTGCGTTGCATGACGATAAAATGCATTCTTGGTCCTATCATATGACCCTAAACTGTGACAATATCGTCCTGGCCGCAAGACGAAAAACGGCACCGCATTGTGGTGACCTTGTCGTAGAGGACATCACGTTGGGTATTGGTCACGTGCCATGCCATTTGTCAACGCCCATCATGGATTGATCCTTGTGGTGACATCACGGCCTACTACTCTAGGACTGTCGCTTCACAAAAAAAACCCATTCACATTAAAGAAAAAACAAGATACATCATATTCCGCTTCTTTTAGTGCAAGGGCTACACCCGCACTCCCCTTTTCCCCTGGCACTGGTATCTTACCATGTCACCATCTCCATAACTACGTATGGCTTGATTCTCATCCTTATGAGATACGTAGGAGCGCCCGGGCACTTCCCAGCGGGCCCAGCCTAACCTTTGTGTTCGGTCCCTCGACTCGAGCATTTCCCCAGAGAATGCATGGTAAGTAGGGCTTAGGTCCTCCTTCGCGTCGGGTTTTGATGCCATGCTTCCCCTGCTCCCTTTACCTATTTATGGTCTAAGGTCCATCAAGAACTATGCATGGCTTGATTCTCATCCCTATGAGATACGTAGGAGCGCCCGTGCACTTCCCCGCGGGCCCAGTCTAACTTTTCATGGTCTGAATTCTACGACCCTAAACTAAGATCTCCCCAAGGGAAATAAATCTGCTCCCTCTCTCTAATATGTTTCGTTGTCATATTCAGATGTGTTTCGACAAAGAACCCGAAGTGTGGGACTTTCATGCGGACATTCCCTTCGTCCTACGACCAAGCTTCGTGAACTCGCTATTTGGATACTCATCCTCTTCCACGTCCAGAAGGACCCCCGGACGACATGGATACTTGGATTAAGGGCACTCCATGAATGCTGGACCTAAGGGCCCTTCAATCGTTTCGGGCCAACGTCCCTACGGATATTTGACAACATCTGTGACATGGTCCTGTGTTTCGAACATGGTCAACGGTCGACCCTCATTTGTCTGTCTCCATTCTAGGCTAACGCGATAGGGTGCTGTGTTGCGAATACATCAGCAGTTATCCTCCATCGTCACGCTGCCATTATCGTGATCTGAATCTCGAGCTCCATGATTCACACATTTCCACTTCCTCATGTTCAAGTGGAATTCCATCATACTCGGCTCTTTCTCTTTGCGCATCTAGGTGCGCCTCAAGATCGTGTTAGTGTCACTGGGTCGGGATTCACCGAGCATCCCTTTTCCCTAACTAGCCCCTCTCTGTGTCGGGAAATTCCCACCACTACTGCTTGTTTCCCACACCGAGCACGACTCACGTGGGATTAGTAGTTTTGGCAGGATGTGTACCAACACGGTCGGAATGGTCATCGTCCTGCATGACGTTAAAATGCGCTTTCAGAACTACATATGGCTTGATCCCCATCCTCATGGGGTACGTAGGAATGCACGGCCACTTTGCTTCGGGCCCCAGCCCAATCCTCACTCTTGGTCCCTCGACCTGAAGAGTATCCTCCAGGGGTATGTGGTGTGATTTGGACTCCAAGTCCTCATTCGCGTCGGTTTCATATCTACCGCGCCACATGCTTCCTTCACTCTTATTCCACATCCTATCGTATGATGTTAAACTACAAGAGTCTATATGTCCTCAACGCACGACAATAAACTGTGGTTCTGCCCTGAACAAGTTCGGGATGCCCCAAGATCCCACTGGGAAGTGACGGATCCCCTTGCCAGAGAGGCCCTGTCTAAAAGAAGGAATGATCCATGGTCAAACCGATGCGCCTATCACACGTACTACCACCATGGTGGTGTAACTACCTAAGTGTTGGATTCTGTTCGGACATGCCACCACCCCATATTCCACACATTGCATGCCCCTTATTCGGACCCTCATCCTCTTTCGTGTCTAAAGGAACCCCCTAACGGCCTGGTCTCATGCCGCATCGGCTCACCTACCGTCCTGGGCCAACGTTCCGGAAGACTGGTCATGTTTGGAGGGACCCCCAATAACGGCCTGGATACTACGCCCAGGGGCTCTCCTACCGTTACGGGCCAACGTCCCGAAGAATTGATCGACACCAAATTGATAAAATCCCGCGTTGCGAATATGGCTAGCGGTCGATGCTCATTTGTTGTCCCCATTTTGGGCTAACGCAGTAAGGGTACCGTTTCTCCTCCAAGGTTAACGGTTGTCCCTTATTGTCACGCCATCCCCACCGTGTTCCAAATCTTGGGTATCGTGATTCACACTTCCCATTTTCATCTGTTTGGACCGATTTCAACGCCCCTGGCGTTGCCCCGTTCGTGCATAAGAGAACGTCGAAGAAACGGTAATTCGGATAGCCTGGAAGTTCCTCCTCCAATCAAGCCTTCCCCATCTTTCGGGAACCTGGACTAGCTTGGGGAATTATCGTCAAACGTCCCGCAAACATTGTAGGGATGTGACAAGGCAGTTCGACAGTGTAAATCTAGCGTGCTACGGCATTCAAAACAAAGGTAAAATTCGGAAGCACGAAAGTACCAATAAAAGGGTGTTGGGTTTGTTACAATACTCGGGGGTTGACTTCCCTCATGGATGGGTTGACCCCGTCAAAAGAGAGTTGCAGCTCCGCCACCCGTTGACTTGCGGCATCCAAGGCTTGCTGCCGCTGAACTAGCTCTCGCTCCTCCTCCGCAGCGGCGGGGCGCATTTCGTCAGTCCTGGCTTTGGCCCTCTCCACATCAGCTTGAACAGAAGGCATCTTTTCAGAGGTCTGCCTCATATGCTCTTTTGCCTCCGCCAGCTGGGCCTTCAACCGTGAGACCAGCTCAGTTTGTGCATCAAGGGAGGCTGAAAGCCCGTCTGCCCGGGTCGACATCCGTTGAACCTCACCTTCAGCCTCCTGGAACTTCTTGATGCTAGTCGCCTTCCTCCGCTGCCAGCCCACGCTGAGCCCACGATCATGCTCCCGGATCTTCTCAGCCATATGATCTCGGATGAGTGCATGAGGACATTGGGCATCCACTCCCCCAGCGCACAGTTCGCGCAATCGCGAGCGAAGCCTATCCATTTTGGCCAGCCATTGTGCTTGGGGAGTGTCCTTGATAAAGTGTGCGATCAGCTTCCATGACCGGCGGCGGACTATGCTGTTGTCTTCCTCGCCGAAGGCCGTTTCATCCCAGTCTGCGCGATTGGCAGGCTCATACGCGGGATACGCCCACAGGAAATCCTCGGCAGGATCAACATCCGGTGTCGAATCCAGTGCGACACCTGGCGCCGAAGGAGGCGCGACAGAGCTGGGACCGGCCGTTTGATCCTCTTCCTCGGAGTCCACCTCAATGATTTCAGGTACGGCCCTACTGGCGGACCCGCCAGTGATGATGTGCGTCACAGCTTGAGGAGATGGAGGAATTATTGCCACCATCACTGGCATGCCCCTAGGAGGGACGCCACCAGACATCCCGACCATCCTTGCCGCAGTAGCCCACACCAGTCGAAGAACTGCATGACAAAGAGGGACATAAACGTTAGTTGGCATGGCCTACATGTGATAACGAGGAGACCGGTGGAGGAGACTTACGAAGATCGACCTCCGACCGCTGCTCCGGAGCCGGTACTGATAGGACCCCGAGGCGAGGCCCCCCATATACTGTTGGATGGTCTGGGGATCCCAGCGGAGCCAGCTCGGGCCCCCTGGTCCCACCAGATGCATAACTGGACGCAACCATAGTCGCGGGTTCTGAAGGTCCCGCATCATCACCCGCCACAAAGCGAGAATGAGGCCTACGGACAAGTTCCTCCTGCATGGCTCAAACATTGGGAGAAGTCCATAGGGATTCAAGAACAGATCGTAAGGAGAAAAGTTCAGAATGTTACCTCGAGAGCCTCCGCGAAATCGTCGGATTCTGAGCCTCGGTCTCCGACCTCACCCTCCTCTAGCGGGCTCCCTCCTCCAGCCTCATCCTCCCAAGAGGAGTCCTCTGATTCCTCCGGCAAGGGGAAGTTCTCCCTCAGATCGGCAGCTGATAACTGTGGGGGGACCGTCTGATTCAACAGTACCCTCACCCAGTCTGTCATTGGGTGAGGGACACCACTGGAGTGGACGTAATCCTCCAGCTCTTCCAGGTACTGATCTACCTCCGCCGGAGACGCCATGAATCCATCCCGAACTGGGCCTATACCCGGTAATTCCATCCCGAGGTGATTCAGGTGGGACCATATCTCGGATGGGCTGAGGAATTGCCGGTTGACGTCCCAAATGTCCCAAGCTTCCGGGAAGACGACATCCTCTTCCATGTCAATGTGACGTAGGCTCTTCCCCGGAGCCTGAGTGGATATCCTACGAAATCCTCTCGGTGGCCGCCCCTCCGGATGACCCTGCTCTCCCGGAATCACCGGATCCACCACTACTGCCATACCCTCGACAGGTGTGGGTCTCGCCGCCATGGCAGCCCCGCTACCGCGAGCGGCCCTAGCTGCCCTCCGACCCCGACCTCGAGACAGAGGAGGCCCACCGTCACCAACCCAGATCGTTGGTTGCTTCAGCATCTCCCCCGGATAAGCGGCCTCCCAACTAATGGCGTACTCCTTCACTAATCTGAAGGTGGCAGTGGATGGAGGCAATGCAATCTGCATCTTTCCATCCTCATGTGTCAACAAGATCCACAGCTGCCTCATCACACACGGGTGCTCCTCGTGACGCACCTCCCAGTATACCTGCGGGGTCAGCCACTGGAGGCACTGAAACTGCCTCGCAAACCGATACGGAGTGTAGGGTTCACAGAGCGGATCACGATCTATTCGTGCCACCAAAACTCCACCTCGGAAGGCCAGGAGGTAAGCCCGATGTTCTTCCGTTCCCCATCCATCATCAGTAAGCCTTCCCGTCAGCAATGGGAAGGGATGAAAGTTGAACTCGTCCGCCCTCCACACCCTATTCAGCACCATTGGAACGGCCAGTTTGAACGGGAAGCTCCCGACCGCGTTCAGGATGGAGGGGTGAAAGTTTGATCCCAGCGGCGAAATGGGGTTTGGATATTCATAAATCCCCCTGATATGCGCTGCGATCCACCCATACAGGAGGTGGAAGGGCCCGCATATCCTTGGCGGCTTCATTCCCTCGCTAATATGCCGCAGCATTCTGTACAGTTTGGTGAGCATCGGGATCCCCAGGTTGATCCGCTACCCCATGGCCAACATCGATGCCATGATAAACGAGCTGGGTCGTACCCCCATGCTTGTATCTCTCACCGGTAGGATCCAACCACAGATGAGAGCTACGATGAACGCCGCCAGCCTGACTATCGGCTGTTGCTCGGTGCTGACACTGAAACCCCAAGTTTTCCATTGGCTGTCCTCCAAGACCCACCAATACGAGTGCCCTTTGCCCCGTTGGGCCGCCCTTGGACAAGTTCGAGGCCTCGGAGGGAACTCTAGATTCTCTGGGAAGTTCAGGAAGCATTTGAACCACCTCCTGAAGTGGGCGTCCCTCACTGCCTCCTTGTCCTCTCCAGGGACAAGCGCCATCAGCGCCGATGCCAGACGTGGCATTTGCTCTGCATCCCCCCACGCGCTGGCAACGGGGAGGAACTCGTCATACATGTCCCCCAAGATTGGTACCCCAGAAATCTGGTGGACATCCCATAGGCTGACTCCCACCTCCCCGTGATGCAGGTGAAAAGTTTTGGTCCTAGATGACCATCTACTCAGAAACTCCGGCATTAGCTACTTCGGTTGGTAAATGTGGAATTGGGAGGCCCATGCCGCCTCATACAACCCCACTCTCCTCAACTCGGCCCCGAACTCCTCGCATGAGGTGCCTACCCAGTAGGCCCAGGCCCAGTCATCAGTAAAATTGCCGCCCTGGCACATGTCCCACTCATCGGACCATCCCTTCTTCGAATCTTGCAAGGCCGCCTTCAGCATGGTACGGTAGAGGGGAGGGGAAGTATCCAGCAGCAATGGCTTCCCGTCGATGTCGTTCACATGGTTGTAGAGACAGTCAGCGGTAACGGGTGTGAAGTCCTCCCGTGCGTGACCATCGGCCGCCCTAAACCATTGGTGCTGGCACGGTATGCTCCTGAACCAGCAAGCTGGTTCATCCCTACTCGCCTCAGGGGTGAAGACGTCATCCCTCAGCCCGAAGCCGTACAACGACAGTTTCTTGCACTGCGGATAATCTTTCTGACCCTCCGAGAGCAGATCTGTCAAAGAAGTGTGGTCCGAGTGGCTCCGGATCATCTCCCCTAAGCCCGGACGGTTGGCCATCTCATCTCGACGAGCAGCATCTTCAAGGACCCCCAAGACAGCTTCTTGATGGGCCATTTTAACTCTGGCCCTCAGAAAAGGATTCTTTCGGATGGATCGCGAAGCTCGACCGCGAAGCTCGATCGCAAAGCCTGATCGCGAAGATCGGTCACAAGACCAAGCCGTGAAGTCCGACCAAGGCCGACAAACAGAGGTTCGCTTGGCGCGGACGCAGAGTCGGAGACCCACGGTTCGCCGTGAAGCTCGATTCGCGGAGTGCTGTCGCGGAGTACGCGGAGCTTCGCAAAATCGAGAGCAAAAAAGACAAGGAAGGCACGTGAAGACAAAAGAGGGCGGACCCCCTATTTATAGGCGGCGATCCCAGAGCATTGCGGCGCGCCCCACCCGCACGATGCATCACGGCGCGTCCGGATCCGCGCCCCGGCGAGCATCGCGGGGCCCCCTTCGTGATGTTGCATCGCGAACCACCGACAATTTTGGCGATTTTTCCCTCAGACTTCGACCCTTCGCCCTCCGCGGCTCCAAGTCTGAGGGGGTTCATTTGTTGGCGCCAAAAATACGGCCCGAAAGAAAGGAAGGAAAAAGACAGCCGGCGCGCTGCCTCGCGCGGCACAGCCGCGAAGCACCCACGCGAAGCGCCCCGACCCTCGCGGCCTCGCGAAGCACCAGAGGAGGTAATGCTCCGCGAACGCATTTGACGTTCGTGAGCCCCCGTGAAGCACCAGAGTCGGTAATGCTCCGCGAACACATTTGACGTTCGCGAGCGCGCCGCGAAGCACCGGAGGCGGCGCGCGAGTCCTGCATCGCGGCGCCCCTTCCCTATAAATACCGGACTCCTCCTGAGTCCTGAGGATGTACAATCCGACCTTTCAGCTTCTCCTCTCCCAAATCGCGAATCAATCTTTGCCCAGGGAATCATGAGCTCCGCGAGGTATTTCTACTTCGCGAGACGACTCTGCTTTGTCTCGTTTTGAGCCCCTCTTCCGAGAGGGATGCCCTTCGCGAAGCTCAAGGGAGTTCGCGAAGGAAGGGGATTCCCAAAGGAACCCGTGTAGCCGCGGAGCGTTTATGCTTCGCGAAACACCAAACCCATACTAGTGATCCCTATGCCAAGGCAGGAACACTATGCATCGCGAAGCACACTGCTCCGCAGGACCCTGCTTCGCGAGGCACCCCTTCCTCGTGAGGCAGTGCTCCGCGAACACTGTTCCACTTCGCGAAGCACCTTCCACTCACCCCTACGCCCCATGTTAAGGCCAAGGCACTCCACTTCGCAAATCACACTCCTCTGCTTAGCGATTCCTCTTCCCGTGCGGCCCTCCAGGTTTGCACGATGTGATTTCAAAGTCCCATGGACAATACCACCCGTAGCGTTGCTTCGCCTAATGCTTCTTCGCATAGGCACGCTAACGTCTATTGCTTCTTCGCATAGCCACGCTAACGTGGGCCCCTCGATGGTTCGTTCCACGACCCCCCTTAACCATGGCCTTACCGGTACCTTCCCTTCCCCAAGGACCAGAGGGTACCTGTTATGTAAGTCCTAGGGGTGTGGAGTGAACCCACTTCGTCCGAGCTGCAGGACGTTAAACTGCCAAGCACCACGTCCTTAACACATGACGTTAAACTGTGATCCGACCTCGTGCCCCTCGCGAAGGGTCCCCCCAACTCGAACATTTTTTACACCACTCGTCTCCACGGGAATGGAACTCTTCCTCACATGGAATGAGATCCTCCTTGTCAGAGTGGCGTATGTTCGTAGGAGAAGGGCGACCCTATCCCCCCTCAACAGATGGCTTCACCTCTGCATCTCCGTACTTCCCCACTACCAAGGTCAGTGGAGGGCGTGATAGGGAATGAGGCACCTCCCATCGTCGGACCAAGGTCCACCTTTCCCGCGCTCTGTCGCGCCATGGGCCTTCATCCTAGAGTAAGTCCCAACACCATGGGCCGCTCAACGCGTAATCCCCTCTTCGCTTCTCACGGACGCACCCATCGCGACGTGATCGTCAGGTCCTTGCAACCTCTTGTTTCTCACACCGAGAATGACTCACGTGGGCTTAGAGTGAGCACCAACCCTGACCCCGAATATTTCCGGAACTACGTGGACTTTGATTCCCTGCCACGGGGATACGTAGGAAGCCTCCACGAGGTTCAAGCCCACCCGTCGTTCTTCCACGTCGGGTCTCATTCCCGTCCAGCATGACGTTAAACTGCGCATTCCCTTACGAACTACGAGGACTTTGATCCATGTCAAGGCATGGTACGTAGGAAGCCTCTATGAGGTTCAAGCCCACCAATAGTGGACCCCTGGGTCTACTTTCACGTCAGTTCACTGACGGAATCATATCCGGAACTACGAGGTCTTTGATCCATGTCAATGCATGGTACGTAGGAATCCTCTGCGAGGTTCAAGCCCACCCGTCTTTCACGTCGGGTTTCACCCCGTCCAGCACGACGTTAAACTGCACTCTGGTCCAGTGGTAAGCCATTGCGACCCATCCCACTTGAACTACAAGGTCTTTGATCCATGTCAAGTCATGGTACGTAGGAAGCCTCTACGAGGTTCAAATCCACCATCTGGTCGTCCCGACCTCATTCACATCGGCTCACCCCCGTCCCGCATGACGTTAAACTGTATTCCCCAATCCGAACTATGAGGACTTTGATCTGTGTGAAGGCATGGTACGTAGGAAGCCTCGCTGAGGTTCAAGACCAACGAGCCTTGGCCCAGACCGTCTCCTTGTCGGTGTGCCAAGCCCCCATCTCCCATTGGACCAAGGTCCCTCATTTACGTCGGTTCACCGACACCCAATGACCATCGTTTATTCACGCCAGGGTTTACTATCGTCCCGCACGACGCTAAACTGTATTCCCTAATCTGAACTACGAGGGCTTTGATCCATGTCAAGGCATGGTACGTAGGAAACCTTCACAAGGTTCAAGCCCACCATTAGTGGACCCACGGGTCTACTCTCACGTCGGTACGCTGACGATCCCCATCGGGCCAAGGTCCACCTTCACGTCAGCTTATCGACGTCATCCCGAACTACGCGGACTTTGATTCCCTGCCACGGGGATACGTAGGAAGCCTCATCAAGGCTCAAGCCCAACTTCACTATCGCCCCTGCGATGGTCCCACTTCACTCTCCTTCCACTCCATTCATCAACCTACCACCCGTTCCGATTCTCGCCCGGACTGTCTTATCCTGGTGAGACCATGTCGGTACGCTCTTCTTCACTGTCGCCCACGGGCTGGCCCCGGTATCGATATCCCTTCAAGGAGGATCCCTCAATCCGATATATCCTAGCTATTGCTCTGGTTGGGTCGATCCATCTCCACTGGACGTTAAACTTGCGACATACCCTGTGTTGAGCACGGGAAGCTGAGGAAAACCTCAGATATGTGTCTACGACATATAATTCCACGCGCTCGATGTGGGATGCCTCGGGCTTCCACGCCCTCGAGAAACCTTGTGGTCAAGGATAAATAGACAGACATGCCAGGTACCCCAGCATCCAGACACGCTACTAATTCCTCAAAGTGACTACTCCCCTGACTGAAGGTTGCTGCCCTGACTGGACCCTTTGGAATGTCCCGATAGAAGTAGTGTAATTAACCGGCGTCCATGGAAACATGGAACTAGGAAGGGTTTCACGAACTACGTATTAAATCTATAAGGGAGACCCAGACTAGGTGACGAGTCTTGAGGAGGAATCCACAGGAGGAAGAACCGACATCCCATCATCCCATTTCGATCAAGGAGCAGACGTCCCTGAATAAGGAGCAAATGCCGCGCGCCTTTCGAAAGCGGGAATGCGGGGCAACAGAAGCGCCGCGCGTCCTCCCGCACGGACGGACGAGCGCGTGCCCCGACGAAAGCGTCGGAAACAAGAGTATTCTAGAAAATCATCCCCATCGCGAGAGTTACAATACCTCAAACGGCTCATCAATCAGACACTCGGTTTGTAAGTTATTTAACATTTTAGTAAACTGGGGTTAGTTTCGTCTAGGCCATGTCCCACTAGGTCGGACCAACCAAACCAACCCAGTTCAAGGGACCCACATGCCTGAGTATAGTTCAACTAAATTGACTAGTCCCAGTTCTAGACTAGGTTGGCCCAGTCTAGCCTGGCCAGTGTGCCAGGCCCATTGGGGCTCGCTGGACCCAGCCCGGTTTGTCTGGTGGTTCAGCCCGCCAAATCGCCCGGAGAACCTGTCTCATCGGGCCCACCTATTTTCCTGGAGATCTCGTATCATCAGGCCCGCCATGCATGGGTCTCACCCTTCCTATTACTCCTCTAATGGACCGACATTCTTTATCATGGATGTGTCGCATGTTCGGGGTGCTGTCCCGGAACCAGTCAAACATGGCCGCCCATGTTCCGCATGCGGTCATAGGAATGCATGCCTGACGAAGTCGCGGCCCGCAGCTTCCGACCATATCCCTCTCGTAGCCGCCGGACCAGCTGACCGTAGCTACTACCTTCGGTGCACTAGTGGGTTATGTCGTAGACCACCTGCTAAAATTAGATTTCCTGTTCTTCACACCATATGAGACTCTAACCTATTTGTGGTTCTTCCTACTCTACTAAGGCCTAATAATCCTCTTGCATCCATTTCAAAAGTTTAGCCACAAAAAATGCACAAGGCATATGATCTCGCAAATTGTTGTGTCGGCCTGCATCTTCCGCATTAGAAGTTTATAATGAAGCATGTGTTTTTGGGTTTGATGTTCATGATTCCAATAATAAAAATCTATCTCGTTGAAAAACAAACTCCAAAAGAAGCACCCTCCTGCATTACCGAACAATATTTTGATCAACCTGCTTTTTGGTTGATCATAATTCGCCCTTTTAGAATGAATAACATGAAAATAAAATCTAAAACAACAAGAAACCCTACCTTATAGGATATTTTCATTGAAGTGATTCATCCGAGGGGATTCAAATTCCGTTGGAATTTGAGGCTCTCCAGTCTTGTTCAGCAAAGTGAGTTGATGTCACTAACTATTCACTGACATTCATCATCCGTCATTGGAGAGAATTATCAACGTAGGTTCTTCATATAAATTCCACCCTTTGATCCCGATTTTTCCAACACTTTAACCAATTTTAAGAAAAAATGTCTCATCATTTCTGTTACATTGTGTCATCTTGTCGATATGATGTATCATTTATTTAATTTTGTATCTATTACGCTTCATTTAATGTTTTGTTATGATTCATGTTTACCAGCCATTAATGAGATTTATTTAATGTGACTCATAATCAATTTTTTCCCTACCCTACCACCACTGTGTCACCACCCAATGGTTGGGAAAAAACAAAAAATGTAACTTTTTATGTTATTTTATTTCTTTCCAAAAAATTCTGAAAATTAACTTTTCTAATCGACCCTTTGTAGTCAATGTTAGGTCTATTCATGGAAAATCCTACCATTATGAGTTCAAAGGTTCCCTCATATTTTCAATATGGGAACCCCTTTAGATGTTCCAAAATCCGTTCATGCGTTCCATTTTAATTTTCTTCAAAAAAGCTTAAAAAATATATGTCACCCTCGACCCGTACCTGTCGAGGTTAAGTCCATCTTAAGGATGACATTTCATTTTGAACATAACGATGGTGTCAAGTTTTTTATCTGAGTTACCATTTGAGTTTTATAAGAATTAGAAAATAAAATAACTTTCATTTAAATTATTTTACATAAGCTTACATTCCAAAAACCAACTTTCATAATCGTCCTGCATCGGGTGATTTTAGGCTCCACCTAAGGGAAGAATATCCTTATAAACTCAACATTACTATTGGATTTTTTGTCCCATATATCATTTATGAGTTATAAAAAAATTGAAAATAAATAAACATTATTAAATTATTATATGTACATCCAAAAACTACTTTCCACTATTGGCCCACACCGGCCAATGATAGGCCCTTAATAAGTAAAAAAATACACGCACAAGATGAACGGTGCTATCTGATTATCAATATGATTCACTGCTCGTGAGTTATAAGTATTTTGAAAATAAAATTATTTAATGTAATTATTTTATTATCAATTACACCATTATCATTTTTTCTCACCAGAGTCTTGTGCCAACTAATCATAATTTACTCATAGGATAATCCCGCCTTCTTTAATGCAACGGTGCCCTCAGACATCTGATCTGAGCAACTGTTTAAGAGATATTTTCCTTTTTTGAAAAAACGCTCATGAAATCAATTTAAATCATAGAATTATTAGACGAATCATTCTAGGCACTCCGAGCCTCGACATCGTACGTCGCTAGAGTTCCTGGCCTTGAAATAACAATATTCAATTTATATAAAAATATACAGAATTTCCAGGATATTACAATTATACCCTATGAAATCCAATTTTCAATAATTATAAGGGAGAATTTTTCACGTTGTTTTTTCCTTGACCAATCCCATCATGAGATTGAAGAACTAATTCAAAATAAATACTGCCTACAGTATAAGTTCAAGCTCATTGTGATCATATCTTAAACCATGTTCATCAATCCACCTAATGAAAATCGAACAATCACACAACCTTTCTATAGGATGTTCTTATGTGAAATAAATTGATATGTATCTAGACCATAACAAATTTATATTATTTATTTTCTTTTAATAAAAAAATAATTATATTAATAATTATTATTTATTTTATTAATGTAATTAAATAACGAGTTCAATAAAAAGTATATGATATCATAAACACAAATTGTTTTTTCAAAATATATTGTTTCAATCAAATTAGTTTATTTTAATATCTTCCAAAATTAATGAAATGATTTATATTTTAGTAAAATATTTTTATTTAAAAAAATTTATTAAATATAAAAATAATATAAATGTCTAAGGTCCAATTAAGTTTAAAAGTGTCAAAAAAACTGTTTTCATGTCAATACACTAGTATTTCATAATAAATAATGATTTTAGATTTCAAATTATAACATCCCATAAAATTGATTTTTTTGGATAAAATAATAAAAATATAAATTATATCATAAAAATTATGCAGCAAATATTTTTAAATACTTTTCAGAAACAGTTACCATTTTTGGGTCAAAATTAAATATGTTATAAATATGCATTGTGTATTATGATATCATAAAGGCCCCAAAGTGTTTCCATAAATTTTATAATTAGTATCACTTAACCAAATAATTTTTAACCATTAAAATAATGTTTTATTAAATTAATATTAATAATTTTATAAAATTTAAGAATCTAATGGTAAATATATTTTATTTTAAGGAATTAAAATAAATTATATATAAGCATGGAATGCTTTTATGTAGTTAAAGACATTATATGAATTTTTTTGGTTGTTAGGAATGTAAAATAATTTAAACCACTCCAATATGGTAAAAATAATGTGAAAAACCCCATGGTATGTTTTGTGGTTTTGAAGCCATAATCAAATACTATCCAAAAACTATGTTTAATAATTAATAAATACATATCATGATTTTTTCTATATAAACCCCGAAACATCTAGTTCTTCTTGTCTCCAATCCCTTCAAGCCTTAATTTACTCTTACCATGCCTATTTAAACTACCTTAATGGTTTACTATTGATTTTATGAATCTCCTCCCATGATTTTGAATGAATCCTCTAAATGTAAAGAATCTTCTCCTTTTCCCCTCTATAATAGAACTGTCACTGTCTTATGACGCTTAATTAAAAAAATTCATGTTGAATTACTTACATACATATCCATCATAAAAAATATGATTTATATGTAATTATATAATCCTTCAACCCTCATTTAATCCTTCGATTATTTTTTATGTACCCTCGTTATGGTTCACAAATCATACAATGATTTTCCTTGAAAAAAATTATCGTTGTGAATACCCATTTCCATTTCTAATAAAAGTAATTAACGTTGTTGTTACTATAATTTATTGATGGTGGAATTCCCTGAATTTATATCATACTCTTTAATAATGGAATTAGTATTAATGAATGGAATCCATATGGTGTATGATTTCTCTGGCATGCATATCCATTTAGAAGAATAGACACTACTGGAATTTATGGTATTTGCGACTGGGTCCCATCGCAAATTTCCTATTATAGAAAATGGGATCACAAATACTATATTTTGTGATGGGACTGTCAAAAAAATTGTATTTGTGATGTGGAACTTCACTGTCACAAATAAGCCTTGGATTATATACATATTATATATAAACCATTTGCGACGGGTCCATCGCAAATTGAATTTGCGACAGTGAACTTCACTGTTGCAAATAAGTCTCCGATTATAAACATTATATATATATATAAACTGATATAAATAGTATTTGCGATGGGCCCTTGGTCCAGTAATAATAATATTTTAATAATATATATTTAAACTATTTGCGACGGGCTCCCGTCGCAGCAGGTCCCGTCGCAAATACTAATCAAATTAAAAATATATATATTAAATAAAATTATGAATAATAAATAAATAATATTAATATTATTAAAAAAATAAAAATTATTAAAATTATCAATATTCTCAAAAAAATATAAAAATTCTTCAAATATTATTATTAATAATAATAATAAAATAAAAAACATTATAAAATATAACACTAAAAAATATTTAATAAAATTATGATTAATGTAAAAATTATAGTAATATTATTAAAATATTAAAAAAATATTAATATTATTAATATTCATAAAAATATATAAAACAATTCATAAAATATTATTATTATTATTATTATTATTTGTGAAATAAAAAACATAAAGAAATATAATATATATATAATAAATAATAAAAAATAAAAAAAAATTAAATTATGCAATATTTGCACAAATATAAAAGATAGAAACTGTAAATAATTTATATTACAACAAATCTTTAATTCAAATGTTTTTGACATAAAAAAAATCACTAGGGGCATCTTTTGGAGGAGGTGGAAGAGCAGTTGGAGATGGTGGGGAAACTCCATCCCTAAACTACGAGTCAGACGATGCATGCACTCCATATGCTCATGATGTTACTGCTACCATTGACGCAACCTGTCCTCGCGCTGTTGTTGTTCCTTCCATCGATACATATCCTCCTCGTATTACTGCAGTGCTGACATATATCTTCATACAACTTCTGCAAACTATAAATAAGCTCAGTCTGAGTTCACAACTATTTCTCATACTATGAGGGAGAAGATGTTGCCGCTCCCCGAGCTCCTCTCGAGTAGGACGCCGACATCGCAATAGTACCATAATAAATACCACGAGTCAAATGAGAGATGATACCAACTACTCGACCCTTCTCAAAGACATACTGAGTGGCCTGCATCCATGCCGCCTCATTGAAATGGAGGGCACTGGTCTGATCAGTCGTCTCGTCCTGACTCTCAGCATGTGTCTAAATGTTCTCAAACTCATATGACTCCTTCAATTGGAATTTGAAATTAAAATTGTGAAAATATTATGTGTTGTTAATTGTCAAACTGAAATAAAATACTAACCAAAATTTGAAGATGGCGATCATCTCTAATCTGTCAAGTGGCTGGATCACTATCCATCCTCTGATAAATGTCATACTCCGTAACATCAGGATGCTGAATGACTATAGAAATATAAAACCAACTGTTTATATTTAATGATATATAAAATATTTAAAAAAGATACTTAACAGAGCTCCCTATGCATACTAAATGTACGGTTACCAGCTCGATGTGTCTTCTCCAATCTCCCTCGGTTCTGTTGACCAAGTTAATATCTCTTCTGAAATCCACCACCCAACCAGTGTAAACATAATCCATCCCAAACGTGAGATGAAATGTACTCTAGTTGTGGCGCTCTACATGACTCATCAAACATTTTCACTCCTGCTGTCATAATGTCTGTCCTTCTCAAATTGTGAAAAATCTAATGGAAACAGTCACACATAGACACCTGCAATGCCGCGTGGATAGTGTCGCGCATGATATCATCGATGGGATACCATAAACCCTAAAAATAATTAACAATATCAAGTTATTAATAAAATAAATTTCAAAATAAATATTATTTATTTTAATAATAGCTAATTATTGATCATGCCAAGCTGCAAATCAACATGAATCTATTCCCATGTGATCCATGGCTGAGAAAAATAATCGCGCAGGATAGTGCTCCCCTGTCCAACAACTATATTTGAAAAAACATGATAAAAGAATAAATAATCAAACAATTTGTATACATATAAATAAATTAATGAAATCTAACTAAAATATACTGGTTACCATACATCTATGTGCGTGGATCGAAGCCAATACGTAGACGCCACTCGGGGATAGGGCTAGGAATCATCAGTCACGCTAGACTGCGCCCCCACCATGTACCCCTTGCGCCGCCAGTAGGTTGATGGTTAGATAATCCCAAATCCCCCTCATCCAAAGGTAGCTCAGCCTCCTCCAACTCACTAAATAGATTAGTGTCCATCTAAAAAAGAAAATTATTTTTTTGACCAGATAGTTGAAAATATCTATTATATTTAGATATATATTAGTTATTATTATAACAAGCATTTAACTATGTCAATATTCACCTTCATCATCATCTTCATATCTGAAAATGTCAATTTCTTCATATTCCTCCTCGATTCATCACTATCTATATGAGTTTTAGTTTCATCATCTAGGGTAATTTAAAAATAATTTGTAACGTTATTAATATATTCATCAACATCAACACTTCATTATAGGGGGTTTATCATCTATATTCACATCTCTTTGTGAAAAAGATATATTTTGAGTAGTCTCATGAAAAATTTCAATTCTATCCACTTCAGTGGAACCACATTCAGTTTGAGTAATCTGATTTGCTGATGATTTAATTTTTACTATGATCCACCAATCACTCAGGTTCTTGATGTAGCATAATACCTTTCATAATAAATTTTATGTTTCTGTTGGTCCAGTAAAAATGGTTCATTTACTACAAGATGGCATTTACATTTAAAATCAATGATTCCATGAGTTGGATGAACACACAAGCCTCTCTCAATATCTATCAACCGAAATTTAAACATCGTTATGTAATTCTATCCTAGATAACATAACTCAACAATTTCATCCAAAATGTCGTAAAAGTCAACTTCAGTTTCACTATGATGCTATTCTTTCAAGAAAACTGTAATGTTCATTGTTCTTTTTTATTCCTCATATCCACGTGTATGAAATCAAAAACCATTCACCAAATATGTATTATACTATTTAACCATTTTGGATGGTGGGTTATTCAATATACACAGTCGCTTATCAAATTTATCAACATGTTGAGACACCAGAAAATGTGTTAAACAATTATCAATATAATAAATTATAAACTGAATTGATATTAAACCATCAATTATTTATGTTACCAGTTTTTGAAACCATTGGGAATTTTTTTTCTACTTTCCTCAAGAGCCGCTGTTGTAATTTTCGGAATTTCTCTTAATGATATGATTATAAAATAAACTACAAATTAAATAACTATACATAATGTGACATAAATTATAGAATAAGTGATATAATAAATCACAGTACAAATGATTTCATTTCTTCACAGTTGAGCAGAACATATGTATGAGCTCTGCAATGATCTTCATTTGAATGACATCATTCATCAACTCCACCAAAACCAAGATTTGGAAAATTAATAACAGATAATTGATTTTCCATTTCAACATTATCATTCCACTCATTCCTTCCAATGCATTTTTTTTTGAGAGATATTCAGATTGAAATTATTGAGAGCATAAAAAATAAATTTTCTCTTCCAAATAAGATTCTTCAATTGAGCCTTTACCAGATTCTTTTTTACGTACTTTTTTCATCAATTTCTTTTTGCATCTCTCAAATGGGTATATCCATCAATCTTTACTGGACCTCCACATTTAGCTTCATATGGTAAATGTAATACCAAATGTTCCATTGAGTCAACGAAATCTATCATAAAGATTTCTTCTAGCTTACATTTAATTACAGGAAAATCTTCTTCTAGTTTTCTTAGTGCATCATTGTTTATTGTCGCTACATAAATGTCTCGAAAAAATTATGATATGCCTGTTATCAAATACCAAAACATAGAATTCAACAATCCTATAAATCCAATCGGAATAATTCTTTCCATTATAACATGACAATCATGATATTTTAATCCAGTAATATCACTATTCTTAACACGTCTGCCCAAATTAGAAGAATAGCCATCCAGAAATCTCAAATCTGCAATCCACTAAGAGAATAATAAGCGAATCTCTCTGGATAGTATATAAGATAATTTTGTCTTCATTAACCTCTATGATATAACATTTTCAAATTGTTCAAGTTCGGGTTTCCTACAAATTTTCGAATGATCTAATCATGCCATTACAGTATCTTTGGTCTCACCTGGTGTGTCCAAAATTGTATGAAATAATATATCAAAATAGTTCTTCTCAATATTCATGACATCAAACATGTGGCAGACCAACAAATATAACCAATATGGAAGATCACAAAAAAGGCTCTGTTTTATCCAATTATGTTCTTTCCCAATGACATGAATTTTCTGTTTGTTTTCTATTGGAACAAATGTGATGGGAGGTAATGAAAATACAACTGATTTTCACTTTATACCAAAGATCATTTTTGGAGGTTCATCCATTTTAATTATTCCTTTTCTAAAATAAAATTTTTTTCATTCGAAAAGGATGATCAGTTGGAAGAAATTTGCGATGACAGTCCAAATAATAAGGTTTTTCCCATTGATGAGAATAAAGTCTTTGTTTTATTTCGAATAGTAATGACATGATTTCAGGCAAGGTGTTCTCCAGCAAGAAAACATGCCATATGCTGAAAAGTCACTAATCGTCCAAATTAATGGAACTTTTAATTTGTTTTTTTTCGAAGAAACATTATATATACTAACACCATTACTCCACAATGAATTTAACACATCAATCAATGGTTTCAAATAACCATCGATACTATTTTTTGGATGTCCTAAGATTAATAAGGTCAAAAAGATATAGGGCACCTTCATAAACATCCATGGCTGTAAATTTTACAGAGTTATGAAGATAGACCAACATGAATACTGACTACCATAAGAACCAAACAGATAGAAACTATCAGTAGAAAGACCCAATCACACGTTTCAGGATTTTAAAGAAAAATACAGATGAAGACAGTCAGTATGTTTCCATGAATCACCATCAGATGAATGATTTCATCTTTTATGGTTTGAAATCACGGTTTTGTGCCATGAAATCATTGATGTTGTGTTCGAAGACATAAACAAACGCTACAACCTGTGTGTAAAGGTTGAAATATCTCAACTATTTTACTAGAATCGATCTAGACTACCCTAGTTGAGCTTATTTATACCGCGATTGGCCAAATGTGGGACAACTATCCAACGACTCATTTTCACCAAATATAAGATTAAAGAATTTGTGCGTGAATGAATCATTCGATAACTAAGGCCTAAATTACGAACCAGCCTCTTTCTCTGATAGTAATTTACTAGAAACACATTTCATTCAGGTAAAAGTGTTTTAACCAAAGAAAATATCTGATCAAAATTGTTGTTTTACATTGCATTATGTGATTTAATAGCCATAAATTTTTCAACCTCTTCAAAATTTCTTATCATGAAACCAGGATATAATGAATCCTTTGTAGACCTCAATAACTCTTAAATTACGGATGGTTAAAACTCAATACTTAAATCAATATCATCTTGAGTTTCATTTTGTTAAACATATGGGCCTGCAACATCTTGTACTAAATTTTGGAAACTTGATGAATTTGGAATCAATTTATTAGTATCTTATCTTGAACTGCGTTCACCATGTTGATACCAAAAAACATAATCTGGTTGAAAATCAAACCGTAAGAGATATCCCCTTACTTTCCAAATGTTTCAAACATTCTCAGAACACATTTTTTACAAGGAAACTTAATTGTGCCTTCTAAAACATATTCTTGTTTTGATGGTGAAAATGATAAGAAAGTTTCAACATCATCAATATATACATGATTTAAACAAGAACCCTTTGGATTTCTGCACTGATTTATCCAAGCATGATCATATAGTAATGACTATTTTTGACTTCATTGTTCTATATTTTTCTAAAAAATATAAAATCATTACTATTTTTGAATAATTTTCAATTATAAAAACACTATCTGATAAAAGAGTATAAATAATTAAAACTACATAATAATAATTACCATTATTTACCAGTGACATAATTTCTAGTGGACTGACGACTACTCTTTTGTATGACTGCTCATTTACATTCAACTTTCTCACACTAAAATTATAATGAATAATCTTATCAGAGGTATGAATATTTATTCTCGTGCATACAAGAATGTATAAGAGTACCTCCAAGAAGATTCTTCATGTCGATTTGTGTGTGAGAAAGTTGCAAGTAAAACTGCGTCAGATAAAAGAGACCCCTTTTGTCAATGAATCGCCTTCTTGCTATAGTCACTACCTAAAAAAATTACGAAAAATGTGGTCATACGAATGCATATTCAAACTCGTGCATACAAAATTAGAAATGAATTCTTATAAGCATACTTTTAATAATGTTTTGATTCGGTGAAAGTTGAAAGGAGAAGTTTCATCGACTAAAAGGAGTGCCGCCAAACCACAAAAAGTTATGCCATGTTATTATAAGTTAATACAATTTATTAAAATTGATTTTATTCCTAATTATTCTTAATTAGTCCAAATTATTTCTAAGTATTCATAACTATTCTTAAATACTCTTAAATATTCCTTAGTATTCCTAACAATTCCAAAATATTCCTAAGTATTCCTATTTATTACAATTTGTTCCTCAGTATTTCTATGTATTCCTATTTGTTACTATTTGTTACTATTTGTAACTAAGTATTACAATTTATTACTATGTGTTCCTATTTGTTACTAATTGTTACAAATTGTTACTAATTATAACTATTTCTTAATAAATGTTACAAATTATTACTAGTTTTTCCTAATTATTCTTAATTATTACTATTTATTCCAAATTATTACTATTTAGTACAATTTATTACTATTTACAACTATTAATTAGTAATTATTATAAATCATTACTAATTATTTCTATTTATTTCTATTTAGTACTTTTTATTAATGTTTATTATTATTTATTACTATTTCTTACTAATTCTTACCATTTTTTACTATTTATTACTATTTATTACAATTTATTTTTATTTATTGAAATTTATTACTAATTATTACTAATTATTGCTAATTATTACTAATAATTACTAATTATTACTAATAATTAATAATTATTACTAATTATTACTAATTATTACTAATTATTACTAATTATTCCTATTTATTACTATTTATTAATATTTATTACAATTTATTATTATTTAGTACTATTTAATACCTATTATTCATATTTTGTAATTATTACTAATTATTACTAATTATTACAAATTATTACAAATTATGTCTAATTATTTCTAGTTATTACTAGTTATTACTTGTTATTACATGTTATTACTAGTTAGTACTAGTTATTACTGGTTATTCTTAATTATTACTATATATTACTAGTTATTTCTAATTATTAATAATTATTATTATTTATTTATATTTATTCCTTATTATTACTATTTATTAAAAATTATTAATAATTATTCCTAATTATTCCTAATTATAAAAAAATTATTCCTGATTATTTCTATTTATTCCAAATTATTTCTAATTAATCCGAATTATTCCTAATTTTTCTTAATTATTCCTACATATTCGTATGTATTACTATTTAAAACTATTTAGTACTAATTCTAACTATTTAGTAAAAATTATGACAAATTATGACTAATTATTAATAAATATTACTAATTATTACGAATTATTACTAATTATTCCTAATTACTATTATTTATTTCTCATTATTCCTCATTATTCATGTTTATTCCTCTTCATTTCTATTAATTACTATTTATTACCCATTACTACTGTTTTTTGCTTATTATTACTGATTATTTCTAATTACTAATAATTAATACTAATTTCTACTACTTACTACTAATTAGTACTAGTTATTAATATTTATTACTAATTGTTTCAATTTATTTCTAATTATTACTAAGTATTACTAATTATTACTAATTATTACTAATTAATACTTATTATTACTAATTATTACATATTATTACTAATTATTCCTAATTATTATTAATTATTCGTAATTATTTTAAATTATTCCAACTTATTACTTATTATTCCGAATTATTCCGAATTATTTTTATTATTACAAATTATTCCTAATTATTACTAATTATTCTTAGTTATTACAAATTATTCCTATTTATTACAAATTATTCCTATTTATTTGTAATTATACCAATGTATTCCTAATTATTCATATTTATTAAATTTTAGAACTCATTATTACTAATTATTTAATACAATTTATTCTTATTTATTAATAATTATTCCTATTTATTACTAATTATTCTTATTTATTTCTATTCATTATTAATTTTTCATAATTATTCTTTTTATTCCTATTAATTCTTATTTATTACTAATCATACATATTTATTCCTATTTATTACAATTTAATACTAATTATTACAAGTTATTCCTATTTATTCCTATGTGTTACTATTTAGTATTATTTATTACTATTTATTCCTATTTATTCCATTTTATTATGATTTATTACTACTTATTACTAATTATTACTAATTGTTAATATTTATTCTTATTTATTCCAATTTATTTCTAATTTATCCAAATTATTCATATTTATTCATATTTATTTCAAATTATTCTTATTTATTCTTATTTATTTCAATTTATTACTAATAATTCCTATTTGTTCTTATTTATTACTAATTATTTCTATTTATTACTATTTGTTACTATTTATTCATATTTACTCCTATTTATTCCAATTTATTCCTATTTATTACTATTTATTACTATTCATTACTAATTATTTCTATTTATGACTATTTATTACAAATTATTACTATTTATTACTATTTGTTACTATTTGTTACTATTTCTTCCTATTTATTACTAATTATTCTTAATTATTCTTAATTATTCCTATTTATTGCTAATTATTGCTAGTTATTCTTATTTATTAAAAATTATTCTTATTTATTACTATTTATTCCTATTTATTCATATTTATTACTATTTATAACTATTTATTACTATTTAATCTTATTTATTCATATTTACTACTATTTCTTACTATTTATTACTATTTATTAAAAATTATTACTAATTATTACTATCAACCACTAATTATTACAATTTACCGCTAATTATTACTAATTTGACCTAATTATTACTAATTACCCCTAATTTTTACTAATTACAAGTAATTATTTCAAATTACCCATAATTATTACTAATTAGCATTAATTACTATTAATCACAAAAATTACACCTACTAATTACTAATTACCACAAATTATTTATATACAACACTAATAATTGTTAATAATTATTTATTATTACTAATTATTAAGAATTAGTACTAATAAATTCAATTTTATTATTAAAAATAAATACTGATAACAAAACTATTTAAATCTAATATAATTAAAACTAATCAACAATAATTAAAATTAACATAAAAAATGAAATAAATACTAAATTAAATAAAATATAAATACCTTTAAACTTAATATCATATTGATGTGGAAGACTTCACAACTTCTTCGTAAAAAAAAAACAAACTCATTGAAATTTTCACTCTAAAAATAGAGTATAGAGAGAGAGAGAAAGTGAGAATTGAGGGGTAGAAAAGGAAAAACAGATTGGGGTATATATAGGTTAGATTAGTTGCGACTGTACTGTTTGCGACAGGACCCGTCGCAAATACTTTAGCACACATTTATTACTATCGGCAGTGAAAAGGGTATTTGCAATGGGTCCCGTCGGAAATAGTTGTCTACTGACATACTTTTTGCAAAGAGACAATATCCCGTCGCAAAAACCTATTTACCGAAGCTTGTATTTGCGATGACCCCCATCACAAATACCCTCCGACCGATGACTATTCGCGACGGGGGAATTCCCCCGTCGCAAATAACCCTCTTGCGGTTTGGCGAGCAGACCATGCCAACTGGCTTACTTTTTGCGATGGGACCTTAAATCCCATAGCAAATAACCAATTGTTTGCGACGGGTCAAACCCCCCATCACAAATAACCTCTGGGATAGACTATTTGCGACAAGAATTAATTCCATCGCAAACAGACTATCACAAAAAGCTATTTTTCTCATTGTGAGAATGTGATTGTTGGCCCCAACATTATATTTATGTCTGATGTTGTGGGGTCCTGAAAAATCTGCAAAGGGAATTTTACCCAAATCCCCCAAACAAATGGGGTAATATAATCAAAGAGGAGACACAAAAGGACCGGTTCGCACACCGGTCAACGGATGCACAACGTGGCCATACACCGCGAGGCACCCCCTCCGCGAACCGGTCCATGGAAGTACTACGTAGCACCCTAGCACCACGTGGCACCCCACTCTGCGAACCATTGTCGTTCGCGAAATGTAGGCGGAGGGCCTCCACGGTCGTGAGGCAGGATGGGCGCCAGTCCGGTTCACCGTGGCGAACCGCCCAAACCATGGACCACGTCGACCGGCTCAAGTTGCACCCACTTTCATTCGCGGAATGGAGGCGGAACCCTCCGAAGCCATGGGGCACTCCCTGAGTTCTCCTCGCGGAGGAGGGGAGCGATCGATACCCACTGCGAATTGCGGATTGACCAAGTCAGCTGTGAACCGGGTATTTGGTAATGGGGCTCTGCAAATGGTGTCACATGGCCACAGATACATTCCTTTCCCTACTCTATAAAAGGTGACCAAGGGGGAATGGGGAAAAAGGATAGAGGATCGAGGATCAGATCGGATTCGGAGGAAGGAGATCGATTGAAGGAAGGATTCATATTTTTTAAACAGTAAAATTCCCACCCGCGAACCACAATAGGTATATGAATTAAAAAGGAATTGGAAAACGCATAATAATTTGGTGAACCGCGAACCTAGATAATAAAAAGGAGAATTGCGAACCATACCCCCTCCGCGGATGACATCCCCGCGGACCAGGGAGTTTATGCCTCTTTTCCCATCCGTCGTACCGCGTAGCACCCTCCTCCGCAGACGAAGCCCCGAATGATGAGCCTCTGATCGGCGCCGCCCTTGGTCGTCGCTGACCGCCTGGAACCCTCTGCGAACCACCCTTGTTCGCGGATTGAACCCGAAGCCACGAACCACCATGGTTCATGGATTGAGCCCGAAGCTGTGAACCATCCTAGTTTGCAGATTGAACCGGAAGCCGTGAACCACCTTGGTTCGCGAGATTCCCATCAGTTCCCGGACCACCCTATTTTGCAGACGGCTTCTCCAGCCATGTGGCACTTCCCCACGCGAAGGGCGCCACCACCCATACCTCTCGGTGGCTCGCCAATACTTTGATGTTCTCATCTCTAGATCCATGAAAAATCCTTCTAATCCATCCAGGTCCCCCGTGGCTCCCTCATCGTCCTATTCATCGGCCCCGAGCAGAGGCCTCCGCCAGAGCCACCAGATCCGCGTGGTGTAACTTTCAGGCTCATCAGCATGCTATTTTGAGTTCACATACCCACAGTATTCAGGGGCAAATGGGATTCCCCGACCCTTGGGCGGATTCCTGAAGCATGCCTGGGTTCACATTCCCACGGTAATGTGGGGTCTGAGCCCGAGAGCCCCCTTCATGCCTCTACTTTCCAGGATGAGGGACTGCACGCTTCGACGGTCAGGCACTTCTCCCCTCCCCAGAGAGGGGGCAGAATATCCGTCCGAAGGTAGTCGTCCCCATTCACCTCGATAATTCCCCGGGTATCTCCCCGGGGAATAAGAGAGGGGACGGGGACATGAGCACCCCCCTTTCCCTCTCCCTCTGGGCTTTTTCACTATGGGCGTCCATCTTGGAGTAAGCCTCGACCTTACGGGCATCCATCTTGGAGTAAGCCCCGAACTTCTGGGCCTCCTTAGAGTGTAAGCCCCAATTAATCACCTTCTGGGCCTACTCAGAGTGTAAGCCTCAATTCATCACCATGGGCCGCCTTCATGCGTAATCCCCATTTCACTTCTCACAGACGCACCTTTCGCGATGTGATCCTCTGGTCCCTACTGCCTCTTGTTTCTCACACCGAGAATGACTCACGTGGGATTAGAGTAATCATCATCCATGAAATCCTCCTATGGGACTCCTAAGAGTGTAATCCCCAATCCATCATTCTGGGCCTCCTTAGAGTGTAAGCCCCAATCCATCATTCTGGGCTTCCCCACAACGTAATCCCCACGCCCAATCGAACTACGTGGACTTTGATCCCTGCCTCCTAGACAGGGTACGTTGGAAGCCTCCATGAGGTTCAAGCCCAACACCCATTAGACCACCTGGTCTCTCTTCATGTCGGTTCCTCAACACCTAAGAAAACTATGTGGACTTCGATCCCTGACTCCTAGACGGGGTACGTAGGAAGCCTCCATGATGTTCAAGCCCAACAGGAAGTTGATCCGATCATCACCACATCAGTTCGCCACGCCACTCATAGTGCTACCGCAATCGAGTTCCAACCCTTTGGGGTCATTAATCCAACGAGGGATGGTAAAAATCAGGCATAAATGATTCTGAAACGCTGCGTCCAGTTGACCGTTTCCCACCAGGGTTGAATCCGTGGATACTATGTTTGGGTATAAACCAATGATTCGCAAATATATGAATACATCTTAAATCAGTAATAGAGTTGCAGAACATGCAATAATTCCCCCCCAAAAAGGGTGTGATAAGCCTGAATTCCCATCCTATCGACCAATGTGAGTTCTTAATAGTCACTGGTCAGACCATACGGCGAACACCTGCTTTTGGAAGGCAGGTCCAAAAATTATTGGATACGGAGCCGTTGGGTGTTTCGTGGCCGAAAGACCAAGAACAAGTCAAAAAATGGTGAACCCGACGTGAATCTTTAACCAAACATGAAGGATTTAACCTAATCTCACCCAGTTCCCCTTATGCTCTAAAGGAGGGCCATGCAAGGTCATTAATTACACATTGGATTGTGAGATGCTGCTTTGATGGGTTTGCTACTTGTATTTGCAAAAATGTTTCGCAGACACTACTTTCAGAACTCCCTTCGATCCAATTGCATGTTAAAGGAACTCAAAAGTGTGCGCTACCAACGATGCAAGGATGAGACTTCCTCAACAACAGAGGATCCCGCCACCCACCCAGTGTCTTCAACACTAGGTTTCAGACGCACTGATCAGAGAGCACCACCTGAATGGTACTCTCCCAACGATGGAGGCGGCTATGCACTCCCTCCAATCCATCAGGACTCGCCAGTCGCCTGCCCAGCAGCGACCGCAAAGGCGGACCCAGACAGCCCCTGTCGTTTTCTCCAACCGTTTCGATAGCCTATCACCGAAACAGGACAATACGTACCTCCCTTATCTTAGGGAGGCAAATGAGGTCGACGTTGAGGACTTCATCCCTATCGAACGGGGGTTCCTCCCCAAGGCCCCCGCCGAAAGGCGTCATCGTGGTCACGCCGTGACACAACATCCTTGCACTGAGGAAGATGTTTCCTCGAGTATTTAGGCCCATGATCCCTGAGCTCCAGCCCCTCGGACCGCCAGACGAGGGTGGAAGACGTACAATCGGGGACCGGTCATCAACCTGGTCCCTGAGGAGAAGCTCTGCTCCTCAGCCATGGAGACGTACCATGAATAGGAACCTACACCTGTTCGCTCCTCCCAAGCCCGCCATCCAGACATGGAGGCATCATACGAGCCGGCGCACATCCCCAACGAGCTCTATCAAGCCCGTTGCTCACGTAGGACGACACTTACCCGGTAGACACCTCTCTCGTCCTAGGGTCGTGAAGCCCACCAGCTCGACATGGTGGCGACCCGGCACCTGGAGGACCAGCTTCTGGTAGTTGCTTCAGACGCCCGCCATCCTGACATGGTGGCGATCAACAAAGCTTGCCACCCAGATGTGGCAGAAAATCATAGGCGGTCACGTCTCCCTGCCAAAAAGGCCACCGACTCGATACAGTGGGAAATCAATATCTGCAGGGCCAACTCCCTGCGGATGCAACTAAAGTCCGCCACCCCAATGTGGTGGCAAACGGAGAGAGAAGTCGGCATATCCCAGTACAGGGGCAGATTCGTTCACCTTCCCCGACACAGGAGAATTGTCAGTACCCACTGACCACTAGAAGACCGGAGCAGGATATTCCTACTCTGATACTGGAATGGGCCTTCATACCCATTCCAGGCAAAGATGTCTCTATACATATCCTGGCAATGATGGAGGAGAAGGTATCGATCCCAGATCATATCTTGCAGACTTTCCAGCATGTAATTGCATCGGCGACAATAGCAAGGACTCAGGCACGTGAGCCCGTCTCCCCAATTGAGGCGACTCATCTAAGAGACGAGATACCCTCCTCGGAGCAGATCTGCATCCCTGCTTCATCCCAGGAGGGTCGCCAGCTATATTCCGCGACGCAAGGGAAAATGGATCGAGTATCTTCACTAGTTCCAACTGGGGGATACCCATCCATCACGGTGGATGCTCCAGAGCAGGCATATATCGCTGCTAAAAGTCAAGATGCTCGTCGGCGTATCCCATCAACGTCAAGGGACCCAATTATATAAGGACCCAAAGTTGAAGTCTGTTGTCAACAGAAGATGGTCCCCGCTTCCCGCAAAAGTGCGCCCCGAACGCGCTGAAGGCAGCCGAAAAATAAAGACCGGGTTCATGACTCTGCTCTGCAGGAAGCTGGGGTTTCCGACACCGCTAAGCACACATCAAAGGCTCGAAACCCTTCCCAACCATAACCATTTTCTGGGAGTGGAAGTAGAATTTTCAAGGGTCCTCCCCACAATGTCGCTACCAGAAGCTCTGAAGGGCCTCCGCAGAGCACCCGTGGGGGCCTCCCTCGTGGGCATATAACGATCGGTCACGAGAGCTTCTCCTTTGATGCGAGTCACGGAAACCCTCCATGTAACCAGAAGATCGAGCAGTAATAATGTCCTCCACTAGCTTTGGTCCACCGTGAAGGTCCTCCCCGGGTATACACTACAATCACTCTCCATGCAGTGGGACCACAGATTGTGATAGTAGTCCTCGCTATCATAGTCTCAACTACGGAGGTCCTCCCCATAGTGACGTCTCATCACGACACAAAGTCCCTCTCCTTGTCATGGCCTGCCCTGAAGGTCCTCCCCAGGGGTTACGCTGCAACAGAACTCTGCGCAGCCAGGCATCAGGCCACGGTGGTAGTCCTCGCCACCCTGATAATGGAGGTCCTCCCCGTAGAGACTTCGAGAAACAAGAAGTCCCTCCCCTCGCTGTGGTAAATTCTGGAGGCCCTCCCCAGGATTTATCCCACAGATACTCTCACTGCGGCAGCAATAATGTTAGTCCTTTCCATTTCCATAGCTGTGATGGTAGTCCTCGCCACCATGGACACCATTGCGAAGGTCCTCCCCACAATGTCCCCAAGCAACAAGATGGTCCTCCCCTTGTCGCGGCATGTCCTGAAGGTCCTCCCCAGGATGCACATCGAACGTCAAGCCATGATGGTCATACTCACCATGATGGCAGTTGTTGCGAAGGTCCTCCCCATAACAACGCCAGGCACCCAAAAGGTCCTCCCCTTGCTGCAACATGCCTTGGAGGCCCTCCCCAAGGTGTGCACTACAAAATTCCTCCATGCAGTGAGGCATGAAGTAGTAATGGTAGTCCTCTCTATTACAGCCATAATTGTAGAGGTCCTCCCTGCAATGACATATTATATCGACATGAAGGTCCTCCTCGTGCCGAATCAAGCACCGAAAAGCCCACGTATGCCGAGGCACTCAGAAGGACATGATCGATCATGTCATATTCCCAGCTTGTCACTAACGATGCCCTTCTTCATTCAAGAGATGGTCCAGGGCCGCGTTCATCTTATGAACTACCTCAGAATCACTTACATAGTGATTCATCACCTACCAGTCCCACTACCTCATATCACACTAGCAGTGAGCACCTCAGCTGGGCTGACCAGGTGCAAGAATCACAGGCGGGGGAGTATGCTGATATGTTGCACCTAAGGAAATGACTGGCTATGAATAATATACCAGCCAAGTTTTGGACCATGACCACCTCTCAGTATGACTTACCCAGGGAGTTGTCGGAAGACTACATGCATGACATCTGCCATAATATATGGACAACCCTCTGCCAGCTGAAATTGAGCTTCCTGCCCTATGATGGGTATGAAGACCATGTCAAGATGATAGGGGACCTCCTGTGTCACATCAACCAGGAGGCCCTTTCCTCGACGCAACAACAACGCTCCAAGAGGCGCAACGGGAATATGGAGGCAGCCTGCCTCCGTGCACTGCACGAACTGCGCCGCCTCAATGGTGACGCTCCAATGGGAGTCCATATCAGGGGATGGGGGGAACATGGAGCTCTTCATTTCACTCTGCTCCCCTCCCAGGAAAACCCGTTCGACATGGTATCGTGTAACGTCGTCACATCGAGACGAAAATCGGGTGGACCCCCTATTCAGGAAAGGCAACACACCCAACAGAGTTGGGCCTCTCGTATGTTTTAGAAGCGTCAGGCCCGGCAGGAACAAGCCATTCAAAAACTCCTGAATCAGGCCACTGAGAGCATACAACATGCCTATCGCATAAGGGAGGCCAATCATCGATCTTTTCCTGCCTCCCAAGAAGGGACTGATCCACAGGTTAATTTGACACCAAATCCGGTTCACCCCTGAATGGGGGCACGCGAGATCAGGTGGGTCATGATAGCCACAAATACTGCCACAATCCAGGTTCAACCCCAGCCTGCAGAGCTGGGGGCATTTTTAACAACAAATTCCCCCGTAAGACTGATAAAACCGGGAAGCGACTCAACGTCCATGGAACAAAGCCAGCCCCAACCCTCAGGGATGGGGGCATTATTACCCACTCAACAATAATCTCCCCCACGAGAATCAATATTCTCTCGTCTAGGGAGGGAAATCAGAAGAGGAGGTTCCCACCCTATCCTGTCATTTGAATCATCATCCCCTCTGAGGGGAAGGCGCACTGTAAGGTCGCATCAAATAACTCTCCGCGTCACCCTTCGTCAAGAAGTCTGAGGGAAATTCCAGGTCATGAAAGGGAAGGACAACCGAAGATGTGGGAGATCCTCTTCATATTTGGAAGATGACGTCCCCTCCACCCCGCAATATGCGTTCATAAATGACATATAGGCTAACCCCACGGGTGACACTGGAGAAAATGAAAATTCAGACGGTTCTGGAGATGACGGTTCTGGTCAGGCTGTGACTCACCATGAACCCCCAGGCGTGCACACCCAGAACCAGAGGGATTCTTTAAATATGGACGACCCTTCAGCTAACCTCCCTCCACCTACCATGCGAGCTTCCAACAAGGATAAGAATAAGGGATTGGTTACCCTTAACACATCCCCCTCTCTCGATAAAAATGAGCCACTCACGCTCCAAGAGAGGATCGCTCAACAGGAAGAAGAGATGAAAGAATTGAGGAAGATTAACGCCGAGCTACTCCAGAGGAACCACATTTTTGAAAGTTCATCCCAAGAAGAGACACGTCACACACTCCTAGCAAGTGCACCTCAAAGGCTAAGGCTTGCCCCGATAAATGATGCAAGATCAGGGCTCCTGCCCAATGAGGAACCCGGTTCTCCAACTACCTAAACATGGGTGATGAATACCAGGATTTCCCTCCAATTAGGAGGAAACCAGAGCATGTATGCCAGAACCCCCCAAGGGTACCTCGAACGGAATATGCACCCTTGGTTCTGGCTGATCCGGATCCTCAGGCAATGCCTCGGGCTACGCCTGCCCAGGACCGGGCCCAACAGTATGTAAACTAGGGACTCACCAATACCATTGAGGCACTAATAGCTCGATTGGAAGAGATGGAAGGTCGACGCGCTCTCATACAGCTGGAGCGAAAACCCTACCTAGATTGGGTGACCAACACAACACCTCCACCCAATTTTGGGAGCCCTGTATTCCCTATCTTCAACAGATCAGGCGATCCAGAGCACCATTTGATGCACTATGCATCCTATTGCGACCATATGATGGGGACTCCGGAACAAAAAGAAGCAGTGAAACTCATATGCTTCGTGCGGACCATACAAGGATCCGCCTTCATCTGGTATATGAATCTGCCGACCCAGTTGACAAAGAGCTGGGAGGACCTCCGGCAGCATTTCCCGTTCCACTTCAGCTCAATGCTGCCTAAAAAAACGGTCACCGATCTCATGAATTTCATGCAGAGGGAGAACGAGAGGGTCTCAGACTTCATCGCCAGATGGAAAGGTCTGGCATATTCTTTGAACAGGCCAATGCCTCAAGATGAGATGCTTTCCATATGCATCGATAATCTTAGAGATGAGCTGCAAACACCGCTCATTCCGGTGGAGTTCACCACTGGATTCCGCCAGCTATCGGCCATTGCCCAGAGAATTGAGGACTCCCTACAGTGGACTGATTCAATGTTCCGAATAGCCTCACAGGCTCAGGAGAAGAGAGCTCCTAGAGCTAAGGTGTCTGCCATCATAATCAAGCCGACCCCTGTTCCCGCTTCACCACTCAGGCCTCCAACAAATCGTCAAGGGCCCACTACATATCAGCGGTCTCCCCCACCTAAACGGGACGATCAGTGAGGACCGAAGCGGAACCAGTTTGAGGAGCGAAGAAAAAAATTATACTCGTTCCGAGATGATCAAGTTCGTGGATACTTCATTTCCGCCATGAATTCCAACTTGCTCTGCCTTACAGAACTGAGGAGACCTAAAGAAGTTGGCCACGATGACAGGACAGAATATTGCCCCTACCATCGGATATTAGGGAAAAGTATCCAAGAATGCTTCATCTTCAATGACCTTCTGCAGAGGATGATAGATTCTGAAAAAGCCGAGCTGGGACCACCCCCAACACAGGTGGCATGTATCTCTACCACCGACTCCGACAAAGAGGAGGGGTGGCAGAAAGTCACCAGCAAGAAGGGGCAGAAATTTGACAACTGGATGACTCGGAAGACTATCAACCGAGACCAGGGCATACTCCGAGCTCAACTACAGTAGATGGTGTTTCCACCATCAGCCCCTGGAGCCGCAGGGCCGACCACATCGGCCTCCCAACCCTCCACAATTTGGTCATCCGGATGGAGTCGAAGGAAGAAGAAATCACAAGATGAGAAGTCTGTGACGGGGCCAAAGTTAGTCCCAACCCTGGCAGATTTCATGACCTCAAATTTGGCATCACAGGCACCGACCCACCAAACGGCACCATCAGAGACAACCGACCAGGTTGACGTGTCAGAGGATGAGGATCCAATATTTGGTTCTGTCAACGTCATCCATCTCATGGAACCATTCCCTAACGAAGGGTATGATTACGAACCCAAGTTTCCTCCATGAGGAGCCGGGAGGAGGAATCACAGAGGCATTGGATACCAGGGGAGGTGCAGCCGCAGCCGAAACCAACCCTACGGTTGGACCCCATACCAGAATTTCAATATTACAGAAACCCGTGGTAGGGCCCTTCAGCGGACTCAACAGGAGAGGGAATGCCCCTCTATCTCCACAAGCAGCCACTCTGGCCCTGTTGTTCAGTGATACCCACCAAAGGAGGAGCATGTGCCTGGTCACCATGTTTGTACAAACAGAACGGCTAGGCCAAGCCCTCAAAACGCAGGAACACCATCAACATTCGTCCCCGCAGCCGGTCCCTCCTCGTCAAATGCTCCATCTCCCAAAGCACCCGCTAAGCCTCTCCCACCAATGGAGAAGCATCGGCCGTTGGAGAAAACATACAACATCCTTAAGCAGTTGGCATCAGTACCAGCCAGATTGTAAATCCTGGATGCCCTGAGTTTGACAGCCGACCTTAGGGAGGTTCTTATCGAAGCTTTGATCAGCCCCCAGGAATTCTAAGCCGAGGTAGTTGCCACTGAGATTTACTGGATGGAAACTGGACCAGCTGAATGCAATGTGGTGATTTCCTTCACCGATCAGGACGAAGATTCCATCATGCAAGGACACATTAGACCGCTATATGTGTCCAGCACACTGAATGATGTTGAGATCTGAAAAGTCAATATATACAATGGCTCTGGAGTTAACCACCTTCCCCAATGGACACTCCGTATGTTAGGCTACAGTGAGGATGAATTAATTCCCTCGGCCACATTTTGTTAGGTTACGACAAGAGTGAGCAGAAACTAATGGGACATATTAATCTAAAGACCCATTTTGGAGACCTAGTAGCCTACACAGAATTCTTGGTGGTCCAACAGAGCATGACATTCAATGCCCTACTAGGAAGGCCGTGGCTCCATAAGCACATGGTTGTTCCTTCATCCTACCACCAGTGCATCAATTTCTGCGTCGATGGTCAAAGCGTGACATTTCATGCCGACAGAGCCCCTTTCGATCTCTTTGAGTCACATTTCATTGACACCGGGTTCTATGAGCAAAAGAAGAAGATGCATTTGATCAATGGCGTCGACTGGATCACCGTTCTAAATGGCCTATAAATGGTCCCCGATGACCCCCCGGTAGATTGGCAGAGATTATGTCCTGACCATCAACCATGTTGAGAGTAGGAGTTCATGTACGGACACGCATTCGGATGTCCTCATGACTTCAGCCATGATGGCCGAGGACGACAATGCAGGAACCTCTACCAACCCTCTATTTGGGGATGAATACTCATGCAGGGATTCCCATGATGCCTCTCCCTCAAACCCTCGAAGGCTCAGACCAGAAACTCTCTCCTCATCAGATTAGGAAGATGATGACTTGGGAGATGAAGAGGGGGAAGATCTCAGAGATTCACCTCCCGCATTTGATGATGGTATCTCCACCACTGTGGACGAGCTCAGGGAAATAAACCTGGGTACAAAGAAGACCCAAGGACCACTCTCATTAGCACAGGCATGTCTCCCGAGGAACATGAGGAATATACCTTTTTCCTAAGGCATCATCGAGATGTATTTGCATGGAACTACAAAAAAATTCCAGGACTCGATCTTGAGGTAGAAATGCATCACCTGGGTCTTTCAGAAGGCCACCGAGGCTACAAACAAGGTGCTAGAAGGACACAACACTCACATGCTTCCAAGATAGAGGCTGAAGTCGATAAGCTCATTAAGGCAGGCTTCATCAGGGAAGTCCAGTACCCCGTTTGGTTGGCCAACATCATCCCTGTCAAGAAAAAAAGGGCAAATCTGCGTCTTCATTGACTTCAGATACCTTAATTGACATAGTCCGAAAGATCACTTCCTGGTTCCAATAACCAAGTTGTTAATTGATGCGACAGATAGGTATGAGGATCTATCCTGCATGGACGACTATTCCAGATATAAAAAAATCAGGATGGCTCATGAAGATGAAGAAGCCACTTCCTTCAAGGCCCCTCAAGGGGTATTCTGTTACAGGGTCATGCCCTTTGGTCTCAATAATGATGGTGCCTCATATCAGCGTGCCATGCATCGGATCGTTAAGACATTACTGGGGTAATTCGTTGAATGTTACGTGGATGACATAGTATTCAAGTCCAGATAGCGCTCAGATCACCTATCAGTCCTTGATACCATCTTCAACACGCTCCGACATCATATCTTGAAAATGAACCCATTGAAATGCGCCTTTGGGGTTACCTCAGGGAAATTCCATGGCTTCGTCGTACGCCATCGCGGCATCAAATTCGACCCTGAGAAGATGAAGGCTATCCTGAGCCTGCCACCCCCTTGAAAGCTCACTGAGGTAAGGGGATTCCAGGGCACCTGGCCTATATTAGGCAGTTCATAGCAAACCTAGTAGGAAAATGTTTTCCCTTCACCAGGCTGATGAAGAAGGGGGTCACGTACCAATGGACGAACGACTGCCAAGAGGCGTTCGAAAACTTGAAAAAGTACCTCTTAATCCCACTAGTGGTCATTCCCCCGGTCGAAGGAATGCCTTTAATTATATATGTGAAGGCCCTAGAGCGATCATTAGGAGCCTTCCTCACATAGAAGAACGAAACAGGCAGCGAAAATAGTCTCTATTACCTCAGTCGAACCATGCTTGGTGCTGAGACTCGATACTCAAATATCGAGAAGAGTTGTATGGCCTTGGTCTTCGCAGTTCAAAGGATGCAACATTATCTACAACATCATGAGGTCCATTTGATCTCGTGGAGTAACCCAATCAAGTACATCCTCAGTCGCCCGATGCTAACCGGACGCCTATCCCGATGGGTGGTCATCCTGCAGCAGTTCGACATCTGGTTCGTGCCTCAAAAAACCATCCTGGGCCAGGCATTAGCAGAATTTTTGGCAGAGCACCCTTAAATAGGGACTACTGCACCGGACGCTGAACTATCTGATGAAGATATCTTCTCGGTTCAAGAGGAGTTCCCAACATGGGAAATGTACTTTGATGGCGCATCCCAAAGACCCACCGAGAAGTGGATGGAGGATCCCAGATTCAACAAAGTGGGTCTGGGGATAATACTCGTGTCCCCAGAAAAGGCAGTTTTTCTGTATTCCTTCCTCCTGTCAGAGGGATGTACGAACAATTAAGCAGAATATGAAGCCCTCATTGTAGGCCTGGAGCTCTCACTCTAGGAACAAGTACAACACCTTAAGGTAAAAGTTGACTCAGAGCTGGTCATCAAGCAAGTCAATGGTGACTATGCTATTAAAAAAGAGGAGATGATCCCCTTATTTGACCATATACGAGAGATAATGGATGAGTTCTCCATAGAACCGACATTGACTTTTATTCCCTGGTCCTAGAATGCTCAGGCTGATGCATTAGACAACGCGGCCACAGCCCTAGCCGATCCAGACCGGGATGAAATGGTCATCAGTACTTCTCACTGTCGAATAGTATTGCCATTTGTTAACTCTAAGACAGAAGAGATCCACGAAGTCAGTCCTATCACTGAGCCATATGCTCCCGCTACTGGCTAGATGATCCCCATCATGAACTACCTTCAACGGGGAGATCTTCCATCAGACATGACTGAATGAGAGCAAATACGGAGAAGGGAAATCAATTTTGTCCTATATGGTGGCGTAGGGCAGTAAGAGGTCCTCAACAAACGAGGCCTCGATGGAGTGATCCTAAGATGAATTGACAGAGAAGAAACGGCTGCCGTCATGACTGAAGTACTTGCAGGAGCATGTGGATCACATCAACGAGGGACCAAGATTTCCCATCAGGTTTGAAAGCTTGGGTACTACTAGCCCACAGTGGCACAAGACTGTGAGTGTTTTACCGAAAAATGACACGCATTCCAGATTCATGCCAAATTCATTCACCAGCTCCCGAAGTTACTTCATCAAGCTATGTACTCCTGGCCATTTTCCGTCTGTGGGATGGACGTCGTGGGACCATACCCTCCTTCCACGGCCAAACAGCTAATGTATATCCTCACAGCGACCGACTTCTTTTCGAAATGGGCGGAAGCCATACCCCTCAAGGAATTCGGGGAAAGAAATATTGTCAGCTTCGTGAAGACAAATATCATCACCAGATTTGGTGTCCCTTATACCATACTGATGGACAACGACACCAATTTCTGCTCTGCTGAGTTGGAAAAGCTATACCAAGAGTATGGTATCAAGTCTAACCACTCATCCCACTACCATGTAGTGGGAAATGGATAGATAAAAGCTTTCAACAAGACCCTGTCCAACATCCTACAGAAAATGGTGGACAAAGACAAGAAGTCATGTCCGGATAAACTCCTCCATGCATTGTGGGCTTATCGATCCACACTCTGCACCGCTACTCAATCTACCCCGTACTCATTGGTGTACGGAACGGAGGCGGTCCTCCCATTGATCTCCAACATCCCTCACTCCGCGTTCCCATATATGATCTGTTATCCGATGATGAGAAGTCAGAAAAGCGGCTAGGTGAATTGGAACAACTAGACGAGAAGCGGCTGCACATTCTGCACCACCTGGAAGTGTACCAGAACCGGACCACACGAGCCTTCAACAAAAAGGTCTGCCTCCGATCTTTCTTGGAAGAAGAATTAGTGTTGGTCCTCCAGACCCCAATGATACCCAGCAAGAAGCCTCCAAAGATGGAGCCCAAGTGGGAGGGACCATATGTTGTGCACAAGGTCTACCCCAACGGAGCATACGCCCCAATCTCCATGGACGAGCAATTCACTACAGCTCCTACCAATGCGAGATTCCTGAAGAAGTATTTCGCATAGAGACCAAGAAGTATTTACGTCATCACCACATGACATTAAACTGCATGGAGTACGTCCTAACCGCATGACGTTAAACTGCATGGATGAAGAAAAAAATTGTATGTACACATCGTCTGAGCTGTATGACACTAAAACTGCCAAGCACATTGTCCTAACCACAAGACATTAAACTGTACGGCCCCCGTCCACGCTGCATGATGTTAAACTGCATAGAAACTTTCAAAAATGCCCTCGTCCTTGCCGCAAGACGTTAAACTGCACGGATTGAATCTTTCCATCCTCGCCGCATGACATTAAACTATACGGCTCTCACAAAACTACATAAGGATTGATTATTTCCCTTGTAGGATACGTAGCGACGTCGGGATTCCCTATCCTGGCCCACCCACCTAAAAAAAAGCCCTCTTCCCCTGTGTACAGACCAGACCTGCACAGAGTGTATCATCTTTCACAGAACTACATACGGCTTGATTCATGCCCTTTCAGGATACGTATCGATGCCGGGATTCCCTATCGAGGCCCAACCACCTAAAAATAAATTCCCTCTTCCCCTGTGTACGGACCAGACCTACACAGGGTGTATCGTCTTTCAGAGAACTATGTAAGGCTGGATTCGTTCCCTTGAGGGATACGTAGCGATGCCAGAATTCCACACCATGGCCCAGCCACCTCAAAAAGAAAAAAATTGCCCATTACCCCGCGTATGGACCAGACTTGCACGGGGTGTAATCAAATCCTCACTACATGAAGCTAAACTGCATGGAGTCCGTCCTTACTAGACAGTGCTAAACTACACAGATAAAAAGAATTAAGAATGCCCCTCCCCCTGTGTATGGGCTAGACCTACGCGGGGTGTACCCATTCCAGAGAACTACGTACGGATTGATTCCATCGCTCATCGGATACATAGCGATGCCAGGATCCCTGGTCTTGGCCCAGCCCTTAAAAATTATGAATGCCTCCTTTCCCCCGTGTATGGACTAGACCTGCACGGGTTGTACTTCTCGTCCTTACCGCACGATGTTAAACTGCACGGACAATGATTTTAAAAATTCTCCTTCCCCCGTGTACAGACCAGACCTACACGGGGTGTATATCATCGTCCTTACCGCAGGAAGTTAAACTGCACAGAAGTTGTCTTTACCACATGACGTTGAACTGCATGGAAGTTGTACACACCGTACGACGTTATACCGCGCAGACCCCTTTTCTTTCATGTCAGGTCACTTTCATCCTTACCACTTGACATTAAACTATATGGGGATTGTCCTCACTACATGAAGTTAAACTCCACGGATTACGTCACGACCCACCCAGGACACATGTCGATAAGATAGAGAAACTCCTTGCACATTTGGATACATCCTTTCCATACATCAGACTCCACGGTCCAGATAATTATGGATCTTCATAACCACTCATTGCCATCAGAGGTGGAAAGTTATCGACCAGTGGACACCTTTTCATGACTATGCATACCATTCCCTTAGTGGCTCTGTATATTGATAGCCCCTGTACCATCTACCAAAGGAAATATTTCCACAGGCGACACTCTTCCTAGCTCCGTACGATTACTGGCCTTAGACCCCCATACCATACCTCTTGACCCAGAAGTTTATAGCGAGGTGGTTTACAAGTTCACTCCCCTTTTCACATCCAGATACTACCAGGGTATACTTATTGGGCTAGCCAATGTGTTTGTCAGTGGTTCACATAGCAACCTACATCAAAAAACATCAAGCCAAGACTAGGCTATTTTTACTCAACGGACAATTGCAGTTAAGATATTTTCTGTATACTCGGACACCATTACCCCCACATGCTGAACTCTACTCTGGGACAAATCACGGATCCTCATAACCATTCATGACAATCGGAAGTGTAATGTTATCGACCCGGGGACACCTTTGTATAACTATGCATACCATTCCCTCAACAGCTCTGCAAAATAATAGCCCATGGCTCATCCATCAAAGGCAATACTTCCTCGGGCGACACTCTTCCCAGCTCCGTATGCATACCAGCCTCAGAGCCCCCGCACCATGCCTCCTGATTCGGGAAATCTCAAAGTTACAGTTTACGACCTTTATCCCCCGCCTTGTTTTACGAATATCAGGACATCATGACCCAATTACCCTTCGAGTGACTACAACAATAGTCACCCAATGGTCCGAGCTCTATGACCGATAAAATAAGAGTACTTCATCCTCCCTGCAGGACGTTAAACTGCGTTGAGCAAAGGCACACCCCCACGAGCAAGATAAATCAGCGCATGGGGCACTTTGAGACTCAACAAGCAACTAGGGATGAATATCCCTGACATGTCCAGGCATTCCCCTGCCAAATGACATACCTCATGGCCTGGATAATTGCGGATCCTCAAAATCATTCATGGCCACCGGAGGTGGAAAGTCATCAACCCGTGGACACCTTTGTCTGAATATGCATACCATGACTTCATCGGATCTGCATAATGATAGCCCATGGCACGTCCATCAAAGGAAAGATTTCCTTAGGCGACACTCTTCATAGCTCCGTACGCTTACCGGCCTCAGAGCCCCCATATCACCTTTCCTGATCCAAGAAGCCCTGGAACAATGATTTACACCATCAAACCCCCTTCCACGTCTGGGGCATGTTGAGGTATTCAAACCCAGTTATATTCTGATGAAGTGAAGCCTTCGCAATAATGCACCTCATCCTTGCCGCTTAACGTTAAACTGAACAACAACCTTTAAAGGTTTCCCTATCTTTACCGCATGACGTTAAACTGCATGGAATCCGTCCTCGATGCATGACGTTAAATTTCATCGCAAACCTTAATAAAATGCCCCAGTCCTCACTGCATGACGTTAAACTGCACGAAAATCTTTAAATAATTCCCCACATCATTACCGCATGACGTTAAACTGCACGGTCGAAACCATCATGGGTTCAGTAATAAACAAAGGCTTTTCGCTGTTTTGCAAGTGCATGGGTCAGACCTACACGAACCACCACCTCACACTAGTGTGAGAAAGGATTACTTCACCTATTCTCAGGAAGTTTTGTCTAGATATTTCCCCCGTATTCAGGCACCCTCTCATCATAAACCATACTCTGTACACATAAATAGCCGAACTATCATAATCCACCCCTAGTGGTACCAAATCTCAACTTCCCTGAAGATGATCGGCTATCGGAAGTGGGTAGTCTTTGACTTAAAGACACCTTTCTATGACTATGCATACCATGCCCTCAGCGGCTCTGCATATTGATCGCCCATGGCCCGTCAACCAAAGGCTTGTTTTCCTTGGGCAATGCTTCTCTCCGTACGCCTTTTGGCCTATGAGCCCCCATTTCTATCCCGGGATCCGGAATCCCTCTGAGCTACAGATTACCAAACTCCTCAACAATCCTACCTAAATACGGCAGAACGTTTTTGACGAGATTACTAAGAACCAGGAGAAGTCTCTATATTTCAGATAATGTCCCAGCTGCATGAATTTAAACTGCGTCAAGCCTCAACCATCCCTTACACTAATTAAATGCGTAGGGAGGTGGTCTCAGGACCACGCATCTGATTAGTACAGATGTTCCCAAAACCCTTTCAGATTTCACACTCCACTTCTGAGCCACCCCTGGTGGGTTATATTTCTTCCCACGCCACCCATCGTGGTTTCCATAATCCGGAATTCCATGAAGTCCCCTGGCCATCATAAATGGATAAGTCTTTGACTTAAAGAATCATTTGTATGACTATGCATACCATGCCCTCAGTGGCTCTGCATATTGATTGCCCCTGGACCGTTTACCAAAGGCAAGTTTTCCTTAGGCAATGCTCTTCCTACTTCTGTACGCCGACACGGCTCCCACGCCTTGGTACATGCTCTGAATGCCGCTCAAATTCCAACATGTTTCCCCCCACGTGCATCTGAAGGGTATTAGGACATCATTAAATTATTTGTACCCCCTTGGGGCACTCACCCCACCATATTTGGTCAAACCGGTTCGACCTAAAACATTAGTAATGATATTCTTGTCGGAGGGACTTTAAACCGCTCATAGAAGAAAGAGGCACAAAGCCTGTTAGTCCGAAAACCTGAAAAGGGCGACCTAAGAAAAAGTTGGGTTATAACCGCTGGGTCCATACTGAATGGGCCCAGGAAAAGTCCAGGCATTGAAAGGAGAAAAAGGCAAAAAGATTGTAGGGTTTTCCTACAAAACACCAGAAATAGTCAGACTGTGCATGTTGAGTCCCTTGGCCTAGGAAAAATTTAGAGCATTTTCCAATCACTCATCGATTTTCAGGACCCCTCTACATCGAAATGGCCTCCACTTCATTCTGATGGGACCCCATTCCGATGGGGGGAATTTGTGTGGTCCTGAAAAATATGTAAATGGAATTTTACCCAAATACCCCAAATAATTGGGGTAAAATAATCAAAGATGAGACACAAAAGGACCGGTTCACAAACCGGTCCATGGAAGCACAACGTGGCCAGGCACCGCGAGGCACCCCCTCCACGAACCGGTCCATGGAAGTATCGTGTAGCACCCAAGCACCATGAGGAACCCCCCTCCATGAACCATTGTCATTCATGAAATGGAGGCGGAGGGCCTCTGCAGTCGCAAGGCAGGATGGGCGCTAGTCCGGTTCACCATTGCGAACCGCCCAAACCGTGGACCGCGTCGACCGGCTCAAGACACATCCACTGCCATTCACGGAATAGAGGCGGAACCCTCCGCAGCCGCGGAGCACTCACTAAGTTCACCTCACGAAGGAGGGGTGCGATCGATACCCACCGTGAATCGCAGATTGACCAAGTCAGCTATGAACCGGGTATTTGGTAATGAGCCTCCGCAAAAGGTGTCGCATGGCCACAGATACATTCCTTTCCCTAATCTATAAATGGATACCAAGGGGGAAAGAAGAAAAAAGGATCGAGGATCGAGTATTGGATCAGATTCGGAGGAAGGAGATCGATTTAAGGAAGGCTTCAGATTTCTCAAATAGAGAAATTCCCACCCGCGAACCACAGTAGGTATATGAATTAAAAAGGAATTGGAAAACGCAAAAATAATTTGGTGAACCGCGAACATGAATAATAAAAAGGAGAACCGAGAACCATACCCACTATATGGATGACTTCCCCATAGACCAGGGAGTTTATGCCTCTTTTCCCATCTATCTTACCGCGTAGCACCCTCCTCCAAGGACGAATCCCCGACCGATGAGCCTCCGATCTGCGCTGCCCTTAGCCGCCGCTGCTCGCCTGAAACCCTCCGTGAACCACCCTAGTTCGTGGATTCAACCCGAATCCACGAACCACCCTGGTTCGTCAATTGAGCATGAAGATATGAACCATCTAGGTTTGCAGATTTAACCAAAATCCGCGAACCAACTTGGTTCACGGGATGCCCATCAGTCTGCGGACCACCCTGGTGCGTGGACGGCTTCTCCAGCTGTGTGGCACTTCCCCACGTGAAGGGCTCCACCACCCATACCTCTCGGTGGCTCACAAAATACTTCAATGTTCTCATCTCCAGAGCCCAGAAAAGTCCTTCCAATCCAGCCAGGTCCCCCGTGGCTCCCTCATCGGCATATTCATCGGCCCTAAGTCGAGGCCTCCGCCAGAGCCACCGGATCCACGTGGTGTATCTTTCAGGCGGATCAGCACGCTGTTTTGAGTTCACATACCCACAGTAAACAGGGGCAAATGGGTTGCCCCAACCCTTGGGAGGATTCCTGAAGCATGCCTGGGTTCATATTCCCACGGTAATACGGGGTCTGAGCCCGAGATCCCCCTTCCTGCCTCTACTCACCAGGATGAGGGACTACACGCTTCGGCGGTTGGTCAATTCTCCCCTCCCCCGAGAGGGGGAGGCATATCCGTCTGAAGGTAGTCATCCCTATGCACCTCGTTACTTCCTTGGGTATCTCCTCGGGGAATAAGAGAGGTGACGGGGATAGGAGAACCCCCCCTTTCCCTCTCCCTCTGGTCTTTGTCACTGTAGGCGTCCATCTTGGAGTAAGCCTCAAACTTACGGGCGTCCATCTTGGAGTAAGCCCCGACCTTCAGGGCCTCCTCAGAGTGTAATCCCCAATTCATCACCTTCCGGGCCTCCTCAGAGTGTAACCCCCAATTCATCACCATGGTACACCTTCATGCGTAAGCCCCATTCAGCTTCTCATGGAAGCACCTTTCACGACGTGATCCTCTGGTCCCTGCTGCTTCTTGTTTCTCACACCGAGCATGACTCACGTGGGCTTAGAGTAAGCATCGACCATGACATCCTCATATGGGCCTCCTCAGGGTGTAAGCCCCAATCCATAATTCTAGGCCTCCTCAGTGTGGAAGCCCCAATCCATCATTCTGGGCTACCCCAGAGTGTAAGCCCCAAGCCCAAGCGAACTACGTAGACTTTGATCCCTGCCTCTTAGACATGGTACGTAGGAAGCCTCCATGAGGTTCAAGCCCAACACCCATCAGACCACCTGGTCTCCCTTCACATCGATTCCCCGACACCTAAGCGAACTACGTGGACTTTGATACCTGCCTCCTAGATAGGGTATGTAGGAAGCCTCCATTAGGTTCAAGCCCAACAGCCAGTCGATCTGATCATCTCCACATCGGTTCGCCACACCACTCCTAGTGCTGCCTCAATCGAGTTCCAACCCTTCGGGGTCATTAATCCAACGAGGGATGGTAAACCTCAGGCATTAATGATTCCGAACCTCTACGTTCAGTTGACCGTTGCCCACCAGGGTTGAATCCGTGGATAATATGTTTGGCTATAAACCAAAGATTCACAAACATATGAATACGTCTTAAATCTATAAGAGAGTCCCGGAACAGGTAATAATTACCCCCCAAAAAAGGGTGCAATGATCCTGACTTCCTATCCTCTCGACCAATGTGAGTTCTTAAGAGTCACTGGTCAGACCATCCGGCGAACGCCTGCCTTTGGAAAGCAGGTCCACCAATCATTGGATACTGAGTCGCTGGGTGTTTCATGGCCGAAAGACCAAGAACGAGACAGATGTGATAGGAAATGTTTTTATCCCCTAAGACACAATGTATATTTAAAGAGATGTTATTCAATGAATTATATGTTATATAATCTTTCTTTTCATTAGTGTACTATGTTTATGATGCCATGTTTTATGTTTCTTTTGCACAGTTTGGTTTCCTCTATCATGTTATTTTATACCATGCTTCATTGTTCAGGGTTCTGTTTCACACCACTATTATGATAAATTGATATGGCTCTTTGATGAAATATTATACATTAACTTATGAAATAATTTTAATAACCCCTTAATTGGGTATATAGATCACCCATTTCTTATGTATTTACCCAAGTTGTCATGTGTAATTTTAAACGAATGATGGAATTGTAGGACCATTTTAATGAAATTTTTTAAAATATTGTTATATTACTAATAAAATATCGTAATATATATTCACAATATCCTAAATACACTTGGATTGAATATCATTACTAATTTTATTATATTCTTCATTATGTAATAAATCGCGAATTAAGATGTAATAATGATACGGGTTGTCGTCATTGGTATCAGATCAATGTCCTGTAATTTTTGGGATGAGCCTAATAAAAAATTAATTAAAGACTTATTGATAATAGTAAACATACTATATCATCCAAAGATAATTTGTTGAATTTATGAGTCATTGGTTTATGTGAATATAGATTCATATCTAGATACTAAATGTGGGTTTTCCACAAGAACAATTGTACCTATGGGTAATAACCCCAAAAGGCCAAATTGAATTGGACTAGATCATTAGTCGGTGGATGAAAATGAGCCAGGATATATGCCTAGTTTTAAAAATTAAGCAATGTTATTTGGTAAATTCACAAGATCCTTATAAACCACTTTTAATGGATAAAAAATAACCCCAAAATTTCATATTATATAATAGATCATGGTAACAAATATTTAATCCTATAAATCGACAGGATAAAGAATGTTTATCCTTTTTTTCATATACATAATGGTCATGGTAAATAAATTAAATTATTAATAGTTAAAAACATTTATCACCTAATTTTCCTTTTATTTATATTTATTTCATGAATATAGAAGAAACATAGTAAGAAAACATTCGAAGGGCAATTGTGAAGATTTCCCAAATGTTATTCACTACCCTACAAGAGCATGATTTGAGAACATGGTAAAAATAATTGCTAAAGTGACTACAATTTTGAATAAAAACCATAATCAAGGGTATTTACTTGATCATCCTAATAAATATCTTGTTTTAAGTATGAATATTATGATAAAATTGACTCTATAATTCAATCGATCTTCAATCAACTTAATTTTGGAGAAATGGGTCATTTTCAATGAGATTGTCTCCTTAATCACTCAATTCCAAGAGAATGGAAAATTCATTATTTGTATATATCTTATGGAGTAAGAATTTAAGAATAGTGGATGTTGTTTATTAATTAGATTCACGAGGAGGATATTTTAGTGTTGGTCTAAAATTAATACTAGAAACTGTTTTTCATCAACTATTTTCCTCACATTCTCTCACTCAAAAGGGAGAGAGACTACCATTTCCTAATGAAAACATATGAAAAATCCATTAGATAATAAATGTAAATCATCAAAAAACTATCAAGATTAACCAAATAATTTTTTTACCCCTAATTGTTATGTTGAAATTTTAATGTCGGTATAAAAACGAGTCATTGAAAACCCATAACAACTAGGTACTTTTATTAAAATGTGGAAATTCACTGATTTTACTTCAATGTCGATAAAGAGATCATCAAATCTCAAGGGTATCATGAGTGAAAAGATATGATATAGAGAGTGGAAATTAATTTTAACATTGTGATGGTAAAATATCATGGGTAACGAAATTTTAACACCACACATGATAAATGTATAGAAAGTAACATACTAAAAATTTCCTAATCTAGAAAAGTAAATAATTTTGTTGAGGGAAGTAAGGGGACCCACATTGTGATTTTTGAAGCATAATACCACTAATGTGATGGAACAATTTAATGCCCTAGTAAAACCATATATAATTCTCTAACGTGCCAACTTTAGAGATCAATGGCAGTTGCGTAAATAAATTCCATACTCTAATGGTTGTTGAAGATAATCAATGACGCCAATATACATAGTCTATAGAGAATTGGTGACTTATATAATTGTAAAAACTAAGATGGATTAAAAAAACAAAATGATCAGAGGTATTATATTTATTCATTATGAAATAGTGAACACAAATTTTTATTCTTTTTCCCTAAATTCATTCATATGATAAATGATAAGTAATACTTCTAAAACACTACATCAAAATATAGTTGTTGGGTAACCCCTTCTGAAATGAAATTGGTTAATTCTTTCATTCCATTTTTATAAAATTACACTCTCAATTTTTCAGGTAGTATTTCCTAAAAAACCTTTAACATGCCACATATTTTAATTTGAAGAATCATTGGTTAGAAATTTTATTACATTATATAAAGAACAATTTTTTTTCGAGATGTGGAAATCAACCATTGTATCATGAATCATGCACTGATTCATAACATGTTCCCTGAAGACGATGCTTTTTTATGGGTATAAAAATTTCATGAATTGATAGTATTTCCTTGTGAGAAATTATATACTCCTGAAAATATTATGTCTAAATAAAATATTATCATTGAATTCTATCTCATTGTATGGGAATTCAATAATGTGTTTCTCAAAGAATATTCCAATAATCCTCCATGAACTGATTTTGAGTTCTCAATCTTTTTCATACCTCGATATTTTCAAATATGAAAGAATCCATATAAAATGGATTTTTTTTATTAAGATAAACTAAATAAACTATTACTAAAAAAACATGATAAATGGGTTTTATTCCATTGTTTTCCAAAATGGGATGAACCAATCTTCTTCATCAATAAGATTAATGGGTCAATGAAAATCTTCATTGACTATCATGAATTGAAAAATATCACGATAAATAACAAGTATCCTTCACAATATATTTATGAATTTTTTGAACAGGTACATGCATCCCATTACTTCATTATGCTTGAACTGTGATCAAAATATTAGAATTTAAATGTCAAGAATATGGAAAACCTAAACTAAATTTTGTACAAGGTACATGTGCTATGACTTCATACTGATACCATTTGGGAACAATAATGATAAAAAAATCTTCATGGAATTGACGAATAGGGTCCATAGGGATTACATCGAAAAAAATGATAGTATTTATATATGATATTCATATATACTAAAAATTCAAAGAAGAATATGAGGAGCATTTTTTATTGTTCAAATGAACTTGATAATGTAATTGATTTATGAAATGTATAGTAAATGCATTCCATAGTTGGTGAAAGTGACATTCTCGGGGAATTGTATCACAAATTATGGGATATATACTGATCTGTCAAAAATACAGACAACTATATGATGGTGTAGGACATCATTGTTTATAGAAATCCCTATTTTTTCTGGCATTAGATGTGTATAATCATCATTTTTAGGAAAAAATTTAGGATTTTCCAGCACAATATGCATTACTACATGGAAGAGAGTCATGTAAATCTATAAATTAAAATTTGAACCAGGATTAAAATTCTAGAATAAGAGGCTAATCAGTAATCATATTCTAACATTACATATAGTGTGAAATAGTGTTTTATATATGGTGATATTTCATAAAATGGATGAGGTTATGAAATTGTGAAATTTGAAAATGTGATAGCCTATACCACCCTAAAAATAATTCTACATTAGCGTAAGAATATAACACATGATATTGCATTAGCTTCCCTAATGTTAAATTTGAATGTTTGGAACCATTATATATTTTTATAGAAGAGTGACTTATATAATGACCATAAAATACACAACTGTATATTTGCATGAAATGTTATTTATATGAACCAGAAAATATGATTACAATTAATAATGGATTATTAATGGTCAATTTATTTCAATCATTGTAGGGAAAATAGTGTCTTAATTTCTCTATAAAGAACAGATCTTGAAATCATGTCCCTGATGAGGATGTCATGGGATAAAATATTCATTGACATTTAGATGATGGAAATTGGAATAAAAATTAACCATTTTTATACCATCCTAAAATAATATCTCAAACATATATATTTTAGTAGATATAGGAGGATCATAAGGATAATGTTGTTCTATAGAAAATGTTAGCAAATATTATGTATATTAATATTATGGAAAATGGACTTATAAGGTTTGGAACTTGGATATATATCGCTTATAACTATAAATGAAATGGTAACATCAACATGATGTGAATAACACATCCTTCTCTATTCACATAGGATGAATGATGATATATATATATATAAATATTTTTTGGTAACAAATGAATAGTGGTATTGAAGAGTTTTTATCTCGAATCCTGGTATTCCAATATTTCTTGGACGAATGAAAGAATAATAATGGTATATTTTAACAATTACCCAAAATATTATGGGAATGAGAGAACATAACAATGGATTTCAACATATCACTACCCATGATCCCTAAATCAAATAATTCCATTTGGCTGGTAGTTAGTTGTTTTACCATGTTAGCTCAATTCATTATTATCAAGGTGGATTTCACTCCTGAAGATGACACTAAGATACAGAAAAGGTAATTTTTATGACTGTATGGAATTAGACTCTCTATTTTATATTATTGATAATTGAGGTTTACCTCAAGGATTTGTAGAATCCTTCTGAATGTGTATGATATTGAACTAAACTTCCATATTGCTTGTTACCAACAGATGAATGGTTATTTGGGAACAAATACAGTTAGATAGTTTATGTTGAGATTTGGTTAAATTGATTTAAAAGTATATTGGGATCAATAATCTTTTTTGCATGTTTTATCGAATATAAGTAGTTTTCATTATATAATTAAAAATGAAACATATGATTCTTTTTATGGGATTTTATTTTGAAACACTTCATAATGGGAAGAAGTTGGAGAGAGGAAGCAGTGGGACCATACTCTATCCAAAAAATACTAGAGAATGTTCAAGGCATTCAGTGAAATATGAAATTCACAAAAGTTAAATATAAAATATATACATACAAACTTAAATGAGATATACCGTGTGAGGTATTAATAAATATGTTTAATCAAATATCATACTACAAGAACGAAATGATATTTTAGAATAATGAAAAGCTTAGTCCTAGATACAACGTCCCAATTATAATCTTCATTGAATCTTAGTGTTGGGATGACGACTAGAACTCCCACCTAATCTATCTCATGTACATGATTTTTTACATGTATCCCATTTTAGGATGTCTACATGAGACCCATTACTTGTTATAAATATAGAGGTGGTACCATTATAGAATTATATATCCAATGAGGAGAGACCAACGATGATATTATATTTAAGAGACAATATTATTTGTAACAAGGATACTCACCAGGTTAATGTGTTGTGTTGGAACCACACTTTTGAGCAAGAGTCATGGGATCCAAAAGATTCTGGGACATATATTTACCCTCAAATATTTTATTGGATGAAATGGAAATTTATGTGTTGAAATTTTTGATTTGGGAATAATTTAATTACATAATTATTTATAAATGAATTTTTCTTTTTCAAATGAGTATGTTCCTACTAAGAAAATGAAATTATATAAAACAAGTGAAATAATTTATTTATATTATACCATTATGAGTTATATACTATTAGATATAAGGGTCCATTAAGATTCAATACCACTAATAATATTTCTAGTGAAGAATGATTGTATGATTATAATATATTAAGGTTTATATTAAATACCAGTTGACATAGATGAATGAAGAGACAATATTGATAGGTAGGATCATACCATTTGAATCCCATTAAATGGAGAATCTATGGAATATAGAATCATAGGGACTATGCCATGATCATTCCTAAGAATAAATTAAATAACTAAAGAATTAGTGAAACCATTTATGGGATTTATTAATGATCATCGTGATCACATCCCAATATATATTCAACGAGCCACCCAATGAAAATATCCCTATAAAAAACTTTCCCATAGTAAATTAGGTATTTAATATAATGGATATATATATATATATACTATTCAATATCACTCTGAATATTTTAATTTAATAAAATTTTGATGATATTAATTACTTTTTAATATTTGTTTCTAAATGATTATAAAATGTGTTCGATAAAATTAGTTTTTGATATGATGAAATACACTTTTTGTTTTTTTCTCAACAATAGGTTAAATAAAGAATTTTTTTTATTGAAATAATTATTTATTTTAAAAATAATTTTTTAGAAAAACATTTAGTAAATAATATTTATTAGATATGAATGATAATATAAATGTACATCGAAAAAATGATTTTCTTTAATGGTCAAAAAACAGTTATTGTAAGAATGATTTTTTTTTAAACAATTTTGGTCGTTGAATTAAAAATGTAAATTAACATACATTGGGAAAATTTGTATGGATTAAGAAAAAAACATTTATCATCAAATAAAAATTTTCGAATTGTTTTTTTCATAATATTCTAATATAATAGAAATATTGGGAAAAATTAATTATAAAATAAATATACAATGTGTACTAGGACATCATAAATTCATTAAATTTATGTAATAATTGTATAAATAGTATCTATGACCAAAATTATGTTTTTAATTTAACAAAATGGGTTTTTGATGTTATTTTATTATTTATAAAAATATTTACCAAATCATTAAAAATATATATTATATTTTATTATTTTAAAAGCAATTACTTATAGGAAAGACTAACTTTTACATAACCAAGAGAATTAATTCAATTTTTTCAGCTAATATTTATATTAAAGTTGTAATTTTTTTTATTTTGTAGGAACAATGGGTATACCATGGTTAGAATTGTTTTTTTAGGAAATTATCACATATAGTAAAAAAACGATGTTCCAAAATTAAGAATAATTTTATTATCTTTTTTATATAAACCCACACATTCTCCCCCCCACTTCCCGAAAAAACCCTAGTGAATGAAATTACTCTACCCTTTACTCCATAGTTCCTTCTTATGGTTCCATAAATCTTTTAAGGAGCACCTACAATTATTTTAGAGGTTTTTCTATATTGTTATGTGATACATTCCTTCTCAAAATTAGTCATGAAACATCACTGTAACATCAAATTAAATTTCTAGTTATACCTTTTTCGATATGTTATTACATATCTATAATGATTTAATTTCAATTTACTAGTTAATAAATTCAAATTTCAATCTCATTACAGACTCCATTGAATCTCTATCTACCATCATTATGCTATAGAAATCATCATATTATTTTTCATTCCAAACCTTTTTAAGTTTATGCCAATCCCCCTTTCAACTCAAGGGTATCAACTATGGTGTATCCATACATCATTAATTAGGGGGAAATCTGTAGAGACCCGTATCTTGACGTACATGGACATTACATTACTTTTTCGGAATACTTGGTACATAACAAAAACACACACACAAGGATCGTAATAGTTTAGTGTCTTTGGAAACTCGGAACATAATCTTCTAATCGTGGTGAAAGATCTTCAATATCTCCCATAAAGATCTTCCCTTTTTTTTTACCTAAAAGCTTTCTTTATTTCCTGGGGAAAAGAAAACATAAAAGGGTGAGCTCAAATGCTCAGCAAGGGCAAATAAAGGAAATAAAAATCATATCATATCTTTTTGAAAATCATAACCTGCAAAAGAGATCATAATATCTTAACATGGAATAAATCATAGAAGTGAAAATGAGATCCCCATAATCATAACATGAAACTTGAAACATTGTGGCATGAACACATAATCTTGTAAAATCATTTCTTGTTAGTCATGACTCATTGTCAAGACTATCTTAGTGGACAAAGTCCCTTTCTGAATCGAGTAACCCTCGTTTCAGTCCTGTTTCACTGAACCGGTATAACCTACCATTCCAGCCATGTCTATCTCATGAGATATAAAATCTTTACCCAATGCATTGGAGGGAGATATAGGTCCCACCCATCTTATAATTAATCCTTTCTTATGTGTGCCACATAATCATAAATCATACATCATCGCATAACCCATGTAATAAAAATGGGATTCTTAAACAACATAACATCATAAAACAATTCATATAAGATAAAGGAATTCATAAAAATGTTTCCATCAAAACATAATCAAATCCATGTAATAATAGGGATAAAAGCAGAACCCTTTTATTATCTTAGATGGAAAATAATTTTGATAAAACACTTGAAATGAATTCTTGAGGAAAATATCCTTTCTTCTTCAAAATCAATTTCTTTTCACAAAACATCATGAAATTTTAAAAGAAAGAGATTTTATTAAAAATAGTCATGAAATCTTTTGGAGGAAGCTTCATGAAAATAAGGCTTTATAAAACCGTAAAAATCCGTTCGTGCCATTTAAGTTAAAAAAAACATTCTTCGTACTTTTGTCGGAAAAGTCAAAAAAGTACCTCGTACAAAAAAAACTTCAAAAGATTCCTTTCATATCTTTTACTAAAAACTCACCGAAGGGTAAAAATGGATTTAAACAATTATAGGTGGATGGAAGTAATATTACATATTGATGAAACATGGATGTGGATGATAAAATACACCCCAGTAAATACTTACGAATAAACAATCTCAGATAAAAATGAGATTGTGATATTTCCCTTACCTTAGGTCCGACTTGCTTTGTAAGTGTCCGAACCTCCTGTATAATGATTTAAATCATGTTATTGACTTATTAGAGAATCATATTCATTGTTATGATATCATATATGGTTCACTTATGACATTATATTACCCGTTCTTTTGTAAATTCCATGTTAAAGAAGCGTTTTGGGTAAAATCGTTTCATTTATCGTAGGTGTTTTGACTTGTTGTTCTTGACATCATTATTACTTATATCATGATTTACTTACTTCCAGAATATAAAATATGATTTATATATCATATATATTCAGTATATATATATATATAATAGGTAGATAAATAAAATGAAAAACACCGTTCATGGAGACGGTAGTCCGTACGTACGCATGAACGCTGTTTTCCTTTCCTTATTGTCTTGAAATGGAAGTAAGTAGATGACATACATATGTATATATATATACATAAATCCAGTAGCTTTATAATTTCATATATTTCATTATTATTTCTTATATATACATTATAATCATTCTTAAATGGTTAACATGGAGAATGAATCTCATCGCGTCGTGGAGACGGTATTCCGTACGTACGCACGAGCGATGATATCATATCTATAAATATTGAATTGAATTGGAGTGGATTATACAATATATCAGAATCAATATGATGTTTTAATAACTATGTATAGTTATTCTTTACACCATTATACCCATCCATGTAAGGTGGTGGTGGAAAATAGATTACACCACGGCGTGGAGACGGTATTCCGTACGTACGCACGCGCGGTGATTTCTTTTTCCGTAGGATGGATAGATGGTGAAATAGGGTTGTTTCATAATTATAATAACATATCAGTATATGAGTGATACTGATGTTATTACTTCATAATGAAACAACCTAAGAAGAAGATGTGGAAGAAGAAATAAAGATGAAAGAATTGGTAACGGTAATTACCTCTTCTTTGAAGTGCCTCTTTGAGACCTCCTCTTAGGGCACTAAAATTGGTCTTTGAGGAAGACCAGAACCTCTATGATGTTGCTAGGGAAGTGGAGAGGAGAAATTGGCAGGGTTTGGCCGAGCTTGAGTGCTCAAATTGGTGTGAGGAGGAGGGGGAGGAGGTGTCCTTTTATAGGGGAGGAGAGGGGCACCTTAGGAATATCTCAAAATATTATTTTATATTAAAGTCAAAATCGGTTTATAATGGTTCCAAAGGGTCTTATTTCGAAGCTAAAGTGGGGATGGGTCGAAAGCCTATCAACCAATAGGATTTAGACAAGTTTAGGGTATTATTTTAACCTTATCAATTAGATTTAACTCTAAGTTAAATAATTTAACTTTTACCGTGTCTTTTTGTTTTCTTTCACTATATGGTTAATAAACTTACTATAACATGCCAAACGAACCCCAAATTGTATATTATTAATACATATATCCTTATCTAAGTCATTTGGCCGAACCTTAGATTTTTAGGAATAAATTAACAATTAATAATAAAATATTTGATTTAAAAACTATTTTGTGTCAATTTTTACACTATTTGATATATGATTTTTGTGAAAGTCATAACAGAATTATATGTTCGAACCAAGTTTATTACATCAACACTAATATATCATAGTAACCTAGAAAATTAGTGGAATTCATAAAAAGTCTTAAATTACATTTATTTTGGTATTTATATTATCAATTATGTCAATATTTCATTAATAAGATAATTACTCCATCATCTTTGTGTCATAAATAAATTATATTATTTGATGTCTAAAAATTACAAATAAAATACCATCATGTAGTAAATCTTTTTAGCTTTCTAATTAATATTTATAGTCGGATTTTTCTTATGTATAACCCCATATTAAAAATGATTTACTTATTAAACATTGTTTTTAACTATTTTAACCCTTCTTTAAATAAATTAATAATAAATGTCCTAATCTAATCCAAGTGGGCCTAAATGGTCATATTTTATTCATAAGTTTGTTTTTGGTCGAATTACACTTGTCCAATAGAATTAGGACATGTGTTAGGGTAATATTAATATCATATTTACTCTTAGTTACCCTATTTACTATTAACCGTGGTAAAAAAAAAGTAAAAAGTTACTATTCACCAAAAAATTATTTTCATCTCATTGAACCACATTTTAGTCCTTGATATTAACCGTGTCTCTCGGATTTTCGAAATTCCATTCACAGAAGCGGTAAAATTAAGTTTTATGCAAAATTCAGTTTTTAACCTACCACTTAGTAGTTTCACTATTCATCAAAAATTGATGTTTTTCAGAACAATGCCAAAATTTCATCCCAAGCTATATTTCATATTCCGAATTCAAAAATGAAGTCTATCTTACCAAATTCATAACATAAAAGTTGCATTAATTAATTTTATAATTAAATCCCACTGTTAAAACAAATAGCGTGTTTTTAAGAAACAATATCTATCAAAAGATTGACACTTGTTTATGTCTAGTTTAAATGTGAAATTACATCCAATGACCAACATTGTATTAAATTGTAAAAATATATTCTAAATATACTTTAAAACCACTCAAATTAATTATTTATCACTATTAATTATTTCGATTAAAAAAGTTGTTTTTAATTATAATTTAGTAATTTTCACTATTCATCAGAATATGAAAGTTATTCGAAAAGTACCAAAATTTCACCTTAGGCTAAATTCGATACTCCGAATCCAAAAATGAAGTCCATTTTGAGAGTTAAAATTTCTAAAATTTAAAAAGTGGTTATTACTATTCATAACGGCTAGTTTTAATAATATTTTAAAAGCATATCATTGTTTCGTGAAACTCAGGATTACGTACCACACACGCTATCGAGGAAGGTTGTGATTGCGTGTAATGCAAGGCAAGTCAAGGATGCGTGTTGTGCAAGCTCCTTTTGGTGTAGCGTATAACACAAGACATTAGTAAAATAAAAAAGAATATTTTTCATAAAATCTCGGGCTGTTACATTCTACCCCCCTTAAAATGAATTTCGCCCTCGAAATTCGTCGGGGTTATAAATGGTTTACTATTCGAAAGTTTCTTTAATAGAAACCCACATCGTAAAAGGGAATACCAAAACTTGGCTTTAAAAACTAAATTATGAAATGTAACGATTACCCAAATAAACTAATCACTGGGTTTCCACATAGGTGAAAATATGGATATGGAAGAGAAATCTAACCATCATGTTCTGATGGAGAGTGGTAGAGAACATGGCTATGGAAAAGCCAGTAATCACAAATCCATAGATTTGTGATGATATAAGGTACCATCTGATTCATCAGGTATAAGATCACTAGGACAACATTTTTGGTTTTCAAGATCATTTCCCTAAAGTTGAAAATTTGCTTAGAATAAATACTTACTTTATTTTGGTACAATCTCACTTTTGTTCGTGCTTTGAACAATTTCTACTTCATCTCTTAAATAAATGAAGTTGAATTTGTTATTTGTGAAGTGTTAGCAGATCATGTGATAGAATGACTGTTCATTCCATCTGTCTCAAACAAAAGGTTAGCAAAAGTTATTAAATATACATAAGTCATTCTATAGTGAGATTAATTATATATGGTTCCTAAAATGGACTTATACTTCATATATCATGCTGCTTAATATAATAAAACTAGTTTCTACTAAACAGGGACTTCCTGTAGGCCAGTGGTAGGCGATAAGGGCCAGTCGCACTTCGGTTGTGGGTTCGATTCCTACAGCCTTGTCCGAAGCGATGGGCTGTCACCCGTCCTGCAGGTTGTCCCTTTTTCTAAAACTACGTTACTATAACATCCCATCAATAATATCGAAAATTTTCTATCCTTAAACAATACTAACTTATGTCCAACATAATCCAGTCTAATATTTAGGCTTATACATAATACTGCAGTCCACTCTCATAATATAGTGACATCGATTACCAGAGATTTAATACTGTCGTTGATCCCCACATATCATAAGATATGTCTTGTTGGTCACATTCCAAACATTCAAAGTCCTTAATCGTGTATTCTCTTGAATACCTTAGTGAAAACATGAGTGCAGTTAAAAGTTAACACTTTCCACATACCAAAATCCTCAAAATTCTATATACTCAAACCATGATATCACTTAGTCCTTATATCAATCATGAGCTCATGAATACTATCAAACATTTAATTTTCTCCTTATCCCTTCATTATGCGCATATCATCTACATTCCAAAAATATCTGAATAACCTTTCATGGTTACTGGTAACATTAATCATACACTTTCAAAACACAATGAAAGACAACAGTGTAACAATCCATATATGTCTCTTTATTCCAAAATTACACATGATAAACATGTAATCATTCCACTACATTATCAAACCATTGACCGAGCTTCAAAAATTCTATCATCTCACATATCATTTGTAGTCTCTTCATCATCATCCACATAAATACTACCCATATGACCATACTGATTCTCTTCATGAGTCTTTCCCTTAGGGAATTTGTTTGCATAATTCCCATACATTCCACATTTAAAACACTTAACAATTTTTGATGTCGTAGCAATACCATTATCCTCATCCATGGTGTTAACCGACCCTTTTCCTTTGCATTTACTTGCTTTGTGTCCTTCTTTTCCACACCCAAAGCATCTTCCAGTTCCCTTGAAACATTCTCCTTGATGCCTCTTCCCACATGATTTACATAGGGGAAATTGAACTTTCTTTCCTCTATGATCATCATGGAACTCCATCTTTCTCTTATTAGTCGAGTCAGGAAACTTACCAAATTTTAATTTATTGATCATGTTGTGAGATTGCTGATTCGGCATAATAATGATGTTTGGACATCCAAATCCCATTTCATTTGGTTGCTCATGAATAATATCATTCCATTGTCCATCATATCCTCCATTATTGTGAACCATCTTATTTCCAGCCATTTTCTAAAACCCAAACAGAATAGTGTTAGATGCAAAAATCGTAATAAAGGGGGAGTAACATAAATATCTATCATCTTTGGTTTAATCTAATATCGTTACCATAGTTCTAGAACTATATCCTATACGTATACTTATCCTTAGGGGCATCCCTAGACATACCTTAGAAATATCTCTAGGGATCTCACTAACGTTTTTGCATCCTAGTTTCCAAAGGTTGACTAAACCTTTCCTCTGATACCAAATGTAGAGACCCGTATCTTGACGTACATGGAAATTACATTACTTTTGCGGAATACTTGGTACATAACAAAAACACACACACAAGGATCGTAATAGTTTAGTGTCTTTGGAAACTCGGAACATAATCTTCTAATCGTCGTGAAAGATCTTCAATATCTCCCATAAAGATCTTCCCTTTTTTTTTACCTAAAACCTTTCTTTATTTCCTGGGGAAAAGAAAACATAAAAGGGTGAGCTCAAATGCTCAGCAAGGGCAAATAAAGGAAATAAAAATCATATCATATCTTTTTGAAAATCATAACCTGCAAAAGAGATCATAATATCTTAACATGGAATAAATCATAGAAGTGAAAATGAGATCCCCATAATCATAACATGAAACTTGAAACATTGTGGCATGCACACATAATCTTGGAAAATCATTTCTTGTTAGTCATGACTCATTGTAAAGACTATCTTAGTGGACAAAGTCCCTTTCTGAATCGAGTAACCCTCGTTTCAGTCCTGTTTCACTGAACCGGTATAACCTACCATTCCAGCCATGTCTATCTCATGAGATATAAAATCTTTAACCAATGCATTGGAGGGAGATATAGGTCCCACCCATCTTATAATGAATCCTTTCTTATGTGTGCCACATAATCATAAATCATACATCATCGCATAACCCATGTAATAAAAATGGGATTCTTAAACAACATAACATCATAAAACAATTCATATAAGATAAAGGAATTCATAAAAATGTTTCCATCAAAACATAATCAAATCCATGTAATAATAGGGATAAAAGCAGAACCCTTTTATTATCTTAGATGGAAAATAATTTTGATAAAACACTTGAAATGAATTCTTGAGGAAAATATCCTTTCTTCTTCAAAATCAATTTCTTTTCACAAAACATCATGAAATTTTAAAAGAAAGAGATTTTATTAAAAATAGTCATGAAATATTTTGGAGGAAGCTTCATGAAAATAAGGCTTTATAAAACCGTAAAAATCCGTTCGTGCCGTTTAAGTTAAAAAAAACATTCTTCGTACTTTTGTCGGAAAAGTCAAAAAAGTACCTCGTACAAAAAAAACTTCAAAAGATTCCTTTCATATCTTTTACTAAAAACTCACCGAAGGGTAAAAATGGATTTAAACAATTGTAGGTGGATGGAAGTAATATTACATATTGATGAAACATGGATGTGGATGATAAAATACACCCCAGTAAATACTTACGAATAAACAATCTCAGATAAAAATGAGATTGTGATATTTCCCTTACCTTAGGTCCGACTTGCTTTGTAAGTGTCCGAACCTCCTGTATAATGATTTAAATCATGTTATTGACTTATTAAAGAATCATATTCATTGTTATGATATCATATATGGTTCACTTATGACATTATATTACCCGTTCTTTTGTAAATTCCATGTTAAAGAAGCGTTTTGGGTAAAATCGTTTCATTTATCGTAGGTGTTTTGACTTGTTGTTCTTGACATCATTATTACTTATATCATGATTTACTTACTTCCAGAATATAAAATATGATTTATATATCATATATATTCAGTATATATATATATATAATAGGTAGATAAATAAAATGAAAAACACCGTTCATGGAGACGGTAGTCCGTACGTACGCATGAACGCTGTTTTCCTTTCCTTATTGTCTTGAAATGGAAGTAAGTAGATGACATACATATGTATATATATACATAAATCCAGTAGCTTTATAATGTCATATATTTCATTATTATTTCTTATATATACATTATAATCATTCTTAAATGGTTAACATGAAGAATGAATCTCATCGCGTCGTGGAGACGGTATTCCGTACGTACGCACGAGCGATGATATCATATCTATAAATATTGAATTGAATTGGAGTGGATTATACAATATATCAGAATAAATATGATGTTTTAATAACTATGTATAGTTATTATTTACACCATTATACCCATCCATGTAAGGTGGTGGTGGAAAATAGATTACACCACGGCGTGGAGACGGTATTCCGTACGTACGCACGCGCGGTGATTTCTTTTTCCGTAGGATGGATAGATGGTGAAATAGGGTTGTTTCATAATTATAATAACATATCCGTATATGAGTGATACTGATGTTATTACTTCATAATGAAACAACCTAAGAAGAAGAAGTGGAAGAAGAAATAAAGATGAAAGAATTGGTAACGGTAATTACCTCTTCTTTGAAGTGCCTCTTTGAGACCTCCTCTTAGGGCACTAAAATTGGTCTTTGAGGAAGACCAGAACCTCTATGATGTTTCTAGGGAAGTGGAGAGGAGAAATTGGCAGGGGTTTGCCGAGCTTGAGTGCTCAAATTGGTGTGAGGAGGAGGGGGAGGAGGTGTCCTTTTATAGGGGAGGAGAGGGGCACCTTAGGAATATCTCAAAATATTATTTTATATTAAAGTCAAAATCGGTTTATAATGGTTCCAAAGGGTCTTATTTCGAAGCTAAAGTGGGGATGGGTCGAAATCCTATCAACCAATAGGATTTAGACAAGTTTAGGGTATTATTTTAACCTTATCAATTAGATTTAACTCTAAGTTAAATAATTTAACTTTTACCGTGTCTTTTTGTTTTCTTTCACTATATGGTTAATAAACTTACTATAACATGCCAAACGAACCCCAAATTGTATATTATTAATACATATATCCTTATCTAAGTCATTTGGCCGAACCTTAGATTTTTAGGAATAAAATAACAATTAATAATAAAATATTTGATTTAAAAACTATTTTGTGTCAATTTTGACACTATTTGATATATGATTTTTGTGAAAGTCATAACAGAATTATATGTTCGAACCAAGTTTATTAAATCAACAATAATATATCATAGTAACCTATAAAATTAGTTGAATTCATAAAAAGTCTTAAATTACATTTATTTTGGTATTTATATTATCAATTATGTCAATATTTCATTAATAAGATAATTACTGCATCATCTTTGTGTCATAAATAAATTATATAATTTGATGTCTAAAAATTACAAATAAAATACCATCATGTAGTAAATCTTTTTATCTTTCTAATGAATATTTATAGTCGAATGTTTCTTATGTATAACCCCATATTAAAAATGATTTACTTATTAAACATTGATTTTAACTATTTTAACCCTTCTTTAAATAAATTAATAATAAATGTCCTAATCTAATCCAAGTGGGCCTAAATGGTCATATTTTATTCCTAAGTTTGTTTTTGGTCGAATTACACTTGTCCAATAGAATTAGGACATGTGTTAGGGTAATATTAATATCATATTTACTCTTAGTTACCCTATTTACTATTAACCGTGGTAAAAAAAAGTAAAAAGTTACTATTCACCAAAAAATTATTTTCATCTCATTGAACCACATTTTAGTCCTTGATATTAACCGTGTCTCTCGGATTTTCGAAATTCCATTCACAGAAGCGGTAAAATTAAGTTTTATGCAAAATTCAGTTTTTAACCTACCACTTAGTAGTTTCACTATTCATCAAAAATTGATGTTTTTCAGAACAATGCCAAAATTTCATCCCAAGCTATATTTCATATTCCGAATTCAAAAATGAAGTCTATTTTATCAAATTCATAACATAAAAGTTGCATTAATTAATTTTATAATTAAATCCCACTGTTAAAACAAATAGCGTGTTTTTAAGAAACAATATCTATCAAAAGATTGACACTTGTTTATGTCTAGTTTAAATGTGAAATTACATCCAATGACCAACATTGTATTAAATTGTAAAAATATATTCTAAATATACTTTAAAACCACTCAAATTAATGATTTATCACTATTAATTATTTCGATTAAAAAAGTTGTTTTTAATTATAATTTAGTAATTTTCACTATTCATCAGAATATGAAAGTTATCCGAAAAGTACCAAAATTTCACCTTAGGCTAAATTCGATACTCCGAATCCAAAAATGAAGTCCATTTTGAGAGTTAAAATTTCTAAAATTTAAAAAGTGGTTATTACTATTCATAACGGCTAGTTTTAATAATATTTTAATAGCATATCATTGTTTCGTGAAACTCAGGATTACGTACCACACACGCTATCGAGGAAGGTTGCGATTGCGTGTAATGCAAGGCAAGTCAAGGATGCGTGTTGTGCAAGCTCCTTTTGGTGTAGCGTATAACACAAGACATTAGTAAAATAAAAAAGAATATTTTTCATAAAATCTCGGGCTGTTACAAAATCAATATTTTTATCACACACTCATTATTCGTGGAAAAAAATTGATTAAATAATATAATTTTTTATAATATATGTTTACTCTAAAAAATGTGGATGATACAGAAGTGATGGAAGGGGATGGAATTATATATCCCTTTGATCAATTGGGTATTGTATTTAACACAAGAGATACCTATATGATGCACGATTCTTTATCCCAAATACAATATATTATGTTTTTTAGTTTCTATCCTTGAATTATGTTTATGATTTAACGATTTAACGTATTTCTACATTCCCATGATTCAATGATTCTATTATGTTATATCATGCCACATTTTTCATGATTAATATTATCAGACAGTAAATATGAAAATGGAAAAAAAATTCTATTTTTATTTATTATGTTTATTTTTTATTCATTAAATTATTTTTATTGATCACCATTTCCATATATAGAACCTAGGTTAACACATGGATATTTAGAAGAAAGGTGTAAATTTCTGAACATGTTATTAACGTTTCAGCTATGTTACTAAATTACTATTCCATATTGCTATTTTTTTAATTTTCAAATAGAAAAAGTGTTTTTAAATTTTTGTTATTTTATTATGTTTTCATTATTTGAAAATAAGGAAATATGATGTAATAATGATAAGGGTTGTTATAATTCCTATTGGATTCAAATGGCCTAAATCTTGTTGATGTGATGAATGATATTAGTTGGATCAAAATACAAGTTCCTTGATAACATTGTAAGACCAATTTTTATTATAATTACACGTAAAGAAAGGTTTTGGGGACATGAATAGTTTAGGAAATTCTAAAATATAATGCTTGCATACAAAAAATCACAACATGTGTCATCCCACTTATGCAGCACTAGTATTTGTTCAATGATAATATTATCACACGTCTTGTGACCATGAAATGGTGGCTCACCATATACCTCAAATTTTAAATAATCATAGGAAAATTCTTGAATAACAGTATGACCTATGTATACAGGAAGAAACACATGTGTAGATGCATAAAGAGATAGAATTATATGTTTTCTGAATGAAATCTACATGTTCTGTACCCAGAATTCACATGTTTGAATATGGGGAATTAAATTACACACGACATGGTGATACATAGGCTAACATATATTAGAAAATACATGGTGTTTTCCACAAGTACATATTGATTAATTATAAAATAGTAGGTTGAGGCCCTTTATTTCATTATTAAAAAACTATATCGGTTGATTATGTACCTTTGGTTAACCCTAGCAGGGTACAGTGTTGTACAACATCCTCATGATTGGATTGTAATCATTCATATGGGTGATATATTAATAGTGTTTTTATTAATTCTATCATGGTGAGTGGGTTATGTTCCAAGACTATATCATTTGCCTTTTTTCATTGATGGATCATCATGACAAACATACATAGTCATGTGATCCTTAAAATAGAATGTTTTTCAATTTTGGTCTGTAATGCCCCCATGATAATTTAGCCTGATCCCATATCTAGTTTTTATATCCTAGGATATTCCATACTTAATTATTAGGTGATTATTAATGATAATAAATTCTAAAATTATCATATTTAGTGGTAAAAGGGATCATGCAATGTGTTCTCTCAAATTAGTGTTACCATGATTCACGAGGAATAATACCCAAGACAACATTATGGTTTAGATCCCTTGTAACTAGGAGTCTATTATGAGTATATATATATTCTTATGGTTCTTATTCTAATATATCATATATAATTAACATTTAAAGTTATGTGCTTACTACTATCTTGATTAATATGTATGGTTATTTAGAGATTTCATATTGGGTATTGTTATACACTTCCCTAGATGTGAAAAACCCACTCATGTTGTGTCATATATTGAATACATACCTATTTTTAGTGTCCATAGATGACTGGGAATGGTGGATCATAGTGAATTAAAGAAGCTTGGATCAAAACCAGTGTTTCTATTGATAACAATGTCATTATATTGAGTAGGTTGGGATATTTTATGATTTTTTGGGTGCACTAATTTATCCCTTATACAACATTTTATTTTTTGTACTATAATTTGTGACATATTTATGAATTCATTTAGGTATCATGTAAATTTAACATTTATTATGGTATGATCTTGTAAACGATTCCATGAATACATTTATATAGGATAATGGTTCTCATATGTGTGATATGTTTTCATGGAATTAGTCCCCATCATATGGATTATATGATTCTAGTTTGGGGCGTCGTGTAGATAAAACAACATACAAGATAGGTCATAGTGGGCTGGTTTAGTGTATATATTTCAACCAAAAATCTGCAAAACTATTCTCTCCATGGATGAAGTATTAATCAATGATGTGCTAGAAAATTACGGTGTACCAGATAGATAGAATGAACTAGATGAAGAGCCAAGTTAATTGATGAAGTATAAGAGGAAGTGATCAGCTTACAGTGCGAAGAGAAAAATACATGAATGAAAAATTATATGAGATTGAGAATATAATTTATTAAATGGAGGATCATTATCCAATGAAAATGTTTTAAATTAAGATAAGTAGATATGATCATACAGATAATAGACTAAAATTTCTATTGAAAGGATATATTAAGATATTGGAGAATAACAAGGGACTAAAATAACTAGAAATGGGTAAAATATCAATGGTTTAATGACATCATATGTGTAAGATTCGAAAAGAGCAATATGAAGGAATGAAGAAGTTGAGATTCTGTCCCAATTTACTTCCACTAACATGTAAATAATGTGGATTATTAGAACAATTAAACACTATTATTTCCAAAATAAATATTATGTAGTTGAATAATTACTTCCTTTATAATGTAGAATAATAACATAGTGACAAATTTCATCAGTGGATTATAAAGATAAACCACAATGAGTAGAATGTTGGGAATTATCATGGAATGTCTTTAGATTGAGCATTATTTCGATACCCCTTAAAAAATTTGGAAAACAATCATGGTGAAAGAAATTTCCTAGAAAAAACTCACTTTTTTTTTTATCAAATTGAAGATAAGAATTTGTATCCTATTCCTAACCTCACACCATAATTACTATCTAATATTATAGATTTTGGATCCTTGTTAAACAATATGGGCCTAATTTTTTAATTAAATTCCCATACATTCATTAGATAAATAAAAAATAATAGGATAATAAATATCAAAATATTTCTCATGGGTGATGAGATGAAAATTTATAATTAGAAAATAATTTACAATTAACCCACAACCACCCATTCACTATTTACTATATCTCTAAGGGGTCCTCGGAATTTTATTGAGGTCTTGGTTCACCTCTATTGGATTCGATATGTATATTTTATTACCAATGAATGTTTTTAATTTTTTTATTCATAATTATGTGAAAATTTATTAAAGATGTTGTAATCACTAAGATTATATCTATTTAACCCAATACCATGATAATGAGGATAAAGAAATATAAATTTATTTTGAAGATTATATTCTCCAACCCAAATAATAGAATTTAATAATTTCTCAATTATAATATAAAAATTCAGATAGATATGGGTATAAATTTTTTAATAATGTGGCTTGGTTATTCACCTTGTATAAAGAATAAATTACTAAATCATGTGACTTAAATAATTTTTTTTGTGATAAAGAGGTATATAATTTCTTTTTACAAGAATTCCCGTAAAAGGTTAATATCATTTGTTGTAATAATGACCTATATAAAAAATTTCCTGATATATCAATTAATATATTGAATGATATTCCACATTTCAATCCTACTAAAATAGTATCTATAGGTTTTGGATTCATTAATAGTTTTCAAGAAGAGATCACCACACAAATGGATGTAACAGATCATATTGAGATAGAGTAGAATGAATTTTTTTTTAGAATGTATCATGAACTCCCCACACGTTGAATCATTTATGATAAAAATGTTGGTGATTTAAATATGATACTCAATGTTCGAATAAAAATTTACCCTAAATATTCTAATAAATGTTTGTCCCAGGGTTTTTATTCAATAATTTATCTAATAAATATATAAAAATATAATAATTACCATTGAAATAAGGAATTTTTATTTTAATATAAAATTCAATATGGTAATGAGATAAATCTTTTCATCAAAAAAATAGATGCATTAAGATGTAGTAGAATTAAATAATTGTTTTTCTATAGAGAATGTGGTTATGATTGATGATAATAAAAAAATATCAATATTATATGTTCTTAAATGGAAGTCAAGTATTTTAATATTGATAGGACACATATTTAGTCTCTAGAAAATAATGAAAAAGTTGATACTTATATATAATTTTCACATGGGGTTTCTAATGTTATAAAGCATATGAAATGGGATAATAATAACATGAATCTGTTCAATGATCTATCTTGAGATATTGTTGGGGAAAAAGTAAAATACATACCATATTGAATTAGTTTTTCTTTATATATTTACATGAATTGTGATGGTATGAAATAAAGTACAAGTACGAATGATGAAAAGTTATATTATTCCTATAACCACGAATATGGTTGATAAATATGAGTGAGAAATAAATTCCACATAAAATACTAACAAGTTTTGATGAAAAAAACATCATACTAATGAAATAAAAGATTACCTTATATTTTAATAGGGTAGTAGTACAACAAATTTTTGAATTCTTAATTATATGTTTTGTAAAATCATATAATTACATAATCTAAAAGTAATCCCGCATCATTCAGAAGTGTGTTGAATCCATAGAAAAATAAGAAACATTGAATGATTAAAAAATATATATATATACATCAAATAGATTTTGAAAGAAAGAAAGTAACTATGATTTATAAAGTTTTAGTGGTGATATGTTTGGAACCTACTCATATCTACATGATTGTAAATCAAGATGTAAAACAAATCTATAGATGACTGTTGAAAAAGAAGAAGTATCATTTGAATGTTTCTATAAAAATTTTGAAAAAAAAATCCCTCAAAAATATGAACTTTATTAAGGATGGGAAGAACATGAATTATACATCAATTATGTTGATGATGAATGAAATCACTAAAAAGCATTTAATCAGATTAAATCAACGAAGAATCCAACAAAAAATAGATATATTTTTGAAAACATGATTACGGATATGTTAGTAATTTAGATAGATTATTTGGAGAAGTATATTAAATACCATGATTCATATGAAACGTATAGTTAAAATGGAATATATAAAATCAAACATGAATATAAAAAATTTCTTTATGTTTGGTTCAATGTGTACAGAAGGAATATTAATGATTTTTCTACAATAATTATGGAATAGTAACATTTCTTAATAAATGTAAATTATTCACTAGGAAATTAAAGTGCTTTAAAATATATTGTCAATGAAATGTGTCGACGTAAATAAATTAAATATATGATATGATCCATCTTACCCCAATTAAATTTAAATTCATATGTAATGTTTTGAATATAGGGGGAAATGTGGAAACATGGTTTACGATTTTATCTCTACTATGAAAATAACATTAATAAAAATTTTAGATCCCATATATTTCCTTATCCATTGAGTTTTAAATATTCTATATAATAATATTGAATTTGATTGAAAATAATTCACAGTAGTTGTTAACCAAAAAACAAGGAATTGATTCCAAAGTTTGTCATCCATGATAAGGATATTTCTATCCATATTTGTCACCCACATAGGTTCACTAAGGTTTTTAATGAATGGTTCTTGCATGGTGAGGATGGGGACGTTTTCTGGATTCGACATCCATATATGAACTTATTTGTTTTGGTGAAATCTCATCATTTCTATCTAAATGAATTTCTATTTTTGAGATTCATAATTATGAAGATCGTAAAAAGATATATTGAAATGGTAGGTCATTATTAATCATTCCACCTTATATTGAATAATAAAAAATCATAACATTATGGTTTTAAAAAAAACATACCAATGTCATATGAAAATTGTAATTATGACCGTTCTCCAATGTTTATTATAACTATATTTTTAATTCATTATTTTAACTCAAATATTTTTTTGGAATATGTGTTTTAGGAGCTTCAATTTTTAAAATTTTCCATGTCACAATTATTAATATCATTATTAAATAAATAAAACCCCTAAAATTATTATATCAATTAATATTCTAAGAGGTATCATGATTATTTGTTAAATGAAACAAATTTTCAAAATAAAATCCTATTTTTATACACCATGAATAGAACTCATATACATATAGTAAATGGAATGATAGAACATTTCAATGTGATCAAATTTATTCCATTTTCCTTTGAGAATTGAGTTTCTTATTAATATATTGGAGATAAAGTGAAATTAATGTTTAGAAGTTTGGTATATTAAATGGGGGTGATAGATGAAAAAACTATGAGAATGATTCATATAATTAAATATTCATATTGAATTTACATTACTGGTGTTCCCAACAAATAGATAGAGGTATATTAAAGTTCTAGTATTTATTTGTGATATATTTTATTTCAATTGATTTCATTGGTTTTAAATAGTTGTAAATGAAATTGAATTATTAAATAGATGTTATTATGATGAATAAGATAGACATAAAAATCTTGTGGATGTTTTGGATGAAGGGATGATGTATTTTTATACTTAAGAAATATTCATTGATGTCTTTGAGTTTACCTGTTGATAAATAATGGGATATTCATAATGTCATAGGCATTTGCACACAATTTATATATGATTATTATTTATTGAATCTTATGAAGTTTCCTTATTAGTTTGGAAAACATATATGGATGGAAATAATATGATGATCACACAAAGGATTAAATATTACAGTTATTGTTCAATGTTGATAAGACTAAGGGACATTAGGTAAAGGTCTATATTCCACAAAATTAGATGGACGTCTTCCTAATTTTTCAACATATATATCATCCAATTAATGGAATTATGTAATGTATTCAATATAATTTCCATGATATATATATTTCACATATCAAATAATATAGTCCATTTGATAGACCACGAGGGGTATACATTGGCTCGGTGAATGATATGGAAGGAACCAAAAGAACACTCACAATTACATCAATTTTATTTCAACGGACTGAGATGATCTATAGACTATTTGAAAAAATTGATTAATTTAATATATTTACATTAGTAACAGTCATTTAATAACTGAAAAAATCATAGGAATGATGTGAACACTATTTATCAGCCAGATAAACTGAAGAAATAATTTTTGGGAATATTACAATTGTAATTATGTTGCATATATATTCATCATGAAAAAAATTTAGGGGTTTCAAATGGATGTTTAATTCATTAATCAATACATCAAAATGAATTTTTTATTTTATTCAAGTAATAATTTATCTGAAAAGAAAAGAATCATTAGTATATTTCAATTACCATAACTCTAAATTGGATATTGATCAGTAGTTTTGAGACATCTATATTTTGAAGATATGGATTTTTTTGTTGAACTTAGTGGAACTATGGTTCAAGAATATTGTGTAGTGTTTCTAAATTCTGAATTTAGAGATATTTAATATCCATGAAATAGTCTTTTAAAATGCCCTATATTTCAAGTGATGAACATTCAATTGATTTTTTTGTACTTTCATTGTTGCGTCTAACTAAAGAATATGTTTAGTATCAAATTTAATCATACCGAGTGACAAAAAAATACTCTATACGATAAGTATTCTTGAATGATAAATAAAATATTTCACAATTAATTCAATAGTAAGAGGAAATTTTTAAATATCATCATGTTCAAAATATTTAATATAAATTTACCATACATATGATTTAATGTGAATTTTAAGAGAGTGTATTATATATTAAATATTATTATATACGTTTGTGGAGTTTATTGAAAGTATCTTATAAAAAAATAAATTCAGTGATGTTATAGAAAAATAGTTACCAAGATATCAGAATTAGTTTTGAAATATAACATAATGGGGTTTTATGATGTTATTAGAGATAAAACGAAGAGATTATCATATATGGATAATTGGAGGTATTCCATTTAATTTTTAACAGAGTTAAGTATCCATAAAAGATTATTATATAAGGTCCATTGAGGTTATTGAAAATATTTTATTAAAAATAGTTTTTGAGTGATGTAATCAAAAAAATAGTTGAAAAGATATCATAATTAGTTTTAAAACACAACCTAATGGGGTTTTATGATGTCATCAGACAAACAAAGAAGATATTATCACAAATGTATAACTAGATATAGGAAAATGACAAACACATGAGAAACCATTGAATAGAATAATATAACTTCTAAAGTATGTTGAATATATTTTATAAACGGTTGATATAAGTGAGTTGTTATAAAAAAAATTTATCATATGATTTTTTTGAGAAACATATAATGTTTTAAGGGATATTTCCCATAAAAATAACTATGATGATTCTATGATGTTTTTATGGATGAAAAAATAAGATTTTAATAAACTGGATATGTTCTATAATGTTTTAATAAAATGTATGTTTGAAAAAAACTATTATGTTATCATAATGACATCAATTGTGCCAATTCTATGCTAGATATTAAATATTTTGACAATAAAAAAATAATGTTATTGAATCTAGTGAAATTTAATGAAATCATGAGAGTAATATTGATAGAAATATCTAAGGATATTACATGTAATATTTCATGAATTTAATCTTGGTTGTTATTTTAAGATGGATAAATGATGATTACATTGTTTGGGGTTCACAATGATCAAGTGGGAATAATTGATTTTGTTGTATATGAATCATCTAAAAAAATAGAGAATTGATACCTATATAATGGGTTAATGATTCATGGAGGAATGTGTGATAAGATTGATTTTTTTTGGAAATGTGTTATGATGAAAAATTCAGCTATCTTACAGAAGTGTTAACTATGCTAGTTGAGTGTAATATTCATCTGAATGGATGTATCAGTTGAAGAATTTACAAAATTAATAAGGAGTACTTATCTAAACAACAAAACCTAATGAATAAATAGTGATTTGGATCATGTATAAATTTAATGGGTGATATGAATATTGCGAATATGCCACCAGGTTGGGAAAACAATGTACTGAATATAGAAATTTTTTTACTACATATATTATGATATAAATAATAATATATATAGAAGGAAGATAATGATAATGAATCAGATTAATACTAGACATACATCTAACCAATTGTAAATGAGTCAAAATAGGTCGAAAAACTATCAAGAGGTGATCCATCATTAGAAAAAAAACTTAACTGCATATGATAGGATATATTGAATTTGATGGAATGAATATGTTAAGTTTATTACCTACTTATGTTCATGTAATGTGTGAATTAGAAGGAAGGGAACAACAATATATAATTATGACAACCAAAAATAAGTCTCATCTAATATATGATCTTTTAGTTTAATAATGTATCAAAATAAGAAGTTGAATACAATCTTGGGTTACTATATAAAAAATATTAATGATATACATTTTGGAAATGTTCATCATAATTCTAGGGATTTTGGATTTTTTATGTTTCCCCTCTAAAAGTGTTGGGATTCACTCTTATGCTGAATTTTTTCCAAAAAAAAGTACATGACATAAAATTATAGTGAATATTTTATGCACTTGTTATCACTACACATGGAATGAACAAGGAAATACTATTTAGTAGTTGACCTCATAAAAATATCTTGTTCCATTATTTAAAATATTTAATATAAATACATGTGATAATGAAAATAGAATATAATTTTTAATATACTAAAATGCCTAGGATGTAATGGTAAAAATATATTTGTATATGTAGTTCCCTACAATGATAGACACCTCCATCAGTGTTGACTGTATCCTGATAAATCTCATGTGGAATACAAAAAATCATAGAAAATAATTTCCATATTGAAGGATCACTCCCCAAACTAACATATTTTATATAGTTTTTCATTGAAGCTTTCCCACATCCCATTCTAGTCAATATTTAATCATGACATATCTATCGATACCCAAATCAGTGGTGGGATACATAATTTCAATCCATGTTGGAACATAATGAAAACCAAATTTATTTATTCCAAAAGATCTTTAAAAATTAATTTATTCGTCGTTACATAACCCATAAAAAGAAAACAAATATCATAATTATTACATTTCTTCATCAAAGTACAACCCAAGAACTAAACAAGTTTCATAAATATTTCAATATAACTTAATTAAATAATAGGAAATAATTTTTTCCATGTTACCATTCTATAATCAAAATCATGAAGATTCATCTGTAAAATTAAGTGGAATCATTAGTTCATCTCCTTAGTGAAAAGAAAAACACTAAAAAGATGTGTAGATTGATGAAAAATTTCATAAGAAATATTTGATATTGTCATTGAATATATTAAAAAATATAATTATATTTTGATATGATTTGAAAATGAAACCATGCATATTACAAAATTTATTTCTGAACCCTTTTTTGAAACGAATTAATGCAATAAACTATCATTATTGTGGTAAAAAAATTTGTAACATATAAATTACATGAAAATATTTTTTCACACTATTATAAAAATTGAAAAAAATATTTTTGAAATAAATAACATAAATATATTGAACTTAATTTTTTTTAACTAAATTAAAATGTATTGAAAATTAAATTGTAAAATGACTAGTATCGGTAAAAAAAATAATTATCTAATTTTTTAAAATTATTGATATTGAATAAGATGTTCATTAACCTAAGTGAAAATAATGTCTTCATTACAATTAAAAAATTATCTATAATTTTCTTTATGAATGATCTAAATTTTTATAATTCATGAATGTTATTGAAATAAAGATAGGAAAATAAAATATATACACCTAAAAATACATTATCCAAAAATATTCACCATTTGAAAATTTAGCATAATCATTTCTTAAAAGAAATTATATCGTAACATGAAACTTTAATGCTTATGTAAATTTTGAATAATAATAAAAGAACATCAATTTCAACATAAATTATTTTTAATTTATTTTCATGAATGATATATAATATAAACATCTATGTATATAAACAAAATAAATAAATTCATGGTGAATATTTTATATTTATCAAGAAAAAGTGAGATGAGAGACCCTTAACAAAAGTAATGTTTTAAAATGAACAAATTTAGATATAAAATATAATAAATATTGTTTTATTATAAAAATATTCCCCAAAAGTATTGATACATAAATCAATATGTAATATTGAAATTTATTTTTTAGCTTTCCTTTTTCGAAAATTTCAAAATTTATATTATCATTTGGGTGTGAACTGATATGTTTTTTGTCCATGTTTCAGTTCATTAGTTCTGGTAATTACACCTTTTTCATGGTTGTATCATATAAATTATCTTAATTATTACACAATTATAATATTTAACCATTTTATGTACTATTATTACTATTCAAATAATGTGGTTATGAAAAATGAACTATATCACATCATTGAAATTAAAGTATATATGTACACACTAGTGTTTTTCTCACTTTTTTATGAGTGGAATGAAACACATGTATATAATAATTAACCTATATATAATTTTTTATAAATTATAAATGCCATATATATTAATTAAATGTATCAAAATCACCATCTTTCAAATAAACAATAATTAAAAATGAACTCATTTCATAGAGGTGGTAGTCTAGACGTACGAACAAGTGAGATTCATTTATTTCAATGGATGAGTATATAAGAAGGTAAATAATATTTTAAAAATAAAAATAATAATAAATTCATTAATATAACATAATAAAATTATAATAATAATAATAATATATAATGAAATTAGATTATGGAAAATGAACCATATCACTACATGGTTGCGGTAGTCCATACATACCCACAAACGATACTCTTCACTTTCTATATGAATTAAAGGATAAGGAAAATGGTCGGATAAAAATCTTAATATACTCCAATAATATTTTAAATACTAAATTATTCACATGTTTATTTCTTTAATATATTTATATTAATTAAATAAAGATATAATCTTTTCAAAATCAGGTTATATAATTATGTTCTCTTTGACAGTCCATTATTACCTTATAACTGAAGCCTACATAAGATTCTATTAGGGGGACAAAATTTTTTTTAGGATATGGTGAAGGATGATATGAATTTATTAGAGATGTTATTCTCTCAGTTATATTTCTCAAAAATCATGAAAAAAAGGGTATATGAAGTTCCCTTTAATAAATGATGGAAAGCACACACATTGAATTAAAAAAATATTTACATATAATTATTGTATTTCCCAAGTATATTGATTCTAAATTTCCCTAGAATGGGAGAGAAATAGTATAAAATATAATTATAAAAATACAATAAATTTATATCTTTTTTTATTTGAAACATTATCCTTTGGATTTAACACTTCATTATATTTTTTTTCTACATTATCACAATACCATATTTTTTGGGCCTTTAAGGGTCGTAAATTTATGTCTATTTTGATATGGGGATAAAAATTGAATTTTTTATAATTTATAGCAAATATAATTTCTAATGTACCCTTGAACATTTTTTTATATTCAAATCATTTTATAAGAAATTATTTAACATAAAAAATAGTATTCCATTTTTTTTGAAAATCCATTTATTTTGAAATCAAATAAAACAATATTGAAATTAAATTAAAATATAAACATATTTAAAATAATTTATACAATAAAAATAATGCTTCACTTAATGGAATTCAACAATATATCTAAATATTATTACATTTATTGTTTTCAAAATAATTTATCTCGATCTATACACTTCTTGCACAAGAATCATATCAACATTGTATATGATTTTAATGTAATTATATCATCACTAATGATTAGGAAAAAAAAATATTATCATTCCAATAATTTATTCCTATTAAAAAAAATTAAAATTCATAAATGAACATAAAACAATTTATCAAAATGAAAAAATAGTTGATATATTAAACACAATATAGGGTCATTTTATAATTTTATAAACAAAAAATATTATAAATTTCATTATCAATGGAAAATAAAATATTGATTCTATATATTTAAATTTATAATTAATATGGTAGAATAATAAGATTCTAATAATATAAATGAATGTTTTGTGTCTCTTTTTAGAGCTTATGCCACATTTTCAACCTTTTTACCTATTTAACATTTCAAAATAGTGAAATATTTATAACTAGTATTATTAATAATGAATAAAAATAAATGGGAAGTATATTCAAAATATAAACAGCATTTTCAAAATCATGGAGTATTATTTTAATTATATTATCACTCAAATTTTATTAATTCAATTTTAATATGAACACATATTACACACTAGTACCATATTTATGATTTTTTTAAAATAAAAAATTATCTTATAACATAATGATGTATAATTATTTTTCCTATGAAATTACATATATTATTTAAAATAAATTGAGGCTCTTATTACTTCAGGATCATATTTTAAAAATTTCTTTTTTATAATTAATTTATTTAAAGAAAATAAATTAAATATTTATTATGATTTTTAGTTTTTAGTATTCCCAAAAAAATTGTCAAACATTCACTGTAAGATAAAATTTTACATATGATTTTAAAGGTTATATTTTGTTACCAAATATAATTTCACAAAATCGATGATATTAGTAAAAATATAAATGATAAAATAAAATAATACATATTTATAATGAAATTATAATTTTATGAATAATTAAATGACGTTTAAAAACTTGAGTACATATATATTATAAATTAATCAATACATATTAGTTGGTTATATATATATATATATAATTCATAATTTTTTATTGAAATTCATAGCCATAATTTTATTTTCTGGGTTATAAAATTCCACCTTTTGTTTTATTCTCAAATCTGGGTGTTAAGAATGAAATGAATCACTTAGAAATATATTTAAATAAGAGTCAAAAAATTCTTTGGGTGCTATTTCTACCACCCAAAAATAAATTACACCTAATAATATTAATTATTACATACAAGAATTAATATATAATGAAATCATAATGAAATATGTTGTCGAATAGATCATGATAACATGTTTCCATGACACTACATGGAATAATATTATTTCCTTAATTTTGTATTTTAAAAAAAATCATTAAAACACACATAGGTTTAGAAAATACACTGATTACCAATTTTTGTTTTCTCTATAATAATTTGTAGTTTGAACTTTCTATGAATTGTGTTTTTATAATCATTTTATTTCATTAAATTGAATATGAGAAACTATACATAATTCATTTGATTTCATTTGATAAAAATAATTTCATACAATATATTGTATTTGTTCCACATTTACAGATATCTCATATATTCTGCTATGAAATGAATATTTATGATGTATCTTTCATAAATAAAGTAAACAATTATCAATCATTGGATTGTTAGATCCACTATATAATAGAAACTCATTCATTCTATAGATATTTTCCAAACACTATATAAGTTAGCATTATTTATGACATTTGGAAAAATCATCAAATTATGAAAAAAATACACTGATCTATAGAAAAATAATAATAATTCATAATTTTCATCTTATTCCATTACATAAATAATTAAAAATAAAACACATAACAAATTTTAATTCACATATTCGAAATCCAAAAAAAACCAAATATTTGATGATATTTTTATCAGGGTCAACATTATTATTTAACCAGAAACAAAAAAAATTCGTTTAAAATGTAACATACCATTAACATGAATACTTTGATAATATCTTCCATTAAAGTTTGACAATTATTTCCTAAAATAATAAAAAACCTTATAAAACCAATTTAAAATCATGCATTATTGAATATTTTTCCACAATATTAATTAATAATTGATTTCTTCTTTATAATATAATATTCCCAACATAGTCTAAATTTAAACAAAAATAATTAATCACCTACTACCAAAATCACTTTTTTATCCCATGGTAGTAAATATGATAAAATTGTTTTCCAATATATAATAACTCTTTTATAAAAATTTAAAACATTTTCCCAAAAATAAAATATAAATTTAAACCTATTTTTATGAATTAAATTAATTTTCTTCCAAAAAATATACAATAAATACCCTTCAATTAAACATTCCACTAAATGATATACTAATCTACCTGGTCGTATTCTAATAAATATCTCCCAAAATAACATTATTAATCCTAAAAACCCATAACATATTACATCAAATGGAATATCTATATCATTTAACATAAGAAAAACATGATTTTATCAAGAAAAGACACTTTTGTTTTATCCTATATTATAGTGGTATATCATTGGTTTCTGGAGGTTATACCCCTTCATTAAATAGAAATTTTTATAAAAATTTGTTATTCAAACCTTGCATATCCCATAGGCTATCTATCCAGGTGAAATTACATTGTGCAACTAATTGTGCATTGAGGATGATCATGTAAATACCCACTCCACCCCTATATATTTTCTTAAATATAAATGCATCTATTCCATAGTTACTTCAACATTACATGTTCCTAACATGGATTAATTTTATATAAAAAAAGTTTTTATACTAACAAATTATTAGGATGTTATACTATACATATAAATATACGATGGGATTCAAAAAAAATATCATATTATAATATTCAAAAATAATTTTGAACCACATTGATACCAATTTTAGAGTTCTTAATAATATCATACATTGATATTAAATCATTGTGAATATTACTAAATACATACCCCAATTACCATTCCCAAGAAACATATTTGATTATGGTAAATTGAGACTAGATTCAAAATAATATTACTTATGTCTAAATTCAGTATATAAAAAATATTTTATTACGTAAGGTACACTTGGAGGAACATCATAGCCAATACACTTCATTAAAATTTGTGGAAAATTTTAAAAATAATAATTGGTGAGATCAGAAGAAAAAAATGGTAAACATATAAGATATCAATAAATGATCATACCTAAGCATATTACAATTATATGTGTGTGTGAACATGATTATAACCTAAAACAATCACAAAAAATTATTCAAATATCCTTACACATATTAAATATTATAATTAACTGTCATAAAGGGGAATATTCATGGATTGTTGAACCATATATAATTAATCACATTCCAATTGAATATCTAGTATCTAAATAGATATGTTTATATAATACATATAATAATATGAAATTACTTCATTATCCAAGTTATAATATGAATAAAATCTTGGTGGATTGGTTTTAGATCCCATTCCATCATTTCCTTATTCTTTGTTCACCTTGATGTCTTTCATAGTTGATACAACACCTTACTGAAATCATTTCACAGATCATTCAATTCATTATTATATATTAATTATTAATCATTACCAAAATATTTTGATGGAACTATAATTACCCACACACATCTCACATAATTAAATATGTATATATGTATACCTAAATATCATAAACCATTCATCATATCATAACATATGTAGTTTAAATTTGTTTTATAAATATTACATAATTTAATTATAACATAACACATGGAATGAAAATTTGTTTCATAATATAATAAACCCTTATGATGAATTTTTTTTCATGTAATCAATGTAAGATAACCAGTCATTGTAAAAAACCATAGAAAACAATAATTTATGACAAGATTTATACTTAATTTTCTAGAATATCAATGAAATTATTATCATTAATAACAGTCATGAATAATTAAAATTGAATTAATAATAAAAATAATTTTCTTATTCAGAAAAATATTATTGTTACCATATACTTCGAAATAGAAAATTCAATTTAATTTATTTAAACATTGAAAAATAAAATGTTTTAAAAATATTTTATTAAAAATATTGATTTTAAAAATTTAAAATGAAACTAGAAAATAAAATAATATTACAATTAAAAAATTCTTTTATAGTTAAAAACATTTATAAATTTTTTTTAAGAACCTGGACATGGCGTAAAAGGTTCATTGCCCAAAGTGGTAGGAAAGTCGAATTTTCATTAAAAGGTGACTCTCTTTAAATTAATATACCAAATAGTGTAAAATGTATATAATAATTTAAAATTCAATAACTAACTAGAGGTGATTGTACATATGGTCAGTAAAGTATAAGATCCATAACATTTCTCTCAATTGTAATTTGTATAGACAATTAAAAAAAGGAGATTGTAACATAAATGATTACAGCATTGGTAAATTTTGAATCATAACCCCATGAAATAAATAGCTTAAATTTAATATTTAAATTCCATAAAATAAGATTATAAACATGATATATCATTTTAAAATTTCGCTATATACAGAAAATGAATCAAACTTTTGTGAATATGACATATGTCTCACCTTAAAAATGTGAGATGGGAATCCATTATCTCATTTACCTTCTTGAATTACATGCATTAAAATATCTAATGGAATAAAAATGGGTTAATTATGTATATATTCGGTAAAAATATTCATATCTTACTTGATATGTTTCAATCCTTTATAATTTCTAATTATCTATTCATTAAAAAATTACTTTTTAAAAATAAACTTTTTGGTGAAAAATGGTCTATTTTACATGCATATTTCAGTCAAATAGTTAATATACGTTAACCTTATTCCTAAAACTATCATATAATAATGATTACCAGGAATAAATTACATGTTTCTCCAATGTATACATTTATATAGTCATAAATCTAAATTTTATTTGAAAAATAAAAAACATTTCATTTTGGAGATAGTAGTATGTATATACACTAGAGTGATGTTTCCTCAATTCAATGGAATGAATGAAACAATAGTTAACATAAAATCCTATTAGTATTTTCATTTATTCCTAAACCCTATTTTATAAGTACTTGAATGGGATTATCATGGTGTTGTTTCGAGTGAAAACATTAGACATTATTAAAATTTTGGCATTGTGCATGGTTGGCACATGGATTTCAAAAACCATGTGCCCACTTAGAAAAATCCATGAAAACCAATCAACTGTGATTTTTCATGTTTGTAAAATTATTTAAAAAACCATGTTTCCTATTAGTAAAAATAGTTAAACCAAATAAAAAGGTTTCCCAACTAGGGTGCATTGTTTTTCTAAATCGTGTGGCTCTGCATAGCTAAACATGTGTTTGTAATTTTTAATCATAATAATTATATATAATAATCCTAAAACCCCTCGTACATCCCTTGAAAGGGATGTATGACCAATATAATATTTATTTATATCTATTATCTCCCAAGATATATTTTTGAACACTCTATACCCTTCTAGAATCGAAATGAATCTTGGTGAATGAAAATTGATCTTCTCCCGGCATAGTTCCTCTTCATGTTCTAATTATCCCATTGTATCCCATTCCTTCCCGATGGGTTGGGGGAATGTTGGGGGAAGATCTAACAACATTTTATTTGTATATTAAAATGATGATAAATTCTTGGATCCTCTATTTCATAGTTATTCATTAGTAATTCCTGGTTAGGGATTTTTTATTAATGATCTACAAATCCCAAGGAAATTGGTTCCGTCTACATTGGTAAATTTAACAAACCCTAATTTTTTTGAATTAAATAAGGTTATAGAAATTCAATATCTTGTATTTTATTATTATGAAATTTAATTTTTGAAATCCTAATTCCATTGAATTTGGATTTTTTTTTGAAATTCAATTTTTGGAATGAAATTGGTAAAACCCCCAATTCCATTGAATTTAGTCTAATTATGAAATTGATAGAATTTAATGGAATTTAAATTTTTGAATTTAAATATCTAAAATTTGTGGAATTTTTTTTCAATTTTAATTTTTTAATATAAATTGGGAATGTTAATTGTAAAATTAAATTGTGAATTGATTTTGAATTCATAATTGGAAAAAATGGATTAAAATTGTTTTGATAAACCCACTTGGTTTTATAATGAAAAAATGGAAGATAATGATAAAACATTTTGGATTTTACATTTCATGTGAATTTCTATAAATTTTTTTATATAAAATATTGAATGAATCCATCCTATTTAAGAATTTATATTACTTGAAATGTAACACATGATTTTTTTAATTATGATTTCGAAATTAAAATACTATTTATTTCAAATTGATGTCATTTTATTAGGTTTGTTAAATGTGTAAATCTATTATGTAGTCATTCATGAGAGACTTATATAAAAGTATATCACTACCTACCTATTACTTCTGGTGTTTGTATATTAACTACTTCTTGGTTGGAGTAGGGGTAAAGAACCACATATAGGTGGTTCTAGATATTGATAACTGTACACAGATACTTGTGTCAATTGCGACACGAGTCATCTATATTATTTTATTGGAAATATTTTTTTAGTAGTTTGGATTTTTTTACATTCCTAAAATATATTCCATCTATACCTGTGTTGTTTTTCTTATATTCAAAATTATTTTTTAATTGTGCTTCTATAATTCTAGTTTCAAAACTTTTCCCACATTCAGTATGTATGATGACAGTTGCTACATTCCAACTGATGGGAATCAGGAACACCATTCAAAACATCTTAATACTGGATCAGTTATCATGTTACCTGGATACCAAGGATGTATTGGGACAAAGTTGTATCTAAGTTATAGATTTTAATCTTTCTTTGATGTTAATGTGTAGTTGTGTCTTCTTGTTAGGATTTATGAGGTAGTTATGAGTGAGAATCTTCCATATCATACCACAAGGAACTTCATGTCACTAGGTTTGGTTTGCTAAAGGAATCTTGAGAATTAGATCAAGAATTTTCCTCAAAATGTTTTTATATATATTTAAATCTAATGCCTTTTGTCTGTCTGTTAGAAATAATTTCCATCATTTCTCTATTTTAGTACCAATATGATGTATTTTTTCCATGATGATGTTTTTTACCATATTGAGTCTAAGAAAACATTCCAATAACATACATGAGGAATATATTTTGGAATCTACGAGATGAAATTATCTTTTCGACCAAATTCTATTTGAAAAAATTACTCATACTGTCTATGATCAAAGAGGAGAACCGCCACCATCTCCCATTTAATATCGTTATATAGAACCACTAATGGATGATACCTTGAATTGTTAGTAAGAGTTCCTTCAGTAGAAGTCTCCAGCATTCAAAGGCCCCAATGTTCCTCAATATGATGTGTAATGTTGGTTATGGATTGAGCATTTTTTCAATTTCATTGAGGCAATAGATGAAATCATGGTGACATATTCCATATCAAAGAACGAAGAACTGAGTGGAAGATGGTGGTACATGATGGTTACAAAAAAGAAGCATGAGGGATTCAAGTTTAAGGACATCAAATTGTATTTGAATGACTAGCTCAATCCAGATTCGATGATATTAGACAAGGTTATGATGATTTTCAATATTGAGTGGGCTGATATGGGTTTGATAGAGTATACTGACCGATTTATAGATCCTGTGTAGTTTGTACCTAAGATTTCATAAAATGAGAAGATAAATTCTCGATGTTTTGAGTTGGGATATCTTTTAGATATGTGTTATGATGTTTCCATGTCCAATATTACTTATTATACTGATGTGTTGGATAGAGAGAAGATCGTTGAAATATAAATTCATGGAATTTCAGGAGTTTCTTCTTCTCCCCTTGGTAGTGTTTTTTTATAAATGTACGAAAAGGTAGGATGATTCTCGATGTGGTTCATGAGAGAAATACTTCCCTAAATCTCCCACAATGCCTAGAATATGACTTTTATTTTCAACTAGAGTAGAATCTAAAGGCATTATTCTAGGTTTATTTCTGAGGCATCCATGATATGTGGGTCCTATGGACACTTAGGTCACCTATAGATGTTCTGCAATGTTTAATCCACCTCTCGGAGTGGACCAATATCAGTTGTGCCTTCTAAAACTATTATAAAATCAGATTCTTCAAGGGTAATGTTTTTTAGCCACATGATTCCCAAATGAAGCTTCTTCACAAAGTGCAAGAGTCTCCAAAGGAATAATATATGGGTCCAATACCTAGGAGATGTTCCATTACTATAACATTGTAATTAGTGACTATATTATTTGATTACGATGAATATCATTAAATTATTTCAACCCATGTTGTTAATCTATTAAATCTTTATACGGATATTTTTTCATATTTAATGGATATTATTACACCCATTTGTATAATGGTAGATCAATATATTCATAACCCTGCTTCTATTTTCACATCGCTAAGTGTTTTTTTCTTGGATTTTTCTAGTTCTCGACATATAACCTCTTGACATCATTTTTGGATGTTATTGGCTCTTTGATAAAAATTTCTATATTAAATGATATCGTTGATTATTCTTCGTCACTACACCTGATAATGTATGTTATATCACTAAAAATGAATATGACCGAATGTTGATAAGAGCAGGACCGAATTTTCTGGATTAGGATAATGTGATATCTATTTTCTTATGATCAAGATCGATAATAAATGAGAAGTGATATCCCTCAAGTATTCTTCTAATTTCTTGACGTTTTCCCTTATGAATTAATTAGATTTACTAAATTAATAGATGGGGTGTTTCTTATCATTATACGGCCAGGTACCACACTAGTTTTTATTCTATTTCAATGCATGGAAGTAGAATAAATAAATGGGTTGAAGAATTTTTTAGATGATCATCTAGAGAAAGGATTTATATTACAGAGTTTGTCAACTTATGATTCACCCATTATCAATATTAATAAGTTTGCAGATTTTCTTCACCCTTTTGTTGATTATTAAAAAACTCAATCAAGGTAAAATAAAAAACTAGTATGTATTTCTAGAGATTTATGATCATCTTATAAATTGAATGGGTTGAATCGGTTCACAAAGATCAATATTTGGAATGGTAACCATAATTTTATGATAAAATAATATGACATTCATAAAACATACTTTTAGAGTACACACAAATATTATTTTTACCATATTATTCCCTTTTATCTAGAAAATTATTCTTCCATAATTATGAATTTGATGAATATGACTTTTTATGAGTGCAATGATACCTTTTTGGTATTCATTGTAGATGAAAATATGAATTTATATATGTCCAAGGAGGATCTTATGTGTCATCTGAGAGTTTTTCTAGAAATTTGGATAAATCACCATATATTTGAAAATATTTTCAATTTTTTGGATTTATGAAGTTAAATTATTGGGAAACATGGTGTGAGAACATGGTATTTCAATTGATCCTGTAAATGTAAAGGCTATAATGACATGTTAATAATAGATAACTGTTTTTAAGATATTGAGAATCTTGGGTATATCTAGTTATTATAATCGGGTAAATAATGACTTCTCAATGTTGGATTCTCTAATTACTACTCTAACTATAAAATGATTATGGATTTCATGGGATAAAAAATTATAGATTTATTTTTTTAGATGAAAGAACATTGGACTTATAATCCATTTTTTCCTCTTTTTGAGGCCAAGAAAGTATATTATGTCTTTTTTGATGTAATGGGTTCAACTTTGGGTTGCGTTCTAATGCAAGGTAATCATGTCATTTATTATGGGAATCCTTATATCAGTCCACATGAGAATTATTATCAGACTCATGAACAAGTTTATGAATATGTGATTCAGGGTCTTAAGAGATAGTGGAAATACCGTTATAGGGAAGTTTTTACTGTGCTTGTCAGACCACAATAGCTTTAGTTGAATAATTAGTTAGAAATATTTGATTCTCTGCTAGAGGCGTTGGGTGGAATACCTGAAGTATTTAAAAATTAAAATCACTTATACCATAGGGAAAGGTAATGTCATTGACAATTTTTAAATGAAGATACATATGACAGAAGAAGTGAATGAAATGTCAGAACTATTGAACTTGATTGTTCTCTATTCACAATTTCACATTGGAGACTAGGAATTGGGGGAAATGGTTTCCTTGCTAGTGTTTAGTTGATTTATAGTCTACTCGATTTGATTATTTAGTAACATATAAAAACCCTACACTTTATTCCACATTAAATCATGATTTATTACATATGATTACACTTAATAAAATACAAATGAATGAGATGTATAGTATATTTAGGAATTAGGTATATAGAATAACATCTTGAACACTTGATTACTACAGAAAAATTATAGGTCCATTAATGGGATGGGTAAAAATAAACTTCATTGTGAATATTTTCAAATACAATAGATTGTTACAATGAAGGTTTTATAATAAATGGAAGTGGAAGAGAATTATTTTCATTTTGGGGGAACTTCTATAATAATGTTAGTATATAAATATGTTCTTGTTAACACCATGGGTGGGATTTGGAGAGGGAGATATTGAGTGAATTGAAATGGATTGTGATTTGAGTGAAGAGGAGTAAGATGTTGGGTGAATATAGGTATACAAATAGAGATTAATTCATTATTAATTTCTATATATAATATTTTAACTCTATGTGAAAAAATAATAAAAACCCCCAATATTCTAATTATTTTATTCAATAGTATCTTCCATTGAAGAGTGGGTTTTCTATATATAAAAAAATTGCATTAAAATTATTCCATTTATTATGTTGAAGGAAGAATTTCATATAAATATTTTTTTAAAAATGATAAAATATTACATAGCTTTTGGAAGATTCATAACATGTTTAAATAATTAATTAAAAACTTCTATAAAATATTATATTAATGTGGAAATATATATTTTTTATTGTATTTAATTTTATATTTTTATTTCCCAAATTTGGGATATTATTATTTTGTAATACACTAATTATATTTTTGTTATATTTAGTATTTTCTTGAAAATTATCATCTCATAAAAAATCTGATAAATTCACCATTGGATAATTTTGATGTTCTAATTTGAAAAATATAATTAATTTTAGTAAAATAATATTTTATGTATAATAGTCATCCCTATAATACAAATTCATTATTTTCATAAAATTACTAATTATTAGAATAGTACTATATTTCATTCCCCTATAAAAATAATATTAGATCCATTAAATTGTAATTACATCTAAGTATTAATAGATAAAATTCAATAATATTATTAAATAAAAACAATATTCATTCCATAATCACTAAATTTATCAAACAAAGTGCAATAATTTATGATAAATAATTCCTCAAAAAAATAATTTTGAGTAATTTCTATTAAAATATTATCATTATTGAACATATTATATATTCTTGTGTAATTTAATAAAGAAAAATACTAAATTTGATAATTATTTTATGAGAATAAAAACATTGAAAGTATTTTTAATAGGGTAAACATATATATCCCCTTGTTAATATAGTGTATGCCTTATGGGTATGGTGTGAGATGGTGTTAAATTATTAGTGTGGTTCAACAAACATGGCTTGAATCATGATCATGATAATATTTAGTTTCTCTTTAAAATGGGTTTTAACAACTTTGAATTAATTAATATTGGATGTGGATTAGTCAAGGAAAAATCATATTGATTCTATCTCAATCTAATTCTTCGATAAATGGACATAATTGTATAAGATCCTAATAGTCAATTACATCCACAATACCCTCTGAATGTATTAGACCTTATCATAACAGGTAATATATTAAAATTTTAATATTTACTATATAATTTATATATTATGAATAGTTTTGATTTTATATTATTTTTTATGTCTTTTAGAATAAATATGTCCATACATTATTGAGATTAAAAATAACAAATTAAATATAGTGAATTTTTTTTATAAAAAAATAAACTATAAGAAATTTATTAATTCAAAAAGAAATATTATTTACATAGTTTTGGGTTACTACATTCATCCATATTTCGTATATTTATTCCTTGATGATAAATTTTGTAGACTAATAGATGGGGATACCTCTATTTCCTAACCTCTTATGGTTCTGATGTTACTTCATCAAACTTTTGGTTCTCCCATAGTAATATGACCTGGTTAGATATCTCATGTCACTAAAAATTTTCTATAAGGTATTATATCCTCTTCGACGTCTCCATGAAAAAGTGATCATTAACTGAAGATGCCACCTTTGAATATAGTAAATGAGAGAGGTATTCTTTGTATATCCTTAAGGTTGATAAATAAAACAAATCAACTACTTAAGATATCTAATATTTTACTTATTGTTGAAATGACACGACTATTAATTTATAATGGTTATCCATTGAGTTTAATGTATTTATGTGTAATACTTTTCTCCATCAAAAACCACATCACATTATTCTATATTGACATTTAAAGGAATAACTTTTATCTTACCAAAATCCTTTTTTATTAATGATAATTTTCTATGTTGCATTATGAGATATTTTTATTGATTTAATATGATGCAGAATGGTTGGAAAATCACCATTATCTATTTGATATTATCTTTTATCATCAAATTCAACACATCATCTTCATCCTAGTAGGATGGATTCTGAAAAATATTCCTATAAAAGTTAATATAAGGTCCTATTTGAATTCTTAAAGGGAAATTGATTTTTTATGAGAACTACTATAGGGGTGACAATGATCCCGTTATTCTTATAATTCTATCAAAAAAATGCCACATATCTTATAGATTTTTAACTTTTCATACATAATGACCAATATTCCCATGGTGATAAGCATCATTGAAACTAAACTCCATGTGCAATAATTGTTGAAGCCTTAAAAATCCGAAAATAAAGCCTCATATATAAATTTGATTTAATGGAGACTGGTAGTCCACGTAGTCCTACAACTTGTATAATGTAAATAATAATGAATATTTTAGACAGAACTAATCCTTTGTAGAAATTATATGGGATTAATTTTTATATTGTTTAACTTCTACCAAAATGTTATTATTTCAACTAGATTCTCATGGGAGTACTACAATAAAAAATGGATATGTTTATTGATATCAACATTAGTATGTGAAATGGATGAATCATACTATTAGAGATTATTCATTCATCATAGAATTAATCTAAAACTATAAATTTTGATCCAAATTTAGTAGTATCCAATTTCCTATCATCATGAATTTTTTTAGATATATATAAATCATTATACATCATGAATAAATTAAGAAGAATGATCTATGAGAATTAAGCAGAATATCCATATGTATTTTTGGTTTTTTGGGTCACATATATAAGTTCAAAACCATATAAATCCATCATAATGAATGTTAAAATATTTAAGAATATTTACCTCCCTCTATATATATTATAATCATCCATTAAATACTCGATTATAATAAATATAATTTATGGTTGATACGTTATTAATTATAGTTTGGATGACACCCCTTTTATGACTCCCATGTCCATTATTTTTATTTATAAGAAGACTGGATCCCCTTAATCCCCAATATTTTTTAGGGATGTGGGATCTAGACTAATCAAAGGATCATCCAGTGTGACTTCCATTCTAGGAGGGTAAGATGAAAATAAATATTTTTATCTGAAATTGTATTTTTTGAGGAATTTAGTATGTAACTTTTTATTTTAACATGTTTCTGAAGTAAAATTAGTGTTATAGTTTTATTATTATTCAATTAGGTTATTATAATCAATTTTATTATTACATTTTGAGTAAAATAATTTTCATATATAAAAATTATTTTTTTTGAAAACAATATTTTTATAAAAACAATTTTTATGACGAGTTTTTTTACATATTTTAAAAATAATTTATTCAAAATATAAATTTTCAAATGTATAAAATTAATCCCTTATATTTAATAATTTGATTAAAATTTGGTTAATAGGAACCTTTTTATAGTAAAAAATTGTAAATTTGTAAACATTTATCACCATAGTAAGGGAAATTGAGTTAATACATGTTAAAACTAATTGATAAAATTATTATTTATCATAAAAAATTAATATTGGAGGATTTTAATTCTACCCATATGAACATAGGAATTAAATATTTCTTAATAGATATTTTTACACTAAATTTTTTATTTAGTATTTACAGAAAATAAAGATACTAAATTCTACTCTCTTAGTTTTAAATATATATTATATGTCTACATAAGGAAAATATAATGTTAAAAATGAAAAGAAATAAATAAATCGAAAATAATTAAATTAATTTTCTAATTTAAATTTATATCTAATTATTAAATATTATTTAATTACCCTAAATGATTGTGTAACAATATTACAATATATATTTATTTAATATTATATAAAATAACTTGTATTACAAGTATTAATGGTTATAGAATTTTAAGGAATTAGTGTGACCCATTAAATTTATAGATCTCTATGACATATTAGTGAGGTTTCAATTAATTTTATTCTAATTTCCATTTATTATTAATGTATTCAATGTTATACAAATTGAACAGTTTTAAAAATGAAATTAATGATACTAAATAATATACTTTTTATTAATTATTAGATTATTTTTTAAAATATAAATATAAATATAAATATATATTAATTAATAGTATGTGATTATTTTCTATTTATGGGTCTTTTATTAGATTATATAAAAGTTGTTAACCCATAATATGATGAAATCTTTAATACGACATTAATTATCCATAGAGTTAATAAAGGGAAAAAATTAAAATTCTAAAAAATGTGATCCAAACATGTCAATTTTTTTGGATGAGATTGATTTTAATATTAATCATACTAGATTTGAATATTATTGATTTGGATTCCTTTATCATCAAAATTATTTTATATTAAATTAAAATGTATGGAAATTTAAAATGTGTATGTCCCCTTAATTTTTAGAGGGAACCCTCCATTGTATACAGATGCTTTGGTAAATGAAATTGTACAAGAATAAGATTGATATAAAATTTAACAACACTGTTAGGAGGAAGAAATATGAATTTCTTGGGAAACACATTAGCATATTACCTCACAATATACTTGTCTTCAATGAATTTTCTTTCCATATAGTAAATAAATTGTGAAACATAAGATTTCCCATATTTTAATGATATCCACACATGATGTGATGGTTCTAAATAAGATTCATCCAACTCCTTATACATATATATAATTGGGTGTCAATTCTGCATACAAATAGGTACTATGTTCAGTTGACAATTCTAATTGGATATATGTTGGGAAAACCAATCCATGACTATAATTACATCAAATTATTACAAAGATATAATTATAAGCATTGTTGTGTAGTTAATCCAAAAAACATTAACATGGTGATTTATATATGTTGGAGGAAAAAATTTCTCATTTCCCATTTCCACCAATATCTATACTTCCATGTTTTGTGGTGGTGTTTGGATTGTTATACAAATCCTTAGTGATACAAAAAATGAATAGAACTAAAAATGATAACTATATAATTCAATTTATGATTTTGTCTCATCATTATCAAATAAATACATAAATATGAGTAAATTTAGAATATTAAAAACAAAAATTGGTAATAAATTTACATTAAAGGTATATCTTAATAATTAAGTTTATCTCTTTGACTTATTAGTTTCAAGGATTCAATATAGAGTATCAATGATCTATTTTATTACATATATTCTTATAGGATTTTTTTGTTCCTATAATGATGGTTCATACTGATATTATGAGTTTTTCAAATAATACCCCCATGAGTCTCTATCTAGGTGCACATTAAGGCCCATTGTCATGTATGATGTAACCCCGAGTTATGTCTGGTACATCTTGTCGAAGTTGTTACCCCTGGAAATATCTATTCCAAAACTAGATAAACTTGTATGTATTTTCATGAAAAACCAATTACTATATTCATATTAATATTTAGAAATATTATCTTATACATAGTCTTGTCCCAAAATCAATATCTTGATTTTTCTAGTCCTAATGTCCAAACATAAAAGAAAATTCCCCTCATAAAAGGTATATAAGACATTTTATTTATTTCCCATTAATTGATGATTTATTTCATATGATTACACTTAATAAAATATGAATAATCTAAATGTATACTGTATTTCAGAATTAGGTAAACAACATAACATCTTGATCATTATATTCAACAAGATTATTACAAATATCCCTAACATGCTTCAAATATTATATAGCTTTTAAAACTGCACAGGATAACCTGGTGACATATATAAGAAAGGGGTGATCTATAATGAATATTAAAGGAATCAACATTTAATAACATTAATAAGATATTAATTGTTATACAAATGGATTATTAATGGGTCATAATATTATTATTGATAATAAATATGATAGTGAGAGAGGATATAGAATCATAGTCATAAATGTTGAATGGGAATTTTGGAAACAACATAACACACATAATTATAAACATATGTCAAGGGTAAAACTAACATGAGATCATTGAGGGAAAAGTACCAGGAATAAATAAGGTTCAATACTCATCCAAACATGACATATCATGATACTAAACATTGCACAACACATTGGTGCAATTTCTAGAACCACCCATCATATTCCTTTCATTCGCATTCCTAAGATAGCCACATAGATCATAAAAAATGGATTCATTCATCATTATAATTTATTCCACTATTATGTTGTGTGTAATAAATTTCTTTAATTCCCCAATCAATAAGTATATTTGAAAAAATATGAACACCATTGATAGGAATCTTGTATGGTGTTCCCTGCCCAACTGTTTTGGCATGAATGATCACGATGAATTTTTAGCATCATAAAAACATCACTATAAGATTTTAATATATGTTTATGTGATAGAAATGGGACTCTCATAACATATACATAAAATGTAATGTAATAAGTACATGGTAATTAATATACCAACATTATAAATTTGGAAATAGAAGACATAAGTTAACTAAAAAACATGAATGGAGAAACAAATCTTAACTATATTTTAGCATGGTAATGGTTGTACATAAAATATCATGGGAGGCTTAATGGTAGTGTAAGGGACTCTTAAAATTTATAAATTAAATGGAAAAAAATTGAAATATTGAATAATATATACTATCATTGTAAAATGGATTTTAAAATACATACTATAAATTATGTTCATGAATGTTAATGAGTACATAGAAATACCTTATGAAATTTCAGCTTGGGAATAGGTGTATAAAATGAATCTTGTGAGTATTAATGATATTAAATTGGGTTCACTCGTTATATAGACATAATAAGGACATTATGTGGGATATTAAAGAAAATATATCAACATGAACAAACTGAAATAATGAAATATAACAGAAATTAATTTCTTCAATAAATGGGACAACAAAACATCAATTAATTTTTTTTGGCATAGTAACTACTTAGACAATGTTAAAAATGGGGGAGGAAAAAATATATATGTTTCATGCCACATAAATTGGATAGTAATTGAATATTTATTTATAATTTACATTATAAATAATTTTGATTAAAAATTCCACTTTTAAAGATGGTGCTTGAATTGAAATGAGGGGAGGAAGGTGAAGATCCCTCGGTTAAGTGTGTTAATACAATTTCATGTAAGTGCCTCATTATGAGATCTAGGAACATAGGGATGACTATATATAGTTTTCACATGATTATGGATGCATTTTGAGGAGTTTTAGTGAAGTGTAACGATAGCATGTGTGTGTTAATGTACTAAACGAGTGTGGTTTCTATATAATTTAGGTTTATGAATATCTCCAAAATCACATTCCAACACATGATTTATTCCATTGGTTTCTTCCATGTGGTTGTGTTTTTTATTATTTTATAGATAATATCTTGAACCTATGAAAATAATTCCCTTTCTTATGAGGAGGTGAGTCACAATCTCAAAGAAATGATTGAAAAAACATTAAATATGTTATATTTTTTATTATTCATAATCACTTTAAAAAATGAATAAAATAAACCTAAAAACAAAATATTAAAAAATTAAATGATTTATTTCTTTACGGATCCCCTTTATAGTACTCATTATATAACTTTTGGTTCATTTTGAGGTCATAAAACACAAGGTATTTTTATATGATATTTTATTTTGACATGAATTTGTCACTATATTAAAAAATTATGAAATATTCAACATTTTATATTTTGACATTATTATTCCAAAAATAATATTAATTTTACCTATATAATTTTCATAAAATATTTGTTCTCTCTTTTAAAATATAATCAACATCAATTATGAAATGCCTAGTTTTCTGAAAAGAACATCTATTGAACCCTTATAGAAGATTCATTTGACTTCAAAAAAATTAGATGATAATTTATAATTTATAAACAAATTTAACAATAATATTATATTAAATTATTCTATAGATAAAAAATCCATCAATTCATTAAAATAATTTTTTAATTGAACTTGAATATTAACCAAAAATATTATTTATGTTCAACTGAATTGATATAAAAATCATTTACAATGAATCAATAATATAATGAAAATATATTCATAATTATATAAATATTTATGATCTTTTTCATATTTCTATGATATTTATTCGTATCTCTTTAATATACAAGAAAACACCTAAAATGTTTGGTGTGCGATGGTGGGTCTTTCATGGGTATTACAACTAACACTGTTTGGTGCAAGATATGGATGAACATGAACATCAACTGTAAATGGGATTTCTCATGAAATAGTTATTGTATATCATCATTGAATTGGTAAGGGAAAATACTAGAAATTATATTTCCATCTTGATCACTGAAAAAGGGCTACATAGGGTATGATCCAACCGGATGAGGCCATCACTTTTTCTATATTAATTTTATTTTTAAAACACTATATTTAAAATAATCGTGTGATCACTATTAGATGGATATATTATCAATGATAATAATACATAAGATTATTTGAAATCCAATTGGGTATAATAAATCATAATAATTTCATGTGTTTTAAATAACCATATTACATAATAGTAGAATTAACTAAAACAAAAGTGGAATTTTATTTATAATAGTTATAGTCATTACATAATACCACCTTGATGACGAGTTCCATGGAATTACATAATATTATTATGGTGTACATACAATTATCTATTGGCTATTCTATACTGAGATATTTTAATGAAATCAGAATTGATTTTTTGTGTTTTTTGTAGTAATGAATGTTGTGATTGGGGATTTCCATAAATCCTAGTGTGTTATGCACTCTAGAACCAATAAAATTATCTTTGACATGAAATTTCAATTATTGTATCTAGGAATGAGATGGGGAATTTCTTATTTTTTTACTTTTCATACAGGTTAATAGGTAACGTCTGAGCAGTAAAAACCCTGAGGATTGCTTTAGCCACATCAAGTCCCAACATAAGAGTGGTATGGTTTCTCAATTGATATTGTGGTATGTTTTTCATTTACTAGGAGAAATAATAATGTGAAAAGGGTTATCATCGATCACTAATAAATATAGTGTCACATTATAACCTCTCAGGATTTGGATTACTTATTATTACTTTTAATTCCATTAAGAGTAACTAGGATCTCAGGTCTATTTGAGAAATAAATTCCATCCCCAGAATGATGGCTAGTGAAAAAAAGATATACAGATTCTTGGAGATATGCTTTTATCTTACGTCCAAAACATTAGTGGTTATGGGGATGATCTCTTGGGACTCGATGAATTTTCTTATAATAGTATTATCCAGTCAACGATCTAGATGGATCCTTTTGAGGCCTTGTTTGGGAAACATGTAGATATTCATGATGTTGGTCGAAGATTATTGAATGTTCATTGGTGGGACCAAGAATGGTTATAAAGATAATAGAAAGGTTTTAGTTGATTCTTCAGAGGATATTTGTGGCATATATGAGGTCAAAGTCTTATACTAATCATCATCGTATACCTTTAGAATTCACATTTTGTTACAAGGTTTTATGGAATGATTCACCACATTTGCGTCATCAAAAACATGGTAAACATTGGAAACTTTATACACATTTTTTGGGACCTTTTTAAATTGTTGAGATGGTTGTAAAAGTAACATATTTTGTAGAAATTATACCACAACTGATTCTGATACATAATGTGTTCTGTATAATGAATCTGTGAAAGTATACATCCGTTCAATCACATGTTTTGTGTAGGTTATATATTAATCTCAAACATTTTTCATTAACGATAGGAAAATCAGATATGATAGTTTATTCTAAAACCAATGTACATTTTTCGAGGATGGTACCTTTGTTTCATGAAAAATTGAAAAATGGTCTTTTTTTCATGAAACATGGTAGAGGGAAGACCCGATGAGTGAGTAGCGGCCTCATATTTTTGGCATGGAATATTCAATGTAAGATTTATGATGATAGAAAGAATCAATTGTGGGGAGGTTGTAACATCCTGTTACCATTTTCATGTATTCAAAACCACATATTTTGATCTTTTTTTAGTTGGGTTTCATTTGGGGTTGTTAGAGGTGAAAACATTGTAAATTTAATGAAAATGTCGTGCATGATTGGTGTATTGTTTTCCCAAACATTTATCCTTTCTATAGAAATAACTGAAAACCAAGGTCCTCGATCATTGCATGGTTGGAAAATGGTTTTATTTAATATGTTACCTCTTACGATAAATCATGAAAACCATTAATATGGGATTTAAAGATGGGCCCCAATGGACCTGTACATCCTAGATATGATTTCTATTTACATTTGAGCTTTCAAAAGAATTTTCCCTATATATCCTTCTAGAATAGAGTCAATTCTAGGAGAATGATGTATTATATTATTCCTATAGGATTACCCTTCACATTGTCATTATCCCCCTCTCTCTTTTACTCTATATGGTATCTTGGATCTCTATGTTGTGAAAATCTATAACAACCATTGATTTGGATATTAATCTTAGGATTAATACTTGGATCCTTGATACTATAGTTCTTCATTGGATATTTAAATTTAAGGATTTGTGATTTGGGATCATCAAATCCCAAGGTATGTGTTCCAATCATAATGGATAAATTTAATTAAACCTGGATTGATTGAATTGATTAAATTTATTTTAATTGAGTATGTGTGATTTGATACTCAGGATATTGAATTGCTGAATCATGGATTCAATATTGGAAATTGGATTTTTGGTATGAAATTGGGGAAAACCCCCAATTAAATTAAATTTTGTTCTAATTGTGAAATTGATGGCATTTACTAGAATTTGAATTGTTGAATTTAATTTTGTAAAATTGATGGAAATTGATTGAAATTTAATTTGTAGAATTTAACTGGTGAAATTGAATATTGAATGTGAATTTTAGAATTATTTTAATTTATTATTTTTAAAAAATTGATTAAAATTGTTTTTATAGAAACACATGGGTTCTATCATTGAAAAATTATTATTTTGATTAAAATTTGATTTTATTTTTAAATGTATATTAGGAATATTTGAATTGAATAAGTTGCGGAATTTTATTTTAATTCGTATAAATGTAAATTTCCTATCATATATATGTTATTTGATCCCATGCATGAATTTTTTAGTTAGTGAGTTCTTGGAAAATAGTCTATTATTTAGAACATTAAAAATAAATAAATACAACATATTACATCAATGATCAGATGGTGACGATGTCACCATCGGCCGTACAATGGGACATGTCTATAAAAATATTCCCATGTCACCTTATGTGTGTGGAGGCCCTTCTATTAAAACTATTATACCTTTAGTCATATGACTATGTTTCCCTTTTTTTGTATTTGAAATGAATATATGATATTGATGTAAATTATTTTATGTGCCTTATGAATTTATATAATTTACTTTATAAAAAATGTTGAATTATGAATTTTTTTATATTATTTACATCATTTCAATAGTAAAGAATGATTTTTATAAATATTATTTTGAAATTATAAACATATTTTATTTGAAATTGAGTGATTTTTATTTGGCTAACAAAATTTATTTATATTTTATGTAATCCCTCGTGTGTCCTTAATTTTCATTTAACTCATTCCCTTTTGTACCTTTAGGTGTTTATTGATTATCTCATACCAATTAATATTAGGGGTAAATAACCATTACATGGTGGTCCTAGTTGTTGATTTGTGGACATAGAGAGTTTCATTAATTGAGACATGGGTTATCTATCCTATTTTTTATAATTTGATGTAGTATTTTTGGTTGTTTGTATTTATATGACTTCTGGTACTGTTTAGCCGATGGTGTTTTTCTTGAATGCATACCCACTAGTTTTTTGTGATTATGCAATGTTTGTGGAAAAACATTTCCCAATGTAATTTTTTATGATTCCATATTATTTTCATCAACTCATGGTGATCAAAGATACCATATGGGCCATGTAATGACCAATTTAGTTATCAGTTTACTAGGGTAGTCAGGCTGGTAAATGATAGTAAAAAGATTCACCTTTATAGAATACTTATTATAGTCTAAATATCATATATTTTCTTTAAATATATACTTTTACCTTAATTAGATATTTTTAAATTTTTAATGAATAAAATCTCTTCATGGGGAAGGTTTTCCATATATATGCATGTGCAACATTATTGTTTTACAACAGATAGAAATGTATGAATGTTTACAATATATTATAATTCCAAAATAATATTTATATCATTAATATAATAAATTACAAATCATTATATTATAATTTTTAAAAATAAAATATTATTATTAAAAATGATTTATATCATTTCAAGGAGGCCATTGTTCACATTTACACGTTGGTGATAATAATTATTTCTCACTTGATAAAATAGATGTGAAAAATGGTTATATTTTAATCATACTTACATATCAGTATGTTTATGATACTATTTTAATCATGTTATGAGTCATACAATTTACTTATATAATGTAGAATAATTGATTAACAATGGAAGAATAAATTAAGATAATTACATCTTATTTTTTGAGATCCCTGTTGGTTTTGACCAAAATAATAATTATGTGTGTTAATTAAAAAATTTGTTATTGTATTTTTGGGAAATATTCTTTTAATATATTAGTTTATGGATTGATTGATTATGAGTTGTCAATAAATTCATATATTATAATAATATGGACCCTTTTCAATGATAGGGAAATGAAACACTTGGAATTATATAAACTGGTTAAATAAAATAATTTTATTTCCCAAGTATAATTCATCCAAATAGACATGGATTCAAACCCACTGTTGGTACTGAAGAAATATAATAATCCCAAAACATTTCATCTATTTTTTCAGTTGAAGAGTTTTTTTATGTAACCACAAGATTAACTATTTAGTAACCTATCAATTATAAATTTTTTTTTGGATAAAATGGTTATATATTTATATATAATTTTATATGAAGATAAAAAATGGTCTTTGAATGAAATTATATACAAAATAAAATCCCATAATTCCTATCGATTATGTTTTTATTTTTATATTACTTCATAATATAATATATAGAAATTATCATTTATATTATTTTTTGAAAAGTAAACTGATTTCACATCAATGACATTATGATTGAAATTGAATTCATATATAAAATCATTTACCGTAATTTTTTTTATTATCCTCATTACGTCATGGATTATAGAAATTTATCCAATGTAGAGTAATATATTTGTTTTCAATATAATTTTGCATGACCATTCTACCAAAATAAAAATAATATTATTGGTGTTGCCTATGAATATAATGTAAATGTATCATCAATCCAAATTTGATATAAAGCACTGTCATTAAAAATATTCATATTATTAATAATGATTTTTAATATATAATAGATTATATTTCACCACATGAAAATAATTTATAGATATTAATAGATAGATGGTGAATATTTTAATTTTTATAACAATGAATATTTAAATGAAATTATCAAGTGAAAATTGGACAATAAAATATATATCAAATGTTAGGACATATATGGTCGGATTACACTCACAAAATGAGATAGCATAATGTTTTTGGGTGATTTGGAGACCATATCTATATGATTTATAACCATTTTTTTCATATTTTAAGCTTACCAAAATGAAAAATATTTTCCTATGTTACAATTCATAATATAAAAAAAGGAGATATCTACTATATTTGTAACTCATGATTGCAAATATGTAGTCAATTTTTCTAGTTCATGCTTATATTATTAGATGAAATCAAATCTAATCTAAATTTGTAAGATACTCCAAAAATAAGGCTTAGATAAAAAAATTATTCAAAAATATATTATTAAACAAATAAAAAGTATAATGATGATTTATTATATTATTAATTGTTATTTTTTAATTAAATATACATATGTTTTATTTTTATATAATTAAAAATAAAATTTTACATTAAAATTACATTATTTAATGAAAACATGTGATAGTTAAAAAAGATTATTATTTATGAAATTCACTTACCAAAAATTCATTTTAAAAAAACCCCAGAAAACCCAAATATAACAATGTGATCATTATTTCACTAAAATTATTATTTTCCAATTATATAATTATTGATACATTTAGAAATTAATTTTAATGTCCTCATAAAAATTGAAAAAAAAAGATAAATGAAAACATGTTTTTTGAGGAATAAAATTAATTTATAAAAATGAGTAGTTACATATTATTTATAATAAAAAATATACCAATAAATTTTATATAAAAATATATATATATTTCATAATATGGATAATCATATTCACACCCAATAGTTTAATTGCTATATTATATTATATGTTGGTTCATTTTAATCACAGTATTTCATGAAATGAATGCCCTCAAACATATAAAATTTTGTTAATGAGATATGTTTTTAAAATTAATAGGGAGCCAAATTAAACCCCATTTAATAAATTATTCCCTCATCATTTTATTTATAAAAAAAAAATAGTGTATCATTAAATTTTAATAAAACCTAATTAATACTTTTTCATGCTAACAAATTTCCATGTCACTAGTATGTTTCCTAGTATTTAAAGAATTGTCTATTTGTAAAACCATATATAAATTATTTTTATTTATCATGGGATTCGAAACAAATAACATGATAGATGAGTGATTCATTCCACATAAGAATTAAAAAATTAATTTCTTCTAACGTTATTGGAGGAAATCCTTTACCTTCGATGTAACAAATATAAAATAACAAACAAAACATCATACATTTTCATTTCAAAATCACAATTCCACCCTTTAGTTTCTTATCAATACATCTCAACTTCTATCTCAACTCTTACTTCATGGAATGAATATTCAAAATGAATTTTTTTAATCCCAAATAATTCCAATTATAATTTATTAAATCATAACATATATAAATGAATAAAAATTCATTCCTTTTCTTCCTAAATATTTATGAAAAAAACACATATAACATGTTTTACAATATAGATAAATATTAATATGATAAAATTAAATCTTTATCTCTTAATCCATTATTGTGATACTTATTTTTAAACCAATATCAACAAATAAATTTTTAATCATAATAATCCTCTTAAATATGTTAGAAAAATTAAAAAAACAAAAAAATAAAATATTTGGTGTGATGTTTTTTCAATATCAACATTATATTTTATCCCAAAAAATATTGAAATATTTTATAATATCACAAACCAAAAACATGAAATATGATCATAAATTATTTTAAACGTTTTTAATCATTTATAATAATATCCAAAACCATCTTAGAAACACAATGAAATCACATATTCATCCATCAAATAATACATATTCATTCGTAAATTATTTTTTAACAAAATCATACAATGCTTCCAATATAATGTACTTATTCAAATATAAAATTGATCAATTAGTTAGAAAATTACTTTTATACACCATGGTTATCTATATGATAAAAATTTATTCCCAAAATATATTAACTCTACTATCATAATTTACCATTATTACCACAATAATAATGACATATTAATTACAATGCTTATCAATAGTTTTTATCATATTAAAAAAATATTTTTTAATTAATCATCAAAAAAAATTCCCCAAATTAAATACTAATCAAATTTTTTAATTAACATAAATGTAAACCAAAATATCTTTAATCATTTTAAACTCCCAACATATTAACACAAAAAATGAGTATCAATGACATTAAACATTTCGTAAATGTTTAATTATCAACCCAAGATGCATTAGGTTTTGTACTTATTCATAAAAAATATTGTTGGTGTCAAATAGTTATATGGTTTCGTTCATCATAGTGGTTTATAATGAAAATTTGAATAATGTAAATAATATCCCCTTGAAGTGTCATTCAAGGGGTGTAGTCTTATGACCACTCACTGTGAACTTTTTTCAACTGAGATAATACCAATTTCACTCGACTTAGCATTTTCACCCCTTTGTTCATCAATTCCATGGTTAATTCCAATTACTATTATTTTAGAAAATATTTATTTTCTAAGAAATCCAAATAATCTTGACAATACCAATCATTATGATGTGTTCCTAGACATAGTTTGATCGAAAAGGATTTCATAGTTGTTAACTAATCTTTGTATCCAAAAAAATATGTTATTCTTGGATACAACAAATAGATTACAAAGAATAACATCTATAGATTTTATATCTACAAAATGAATATTTAATATATCTCTGGAATAGACATTCCCAAGGAGCATAAACATTATTTACATTTTGAGATGAGTTCTATAATCAAATTATTTATTTAAAATAATCAAAATTTAAAATATTTTTTTATATAAGGTACCCTTGTTAACTAATCATGCATAAAACCCTTCTTCATAACCTATGGGAAAAGAATAAAAAAAAGTTCTGCTAAAGTGACCAATAGTTGTAATTATAATAGATACATGTCAATGTTTACATGTTATAAAAATATAATAATATTTTTATGAAAATAAGATAATAAAGTATACTTATAAAAACCGACCAGTAATAAATCTATTGTAGAAATTTATAGAAGGAAATGAGGTAATAAAATTAAAAATACATATGTGTTCACAATTATCAAATTAAAATCATGAGACCTGATTACATATAATTTTTTTTATTGAATACAAATAAGTATTGGAAATAATTTCCTTATCCATGGATCACTTTATGGACTATCGTGTTTTATAGGATTCACTAATAATTCCATCATTTCCATAGTAATGGCTCACTCACAAGGCTCTCAATGTGGATAGAGTCCCTTATCCTACTAGGTTCACCCACTTTTACAATCATTATTCTCTTATGAGACATCAATATTCTCAAAATTTATGGTTGGAACGTATAATTCATTCACCACATATCATATAATGAAAACAATTCAATTTATTACACAAGAACACAAAATATTCAACAAATAATAATATTATAAACCATGGAATGTAAATCTGATTCGTAAAAAATAAATAATTTAATCATTTAATAACAAATAGAAATGTTAAGCATTACGTAAATGTGTTATCCTAAATTACATAACAGATGAAAAAAAATTTGTTTCATGTAATCACTCAATGAAAACCCATATTAATAATATAATTTATTTGATGTTTATTTGCATTTAGATACAGATAAAAAATTACCCAATAACCATGCGTTCTAGTTTAATAGTGTAATTAGATAAATATCACTCTAACATGAAATTGGTGTACAATCACATTACATGAAACTCAATAAAATGAACTTATATTTAATTTATGTTCTACTAATCCTCAAAATATCATAAAAATGTACATAAAAAATGTTGTTCTATAATTCCCTATTACTGAGAAAAAGAAGGTATAAAATCATGTAGTGTAATATATTTGATCAAATATGATTTATTATATGCAATATAATGATTTGAATCATAATCATGACTATCGAAGAATGATATAACATTACAAAAACATGGGAATCTGGTAACATCATAAAACATAATAGTATAATAATTAGTCACTAATAATATAAGTATCTGACCTTAAAACATTACATAATATTAAATTAAATGATTAATTCACATTGAGGATAATTTTAGGTTTATAGTTTTAGATAAATAGGCAAAAACTATTACATATCACCTTGAAAATTACATGTATACACTACGACTCAGAATCCATTTTTTCATAAAATAAAAACTCTTAAAAAGAAACATCCCTAGTTCCATGTTTTTCAATGCATGACTTTTCATTGATTCCATCCTTAACCCTATTTGTCTTTTAGTGTTGTGGAAAACATTACAAAAACATTGGATGAGCATAAAAAGATTAGTAGGGGTCATAAAATAAGGAAAGAAAACTTTATCCTATCAATAAATACAATTCAATGAAACCATACTTTTCAATAATAACATACCTCATGAAATCGTAAGATTTATGAATAACACAAAGAAATCATAAATCATAATGGTAACTTATGTAATCCATATCATACTTACATTGTGTCTACCACAGCTACATAGGGAGTTACTTTGGAATACCCATCATAGTATATTCCCTAAATCTCTTAGAAGAAACATTAACGTTTACCTATGTAACATTACCCAATGTAATGGAGAGCTATCTCGGGCTCACCCGCCTTAGGTTTATCACAGAACCACCCATATACACCAAAAAATTTAAATAACCATAAGTTAATCATAACACATAACACAAGAAAAATGTAAATATAATATTTCCACATTCCAATCATAATATTTCAAATCAAGATACTGAAATAAACAATTCTTTATCAAACCATTTTTAAAACAATATAATAAATTTAATAAATAATTTTTTTAATCAAATTGTCCCATAAAACATTGAATCTTATAAAATAATTAACATTTTAAAAATTAATTTTGATATAAAAAATCATTTAAACCTTTTTTAAAACATGGACATCAATGAAAATGATTTATAAGAATAAATCTTTAAAACGTTTAAAACTATATTTTGGTTCAAGAGTTCCTTACCAAATGAGAGATTCTTGAATAAAAATATTTGAGTATTAACATTAATAAAAACATTATAATATCATGAAAATATGGATAATCATGATATAATATGTCAAAGGTCATTATATACACCATATTAAAGTTAATTGGTGTATACCAACAAATAAGTCTCAATGGAAAGTAGATTGAGACAAAGTCCATTGCAATGATAAAATCCTTAGATTAATGAAAAATTAATGACATATTTATGTGTGACAAATAATAATAAACCCAATATAATGAATATTAAATGTAAAACAATCAGAGTTCATTCACACATAATTCATAGCATGAAATAATGTAGAAGTAAAATTTTAACATGAAGAATTGAAATTGGGTTAAGATGCTCTCTTACAAAAATTCGATATCCTAACAGTGCAAGATATAAATTAAGAAAATTAGTTGATAAGAGAGAAAAGGTTTTCACATTACATGGACAAAAAATGTAGAACAATGAGGATATATCCGAACATATCCTTACATAAGAACATGGAAATTAAAAGTGATAACATAAGAGATTTCCCTCACTAAAAGAGAAGGGTGAAAGGTTCCCTTAACAATTTGGTAACTTATAAAAGATATACCACATGAAAGAAGGTTCATACAATGAAGATGTAAATACCAATAAATTAATTTATATTACACTAATAATACAATCATGGGAAGTACATACACCACACAAAATGAAATATTGGAAAATATACGGTGAATCTCACATGAATAAAAATTTAGATGAAAAGCCCTTACCTTGTTGTAATCAATCAAAGCATTTGAAAAAAAGTTGATAACCATCAAATTAATCACATAATTACATGATAATAAAAAGAATCATGATAATATATATCAAATGGAAGTAAACAGTAAAACAAATTCAGGAAATAAGGGGGGAACAATGGAAATCTCACAGAATTAAAAGTGAGATAAGAAACCCCTTACCCTGCGTTCGACTTGACTCGATCATTATTTAATCTCATAAAAAACTAAACTTAATTTATACTTTCCTAAGAACATTTTTTATGTTTATTAATTCTTTTATATCAATTATTACCTTGCTATAACAGTTAATAAATTATTTGAGTTCAGATCAGTCATTTTGTCATTTTTCGGAAACTGAGTTAAAAATGAACATGTTATAATTATAAATTGTCCATGTGATCTAAATTACATTATCTCCATAATGATATTCATGATTTAGATATAATATATATCATATATATATATTATATATATAGGAATTTATATCATTACATAATATTTGGATATATGAAATGAAATTTACCGTTCATGGAGATGGTAAGCTGTACATATGCATGAACACTACTTTCATTTCTATTTCATATTTAATGGAATGAAAATGAAATTATAAATATTTATATCATAATTCTAGTATAATATCATATTTAATTTAATTATATCCCTTATACATTCCACATATGGCATGAACGAGTCATATCACTTTGAGTGAGCGGTAATCCAGACTTCATCAAAAGAAATTATCATATTTACCCACTATGGAAACCATAAAGGTATTCAAAAAATGAAAAATAAAGAACCATAGAAAAATATATAAATATAATATATATCACATATAAATGTATTTTTATATTAATAGACACCATAAGAGGTGGTAGGTGACGATTGAACATTCATTGTTTCGTAAGGCAGTAGTTCTCCGTCCATGGAAACAATATGTTCTTTACCCATTAGATGGAGGTGTGTGTAAGTGTAGTTCAAATAATTCTCATAAAAAAACCAAATATATTGGGGATATAGTTTTTTTTATAGAATAAAGTAATTAAAAGCGTTTAGGGGTTTGGAGAACTAAAACAAAACAAAATAACTTAAGAGAAGATGATACCTTTAAATTGGATATCTCTCTTTGGTTTGAACCAAAAGGTTTAATTGAATTGCCTTCGGCCTAGGGGATTGCTTCAGGAAGGAATATAGGGATGTAGAGAGATTATTTTGGAATATTTTGGACAATCCAAGGGGCATGAAAACAGTGAGGACTCAGTTTAAAGTGAGAGCTTTTTATAAGGGGAAGAGGGGCTCTTTATAAAAGTTAGGAAATATTATTCTTTTATATAATTATTTTCGGTTTCTAAATGTCCAAAACACATTAAAGTATAATATAAGATGAATAATGTTCTAAATAAAATCATCCAACAAGAATTGGACTGGTTGTGGATATTTTTTTAATCTTTATAATCTTATTAATTTAAATCATTCATTAATGAGGTAAATACTGCATCATTATTGTGTCATAAATAATTTTATTTATTTGATGTCTAAAAATTATAAAAAAATATCATGATGTAGGAAATATTTTTAGGTTTCCAATGAATAATTATATTCCAAGAGATAACTTATATAACCCCATGTAAAAACTGATTTACTAAAAAATATATGTTTATGTAATTTTTGTCATTATAAATTAATATAAAGTGTTTTTATCACTCAAAAGCGGCTCTATGGAGTCTGGAAATTGACCCAAGGATTCCCATGGTTGGAAATTTATTATAAAATAGGAATAATACACATTTTAGGGAAATTTAGTATTATTAAAATATTATTATTTTATCTTTATCTACCAGATTTATCCTTTAACTATGGTAAATAAAATTCTTACTCATGTAAATATTCATAATGTCTAAAAGAAATTATCTATTTACACAATTCTGACCTCCTTATTACAAATATGGAATCCAATTTTCAAATTAAAAACACATAATTTGTATAAATCAATTTAAAATTAATTCCCGCTGTCAAAACAAAAAGCGTGTTTTATGAAATAATAACTATCAAAAGAATAACATTTATTTATGTCCAATTTCAAAATAAAATTAAATCCAATGAACAAATTGGATTAAATGGTTAAAAAATAATATAATTACACTTTAAAACTAATTCTAAAGGAAATATAACCTTATAAATAAATTAGATTAAAAGGCAGTTTTGAATTAAAATACAGTAATTTTCACTATTTATTAAAAATGAATTTTATTTGAAAAAACAAAAAATTTACCCAAAGTAAAATTTGATGTCGTGATTCTAATAAAGAATTATGTTTTGTCAAATATAACATTTAAAAGTTACCAAATCTATATTTAATGAGGGTTCTCCATAAAATGGTTGTAAATTGATATTTTAATGAATATTAGAGTATTTATGTTTAAAATCAGATTCCTTCTTATTTTAAGCCTCTAAATTTTATTAGGTAAATGTAAAAACATTTAACAAAAATTTATATTCATATGGTATTTGTTTTTTTAAATTCCCTCCAATTCAAAAACATGGTGTTAACTACCATTTCAAATAATATTATATTATTATTTTTCAGTATGACTCATCATTTTGTGCAATATAACATTTCAATGAAACCTATTGTTGTGTTTCGAGTACGCCATGGAACATATCATCCCCTTTTAAAGTAAAATTAATACATAATTCAAAAATATTAATAAATATGAAAATTTTATATACTATATTTACTTGGGATGTTACATCCTTCTCCCCTTTTGGGAATTTCATCTTTGAAATTTTAAAATTGGGCTTAGAATCATCATTGAAAGCCCAAAATCGAAAAAAGAGACAACAAAAATATCAATTTAGATGAAAGAAAGAGAAATAAAAAGGTCACTCTAGATAGACCATACTAGGATTCCATGTAGGAAATCATGTATATGGAAGAGAAACAAACCATCAAGGTATGATGGAGTGTGGTAGAAAACATGATTAGGAGTAAGATAACCACCAAAAAATCACAAACTTATTATGGGTTAAATAGTATTTGATTCCCCAGTAGGAAAAGATAATGAACAATGTTTTTGTTTTAAGTTACTTTTCATAATGTTGAGGAATTTATTTAATAGATTGAATAAGAAAAAAAGGAAACATATATACATTTCATGTAAACATTAATCCTTTACTATATTTCTACCACAAACTCATTGTTTCTCCAAATGATGAGTATTCAAGATGACTTATTCACACTGAAAGTGCAATAATCAAATTATAGAGAATAAAATAATCCAAAAAAGATGAACTATATTCTTCCCATGTTTTTAGACATTAACCAAAATCAAAATGGTTAGTACAAGATCAGATAATCCCCAAGAGGACAAACTTTTACAAAAAAGAAAATCTACTATTAATCTACAAAAATTTTCAAAAAATACCCAAAGTTCATCAAATTCCATTAAATAATCAATTGTCCCTAAAATTCTTCATATTAATCCAAACTAATATTGAAACCCAAATTTCAAAAAGATTTATTCATATAGTGTTCCATAATAATTCAGAAAATTTATCACCAAATAACATCAGTTACTCTTAAAGAATCATACTAAAATGAAATTAAACTAATCACACATTCTCTATGATAGGATAATCATTTCCTTAAATAAAGTAAATCTTCATTTGTCTATAATAAAAAAATTGATTCTTCCGATATAAAATTTCCACCATTACTCCACAAATGATATCCCATAGTAATATATTTTCTATAGGCATATTGTTTCCCAAAATGAGAAAACGTCTTCCAAAATAACATTTATCACATAATATCAAAATAGTTTTCTTATACTAAGGATATCTATTTGATAAAACATAAGACTCAAAATCAGGTAATTCTTGATCCTTAAAATCATTTAACTAAGAAGAATAAGACATACAAACTAGGGACATCACGTAGGCTAGGGGTTGGTGATAAATCCTAATCACGCTATGGTTGTGGGATAAATTCCCTAAGATTTGTCCAACGTGATGGGTTTTCACACGGTCTGCATGTTGTCCATTTTATAAAACTCAAAAATAACCCTATCATGTTTTAACATCAATGGTTTTCCTTCACCTTTCATTTTCATCCCAATACATTAATACCTCAATATCTTATATATTTTCATTTTTTTCACCTCCATATAATAAAATAAAACTATTCCCAAAATTAAGAACATCATACCTTGATCGTGGTTTCCATATGGATTCATCATTATCTTCTTCATGTAGGTAGAATGTCCATGCATTTCAACAATGATTTAGAGAGACTTCTAAATCATTTTCCTCCTTCATCCAAATACTAATTGTACATCTTGGGGCATATGGGTGTTCATAGAAAAAAAATTTCGGAATAAAATAGTGAATGACATATAATTTCAAAACTTCTTATAAAATATGATTTTTATAAAAATTTCGGACTGATTTTGAGTTGAAAAATTCAATAAATGGTGCGTTTAAAATATCATAAGTATGTGCTGAGAGACTATATATTAAAAGAAAATATAAATAGGTTGCACATGGGTATCCTTCTTCTGCTCCTTATTCAAAATCATAATATTCTTCAAAATCTTGAGATAAGGTAAAATATTTGAAAAGGATATGACAATTTTTACATTTCTTGAAAACATGAGAATAATGGGAAAATCATATTTGATTAAATACAACCCATTATCCACGATGATATCGAGGTATAATGGAGGTGATTTTTATCTCAAACAACTGCTTGCAAATGAGTTGTATTCTAGAAAATGTTTCACAATCATCTGAACATGAATTTTCAATAAACATTGAAAGTATGTCTTCCAGAAGTGATTGGAATGTCGTTTGAGATCATCCTCCTTACATTTGTAACCAAATATCCATGATCTAAAAAATTTGTAAAACATGCATTTTTCTAAAATAACCGACATAGGGACTAACCGTGTGTTTAACGAGAACTCTTATTCCATAAATTTTTTTAATCCAACATTTGATACCAACTATAAGGACCCGGAATTAAAACATTACATAATATTTAATTAAATAAATAATTCACATAAGGATATTTTTAGGTTTATAGATTTTGATAATTAGGTTATAACTATTTCATATCAACATGAAAATTACACGTAGACACAATAACTCAGTATCCCTTCTTTCATAAAATAATAACTCGTATAAAACATGTCTAGTTCCAAGTTTTAGACAACATTACTTTTCCATGATCCCATTCTTGACCCTATTCATCTTTATGTCATGTCGAAAATATTTCAAAAACATGGGATGAGCATAAAAACCTCAGTAAGGGTTATTAAATAAGGAATTAAAATGTTATCCCATCAATAAATACAATTCAATGAAACCATACTTTTCAATCAAAACATACCTCATGAAATTGTTAGATTTATGAATAACACCTATAAATGATAAAACATAAAGGTGACATTTTGAATAAATATCAAACATAAATTATAGCTATAATAGGTATGTAGGGAGTTGCATTGGAATACCGATCACAGTATATTCCCTAAATCTATTAGGATAAAAATTAATGTTTACCACTGTCACGTTACCCAATGCATTTGAGGGATATCTCGAGCTCACCCGCCATAGTTTATCAAGGAACCACCCGTATACATAAAAAATTCCCAATTACCATAACATAATCATAAAACATAACACAAGAATAAAGGAAATATAACATTTCAAAATTCCAATCACAATATATCAAATCAAGATATTGAAATAAACAATTCTTTGTCAAGCTGCTTTCAAAACCATTTAAAAAGAGATTTTTGAATCAAAGTGTCACATATCATTTAGAATCATGTAAAGAAACTAAAATTTTAAAACATTATTTTCCTTATAAGTAAATCCTTAATTTTTTAAAGATGTGTACATTAATGAGAAAGATTTAGAAGAATAAATCATTAAATAATTTAAAATGATATTTTAGTTAAAGAGTACAAAACCAAATGAAAGACGCTTGGATAGAAATATTTGAGGAATTACATTTATCAAAACTTTATTATATCATGAAAATATAGAGATTAATGATATAATATGTCTTATGTCAATATATACCCCATATAAATGTGAATTGGTGTATAATTGCAAATAAGTCTCAATGTAATGTAAATTGAGACAAAGTCCCTTGAAATGATCAGATCCATAGATTAATGACAAATAAATGACATTATTATGCGTGAGAAATAAGAATACACCAAATATAAGTAGGTATTAATTGTTAAACTATCTGAGGTCATCCACACATATTTATATCATGAAATAATCAATAAGTAGAAGTTTAACCCAAATAATTGAAAGTGTGTTAAGAAGTTATCTTACAAACATTACATAACACTACGGGAAAGACAGTATATACCCACAGTTCAAAACCGTGGGTATGGCCCCCAAAACCATGGGTATAGCATATACCCACAGTTTGGGAGAACTGTTGGTATAGGGGTGTCGCAGTTTGGCAACACACTATACAATGTGGTTCACATTTCCCCCACAGTTTTCAAACCATAAGAATATATTTTGAAAAAAAAACCGATGGGATTTGAACACACGACCACCAGCAGGATTTCCACCCTCTCTAACCAACCGAGCAAATAAAATGTTTAATATATATACATATATTTATATAAATATAATTATATAACCAGATGCATTTTTTTAAAAAAAAGGTGGTGCTCGGATTCGAACACTCGACCTTCTACACCCCTCCATGGGACTGTCGCCCTCTCTGACCAACCAAGAAAATCGAATGTCTGATATATCTTCGTATATTTATATAAATATGTTCATATAACCGGTAGCATTTACATTAAATAATGGTGGAGCAGTGATTTGAACATGCGACCCCCGTAGGGCTGCCGCCTTCTATGACCAACCAAGCCAAACTCATGTTCGAAATATGAACATATATTTATATAAATATATTAATATAATCATAAGAATTTATTTTAAAAAACTAGGGCGCTGGGATTCAAACACGAGACTCCTTGTAGGATTGTAGTACTCTCTGACCAACCGAACCAACCTCACACTCAATATATATGAATATATTTATATAAATATATTAATATAGCCGCTTCTATAAAATTTAAGACACTGAGAATCAAACCCGAGACCGGTTGGAGGAGAATAGGTCACCAGACCAACTTAGCGGCAAAAAATCAGTGAAAATAAGGATATAGTTGTTTACTTATATTAATTATAACTCATTAATTAGAAAAAAACATGCTGAGATTCGAACAAGGGACCGCCTTAAACAATAAGGTCTACCTGACCAACTAACCTATGGATATTATTTGTATATTTATGTGTATCTATTTAATTATATTAATCCAAACTTTGTTCCCTCCAAATATTTTTTTCCCGTATAATTTTTTTCCACGGGAAATCTAGACACACAGTTTAGCCAAACCGTGGGTATAGGTCTTCAAAATAGAACCCCCAATGCCCATAGTTATGAAAAAACGTTGGAATAGGTCTACTGAAAAAACCCTATACCCATGGTTTGACCAGAACCGTGGGTATACATCTTGTAAAAAACACCTATCCCAACGGTTTTTTCAAACCGTGGGTATAGGTCTTTAAAAAATATATATGCCCACATTTTTGAGCAAAAACTGTGGTTATAGGTCCCCATATTATCCCTATACCGACAGTTTTCAAAAACCGTTTGTATAGGGGTACCCTATGAAAACTTTTTCTTAAAAAACTGTGGGTATATGCCCATTTTCCAGTAGTTAAGCCTAACGACATCACATAAAAATTCAGAAAATTAGTTTATTGGAGAGAAAAGGGTTTCTCATAACATGTAAATAAAATTTACAACAATTATGATATAGAAGAACATTTCCTGATATAAGAAAGTGGAAATTAAAATTGATAACATAAGATATTCCTTTCACTAAAAGAGAAGGATGAATAGTTCCCTTTCAGATTTGGTAACTTACAAAAGATACACCACATGAAATAAAGATCATAAAATGAAGATTTAAATACCATTAAATTAATTTATATTACACGAATAATAAAATCAGTGGCATTAAATAAACCACAAAAAAGGAATAGTGTAAAATAAAGCACGAAACTCATGGGAATAAAATAGTGAAATGAAAAGCACTTACCACGTTATAATCAATTGAGTCGTATGAAAAAATTTAATAACCACAAAATGAATCACAGAATACCATGAATATAAAAATAATCATGATAATATATATCAAATGGCTGTAAATTGTACAGCACATTCAAGAAATAAGTGGCAAACAATAGAATCTCACAGAATTAAAAATGAGATAAGAGACCCTTTACCTCATGTCCGACTTGACCTGATCATTCTTTAATATCATTAATAATAAAATAAAATAAATTTATAATTTCTTAAGAACCTTTTTCAAGTTTAATATTCCTTTTTATCAATTATTACATTTCTATAAAAATTAGTTAATTATTTTATTTTATATCAGACAATTTGTCGATGTTTGGAACTGAAGATAAAAATGAACTTGTTATAATTATAAATTGTCAATGGGGTCAAAATTAAATTATCTATAGAATAATATTTATTATTTATATATCATATATATCATATATATCAATTATATATATGTATATATAATAGAAAATTGCATTTGGAGATAATAAATGAAATGCATCGTCCATGGAGAGGGTAAGTCGCACGTACGCATTACCTCTACTTTCATTTAAATTTAAAATATAATGGAATTAACATGTAATAATAAATAGGTATAATTTAATTCCATTATAATATCATATATAATTTAGAATTTTTTTTCTTTATATATTCCACGTATGGCATGGACGATTCATATCACCTTGAGGGGGTCGTAGTCTGTACTTCCTCAAATGACATTGTCGTATTTAACCACTATAGAAACCATAATTGTATTATATAAATGAAAAATAGATAAGAATATCAAAAATATAAATATAATATATTTCAAATATAAATATAGTTCCATATTAATTGACAGAATAAGAGATGGTTGGAGAAGACTGAACAATCATCGCTTCGTGAGGCAGTAGTTCATCGTCCACAAAAACAGTATATTCTTTACCCATTTGAGGGAGGTTTTTATAAGTTTATTTCGAATACTTATCATAAAAATAAACTAGTATATTGAGGATATTGGATTTTTTTTAAAAATGGAATAAAAAGAGTTTATGGGTTGGAGAAGTAAAATAAAACCAAAGAACTTAAGAGAAGACATTACAATTAAATTGGGCATCTCTATTTGGTATGAACCAAAAGGATTAATTTATTTTATTTCATCCTAGGGTAAGGCTTCTAGGAAGAATATAGGGATTCACAGAGCTTAATTGAGAAGAATTTGGATGAGCCAAATGTCTTGAGAAGTGTAAGTAATTGGTTAGATGTGAGGGATTTTTGTAAGGGGGAGGGGGCTCTTTAGTAATGGTTGAAAATATTATTTTATAATACAATTATTTTCTGTTTATAAAAGTAAAAAAACTCATTATAGTAGATGATGAGATGACCCATGTTCTAAATAATGTCATCCAATAATAATTGGAAAGGTTTTGGAAATTATTTTAATCTTTATAATCTTACTTATTTAAATCATTCATTAAAGAGGTAAATACTAAATAATTATTGAGCCATAAATAATTTTATTTCAATCATGTCTAAAAAATTTAAAAAAACATAATGATATAGGAAATATTTTTAGCTTTCCAATGAATATTTATATTTGAATATATAATTTATATAACCCCATTAAAAATTGATTTACTTAAAGATAAATGTTTATGTCATTTTGGTCTTTAAATTAAATAAATTCATATAAAGTGTCATTGTTACTCTTATGTGGCTCTATGGGGTTCCAAAATAGACACAAGGATTACCATGGTTGTACATGTATCATCCAATAGAATTTGGACACATGTTAGGGTAATTTTATATTATTATAATTTTATTTTTTACCTCAATTACCCGATTTTCCATTTAACCATGGTAAATATAATTTTTACTGAAGTAAATAATCATAATATCTAAAAATAATTGTAACAAATTTACAAAATTTGGACCTCCTAATTAAAAATATGGAATCTATTTTTCTTAAATTCAAAACACATAAGTAGAAATAATTAATTTAAAAATGATTCCTACATTTAAAACAAAAAACGTGTTTTTATGAAATAATAACTATCAAATGATTGACACTTATTTATGTCCAGTTTCAATGTAAAATTATTTACAATGACCAAAATTGGATTAAATGTTAATAAAATAACATAATTATACTTTAAAACCAATTAAAAATATATTATAAACTTATAAATAAATTACATAAGAGGAATTTTTGAATTAAAATACATTATTTTTATTATTCATTACAAAATTAATTTCATCAAAAAAATCCAAAAATTTACCCAAACTAAATATTGAATTCCTTATTCTAAAAAAATGTATCTTGTCAAATTGAACATTTAAAAGTGACAAAAACGAGATTTAATGAGGGTTCTCTATTGAAATGCGGTAAATCGACATGTTAATGAATATTAGAATATTTATCCTTAAAATGAGATTCTTTCTTATTTTAGGCCTCTGAAATTTATTGGGTAAATGTAAAAACTTTTAACAAACATGTATATTTATATGTTAGTTAGTTCTGTCCATTCTTGCCCATACAACGGCTATGCATTAACTACCATTTAAAATAATATTATTTTATTATTTTTCAGTAGAAATCTGCATTGTGTGAAACATAAGATTTCGAAGAAACCTGTTTTTTCATATCAGGTATGTCATCGAACATATCATCCCCTTAAAACTAAAATTAACATTTAATTCACAAATTTTAATAAATATGAAAATGTTATATTCTTTATTTACCTGGGATGATAAAAATATCTTCCACAAAATAATAAAATTGTGTGTTTTGGAGAACCAAACATTCATTATACATAGCATCTCATGAGAAAAATTAATTACACAATTTCATTGATGGTTATATTATTTTCATCCAACCAATCACATTCATATCATGTACATTCATTCTTATAATGTCCCGTTTCCGGAAGCCACACAATGGGTGCCCAGAACCCGGTTGGTCACATGACCTCAAGCACAATTCCCCAAACGCTAGAGGCTGCCGACTAGCAGCGTTGGCCTAGATCTGATAGTGAGGAAATTATGCACTCATTTGTCAATGTGTAGCGTAGTAGAAAAAAATATAATTATAACCAAAAGAAGACGCAGTAAACAATACAATTCATAGAGGACAACAGTACTGAATCAAAAGATAACCAATAGTCATACATATATGATGGTGCAATATGTCATATTTCTATGAAAGCATTCAAAACAGGATACACTACAATAAAATACAATATAGTACAAGTACCAAGTACGGAAAAGAAAAATGAAAATAGTGCAACAGGAACTCCGCAACATCTCAAGCCTAAGCTCGGTCCCATGCTTTCTTACTCCTCTACATCAATAAAATAACTATATAAGGACCCTTTCCCTAATCGACACCTGCATCAATATAATCTGTTTGGGCCCATTACATGAACCAAACAGGGTGTGAGAAATAAATCCCAGTAGGCAAACACCAAAGGCGTGTGCCCAACTGTCAGTGTAAATGTGGAACCGAAGTGTGTAGTAATAAAATGCAGTAAACTAGGAAGTACTCAAAATTAAATATCTCTATCAGTTACATTGACATTTAATTAATTATTTATCAATAATAAGCATGTGATTTAGCTTGATGGGTACAACATAATAAATCACCACAGTGAATACTAAATTTAAACATATTCCTTAGAAATGTAAATCCTTACCCTCATGTAAGTAGAATCAAAACCCATAGGTGACTGCCCACATGCATAACGAATATAGCCCACAAGAATATGAGGCATTTCTCTTAGTCATGGAAGCTACTGCCCACTGGCATAATAAAATATTCCCTCTAGCTACGCGATACACTGCCCTTGGGATAAGAAAAACACCGCCATCATGATAACAAGTAACCAGGCTGAGCCAAACACATAAACAATCAATTTATAAACATTTTCTCTCAAGAAAACTAAAAGCATGTTATCATCAAGGCATACCCATGGGTATCCTGGCCAAATGGATAAACAAGGTAAATGCACCCACTGGGTGGCCTTGGATCCAGGAAACGATCCCCAACAACAGTTTATACATGTTAATTATATTATCTATGTGATTCTAGATATCATAACAGATAAGGCATCAAACAGAAGACACTCCAAACATGGGATCATAGCACATCAATACAAAAAATCAACTCAATGGTTGGATATAAACACAAGAACACCTACCTTGATCTCCTCTGATCGATATATGTGAATGAAACCTCCCAAATCAATCGAGAACTGCATTGATCTGGGATAAATGTTCACCTGGTCAAATGTAAATAACTTCTCCTCAAGAAATAATTGGATGGAAACACTCAAGAAGATAGAAGAACTCAATCGCTCGGTTCAAACGAGATCGTCGATGAAGGAATCAGAGTCTTGGTGTGCGGTCGGGAGCTTTTCTCAGATTCGGTCTTCTCTCTCACAGCTCTTGGGTGTTCTAAGATTTATCTGTCAAAAAAGGAGGCTACTCCCTATTTTAAGAAAAAAAACATAACTACACGACGTGTACTCTCATGTACATGGCATGTACTTTCCATTTTTTAACTATTCCTCTGGCGGCCACATTCCACCACATCACTATTCATTTGTCAACTTGGTTACACGATGTGTATTTCTAAGTACACGGTGTGTAATATCATTCCACTGGCGGCTAATCCCACTGACTTACTATTCACCAGCCGACTGATTACATGACCTGTATTACTATGTACATGGAATGATGTATGTTTTTACACCCTTTATTGCCGACAGGCATACACGCCCTGTATACTCATCCCACACGGCCAAAGTACATGGCATGTACCCACAAATTTTAGGATTTTTCCTCATTTTCCTTATTCTCTGAAAAATGTTTAAGGAAAATGGAAAAGAAGAAACACATACCTCAAAAATAAGAACTGAGTTCTTATAAACTTCCACCCTTAAATAAATTCATCCCTGAATAGCTCTTCCAAGGGTGGTGAAGATAAATCTGTGAACAACTCTGCCCACTGAACACGTACATCGCTCTCCTGCCCCAGGTTTCGTTCTGCACTCAACCATGCTGCCATATCACCCATACAAGAGGAACTGACCGGCCTTGAAGAACCTTTATGCTTTTATCAACAAGATGAATCTGAAGTTCCTAAAAGGATGCATCTACCTGATGTTCAGCCTCCTCAGGCTAGAATATGTGAGGTGGGTCTGAGTGATAAATGGTGAACCTGATATATGTGGAAGACGTCGTGCATGGACCGGTACCTCTTCGGTAACTACAGCAGATAGGAAACTGGCCCGACTCTCCCTAGAATCATAAACGGCCCAACATACCTCAGTAAATGTTTACCCTGTCTCCTGATCCGCCTGTGTCCCAACCTTAGTGAAAAATGCAAGAAAATCATATCCCTGACCATGATCTCCAAGGGTCATCTTCGGCGATCAACATAAAATCTCTGACGAGACTGTGCAGTGGCCATTTTCTTCTGTATCAACTAAACCTACTCTGATGTCTCCTGCATGAGTAATGGTCCTAGTAAAGCTGCCTCACCTACCTCCAACCAGCACAAAGATGATCACCATGGCCTACCATATAAAGCCTCGTAAGGTGCCAAATCTATAGTTTTGTGAAAACAATTATTATAGGAAACTTAGCCAGAGGTATGTGCTTCCCCTAGGAGCCCCCATTGTCTAGGACGCATGCACAATGCATGTCCTCAAGAACCTGTATCGTACACTCTGACTGGCCATCAGTCTACGGGTGGTAAATTGTGCTCATAATCACTTGTGTACCCAGTTCCCTTGGAAAACTCTGCAAGAAATAATACATAAAATAGGCGTCCCTATCTGAAATGATAGAACAAGGGACCCCATGAAGACGTACTACCTCATATATATACATCTTTCTGAGCTCATCCACACTGAAGGTATCCTTGATCGGCAAGAAGTGAACTACCTTCGTATGTCTGTCCACAAAAACCCACACGACATCACTGCCTTGAGGTGATCTTGGCAACCCTGTCATGAAGTCCATCCTGAAATCATCCCATTTCTACTCCAGAATGGGTAACTGGTGTAACAATTTTTCCGGACTCTGATGATCCACCTTCATTTGCTGACTGGTGGAACATCTAATAACAAAACAAGCTACCTCTCTTTTCATACCCGGCCACCAATAATGACGTCTTGAGTCATTGTACAATTTGGTAACCCCAGGATGCACTGCCCAAGCTGAAGCATGAAACACTCTAATAAAATCATCGCGTATATACCCTTGAACCTATACTCGTCCATGGATACGATGAACCTCGTCATCGCAAATTGTCCAACCGGGAGGAGGTTCCTCACTTGCCACCGACTCTCGTAGAACTAAGCCTTCCGAATCTGATAGATATCTCATCCACACTCTTTCCAGGAGGGTATAATCCGCAACTAAGGAAGAAAGATAGGTTCACCCCTAACTATCGTGCACCTAAAGATGCATCTTAGAGAACAAATCCTTCATCTGCCACCCACAATTGGCCTTTTTCACTGCCTGTATCTAAGTCCTCCTAAATAGTGCATCAGCAACTGTGTTACCTTTACCAGGTGTATAGGCATGCTCAAATTCTAAGGACTGAAGGTATTCAACCCACCTTTTCTGTCTCAAATTTTGGTCATGCTGGGTAAAGATATTTTTAAGACTTTTTTGGTCTATAAACACCAAAAATTGTTCTCTCAAGAGATAATGTCTTCAATGGCATAACACATGCACAATTGCAGTCAACCCAAGATCATGGGTCGGGTAATTACTCTCATGTGGCCTCAAATACCAAGACTGATACTCAACTACTCGATCGCCCAGTATCAACACTGCTCCCATCCCAATAACTGATGCATTACAGTATACTGTATAGCTCTTTCTTTGCTCTGGACGTATCAGGACCGGTGCTGATGTCAACCTTCCCTTCAGATCCTGAAAGGGTGTCTCGCAAGCTTCTGACCAAACAAAATCCACACCCTTCTTAGTCAAACCAATAATTGGTGTTTTTAAGCCGGATAAGTCATGTACAAAGTGCCTATAGTAACCTACCAACCCCAATAAACTCCATATTTCAAACAAGTTATTAGGCTGTACCCAGGAAACCACAATTCTCACATTCTCTAGGTGTATGGAAACTCCTGGCTTTGAGATAATATGACCTAGGAAGTGTATCTGGTCCATCCAAAAGTGGCACTTTGAGAGCTTAGCTTATAACCAATTCTCTCTCAGTGTACTCAGTACGATCTCAAGATGGGTGGTAGGGTCATGTCGAGTGTGAGAGTACACAAAGATATCCCCCATAAAAACTACCACAAAATAATCCGGATGTGGGTGAAGCACACGATTCATCAGAGCCATGAAAACTACTAGTGCGTTTGTGAGTCCGAACAACATGACCAAGTACTCGTATAGACCACATATGCTCTTGAAAGGCTATAAGCGGTACGTCTCATGGTATAATGCACAAATAATGTTATCCAGATCTCAATTCAATCTTTAAGAACAGTCATGCTCCTTGATGTTGATCAAAAAGATCATCAATCCTTGGTAAGGGATATCGGTTCCTAACCATCAATGCATTCAACTTCTTATAATCCACCCATAGTCTGAGGGTACCATCGGTCTTCTTCACAAACAGGATAGGCGAACTGCAAGGAGAAGTATTAGGTCAGATGAAACCCTTTTCCTGCAACTCCTCTAACTGCCTCTTGAGCTCCTGCAATTCTAGTGTATCCATCTTATAAGAAGGAATGGACATCGGTGCCATGTGTGGAGAGGGATAGTATTACCTTCATCCAAAGTGTGTAGAAGGATATTATGATTTTCCACCAGTATCTTACATCTCCTAATGTTGTATTATATTGAACATGGGGTGTATCCAATACAACTAAATGCATTGGGAAGGATAAGTGAGTCAGTCTCAACTTCCAAAGATCCCTTGACAAGGATGATACCTCCGTAATAATATGAAAATAGCAAATGTTTTGGCTTGGAGAGAGTCCCTCACCATAATAATATGAAAAACCCTTAATGACATAACCCTGTTGGTCACTAATCACCCCTCCATCATGCCAGATCCCCATAATACTGGGCCCATAGGTATTTCCAAAGATCCCTTGACAAGGATGATACCATCGAACCCATCGAACCTTCCCAACAATGGTGGCCAATCACTGGATGGATGATGACGCCCGAAAAGAACTGAGGGATGAGTAATCCATCTAGGTCCTGCACAAGTGAGTCAGGTCTAAAATGATACATTTATATTTAAGGATTATACCTATGTTGGATGTCGAAAACTCCTTATGCATCACATCATTCATGGAGGACCATAAACTCGAATAGACCGCTCCAAAGAAGATGGATCATGCCTTCCACTCAGAACCCAAGTTACCTGCCCTCTAAAGACAGTACGGAAGAAAGGTCTCCAAATAATCCTCATGATGAATCAAACCTATGAAATTCCTAAACTCACCCCAGATCGTAGATTCCCAGTCGCTCCCAAAAAATAGGTGTTTGATTGTCTCAATTCTCACCTTCCTACAATATTTCCACCAATATTCTAAGCTGATTCACATCCGCTGAACATTCACCATGGTTGGTATCACCCTATTCCTAACCCTCCACACTAGAAAATTTAATTCCTAAGGGACATCCTTGCACCACAGCCTCTCCCCCAAGCATCCCGATCATTCTGGCCATCCTACATAAATGTGAAAGTGTATCGTAGAAAACACCCTTGATGAGGAACCTATGAAAAATAATTTTTCTTTACCATTGATAAGAATGATAATTTCAAAAACTATCTTCTGGTACTCATCCATGGAGGCCTGGATAATGATGGGGTGGCTACTAGCCTCTCTGAATCTGATGTCTAGGGTGGGACATCCTGGAAAACCATGAATCGACCCTGCCCAATTCTATGGCCATTCATTAATTTTTCCCATACCAACAATCCATCTAGTATACTGCTATAGGAAGGCAATATGAGGATATATGACTTGTTTCATGGTTGAAGGTTTTTCTCTGTAAATCTTCATTTCATGATCATACTTTCTTTGGTTGTATTTTTTCCACATTGAATTCCCCTCGAGAACCTCCCAAGTTAACTTTTCATGAAGACCTCTCATAGTCACATACACACGTTTAAGGTTGATACCCCCTCGATATGGGTCTATCCAGCCACTTCCGTGGCGGCTTGTGGTGTTTACCGTCAAAATGATTGTCACATAAAAAAATTTCACCATCCTCTCCATGCACACAATCATTTATTCGGTACATTCAGTGTTTAAAGAACATTTAGTGGCATAGATGCAAGTACACAGCTGATCAAGGCAATTCTACCAATGAATGATAGAAACCTATTCTTTCAATTAACGATCTGACCCATTATACAATCAATAATATTATCAAAATGATGAATACAAGGTTTTTTCAGAGGCATAGGTTCCCCCAGATAATCCATTGGAAAGGTCTCTCTATGCAAACCCAACATGCTTTCCTGGGAGTTAATACTTCTGTTTGAACATTTACAAGGTGAAAATAAGGCACTCTAACCCCTATTAAAGACTTTACCAATCCATGTTCAATAAGCTTCTAGAACTCTGTTGTCCCCTTGAATTGATCTCCTACTTCCATTGAATATAATAATAATTTATCGGCTGCAAACATCAAGTGGGAAATGCCACCTTCCAGATGCCCTATGTGTTTATGAAGAATCCTTCACAATTGGATAATTTCAATATTGGAATATCAAAAATAACATTTAATTTTATAATATAGGTTCCTACATAGTATAAGTTAGTCTTAAATAAAACTATTAATTTAGTATAAAATACTATATTTTACTATTCAGACATCATTCGAACAGTTATAAATATTATATTTGAACTTTTTAAATTATATTTCAATTTAAATTGAAATAAATTATTTTTAAAAGGAAGATGTAATGAAACTAATATTTACTTCAATGATTAATATTTTATAAAAAAAATATTTATCTAAATATAAATATTTACAAAAAAAAAATTTAATCATTTAAAAATGCAATATTTATCAAACTCATTATCAATCATGTGATAGGGTTCATATAAATAATCTCCAATTTATTCAATCTACGGAGAATTTTGTAACGTCACAAAAATTTGTTGTATTTTTTTAATTATAAGAAATTTTTCTTTGACCACAAGCATTAATGAAATGTGATTTCGTGGCCTTGTGATCCCAAAATAGATTTTATAACTTTTTTAGTTTGATTAAGAAAACATGTGAGAGGGTCTTTCGAAATTTCGAACCATTGCACAGATTTAAAAGTCAAGGGCACCATTGATCTCATAATGTAGAGATTCTCCTAGAAAGGACTTATCATTTTTCCATAAGTGCCGAACAAAAATGTTAATTTTTTGGAATTTTAGAGAAATAATAAAATAACTTTAATAAAGTTATTTTATTTTTCTTTTCTCATCCATTGGGAGGAGGATGAAGACCCTATGATGCAATGATAAGGAAGTGACAAGGCGCATTGATGTTTCTCATCAATAGATCGTGAACTCGTAGCGTAATGACATTTTAATGACATGTTATGATGATACATTTTAGCCTAACTAAAATTTTATGACATGTTTTCATATTATTTTGGTTGATGCATTAGTGGAGTGAGAAATTAAACTACATGGATTATCTGAAAATCCTCTGAAAAAATTCTTCTCCAACGAAGAATGAAAAATTCCAAAAAAACGTCAAACATATTTAACGCACATAGAATAACGGGGCTAGAAGTGATCAATGATGTTGACATCTTGAAACCTGGAGGATGTAAGGTTGTGGAAAAAATGTCAAAGAGGTTGTAGTTTAATTTGTGGTTATTATTCTCTATTCTTATTATAGAAATATTGAAATCAGATCAACCCACGAACTATTTGATCTCTGAATCATGAATTTATGCAGGTGGGTGACTTTTCATTTTGATTTATTATACTGGATTAGTTTCTATCTTGCTTGATTGGGACACAATCCTTGAGCCTCTCTATGATTATTAACATATAATGTGGAGGGAATGGGCTTACAAAATCAAGTCCTGAGGCCCTCAGCATGTGTATTTTTAATGAATGGATTTTCTGAATTGATGAAAAGGTGGGTTTGAGACCATCATGATGAAGTGGATGCTCCCCAATGTCAATAAGCATAGATTGATCGAAAAACGGGCCACCAGAGCAATTATGGTGGCCTGTAGAAGAAATTGTCGATGCTCCCGGGCATGTGGCATTGGCCGCCTGTGGCTGACGACAAGCATGAGTCGCCTAGGGTGGTGGCCGTAAGTGGAGGATTACGACACACCACAGTGGCAGGATGCCATGACTTGTTGGTCACGATACCAGAATGACGTGGCTCCAGGTTGGAGTCAGCTCGATGGGTGGCCCACGTCTGGGCTTCCTAGATGTTTAGAGATCAACAGTTTCCCGACCGCAGTTGGAGTAGCCCCACACGCCCATGGGGCAGGCAAGAAGACTTAATGCAGCCGGTTTTCCTATCCGAAGATCCCCCCATCATCCTCCCATGCGGTCGGTCTTCTGACTGGTGTATCATGCCTCCAACTTGCAGGCATCACCCCTAGGGATCGGGTTGTGCCAGTCTTCTGCCCAGCGGGCTAGGCCTGAGCTAATCGGGCCAAGATGGATGATACCGGGCTATCAGGAAACCCAGTGGGCTGGACCCATAGCCATACCTTGTCGGGTTCAGCGAGGCACATTTGGCCTAGCCCACACGGGCAGGACAAACAGGAACAAACCATACCCAAACTGAGTTAGTTCAATTCGGGCGATTTTAAACCAGGGTATGTTGGACTCCTAGGACGGGGTAGTCAAGTCAGTCTGACCGGGTCGGACCCTCTACAAATGAAACCATCCATTTTTTACTATAATTCCTGTAACATAAAAACCACATATCCAATTGATGAGATGTTTGTGGCGTTGGGACCCTCCCAATGAGATAGATATGTTGGCATGAAATATGGTAGATTTCAAGGATGTTGAGATGAGAAGAATGTCTTGAGTATCAGTTATCTTATGCATGCTACAAACGGAAATCAATAGTTGGATGGTTCCTGAAGACTGTTGACATTCGAATCCATGTGACTCGACAATGGCCTAGTGGGAAGCACTTATGTGTGAATTTGCAGGCCCACAATGGGAAGCACTTCTGTGTGACGTGTCAGTCCCACAGTCTGCGATGAGGAGTACATCAGTTGGCCATGATTAGTGGTAAACACTCTGTGTGACTTTTATGGCCCACAGTACATGATGAGGAGGTGTACCAAAGCCATCCATGGTTAGTGGGAACCACTTATGTGTGACTTGTAAGGCACACTATACTTGACATAGGAGGATTTCTCCAGAATATGAGGTGTTTTATGATGTGATTGATGATTCTTCTATTAATACCCTATATATACATCTTCTGTGAGCTGTCTCATGCTTCGTGATTTACATTGAGGAATGTTGTCTGTTCCATTTTTTTGTTTTGGGGTCCCAAATGTGTATTTTGTTACTCACCCCTCCACAGGATTCACCTGTATGTGTTGTGTTTGTTGTAGATGATCAACCTTTTGAAAGAGACATTAGTGGTCTTGGATGGATAGGTGTTCTGGGTGACATGACTGACAGATGATATGATAGTGGACTTAGTGGCCGAGGACCAAGAAGGGAAAAGTAGGATCAGGTGGATATTACAATTTACATCATCTTCTAGTATTTACACTACTCTCACGATCAGGTGGGGTTCTCCATGGATGGACCCAGAGTTTCATTTCTTTACATTGATGCACTTAGTTCTTTTATTGGGTTTTTATTCTACCACACTTATATTAGTTTGACTTTTAATCCGAATTTTTTAGTGACACTTGTTTTATTTTTAGTGCTTGGGACTTGGTTGGGTGTATGTGTGCATACAGGCACTCTGGTAAATGCCTCCCACTTGCAAGTTGGTGTCTTTGGCACCAGTCTCTATCCCCTGAACTTTTGGAGGTGGGATTGGAGTAGTCACGACATGGGCTCGAGGGGGAAATGTTGTGACAAGAGGTATCAAAGGGCATTTGGTCCAACCAAAATTTCCTAAATTCTGTTGTTTTGTTTTGGGGCAATAGTGTTATGTGTTGTTAGTATGAGTTTCAGATTCAGGGAGTCTAATGATGGTGTGGCGGCCAACGTATCTATACACCAGGACCATGAATTATACTTTTCTGCTCAATTAATGAATACATTGGTTGCACAAGTGAATACATATATAGTTTTGAGTAAGAGTTATCTTACCAATTATAATGCTTTAACCATGGTTCATCATGATCTACATCAAGATTCCTTTGCATGGACGTCTTGCCAGGATCCCGATACGAGGTCGTGATGACATCCCACCTAGAAAAAGGTCATCCATTCAAGAACCCGTTCTAGATATGGTCCCATCGAAAGGTGCACTAGTGTAACCACCACCTGATGGCCAAAATCTACTACTGGATGTCCCGACAGAGGACATCCACATACTCAGTGCCATGTACGAGTTTCAGATAAAGAGACTTCCCTTGTTGCGGGGAGAGATATATCCTCTGGTTGGTGATGACTGTATGGAGTTAGGGAAGTTGGTCTTTCTCTTAGTGAGGAAACCACATGACTATATGGAGATACAAGAATCAATCCTTCTATAGGGCTCGATAGGGAGATGGTGGATCTTGACCACCCAGACACATGATGAGGAGACCCTCAACTTGGCAGACTTCATGAGGCTTTTGTGGAGTAGTTTTTCCACATCCTTGCTCTATGTGCTCATTCAGAAGCTGATTCACCTACAATATGGTAGAATGATGGTGTATGAGTAAATAGAGTGGTTCAATGAACTATCTCGCTACACGAAATATATGATATGAAACCCGTTCTTCCAGGATTGATAATTTGACTAGGGACTCAAGACGGATATTAGGGCTTCAGTGTTGTCTTTAAGCATCCCTACTAGGGTTGGGTTGTTGGAGGGAGCCCTTCTAGTAGAGAACCTCTTGGAGGAGAAGGCACCCACTACTAGAGAATCCAATAGACCCTAGGTGGAAGATTCATCGGTAGGTATTAGAAAAAAAGGCAAGGGCCTAAGAGGGCCATGTTTTTTTAGGATGACCCCAAGACTTCGGGTCAGTAGTGTGGGGATCCTAGACATGAGGGAGTTTTCTAAGAACTAGGCTTTGTTTCTCGTGCGGAGGGAAGAGACACAAGACACGTGGCTACCTAACCAATTGTACTGATGACCAGCAGACAACGAGGGTCCACCGAGGTTGAGAAAGTGGTTCTAGTGATGAGATCCATAGGGTGGCAGACGTTGAAGGGGAGTAGTCTGTGCTGCAGTCCATGGGAAAGAGTTTGAGTTATTTCTGCCACCACCCCAGGTGTTTCTACCGGACCATAGGGAGAAAGAAGATAGGGGCATGCAAATATTTAGGCAGTGGAGGATTCTGATCGTGGTACACTATATATGATCTGAGGAATTATCTGTGTCTTCACTACCCGAGATGAATTTATTATAAATACAGTTGGTAGTCACTCCTTCCATGCCACAACATTTTTTCGTTGCTCATAGATTCTGGTGGAGTCATTGGATCGATCGTTAATGCTAGATAATCCTCTTGGAGGGGATTCAACGATTACACACTAGAGCCAGTAGTGTGAACATACTGTTGGATGTGAGATCTTTGACTAGAATCTACCTAGTAGCGGCTTCAAAGACTTATGATGTCATCATGTGTATGGACTGGTTATCCATAGTCCATGGTCAAATTGACTGTTTTTTTCATACAATGTGGTCTATCTGAGGAGATGGGACTAGGTTTTCATTCATTGGAGAGAAAAAATCCCTTGAAACACCTGACATAATTTCTTGGAGAAGGGTGCAGCTGATCACTCACAAGTTGGCTTGACTCACCATCACTGTAGTGGCGGAGAGGAGTCTGTGCTTTCCTATAGAGGGGGATGATTATGAGGATGTTTTTACAAACAATGTGTTGGGACTACCTCCTCACAAGGAGGAAATCTTCTGTATAAACCTGTACACCTGGACTAAACTGATATCCACACAGTCTTATTGGATGGCTCTCACATAGCATCGTGATATGAGGGTACAACTGGAGGACTTTCATGAGAAGTTGTTCACAAGGCTGAGCATTTCCCCATGGGTAGCCCAATGCTTTTTTCCATGAAGGAAGGTGGGAGTTTGTGGTTTTTCGTGATCATATGACACTTGAACGAGGTGACATTGAAGAACAAGTATCCATTTTGGTGAATTGATGATCTCTTTGACCAGATTAAGTGGGAGAAGTTGTTCTCAAAGATACATCATAGATCATGCTATCACCAGCTTCAGGTATGCGATGAAGATTTACCGAAGAAAGACTTCAGGTGCTGGTAGAACCACTATAAGTTCCTGGAAATTCTTATTGGTGTGACCAATGCCCTAGAAGTGTTCATGGGACTCATAAATAGGATTTCCATGCCATACCTTGACCGTTTGGTTGTGTTCTTTGTTGATGACATCTTGGTGTACTAAGTCTAAGAGGTGGAACATGTTACACACCTATGGATAGTCCTGGATACACTCTGAGAGCACTAGATTTTTGTTATGCTCTCAAAGAGTCAGTTTTGGATTTAGGAATTCCACATTCTGGGATTCATCATCTCAGAGGCTATAATTGTAGTGGATCTACATAATATAGAGGTGGCGCTTGCTTTGGAGCACTCTAGAAGAATGTCTAAAGTGATGTGATTCATGAGGTTGGTTGGTTACAATTGGATGCACGTGCCCAACATTTCCCGAATAGCATCACCCTTATCAGCATTGACACAAAAGGGGCAACCCTTCGCATGGATGAAGAAATAACTAATTTTTTTTAGGAGCTAAGGTGTAGACTTACTAGTGCACCCATATTGAGACTACTAATGGAAAGAGTTATGTATTTAGTTTATTATTATGCATCAGGGACAAGTCTAGGTTGATTCTTGATGTAGGACCAAGATGTGATCACCTACAACTCAATTCATTTGAGGAAACATGAGTAGAAATATAGGACCCATGACTTGGAGTTATCATGATTTGTATTTTCCTTTAAGATGTGGTGGCACTACATGATGGGTGAACAATTTATGGTTTACTCCAACCCCAAAAGTCTCATGTATATCTACTCCCAGAAATATCAGAAACTGAGAGAGTAGAGATGGATAGAGTTTATCTAGGACAATGACTCTGAGATAGTAAATACTCATTGAATGGGAAACCTGTTGGAATACATGCTCATCTGGAGGACTGGTTTGTAGCTGTTGAGTGAGGATACAAGGTAGTTGTTAGCGACGTAGATGTATTTTGTGGATGATGGTGGTTCTGATTACCTTTAGTCAATGATTGTTACTCCCCCACACTTACAACGGGCCATGGAGGCACAACCAGTGGATCTTAACTTTGAGACCTAATGTGGTCAGTTATACTAAGTACGAGTTCCTAATAGATTTTTGATAGGGGGAGTTTGTCATATTTTTAAGAGGGAACACCATATTTCAAGTGACATTTCGGAAGGCGGTGTTGAGGACTTCCATAAATACCATTTGGTGGTACATCTTAGATTAGAGAAGTTATACCAAGACCTTCGATGTTAGTTTTGGTGTCCAAGGATGAAGAAATTGATGGCTGTGTTTGTTTCACAATGCCTTACTTTCCAGCAAGTGAAATCCAAGTGTCAGGTTCCAATAGGCTTGGCCCATCCACTCAAGGTACCATAGTGGAAATGGGATGATATCTCGATGGAATTTTTGATGGGGTTACCATGTAAATCCAGGGGACACAAATCTATCTAGGTTACCACTGACCGACTCACAAAGTTTGATCACTTACTACCTATCTGAGAGTAGGGACTGCTGGAGGGAGTGGGGCACCTCTACATCTTTGAGATAGTGCGAAATCATGGGGTGCCTATGGAGATCGTCTTAGATCCCGACGATCGATATACATACCAGATGTAGATTGGATTAAAAGATGATTTCAGGAAACAACTGTACTAGAAGAAAAACTTTTCATCCTCAGATGGATGGTCCAACGAAGTGGACCATACAGACATTGGAGGATATGCTATGTACTTGAGCCCTAGATTTTTTTGTTGTTGTAGGGAGGACCACATTCTACTTGTGGAGTGTGCATACAACAATAGCTATCCCTAAACCATTGGAATGGCACTGTTTGTGGACTTCTAAAGGTGGCATTGTAAGTCACCACTTTTCTTGACAGACCTAGGAGGGTCACCAATCATGGGTCTATAGTTGGTACGGGATACCACTGAGAAGGTACAGATCATCCTGGAAAAAATTTAGACTATATAGAGATTGAATATGTCTTTTATTGATTGGAGAAAAAGACAGTAGGAGTTTGTGTAGGGATATGAAGTATTCATTCGGATCTCACCCCGACTAGGATTAGAAATATTTGACCGGGGGTGGAAATCAATCTTTGATGTTCATCAAAAAATTTAGATCATGAGCATATTTGGAGAGGTGGCATACCGCCTAACTATTCCCCCATTGATTCCCTAAGTACATGATTTTCTCCACATGTCGCAGTTGAGGAGGTACGTTCATGATCCATCGCATGCCATCTACTGGAGAGAGAAAGACAATGATTATGAGGAGACATTTTCAGAGTTCTCGGTGGAGATAGTGGATCCACCAGAGTGGGTGGTACATGAAAATTTGATTTCTCTAGTGCGCATTTAGTGGAATTATGGGAATATTTATAAGAGAACATGGGACCGAGAAGATCATATTCATGCTTATTACCCCCATCTATTTGATTAGTTATGTTTGGTCTATTGGGGATGTAATTCCCTATGTTGGGGAGAATGTAAGATTTCAGAGTTTCTGTGTAATTTTATTAATTATATGGAATTATTCTGTGACCAAATTAATTGATGGTACGTGACTCTCAGGCCTGGTGATCCCATAAAAAAATTTAAATTTTTTTTAATACACTTATTTAAATGTGCGAGAGGATTTTTCAAACATTTGAACCACCACTCCGATCACAAATATAAGGGCATCATTGAACATAAAATTACAAGATTTCCCTATAAAATACTTAACTTCAGTGGTAAGGGCCGAACAGATATGTTAATTTTCAGAAATTTCAATGAATAATAAAATTACATTAAAACCGATATTTTATTTTTCTTTTCTCACATTTTGAGTGGAAGACGGCGACGCTGCAGTGAAAGAAAAATGCAGCGATAAGTAACTTTGATGCAGCACATTATTGGATCTTGAACTCACTTCCTAACTATGCTTCAATGACACATAACAACATTGTTGTTTCATAAATTTATCATTGTATGGATGTGATGTCGCAGCGTAGCAGAAACACTACGACATGTTTTACTTATTTTTGGATAATGAGTTGGTGGGGGAGGAATTAAACTGTGAGGATTCTATGACGAACCTCTGACGAACATCTTCTCCTATGAAGAATAAAAAATGCTGACCGAAGTCAACCATATTCAACCCACCTTGTAGAATGGAGAAAAATTTGATTAATGACATCAACCACTCAAAACCTGGAGGATGCAACATTGTCGATCCAAATGTCGAAGAGATAGGGGTGTCATTTTTACATGTCTTGCCCCATTCTTATTCTTGAAATTAAGACCATATATAAAACCATGAACAGGTGGATCTTTGAATCATGTGTTTATGTGGGGGTGAATTTTATTTTGGGTGCTGTTATCTGGGATTAGTTTCTCTCTATATTTATTGAGCCACAATCCATGAGCCTCCACATTATTATAAACATCTATCGCAGATGGTGCGAGGCATCACGAACAATGCCCGAGCCCCTCGGCATGTGCGCTCATTATGATTTCATTTTCCGAATCGACGGAAAGGCTGATTTCAGACCTTCACAATAAAAATGACTCTCCCCGAATGCAATAAGCACATACAGATCAGAAGACAGACCACTAGAGAAATTCTAGTGTCCCACATAATGAACCGCCGGCGCACCAGCTTTAGTGGCTGCAGCCAGTAGAGGACGAAAGGGTGCCCATCGGCACGCCATGGTAGCAGGAGGACACACCAGCTAGCCCTGAAAGTAGGGTGACACAAGGCCAAGAGGGCGCTGTAGGGAGGGTTGGCCCACTTTGGGGCCACCTCAGTGGAACGTGAGCCACCATCAACCAACGGTGGTTGGAGGATCCCCACGCATCCGCATGACATGCAGGAAGACCAGACGCGGCGGGATACCACATCCTTGGAGCACTCTACTGGACGCCAATGCAGCCAATCTTTAGGCTGGTGGGCCACACCCCTAGCTGGCAGGTTGCACCCCAAACCACCAGGTCGGGCTGATCCCATGCCCAGTGGGCCAGATGAGACCGAGTAACCGGGCGACCAAGATGGCTGGACCATTTTCCAAACAAGGCTGGGTCCAACGAGGCCCATTGGTCAAGGCCCACTAGATAGCCCAGACCAGATCGACCCATACCTAAACTGAGTTAGGTCGATTCTGTCAATTTTAAAACAAGGTATGTGGGACCCACATGTTGGGTTGGTTAGGTCAGTTTGATAGGGTCAGACCCATGATTTATAAAACGCTCATAACATTCAAACCGCACGTCCGATTGACGAGCAGCTTGCGAAATTTGGACCCTCTCAACGAGGAATATCTTTAATAATGATCTATACTATCTTTCATGGATCTTGTGATGCATATAATGTCTTGAGGAGAGGTTCTCCTTGGAACACTATGTACAGAACCCTATCGTTGGATGGTACCTGATTACTACTGACTTTCGAATCTATGTGACTCAACTATTGCTCAGTGGGAAGCACATATGTTTGACATTGTAAGGCCACAGTGGGATGCACTTCTGTGTGACTTTGCAGACCCTTAATACGCAATGAGGAGGAGTAACTTAGTTGGCCTAGATTAGTGGAAAACACTTCTATGTGACATTGCAGGACCACATTACATGATGAGAAGGTCTACCTAAGAAGTTCAAGGTAAGTGGGAAGAACTTCTGTGTGACTTGTTAGAAAAATGTACTAGATATAGTAGGATTACTTCAGCATCATAGTTGTTCGATCATCTAACTAATGATTCTTCTATAACTACCCTAAATGTATACATAGTGTGACTTGTCTCATTCTTCATTCTTTAAATTGAGGATTTTTGAGTGGGCGTTCCGTTTTGTTGTTGGGTCCCAGCTAAGTATTTTGTTTATCACACATGCACAATCTTTTCCCACACATGTGGTGTCTTGTTTAGTAAATTTATTCCTCACCATAGATTTTGGTCAACCAGGACCCCGGGGTGTTAAGGGAGACGATACTGAAGGATGTTACGACGTTGGACTTGGTGGAATAGGACCAAGCATGACCTAGTAGGATTGGGTGGACCGAACGTTCTGTTTTGGATTCCTTTAGCTACACAAGTCTTAAGATAAGGTGGGGTTTCTCGCTGATTCCATTAATGTTTCCTTTTTGTACATTATATATTTCATTTATTTAGATGGGTCTGTATTCTGGCCCACATAAATTAGTTGTACCTATACTCATCATTATTTTAGTGAATCTTTTTTTCTTTTCATTGTGTGGGATTTGGATGGGCATGTGTGTGATTACAGGTACTCAGGAAAATGCCTCCCACTTGTAGGTTGATGCCTTCAGCACAAATCGACATCCCCAGGCCTTCGGGAGGTGGGCTTGGGGTAGTCACAACACGAGACCATGGGGACGAGTTGTGAAGAATTTTATTTATAAATGTTTGGGTCATTACACTTTAAATGAACATAATCATCAAAAGTAATGATGAAAAATAGATGGAATCGTAATATAAAATCCAAAGTGAATCATAAAAATAAAAAAGTTTTTCCAAATTGCTAAAAAATTATAATAAAATATCATTCATATAATTTTTTGAATACATGAAACAATATACATTTTTTCAAATAAATTTTACGCAAAAAATTTCAAAATTCATTAGAAAAATATTTTATATAATATATACATGGAAATTTTAAAATAAAATTCAAATAATAATTTTTTCTTAATAATAGGTAAATAAATTTATTAATTTTTTCTTATAATAGATCATTATTTTAAGCCTTTCTGAAAAAGTAAGAAATTAATTTTTTTAATAAAATAATTCATTAAACATATTCATTTTAAAAATTTTAAATTCCATTAAATTTAAAGTAAATAATATTACCAATACACATAAATTATTTTGATATAATATGAAAAAAAATTTGGGAACCATGGACATGGATTGAAATGTTCATCATTCAATGAGAAAATAATGTTAATTTATATTTTAGAAAAATTCATAAATAACATTTATTAAAATATTATGTTAAAATTAAACTCAAAAAAACTCATGGAATATATAGATATGAATATACTATATATATTTTAATTTATAAGGTCAAAAATTTTTCCCTCATGTAAAATTCTATATATACATTCCAAAAAAATTAATTATATTTTCATAAGCACAATTAATGTTTATTAACTTTTAATCAAATTCCTCCATTAATGATATATTAATAAATGAAACATTAGATACCATTTTATAAAAATTATTAATTATATCTCACGAAATATGGGTAATATATTCACCAAAGTGAAAAACATGACGTGAATTTGGGATATGTGTTGGAGAAAAAAAATTGATACGCAAACCCCTTACCTAAAGTCTCATATTTCTACAAACAAAATACACTATCATTTATATTAAATATATATAATTTAAAATATTTTATCAAATAAAATTCGTACATAAAATAATTTATATCAATTAATTATAATTTTCTGTTATTCTTTTTTGTGAATTTCATTATTAAAATGATCATATGGATTATAACTGTTTTGTTGTCGATTACAATTTGAATTCTAATGGTCTGGTACATGACCCTTATTAATGGTTTAATTTTCTAAATTGTATTAATCATGAAGCATTTATCATATTTATTCATCATTTATAATTTTATGTCAATTAATTAATATATATATATATAATGAATAACTAATTACATAACTTTATGGTGACAATAATTTGTATGTATCCACAAGTGATGTTTCCCCATTTCGTTGTATAGAATGAAATATTTTATGAAATTAAATCAACATTCCAAAACAGTTTATATATCTTAATATTTATATATTTTTTATAAAATATCATTATTTCATTCCATTAATTTTTGAATTGAAAAACGAATCATATTTCTTATTTGAGATTTTTTTCTAGACATACACCCAAGAAATGTTATATTTATAAATGTATTGGAATGTAATAATGTAGATAAATATTTTCATTATAGAACCATAATTATGAAAATAATATAATATATGAACATTAAATCCATTACTATTACCATCAAAGAATGATTAGGTTGAAAAATAAATAATATCACTACATTTCAGAGGTAGTTCCCAAGTAAACACATGCGATAATTTTCATTTCCAATTTAATGTATTAGAGGTGGAAAATGGTTATACAAAACATAATATCTTCTCATTGTATTTATATTAATTACATTATTAATCATGTTTCTATGTTTATAAAATATATTCAAGAAGTATATAATGATATAAACCTTTATCAAATCAGTTAATAAAATTATGTCTTTTTTGAGTGATTTCCTTTCCCTACACATTATTACATCATGGGATTCTCATAGGGGACAACAAATGTCTCTAGGATGTGGGATTGAATTAGGTACTATATTATAAATCTTCATATATTATTTACATGATAATTGTTTTTTTAATAAAGTAGAAAATCATTTTCCCTTTTAAATGTGAGTGAAATGATATGTTCAATATTACATAATGTGTTTAAATAAATTTTTTATTTCCTAATTTTATGAATCAAAATAGAATCTTTGTGATAATTAAAATAGTTTAATGTTGAAATATAATCCAAAACCAATATTCATAATAATTTATTCATTTTAATCCTTATGTGTTGATTTAACCCCTTTGTTAACCATGTTGAACACTAACAATGGTGTGAAATTTTTTAATATACATGCATAATGAATATATCTATGATGTAAAAACTTGATGAAATATGTCCTATTTTATTATTTTAATGATTTTCATATTTTTTGAATAGTATTATTTAAATAAATATATCATTTGAGAAATTTTTTCACTTTTCATTTTCTTTTACATTTGATACTTTAAAAAATGAGATTTTAATATTAATACATTTTACATATAATATAATTTAAAAGTACATTTTAATTTCATGTAATGAAATATTTTTTAAAAATATTAATTTTATTATTTTTGATATCATTTAACATGATTTTTTGATTCATTGAACACGTTATGCCTCAAAATTTCATAATAGTTTAATGTTATTATATCAACAATAACAATTTTAAAAGAACTAAAATATTTAAAACAAATTCTTATAAATAAAAAAAATAGAAAATAATATCTTCATATTATCATAATGAAAATATATTTGGGGTATTAAACAAATGCGAGTGGAATTTTGCAATTTTATTTCATTAAATTAATATAAATGTCATTATCAAAGGAAAACAGGTCCAAAATTACATATATTCAATAATATAATGTATATGGTTGAAATTATATAATAACATAAAATAAATTAAATGGTTTATATTATTTTTTAACATCATATTATATTTCATAGTCAGTTTTATGTGTTTTACCCTTTTACAAGGGACCAATATATACCTTAGTTATGATTTATAATAATAAAGAATAAAATGTTGCTATGGATAAAATTTCAACATTATGTTTCCATATATGGAATAAAATTTCGAAATTAATTTTCTAATAGTTCATGAAATCAATTGTAATATATATGAGTAAAACACAATGAATATTGATGGTAGAAAAATATGTCTTGGTTCCAAAAAAAATCTTATTCCAAAATCAATTATAATCGTTATTTATATGTAATTCATTGAAATATATATTGTTATAATGTAATAATATTACATTCTAATAATCTTTATAAATTAACAGGATCTATATATTACATGATTTAATAAAAATGATTGTTTTACATGAAATCTGATTTTTCAATGTTTAATTAGAAATAAATATTTATTAAAAAACTAAAAAACTTAACCAAAGAAAATATTGACACATTTATTTAGAAAATGATATAATTAAACCCAAATAAAATATATAATAGGGATCTAATTTATTTGAAATTATTTTGAACAAAATTAAAAGACAATATCTTTTTATAAAAAATTAGCACAAAACTAATTAACAAAACATTTGAGTTTAATATTATTATTAAAAAATCAATAAATTTATATAGTGAATAAAATTTAAATATATATTTCATAATATAGTTAATCCCATTCATACCCATTAATTTAAATTATATGTAATAATATATTGTGTTTGGTTTAAAACTCAGTGTTCTATGTCCAAAAAGATATCGAACAGATATAATTTTTTTGAGAATAAATTTTTTATAAATTTAGAACGTGTTACATTAATGGTTCATATCATACATATTCAGTGAGGAAGTTTTCCCATCTAGAAATCTGTATTTGGCCTTGTTATTTAATTTATTTACCCTAATGCTATATCAAAAATGCACCCATAAACACCGCACAGCAAAAAATTGTGGATGTCAAAAGTGTACAACAAATGTGCTACATTGTTGGATCACATGCACGAGTGTGATTATGGGGATGTTATCCATCTCCCTAAAAGTGTTTAATCCACTAATTTTCATTTTAAATAATGATATGTGGGTTACCATACATAATGATACCCACTAAATCCCACATTATGATTTTTGATAGCGATATATGTAGTCCTTCAATAATTTAAGAAAAAAATATTTTTTGTTATTTTAAATTATTTAAAATAAAAGAACATAAAAATATAATCATTAAGAAAATTATCTATTTCACGTGAATGCTCAAACCAAATAAATAATACATAAAAAAATTTACATTTAAATAACGAATTCATACACACCACAAAAATTTCAAATTATACTAATTCATGAATGAATGAAATATTATCATGTAATGGAATTATAACACCACATGGAAAAAAAATATTTTGGTGTTTTTCTCTTAAAACCTTAATAATTTTTTGGGGAAGAATCATCAAATTCTATTACATTTTGAGGTCATTTTCCTATATTCTTTTATAGAATCACTCGAAACTGATCAATGATCTCAATGTAACGTACATAAATTTACAGAAAATTATATTTTAATTAATCATCTACTATAACCTAAGAGTAAAAAAATGATGTGTCAATTCAAAAATAAAATAAATTATAGGTCACGTCATAAAATTAGTTAAAAATATATTATCTAATGTAAATCCTACAAAAAGACAAAACATATTAACACACATATCTATTTTTTCAGAAAAAGAAAAAAAATCAAAATATGCTTTAATTATAGAAATATTCTAAGATAATGATCATTTTTCTTTAAAAACACATGAAACACCTATCCTCTAACGTTGAATATAAATAACATCACAAATAAGAAACTACATAATATATCATGATAGGATAACATGTAGTTCACTATATCCTATATAGGTTTATACGATGAATAAATATAGAATATCACAGTTATATATATAATTTATTAATTAAACAATTCTATTCATTTTTTTGCACCATTTCATTTTACCTCATCGAAATGAACATCCAATTTCATGGCATATTACTCAATCCAAATATATAGTATTTGTCATTGAAAAGAAAAATTGTTTAGTAAGATCTGATTTTATAGAAAAATCCATATTTATTTCCTCGGTATAACCTTATTATATCTAACTACATCATTGAAAAACAATAAATTGGTTAAAAAACTTTTCTCAGTTGAAAAAATTAAATTCCTATCATCTATTAGGAGGAGTAATATTTCCCACACACTATATTTTAGGATTCGTTTTTTTTGGTATCATTCAATCCATATGGTGTATAGCAAAAATTTCCACCCCAAGATACCCCCTGATACGAAATATTTACAATTAGTCACATTTTATATCAACCACACTCCTTCCATAAATCCACTACTCAGATCAACAAACTATTGTAAATTAACATCAACCACACTAATTAAATTTTATCTACAACCATATTACAAAAACTAAACGGAATATTATAACAAAAAATTTAGAATTATTTCTATCTACTCACACATATAATGTTTAAAATGAACCTTGGTATACTGACACTAATTTTTTTCATATATTATGCTAATAAGTGGAAAATGATAATCAATAATGACAATTTATTGCATTTTTTACAACTAAACTCCAAATAATAGCAACAATATATCGATGTGAATAATTATAAAACCACATATAAAGTAATCATATCCATATTTACACCAAAAAAATAATTTATTTTCCTAAAACATTTGGTAAAACCCTTTTTAATAAAATAGTCAAAAATTATGATATACAGTTCTTATGTCAACACCAAATCTTGGAATAAGTTCTTTATTTTACACAATAAAAAAATAAATATACTAATGAAAATTGGAAATGGACTTTTCTTATATATTTCTGTCAGAAACACATCATGATTATATGAATTGATAACATTCAAATTCAATGACAGTTTTCATTGATAATGGGTATGTTTTAATATCTGACATATAACTATAATTTGGTCCGTTATTGTTCACTGGAATTTTTAATCATACATCTCTATAATGGTTTTTGTTATTGAAAAATATCTATTAGACATGTACACAACTTATCTTTTTCAATTACAATGATTCATCCTCATAAACATGAGGAGTAACCTTCTGGTTTAATGAATATAGTAAAATAATAATTGCAATAAATTACATAATAGATAATAGAGGCTCATTCAGAATAAATTTTTTATTAGTTTAATAACCTAGAAGTACCATAGTTTTCAGATCTCACATCAATTTACATCATTATCTATCAACCCATTTTTGATTTATGATGTGCTTGTTATTTAAGGATCCAAAATGGATTCCCACTAATGCTATGCACGTGTACTCCTTGAATTCAATATGTGATTTATTGAACACTAGGTTCTCGTGTAGATGATCCAATATCAATTCATTTGGTATATTGATCACAACAAAATCCTTCATGATTAATTTATATTACATATTCCTTTGTAATCCTTGATAAGACTGAGGTTGATGAATTCTATTAATATTGAGAGAAACCTCATATTTACCTTAGTTTGAAAGTATAATCTAGTGGAGTATATTGTGAACACCAAATAATATGATTTTACATAAATTAATCTATATACTAGAAATAAAATAAAATAGGAATATATATATTTAGGGTTTATTATTTACTATTCTAATGTAGGCCCCATTCAAATGGTAAATCTGATATAATACTAATTACATGTAATAATAACAGTACTAAAAATAACTGATTAATTAGGGAATAAACCTACAAAAGAAAATTAAATATAATTTTAAAAAAAATCCCGATTTAAATATATTATTTAAAAAAAATATCATTTACATTATGGATTCATTAACACAGCTCTTCAAGATTATTCTTTATTTACTAAGCCTAGAATAAAAAATATATAGTGTTCATTTGATAAATAAAAAATATTATTTTCATGGAATCATGATAAATATTTCATTAACTTTATATATAACTAAACAATAGTTTATATAATAAATAAATACTAACCATTAACATTATATTATACTAAATATGAAATCTATATTCAGTACATCACTATTACGAATAAATATTTTTGTAATATTTGAATTATTCTTCTATGGTCACAACATATTATTAATCGATAAATCCAATATAAATATTATTCGTCAAATTTTATTTTAGAATTCATTCCAATTGTCAAATTCAAATAGACTTTAACAGAGATCAAATGTTACACTACATGTGATATTATATATAACTCCTCTATTTTGGAATTATGTTTTTATGCCTCATAATCCATATCATCATTGAAAAACAAGTAAACAAAACCATATTGGATAAAATTAATATTGTAACAAAGAACACACATGATTTTTCAATGATATCTCGTTGCAAAAGATATAATCATGTTCCATCAACCTATAGGATTTATATATCGTTTGCTAAATTTTCGAATTTAGTCATCCAATTACCATTTCTATGAAATATATGTTGACAGTTATATTTCATTAATTTGGTAGGAGATATTATTTCTAGATCATGGATTTGAAAATCCTATCATGAATTATTAATTAATTACATATCACTAATGACTCACCCTAGGTATCATACTTCATAATGAACATATATCCTCACTGATTTTTATTACAACTCAATGTATGTAAATTATAATATGTATTAATAAAATCACTTGTTAATGTATTAATACACATTTTTTCTTATATAAGTATTTGATGGAACAAAAATCTAGATTTAAATCTAGCAGTTATATTCAAATAATTTCTTGATATGGATATTTCTATGTGACAACATCATAATATGAATCATGATCTACTTTTGAGAATAAAATAACTAGAAAATAGAATCATATATGACCCATCAAATTTTGAAAAAAATAACATTGTTTATAAAGGTTTTTTAAATAGTATCATTTCTCTCTAGGATTCTCATAATATTATGGAACTTCTATAAAATATCATTTTGTAAAATACTATATGAATATTATCACATTAATATCATGTATATTTATAGTAAATAAGAGATAAAATTAAAATTGTAGTCATTTAATATGTTGTTAATAAAATTTAATGAATAAATGTTTCAAGGGAACCAAATTTAATTGAATAACACATTTACTAGAGCTATAGGATAAGATTTTTTTTTGATTTCCCTCACATTCTAGTTATTATTATGTTGAGAGGAGATTATAATGAGTCGGTCTTACCTGTAAATCTCTAGTATAAATCTACTTACAACTATCTCAATTTCATGAAAATAATATATCATTTGATAATTTTTATCAAGAATATTCTTCATCCACTGTATTGATGATGCCTCCATAGATTAATATAACATATATGAATTGTGACTAAAAAAGTGGAATGATATTTAAAGCTATGAATAAAAATATTAACATTAGAATTTTATATTTATCGTCACTATATCCTTAAAAATATTAGAATCCATAAAATTCATAGTCTCCATTACATAATAGGATACCACATAAAACATTGAGATCATCCCACTCATTTTCCCAACATTAATGAAGAATAAGTATTTCAGTTTCTATTTCATGTAGTCCATATCTTGTTCTAAACCAGAATTTTTATACCCCTAAAACGCCAGCTGCTCATATCCTATATAGACCATGAATGTATCCTCATTACACATAATATACACTACGATAGTCTTAACTACCATTTAATGGAAGTATCCTATTTCATTTTCATAGGTGATCAAAGAATTACAATAAATGTCATTTTAATCCAATATTTAGTATTTATTGTAACAATATAAACATACTAATATTAATGATTTAGTTTAATTTTATAGAAGATACACTACAATGTTTTTTTAATGGTAATCATTGTCTCCCACAATATTATTCCCACACATTGTAGTTCATACAGATACCCTACATAATACATTTCTTTATATCATTAGAGAATAAAATATATGAAATGGTGGGATTAGATGGTCAGTAATGGTAACCATATGGGATATCAATAAATTATTATAAGTGTGAATAAGACAATACTTAGGGACTGATTACAAGATCAAATCATATGATTTTCATACCAATCAATAAATTATTGGTCATCAAAAATCATGGACTAAGACTTTGACATATCAAATAACATAATTCAAAAATGTATGGAATCATTAATTATCAATCCTGAGGTATGAGAACATATTAAAATATTAAGACATGGTTTTTTGGAAAACACATCATCATTTAAAATCATTTCCCCACTCATGGGTCACTAGGAAGGCTATCCTAGGGTATTTAGTTTACTCCATATTCCATCATTTACATAGTCAAGGTTCACTCCTATGTCAAGATTAGTTTTTAAAGTAAATTACTAAACTATTTTTACTTCATATTATGGTCTATATGATGTAGTGAAAATTCATTTTTTACCAAATTAATTAGAGGTATATATAACACAACTCTCACCTTCCACAAAAGGAAATAATTACATACATCCACCAATAATAATTAAAAAATTAATATTTACATAATATCATAAAAAATGGATTTATAATGGGTTTTTTAATCATTCCATAATTTCATCATATCTTTACCTATAGAAAAGAAATGAGATTTACATTGTTTTCATCATAACGAAGTTACCCCTAGGATTGAAAAATGTTTCATAGAATCATCCTAAAATAATCATCATAATAAGAGATCCATATAAATTTTCATGATTTTATCATAAGTTTATTTCCCTATCTATCCATAATAATACATAATTTTTCTTAAAGTTGATGAAAAAGTACCTCTAATGTGGAATTTGATAATTTATTTAAAAATACTAAAAATATTCCATTAATTATTTTCCTACAAAAACAGAAAATTATATAATATTTAAAAAATTAATTTATTTCATAATACAAATGTTGAAAATTAAACTAATACTCATGGAAATAAACATTCATAATAGTAGGAAAATCGTTTTGTATAGTAAACCATAAATAAATATTCCTTTCACTATTTTTGTTTAACCACATAAATAACCTCTTCAAAAATCAATATGAAATTTCATTTTAAAATATTCAGTGGAAATTAATATACGGTTTAATATGAATTTGAATTTCCATTTTATCAGAAAAAAATAATTTAAGAAAAAAATAATAAATCAATGGAAATTAAAATAACATCCATCAAATGTAGAAATGATGTCATTTTTTTAAAATATTTTCTCTACCTTTTAGGGTAATAAATATAAAAATACATAACTAGTTCTTAATTTTTTTCTAATAACTTTATGTTAAGAAAATATATCTGGTTTAAATGACATAGATATATTAATTTCAAGGAGTTTATTTCTTTCATAGGTTATCATGCTGATAAATTTGATTGTAACATAAGAATTTACATCTTCCCCAGTTTTTTTGTATTCATTCAGACATACTCAAAATTGGATTTTCATCATTTAAAAAAACATTAAGGCTCATTAGATTGGTCTTCTATGAAGAAAAGAACCTAAATGAAAAGTAATATTCTGTTTATGTATTATTTTTGTATTAATTAGTTGTGATTAATGGGTCATGTGGTGTTGATAAGAGAAGATATATGGTGCACATTTATAAGAGAGGTGGGGGAAACTTGTAAATACATAAATGTTATTAATATATTATATGTATGGCTCAAGTAAAATTTATGAAAATTATTAAATATTCAAATATAACAAGGCCATTGTTTAAATACCAATAACTAGTAAAATTAATACATTTTTTCTGAAATTCTAAATTATATCTTAGGATAACCACTCGTTTAAGACATTTATCTATTACCATGGTAATATGATTCTTACCATTATATCTACTCATTATATACAAAAATTAAAATTATCATATCACATAATATTAATTATTGTTATTATATAAATGAATACATTTTAAATTTTTAAATTTTAACAGGGGAGAAATATTTAGATTATAACTTGGGCACAAAATACAAGGAAAACCCAATTTTAGAAAAAATAATATTTAATAAAATAGTTCTATTAATTATTATTTAATATCCAATAAAAACCATTAGAATATATAATAATTTCTTTATTTAATAAATTATCTATAAACCATTAAAATAATTTATCAATTGTGTTGATTTTAATATAATATTATAAAAACTTTTTTTGTGCATAAAGACAGTTATTAAAAAAAATAAATTCAAATGGATAAATTTATTTTTTTTAAAGATTATTGACTTGGATATAATTTATTACACTGCAAAAATTATTTCATTATAATTTGTTGGATCAAATTATGATATCTATATCACATGCTCATGATTAGAAACATAAATTGATTATCTAATAATTAATAAATTGTTCCTGTAATTTTATTATTTTATGAAATTTATGGAATAATAAAATAAACGATTTAATCCATTAATAATGAAATAAAAAGGCTATGATTTACATTTTTAAATAAAAATTTACATTGTGTGATATTTTGGGTTTGATTTTATGTCTTGAATATGAGGATTTATGTATAACATATAAAAAAATAAAAAAAGAAGATTCACGACATGAATCTCAATTCATATAGAGTAATACCTCATTTTCACAATTTTTCAAAATATTTTTTAACAAGTAAATTAATATATTTATGGGTGGTAAATGCATTATTTTTCATTTCATGAAAACTGTTTTCTTGTAATGGGCCTAGGTGAGTGGATTATAGATCCGTTAAAATATTTTATATTTTTACATGACCTGAAGACTAAAATTCAAAAAATTATGTATGTTTTTTCAAAAAAATAGTGGGTGGTTTTATATAATGTACGCCACAAATGGGGAAAATTATGCAAATAAATTCATAGTTGTATTGTGTATTAAAATAATTCTAGACAATCGTATCATGAACTATGATATTGTTCACTCTATATAGTTTTAAACCAGTTTATAATTTATTTTTCTTAGAAAATATATTTTTTAAATCCTCTAATAACTAGTATGAGGGTGGTAATTCTTAATTTGTGTTGGGTAATATAATTAAGGGGGAGTGAGGTAGTAATTTTTTTTATATTTTCATTATTAATTTCTCGATTTTTTGATCATGTGTTATTCATCAAATCATTATCATTTTCAATACCTGATCATTGATTAATTTAATATCAAATAATAATTTAAATAAAATAACAAATATTATTAAATATAAATGACCATTATTTAATTTAGTATCAGTTTGTATAAGAATTGTTTTCCAAAAAAAATTGTACTAAGACAAATAATTGATCATATGAAATGGGGGGTTTTTTGTTTTGAGTTATAGATACTAAAGCCGCATATCACTCTATAACATAACTAAATAAATAAAAATAAAAAATCAATTTTTTATCAAAAATACACTCACACATGAGCCTAAACATTGATAAACATGGTGAGATTTATCTAATTAAATTTAATAAAATTTCTTTCTACACTATGATTCACGATAAACCATTATGAATATACTAAAATCTATATTTAGTGTACCATGTGTTCAAAGTATAACTCACCACATTCTATACTAAATTATACATGTTTGAAATGTTTTGTTTATATAAATTAATTTTTTTATTAGTATTCCTATAATTCATGATTCCCTGTGTTGTAGTATCAAATATTTATCATAATTTGTGGGGAAAGGAGAAATATATTTTTATTTTGAATTTTTTTAATTCTATTTTTCTATGTTTTTATCATAAAATTCATGGGTTGATAATTTTATTATATTAGAATAAATATTTTCCGAATTAAAACATTTTTGTCAAAATGAATTGATATTTAATAATTCAAACCCGAACATGAAAGAATCCTATGAATGAAAATCAATGAAACCAAAACCATTGTTGGTGGAGAAAAAATCCAAAATTTTGAAAAAGTACCACAATGTAGTCTATGGTTATGAAACATTATTGGTTATAGTATTCCATCCAAAATAGAACAACAACCATGAATCTTTTTCCCACCCATCCCAATGAACCAAAATGTGCTCCTATTACAAATAATAGAAATGATTCCCAACACAGTTCAATTATTAGACATCCATATGAGTATCCAAACATGAATATGGTAAAATTTATTGATAACTATTATATTATTTGATATATAAATGTTTAAAATGATGTGGTAAGACAATGTATTTTCATATTTTCCTTGATAAAATATCACGATAATGGATTCAGAGCATACCAGCCTATTCCAACACTATATAGAAAGAGATATAATTAATACTATCAACCAATTTATTCCACCCCTATAATTCAATGTATATCTATTTTAGTTTTATATATTTTAATATATTTTATTATAAATCACTTTTCATTGCATTGGAATTTATTAAATAGTAGTCAGAAAACTCCTACATAGTGGCATTAGATCATGGAAATTAATTCAAATATCTTATATTCGATTTTCATATTGCAATTTTTCTATTATTGAAATTACAATAGGTATATTCTAAATGATAAAAACATTATTTAAATGTTAACATGATTAAATTAAAAGAAACTAGAAATTTCAATGCCAATTTGATAGAGTTAAATGAATAAGAATCTACTTTTTAAAAAGTAATGAATTGATGATTGTGTGTACGGAAATACTAATGAAAAAACAAGGAATGAATAATGGGCCAAAAATGTTTATCCATTGAATAGTATAATTATACTGATTCCAATCATGGTAATCATTTTTTTAATTTTTCATCCACTGTAATAAATATTTATGGTTATCCTCAAATTGTTTCAAACAATTAAAAAAAACATCACCTCAAAGAATAAAATAGAACCTGGAGGCGACTTGACCTATTTCACAGTGAAAATATGATCTTTCATCATGTAAATAATATACCTTTTATATTTAGAATTAAAATAAAACCAGAACATCAAATTTAGCTAAATATATAAAAAATGACATACTCTAAATCCACAAATTTCTTGTCTGACAAATTATTAAAAAAATTTATAGAGTCCATGATGAGAACTATAAAAGCACATATATGTGAAGCCCCAATTATATTTTGAGGCTACCAACCTATAAATTTTAAGACATAAAAATTAAATTTTAAATCTAAAACATGGAAACAATAATATGATGTACGGAAAAGTGATCAAGAAGAAGAATATTTAGTTGATGAATTATTAAGATAATGACCTCGAATATTCAATTTAATACAACCTTCCCAAGAGAGTATGTTGTAATGATGATCCATTACATAAGAATATAGGTATCTATATTTTAATAATATATATTAATATATATATATATATTAATATACATTTCAGTTAATCCCCATCCAATAATACTACATATTATAAATTCATAAAATAGAATGTGTGAAAAAATTATAAATATGGGGGATATTAGAACCATTACCATCACGAGTGAGTTTTATATAGTGGTATCAAAAGACCTCACTAAAATAAACAGCACCAATCAATTATTTCAATTACAATTACTATGGGTTATATAAAAATTTGGAATATATTTTTTGAACTTTGTAAAATTTTCAACATCATTCCATACAACATGATAGAGAGAATTGGTTTGGATAAGTTGAAAACTACAATATTTTTTCTATAAATGGATTATTCAATAGTGAAATACTCCTAAGTTTCCATAATGATATTGCATTCAATTCAGATAAATTATAATATTCATCAAACAGTTTATAAGTTGGAATGGAGTGATCGAGGACACTTCTAAATAAGTGGGGGCTATTATTGGCCACAATAAGTGCTTTTATAGACGTACAATACAGATAGATATGTCAAATAGTTGTAAGTGATTAAGTGAACATCATCATTAAATAAGATATAAATAATTAAGATGTATAATGAAATGATATGTGTGAATAAAATTATTGATGCTAAATATGTTGTTCTTATTGAATATGTGAAAGAAGTAAATACTACCATTATAGATAAAATATAATTTGAAGGTACTAAAAATATGAAAGGATATCCTAAAAACAAATACACTGTAAGAGTATGTAATACCACCAAATATATAGTGATCTAGGATATATGTATTTTATCTAATATTTTAAATATTATTTCAATATTAATGAATGATTAGAGGCTATCCATGATGGTAGTCATGCAAGTGTTCAAAATAAGAAGAGTGACACAATATTAATTGAAAAAATGTAAAAACTCTATGCTGATAGGTTATAGTAATGTTTTTCCATGGATATAGATTAGATATATTCATTACAATACCCCATCACTAAATCCAATAATATATATGTTCAATAAAGTATGTTTAGTTAATTGTTCAATGAATAGGTAACATATGATATTAAAAAATTATATTTCATAGTGTAAGAAACACTAGACCTTATCTTTTAAATTACCAATCAAAAGGGTCATTTACTATATTATTTGAATTTAAATTTAATGTTTGATAAGGGAAAAAATAAAAAATAATATATTAGATAATTATAATAGCAGGTAGTGATATGAAGATAATGAATGAAATTTTGGAGTATATGATATATTTTAGTATTTTATTCAAAACCAATACAATAAATTTTTAAAAAGAATTAACTAAAAAAGCATCCCCATAATAATATTTTAACTTTAATCATCAAATAAGGATACAAACATATTATTGAATAATGATCATGCATTTTTTTTAATTTAAATTTTTATTTAATTTAAATATGAGATGTGGGGAATAAAAAATTAAACATATAGATGGGATATGGATATGATAAAACATGATATGGGAAACTATTTAACAATAGTTAAAAAAAATCAATAATATTGTTAATGTCTTGAAAATCTGGTATTATTTTGAATATATTTTCATTTTAGTCTTCACATCCATGAATGGATTCCCCCAAAAACATGTTCTCATTCGTATATTTTTTCTTCTAAAACACATGTATGCATTATTATGGAACAAGTTTTTATCACATTGATGTTATTAATCTACAGATTCCTATTTAATATTATATAGGGATATCAATTATTATACAAATATCATTTGAAGTGTCTTTCTTCTAATAATTAATATGAATATAAATTTCATTAATAACCATTGTATGGATGATCAACATTAAAATTACATTTCATCTTTTACATACATACTCACTGTATTTTTAATAATTATAAAGGAAAAGACTGTTTGATGTTACTCTATAGTGGAAGGGACACATATATTGTATAAATAAGTGTAGTTGTCTTTTAATTTGATTTTGTGGAAAATGATGATGATTATAATTCTTTTAAATATTTCATTCCCTCTTATTATTAAAATAAAAATTTAGAAAAAAGAATAATTCTATTATTATGGTTAAATAATAAATTTTTTCTTGACATATGATTTTTTCATTTGGATAAGGTTCTTCGATGTGAAACATTACAATATAAAATTTCAAAATAAAATAAAATAATCTAATAAGGTACATTATTCATTAAACATCAATGATTCATTGACCCAATTTTTTATTTGTCAAATTGGAGAAGGCATTTCCAAATTGTTAATTTTAAATTAAATTTTCATTGATTTTCATTAAATGTTCATTAATTATTAGACTCTATTTTAAGATTTATTTTTTTTACATAAGTACATATATATCGAAAATACATAGAGTATTTTGATTCAGTCACATAATCGATAATGATAAATTGTTTTTTTTCTATATGGGGTGGGGAATGTTGCTGCATTTTAAGACTATAATAATGAGCATGATTCCCGTTATTAACATAACTTTATTTAAATTTTTACCCTGAATGATGAGTTAAAAACATAAATAAATTTATATTTCAAATTCTATTCATCTTGAAAATGAATTTAATAAAATGAATTAATCAATAAAGAGGCATGGTCAATTAAAATTTTCAAATTTTAAATTCATCATTATTTTATTTCATTATAATCTATAGAGATGTTAAAAATTTTCTATTTGATGAGAGAATATTTAATTTTTCCACCATTAAATTTATATTGTTAGAATTTATTATTAAATCATCACACACAGAGTTTCCTTTGAAATTTTTCAAAATTTTCTTATTCACAAAAGAATGATATTCTGTATGGGGGATTTGATATCTACATTTTAATAATATAATTTTATTTTTAAAATATGTTTTTTTAAAATTACTCATTATTTTCACTAATATTATTTTTGACTCATTTATTTTATTGTTTGATGTAGGGAATGATTTAAGATAATAAATGTAAGGATATATGATCATAATTTACATTGTGAAAATATAATTTATATAATGATATGTTATCAATTATATTTCTCAGCAAGATGAAGAGATTGGGGGAAAATGCATAAAATAGGTTATAACATCATGATTCTCTATGTGAAACCCAATTCAAGCTGTGAATTAATTTATTATCACACCCTGTCAAAACTCATGATCCAAGATATGAGTATCATGAAGATTAATGGCACCTAATTTTCAATGGATTGATTCACATTTTAAAACCACGATCTTATAAAAATAAAATCCAGAACATCTTTAATTTGACATGTTTTAACAGTTCTCATGCATGAATGCTCTATAACTACAAGAGTAAACATGAAAAATTAAAATGAATTATTTGATGAAATTTGAGAGACATAAAGTCCTTTTTGACATTAAATACAAAATTATTATATTTATAAAACTCATTTTAATGTATCCATTTACCAACTATGATGTACTATGATCCACATAGTCTTCCTCAAGGACACCCTTTCAAATTCATTGGGATGTCATTTATTTTTTGACCCATTAATGACTAGAATGTGTATGAAATTACCATTTTGGATGGGGTATATTAGATTAAGGTAGATTACATATTTGAATTTTTATTCATCCTATTAATTAATTTACATTAAATTAACATTGATAAAACAAATAACAATGACCAATTTAAGTCATTCAACTGATCATCCCGCATGTTGCGCATCCATTGGGTAATTTTGGATGAACATATTTTATAATGGTCTAAAGATGATTATTTAATTAATATACTGATATAATTATTCATTCAAAAATGTTTATTTATGTGATGAGTCTAAGTAGGATCAAGACCACTAAGGGGTTGGGGGTGGTTAAGTGGTTCTTTATTCATTCATAAGATTAATTCTTTTCATTATAATACATTATTATCCTATTAAACATATTTTATTATCCACTCATGTATATATTCTCAACATCTCATTTAAAATTAAATAAATATAAGGATAAGGAGTCAAAAGATATTCTTATTTTTTGTTATAATGACCAAATCCATTCCATGTTGGATAGTCCCACCAATATAGATTATTTCACAGTCTTCATTAATAATAAAAATTCAAAATTAGTAAAAAATTATATAATCCTAATAAAAAAATTCCACCTATAATCAATTTTGAACCATGAATATACATTTTGTTATCCACTTTCCATTAGCTTATTATACTCCCCCAAAAAAATCAGAAATTTTAGGAAATTAAGAAGTATTCATAGTTACAATAATCACATTATTTATTATTTTCTAGTCCTCTATAGAAATTATTCACCCCCTGCACAAGTAATCTAAATAAATATTTACATATGTATCTCTTCCTTAAAATGAAAAAAATAAATAAAGAACATTTTTGTAATGAAAAATTCTAAAGAAATATTTTCTAGAAAACAACCGTAGAAAAATATTGTATGATATGCTTGTGTTAAGTTACCATTATTTGATGGTCTGCATCTGATTTTCCTTAGTTCTATTCTCTTTCTGGTCATCCTTCTTCAACTATGTACAAACTATATCAGAGGGTAAAAAATCCAATTCCTAATGGAACTCAACTCTATGAACCCTAAACCAATGGAATTCACACTCATGAGCTGACTCTAATAGACTTGATTTAAAAAAATGTCATCTCTTCGAACAAGCATCATTGATCGTAGTAACCCTTACATTAATGGGCTTGTTATGATTGAATGTATTCAACATCTACATCAAAGAGTACACTTTTTTGGAAACTCAATTTAATATAAAAAAATTTGTGGCTCTTGGTGCACATTAACCACTAATTTTTCATACCCATTAAAAAGGTATTGTGATCCACTTTTATAGGAACCCCATGTGGTAAATGCGAGAGAACCAGTTTAATGACATGCTCAATGAAATTCCTAAATCATGACTTTATCATTGATTTATGTATTTATCATTATCTTCTTAAACTATTCATAATACTTCTATGAGATTATCGAACGTTCTAAAAACATTATACTACTTCATGATTACAAACATCATTCAGACATATTTTTATTCTCACCCTTCATTACCATGATGACATGTGAAAACTATCCATGTCCTGTTATGATGAAGTATTTTTAATATATTCTGAATTAATATATGGATTATACATAAGAACTCTTTATCAGTGCATTTGAAATTTATTCAATGTATTTATCTTATTATTCAATTACAAAGACTAATGATCTGACATTCGATGATATTATCAATGTTTTCATGTGCCTAACAGATCAATTCCTACCTCACTCTAACGAGTGTTGTTAGATCCAATGCAATGAATCATTACCCAAAGGAAAAAATCTTCATACATATATCTTAAATAGCCCCATAAGCTCATCTAGATGAATATGGAAGACAATATTATTGATTGAACTCTAATCCAGTTTTTTTATGTGGTCCTTACAACATCAAATTATTCATCAGTCCCAATAACTCTTCTTACTAAATAGATTCAATAACTATTTTTCCCTCTGATTTTACATTCATACCATGATAATGACTGATGATCGGTTACGTGGTTACATTGACAATTGGTGAGACATTTGGTCTAACGGACCGATGTCATAATCATTGACATCAATAACTTTTTTCCTTCCCTCATTACTATTAACATCAACAAAATTTTATTAATATTTATATCTCATGGCATGTTCGTAAAAATGAAATATAGAATATTTATCTTGTAAAGATTTGTTGAGTCTTACTTGAATTTAAACAAATATTACACCAGGAATCTCATTCCAATGAACTGAGAGTGGAAAACATGATTTTCTTCTTCCACATATTTTATATTCTATCATGATTTCCCCATCCCATCATTAAAAATTAACATCATCATAGAATTTTCTGAGTTATATTTGGGTGTTTTTTAAATTTAACATATTTTTAGTATAATATATCTGTCAAAAAAAGCCTCAATATTGTTTACATAACTTTCCCTTTCTTTCATAAGGCTTCTTTCATATGTTTTCCAGATTACACATGATTTTTGTGAAATAAAAAAATAATATAATCATAATATATAAAATCGAATGAGAAAATTGAAAAAACGTATAATTTTGATCAATGATTTTATATTAGGCTCCATATGATTATCAGGTGAAAATGGAACCCCAATATGATGAATTGTATTAAATGACCCATGCAGATGTGGTTGATCCTATTCTCATTTTACTAGTCCAGATCTGATTCTCATGTTGATGGTTCTTGATCCAATTGAAAACATCTCACACACACTTATTCATTTTATATTTCCCTACCTTTTCCACATAACTAATTTATGCAGCATTATCTATATATTTATCTACAGAGAAAAGCAGAACTAAAACAAAACATGACCCTAATAATATCCAGCATAGTGTTTGTTTCTAATACCCACATCAAAACTATAAATATATTATTCTTTCTTTTCTATCTCTCCATTCCTTCCAATATTACCATATTTCTTATATCTCATTAATTCAATTTCCCTCTACTGCATTTATAATAAAATTAAATGGTTCCATCATGAAGTTTCACCCCTCAATGAAAATTGTTATCATTTCCAAGGGATGAAACTTTCCATCTCAAAAAATTGAATAACTTTTTCCAGTGAACCTAAATATCACCTAAGTATACAAAATATTATCCTTTAAATAGAAAAATATATGTCTATGTGGGTGAAATTACACACATCTCAGAAAACATATAAGAACATTCAGTGCTATAATAATAAATAATGTTTTTTTCATAACCAAATTACAATTTTTATTAAATGTGTAAAATAACTAAATAAATATTTGATTCCATAGATCAAATCCATTAATTACATACATTTTAGTGAAAATAAAAACTCATTTTGAATAAATAATAACCACAATAGCTATTTAGAAAAATAATTTGGACTTAGAGTCAAGTCTTAGACTGTTATGTTTCTTCTTCTTATTGTTTGTTGCAATGGATTTATTTTCTTCCTTTTTCAATCCGTATCAAACTTTATAAAAATTTCCTTTCACTTGTGGACTCTATTGATTATGATTCTAGTTTTTTTTTCATTTTCGAACAATTTTTTTTGTAATGAATTTATAACAACTCTTTAATTCCTTCAACTTTTTTTAATATGTTAGTCATATAACATTTAGAGTCATGTCATTGATCTCAACTTTTTCACTTTCTAGGAATTTTCAAACCACTATATGTTGAACTTTTTTTCTCAAATTTGTTCTCAACATATGAAATAATTTTCTCATCCATTTCATTAGATGATTTTTTTTCTCCTTATATATTTCATGTGATGTAAACATATTGTACAAAAATAACCAATCGATCATTCTTTGGGGACTCATCAAATTTTTGTATCCACTTTCCTTTCATACTATTGATTCATCATTTGTTAATATCCATTTTCATTCATAATTATTTCTAAAATACATAGATATTTTTTTCTCATCCATTATTCCCTTAGAATCATACCTATATCATTGTAGGGACATTTTTTACAAACATGAATATAAATTGAATCCAAAAACTCCACAACACCAATAGTGACCTCAAAATTCTGATCTCTCATACTTTGTGTTAAACCTCTAAGGATAATTTTATGATTGTTTCTATAGAAGAAGTGGACCACATTTCTTAGTAGGATGACTTCATGGAAAACTAATATATTTCTAGAAGATGGATTTTTTGACACAAACATTATTTTGTAACTATTTCTTTTCACAAAGATTATAAATTTATTTTTTTAACATCAATTACATTGATTTTGTTTTCTCTCATTTCTAATATAATACATTGTATTTCTATAATCATTTATTATGTTTCAAACAACTCTTTTCTTTCGAGTTATCTCATCTTTCAGAACAACTATCATTTTTTATTCATCTAGCATCCATTTTTATTTCTTTTTTTTTCTCGAATGAATTTATTTTCTTTCAGGTTTTTTATTTCATTTATATAACATCTCTCTTAAATTATGTACATTTTCATTTCCTGATCATAATTATTTACATTATGATATCTAATAACAATGATATTTTACTCTTCTTTCCTTATTCATTTATTATTCTGAAAATATTTTCGTTATACATCATTTATCAGGTTACTTCATTAATATGTTGACTACTGTTCTCAATTTTTTTCCAAATTCAAATTAATAATCCATTCCATTTATATAATTTATTCATCACAATCATCAACAATGTATGAAAAATTACTTCTCTGTATATAATTAAAACTGAATTGGATTTGAGGATTATGTTCATCGTTGGATGAGGAATAATCCTTATTTATTATTATTTTATATAAATTATTCATATTTTTGTATAGAAAATTTTAAATATGTTTCTTCCAATTTTGATTATTATATATTTAATCATCTTCTTGGGACTCACATTATTCAAATTTATTACTTGGAAAATTATATGAAAATTTTCCTTTCCCATGAAAATTCAAAATTTTGAAGTATTTTCTTTTCCATTTTCCCTTATTGTATTTTGTAGAAATGATGGACACCATTAAATAGAAATCATAATCTGCGTACTATTCTTATGACTCAAAATATTATTAAATTATTTCATAAGATTTTATTTTTTCCTTAAATCAAGGATTTTCAGGCCATTTCTTTATCAACATTTTCTTGAATTTTCCTTACCCTCTCTCTTTCCAATAAATAATTAAAAAGAATACATTGATGTTCCTATAATGAATGTTTTCAAGATATATACATTCTCAGGTTGAAACTTTGTAATCATACATATCAAAAATAATTCTCAAGATCTTTTCAACAACACATGTGTATTCCAATATCTCACCAATACATCTTATGGTGCTAAAAATGCCATTCACTATTATAAAGAGGTCACTAATAGAGTAATATTCATCCATTTTCAGAACATCTAAATTCATCCATGAGTGTTTTAACATATCCTCCCCCACCTATGTATTACCTTCATAAATTATTTTCAACTTATCCTAGATACAATTTGAAATTAAAACTACATTAATTTTAAGAAACTCACATTTTTCTTAGTGACGTGATTAAACATTTTTTGATATTCCATAATTCTCAATATTTTTCTTCTCCACATATTTAAGAGGTGAATTATCTATACAACGAGTAAATCCATATATAGTATCTTCCATAACATCATACCTTAGAGACATAAGATACATAAACATTCAATCTTTGCAGATATGATAGTATATACCATTCGAAACTAGAATCCCATTATATTTATTGGAATATAAATTATATTATTCTTAGGGATAGATCTTTAAAATTGTACATATTCTATGATGCATTTTTATGATTCAATTTGGGATCAAGACCGCTATGTTGGGCGAGGTAATCAGTGGGTCATTTTTCCTTTATAAGAATGTTTCTTAACATGTTTTGTAAACAATCGAAAGATTTTTAAAATGTTAACATTACGATCCACTCAGGTATATCTTCCTAATATCACCTTTAACATATAAATAATATACGGAAAAATCATCACACAATATTTAAATGTTTTGGGACAATTTACTTGTGTTTTACATGTTTGATAGTCCAACCAACATGGACTATTTCACTATCGTATTTCCAAAATACAAACCTACTAGAATTGAAAAATTATATATTCTTAGTACGAACATTCATAGTATATTTTTTATACCTTAAACTATCCTTTTCCATACCCACCATTCCATAACTATTTATACACCAATAAAAATAATAAAATCTTTTCAATAGCAGTTATGTATCTATAGTTTCAAGATAAAGTTTCTTTATTATTTTATTATAAACATCAGAAAGTATTCGCATACCCCACAAGTAATATTAATTAAAAGTTATATGAAGAAATTATTAAATATGTTTAAAAAATATCTATAGGATTTTTTAGTTAGGAAGAATTCTGTAGGATCATTTCTTAAAATCTTCCTCTGAAAATTATCAATTTGATCTTCTCATGTCTAGTACCCACGGTTTTCTAGTCTGTATCTGATTGGACTCAATCTGATTATTCTTTTGATTTTCCACCTTCTACTAATAAAAAATTAAATTAGAAGCTAAAAATTACTCCTTCAGATAGAAATATATCCAAAGAAACTTGCACCAATGGATGTGGATTCAATGGGCTCACTCTAATAGACTTTCTAAAATGATTCATCATCTATTGGAAAATACTTAGATAATAAATGTAAACCTGATTTAATGGAATCATTTTGATGGATCTTTTATAGTAACAATGATGTAAGAGAAAACGGTTTGAAATTCAATACCTTCAAAAAGAAATATCAGAAATCTCATCCCATGATAACATTTTATGTTTCACACCCTCTAATAATATATTATTCTATCCTTTAATGGAATATCCTTATTAATAGTAGTGAGAAAACCAATTTCACATCCCACAAAATGAAATTATTAAATAACAATTTTCTCATTCATTTATTTCTAGAAGAATAAAATTTTCAACTATTCATAACATGTCTGGGTTTTACACAAACATTCTGAAAACATCATACATATTCATCTTTACAAACATCCATTAGTCTCATTGATCATTCTGATTCTCATTTTTTTAAATAAATGAGTAAAAATGGAGATGTTAAATTAATTGCACTAATTATGAACACATTAACTACTATCAAAAGAATGATCCTTATGAAATCGTTATCAAAATATCTTAAAATTCATCAAACTAGTTCTACTTTTATTTAATTCCTCATATGAATGACCTTGCGGCTAATGACCTTATTGGTATGATCATGGGCCTACTTGATTTATCTTTACAATACTCATATGAAAATTACCATAACCAATACAATGATTAATTACCCAATAGATAGGCATGTCAGAGTATAGATATCATACATGGCCCATCAAATCATCTTGATGAACATGATTACCTATTTTTTTATTGATATGTGATTTAATTTTCAATCATCCCAACCGCATCGCCTTCTTCATTGGTCCCAACTGTCTCTTTAATCATCCTCTTCAATAAAAATTGCTACCTCTAATTATACATTATTACAGAAAATGTGTCAAATGATTAGTTCCAAGGTCACATTGATTATCTTGTTCACATAATGTTAGATAGAGTGGTGCCATCGCCTATGACATTAGAAACTTATTTATTTTTTGGATTAAGATTCGAATCAAATTTTTTCTGTAAATAATTTTATCTTGTGGATTTTTATTCTTCTTTAAAACCATCATCATCATCATATTACGATATGAGTATTCTTCCTAGCCTTCAATCAATTATTTCTCATATTATCATATACAATTGAAGTAAGACTAGAAAACCATTACATTTTTATTCATATACTATACCTTCTATTAGGACTTTCTGAAGAATTTGAAGACATTTATGATTGGAATGACATCATCTAACTTATATTTGGAAGTATGGTACCATATTATCATTCCAATAGTAGCAAAACTTCTATAAAAGCCTCAAATATGACAAGAAGATCTCCCCCTTTATTTTATAGTGTAGTATCACGGGTTTTCTAGATAATTCCTTATTTTATAAATTAAAAAAGAAAATGAATCATCAGATTTATTATCAAGTGCATGGTCTTATATAACTTTTGATTACAATAAAACCATTAATTTTTGACTCAATATGATTATCACTACCTTATGAAATTAGAATATAATGAATCATATTCAATGACTCGTGCTGATTTTCTTGATCCAAATCTCATTCCCATAATCTGGATTTTATTTTCATGTCGATGTGTCTTGTTTTGATTGAGAAATTCACAAAAACACTGATTAAATCAATATTTCCATTACCTTTTCCACATACATAATCTATTCAACATGATCCTTAATTTTATCAAATGACAACTAATACTAGAAAATGACAACATCATCCTAGTATTGTGAATTAATAATTACATAACTAGGGAATGGAATATTAGTTTCATCAATTATAATAATTACAATGAAAAAATAAATTTAAATTCAAAAAATAACTTGAACATGATCCTAAAAATTAAAAATCCTTACATATTTTATCGAATTGAATTTAAAAAAAATATGTTTTTTCAAACCTTGTCATTCAATAAATCAACCAATCATTTATAAATATATCTAATATATTCTAATCAAATTAATGGTTGGACATTGAAATCACCACGTACCACACCAAATTACTGGTGTCATTTTTTAATTTTAATAAATATGATTAATATTTAATGAATTAACAACGAACTATGTCTTAGTATCATATATATATATATATATATATCCTCCAATCAGACTATTACTGGATAACATCGACATTTAATTGTAATATTTCAATACTATACCACACTTGGAGTGAACACTATTTCATGAATAATGTAATTTATTCAAAAAATTAATCTTATTGATATATATATATATATTACAAAATATCATACTCATATATTCTAAAAAAATTGAATAATAATTTCATAGAAATTTTTTCATTTTGATAAAAAAACATATGATCCTTATAAATCGTAACATCCATAGGTTCCCACATATCTTCTCCAAATTTATTAATTCATGAAAATATAATTTCTTAGTTAGTGGTTTTATTTGAGGAAAATTTCCCTCATCTATCAAGAATATCCATATTTTTTCATTATATGGGCTATTAGTCTCTAGTAGTATAGGCTGTGTTTTATAAACACATAACGGATCAATCATTAAATTACTAAGGGGTGATATTTGTAACCCATCATGGATAATATAGTGAATCTACTAGGGATCTACATGAAAAAGAAACCATCCAGGTTTCATCCTTAATATTGAAGGGAATGACAAATATTGATATCATCATTCCATTATTTCAAAATCTCATAGCTATCATACAAGGAGATAATCAATGGAATATCTGATCACCATCTTAGTATTCTAGATCCTTCAAATTACTATTCTCAAAAGTTATATATCCGCACAAAGATTCCCAAATGTAGTGATCATTGGAACTAACAATATCTTCAATTTACATAGATAACTAATGTCCCAAAATCATTTAGTCCCCCACATCATCAAAAATAATTTATATTATAATAATTAATTTATATAATAATTTACACGGAGCTATATAAAATCATGGGTACAAAATATAATTTTAAGAAACCTCTACCAAATAATTAGATTGATCAAAAATACTTTTGAAATCCATAGAATACCTTCTCAGCATATATTCTATGGATTCAATTTTTCATTATGACAAGCCAACTGTATAGTGATGAAATGTATTTATAATTTTTATATATATATCATCATTCATAGTGATTTATTCTCTAAAATAACACTGTCATATGTGGACACTTCCTAAATATAATAAAATTTGGTACTCTATAAAATCATACAACCTTCTTATTGATTATCCTAGAAATCTCATGGAGACAAATAATTACACCATATTGTAATTATATGTGTTGAATTCACGAGGAGACCGAATTCGAACTCGATCATATTATGTATGTTCTATTTTTTGGGAGACTTATGATGAAATCCATTGTAATGATTTTATTTAACTGTAATGGAATGCGTAATTAATATAACATCCCATTATAATTATACTTCTCAATGTGATTCCCATGACCCGTACATCTAGATCTAGTGCACATAAAAATAAAAATATACATTATTTTCCATATAACAATTATAAAGGTCCACATAAATCAAACCATAATCAAGATTCAATATGATTATTTTATCATCTACATTCATATAATCAGTTCATGTTTATAATATTATCGAATTATGAAATAATATAAATTTAAGAGTCCTATTATCAATATATGATATTGATGAATTTCAATTGATATATAAAATAATTAGGTGATGAAAATTCCTTAACATCTTATACAAATTCCATCATAGTTTTTATATTTCTAAACATGTCAGGTGTATTAATTTTATCCATAACCTTATGTATTGGGAAATATTAAAATGGCTGATCCCAAACACACATTAAGGGATACTTATAACAAAAAAATCCAAGAATGAATATGACATTAATATTTTGTGAGGAATCGATAAGAAACATGAATCTGTTATCCATTTTAACTTGGAGTATGTTATATCAATTATTATAAATGAAAAAAATAGAAATCTATTATAATTATCTCATACAAATTGAATGCATAAGGTTGGAAAACAAAAACAATTATCATTTCTTTATACCACAACCCTTTACTTATAATTGTGACCCCAATCATGAATTCTTACTATAAAGACCTTATACAGAGACACTGTCTTGTTATAAGAAGAAAAATAACCAAACACCCATTATTTTTTCTCTTATGAAACATGTATATGGATCAAAAGGATATATAATTATGGGGCCCACCCAAGAGTTATTTAACTATAATTTATTCTCCATAATAATCAATCAAAATAATTCATACCATTTCCTAGGAATCCATTTCACGGAAATACATAGATATCAATATTCTATTGTATATTAAAAATAAATACGTCTACAATCTATTTTATTATACAATAATTATCATGAGTGTTAATAATTTCACCCATTTAAAAAATGGTATTACATAACAACTCATTCAAAGAATGACGTTTGAAGGTTGAAAAATACATGATGAATATTTCAATAAACACCCTTATAATTAATACAATATATAGTAACCTAATATGTCCCCCTATGTCAATATAATATAATTATTTAAAGGAATAAATCGTCCAATCTTATTTTGGTAAAAAAGTGGTGTTCACAACATATAGAAAAATGAGCACACAATTAAATCGGTACATGGAAAAAACATGATCAACATATTCATGGAAATGAGGGACATGGTTTAAAAGATATATCCAATGTATAATAAAGGAAACTATGATGGATGTTGAAATATATTAAAAAATACTTGTAAAAGGTTACTTCCATGATTCCACACTTGAATGGGACATGAATTAGATTATTTGTTATCATCGGATCAATTCCCCCAAAATGATCACACACACACACATATAAATATATTTTAGGATAAATAATTAATCATAATCCCTTGAAGCTAAAATAAATTAAAATTTTAATTGTAATTGGATGTGAAAATCCAAAATATCCATTATAATTTTTTTTATCATTGATGTAAAAGATGTGATTATGGGGCTCTGGAAATAATCAATTCAAAACATGAAGTGAATAATCATTTAAAAAATTATTTTAAAATTGTCTTCAAAATTTTATCACTATAAAATAAATCCTATATTATTCCTAAACTGTGGATACAAAACCTATGATTAAGATATGTATTTATTTTAGTATAGAATTTCTTTTTTCGATAACCCATGTTGTAAAAAAGAGTATTTAGAATTTATTATTAATAATTTTGTTCCTTAATCAAAATTATAAAATATAATTTAATTAAATATTTAGGTTGGTGGAACCCAACACCAGAAGATTAACGTTCATGATTACAAATTATAACACAATATGGTATATTTGAGTAACCTAAAATCCATAATACATTCTATGAAACATGATTAATATCCTCTTGAAAAAATTATTGATATAGTAAAAAACAAGAATTACAAGGAGTGTGATATAAACAAATCCAAAAAATATGAGTACAAAATTAAATGAAAATGTTGTTCCCAAAATTTTTAATGTGTTAATGATTAAAAATTATGACCAAGAATAATTACAACTTGAGTAAAACATTAATAAAAACCACATTTAATTGGAAAGGTAAAAATGGAACTTAAAATTATATTGTTAATATAAAATTACTAACATAGATTATCGAATAGAATGTATATAAGAAACAATAATGAAAATTTTCTCATAAATACAAGGCTAGTCTAAATAAAGTGAAATTGAGTTAGAATTAGCTAAAATTATTATAGACATTCATGAAACAAATTAACCACATTTATCAAAAAAAAATATTCATATTAGTCAATAAATTCATGTCACAATCCTTCCTAGATACATCGGTACCCTGAATCCCACATCGGCTCCAACATGGTACAAAGGTCGTTCTGGATCCCCACGAGTTTGCGACTAGATATACATGATCAAATTGATAAAATATTATTCCAAATTACATTACAAGATTAATGATTTCAATTAATTATTCTCAACACTATAAAAAAATAACGAGTCATAAAAATTGGTAAAATCCCAAATCATTACGTCATCAAAGTATTCAATATCTTTAACAAAATCACAACATCCCTTGAATTAGGTGGATAAAATCTCCAATGGTCACCTCCATACACACTAAATGGTCTAAAATATCAAGAATATCCATCGCCTCTCTATGGAACATTTTATTTTCTCATACATGGTATAATAATGAATACAAACCTTTATTGTCATTGGTAGGGTGTGTTCTATAAGTCTCATTAGGGTCTCAACTTGGGTTCCATAATCAATACCATATCAATTTACCATTTTTTATTTTATATGAATTAAAAAAAGACATGGAATTTAATTTTAAATATTTTAATCCAAATCATGCCTTCATAATAAAAGGGCAGACAATATATCAATGAAACCTTGAAACATGCTTAAATAATCATTTTATATCAAATAGTATATATATATATAGATCAGTTTTCATGAATATAATTTTTAATAATTTAAATTTATTATATATCAAATAAAAAAATATTTCAGGATGGTCCAACACCTAGTCTTACCTTAGTTATTGGATATAGTATCCTCACACATATCATTAGTGATCATGGATCATTAATACTCTGTACACACAATAAACACTCAAATAGGGGAACTCAGTCTTGGTAATCAATGTACACCCAAATAGGGGAAGTCATTATGATCACACTAATCTATATAGGTTTATTTAGTATTTCAAAAAAAATCCAATACTACGGGATAATTATCCTAGTATCCTTGTTCCAAAAACATACTATATACCTAGGATCTAATTTTTGTAAATTAATTATTCAATCAATCCAATTATAAATAATAAAATTTAAAACATTTTAAAATATAATTGAACAATTTCAGTTTTTAATATACATGTCTATTTTAATAACCAATTAATGTGTTATCCACCAATTCATTCCATTTCAAATAAATATTTTGTTATAATTAATTTTCTTAATTTCAACGTAAAATCTTTTCATCAAAATTATTTCTATATCAATCCATCATTTTTTATTATTTCTTTATAAAATTTCAATTCATAAAAAATTGGTGTTTTCCACAAATCTCATTCCCATATTAAATTAGTGATCAAATCATCCAGAAAAATCATGTTTTAATTAAAATACAAAATCATAGATATTTAGTCATGATAATCATGGAATCAATCATAGGTAAAAAATATATTGAACAACCATCATTTAAAATAATGATCCATAAATCAATAATCCCAATGCGACTCGACAGAGATAATTGAAGGTGCATTAGATTATAGAAGAGAAAAGTGAATAAGTTTCCAAAACAAATAGAGTTAAAATCATTTAATTACATTATAATAAATCAAAATATAAGGTGGAGAGAAGGATGTATTGTTAGACTCTACATGAGAGGAGACACACTTCTGTGATGGAGATTGATAGATATTAACATTTCATCGATCTTATAAGAAAATGGTTTGAGAGGCCAAAATAACCCATTTGGAGACTCCATCGAACGAATATACATTTTAAGATAGAATTATGTGATTTTCAAATTGAATTGGGGGATCGTAAATTTTAAAATAAAAATCAAATTAATTAAAACACGGCTACACAGATTCTTAAGGTGGACCACATGGTTTTGAAAAACCATACACCCTAATCAGGATCTGCTACTGGATTTATTTTTTGGCTTAATAGTTTGGATGCAATGTTATGGTATACAACCACCAACCATGCATTCCCCACTATCCCTTTGATGAATGATTTTTTGGGATGGTGACACAATTAAAAATAAAATCCACCAGAACCATGTTCATCCTTCTAGTGGCTCTCAATAATAACCAAGGTTTTCTAATCCAAATCGCTTAGTTTTTTCTTTGTATATTCCTATTAAGAACTATCCAAATCACTTCTATAATTTTATAAATTTCACCTGATAATCTAGAATCATTGAACAACAAAAAGGAGATAAAAACTAGTTTTAGGGATTACTTAATAACTAGTAATGTGACCTTACAAACTCCCCACCATAATAATGTTATGTCCCCAGAAATCATTTCAAGATGCTTCTAAATCAATTAAATGAGGAAACTTCTCTCTTATAAGTTCCTCATTCTCCCATTTCTCAAGAGAATCACTAGAATATTTCATTATAACATTGAAAATAGGAATAATCCTCCAAAAATTGTTGTTATCTTTGAATCCATAAAGGTGATTGAAATTAAAATTCACGAATAAATCATTATTGAAATAAAAATCCTTCCAACATATGAAATTAGATGCCTCATAAAGATACATTTGAAGCTAAAACTCACAGATCACAACATGTATTGTCATAAACATTGGTTGATGTGAGGAATTGTAATCCACCTTAACCAAATGTTAGACAATCTAGAATTTCCCACAAAACAATTAGAAGTATTCTCGTTCCCCACAGCCACTAGTGACCCAAATGAGGTGAAACAATCAAAGAAACCCAGTCACCAACTAAAAACTATAGTTTTCTCTTAATATAGTTATCATAATATATTTATTATCTCTAGTTTTCAACATAACATATATAATATGTAAATGTTTTATTATCTCTTAGACCATGCTTTTTCTAAAAAAGTAACATTCACAAATCACCATCTAACTAAATAGTGGTGACCAAATATGGCCTTAAAAGGCCTAAAAAAGAGACATATGAATTGAAGAAGACTATCTTTTTTTATAAATAAAATCAATATGTCCAAAAAAAATACCATTATCCTTGGAAATAGTGGACAATGGCAGAAATATTATCCCTAAAATCTATATAACCCTATTTATCTGGACATCTATCTTGGGATTCTATACCGTAATCAAATGAACCCCATATCCAATCACCTCCTAATAGAATAAATAATACAAATCAGAAAAAAGAGATCTATATTAGATTAAATAGAATATGTGGCCCCATAGAAAAAACCAATCTAATTTAGATAGAGATTTCAAAACTACTGAACATTGGTTTTATCGTGAATGGGTACAACGTGAGCATATTTGGTTCATCGATTTATCAAAAACCATGTCATATTATTTTTCACCAAGGGGTATTGAGAAACTCAACATAAATTAACAATATTTATCATCCCATTGAAATGTTAGAATTAGAGGTGTCTAATGTAAACCTGAAGGACTATGGTTCTCAGCCATGACATGTTTTAAAGTATAATAGAGAGAGAAAAGTATACAATGTCATGTATCATACCTACACACCATAATCATGAACACATGTCAGTAAAAATTTTCATGGTTCCATGCTTTACTTCCAATTGAGAATTATGGATACACCCCATCACAAATTATTTCCTTCAAAAAAGACTAATAAGAATATTATAAAAAAATAGGATCCCTTTGAAGAGAATGTCCACTCACTGATGGTCTCCCCAAAATAATGATATTATTTAAATATAAAAAATTAGTCATCAATATAATTCCAATTAATAATATTCCCTAAACGAGTGGTTCTCATCAGAGAACTTTCAAATAAAACTGTGGGCACATCCTCTCAGACTCCTAAAGGAAACTATGAAAAATGTCAATAATGTTCCACTCTTCTAATGATTCCTTCCCAGACCGGTTTAAAACCATACAACTACAAGAATCTGTAATATCATTCACATTTACTATGGGGTTGTAAATTTAAAAAGAAAATGACCAACATGTAATACACTCAACTCCTTTATTGAAAGATAATTTTTAGATAATATATTTAAAAGGATTTGGTGGTCATAAAACATGATAAACCATTTTAATTAGATTTAATGCTACCATATCCTTTTTTCATGCATCATGGTTGTGATTCTAGGTCAAAGGTCAAATAATTCAACTCATGTGTCTTAAGATGTTGAGATCCATTGGCTACCGTGAGATCACTCCATATAAGAACCCAACATAAAACTGAGCCTAATGAATCACAAAAGACCACATATCTCTACCCATCATCTAGAAGAGTAAACACCAATGAAAAAGTCCAAATATGTTCTTTCTCAATGATTAACTTTTTAGATAGATTATTTTAATAGATCGTTACCCCATTTCGAGTGAGACTAGTCATTAGATAATCCATCCTAGTGAAATCCTATACAAACTAGTGATAATACTAGGCTAATCACAAGATTGTTTATATCTTGATCATGTTATGTGGTTTCTCACATGTTATAAATCCTTTAAACATATTGTGATAAGTTAAAATAAAAAGGATATAGAATTTTTAAAACATGATCACAAATTTAAACATTCATATATCAGATTTTAGTAATTTCAAAAAAAAGTTATATTTCAATATTTATAGAACTTCCCTAAGATGATAGACATAATCCTCCATAATAATATAGTAAAATTGAAATTCAACAATAAAGAAAACAAAAAATATACCAATACAAACATGGATTTTTCTAACCAAAAAATTATTCAATGCTGTAGGAGAATATGTTTGGCCAAATTCAACAAAAAGATACTCATAATTTCAACAAAAACTCTAGAATGTGGTATTATAAATTTATGATTCATTTATTCACAACTAGATAAAACAAGTTCCTAGAGAAATCATTATAAACCACTTAGACCCTTTCTACTATTTAAAAAATGACTCAATATACGGCAATGGATATTTTTTCTTCGCCATATCGGAATTGCATTACTAGTAATCAATACACTGTTGGAGTGTTCTTTTAACTTTCTTTACAAACAAAAATGGTACAGTGCAAGGTGATACACTCGGGTGTATAAATAAATTCTCAAATAATTCATCCAATAATGTCTTCAAATAATTCATCTAATATGGTGGGGGATGGTATGAAAAAATCGATACAAGTTTACTATCATACACTAATCAAATAGAAAAATCTACCTCTTACAACGGGAAAACATGATAATTCATAATGAATCACATTGGGAAACATGATAAAACATGTAGAGATAATCGATCATAGACTCTCGCACAAAATTTATAGAAAAAAATGAATTTATTTCCACATCATTGGATAATTTTCTCTGGTTCTACAGAACATTAGGACCCATTATCCAAAATTGATACATTGTATCCCATTGAATATAATAAAGGATAACCATTGACGATATAAGTAAATTCACCCTCTTATGAAATTATCCAATCCATCCCATGAATGTAGTCTAAAGGTTTGATTTATAAAAATAAAATATTCTAGACAATATAAACCATAGGGAAATTGAAAACTCAAATAAGAGAACATATTCCACATTCTCTATTCATTATAAAAGGAAATATAATATCCATCACATAATAAAAAATCTACATATGATGATTTATATGGTTTATAAAATGGCTCAATAAAAATGAGTCACATAAATCAGTATAAAATAAAGAAGTCACTAAGGATGGATAAATATTTATGGTACCTATCATAGTTATAGCACAAGTATAATATTCCAATGTAGGATCTACCATAGTATGAATAAGATTCATTAAAGATTTTGGTGTCTGTAATTGGAAAAAGTTATCAAATCATCTAATTAACCAATAATTATTTTTTGTGGTGATAATCATGTTAAATTTTGTGGAGCTTAAAATAAATGGAAAAGTTACTATAGGTTCTCTGTGAAACCAAAAGAACTATATAACATTGGCACCTAAGTACAAACATATGAAATATCATCTTTTTATTATATAATATTTTTATTAAAATGTAAAAAACAAATGATCATTTAACAATTTTTTTCATTGAAATGATGTATATATAGCTTGAAAACATAACCGATTATTGTATCCCACTTGAATTGATTTTTCCTTTATTTATCCTATGATTAATATCCTAGTTATCCTAACAAGGGTATATACATCAACAGAATGGTGTGCCCATGGGACCTAGTATGTGTATAATTATGGGACATTTTTTAAAAATGATCATGTGGAATATCATTAAGATCATTAGTAATATCATTGTTTCATGTTATAGAGAACACGATGCAATTTATAATAAAATTTACACAATTCATAACATGGAAATATGGAAACAAAATTTAAATGAGACACTATTAATCATATCACCATGGTTTTTCACCGTGTTTTCATATTTAAAAATTACCAAGGATGTTGACCAAGGTATTTAATAACATGTCAACTATATAGATTAAATTATTTACCCACTACATTGTTTAATTATCACAGAACTCCTTTAATACATCTTAATTAATGAGAGACACAAATATCATAATAAAAAATTTTATAAAAAATATGGATATTAATAAACCTGTTTCATATCAATGTCTTGGTGTTTTGAATGTTCTTAAAGAAATGATCATTATGACATTATTGACCAACATAATGGGAATGTGGAATTCATGTACGATAATCCACATATTAAAAACATAAATTTTACATCAATTTTATTACCCTATAAGATAAATAGGATTGAGTGTTCAAAAAAAGATAATAATTCATAATTTAATGAGTGGACAAGGAAATTATGATGAATAAATTATATAGAATGACATGTATAATAAGTGGATTAATAAAATGATAAAATCATTGGTGAACAAGTGTATGACATTTATTAATTATAATTTTTTTAATGGAATGAAAAAAGGGTAATAATATAGAGTAACCATAACATTTAAAAGAAATATAGAAAATAGGTTCTGGAATTGAAGGGAGGTGATGGTTAATTCCCTTACATTGAAGTGTTACTCAAAAATCAATGGGAACGGATCCTCGGGTGGTAGAGGACCCATTTGAGGGACTCCATGGGAAGGAAATACCGGAAATTCATAGAGGATTGAGAGGGAGTTTAATGAAATGAATAAATGGGTGGTTATTTGGAATAGACGTGAAGAATTTTTTTAATAAATTCATAATAAATCTCATAGACATCTATGTTTTAAAAAATCAAACACAATTTGATTTATAATGGGTTTTCCAATGATCTAGGACTTTATGGAAATATTTGATGTTATTTTAACCATCAATAATAGATTAAATAAATTATTAATTTTTTTGGGATGGAAAATTATTTTTTCAACAAGGTAATGTATATAATATCAAATATTACAAAGATTAAATTTTTTGTCATTACCTTTTCAACCATGTTGAAATTTCTCCATCAATATTTTGGTTTACATACTATGGGTAAAAATTGAGTGTACATATACTTCATCGATTTCTATAGTTCACATGTTTCCTCCTCACACATATGAGTATTCCATAGTCTATTTACTATGTATGTAGTCTTGTTGAGTAGAAATTTATCTCTATGATCTAAAATTTTTACTGGATTCCCATCATAAGAGAGAAAATTTTCCAACACTACCACCTCCATAATTAGTACATGTGAGGGATCTGGTTTGTATTTTATTTACGATATATACAAGGAATTCAACATGTACTTCAATCATAATAGGTCGAAGTTCTAGTCGATATTCTACAACTCTGAATCGATGAAGTATCATGAAACAGTTGATATACCAGGGAGATATATTTCTTTTTTTCCCAGATCACATGATCCAGTTCCCATGATATGTGTTGAGGGATACAATTTCTCTAGCATGAAAATCAATGTTCGGTCGATGATTATATTAATAGATTTTTATTGTCAAATATGCGCTTCTGTTAGGTTTTCTAAATGGGTTCCACATTTCCCACTATTTTATAGATCATTTTTGATCTTAGTAGCTTAAATTTACAAAATTCATTGCATCATGATGGTGTTATTAATAATTTCATATAATGGGATTCATATGGAACCATTTAGATGCTTGGGTGGAAATTTTTGTTGTATGAGAATGAAACTGGTTGAAGAATGTGGTGTCATAATCTTTTTTATTCCATAGAACATGACATTAACATGTCTTCTAGTTTATTAATAGTATATTAATATTATCGATATACTTAAGGATGCAAAGTTGTACTTATTTTCAGCTCATTTATTATAGAAGTTTGGATTCTTTTCCAGAACATAAATGTGAATCTCAAATATCGATCAAATATAATCAATTATGTTCAACCATGTATCCTTTCCACTTACCTAATTTATATCCCTGAAATTTTATATATTTAAAATTCCACTATAAATGAGATAAAATGAGATATCTTTGGATGATGATCCATAATAACCCATTAATCATTGTTTCCAAAGTATTTCTATAGAATTCGGGTGACCAATTCCATGTTGATGTTTTTCTAATTCCTTTTCAGTATAGGTAATGGTTAGATCAACCCCTTTTACGATTTTTTTCAACCTTCACTCAAGGACATTATGTGAAATATGATGTATAATTTGCGAACCACATATACTTATTTTCCATCCAATTATTCCATCGTATATATCAATATATCTCTATTCTCCATGGGTGGATAGTGACATTTTTTCTATATTTATCACTAAGATGGAACATCATTATATCTAGATCAAATTTAATAGATAAGCATTATCCCAATTTCGAAAATACATCCCCAAAAATTTAAAACTATGGGGTTTCCATTTTCTCCTATATTCTACACTATTCTTAATTTGAAAATATTTTCGTTATGCATCCTTTATTTTCACTATCTGGTATGGTTGATAAATCCTTTGTGAAAGTATTGTTAAGGTTCCTTCCTTAGTGATACTGATGTCCATCATTTCAAAATCTCATAATATTGGTTCCTTTTCAACTCTCGCTATTGATAATCTTGCAAGGTCCATTATTCTTAGGGAATTTGACTCATTATCCTCTTTTCCATGATGAAAATGGATTAAGCAGGAATAATTCATGAGGATATGTAAGCATATTCACTCGGGATTATTAATCTCCCCAAATGTTAAAATATAATTAATTCTCTTATTATCAGTATATATTTCCATCTTCTTCAAAAAGAGATAATTATGCCACCTTTTCAACAAAAAGAACATAGATACAAACTCCAAATCCAATGTAGTATTGTATTATTAATGAATTTCAAACTACCTATATGAATAGGATATGAAATTATTATAATGAATCATTACTCAACCTAACCCCATTATTTGATGTATCTTTGTATTATAAAAATCATTCCCCACTTGTTGGAAGTTTTAGTACTGATTGGGTTATAAGCCGCTAGTTTAACTCAATGAAGAAATCTTCAGATTCACATGTTAAAAAAACCACTTATCCCATCAGATTATTCTTGGTTTCTGGGTAGGAAAATCAGGATAAGTTATTCAAATTACACTGGTAATACCCATATGGACTGAGTAAAATATTGATCTCCATTATATATGTCGTCCTGGTAAACTCTAAGATTGAATATATCAAAAAATGGTTCACTGATATTCCTTTTCTGATGATAACATTCCACATGAATGATACATTCTCCATCCAAAACCCACATTTATTATACATTTCATAACATCTCTCCATTCACAATGTCTTTTGAACAATATTCAGATTCTCCTCATGCTCCTTCTTTCCCTTAATGTATATCAGAATATCATTGATATAAACTACCAAACAAATTTCACAGTAATCTCTAAATACTCTATTCCTTAAATACATGATTTTTTTCAATAAAATTAGTGGGTAATGTGGTGATCACTATAAAATCATAATGTTTTTACATTGTTTGAATGTCAATTGGGGGAATATCAACCTTCCTCAACATAAATTTATGAAATCCTGATTGAAGTTCCACCTTAGGTAATTACATGGACCCATGAAGTTTATCAAACAATTCATATATTTTAGGAAAGATATCATTTTCTTTTATTGTGATTTTTTTGAGATCACTAAATTCGATGAGAATGTAGATTTATTCATAATTATTCATAAATAACAATACAACTTCACCCCATGTGAGGAACTTGAGCATAAAAACAATTTTCCAGAAACTCTTGTAATAGATTCTTCAGTTCTTCCATCTCAATGGTGTATATTCTATAAGGATTCCTTGATATAGATATAAATACAATAATATATTCAACAAATAACTAAACCTTTTGGTTAGGAGGATGACTTGGAAATTCTTTGTCGAACAAACTCTTGTAGTCCCTCACAATGGGCAAGTCTTCGATCATAATTTACTCATTCGTCTCAATCGTTTGAGTTATCTATTATTTAGAATAAGTCAATAACATCCCCATGTGAGATTATGGATCAGGTAAACATTCATCCCCCTCCTTATAGTTTTATATAATTGGATGATTCATTGGTTTTTGAAAATTGATATCCATTTTTTCACATTTGATGTATGATTGATGTTATGATAACCAATCTATTCTTAAATTGTCCTCAAAATCCACCAAATGTAGTAGGAAAATATTTTTTTTGGAGGATCAGTCCACAAAAATTAACTGAGGTTGAGTTATATAGATTTTATTTAATAATTGTCCCATTTTTTGTTCTCATTGAGAGCTCAGACTCCATATTTTGAGGTTGTTATTCAATATTTCTACAAAAAGGGCAAGATATGAAAGAATTCATAGAACGAGAATCAAATTATATGTTTTATACTCTTGATTAAATATTTTTCATAACACTCACCACAAAATATTCTGGCTCCACCTCATCAGTATTAATGGAATAATCATTCGCTTTATCCATTGCTTCTGGTGGTAAATGAGGCTGATTTTCCTCTAGGAATTGGGGTTTAGTTCCCTATCATGCATAGTGACCCTACTCCCTAGAGTTGAAGCATTGAAACATGGGTGATCTTTTAATTTCCTCCTCCCCATTTTCCCGAGTCATCATATATATTCAACATTCATGAGATTGATGGTATTATCTCCCACACATATAACATTTCCCCATCCCTTTGAGGAAATTCCTTTAAATCTTCAGAACAAATTTTTTATGTGTGTGTGGTTGAGTTTTCTTTTCCCATATTTTCATTATAACCTCCAACTTGAACTTTATATTTTTTTTCTTATCACCACATCTATGGGACCATTCACGAATCTACATATTCTGTTTGAGATCACATAAAAAATTTCATAACTCACACGGTCTTGAATTTCTCGATCCTTTCATTGGTGTGGTTTTAAACCACTAAATAATCTATATATATATCTATAATTGTTGATAAAAAACCCAAAATCATATATTGAATGCCTTGGGAAATGTTTTTCATAGTCGATGATAGACTCTCCTTTCCTTTTTATTTATCTCTATGAATTTTTTATACATCATTTTATGATGACTTCAAGGGAAATTCATCTTAATAAAAATTATATTAAAGTTTTCCCTCTCCATCTCTATAATTTTCCCATTCAAATTAGTGTTCTTAATCAACTCCCATCATTGGATGACATTTCTAAATAAATTACAAACATCCATAATCACCATCCCCATAACATAATAAGGATGTACTAAAAATAACATCAATAAAGGGTAGACCCATTGTTCACAGATGAGTGGACCTGAAGTTTCACTAAATTTTAGATGTCATTTCAACATAAAATACTTGATTTTTAGTTTATCCCACAAATTTGAATGTTGAAATTCAATATTATTCATGTTATTTTTGATAGACTTATATTGTTTGGTAATAATCAACCAGAAATTTTAAACTCCACCTCCCAATGTATTGAGGATGTCATCTAGAAAATCGTTTCATTTTCCCTAATAGGGGTTGTTGGCATGGTTTCTCCAACTTCCACCATTTTATAAAGTATAAAAGGTTAAAAACCCATATGTCAATACGTCTTGAATGAATATTTTATTCCTTAGTGAAATAAAGTCTAATTGAATATATGGAGGGATCCCTATGTTTAAAATTTTTCTAAAATAAATCCTCATGGATGTTTAATTATACTCAGTCTCAAACTAAGGGTTCTCACTATGGTTCTCTAATCTTAATTCCCAATTTCCCTGAACTGTGCATTGATTTCATATTTAGCGTCCCTACATTTTTTTCATATGTATTACATAATTTTAAATATAAAAAACATGAAAAAGATACACAACCATTATCCAAAGGATTATTTAATTGGGAAAAATAGGATCATACATAGATTTTACATAACAATACATAAATATTTATTTTATTCATTTTTTTTATATTCATATGGGAACACATGTTCTCCTTAGTACAAATATTCATTTATAAATTTACATAAAATGAAGTAGACAGCTAAAAATCTCAGTTATATGTTTAATATGAGACATGAAACATGGGTGAGAATAATCATCATCGTTATAATATAATCAAATTATCATAATCATATTCATGAGATTAAACAATACATAAAGGCATGGAATCTGGGAATGCATAAAAATTATTCATAATGTTTTAGGGGTCAAATACCACACTTAGATATGAACAAATATATAATCATTATCATTCATATTTCAAATTATGTCAAGTCTTTAACTATATTACTCTATTAATTGAGGAGAAATATAGTTTCAGGAACACCAATAACATTATAAAATTTATATGCACTATATAATTATGTGTACACCCATCATATCATCACATTTACATTATCAGACATTCCAAACACAAATTATCTCAACAAAAAAATAAAGTAACCCAATGAAAATAATGTTCTTATTTTCATAAAGAACACATTAATTAATATTGGTGCTCCCAAAAAATGAAATAAGATGATTGGTATAAAACTTGATTGAAGATGAAATAATATCACATGAAGTAAATGATTTTTTAAGAATGAATATTTCCATTTGAAAATCCTAGAATTTTTCAAACCACTATATTGGAAACATGTATATACCTAAAAAATGGGGAAAAATAAGTGATATCTGTAGAAAAATTATGTTACATCCATACTTATAATGGATTTAAATAGGGAAACCCCAATGAAAGAGAGTTGGGTTCGAGAATCCTCAAACATTAGGTCAGATTGATTTCAATACATTAATATCCTTGAAAATGAAATTAATTTCAGTTATTTAAAAATATATAACCTTTTATACATGAACATGAGTCATTATAATTTTATTTAGTACATTTATCTTTTTTTTGATGAGTTATATATTTGAATTTGGTCGTTTAGGTGTGTTCATTTTCTTACTTTTCAAGATCGGTTCACCTGTATATGAGTATGAATATTTATATAAAATGGGAATGATTTTATAGAATTGAAATTATATGTTATTAATGAACATGACAAAGTTTATTTATTATTATACGTCCTTTGGTATTATGGTATGGGGATGAATTAGTAAATAAACAGTTAATGAAAATGATTGAATTTATTTATTGTATTTTACGACAATTGAGACCACATATCATATTATTTAATAGAATGCTTGTATATTTGCTCTAGAACAGTGTATATTTTGTTTAATAAAATTTTATTTTACCATATTTATGGATTTATAACAATACTTTATGGTGATAATGAAAATTTAAATGCATCCTTCATGATGGAGGTAAATCGACACACCACATGTGACATTATCAATTTTTAGAATAGAAGTAAAAGGGAAGAGATTAGAAATTTAATTTCTATATTCACATAATAAAATTATAGTTTATAAATGATACAAGAGTTACAATTCCTCTTTTGTAGGTGTAGGTGATGAGATGATAATAAATGAAATGAAATCAAAAAAAATTTAAATATAATGAAAGTTGGTTTAACCTCCTGAATTTCTCCTCATTGAGAACATCCTTAGAAAAAATTGATGGGTAATTTGATGTGTACAAGATATCCTTGATTTGGGTGGAATGAGAAATGTATCAGGTGAAAAATTGACATATCTCAAAGCATTGAAATTGTACCAAGATGTGGTGGTGAGGTGTCGTACTTATAAGTAAGGGGTAGGGTGTTTTTCCTATCATTATATTCATTAGTTTTTTATTTTGGGTCATCCCTATGAATAGATTGATCCTCATCGCTAAATATATTAAAATAATTAATGATATTTGGTTAATTTTTATGTTACATCATCTTTTCATCATCTATGACTCAATAATTAAAATATTTATCTTTTATTGTAAATAATTCTATTTTACTATTCACCAATAATAATAAATTATTTTAAAAAAATCCCAAATATTCACCGTTGATATTTTTTAATTTGCAGGATTGGGAAATTACCTCCATCTTATGACAATAATTTTCCAAATATGAGAAAACTAATTTTTAATTAAAATCATCATTTAATTGTAGAATACATATTTGAAATTATAACTAATTTTATTACACTTTGAAAAAATAACCAAGGTCTCATTATTTTACCTTATATTCATAAGACAAAAATACAAACATTGGAATCCAATTTTTTTAGAAAAAAAATTTTACTAAATTTTTTTATTTCTAAAATTACAAATAGAAATTTATACTATATAATAATATGAACACTTAGACAATATTTTTTAAAATTTTATTTAAATTTACAATAATATTATAATATCACTTTTTTAATTTTTAAGATGTATAAATTTAATTTATACATTGACATATGAAGTTACTATTCTATAGTATAGTTCACTATTCCTAATAGTCATAATACAATTCCAATGTTCCTATTATAACTCCATCAGGAATAGTTCATTAATATCTTGAAATACCACTTATTTCATTCATTCTTCATTTAAAGAATCTTTTATTGGGTTATCTATGTTATTTTTTGTGATTTATAACATATAAAATAATTATACGAATGGAATTTCAATTTAATTAATTTTAGGCTGTTGCAAGGTTCTTTTTTTAAATTGTGATCATATTATGTATGCTTTAATAATTGAAATGTATCATTTATTCATCCACCATCTTCACAAATTGAACAAGTCTCCTAGATAATGCATACATGATCCGAGAAACCTCTTATCTAAAATATATTGTATTTTATTCTCTAATTCCTCTAGATCCAAATCTAATATTCTATATGGGATCCTTGATATCAGGTTAGATCAAGGTATGATTACAATAGAGAACTATGCATCTATTTTTTCGTCAGATCTGGGTAATTCTTCATGATATACATCAATTTATTCCAAAAAAATGTACAAATTTTCTCTTCTTATACATTGATTTCCTTCAAACTCTTCAATAATCATCCCCAAGAATCAGGAAATGGGAGATTTATCTAAATAATGAATAGGTTGGGATATCTCTCCTTCGAAAACAAATCGTAGGTTATCCATTCCAAACTTCTGATATTTACATTATAATGCATTTATCCTCAGAAAAATTCGATTAGATCCATTTCACGCCTAATATGGTGTTTAATTTCACCATGGTAATTACTACTAGATTTGTGATGAGATTGTTCATGCCTATTTCAATAAAATAGTTTCCATACATTTTAAGGTTGTATAATTCATTTAGGATTATATACTGATAACTCTACATCAATCAGCTCATATATTTATTTTATGTAATTTTTAAACATAGTGTAAATACTTTAATAGGAAGTACTAAATTCAACTAAATTTATTTTTATCGTTGAGTAAAAAACAAGAGTACCTATCAACACATATATTAAATCCCTAATTTGGCCTTCATTATAGAAAATTTCCAGAAAATACACATTGGCCTTTGAAAAGGTTGATGGTGATTTACCTCCGTCATATTCTTATTTTGACAGTGATTGGAAGAGTTCCCAAGCTATTCACACTTGAAGATTTGATCATCATGAAAGGAAAGCACCATATTACCTATGACGTTATTGTTGAGAATTTGAGGCTTCAATTCACTTTTACAATTCCAAGAAATATTTACATATCCTCCACACTTGTAACATTTTCAATTCATTATTATGTAGTCAACAGAATTATTCTTCCCACATTCATTATCATGGTAATTTTCATAGTCATCCCATATAATTTTTTATCGTTGTTCCTCTATGAGATTAGATCCATAGAAATATTATTTTAATTCAACTAATGTGACAACCGCATTTCTCAAAACTCCAATTCATCATTCATAACACTCTACACAATCTATATATAGCTTTCATAGTCAGGTTTTGAGATATTCCTCTGATGATGGGGTCTTATTGAACCGATAAATATATCAACCATTTCATTAGGATCCATAACAGTGCTAGAGGAGTAACAAGGGTGTCATTAATTTTCATTTCATAACATCCCTCCAATTCATTCTTCTTTAATTTCATCATGATTAATGAAATCTAAATATTTTTCACATTGAACAGTGAAAATATTTATGGAAAATAATTTCTCTAAATTATTCCATCATCAATAATGTCACGACCCATCTCATGGGGCTCGTGTCGCGACAACCCCAAGCCTGCCTTCCATAGGACAGGGGCTGCCGACTAGCACCGAAAGGTGTATTCCCAAAAATGGTAAGGCATTTACTTTAAACCTGTACAATCACATGGTCTGAGAACACAACAAGAAGAAACTATGAAGTAAACTGCAGTAGTAAAAGAAGTTCTGAAAGTAAAAGGGGCCGAAATACAAGCCCAACTAAAAGTATGAGTACAACGGAAAAGTAAAAATAAAAATGAAAGGAACAATATAACTGACAAATGGAAAACAATTACTGAGTCGTCCTCCGGGGATCCTACCTGATGAGTAGATACAAATCTGCTCCTCAGCACTCTATGTCGGCATTTATCCTCCACGTACCGCCTAGTACTGGCTCCCTTAAACCTAAGCCTAACTGCTCATTATCTTCACAAGACACAATAAGGTGTGGGCGTAGCCCGTGCAGGGGTGAGTATAACGATACACAGTAGGGGGCCCGAGACCCCCAAAGGCCTCTCAGAATTCCACATGGAAAACCAAAAAGCATTATCTCACACACAATGAATAGTTAAATAGACACAACTCAATTAGAGTCTCAGCTCAAATAATTTATACAAATATTAGAAAAAATATTATGATGCTGACCCACACAGGATCGCTATGAATGCTAATATCCAACCTCGGATTCTCTAGGCCTAAAAACAAGTAACATTCCCAGTCATAATGCCACACACCTCTGTTGCGGGAGAACTCCTCCTCTAATGAGTACAATGGGTATGCTACATCACAAAGATGCACTTACCAATAAACTTGACTATGAAGTTACTCCTCCTATCGAGGACCATGGGTCTGCTACCTCACACAGAGGTTCTCTCCATGGTGGGTCTACCGCATAACCTAGAGGCGCTCCCACTCATGGCCTGCTGAGGTACTCTTCATGTCGACTACTGTGGGTCTACCACGTAACACAGTGGCGCTCCCCATTTTGGGTCTGCAGCGTAACATAGAGGTGCTCCCCACTGGTCCGTAGAGTAACTCCGAGTCGAAAGGTCAGCAGTCATCAAGTCTAATCCAGTCACATGATTCTGTACATAGCGGTCTTGTGAAAACCACTCCTTAATACATCGATCATATTTCAAATAGCACGAAGTCTCACAAAGAAGTAACCCTACGATCAGCGATGTCATAAGGGTTCTAACACAATAGAGGAAACTTCAATCGGACACCCGGTTTGTGTGTTACTGGATTTTTAGTGCTGATGTCCCTGTGGGATTCTGATGTGATCCAACCCGGTCATACTCCATGTTTCTCCAAAAATCTCATGTAGTAATTCCAAAGGACTGTCTCACTCCAAGGATCCCGACAACATATACAGTTCGTCAAACGATCTTCTGGTTTAGATATTAGGGCATGTTTGGTGTAACTGGTCAGTACTAAGTCTGGGTCAATTCCGCCATGACCGAAATCAGGTTTGACCCGTCCCATGTCAACTCGGCCCAGCCTGACCCTACTGTGTCGCAGGTCCGGCCGCTGGGCCGCAGGTCGGCCTTCTGGGCCTGTGTCGGCCCGCTAGGCTGTGGGTCAGCCAGCTGGGCGGCGGGTCGGCCCGCGAGGCTGAGCCAGCGGAGCCACCCACTTGGTAGCATGGGCCTCCAGGGATACCTGAACGCGGCATATCCGGGTAGGGTAGACATGGCATGGAGCCACGTTAGCAGTTCAACCCGTGGGAGTTTACCCAAAGCGGCATCGTGGGTCCTTCGTGCCATGGCCGACGGGATACGGCCTGTTGGTTTCTCGGAGGCCTTCCTATGATCACCGCGGATATCGAGTTGTGGCCTCCTTTATTCATCAGTGGCGTGTGACAGCGCACCACACATAATCCACTACCAGCCACTGTCGATCACTCTGATTACCACCACAGCATTGTGATGTGACCTACTCTTGAAGAGTGCATCGACACGCTATTCCCAACATTGTCGGTCGTTTTCACTGCGCTATAGGTCATTCAGGGAGGCACAAAGATAGAAAGATAACAGAGGTTTCAGATCGGGTTTGTTAGGCCCGCACCCTCTGCATAAGCTTGAAAACATGAGGTGGTAAGGCTTTAATAATTTCTTGTATTAAACCAAAATAAATGCCCCACAATGATTCCCTGCAACAACGTCTCGCAAAAACAAATGAATCATGGATCAACCCGTTAGTCGGTTAGACTGTGTCCTTCATATTATTCAAAATGGGGAAGAGGAAGACATTTAAAAGGCATAAATGAATAAACACCCTATATCAAAAACCCATTTGAGAGCATCCACACCTAAAGGTGGATCGAGTTCTATGTTCCTGCAACCAGTTCCCAATGACCTCACTCGTTCATCATCCTTCGGTTTGTGGTTCGGGGTCATCTGTAACCTTCTGATTGGTTAATCTCCGTTCTCAAAGGGTACGGTGTCATGGTGCTACTTCAACAATTCATTAAATGGTGAAGCTATGCCTATACCCCTCCCTAAGCTCTATATATATAGGATATGGGAAGGGTAGGTAACGATGTTGTAATTTATTTGGGATCATCAATTAGGAAGCTTCATGATTCTCAAACAACGTCATTACATAGTGTTGGAAGGTCAAGCCATTTATTGTCTTGACACATCGTTGGCCCAACCCCTTCGCTCATCCATTGGAGGATACAAAATAATATAATAAAATCATTTCATTTCATTCCATTGAAAGAGTTGAAAAACCCAACTATTTCCCCTGACCGACTTCGGTCAAAGTAATGCATCTCTTAAGTGAATCCCATCATTGCGGATTGATCAGTTCCCTCATATTTTTAATACGAGCACCAGTTCAAAAGTTAGAAAACAGTGCTTGCACATTTAATGAACGTACCTTAAAAAAGTTCAATATTTTAATTATGTTCACCCTTGACCCGCATCGGTCAAGGTTAGGCTCCACCTAATGAGATAACTCCCCAATGAACTCAGCGGTACTCTCATATTTTCAATCTGTGTTACCGTTTAAAAGTTGTGGATTATATAATAAAATAATTGACAATAATTATTTTATTTATGAAAAAAATCTAACATTCACATGTGGCATACACTGACCAATTTTAGTATCTGACTAAGGAAAGAATACCCTCATGAGTACATCGGTAGTTTCAGATTTTCAATCTGAGTTACAGTTCGTAAGTTATAGGAATTTGAAAAATAAAATAATTTTATTTAAATATTTTATTTACGGTTATTCCATTTTTGGGTTTTCCCAAAGGAGGCCCACATAGACTAAACATAAGTCACCCCTAGGGTAAACCCTCTATCCAAAACGCAATTGTTCCCTTAGATTTCTAATCCGGAAAACTGTTTACGATTTATTCATCTTTTTTAAGAAAACTGCTTACGCACGCTATTTAAAGCTTATCAAAACATCGACGGATCATTTCGGGCACTCCGATTTTTAAAATAATGCGCTGTCAGATTTCACGGTCTCAAAATAATTCTATATAATTAAAAAATTATATTGAAATTCTGGGACTTTACATTCTCCCCCCTTTAGTTCTTCACTCGCCCAAAATCCAAAACAAAGGAATAACAAACAAAAGACGGTATTGACAATGAATATGAGCCTCCTGGTCCCATGTGCTCTCCTGGAGGTACCCGTTATGACACCGAAATCACACAATAGTGATCAACCATCCATGAAGAAATCTTCTATCGATCCTCTATCTCCATTAGGAACACTTTAAAAGTCACTGCATCATAAACATTCAACCCACCCTAGTTGATAACATGCGATGGGCCATGCACATATCACCTCAGCTAGGATATGCCGAAGATGTCGTGCACCCTTTCCAATAGTGATGAAAGTGACAAGTGGTATGCCAACTCGCCTATCCACTAAAGTATCATAAATGGCCTGATAATCCTTGATGATAAATTGCCACCTCGGCCAAATATCTATTGTCTCCATCGAGAAGAGAATCGCATGAAAATGTGTTCACCATCTTAAAAATCCATAGGTCTCTATCTCTTGTCGGCATATGACTTTTTTCTGCTTTGTGCGGTCTTCATCTGATCCTACATAGTCTGCACCTTCTCAGTGGTAGCCTGTACCAACTTCGGGCCCATGAAGGATGAATCCCCTGGGTATGTACAACATATAGGTGATCCGTAGGGTTGACTGTACAAGGCCTCGATTATTTCCATATCGACGGTGGAGTGATAAATATTGTTTTATTCCAAATCCATCAAGGGAAAGTGTTCCACCCTACTGTGGCCAAAATATAGGATGCATGAACGAAGCTTTTCCTCCAGCATCTGAATGGTCTGATTCGTATGACCATCCGTCTGAGAATGAAAGGCAGTGCTCAATTGCAGTTGAGTCCCAAACACCTCCTATAATCTCTTCCATAAACAAGATGTGAAATGTCTGTCATGCTCAGAGATGATTGTCGATGGCACCACAGAAAGTCACACAATCTCTTTTTTGCAATGGCGTTCCAATCTATCTATTGATCCCAGATCTTGGATAGGTAAAAAGTGGGCCGCCTTGGTCAGTTGGTCAATGATCACCCAAATAGAATCATGTCCCCTGGACTTACATGGAATCAATTTAACAAAGTCCATGTAGATCCCATCCAACTTCCACTCCTGCACCTCTAGTTGTTGAGCTATGCCTGCTGGAACCTGATGCTCGAGCTTTACTTGTTGAAAAGTGTGGCATCGTGAAACAAACTATGCCACTACCTTATTTATCCCTAGCCACCAATGCTAATTCTGAAGGTCCTAGAACTTCTTCTCCACACCAGGATATACCACCAGAAGGGACATATATAACTCCATCAACACCTCCTCCTGTAGATCCATTGGTACCATGGAATGTCCTATGAAGAGGATGACATGCTCCCCACCTTTAGAAAATTTTCAGGTGCCTATATTGAGGATATCTGAGCACGTCGAGTCTTTCATTCAGTGTCCCCAAGCTACACCTCCCTGACTCGCTGAAGGAGTGGACGAGTGACTATCATAAACCATAGGTAAGCTTCTCCTTCTCTATCCATGAAGGATATCTGCAATGTAGCTAGCTACTCTGTTGTCTCACTCAGCAGTTGTAGAACAGACTTTTTACTGAGTGTGTCTGCTACCACATTTCCCCTATTAGGAGGATAGACTATCTCAAAGTCGTAGACCATGATGAACTCAATATATCATCGTTTTCTCATGTTCAGGTCCTCTTGAATTCTCTACCGACACTTCTTCTTCAACAGGAAAGGCTCCCCCTTCTTCGTCAAAACATACAAGGGAGTTGTTGTCCTAGAGAAGTCTGATTAAAAACTCTTGTAGTACCCAGCCCTAGTAGAAGTATCACACCATTTAGGGAGGTAATTTTGGAATCTAATTTTAAAAAGATTTCCCCACACTCTTCCACTCCTATTGGGAACTGAAAACTCGAAACTCCTGCTGCCACGAGGTTAAGGTTTGCTGACTCAAGAATGATCGGTTGCACCATTGTTTGCATGAGTTTATCTGGTGCTGCATGGGTTTCCTTTTTCACCAACCAAGAAAAACACTAATACAATGTTGTTGATAAAAAAACCTTTTGCCTAATACATTCAATCTGAGATTTAACTATGGATGTCTTATCCATACCCAAACTAACGTCGTAAGGCCTCGACACTAATACTAATATGTTCCAACTAAAACTCTCTCCTCAAGGGTATGATCACACCATCAACATATGTGTGATTATTGATTCTCCTTCCAAAGGTATCTATAAATGTGAGGTTCAAGTCAAAAATTTGACCAGAAACTCAAGGTCTTGGACAAGATTTGTGGAAGGAAGAAATTATTGGTACCAATGTCTATTAATATGGCAGCTAGTAGTAGACACATATCGTACCTCAAATAATTTCTAGGGCCCTAGGGTCACACTCTTTGACCGCATGCAGCTACTCCCTTCCCCTATCATCTAGCACCCTGAGCATAGTTAGGACCACAAAGAGGTTTGGTTATAACATGTTGAAAAGTACACTCCCTCTTGCTTCTCTCTTAGCTCTTCTTCCATGTCTGCAACCCTACATATTCATCTGTCCCTATCACATCCTCTTCCAAAAACAATTTACAAGCCCAAGTCTTTGAGACTGGCGCCAGTTTCTTGCTTTCCCACTGCTATAATTCACTAGATATATCCGCTCAACCAAAGAACATTCAACCACAACGTTTTTCTCTAGCACCCTAACATAAGTATGAATGCATAGATGAATAGTGATGGCTCTAATATCCTTAAAAACACCACGTTCATGATTCCAAGCCCTAAAGAACTGATCATATCGTATTCATCGAGTACCAGGAATGGTCGATACGTCTCAATGAATACACACCAACAAACATGTCGTCCTACCGAAGTTGTAGGAGCTCTTGGGAACCCTCATCCACCTCCTCAACCCAGTCCTTAGCCGCCTGTGAGTCGGGATTACCTCGTAACCCGAGGGGTATCTGATGCTGAAACACGTGTAAGGAAATAAGCCTACTTGTGTCCTCTATCAGTACCTCTGATTGTAACTGCAAACCAACATGAAATGATATAGCTGGAACACTTCCCAAAGATACCATCACGGGCAACGCTCCAAGAACAGAAGCCCCATTACCCTACGAACCTTCCACATGGTCGCAAACTGGAAAAGACTTGTAGCTAGGATCACCATCGAATAAACTAGTGTCCCAACAAGGTGGAAAACACTATCCACAGCCTCCAGCTAGTCCTTAGATGCAAGGGAATCTATCTTTCCTTGAAACATTGATGGCCTATACAACTATAACTCGTGCAACATGCTCAGCCGGCATGCACCATCCGCCAGTACAGATGGTGGTAACTACTGACCATGGGGTTCTAGTTCTACTGGTAAAACACATGAAGGTTCCAATACAGTAAGAGGTCCCTACACCAGAGCCTCGTTTCTCAGTGGTCAATCATCATGTACTCTCTCAAGAATCCTAGGTGATTGTCTATGTGGTAGAATCCAAATAAGGAACAGGTGCATCATTATCATTACATTATACTTGGTGAGATGACTCCAATGAAATCACAAGAAAAACTCTTCAAAAACACACATTATGATCTCAATCACAAAGCACAAAGCTATAGACCCAGATCAATTGGAGTCTCATCCCGAACCAGGTATACAACTCTAAGAAACACGATTATGATGCTGACCCACACAAGATCACTATAAATGTTGATAGCCCACAACAAATTCTCTAGGCCTATGAACACTAAACATTCCCAATCACAACGTCTAACATCTTGGATGCCGGATAACTCCTTCTCTAACGAGTACAATGGGCAAGTCGTGTCACACATAGGTGATTCCCAATAACTATAGACTTGTGAGTTACTCCTCCTATCGAGTACCGTGGGTATGCCGTGTCATATTGAAGTACTCTCCACCATGGGTCAACCACGTCACACATGGGATCTCCCCGTCGTGGCCTTCTTAGGTACTTCTCCTATCGAGTACCATGGGTATACCACATCAGACAGAGGCACTCCCCACTGTGGGACATCCACGTCACACTGAGGTTCTCTAATTGGGCCATCGAGACACTTAGAGTGGAAAGGTCAGTAGTCTTCAAGTCTCATCCAGTCGTATGGTTCCGTACGTAGCGCGCTTGGGAGAACCTCTCCCCAAGCCATCATCCATATTTGAACCATATTGAATTTTCACATAGAATTAACCCTATGATCTGTCATGTCATAAGGGTTATAACCACTCCCCATGCCATCATCCATGTTGGAATGTCTCCTGCACGTACTACCTAGTGTGGTCTATATCATGAAGAATAGAGAATGGATAAAATGTAATTATGTACTTGCCATTGTAGATCTATGGAGATGAACCACGTTTGAATCATATATCAGACATTGATTACATACGAATTCCAATATTCGTCTCAAGGGGATGCATTCCATGTGTGGAGTGAGGATTTTTTTGGTGGGTGAGGGATCCATCCGCATTAATAAAAATTTTCATTTAATTTAAAATTATTAGAATTTTTAAAATTATAGGACTTCATTGTTTAGCTGCACGGTTTTGAATAGAGATATAGAAAACAAGAAAGGTTTCTTTTAGGTTTGGGGACCCTGTATAGATAACCCTCAAGGTTTCACTATCCATGAAACCACATATTTTCACCAAATACTCATTTTTTGATCTCTAGACCAGCATCGAACACCCTTGAGACTATCATGACCCCTACATGCATTCATATTAAGTAATATTTATGAAATTAAACTAACTGTTGATAGAAACAAAATAATTACTATGATAATGAATAATTCGGTTCTTTCAAACTTCCCCCATTAAATAAATTCATCCTTCAATTTTCCTTCCGTGGGTGGTGAAGAAATATCAGAAAACAAATATGGAAACTGCTCTCATATATCTATCCCCCTCTACCAGGAATTATCTTACACTCAGTCACTCTAACATTGATATCGTACTAATAAAACATATGGACTTGGAAAATAATCATTCTATAATCCAAAATTCATATAGGATTCTCCATAAATGAATCGTCTATATTAAACGCAACATATTATGGCTGAAATGAATGAGACAAGTATAAACAGTAACATTGTAGGTAAGAAACGTGGAAGTTGTCATTCATAGCCTAGTATGTCTGAGGTAACTTCATCTGATATGCTACCAGCATGAATCTATCTAGAATATTGTATAAACTAAAATATCTAGATGAAATTATACCATGTCTCATGATCCTCTGGTGTCCTAACCTTAGTGAAATACGTAAGAAATATCAATCCCCAACCTTGAACACTGGGGGTCTTATGCTAAAATTGGTGTAACATATATTATGAAACTACATAGATACCGTTATCATCAAAATGAATTGTTCTTATTCGGTGGTCTCTTATACAAGATGAGGTCTCATAATTGTGGCGTCTGAGGACTCTATCCAACACAGGGGTGATCAAAATTTCCTACCATAAAAAGTTTCATCTGTCTCTATTAGAATAGTATAATGGTAGATATTATTATAGGTAAACTCAATAAGGGATATATGCCTTTCCAAAGAGCCCCTAAAATCCCAGACTCATGCCCACAACATGTCGTCAAGAACCTTAATCATGTTTTCTGAATAGGTATCTATTTCGATGTGGCATTCCATGTTTTGAAGAACTTATGTACCCGGATCCCTCAATAGCACTTTCCAGAAATGAGATGTAAATCGTGAATACGTATCTGAAATGATTGAATATAGGAACCCAATTAGTTAAATAGTCTCAAATATAAAAATATTCTAATGATCATCAACACTAAAGGTTTCCTTGATCATAATAAAATGATTAATCTTCATGATCCTATCAATCACAAAACCTCATTACTTTTAGGTGACCACGGTTAACCTATCATGAAATCCATCATGATGTGATTAAATTTCAAATTGGGAATGGGTTACTGTTGTGAATGTCCAGTTGGTTGCTTGTGTTTCGCCTTCACCTTCTGACACATGGAAAATATCATGAAAAAACCAGCTAGATCTTTTTTCTTGTTTGGTCACCATTACTGGTGATGTGAATACTGTTAAATCCTATTGAAAAAAGGATGCACTTACCATGATGAATCATGAAAATCCCACAATAGTTCATCACTCATGTATGAAGAAACCCACATGTGATCATGTCACCAAAGAATCTCATATAGGCCTACTATCCATCTAGGAGGAAAGTCCCCACCACCACACTATCCCATAGAACTAAGACTTTAGATTTATATTGATTTATCATCCTCAATCTATTTCCATGGATAAAGGATTCTTTTAAGTATGATAGAAACATCTTTCCCTGATAGTCATGCACCTCTATGTGAATCTTATAGAACAACTCCATTAGCTTCCACTCGCTACTAGACTTCTAAACTACATGTATCTAAGTCCTTATACACAATTCATCAACCACTATATTACTTTTCCAAACATTTAGGCATAATAAAAATCATAATACTGAAGATACTCAACCCACCATCACTGTATCAAGATCAGATCAAGATCTATAGTTATGTATTTTAGGCTTTTGTGGTCAATATACACCAGAAAACACTCTCCTAATAACTGATGTCTCTAACAGTGTAATGTGTGAACAACCATAGTAGACTTGAGAGAATGAATCAAGTGATTCCTCTCATACAACCTCAATTTCAGAAACCTGTATGAAATTAATCAACCCCAGCAAAATAACTACTCTAATACCCATAACTGATGCATCATAGAACTCAGTGTAACATCATCTTGTCTATAAAAAATCATTATCAACGCTAAAGTAAATCTTCATTTCAACTCTAAAATGTCCGTATTATTAGAATCAGACTTTACATTCTTCACACCCTTCATAGTCATGAAAATCAATAACACTACAAACCCTGAAAATTATTGGGTGAAATACACGTTGTAACCATGTAGCCCTAACAAACTCTGCACTTGAAATATGTTTTGGGGTACTCCCATTTAATTGTCACTCTCAACTTCTCTAGGGCTATTGATATTATAGACTCTATAATGAAATGACTTATGAAGTGAATATGATCCATATAGAAGTGGATTTCTGTGACAATACCACATGACCCATTCACTCTCATTTTATTCACAAAAAAATCATGTGTTTTTGCAAGTTTGTGTTGATAGTGAAAATACACCAATATATTATCCATGAAAACCACAACCAACAAATTGAGGTAATAATTGAACATTCAGTTCATTAGTTCCATGAAGACTACTAATGTGTTTGTGAGACCGAACAGTGTGACCAAACAGACATATCAACCATGCCTACTCTGGAATGCTAGAAGAAGCATGTATGATGGTGTAACACACACCTGATGATAACCAAATATCAAATCAATCATTTAGAATAACTTAGATATTGGTAAATTGTTGAAGAGATCATCAATATGTGGTAGATGATACCTATTTTTAACATTCAAATGGTTCATTTATCTTTAATCCACACATAGTCAAAGGTTACCTATCTCCTTTTCGAAAAATGGATTCAAAAACCCCAAGATAAAGTGATGGTTCAAATGAAACAATTTTCCAATAAACCCTATAGGTTCCTCTAGTTATCTTGCAACTCTATCATACGCATACTATAAAGAGTAAGGGATACCATTACAACTTCTAGAACTATATTGATAGAAAAATATACATTTATCACAGAATGTAATCCTGATAAGTTTCCCAAAAATATTCCTCCAAAATTATCAGACACTGGAGGGAAATAGGTCTGATGTGTAACATGATCATTCTGATATATAATCACAATTTTAGATATGATCCTTCCTAATTCATAATTATTAGGTCTAGATCATGTCACTTTGAAAATCCATTCAACCTTGTGAATTCAATCATTTCCCTATGGGGTTGTAAAATATACCCAATGGTGATAAAAATCAACAATGGTTCAAAAGTGATGTAACTAGTCCATCATGAGAATGAAATGGAAGCCTTTCATCTTGATGATCATGATCTCCCATATGAAGTGACACCAACCAAAATCAATGGGGAACTCCCTACACTAATTTATTTTTTCCATCATGATCCATAACGAAGTGTCTATCATCATTACACCATGAGAAGTGTAAACACATACTAAAATCCTCTCTATAGTGGAAACATATATAATGATATGTGAAGACATGGAATAAAATTGTGTAGAAGATAAGATTGAGTATAATAAAAATATGCCTCCAATAGTAGAATGTCCAGGATCATTCTTGTATGAGTTATATTGCACTAAATTTGCATGTATTGTACCGAGGTCTCGTGACATTGTAAGAATATCCTTAGATGACCTTACTTGAAATTACTGTGAACCTGGGGTCTGGATACAATAACCAAGACCATCACCTTGGACCGAAAGGCCTGACATACCCCATATACCTATATAGAGAGATGCTTCTTGGCCTACTCCTTCATGTGGATTTGATGAAGACCCTCTCTCAGTAGATGCTACTATAAATGTTCTATAGAAGAATTGTAGATAGACCATATTTCTGCAATATTGGTAGTTGAATGGGTCCTTTTTACACTAGACATCATATATTCTAGCCTTATGAATCGGTATAACCTCACCAGGCACCCTGAATGGTTTTTATAACTGATTGTATCACTATGTGGAAGATCCAGAAAAAACATCATACTACCAGTTAAGGCAGTACCATAACTTTTTTCCGAACCACCCTATCCCACACCTTGTGATTACCTAATGTAGTTCTTTTTGATCCATGTCAAATTCACTATACCAGATATTATAGTTAGCTGAAGCATATTCACCTCCGATTGAATATTTCATCTGACACCACCCTCAAATCACATAGAATTCAATAACTCATCATAGATAAAAATAGATGCAAAACACAAGAGCTTAGTAAAATGGACCGAATAGTGCATGAGTGGTAGAAAAGCCTATAAAATATGTAATAATTATCAATATCTATAAGCACTCAAGGTATCAATATATAATTAATCATATAAGGCCATATGAAAATCTATCTAGGAAGCCTCTCAATGATGATGAGTCTGACTGATAAAATCAGAAATACTAATGGAAGAATAATGTAACATGTACATAAAAAGATTTAACCCCCTCCCAGGTGGAATATCTAATTACTCGTAGATAGAAAGAATGGACCCAAACCTTGACTCTTTAGATTGTGGCCCACCATCCATGAAATGAATGGGAGTATGTTGCTGATGTTACCCACTTGTCAAATCTTTCAAAGTTGGTCTAGGTGACGGTGCTTCTGGAATAGTCTATATGAACAGAAAAAGCCTTCACAAAATTGTTCCTCTACACCTGCGTCTGGTATAATATTTAGTCCCATAGTTGGTATTACTAGGGGATCCAGTTGTATCCCATAGCCTACCATCTTCTTAGTGTGAACATCACCACCCTCTCGACATACAATTTACATGTAATCGTGGTGTCATGGCTCTACAATGGATGACACCATCATCAGTTTATTATCATTAAGGTGTTCGTACCTCAAATGGAAAAATAATACATGATAGGGAAAAAATATCATCTATAAGAACCCACCCCTCTTCTTACCTAATGGATCAAGTTTTTGTGTCAAAAAAATGAAAGAAACTACCAAAATCACACTACAAATGTCGAATCCTGTCAAGTTAACTATCATAATGCATTTTAGTTTCAATCGACTTCATCATAAAATTATTTTAATCCTTATTCACATTAAAATTCACTGAATTTTTTCTAATTTAAATTTTTTCACTTTTACATTAAAAAGGAAATTTGTGTGCACACCTAATTCTATTCTTTTGGATTCTATACTCCCCAGGAATCAATGATTAGTATCCATATTTTTCAAATCGTATCACAATCCACATTAATGCTAAAGCATGATCCACCAAATTATGATCCAAAGGGGGCCATAATATCCATTTAATATAGATTGGTGTCCATATTTTTCACCCCATAACATATCATAGTACACCTAACACAACAACATTCATTTTTATCATTGATTCTATCACAACATCATGAAATCAGAAATGCATACTAAATTGCATGGAATGTAAAATCTTATAGGTTCCTATATTATGATTGTGATGGAATTCCCTCATATCAATGGGTTGCAAGAATATATAACCCAAAATAATATTGACAATAACAACATACATCATGTGCATCACCCAATGGTGGAAGAAAATAAACTGTAATTGTCAAATTCAAAAACAACAATTTAATTCAAGGAAATGTTGTTTTTTCATGAACATGAGTTTTATATGCCTAAGTACAACTCATTTACACTTTTGAATTCCATAATTTCCCTTTCATTTTCACCATTTAGTAATTTTATATAGGAATGACATATGATACCACCTTTTAATGTCTCTAAACCTAATAGAAACGAACAGTGCCCCATGCCCGTGGGTTATATATTCTTAACTACATCTAACCAAATGCCATAGGATGTCGACAAGTAGTGAGGGACTTAGTTAGTAAATAGAAAGATTATTCCCTCATAACCATATTGTATTTTAGTGGAAATATCATAAAATATAAAAATATCTAAAGTAGTAAACTTTACAATAAAATTGATCCCTGGGATACAGAGAGTATAAACAATCCATAAGTCATATCATATACATGATGATGATATATGACCCATGTTTCTGTTAAAAAAGAAACAACATGAATTAAAGGGAGATTTACAATCCACGTAACAAAATTAAAAAATCGCTAGAAGAATCCCAATAGCATCACTAGCCTCAACACCATCCCATGGTCTCTTGATCAAGTTGTATATCAAGTATTTGTAGTTGGGCACTTTCCCTTAGAATTATTTGAAATAGTATAATATGTTTGGGCCCAAATTAATGACATAAATAGGGTGTGAGTCTATGCCTCAGTAGGTAACCATCCATGGTCAGTACTAATTTTTCAGTTAGTATATATAGCAGGAAATGTGCAATAAGAAAAACAGTTAGAAACAATGTTCTCAAAAAAACTACCTATATACATTGGTTTCCATTTCCATTCATTTCATTCAACAATTAAGTTATATTGAATTTATTTGTATCGATATCTTAATCATACATGGCACCTCCCATGTAATTAGTTGCACAAGAGATTCTTTATAAGGCCATATAATCATGTACATGTGAAGAATGAATCCATGATTTTTCAATGACTTGGTAGATACATCATAAGTCATTTAATTTATAATTATTCTAATATCATAATCATATCTATGCATTAAATAATTTCTAATTCAAGAATCAATCTAGGGGATATATCTACGAACACCATACAAGACCATCACTAGAGAACCTCTCAGCAAACTGGGATCATTGTAGGTGAGGTATAACATCTCAACCAAACCAACCTCTCATCAGCACTCCACGATGAATACACAAGTATCACCTTTGGCATATATACTCAAATTACCTTTTGAGTCAATCCGTGGAACTCTCATGAGAATCCACGTATCATGTTGCATATAAGTCTATCCTTAATGAGTCATTCCATAGAATCCCTCATTTTTATCTATGTATCACTCATGTCAATATAATAGTAATCATTGAGTTTGTCCATGGAAGTGTATGGTGAATCCATGTATCACCAAAGTTATAAGGGTAAATAACCACTTCAGTTCAACCATATAATTCTAAATTGAATCCCTGGGTCATAAAATTGTATTTATCATTTTTTCAATTCATGTTCCATTGAAATAATCCATTTAACATCCCATGGTCAACACAAATACCATCTTCTAATATGCTCACCTCAAAAGTTTTATCAATCCTTTTCTAAACTCAATGGGCATGGGGATTCAATTTCTCATGTTCAAATATTTTGTATAACATAGTTAAATGAAATAACATGCTAATACACGGCTTGGATATCCTATAACTAACATGGGTGAATCATTAATAGGTGATATCCTATCTATTATGGCAGTTGAAAAAAAGGAAAATATCATGGGGTTTCCTTCAAATACATTCATGGCCATTTATAATATAATTAGCCTAATAATCCGATAAAGATATCACATGGTTTAATTATAATATAAATCACATCAAAGAAACCTTAATTATGGTATTTCAATGAAAATTCATCATTTCATGTCATAGACTATACATACTCACAAGGGAATGGTAATCCTACTTTAAACAAGAAAGGAGTACATGGGACTTGGGTATATCGTCCATCCCATACCCTTAATTCAATGTATTTTCATTATAAAAAAATTTAATTTAATTCACATGCCAATTCACATTTGGAAAAACCATGTCATGGGGTAAAGGGAATTCCTTAAAGGCATCCCGGGCCAAAGCCATAAATTCTCATTCAAGGAAACTCACCCATTGGGTGGCCCTTAATAAGTGTATGAGACCTTTAAAATGCATTAAAACTCCAATTAAATTCCCAATATCAGGATATGAAACCACATGGTTCAATTCAATTTAATCCAACTTCCCAAAAAAGGGGAACTTGGCAAGCCGACCCATATAAATGATCTGACATTCAATAAAAATAACATGCACACCAAAATTAGGCTCCTGGTTGAAAGCTCGTCCAGTATTATTTAATGATTCATCATGGTTTTGAAAAAATCCTATGAAAGGAAAAATAATAAGAAATGATGTCATATAAACCTAAATCAATATAGTTCAGTCGATATCTATAATAATCATGAAAGGATAAAAAAGTAATTAAATACTTACTGTTATAGATTCAGTGAGAAGAACCAAGTTTGAATTGGAGATCAAACAGAGAGTATATCTTAATTCCTAGAATTTTCTCATGGAGTTACATTCCATGTGGTACATGAGACTAGTGTCTGATGGGGGATGGTTTCCTTTATATTAAAAAGTGTTTTAATTTAAATAAAAATTATTAGAGTTCTTAAAATCAAAGGGAAGTACGGTTTACCTGCATAGTTTATCTAACCATGTGGAAACCATGAACAATTACCTATATATCTAGGGAACCCATACGGTTAACCCACAGAATTTACTAATAATTCCATAATTGTGTTAATGGACAATTTCAATGATATATAAAAATGAATATTTGGTGGCACGATCGTGCAGCTCAACCCACATGGTTTTCACTAATCGTGTGACCTCTTCTTCTCACACAAAACTCGAGTTTCTGTCTTAAGAAAAGCCCGAGACACCCCTGAGACCTTCATGACCCTAATTATAATTTATATTTGGACATATATAAGCAATTATATTATGAATTTGTAAAAAAAATATGTACCTCAATGATGAACCAGTTTCTTAAATAAGGCACAGTCTAATTTATGACAAATAAAATATTCATATGCTACAAAAACCAAAATTTTCACATTTATATTTAAAAAGAGTATTTCAAAATACAATTTTATAAAAGGAAATATTATTCAAAATAAAATCTATTATTATAAAAAATTATATCTTTCCTTGAATTTTTTTAATAAATAATAAATTTGTCGAATTCATCTCAACTAAACATATATTTTATTACAAAAACCATTAATAAAAAGAATTTGACAGAATAATAATTTAATTTATAAAGAGGAATTAATAATTAAGTGACTATGTCTAGGAAATGTAACAATTTATAACATTAATTTATGATATATGGGAAACGAGTGTGACATAGAATGATTTATGAAGTGGCTCGAAAAATAACTACTCAGTGTTAATTTCAACTAGGTTGAACATCTCCCAAAAGAGATTCCGTTTTAGATTCACTTGATGAATCATTACTCTGACAAGGTCATTGGATATCCACATTGACACTACCTCCATCCAATGTTCTAAAAAATGGATTTCATATGATATTACCCTACTGGTTTAGTCCACCACTTCTCCTTTCTACATTAAATAACCATAACAGTTTATAATATCTTGTTATAATGGAAATTTTTTTACAAATGTGCATAGTTCCCATTCATCAAATTTTACAACGATTTTTTTGAATAATTATCTTATTTACTCTAGTTTGGGTTCGTTGCCTACAGTTTTTAATAATTTTTTTGTGGGAGAATCTTTGGATATTCATTACTTCTGACCCCCATAGATTGGTTTGGGGAATTGGTTGTATCCATTATGCTTTAATTATAAAAAGACAACTTTCAGTCAGTCATATAAAAACCAAATATCGATGGTCACATTTCCAATTATTCTATATATATCGCACTTCATTATTTAATTCAATATTCACTATAATAGTTTTCATGAATGTTTATTTCATTACTAATATTATGTTTTATTTTTATAATGTTTCCCATGGGATACATGATTGTAATATATTTTATTGCTCCATGTATTCCCGTTTTTGTGCCTAATGAATAAATTTTCATTAAATATATATGGTTTTATATAATTTTTTTGTTATCATGACCTAATTATAATTTTATAAACATTCAGTCATTCCAAGACATGTCTTGAATTCCCATCATTTCCAAACTTGAACTAATTCAAATGGCCTCTTCTATGCACTATAGGATTTTTATAAGATTCCTACAATCAAGAACAACTACAAGACACATGAAACATCCTCCTTAATTTAATGTAGCTCGTAGAACTATCACATGGATAAAATGGAACTTCCCTCAACATGGGATTACCTTCTAGATAACTCTCATCATTTATCACCATATCTGATATGTAATAATTTTAATGGATATTTTGTTTGAAAATATATGAATTAATATCATGTAAAAGGAAAAACATGTACTTTCTTAACGCCAACTTCTCATTCGATAATATATTAGTTGAAACTCTACCTTCTTGGAAAAGAGGTTCACATAAATCATCAATTTCTTGTCACCCAAATAGTGGTTTAAATCCCAATATCCCAAGACAAAACCATATATTCATGATACAACTGATCATTGAAAATTATGAAATTTTATTGCACTCCAAATTTTCGTTCATCTTCGTCATTTCCATCATATCTCAACATATCTTACTAGTAAACTAATGATTAATAGTATAAAAGTTTCTTCTAATAGATTTAGGTGTCTATATAAAATCAAAAATCAACTCTATCTTGTTAAAAAAATAAATGGCCTTATTAGGGTCATTACATCCTTAGAATGACGGAATATCCCTTTGATTAAACTCACGAACATGGATTCAGGATTCATCACTTTGAGTTTTCATAGTTGGAGACTATATAGAAACATGTTTAGGTTATTTTCCAAGTGTATGGATGTCATGGAAAATAATCTCAACATGATTCTTTTCTACATGAGGATCCACCCTTTATAGTTCACCAAAAAAGGTCTTATTGGATCCAATTTAATTGTATTCCCAGATCAATGGTGCTAGTCAACAACAAAAAACATTGAATACATAATTATATTAATCTAATTAAAAATTGAAACAATAGAAATATAAATATATCACATAAAATAAGATATTAATATTTGAATTTTATCATACAGAAAAAAAAGATAGTGAAACCCCAATAATTTGATCCAATTATTCCTCAAGAAACATTTTTCCAAGCACCCAGGGTGACATAAGGATCATTACTCTTAAATTTTTATATAAAATCACATATATGTATGTCTAATGTCCTAAAAACCCTACGTACTATCTACCAAGAAAACCCAAATTGCACATTGGCTTCACAAAATGATGTTTAACATGCATCTACCGTACCACATTTTCATGAAATTTCTTATGTACCATGGTTCTCTAATACATGATGTGGTTATGACATGGATAAAAGGGTGTTCCCAATACCCAAAAGTCTATGACAAGTAGCTACAATAATTCATGATCAAATATGGATCTAATTTTCCAAAAATAGTGGAATATAAAATATTACAAATCAGCATTGTCAAGAATGAAAAAGGAAAATGTTCAAGAAATAATAATTTAAAATAGAACAGAAAGTAATACTTCCCTAATAAACTCAGTATCATGATAGAAAATAACAAAACATCCTATGACTTTTTTTATAAAATCTATAATGGTCATATCCATTAACAATCCAATGTACTGAAGATCATGAACATCCACCAACTACAAGTGGGGCTTTCACTTGTATCGTAACTGGAATATGATTTTCATTAAACCCTCAAAATAAAATATATAATCTAATCTATAAATCACATAATTACCTCATCAAGTGTTCCATAATCTACATAATAATAAATTACCATTATGATATTTGGTAATAATAAAACATGGCATGCCATTTTATTTTTCATATTTTTAATCGAAACATGATTTGATAATCAAAGGATAGAAGATATATCAAATAAAATATCAAATATTCCAAAATGAAAATTTTATATTAAACACATTATATACTTTAGTTCACATGAATAAAAATGTTAAAAAATTACATAGCATGTAAATAAAATCAAACAAATCAATTTACAATGCTCTAACACCCTATAGTATATTATTCGCTGGATCTAGGTTCCTCATAAACCATCTTAGTGATCTCAACTCATAAAAATTTTGTATATAATGTCAAAACCACAATAATGGAATCCAATTTGGGTTATAGAACTACACCTTATAGTGGAACTCACTATGAGAATCCAAAGCTTAATTGATTTTAGTATTGATTTATCTTAATTCTACTTCTAGGGTATTATGATCCTCAAATTCTTTCCCAACAACCTAATAACTACCTAGGATCCCATGTGCATCAATCAATCACTCTATAAATATTTTTTGAAACCATATAAGAAAAAAAATAATATTTCTCATTTTATGTTTTCAAAATGAATTTCACTCTTTTGAAACAAACCATTGGTTCTAAATCACATCATTAACATGGAAATACCTTTTGAATTTATGTATTTTAATCAATATCAACATCAAATAAATTCATGAAAACTATATCTAAATCGATAAATTATTATTTAAAAACCCTCAATAGTATTTCAATTCAAATTACATTGAAGTTTTTACCTAATATCAAGCAAATTTTAAATAAATGATCATGTCTTCCAAAATCAATGATTTTTAATTAAAATAAAAAATAATATCAATTTTTTTCATTAAATTTATTGCTTCAATCATATAAAAAATAATTATTGAACTACCTTCCTTTAATTAAATGATCTTTATTTAAATATCTATAATGTGACTTGACAATGAATAATGTAGGCAAATATGGTATATAAACAAAACCTAGAATCAGGATCCTATAAAATAGAGTTTATATGCAGCTATTTAATGTTGAGACACAAAATAACTAGGATGAGGGAAAGAGGTATTGAAATAATCTACATGAGAGAAGTTCCACATAAATAGTGTATATTGATAGAGATCAACGTCCCTTGAGTATTATAGATAAAGGGCATTGAGGGTGAAACATTTCCTATTAGGAGCCTATGAATAAGAACAAAACTTGTTAGGTCTGTATGGGATGAATTACCACTTAAACATTGGGGATCAAAAAAAATTATATAATATTTAGGGGAATTAAAAAAAATACGTATGGTTTTTTGGGGATGAAGAAAAGGTTAGAACAACCATGATTCCAATCAATTCTCTCATATTTGACTTCTCTTTGGGATGAATGGTTTTTCTTTAGTGTTAAAATTACCTTTTTCCAATGGTATATTCCCCACAATCCATGGGTTTCATAGTTTGACGGGGTGGGAAGGTGTTTAGACAAACTACGACCCCTAACTATGTTCCACTATTCATTTTTTATCAATAATAATCATAGTTTATTTAGAAAAACCACATGTTTTTCACTAATTGTTTTCATACCATTCATAACCCCAAGAACATCCAATATCCTCCAAATTCCACCTGTTACATCCCCAAATAAGTCACACACAATGAAATATAAAAAATATGTCCAAGTAATATATTTATATTAGTAAAATGATATTAAATTCAAAAAATTAATAATATTTATTTTTATTTAGAATTCATATTTAGTAATTATTTAGTTGAATTATTCTAATATTCTACATTATGTGTTGATAGTTTTGATAATTTTTACTACATAGATAATAAATATTATAGTGTTAATTTTTAACCAATGATCAAAATTTCAAGATCATATAAACTAAATGTGTAGATATACCATTTCAGGTTTTAATGTTTTGATTTCATTTAATTATAGATTAATTATGAACCATGATGATCAAATCAAAGAAGATCATGTTTCATTGATTCCTACTGAATGAATTTTTTTCCTCATTAATTAGATTAAAAAATTTAAAACATTACTTAAAAACCAAATTTACTATATATTGAACTATATAATATTAAAATACCATATATTTTCTTATATTATTTAATTATATAAATTCATATTATTTATCATTTATGTTGTAAAAATGACCTAAATATTGACATTCATTAACTAAATGAATGATTATGAGGTGGTTTTATTTAATCATAAATGTACTATAAAAATATTTATATTTTTTTATTAGGTATATATATCATGAATTTAAATAAATTGAAGAAGATGTAATTTCATTGATAACATTTCATAATTTGAATACATGATTATCCCCATAACAATAATAGTTTAAATGATAAAATTAACGATGATCATTTGTTGATCATGTGAATAATATTTTGTATAGTTTTACATTCAATAATGTCAAAAGACAAATATAAATAATTATTATCTGTTAATACAATCCTTAAATCCAATATTTTGAAGCTGTAAATTAAAACCAAACATAAATACAAAATTAAGGTAGTTGTCCCCAAAGCACATGACTGATAATTGTTTTTATAATGGGTGGGTATATGAATAAAAAATGATCAAATTCATCATATATTTACATTAGAGTATATAAATGATACCAGTATTTGTATATATTTGTTGTTATAAAAAACATCACAAAAATATTGTATGATTAAAAACTAATAAGTTAAAAATAATTACTTTGGGAACATTGATTTATTTCGATGCATTATAGAATTTGATGGGATTATGATAATGTTTAATTACATGAGGATAATTTCCATCATATGTGCTTTTATAAAGTAACATTGAAGCATTATTTTATTAATATAAATATGTGGTTTTTTGTAAATGGAGAAGAAGTTAATATTTTATATGGGAAGTAAAGGTTCATTTGGGAACTCCATTACATTTGTATATAATTCCATTAATGTTTTTTAAATAATGTTATTTTGTACTCAAGGACATACTAAAATTACACATTTTTTACTTTGACATAGGAATTTTATTTTTAAACATTTAAAACATTTTTTATGATGAAGATAAATACATAACCTTTTATCTACTTTTAGACATATAATTTCATATTTTAAAATCATTTAATAAAGTAAAATTTATGATGGAATCAGATTTTATTTTTTAAATAAACATTTTTAATCTTTTGAAAATAATGTTTTATAAAAATAAAATTTTAATGTTTATGTTTTTATATAAAATAGGATTATAATGTTCAATAATTTTAATGAAATTCCTAATTAATTGAATAAAAAGTGTGAGGCTTACATGGGAATCAGTTGAAAAACCTCACCAATAAAATATGTGATTAAAATAAAAGTGTGAAACGGTTACTAGACTGAAGATACATTTTAGTATGTGATAAAGATATTTTATATATTTTTTATAATTTCAAAGAATATTTTAATATCAATAATGATATATCTAGAATTCATATATCATCACTGAAAATGATTTCAAATAATCTACAATATTTTTATATCGTGGTGAAAGCCAATAAATTATAATATTTGTAAATCCATCATTTTCCACTAAAAATCAACATTTTTAAAAAAAATCATCAAAATTAATAATAAATTAATTTTGATATTAAATAATAATAATTAAATTACAATTGACTAATTATCTAATTCGATAATTTATAAATGATGTTTCAGAAAAAATTTATGAAGAAGCAATTTTATTGAAAAAAACTACAAAATATTAACTGATAAAATTATTCATTCATATAATAGAGTAAAAAATCGGAATTACCGAATTTGATGTATTTAACATTATATAATATTAATAATAATATTTTTAAATGTAAATATTTTAATAAGAAATATAATATATTAGGAAAATAATTTTTGAAACTATAAATGATCATGTTAGTTTTTTAGGTGAACTTATTTATTATAATTTATAGTTAATGTAGAAATTATTTTCAATGCACATATATTTCATAAATTATATAATCATATTCATTCATGCTAATTAAATATGTAGGATTATATTTTTGTACATAAATATTTTTATTTTATCATAATAAATTTTAATTTTGTTGATTTTTAATGTTGTGTTCCGGTATATTTATCAAAAATACTATCTAATTTTATGTTAATCAATAATTATTATTTCATGGTGTTAAAATCACCCATAACATGTTGATATACAACGAATCGGGAAACATATGATTCTATGTAAATTTTCATGTTATCTCAATGACTACACTCTTTTATAAATATATAAATCTCTGTAATTACAAGGTGAAAATAGAATGATGAACTCTGAGATTTATATAATAATTAATTCTCAAAAATCATTAATTTACAAGACACATAATATATTTTTTAACCTTATCATTCTATGTAATTAATGGATTAACATATGAATATTATTCCAATTCTTTTATACATTTATATCTTCTACATTCCCCAATTAAATTTTCAAATAGATAGATGATTGAAAATATATATACATAATATATAATATTATCTTTTCCTCATTATTACATGATATATATTATATAAATCCATAACTAGTTGACCTATTAAAATCCCAATCACAAGAAAACTAGTATAGTATGTCCCAATTTGAGCATCATTCAACTTGTTTTCCTTCTCATGGTGGAAGTATATTGAGTATTAAAAATAACTAATAATTTCAAAATATATATTTAGGATGAAATTAATTATATTTTGTGTAATATATATAAAATAATTTTGTTATTAGTATATATATCACACCATTTGATATAAATAAACTGCATCAGAATTCTTTAAAAAAATTACTGCTATTATCTCCAAATGATAAGTCGGGTAATTTTTATCCTTAATATTATTTTATAGTATGTTATTATAAATAACTGTATATTTTTTTTTATTAGAAATAATATCAATAAATTCATTTAAGAATAAATATTTATCTCAAAACTGTCAATTCTACATGATATTCTATGTATATGTGTATGGATTAATTCTATTTTCCTACTTGAAAATTTCTTCACCATCATTTTTCAAATGGTACTTTTCTCCCTTCAATTTAATGTTGTTTATTGGGTTACAACCCTATAACAGATAACTCCCAAGGTGTCAATATTTTCTACCCAACTCAATTACAATAGGGATCATTCTCCCCATCATTTTATTGAGACATCTTTCAATAGTATTTGTTATTTATGGTTCCATCGATATCCCCTTGATTGATAATATATTAAACATTAATGAATGTTTAGGTTTCCAAAATTTCCAATTTATATGTATAGAATCGAAATTCAACTTTCCACTGGGTAATAAATGAAGGCATCAAATGATCTTCTTTATTTTCAACTAATTGGTAATATATAAGATTATCATTAATCAATTTGACATGAAATGTATTAAGTTAATCTATGAAGACTATATTAAATAAAAGCACGAATTAAATAAGTTGATTTAAAATTCCTAACATGATCACTATAACTTAAAAATATCAATACATTATAAGGATGGATTTCATGTATATATCCAATATATCAACCCAAATTTTATTATATCTATTGTGAATGTAAATATTGGAAAGGTACTGAGATCATCATAGCTGATCAAATAAAGAATTAAAATTGGTAGAGGACACAATATATACATATTAATCATTTTATGTACTTGATAATCATTGGAATGATGAATTTTCCTTTATTTATTTAAAATAAATGAATTGGATCACCCAATGGTGATGAAAATCGTTATATGAATCCAATTTAAATATTATATTTGAGTTTCCTCATCAATTTTTAACACTAAATTGGGGGAATTCTTTATTAATTGTTTTAAATAGCTGTTATATAAATATTGTACTCGATTGAAATCTCAACACCACAATTTTGGGGAATACTGGGAAATGAATCAGAAAATACGTAATCATATTTTTGAACAACTTGAATGTATACAATGATGAGTTTCTCCAAATACATTAGAGACATTTATCCCTTATGAATTGGTAGTGAAACTCATAAAATGGATGTAATATCAATTAGAAGTTAGTATTCAACCTTGTATAAAAGGAAGACCATTTGATTACTGAAAACAAAAAATATCAATTTCCTTTCATTGAAATTGAAATGACTTATATATATATATATATTAAAATATAATCCATGGCCAAATAACATCAAATTCATATAGATGTCAGATCAAAATATTTTCTAGAATCCTGTTACTAAAAGCACAAAATGAGGGGAGTGATTGACATGATATTGTATTATCATTCTGTGTATAATATTATTTAACAATTCAACATAAAATCAATGAGTTGTTGATGTTATACAAAGATATAATTCATTAGATTTAATATAGTTACTAGATATAGATTCTAAAAAGTAATATGAAATTATAGAGTTGGTGGTATGTTTTCCAATTGACCACTTCATTCATTTGGCCCATATTATCAATTTTGATCACATCATAACTTTCATTTGTCTCATGGGTAAAGAGGTTACTAATGCCGATTGTTTTCACTAGGCTATAGATTCATAAACAAGTTCATATAATAACTTTCATCCATTAAATTATAAAATTTTATTTTGTGTTTCCTATTCATTTGGGTCATATACCCATTCATTTTATTTACATTCACTAGGATGATATATCATCATAGTTTTTCTTAATAACCATCATGAGTTATAGGGTAATTAGAGTATTATAAATAAATAAATAAATATGTTTAATCATAAAAATAACAACAGCATCTATATTTTTTTATCACAAATACTTAGTCTTACTCTCAATGATCATATAAAACTACAAATTATATTAAGTGAAAAATAAATGGGGAAAATAGTTATCTAGAAAGACCAATAAGGGAGTAAACATATATATAAATCAGTAAATGTGAGTCATAAGGCATAATAAGATATCATAAAAAATTCTAATAAATATAGAAACAAGTGATATATAAATGATATCATAAGATTATGGAATCATATATACGTTGATCAAACAAGAAAATGATATCATAAGCAAATGCTCTGGGTCAGATTACAAGACATCATCATAAACAAGAACAAGTCCCATGGTGGATTTGGTTCAACCCCTAATACATTACATGACATACAATAAGATATAAATTTTAGAAATATGTATTTCATTGATATATAATTGAATGAATATACATATCATAATTTAAATTCATATATATTATTCCATATAAGGAATGTTAATTTATATAAATAAGAATCATGATGAATTCCGTTTGAAGAATATGGATTTTGTAATTTTAATTAAAGGAAAAAGAATAGATAAATAAAAAATATTCACTATAATAGAATGAATTATCTCCTTTAAAAAATTTATAATTTATAAAATAACCTAATTAATTAATATATATTTCTAATAAAAAATATTTATTATAACTATCATAGATAAGAGAGTATATAAACAAACTGCATGGGTAATTATTTAACAAAATAGCAAAATGTTATTTTATATTTAAAATGGAATCACTATTTTCCGTAAAATGATAATTCATAATATAGGAATTGTAGAATGTTATGAGAGGTTTTAAAATTTATTAATTATGTAAAAACAATTTGTGTTAATGATTCTCAATATGAGATAAGAATGAGGAACATTCACTTAAACTATAATTTCATTAAAGTGGGGATTATGAAAGGAAATAAAACAACAACAAACCTAACGTTGAAAAATAAATCATGAAATGTATATTTTTTTGTGATTGGTATGTATATATCAATAGAAGATTTGTACAAGTATAATATTACCTAAAATTGAGAAAAAGTTTGAGAATGTGTAATATTCAAGTGTAAAATGATGTATGGAAGATCTATTATAGTGAATCGAAATATCATGGATGAAAATAACACATCGTTAAATGATAATAAAGTAAATAATTAGAAAATGGAGGACTTAAAAATGATGTTCGAATAGGCTCACACTTAATGTGGTTTTCTAATTAAATAAACTAATAATAATGTGAAGGGAAATTATAGAAAATGAGGGGAAATCCATATTTTAATGGACCTGAATTATAATTATCTAATTTTGATTTAAATATGAATTAGAGCACAAAATTAAGGAATTTTAAGTCAATGTGATGTATCTTGATATAAATAAGACATAAAATAAGGTATGGATGATGATTCTCAATGAAAAAAAATAACTTAAGAAATCAATTTTAACTATAAAATACAATTTTGTGTTATAAAAGACGTCAATCATATCCCCTGTGATGCAAGAGAATGGATTAAAATGAACTTTCTAGGTTATATAATAATTTATCATATTAAAAATCTTTTATGATATAGATATACCATCTAAATGATTATTTTAACATAATATGAAACCATGTCATAATAAATAGTGATTGTGATGGAACCCTTACCTTTTGTCTAAAATAGAACTTCTTATATAATATTGAAATTTTGAACTAAATTTAGAATTATATTTTTCAATATTTATTTAATAAATTTGAGACATACTTTTTTCTATTATTAGAATTTAAATAAAGTTTTTTTGTGAGAAATATTACTTGAGAATCAATGATGTTAATCACATGAACAATAAATTCAATACTTTATTTTTAAAAAAATCTTTTTATTACGTATTAAATATATAATATTTACATGAAATGTATTTTCATAAACAGTTATTTAATTCATGGATTCTGGAAATTAATTTTTCAATACAAAATATATTATAAATATTCACCAAAAAATTGATTATTTCAGTGAAGACTCAGTCATTCATCATAAGATAATATTAACTAAATGTTGTAAAACAAAGTATAATTTTTATAATTAAATTTAAATAATTTATTTATATATTTTTTAAAAATAAAATTTTGAAAAATAAATAAAACTACATAAATCATAAAATTAAATTTTTAAACATTCTATATTACAAATATCAGTTTATAATTAGAATGAAGTTAATATAAAAATTAATATATAATAATACTTTAATGGTGTTAAAATAATTTATTAAGTGATAAAAGAAATATTAAAAAAACTCTTAAAAAATAAATATTACTTTTATACTAGAAAATATCAATAAAAATACCCTTTTCAAATCTCTAATATTATAAAAATTAATTTTAACTACTATATTGATATTGAATCATTTATTTGAATTTTATACATACATCATATTATATTTATATAAGATAGTTTTAATGTGTATATTTCATACACACACACACACACAGATATATATAAATATTTAAATGTCTCAAACAAATGTTCAAATTTCATTGTGAGATAAATAATTTTGAATTTCACAATTTAAAATAAATGACATCAGAAAACCAAGTAGATATATAAGCAATGCCAAAATTTTAATTGAGGTTATTTTTTAAGAAACCATATTCTAAATTAACAGATTTATAATTGAAATATTTAATACCAATATATTATCTTAACAATTCATTCATTCTTTCATTCCATTATCACGCAATAAATATAATTTCTTTTTTTACATTTTTTATAATTTATTCATCTTTTATTGTACTCTTCATCAAAATATGTTTTTTTTTCAATAGGTGATACTATGGGATGATCATAATCTAGTTATTTCTTAGTAGTGAATATTAGTTAAATTCTATTTATTTCCCCAGCAAATTTCTTCTGTTTTAATAAAACTACTTCATCCATTGTGAGGGTTAATCATTACTATCTAGTATATAGTTTATCTATTTTATTATAATTAATAATGAATAACATATTTTTATATTTATATATATCTATTATGGAAAATTTTAAAATCATGTTCTGATCCTTTTGATATATTAAAGAGCATTATTTTAAAATTTTGATAGAAATAATAAAATCAACAATAATAAAGGATTTGAAAACCGATGAAGTTGTATTCTGACTATTTAATAAATTTTGAACCTTGTAATATAAATGATTAATTGATAAATATCTTTATATGGTGAGTCAATATTTAATTTTATATATATGTGTCAATCGCATATATTATACTATAATAATATTAATTTATGTATTGTGTTGCCTTATATCTATTTGACGTAAATACCTCTCAAGGGGTAGCTTTCAATTTTTTTCATATATTCTTACTCAAAATTATAGTGAATTATTTTTGTTAAGTCATATAATGTATGAAAAGTTATTCCATATCTATATAACTAACATATCATAAAAATATCTCTCTCACTCAACATTTTTCTTCTACATAGAGGTGTTAGAAAAACACTTTTATCATAAAATTATTTCAATGTAGAATTTTAATCCTCTTAATGAGGTTCATTGTGATCCATATTTAGAAACATACTAGCCTAATATAGTGTACAATTTTCCACCACACCAAATTGTTCACCATCTAGTTTGTGTATAATAGGTACCACCATATTTAAAAAATAACCACCCACCTCTCCACCAAATTGTTTCACTAGTCCCTACATTTCCCACTCTGTGAATCCTTATCAACTAAAGGATGGTGGGGGACTGACTCAATTTCATGCCCACTCTAGGTGGTTCTCATTTTACCAAAATGAAATTCCACATTCAAAATGATTTTGACATAACTAATGTGGGATTAGTTTTTATTGGGAATCAAAACCAATTCTAGAACTTCTCCCAGTCTCGGTGACACTAGTATCGCTCCATCTAATTTTCCTATACTCATTTTCATGTACTAGATGTGGTGGAAGTTACTAGTTATATAATATATCAATCATTAACACATTTACAATGACATATTTAGAAATACCAGGGCCTACATGTGTCTTTTTTCAATAATGTATGATGAACAAGATGATATGTAGGTGTTTTCTGTGGTTGTAGTAATGTACACATCTACACACGATTGACTCTGGTAATTTTCCCAAATCACGAAAACTTTTCATCCAAAAAGGTTGATATTGTAGTGTTTATCATGATTATTACTGAATATGGATTGTATTTTCATATACTCAAATCCATTACAATAATTCTATCAAATCCATGTTAAATACCCAAAAATTGAATTAAATTCCCATAAAAATGATTCTGAAATGAAATATTCATTTAATAATATATTTTATTTGATAATTGAAACATTTTAATGGTATACTATGAGAGATATTTGTGAATTTTAAAGAGTAATGAATAAATATCCCATATTAACAAGTATATAGTATAGTATTTAGTTGACACCATCACCTTAATATATAGTCATTTAACATCCCCCACCTTGTTCAGTTGTATATAGTCATTTTTCATGAATATCATTAGTACCATCCTTGTATTTATATTCATAAAATGTGAAATATTTTTGACTTTCCCCTCCTTAGAGACTTCACTTTTATTTGTTATTTCAGATGTATTATCTCCTCTCAAATAATTCTAACTATTCTCTATATCATCAAACACTAGTGAGATACTTGATGGACATATAATTCACAAGAATTTCATTTTCTAGTCCTCTAGGTGAAATATCCATGGTGATTCTTTTCAAAAATTTTACATTAACAAAATTTATTCATCTTTTATTTTTTTAGATACATTTTTAGAATTTCAATGAGCCTCTAACCTTATATTCTTTGGGGTAATCAAGTTCACGATGTTTAAATTTGTTATCATTTTTTGGGACACCTTTTTAATAATAATTCCCATATTTCTCATTTTATCTCCCCATTTAATTTTGTAAATAATTGATTTAATAATCGAAATTTCCCTCTCACACACAGTTAACATAGTTTTTTCCAGTGCAAGCGAGCTCTAAAAAATAATTTTAATCAGAATTCATGAAAACTTCACATGAAATGGGATTTTTCATAAATTATTACATAATTGGGATTCATCATTAAAACCATTTTAGATTATTCATAAACATTTTATCCAATTTGTCCTTTACTTAAAACAATATAAATCATTTATTATAATTGTTTTCTTTTTACATGTTGTATAAAACGTCTCAACCAAATCCATCAATGTAAATAAGAAATAAACCCTTAAAATAGTTTCATAACGAGTAAATGATCAACCAAATACCATCCCTCAGTAATGTCTATCTCGATGTGTAATATGAGGAGTAGTAATCATTCCTTGGATTAATGATCATCTAGATTCTTAATTGACCAGATTTTTGTTGTTTACAAATATAGAATTGTTCCAAAAATATGTCCACCATCCAGTGTCCATATATAGATTTTTTTCATTTTAAATAAAAAATATAACTACATCACCAAAATAATAGTATGTTATTATATTCATATTATTATCCCCTATAGTGTTCTTTAGAGGATTCAATTATCTTATATTATAATAAAATGTAATAATTACAATGCATTTCAATGATACAAAATATTGAGACCCAATCTATAATCATACTTTATATCATTATTTATATAAGGAAATCCTAAAAATGACTTCCAATGTCCCAGAGGTCTTGTATTTTTGTAAAATTTGACATATTAATCTATATTCTAAAAGAGAAAAAGAAATATTTATTTTATTAAATAAATTTCTATCCAAACACAAAATGATATTCTTAAACTACATTGGATTATTTGGTGAAAATATATAATGGTGTGCTAGAAATCATATAATGGTTTCAAACATATAAATTTATAATGACCTAAGGGTTAAATGGAAAACATGTTATCATAAATATGATGATATTATGCTTAGAAAAATGTCATATAACAATCATAATATCATATCATGAGATAATAAACATGTTGAAATAAAAAAACATGATATCATAATCATTATTCAATTTACCAAGAAATAATATCATGATAAAGTGTTAAATGTCCCATGGAAGACTAAATTAAATCCCAAATTGTTTATATAAAATACCATAAGATATAATTGATTAACTAAATCTTTGATGAGTTATTTAATTCTAGACCATCAAGTCACAAAAATAGAAATCATATATATATGATTAACATGAGGGAAATAAACCACACATAAATCTTAAACATGATCAATCCCGTGACATGAAAGTGGGATTCATAAGTAAAATTTATGTAATAACTAAAGGTATAATCATATGGATTACTAAGTGAAAAATAAATTAAATCATTTCAAATGTCTGAATTTGACAAAATATCCATACATCTGGTATATTTTTTTTAAAAAATATAGAATTCATGACACATATATAGGTGAGGAAATAATAAAAAAGTACCACATGGATGAAAAAATTAATAATTAACTAATTGTTATTTTATAAGAGGAAAGAACCCAATTTTTCCTTAAAGCATTAATTAAAAAAAATGATTCTCTATAAATTAATGACTTTTTATACTATATATTCATTATTCAGTAAACATTTCATTGGAAAATTCTTGACATGAATCATGATGATATAATGTTACCTTAATCGAGATTTTAAAGAAAATTTCAACCTAAAAGGGAACTAAACATTTAATTATCCCAACTATGAAGTTGATACATTACCGGGTATATGTAGTGGACTAGACAGTCCTTCTCAATATGTTTTAGAAAACATGTTGTTTGTGGTGTCTGGTGGTATTTCAAACTGTTTTTGAGACCTTTGATTCAATCTAGTTGTGAGTTATTTCAATATTTTCCAAACTTCTAGTTTTTAAATGGTGACTCATCCAAATAGTGTCTCATCTGGTATATATTCATCTAGTGGTGAGTTTCATGTTTGTAACTTGTCTAGTAGCGACTCATCTGGATGAGACTCATCATGGTGGTGACTAACCAAGTAATGACTCATCTAGTGGTGACTCATCTAGTGGTGACTCATCCAGTCATTAATCGTCTAGTGGTGACACATTCGACGCTGACTCGTCCGGAGGTGACTCATCCTAGCAGTGACTCAGCTAGTAGTGACTCATAGAACATTAACTCCTCTATGAGGTGACTCATCTTACTGTGACTTGTCTTGTGGTGACTCCTCATAACAGTGACTCATCTAATGGTGGCTCGTTTGGTGGTGAAACATCATTATTGAAACTCATTTCAACTATTTTCCATTTTTTAGAATTCTATATTTTTTCAAGTTTTCCCTTTTTATGTCTATAATGACGATAAATGATTATAGTGAATTATTTATTTATTTTACATCCTTCTCAAAATGGATAAATCATATAATTGTTTTCTAAAATTAATTAATTCCAATAAAAAGTATATTATATATTTTTTAATGAGATCTACCATTAATGGTAATCTATTTCATTTCAATCAATTAGTTTTGGATCTATTTCATCCAAGGTAAAGATATTCCCTTCATCTATTCCTTCTTTTATCTCTTGAAGTGGGAGGCCCCATAATCCATATTCCATGGATTTATGGACCGAAGTTATGTTTTTGGTTCAATTCCCCCTAAATAAATCGCCTCTTATTCCCACACCCCTCTTCTTGTGTAGAATGTTGGTTAAATTATTTTTCCTTCTTGGTATGATATCTTTCATATTTAGTTATTTTGTATCATGTGGGATGGGTATATATATGTTTATCATTATCGATATAGATGAAACTATTTTAAGAAAGATAATAATGTTCATTTTAAATAAATACAGTTGAACAGGGAAGTATGGGGTTTGATCGTATATTTTTATAAAAAATGCAAGACAGTGTGAATTAAATGGGATAATTACCGCTGAAAAACATGTTTTTATGGGTGATATATTTTGATCAAATCTTTTTAACTATAGCATGCATGTTTTTTGGTTCTATGAAACATGTAATATATAATTTTTTATTTATGTATAGTCTGTTAATGAAATAAATTCCCTATGATCTAATGTATTATTGATACAACTCTTAATCTATAATGAGAAATTTATTAGTATATACCTTGATAAATTTTAAAATATGATGTGTTGTTATTTGATAAATTATATGTGTGGGGGTAGTGGGTGATATTTGGTTGTATAAGAGGGATGTGGTGTATGATGGATTTGGACATGTATTTGGGAGTCTCTTTCAATGGAATACTTAATGTCTCTTGGGAAACATTCGTTTCCCGATCATTTTGGATTGTGAAAAGAATAATAATCATGAACGTGAATTGTTGCATTATAATGATTTGAAATTCATGCTTAATGGATTATTTGATGATGATATTTATGTACAAATCATAAAACATAATTAGTAGAATGGGTCGGAAATTGAGAATCTGAAATATGAAAAAATGTTTTTTCAAGATGGAAATATAAATTATATATTGTGTTTTTAGTATGGAGTTATGCAAATATTGGTTAAAGGAAATTGGGGATGTTATGAGTAAGATGGAATTTTTTGAAAACGCATAGGTTGTTCATTTATATATTTTCTTTAAATACATGTATACACTATATATTTACATGATTTGTATTTAGACCCCACCCTTTTAATGAATTATGTGCTGAAAACCATATTGTCACGTGGGATGGTGTATTACCCAAAATCCCGGTGAGAGGATGGATTTTGGGGAACACGTTCATACCTACTCCATATTCTTTGAAATCAGGTCATGGATGTCTTTGAGAAGGTTGTGATGTTGTTTCATCAGTGTATTCTAGATTATTGGTGAAGTTGTGTCCCAATTGTATTCATGTTGAGTTGATGCGTGTTGTTCTTGTTGTCATTGGGATCCGATTTTATTTATATCCCATGTTTTTGATGGAGGGATGTGATGTGGAATGATGTGATGTGTGTCCCAGGTGTGTGTAGGTGAGGTGTGATGTGGCATTATGTGTTGTGTGGCATAGTTGTGTTAGGGTGGTATGTGATGTGATATACTTGGAAGATATTGAAGAGCCAGGATGTTTCTGATTGGGGTGTGTGAGAATCTAATCCGTGGAAAAATGTTGGTAGGTACCCTATTATCAATTTTCTAAGTGTTATTCTATTTTACATGGAATCATTATTTTGTGAATGATATATAGTGAGGTAGAATTTTGGTTAGTATACCTTCTTAAGGGCTTTTGGTTCTTTTCTTTTATCGTGGGTGTATTTTTATTATCTTCCACATGCGTGAAAGATAATTTGGTTTTCCTATTATGTATACATGTATGGTCCCACTATATATAAAAACAATTATCAGGTTTCAAGGAGGATTTATTGGTCTGTGCTAGGTGTTACAATCTCAGACAATGGGATAGTTTCTATTTTAAGACATAGTTTTATTTTGAATGTTCACTCTTGATGAATTTTTATATGTATCATAATTATTTACACATGATATATAGGATGTTTTTTGGTTCACACATATATATTTCATTCAGTTGGTTTTGGTCAATTATTTTTATCTATTTATCAAGTTTCTTTATAAAGGTCATGCTACCAACAGTGTAGGATTTGTACACATTTGGTGGAAGTCACTATCCCAGGGCCTACTAAAGGAGGGAATATAGTGAAAATTTCCCTATCAACTCATTAGAGTAACTATTGAGGGAGGGGGTCATGGAAGAGTGGCATCAGAGTTGATGGTTGAGAGAAAATATGGATTTTGGAGTTAGGAACATTAAGGCTTTCATGGGATGGTATGGCTACAATGTTTCTTTACCATGGTATGTAACATATACCATGGAGGCCAGATATGACATTGTATTTTAGGTCCCCCATGACCCCATTCATATACTCTAAGATTATTGAATAACTAAGTGATATGTGACTACTTTGAGTGTAGAGATCTAGGAGTGGAACATGCATAATGAAAAATTTCTTATTTTTTGAATTGTGATGTTTAGGGAATGTTAAAATGTATAAAATAATTTCAATGTATTAAAATTAATTAAATTGTATGAAAATTTAAAATCATACTAGTATACATAGGAAATCCTTTTATCACATTCATTAATTTCTTCAAGTCATCTTCTGTGTGTGTCTCAGGTAGTGTACGTCCAACATGATAGCTCGGTTAATCAACTGAGTATTGATCCGACCAAGGAAGATGACCAGTGAAGGAGGAGGTTTCATTATTTTTATGGGTGGGTTTTGAAAAAGTATGAGGGTCGAGTATTAGATATAGGAATATAGAGTTGGATAGAAGAGTTGTAGATCACTTTCTATTTGATCAAAGTCCTAATAAAGTACATGGTCTTATTGGTAGTTATTCATATGTGAGGAGTTACATCTCAGTGGTGGACCTAATATATTGGTTAGTATAAGGAGGAATATGTGTCATCGGTCAACATCCTTTTGGATTTTTGGTTTTATTTCCTCTTATCAACCATAAAATACGATAAGAGGGAGGGGGAACTCTCCCTTTAATAGGGGGTATATCTATGAAGGATACTTGGATTAAAATCAAAGAACTTTTGATTTTTTTCCCTTGTTAATTTTCCACGTGAGAGGTCCTAATGATGGTTTCCTGAGTAAGAATTACATCATTTGATCTAGTACACAGTTACACTTTTTATGTTGACAATATTCTTGGAGGACTGGAAGAAGGAAGATTTGATCGAGTTGATAAACTCATAATGAGGTTTTCCACTCTAAGGAAAATAAACGGGTTCCATGTGGAGTGTCATTGTCAGAGGAGATCCTCATGTGTTGTGGACTTCAAGGATTAGACTAATTTGGAGTAATCCTCAGTGCATTCCCTTTCAACTATTTATTTTTCATATCATTCATCTGTTCTTGGGTCCAATTTGTTTCTTATTTGAGGTTCACGACCAACTTTAGGAATAGTTCCCATTGATTGTCCGAGAGTAGTTTGGATGAGGCGGACATGTTTAGTGTCTTCCTAGAAAACAGAAACAATAAAGGTCATTTTGATAGAAAGTTAAAAAGTGTATGGTCCATCTATGGTATATAGGGTAGGTAGAGGCTGACATACCTATGTTTTTTTAGCTCAAAGACATAAACCGGAGTGTTTTAATAGAGGTGGTCATCAACAGAGAGGCAGGGGAGCAGGGTGAATTTAGTTCCTTGTAGTGGGGGAAACAGTACTAAATATACCAGATTTCATTAGAGGTATGATCAATTTACCATCAATTCATTTATGTTCAATATTTGACTCTGTATAGTCACAATACTATGTGAAACCTAGTCTAATCCATGATTTGGGAAAACACATCTATAGTATTGTCATACCGCTGCTGTTGGATACGGTAGTCAGAGGGAAGATTATCTTTATTTATTTTTTCATGGATATGCACTGATGATGGGGAAAAATTAGTCATATATGGACTATATATTTTTTGATATTCATCCATATGATGTCATCCTAGACATTGAATTTTTTTTCAATATTGGCTATTATTTAGTGCTTTTGATGGAAAATAATTTTTTTTGATGTGGATTTCTAGTGCGTGGATTTCATTGGTGTGAAGTGTTTTTAAATGCGGATTAAAAAATTTTATCCCCTTTATTTTTTTTGATAAGTATTGAATGGACACAATGGAAAATAGAATGGTAGAGGCTCCCAAGGTCTTTAGTAAATTCCTAGATGATTTACCTAAAGTGGTTGCTACACTACCCAAAATAAAGGACATTCAATTGGGGATACTCATGAATCCCAAAACTTCTCTGATTCAAATGGATCCTTAACTAATGGTGCCTTATGAATTGACGTAGTGGAGTGTTCTAGTAGATTATCTGATATAGTGTAGTTTTAGCTGGTCCATCGTGTCACTTTGGGGCGCTCCAGTGTTGACTTCAAATACGGCAGTCAGTAGTCGGAGGCAATACCGAGACTAACAGAGGTTGAAGTAGGTGGAACTGAAAAACTATTACCCTATAAAAAGGATATAAAATAATTTTTACTACTTAAAAGAGGAAATATGGGTTTCTAGGATCGATCTATATTCTAGATATCACATGTTGAGGATGAAGGAGTGTGTTATCCTGATTACTAACTTCAGATAATGGTATGTCAGCAATGAGTTCATTATCATGTCTTTTGGTGTTATGAATGCTATATCCATGTTCTTAGGACTTATTATCTCAAATTTCCTTATGTTACATGACCAATTATTAATTTCTAACATAGATGACATACTAATATACTAAATGTTATTGGAGGATCATGCCAAACACCATAAGAACTATTTGGAATATTCTTTATCACCACTGTCCCTATAGAATTTTATCCAAGTGATTATTTTGGACAAGATAGGTTTGTTTCATAGGGAATGTGGTGTCTTAGAAAGGTATTTTTATTGACTGAATGAAGTTTAAATATTTTTTTCATTGGGAAGAACCTACGAACCTAACAGATGATTGTATCTTCCTTTGTCTCGTAGTGTTTTACAAGTGTTCTATAACCAATTTATCTTGAGTTTCAGCCCCATTGACAAAATATACCAATATTGACAATGATTTTTTGTATACCAATTTGTTCCAATCATCAATCAATTTCATTAAAGGTAGGATGGTTCGTTATCCTATGCTTTATCTCATTAAGGAGTGTGTCTTGTTTGATGTTTTATAAAACACATCTTATATAGGATTTGGGTGAATCCTGATGTATTAGAAGGAATTGGTCTCTAATGGTTATATTAAGATACACTTTCATGAATGTAACTATTCCATCCATTATCTAGATATTTTGGTAGTTTACATTGTTCTGATGTTTCGGTGATATTACCCCGCTATGTAGGACTTTCTATTTTTGAAAAATCACATGTTTTTAGTATATATTTTAGCAGTTCAACTTATATCTACAACATCATAGTTGGATGGAGTTCCTTCTTGATTATTATTTATTAGTGTCATGCGCATTGGGAAGGGGAAATGTCATGGTAGGGACTTTGTGTATGATTTCATGAAAGTATTTTATTCAAGAGTCTACAAATTCTTGGAGATAAATGGAGGAGTTGAAAACCCTATACATTGAAGAAAGGGTGGGTGTCAGTAGAGGTTGATTTTTTTAGATGATGGTTCAGTATTCCTTGATGAAACATGTGGATGAGTCTTGGTGTGGAGTCTCAAATGTAGAGGTGTTGCAGGATCATGTTTGAAAATTTTATGCTTCATAGTAGTGCTCAGATGTTGTTTAGAATTATATTATTTCTCGTGGGAATAATCCACGATGTCTTCTCCATCTATAAGCTCCATAAATATATTCACAATGAATATAATTTCATTGAATGGTGGGATTTTGATATTAAGGATGATTCATCCATAATAGAGTATCCAGTGGGGATCCAAGAAAATCAATATGTGTTGTGCAGATGAACCCTTCCACTAGTTCAAATTTTATATGGGCTTAGTGTCCTAGATAGTGAAGGACCCCAGGACACCCTGAGAGGGGAGGGGTGAATCAGGGTGTCAAATTTTTCTGTTAAAGTGATGGATCTTGTTCCCATGTTGGTAGGAACTAGTTTCACCTATATGATGGATATGGGAAGCAATAAAACATTCACATGCAAAGATATGACACAACACTATTTAAATGGTTCACCACTAAGGGATACGTCCAAGGAGAATACACCGACTGGTTGTCAGTCATACCAAATACCACTATTCTTCACTAGTTATGGATTACAATGGTTTGGGAACAATCACTCTGTCCTAGGAAAACTGCATTTACAACTGTTTAGGGATAGCCAACTGCGTCCCTTGGGTCACTCTCGTTGACACCCCCTTGCTCACTGCTTTTGATGAAGTCACAGTCAGTTTATAGAAGTGAAGGTCTCTTAAATAGATTTGAATTGAAGTCTTTGCCTCTACTTAGCATGATACTCTGCTTGCATCGAGGTCTGGAAATGATGAACTTGTACGAACTGAACCACTGAACCGGATAACCAGAGCATCCGAACAAGTTTCATTGACAATTTTGTGCAACACCAACCCTTTTCACACAAGGCCTTCCTATTGTGTGCAATATTTCTTTTTCGCAGGGAAAAATATTTCGCGCAATAACACACTTTCTCATTCAAACTGAATCTTTTACGCACCACCACAATTTTTACGCGTAGCTCTTCCTATTTCGCGCAACCCAGAATTTTTCGCGCAACTCGGTTTTTTCACAAAAACCAGAATATTTTGCGCTACGCAGAATTTTTCGTGCAACACATAGTTTTTCACGCAGTGCGGAATTTTTTGTGCAAACCCTTTTATGCGAACCTTTTAGGTGCATCAGACCTCAAATCATCTCTATGTCTTCAACCATACAGAATAAGGGGGGTCACCTCTTATTTAAAGGAATTTCCGTCATCCGCGCGCAAAACCAATCTTGGCATGAAAAATCTCTCATTCTGCACCCAATAATTTTCACGCATGACTAATTTTTCGTGCACATCTCTAGATTTTTTGCACATCCCATGCCTTTTCCATTTTTTGACATTCTGATTCTGAAATACTATTTGTGCGAAAAACTTCGCTCCACTATTTCATGCACCACACTGTTTTTCGCGCACCACTCCGTTTTTCGCGCTCCACTACCTTTTTTGTGCATGCCACAGTTTTTCGAGCACGCCGCTGTTTTTTGCACAAGCCTCCTTTTTTCCCGCACCACTTCCTTTTGGTGCACACCTCCTCTTGCCAACAACCTATTTCTTTATTTTCTGAATTTTTTGTCCAAAAATTTGGAAAACAATAGAGAACAGCCCCACCTTTAATATTGTTGTCTGTGGAAACTGTATGATCACATTACTAACACACATTCTGAACATCCACTGAGGATTGACAATAAACACAAACCATACTGCAATTCATTCATTGAAAAACCATGGTTCTAACAATCTCCCCCTTTGGGTTTGTTTGAAATCTGTAAATAAATTCAATTGAGCACCAACCATATGCAAACCACAAGAACAAGAATCAACTCAGCCAATACTCTAAGTCTACATGAGCAATGCTCGGTGTGGAAAACACGATAGGAAGACTGAATTGGGTTCCCATGTTTTGGAATTCTCAATGAAGCCCAAGTAATTCTCTTACAGTCTCACAGAAGCATTTCATGTCCAATGTATTCCTTCTCATCCTTTCCCTAAAAAACTCATCGTGATACCAAACATGTCTTGAATTTATTTTGTCACCCCCATTGGAAATAAACCCAAAGATCAGTATTTTATCATTGAACATATCAATAAACCCCCTAGATTGTATCTCCCTCATAAACCTGCATCATATCTAAAAAAAGATTAAAAATAGTAAACATAACTGCGGAGAGGGGTATTTCGTAACCTCCTTATACACTAGGAGGTGGCTGAACACCGAGGTTCAACCGATGATTCTTGAACAAATCCATTGACAGTGGTTTGGTCGGGATATCAGCCAGTTTCTCATTAGTTCCCATATAATCCATTCTAATCATGCCTTGCTCAAATTTTTCTTTGATAATGTTATACCAGATTTCAATATTTTTGTACGAGAATGATGAACGTGATTCTTCGTAAGATTAATGGAACTCTTGTTATCACAGTAAATTACCATTGGTTGTTTCACCTCATAACCAATATCTGTTAGTTTTTTCATCATCCATAGAAGTTTAGAGCGTGCCTTTGTGGCATAGATATACTCAGCTTTCGTAGTAATAAGAGAAGTACATTCTTGTTTCTTGCTCAACCAGCCAATAGATTTATTCCCAATATAGAATGCTCCACCACTGGTGGACTTTATATCTACTATATCACCAGCCCAGTCAGCATCAGAAAATGCTAATAATTAACTGTCCCTTCCTGTAGCAAAGTATAAGACACAATTGTGAGTACCTTGAATATACCTCATCATTCTTTTTATAGCTACCACATGTTCCTCCTTTGGATTACTTTGAATGCGGGGTGCTAGACATGTTGCAAAGACAATATCTGGTTGTGTCGTTGTCTGGTACTGTAGGCTCCCAATTATCCTCGTGTACATGGTGGGATCTACAGATGTTTCATCCTCATGCTTTCCATGTTTGGTTCCAACTGCAATCAGAGTTGACATTGGTTTGGAGTATTGCATATTAAACTTCTTCAGCAGCTCTCTTGCATACTTTTCCTGATAAATATAAGTGTAATCCTTATTTTGAATCACCTGCAGCCCCAAGAAATATGTGAGCTCCCCAATCATAGACATTTTGAATTTTCATTTCATGTGATTCGAAAATTCATCCACTGATTTCTGCCTGCTTCCACCAAACATAATTTCATCCATGTAGACTAGAACCATAATCTGATCTTTTGGAGATTTCTTTACATATATATTGTGATCTACTCCTCCTCTTTTGAATTCCATCATCTTGAGATAAGAGTCTAGCTGGGAATACCATGCTCATGGTGCCTGATTCAATCCATATTGAGCATTCATTAGTTTTCAAACCTTTGTTTCATCAGTACCGAGAAGAAAACCCATTGGTTTTTCAAAGTAGACTTCTTCTTCGAGAACAACATTCAAAAATACTATTGTGACATATATTTAATATACTTTATATCTTTTTCGTAGTTCCATGGCATGGAAAATCCTGATTGACTCCAGTCTAGCCACTGGAGAAAAGGTTTCTTCAACATCAACAACTTCAATCTGGGAGTATCCTTTATATACCAGTCGTGCCTTGTTTCTAGTAACACTTCCATGCTCATCAAACAAGTTCATGAAGATCCATTTTGTACTAATCACATTGTGACCTTCGGGTCTCTGGACAAGATCTCTTGTTTGATTCTTGTTAATCTGATCTATCACTTTATTCGTGGATTTCACACATGATTCATCCTCTGGAGCTTCTTCAAATGAGGATGACTCCACAATTGATAGAAAAGAATATTGCATGTAATTTCTCATCCTCCTTATTTGTGTGGGTGCACTCCTATCCCAAATTATGTTAGATGGATCAATCTCACCTCTTCGATTTCTCTTTTGAGGTTCAGTTTCATTCTCTCCAGCGAGGGTTTCCTCTTCAGATTGTTCTTCTAAGTCAACATCATGATGTGACTGCTAAGTGTTTTTTCCACCTTCCTCTATTATTGTATTTATATTTACTCCATGTTCATTTTCTTCCTCACTTTATATCACATCAGCATATGAAATCCGTGAAGCATTTGTGGTTTTCTCTTCAACAATCTTAACATAACTGATTTCCACGATCCTTCCAAATAGCTTGTTGAAACACTTGTAGGCATTGTTGTTCATTGAGTATCCAAGGAAAATTCATTCATCTACATTTTCACCATACTTCCCTTTATTTTATTCATTGTTCTGGATGAAGCATTTACTTCTAAAAACATGAAAGTATTTCAATATGGGATTCCTTCCATGCCAGAATTCATATGGTGTCTCCGTCTCACCCATATAAAGTCTTGTTTGATTGTGAATATACACTGCTTCTTGAACCACTTCATTCCAGTAATGTCATGGAATACGACTCTCAATCAGCATAGTTCGTATCATATTGTTCACCTATCGATTACTACATTCAAAAACTCCATTTTTTTGTGGAGTTCTCATAGCAGCTACCTCATGTTGTATCCCATGAGTATCCAGGAAATTTTCTAATTCAATGGATGTGTATTCCCCTCTATTGTCATATAGCAACACATTGATTGTGCTTCCAGTATCATTCTCAGCGATTCGACGATTTTTTTTCATGCAGTCAAGCACTTTTCGTTTCCTGTGAATGACCATTACACATGCCATTCTACTGTAATCATCTATAAAAAGGAAAAAGTACCTTTCTCCTTGAGTTCCGGCAACATTTATTGGCCCACATACATCTGTATGAATTATATCATGAAGATTATATTCCCTTTTCTTCTTTGGATGATATGAACTATAGACTACCTTCCCATGAATGCAAGCATCACAAGACTTTTCATGCTCACGTTTCAGGTTGGTAATGTCCATGACAATCCTCAATTTTGATATTTTGTCCATGTCTTGTTGATTGATGTGTCCCAGTTTTCGAGGCCACAAATCGTTTTCTTCTTCAACAGTCATGTAACAAAAATTTTCTTTACTATCAACATGATACAAGTTTCCTTTTGTTCTGCATCCCTTCGTAAGTGAATTTCATGTCTTTCCCTTGATAGTGTTGCCTTTATGATTAAAAGTAACTATATGTCCTGAGTCACAGTGTTGACTCATGCTAAGTTGATTATGTCATAGGCCATCTACAAAAAGGACTTCAGTCTTCTTCAGCTCTCCATTACCTAATTCAGTACTTCTACTACCTTGGATTTTCATAGCTCTGTCATTACCAAATCATACTATACCATCAACCATCCTTTTGATACCTATTAACATGCCAGAATTACCTGTAATATGAGATGAGAAACTGTTATCCAGAATCAAGGTACTGTTTCTTTTTGTAGCTTTGAGGGACACCTATGCAAGGATGGATCTCTTAATTTTCTTCATTTATTTCCATGAGATATTGGATTGAGTATAGAGCACCGATGGACTTTCAATTAACTCATATGTGTGCATTGGTTCTTCATAGTCGAAGTCTTCTTCGAGAGGCGAAAACCTGTTTGTAAGAGCAAACCTATCTTGTTGATGAAATTTGACTTGTCTTGAACTCCGATATGAGGTTTCCATGTCCCTTCTCTACCTTCAATTAACAGCCTTATAACCAAAGTTAGAACAACGAAAACAATATCCATAGAAATTGTTTCTTCTAAAAGAATTAGGGTATGAATTTTTTCTCCTACGTTGAACTCCCATATCTTCTCCATTCAGATAGCTTCTTGTCTCTTCACAATAAGACATGGTATGGCCTAAATATCCACAAAACTGACACTTCATGAGAGGAACTGTCTTCTCACTTTAGTTTATCCTCATTCCTTTTTTAGTGGGATGATAGTTTGAGGGCCCCTTTTTCAAGGAGGCTCGAGGATAATATTCTTTTCTTTTTTCAGATTGAATTAGGGGTTTCTGTTTCAGCACTTTAGATTACATTTCCACATCACCCACTTTCAGCATGCCTTTATTTTGGTTACATTTATTTGCAGAATATGACGACTCTGCCTCACAACCAATTCCACTATTTCCCATGCAGGCAGGTCAGTGATCATTTAAAATATTGTAAACTCTATTAGAGCCACATTTTTCTCTCCCTAATAGCTCAGCATCTAAAAATCCTTACAAACTGTATTTTCTTCCTTGATTGTTTTGAAATTGAATATTTTTCAAGTTTACTCCTAAAAGTAACAACTTCCTCCTCAAGACGCTCTGCAGTCTTGGACTTTTCCTCTAAAATGGAGGTGGGGTCATTGATGAACTTTTACTTCACTTAAATTCTCAGCTTCGGATCCACTATATCATCATTGCCTTCAAGTAATTTAGACTGTACATTCACCAATTATTCAAATTGTTCAATTTCAGCATCAAGTTGATCAACATATTCAGTTGATTATTCTACAATTGATTTCCACTTATTGCAACTCTTACATTTAATCATAATCTTGCTAACAACATCCTTAAGATGCTACTCAGGATTGGTACTAGTTGTCAACTGATTTTCTCCACCAGTATCTTCTGATTATTCAACAGTGGCCATCATAGAATCATGGATCCCAATTTTAAATTCTGGTTCTTCTTCATCAAAAAAATCATTATCATCTTCTTCCACTTCACAAACAAAACACTTATTTGGTACTTTTTTTCTTTATTTAAAGTCTCCCCTTTTTAAAAATCATTTCTGAGGCTTCTCAATGTTTTCATAATCGCTATTCTCATCTTCAATCTTTCTTAAGCACTGAGAGGCAATGTGACCAACTTTTCCACAACAAAAGCAAGCTAGAGGTATCGTCCCTTTGAATTCACCTTTTCCCTTCTGGAAATTCTTTGCAATGAGAGAAAGAATTTATTTTTCCTCATCATCATCACAACTACTATCTTTTGACATTTTCATTATCTCAATGGCTTTGAACGCCATTTCTTTGCTCACTGACGTTGTAGCATCTTCTTGTTTGACTCTCATTTCATATGCCACAAGACTACTCAGTAGATGATCCAGAGAATTATTGGAAAGATATCTTTCCTCAAGGGATAAAACCTTTGAATTGTACAGGGGTGGAAGTCTTCTCAATATTTTCTTCACAATTTCAACATCGTTAATTTCATCACCTAAACCTCGTATTTCTCCAGCCACGTAAGTATTTTGATTGAAGAAGGAGTCTGCATTCTCATCAGAATGCATCTTCGGATCATCGAACCTATTGTGCAGGAATTTTAGTTTCTCCTCCTTCACATTGCTATATCGTTCATAAATATTTTCATGTTTATCCCACATGGACTTTGTTGAGGTAAAACTCGTCACTTTTAGATAGATCTGATTAGAAAGGGCTGTGGTGAGAGCATTCTGTGCTTTAAGATCTGTATCAAGAGGTTTCCTATCTGTATTAGTCATAGCCAGCCCTGTTGGATCAGTAACATGTATACCTTGCATAGTAGAAAAAAGAACATCCGTTCCAAGGGATCCTAAATGATATATCATTCTTTTCTTCCAAATCACATATTTAATTCTATCAAAATGGTAACTCCCCAAACCCTGGTTGAATTTTCCATGGCGGTATTAAACAGATCAAACACTATCAACCTCTCTCTCATACCACTTGAAGGACCGTGGATCACCCTGAGAGGGGAGGGGTTAATCCAAGTGTCAACTTCTTCTTTTAAACTGATGGATATTGTTCCCATGTTGGTATGAACTAGTTTAACCTTTATGATGGATATGGGAAGCAATAAAACATTCACATGCAAAGAGACAACATAACACTTTTTAGTTGGTTCACCACTATGGGCTACGTCCAAGGAGAATACGCTGACATTTTGTCAATCGTACCAAATACCACGATTCTTCACTAGGTATGGATTACAAAGGTTTGGGAACAGTCACTATGGTCCAGGCTCACAAACTTTACAACTGTTCAGGGATAGCCCACTGCGTCCCTCGGTTCACTCCCGTTGACTCCCCATGGCTCACTGCTTTTGATAAAGTCCCAGTCAGTTTATAGACGTGAAGGTCACATCAATAGATTTGCATTGAAGTCTTTTCCTCTACTATGAACGAGACTTTGATTACATCGAATTCCATAAATGACGCACTTTTACACACTAAACCACTGAACTGGATAACTAGAACGTGAAAACAAGTTTCACTGAAAATTTCATGCAACACCAAACCTTTTCGCGCAAGGCCTTCCTATTGCGCAAAATATTTCCTTTTCGTGTGGAAAAATATTTCACGCAACAACACCATTTCTCGTGAAAACTGAATATTTTATGTGCCACCTCAATTTTTACACGCAGCTCTGCCTATTTCGCACAGCTCGGAATTTTTCACCAAATCAGATTTTTCACACAAAACGTAATATTTCGCGCAGCGTGGAATTTTTTGCCCAACCCAGATTTTTTCGCGCAGCTTGGATTTTTTCGTGCAAAACCATTTACACGAACCTTTTATAGGCATCAGACCTCATATAGTCCCTAAGTCTTCAACCATACGAAATTAGGGGGGTCACCTGTTATTTATAATAATTTCAGACCTCCATGTGAAAAAACCCATCTTGGCATGAAAAATATCTCATTCGGCCCGCAATACATCTCACGTAGGAATATTTTTTCGCACACATCTCCAGATTTTTCGCATAGCCCATGCCTTTTCCATTTTTCGTCGTTTTGATTTTGAAACACTATTTGTGCGAAAAATCTCACTCCACTATTTCGCGCACCACACTTTTTTTCGCGGAACACACTGTTTTTCACGTGCCACTACGTTTTTCGTGCACACCACTATTTTTCACACACACCGCTATTTTTCGCGCAAGACTCCTTTATTTTGTGCACCACTTCCTTTATGCGCACACCTCCTCTTTCCAAAAACCTATGTCTTCATTTTCCGATTTTTAGGTCCAAAAATTTGTAAAACACTGGAGAACAGCCCCACCTTCAATACAGTCGTCTTTTTAAACTATGTGATCACTTTACCGGCACACATTCTGAACATCCACTGAGGATTGACAACAAACACAAACCATACAGCAATTCATTCAATGAACGACTGTGGTTCCAACAGATAAGAGTACCCGGGAGAGTGGGATGGAGATGTGAGCCTAGAACCCAAATTGTTCTTTATGAATTCCCTTCACTATTTTCTAGGTGATGTGATGTTGGTAGCTATGTTTATTATATGTCACAATCTTTTCTGCATGATGTTATGTTTTCTGTGTGATGTGTGATGGTGTTTGGTATGATAAAAAGGAAATACCTGATTCATAATAATGAAACAATTTACTATGATTTGATTAATCCCGTGAGGGTGAATAAATTCCACATTGATCAAATAGTATGATGAAACAAGGGATATAATTCATGATTCTTATATCAAATATATTATGGATGTTTATCTATTGTGAGATTTTGGGTGAGAAGTTTTGATTAGTTTAGTTGTTTCAGGTGTAATGATATCCTTGTGTGGTACATTTAGGGATGGTAATTCAAAACCTTCTTCTCTTTTAATCTAGGTTGGTTTTTAATTCTTGTAGGAGAAAATATTTTTTGATGTATATGATGTTATAACCCATTAAAATGCCAAAAATCAAATGTTTGATGAGTCGTGGGGTAATTCACTATGTTTTTGGGACATGTGAGTCACCCTAACAGTGAGTCATTTCAATTGTTTTCCAAATTCACATATTTTCTATGGTGACTCATCCAAGAAGTGACTCATCTGGTGGGGACAGGTATAATGGGGACTTATCTGGCAGTGACTCATCTTGTGGTGACTCATTTAAGGTGACTCATCCTGAAGGTGAATTGTTTCATAGTGAATTGTCTAGAAGTGAATAGTATGTTAATAACTCGTCTCGTTGTGACTTATCTAGTTGTGACTCATCTCATAGTAACTCATTAAAGTTGTGACTCATCTTGCATTGAATCATCTAGCAGTGAATTTTTTATTGGTCACTCCTCCAATTGATGAATCATCTTGTGGTGAATCATCTATTGCGGACTCATCTTATTTGTAAATTATCTTGTAGTGACTCACATTGTGGTGGCTCATCCTTGTGGTTACTCACGTCAACTATTCTAGATTTTTACATAAATTTCTAGTGATTCTAATTTTCCCCTTTTATGTTTATTTTGATGAGAAATAATTTTAATAAATTAATAATTGAATATTAATTATTTTCCATGTTGGATCAATTATAAGTTGATTTCTAATAAGTTTATATATAATTAAAACCTCTAAAATGTGTGGCATTTTTCAGATCCATCATTAATGGTACTCAATTTCAATCCCATATGTTTGGGATATAGTCCTTCTATGGATCAGATCATCCCTTCATGTGTTATGATTAGTCACAGAAAGTGGCTAATATTAATTTTTAATATCTTTATATTCATTTTTCCAAAGTCCATAAACATTGTTTTTAGTTCATTACATAAATAGAACTTCATTTCTCATCAAAAATGCAATTCATGTTAAAAATGCAAATTTGGGCCCAATGATTCATTTGTTTGTGGATAACATTATATTCATTTTCTGAATTTGAAATGTTGGTATATGATTGATCACTTTGTTTGGAACATTTTATCTTTTAGGTCCGATGGATGAATCCCAAAGGAAGATGGAGACTTTTTTTCCTGAATTCAGAAACTTGCTAGAAAAAGCATAATGGGCCTAAGGCCCATAAAACAAATGTGGGGCCCAGAAACCAAGCCCAATGAAGCTAAAATTTATACATTAGAAAGAATAAAATATGAGGATTATTTTATTCAACTGCGGATGGAGCTAATTCTGATGTTTTCATGATGATAATGGGATCTGAAGTTGAGATTTAAATGGTGGACCCGACATTAATACACATAAATCCGTCCCACCATTTCTACCATAACATCCAAACGGCTGAGACAAAGTTTCTGAAATTTTTACAGCTCATATAGGACAGATGTGCTAATATATTTTTCTTCTACAGACCCTCTGGATTCGGCCTTCTTCAATTGAGAATTCACACGTCAATATGGTGGACGAATCTGGACAGTTTTCCAGGTCAAATTCGAAACATCAATTTTCTTTTGATTATTCACCCTCCATTTCAATCTATTAATTGTTGGGGGGTGAATTAATTGTTAGGGGATCGACCTAAGGCTACTAATATGCCTATATAAGGAGCTAGTGGTGAAGGGAATAGGGGGTGGATATTTTTCTTATCATCTTTTGTTGCTTGTTTCATTGTAAGGTTATGCTTCCAAATTTCCTTTATAATGTTTTCCATTTCAATGTAAGTTTCTTTTTTGTATATTTATGTTCTTAATCAACTTATTTCTCTTATATATTTTCCATTGAATTTATTAAAACTTTATTATCACAATGCACAGTGATATCTCTGTGTTGTTGTGAATTAGTTCACACATAGGTGTGAATTTCATTCACACACACGGAGGAGTGCTCGTTATTTCTGCAGTTTTAATTTTTCAATCCAATTCTTGTTAGCTATATTTCGTCCACCATTGAGAGTATACCATAAATGGAGGGCTAAACCTTTAATGGTTTGATCTTAAAAGGATTCCAAGTCTGGATTGAATGTTATTTTATGAACGAATTGTTGTTAATTTGATAATTAATTTAAGACATCCATTCTTCATTTATTTCTACCCTTCATCTTTACTGTGTTTGAACAAACTAAATTCAACTACTAAATGACCATATACCTTGGAGAGATCATGAATTTGGTTATCTAAGTGTATAAGGGATTATTAATTGTGTTTAGTAAGTACCAAACCAGTGAATGATGAATATAGTGTTATTTTTGAAGAATGGATTCATCAAGAATTAATAAAACCAAAATTGTCTAAAGAAGTAAAATTCATTCAATCCACCCCGAGCATAATCCTAAGATCAACCCATTTTATTTGAATTTAATTCAATTAAGTTTCTTAGTGTTATTTAAACCATCCAAAATCAAACCCAAAGTTGGCTACTTCATAGCCCATCCTTGACAAAATCATAGCGTCTCAAGGTTACTTCTTCGGTCCCTGTGGATTCGACCCCTACATGTACTACGTCGACCGCTTTTACCAGTAGCGTAAATTTGGGTGCAACCATGTTACCTCTTCATTATATTGATATATTTGGTCCCAAAAACATTAGACCATGGATTCATAGAGTGAGGTGTTATAGTTAGTTTGAGTCGCATAAGAAGAAGCCCCATCATGTATGCACACCCATATTTTTATTCCCCAAGTTGTTTAAAGTATTTTTCTATCCAGTTGGGATTTACATCATCATTATCCCATATGAATCATGTGGGATGGGAATATAACCATTTATCTTTTTGGATATAAATTATTGAAAATTAAAAAAGTTAAAATAAATTATCTAAAATAAATACAAAGTGGTAGAAGAATGAAATGTTTGATAATACTATTTTACTGAAAATAATTGATGATGTGAATTGTTCTGGCTAATTAACAATTAAAATCATGGTTGTTGGTTTCACATTCTCTCTCTTCTATTATTATAACTATGTAGTGAATGTTTGAGGTTACTTATAAATACATAAACTGTAATTGGTAAAATATATATATATAGTTAAGGAATTAAATTCCCCAAGATCTAATGTCTTGTGTGATAACACCTTATATTATTGAAGATACAATTAATATGAGATCCCATGAAATTTGAAAATTTGTTATGTTGTGGTGTAAGATATGATGTTTGTGGGAAAGTTGATGATACATGTTCATATAGAGGGGATATAGTGGAAGATGGGTTTTCCTTTGATTTTGTTCTTTTGATTAACTATATTTCATATTGTGTTATGTGTTGTGTTAGTTTCCTAGTTGTTATTTATGTTGAAATGTATAATTATATTGAACTATAATTATTACATGTAAATGATTTAAAAGTTAGGTTTGATGGATGAATTGATGATGGGATTTATTTACCAATAAAAATACATGTTTAATGGAATGGGTAAACAATGGAGAATCTAGAAAATGGATTAATTATAGATCAAGACTAAAATATAAATCAGGGAATCTTTTTGTCTTGTATGGTGTTACACATTTCAAGGTGAAATAAAACATTGGATGATAGCGGTAGGATGTTTTTTTAACCAATAGGTTAGGTTTATTTTATTTTTCTATATATATTTTTATTCACTATATATTATCCTGACTTATATACACACCTCAGCGATGTAAAGAAGCATGTACTGACACCCACATTTTTACGTGGGAATGTGTTTTCCCCAACATCACAGTGGTAGGATGGATGGATGTCCACCCACTCATTGATACTCCAAATTAAATGATATAATTGAATATATGTCTTCATAAGATACATGATTTGGTGCCCTATGTGTATTAAAAATGATTAGTGATATCACATCCCTTGGTTCATTGGAATGACTTATTATGTGATGTATTACGTGTCTTCAGGATGAGATATTATGTATGGACCACGTATGGGTGAGTGGGATTTAATGTGATGTGTGTAACTATTGTGTGTGGTAGAAAAATAACGTGATGTGATTTGATGTGTGGACAAGGTGTGTGAGGGAGGGATGGGATATGTTATATTCAGTAGAAGTATGAGTGGAAGAACATTTTCAGTTGGGGTGTGAGATTATACAGTCTATGGGAAAGTCATTTTTTGTTCCCAATTATCGATGTTATTTGTATTATCAAATTTTACATGGATGTGTTATTTTCTAATCAATACATTATGAGGATGAGGTTTGGTTATTATTCCTAATTATTGAATTTTTTGTGGTTCTTATACTTCTACACTAGTATTCTTTTTCATAGGTGCATGAGAGACTCTGGTTTTCGTAGCGATTACTCCTATATCATCACACTACATATATAAAAACGTTTTTTATTGTTCCCAATGGATTTTGTGGAAAATTTTGTGAATTACTAGCTCAACCATTGGGATTGTTTTTGTTTCATTATATAGTTTTATAATATGTATTTACAATTGTTGAATATTTATGTTTATTAGTGTTAGTTACACATGAAATATGTGACTGTTCTTTTTTTTTCTTATATATATTTCATTGAGTTGATTTTAGTTGATTAATTATATCTCCCTAACTTGTTACCTCTTAATGGGTAATGCCTCCAAAGTTTTGAGATTTCTAATCCCTGGTGATAATCGCCTACCTAGGGCCTTCTATAGTTGGGACTCATGGTGTCATTGTCGCTCTCCGCTCATTATGGTATCCTATGTGGGAGGGGGTCGTGATAGTATATATAAGGTATATATATATAAAATAATATGTACTTGAGAATTATATTGAACAAAATAGAAAAATGGAATGATAATGTCTGTAATCACCTAGTCACAAATAAGTTAAGCATAATAATTAACTATGATTAAAATAACATTTTTAAAAAATAAAATACTCTAAAAATAGTAAAAAAATATTTATTTAAAAATTATATAAGGAGTATTGGATGAAAAAATGGGATAAATATTAAATAGTTTACGGACTCAAATAGAAGAAAATAGAGGGGAGTGAAATTATAGCTAATTTTGGAAAACAAATTCTAAAAATGAATAGAATTATTCCTAACATTGTTTCTTTTTCAACATGTAATCATATACCCCAATAATCAATATTTTAATGGATGTTATGTCTTAATATAGAGATAGTGTATACCATATTAAATTAATGATTCCACCCATGTTGAATCATTATAATAAGTGTAATTTGATAATGTTCATTATATATATGTACATAAGAACATTATTAATATATATTTATTATTACATGGTCAATTGACTATCATAGTATATTTATTTATAATGATGATTTATTTTCAATGTTCGTTAGATAAGGTTTTTTGATCAATTTCATTGAAATTATTTATATATTTTTACAATGGTAAAAAATATTAAAAAAAATGTTACATATTATCCAAAATAATTATATTATTATGGATCTAATTTTTATATGCTAAATAAAATTTTCAATCCAACCATACTCGGTGATTATTATAAATGAATGTAATTGCTATTGGAGGCCCTATTTTACCTAGACGGATGATTAATGTTTCCATTTCCCAAAAAAAATTAAAAGAAAAAGGTTAAATGATTATTTAAAATTTTACAATCATTTAAATATTATATAAATTGAATTTATTTATATGCTACATCCATTTGAGAATCCATGAATGTTATTGATGAAAAATGGAATACGTCTCATTTTAGAGTTGGTAGTCTTTATAAGGCACAAAGTGGACTTTTTTATAAGTATATAAGGAGGAATAAAAAAATTAAAAATAATTTAAAAAAATATAATTATAATAATTATAATAATTTTTTTTATTATAATATATATAATAGTTTTTTATGCGAATTAATTGTGAGAAAATCTTATGAAGAAGGTAATACTTACATTGGAGACTTGATCTTCTCAGAGAGTTTCCAATTGACGTAAATGATTTAATATCACCTCTACATACCAATGGAATAATTATTAGTAAAAGAAATCACATATAGTTATTATGATAAAATTGTCAATATATATTTTAATTGGAATTTTATCTATTTATGGGTGGAAGTGATCCACTTTTATATGTGAATAAGGGACCATTTCTCCATTCCCTTTACACATCCATGATACATGGAAGATATTACTCATAAAATGGCACACAAATTTTACAATAATCATGTGTGTGGTTATATTGTTTCTATAAATTCTCATTATTGAATTTAAAAACAAGATTTAATCATGTTTGAGGACTTTTAACATATATTTTTTCATTTTAATATTTTTCATAATTACCATTTTAACTAGTTTCTAAATATGTTTTTATATTGTATTTAATAATATATGTTATACCACATTAGATATTTTTTATGTTTCAAACAGTAAATTAAATTCTATTTAATCTGATAAAAATTATAAATAAGATAAAACCATCTTTTAGAATAAATATATAATAATGAAAAAAATAATTTTTCGTAGAAATACGACTTTTAAAAAATTTTTGTTCTTTAGTATTATTATGTATTGATAATAAATTAAATTTTAATATATATATATATATATTGAAATACTATTCCATTTTTTAATTGAAAATAGATTTATTACATTGAAAAAAAATTACATTATAAAAAAAACCAATTCATTAATAACCATGGATTTATCATCATATAATTAATAAACTAATATCCTACTAATAATGTGTTTATGATTAAAATTGAAATTGGTCTATTTATATAATATATACATTTTAAAATCAATTCCAAATTAGTTTTCATATATATTATTTTTAAAAAGTGGAAACAAATAATATTTATTATACAGACATAAAAATTGTTATTAGTGTGAAATATTACTTGAGATACATGAATGATAAACATGTTCTGTATAAATTTAGTGTAGTTACTTTTTAAATTCATTTGATAACATATTAAATAGGTTTTATTTATATCATAAGGGGTTTCATTTGATTATATCACATTCTTTTGGTATAAAATTGTTAGTTTTTAGTAAGTTTTTTTAAATTCTACAATTCACTGAAAAATAAATTATTCCCAAAAAGGCATGCAGATTAATTTTTCAATTACTCTTATATAATCAATTCATTAATTAATTTGAATTAAAAAATATAAAGCGAAAAAATTTATATTGTAATCTTTTATATTGATAAAATTAAATTAAAAAAAATTAGTTTTTTCAAAATAGGGGTTACCAAGCATTATCAATTCATAATATGAATTTATAATTTAGAAAATTTTAATGTAATAATTTAGATATTATTATATATTAATGATTTCAATTAAAATTATTTTGGTACGAATTAAATAATTTAATTATTAATATTATCTTTTAGTAAAAATTAAGTTTCTATTAAAAATAATTTAAAAAATTCTATTGATCAAATAATTTTTATCAAAATAATAATTTTTACTACTACATTGATATTGAATCATGTATTTTATTTATATATATACATAATCTCTAGTGTTAGTAATATTAATACTAATATTAATACATAACACATAATTATATATATTTTAATATTTTAATATTGAATTTTTATTTCGTTACGAGGTATATATTTTTTAAATTTACAATCTAATAATACAAATCGTCAATGAACCATTGTGATTTAAAAAAAACTATACAAATTTCATATATAAATCTTTTTAATAACTATTTCCTATGTCCACATTTCTGATCTCCATTTTTTATTCCAATATATAGAGTAGATAAATCAATCCTTTATTCCACTAACACATTGTATGGAAAATGTCTAGTTTTAGATATTTCGTAATTATTTATCATTTCATAGTGCTCTTTTTCATTATAGGGTTTTTATCCAATTTTGATCCTCACAGTTGAAGATGATCCAAGATATTTTCTAGTTATTATTTTTTCATTTTTTATCAATTATAACCTTTTGATTAATTTGGTTCACTCATTATTCTATTACATCCTTAGTTAATGTTCAATTCCAAGGCGCTCATAATGTGTATATTCAATTGTTAAACTTGATTAAATATCCATTAAATTCCATTTTATATTATGTGGTATGTTTTTTTAACCTAATGCATTATAGGGATATATAATGCTTAGTCCACCCATCAAATTACAAAATCTAAGGACAGGTGTGTTGAAATAACATCAGAAGCTCAAAAATTCATTATATCATAACCCATTGAAATAATGTAGTATTATTTAGAATTATATAATTTAATCATATCATATAAAAATTAAAAAAAATGGGCTTTAAAATAATTTCCTTATTATATAATTTACATAAGAGAAAGTATTTTTTTTTGTAATGTACCATAAATACTCTTCATTTAAAGGCACCTAAAAAATATTTTTGATGCTATCACAATTTTTAATCCATATTTAATGATAATATTTATTAAAAAATGTTTAAATATTTGAGTAATATCATTAAATTTTCATTTTAATATTTATTTATAATTAATAAATATATCATTTTATTTTTTTATATTTAAATACAAAAAATTAACAAAATATTCAAAAGTGGATTTTTTTGAAATAAATTAAAAATGAAATGTAACATTAAAATGATAATAAAATTCATGATGTTTGCAATTTCAATTTAGGCGGTGAACATTATAAAAAATAGTACATCCACATATTTTATAAAAATGCATAGACAACTTCTTCAAAAATCCATATAAAAATTAAATATAAAACATTGAATGTAATGCAATATAGGGGTTAAAATTATTTCTAATAAAGATAGTACAATAAAAAATTAATCAATCTATTTTATGGAATGATATACATGGAATAGAAAATTAATCTACATGTGGAAAAATAAGATTGTTTAAAAAAGGATGATATTTTCATATACAAAAGAAGGGGATCTAGAAAAAATAGTTAAAAAACAATGGAATAACAATTAGTAATGATAATATATGAGTATTTAAGGATAATGATCATATAATTTTACAAAAAGGTTTTATTATATTTAATCCATAAAATGAAATTAGATTGTAACATAAACTCTTACCTCATGTTTCATACTTCATTGTATGCATTGATACATAGTATTCTCTATGAATTGTGCTTTCAAACGAATATTATGTCATGTATAATGGGTCTATTGGGAAGAATATAATGTCATGGTAATTACTAATGATGATGGGATAGTGTTTGTGTGGATAGTTGAAGAGAAAAAGGGGTCATCTGGTTTTCTAAGGAGAGGATAGGATGTGCCATTTTATAAGCGAGATGGGTGAGAAACTTATAAAAACAAGAATACTTATTTTATAATATATATGGTAATTATTTTAAGATGAAGCCTGATTCAAAATATTTCATTATAATACGGATAATATTGTTAAACCATCAAAAAAATAAATTCATTCATTTGTTTTTTGAAATCTACGTACTAATCTATCAGGATAACCCTTCCTTAAACCCTTTTAACTCTAATCATTGTAACAATATTTTTACTGTTATATGTATTTATATTTTCAATGAATTAATATTAATATATTAGAAAAATTAATACTTTTTATTATTATACAAATAGAAACCATTTGAAATTATTCAATAAGTAGAATTATATGAAAATAAATTTTATATAAATTCATAAAATATAATGAAAAATATAATTAGAAAAATTAATTTCGACAAAGTGTTTGGATTTATTCAAATTTTATTCATAATAAAACCAATTATATGAATATTTATTTATTGAATATATAATCTAAAATTTAATTAATACCACTCGTAAATAGTGATTAATTTATTTAATTAATATCAAAACTCACAACATATATAAAAAATAGTTTTTAAAAAAGTCATATTTCTTTTTTCATTCAAACTGTTTACTTTTCATATCTATGTTGATGGTAAATAATGAATTAATTTTTTATATGGTACAATAATATGCCTCAAAAAATTATTATCCCCTACAAATACAAAAAAATCTATATTATTTTTGGTTACATTGACATTTAATAATAATCTTCCAATTTTATATCACCATTATTTTAAACTCAATTTTCTGCGTGAAAAAAATATATCAAGGACTTACCAATTATTTAAATTTGGATACATCCAAACATTTGTGGTTATCATATTGTAATATATTCCAATCATGCTAAAACATTTTGATACACAAATTTTGGTACCTTAAATTTCATACATCTCAAAATGAATCATTGAAGTTTATGGGATCTTAATCAATCATTGTATATTCTCTTGAATATGAGGTAACATTTTTTTGAATGATGAATTTTTTGTTACGTGGGATGAACTTTTTTGGTGGATTGTTCCACAGTTAATATCTCTAGTGCCTTTTCATCATTGGTATCCTGATATAGTCTATGTAAACTCTTACAGTTATCATGAAGTATTTTTATCTAAATAATGTTTATTACCTCTCCTAATTCTATAATGATGAGAAGTCTGTTTATACATTAAAAAAAATCCAAAATGACTACTTTAAAATTTATAATATATAATTAGTTAGTAGCATAAAAATTAATAAAAATGACACCCTCCTACGTACCCACATGTTGATTTAGTGTTAAAATTTATTATTGGTGGAGGAAAATGTGTTTTGTATTAATTAAAATGAATATTCCTTTATTTGTATTCTTACTTAAAGAAATAAATGGATTTATTAAACATTTATACTCTATTATAAATCTCTAGATTCAAAAATACTTCTCGGCGCACCTTATATAAATCTTGCACAAGGTTACCATAGTTTAATTGTGTTTGGAAATCATGTTTCAAAATCTCATGATCATGGGATGCTATTAAAAAATTTTGAGTTTTTATTTATTTTAGAATTGATAGTAATGAAATTTCTATATCATAGTAAATGTATATTTAATTTTTAAAAACATCAAAAACCACCGTACATTTATAGTTATTTCCTCTCTCTTAAATGTAAATTTTCTTATTTTATTTTCATTTGAAACAGTTAATATTTACATCTATAAGATTATCTACATACATAAATACATGGTTTTGGATGAAAGAATCCATAACATAATTTGTGGACTTATCTAATATTTAATAATTTATGCCACTAATATATTCGTGGTAAGAAACAAGTTCATTATCAAATAATAAAGATTCGCCATTCATACTGACTGCAAAACAATATCTATATATTTACCTAAACTATATAGTGACTCTATGTAGTTCTTTTATCACCAGAATATAAACATCCATTAAATTTTGGGACCCTATTATAATTAAATCTCTTGTCTGTCATGGGTTTCGAATAATGAAACCAAAGAGAAACATTCATTCCTATGATATATGATATTATATTACAATAATAGTAAATTATTTCTCATTAAAATAAATCCACATAAACTATATATTTATATTAATTATAGATTATATAGTTAAACATTGTACTTTATAACATTCTAATCATAGTTGATAAATACTATTCTCACATGATACCATTTTGGACACATTATGAAAAATATTATTCATAATATCCTTTTGAATTAAAAGATAATTACAGGTGATTTTATATTCATAGTATGCCTAAACAGAAGAGATAATTATTGAATATCAAAACAGAGAAGAAGTTGGGAATATGGGTATGAGTATATAATAAAGTGTAATGGTCATAATTGAAGGTAATATTTTATTATAAGTAAATATAATGTGTATTTGTATTTTGGTATAACATAAAACGATAGTTATATATGTGTATAAATATGTTTCATTAAGAATGAGATATGATAAAAACAACATAAGTACGATGAATTAGAAAAGTATATGTCATAAATAATAGCATATAAATCATAAAAAAATAATTTCTAACAACATATATATATATGTAATAATGGTATAGGCTAATGAACATAATATAACACATTGTACATCTGTTAACCAAAAATTTCTTACAAAATTTTGGATGAGGGAAAACCACCCATGACCCATCACAATCTCATGAGATATTAACCATTAGTAAACAATATAAGGGTCTATAAAATATGTAGTAATAACATAATGGTAAACTATATTATTTTCCACATTAACACACACATTCATAATATCATAAAATGTTTGTTAACGTGTTACATGGATATGGGATCTATAATGAATTCCCAAAAATACGATCAAAATCCATCATAAGGGAGACGGTAAAGGGTTTCATTATAGAATATTAAAAATAATTGTCCAAGGGTAATGACATAGATTACAAAAACCCTCAATAACATTGTCACAACCCCCTCCCCCATAGTGTACCCCTACTAGGATGGAAATGTTAGAAGGGAGATAATGACCCATGAGTCCCACCTCCAGTAGGCCCCGGGTTGGTGTCTAGCACCGAGGGTATAAAAAACACAATAATGGGAGGCATTACCCTCTAAGAGAACACATGAGGAAGAGAGAGATAAGACATACACCAACCAAATCCAACTGAAAACTATAATATAAACAAAAACCCAAGAACACATATGAAATGTCATGAAAAAGTACTACAACTGGAAGGAAAAAACTGCAAGTACCCAAAAGAAAGTAAAATAGCAGCAACCACAATCCCGAACAACTCCTCCATCCACAACCTTGTAGTAACTAGCCAGCTCTCCAACCTGCTCTAAGTGACCTGAAAATTAGTTTATTTATACACAGGGTGATTATAATAGCATACTCCATAGGATCCTCCCCAAAGTCTCTCATTCAAAGGTAAAGAAAGAATGATAAAGCACAGTGAACAACAAGTGAAACTAACTCTTCACCAAAACAAGTATACTATGTTCCCAACCTCACCATAGCTACTCCCACCAAGTAAATCATACAAGAATATAGCATATAGTAAAGAATATCAAGGGTATCCCGCTACTACTTCCCCACTGGTTTTCCGCTTTTCCCCAACGTCGCACATCCTGAGCATCTATCTCTAATAAGGATTTCCCATAGAAAATTAGGGGAAGCACCACAATATGTACCGCGTGCAAAAAAACTACCACGTTTACACACCAAAGTAACCAGGAAGATTTCAGGAGCCACCACATCTCGCATAATGTGTATCATACATCGGGTATTATACCTCAAGAAAATACATTCCATACACCGAGTAATGATCCTCAAGCCATCATAGCCTATACTCGATACACCTGTAGTAGTCCATAGAAAACTATATCCAGAATATATGTGTGTGAATAACCACAAGCCATTACATCCCTCTACACATATATATGGGGAAAACTAACCATTGTGCCTGCTAGCACAAGGAACTACCAAGAGAAGGAAGTGGGGCCAAAGGGGGTAGTCATTCCTTCATCCTCCCATAAGAATGTTGGGGAAAACACCCCTTGGGGCTTAGAATTCCCAGGGTGTCAGTTTCCCTTACTGACAGGGTGGAGTAGAGTATAAAAACACAAAAGTACAGAATATACTATATCTTGCAACCACACTATGGGCAAAACCTAGTATTAGACAAAACTGCTGATAACGCCTCTCAGACTTTGGGCTGCTATTTCTAAGACTAGGTATCCTATAAGCACACAACCAATCAAGATAATTATTGCGTTTCTCCATTCCCTTCTATTTATCTGTTCTACTTTACATTAAATAAATCTTTAAACATTAATTATCCATAAACAGTTCCACATTAAATATCATTAGCATCACACCCAAAATCCTCTGTTCCTTCAAAAATTTTCAACCACATCATTATGTTCTGGTAACTCAAACCCCATGATTTAACACTATTTAATGAAAAATTTGTAGGATCGAAATAATGATGTAGATGCTCAATATACAAGAGGGGGGTGAATTGTATACTTTAAAAATTCCTTTGGAACCTTTAATGTTAGTTACGATTAACTATGTTTTCCTTAAGCAAAGGAAAGGGCTAAGTTTAACAAAGTTAAACATAAGAAAATTCACAACACCTCTAACACCAAATGAAAACTTGGAAAGAGATTCTGAAAGTAGGTTCCGGATATATGGTTCCGGAAATTGAAACTTAACAAAAGATTACAATATGAGATTCTACCTTAAATTGTATAGAATCTAAATGAAACAGAGTACAAGTAAGGAAGTATAAGAAAGTTATACATTCTTTATAATACAAAATACAGCGGAAACAAACAAGTAGTAAAACTAAAAGTAACAAGATATAAGTCTTTTAACCCAAAGAGAAGGGTATCCAACAAACTTGGATAAAGGTCCCTTGATTTATACTTTTAAGCAAGTCTATCTTACCCACACCAGGGTAAGACCTCGATATAAAGATCGGAGTCTCTGTCTTGCTATCCCCGCAAGCCCTCAACTTTAAGGTAGTTGGCAACCTCTGTCTTCCTCGGCAAGGAAGCCCTCGAACTTCAAGGTAGTCGGCACCTCTGTCTTCCTATCCCTAGAAGTCCTCGAATGTAATCACCAACATTCAGAGTCGCACAAATATTGAGAGTTTATAAGAGCCTCTCTATCTAGAACTCACTTCAACAGCATGTATGGAAAATGTCGAAGAAGTTATTCATCAGTCAGCCTTTTCGCAGTAGTATTGAGCTCTTTCAAATGAGCTCCTATTTATAGGCAAGGTCGGCCTCTTTTCCAACTGTCATATTTTCCTTATAAATCATAGGGACCTGTACATGTGTAACTTAACCAACGGTTAGTTTATAACAGAATAGACGACATCGTTTTATATCAAAACAAGTGAAACAGAAAGTACGACATCATTTAAAGTTTAACTCAACAGTTTAGAGTGAAGGTTCGGAGTGTAAAGAAAAATAATTTTTCGAAATCTAAATAAATTCGGAGTGTATAAAACAAAGATGATCAGATTCTGTTTAATAGGTTAATTCGAAATGAGAATTCGGAATGAGAATTCGTCAACAGAATTCGTAATAAGAATTTGTCATTAGAATTTGTAATGAGAATTCATCATCAGAATTCGTAATGAGAATTCGTCATCAGAATTCGTAATGAGAATTCCTCATCAGAATTCGTAATGAGAATTTATCATCAAAATTTGTAATGAGAATTTTTCATTAGAATTCGTAATGATAATTCATCATCAGAATTCGTAATGATAATTCGTCATTAGAATTCGTAATGAGAATTCATCATCAGAATTTGTAATGAGAATTCATCATCAGAATTCTTAATGAGGATTCGTATCCAGAATTCGGAGTAAAACTTTATCAGAGTTCGTATCCGGAATTCGGAATGAAAGTTCATTACAGTTCTCATCTGGAATTTGGAGAGAAACTTAATTACAGTTCTCATCCATAATTTGGAACACAAAACAGAATGCTTCATATAAAAGTTTCAAACGATTCCGAAAATATAGAAATGAATCTGATTCTTATACATAAGAAAAATATGGATGACAATATGATAAGAATAATTTTTCATACAAAAGAGATCTTCCTTATAAAAGCGATGTTCCTTATAAAAGCAATTTTCCTTATAAAATCGATTTTCCTTATAAAAGCAATTTTCCTTATAAAAGAGATTTTCCTTATAAATGAAATTTTCCTTAAATAAATGTGTTTCTGATTTTCAAAACAAGAAGGAATGGAAAAGTTATAAGGAAAACCTTATTGAATCAATAACATTCATTATAGAAACACTTTCCCATAATCAAAGGCACTCTAGAAAATAATTCTATGCTACTAACACAAAGAGGCTCAACACGATGAGTAGATGTACTACCCTTCCATTCTTTTCCACCTATAGAAAGATCATAGACCCATTCTCCCATGAGAAGCTAAACATGGAAAGCATGTGGAATACCCCACGTGTCTTCGCCTCTTTTAGAATAAGGGTAAGCAAGACCAGCTGCCTTGATCAGTGGGTAAAAGTAAAGCAGATAAACAACCAAATAATCAGCAAACATCCAACAATCACATCCATCCCATTCCATCATCCCTGGTGTCATCCCCAACACCCACATGCATAAACCGATGCATATCGCCACTCTAGGCATCAACCGCTACCACAACCAAAAAGGCCACTATGCCCCCACATATCACAACACCCTTCCAGGGTCACGTCTTAACACAAGTCGCAGGAAAAAAACCATCACATCAATTGGGATATGGCCCTTTAACAATCAAGAGGGTAAATCAGAACCCTTCAAGGTATTATCATACAATCATATTATTTAATCCATCTTGAATTAACATATTTTAATCTGTTGGTTCCAACATTGGGAAACCTAACCAATAAGCTATCACAATTGATTAAACATTCTTACTACGACAATTTGATTAACATAAATTTACAACAAGAACCAGATTCATTTTCATGCCTCTTTATCTTTAGAAAAAAAATTATCAATTAATCCTGATTTACGTTCATTACTGATTTCCATCAAGAACAAACAACTAAGCAAAGTAAGCATAGATATCACAATATCTAGCAAAACAAGAGGCAATAACATATGATCGATAACAATTTCTTTATCCGGTTCAAAATATTTATTATTTCAATTTCTTTGTCATATAGTGGGAATGAACATGCTAACAATACAGTTGCACGTAAAATAAAGATAAGAAATGAATCCCATACGTCAATGGTTTTTGACGAAAACCCCAACAAACAAATAACACAAAAGAATGCTGGGTTGATTCTCCAAGAATCATGATTAGATCTCTTCTCCTAACACAAACAAGACAAAATCTCATCATATTTTGCATTGATACACTTATATCTACCCATAACGGATGTAGGTCTATGGAACTGAGAGATGAGGGGAAGTAGATCCAGGTGGATCTAAGAAACCAATCAAGAATGAAGATGAACGATCACATACCTCAAGAAATTGGCTTGAATTCGCCAAAATAAGCCTTCGAATCACCTCCAAAAGGATTAGGAGAGGTTCTCCCACCTTCAAGGGAGGGTAATACCTAGTTCTGTCTGCTTAGGAGCTTAAAAAAACAAGTTAGAGGCAAAATGGTTGAGATCTACAATTTTAGGATCTAGATTAAGTGCCTGCATGGTTTTCTCGCACTGTTAGACAAACCATGCGCTAACTGTGATGTTGCCACTACCTCATCAAACAATCCTCACACGGTTAGGCCACATTGTTAGACAAACCATGCTCTAACCTTGCATTATCCACTGCCTCCAACATTAACTACCCACGGTATGGCTGCACGGTTTAGACAAACCTTGTGCAACCCGTTTAAAATCTACATCCCTTTAGTTTTCCTTATAGACTCACCCAACGCACCCCCCAAGTCACTACTCCAAAACAAGGGTAGTTAGAAACATCAAAAGTACCTAAAGACGTAACATGATGTTATAGTTCAAAACTGTCAACCATTGAAACGTTTCATCGAAAAGGAATATTTTGGCGAAGCGTTGGGGATATGTTACCTTGAGCTCCCGGAACCCCTCTAACACCGCATTTTCACAAAGTAGTGGACTAGAGAGGTGTGGGCCATAACATCAGATACCTCTCAAAACATTCTCGTCCTCGAGAATCCAAAACACACATAAAGAGAAAAGAAAATAGTGTCTGAACAACCACCCATTGAGATACCTCTCAAAATAGAGCAAGCCACCAAAACAAAAAAAGGATCCTTCAGTTAAACATGAATGTTTCATAACATCAAAATCTACATCGATGCAAGAAAATATTTAAAAATCGAAAAACTCTGGGTACTGAGCACGTATTTGTGACTCACATTCCCAGGTACTCTCCTCCAAGCCATCGTGTCACCACAAGACACGATCTAAAGGAATAGAACTCACATGCAACACATTATCCTTGCGGTCTTGGATCTCCACAGGTCGCTCCACAAAGGTTTCATCATCATCAACATCGATCTCTCCCCAATCGATGATGTGAGAGTCATCAGGAAGATAATGACAGAGCTGTGATACATGGAAAACATCATGTATCGTACTCATCTGTGGGGTAAGGGATACTCGATATGCCAAAGCTCCAACACAAGCGAACACCTGGAAAGTCCCAACAAACTAGGGAGAAAGCTTACTTTCATGACCAAAACTTAGCTTCCCACGATGGGGAGTTACCTTCAGAAACACATGATCCCAAACATTAAACTATAAGGGTCTATTTCTTTGATCGACATATGATTTATGATGATCATGTTTTGTCTTTGTCCTCTCATAAATCACCTGAATTATCTCGGTTGTATTCTGCACTAGTTACGGTCAGAGACTTGCTGACTCTTCGACCCCTGTCCAGCAAAACGGAGAATGGAAAGGCCGGCCATATAAGGCTTTTAACAGCACCATACTGATGGTGGAGTTAAAACTATTATTGTAAGCGAACTCCACCAAGGGTAAGTGCCTCATCCATGAACCTCCGAAATGAAGAACACAAGAGAGTAACATGTCTTCAAGAGTCAGGATGTTACGCTCTTTCTAACCATTCGTTTGAGGATGAAAAACAGTGTTAAGGCATAGTTGAGAACCAAAATCATGATGGATACCTCTCCACACTCTAGAGGTATAATGAGGATCTCGATTATAAATGATCTTCCTAGGGACTCCATGAAGTCTCACCACCTCTTCTAGATACTACCTCGACAAAACATCCACTGATCATGACTCCTCGATTGCTATAAAGTGGGCCGATTTCGTTAAACAATCCACTACCACCCAAATACCATCATGTCCTCCCAGAGCTCGAGGTAGACCAGTAACAAGGTCTATTGAGATGTCCTTCTACTTCCAGTGAGGAATCCATAATGGCGGGAGAAGACCACCAGGAACATGGTGTTCGGCCTTCACCTTTTGGCCGACTAAACATCGAGACAAAAACTCTGCAACCGCATGCCTCAGCCCTAGCCACCAAAAATAACTCCTAAAGGCTCGGTACATCTTTTCACACCTGGATGTACCATTAATGGTGAACTATGGAACTATATGAGGACGGTATCGCGCATACTCAATGGAACACAAATCATTCCATGATACAACACTCTGTGTTGTTCATCCTCAGACCAACCATCAGGGGCCTCACCACAAACAACTCGGTCTCTCTAGAAATCCACCTCTAGATCTCCCAACCAGGACTCTTCCAAATTCCGCATCAGGGATTAATGTACCTTCATCTGATAATTATAGCCTCTTCCCCCCAACAACTCCCATATCAAGATGTAATGCTAACAGTTCTTCCATTACTCTCCAGGGATCACCGGATTCATGCATAGCATCACTACGCGACTTTAGGCTCAGTGCATCAGCTACAACATTACCATTTCTAGTTGTATACGATAATTCAAAGTCATATTCATGTAAGAACTCCATCCACTGATGATGTCGTAAGTTCAGTTCATGCTGGGAGAAAACATACCTCAAACTCTTATGATCAGTGAAAATGACAAAGCGCTCACCAATGAGTCAATGTCTCCACAACTTCGGAGAAAACACCACTGCTGCCAACTCATGATCATGGGTGGTATAGTTTCTCTCATGGGAATGTAACTTAAGAGACCCATATGAAACAATTGACCTCTACTGCATGAGAACACAGCCTAACACCAGGCATGAACCATCATAGAAAACATCAAACTGAACTCCATCTGCTGGAAGAAAAAGGACTGGAGCACTTACTAACTTCTAATATTGATACTCGAAAGATTCCTGGCACTAATCAGTCCCCATGAATGCCTGATAATTCATGGTCTAAGTTGTTATAAGGGTCGTAACTCATGAGAAATTGGCTATTAACATCCTCTAGTAGCCTACAAGACCAAGGAAACATCTCACCTATAACACTATCTTGGAGGCTTCCCAAGACACAACTACTTCAATATTCGATGGATCCATGTCTACTCCCTATTGGGACAAAACATTCCCCAAGAAACGGACTTATCAAGCCCAAAAAAAACACTTAGACAACTTCCCAAATAGTTGATGTTGACGAAGGACTCCCAAAACGGCTTGTAGATGCTCTGCATGCTCCTCTTCAGACGTGGAGTACACAAGGATGTTGTTGATGAAAACTGCCATGAACATGTCTAGGAACTCTCGGAACACAACATTAATCAATCCCATGAATAAAATTGGGGCATTTTTAACACAAAACGGCATTACAATGAAATCATAATGCCCATGACAACAACGGAAAGCAATCTTTGGGATATCCTTATTCTTCACACGCATCTGATGATATCCTGACCACAATTCGATATTTGAGAACCAACTTGCACCCTTTAGTTGATCGAATAAGTCATCAATCGGTGGAAGAGGACAGCGATTCTTCATTGTCACTTTGTTTAAGTGATGATAATCGACACACAACCACAAACTGCCATCAGCCTTCTTCACAAACAGAAATGGTGCCCCCCACGGTGACACACTTGGCAGAAAAAAAACCTCACTTCAAAAGACCATCAAGCTGTATACGTAGCTCTCGTAACTCAGAAGGGGCCATCCAAATCTGGAGACATAGATATAGGGGATGCACCTGGATGTAGTTCGATCCCAAACTCGATCTCTTATTGAGGGGGTAATGCTACAACCTCTGCTAGAAAGACATCAGTGTACTCCTCTACAACCCTAGGAGAGAACAAATTATGAACCTTTGAAGAACTTAGCATCATCTCAACCATCATGGATGATAATAAGGGAACACGCCTATGACCCATCCAAGGATCTCTCTCAGCAACAAACACTAGTTGCTCTCCATCCGCACCAAGGAAAAAAACCTTCTTCCTGAAGCAATCCACGATATCCTGTACTGAATACAACCAATCCATTCCGAGGATGACATCATATGGTTGTATTCATAATCATAGGAAATCTCTACAAAAGAGGTGTTTCCCCTACACTAGCTCATAGTCTCTACATACTTCAAACAATTCAGCTCGACCTCCAACTGGCGTAGTCAACGCCAAGGGCATTGGAAGCCTCTCTACCTCAATTCCCAAAGCCTGGACAAGGGTAGGTGATATGAAGGATTTTGTCACTCCTGAATCAAACAAGGCATACACCAAGGTATAAAAAAAGAAAAGGGTACCTTGAACGACATATGGCTCACCTGGAGCTGGCAACGCTAGAGCATGAAGCGGACCATGACCTCCTCCATGGCCTCTCTCACCCTGATGATGACCACCACCATGTCCACACTCTGCTCTCTGAGGACGGGGGAGCGTCATGGGGCGGTCCTATTCCAGCCCCATCTACCCTCTGGTGATCAAAAGATAATTCAACTTGGTGCAGCTGTTTCCTCGGCTGGAACTGCGACAAAGGAGGAACCCAAAGCGTAACACCTGGTGCACGATGATGGCTCTGAAAGGATGGGCACTCCCGCTACTGATGGCCATAACCACCAAAAGAAAAACAAGAACCTGATTCCTTGGCATAGGCCTGAGGGTTTCTTCCTCTAGAGAAATGAGATGTGAAGTCGTGGGACCTACCCCCAGCTAAACGAAAACTCTTCTGCCCTAAAAACTGGGAAACCCGGACCACAACTCTTCTTTGTGAGAGATCATGACGATCCCCCCCTCATGATGATTCGGTCCTGGTCACATTCCTCTCGACAACCTCTTCCCTCTCCATAACATCAAGATATGTCTATAGCATAAATGGGGTGACCTGGCATTGGATCTCTAGATGCAAAGCCTCCTCGAAATGCCTCGCCCTAGCCTCCTCATCTAGTAACAGGTCCGAATCATATCGAAAAAGGTTCCTAAAAAAATTACAAACCCTAGAACAGTATAGATCCCCTGTTGAAGGGTTAGAAGCTCCTGGTGACTGGACACCTTCATAGTTGAAGAAAGGAACTTGACTCTAAACTTGTCTCGTAACTCCTCCCATGAGATCGCTGACTCCTCATGATCCCCAAGGTACAAGAACCACCACTTCCATGCTACTCCACGTAGCATCGTCACAGCTACGGACACCTAGTTATCCTTCCGAGAACAGATCGAACTGAAGCCCATCTCGACCTCCTCCAACCAGTCCTCCGTGACCACATCTAAAACGGATCCCTCGTACTTCTGCAGACTCTGGCGCTGAAAATCTCGGAGTGTCTTCCTCCAAGTTCCTTTGTCGTCAACCTCTACCCATCGACGACATACTGGAACATCCTGCTGGACATTTTATGTGCAAACCTGATGAGGACATCGACCTGGAGCCATACCTGTAAAATAACAAACCGTTAGAGCTCCTAAACCTATAATATGGAAGACTCAACATTAATTAATTATTTATTTTATTTTATTCATTTTAGGTTAACTTATCCCATGGTCTACCCATTTAAACACAAGCACAACGAAGAATTATGCATGATCCTTTCCAAGGTATCTAACCTTCAACTAGTATCACCTTGTTTAGTATACATTGTAAATTTAAACGTACATACATCATATCATAGGGGGCCTTAAACTCTTATATCTCAGCCAGTCTCCAGTGTTTACCTAACTGGCTAAACATGAATGACACTTTTCCATACTAACCCTTGAAAACTCACATGTGCCTAACTCCAAACACCATCAAATCCCTCAACCAGAACGTTGATACCACTCTGTCACACCCCCCCCCCCCACAAAAATTCTACACCTCCTGGTCCAGCAATGTCAGTAGGGAGATAATGAGCCCCGAGACCCGTAGGCGCCGGGTTGGCGACTAGCGCCGAGGGTATAGTAAACCCATAAATGGGAGGAATTACACTCTAAGAGAACACATGAAGAAGAGAGAGATATGACAGACACCAACCAACTCCAACTCAGAACTGGAATATAAAAGAAAACCCAAGTACACATATGAAATGTCATGCAAAAGTACTACAACTGGAAGGCAAAAACTGCAAGTACCCAAAAGAAAGTAAAATAACAGCAACCACAAGCCCGAACAACTCCTCCAACCACAACCTAGTAGTAACCAGACTGACCTCCAACCTGCTCTATGTGACCTAAAAACATTTTATATATACATAGGGTGAGTATAATAGTATACTCAGTAGGATCCTCCCTGAAGCCTCTCGTTCAAAGGTAAAGAAAGCATGCTAAAGCACAGTGAACAACATGTGAAACTAACTTGTCACCTAAATATGTATAATAAGTTCCCAACCTCACGATGGATACTCTCACCGAGTAACACATACAAGAATATATCATATAGTAAAGAATATCAAGGGTACCCCACTACTACTTCCCCATTGGTTTTCCGCTTTTCCTCAACATCGCATGTCCTGAGCATCTCTCTCCAAAAAGGCTTTCCCGCAGACACCAGGGCAAAGCACCCCAATATGCACCTCGTGCAACAAAACCACCACGTCCACACACAAAAGTAAATAGGTAGCTTCCGGGAGCCACCATAGCTCGCATAATGTGTATCATACGTTGGGTATTATACCTCAATTCATTACAGCCCATACACCGAGTGTGGATCCTCAAGCCATCAAAGCCTATACACGTAACACCTATAATAGTCCATAGAATAATATATCCAGAATATATGTGTGTGAATAACCACAAGACATTACATCCCTTTACACACATATATGCGGAAAACTAACCATTGTGTCTTCCAGCACTAGTAACTACCAAGAGAAGAGATCAGGGCCAAAGGGGGTAATTATCCATTCATCCTCCCACTGGAATGTTGGGGAAAACACCCCCTAGGGTTCAGAATCCTCGGGGTGTCAGTTACCCATACTAACAGGGTGGAGTAGCGTATAGAAACATAAAGCGTACAGAATATACTATATCTCAGAACCACACTATGGGAATAACCTGGTCTAAGACACAACTACAGCTAACGTCGCTCAGACTCTGGGCTTCTATTTCTAAGACTAGGTATCCTATAAGCACACAACCAATCAAGAGATTTATTTTATTTCTCCATTCCCTTTTTTTATTAGTTCCACTTTACGTTAATTAATTCATAAAATGTTAATTAACCATGAATAGTTCCACATTAAATTCCATTAGCATCACACCCAAAATCCACTGTTCTATCAAAGATTTTCAACCTCATCATTAAGTTCCAGAAACTCCAACCCCATGACATAAAACCAATTAATCAAAAATTCATTACAAAAACACTTCCCCATATTCCCAGGAATTCTAGAAAATCATTCTATGCTACTAACACAAAGGGTCTCAACACGGTGAGTAGAAGTACTACCTGTCGAGTCTTTGCATCCTATAGCAAGAGCGTAGACCCATTCTCCCTTGAGAAGATAAACACAGAAAGCACATGGCATATCCTATGTGTATTCACCTCTTTCGGAAGAAGGGTAAGCAAGACCAGCTTCCTTGAGCAGTGGAGAAAATTAATGCAGATAAAAACCAAAGAATCAGCAAGCATCTAACAATCACATCCATCCCTTTCCATCATCCATGGTGTCCTCCCCAACACTCACATGCATAAACCGATGCATCTTACCACTCTAGGCGTCATTCTCTGCCACAACCAGAAATGCCTCTATGCCCCCACATATCACAACACACCTCCAGGGTCATGTATCAACACAAGCATCCGGGAAAACAACCATCACATCAATTGGGCTATGGCCCTTTAAGAATCAAGAGGGTAACTCATAACCCTTCTCAGAATCATCAAACAATCAAATTATTTAATTCATCATGAATTAATAGATGTATAATCCTTTGGTTCCTACATCGGGAAACCTAACCGGTAAGCTATCATAAATGATTAAACATGCTTACTATGGCAATTTTATTAACATCAAATTAGAACATGAACCAGATTCGTTTTCATGCCTCTTTATCTTTAGCCAAACAATTATCAATTAATCTCATTTTATGTTCTTTACCGATTTCCATCAAGAACAAACAACTAAGCCAAGCATGCAGAGATATCACACTATATAGAAAAATAAGAGGCAATGACATACAATCGATTAAATTTTCTTTATTCGGTTCAAAATATTTATTATGTCAATTCCATTTTCATATTGTGGGACAAAACATTCTAACAATATAGTTGCATGTAATAGAAAGAGAAGCAACAAATCCCCTACATCAAAGGTTTTTGATGAAAACCCCATTAAACGAAGAACGCACAAGAAAGCCGGGTTGATTCTCCAAGAATCTTTCATAGATCTCTTATCCTAACACAACCAAGACCAAATCCCATCATATTTGGCATCGACACACATAGATCTACCCATAATGGACATAGGTCTAAGAAACTGATTGAAGAGGGGAAGTAGATCCATGTGGATCTAAGATACCGATCGTGAATGAAGAAGAACGATCACATACCTCAAGAAATCAGCTTCAATTCACCAAGATAAGCCTTCGGATTGCCTCCAAAACACTTGGGAGAGGTTCTACTACCTTTAAGGGAGGGTAATCCCAAGACATGGATGCTTTGGAGCATAGACAAACTAGTTAGAGGGAAAACGGTTGAGCTCCAAAGTTTTAGGATCTAGTTTAAGTGCCTACACGGTTTTCTCGCATGGTTAGACAAACCGTGCGCTAACCATGTGGTAACTACTGTCTCGTCAAACACTCCTCGCACGTTTTGGTTGCATGCTTTGACAAACAGTGCACTAACATTGTGTTAGACACTACCTCCAATAGTAACTACACACGGTATGGCCGCAAGGGTAGGACAAACCGTGTGCAGCCCGTGTGAAAGCTACTGCCCTTTAGTTTTCATTAAAGATTCACCCAACGCATGCCCAAGTCACTACTCCAAAACAAGTGTAGTTAGAATCATCAAAATTACCTGAAGACGTAACATGATGTTACAGTTCAAACATTCTACCATTGAAACGGTTCATCGAAAAGGAAGATTTTGGCAATGCATTGGGGATAAGTTACCTTGACCACCCGGAACACCTCTAACACCGCATTTTCACAATGTAGTGGACCTGAGAGTTATGGGACAATAAAAAAATTATTGAGAAAATAAATTTAAAAATGATAATTAAATTCATTTAATGACTTTAATAAAATTAATTTCAAAGAGAAAAATTCATAATAAAATATAAATAGTAATTAGTTTGGAGAGAACTAAAAATTAATTAGACTGTTTTTGTAGAAAAATTTAAAAGGAGGTCTGGATATCCATTCATATAAATAGAATTAATAGGGAAATTATTTATAAATTATTATTTAAAAGAATAATCATTAAAAGTTAATGAACTGAAGTATCTAAAAATATTATTCTGATAATATATGAAATAAAATTATCTCCCAAATAAATACATCATGAAATCATACTTCCATTGAAAAATTATTGTATATAGTCATCGAAGAGAATGATTCTAGAAAAAAGGAAAATATATGGTCAATATTATGTATAAGAATCACTTTGTATATATTAATGACCAAGAGGCATCTGTTATGGTAGGAATCCATTTAAAACCAATTAGTAATTAATGGAAAATAAAATATTTTTTAGGTATATTTTAATTGATATTTGTAGATGTAAATCTTTTAAAAACAATATAAAAATAAAATTGAGATTGGAACAAAAACGTTTAAATTTACTCATTTGATCTTGGAAGAACTATTAAAAAATAATAATAAATATAAACATATTATCCAATATCATATGTCTTATATTTTATATGAAAGAGTTTTAATCATTCATTTAAAATATATATTTAACTCATTATTTTATTTATTATTATATGTTAGTCATGTTGAATATTTCACACATGTTTTCAATAATGATATAAAATTTTATTCTATGATAACATGTTCGTCACTCCTATATTATTAAATTAAATGAAACATTCTTTCAAATTCATTTATATAAACCCATATATATTTTTTGAAATTTTTTAAAATATTTCATGAGAATTGAAACCATGATGAATATTTATTTTGGAAATTTACATATCATAGTGAATTTCAAAATATTGATCACTAATTGTTTTCTCAACCATTAAAATTCATATTTATAATGAAAATTATTATTTAATTACATTTATTACAATTATTACTTTGATGACTATCATCCATTTTTTAACGATAATTCTATATTATGATCATTCATACAGTTAGTCAAACCAATCATAATAATAACATATTACACTAATGAATAATTAATTTTTTTGAGTCACATAATAGTGGAATAATTTTAAAAAATCATAATAAGTTATTATAACACCAGTATAGTAGAGAATTATTTTACAAGTACTGTAAATTATATTTAAATTGAAAATTTGTTAAAATATCAAAAATACTTGTATAATTTTTCCCTTGTCAAAAAAAGTAAATTTGAAAAAAAGGATTAAAATTTTTTCATGGAATAAAAATCTAATAAAATCTATCAATGTTTTGGAATATGATAATTAGTTATAGATTCAAGAAATAACCATGTTATTTGAGTGGTTTTTTAGGGGTAGAGGACAGGTCCTTTTATAAGGGTGTTTCAAGGGGTATTTCCATAAATATTTATTCATTATTGTATAAGGAGTTAATTTTCAAATGAATGTAGATAAAAAATAAAAAATTATAGATATGTATGATTAATTCTATCATCCACGTAATTGAGAAATAATTTTTCACAATATTTTAAAAGAACACCACTTTGTTTAACAATTTAACATTATATTACTACAACTGTTGAATCTCAATTTTTACCTCAGTAACATTTACTACCCAAATATGAAATTGAAAAACTAAAAAATTAGTTCATGATAATTAATAATTTTTAATCAATTTTAGAAAATTCACTATATGAATACGTTAAGTTTAACTTTTAAATGAATATATATATATATATATATATATATATATATAAATTTTTCTTTATATAAATATTACTTATTTATAAAATAAGAGTTCCAATTGTGACATCCCAATATTTTTGTAACTATTTCACTTTAAAAAATATTAATTATTTATTATATTATGTCACACTCAATAATGAGTTCAAATGAACCAAAAATCAGTATTAAAATATTGCTAAAAAATTTGACAGATATAACCTTGCCAGTAATTTGGTTGTTATTAGTATGATTAATTTTTTATTAATTATATTAAAATTAAAAAATAAATTTAAATACTTTGTAATCAACCACTAAATTGTTAGTAAATTTATTTTATTATGCAAAAATATGTTTTCTTCATAAATGTATTTTTATTTTTTTTCGTGAGAAAATATTATAATTAATATTTTATAAATTTATAAAATTTATATTTTTAAATTAAATTAATTTCTAAAATTGAAAAATATTAAAATTACCCTTCCATGAAATTATGGTATTTTTATGAATTCATTCATTTTTAGTGAATAATGAGAAATAACGATTTTTAGTATAACTACTATATTATAATATAAATATAATTATGATTTTAATATGATATAAATGTAGACTAATTATTTTTAAATAAATATAATCTAGTTATTCATATTTTCATTAACATTAATCTTAAATTTTTTGAAAGTACAATTTTGGGCTTAAAAACCATTTTTCTAAAAACCATTTTCGTTATGTTTTAAACCATTATAATAGAATTTATTAATTCCACTTATAATAAATGAAACATTAAAAATGGATTCCATGTCAATAATTTGGATAAGAAAATTTTGTTAATAATCCACTTATATTTTTTTTCAAAATGAATTTTAACTATGATAAAATTAATCACCTATGTAAGGGGTAAATCATGAAAAGGTAGTTTAAATCTAATAGAAATTGTTGGGATTATTCCAAATTGTTATTTTTTGATTGGCTAAAATTTAACATTATCTTGTATATATATAATTTTAGTAAATTAATCATAATATTTATGAAAAAATGTGTTTTATTTTATTTACACAAATTGGAGTCGAAAAATATCACTCTTTTAGTTATAAAAATTATTTATTTATACACACATGAAAATAAAATAAGTTATGAATGAATAGAAATAGTAATTATCCTTAATAAATTTACATTTATGGGGATATTTTATTTATTATATTTATTTACTAAATCAAGATATTAAATAATCACATAATGATGATCCATTAATTATAGAATTAATCGACAAATCAAAAAAATGATAATAAAAATATAAAATCTATTATAATTTGAGATGATTACAGTAAAAAAGTAATTTTAAATATGATAATGAATTGTTAGAGATTTATTAAATGATTTGGTTTAAATTTTTCTAGTTTTAATTAGGTTATAAAATTTCAGTTAATGAAGAGTGTTAAAATTTTATGAAATCATATTTTATAAAAATAAATATTATATTATATTATATAAAATCATGATACAATTAAAAAAATTATAAAGGTATTAGATATGGTCTAATATGTCTTATGAATTTGATTTAATTTCCATTTAAAAAAATTTATCTCTATAAATCACTTATTATATTTTTTTCATTTGAGATATTCTAAAAGATCCCCTCACCTCAATTAAAAAATAATCCACCTCCCTCACATTTTTTCATCACAGTGATCCTTCTATACAAGTTATACAGTGACAACATATCATATATATTTCGTCATTCACGTTTTAGAGGCTCATAACATTCAATTATATAAACCCTATATCCTTTTATAGGTGATACAATAGAGTCGTTTCAAAGAGTGGCAACCTCCGTAATCGACGACACTCAATTTTCAAATGAACATTACCTTATATGAATAAATGATATTTGTCAAAAAAATTATATATTAAGTACCCTGATTAGGATTAAATGTTTTTTTATTATGAAAATACCATTATACACTCTATTTCCAATCATGGGGGATTTTAATGTGTCACTCATGTGAAAAAATATATTACTATATCAATAGTGAAATAAAAATAATTTGTTTTCACTGTATTATATGGATGAGTATTACAATGATATTAATTTTTATATATGATATTTTAAAATAATTATAATTAATATATTTTATTATTATATTAATATTCTTAGATATTAATCCATTGGTAAACAATAACGTATCCCATGCATACATGAGGACACAACATTGAGAATGCGGTGCGTTTTTATTTTATTTTATATTTTACATGAATAGTAATAATGATATATAAGATGAATATATATGATATTTCCTATATAATAATTATCTATAATGTTGAATTATTATTTACGATTCATTCATTCCATCCTTTATAAAGTGAATATAGTGCTCATTCAAATAAATGACCTACAGTCTCAATTAATAGTCAATACTTTTGTCAAAATATATGTTATATCAATGATAAAATGCTATTAAAAGTTGAATTTATAGTTTTTTATTAACAGTATTTTCATTTTTCAAATTAATGTAAAGTGATAAATTTAATAAAGCGAGACTTCCAAACTGAAAGATGCTTGGAAAACTAAGTTGTTAATCCCTAGAATAGTTATTTTTAAAACAATAAATTGGTAGTAAGAATTTATAAATAATAATACATAGAATGGTAGATATTTGGTTTTGTAATATATGTGAAATAAATCTATATATACCATAGATGAGTTTTGAACATGAAAAATTATTGGATATAACTGATGTATGGGATTTTTATCTATCTTTAATTTATGTTTGAAACATGAATTGTATACTTATTTATTCCTTTTATAGTGTATATACTAACTATGAAAAATTATTATGCAATATATAATGAATAGTTTGGGGATTGACATATGCATACATTTTTATTTCAATATTCTATCTTTTCATTAAAAATTTTACCAATGGAGTAGGGGATTATTTCCCAATCTCATCATCATTCTTGATTGTATATCAGTAAGATTTCATTTAAGTAAATTTCACTACAAAGTCCATGATATATAAAAAATCATATGAGAAAGGGCTTTAAATTTTATCCAATAATTGTCTAAAATATTATTAACCCATTTCTGATTGTTTATAAAATTGAATTTAAGGAATATCTTTTCCCAAATGACGTACGTCATGACTTTTTAATCATCATTATGGGTGTAATTATTTATTATCTTCTACGGAATGAGAGGATTTTCATTGCATCATGATAGCTAAATGTTTTAAATACTCCCTTAGAGGTTTACATGTTTATTTTCAAATAAATTTTTTCAATTTAATGGTTACGGTTTTTTTAAAATTATATGTGTTTCAAAAATGGATATGTTGTTTTCCTCATGATTTATTCCAAGTAAAACATTGAATTCATTTTCCATCTAAGTTGAAAACCTTTTATTTTAAATATCATTTTCTGGTGTTTTTAACAATAATATCATTTATATTCAATCTTGGGATAGTTAATTATTATTTTGAAAAGTATTTATAATACTTTTTATCTTTCTATGGTTTTTATATTGATAAAATTATTATTTTGTTACGATAAATGATTTATTTCCACATTATATGCTATAATGGATTGTTAATGAACCCCATTTCATTTTATTGGTTATTATTTGTGAAATATTTTATAATATTTTGGAAGTCATATATATTTTTTTCATTACGTGCTGTTGGTTTTGATATTAAGATGGATGGTGGCTATGTTATAACCAAGGATGGTGGTTATGTTTTATCAATTGACGGGTGGGAGCTATACCTCCCTCCAATTAAATGTATTGTATTTTACCTGAAGATATATTTATGGTGAAGGAGTTAAAGTGATTGATTAGTTATTGAATACAAGTTGATAATCTTGATATGATATGGGATTCAAGTATAAATGAATTAAATGTTATTTGAAACAAGTCAATGTTTGTTTTATTTAATTGAATGAATGACTAGGTGCTTGATCAATTATTGGGAACATTTGTTGTTTATTCATCAGATTGTCATTATTGATATCCTTGACATATGAAATTATTTCTATATTTATCATGATTCCACACACAACTTTGACATGAAAAAAAGTCCTTGATTATTTAGTATTAATTATCATTCATATAATTGGAACTTTTTAAATGATAATTTTTTATTCCAAAACTCAAGTTTGTAATATTTTTCAGATTGGCTATGAACATTGTGTGTTTTGGAAAAGTTCTCATTACATTATTATTATATAATTATGTAAAATAAGAATTAATTTATATAACCCATGATTAATATTACTAATCATTTGATTTGACCCTTTCTTATGTTTCCTCTCCCCTGGTTTTGATGATTTTTTAGTAGGATATACTTATAAATAGTACCATACGGGATGATCTTTATTTGATATGTTGAATATCATTTAAGGAATAAGAATAGTAATATATAATCTCATAATATACGAAACATATATGATCATCAATATTGATTACTGTATAATATACTAAATATTAAACTATTAATTGAAAATATTTATCTATTAAAAGCATGGGTCTTTATATTAATCCTATTTTATATCAATTAAAAAACAATTTGTTGCAAATTAATATGTTATTAAGTGAAATGGTAAATTATTAACCATAATTAAAATACCTATTTTTTGTCAAGATAAAAAAATACAAAAATTAAAAACAATTCTTCTCAAAAAGATCAATATTATCATTAAATAATATTATCCATGTTGTATTAAAATTAATAATTCAACATTAATGAATGTAATTTCTTCACTACAATTAAATTAAAATCATTATTTGTAATTATTAAATATATATAGTTAATATTTATTTGAAATAATAATAATTCCATGTAGCATGTAGAAAAATAGATTCTTATTATAAAATATTTTACATAAATAATATCATCATATTTCATCTGAAAATTAGTAATTATGATATAATTATTTTTTACTAAAATTTACAGCAAATACTTACACTAATTAGATACATTTATAAAAACATACGACACACATATATATATTGTAACTTTTCTTCAAATAAACAAGGAATATATTAATCTGTCATATTATATTTATTTGTATTTATAAATATAAATGCATACATACATTCATTGAATCATTCATCCTAAAAATATAATATAGTATCATCATCTCTATTGACTTTAAAATTTTCTCCTGTTTTCATCTTTATAATATCATATTTTATATTTATGATAAACCTATAAGATAAATATATATATTTTTTGTTCATATATATATATATATATATATATGAATTTATCCCACTTGTAGGTTTCTTAATGACTTTTTATATTGTATTCTCATAATTTGTTACCAAATATCATAAAGGGAAATATTTTAACTGACAAAAATTTTCCATATCTGAATTTAGATTTATACATCATTTGAAATAATCAATTTAAACAAATATTATTTTTTACGTAAAAAAATGTAGGAAAATAATGGGTTGTTGCATCAACTTCATCAACGTTTATATTTCATTATCACAATTAGTGATTTTCAACCCCTCAGGGAATACGGAAGGCATGAACACAATTACAATTTTGTATATAGGGTTTTATATGATATATACAAGTTCATTCATTTAGATAATATATAAAGATACACTTTATGAATCAATGTGAATGATTTTATCTAGAAGTTTCTTTAATAAATATGATTTATAGCCATGTTCATAATTTTTAAGACACAAATACACTTCATCATTAGAGACCAAAAAAAGTATCAATTGTTTCGTCAGTTGAGACATGGTTTAGTATATACAATATTATATATATAACATATCCAATGAATAATAATTCCGTTATTTGAATAATCAAATGCCAATATAATTATTATAATTTTCTCACCATGAATACGTTCAAATCCCAAAAACCATAAAAATGTAGCTATAAATGAAAATACCAAATCAAAACCCATTATAATCACTCCAAAAATATCACATTCCAATAACTATATATATAAACTAGCCAATAGTATCTCAACCAATGATAGTCATCCTAATAGCAACAAATCATAAAAATATTTTTCATACTCACCTAATGTCATAATTATATAATATTAACAACTCATAGAGTCATGTTTTTTTTATTGCATTCCATTAGAGATTAAATACTACTCATTAGTAGTAGAAAACCACTACAAATATGTATTTATATAAAAAAAATTATACTAGAAAAAAAAATTAATGATAAAATATAAAAGTAAATGTAATATCACAATAGATAACGAATGGATATAGTCATGAAATATGTTATAATTTATAATTCCTTAATAATAACCTTCTTGATAATAATACACACTAATTATTACGTCTAAATTTATATTAATATTAATATAAAATGTAAAATTAATTATCTCTACCCCCACACAGTTATGTAATTAATTAATCCCGAAATATTTCACACAACTTAACCATATAACCCTTCAAAAAATATTCCAAAAAAACCATCTAATTACATATATTTATCAAATGAAATAATATAAAAAACAATAATATAATTTTAAACTATTGAAAATTCCCCAAAAATTGAAATATCCAAATTAAATATAAACGAAATAATAACCCACAATTAATTATAATCCACTCACAACATTGCAACCATGAAAACTAGATTAAAATACTTCACATGAAATTTTTTTATAAATCCTATGATTCCATTCTATTAAACAAACTCATAATACTATTTGAAAATTTCTTATTGCAACACCCCATTTATTAGTAAATACACACTAATGGAAAAGGATGATTTACCAAATGTTCTGAACCGTTGGGAAATGCCAGAAAACCGTTGGTATACCTTATACCAATGGTTCTGTGAACCATTGGTAAGTAAGCCGTTGGGATAGATTTTCCCAAAGGTTTACATAGAACCGTTGAGATAGTTTAGAAAAAATATCCTACCCCAACTGTTCCCTAAAATGTTGGGAAAACCGTTGGCATAGGCTATGCTATTTAATTTGCACAGCAGCCTGCAATTTGCACAGCACTGGTAATTCTCCCATCTCCTTGTACCTGCAATAACCAACTAACACATACATATAAAGAATAAATTCATACACATTTAATATCAAGAATTATATCAGAATTCCTAACAAAATTATAAACATACAAAATTCATTTAAAAATACACATTTAAATGTGTTTTTTCTATAAATGATGTCCATTTTAAACAGAATGCATACACATGGAGTGATACTGGCCACACCGTTCCTCATATTGAGGCGAGGTTGAATCGTACACATCAAAAATGACCGATGGATTGTTGTCCTAATGTATCAATATATTTCAAAATCATTTTGTCAGTTTTCTTTATGTCATATATTGTGACATAAAATGTTGTTCATTTCAAAAAAAAATGAGATACTTTGAGTGGTGTTGGAAACACCATGACACAGATTAAGTCAGGGTTGACTCATACATGAGACATATGACATATTTATCATTGTGCTAAAGTTTCAACACATTCTGAATGCGTTTGGTCAGTTTTTCGTATGCGAGTAGTTTCTAATTAAAATGTTTTACATTAAAAATAAATGTGACACTTTGAGTGGTTTCGGTCACATATGACCCATGTGTCAGTTATTGTTTTCAATTAAAATGGTATTCTTTTGAAACAAAAAAGAGACACTTTGAGTGGTTTCTACCACACCATGCCTTGGATTGAGGCGGGGTTGACTCTTACGTGGAACATATGACCCATGGATCATTTTCCTAATGTTTCAATAGAAACTAAATTTATTTGGTCGGTTTTCCGTATGTAAGCTTTTGTTTTCCCTTAAAATCCTGTCCATTTTAAATAAAAGAGAGACACTTTGAGTGGTTCCTGCCACACAGTGCTTTGTATTGAGGAGAGTTTGACTCGTGCACGTCATATATTACCCATGGATCATTGTTCTAAAGTATCAACACAATCAGAATCCATTTGGTCAGTTTTTCGTATGTACTTAAAATGTTGTCTATTTTAAACAAAAGAGATATACTTAGAGTCATCCTAGACACACTACGACTCAGATTGAGGATCAGTTGACTCTTACACGTCACATATGACCCATGGATCATTTTCCTAATGTTTCAATAGAATCTAAATGTGTTCGGCCAGTTTACCGTAAGTCTGTTGTTGTTTTCAATTAAAATTTATTCTATTTTAAAATATAGAGAGACACATTGAGTGGTGTCGGCCACTCCGCACCTCAGATTGAGGCATGGTTGATACGTACATGTCACATTTGACCCATGGATCGTTTTCCTATAGTTTCAATAGAATCTGAATGTGTTTAGTCCATTTTTCGTATGTCAGTTGTTGTTTTCACTTAAAATGTTGTCCATTTCAAATAAACCTGAGACACTTTGAGTGGTTCCGGCCACACCTAGCCTCAGATTGAGGTGGGGTTTACTTGTACACATCCAAAATTACTCATGGAATGTTTTCCTAATGTTTCAACAGAATATGAATATGTTTGGTCGGTTTTCCGTATGTCAGTTGTTGTTTTCACTTAAAATGTTGTCCATTTTAAACTATAGAGAGACAGTTCAAGTGGGTCCAGCCACACCACGCCTCATATTGAGGCTATGTTGACTCTTACATGTCACATATGACTCATGGATAGTTTCCCTAAAGCTTCAATGGAATCTGAATGTGTTTGGTTGGTTTTCCATATGTCAGTTGTTGTTTTCACTTAAAATGATGTCCTTTTGAAACGAAAGAGAGACACTTTTAGTGGTGTCGGCCTCACTGAGCCTCAAATTGAGGCAGGATTGGCTCATACATGGCACATATGACTCATGGATCATTGTTCTCAAGTATCAACACTATCTGAATGTGTTTGGTCAATTTTCCGTATGCTAGTTTTCATTTTCACTTAAAATGTGATCCATTTCGAATAAACTTGACACACTTTGATTAGTGTCATCTAAACCGGGCTCGGATTGAGGTAGGGTTGATTATTACAAGGCATATATGACCCATGGATTATTTTCCTAAAGTTTCAATAGAAACAGAATTCCTTTGGTTGGTATTATGTATGTCAGTTGTTGGTTTCACTTAAAATCTTGTCCATTTTAAACAAAAGAGATACACTTTGAGTGGTGTTGGCAACATCGTGCCTCGGATTGAGGCGGGGTTTACTCATACATGTCACAAATGACCCAAGGATAATTTTCCTAATGTATTCACAAAATCCAAATGGTTTTGGTCAGTTTTCCATATGTCAGTTGTACTTTTCACTTAAAATGTTATCCATTTCAAACAAAAGTGAGACACTTTGAATAGTTTCGGTGACACCACGCCATAGATTAAGGCAGGGTTGACTCATACACGTCACATATGACCCATGGATCATTGTGCTTATGTATCAACACAATAATAATCCGTTTGGTCGGCTTTCTGTATGTACTTAAATTTTTTTCCATTTTAAACATAAGAGGAACACTTAGAGTGATTTCAACCACACTGCAACTCAGATTGAGCCGGGGTTGACTCGTACATGTCAAATATGACCCATGGATCATTGCGATAAAGTATCAACAGAATCTGAATGCATTTGGTCAATTTTCTGTATGCCATTTTTTCTTTTCACATAAAATCCCATCCATTGTAAACAAAATAGACACAGTTAGAGTGCTACCGGCCACACTGCGCCTCAGATTTAGACGAGGTTGAATCGTACACATCACAAATGACACATAGATCATTTTCCTAAAGTATCAACACAATCTGAATGCATTTGGTTGATTTTCTGTATGCTAGTTGTTATTTTCACTTAAAATGTTGTCTATTTCAAATAAACCTGAAACATTTTGAGTGGTGTCGGCCACACATGAGGTTGTTCGGGTTCCATGGAGGAGGGTGGGGGCTGTCCGGGGGGTGTCTAGGGGGTGTTCGGGGAGCTGTCCGCTGACCAAGGAGGAGGGTGGGGGTTGTCCCGGGGGCTATCTGGGGGGCTGTCTGGGGTCCATGGAGGATGGTGGGGGTTGTCCAGGGTCCACGAAGGAGGTGGGTTGTCCAGGGAGTTCCCAAACATAAAAAACTCTATAAACATGCTCAAGATACACCGCACATCCTGAAAATCTCTCTCCAAAAGGATATCCCAAAGACACTTGGGTGAAGCACCATAATACCCACCTTGTATGTCAACATGAACCTCATGCATTACACAACAATTTTCACTAATCCAAGGTGTCACGGTTGTTTCCAAAAGCCACAAAAACCCACATAAGACCTATTATATGTCACATATTATACCTTAATCCATTAAAACTAATACACTGTGTAAGGATACTCAATCCCTCACGGCCCATATATGGTACACCTATAATATCCTTTATATCTAGAATAAATGTGTGTGAAATAACCACATGCCATTACAAACCCTACACATATAAAGGGGGAAAACTAACCACCATTCACACCCAAAAAAAGAAACTACCAATAGAATATGGTGTAGCCAATGGGTGTATTCAACAACCCATACTCCCATCGGGATGTTTGGGAAAACACCCCCAAGGATCAGAATTACCATTGTGTCATTATAACTAACCAATATGGTAGATTGTCATCTATAATCACAAAAATTAAATGATATAATATAGATAAAAAACACACAAAAGAAATATCTTACTCTTAGTCTCAATTAAAGATAATGTATCTTAGTCTCCTAGCATCCACTACTAAGACTAGATGTCCTATAAAAACAGAGCCATATAAAGAGTTACATTACGTAAAATTATCACTTTTTATATATTTCATTTAATTTTAATTAATTAATTATACATTAATTGATTATAATAATTTTCACTTTAGATTTCATTTGAATCTCAATAATGTTTATTGACATGTAGGCATATGCAAACTGCCTCCACAACATCTCTTAATTATAACGTCAACTATGCATTCCAACAAAATACATTCAAATGGGTTAAACTATGTATCATTTATATAATAATAATTATCACATTAAATATTTATAGGTATTCTAGAAAAACATTATATGATAAAAAACACAAGTAGCTAAACAAGGAGAGTCAAAAAAAACTACCCATCGAGCCTTCACCGCCTATAGAAAGATAATTGACTCATCCAATCAAGATCCGGTAAACCCTAAAAGCATGTGGAATACCCCATGCATATTCACCTATATTGTAAAGAGAGTATCCTAAACCATATTTTCCTTGTATTGTATATAGAATATCATAATAAAAAAATTAAATATTTAAACAGGAATCAAACTTTAATATTAATAGGTATGCCCATCTTTAAAATATTTCAATATATTTGGTGTTCTATACGACACCACATTCATAAAAAAATGCATCACGCCTCTCTAGTCATCTACTGCTTCAAAAAAATAGTCCTTTATTCCCCAGGTACATAAATATCCCTCTAGGATCAACCATACCGGGGTAACATAACATATGGTCCTCCATTCCTCTACAAACCACAATATTCATACAACATTATCCATATCACAAGCAGGAGAAACAAAACATAGAAACTAGGAAATTAACCCTAATTAAATTCATTCATCTATTACACACAATTATCTCTCACAACTCAAATGAATTAGGAATTTTGACTTCACAATAATTCAGATAACTCATGTCCAACAAAGGAATTATCTATTTACCCACAACATGTTCTTATTCTATCTTGAATTAACCGATTCATTAATCACATTTCTAATGTATATGCAACCTATTCAACAAGAAAGAGAAAATTTATTGAAAATACTATATAAAATTCCTCTAATTAAATTAGTGACAAGAATCATCATGAATCAACATCATTAACCAATTCAATTAAACATATATGTCTTCATCAACTTTACTATCATAAATTAAACCAACAACAACAACCAAATTAATTAAACATACCTATTTACCTATAAGGAAATTAATTACCAATTAAATTAACATATAATTTATTTAGAAATTTCCATATAGTGGATCAATATAAACCATTAATGGTATATGTGTAACATTATCTATCAAATCAAGATCCATAATTTTAGAACTGGGTAAAGAAAAAACATCGCTATGAAATTGATATAAGTTCTTTAAACTGAAAAAAAATATTTGATTTAGTTAATTTTAATGATAGAGAATTAGCTAAATCATGCTAAAATATTTGATTTCATGTAATGAAATGGTGATGAAATATATCTATTACCTCAAAAGGTAACTAATATTCTTCTCACAAGAACAGTTCAACATAGTCGATCACAATCAGCTACTGCCTCAACTTCATCCACCCATGGATGTCATGAAAAAATTGCACCAACTAAAAACCAATAAAAATAAATTATGACCATTATGATCTTGTTCTATTTCATGGAAAAGAGAAAAATTGGAAAAAATTTCTAAGAAAACACTATAAAATGAAGGAAAATCCCACCATAGGTCCAGCTGAGTCACCACGGATTTAAAAGGGAAGACCGATATAGATTCCCATCAATGGGATCTCCAAAATTCTAATTTGGTGACTAGTAATTCCCCTAGGATTAGAGTTATAGATGAAATATATATATGTCTCTATAACCTAAGTGGGTGTAATGTTTTAAATATTATAACATCATGGGATTACATGATTTGTAATCCCCTTTCACGTCAAGTAATTTTTAGTGTTCAGTTATCCCTAAAAACCCATTTCCACTTTATTTTTTCTTATTTTTAAAACCCCAAAATATTTCTCATAATGAATCCTATATTCATGTAATGAAAGGATTCATGATATGAATTCCTTCTCTTCTACCATCCAATAGTAGTTGAGTGCCTATGGATATCCTCCGAGCCTCCTCTGAGCACATTAGGGTTTGGAAACAAGTGAAGGGTGGATCGACACATATCTGGTTCTTTACATTATAGACCTCTCAAAAAAATTCATTTCCCCTATAATCCAAAACAATTTTAGACTAGAAATACATAGGGTTAATATGAACAGCCACCCCGTGTGATGCCTGTTAATGATTTCTCCATTATATGAGCTCACCACCTCCCATGAGTAACAAGAGAAAACCCATAAAACATCTAAAACAAGCTCCTAAACACTATCCAAGGGAATATAAATCTCAAAAGATATAATTGTACATCCAAAAAAAGATTAATAATCTCATAAAATAAATATTTCTACAACCACCAAACAAAAAACATTACTAGAGAAGTGATAAACATAAAAAGGCTCGGGCTACTGAGTGTGTATATGTGACCCAAGTTAGAATGTTCTCTCCTATACTACCCCAAGATAGCACTAGGCATAGACCAATGAGATATAATACATGTGCAGTACTATCTCTTGTATGTCATGGATCATAATATGCCACTCTTTGAAGGTTACATAATTGTTGACATAGATGTACCTCCAATAAGTGACATGAGAGTCGTCATGAAGATAATCAAAGAACAACGACATGTGGGAAACATAATCAATATGGATCATCTGTAGGGGAATATCTATATAATTTTCCACTTCTCCAATATTATACAACACCGTTGAAGGACACAACAAATCTTGGATAACTATTAATTTTATGGCCAAATATTTATTTCCCACAATGGGGAGACACATTCATTAATACATGATCTCTATCATCAAACATCAGAGTTGTTGTCCTAAGATCGACATACAATATCTGATGATCATGTTCTACCTTTATCCACTCAAGAATCATAAAAAACATCTATTTCATGATTTGTACGAGTAATATCTTCAGAATTACTGACCCTTCGATCATAGGTCATCACAATGGATAATGGAATGGTCTTCCATACAGTGATTCCAATGGTTCCATACCGATGGTGGAGGGAATACTGTTATTTTAATATAACTATACCAAGGGAAAGTTCCTCATCCATGATCCTTCCAAATCAAGTGCAAAAGAGCACAACATGTCTCCAAGAGTCTATATGGTTCCCCCTAACTGACTATACATTTACAGATGAAAAGCAATGTTATGACATATATGGGAACCAAAATCTTGTTGTATGCCTCTTAAAACCCTGGAGGTAAATGAGGATCACGATCAGAAATAATAGTCCTTGGGACTCCTTGGATTCTCACTACCACCTCATGATACCTTCTTGATAGAATCACAACACATAATAACTCCTTAATTTCTATAGAATGGGATGATTTAGTCAAACGATCCACTACCACAAATATAGAATCATAGCCTTTGTGATATCCAGGATAATTGGTAAAAAAAATCATTGATATTTCCTACCACTTCCACATAGGAAAATCAAACATCAAGAGAAAACCAACTAGAAAATGGTGCTCAGCCTTCATCTTCTATCAGACCAGACTTCGAGTCACAATATCAAGAATTTAATGCTTCAACCTCAGCCACCAAAATTGACCCCACAATTCACAGTTCATATTTTTCATGCTAGGGTTTACATCAAAAGGAGAAATAACTAAATCTCTGATTACTGTCTCATGCATTTCGAATAGAATAAAAATTGTTCCCTGAAACAAGTGCTTGTTTTGATCTACATTAGACCTCCCATCAGGGCCCTCACCCAAAACAAATCAATATATCTTGAACTATAAATAAAGATCCCTCAACTAGGACTCTACCTCCAGCTACACCATATATGACATCACCATCATATTAAAGCAAATCTCACAACTTCTATGATATCTATATATAATGCTGAATTTTCTTCTATCACCCTCCACGAATCTCCTGATTCATGTACTACATCATTGTGTGAATTCATACTCAATGGATCAACCACAAAATTTCCCTTTACATGTGTATATTAAAACAAAATATCCATGCCCTATAAGAACTACATTAATAGAATCTGGAGAAATATTATGTCACACTAGGAGAAAACCTACCTCTGGGTTTTATTATCAGTGAAGAAAATAAAGTTCTCAATGATGACGAAATGTATCCAAAACATCAGGTAAAACACCACCTCTTTCAACACAAGATCATGAGTGGCATAGTTACCCTCAAGTGGACATAACTGTTGAAACCAATATGTAATTATCGATCTCTACTGAATAATTAGACAACCCTAACCAATGAAAGAAGCATCACATAAAACCTCAAACTGAAAATGTTATTTTGGAAGATGAATAATTGGAGAAATTCCCAACTTCTCCTTTAGATGCTGAAAATCTTCTTCAAACTAATCAACCCACAATAACAACTGATTCTTCCTGGTTAATGATATCAATGGATATGCAGTTTTTGTGAAATCTGCTACAAATATCCTATTATAACATAAAAGTACAAAGAAACATGGATCCTATGACACTATATGAGTGGATTCCCAATACACAACTATAATATCATTGATGGGTAAAAGTTACCCTTAGTAGGATACACCATTCCCCATGATATTGACTTCCAGAGAACAAAAGAAACACTTCAGAAACCTCCCTAACAAATTCCACTATAGATAACTCCAAAATTGAATCACATTTTCTCTTTGCGTTCCTCCTCAAATGAGGAGTTAAAAAGTATTTAATCAATTAAAACCACTAGATTCATATCCAACAACTCACAGAACATAGAATTCATCAACTCCATGAACATATATGGGGAATTCATACAGCGAACGACATCACAACGAACTAGTAATGCCCCTGAAGACAACGAAATGCATTCTTTAGAATATCCTTATCCTTCACCCACATCTGATGGTATATTGACCATAAGTAAATATTTGATATCTAAATTCACTGTTCTTTTGATCTAAAAAATCATCAATCCATAGAATAAGATATTGGTTTTTCACTGTCAATGGGATCAAGATACGATAATCGACACTGAACTGCAAACATATTTAATCCTTCCTAACGAACAAAATTAGGGAACCACAAGTTGACATGCTTAACCAAACAAAACCACAATACAAAAGACCAGAGAGCTATATATGCAGCTCTCGCAACATATAAGGATCCATCATATATGGATTCATTGAGATAGTAGACATGACTATTTTAGTTTTATTCCAATCTTGAAGTCTCATCGAGGGGGTAACACTACAACCTCCTCTAGAAATTCATCATGTTAATATTCTATGACTATGGGAAACATCGTCTAATGACCCTCAGAATAACTTATAATCATCTCATCCATCATGGATGATAAGTATGGATGATGTCTCAGACAAATATGATAGTCTCTCTCACCAACAAGCACCACTACTTATCCATCAACATCAAAGAACACAACCACCCTCTTGATGAAATGCATGATTTACTACACCACATATAACCAATAAATGATATAGATAGTGTCATATGTGTGTATTCGTAAAAATAAAAAATCTCTCTAATAGTGGTGATTCGCTAGCACTAGCTCACAATTTTTACATAGTTCAAACAATGTTGCTAGACCTCCAACTAGAATAGTCAACAGAACGGGAAATGGAAGACTCTCTACCTTAAGTAAAATGAATTTAAAAGGGAAGGTAATATGAATAAGTGTTTAAATTTTAGATCAAAAAAACCATGCACCCTAATAGAAAACTAGAGAAGGGTACCTCAAACTACCTCTGGACTGCCTAGTGCTAAAAACACTAAATAATGATGGATAACACGATCTGCTCTGTAACCACTCAGATCATGATGATGAACACCTCTATGGCCTCGGTCTTCTCATTGAAGATGTCAAAAATCTTAAGGATACCCTTTTCATGCCTCATCTTCTCTAAGTTAATCCCAAATTGGGGATACCTACTATAGCTGCCTCAGCTAAAAGTTCCTAATTGGAAGAACCTGAAGAGAAATTCCAAGAACATGATGACATATTGTAATGGTCAATAACTCTCTCTATAGATGAACTCTTCCAACACAAGAAAAACTTGTATCTTATCCATCAACATATGTTTGGGAGCCTCCGCCTCTATAGAAATGATATATTTAGGGTTGTAATCTAACCTTGGCTAATTGAATGTTCTTCTACCATAACAACTGCGAACCCCTATCCAAATCTCAGATTCTTGAGGAATCCAGATGAATCCACTCTCATGATGATCCAGTTATGGATAACATCTCTTCGATGACCTCTTTTATGTTCATCACATTGAGATACGTACTCTGCTCTAATGGGGTGACTAGGAACTAGAAATCATGATGAAATCCTCCTCAAAATTCCCCACAATGGGTTCCTCATCTATAAATTTGTCAGAATCATATCGCAGTAGGTTCCTGAAATAGATCAAGAACTCCTGCACCTTATATCTCTCTTGGTGAATGGTAACCACGTCGTATCGACTAGCCATTTTCATAGTCAATGAAAGAAACTCGACAATAAACTATTATGAGAACTACTTCCATGAGATTGTTGACTCCTCACGGTCTCCACAGCAAAAGAACCACCTATTACTCACTTCCCTACATAGGATCATCCCAACCAATAATAATTAGTCTCCTTATGTGCATTGGGAAATATAAAATATATGTCAACCACATCCATTCAGGATTTTATGATTATATCAAAAAGAGATCCCCCATACCCCTGCATACTCTGGCTCGAAAACACACTTCGTATCCTCTTCCATGTTTCGTCTCCATAAAACTCTAATATTCAGTGATCTATTTTCCCAACCTTCTAAATATATTCCATGAATCCCTAATGCGGTGGCTGACCTAGAGACATGACCAGAAATAAACAAGTAATTAGAGATTCTAAACATAGAATATTGATGTATTTAAAATCAATTAATTCCTCTCTTTTATTTATTTTACTATAACATATTCTATAGTTTTTCAATTCAAACACAGACACAATGAATAATGATGTGTGATCCCCAACTAGGAATCTACCCGACAACCATTATCACCTAATTTTGTAGCCACAATAAGCTTAATGGTCTATTCATCAGATCACCAGGGCCCCAAAATACTCATACCTTAGTTGGTCTCCTGTTTTTACTTCACATTCAAAACATAGATGACACATTTTTCCTACCAGTCATTACAACCTCACCTATGCCTAACTCCAAAATCTGTTATATTCCTGAACCATTCCTCGGATACCAATATGTCATGACCCCTCCCCACAATGTGTACCCCTTTTATTCCGTAAATGAGAGAATATAGATATCGATGCCTGAGTCTTTCATCAAATAGACCCTAGGATGGAGACTATCACCGGGGGTATAATAATATCAAGACCCATCCCCCAGAACCCATGTCATGACTACCCCAAGCATGCCCTCCATTGGCCAGGATCTTGGGACAAGCACCGAAAGACGTATTCCCTAAAATTGTAAGTTTTTGCCTTTATAAACTGTAAACTCAGGCAAACCAAGCACACATCTAGATAAAAAAACAATGTAAACAATATAGTTAACAGAGTGTGTATAAAAAGAAAATGGGAAAGAATACTAGCCCTTTTAGAAAGTAGAAGAAAAACTGGAAAGTACAAGTAAAACTAAGTAAAAATTCTATGAACACCCGCCAAAGTTCCTACCTGAAGGGTAGGTATAGCTCTCGAACGGTCATCTCTGCAAATCACTTTGTGAATGTTCTACCTCTTAGTAGTGTCTATTCTAGGTACACTCGTCATCAGTAAGCGATGTTCATCGTCTGCACCAAACACAACATGGTGTAGGTGTAGCCTGTACAGGGGTGAGTATAACAATACTCAATTGGGACACCGAGACCCCCGAAGGTCTCTCAAATCCACAGAGGATAAACCAAAAAACATATAAACAACAGTCGACCCTACTTAGGTATATTCCCATACATATACCTATGTTATCCGAAAATACCCACCGCATACAAAAGACATGAATACCATAGAGGTATTATCATGAAGGTAGGAGAACCACACATGTATCACCACGAAGATAAAGTACCACACATTCACACCATAAATAAATAAGACTCAGATGAAATGAGTTATACAACTCTGAGAAATAGGATTATGATGCTGAACGACACATGATCGTTTTGAATGTTGATACCTAGCCACATGATTCTCTAGGAATAATAACAAATAACATCCCTAGTCACAATGTAGAACCCCTCGTCTTCTAGTGAAATCATCTTCTATGGAGTACTATGGGCCTTCCGCATCTCATAGAAGAACATCCCACTAACCTTGGATGGATATGGTACTCCTCCTGTCGAGTACTGTGGGTCTGTCGTGTCACACAGAGGCTCTCTCCAATGTGGGTCTGTCACGTCAAACAAATGCTCTCTACCTCATGTCCAGTGGATGTACTCCACCTATCGAGTATCATGGGTCTACCACATTTCATAGAGGTTATCCTCACTGTGGTTCTTCCACATCACACAGAGGCGCTCCCAACAATGCATGTCGAGTCACTTTGATTCGAAACGGTTAAAAGTCATCAATTATCATCCAGCCGTTGGGTTCGGTATGTAGAACGATTGGGAGAACCGCTCACCAAGACATATGTCATACATCAAACACCCTAATGTTATACGAAAAATTATCCCAAAGGTATGGCACATCATAAGGGATCCAACTCAATATAAGTCACGTCAATTAGACGCTCGGTCTATAAGTTATTAGCGTTTCTGCTCCGAAGACCTAGTCTGATTCGGGGACCGATTCGACCTATCCATACACCATATTTATCAAAAACTCAAGTGGATTATACCCAAATTACCGTATCAATCCATGGATTCTGGTGCCGCAGATGGTTCGTCAAACAGATGACTGGTTTTCAAGTTACTACCAAAAAGGAGAATCTGGCCCCGGTTGGGCACGAGTCTGGTCTGACCTAGTCAGACCGACCCGACCCAACCCGAGTCCTTCTCGGATGGCCTGGGCCTTGGCTGCCTAGCCCGGTGGCATGGCACTATGGGATGGTCCCCTAGAGATGGCACCGAAGGGGGAGCGGACCCCCTTCTGTTCGGATTTCCAAAGGGCGGCACCTTATGCGCAGATATAACACCCGCGAGACCCGAGCGGGTCCTGTCGTCCCACAATGGTCGTCTGGTGTTCTGGACGATCTTCCTCCCAGTGGTTTGGTCACACACCGATGCTCCACCATGGCTGGGAGGGTTTTGGCTGCTCTTTGGCCTCTGCCGCGACCAAGCGGTCACATTTTCCTACTCATCCGGCGGCGCGGACGTGCGATCCCCTTCCTTCTTGTAGTCGGCTGGTGTGCCGGACCTCCTAAATTTTTGTGCATCACCGCATCTTCATTCATAGCCCAAAAAATAAAATGATCACCTATTCGAAGTCCTTGGGTTAAGGGATCTACATCAATATGTCTCACTTAACAATATATTGTGTTCCATTCCCCATTAAATATTTGGCATTGAAAAACGCATGAAGAACGCACTGTGAATCAAAAGATAAGAGGAAAGGTATATGCGTGGGATGATGGCCATGTTAGATTGTCCATTGTCATTGGGAAATAAGAATATTAATAATCGATAAATAAATTCAATCATATAAAAATAAATTCCCTACCTTGATTTTTTTATGGAGCTGGTGTGAGAAAAAAGACGACATCGTTGAAGATTTATGTTAGCATTCGTCACCCACACAAAAGGCTCCAAGGATGGTTCCTCATTCATTGATTCCAGAATTCATTCTTCATTGGAAGATCTCCATTGTGGGACAAAGATATTTCATACTCTCCAAAGCTCTACACTCCATTTCTATTCCCCTTTTCCCGCAAGAGGTGAGGTGCCAAATTATATAAGATTAAGAAATAATTTAATAATAGTTTGTACATTAATTAAATTAATTTTGAACATTTAATTTTGATAAAGACAAGAGTTTAATGTTGATTCATTAATTCCAAATTAATGAATCATGTTATTTATGGTGGAATGTGGTTAAACATTTTGAGTAACCGGGCATTTAATACCTAGAATTAAATTCCCGACCACCCTCATGTGGTCCCCACCTTCATGTATCAAATTGGAGGTTTCAAATTCAAAAATAAAATATGGTATGTTTATTTTTTTTTCCCCAAAAAAATTACAAAAACCAACTTTCAACCTGGACCTACTATGGTCAAGATGAAGGTCTGCTTACGTCAATATCGGTGCTACAAGTTCAATTGTTTCTTAGATATCAATTTCTAGCAACAATTCAAAAGTTACAAAATTCCACTCATGTGTTTACAAAACATACCCAAAATAAATTTTAAAAAAACTATTTGGGCCCACTGAGCCTCAGAATCATGTGCCGTGAATTTTTATAGACATGAAATATTTCCATTTAATTAATAAAATTACATAGAAAAATCAAGGTCTTTATATTCTTTAAACATCAGGGAATTGTGTCCCCGAAGCCATAACATAAACTAGGGAAAAATTTGGCAATACTGAGGACGTATCTGATCCTCCCTCTCCCATGTTCTCTCCTAGAGGTTCCCATAGTGCCAACAAACATGCACTATAGGTATCGACTTCCCACGATGGACCCGCTCCTATTGATCCTAAATCTCCACTAGAACCTCTGAAAACATCACCCCATAGATTATGTCCTTCTCACCTGAGTCAATGATGTGTGAACGATCATGTACGTACCTCCTTAGATGGGATACGTGGAAAACGCCCTGCACCTGGTGCAACTGAGGTGAAAGAGAAAAGAGGTATGCCACCTTGCAAACACTATTGAGAACCTGAAAGGGTCTGATAAACCTCGGATATAATTTTCCACCCTGGCCAACATGTCGCAAACCTCATTAAGGTGAGACACGTAGAAAGACATGGTAACCATCCATGAACTCAATAGGTCTCTGTCTCCTGTCAGCATTGGACTTTTTCGAACTCTGTGCAGTCTTCATCCACTGCTGGATGATCTGCACCTTCTCTGTGGTAGCCCATACCATCTCAGGTCCCATGAGTTCTGACTCCCCGGGGTTAGTCCAGCAAAGAGGTGATCTATAGGGTCATTTGTACGATTCCTTGAATGGTGTCATGCTGATAGTGGAGTGATAGATGTTATTGTACGCGTACTCCAACAAAGGCATGTGATCCTCCCAGCTGCGGCCAAAATCAAGGACGCAAGCAGAGAGCCTATTGTCGAGGGTCTAAATGGTCTGATCTATCTAACCATCCATCTAAGGATGGAAGGCAGTTCTCAACCGAATTCGTGTCCTGAATGCCTCCTACAACCTCTCCCATATATGGGAAGTAAAATTTGCATCACAATCAGAGACAATCATAGACGGCACTCCATCAAGCCGTAAAATCTCATTTACGTAGAGGCATCCCAATATCTCTACTGATCCCTTCTCTCTTATATGTAGGAAGTGGGCTGACATGGTGATTCGGTCAATGATCACCTAGATATAATAATGACTCCTGAATTTTCATGGATGTCTTGTCCCGAACACCATGGAAATTCCATCCCACTTCCACTCTGGCACCGCTAGTGGAAAAATAGAGCCTGCTGGAACCTGATGCTTTGCCTTCACTTGTATAAAAGTGTGGCACCAAGAGACAAAATCTGTTATAGTTTTCTTCATTATCGACCAGAAATGCTGATGCCAAAGGTACTAGTACATCATCGTCACTCTTGGATTCAATTCTAGAGGTGATGTATAGAACTCCTTCAACACTTCCTCCCATGGCGCCATCAGTACCATATTACTCTCTCTGAAGAGAATGACATGCTCCCCACCATTAGAAAATCTATCAAGTGACTGTCTTATGGATATAAGAGCACGTCGAGCCTCATAGTCAGCATCCCCAAGCTACGCCCCCCTAACTTGCTGAAGGAGTGGGGGAGTAACTATTAAAGACTGAAGATAAGTTTCTCCACCTCAATCCACTTAGGATATCTGCAAAGCAGCTAGCTGCTTCTTCACCTCACTCGTCAATTATATACCAGATCACCTGCTGACTGAATTTGCAACTACCTTCCCTTTCCCAAGAGTATAGACTATCTTGAAATCATAATCCTGGAGGAACTCATGCCAACACTGATGTATCAGGTTCTATTCCTTCTGAGAGAAGATATACTTGTGACTCTTATGATCAGAGTAGACTGTAAAATGTTCTCCCCTTAAGTAATGTTTCCACGTCTTAAAGGAGAATACCACTACTGATAGCTTCATGTCATGGGTAGCATAGTTCTGCTCATGTTGTCTCAGCTGTTGAGAACCATATGCAATCACTTCTCATTCCTGCATCAGGAAACATCAAAGCCCAGTCTCTGTCGTGTGTTAATAGACTACGTACCCAATTCCCATCTATGGAAGCCTCAAGATCGGGGCACTCGTCAGTCCTTGCCTCAGCTCCTAGAAACTCTACTGGAATATCTCCAACCACACAAAGGGTTTCTCCTTCTTTATTAGCAATGATAAGTGTGTTGCAAATCTAGATAAATTAGGCACAAAACTCTAGTAATAACCATCCAAACACAGAAAACTCTTCACCTCTTTCACACTTCTAGGTGGCTCCCAAGAAAGAATAACCTCATTCGTTTTTGGATCAACTGAAACTCTAGCCACTGAGATAATGTGTCACAGAATGCAGACCTATCATATCCAGAACTAGCACTTTGATAGATTACTATAAAGATGGTGCTCTTAGAGTCTGTCTAGAACTATCTTCATATGATAGGAATGGCCCTCCTCTATCACTGAGTATATTAGGATGTCGTCAATAAAGACAACCACAATGTGATTGATGTATGGCTGGAAGACCCTATTCATTAGTCTCATTAACACTGTTGGGGATTTGTTCATGTCGAATGACATATCCAAGAACTCATAATGTCCATACCAACATACGAATGCCATATTATGCACATCCTCATCTCGTAACCTTAGCTGGTGATAGCCTAATATGAGGTCTATCATAGAAAAACATTGTTCTCCCTTTAGCTGATCAAATAGATCTTTCATCCACATTAGTGGGTACTTGTTCTTCATGGTCACCAAGTTCAGGCTCTGATAGTCCACACTGAGTCTCAAACACCCATCCGCCTTCCTTGAAAAAAAAAAATTGGGCTACAAAAGGTGAAACATTCGGCCTAATGAACCCCTTGATCTGCAAGTCCCCATGTTTTACCCGCAGCTCTCGAAGCTCTGCGGGAGCCATCTGATATGGTGGTGTAGATATCTGTGATGTCTTGGGGTACAAGTCAATGTAAAAGTCTACCACACTATGAAAAGGTAGACCTAAGACATCATCAGGAAAAACATCAGAATACTCGTCCGCCACTAGAGGATAGCTCGGACTGTCATCATCAACCGCTCTAATGGTAAGGCTATCCAACTGATATGTGATCGGCTTCACCCTCCTCCATGTATTTCCATCCTGTGCTGCAAAGTTTCCCTCCTCACCGGTTGAAGGAATACTTGGTCCCATCAGTGCGGACACACCGCACATTGTACCTAATACAATAAATCTGAGTGTTGACTGTGGATAACCACTACGTACCCATGATGAAAATATAACACCTCGACGCCCCAAAAAGAAGATTCCAGCCCAAGCTCTCACCTCGTAGAGTAATCACATACTATCGGAACCACTGCGTAATAATCAAATCTTCTCTCATGGGAGTCTCTAGATGTAAGGATAAATCCAATGACTTAACTGGAATTTTCGAGCTACGAACGAGGGATTTGTAAATAAAAGTGTAAATGGAACCTGTGTATATAAGTACTGCAGCTAGGGTGGAGTATACAGAGATCGTATCTCGTATCATCTCCGGAGCGCCATGGTCATATGCCTCAGCTGCTTGGAGTTGAACTCATCCCTACCCTCCTACTCCATGTGGTCAGGGTAGACCTCCTGGTGGTGGTGGCGGTAGAACTTCAAATCACCGCCTACCACCTGCTACACAACATGCTCCTCTGCCACGTCAACCTGCAGCCTGTGAACCCCCTTGATCGAAACATCACCTCTGCCCAAGCGGTTCTTCGACCATATTTTGGTCATCTGTATGGTGGGTCAGGTAGTCGCGATCCATGTTACCATGCCCACCGAACAAGTAATATAGTATGATTCTTGCCTATCCTACTCTACCTCGAGAGCCCAGCACCACAGACCCTTTAGCCTGCGATTGTTTGTCTGTTGGTCTAGTCTTATTGGACCTCTGTGTCATCTATCTGCTACTAGTTTCTGATGTCTCTGTTACATGTTGTCTTGTGGTGGGTCTCGCTGCCGGTGACTACTCAGCAAGGAAACTCTCCACTAAGAGTGCACTCTCTAACACCCCCTCCTGCGTCTGGTGTAAGAAACTGGTTCTTATTTTAGAGGTACGGGGTTCTTCTTTTTTCCTTTTCCTTAAGTGTTTTGAATAAATATGGAAAAAGGGGGAAAATCCTATATTTCGGAAATACACGCCGTGTACTTTATCCACACGCCGTGTACTTTTGGACGTGTTGGGATGAGTACACAGGGCGTGTAGCCATGCCGGCGACGAGGGGTGTAGGAACCGACTACACGTCGTGTAGTGGTACCGTACACACCGTGTAGTTAGTCAGCAGGCTTAAACAGTAAGGCAGTGGAGTTGCGGCCAGCTGGGCAACAGTACATGCCGTGTACTCGAGAGTACATGCTGTGTACTCATGTCGACGGATGAATAGTGTGTTAGTGCAGCCAAATGAAAAGTTAAATGAAAAAAGTACACTCCGTGTACTCAGAAGTACATGCTTTGTACTTTGTTTTTCAGCTTAAAATAGGCAGTAGCCTCCTCATTTGGTAGAGGAGGAACTTGAGCCATTTTGGAGCCAAAGGAGGAGGTCGGATCTTTGAACATCCACCGGGCGTTCATCTGGAATCTTATTCGGCTTCGGACGATTCCGTTGGAACCGCACGGGTAAGCCCTCTCCTCTCCTGGTACCGTTCTTGCCAATTATTCTCCTAACGTATGTTATTTAAGTATGTTTGGTTTTTGTTCTTCATCAGATCTACGCCGTTCTTGGGTGTTTCTGGAGTCGGTGTTCGGGTATAACACTTGTTGATGTATAAGGTACGTGGCTTGGTGTTTGGTTTTCCAAATGATGTGTGTTTTGTGCGTTTTTGTGCCACAAACCCATGTTGGGGTATCGTGTGGCTGAGGTCGTTTCTATATTTAAAACCTAGAATTGATTTGGTATTTAATTGTAATAATAAAATGCTGGTTGGGATCGTTGCTTGGATCCAGAACCACCCCCGGGGTGTGTTTCCCTGTTTATCCATTTGTCTAGGATACCTGAGGGTATGCCTTTAAAGTAGTAATTATAGAATTTCCTTGAGTGGAATTGCTTGTTACTACTTTTTTACCTATTGGGCATAGCTCTGTTACCTATATTATCCTGAGGGAGTGACTATATTAGCCTGAGGGTGTGACTATATTAGCTTGATAGCATGACTATATTAGCCTGAGGGCGTGACTATATTAGCCTGAGGGCGTAACTATATTAGCCTGAGGGTGTGACTATATTAGCCTGAGGGCGTGACTATATTAGCCTGAGGGTGTGATACTAGATGGCCTAAGGGCGTGGTGCTGTTGAGCACAGAACGATACGAAATTTAATGGATTAAATGAGTAATAAAATGGAAATTTAATTGTTAAGTTAGTTACTTTTTAGTACTTCTTACTTTATTGCACTTTACTATTTCACACTTTAGTTGCATGCTTACAAGCAGTTGGGCACGGGGCTTTGGTGGGTGCCTACTGAGATATATTTCTCACACCCTGTTTGGGTCACACTTTTAGGCCCAAACAGATTATGTGGCTGCATGTGTAGATAGGGGAAAGAGTCTCTATACAGGTACATGACGGTTGCTGAAGAGTATGAGGGCATGGGACCGAGCCTAGGCTCGCATTTCCACTGCCAGCTATTTGCTTTGTTTTGTTGTACTCTGTTTTCTGCTATACTGTATTGATGTATAACATGTTCTGGCTGTTTTCTTGGATCCTGAAACATGTAGCAACATCTCTTATATATTGTTGGTTATATCGACTGCTGTAGTTATTTCAGTTGTGTATGTTTACTGCTTCCGATGTCGTTGTAAGTTTATTATGTATTCTGCAGCGCTACACTTTGACAAATGAGAGAATATTTTACCCACTATCAGACCTGGGCCCTCGCTGCTAGTCGGCAGCCTCTGGCATTTGGGGAAATGTGCTTGAGGTCTTGTGGCGAACCGGGTTCAGGGCACCCGTTGCGTGGGACCCGGGTCCGGGACGTTACAAAGTGGTATCAGAGGTGTTTCTTTTCTTTGACTTACTATTTAGAGCTGTAGTTAGGGATATGACAGAATGGTAGTTGGTAATAAGTTGTTCACGGGCATAGCTAACCCATATACAGGGAAAAGCCAGTCTACCTCGTACTTGCATTCTTTTGATCTTGCAATTTTTCGGTTGATATGTTTTCACCATTGGGTGATGCACATGGATTGTGCTATTTATATATTATCTGTGGGTTCTATTTAGTTGTAACCCGATGAGATGAGGGTATGTCGTTTCATGAATCATATAGGCACATGCTATATATCACAAGCCATGTATAGTTTCCATGCCATGTAGGTGCATTAGAATTTGCATGTTGTTGTGATAGTTATTGTGCTAATAAAGCATGTTATTGTGATAGCTGCTTGATAAATACTTGGCTTGTGATATGGTATGTTTGTTTGATCTTGTTATAGAATGGACGCCAAACTTTGATTTTTGGGGAGTATGGGCCCTCACGGATCGGAATTTGACACTTAGGTGTTGGTTTTTAGTATTTTCTGGGTTCCGGGGAAGTTTCTGAGGCATACTATCCGGAAACCCCAGAAGACATGCCATGTAGGACCTCATACATGTCGTGTGTGTTCTTCTGATCAGGAAGAAAAATAAACTTTTGGAGTACACGCCGTGTACCCTGAGTACACGCCGTGTAGTCTCTCTCCGTGTCACAATCCGTGTGGGCGGCGACACGGGGTAAGGAAAGGATTTGCTGAAACACACTATGGAGTGTGACCCGGAGTCCGGCCATGTAACTAACAACATGGGTCGGTGAACTCCTGTATAACACGCCGTGTCAATGATGAAAACGCCGTGTAGTATGACCTCGGGACTCGGCCATGTAACTAACAACACGGGCTGGTGTCACCTCTCCCTGAACCCGCCGTGTACCTGTGGGACACATCGTTTAGTCTTGTCCGAGGACAGACCGTGTGGAGTTATCCGTGTGGCTGGGAAGAAGGATGGTGTACAGGCCGTGTGCGGGTGTGACACACCATGTGGAGTAAAGCCGAGTAGTCGGTCGTGTCACAGACAACATGGGCAGTTGGAAAATAAAACCGTACACGCCGTGTAGATATTATACACGCCGTGTAGTTTTGTTGAACAGAAGCCATGTGGCTTAGACGTGTAGAAGGACCCGGGCAGCATAAGAGAAGTCAAGTACATGCCGTGTAGTTAGTGTACATGCCGTGTGGTATTGTTTTGAAAATTTTGAATGCTTTCTTTTTCTTGTTTCCTTATGGTTTCTTTACTTTTTGATCATAATAATCTTGAATCTGTGGCGTGCTTTTGACTTTTTAGTGTCATGCCACCGAGATGACCGCGAGTTGTTCTCCAAGAGAGCGACGACGATTATACTCCAGAGATGGTGGGCCATGGGCTACCAGTTGATCCTCCAGCAGAGCCAGATGTGCTGCCAGCTGCCATACCGGACACAGGTGGGGAGGCGCAGTTCTGTGAAGGCTTTATGTGGTTCATGCAGACCTTTCAGGGAGCACCGCAGGCTGCCACATCTATGGCCGAGTTGACGCATATCATTCAGCAGCAGCATCTGCCTATGTTTTCAAGGGATGGAGGACCACATGCTGTAGAGTCTTGGTTGGGATCGATGCAGACTATTTTCGAGCATCTTGAGACGCCTCCAGGGCGGAGGGTCAAGCTCGCGACTTACATGCTGCATGATTCTTCCAAGAGGTGGTGGGATGTTACCACCCAGTCATAGCATCATAGGGACATGGCGTGGGAAGATTTTCAGGAAGTCTTTTATGACTTCTTCTTTCCCGAGACGCTGAGGGCAGATAGATCTCGAGGGTTCCTAAATCTGCAGCAGGGCACTATGTCAGTGATGGACTATTCTGGTCGTTTCACTGAGCTTCAGTGCTTTTCACCCGTGCTGGTGGGTGAGGAGACGTTGAGAGCCAGACGTTTTGAGGATGGTCTTTGGTATGACATCTGAGCACTGGTGAATGTTTTCAGGTTGCCTACTATACATGATATTGTAAACTAGGTGCTGATTTCTTAGAGGAACCTATTGGAATCAAGTGGTGTGGGCCAGGGCGGTTCAGCACCAGTTACTGGTACTATTTCTGCTGGGAAGTGGAAGAGGCAGATGGACTTCTTGTAGGGCGGTAGTACTAGCCAGGCAGCTTCTTCAGGTGGCCCGATCAGGTGCTACTAGTAAGGCAGAGAGGGGCACAAGAGACCGCTGTGTCTACAAGACCCAGTGGAGTGCCGAGTTTGCGGCAAGATGGGTCATCTGCATCGCTTTTGTAGGGTGTTACCACCAGTGGCTAGTGAGAGGGGTTCTATGAAGACTCCGCATGCGGGAGAAGGACCAGTGACTTCTTACTAGTCCGAGAACTGGAATACATCAGGGCGTGCAGGCAGAGATGGTGGTAGTGGCCATGGTAGCCAGACACCAGGATCTCAGAGGCAGCAGGGCGGGACAGCTCAGGGTAGCCAGGCTGTGTCGCAGGGCCGCGGCACTGGCAGGCTTATGCAGTGCAACAGACCCAGCAGGAGCAGGATCACGGACCTCCTACAGTCAGAGGTACTATTCTAGTAGCTTCTGTTTTTCTTCGGTACTTTTTAATATGGGTGCTACGCATAGTTTCATATATGTACACGTTGTGGATATCCTTGGGCTCGGTGTGTCTACTTCTTCGGATATCTTGACGCTAGACACTGCGTCGGGGAATAGGACGGTTGGTGTGCATCAGTGCAAGGAGTGCCCCCTTGAGGTTGGTGGGTGTCACTTCTTTTGTGACCTCTATGTCTTTGAGATGACGAACTATGATGCCATTCTCAGGATGGACTAGTTGGTTCCCTTTCGAGCCTTTTTAGACTGCTATCGTCGCAGGGTGCTTTTCACGTCATCAGAGGGCGAAGAGTTTCTATAAAAGGAAAAATGGGATGTTCAGGAGAATCGAGATGGACCAGAGCATCATGGGCGAGGTGGAGTCATAGCCCAGATTGTGAGTTTATATTTGGATGACCAGGGGACTTTCCAGATGGATTTACCTCCAGTTCTTGATCGTTTTAGGGATGTCTTCCTGGACGAATTTTTAGGTCTTCCTCTGGTGCGTGAGGTGGATTTATCTATTGAGATAGTGTCAGGAGCAGCACCGGTGTCCATTCCTCCATATAGGATGGCCACGCTTGAGTTGCAGGAGCTCAAGAGGCAGTTAGAGGAGCTACAGATGAAGGGTTTTATCCGACCCAGTACTTCTCCTTGGGGTTCTCCGGTCCTTTTTTCAAAAAAGGCGGATAGTACACTTAGACTTTTTGTGGATTATCGGAAGCTAAACCAGTTGACGGTTAAGAACCGAAATCCCTTACCAAGGATAGATGATCTGTTTGATCAGCTTCATGGAGCACGAGTGTTCTCAAAGATTGACTTGCGATCAGGATATCATCAGCTATGTGTTAGACCATCTGATATACCTCTCACATCTTTCAGGAGTAGGTATGGTCTATATGTGTACTTGGTTGTGCCGTTCGGACTGACGAACGCGCCAGCAGTTTTCATGGCTCTGATGAATCGTGTGTTCCATCTGTTTCTTGATTCATTTGTGGTAGTATTCGTGGACGACATCTTGGTGTACTCTCACACTCGACACGACCATGCCACCCATCTTGAGATCGTATTGAGTACACTGAGAGAGCATCGGCTATATGCTAAGCTCTCGAAGTGCCACTTTTGGATGGACCAGATTCACTTCCTGGGTCATATCATCTCAGAGGCAGGAGTTGCAGTAGACCCCGAGAAGGTGAGAGCAGTAGTTTCTTTGGAGCAGCCTAAGAACGTGTTTGAGATACGGAGTTTCTTTGGGATGGCTGGTTACTATAGACACTTCATACCCAACTTCTCCTGCTTAGCAGCACCGTTGACAGGTCTGACTAAGAAGGGTGTGAAGTTCGTTTGGTTAGAAGCTTGTGAGACATCTTTTCAGGACCTGAAGGGAAGGTTGACATCAACATCGATCCTGATACTACCAGAGCATGGGAAGAGCTATACGGTTTACTGTGATGCATCAGGGATTGGGCTGGGAGCTGTTTTGATGCAGGGAGACCGAGTTTTTTTGTACGGGTCTCAGCAGTTGATGCCACATGAGAGGAATTACCCGACGCATGATCTCGAGTTAGCTGCAGTTGTTCATGCGTTGCACTGTTGGAGACATTATCTATCGGGAGAGCATTTTGTGGTTTTCACTAACCACAAAATCCTCAAGTATATCTTTACTCAGCGTGACCTGAATCTGAGGCATAGGAGGTGGGTTGAGTACCTACAGTCATTCGATTTTGAGATTGCCTATACACCTGGTAAAGGTAATGTAGTAGATGATGCACTGAGTAAGAAGACACAGATATAGGCAATGCAAGAGGCCAGTGGTGAGTGGTAGCTTATGGCATTGTTCCTTGAGATGCATCTGGAGGTGCATGAAAGTCAGGGGAAGACTTATCTTTCCTCTTTAGTTGTGACTTCTACCCTCCTGGATAGAGTGAGGATGAGGAAGCTATCTGATTCATAAGGCCTAGTTCTATGGGAGTCGGTGGAAAGTGAGGACCCTCCTCCCAGTTGGACGATAGGCGAGGATGAGGTTTTGTGTTTCCTTGGACGTGTATGGGTTCCAGGGGATATACGTGAGGATCTGATGCGGGAGTTTCATGACTCAGCTTGGGCAGTTCATCCCGGGGTTACCAAGATGTACCGAGACGTGAGACGTCAGTAATGGTGGCCGGGTATGAAGAGAGATATAGCTAGGTTTGTTACGAGATGTTCCCCCTATCAGCAGGTGAAGGTAGAGCATCAGAGACCTTCGGTCTGGATGAAATCGGAATGCTGTATATCCGAGAGATCGTACGTCTTCATGGGGTCCCGCATACTATCATTTCAGATAGGGATGGCCAGTTTACGTCTCATTTCTGGCAAAGTTTTCAGAGGGCTCGGGGTACATAGGTGCTTCTGAGCACAACATACCACCCTCAGACAAATGGCCAGTCAGAGCGGACGATACAGGTTCTAGAGGACATGCTTCGCGCATGCGTCCTAGACTTTGGGGGCTCTTGGGAGAAGCATATACCATTAGTCGAGTTTGCCTATAAAAATAGTTTTCAGGAGACTATTGAGATGGCACCATACGAGGCTCTATATGGTAGGAAATGCTGATCACCTTTGTGCTGGTTAGAGGTAGGTGAGGCAGCTTTACTGGGGCCACAACTCGTGCAGGAGACATCTGAGCAGGTCCAGTTGATTCGGAAGCGTATGGCTACCACACAGTCTCATCAGAAGTCTTATGTTGATCGCTGCATACGGCCTTTGGAGTTCATTGTCGGGGATTAGGTTTTCTTGCGTGTTTCGCCATGGTTGGGACACAAACATATCAGGAGGCAGTGTAAGCATTAACCGCGGTATGTGGGGCCATTCAAGATTCTAGAGAGAGTTAGGCTGGTTTCATATCGGTTGCAGTTACTGTAGTGGTACTGAGCCATGCACGACGTCTTCCACGTGTCTCAGTTGCGTCGCTACCACTCAAACCCATCTCACAAATTTCAGCCAGAGGAGGTTGAGCTTCAGCATGATGTGTCCTTTGAGGAGCATACGATCCATATCGTTGACAGGAGCACGAAGGTTCTCCGAGGCCGGTCAGTTCCTCTCATACGGGTGATATGGCAGCATAGCCGAGTGCAGGATGAGACCTGGGAGTTGAAGGTCGATGTACGTGCTCAGTGGCCAAAGCTTTTCTGAGCTTTATCTTTGCCACCCTTGGAAGGGAAATTCGGGGACGAATTGCTATAAGGGGGGAGGTTTGTAATAACCTGTTTCTTATTTTAGAGGTACGTTCTTCTTCATTTTCCTTTTCCTTATGTGTTTTGAGAAAATATAGAAAATGGGGAAAAATCCTAAATTTTGGAAAATCATGTCGTGTACATTATCCACACACCGTGTACATTTGGCTGTGTTGGGATGAGTACAAGGGGCGTGTAGCCATGCCGGCGACGAGGGGTGTAGGAACCGACTACACACCTTGTAGTGGTACCGTACATGCTGTGTAGTTAGTCGACAGGCTTAAATAGTAAGGCGGTGGAGTCACAGCCAGTTGGGCGACAGTACACGCTGTGTACTCAAGAGTACATGTCGTGTACTCATGTTGACGGATGAACAGTGTGCCGGTGCTGCCAAATGAACAGTTAAATGAAAGGAGTACATGTCGTGTACTTTGTTTTTTCGGCTTAAACAGACAGTAGCCTCCTCATTTGGCAGAGGAGGCACTTGAGCCATTTTGGAGCCAAAGGAGGAGGTCAGATCTTCGAAGATCCATCGGGTGTTCGTCTGGAATCCGATTCGGCTTCGGACGATTCCGTTGGAACCGCACGGGTAAGCCCTCTACTCTCCTGGTACCGTTATTTCCAATTCTTCTACTATGGTAGGTTATTTATGTTTGTTTGGTTTTTGTTCTTCGTCAGATCTACACCGTTCTTGGGCATTTGTGGAGTCGGAGTTCAGGTATAACGCTCGTTGATGTATAAGGTAGGTGGCTTGGTGTTTGGTTTTCCAACTGTGGTGTGTTTTGTGCGTTTTTGTGTCATGAACCCATGTTTCGGTGTCGTGTGGCTAAGTTCGTTGCTATATTTAATAGCTAGAATTGATTAGGTATTTAATTGTAATAATAAAATGCTGGTTGGGATCGTTGCTTGGATCTGGAACCACCCCCGGGGTGTGTTTCGCTGTTTAGCCGTTTGGCCAGGATACCCGAGGGTATGCCTTTAAAGTAGTAATTGTAGAATTGCCTTGAGAGGAATTGCATGTTACTACTTGTTTACCTGTTGGGCATGGCCTGGTTACCTATATTAGCCTAAGGGCATGACTATATTAGCATGGGGGCATGACTATATTAGCCTGAGGTCGTGACTATATTAGCCTGAGGGCGTGACTATATTAGCCTGAGGGCGTGACTATATTAGCCTGAGGGCGTGACTATATTAGCCTGAGGGTATGATACTGGTTGGCCTGTGGGCATGGTTCTTTTGAGCACAGAACGATACTAAATTTAATGTATTAAATAAATAATAAAATTGAAATTTAATTGTTAAGTTAGTTACTTTTTAGTACTGCTTACTTTATTGCACTTTACTATTGAACACTGTTGTTGCATGCTTACACGCAGTTGGGCACGAGCCTTTGGTGGGTGCCTACTGAGATGTATTTCTCACACCCTGTTTGGGTCACGCTTTTTGTCCCAAACATATTACGTGGCTGCAGGTGTAGATAGGGGGAAGATTCCCTGTACAGGTACTTGACTGTTGCTGAGGAGTAGGAGGGCATGGGACTGAGCCTAGTCTCGCGATGACGCTGCCAGCTGTTTTCTTTGTTTTGTTGTACTCTGTTTTCTTCTGTACTATATTGATGTATAACATGTTCTGGCTATTTTCTTGGAACCTGAAACATGTAGCATCATCTCTATATACTGTTGGTTATATCCACTACTGTAGTTATTTCAGTTGTGTATGTTTACTTCTTCTTCTATCGTTGTAAGTTTATTCTGTATTCCACTACGCTACACATTGAAAAATGAGGGCATAGTTTCCCCACTACCATATCTGGTCCCTTGCTGCTAGTTGGCAACCTCTGGTGTTTGGGGAAATGCGCTTGAGGTCTTGTGGTGAACCGGGCTCGGGGAACCCGTTGCGTGGCACCTGGGTCCGGGACGTTACATATGGATGTTGAGAGAAACCATTGGAGCTTTAATCTCTCATCTGATCCCCTTCTCGAAGGTCAGGTCCCTGAAGAATGTGTCACGCACCATTTCAGTGGAGTTTCACGAGAAGTCGGTGAACCTCAATTAATACTGAGCCACAGTCTTGCTACCCTACTACATGTGGAGAAGATCCTATGCACGCACTGATTGTAAGGTCGTTGGGACAAAATCAACCCTAAAAAGTCTCTTGATGTCCGCCCAGATGAGAGTCACCTTATTGTGAACCAGGAGCATCATGCTCCACCATCTGCCCGTTGCTGCCTAAAGAAGACTGGCGACAAGGATCACCATGAGATTAGGTGGTGTCCCAACCAATCAGAAAACTCTAACCACAGAATCTATCCAATCCTTAGCCACATGTGGATCTTTCTCTCCCAGAAACCCCAGTGGACTTTGGCACTGGAAATCATGCTACGTTCTCAAGCGGCATGCACCCTCTACTGCTGGGGTTGGCGGAATCGGGTGCTCAACGGGTAGTGGGGATGCTGGTACACCACCCAATGGTACAACCGCCATAAGGGGGCCCTGCACCGAAGCCTCATCACTCGGTGGGTTTTCATCACATAATCTAACTGGAATCCTAGTTTGATGTCTATGTGGAGGCATCCTAAAAAGAAACAGGGGTGTCATAGACATTATTTTTATACCTGGGCAGCCGACTCAAAGAGATCAAAAAGAAAAATTTTCAAAAACACATATGCAATCAGTGTTTTCAGACACTGAGTCGGAAATCAAAGGTCAGGGTCCTGGTGTATGGATACATCATCCGCCACACAAGCACTGGACTCCCTAAATAGAAACCCACACTCCAAAACCCTTAACAGTATTACTATACATAGAAAAGATCTGATTCCTAGTTCTTGGGTAGAACCAAACACCTTTGATACCAATTTTTGCATGAACCGTCCCCTAGGGCCCATGCTTTGGCTAACCCAAGTCCTCCCTCCATATTCTCGGGGCTGGAGGCAAGTACCAAAAGATGTATTACCTAAAATGGGAAGGTGTTGACATTATAAACTGTAAACTCACTCAAAACAAGCACACAAACAGATACAAGAATGAAGTAAACTATAAAGTAAACTGGGTGTGTACAGAACGTAAACGGTCCAGAATACAAGCCCAACTAGAAAGTACAAGAAAAACTAAAAAATACATGTAAAACTGAGTACACATCCTGTGAACAACCACCAAGGATCATACCTAATGTTTAGGTATAGCTCTCGAACAATCATCTCTACAGATCATCTCATCGAAGGTCCACCTCTGAACAGTCTCCAGTCTAGGAAACCTCATCTCTAGTCAGCGATGTCCATCGTCTACACCAGACACAACAAGGTGTCGGCAAAGCCCGTGCTGGGGTGAGTATAACAATACTCAGTAGGGACCCTGAGACCCAAAAAGATATCTCAAATCCAAAATGAATAAACCATAATACATAGAAACAAAAGTTAACCCTACTTTGGTATATTTCCATATATATACCTAATTTATCCTAATATACCCACCTCACACAAGAGGGAATAACACCACACATGTATTATCATGAAAGTAGGAGTACCACACATGAATCACCATGAAGCTAAAGTATCACACAGGCACACCATGAGGATATATGACTCGGCTCAAACTAGGTATACAACTCTGAGAAACAGGTTTATGATTTTCACCCACACAGGATCACTATGAAAGATGATATCCATCCACATGGTTCTCTAGAGATAATAACCATTAACATCCCTAGTCACAACATCGATCAACTTTGAAGATAGAAAAATCCACATCTATGGAGTACAGTGGGATTTCCACATTACACATTGGTGCTTCCCACAAACCTTGGACTGCTAAGGTACTTCTCCTATTGAGTAGCATGGGTTTGTCGCATTACACATAGGCGCTCTCCAACCTGTGTCTGCGGTGTCACATAGAGACGCTCCCCCTCGAGGCTTGGTGAGGTTATCCTCCTATCAAGTACCATGGGTCTATCACATCAAAAAGAATCTCTCCCCACCGTGGGTCTACTACAACCCATAGAGGTGCTCCCCACTGGGCATGTCGAGTCACGCCGAGTCGAAATGGTCAGCAATCATCAAATCTCAGCTAGTCACAGTGTTTTGTACCAAGCGCGCTTTGGAGAACCATTCCCCAAGACATAGGTCATACCTCAACCACCCTGAAGATCAACGAAGAAGTATCCGAAAACTTTGTTCCATCATAAGGGAGCCAACGCAACAGATGACGCTTCAATCAAATACCCGATCTGAGTGTTATTAGTGTTTCCGCTCTGAGGTCCCGATTGGACTCGAGGTCCGATCCAACCCAGACATACTGAAAAACTTATCTAAAACTCATGTGGATTTTTAAAAAAGTACCTTCTCGATCCATGAATTCCAGTGTAGCAGACGGTTTGTCAAACAGATGTCCGGTTCTCAAGTTACGACAAAAAAGGAAAAACTCGATCAGGTCTGACCATGTCTGACTGACCCTATCTGTAACGCCCCGACCCTAGTTGCCTAGAGTCAGTGCATTATTACATAACATTGGCATGATCACAAGAAAGATCAAATCTCTAAATACCGATTGGTTTAGTAGCCTTGGAAACACTAGATATATTCATAAGTTTTACATTACATCATAAAATGAAAAATTACTACAACAACATAATGTTTCCACAGTCCACACTATAATCCCCTCATAATATCCCTGCAGGTCATTCAGAACTTACATCTTCACATCCTGGGAAAAATAAAACATAGAAAAGGGGTGAGCTCAAATGCCCAGTAAGGATAACAATATAGCGGAACATTCAAAAATAAGCATAAACATTTAAGGCAATGAATTACTAAAACAAAAGCCTTTTAAACTTGAACATCAACATAGTATGGCAAAAGTAAAATGAAATAATGCCATTTACTTGTTCACATGGATATTCTACTAATCGAATAATCACATGAAAAATCAATAACCACTTTCATAATGTTGGAATGCATAATGCCAGACTATCATAACCACATAGCCAAGGCCTCGTGCCAAGACTACAAATAAGATTTTTGCCAAGGCCTTGTGCCAAGACACTAGTTTGTCTCATGAGACCTACCGATGCATCGAGGAGCTATAGCGGGCTCCACCCGTCACTTATTAAGTCCAATTCATTCCCATATGAAAAGGTTTAAACATAACTAGCGTACGAAATGTCAATAATTTCACCATAAACTATGAATGGTATAAAAATAGCACATCCATAGTCAAACATATCACAAAACCTTCAATACAATATAGAAGTTTTGTATCATAATAAATCAACTTCAAATAATCTTAAAATCATCAAAGGATGTTGACATAGATGAAATCAAAATTCTTTTTAAAGAAATATCTCCTTTTATTTTGAAATCATTTAAGATCCATATAATATAAAACATTTTATTTGAAAATATTCTTATAATCTTGTAAGGAAAGCTCTGAAGATTTTATAATGGCGTAAAATAATCGCACCTGCCGTATAAGTTAAAAAAACATTCTTACCTCAATTCTGTCGAAAAGGTTAAAAAGGACCTTGTTTTGAAAACGACGGAAAGATTCCTTTATAAACCTCTTATAAAAAGTCAAACAAGGGTATAAATGACTTTAACCCATATTCTTGTAAATAGTAAAAATGTTTTTAAATACATTTTTAAGAAACATGGATGTGGATGATAAAGATATCCCAGTAGATTATTACGTATAAACAACCTCAGATAATGAAGAGATTGTGAAATAACCCTTACCTTGTACTTTTCCTTTGTTGGGGTCGGTTAACCTCCTGTATAATGGTGAAATAATTGTTATTAAATTATACAAGAATCATATACATTAATATTATATCATATATGATCTTTTAACATTGCATTATTAATAATGTCTTAGTATTATCGTCGTTTCAAGTGATAATCGATTCGTTCTTCTTAAATGTTTGGTTACATAAGACATGTTTGTAATGGATAGATTAAATCTTATTCATAATCAGAATGATATTAACATTATTTTTAACCCTAAAATGAGAATAAGACTTGAATGGATACGATGGAGGATGGATCTCACCGCGTTCGTGGAGACGGTAGTCCGTATGTACGCACGAACGCTACTTCCATTTAATTTTTTATTTTAAAAGAATTGAATCCAAATTATACATAGGTATATTACTATTCCAGTATAATATAATATTTTATATATGTTACTTAATTTCATTAACACCATCCTTTATACATTCCATGTGTGGTATGAACGAGTCATATCATTTTAAGGGGGCGGTAGTCCGCACTTCCTCAAATGAAATTATCGTATGTATATACAACATGAAACGAATAATGGTATGAAATAAAATGGAATTACAGAAGCTTATATATAAAATATATATCATTAATATCATATTTAATTATAGTGCCATCATAATGGCCACCATGAGAGGCGGTAAGATGTATTTGAACAATCATCGTTTCGTGAGGCGTTAGTTTGCCATCCACAGAAACATTATGTTCATCATCCATTAGATGGAGTTGTGTGTATGTGTAGTTTGAATCCTTATTATAACAACATCCTAGTATATTGAGGATACTGGTGTTGTTACAAAAGAACGGAAATAAAAAGATTTTGGGGGTTGGAGAAGCAAAATAAAGGAAAATAATTTAAGAGAAATCGTTACCTTTAATTTAGGTAACTCACTTTGGTTGGAACCAAAGGACTTCTTGAAATGATTTCTACCTAAGGGGAAGCTTCAAGGAGGAGAAGAGGGATGTCGGGAGCTTAGTTGGGCATAGTTTGGACGAGCCAAGTGGCTTGAGAGGTGTGAGGAATGAGTAGAAGTGGTCTCCTTTTATAAGGGAGAAGAGGGGCTCTTTAGGAAAGAGTGAAAGTATTACTTTATAATATAATTATATTCGGTTTATAATGGTCCAAAAATCATTGAGGTCTAAGATAAGATGACTAATATTCTAAATAACATCAACCAATAAGAATTGGACAGGTTTTAGATAATATGTTAATCATTATAATCTTATTTATTTAAATGATTTATTAATGAGGTAAACATTGCATCATTATTGTGTCATTAATAATTTAAATTATTTGATGTCTAAAAATTATAAATAAAATATCATTATGTAGGAAATCTTTTTAGCTTTCTAATTAATATTTATAATCGAAAATCCAACATGTATAACCCTATGTAAAAATTGTTCTTCTAAAAGATGTAAGCTTGTGCCATTTTTATTTTTATTTTAGCTTTTTTAATATAAAGTGTCCCTACCACATTCAAGTTGCTCCAAGGGGTCCCCAAATTGACCCAAGGATGCTCATGGTCGGGTATGTGTCCACCAATAAGGTTAGGACACGTTTTAGGGTAATTTTGTATTATTATAATATTATTTTTTAACCCTTATTTACCGGATTTACCCTTTAACCATGGTAAATAAAATATTTACCGCAGTAATTATTCAAAATGTGTAAAAATAAAAGTTACCTATTTACATAATTTGGACATCCTGATTCCAAATATGGAATCCATTTTTCTAAATTCAAAACACAGAAGTGGCAGAAATTAATTTAAAATTAATTCCCGCTGTCAAAACAAAAAGCGTGTTTTTAAGAGATAATAACTATCAAAAGATTGACACTTGTTTATGTTCGGTTTAATTGTAAAATTATGTCCAATGGCCAACATTATATTAAATGGTAAAAATATATTCTAAATATACTTTAAAACCACTCAAATTCATAATTTATCACTATTAATTATTTTCGTTAAAAAAGTTGTTTTTAATTAAAATTTAGTAATTTTCACTATTAATCAAAATATGAAAGTTATCCGAAATTTACCAAAATTTCACCTTAGGCTAAATTGGATATTCCGAATCCAAAAATGAAGTCCATTTTCAAATATAAAATATATATAATTTCAAAAAGTAGTTGTTACTATTCATAACGGCTAGTTTGATTAGTTATGGTGTGTTAGAACTCGGTGTTGCGTATAACACACGCTATCACATTATTCAAAGAGAAGTGTACCGTAGAAGCTTGGGGTGTTACATTCTCCCCTCCTTCAAATAATTGCATCCTCGCAATTTCTAGGGTATTACTGCATAAAAAGACTCGGGTGGTTCTTCATCATAAGTTCCTCGGGTTCCCACGTTGCCTCTTCCATCTTATGGTTTCTCCACAAAACTTTTACCAGACGTGTCGTCCGGTTTCTCAGTACTTGTTATCTTGTATCAAGAATCTTGACGGGCTCTTCACAATAAGACAGATCGGGTTCCAGTTCTAATTCCTCATAGGTGAGTACATGCATTGGGTCAGGCATGTATTTCCTCAATAGAGATACGTGGAACACATCGTGAACTTTGGAGAGACTTGGTGGCATTGTCAATCGGTAAGCTACAGCCCCAATTCGTTCTAGAATTTCGAAAGGTCCGATGTACCTGGGACTCAATTTACCTTTCTTACCAAAACGTATGACTCCCTTCCACGGAGATACCTTCAGAAAAACATGATCACCGACTTGAAATTCCAAATCCTTCCTTCGATTATCGGCATAGCTCTTCTGCCTACTTTGAGCTGCTTTGATGTGATTTTGGATTACCTTCACCTTTTCCACCGTTTCCTCCACCAGTTCTGGGCCTACTAGTTTTCTTTCACCAACGTCATCCCAACAGGTTGGTGTACGACATCTCTTTCCGTATAACGCTTCATATGGTGCCATCTGAATACTTGAATGGAAGCTATTGTTATAGAAAAATTCTACCAGTGGTAAATATTGATCCCACATACCCTGAAAGTCAAGTGAGAAAGATCTCAACATGTCTTCTAAGGTTTGAATAGTCCGTTCTGATTGTCCATCTATCTGAGGGTGGTAAGCAGTGCTCAAATGAAGTTCAGTATCCAGGGATTTCTGAAGAATTTTCCAAAATCTTGAAGTAAAACGGGGATCACGATCAGAAACAATCGATAGGGGTACTCCATGAAGTCTCACAACTTCATTAATGTATAGTCTTGCTAGACGTTCCAGGGGTAGATCTTCTCTTATAGCAAGAAAATGTGCTGACTTGGTAAGACGATCAACAATAACCCATATTGCATCGTTCCTTCTAGGAGTCTTCGGTAGCCCCATGACAAAGTCCATCGTAATATTGTCCCATTTCCACTCCGGTATAGGAAGAGGTTGCATAACTCCTCCAGGCTGTTGCCTTCCAGCTTTCACTTGTTGACAAACCATACATCTTGACACAAAATCAGCAATCTCCCTCTTCATATTGTCCCACCAAAAATGATCTTTCAAATCTCTATACATTTTGGTGCTCCCAGGGTGTATAGAGAAATTGGAACTATGAGCATCATCCAGCAATTCCCTTTTTAGATCAGGTATATTGGGAACACAAAGTCTCTTCCCAAATTTCAAAATTCCATCTTCATACACAAATTCTCTCAATCTCCCATCATTCACAGCTTTAATATTCTTTTGGAATTCTTCATCATCGGTCTGAGAACTCTTAATCCATTCTAGTAAAGATGGTTTGGAAACCATTTGAAAAAGCATTGATGTTTCACCTTCCCTGGTTATTCCCATGTCCATCTTCACTAGATCCATAAAAATTGGATCCCTTTCAATTCTCATATTGTTCAAAACTCCATGGTCTTTTCTACTCAAAGCATCTGCCACCTTGTTTGCCTTCCCTGGGTGGTAGTGTATCGTAAAATCATAATCCTTGAGTAATTCAAGCCATCTCCTTTGCCTCATGTTGAGTTCTTTTTGTGAGAAAATATACTTCAAACTATTGGGATCAGTATAAATCTCACATTTTTCACCATAGAGGTAGTGCCTCCATATCTTCAAAGAAAATATCACTGCTGCTAACTCGAGATCATGAGTAGGATAGTTTTGTTCATGAATTTTCAACTGTCGTGATGCATAGGCAATAACTCTATCATTCTACATAAGGACACATCCAAGTCCTTTCTTCGATGCATCACTATAAATAACGAACCCATCATTCCCCGATGGTAGAGTCAATATAGGAGCATTGACTAATCTTCTCTTCAGTTTTTCAAAACATTCTTCACACTCTTTTGTCCAAACAAATTTAACCCCTTTACGTGTGAGCTTCGTTAATGGGTTAGCCAATCGGGCAAAATTCTAGACAAAACGTCGATAATAACCTGCCAAGCCAATAAAACTACGTACCTCAGTTATACTCGTAGGTGCTGGCCATTCTTGGATTGCCTTAGTCTTAGAAGGATCAACAGAGATTCCATCTTTAGAGACAATATGGCCAAGAAAAGAAATCTCTTGAAGCCAGAATTCACACTTGCTAAACTTCCCATATAATTCATGCCTCCTCAGAGTCTTCAAGATAATGCGTAAGTGATTTTCATGATCTTCGTAGGTTTTGGAGTATACCAAGATATCATCAATAAATACCACCACAAATTCATCGAGATACTCCTTGAAAACTCTATTCATCAGATCCATGAATACAGAGGGTGCATTAGTCAATCCAAACGGCATTACAGTAAACTCGTAATGCCCGTACCTGGTTCAAAATGCTTTCTTCGGAATGTCTTCCTTCTTCACACACAACTGATGGTATCCAGATCGAAGGTCAATCTTTGAAAAGTATTGAGCTCCATGCAGTTGGTCAAATAAATCATCAATACGAGGTAGGGGATACTTGTTCTTTATCGTTATAGAATTGATCTCCCTGTAGTCGATACATAACCTCATAGATCCATCTTTCTTTTTAACAAAAAGAACAGGGGCTCCCCATGGAGAAACACTAGGGCGAATAAATCCCTTATTACTCAATTCCTCTAGTTGTTTCTTTAGTTCGACTAACTCTACAGTGGCCATTCTATAAGGGGTCTTCGATATAGGCCTTGATCCAGGAATCAAATCAATGGAAAACTCAACTTCTCGTTCTGGAGGATGTCCAGGTAAATATTCCGGAAATACATCTAAAAATTCTTTCACAACAGGTACATCCTCTATTTGAACATTCCTTTCCTCACCGATAGTTACTTCATTCTCTTCCTCCCCAATAATTGAATTTAGTTGAGCTACTAGGGGTGGATCTAAATAAGAATTAGGTGGTGAAGATTCTGCTCTAAAAATAAGGTGTTCCTTATCATTATCATCAAGAATCGTAACCTCTTTCTTCTTACAATAAATCTTCGCATCATAGTCCGAAAGCCAGTCCATACCGAGGATTATATCAAACTCAATCATAGGTATCACGATGAGATCAGCAGATAAAGAAAATTTATGTGCTCTAATGGGGACTGATTCACAAAACTTTGTTGCAACGATACTTCCCTTAGGAGTTTTAACTGACAACTCCCTTATTAAATCAAATTGGAAATATCTAATTTTCTTAGCAAACTGGGAAGATATGAAACAATGCGATGATCCAGAATCAAATAGTGCATTTGCTAAACTTGAGGAAACCATTAAATTACCTGCCACCACATCTTTCGGAGCTTCTACCTCTGCAGTAGTGATAGCATAAGCCTGGCCTTGATCCCTTGGCCTTTTCTGAGGTAAGTTCTCCTGACGCTTAGGGCATGCATTTGCATAATGACCCATCTCCCTGCAATTGTAGCACTGAACGTTGGTAGCTTCCTTCTTCCCCTTGCAATCATGAGCTTGGTGGCCTTTTTCACCACACTTGTAATAGACTCCCATTCCCTTCAAGCAAGTACCAGGATGTTTCTTCCGGCATTTACCACAAGATGGATATTCAACCTTTCCCTTCTTCCCCTTATTTCCATTCCCAGATTGATCAGCAGGTCTCTTCTTCTCTTGCTTTGCTTTAAAGTCATAAGACTTAGAGAATTCCTTTTCGGTCTTGATAGCACATGAGACAATGTCTTCTTACGATGAAAAGGATTGTGAGACTAATGCTCGACGGAGAAATGGTTTTAACCCATCAAAGAAACGATCAATCTTACTTCTTGGGTTACGAATATAATCACCAGCGTACCTCGCTAACCTTGTAAAGTTAGCCTCATACTTTGTGACATTCTCATCAGCCTTTTGTCTCAGACTCAGAAATTGCCTTTCCATATCTGCTCGATGGTCGCGAGGGAAGTATTTTTCTAAAAACAGATCTTTGAACTCCCTCCATTCCATATTTGATACTTCATCATCTTCCTTCATGTTCTGAATCAATGACCACCATTGATCAGCATCTCCAGTGAGGCGGTAAACTTCCATGATAACTTTTTCCCTTTCACTGCTCCCCAAAGCCTGAAATATTTTCTCTAGGGAAAATATCCATTGCTCAGCTACTAAGGGATTTGTATTCCCATTGAACGTTGGTGGTTGTTGCCTCATGAATCGATCTAACATTGATCCTCCACGCTGCGGATCAGGGTGCTCCATACGGGTAAGGTTATTATTCATAACCTGAGTAAGTTGTCCCAGTATGGTGATTAGCTGATCAGCACCAGTTGCATCACCAGCTCCACTATAATTATCTTGAGCAGGAGGGAAATCCCTACATGGAGTGCGTGCATTGATATGGTTTCCATTTCTTCCACTAGGCGCCATTTCTAAACAATGGCATAAACTAGATCAGTTTATGAATCAAAATACATAATCCCATACTTATAAAACACTTAACATAAATTGAACTATTTATGGATATAATCCATAATCATAAAAATGTTTTCTTTGAGGAAGTATATACTCATAAACCCTTCATAATGATTTGTAAAGATAGTGAGAGTTATCCTAAGCATATCCCCCGGGAGTGTCGTAACCAAGAGTACAGCAAGGCCTGTTGTCGTGCACCAGTTCCCGTTCGAGTCTAGCTCAAAGCGGTGTTTTCGGGTTTTACCCCTAGGTACATCTGTGCCAGAGCCGCCTCTACCTGCTCGTATCCAGACAGGGATGTATTGCTCGGAAAACTCACAAAATCTGTACAATACCAAAATTCTAGGAAGTTCTTCTATACTAATCCTCAAAGTTCATCTTAGGTCTACGTGCTCTAATCAGAGTTTATCTAAATCTAGTTTCCAAGGTTTGTACTAAACTTCCTCTGATACCAACTGTAACGCCCCGACCCTAGTTGCCTAGAGTCGGTGCATTATTACATAACATTGGCATGATCACAAGAAAGATCAAATCTCGAAAGACCGATTGGTTTAGTAGCCTTGGAAACACTAGATATATTCATAAGTTTTACATTACATCATAAAATGAAAAACTACTACAACAACATAATGTTTCCACAGTCCACACTATAATCCCCTCATAATATCCCTGCAGGTCATTCATAACTTACATCTTCACATCCTGGGAAAAATAAAACATAGAAAAGGGGTGAGCTCAAATGCCCAGTAAGGATAACAATATAGCGGAACATTCAAAAATAAGCATAAACATTTAAGGCAATGAATAACTAAAACAAATGCCTTTTAAACATGAACTTCAACATAGTATGGCAAAAGTAAAATGAAATAATTCCATTTACTTATTCACATGGATATTCTACTAATCGAATAATCACATGAAAAATCAATAACCACTTTCATAATGTTGGAATGCATAATTCCAGACTATCATAACCACATAGCCAAGGCCTCGTGCCAAGACTACAAATAATATTTTTGCCAAGGCCTTGTGCCAAGACACTAGTTTGTCTCATGAGACCTACCGATGCATCGAGGAGCTATAGCGGGCTCCACCCGTCACTTATTAAGTCCAATGCATTCCCATATGAAAAGGTTTAAACATAACTAGCATACGAAATGTCAATAATTTCACCATAAACTATGAATGGTATAAAAATAGCACATCCATAGTCAAACATATCACAAAACCTTCAATACAATATAGAAGTTTTTTATCATAATAAATCAACTTCAAATAATCTTAAAATCCATCAAAGGATGTTGACATAGATGAAATCAAAATTCTTTTTAAAGAAATATCTCTTTTTATTTTGAAATCATTTAAGATCCATATAATATAAAACATTTTCTTTGAAAATATTCTTATAATCTTGTAAGGAAAGCTCTGAAGATTTTATAACGGCGTAAAATAACCGCACCCGCCATATAAGTTAAAAAAAACATTATTACCTCAATTCTGTCGAAAAGGTTAAAAAGGACCTTGTTTTGAAAACGACAGAAAGATTCCTTTATAAACCTCTTATAAAAAGTCAAACAAGGGTATAAATGACTTTAACCCATATTCTTGTAAATATTAAAAATGTTTTGAAATACATTTTTAAGAAACATTGATGTGGATGATAAAGATATCCCAGTAGATTATTACGTATAAACAACCTCGGATAATGAAGAGATTGTGAAATAACCCTTACCTTGTACTTTTCCTTTGTTGGGGTCGGTAAACCTCCTGTATAATGGTGAAATAATTGTTATTAAATTATACAAGAATCATATACATTAATATGATATCATATATGATCTTTTAACATTGCATTATTAATAATATCTTAGTATTATCGTCGTTTCAGGTGATAATCGATTCGTTCTTCTTAAATGTTTGGTTACGTAAGACATGTTTGTAATGGATAGATTAAATCTTATTCATAATCAGAATGATATTAACATTATTTTTAACCCTAAAATGAGAATAAGACTTGAATGGATACGATGGAGGATGGATCTCACCGCGTTCGTGGAGACGGTAGTCCGTACGTACGCACGAACGCTACTTCCATTTAATTTTTTATTTTAAAAGAATTGAATCCAAATGATACATAGGTATATTACTATTCCAGTATAATATAATATTTTATATATGTTACTTAATTTCATTAAAACCATCCTTTATACGTTCCATGTGTGGTATGAACGAGTCATATCATTTTAAGGGGGCAGTAGTCCGCACTTCCTCAAATGAAATTATCGTATGTATATACAACATGAAACGAATAATGGTATGAAATAAAATGGAATTACAGAAGCTTATATATAAAATATATATCATTAATATCATATTTAATTATAGTTCCATCTTAATGGCCACCATGAGAGGCGGTAAGATGTATTTGAACAATCATCGTTTCGTGAGGCGTTAGTTTGCCATCCACAGAAACATTATGTTCATCATCCATTAGATGGAGTTGTGTGTATGTGTAGTTTGAATCCTTCTTATAACAACATCCTAGTATATTGAGGATACTGGTGTTGTTACAAAAGAAAGGAAATAAAAAGAGTTTTGGGGTTGGAGAAGCAAAATAAAGGAAAATAATTTAAGAGAAATCGTTACCTTTAATTTAGGTAACTCACTTTGGTTGGAACCAAAGGACTTCTTGAAATGATTTCTGCCTAAGGGTAAGCTTCAAGGAGGAGTAGAGGGATGTGGGGAGCTTATTTGGGCAGAGTTTGGACGAGCCAAGTGGCTTGAGAGGTGTGAGGAATGAGTAGAAGTGGTCTCCTTTTATAAGGGAGAAGAGGGGCTCTTTAGGAAAGAGTGAAAGTATTACTTTATAATATTATTATATTCGGTTTATAATGGTCCAAAAATCATTGAGGTCGAAGATAAGATGACTAATATTCTAAATAACATCAACCAATAATAATTGGACAGGTTTTAGATAATATTTTAATCATTATAATCTTATTTATTTAAATGATTTATTAATGAGGTAAACATTGCATCATTATTGTGTCATTAATAATTTACATTATTTGATGTCTAAAAATTATAAATAAAATATCATTATGTACGAAATCTTTTTATCTTTCTAATAAATATTTATAATCGAAAATCCAACATGTATAACCCTATGTAAAAATTGTTCTTCTAAAAGATGTAAGCTTATGCCATTTTTATTTTTATTTTAGCTTTATTAATATAAAGTGTCCCTACCACATACAAGTGGCTCCAAGGGGTCCCCAAATTGACCCAAGGATGCTCATGGTCGGGTATGTGTCCACCAATAAGGTTAGTACACGTTTTAGGGTAATTTTATATTATTATAATATTATTTTTTAACCCTTATTTACCGGATTTACCCTTTAACCATGGTAAATAAAATATTTACCGCAATAATTATTCAAAATGTGTAAAAATAAAAGTTACCTATTTACATAATTTGGACATCCTGATTCCAAATATGGAATCCATTTTTCTAAATTCAAAACACCTAAGTGGCAGAAATTAATTTAAAATTAATTCCCGCTGTCAAAACAAAAAGCGTGTTTTTAAGAGATAATAACTATCAAAAGATTGACACTTTTTTATGTTCGGTTTAATTGTAAAATTATGTCCAATGACCAACATTATATTAAATGGTAAAAATATATTCTAAATATACTTTAAAACCACTCAAATTCATAATTTATCACTATTAATTATTTTGGTTAAAAAAGTTGTTTTTAATTAAAATTTAGTAATTTTCACTATTCATCAAAATATGAAAGTTATCCGAAATGTACCAAAATTTCACCTTAGGCTAAATTCGATATTCCGAATCCAAAAATGAAGTCCATTTTCAAATATAAAATATATATAATTTCAAAAAGTAGGTGTTACTATTCATAACGGCTAGTTTGATTAGTTATGGTGTGTTAGAACTCGGTGTTGCGTACAACACACGCTATCACATTATTCAAAGAGAAGCGTACCGTAGAAGCTTGGGGTGTTACACTATCGAACTGACCGGGCTCAACCCGGGTTCATCCCTCCGGGCCATGGTCAAGCCCGGCCTGTGTAGGGGGTGGCCTGGCTCAGCCCGCAGGGCATGGCCCTGCCCGTGCTGGGCGCGGCCGGGTGGTGCGGCCCAGTGGTGTGGTCTGCTCGAGCTGGTGTCGAAGGGGGAGAAAACCCCCTTCTGTTCAGATAACCAAATTGTAGTGCCTTAGACACTTCCATGACACCCATGAGACCCGAGCAGGTCCCGATTTCCCGCAACTTCTGGCCAGTGTTCTGGACAGTTATCCCCCCAGCGGCTTGGTCACACGCCGCTAATCGCTCATGGTCAGCCGTGTGTTGGCCACTCTTCAGCCTCCGTTGCAGCCAACCGGCCGCATTCTCCAGCTCATTTAGTGGTGTTAACGTATTCTTCCTTAACTTCATGCGGTCGGCCGGTGTGCCGACCCTCCTCCTCTTCCATGGATCACTACATGTCCATTCTTAGACCAAAAAATAAAACAGTCGCATATTCGCGATCCTTGGGTCGAGGGCTCTGCATCCATAGTTCGCACTCAACAAAATATTGTGTTTCAAGAGTCATTAAATAATAGGCGTTGAAGAATGCATGAGGAATGAATGGATAATCAAATGATAAGATTCATGGTATATGCACATGATTATGTCCTTGTTAGTTTGGAAATCGTAGTTATGAATCCAAAATATGAAGAATCTATAAATAAGTTCAATCATATTTAAATAAATCTCATATCTTGATTTTCTAATGGAGGTGGTGTGAGGAAGAAGACAAAGTCGTTGAAGATTGTAGTCTGAATTCGACACCCCCGCAAGACACTCCAAGGTCGGTTACTCATTATTCGATTTCGGAAGTTATTCTTCATTGGAGGATCTCCTTTATTGAAGGGTGATCATTGCAACTCTCTAATTCTCTCCCTTCCATGGCCAATCCCCTTTTCCCGCGAGAGGTGGGGATCCAAATTATGTAAACATAATAAATAATTTAATAAAAATTTGTATATTAATTTAATAAAGTTGGAACATTTAATTTGGAGGAAGATAAGAGTTTAAATTTGATTCATTAATTCCGAATTAAAGAATCCTATTAATTAATGTGGAATGTGGTCACGCATTTTGTGTAACCGGGCATTTAATTCCCAGGATTAAATACCCGACCACCCTCGTGTGGTATGCACATTAATGTTTCAAATTGGAGGTTTCAAATTCAAAAATAAAATAAATCATGTTCATTTTATTTTCTCCACCGAAAAGTATGAAAACCAACGTTCACTGTCGACCAACTGCGGTCAAGGTGAAGATCTCTTAAAGAGAATATCGGCATTGCGAGTTCAATGGTGTCATCAGATTTCTATTCTGAGCACCGGTTCAAAAGTTACAAAATGTTGCTCGTGCGTTTACTGAACTTACCCGAAAAAAGTTAAGAAATTCATTACGGGCAAAATGAGCCTTGGAATCATGCGGTGTCAATTTTCACGGGCTCAAAATATTTCCATTTAATAAAAAAATTACATGGAAAAATCTGGGTCTTTACAAATAATCAAAAATATGGGATCCATTACCCTTTATTAGAACACATGTAGAAGAGAGATAAAATACATACATCAACCTACTCCGGATCTGAATACAATATAGTAGAAACCCAAAGTACACAAATATAATGTCATTAATGAACTACTCCAATTAAAAGGTAAACTCCAAGTAAAAAAGAAAGTTTTCAACGACATTAACCTCATACCCAAACATCTCATGCAACACAAAATAAATTTGTAACCATCTTGATGTCCAACATTATCAAAATGATTTAAAAATAGTTTATATATTCATAGGGTGAGTATAAAAGTATAATCAATAGGATTGTATATGGATACTCTCATTATATAGTATGAAAAAATGCTAAAGCACAATGAAAAATAAGTGAAACTAACTTCTCTCCAAAATAGGTTTACAAAGATTCCAATATAAACTTAAATACTCTCACCATGTATCTCATACAATAGTATATAAAATAATAATTAATACCAAGGATACCCTGATACAACATCCCCACTGGTTTTCTGATTTCCCCAACATTGCATGCCCTGAGCATCTCTCTCTGAAATGGATGGCCTACAGTCACCTGGGCAAAGCACCACAACATGAACCTCATCCGTGAACATGGACCTCGTACAACACACCACCACTTCCAGGCAACCAAGGTATCCAGGTAGTTTCAGGGATCCACCACATCCAACATAATACCAATTATACATTAGGTATTATACCCAGAGCCATTACAGCCCATACACCAAGTAAGGATCTTCAATCCATCCCAACCCAATAATGTTATACATATAGTATCCCTTAAAAAACAATATAAGTAATATTTTTTTACAAAAAAATAAAAATCCATTAAATCCCTATACAAACATATATGGTAAAAACTAACCACGATATATTCCAGAAAATGTATCTACTAAGAACAGAGAGTGGAGTTAAAGGGGGAAGTCATCCATCAATCCTCCGACCAGGATGTTTGGGAAAACACCGCCCCGGGCTCAGAATCCATGGGGTGTCAGTTACCATAACTGAAAGCGTAGGGACATATATAGAATCACAAAATTAACATGATATATTATAACAAAAAACCACACTATGGGTATAACCTAGACATAGACTAAATTGGATATAATGTTTATCGGACTCCCGGTTCCCACTTCTATGAGTTTATATCATATCAGAGAACAACCTTTTAAAGAGCTACATTACATTATATTACCAATTTCTTTAAATTAAATATTAGATTTATTAGATAATTAATTATTAATTAGTTAATTAATGATTAATTCATCATTATCATTTCCACATTGCATTCCACTAGCATCTTAGAAAAGATCCATGCCCTCTAAGCACAAGAAAGGTAAGTCCATGACTTCTCAAAATTATAACCACAGCATTGTATCCCAACAAGCTCCAACCCCATGGGTTAAAAATTTATTAGATTATATATCAATAATTACCATTTTTCATATTTTCATGTATTATACAAAATAATTCTATGCTAACAAACACAAGGGTCACAACATGGTGAGTGGTTGAATTACCCATCGAGTCATCACTACATATTGTAGTAGTATAGAATCATCTAACCATGAGAATTTAAACACAGAAAGCACATGGAATACCCCATGCATCTTCCCCACTCATTTAATGAGAGTAAAAAGACACATATACCTCATGATGTGGAGAAAGTGTATTTGATAAACAAACAAAATATACAAACATGAATCCAACATTCATATAAATTGGAAATATCAAATTCAAACTATTCAATCTACACTAGTGTCCTCCCCAAAACGACATGCATAAAGATAATCATCATTCCGATCTAGGTGTATGTTTCTACCGAAAAAACAAACCCCCATCCCCACATACCATAATATCAATCCAGACTCAACCATTCTAGGATCACATCACATATGGGTCTCCATTCCCCCACAAACAACAATAGACCTCTAGGATCAGCAATATTAAAATTTGATGTAAAATAACATAAAAAACACGATCTTCCTCTAATATAATGCATTTATCCTTTACACGCAATGATATCTCATAAATAGAAATCACAAGGAACTTTTCCTTTATAAAAAAGAAGAAATCTAAGTCCCCATTAAGGAATTATCATTTATCACTCAACTAGTTCTTATTCCATCTTGAATTAACCAATTCATTATACACATGTTCCAATTATAGATAACCTAAGAAACATTCTATGAAATGATATCAATAATTAATTATACAATTTTATTAACATGGTTTAAATTTCGTTTTCAATAATAATCAACAAGATTCAGGTTCATTAACCAATTCAATTATACAAGCTTGTATGCATAAATTTTATTATAATCAAATTACGAAAAAAAGAAGTTGATTCATTAAACACACCACATTAAACAATTATCCAATTAATTATAAATTAATTGTGGCTTTAAATTCATTACAAATTTCCAACATGAAAAACATGGTAAACTAATAAAGGCAAAGATATCACACTATCTATAAAAAGAATATCCAAACTGTTGCCATGGTATACAGATACAACATCACAATGTGATTGATGCCAATTAATAAATTCGATTTATGTCTTTAATTAGATAAATTTCAATATGTTATAAGGGGATAAATCATGATATGTATGTTATTTAATGTAAATATGTGGAGAAAAAATGATTCCCCTAGCTCAAAAGGTCGCTGACAGTCTTCACACAAGAACATATCAACACAATGGATCTCGATCACCTCGCACAACAACTACATCACCCTGAGGATGTTGTGACACAAACTCACCAAACAACATCAAATGAGAATCCATTTATAACATTTTGATAATTTTCCATAACATGTAAATGAATTTGGGAAAAAATGATCAGAGAAACATCTATAAAAAATGAAGAGAACACATTAGATCAAGCTGTGTCACCACAGATCTAAGATGGAATACCAATATCAATTCCCATAGATGGGATACCTAGTACAGCAAGGAGGATACTGCTTGGTCACATGGGAAGAGAGGGAGGGAAGAACCATCCTTAGGGTTTGACAACCCAAGTTCTTGAAATTCTTTGAAACATTAAAACATTGGATAGTTACATAACGTGTAATCCCCTTTTCACGTCATATAATTACATGAGGTCAGTTTCTTCCAAAAAACCATCAGATATTAAATTTTTTATTTTCCATACCATGAAATATTACATGACTTGAATCCCACTTTCACATTTTGTAACTATTTATGATGTCTAGTCTTCATTTTTTCTATCCTTTAGCACTAGAGTCCCTACAAAAATCCAATGAGCCTCCTCCAAAAACATTGTTCTTCGAAACCATGGAAATGGATTATCCACACAGATATGGGCCCTTACAAATAGTAACTTTTATAAAAACAAAATTTTTATAAATTATACCTTCTTCTTGGGTGGGGTAGTTTAACCACCAATATAAACATATTAATAAATTCATATTTTTGTTACTAGGGAATAAAAAATAATTGATATATCAGAATATAATAAGAAATTATTTAATGATTATTTCTAGTATATTACTGTTAATGTCCAATCTGTTCTTAAGATACCACGCCAATACTGTAAAAATCAATAGAAACATTCAAATAAACAACTATGTTATAATTAATCTAAAAGAAATATAGAAATGTATGTTTTAATATCATAAGAAATTATAAAATATATATTCCAATGTTATTTATGATATAATAATGATGTGGTTTGAATCGATAAATAATAATCAAAACTACAATTATGAAACTGCAACTAAACAATAGAGGAGACACAAATGAATATCTGATGATGAAAATAAAAAATATTGTACTACTATATTTGTAATAAATGATAATAAATGATGATTATAAAAGTATATATTTATAAATATTTTTCTAAACTGGGTGATCGAGATAGTTAAGTTTTTATATACTCAGTTTTTTAAAATAAACAATGATGGGTAATTGAAAGTATGGGTTTTTGTATCTCATACATGTTTCATGTATATATGATTCATTCTCACAAAATGATTATTTTTTAGTTTATGAAAAAGAAATTTATTTATTATTCTCATAATTTTCATTAAATCGTATGTATTTACAAGTTGAAAAAATTTTATACATTACATGGATTGTAAATTCTCATGGATTCACTTACATTTCTTTATTGGGAGATATAGCTGCAACATTTTTATGATTTATAAACCAACACTTAAATTACCCAAGGAAATACTACTTTACAGTGAATTAATGACAGTATTAGTCAATATAATTATTAGAGTAATATAATTATTAGAGTAATTTAATGAGATAGAATGTGGAAATGATATAAAACCCCCTTTTCATACCGTCTTTAATTTATTTTATGATGTATAAAATAAATTTTTTTAACACAAGTTTATTAATTTATTAAAAATGAATTATTTCAAGTGAAAAACATATGTTTGGTTGATTAATATGTGAGGTCATATATCTCAATAATTTTATTTTGTTATGTGATTATTTTGCGAGGTATATATGTTGGTGGAATTAGCTTCTACTACCTTTCATGGGTGAATATAGTGAACCATGGTGTCATGGGAACTAATTTTGAAAAATGAAAAATATAATTCACTATTCTTATTTTTTTATAGAGCAATATTTTCCCCAATGTTTCTAGGGAATGTTAAATATACATTCCACATTCATAAGATTATTCCCCATGGATAATGTTCATTATCCCATTATTACACACACGTTTTTAATGGTATATGATTTTTTAATTGAGATTACATATCTTCATATCTAGAATTTTGGGAAACTATTGATTTTCCATGTTATTTTTGATATGATATTTTAACCCAGCAAATTTTTAATCATTTGATTATGATCTAACCTATAATAATGTATTTATATGTTTTCCTTTATTGAGAAATTGATCTCAACCTTTTATTATGATTCCACTACTCTTGTTATGAAGAAAATTATTAGTAATGATATATAAAAAATGTATTCTAGTGTGGCAAAATTACAGTTAAATTTTCAACATTATCATAAAATAAGTTTATTACCTATTTAATACTAAAATAAAATGAACCATATATTCTTGAGATATTGTGATTATATGTAAGATATAATTTTGTTTTTAGAAATGATATAAAATAGTGATATTGTAATCTAACTTTTTATAGAAACCATTTTTAAAGTAAATTTTATTCACACTGTCTCTTCAAATGTAATTCACTAGTGTATCAGTTTGTATTAGATCAGTGTTTAGTGATTTTTTATGATAAACATTTCTTTATTTTTGTGGCTAGGATAAGATGACATTACTAAAAAACCTAGGTAAATTATAATGTGTTATTCCATGTTTATGATTACATTATATAATTTTGGTAAAAAAATTGTGTGTGATGTTTTATAATAAATTTCATACTAGTCTATATAATGGAATGTGGATATGACTTTGGAATTAATTAACCTTAGTCTAATCAACCTAAATGTAATAGTTGAGTGGGAAATCATTAATCACTCTATTAATGATGAGTTGTTTTATGTACCTAGATTGAAAAACTATGGTGATTATATATAAATTCACTCATATTATATGAACCATTTTAAATTATTTCAGTACACCATTGCGGTATGGCCATATATCCAAATAGTAATAAGACAACGAATAATCAATATTTATACCTATAAATTTGAATGTTGGGATACATGTTTAATTTATTATTTTTTTTATATTTATTATTTTTTTGATTAATAATTATTATATATAAATTTTTATTATTAAATTAAATGGATATAGTAAGGAGAAAATTGTTTTCGAATGTTAGCAATGACAAATAAAAATATGATGAAAATTATAAAAAAAAATGTATGCGTGTAGATATATAAAATCTTGTCGAAATTCCCACTCAACTATCCCAACATATTAATAATAAAATATACAAAGATGAGATCAAAAATGAACTTAGGATAGGGAAATATGAAATAGAGTCTTTGATTCAAAAATATAATCCATCAATTTGAGTCTCTTATAATTATGTCAATAATGGGAAACAAATAGACATAATGGAAATGATATTTTTTAATCCATGTTCTCTATGCATGAGATATTTGTTATAGTTGTTTATTTTTTAGAAGGTGATGCTGATAAGAGGTTTATTCTCATCCAAAATAAAATTTAAAGGTAAAACATATATTCTATCTAATTTTAGGAACTCATTATAATATTCATTAACTATTATTTCCCATACTGAATCGCAAAAATATAAACATATAATTGATGATGTTGGAAAAAAGGAGTATGAATCCATTGGAGCATATAAAAAAATTATAGATGATTTCATGATATTCCCCTCACGTTTTCATTTCTAATATGTGTAAAATAGATTGTTTAAAATATTTAATAATGATAATTAACGTAAATTCATTTTAATTAAATCAATTTTTAAATTATGAAGATATTATCCAATGTGAATGAAAAAAATAGATAAAAACAATGTAAATTTTTTATTTTGGAGTGATAAAAATGAATAAAGAGTATAATTGAATATTTTAAGATATGTAAAATAGGGTATATATTGTAATGCTTTTTAAATGTAAAAAAATTACGTTGATGAAACTGGGTAATTGATTGAGAGGATATGAGAAGAGTTTTAATTTTGTTATTTTAGGAAACCTAGATCACCACTACCAATGTAATGATTAAGAGAATATTAAAATAATGGGGGGGATAATAGTTCATGTAATTTCCTACCCACACATCAGAATATCAAATTCATGGATTTTGGGAATTACCCAAATCGATTCACTACCCCTATAGATAATGAAGAAAATATTAATTGCTAAGGTAATGAAATCCCATTTCACATCCAAATGAGTTTATTATAAAAATATCAATCTAAGGATGGTCATGATGTCCCATTGGTAAAATATTTAATAATATGGGCCATGATACCCAATAATTGGGACATTCTTGCTCAAATGATCTGGCATGAAGTTATGATTCCATATGCTAGAATAAGTCCGACTCGAAGATCAACATGGCCTCAGTAAAGCATCACTATGTTACATTGGATTTCAACTAGTGGAGAAGTCCAAATATATGAAATTAGGAGACAATGGACACAAATTTTTCTTATTAAAAAATTAACATGAATTCATACATATCCAAGAAATTATAAAAAAAAATAAACAAAAAATCCCTTATTGGGATATATGATGTATCCCATAAAACATAGAACTGGTTACACACATCGATAAACATATGTATAGAATAAACCAAAATACAACACAGTCAACCCAATACACGATGACTTCCTTATGTCTCATTATAAACTCCAGTACCCAATGAGCTTCTCCATTTTAATCTAATACATATCTTATGAGATGATAAGAAAATAAAACGTGACATGTGTAGAAACACCATTAATCCCATGTAGGGTGTTATCATATATGTAATTTTGTCCTAAACAAGAATATCTAATCTACCCTATTGATTTCATATGTACCCCTGATGATATTAAATATTGAAATGAACATGATTTTATATCACCATTCACTCACAAGTCCAGGATGACAACGGATGATATTTAACCAAATGACATACCAAAATGTGATGAAGTAGACACCACAGTTCCTGACAATTACATCATTGATGGAATGATTGAATTAAATCATCTTTTCATTCCACTATAACAATTCCATTCCCATACATGGATACATAGTGTGTGGAGGTTACTAAAACCTCCCCATATACCCAATGACCCTATGTATGATTATACATCTTTATGACTTAAACATTCTATAATTATTCTCAGTTGGTCTATCAGTCTTCAATCGCATCCAACCAAATCCCAGTCCCCATTGAGGACATCTATACGAGGCATCTAAATGAAAATAAAATTTCATGCCAAATAACCCAATACATCCATGGTAGGGTCCCCATCCAAGTAATTGAATGAATATGATATGATCATCACATAGACCCATCCATACTGAAACATGCGATGACCATCAAAGTGAGTTATCCATGTAGACTATTTGGATATTTGAATAACATTTAGGCACCCCACATACTCAGGGGGACCGATAGAACATCAAAATATCTTTACAGAATATGAGTATGTTCAATAATTAAATCAAGAAATAATAGGTATTTTCCTTTCAAATAACTCAATTGATGTTTCGGGGGATATTGGCACTTAAGACATAACCTTTTGCCATAACATGTCTCATATAGCCTATTAAGGTGTCCCCTCAATGTTTTAAACATATGAAAATTGTCCTCTATCAATAATAGATCATGGATTTCACCTAATGCTGACACTCCATCATTAATGATTTTTGAGATATAGATCAATGTTTGGTATATCCTTTCCATTCCCATCATCACTCTTGGATGAAATTCCTATGCACTCTCTGAAACCATCACATTCCACCCCATACTTACATCAATATACAGTCATGATACCATCAAAAATTAAATTTCTATACAAACTTAGTGACCTATGAAATCATATCACTCTATAAATTAATCCATACATACAACCAACTGCATGATTGAGTTTATCTTCACAAACAAGAAGCATGTTCATCTCAAACATCACCATTCAGAACAGAAACTCTAAAACATGCCCACTATCTATTTCAACTCAATCTATTCTCAATTAAAACACATCACATATTCCAAGACCTCATATATTTCCTTCCTTTCATCAACCAATTCCCTATCCCATTGAGATTTTATTTTTTAGGAAACCCATTTTATTGATGTCCAAACAAACCCTAATCTACGAAAATGAGTCCAAATGAAATCATATCTGATCTTCCCAATGAACCCTTGTATATAAAATTCATTCAAAATCCCTATAAAATATCTATAAATTCTCACCCACGAATATAAAATATTATATAATTTCATTATATAGTCTATGTACATGGAACATGAAGTGAACCCCTCACCTATTTCTCTTGAGAATCATTAATGACAACCAAGTCATGTACAAGATCGTGGGCACTTAAATCACAGCAAGTGTAAAATAATATTTAACTATACAAATTATAACATAATTAAACAATTCTAATTTAATAGTATTAAATCCTAAAACCCAATATGGTTCCATCAAATGAATGAATCATCATGAAATGGGGTGCACTCAACTACTGACAAGCCCCTGATGTTACATCATCCAAAATCCCAAGTTATACTATTTTTACAGAGTAAAATTTCTACTACAATTGATAAAATACCCTACAAAAAATAAAAATTTGATTTAAATTTTAATATATAATATGATATTATTTTCAATTATAATCTCATATAATCCTATATGAAATCTAGGAAGAGTAATCATAGATTTCTCTAGATTCAACTAATTTGGTGAACAATATCATAACCTAAAAAAAATCAATCCCAATTAGTGGATACAACTAGAATGTGTAATGAAGGGATAGAATATGATATCAAAACCAAATATTTAAATTAAATAGCACCCAATATATCTAAAAATGGTGGTGATAATGGAGATATAGATTTGTTCTTGTAATACTACCTATGGGGGATTCTTTTATGTGAATCAAACAAAGATGTGTCTATTTTTTTTAAAAGAATATCGATTCATTTAGGAAAAAAAATGCTTTATGTCAATGTAATATATATGTATGAGAGACTTGGGCATCTTTAAAATATAATTAAGTGTTTAAACAAGAAAATTATGGTTTTATCCCTCTGTATCTACTATTTATAGTTTCCCAAGACTCCCATCCTTCTTACGATTTTCTCTAAACCCCTGATTACCACCCAATCATGGAATCATGTCCATAAAAAATTTAGATTTTTAACTTCAAGTAACCTCATTATGAGTTACAGTTATCAAAATGATCATTCCACCAAATTGAAAAATTAAGTCATTTTCCAATAATGAAATGACCTAATGTATATGATTGAATTTGAAACACACCACAATAATTAATGTCATCCTCAAAATGATATTAGTGACTATAAACCACATCCCCCAACCTATCTAGATTTTTATTCCACAAATAACTCCCCATTTTAACCTCTAATGACATAAAATTTTTATGATTCACACATGTTAATCCTAAACACAACATTATCTAGATATTGATTCTCATTCCTGCTAATATGTACACCACCGAGAACGCACTCATTATTATAGTCTATCACAACACACCCATGTTTCATTACAAAATATATCATGGGGATTATGTTTCTCACCCAAATAAGGGTAATTATAACAAATATTGATTCTATTACATGTTTCTAATAAATCTTGGAATCTCCTATTGAAACAACACATTATAAAATTGATAGACTTGCTAATGTGTCCCATGTAATGGTCCAACCAGGGTTACTTAATAAATTTTCAACCATAATTTGATAACACCAATTGAGAATCATACAACCAATTATTAAAAAAATTATTATTCCCACATGCCGAAGTATATGTAATGGAGCACGAACCACTAACATAGTGTTATCCCAGATAACACCAACATGTAGTGTCCCACTTATTCCCTTTGAAATGAAGAAACTATTCATTATTTCCAAAGTGGTTGACTTTCCAATTATAACTTTTTGGAAATTTTATCACCTAATTGGTCCCCAATATCCTATGACGATTAAGGGCCACCCCCTAAACCATGAGACAAATCGTTATTTCAACCCCCTAAAACATGAATTGAATCGTACAATACAACAAGAATCTCACTAAGATCCCATCAACTATAAACAGATCTCAATTTAACTCACTAGATCTAACCACAATGAATTAAGGATCATAAATATGTTGATTTCGAAACAACTTGGTAATAATATAACTTATCATTCATCATTACCCTAGTTTATCCATGATTGTTTACCAACTAGTATCACATCACTGATGAGACCTTCCATTAGGGTGGTCATTCACTGTCGAGAAATATGATGCATCTAAATATTTCAATAACATTATGTCAACTCTAATGAACCCGAATAAACGTTCAATATATCTCATGTTTCATTCATTTCCACACATATAGACTGGCTGTGGTCATCCTACATATATAGTATCAAAGGAAACAATCATGAATTTCAATATTTGGTCTCACTTAGAGCATCTTTCATTGAATAAAATGTAACACCTCCCCCATATCATCATATGGATTATTATACACCACTCCTCATGTGTCGTCCCCAATTTTTCATGTCATTATACATGTTTCGTTCATAAAAATCTACCGACAAGTCTCCTCAGATAGTAAATATATATTCATGGTGCATATTAGCATGTCATGTCATCACACTAGATATGATTCCATCATCAAATCATCACAAATAGGGAAATTTCAAGACCCACTGATCTTCCAAGGACATGAGAATATTAATACCATATCAACTCCAAATCTCTACTATGGTTCATCCACGACAATACTCATTATCATCAGACGCACCCATGACATATTTATTAATTCATAACACAACTGGGTAATGCATGTACCCATTTCTAAACATCCCTTATACAATATATAATTTCTTAGAAAATAAATGCCAAAACTAACTCTATACTTCATGGTAGGGTGATTTATTAATAACAAAATCTTTGGTTATTTTTCAAGATCATACTTGATCACACCCGATCATTACTACTACATAATACCATGAAACATGATTTTGTAACCTACCTCTATTTCCCAAAAACCATTTCCCATATATCTGAGGATTAGGTTCCTAATCTGCTAAAAATACAACCACTCAATTCTGAGTATCAACCAATATCCCAATTAATTACAACCATTACATGACTATCAATATGGTTACATTACACATAAACTTTTTCCTAAAATAATTAATATATACCCCTGATCTTTTAAGGGAACCAAAAGAACATCCTAACCTATTGAGCTAGAAACCTCACTATTTATACCCTTGTTAGGAGACTACACTCTGGATATTTTTCGTAATCATTTTTTCTGAATTAAATATGAAATTTTCCATTCCACTAAAAATAAATACCATTACGGTTTACATAGAACAAACCAAAATTGTTTCAATGATTCTGAGCAAGACATAATATGGGAAATGATTGTATTTTAAGTTTTGTGAACATTATGAAAGCAAAATAATTTGATCATTTCACCTATTCGAGATTCCATGTTTTTATAGAGTCATAAAAAGGGAATATAATTCCTAGATAGACCCTATATGGGTCTCTATACATCATTTAATGAAGGTATTATAATTACATCATTAAAGATTATCCTCTCATAAGATCCACATAGTATTCAATTAGAAGGAATTATTTTATAGTCATTATTAGTAGATATTAACAAATATGATATATTGGAAAACCACATGATAGTTATTTTTATCAACTTAATCAAATGAACACTCATCAAGAAAATAACCATAGTCAATTAGAAACAAATAATATGAATCTTATGGTACTATCAAAATTCATATATACAACATATTGCCAATGGGATAAGAGAAAAAACAAATCTATTTTCAATAATAAAAGTTACATCATTTATAAATCATAATTCTCAAAATCTAAGTGTGTGACCAAAGGTGATATTAATCAACTATAATATCCAATACCATAAAAAAATTTCAGGAACTAGTAACAACCAATTCATTATGAAAAGTTGGTCAAGATGAAATTTTCATATAAGGATTATAGGCTCTTTTACATTATAGAATACATGTCTATCATATCCCTAAATAATAATAAAATAATTGTGTTATGATACATCAAAACATAGGTATGCCTACCTATATACTAGAGGGTATGCCTCCCTACATGGAAGCCATTCGATATACTGAGACACAAGGCCTTGAGTATGAATTCTTGTATACAATAGGGTATGTCTATTAGTGATTACATCATCCATGTAATTTGGATAATATTGACAGGGATAAAACCATAATTTAAAAAATGTAACCCAACATCACAAATATCCCAAAAATCATAGTAGATAATAAATTTATAACTAGTCACATATAATGAAAAATTATGTTTTAATATACAACAAACAACTTCTCTCCCAACTAGAAAATAAAATATATAAAGGAATAAAAACAATTCACACAAATATCTTACCATACTACAACACACAATCCTCATCTAATACTACAATACCCATTATCAAACTATTTCTCGATTAACAACATATTATGTTCTATCAACTGAAAATAACTCATGAGGTATAAACATTCACCATGTTTCTTGAGAAATTTGTTGTTATAAAATTACATGGGGTCTCATGATGATCCACAAATAGAAACTATCATATTAATATCTATGATTATGTAATATAGATAAAAAATACTTGATATATATGTATTTATATAATAACTGGGCTTCCATGAAACTTGATGGGATACAGATGATAGTAAGACCATTGCTTGAAAACTAGGCCCCCATGGGGCCCTACCATACATATTTTTGGAAGGATAATGGATTTCAATCACCATATTGTATCACCATAATGATTCATAACCCATATCCATCGTCTTGGGGTAGGTTTTCCCTCTTGAAATTGACCCGATACACACAAACACTAGTCATGGTCATAATTTCATAGTCCATCACTCATCTATAATAGCTCTAGGTTTATCCATTTATCTTTTAGAGAATCATTCCATGATGCATCTCTAGAGAGATCCATGGACAAATCCTATATAGAGAATATCGCATTACAAGTAAATTGAACTAATCCATGTATGGAACTATCATTATACTGGCAGCCCAAATAACAAGGCACAATCCCCACACTAAATGGGAGGTATTTCCCATTCACTAATACAAATAGACTATGTGGAAGCAATAAAAAAACATATAAAACCCAATAGAGTATAGGAAAATTTCATATTACGCCGATTTCTCCACGTTAAAATAATGTAGTTCTATAAAGAATAGTTAATAAAATTGAGGATACATCTTATTACACATATCACTCTATGATCACAAGGTTATAGTGTTTTAGGGCTATTATCTCAACATGAAATGTCTCAAATATCTCATTATGAATCCAAATTGGTCCGTAAACACATAAAATACCATTTTGATTAAAACTAGTTCATGATAGTAACCATATGGTGACACAAAAATCTGATGGATCCTCCAAAAAAACACTCAACATGTTTCAACCATGTTTTCCCCCTCACTACTCATGCTCCCCATGCACATGGTTATTCCTAATACATCACTTTATAACCTACTTGATACTCAATTGGAGTTTATAAAAAATAAAAAATTCCTTGTAATACAAATTTATTGTCCCATAGACTCATCTCACTCTAGGAAAACATCCTCAGTCACACACAACCATTGGATGGAGTCCCTTATCGCTCACTAAATGCAAGAACATATTTACCTTCATCACTCACCTCTAAGAAACTCATGTTATCCCATGATCACTAAACACCAACATAAGATATTCAAAATCCCATCAAATATCATATAACCTCCTTGATGACCCTTATCATTTCAATCAAGGAATTATCCCCTTATTAACATAGTCTTCATGCAGTCACAATTCATTCAAGCGATAATGGTCACTTAATCATAGAAAATGTTCCGTAGCTTTATACTATTCCATATACGCAGCTAGACCATGGTCCAAAATCCCATTCTCTTCCACCATGAAGCAATTATTCATCAATTCCAATGCATTGAAGATACTTTTAAAGTTCATTATAGGATCCTCCAACATTGATGAGGCAGTTCACCCCACACTCAGCTCAACTGAGCCTCGTCTAAGCTAGCCATGTAGGACCCATTCTCTCTAGAACCACTATCAAAAAAATAATCATCCAAAACTATTTATAACAACATGAAACCAATTTAGTAATTTATAACAAATAGGTATAAATCCTAAAAACTAGTCAGGCTTTATCTACTCATCATTATTTCAAGAAACATTTTCCATCCCACTGTTAACACATAGAAAAATATACACAATGAAAAATAACCAACTTATTCTTCTATGTGATGGAATTATTTTTCCAAAAATAAAAAAATAAAAAAATACACCAAAAGATCTAACATATATAAAATCACATCAAACGGTTTATAATGTCTTTGTATTTCCTCTATACAATACTAGTAAAAGTCACTTGGATATCACCCAATAACACTGTAATAATATGGAATTAGGATGAAACCCATTGTGAAAATAGATCCATGTTAACATCTACAATAATACGGGTTATTAATGTGATATTATAATAGAATATCCCAAACGATCATCATGAAATAAAACATTGAATCACCTGAAATGGAGATGATAATATAAGGGGAAGATTAATCATGGGCCCTCCTTTGCACATTCCACATCTTGGAATCAAATAGCCCAGGGAATAATTTTTATAGAGCTAGACCAACCCATTCATGATGTGAAAATGGTTAATGATGTTAACCACCTTAGGTAAGGTACCCATACCCCACATTCTTAAATATTTATTGATTGAAACCTAATTTAATTTTCTTATCCCTATCCAACTGATATTTTTTGTAACTATTGTATCCTAAAACTCCACTAAAACACACCCAATCCCCAGGCTCCCCATCTACTGTTTAAACTACTAATTAAAACATTATAATGATATATTAAGAAAATAATAACATAATTATGATTCATAATATATAAAATAATAAATCCTCTAAATTATTATCTAAGACACATTCTAGGAACATATTACCAAAAAAACTAGGGGCATTACCAAATCCAGCATTAGTGACATTGTTATTGTACATGAATATAATAAAACATTTTAGGTTTAATTAACTATAATTACATAAGAGTCTGAGTATTATTTAATTATTTTAATCATAACATTATCCATAACTATCTTAAATTTTCTTCACAGTATATCCCTTTTTGAGTTAGATGAATCAAAGAAACAACTATAACAAAATATGAACAATGGAATTATACATCTTGGTGCCTCTATATTGGGTAAAATAAACACCTTTTAAAAAAAGATAGATAAATACATCAACAAATTAATTATTATGAGATTAATAAAACTGAACTCATTAAAATGTATCATATACCATGAATTGATGATATTTTAGATCAAAACATATGATCTAGGAACTTCTTAATGATTAATATTTGATCTAGAACAGAAAGATAAGACATTATGTTTTACAACGTAGTGTTGGGTTATAAGGTTATATAGGAATATAGAGAGACACTGGAGCATTATTGTGTCCAATACTAGCATTATTTTTAGAAACATAGTGTTACTTTTGGAAATGGGATTCTTGTGAAAAGACTCATCCAATGGCCCTTATCACGGGGCTCAAGGGTCCTTAGATCCTTAAACTATCATTAGAAGGTCAGATCATAGTCAATGGGTATTCTGGAAGCCACCCAACATGAAGTTCCAACCTAATACTGATAGATCATGATTCATGGGATCAATGTGTAGATGTTGAGTTGTTCGTGATTCCCTCATATTAGTGGTGGTGGCATTCATGCATTATTTTCGTAATGATGATTTTATTCCTGTGGAGTCTCAGGCCTTATTCACTAGTTTTCTTATATATCATTAGAGGGAAATTCCTAATCAGGAGGATGAGTTTGACTCACTCATCATCATCAAGACCCGGTCTGGAAAAAGTTCAATCTCATGGATGATTGAGTACTTGATTAGAACATGTAAGCTCTTTTTGGATTGTCACATGTCCATCCAAAATACCCTGCATGATGGTAATATGGTAGATTTTTTTATCTTCTAAATCTATAATTGATCATAATATTTTTATTTTTTTTCTTGTCTTGTATCCCTTCCTTTAGAAGGCTCCATCATTGTATTGGTTGTTTCCTTTGGACTTCACTATTTTCGACCCCCTTAGTTTCGTATTTGTAATTATTCCATCTATTTTATTTAATATAATAAAAAAATATGGTGGTAAGGGTTAAAATAGATTATACTTAAATATTTAATTCCCTAATGACACATGTTTCTTATGAAAATATAATGATTACATTTTTAATTATGAATTATCCCACCATATCCATCCATCTAGTCCATATTTTGTAATGGATATGGATTTCAGTTTTTATCCATTGTGTATTTCAATATATATATGTAGTTTTTACCTGAGATATAGCACATTATTATGGTTTCCATGAAGCCATATTATCAATATACATAAATTATAATTATTAATCAATCACACATGATCATGATTTCATAATATATGATTTTCTTATTGATCGAGAATTTAGAATCAAATTATGAGGCCATGGTTGTTTCTCAATCACAAGAATTACCATATTCCTGTCACAAGGTTGATCAGCATTAGGTGTAGAAATTGAAGGATGTGGTTGAAAAATGTATTAAAATAAGAAATTAAATAATTTATTTAATTTATTAATTTTTTAAACCATGGTTGAACCTATATAAATATATATCCATAGAGAATATTCTGGGATATTCATATAACCCATTAAAATTAATGGAAGAACCCCAAATTGTGTTGATAGAAATGGGAATGCAGATCAATTATATCCACTAGATATGTTCTCTAAGAGAATAAGTGAACACAATTGACTATCCACCAACATTACTTTATAATATGTTCTTCACAAATGTTTGATATTTTCTCCAGATGTGTTTCATTATTTTTATTGATTTTTCACATTATTAGTATTCATCATGGATTAATTATATAATTTTTTATAATTTTTTATCATTTCCTAAACCAACAATAATATTAAAAATTTTGATCATAATTATCAGCTTTCAGTGGGATAATTATTTACAACAATTTTAGGTTTCTGCATTTATGATCGTTGGTTGTGAATATAATAGCCAATAGTAATATCAACATGTTATTGTTCATTTTTATATATTCATTATTACAATTATTCATCATTAACCCATGAGATAAATGATATTAAATTTATAGATATGTTCGATCATAATCAAAACACTTGAATTTTGAGGGATATTCATAAATTATAGAGATTATAAAAACATGAATGTAACAATAAACATATGAAGAACAAAAAAATGGTTTAATAAATAAGGAATATAATTACCGATACATTTCATACATAGATATGACATATTAATTAATAAATATTCATTAAATACAAAATTATCAATGCCATAATTGTATTGGTTATGTATCTTTGGAACCATGGATACCTAAACAACTACATCATAATTAAACCAAACCATCCCCAACTAATTTTTTCATATCTTGAACTTGCCTTTTAAATATCATTATTAACACCTTTCTTCATAACATGGGGGAATTATACATGATAATGGTTTATCGTAGATGCTCAGTATGGGTAAACATGGTAAATATCAACGGTCTCTTAATATTAAAATGATTATATGTGTATGATAACAAGGGAATAAAATTTTAAAACCAATCTAGGATAATCATAGATCCTAATGTTGATTCATTTCAAAAATCATGGTTGATAATAAGAAATATATCATAAGTAAATCTAATAACATGATCCATGAGTGAATAATATTGGAATAAGATATAAATTGTTGGAATACACAAAAAAAATAAGATAATATTCCTATATAAGTCTAACATCAAATACAAGTATATCATTGTTGATTGGGTTCACCCCCCAATCCGTTGCCAGACTCATGTTTCAATCCAAAAACTATAATATTATGCATTGTCCCCAAATAATCATTTATTACTCTCTAAAATAGTCTTATTTAACTCATGATATTTTCATCTTTATACAATTTGTGGAGTCCTATGTAACTCTAATCACACCATTATCAAAATAAAAACCATATATATGAGTTAAAAAAATATAAATAACATTCACCATATAAAAGTAATAGAAAAAAATGGGTTGCAATACAATTTAATCATAGAATATCCCATTCCAATGAAATGGGTTTTAAAAATATCTAAAAAATTAATCATAACATAACATCTAGAAAAATGAATAGGTTTTATAAACATTATGTAATATTAACCCTAAACTACCTAGAGAATTATCAAGGATTGTATGATTTGATCAAATCCCAAATAAATGTTTTTTATAATCCAATGATTCCATTTTAGATAAATAGGGAATTTAAGAGATCACATGGAATATTTCATTAGGAAAATACATTTTTCAATTTGATATCAGATAATTAAAAAATAAAAAAATTCCAAATATCTAAGAATGTTTTTTATTTGGGTAAAACATTTTAAAAATGTAAATTAGGCTTCTACATATTGATTTTTCATGATGATCGGAAATTTCATTCACTCTTTATAATGTAATATAAAAAATCCCTTCACATATTTAGAAAAAAATATGCAAAGTACATCATTTGTGACAATGAGAAAAGGTTTCTTTTATTTCATTTTTAAAAAATTACCTCATTAGTAAATGTATGATTCATATTGTTAATTTTATCTTTCATGTTCAGTTCCTTTTACATTTAATTTTTTTATATCGTTTAATGAATTAAATTTATTATTTAAATTTCATATTTTTTATAATATACCTATTTGGGGTCATCCAAAACATTTTGGGATATAAAAATTAATTACACTATCAATGGAGGTGGTAGGTTTTATGTATGCATGAACAATGTTTTAATTTTTCAATTGATTGATTAAAAGGAAGGATCACAATAACTATCATTGAAAAATTAATTGTTTTATGTAATATATATTATTAATTAAATAAATCCTTTTCAACATCCATGTAAAATGTTTGTGACAAAAAAATAAAATTGTTTTTTAGTGATGGAAGTCTATATTGACCTTAGAAAAACATTATCATATTCCAATAGATATTAATTTAATATTGTTGATATTATATTTATAATTAGTAAGAATAACTTTTTCATAAATATAATACATTAACACTTAACCCATCATAATAACCATTAATAAATTATTGTGATGAAAAATAAATTATATCACTACGTGGTGATTGTAAACATTACATATGAACATTTGATACTCTCATTACACTTTTGATGGGAAAAGGGTGTGTAATGGTGGTATAATAAAGATAATAAATTTTAAATAAAATTGTTATAGTAAAATTTTTACATTATGATATATAACACTGATTTAGGGATTTTAGAAGTGGAATTTAGTAGAATGTGTCCACTAAAGATAATTACATTTTCTTTGACAGAATCCAATTTGAAATCCACTTAAAAGACTTATAGCTAGTATTTTTTGTTGTAAAATAATAATAATGTGGATAAGTAAATATTTTTAAATTTTTTGGCTGTTATATAAAGCTCACAGTGGCATAAATATGAATTCTCAGGGGTGTCCTTTTATAGGAGAGGGATATGAAACACTATGAATTTTAGAAATGATTAAAATATAATAAAACCATTATAAAGATAAATTCTTCTATTTGGGTATGGATGTGATTAAAATTATTCATGATTATAAATAAAAGCATGAAATTAAATCTATAATGTTTTTTGTCTAATTTTTATCGATATATCATATTTAAATTCTCATTAATCATTATTGAAATTGGCTAAAGTAACAACTAATTATTTCTTGAATGTTTATGAACTGTATAATAAAATGATAAATGACTCACAATTATTCCATTTGTGATTTGGTAGAACAAATTCAAATCATTTTTATAAGTATAAGAGTTTTAAAAAAATTAAATCCTTAAACTGAATTTTATATAAAATACAATTTTATTATTGTTAGTTTGGGAACTATTTAATTAATTTTACATTAATAAAACAATTAAAAATATGAAATTATAGTGTAATATATTCATAGATACCTAATATTACAAATGCATCTGCAATATTTTTTGGACATAATAATTTTGTTATATTTTACTAATTTTAATATTTTTAAAATCAATAATTTTATGATTTTATTAATGGAATAAATATTTTTTCATAGTTCCATAATAATTTAAGGTAAATATTCACTAACTCCCTATTATAAAAAATATAATATGATAAAATATAATTTATCATTCCTGAAAATAATAATAAATAAACATATCATCTTTTAATCCTTAAGTATAAATTTTAGAGATATTAAATTCAAGAGAGTGACATTTTTTACTTAATATTTTCTTAAATTAATATAAAGGTAATATTTAAAATATAAAGAACAATGTGGGTATATATTCGAGATCAAATTTGGAATGGATGAAGTCCACTAATTGAATGTGTTGAAGACTAGTTTTAGGTAAAATTTAAATCCTCAACCTAATTTTGTAACCTTATTTTACATGTGTTACCCTTTTCGAGTTGACAAAAATTTATTACGGTCATTTTTCTAGTTGAAAAAATAAATATTGGGTGCCATTTTCTAAATTTTATCCTCATAATTTTCAAAATGTAATGAATTTTTTAATATTCATTTATTCTAGGTTTTATAAATTATTTAAAAAATAATTTTGAGAAACATGATTGAAAAAAAATTAAAAAAATAAAATTTTAAGCATTATTACTCGATATATATTCATATATCAAGCATATATTTTTTTTGACTATTACGTAATTCTATTTAATAAATAATATATTAACTTCTTTAAAATAATTCCCCAATATATAACAATATATCTTATTAGTGTATTAACACATTATGAGAAGAAAAATTGTTTTCCAAAAAAGAAATCTTCTTCTTACAAATAATTTTTTTTATTTTTTAAATATTGATGAAAAATGAAATTATTTCATAACATTATATAATATAAAATTATCATAGTTTATTTTTTAACATTCATATCTTCTAAATTAATTTCATTTGTATAACGATTTACTGCATTACCATTATTTTTTTTACTCAGGTTTTCTTGTATAACAAGATATTATAAAAATTCAATTTATTTGAATTGAAATATATCATAAAGTTGAGATTTGTGGTAAGATAACCCCTTAAAATAAATTTTCCCATTTAAATTAAATTACTTTGATATAAACTAATTATGATATCTCTTTTTAATTCCTTTCATGGCGTTCCCTGTATCATGTTTAAATTTTTTATTCCTCTAAGGAACATTAAGCAGGTGTGTAGTCTTGTTTCGTAGTAAAACATCTCTATGGTACATTGATTATATATATTTTTATTTCAATGAACATTACTGGTCTATTTGTTTTACATGTGATTTCTGAACATGTGAAAAATTATCTATTTACTTCATCCGAAGAGATACATGAAACACACTTTGTTCATTTAAGAGGTTTACTGTAAGTTATATTCAATAAGACTCCATCACTACTTAATCAAGAATCTCTAAGATGAATTTATTTCTAATCAATGATTTTAATTTCATAGAAAATATTATAACCTCATTCTAGTATGATATTCATAGAAAAATATTCTTTAGTCATTGATCTCTACATCGCACCAATTATCATCAGAAGAACTTTTCTATTGAATCTGTGCTATCATGATGACCAATTGAAAGGATATAACCATTTATATATTTTCCCTAGTTAGATCAGGTCCTAATAGATTTAATTATAAAAAATCATCCAAAAACATTTTTTGTGCATTTATTTCAATATATGGCTTCATAAGGACCCAACTGAATACATTAGGGATATTTATTATTGTAAGAAAACATGACTACATGAAAGTGTTGCTCCCAAAAATAGTTTAAATCCATAGAACAAGATATCATAATTTATACTATTTTTTGAATGGATTTACAATATTTCTTATATTTATAACCATGACAAGTTTTACACTTACTCTCTTCAATATCTAGATAATCTAGAATATTTTTTAGTACAATGCTGAAAACCTCGGTTCTTGGTTATATATAATTTATTGTGCTAATCCATGCAACATTAACACTTCCATAATGTATATTCATGAAAGTTGAGGAAGAGATAAATCATTTATTATAGAAATTAAATGTATAATCATTTAATGTTGATTAACTATAGCCTATGTAAATTTATATCCATTAGAGTTTTTTGGGATCATGATGCAAAATTCAATGTAAATGTTTTCACATTCCAATTGTGGTGTGTGTAATGGTTCTAACATCCCTCTATAGTTTTTTCATTTAACATTAACATGATAATATTACATGATCTATGATACATACTCTTAAATATACCCCTTTATGTTCTTCCACTATATATATTCTTTTATATTTTAATACATTATTAAATATTCATGATGGATAGAGAATGATAAAGATTGAACTTCATACAAAAAACCTTTCTTCAAATATGGTATGGACATAAAAAATAAATGATTAATGAAAATTATCATGGAATAAAATTAAATGTTGAACTCAAGAACATTTATGATCCTCTTAGATAGTTCCACATCATCATCCAATTCCTGTTTAATTATCACAATGATATATGGTTGAGAACACATATGAGATTGATAATATTTCTCTCAATCCTTCAATATTTCCAATTATATCCATTTAAAATCCATATATATATATATATATATTATTTTTTAATCATGATCATTATTTTTATATAATGATCCTTTTGACAGAGAAAATCATCCACCTTTGTCTCTTTCATATGAATTTAATGTAATGAAAATTTTTTATCATTAACTAACTCTAAAAAATATTCTTTATTACATGTCTATATCATTTTAGTGAATATTTTTATTAAATATTAGTATTTAGTATATATATCACATCATTATCCCTAATAAAAATGAGTCAATATTTTTTAGGGAAAAAATAAAATTTTCTTTCTCAAAATCCTTAATTGGGTAATTATTCAAACAAACATTCAATGGTAAATACGTATTGGCAATAACTATACCATGTTTCTTGGGAACACATCTCATACCCTAATTCAATGCATAAATATATAATACCAAACCTTATCCTATTTGGTTTATTGTAATTAAATGTGTTAAAAATAATCCCTCCTTATTTTCCTTGAAATTTTTATTATATTCATTTGTCCAACATAATTACACTCTCTTCCGATTTGACTTATTGAGTTGATTACTCAGGCCTGAAAAAATTCCCACAAAAAATTTTATATTATAAAAATAATAATAAAACAGTATATCTGAATCAATGTGGTTTTTATTGGACAATTTTCAATGATTTTTTACATTCAATGATCCATGGATATAGTCTCTATTGAGATTATATGACTAAAAAATGAAATTCGTTGTTGGAAAAAATTAACACTTTGTAAATGTTTCATAAAACAAATCATTCCTTTGGATTATTAATATGATCTCAATGTTATTTTCATAATTATTCTTTTTAAATGAATATATAATAATATCATCTATAATGACTAACAAAAACATAGCAGGGTAATCATTAATACAATATTTATTAAATACATGAATATAGTTGGGGAATTATCAAGACCAAATTTAATCATTATATATGAATAGTGAGCATATCATGAATGCAATATTTTCCCATGTATATCCTCCTTCATGAAAATCATATGGTTTTATTTTAAATGATGATCAATAATCAAAAAAGTATTGATCTATACACCATTGATCAATAAAGTCTTCTATACGTGTTATAAGATTATTATTCATTATTGTGATCATTTAATGATTCATATATTTAATATATTTTCACATTGATCCATATTTTTTTCTCAAATATTAAGAACATTTGGACCCCTTGTTGACCCACATGGATGAATAACTCCATTATGATAATTTTCCACAATAGTATACATTATTTCATAAGACTCAATTAGGGAAATTATACATCAAATCATTTAGATATGTTCATCGCCAAGTATGGGTTATATTGAAAACAAGAAAATATTATTTTATGGTAGAATAATAAATTCATTTTATATGACAACAAAAAACACTCACACAGTAGGAATATCATCAATGTTATATTTTTCGTAAAAAATCAATGATAAAAACTATTTTCTACTAATCAAGGACAATAATATGGGTTCAATTTCCATTGGATGTTCATATTTATATTCACATTGATAGAGGGTCATAGTTTTGTTGAAAGTTTCAAATGTGACATCCATTTATTGTATATTGATCTCTATAATCATGTTTAACCTCTTACACTCAGAATTACACTCTTGAACTTCCAGAGTCAATGTTTTTATTCCCAAAGTTTTAGAAACATTTTTTCTCATACTAGGTGTATATGCTAGATCAAAACCATATGATCTCATATACTCACCAAAAATCTAATTCTAGACATTAAAATACCGCAGGGAAGTGTTATACATTACTCTCTTATGATTATTATACATATTAATTTTTTCAACCAACATATTATTTCACTAATAAATAGAGGAATAAACCACCATATATCACTTGATGACATGTGTTGGTTAATTATATTCACGTGGACTAAACTCTTGTGACCCATATGCCAGAAATCAATAACCCAGTATCAATAGTGGTATATTTTATATCTCAGACGCATAAAAATGGTTTACTCCTCCCCATGATTTTGTAGAATCGAGATTGTTGTATTCGGGAAATGGTTCTTCAACTCTTCGAAATAATTATTACAAGCTTTCAAACATTCAAACATCACCTGATATTTTCATGCCTGAATTTGATACTTCAATTTTCGAAGAGTCCTAGATGAACCACCAATAATATCCCTCCAAAACCTAAAATCTATGGATATAAAAATAATTTTTAGGATTCTCCCGATATACTATTTCAATAACATACTCTAGGTACATATACACAACTTCATAAGAGATGATGTGGACTAAAAATGTAATGGGTAAATCCAAATTTTTCACATAGTTAGCATGAAATATATATGATTCTATCTTAGTGTACTAAAGATGATTCCAATATCTTGTTCATGATCATCATGATTCTGATATTACACCAATATTTTATCCCCCAAAAAAACCATACACTACTCTAGGTAATAGTTGAAAATTCAATTTTCAAGGCCAAAAACATTGTATGATTGTTCTTCAACCATAAATACATCATGAGAAACTCATAAATTCCTCACCTACTTCATAAATATATATGTGGTATATCATATAGATAAACTAATAACTAACAATACCCTTATCTCAATTTAATCATGGAATATATACAATCTTCTCTCAAATTGTCAATTTTCACATCAATTTTAATAAGGGGATAACTTTTCTTCACCTTCATCCGGTTAAACATCTATTAATCAACACATAAGATAATGTTTCCATTATCATTATTAGAAAACAAGACAAGATTACACAAATGAGATGTACTTGAGTGGATAAATCCCTTGACAATAAATTACTATACCTTAATCCTAATATATTGAAGCATTTTAGGTTCCTTTATATATGGTTGAATTTAAAATGGCTCTGCTCCAAGCATGATATCAATCATAAAATAAACATATATTTTATGTGGATTCCTTGATATGTCCACTAGAAATGAATCATTTAATTAGTCTACTATAAGTGTAATGTCATCCTGCTTCACACACCAATTTTCCAACAATAGACTCGAAACAAGGGTGGTGTAATCCGTGAATTGATGGTGAATTTTCCCAGCATGTCCTTCCTGGATATCCTACTATCCACGATGATCATAATTTTCACTCTTAGATGATGTTTTGGTCATAGTCACACATTAAAAACCATTAATTTCTCAAAATAATTTCCACCATTGAATACCAAAAATAAATTCAAATCCTTAATAATAATGAATTTAATTATCCTATAGAAAATGATACCCTCAAACCTTGAGATAACAACCCTGTAATAAATATATATTTTTTAATTATACTCATAATTATGTATCATTTTCTTTAACCGTGATAAAAAATTTCCCCATCGGATAGATACCCTTCAAAATTTATGTCTATATGAAATAAAAATATTATCTTGTTTAAAAAACGCATTAGAAAGAGTAGAAGTTGCATGATTAAATCTGTGAAAAATTCATTCTCCTCTTCCATGTAACTCAATCTATGTCCCTTAGGTTACACCCCAATGATGATACGAGTTCACATTTGACATTTTACAACATCCATGCCTCGACCTTCAGGGTAGAAGAACCCCATCATCAAGACCTATTTGGGGTAGAATACTCACTTTAGACACTCTAATTATTCGTGTATCCTCTATCATAACCCATCTATCATGAGTTATTCAAAAACCATTAAAGATGTCTTATCATGTATATATATAAAAACTCTTCTAGTGGTTAGGGGAACTATATAAGAGTGTATAAATACCAAAAATACAGGTGGAAGTGCAATATGGGAATTCCATGTGTAACTAATCCTTCATCATAGCCACTCTTCTTTCCAGGGATTTGTTTCACATTCTTATAGAGACACGTTGTAATTTCATAAGTAATATTTCATTTTCATCTAGATGAAAACTACTACATCTCACATGAATAATACGTTAGGTTAACCTAAATATGAGTGCATGATTCACTACTTACGAAAACAATTAAATCAGAATGATTTTAGTCATGGACTAAATCACAAATTTAATCCCATCCAAAAAAAATTTCTTCAAAACCTCCTCATCACAAACCAATGCTAGAAAAAAAATCTTATTATATATAAAGAAACCATCATATTTTATAATTATCATACTCCCTTGATTCTACCTCATAAACTCTACATCTTCCCCGTGAATGAGTTTCTAAGGATAATATTCCTCCAAGACAATCTCTTAAAATTCCTTCAAATAAAATTTTAAAAATATCAATCCAAATCCTTATTGTAAAAATAATTCTATTATTGAACACATATCATATTTGTATCCATAATAATTATCTCTTATATATGATTTTATAAGAGGTATTGAATTATTCGTATTGATTAAATCTAGAACTCAACTTCTACAGTCCCACCCTCTCTAGTAAATTTTATTGGGTGATGAAACTAGAACCCATGTGTCAAGTGAGACATGATTCAAACAACCCTCCATTAGCATCCACCAATAAAAAATAGTACAATAAAATTATCATGAAACATCTATCAATATTCTATAACCATAACTATCAGATCATTGTGTCCCACAATTGGGGGACACTAACTGCCATGCTGTCATGTCATCCAGTCCACAATTTTTTTCGTGGAAGATTATCTCTATAATTTCGAACATACTCCATATAATAAATTACACAATATTATCACATTTATATATTATGGATTCAAGGAAATCCATATAAAACCATTTCCCCAAACACTTCATCATGGTTAAAACTAAGGCATTACCACTTCCCTCAACCATATCTCATCTAAGTCATTGAAAGATTAGGGTAAAACATTTTTTATATCAATGATTCCCAATAGACACCAATTTATCTTAATAATTTTTTATATTTTTCATTATTTAAAATTTTTTATTTCGTATTTGAGACTATATTAATTTAAATTACACGTGTGATGAACGTACTTTTTATTTTACAACATAGAAAAATTATTATTTTCTGTCCATGCATAAAATGATGCATGTCACATTATAATCAGGAGTTTCTATAATGACACTATTACATAAAACTATCATTTCATGATGGGAAAATAATGAAGAATCTATAAAATCACCAACATCACAGAACATGGGAATCTCCCAAGGTAAAATAAAATCCAAGTGTAATAGAAAACATCATCAACAACAATCCCATCCTTTGTACATTGTTTATCCATCATAAAACTGTTAGCTACTCACATGTTTGAGACAATAAATGAGGTCTCAATCATCCAAATATTCTTTCCACCTTTACCAAATAGTGTGAAAAAAGAAATGAAATTCATATTATTTCGCATTGTATCATCCCGACCTGGGTTCCATAAACCATTTTACAAGCTAGCTATTCACATATCATTGGCTCACCTTCCCATACCCCAGAGGTTCTTGAAAAGTTGTTTAGGTATAATATAAAACATAGGGGGAAAATAAACTCTTTATCAAAAAATCACAACAACTACAAATGAATAATTAGTATCCAAATTATATTTACTAATAACTAGAATAATTCCACAACCAATATATACAATTGTCACATGACAAACCAAAGTGGGAAAAAAATATCAAAACCAGGGAAATATATATATAATTCCATATATGTGTTGTATTTCAAATAGGAGACCCTAAATAAAGACACCAAAAACTCTTACAAGGCCCCAACATCAGATATAATTATATCATCCATAATACAGACCAACTCAACCATTATACATAGAGATCTTACATTCATCATGTCCTACAAACCAGAAGTCTACTTGGGAACTGATTTGGAAGCTATAGTAGGGTTTCAGCACAACTCAGCAGGACACCAAAAATAGTGACAAAAAAATATCTAGTATATACAAGTATATGTGGTTTTACAGTTAATAATTCATAATAAATAATGTTATCAGATAATACATTTCATATTTATTTAATTTTCCACATAAATTTATCAGGTTATCTATGACACCAAAACATTCAACTTCTTCATTGTCATGTTCTATTGTCTAAAATATATAAAATAGGAAATAAAAACTCATTATTTCATAGGCTTCCATTATTTATTTAAATCCATTTTTATAAAATGGATACATGGAACTCAAGTGAAATGCCAATATCATGGGAATAAAACATCAATTATGGAATCCCAAGCGTATTTGGAGCATTAGTAAATTAATACAACTCATTGGTATTTGGTGCATCATTCAGTGTCCCATATAATAATTATCATGTGCATGCATTATTTTTTTAAACACCTATCTTCAACTTAATGGTTATTTGGGGAACCATTACTTTTCACATATCTCATTTTTCAATCAATCACATATATCACATATATCATATTCATCATGTTTAATCACCCTTAACCATCTTATCAAAGATACTCATTATAAATATCCTTTTCAATATATCAAAACAATCATGTATATTCACTTAAATTACATGGAATAAAATGAACAATTTACAATTAAACCATTTATCAACATTTAATCATATAATCCATTTACCCTTCATGACTAATCCAACCCTCCCTTTGGTACCATGATCATACATTTCATAATTCTGTTAATTAACCTCTTACATAAACACAATAATAATCTAATTATATACTCACATTAAAACATCAATATTAGGATTAAATTATCTAATTAATTTACCAATTAATTTATTCAATTGAATATATGATTTCCAGACATGGAACTTTAATGTTCATGATGGAATACACATAATTATAATCATGACATTCGGAATTAACATTTAGACCACATACCAAATGTTCATTTACGGTCTTTCACCAAACCAAAAATCACCAAATTGAGATTAAATGTTCAAATAACAATGTCACCAGTGCTTTTAGGATCTAAACCAAACATTAAGATCAAACAGATTGACATGAAAAAAAAATATATCTAAACCACCACTGACTAATGAAAAAATCATTCATCTTTAAACAAAATGAAGTATGGGAGAGAGATAAATCCAAACATTAATGAAATATTGTTCCAATAAGATTTAGATATTTCAATTTGATCATCTATTGACAAAGAACAAGGTTCTTTATGTTGTTGAATCCTTTTGAGAGCTTTAAAATTATAGGAATTGTTTTACTTTCAAATAGGGACATGTATGGATTTATATTGAGGAGTTTGGGATTTTATTTTAATGCATTGAGTTATTTATGATCCATGCACACATTTCATAGGGAGGGGAAAAATTTTCCAAACTATTCATCTTAACTATGCAGCTCACTCTAGGGTTTCATGGTTTCTTCTATGAGGGATCACTATTGGAACATTCTTTCACCAACTGTAAAATTACTCTCTATTTGGGAATGAACATTTTCATGGGTTTTGTGCAAGGTTCAAAAATACCCTCCACTAACTATGATATTCCATTTTTCATCCAAAATATTTCTTTTTTTTTCATAAAGACTCAAAAAATTACCCACAAATGGTATGACCTATGAAATAAAAAAAGTACTTTATAATGAGGACAAGGAATCCATATAATGGTTGGGATCTTATATAACAACATTGTAAAATTAGAATTCCATATATAGTGTAAATATAATGAATTATTTATAATGAAAAAAAATTCAAAAATGACATAAATTCAAATAAAAATAGGTAAAATTTGATATAAAATCATCAAATGTAATATATATATATATGTATATATATATATGATTAAAAATCATATTTTTTATTAACCCTTTCATTTATAATTTTTGAAACTTATATAAATAAGAACATATCAAACATATATAGTTACTAATTCTACTATATATGATAAAATGAAGTATAAAGGGAAAAATGTTATTTTCAACCATATGCCATTATATATGATAAAGATAACATTTTTATGAATTTGAAATCATTTATTAAAGAATTATTTATTATTAAATTTCATTACTATATATTTTTGAACTAATCATTTAATATGACTCGGAGGAAATCAAGGCATATATTGAATTCTAATATAGTATTTTAATTTATCCATAATATTTCATAGGTAGAAAATATTTATGAAACATAATTATTCACTCAAATTTTATTACTTTTAATACATTAAATATAGTTTTTTTATTTATGTACTAATTGAATCAATATGGTGTCATCATTGGAAAAGTGTCTACAGTAATTATTAAATTGCCTAAAAATAGATACAAATTTCATTGATAAAAATAAAAACTTTACCATTATAATTAATAATCATAATAATAAATATCTGATTTTGATAATTATTTTAACATTATATAGATATTAATGTCATCCGAGTGATATTTTGTATTTATTATTTTATTAAAAAAAAATAAAAGTCATATCAATGTAATATTTCTCTAATGGGCCATATATTTGAGAAATATATGCACATTTTAGAAATAAAATAGAAAAAGAAGATCTAGGAATGATTTAGAAAAATTATAAACCATTATCCCAATTATTTATACTATTTTACCGAGATTTTCATTATCGAGGTGACAAAAATTAACAATTTTTAGTATTCATATTAAAAAAAATTAAAAGGGATTATTTTCAAACCATGATCTTCTTAATTAAAAATATAGAATCAAGTTTTCATTATTCACTTTCAATAGGTTGTAGGAATACAATTTTAAATATGTTCAACAAACATCTGTAATCATGTTTCTTATGAAATTACATTTTTATGCATAAAAAATAATATATATTTTTATCTTCTACATATATAAATAATTGATTAATGATAAAAAAAATATTCAATACGTAATATATAAATATCATTAAAGAAATTCAGTAATACTGGTTAACATAATTTATAAAAATAGCAATACATTCCATAAATAAAAAGAATTACAAAAGACATGTCATTTACATAACAATGCATTTTATTTTAATTTCAAATAAATTTATAATGATTTGATTTAATTTGAACAATTGTAAACTATAAATTCTGCATTATTTGATTATCCATTTTTACTAAAACTAATTTAATCTATAGTTTATGGCAGTTTACCACATTATTGATCATTTATAATCTAGGTTTCGTATATCACAATCTATTGAAGAAATTCTATTTACTTTAAAAGATATATATAATATAATCTATGTGTGAAATAAGAAAACCACAAAAAACTAATGTGTGTGATGATTATGTCATGGGATGTCATAGTACTAATTTTAGGGAACTGGTGGATATGAATTTAAGATTGAAGGTATTTCCTTATGATATCATCCTATTTGGGTGATTGAAATGATGATTTTACAAACATTTGCGGTTAATCTAGAAATCGTATTATGATCGGGTTACCAGAAATCACACAATATAATGCACCGAACTACGCACCATGAAATATATAAGAACAATAACTTTTTCCCTTTGATGATCATATTTGTGAGGGTTTCCATTTTAGATAAATATCAAAAATCATGTATTTGTGAACACAATCCATGTGATACTACATGTGTAGCCAAGATATGTTTCATGGGAACACCTGCACAGGACTTGGTGTGAACAGACATGTTGTTTCGAAAAAGTTTATACTTTGGGAAGGAACATTGTTGGCTCGACCATGGAAAAGAAGAACAGACACACGGGTGGTGTCACAACCTATGTTCCACGATGCAAATATCTTGTTCAATTATATTAGCATACTATTTTACATATACATTTTGGGGTCTCATATTATCTACAATGAGTATCCTGTCCTCAGTCGTTTTTCATTTACGGCATGATTCTATGATTTATTTCACAATCAATAATATAATGTATTCGGAAATGACTACATGTGTTCTTTTAGTGAAATTAAAAATATGGAATAAATTGGGATTTGATTATTTAAGAGGTATCTGGGTATGTATTCACACTATTTCACCATGGTGTAGTTCCCCGATACTCTTATATAGGATGATTTGAAACACCCAAAGATTATCATGGGTGATTGTCATATATCTATGAATTTTTAATCCGTTTTATCAAACTCCGATGGTGAGTTCTCCCTCGAATTTAATTTGGGATTCCAAAATAATAGATCATATTAGTGATCCATGGTCACTCCACATCGTTTCTTCTTTTGTTTCACATTATTTTTTGGGAGAAATAAGATACCTTTTGATTTAAAGGTAGAGACATTATTCCCATTGGTAAATAGAGACTTTCACTTATACCTATTAGGACAAGGTTTTATATTATGATAATATCATATGATACGATTCATTTATCATTTGACATATCAGTTTATGTGAGTGTTTTCTTATACTTTTTTCATTACTTTTTATGGATTCTTATATAGTATGATTATAATAACCCCCTAAAAGGCTTATTTTTCATGACTTATTTCATCTGTGGATGAAATAAATATCTGTGGTGAAAATTTGGAACATCTTATGGAAAAATAATATTAGTATATGGAGGGGTTACCCATGTTCGGTGGTCAATCATGGAGATTCTATGTCACGATCTTCGAAATATTTATCTTTTTATAATAATTCCATCTTTTTATCATTATTCCCTCCATGGGTTTTCAAAAATTTAACCCATTATAAATTGTATTACCTTTAGTTACATTGATGTTTTCTTATAGGATTTAATATGAAATTTCTAATCTCTATATTTTTTAGTTATATTATATCACTTCATTATTACCTGAAGCTCTATTTTTGTGAACATGTACAAGTAATTTAGTATAAGGCCACCCATTACATTGATACTCTAACTTGGTTCTTATCTGCATATCATGGCCTACTAGATGTATGATTTTGGAGGTACACTAGACACAGTACTATAAAATGAAGGGCCCTAGTTTCTTGAGATGTAACATAGTATAATTATAGTATGGGTTGACATAGGTTTGTTGTTTTTATATAAAAATTTGGCCAACATACTTCTGGAACAATGAGAAATATTTACAAAATTGTGTCAGGATTTTCCAATAGACTAGGGAACTGAGTGATGGTGTAGTGAATATCATAAACATACATAAAAACTCAGACCACCTTATTATCAAAATAGATTACTTAGGAACACTTTTTAGGTAATAACATGGTACGTGAATCACATTGGATTGTTTATATTGAATTCCATTTCTTCGTGTGTATTCTAATAAGATATTATTATGAAATAACAGTAGAGGACAGATATATTCAGGAAAATATGATTGAGAGGACCTACATGGGGATTTCTGATCTACTATGGTCTGGTTTTATATTCCCACTTATACTAGATAACTATGATAGGAATTTTTTATATATTTGTTTTATCTTAGAGACATAAATAGTAGTAGAATACATGTTACATCATTTTTAGGATTCATCTATTCTAGTTTGAAGGAATTAGTGATCAGGTCGATTGTGATGGAGGAATAACCATTTCCATACACAAGTGTAGTGATTTGTAGTACATGGACTACATTGATTGACCAGTCAATATATATTTTGATCATGATAATATTTTTAGGAGTGAGTAAATATCGATTGTAATTTTTTGACACATAATGTTATATAAGGTGGACAGGTAGTGGAAAAAAATTATACTATAGAGGAAACATTATGATGTCAGATCTTATATACCTGGTAAGGGTATCCCCCTGGGTGGTGTAGATAAAAACATTAGGTCGATCCCTGAAGGGAGGAGCCATCATTGGGAGATGATTATATAGCCTACTATGATCACCATCTCTAGGTGTCTCATTCCAGGATTAGAGTGTAGGTAGAAGGGGGAGTTTTAAGATGAATAGCATAGATATATATGATACGGTCTCCCAAGTGTTGATTTGTTGTATGATCTATTTCATATCAACATTAGAATACATAATTATTTACATAAGTTTGATTCATTACATCGAATCCATAAGACTTGTGATATAGATATTGATTCCTCTAGTGTCTTCGTCTAATTAACTATGTCTAGAGGTTTCATCAAGGATAAATTTCTTTACATGAAAGATCATATAATAGAGTTATTTGGATCATAAAAAAATATTTTTTCTTCTGGGTCCTCGTTTTATTCATGATCTAACCATATAAAATAATCCTCGTTATATAATTATATTCATTGGTGTATTGTTAGATAAGATATCATCATTAGAGACTTATATTCCATTCGGATAATGGGTTGATGTTCTATTTTATGTGTGATAAAGGACATTCTGGATGAAAAATTGGGACTTATGTGAAGTAAAACATATCATATCACACATCAATTGGTGATTTTTGGCCTTTTTACAATTGGATATTTGAAAATATCTTTTCTAGTGGTTTGGGAGGAATATATTTACATCAACACTGAAGTTGTTATGGGAACTCCTCTAAATATAGAGATCGATTTCTATATTTAATTTCTATGAGTATCCATATAGATAAATTTTGTGGGATATCTCTTGTCCCTTACCATAATCAGAGATATAATGAGGTTGTAGTAATAGCATCGATAGTAAATCATTATCATACCAAGAATGTACCCATGGGTAGATCGACGGTTTTTCATTGAAAATCTGGATTTGATGATGATATTTTTTTATTTCATGCACATTAATTTTGTGATGATCAATAATATAAAACCCTTTCTAATGATTCATTTCCTTTCTGAAATTTTTAAAAACACAACATATTTCTCAATGATTGATCTTAGTAATAGTTACAATTAGTTGATGGATCACATGGATGATATTTTTATGAAGGAATTATGATATCTCTATATGAATTACGGGGTCCTACTGATTCCATTAGGTGTGGATAATTCCTCAACCATGATAAGTATATTTATGAACTGAATCATTCATCCATTTTTGGGCTAGTTTGTGGTTTCAATTATTGATGACATAATCTTTCACTTGATAACTTATGAGAATCATAAAATGAATTTTTCTACATTTGTAGAAATAATTTGATAGATCCATTTAAATAATAAATAATTGATGTTCAATTTTAAGATCTAATAGGTTCACCTTTTGATGAATATCATCAATGAGAATGTACTATAAGTGGATCTTGTGATGACTAATGTTGTGATAACATGAAATCCACCCAAGATAATGTCATATGTATAATTTTTCCTCTATTTAGAAGTGTTTTATTAGATATTCATGGAATACTTTCCATGCGTATAATCACAATTAATTTTGAATAAATAAAAGTGTATCCTTTTTCTTGTATTTAGTGATATAAAACATTTATAGAGATAAATATTCATTGGTTGACTAATCATATAGTGTTCAGACTACTAGTGGAGTATTTTTAACGGTTTTGTTCTTTTGTGATGCCTCTGGAGTTGGGATCAAATTAATTTTGATGCTAAGAAATGTAGTGATTACTTATGTGGTGATGTAGATGAAACCTTGTGAAAATAACTATGTGAACCATGGATGCAAGTTTTTAATTGTTGTAATATAATTTATGTTGAGGAAAAATTATCTTGAAGGAATTTATTTCATTTTTTCAGAGACTACCAAAAATAATAGGTACATATTCCACAATATATATTTTAACAAGAGATAAGGGTATTATTAAGTTTTTTATAGTACTATGAAATTGAGATTGTAATAACTCTAGTGTAGTGCATGGTGATGGTAGATTCTTCCAAAAGTAAATCATTTTCTCATATAGTGGAGTTGGCATTAAAGGAGTTGTTCTTGTTTATGTTAACACATGTAAATGACTGGGATATTTTTAACATAACATTAATCTTAGCTACATTACCTCTAATTATGCATCGTAGTTAGAATTTTTTGGGGGACATCGACTATAAGAAACAACATGACCGCATATATTCAATATATATTCCAGAATTGTTTTCTGAAGCTGGGTAGAATGTAAAACGATTGAAATGATTTATCATGGTTACAATATTATTTCATGAGGAAGTGTTGTGGAATATTGACACCATCCATTATGTAGTACACCACGTTGGGTAAAATATGTACAAATACTATCTCTGGAGGTTTTGGTCTGATGGAATGAGGAAGTGATTTTCATGTATTTTTCTTAATGCCATGCATGTTAGCAGAAAATGGATGAGTATTATGATCCATCAGGCTTGCCTTAGCCTATTCAGATACCATAATGTTATTGTAATAGTATATCGATGGTTTTTGGGGATCTTTCACAAACCAATAGATTCCCTAAACCAATATGGGTGATTATTCACTAAATTACCATTTTTTCACATATAAATTCCATCTAGTAGTAGATTTCATTTGAGAGTTCATTTAGTATTTTTGTATAAAGATACTATTATACCTCATGGGTTACCCATGATAAAAATATATAAATATGATTCTCACTTCACATCAAGGGTTTTCTTTGTTTTTCATGATAGTTTTAGGACCCAATGATGGATGAGGATGATGTTTCTACATCATAAGTAGTATTAGACCGTGGATAACATATATGTTTTGGATGGTACATTTAAATATTAAATTCTAGGCTTTAGTCGAAGCTTGATGTATTGATTACCATTAGTGGACCTCGCTACTGATAATAGTCATCACACCACTATCATCAAGAACCATTCAATGAACTACGTGGGAGACTGTAAATGTCGCTTGTATGATTCAATGATACTGGATATACACCACATATTAGATAGGAGATGGTGTAGGTGATGACAATAAATTTCTATGTTTTCCATTAATGTTTGAGGGTGGGTTAATGTCAATATAAATCATATGTAGATTGGTGTCACACACCTTTCAGTTTATGATAAGAGAAAATTTATTCCAGAAAGTCACTCAATGTTTAGGATTCTGGGAATTTGGTAATGGTAGAAGGTTATCTTCAATGGTCATCATGTATTTCAATATACTAAAGTGGTTTGGGGAGGTTCATTACCTCTTGGTTGTATCCCTATAGTTGGTCTCCTTTTTTATTTCATTAATGTGTCATTGATGGAGATATGCATGCATGACAACTGACATGTTAACAATTGGCGAGAGATAGACATTGGGGATGGATAAAACTTCTTTAATTACTTGGTGGAAATCCTGGATCGATAGGATGTGTTCATTTATTATTGTACGATTCCTTCAATTTGAGATATTTCATAGTAGGTGAATATGAAATAGTAGTCTCGGTAGCACGGATCTAGATGTGGGATCAGTATCATCCTGTATTGGATCAAATTATCATTTCATTTTGAAAATCTATAATGGTGTCTGGAATCAAAGAACTATTATTTTTATTCTTTCAATCTTTGAAAATTATTATGTATATCATTGGATAAATCAACAATGTTGGCATTGTGTTATGAATTTCTTCATAAAAAAATTAATATATTAAAACTACTATTAATACCTAAGCATCTTCATTAATATTTTTGAAATAAATTTCCTTAAAATTGGTTGGGAACTTAGATGTTATGTCTAAGACCATGGTTGTTTCACAAACATTATTTTACCCTATGAGTGAAATAATTTTGGTCAATTTCATACTTTCCATATATTTAGTTCATGATCAAATTTTATATATTAATAAATTGAATAATTTTTTTTAACGTGTAAACCAATATCCCTACAATATATATAAATTTTAAATGCAGTTATCAAAGGTTAGTTAGATAAATCAAAGAGATCAGAGGTCTAGGAACCCACATTGGTTTTTAAGAAATATTGATCATGGATAGATGGTCTATTCATGAGGGAGTTCTTGAGATGAATATTTAATATAGTAGAGTATCCTTCACTGTTTATAGAGAACATGACTTCCACCAATAATTATCCAAATGATAAGTTTGGATCATTATTTTTGTATACGTATACCATTTTTTTATTCCATACTATTAATGAAAATAATACTTGAATAATATTAATTTTTCAATTTTTTTGTACAATCTAATCATTTCAAAAAAAATTAACAAAATAATAAATTTTCAATATGGTCAGGATTTACATTAGTATTGGTTGTTTTTTATATTCATTGACTGAGAACACATTGGAAAATAATAATTTCATCATTATATTATTCCTCTCCCATATATATTCATCACATTCATCATTAATGGACCATGGGAAATTTATTGGACATTTCTAGATCATTTGATGTGTGATTAAACACTTATAATAGGGATGGATTTATGAATTTCATTAGGATCGATGGTTTGTAGAGAGGATTTTACAAATTTGGGAAATGAAAAAGATGTTTCCATGGATCGAGAACCAAAACAGTTATGGATGGAGTGCTAGATTTCTTATTGTAGAAAAATGTTTTTATTTTTGGAGAATAGAGTTTGTGAATCAATGATCATAGTTATAAACCAAATATAATCTTAGATTTTGTTATGTTGTATTGCAACGATCAGTGTATATTAGGGGGAATGGTAAGACCATGAAAACTAGGAGGTTAAAACTAACTGTATATGTAAAAACTGACTATATTTCATGTAATAAAGAGGATCACATTCAATGTTTCTTGGATTCCCATGGGTGCTATGGTTGAATCATAGGATATATTTTATAGGTCATGTGGTTGGGATCATACACAATGTGATACTACCATGGTAGTTGATATTTGTTCAAATAGAATATTCACAATACAAAATATGAATATAGACAAAAATTCCCCAAAGGGAAATGTAGTGTCAAGGGATAAAAACATTCATGTCCTCTAATAGTGTCACATGTTCTATTCCGCTATACAAATCTGTCTCTATCGCTTTTAGGGACTCCAATATGGTATGGTAAGTAGAAAATCCATAGTAGATTATATGTAAGAAATGATGGTGGGATTATTTATGGAATATTATATATGATAGGATGTTATATTAGAATGATTCGTATAAGGCCACAGCCTTAAACCTTACTTAATCTTGAGTTATTACAAGATTACACATTGAGGATCTTTTCAGGTTTAGAGTTTTAGAGAATTTGATCATAAAACTTGCATTACATTCCATATTTAAACAAAGTGGTTACATAAAATATAGTATTCATTTTTTCCATCAACGGAAACATATTTAAAATAAAACATGGATTCTTTCTTGACACTTCCTTGACACTATCATCATATAATATACCATTCCTTTGACCTGTGAAAAACATTTCAAAAAAACTTGGGATGAGCATAAAAAGCTCAGTAAGGGTTATAATAAGTATGGAAAGGAAACATGAGTACATATATACATAAGAATGAAATTATACTTTACCCATAAAACATATGCACTTTAACATACCTCATAAAATCATGAATGAATCATAGAAATCCTAAGACATAAAGGTAAATTGCAGCATTAATAACATTCTTACATAGGTAGTAACCCTCTTGGTTACGTTTGGAATACCCATCACAGTATATTCACTAAATCTCTTCAGAGAAACCTTAACGTTTAACCCCTTTGCGTTACCCAATGCATTGGAGAGCTATATCGGGCTTACCCACCCTTAGTTTTTCACGGAACCAACCGTCTTCAAAAAAAATTCCCAAAAACCGTAACATAATAATACCACATAAATTAAGCATAAAGGAAAGATAACGTTCCCACATTGCAATAACAATATAACATTTTAAGATATTGAATCCATTGTATAAATAACATTTTCAAAACCCTTTATAACATTTAATAAAGAGATTTTTTAATCAAAGTTTCCCATACCACTTTGAAGATTTTAATATTTTACACCATTAATATCCAAATAAATAAATCCTTGAAACCATTTTGAAAACATGGATATTAATGAGAAATATTTATAATAATAAATCATTAAAACATTTAAAACGATATTTTAGTTAAAGGGTTTTTATCAAAATGAGAGACACATGAATACAATAATTGAGGAATAAAATTCAATCAGAACTTTATAATATCATGAGAATAAAGGGATTCATGATATAGTATTCCAAAAGTCATTATATACACCATATAAGAGTGAATTGGTGCATAACAACAATGAAGTCTCAATAGAAATGTAAAATGAGATAAAATCCCTTATAAAGAAGGTATCCTTAAATTAAGGATGAATCAATCTCATAATTATGTGTGAAAAACATAAATACATCCCATATAAGTGGATATTAAGTGTAAAACAATCAAAGTTCATTCACACATATTCAAATGATAACATGTTCAATAACTACATGTTGAACCCAAGGAAGTCGAAATTGGGTTAAGAAGTTCCCTTGGTAAAATTCGACAGCCTAACAGTGTCACTTTAAAATTCATAAAATTAGTTGATAAGAGAGAAAATGATATCTCATCTCTTGGAAATAAAATTTACATCAATAAGGATATAGAAGAACATATCCCAACATAAAAATATGTAAATTAAAAGACATTACAAAATAAGTCTTTTTAAAAGAGGAGTGTGAAAGGTTCCCTTACCGATTTGGAAAACTTTCAAAACGTACACCCCATGAAAGAAGGGACATACAATGAAGATGTAACTACCCATAAATGAGAGTATATTATACTAATAGTAAAATAATGAGCAGTACATACACCACACAAAAATGAAATAGTGGCCAATGTAGCATGGATCTCACGGGAACAAAAAGTGAGATGAAAAACTCCTTATGAATATTCGGCAGCCTAACGGCACCACATAAAACTTCCAAAAATAGATTTATGAGATAAAATAGGGTCTCTCATCAAATGAACATAAAATGTACCGAAAGAGGAATATAAAAGAACATCCTCTAACATAATAACATGGAGCATAAAAGAAATGACATAAAAGAGAGTACTTGCAAAGAAAGAGAGAGGTAGGATTCCCTTACCTCGGGTCCGACTTGACTCGATCGTTCTTTAACGTCCTGAATAATAAACTTGAGTTAATTTATACTTTCTTAAGAACCTTTTTCATGTTCATTATTCCTTTTATATCACTTTTTCCATGTTATAAACATTATGTAATCATTTATGTTAATAATGTTTGTTTTGCCTATATTTGGTTCTTAAGTCGAAAGTGGACTTCTTACAATTACATGATGTTTGTGTGCTCAAAGGTTCATTATATACAGAATGATATTAGTGATTTGGATATCATTAATATCATATATATCCATAATATACAAGTACTTATAATATTACATAATCATTTATAGATAAGAAATGAAATGCACCGTTCATGGAGACGGTAAGCCGTACGTACGCATGAATGCTACTTTCATTTCTATGTCATATTAATGGAATTAAAACTAAATGATAGGTATGTATATTTTAATTACATAATTATATTCATCATTTATATGTAACATACATCATATATAATAACTTTAAATCCATCCTTTATACATCCCATATATGGCATTAACGAATCCAAATCACTTTGAGGGGGCGGTAGTCCGCACGTCCTAAAATGAAATTATCGTGTTTAACCACAATGGAAACAATAAAGGTATGACAAAAAAAGAAAAATACAGAAGCTTAAGTATAACATAAACATATTATATATCATATAAATATATAGTGACATCTTAATGGCCACCTTTGAAGGTGTTATATGAGTGTTGAACAACCATCGTTTCGTGAGGCAGAAATTCGCCATCCACAGAAACAATATGTTCTTTAACCATATGATGTATCTGTGTGTAAGTTTAGATCGAATTCTTCTTATAAAAACATCCTAGTATATTGAAGATACTGTATTTTTTACAAAATAAATGAATAAAAATAATTTAGGGGGTCGGAGAAGAAAAATGAAACAAAATAACACAAGTGAAGACATTACCTTAAATCCGGGTAACTCTCTTTGATTTGAGCTAAAAGGCTTCCTTTGGAAGACTTCTGCCCAAAGTGAGGCTTCTAGGAGTACTAGAGGGATGTGGAGAGGAAACTTGAGCAGGGTTTGGCCGAGCCAAAGGCTTGAGTGGTGTGGGTAAGGTGGTGGAGGTGGGGGCCTTTTATAAGAGGAGAGGAGGGGCACTCGTGGAAAGATACAGAATGTTACTTTACTTTCAAATGAGTTTCAGATTTTAAAGGTCCCAAATTGATGTATTTCTAGGATAAGGTGGTAAGGGTTCGAAATATACTCATCCAATATGTTTTTTACAAGTGTAAGTTATATTTTTAACATTATCTTTCCATTTTATTTAAATCCTTTATTAATGAGGTAATCGCTACATCATCATGATGTCATAAGTAATTTAATTTATAAAATGTCTAAAAATTATAAAAAAATATCCTGATGTAGGAAATCATTTTATATTTCTAATGAATATTTATAGTCAAAAATATTACTTGTATTACCCGATCTAAATTTTTTTATTAAAACAACACATGTTTGTGACATTTTAATTTTAACTTAAAAAAAGGTATTAATGTCATTTTCCAAGCAGAGTGGCTCCATGGGGTCCCCAAGTTGACCAATGGATTTTCTTGGTCGTCCATGACTCATACAATAAGATTAGGACATGTGTCTAGGTCATTTAATAATATTAAAACATTATTTTTACCTTAAACAACACTAATTACCTCTAATCGCGATTAAAAACATAAAAGTTACTATTCACCAAAAACTTATTTTCATTCCATTGAACCACATTTTACTTCTTAAAGAAAACCATGTTTTTCGGATTTTTGAAATTCGAAACACAGAGGTGGTAAAATTTCATTTAAATGGAAAAATCGGTTTTTATAAGTACCACTTAGTGGTTTCACTATTCATCAAAAATTGATGTTTTTCAGAAAAATACCAAAACATCACCCTAAGCTATATTTGATATTCCAAATTAAAAAATGAAGTCTATTTTACAAAATTCAAAACATATAATTTGCACTAATTAATTTAATAATTAATTCCCACTGACAGAGCAAATAAGGTGTTTTTTATGAAACAATAAGTATCAAAAGATTGACACTAGTTTAAGTCCAATTTCAAAGTGAAATTAATTACAATGACAAAAATTGGATTAAATGGTAAAAATATATTCTAATTTCATTTTAAAACCAATTCAAAATATAATCTAATCATATAAATAAATTAGATTAAAATGAGGTTTTGAATTAAAATACAACATTTTTCACTATTCATTAAAAATGATCTTTATCGGAAAAATACCAAAAATTTACACAAAGTGAATTTTGATGTCCCAATTCTAAAGAAGAGTTTTATTTTGTCCAATAGAATGTATAACAGTGACCAAAACTATATTTAATGACGGTTCTCCCTCAAAAGTTGATAAGTGGACCTTTAGTGAAAATTAGAGTATATATGCCTAAAATTGAATTCTTTTCGTATTTTAAGCCTTTATCCTTTATTGGATAAATTTAAAAACATTTAACAAAAATATAGAATCATATATTATTTATTTCTATTAATTCCTGCCAATAAAACAGTTATGTGTTAACTAACATTTAAAATAATTTTATTTTATTATTAGAGTGCAACATAAGATTTCAAAGGAACTCATTGTTGTGTATTGGGTAAGCCATCAAGCATAGCATTACCTTTAAATAAATATTAACATTTTATTCAAAAAAGGGATAAATATAAAAATGTCATATTCTCTATTTACATGTGGTGTTACATCCTTCCCCCTTTACACCATTAATATCCACATAAATAAATCCTTGAAACCATTTTGAGAACATGGATATTAATGAGAAATATTTATAAGAATAAATCATTAAAACATTTAAAACGATATTTTAGTTAAAGGGTTTTTATCAAAATGAGAGACAGTTGAATACAATAATTGAGGAATAAAATTTAATCAGAACTTTATAATATCATGAGAATAAAGGGATTCATGATATAATATTCCAAAGGACAGTATATACACCATATAATAGTGAATTTGTGCATAACAACAATGAAGTCTCAATAGAAATGTAAAATGGGATAAAATTCCTTATAAAGAAGGTATCCTTAAATTAAGGATGAATCAATCTCATAATTATGTGTGACAAAACTAAATACACCCCATATAAGTGGATATTAAGTGTAAAACAATCAGAGGTCATTCACACATATTCAAAGGATAACATATTCAATAACTACATGTTGAACCCAAGGAAATCGAAATTGGGTTAAGAAGTTCCCTTGGTAAAATTTGACAGCCTAACGGCGTCACTTTAAAATTCATAAAATTAGTTGATGAGAGAGAAAATGCTATTTCATCACTTGGAAAAAAATTTACATCAATAATTTTATAGAAGAACATATCCCAACATAAAGAGATGTAAATTAAAAGACATAACAAAATAAGTCTTTTTAAAAGAGGAGTGTGAAAGGTTCCCTTACCGATTTGGGAAACTTTCAAAACGTACACCCCATGAAAGAAGGGTCAAACAATGAAGATGTAACTACCCATAAATGAGAGTATATTAAAATAATAGTAAAATAATGTGCAGTACATACACCACACAAAAAGGAAATAGTGGCCAATGTAGCATGGATCTCATAGGAACAAAAAGTGAGATGAAAAACCCCTTATGAGAATTCGGCAGCCTAACGACGCCACATAAAACATCAAAAAATAGATTGATGAGATCAAATAGGGTCTCTCATCACATGAACATAAAAAGTACAGAATGATGAATATAAAAGAATAGCCTCTTACATAATAACATGGAGCATAAAAAATTACATAAAAGAGAGTACTTGCAAAGAAAGAGAGAGTTAGGATTCCCTTACCTCAGGTCCGACTTGACTCGATCATTCTTTAACATCCTGAATAATAAACATGAGTAAATTTATACTTTATTAAGAACCGTTTTATGTTCATTATTCATTTTATATCACTTATTTCCATCTTATAAACATTATGTAATCATTTAAGTTAATAATGTTTGTTTTGTCGATATTTGGTTCTTAAGTCGAAAGTGGACTTCTTACAATTACATGTTGTTCGTGTGGTCAAAGGTTAATTATATCCAGAATGATATTTGTCATTTTGATATCATACATATCATATATATCCATAATATACAAGTATTTATTATATTACATAATCATTTAGAGGTAAGAAATGAAATGCACCGTTCATGGAGACGGTAAGCCGTACGTACGCATGAACGCTACTTTCATTTCTATGTCATATTAATGGAATTAAAACTAAATGATAGGTATGTATATTTTAATTATAGAATTATATTCATCATTTATATTTAACATACATCATATATAATAACTTTAAATCCATCCTTTATACATCCCACATATGGCATTAACGAATCAAATCACTTTGAGGGGGCGGTAGTCTGCACTTCCTAAGATGGAATTATCGTGTTTAACCACAATGGAAACCATAAAGGTATGCCACAAAAGAAAAATACAGAAGCTTAAGTAAAACATAAACATTTTATATATCATATATAAATATAGTTACATCTTAATGTCTACCTTTGAAGGTGTTATATGAGTGTTGAACAATCATCGTTTAGTGTGGCAGAAATTCTCCATCCACAAAAACAGTATGTTCATTAACCATTAGATGTAGGTGTGTGTAAGTGTAGCTAGAATTATTCTTATAACAACATCATAGTATATTGACTATACTGGAGTTGTTACAAAAGAAATGAATAAAAAGAGTTTAGGGGGTTGGAGAAGCAAAATAAAACAAAATAACACAAGTGAAGACATTACCTTAAAATCTGGTAACTCTCATTGATTTGAGCTCAAAGGCTTCCTTGGGAAGACTTCTACCAAAAGTGAGGTTTCTAGGAGTACTAGATGGATTTTTAGAGGCAAGATGAGTATGGTTTGGTCGAGACAAAGGCTTGAGAGGTGTGGGTATGGTGGTGGAGGTGGGGGCCTTTTATAAGAGGAGAGGAGGGGTACTCTTGGAACGTTACAAAATGTTACGTTATTTTCAATTGAGTTTCTGATTTTAAAGGTCCCACATTGATTTATTTAGAGTATAATGTGGTAAGGCTTCTAAATATACTCATCCAATAGGTTTTTGACAAGTGTAAGTTATAGTTTTAACATTATCTTTTCATTTTATTTAAATCCTTTATTAATGAGGTAATCACTGCATCATCATGATGTCATAAATAACTTAATTTATTTAATGTCTAAAAATTATAAAAAAAATCTCATGATGTAGGAAATATTTTTATATTTATAATGAATATTTATAGTAAAAAATATGACTTGTATAACCCCATCTAAAAATTGTTTTATTAAAACAACACATGTTTGTGACATTTTAATTTTAACTTTAAAAAAAGGTATTAATGACATTTTACAAGAAAAGTGTCTCCATGGGGTCCCCAAGTTGACCCATGGACTTTCCTGGTCGTCCATGACTCATCCAATAAGGTTAGGACATGTTTCTAGGTCATTTAATATTATTAAAATGTTATTTTACGTTAAACTACACTAATTACCTCTAATCGCGATTAAAAACTTAAAAGTTACTATTCATAAAAAAAATTATTTTAATTCCATTGAACCACATTTTACTTCCTAATGACAACCATTTATGTCGGATTTTTGAAATTCGTAACACAGAGGTGGTAAAATTTCATTTAAATGGAAAAATCAGTTTTTATAAGTACCACTTAGTGGTTTCACTATTCATAAAAATTGATGTTTTCAGAAAAATACCAAAAATTCATCCTAAGCTATATTTGATATTCTGAATTAAAAAATGAAGTCTATTTAATAAAAATAAAAAAAAATAAGTTTCATTAATTAATTTAATAATTAATTCCCGCTGACAGAGCAAATAACGTGTTTTTTATGAAACAATAAGTTTCAAAAGATTGACACTAGTTTAAGTCCAATTTCAAAGTGAAATTAATTCCAATGACCACAATTAGATTAAATGGTAAAAATATATTCTAATTTTACTTTAAATCCAATTCAAAATATACTCTAATCATATAAATAAATTAGATTAAAAAAATGTTTTGAATTAAAATACAACATTTTTCACTATTCATTAAAAAAATGATCTTTATCGGAAAAATACCAAAAATTTACACAAAGTGAATTTTGATGTCCCGATTCTAAAGAAGAGTTTTATTTGGTCCAATAGAATGTATAAGAGTGACCAAAAATATATTTAATGACGGTTCGCCATCAAAAGTTGATAAGTGGACCTTTAGTGAAAATTAGAGTATATATGCCTAAAATTGAAGTTTTTTTCGTATTTTAAGCCTTTATCCTTTATTGGATAAATGTAAAAACATTTAACAAACATATATAATCATATTTTAGTTATTTCTATTCATTCCTGCCAATACAACGGGTACGTGTAAACTAACATTTAAAATAATTTTATTTTATTATTAGAGTGCAACGTAAGATTTCAAAGGAACTCGTTGTTGCGTATTGGGTAAGCCATCAAGCATAGCATTACCTTTAAATTAATACTATCATTTTATTCAAAAAAGGGATAAATATAAAAATTTCATATTCTTTATTTACCTGGGGTGTTACAATTCGTCTAGGAGAGATAATAAGTGGATGGAAGTGATTTGGTTTTAATCATTAATGTTGTGTCAGGGTCTGTAATCACCTACCATTCAAGGAAATAGGTACCGAATATTCTTTATATATGTTTAGTTAGTACTCATCCTACATTTCAAGGTTTTGGATACGCTATATATAGAGTGGAACTCCTTTTTTATCAATCTTCAGTTAGGGGATTTTTTTTGAATAGATTTGGTGGCCCCACTATAATGGAGCACAATAAAGAGCAGTGGTTCATCCACATATATTCTTGTAAGGATTCACATGGTGATTAGAATTAGATATGGGGAAATTGAATCTATAAGGTAACTCAGTGTTTTTATTTCGTTGTAGATATTGATACATTACATATAAACTAGGGATTTTGGAGTATATCAGATGTTGGGTTTCATTTCAATATTTTAATTATTGGTTGTGATCATGGTTTTATTCAATAAATCCATTTTTTGTGAATCCTTCTATGTATTTTTATCATAAAATCTTAATGGGATCTTGAAAAATGTTTCATGTCTTGTGTAGATGATATTAAGATATATAATGACTTTTTTTATCTAATATCAGTGGACCATAGTGGTACATTAAGGTATTATAAATGTTTGGTGATTATTATTGGAGATTTTGAGATGTCCCTCTTAATTACTTCTAATTTACAATGTATTCATGTTGATACGTACATTTCCTCCATGGTTGGTCATGTGTTTTAACCATGTTCAAATGAATTATTTACTCGCTAGAAATTATATTTTTATTAGATATCTACAACATTTCCTGGGGATCTGTTTCTTTTTTCTACATATAGGTATATTGTTTTATGGCCTCAAATTTATGGGACATGCCTACTCCATAATTTTCACCATCCCATAGACTATAAAATCACATGTAATGAAAAATAAAAATATTCATCATATTTTGTCGCTATCAGCCAATATACAAGATAAAATATACTAATTGATATAAAAAATCCGATGTTGTTAGATGGATAATGTAATTGATTTAGGAGAAATTTCAATTTCATATCAATTTCACTAATAATGAAAACCTATATGGGTGTTTAATTCCTTTGGAAAAAAATATTTAGATAGTTACTACTAATTGAAGTATTTTTTCACTATGAATATACATAAATTAATTTAAATTAAGGATTTTTTGGTAATATAAAATGATGTATAATTAAACGGAGGGTCATGTCATCATGTAAAATGATATGGTTAAAAATTAGTCATAAAATATTTTTAAGAATCACGATATAATTACCATACGAATGATTTAAATCCTAAATTTTTTATCCATTATTTAAGGATTTTTAGACAATTTATATATGGGAAGAAGTGTGATATACATGTATTGATCATAAGATCATTATATTATATTTAAATTGAATTTTTTTAATGTGAACTAAAGGAAAATAGTTCAACAGATAAAATATTATGACTTTTCTTTAACTTATTACCTGACGTAGGAAAATAATATGGTATCCACATGAAGAAAATATAATGCTACAATATATATAATTTGGTTTGAAAAAGACACAATACTAATATAATTGAAAATAATAAATCTTAGGTTCTTGTTTTATGTTGATTAATCACTTCATTAAAACATGACATTTTTTCCATCCATTCCTGGGATGATCAATAAAGATGAGAAAATATTGGTGGTCAAAGTAATAAAGGTAGAATATACTCATGAGATAAACTGTAAAAAAGATAGTGTTATATATAATATATCCAAAATATCTTTTCCAAAAAAATAACTAATAGAGTTAACCATTTCATGATTCTCATAGGTTATATATATCAATTCATCTATGAACCATAAATATCTATCAATATCAAAAAAAATTCGGGGGGGGGGGGGGTGGAATGAAGATACTGATTGTGGATTATATATCTTGTTGTGTGTTATTCCATTAAGTTAGAGGTGAATGATAGAATCCAGCAAGGATGATGAATAAATTAATGATTTTATTATTATTATTGGAAATATAATAAATTATTTCTTCATAGGTGTCCCCTAAAAAAATAAAGGAAGTAATTCCATTATGTTTGTAGTAAATCACATTAAAATGTTTGAGAATTTTTTCATTAGATAATATTTCTCACATGTAAAACTAAAAAAATATAGACACAATAGTCATTTAAGACATATAATGAAAAACACAGTATCATTTTTTAATTAAATATCTTTTTACCCTTTTTATGTATTTACCTTCCTCTATATTTAGAGATTGATATCGGGATTCATCTCCTGATATCACCCCCATATAGATAGTTAATCAAGGAGAACCATTTAACCCTCTAATGTTATGTTTATTTATTTTGAAATTGATTTACAAGGGTTTGGGTATGAATTCCATCATCTAGTTGATTTATTATATGTAAAAAATTTCCATTATGGTATTCATATTAAAGCATATGAGTCTCTCTAAGGAAATAGATGTAGGACTTCAATATTATATGATGGAAATTAGATTAATAGTTAGTAAGACGTAAACATGTTTATGAAATAATGAATAAGGATTAAAGGACTATGTAACAAATAAATGTGGACCACCTTTCATAAAATATTTATAAAAATATCCATAATTAGATTAATATATGTATTATATAACTGGGTTTCCAATTGAAAAAATTCAAAATTTTATTTAGCATTATTATTATTTTAATGAAAAGGTAGTTTTAAATTAATAGTCGACTTAGTTCACTATTGATCGGAAATTGAATCTTCACAAAAATATCCCAATAATTTACCCTATCAAAATTATATATGGAATTTTAAAAAATTGTGTTCAATTAATCATATTAATTTTTCAATATTGATAAAATTTAGTTTTCAATATTGTGAAGAAAGAGAGACTAAACCATATTTTATGAAACTATAGTTTTTAAGAAAAGATTTTTTCATTATTTTGAATAATTATTATATTTATTTATAATCAATGTATATCCAATAAAAATTTATGAATGATATATTTTTCATATGTTAGGTAATCATTTTCTTAAACAAAATTCAAATGGTGGGTTCATAACTATCATATTAAATAATAATTTTAATAGTATATTATTTTTTGATAAACCCCATTCTTTGATGGAATGAGATTTTTTTTGGAAATTAGTTGTTGATTTAAATGTAAAAAAACTTATATTATGTGAAATTCAAGATCTAAAATATATTTAGTTAATTTATAATTATTAATATTACATAATTTAGAATGATTTTATATTTCATTCTACACTTGGTTTTTTATGTCATAAAAACTATCAAATATGATGATATTGTTTTAAAATTTTGGGGTGTTACATTCTCCACAACATAAATAAGATTCATCCCAAAACATTAAACTTGAGCATGGTAATCAAGTGTTTCAAATTTGAAAATAATATTGTTGAAAACCCTACAACATAAATTTCTTAATAAATAATAAAATAAACAAGAGAGATATGGATGTAATATAGTCATCTAAAATAGCACTAACTAGGATTATATGTGGGGGAACATTAGTGTAATGTGATGATATGGAAATGGAAGAATGTAAAAAATATCTATAGACACTAATCAGGTCCACTGATCACAAACACGAGGATTATTATTGGAAAATTAGGGGCTCTTAAAATTAAATTTACTAGGAATTAGAATGTGATTGATATCATTATAAATGATGGAAATAGGATTTAATTTTATTTCCAAATTATTTTCCCAATGATTAGTAATTTATTTCCTATTTATGAAAATAAGGAAAAATACCTAAACGATATAATTCTATTTCCATTTTTTCTTGTACTGTAATAAAATTCATCACTTATTCCAATAATTTAATATCTAAAAATGTATTTTTTATACATGAAGCACTAATATTTTCAATAAATGGATCATTTGATATATAAAATATTTACATATCGATATGTATGACAATTTTCTCCATCCAATATGGTTAATATCTTAGTCTTAAACCAGAAAATTAATGCTACTATTTAATCAATAATATTTATTCCTCAATTTGTTTAATTATAAACAATTAAATATTAACCATTACATTACAAATGCCAATTGTAGACATGAAACCCATATCATCCTTTTTTCATGGGATCAAACCCCGCATCCTATTTCGATGTGAAATTCATTCAACCTACATACAGTTTGTCATTTTTATATTCTATATTAATATAATTCCTATAATATTCTCAAAAATATAATGGAGATCCTTGATATAAAATCATTCAATAAATTATATTTTTACTAAGGATTACAATAATACTTTTTTTAAAACTTATAATATTTTTTACTATTATCATAATTTCATTAATATTCATCAAATCCGCAATGGTTATAAATACCTTGGAATATATTACTATAAAATGTAATGGAATAATTGTTCAAAAAAATCCCACTAAAAAATTATTATTCAATAAATTATCCAAAATATCATTGATATAATTAGAATCTGATCACATAAAAAATAAAATGACGTTTTTATGACATTAAACATATGATCAATATTAAACTCAATGACTCATGATGGTATCCATAACTGTAAAGAAATATATGATTCTAAAATTAAAGAAAATCCATATATGTTTATTTTTTATTTTAATGAAAATACTATTAGTAAATATAGTAGACAAATTTAATTCGGTAATCCCAATAAATAAGTACTTCATCGGTTTTACTTTGACATAGGATGGTTCTTGGTCTTATTTTTATCATATGTCATTCATTTTTGTTATCTATTAAAATCCTTAATAATGGTTTATAAATTAAATTCTAGTTATCCTAACAATATACCCCAATAGTTTTAAACTATGTGAACAATAAGGCTCATTTTACTGTACGAGGTTACACTTTAGTAATCCATGATGTTCACATTTCATAGTTATTACACATAGGTAAATATATTATAGAACAACATCAACCTATAGTATATAATATGATATGTATTGAATGTAATAATCATTTAATCTCTATCATTCCAAAACATTTGAAAAAATTTATATTATTACCCTCAAATAACCTCATAGGTTTATGTTCTATTATTTATTTTCCACATCATCTAATTCCCTAGAATTATATTAAACATATTCTAATAAAAATTGTTGTTCCGTTGACCCCAATATCTACTAATCGGTTTCTACTACCATTAAATTCGCATACAATATAATAAATTTTAACAAGAAGGACATATCACTTTAGTAGTAGTGGTAAATTAGATATAATCACGATTGTTTCATGACATTTGAATAAAAAAATATCACATAATATTTTTTTAGAAAAATAACAATATCTCATATAATGTATCTCTAAATATCATACATATTAAAATTCATGAAATTTTTTCGAAATGAAAAAATATGAGTGACCATAAATGATTAGTAAGGGTTTAATATATCAAAACAAGTAATATAAAATGAGAATAAAAAATATATAATGTTAAAAACACATTCCATAAAATCAGTAAACAGAGAAGGATGTGTGTAAATAATATTTCAATATAAGAAACTAAAAACAAATTCCATTTAAATAACATGACTACTAAGATAAGATAATACAAAATAAAAATGGTTAGGAAAACAACTGAAAACAAATTATATTTAAGAAAAAATATAATAATGAAATGTATCCAAATATTTTTCCATAGGGAAAATCTCAAAGAAGATAATTATTGAATATTTAATGCAGGAGTAGTATATTTATTGGATTCTATGTTTCCCAAGTATATGGGAACGTTACCGATAATTCTATTCATACGACGGTTTAAAAAAACCGGGTGAAAACCTATTTTTTATAGGTAATCCAACTGATTTATCCCATGAGAATACTGATACATCTTTGGTCTTATATTAAAAAATATCCAATGTATTTCATACCAGTCTAAGTCATTCCTTATATATAAAATAATCTATTCTATTCGTAGAAAATATTCCTAATCAAATTTTCCAATTAATTAAACAATATGGGTTTATTAATATTTCACAATATCAAAAAATAACATTAAAATTGATCATTATATATAAAGGGATTACGGATTATGAAAAAATCATTTACATTGTCAATAATTGTATATTTAGGATAAATTCAATATCTAATGATCATAAGAATGTGAAAATTTCCACGGAACATTGTTGAATAAAATAATGAATCAACGAAGTGAATATTAATAATTGATGTAGTCAAAATTATCAGAAACCATCCCAAAGATGAATAAGGATTATTTCAGCTCATCATATCCCATATCTTGTACAATTAATATAAGTATTGTTGTCATTTTTGAATAGAAATATCATTATAATATCATTAAAAATGTAGTTGAGAAAAATATCTCCTTCATTAGGGAAAAAAATTTGAAAATAAATTTATTTAAAATAGCTTTTAAATAGGTATTATATAAGAATGTATGTAACACCCCAAGATTTCATAGTGTGTTATTTCTTCAAAATAATTCAATAACTTGCACTACACACAACACCGAGTTCAAGCTCACCACGACTTACCAAACAAACCGTTCAAAATAGGTTATTAATAGTATTAACTAAATTTTAAACTTCATATAATATTTATAATTTTAGAATCCATATAATGAGTTTCTTATACATAATGTAAGAGCAAATTCATTTTCAGTATTGCACTTTTACCAACTTTTAATAGTGACCCCTTTTTAAATCCAATATTTTAAACTTTTATATATTCAATTTGACTAAATAAATCTACTTTTTAGAATGGGGACATCAAATATTTACAATGAAACATCCCAAGCTTCTACAATACGCTTTCTTTTGAATAATACAGTAGCGTGTGTTGTACGCAACTTTGAGTTCTAACACACACCACCACCAATCAAACTAGCCATTATGAATATTAATACCTACTTTTTGAAATTTTATAAATTTTATCTCTTAAAATGGGCTTCATTTTTGTATTCTTAGTATAGAATTTTTCCTAAGGTGAATTTTTGGAACTTTTTGGATAACATTTATATTTTGATGAATAGTGAAAATTACTAAATTTTAATTAAAAACAACTTTTTTAATCAAAATGATTTATATTGATAAATTATGAATTTCAGTGGTTTTAAAGTATATTTAGAATATATTTTTACCATTTAATACAATTTTGGTAATTGTACATAATTTCACAATTAAACCGGACATAAACAAGTGTCAATCTTTTGATAGTTATTATCTCTTAAAAACACGCTATTTGTTTTGACGAAGTGAATTAATTTTTAAATTAAGTAATGCAAATGATATGTTTTGAATTTGTTAAAATAGACATTATTTTTGAATTCATAATATCAAATATATCTTAGGCCTAGATTTTGGTATTTTTCTGGAAACTTTCATTTTTTGATGAATAGTGAAACCACTAAGTGGTAGTTAAAAAACTGAATTTTTCATAAAACATAATTTTACCGCTTCTTTTAGTAAAATTTTGAAACTCTGAGAGACACAGTTAATATCAAGGAGTAAAATGTGGTTCAATGAGATGAAAATAATTTTTGGTGAATTGTAATGTTTTACTTTTATTTACCACGGTAAAAAGTAAATAGGGTAATTAAGGGTAAAAATGATATTAATATTACCCTAACACATGTCCTAATTCTATTGGACAAGTGTATATCGACCAGAAAAAACCTTATATTTAAACTATTATCATTTAGGTCCACTTGTATTAGATTAGGACATTTATTATTATTTAATTCAAAGAAGAGTTAAAAGAGTTAAAATCAAAGTTTATTTACTAAAACATATTTAATATAGGGTTATACATAGGATAAATTAGATTGTAAATATTAATTAGAAAGATAAAAATATCTAATACATAATTTTAGTTTATTTATAATTTTTATACATTAAATAATTTAATTTATTTATGACACAATGGTGATGCAGTAATTACCTAATTAATGAAAAAGTAGAATAATTCATATTATAAATACCCAAATAAATGTAATTTCAGACTTTTTATGAATAAAAATAATTTTCTAGGATAATATGACATGTTAGGATTGATTTAATTACTTTTTTCGAATTAATCATTCAGTTATAAGTTTTATAAAAAATCAATTATTGAATAGTGTCAAAATTGACATAAAAGAGTTTTTAAAAACAGATATTATATTATTAATTGATTTTATATTCCTAAAAATTTAAGGTTCGGCCAATATACTTATATCATGATAGGTGTATCATTAATGGACCACTTGGGAGTCTCTTGGAGGTATATAGTATGTTTATTAACTATATAATATAAAAATACAAAGTGACATGGTAAGTGTCAAACTAATTAACTAAGAGTTAAAACTAAAAGATAAGGTTAATATAATGAACCAAACTTGTCTAAATTCTATTGGTTGAGTGATTTTAGACCCATAACCACATTATCCTTTAAATAATCTACTTTGGGGCCATTATAATCCGAATATGAATTTATTTTAAAAGAATATTTCTAGCTTTTACAAAGGTGCCCCTCACCCCTCTTATAAAAGGGACCCCCCCCCCCCCCCCACTCATTAATTCACACCTTCAAAGCCATTTGATTCGGCCAAACTCTGCCCAAATACTCTCCCAACTTCCCTCACTTCATCCTAGAGGTATTCATTTATTCAGAAAGCCAACCTATGGAGGAGTTTTGAACAAAACAAAAGGAAGAACCTGAAGAAGATGAGGTTAACCTACCCCCAACCAAGGAAAAGTACAAGGATGTGAAGAAGTAATTTATGAATTACCTGTAGGGATAGTATGAGGGGATAAGAGTGTGGACTATAGAGACTATATTGGTTTAGTTTTCATTTTATGATGTAATGTAAAACTTTATGAATATATCTAGTGTTTCCAAGGATACTAAACTAATCGGTCTTTCAAGATTTGATCATTCTTGTGATCATGCCAATGTTATGTAATAATGCACCGACTCTGGGTAACTGGGGTCAGGGCGTTACAGTTGGTATTAGAGAAAGTTTAGTAAAATCCTTGGATGATAGATTTAGATAAACTCTGATTAGAGCATGTATACCTAAGATGAACTTTAAATATTAGTATAGAAGAACTTCCTAGAATTTTGGTATTGTAGAGATTTTGTGAGTTTTCCGAGCAATACATCCAAGTCTGGATACGAGCAGGTAGAGGCGGCTCTGGCACAGATGTACCAAGGGGTAAAACCTGAAAACGCCACTTTGATCTAGACTCGAATGGGAAATTGTACATGATAACGGGTCTTGCTGCACTTTTGGTTATGACACTCCCGGGGGATATGCTTAGGATAATTCTCATTTTCTTTACAAACCATTATTAAGGGTTTATGAGTATATACTTCCTCAAAGGAGACATTTTTATGATTATGGATTATATCCATAAACTATTTAATTTATGTTATGTGTTTTACTAGTTTGGGATTAGGTATTGTTATTCATAAACTAATCTAGTGTATGCCATTGTTTAGAAATGGCGCCCAGTAGAAGGAATGAGAACTCCAGCAATGCACATAATCCAAAGAGAAAGAAGGATCATATCTTTAATGGTCTTAAGCCAGAATTTATAAGAGAAATAGTCTCGCATGGATTATCATCATATGAAAAATAATATCATGTGTTGATAAGATAAGTAAAGAGTTAACCAAGTCCTATGGATTTTAAGGGAAGCTAGAGAAGAAAAGGATGGAAGAGAGAAATATGGATAAAGGGAAGATGGAAAAGAAGAATTTTCCCATATGTGATAACTGTGGGAAGAAACACCCTGGAACTTTCCAAAAAGGAATGGGAGTTTGTTATAAGTGTGGAGAAAAAGGGAACAAAGTACGTGACCGCAAGGGTAAGAAAATGGTTTCAAATGTACAATTCTTCATTTTCAAGGAGTTTGGACACTACGCGAACCTATGTCCTAGTCATCAAACTATGCCGAAAATGATGTTATTGGATAATAATTGAGTTATGATACTACCATAGATGAAGAGAATTGATTAGAGTTCTTATGTTGATTATGTCATTTGAGTGTTGTATCAACAATGAACTTGTTAAAATAATTATGGAGTATATAAGGATTGTACTGCAGAACTATTTCAATAATGACTTGAGATTTTGTGGAACAAAGAAAAGTGAATCAATAGAAAGTTAAATTTTTGGAAAATATATGGATGAGAGAAAGATAAACCATAATATGGTTCTGATACCAAGGTAGTGATTTTATAATAATACATGATTGATTTGGATAAATTATATTGGATATTCTTGACTACCTTGAAACTGATTAATGATTTGTATATTCCATCATTGTTGGGGTTTACAATATTTTTGTATTGAAGGATTATATTTATTATTCATTAAGGAATAAGGGATCATGAATGTAATCGACAAGGTTTTATGGTAATTCCGGGTATTACAGTGTTTTAAAAGAGTACATGATGAAGGTGATCACATGTTATTGCGTGTAAAAAAGGATCTTCATTGTGTTTACCTTCCTTATAAATTTTGGACTGAAGTATTTTAGATATTTCTAGTTTGTATTATTTTGGATTTTCATAAAAGGACAACCCGGAGGTCGGGTAGCAACCTGTCGCATCCGGCAAGGCCACGAGACTTGAACCCACAACCAAAGGGCGACAACGGTGTGTCACCTACCACTGACCCACGTGATGTCCTGGATTGAATAATGTCGGTTTTTAATGGTTCTTCTAGATGAATTATAAATTCATTTTTTTAACCCTACATGAATAGGATAAATAGAATATTATTTTTAAGTTCTATTATCTTTTAGAGTGAAAGATGAGTTTGTGGTAGAACTTAGTTAAAGGATGAGACTCTAATTGTCAAGTATATATTTTTCTTCCTCTCTTATTAAATGCAGAAATTAATTATTATACTTTATTGAAGGGATCTTAAAACAAAAATAATGTTATCATAATACCATATGTTTTGCTGAACAGATGGTATTTTAAATCATCATAGACTGATGAATTTAAGGCCCTAAATTTTACAATTGTTTTTGATTGATGATCTCAATCACTACCTATAAATATTTACGTTTTTCCTCCAATTATATGTATCTAATTGCCACCAATGTTCTCCGAATAGAGATCATAATTTGGTGGTGACCCTTTCATTTCTCTTTTCCTCTTATTAAGACTAAATTTTATTAACCCAAATTTCTGATGTGGGTTTACCCACAAAGATATTTTCTATATTCAACATTTTATTTTCAAAGAACAATTTCAAATTGCGAGGACACAATTTATTGAAGTAGGGGAGAATGTAACACCACAAGATTTCATAGTGTGTTATTTCCTCAAAATAATTCAATAACTTGCACTACACGCAACACCGAGTACAAGCGCACCATGACTTACCAACCAAACCGTTCAAAAGAGGATATGAATAGTATTAACTAAATTTTGAACTTTATATAATCCTTATAATTTTAGAATCCATATTATGAGTTTCTTAGACATAATATAAGAACAAATTCATTTTCAATATTTCACTTTTACCAACTTTTAATAGTGAACCCTTTTTAAATCCAATATTTTAAACTTTTATATATTCAATTTGACGAAATAAATTTACTTTTTTGAATGGGGACATCAAAAATTTACAATAAAACATCCCAAGCTTCCACGGTACGCTTTCCTTTGAATAATACAGTAGCGTGTGTTTTACGGAACTTTGAGTTTTAACACACACCACAACCAATCAAACTAGCTGTTATGAATAGTAATACCTACTTTTTGAAAATTTATAAATTTTATCTCTCAAAATGGACTTCATTTTTGTATTCGGAGTATCGAATTTAGCCTAATTTGAAATTTTGGAACTTTTCGGATAACATTTATATTTTGATGAATAGTGAAAATTACTAAATTTTATTTAAAAACAATTTTTTTAATCAAAATAATTTATATAAATAAATTATGAATTTGAGTGGTTTTGAAGTATAATTAGAATATATTTTTACCATTTAATACAATGTTGGTCATTGTACATAATTTCACAATTAAACAGGACATAAACAAGTGTCAATCTTTTGATAGTTATTATCTCTTAAAAACACGCTATTTGTTTTGATGACCAGAATTAATTTAAAAATTAATTAATGAAAATGATAAGTTTTGAATTTTGTAAAATAGACATCATTTTTTAATTCATAAAATCCAATATATCTTAGGCCAAATTTTGGGTATTTTTCTGGAAACTTCCATTTTTGATGAATAGTGAAACCACAAAGTGGTAGTTAAAAAACTGAATTTTTCATAAAACTTAATTTTACCACTTCTATGAGTGAAATTTCGAAATTAAAAGATACACAGTTAATATGAAGGGGTAAAATTTGGTTTGATGAGATGAAAATAATTTTTGGTGAATTGTATCTTTTTACTTTTATTTTCCACGGTTAAAAGTAAATAGGGTAATTAAGGGTAAAATGATATTAATATTACCCTAACACATGTCCTAATTCTATTGGACAAGTGTATCTCGACCAAAAACAACCTTAGGAGTAAAATATTATCATTTAGGTCCACTTTTATTTGATTAGGACAATTATTATTATTTAATTCAAAGAAGAGTTAAAAGAGTTAAAATCAATGTTTATTTACTAAAACATTTTTAATATAGGGTTATACATAAGATAAATTATATTTTAAATATTAATTATAAAGATAAAATGATTTAATAAATAATGGTATTTTATTTATAATTTTTAAACATTAAATAATTTAATTTATTTATGACTCAATGGTGATGGAGTAATTACCTAATTAATGAAAAATTAGAATAATTCATATTATAAATATCCAAATAAATTTAATTTGAGACTTTTTATGAATAAAAATAATTTTATAGGTTAATATGACATGTTAGTATTGATTTAATTAACTTTTTTATAATTAATCATTCTGTTATTATTTTTACAAAAATCAATTATTGAATAGTTTCAAAATTGACATAAAAGGGTTTTTAAAACAAATATTATATTATTAATTGATATTAAATTCCTAAAAATCTAAGGTTCGGCCAAGAAAATTATATAATGATAGTTTTATCATTAATGGACCACTTGAGAGTCTCTTTTCGGTATATTTTAAGTTTATTAACTATATAATACAAAAATACAAAGTGACATGGTAAGTGTCAAACTAATTAACTAAGAGTTAAAACTAAAAGATAAGGTTAATATAATGACCCAAACCAGTCCAAATTCTATTGGATGAGTGGTTTTAGACCCATCAACACCTTAGACTTTAAATAATCCACTTTTTAGCCATTAGAAACCGAATATGAATTTATTATAAAATAATATTTCTATCTTTTCCAAAGTTTCCCCTCACCCCTCTTATAAAAGGGAACTCCCCCTTCTCATTAATTCACACATTCAAAGCCATTTGGATCGGCCAAAATCTGCCCAAATACTCTCTAAACCTCCCTCACTTTATCCTAGAGAACTTCCTTTAGTCAGAAAGCCAACCTAAGGAGCCCTTTTGAACAAAACAAAAAGAAGAACCTGAAGAATATGAGGTTAACCTACCCCCAACCAAGGAAATGTACAAGGATGTGAAGAAGTAATTTTTGAATGACCTGCAAGGGATAGTATGAGGGGATAAGAGTGTGGACTATGGAGACTATATTGTTGTAGTTTTAATTTTATGATATGATGTAAAACATTATAAATATATCTAGTGTTTCTAAGGCTACTAAACTAATCGGTCTTTCAAGATTTGATCTTTCTTGTGATCATGCAAATGTTATGTAATAATGCACCGACTCTGTGTAATTGGGGTCAAGGCATTACAGTTTGTATTAGAGGATGTTTAGTAAAAAACTTGGAAGAAATATTTAGATAAACTCTGATTAGAGCACGTATACCTAAGATGAACTTTGAGTATTAGTATAGAAGAACTTCCTAGAATTTTGGTATTGTAGAGATTTTGTCAGTTTTCTGAGTAATACATCCCTGTCTGGATATGATCAGGTAGAGGCTGCTCTGGCATAGATTTACCTAGGGGTAAAACCCAAAAACACCGCTTTGAGCTAGACTCGAATGGGAAATGGTGCATGACAACGGGCCTTGCTGCACTCTTGGTTACGACACTCCCAGTGAATATGCTTAGGATAATTCTCATTTTCTTTACCAACCATTATGAAGGGTTTGTGAGTATATACTTCCTCAAAGGAGACATTTTTATGATTATGGATTATATCGATAAACTATTTAATTTATGTTATGTGTTTTAAAAGTTTTGTATTAGGTATTGTTATTCATAATCCAATATAGTGTATGCCATTCTTTAGAAATGGCTCCCAGTAGAAGGAATGAGAACTCCAGCAATGCACATGATCCAAAGAGAAAGAAGGATCATATCTTTCATGGTCTTAAGCCAGAATTTATAAGAGAAATTTTCTCGCATTTATTATCATCATATGAAGAAATAATATCATGTGTTGATAAGATAAGTAAAGATTTTACTATGTCTTATGGCTTTGAAGGGAAGCAAGAGAAGAAAAGGATGGAAGAGAGAAAGATGGATAAAGGGAAGATGGAAAAGAATAATTTTCCCATATATGATAACTATGGGAAGAAACACCCTAGAACTTTCCTGAAAGGAATGGGAGTTTGTTATAAGTGTGGGGGGAAAGGGCACAAATTAAGTGATTTCAAGGGTATGAAAATGGTTTCAAATGTACAATGCTTTATTTTCAAGGTGTTTGGACACTACACGAACCTATGTCCCAGTCATTAGACTATGTCGAAAATGATGTTATTGGATAATAATCGAGTTATCATACTACCACGAATGAATAAGAATTATTAGAGTTTTATGTTGATTATTTCATTTGAGTGTTGTATCAACAATGTACTTGTTATAATAATTATGGAGTATATAACGATTGTACTGCAGTACTATTTCATTAAGGACTTGAGATTTTGTGGAACAATGAAATTTGAATCAATATCAAGTTAAATTTTTGGAAAATATATGGTTGAGAGAAAGATTAACCGTAATATGGTTCTAATACCAAGGTAGTGATTTTAGAATAATACATGATTGATTTGGATAAATTATATTGGATATTCTTGACTACCTTGAAACTGATTAATGATTTGTATATTCCATCATTGTTGGGGTTTAAAACAATTTTGGATTGAAGGAGTATATTTATTATTCATTAAGGAATAAGGGATCATGAATGTAATCAATAAGGTTTTATGGTAATTCAGGATGTTGCAGTGTTTTAAAAGAATACATGATGAAGGTGATCACATGTTATTGTGTGGAAAAAAGGATCTTCATTTTGTTTACCTTCCTTATAAATTTTGGACTGAAGTATTTTCGATAGTTCTTGTTTGGATTATTTTGGATTTCTATAAAACGACAACCCGGAGGTCGGGCGGCAACCCGTCGCGTCCGCAAGGCCGCGAGACTTGAACCCACAACCGAAGGGCGACAAGGGTGTATCACCTACCACTGACCCACATGATGTCCTGGATTGAATAATGACATTTTTTAATGGTTCTACTAGATGAATTATAAATTAATTTTTTTAACCCTATACGAATATGATAAATAGAATATTATTTTTAAGTTATATTATCTTTTAGAGTAAAATATGAGTTTGTGGTAGAACTTGGATAAATGATGAGACTCTACTTGTCAATTATATATTTTTATTCTTCTCTAATTCAATGAAGAAATTAATTCTTATACATTAGTGAAGGGATATAAAAACAAAAAAAATGTTTTATCCTAATACCATATGTTTTGCAGAATCGATGGTATTTTAAATCATCATAGATTGATGAATTTAATGCCCTCAATTTTACAATTGTTTGTCATTAATGACCTCAATCACTACCTATAAATATTTACATTTTTCCTCCAATTATATGTCTCTAATTTCCACCAATGTTCTCCGAATAGAGATCATAATTTGGTGGTGACCCTTTCATTTTTCTTTTCCTCTTATTAAGACTAAATTTTATTAACCAAATTTCTGATTTGGGTTTTCCCAAAAAGATATTTTCTATATTCAGCCTTTTATTTTCAATGAAAAATTTTAAATTGCGAGGACACAATTTATTGAAGGATGGGAGAATGTAACACCCCAAGATTTCATAGTGTGTTATTTCTTCAAAATAATTCAATAACTTTCACTACACGCAACACTGAGTTCAAGCGCACGATGACTTACCATTCAAGCTGTTCAAAAGAGGTTATGAATAGTATTAACTAAATTTTAAACTTTATATAATTCTTATAATTTTAGAATCCATATTTTGAGTTTCTCATACATAATGTAAGAACAAATTCATTTTCAGTATTTCACTTTTACCAACTTTTAATAGTGATCCCTTTTTAAATCCAGTATTTTAAAATTTTATATATTCAATTTTGACTAAATAAATTTACTTTTTAGAATGGGGACATCAAAAATTTACAATGAAACATCCCAAGCTTCCACGGTACGCTTTCCTTTGAATAATACAGTAGCGTGTGTTGTACGCAACTTCGAGCTCTAACACATACCACAACCAATCAAACTAGCCGTTTGGAATAGTAATACCTACATTTTGAAAATTTATAAAGTTTCTCTCTCAAAATGGAGTTCATTTTTTTATTCGGAGTATCGAATTTATCCTAAGGTGAAATTTTGGATCTTTTCGGATAAAATTTATATTTTGATGAATAGTGAAAATTACTAAATTTTAATTAAAAACAACATTTTTAATCAAAATAATTTATATTGATAAATTATGAATTTGAGTGGTTTTAAAGTATATTTAGAATATATTTTTACCATTTAATACAATGTTGGTCATTTTACATAATTTCCCAATTAAACCGGACATAAACAAGTGACAATCTTTTGATAGTTATTATCTCTTAAAACCACGCTATTTGTTTTGACGACGAGAATTAATTTTCAAATTAATTAATTCAACTGATATGTTTTGAATTTGGTAAAATAGACATCATTTTTGAATTCATAATATCAAATATATCTTAGGCATAATTTTGGGTATTTTTCTGGAAACTTCCATTTTTTGATGAATAGTGAAACCACTAAGTGGTAGTTAAAAAGATGAATTTTTCATAAAACTTAATTTTACCGCTTCTGTGAGTGGAATTTTGAAAATCCGAGAGACACGGTTATTATAAAGGAGTAAAATGTGGCACAGTGATATGAAAATAATTTTTGGTGAATTGTAACTTTTTACTTTTATTTACCACGGTTAAAAGTAAATAGGGTAATTAAGGGTAAAAATAATATTAATATTACCCTAACACATGTCCTAATTCTATTGGACAAGTGTACGTCGACCAAAAACAACCTCAGGAGTAATATATTGTCATTTAGGTCCACATGTATTAGATTAGGACATTTATTATTATTTAATTCAAAGAAGAGTTAAAAGAGTTAAAATCAAAGTTTATTTATTAAAACATTTTTAATATAGGGTTATACAAAAGATAAAAATATTTCCTACAAAATGGTATTTTATTTATTATTTTAACACATTTAATAATTTAATTTATTTATGACACAATGATGATGCAGTAATTACCTAATTAATTAAAAATAAGAATAATGCATATTATAAATACCCAAATAAATGTAATTTGAAACTTTTTATGAATAAAAATAATTTTATAGGTTAATATGACATGTTAGTATTAATTTAATTATCTTTTTTATAAGTAATAATTCTGTTATAATTTTTAAAAATATCAATTATTGAATAGTGTCAAAATTGACATAAAAGAGTTTTTAAAACAAATATTATATTATTAATTGATATTAAATTCCTAAAAATCTATGGTTCGGCCAAGAGACTTATATCATGATATTTTTATCATTAATGGACCAAATCTGAGTCACTTGGAGGTATATAGTAAGTTTATTAACTATATAACATAAAATTACAAAGTGACATGGTAAGTGTCAAACTAATTAACTAAAAGTTAAAACTAAAAGATAATGTTAATATAATGACCCAAACCTGTCTAAATTCTATTGATTTAGTGTTTTTCGACCCATACCCACCTTAACCTTTAAATAATTCACTTTCGAGCCATTATATACTGAATATGAATTTATTATAAAATAATATTTCTTGCTTTTCCAAATGTGCCCCTCACCCCTCTTATAAAATGGCACTCCACTTTCTCATTAATTCACACCTTCAAAGCCATTTGGCTCGGCCAAACTCTACCCAAATAATCTCTAAACTTCCCTCAATTCATCTTACAGGCCTTCCTTTAGTCAGAAAGCCAACCTAAGGATCCATTTTGATCAAATCAAAAAGAATTACCCGAAGAAGAGGAGGTTAACCTACCCCCAACCAAGGAAAAGCACAAGGATGTGAAGAAGTAATTTATGAATGACCTGCAGGGATAGTTTGAGGGGATAAGAGTGTGGACTATGGAGACTATATTGTTGTAGTTTTCATTTTATGATGTAATTTAAAACTTTATGAATATATCTAGTGTTTCCAAGGCTACTAAACTAATCGGTCTTTCAAGATTTGATCTTTCTTGTTATCATGCCAATGTTATGTAATAATGCACCGAATATGGGTAACTGGGGTCAGGGCATTACAATATATTCATGTATCTTCAAATAGATATTTAATTAAATTAATGTCATGCACTTGGGTAATTCCACAAATTTCATAACGAAAATTCTTTCTTTATGGTAGAATCTTTTAAAACAATTTCTGAAAAAAATTGGAATAATAATTTTTTTTTAGTTAAAAATAAAAAAGCGGTATAAATTAATTATAATATTTATTTTTTAAATTGATAAATAAATGATTATTGTAAATATTTTTTGAAAAAATGGATTTTTAAGAAGACATATTTTTTACTGATGATAGAAATGAAGTCAGTTATTTTCAATGAAATCCCTCAATAGTTTTATGTACCAAAGAGTGGGAAAACGATAATATCACAAAAAAAAGAACATTAATAATGATTGGTGAATAAAATTAAATGTTTCATTAAATAATTTTTATAAAAATTCTTTAAAGGATATTCGTGAATATGAAATATTTATTAGAGTGATATTGTGAAATAAACCCATATAATGAATATAAAATTTATGCAGGTATTAATCAATAAGAATATTTTGTGTAAAAAAATCTTATAAATAATGTTTTAAATAAAAAAATAGTCAAATGAAATTATACTGGTTATAATATAATATTAATGAAAACAAGGATGTAAAATAACAAAATGAAATAAATTGAGTTATGAAATTATTTACCACTTGGTATCTTTTATCTCAAATAAAATTAGATTAAATAATTTATATTTAATTATAGAGTACCAAGATGGATGAGTTATTGAACATATTAATATCCCATGGGAATTATATACACTATATAGTATTTATTATGTTAATAACATTACAACATACATCAATGAAAATGGAATTGATGGAAAATCACCCATTCTAATCCATGGTGAGCCTGTTATAGGCTATACATTCTTTAGTGATGCATCAGGCATCATCATAGGAGAATTGATGATATAGGAGGATAAAGTCATTGTATACGGATCTCGGTATTTAAGGATTCATGAGAGAAACTACTCAACACATGACCATGATATAGAAGCAGTTTCAATGCCTTTCGTTGATGGATATATCATCAATTAGGTGAGCACTTTGTGGGGTAAACAGAAAACCACGGTCTCTAATATATCTTCTCACAGCATGAAATGAACCTCATACATCGAATATAGATCGAATATATTTATTTACTATATTTTTATTTGGCCTTTAATCCTTGAAAGGGTAATGTTTTTTTAATGTGTAGAGTAAAAAAACATAAACATAGGCCGTACGAGAATCCAATGATGAATGGAAGTTAATTTCCCTCTTTTTCAGTTGCATCTAGAGTTCCATGATAGTCATGAGTAGCCTTACCTATCATTCTTGAGATTTACCTCTTTCCTCCTTGAGAAGGTAAATATTAGGTGTTTTTTAATTCATAAAGTATGGTTTCTCCATGAGAGTATATTAGTTGATAAACTATCTCCAGATTGGTCTGTGGTCATAGACAATGTCATGTGTCTACATGGATATATCTTGGTTCAAATACATGTTGTAGAATTGTTTATGAAAGATACACACACCTCTTGGTGAGATGTTCATCCAAGAATATCAATGATGTATTGAGACATGGGACTCTAATATTGGCTTCATGGGATGAAATATCAGATAGCAGGATTTATCACAAGGTGTTCCACCTATCAACAGTTGAAGTAAGAGACCATGAGACCTGAAATCTTGCTATATCCACTTCTAGTCCCAGAATAGAAAAGGGAATAAGTTTCTATAGGTTTAATAGTCAGCTTACCTAGGTCCCTGAGGGGTAGTGATGCTATCTAGGTAGTCATTAACTGACTAAGGAAATCATCCCACTTCATCACTATTTGTTAGACTTTCTTAGTTGATGAGTTGGGAAGACAATATGTTTGTGAGATCATATGATCACCTGAGGTTCCATGTAATATCATTTCAGATAGAGATTATTGTTTCACATCACAGTTCTGGATGTGATTGCAGAAGGTTATGAGTCCTCTGGTTCTGTTAATAATATATTTTCACCCTTAGACTCTTGGGATATAGTAATGGACAATATCGATTCTAGAGGACATGCTCTGAGAATCTTTGTTTGATTTCTGTAGTTCATGGGAGAAGCATATCCCTCTCATTGAATTCACTTATATTAACATCTTTCAGGTGACAATTATAATGTCTTCATTTGAGGTTTTGTGTTGTAAGGAATTTTGTTCACCCCTATGACGACTAGAGGTAGACGTGGAAGCCCTGACAGGTCATCGTCTTGTTCATGAAACTTTTGAGTAGATTTAGCTTATCAGAAAGGGTATGACAACTATTGAGTCCAGAAACAAATAATATGTCAATCAATGTCGAATAACTCTTCATTTTGAGGTCATGGATTTTGTTTTTATTTAGGTATCACCTAGGGGTGGGAATAAATGTTTGCAAATGTAGGGAAACTTATCACCTCATTGTTTAGGGACATTTGAAATTATAGAAATTGTTGGGCAGGTAACATATCCATTACTTTCACCTCAGTGAGTTTATACCATTAACAAACACTTTCATGTTTCACTGCTTCTCCAATATCACAATGAATCATCTCATACTTTTGATCATTAGGATGTTTTGTTAGATGTTGAAGATACCTTTGAGGAGTATCTTGTATGCATCACTGACTTGAACACGAAGGCTCTTTGAGGCTGGTATGTCCCTATATGGATGTTATGGTAGAATAACTGGGTACAAGATGAGATGTTGGAGGGAGAAGCTGATGTATATTCCCAATAACTATAATTTTCTTAGACGATGTTCTTGTAACCATGGAAGGTGAACTCCGAGACGAATTTTTTTAAGGGGGGAAGGTTTTAAGAACCTGATTTTCACATAGTTATGTATCCTTATACATTTCTATATAAAAATTTATGTACGACATAATATGGATGAATAGGGGGTTAGAACTTGTCATATGGGTGTCTGGGGAAAGGTCGGAGCCTAGTGGCCATCTTTTTAGGAAAAAAAGTCTTAGCGTGTGGTTTAGAGTAAACCCTGTGGATTGGGATTTTCCAGAAGGAGCCTCCTCGCATAATTGACACAGGTCCATGCATCCTAATCATGTGATAATCCCTCTTTCAAAGGTATCGATGGTTGGTTTGTGAATATTTTTTCAAAATGTGCAGACAAACCATGCATAAGCTATTTTAAGGGTAAATTGTTCTTTTTACAATTAATGATTTAATTAATACACCTACATCCTCCCAAATCTGAGTTTATGTGGGACTAACCTATTACTCTCTCAATTTGGTGATTTTTGATGATCTAACCATGTAATCAAGATATATCCTTCATCCGTAAAACGATCGATTTTCCATTCATCACGTTGGATGTGTAAAAGCATGTACTCGAGTCTTCTTGAGTTGTTCCCCTTCTCATTTCCTCTCGACTAATATTTCAAGGTATGATAGATTTTCTGTTTTTCATAGATCGATTTTGAGCCCAGAAAAATCACGATCTAATATAAGAGGGTTAGATTCATAAAATCATATAGTGGGTGGTGTATTACTCATCCCTAATATTTTTAGATTTTGGATTTTCCATGTGGGGCCCACCAATGACATCAGGTGTTCTTAATGGAATTTATATTCCATGAATATAATCATTAGAACTGTATGGATATTATCTTTCCATATATGTGATTAATTGTTTGAGTTAATGACCACAACTCCATCCCTTCCATGTCGAATGTCATGAAATATTAGTTGTTTAGTGTTTTGAATCGTTTGTGCCACCGTTCGAGTGTGACTTGGAATGACCATTATATATGTAAACATTTCTATATTAAATTTAATGTATGTTTTTTGAATTGAATAATGGAATGTACCATGCATTTTTACCACTTGACCAACCTACGTAAAGTGCTTCAATTGATAATTAAATGTGAAATTGAAATTAGAAAATATATTGAGTATATTACTTGACCATATAGAATATGAATGAATACTAGGATACTTATCTATAACACATGTTACCATGTTAATGGAAGGTAGATGAATGATTGTTGAATATACAATATGCATTAAATGTTTTAAATGGTTCCATGATACATGGAATTGCCACACTAATGAAAGGAAATTTGTGGACCAAATGACATGATTAAAAGGTTTCACGATACATGAACTTATCAAACTATTGGAATGGATTTCTTAAACAGAAGCAAATATTACATGACATCATAATTAAATAGAAACCGTCTTACTTGATCTCACATTGGATTCTGATCGGAGAATGCTGGTATCACATAAGAACCCCATTTCGATTCAAGAATACAACTTGAATTGGTTGATACCCACCTAGATATCAATCTTTATTTGTTCTTGGAAGCCCGTTATGAGACCGTAGGATCCCTTAATATTATTATATGATTCCCTAAATACACACCTTTGTTCTAGAATTGACATTTAGGTTCCATGGTTACAACCCATTGGGCCATGTATCTCCTAATCCACGTCTTACCATAGTCTATGTCCTCAGATTCGATAGAAACATTATTATGAAATGACTTGGAATATGCTCCTTCAATTATACTCTTAACACATGCCTGTCTACAATTACTATTGAGTTGGCGACCATTGAGGTCTATGTTTCCTTGGACATTACCATGCAACTTTCACTGTCACACAATCACGAGACTATTATGGTTCTTTCCATGCGTTACATGGCCTAATAATATAAATTGGTAAGTGATTAATTATATGAACTAGTCTCAGGTTCATACAACAAGTAAGGGCTAAAGAGGGAACATAATATTTTAATTACATTGTACTACATTAAATTATATTTTCATTCATGCATGCTGCTAAATTTCCATTACATGGGTTGGATGTTATAGACACCATTGGTGGTGGACGGATTAGATTTATCTCACACCCACCTCGAGTGCCATTTGGTACCTGGTGTAGATTACACAGTGGCAAGTGTTGTCAAAATTAATCATACGCATTCAGACACTTGATTACTTTCTATTCAATATGGATCTTGATAGAATATGAATGAGATAAATATCAATATGCTTGGGATAGTGATTTAATTTTTTATACTTTTTTGGAACATTTCATTTCAGGTTTTTTTGTATCAATGTTTTCCATTTTTCTAGGGATAGGACATACCATTAGTTGTTGATTGATATCCCATTTATTTAGGTTATTTTTATTGTCATATCAATTTTCTATTGTGTTTTTTGATTACATATATTGAACCTATTATATTCCTCTGTTATTTGTTTCAGTTGTGCTAAAATTTGGAAATGAGGACATATTCTCCCCTTGGACACACCCTACATCCTCACTACATGTCAACAACCTCTAACATTAGTGGAGATGAGATTTAGGTCATGTGGACCACCAGGCTCGTGGAACTGTTAAGTGGCATTTGGGTATATGATTTCACATTAAACTCATGGCCAAGGAAAAAACCCTATTATGTTCATTATGATTAGATAATTATTCATAAATAATTTATTTGGGTAAGTGTTGAATACCATAGAACTGAATATTGACTCCTTAAACAGTTTTATATGCTATAATTGATAGACATTAGAACACTTATGGATTAATTTAATATATCCAATTACATGTGTCATACATAAGGAACAAGGAATAATACATGATTCTAATGAGGTTTTATTGTGATTCAAGTTATTGTCATATTTCAAGTCGATTCATCATCAAATTATTCCCATGTATAGAATATAAAAAATTAGAGCCAGTTAATTTTTAAGAATGGACAATTATATGATCATTTTGGAAATTCGGTGGCTCCCCTTCAAAAGTGATTGCATCATATCTTTTGGAAAATTTACCATTTATGAAATTGTTAATGATTTGATGTCATTTATGATGTTAATATATTACCTCGCCATATGTTTCACAATGTGATAATATATGAAGTAGAAATAGTTCAATTCATAATAAATGGAAAGATTCTGTTTATAAAAACATATATTTAATTATATTCTTATAGTGTGAAAGAACTCTTCCACTATAGAAAAGGGGGTTATGAAACAAAAAATATATCCTATAATATTCATTTTTTATGATATCAATGATCATTATTAAATCCTCCAGATAATGTTCTTTTGGTCTAAAAAATTCTAATGAAAACATTTATTACTCTTTATCAGAACAATTTTGTTAGAATTGTGTTTCATATCGATGTTTCTGTTTCCGACATATGTTTGACTACAAGGGAGCCTGGATACATTATCATTGTATATTCCTTTCAATATTATTAATAATATGTGTTATTATACCTATTTATGATGTTTTCTTGTGATAAAATTTTGATATTCAATTAGTAAATTAGTATTACCTAGTTTAAATTAGGAGGATGCAATTTAATTTTGGTAGGGAGAATGGAACGTCCCAAAATTATAATGTAAGAACCTTGTATTTGATACTGTGTATGAATGGTGATTCCAATAATGTAATGAAATATAATATATGGATACATTATAATATATTTAATATTATAAATTGATTTTCTATTTACATGAAACACTGATTTAGCTTGTGATCCATGCAAAAGAGACTTTTTCAATAGCTTGTGTTACGGCCAACACTGTGTTTCACCAAATAAAAATGTATTATTAAAATATAATTATTTAGTATAATATGATATAACCTAGCCATTATGATAGAGTTTATGAAAATTATTAACCCTCTTTTAAAAATTTCTTCTTTCGTAAAAATATACAATTAATTCATGGGTTATCAATTTATGACAAAAGTAAATAAGTGCCAATTGGATATAAAAAAGAAATAATTTTTTTATGCTTCCAAAAAAATTTTTCTTAATAGGAAATTATTTAAAATTAATTAATGATATAAATGAAATAAATATTATTTATATTCTAAATTTTTTTTTATATTCATCCAATTTATTTTATAATCAAAAGATAAGAATAACCCCTAGTCTACACATAAAAACCTTTTTATGCATTTTTACAATATTGAAACGAAAAAAATATTTCACATATTAATTTTGAAAAAATTAATTCACTGAATTTGATAAAATAATCTTCATTTTTTATTCAAAATATAAAAAATATCTTAGGATACTAGTTGGTGAATAATACAAAATATGACATTTTAGGTAAAAATTTTCTTTTAATTTACAAAATTATTAATGTAAATTTTTATTTAAAATTTCATTTAATGTGATAGTAGATTAATTATTAATATATTAATATATATATTTCCCTATAATAAATTTATCTTTGAAATTTAATATAAATATAAAATAATCTTTTAACCTTTTTCTACTTGAACTAGTAAATTCATTCGTTTTTCAGATTACCATTAATTATAATTTTTCTATTTCCATGAATTAAAATTATAAAAAATAAAATTTGTAAATTTATTCATTATAATAATTATAATATAATTAGTACAATTATTTTTTTACAAAAAAATAGTATTCGATATTATTAAAATTAAATACAACAATTAAGGTCAAATTTAGCTTCATTAGGGGAAAAACCAAAATCTTAAGGGCCCAAATAACCTTTCCACGTTTCCAAAACACATTGGATAGACATATATAGATCATCAACCTACCATTTTTGATAATCTATTGATTTATATTACATTCTATTAGGTAATAACTTGTGTATACCCAAATTGATTCAAAAAATTCAAAGTGATTAATTTTGCTTCCATTTAAAAAGAAACCACCTCTCCCAGTTATTCACACCTCTAAAAACTCATAAATTCATCCAAGATATTATTATTTATATTATAAACAACTTTACCCTCATCCTAGAATCCTCCCATTGGTAGGAAATAAATCTGAGGAAGCTTTTTGTTCAAACCAAAATAAGTTACCTGATTAAGAGGTAACATCTTCTCTCAAGATTTTTAGATTCATTTACTTTTTTAAACACAAATACTATTTTTTATATTATAACATAAATACACTAATATTCCATGTATAATATGACTTTTTTCAATCATTCTTCCTACACTAATACACATCTTTATCAAATTAGTTACGAACAAAATGTTTCTCTGTATGGTGAACTAATTCCTTAAGAAACAATGGTTGCTCGTTTTTCAATTTCCAAAGTTCATGGTTGACCATTATTATTGAAACTCTATTTATATATGATATATATTTTTTACCATGTCTATATTATTCCATAATTTTTATTTATAATTTACCATTATATTTTCTGTAATCAATAAATTAGATAATATCGTTTGACGAAGTGTGGACTACCACACCGTAAAAGTGATATGACTCATTCACACCATAAACGGAACATATAAATGATGTTTTTAATAAAACTATTTAATATATATAACATATATATTATAATATATTGAAAACCTAAATTTTTATCATCTTTTTTTCAATATTTTAATATGATAATGAAATGAATGTAGCATTCATGATTAATAGATTTTTTAAACCACCTATACAGGATGAAAAAGACCACACAACACAAAGTTTTAAGGTAATAGATTCTTGTCATACTTTTTTAAATAAGGAATACGGTATATAAACTACTTACTTGTTTTTTGTAGTGTATATCCTTCACCTTTTTTACATTATATCATGAATCCTTTTTCATAATAGAATGAGAAATATATCAATATGGTTATTATTAATTAAACGTTTCATGTTTTATGGTATAATTTGGTATGTTTAATGATAAATTACCTAAAATATTTTGTTAAGGATTATCATATCAATCTCACTTACTTTTGAGATTTTTAAACTTCTCTTGAAACAATAACATTATTTTAAATACTATTCATTTGAAATTAACATGAATATCCATATTCTCATATAATGGATATTAATATTCCCAAAAAGGTATATTGTTGTAAATATGGTATCTACATTGAATTTTATTTAATTATTTGGGAAATTATTTGTAAAACCATATTCATTATTAAATACATATATTTGAAAAGGAATACTATTCAACTTGTTTTTTTATATCAAGTTTTTATTTGAATAGTTTGGAATGGTGGATCCCATATATTATCTAGACTATCAATGAATTAACAGGTTCTCATGAGACAAATTAGTTGATCATACTAATTGAGTTTCTATCTATAGTTTTAAACCATATTGAGAAATTTGTTTACTTTAAAAGGACTCCATGTGCCTCAGACAGGACATCCAACAATTAATCATCCCATACATTTAGATTATATTTTTTTCATTCATGATATTTTCCATTGATATATCTATAGATAAATGTAATTCTCAATTTATTTAATTAGATTGAATGACATTCTATTTCTTACATTTACATATTGATATTTCCTTATATTATTTTTTGAATAGAATGTGTTATTAGTTATTAACCATACCATGTTAATGTATTCCTATTGATAAAATAATTTTCTTTCTTTAAATACCCTTACAATCTAATTTTTTTATTGTTATTATGTTTTCTTTTCCCCAGGCTATGAATAAGAAATCATTAAATAAGTGTTCAAGGATTCTATTTATTTCTCTTTATAATATTTCTTGATTTAATTTTATATTTCCCCATATATTATGTGTATCATGAATGTAATATGGAATTTCAATACTTAAAAATAGAACGGTCCTTCAGAATTGGATTCCTTTTAATCATGCCAATGTAACTACATAATGCACAACTGTATGCTGCTTAGTTCGGGGCGTTACATACGACCTATGTCTCTATGAACTATTTAAACAATGATTCTCCTTAAATAAATTATGGAAAAATTTGAAAACATATATAATTAAAATTTAATATATGTATATCATTTTTTAGATTCTATAGATTATGGATCCCCCTATAAAAGTACAAGGATAAAAACTGGTGAACCAAAACATACTTGAAAAAATGAATTAGTTGTTACACAAAATAGTGATTTTATGAATCATTGCAACAGAACATGTGATAATAAATTTTAATTAAATAATATAATTTATTATATATATTATTATGGTTATTTAATAGATTTATAATATATATATATATATATAATAATATAATACAAACTAACATGTATGAAGGATTTCATGCCAGATATAAGTGTATATTTCACAATGTCTACATTATTTGGGATCTATTATGTCTTATAAATCATTTAAATAACTATTGAACATTTATATCATAATAAATATAATATATTATCCTCTATTTATTTATGGAATTAAAAATTCATCCATTAATTTATTCCTCTTTTTTTAATTGTGATAACAAAATAATATTCCAAAGGAATCATGGCCTTGCATTATCTACTCAGTCGGGAATCATTTTCTTCATTGTCTATGTCTTATTTATATTTTATGAATGATTAAATTTTACATTACCCAATGATATATAAAATTTATATTTACCCTTGTTTTACTTTTACAAAATGATATCAATAATAATCTTTTTTTTGTTTTTCTAACAAGGTTCTTTTTGACCTTTTTTACTAATGTGTGAATGAATTGTTTTTTAAAATTATACTAAATGAAAATAGTTGTAAGAAATCATTAAAAATAATTTATTTAAATCATACATTTCAAATATACATGTTTATTTTAAAATTATTTTCCCCTTGATAGTTTTTTTTTAAAATTTTTTATTTGAATTTGAAAATTCTGTATTTTATTTAAGAAATTTTCAATTGATATTTTTAATGTATTTTCATTTATGTCAATATATGCTGATAAAGTTTTTGATGTACAATGGTTATACAGAAATGATAATATCTAATATATATATATATATATATATATATATATATATATATATATTATAGTAATCTTCACTTATGGAAGCATTTATATTCTGAATTATATTTCTTCAAATATGGAGAGTTAATAATTTTAAAAGCAAGATGATTAAGCTCCTTTTTTAATCATTATATGAATAAATTGTACCTATTATGTGATGAGTTCTTCCTCGATTTACATATATTGTCAATTATTGGGTAGGAATCATGAATCGAACATGTTTAGGTATTTAGTTATGGCCATGCCATTTATGTATGATATCTTGTCACAAGGCCTCGATTAAATGTTTCATCATTCAATCATTATGCATTACATCATTATAAAAAAACTATTATTCAAGTACATTTTATTATTAATATATTTTATTATTAGTATATTTCTAATATCCATGGATATCTTCCTAGGTAATGTGGTTTTTTATATGGGATTATTTTATCCTCATTTATAATTTCAAATCATCTATTGTAATCATCTCCTTAGAAGGAATATATTATCACACCTTTCTTATGATACATTTAATCAGGATTCTAGGATATATAATATTATAAATACATTATGTTATATTAAAGATAAAAATTATGTGTTAAAAAAGAATAAATATTTCTACTTTATGTTTATAAATGTAATTTTAAATATAAATATGTATATTGTCTTCTAAAAATAATAAAACATGCAGTCATTTGGAAATTAATTGATTATATCTAGTACTAATGTAATTATGTAACCTCTTAATCTGTTATACAAAGTTTGGAGTCTTTATAAATCACATAGTAATAGTTTTGTGGATTAATAATATGTTTGAAGATGATATGTGGGATCATTATAATGTAATAAGAAAAAAATACCGTAAGTTGATTTTTTCATAGTAATAAAAATGAGTTTTTTAATTGGTGTATAATTATAGAGAAAAATATTTACAAAAAACATTTAACATAAATACATATCATGTTGACTGAATTTTCATATAAAAAAAACTACAAATAAACATTTGATACTTTAATAAAATAAAACTACTAAATATGAATAACTTTTCATATATATTAATTTACTAGGTATTAAGAGAATTAATATCCTACTAAAAACTATATTGGAAGATATATTAATACAAGATACATTAATTTTTATTAAAAAAAAATTTTCACATATGCAGTGTTATAGTACTATTAATTCCAATCACATTTAAAAAATGAATTTCTAAAAAATAAAGAATTTCCAAATTCGACGTATAAAAAATAGACTACGACTATTTATTTTGGGGATTTGGGAATACTTTTTTTAGATAAAAAGTTATAATAAAAATAACTACTAAAATTTTTTTGTTTTTGACTATATCAATAACTAATTATAACATAAAAATGTATTAAACATTATACAGATCGAAATTTTTTTTCAATTAAATGAAAAAATTAACATTTTCATTACTAATTTAAAAATACTATGTATATTATTTTAAAAATTATTCAATTAATTTTTTAAAAACTATTTATATTTATACATTTTAATGTAATAATATATTTTATATTTGAAATTTAATTATTATATATTTTTTACAATGCCATAATTGGTAATTTGTATAAAACAATAAATTTATCTAATGAAATTGAGAAGCATTGATAAGTATATACTAGGGATTATTTTTTTCTTAATTTTTTTAATTAAGAATTATTTTTTCCACCTTCTCTATAAAATTATTAAAAAAAAATTTAAACTCGTATTAGTTTTATTTTTTAAAATGAATTTATATTTTTGATTATTTTTTCCAAATAATGTAATGAAGAACAATTTCATTTTTTGATGTTAATATAAATAAGTATTACTAAACATAGATACAATGGTAAAGACAAAACTCATAAATTGAAAATTATAACACTACAACATATATCAATTTGAGTAAAAAATATTTGTAAACCAATTTTTGAAAGGTAACTCATCGATAACATTTTAAAAATAAATTATTTTCCATTATTGGATAATTTTGACATTTGAATAGTTACCTCCATTTTAAAGTATTTATAAAAATTTTACTCCCCTATTATAAATAGTCCCACCTCCACCACACATCTCTTCACAGTAAAATCCTTATAGGTAAGAAAAAATATGAAAAAATAACTCTTCAAATATTTCATAAAAATCACGTCCATTTATTATTGTCAAAAAACCACCCTTTAAAAGCCAAATCCTTCTTACAAAGTAGTTATAAAACATTTTTTGTTTAATAATTCAATATTACTAATGTTATCTTTAAATAATAATATTTATTTTTTGACATCATTAACATATACTAAATACACTATCTTATAGTAAAATTAATATTATTAATAATGTAAATTTTTTCTACGATGATGGAGAAATAAATAGTTTCCATTCAATTTTTTAGGGAAATAACACTTATATTCTTACTTGTGGACTACCATATCAAATAAAAATATATTTAATTTTCAAGAAACACCTTTCATGATGGATAAAAAGTGGTATTTAATGGATTGATATTATATGAAAAATTTATTCTAATTATGAAATTACACCCCATCACCTAACATCAACCAATTCTTTTGAGAATTAATATATCAGATGTGCTTACCTATGGACTATAGACTCATAAAAAGAGATGTATTTTGTTTTTGACTCAGTTATTTAATTATTTATAAAACTACCTTCTCTTCTAATTAAAAACCAATATAAATTAAAAATGATGTCACTTAAATTCTATAATAACTGTATTATACTATATGAATCTCTTTCATAACCATAATCACCCAAAAATTATAGCATGTTCCTATTTGGATTAGTATAACCCCCTATATAAGAAATAATATATATATATATCATTAATTACTAAACAATAATAACTAAATGATATATTGATAAATTAAAGCTAAAATATGTATTTTTAGTTATGGTTATATAACTATGCTTAATTAAGGAACCATCCATCTTCTCTAATGGATTATGAAAATAAATTATCATGAACATCATTATCAGAAGTCATAACCAAATACATATAATGTGATAGTTAAATATTATATTTTTTTAAAAAAAATATATATTCAAGTACCCATATTTATATCAAAATCATTATCATTGACTTTATAAACAAAAATTTTCACTTCAATTATAAATAAAATTATAAACAAACCAATCAAAACTAATAAACATTCAATGATGAAAATAAAATATTAATAACTTATATAATTGTGATAAATGATTATTAATTATTCATTTAAATGGTTATTGATATAAATTATTTTTTAAATATGGTGATTAATATAGTTTCTTTTCTTTTTAATGACTATATAATTTTTAACAAAGAATCATTTAGAATAAGGTTTTTTAACTCAACCTTGTTTCGTTGAGATACGTTTAGTATTCACAACATGGTTATTTTCTTATACTTAATTAACTACACATGAATAAATTTATTTAATAATAGTAATTAAATCTAATGTATTTTAAAATACATTCTGTGTTCTGAATTCCATGAATAATAAATTATAATGATTATAACATTTAAATGGAAATTCACATCAATTTATATTCATTAATGAAAATTATTTTATATTCAAAAAAAATATTTGAATTATGGGTATAAATAATAATATATATTATTTAATGAATTATAATTTATATATTTTGTTTTATTTTCAATTTCAGTATCTCAATTTCAAGTGGATTCAATTTGAACTATTCTTAATTATTAATGGGTTTTCATGACTCAACATATTTTCTTATGTGATTCTGATTCCATTATGAATATTTATATTAGAAGAATATTTTATTTGTTTATATAATGATATTATAATGGGATTATTGGTTTTTATGGAATTATATTGATGATCTCATTTAAGAAAATATCAATATTAATTACAATATTCATGTATTCTAAATGGTATCATTTTCTTACATATCAATATCATATCTTTCCAATAAAAATTTCATATCATATTTTTTAATAATAATATGTTTTATGGTAATATTCAAATTTATCTGCACCATTTGTTTAAATGAATAATTTACCACTCACTAAATAATGTGTGTTTCTTTAAAGGTAATTTTTAAATATTTAAAATTATTTTCTTTTTATATTAATATTTTTATCATCAACTGTATATTTATAAGGGAAACCCATTTACTTTATCAAGGATATACTGTTTTGATTTCATTTATTTTTTAGAGAATATTTTTATGAGACATTATAAATTTTTTATAATGTAGTTAAATCATTTTAATATTTATTAAAAAGAAATGAAATGTTTTCAGAAAAATGTTTTCATTGTTTTTCATCTATTTTACACCATAAAATATCTAGCTATATTGGTGTTTTTAATTATAAATAACCCTATCCATGACTTCATAAAATAGTCCTCATAAGTGATTGAATACTTTCATAAATATATTTTATTCCAAAAGTTATTTTATTTAGAACAACGTTGAAATGATATGAAAAAAATTCATTTCCATTCGGTGTTAATGGAATAATAAATGAATCCAATTTCCATTCCATGTGCCCTTCATTTTTGGATTTATGATTTTCTTCAAGATTCACATATACACATGGATTATTGGAAGGATCAACATTATACAACCCCCAATTCATTGATTATATGTATATACATCATTAGTCATTTGGACACCGATGAAATTATATTTTCCTATAATGATTGAGTGTTACTAGTTATTCACGAAGTTAACTATCCCATGTTATTATTTTTGTGAAAAATTTATTTTTTATTATATTTGTTTGGAGAATTTTAATTTTCATTCTATATTATGATTATTTTTTCCCTGGATCATGTTTATTATCTCAGGATTCTTTAATTTTTCCTTTTTATATGTTTTGAATTAAATAATATATGTCATATCTTGACTTCTTATAAACTCATAATATATTATTTTATTAATAACATGATTCTCCCATGACCATATTATCTTTTATTCTGATGATATAAACCTTATTGGATTATTGATATACTATTAAAAACATAGTGTAGGGTGTTACACCCACAAATCCCATTGTCCAGTGGTGGTGGGTTGTTTATTACATGGAAAAGAGTGTACATGTTATTACATTATAAGGAGAAAGGTATAGTGGTCCACTACATTCAGTTTCCATTATATTAAAACAATTAAACATAATATTACAGTTGATTATTCCCTAATGATATTAATTTTCAACTGTAGTATTACACTTCATTAGATTGGCAAAGTGAGAAAAAATGTAATCATTGTGAGATTAAAGTCTCCGCAAGGAAAAAATATACAATTGATTCTAATGAAGTTAAATTATAATTTCAACTATCATGAATAAAACTGAATCCTTGAAAATGGATATATATTTGTAAACAATGGAATAAAATAAATACAAAATAATAAGGATAAAATAAATATGTAATATAGAACTGGAAATTGTTGGATATCATAATAATATTATTGATGTATTTTTTTCAATAAATTACACCTGAAGGGTAACAAAGATCTCATTACCATATCGTATTTATCTAATGAGTCCTAACCATTCAGGAATGGGATACATAATTCAATTATTATCTAATCAAAAAAAAATGTCAATCGCTTCCATTACATACCAAATTAAACTATATTATATGTGTTATAATGTTCAAGGAAGAAAAAAAAAAGAAAAATATGGCACATTTTCCCAATTTATATTATCATACTTGATCATCTTGTATGAAAAAATAAAGTACATGTGTCATTAATTGATTTACATCATAAATTATTCAAAAATAATAAATAATTGAATTCCTTCAACAACAAAAATGGAATAATTTTTTTATCATAGTTATCCTAAATAACACAAAACAAGTGATTATTACGATATTATATTTAATAGGAACATATATTGTACAATGATTTCCAATATTTTTTGGAAATTATTTAAATTGTATGAGACCAAAAAAACACATAAACTATACACCACTATATTAATTCTATTTTCAGATTATAAACAATATGGTGGGTTTCCATATTTTACCACTCAACAATGTCAATAACGGTGCATAGTAATGGTCCATTCATTGTGCTCAAAGAAAACGATCAGGATATTCCAGACCAACACATTTCAATATAATTATACATTGATTAATTTTATAAAAACTCACATCCCTTTGTAGTATCAATAAATGTATTTATTTTCTTTTAGGAGTATAGTTTTCTTACTTACCCAATGTATAGGTTTTCTTTCCATATGAGGGGGTATATGAGTATTAATGGAATATCAATTGGGAATAATATGAGTGAAAGAAATTCCCAAAAAGGTTATATTTATTAATAATGAGATGTAAACTAACATTTTCACAATATGGGTTAATAAATAGTTTATTATATAAAATAAAAAAAGGGTAATGTAAATAACAGTACTAATGATAGATATAATAATAAATTTCTTCTAAATAATAATAGTTTAATAAAAGGGTATAAAATATGTTGTTTTAGTAATGTATCAATTAGTAGTATTTAATTGGATGATATCAAAATATATAATTTTAATGTAATAATATAAAATAACAATGAACATGTTATTTCGAATAAATTAATCATGATAAGAAATAAAGAGACCAATATATGAAACACAACCTCTTTTGAGATTCTTATATAAGTACATGAGAATGATTAAAAAATCATAAATTATGTGGTAATATATTTGGTAGAAACTCCATTATAGTAAAATAAATTAGGAACATCTAATTTGGGTGATAAAAATTATAGAAACATGTGAGTAATTAAATGTGTGGAGATTGTAATTTCATGGAATTGTATATTAATCGTTCTATTATTCCACTTTCTATTTATGCCCCAATGTAACAATTATTCTCCACCACCACACATAATTTACTACTATAATGTTTGGTGAATAAAATATTAAAATTGAACTTCCTTGGACAAAATTAGACATTAATAGGTAAATTTGATTTCATATATACAGTAATTATTATATTTCATTATATTCCTCCATTTTACCATATTTTAATATTTTATTTAAAAAATAAAAATTTCACCCCATGTATACTTTTTAAATCATGATTTCTAATTTTTAATATATTAAATAATTATTGTTTTATAATTTCAAATAATTTACATTTTTTGAGAGGATGATACAGAAGAAAACATAAATTTTATGAGTACACAACCTTATATGTTCTTAAATAATATAAACTATAATATGAATAAAATAATTGATACATAACCTAATATAACTCAAATATATTCACTATGGGTAAGGATCAAAATGGTGATACTGTTCAGGAGTGGTGGGAAATCATTAATCAGCTGGTGATCTACGATAATATTTATCTTCTACGACTGACGGATTTCCTACAACTTCTATTCTTCGAGTTAAACATGGGATTGTTATTAAGTGAAATTCAGTTATTATATTTGGAGTTATTTTGTTTTTTAATATTTTTATAAAAATCACAAACAAGATAATCATTTTATTTCAAAGTATTTATTTACAACATTTCAATATTTTAATTATAACTAGTGTTGTGGTGATTGGATTACTCAACTTCCAATTAATCTGAAATAAACTTGTTTATCTAATTTTTTTCATCTATGGTGAACATTAGTTTTATATATATGATTATTGAATTTCTCTATGAATAAGATAATTATTTTCATATGAATAATAATATTTCAAATTATTGTATTGTTATATTTTTAATTTATATAATTTTATATCAATGTTGTTACAGCTCATATTCGTGTAATATTATTCCATTGGAAAAAAATTACCGTGTTTTATATTAAATTTGAATAAATTAATGTTTTTTTTTATGTGGTGGAATTAATTAGGTGTTTTTCTAATGAAATTATGATATTCCTAAATTTCGAAAAATATAAATATTTTGTATTTTAATAAAAACCTATAAAATCACATTGGGATTCCACGTCGTTTCCTTGGATATAAACATAATTATTTCTTAAAATCATAACTAAAATAATTTATTATATAGATAAAATGTATAAACACATTGAAATAAGGATAAATAATTAGAAAAGTATGATTTTTTTTGTTATTTGATATTGTTGTTCTATGTATTTCAATTATGTATCTTAATATATAATTCATGTTAATTAATTTTTGCATCTCTTAAAAATATATTCAAATTATATAAAATAACGTCCACAATGAATTTCATTGATTAATTAATTTAGGAATTATAAAAAAATCCCTAATGTTTCTATTATCATTATAGACATATTTCTCTCTTATATTTCTACCATACCATACAAGAAGATCCACCTTAACTCAGGATAAATTCCTCCCAATCAGGAGACATCCTCAATTGAGCAACGTGATGATAACCAAAAATACATGAGTTCATGTTATATTTTAATAGGATTTAAACCTATGTATATTGTTAACCACTTTAAAATGATGAAATAAGTATTACAATGATGTTGGACCTTACATTCTCCATTCAATCATAGCATACTAGTGTATCACCAATAAAAGTTGTGGCTCTATACATCAATCAGAACAAATCATTTATTTACTAAATAAAAAATTTTAACTATCCAAGAAATTATGTTTATCTCATCAATGAGAATAATTTTATCAATATAAATAAATATATAATGCATACAGTTTGTATGGTGACTGCATGAACATTATGGTGACCAAATTATTTATTTTATTATAGCATCTGCAATTTTTAATTCAGCAAAAATTGAAATTTTTCACATTGTTTGTAGAGTGAACCCATGATATTGGAATGAATTTTATGATTACATGTTTATCATATCCACTGCATGAACACTTATTCTTCATGATTAGTTCATTAATTTAATAATTTTTTCATAAAAATGAAATTTTATGCATGACTATTTTCATTTATTTTGTAATTATCAAGAACTACATGATTATTTTAACGGATTTAATTATTTTATTGATTTATTAAATTTATATATTACATATATAATCAAGGTGAATTTATATTATAATTTTTTAATAAGGTTAAACATGATATTAAATTCATTCATTTTTCTTATCTAGCAATTTCATTGTGTTTTTAGATAATTTAATAATTTTTATTTAGAGTAAATTTTGTTAAATTATTTGTTTTTAAATTACTATTTAGTTACATTTGTATTTATTTTACTTCTATTTATGTAATTCCAACATGTATCATTATTCTATGAATCACAAGGATCATTAAATAAATTTTTTTAAAAAAATATATTTAAACACTCACATTTACTAACACTTTTAATTGGATTTCATTGACTTATTCTTATAATTTAATAGATAGTTCATAAGGGTTTGATCTGATCAGGAATTTTTTATTTCAAAAAAAATTTGTTACCAATATTCTTGATATATATATTATCTAACATGGATTTTTTTTAATTTTGAATTATTTTCCCAATTATATATTATATTGTTGATATTTAAATTTTCTATTTAATGGAACTAGGATTCATTTAAATATGATTATGATACTGAGATGAGACAAACGAACAACAAAAATTTTGAGAGTCAATGTTCTATGTCTAACTATTAATAACTATATGATCCCATGTTTCATCTATTGTATGTTCTCTTAATTTGAGGAAAAAATATCTACGACTGCTAATTTTTTTATTATACATTGTCAATGAAAAAGAACTAGTACTTTTACTTAATTTATCTTTTCATATCTTTTGAATGGAATCTTGTGTTTGCAACACTATTTAACAACTTTCACATGGACTCTAAGTTTTCACTATACATTCACATATAAAATAATTTTTCTTCTACTCATTCCTATGGTTGTGACGATCAGATTCTAAATCCATGGTCATTTTGGTTGTGAACCATATATTTTAATTGGTTTTGAAACCCCATACAAATGTATGTTTATTATGGTTATCCCTACCATAAAAAGGATATTTTACTCATTTTATGACTCCCCTTTACAAATTATTTTATCAGAAATGTATCTCTTATAGAGTATTTTGGAAATAGACTTAACTAGGTCCCCATTTGAAATGAGTTGTATATTATTCCATCTGTTCAATATTTTAGTTCCATGACTAATTATCTATTTTAATAAACCACTGTAATTATATCAAATAATAAATTTATTCTATTGAATTTTTAATTATGGTCTACTGAAACCCACCACCTCTAGACCATCTACCATTAACCATTCTGACCATACAATTAGTATGAGAGGTTAATCATCATATGGATACTGTAGATATTTTATTCATTTTCCTAAAACAAAACTATTACAATTGAATCAAAATTATTTTGTATTTTTTCCATCCAATATATAATTTCTATTTATATTTTTTTTTTCCAACCTATTCATAGACGTCACGTACTATGGACAAGATGTTTAAGATGATAAGAGTTAATGAAAATGAAAATTGGACTCCCCATGATCCACCACAATGTTTTAGAAATGATTATTCCTACAAGAGTTCATTAATGGAGAATCACCATATAAAATAAATATAATACACTTTTACATCATTGAAATAATATAATCACTACCACAAGAAGTCATAAATACACATACCTAAAACTATGCTTCTAGAACTGTTTTAAATTATTATTTATGGAATATATTTGTAACAGCCCGAACCCTCTTGGTCCATCACTTTTCGAAAACACAATTCCATCAAACGGTCCCACCAAAACGGTGGCAACGGTCATGGTCTCACACTGAAACAGTGGCACCATGAGGGTGACATCACGACAGTGTCACCATGTGGGTGACACTGTGACGGTGGCAATGTGATGGTGGCACAGTGAGGGTGACCCCGCGACGATGCCACCGTGAGGGTGACACCGCAATAGTGGCACTATGTGGGTGACACCGTGATGGTGGCACCCTGTCCTCACCTCAGGACTTTGTTCTTTTTCCAACTTAGGACTTTTTATTCTCCCACAACATATCTTTGACATAAAAAATATAATTTAATACCCCCTTTCGAAGCCATTTAAAGCCCATAAATAATATCTAAAATCCCCCAAGAGTCGGACGACCCTTAACTTACCAAAACGCATGGATTTTCCTCAGTGTCACACTCATTATCCATACTTCCAGTTCTACCTCTATTGCACAATATAAGGGAATCCATTTAAACGGAAAACTTTTATGGCCACCTATCTAATGAGAATTATTAAATTACAATTTATTCCATCGTGTGTAACTGCCCAACCACATGGAAAACCATAATCCTACCTTGAAGAAGTTTAAAATTCTACATCCCGTAACAAGGGGATCACATCTTTATATCACACTAGAATTTATTCTTTCTTCTTCTTTCCTAGTCTTCTTCCATGTACGTTTGGAGTCCACCTCCTTCCAGAGGCGAGTGGTGCGCCTGTGCTGGAGTTTCCCTACTCATTATTGGAGTCCATGGAGTTCCTCCCCTACGAGTCGTACATCCCCAGTTCATGTCATGCAGAGTTAAAACATTGATCCTTGATCAATCCAAGTATGGTTTTACTTCATCTCTCTTAAATATGTATCATGTGGGGAGGGTATGTTATTGTTTCTGTGGGATGGATGAAACCAAACGTTAATGAAGATAACAATCAGACTTTTAAAGAATGAAGGGGGGTTTGATTGATGTTTATGCTGTATTTCCTTACCCTTGATTATTTATGATGTGAATTGTGTGGGCCTATGCCCACTGAAAATCATGGTCATTGGTGGCCTTTCTTTTTGCATTATTGAAGCTCTATCTTCTGTGAGGATTGAATGGCTCCAACATGGAAATTTGGTTAATCACATAATCTCGTTCGATTAAATGAATGTACAGTGAACAAAAATCCTTGTCTGATCACCCCAGTTAACCAAACAAAAAGAAGAAAACATAGTGAATCATGTACTTGAGTCTGGAAACATCCTTGCTCTGTCTTGATGGCATGTCTTTTTGTTCTACTCAATGCTTATGGGGTGATGTGGATAAGTATGGGATCCTCTATTGTTATACGGCTGTTGGTTGTGGATCTAAGACCATGTGGGGCTGTATCTTGAGGCTTGTTTTGGTTCTAGTACATTGAGGGATCTCAAAGACCCCTTTGTTATAACTTTACAAGAGGACCGGGTGTGAATGTTTAAGTATTGTTTTGCTATTTTTCATTTCCATAGTTTGTGGTTAAGCCTGTTAGTTGCCCAGTAGTGCAGAATTTACTTAAATAGAATCACTTGAATATGAAACCAAGAATGGGTTCAATGGGGAATTATTCTAGGAATGTTTTGTGACTTGGCTGTGAGTGGTGTTCCATTTTATCAATGAACAGTAATGACGGTGTTTGTTCATAGGGTGGTTTTGGAATCCCTAGGTAGGGATGAGTGCTTGTTAACTATAAGTATAATTGTTGTTCTTATGTTTCTTATTCATGCCCCCCCCCCATGTTGAGCACTTTGTTCCGAACAACCACATATCATGGAAGTGGGTGTTTTTTCCCAACACTCCTTTGAGTTGCTGGTTATTAGCTCTTTTCTGCTCCCTTTACCGAATAGCCCAAGACACATCAAGCAGTATGTGACAGCCTAAGGTCCATTATAGCACAAGATTCTTCAGGCAGGGTAGTTGTGGTGGTTGGCCCAGGTGTGTGTGGGCAGTTTGTTTCCCAAGTGTCTTCGGGATGAGGCTTAGGTGTCTTCGGGCATGGCAGTAGTTATTCTGGCACAGGTGTTTGCGGGCGAGGGGTACGAATGGTTGTTGTGGCTCAGGTGTTTGACGGTAGGATGTGTGGTTGTGGCCTAGGTGTGTGCGATTAGGGTGTGGAAGTGGGATTGTGGTGAGAATGGGGAGAGATTTTTGATGTGTTGAATGTATTCAATAACTAGTGGGGAAGTGGTGTGGGGTACGCAAACATCAATGTGTTATTACTATTATATTTCTTAACATGCGTTATTTGGGGAGTGTTCCTTAGTGAGGCTTGGGTGAGCAGTTTTCTGTGCTAGGTATTTCAGTTATCTCTTTTCTCATGGGGCATTATAATGCCTCCCCACTTGTGCATGAGGGCTTTTGGTCTTCCCTACTGAGTATACTGGTATGCTCACCCTACGTATATAAAAATGCTTTTAGGTTTCTAAGAGGATTTCAGGGATCGTGTAGGATTGTACTAGTTCATACGTTGGGACAGTTTTTTTTGCTGTTTTTGTTTCTTTTGGTACATCCTTTGGGGGTTTTATTTTTCTTTTGTAACATATACATTTAGAACATGTATATGAGAATGGTTTTTTTGCTTTACTTGTACTTCCATATTTGGAGTTGTTGGGAATTACTATCTTATCTCCTGATCATATTAAATAAAATGGGTAATTCCTTCCATATTATGTGTGATTCTATACCCTTGGTGCTAGTCACCACTCCAGGACCTATTGAAGGCGGGTCTCGGGGGTCATTATCTCTCCTTCAACTTGAAGAAGGATGGTTCTGGAAACATGTTGTCCCTTATCTCATCTTGTTGAAAGCGGGTCCTGAAATAATGCCTTCCATCTTATGTGTGATTCTATACCCTTGGTTCTAGTCGACACTCTAGGACCTACTGAAGGCTGGTCTCAGGGGTCATTATCTCTCCTTCAACTTGAAGAAGGAAGGGTCTGGAAACCTGCTGTCCCTTCTCTCATCTTGGTGAAGGTGGGTCATGACAGAATGGTATTAGAGCTGAGGTTGAGAGATATTATGGAGTCTGGAGTTAGGCGCAGTCAGGATTTCATGGAATGGTAGGGAAATAATGGTGTACAATCTTGGTGCATGAAATTGGCTAAGGAAGACCAGCTAGGACATGGGATTTTAGGGCCCCTCATGATCCGATGCAAGGACTCTGAGCCTACCGAATGGCCAAGTGAGGCTACACTCATTGCAGGATAGAGACCCTAGGAAAGGTTCATGCATCATAATGACTTGTGTTCTTGTGTTTCATGGGTATTTTTGAGATTTAAAATGAATAAGATGTCTAAGAAAATTTAAAACTAGTCTTCTACACTACTCGGGCTCAGGCATTCTTTGTTTACTTTGTAGCTATGGTACCCAGACGGAGACCAAGGGTAGTGCGGGCGATCGAGGCCTAGGAAGTTGATATGGCTGATCGACAGAGGGATGACTGAGAGGAAGAGGACAATCAGTGGAAGAGGAATTTTCGTACCTTTTAGCGGTAGACCCTCGGGATGTACGAGGGAAGCATCTCTAACGTGGATACAAAGAGCTGGATAGAGGTGCTGGTAATAGCTTTCATCTTGATCTGGGCTCCGGCATAATACTAGGTTCTTCTAGATGTAAGCCAGATGTGGGGATCAGTGGGTCAGTGTTGGACGCTTTATCTTGGGGAGAAGAGGGGAGATTAGGTGACGTGGACTGACTTCGAGAAGGAGTTCCGGGTGGAATTACTATCTTCCATGATGAAGGCTGGAATAGGAACGAACTACTCTCACTCTAGTAGGGGAGTATGTCAGTAAAATAGTTTGGGATCAAGTTCAATGATCTCCTTCGCTTCGCTCTGTACCTTTTTTCGGATGAGGAGTCTCGGGCGATACGTTTAGAGGAGGCACTCTGACCTTCCCTTTAGTATGCGGTTACCCCTTTCACCCTACCAATATACTTGGAGGTCCAGAAGAAGGCTGAAGTGGTGGAAATGATGCACATGTTGGGAGGTGTTTCGCGAGAGAGAATCCAATTGGGTTCGTCGAAAGGGAAGGTCGTCAACAGCAAGCCTCCAGCATCAGGGCCCTCTAGGTTTCGACCAGTAAGAAGCAGGCTGCAGAAGTTCCAGTTCTGATCTCCCGGTCCTCGCCCTATCCTTTCGGGCCCAGGATTGAGATGATTCATCTGGGGCAGTCATGGGCACCTTCGGAACCAGTTCCCAGATCGAGGGCAGTGCAATGGGTGTGGGCCGGTGCAAAACCCGCCCCAGCTGCAGCAGTTTCTAGACATGCCCTTTCAGAAGCATCATCAGGGATAGAGAGCTCCCGCTCCTCCAAGGACAGACGTCGCAGGAGGAGGCCAACCTCAGAGCGCTCCTCAGGGACCTCGACCAGGGCACGATCAGGGAGGTGGTCGATAGCCGAGGGGAAGAGGAGCTGGGTGTGGTCAGTTACATACCACGGAGGCAGCAGTTCCTGTAGGGATGGAAGTCGTTCGAGGTACGGTCATCTTGTTTAGTACTCTTGCCTATGCCTTGTTAGATATAGGTGCTTTGCACTCCTTTGTTGCGCCCAGTCTGGCCCATGCTCTTGGTCTAGATGTTGAGAGACTTCTAGTTCCTCTGGTGTTGAGTACACCAGTCGGAGGTCAGACCGACTTGTTTTATGTTTGTCGAGGGTGTAGACTGATGATAGGGCCACATTAGTCAATCAGCAATCTTCTACTATTGTGGATAGATCCATACAATGTCATCCTAGGCATGGACTGGTTTTTCTCTATATGTGCCATTATTGACTGCTTCGGAGGAAGGATCGTCTTTTCAGACTTGGGTGGCTAACGTGTAACTTTCATCGGCGAGCGGGGTTACCAGGAAGGTAACTGGAAAGTGGATCCCTTCCTTTCCTTGTTATCTGACCTTTCAGTGGAGTCGGTGAATACAGAGATGGTTGAAGTCTCGGGGATTATCAATGAATTCATGGATGTCTTCCTTGAAGAGGTGGTGACTCTACCCCATCGATGTGATGTTGAGTTTGGGATAGACTTCCAACCTGTTGCCCTTCCAATTTCGATGGCTCCCTACCAGATGGATCCTTCTGAGTTGCGGTAGTTGTGGATTCAAATTCATGATCTGATGATGAAAGGTTTTGTTCAACCAAGTGCGTCACCATGGGGTGCTATAGTCTTATTCTCAATGAAGGCAGATGGTGGTCTTAGACTGTGCATAGACAACCAGACATTGAATTAGGTAACGGTCAATAAATGTTACCCTCTCCGGAGAATAGAATACCTTTTCGACTAGTTAAAAGGGGTAGGATGGTTCTCTGAGATTAATCTGCGGTCGGGATATCACCAGCTGAAGGTGAAGGAGGGTGACATCTCAAAGTCTGCCTTTAGGTGCAGATATGGGCACTTTGAGTTTGTAGTCATTTCGTTTGGAATAACGAACGCTCCAGCTGTGGTCATGGGGAACATGAAATCCGTTTTCCGGGAATACTTGGACTGGTTTGTAGTCGTGTTTATAGACAACATCCTAATCCACTCAAAATCAGAGGATGATCACGCCAAACATCTGAGAATAGTTTTGAAGGTCCTTTGACATCACCAACTTTATGGGAAATTTTCCAAGTGCAAGTTCTAGACATGAGAAGTGCATTTCCATGGACATGTGGTGTCTGAGCAGGGAATAGTCGCGGGCCCATCGATGGTCGAGGTGGTTGTTTTCATGGGAAGCACCCAAGAATGCGACAGAAGTTCTTAGTTTCCTTGGTTTGGTAGGTTACTAAAGGAGGTTCATGCCCTACTTCTCTTGAGTAGCAGCACCTTTGACGGCCTTGACCAAGAATGGCCAGGCTTTCATTTGGAATGGTTAGTGCGAGGCATCCTTCATCTATTTGAAGGGGAAGTTGGTTAGTGCCCCAGTGCTGAGGTTTCCATAAGAAGGGGTAGCATAGGAGGTGTTATGTGATTCTATAGAACAATGCCTCGGGTGTGTGTTGATGCAACAACAAGGAGTGATCTCTTATAGGTCAAGGAAGTTACTTCCCCATGAGCGTAACTATGCCACCCATGATCTAGAACGTGTGGCGGTTGTGTTCGCATGGAAGTTGTGGCGGTATTACCTCGTCGGGGAGCACTTCGTGGTCTTCACGGATCACAAGATCATGAAGTATATCTTTACCCAACAGGACCTGAACATGCGACAATGAAGGTGGGTGAAGTTTCTACAGGACTACAACCTTGAGATCTATTACATTGAAGGTAAGGGGAACATTGTGGCTGATGCCTTGAGCAGGAATTCACAGAGGGAAGCTGTTCATGAATCTGTGGATTCTTGGAAGGAAATAGAAGAGTTGGCTTCCCTACACCTAGATGTAAGGGAGGATGGTGGTAGAGGTTGTCTATTTTAGATGACAGTGCAGTCCTCTCTACTGCGGTAGGTGGATGAGTCTTTGTGGTGAGACATAGAGAGTGAAGTGATGTGTGATCAGGCTACCCAAGACAATGCTCCAGAAGGATGGTCGGAGGATGGTCAGAATCGGATTATTTTCTGAGGGAAGATGTTTTTCCCAGAGACGATGAGTGAGAGAGTTCTTGGTGAGTTCCACAACTCACCCATGGCAGTTCACCCAAGAGCTTCCAAAATGTACAGGGGCTTGAGAGGTCAGTTCTGGTGGCCTAAGGTGAAGCGGGTGGTGGAAGAGTTTGTAGCAAAGTGCCGCGTGTGTCAACAGGTGAAGGTGGAACACTGCATCCCAAGGGGTCTGTTACAACCTTTAGATGTCCCTGAGTGGAAGTGGGACGACATCTCGATGGATTTAATCATGGGACTACACATACTTCAAGGGGGTTTCGATGCTATATGGGTAGTGGTGGATCGAATGACAAAATCAGACCACTTCTTGGAAATCATGGAGTCAAGTACGGTGGATGCCCTGGCACAGTGGTACGTGGATGAGGTGGTGCGTTTACATGGAGTCTCAAGATCCATAGTCTCATATCAGGATACCTAGTTTACCTCGCGGGTCTGGAAAGGATTGCAACATGCTTTTGGCACCCGGCTATGCCTCAACACTGCCTTCCACCCCCAGATAGATGGACAAACAGATCACACCATCCAGACATTGGAGGATATTCTTTGAGAATGTGTTTCGTACCATGGAGTATCATGAGTACAACACCTACCTCTGGTAGAGTTTTCAAAAAATAATAGCTATCACTCTACCCTTGGTACGACTCCCTTTGAAGCTTTGTACGAGAGGCCATGTCGCTCACCCGTATGTTGGAAAGAGGTCAGGGATGTAGGTGTTATTGGCCCGGAGGATGTGCAGAGAACGACAGAGAAGGTTCAGCTTATATGGGAGAGGATGAAGGCATCTCAGGACTAGAAAAATTCATATGCCAATAATAAGAGGGGACCCTTGGAGTTCGAGGTCGGGGACAACATGTTCTTGAAGATCTCCCCATGGTGTGGGAAACAGAGGTTTATCCGGGAAGGTAAGATTTCTCCTAGGTTCGTCAGACCATTCGAAGTGTTGCGGCGGGTTAGTGAAGTGGATTATCATCTAGAGATACCACCACCTCTACTGATAATGCACGATGTCTTCTATGTGTCTCAGCTCCGATCGTATCTACATAGTCACTCACACATCCTCGACTGGGAAAGCAGGATTTCGAGGCCGACTTAATGTTTGTAGAAAGACCGGTGAATATCAAGGATCACGAGAAGAAGGTGCTCCATGGATGAACCATCCCATTAGTTCGTATGTTATGGAGGCATGGTGGGCTCCAAGATAGTACTTGGGAGTAGGAGGCACAGATGCGCGCCCAGTACTCAGAACTGTTTTGAGTTATGTTCTGTTTTATTTTATGTACTGGTTCGTGATAAAGAGTTTTTACCTTGTTGGCTACGGAATGTGTTGTTTTCCTCTCTCTCTGAATATGTATTAAGAGTCCTGATTATGGGGAGGGGAGGACCTGATCCCTAATCAAAACACATTAAGGTGGATGCAATTAAACACATGTGAGCTAGTTAGTGCCGCATAAACTGGATATTATCTTGACGTGGTGGAAGAAAACTCCCTAATCCATATGACTGGAAAGTTTTACCCTTGAATGTTTGTGTGCTTACATGGGTCGAAGAGGAGCGGTAGTGTATCCATAGTCCTTCAAAATATGAATGAGGATTACTCCCAATAGGTATCATTCAAGGTGGTTGTTCGCCCCCCCCCCCCCTCTTTTATCTTGGTCTAGTTTTCATTCTCGAGGACGAGAATAGTTTGAGAGGTATTTGATGTAATGGCTCGAACCCTCCTGGTCCAGCACTTTGCCAAAACACGGTTCCATCAAACGGTCCCACCAAAATGGTGGCACTAGTCACGGTCTCACACGGAAATGGTGGCACTTTGAGGGTGACATTGTGACGGTGGCACCGTGAGGGTCACACCACGATGGTGGCACCATGATAGTGGCACCGTGTTGGTGGCACCGTGACGGTGGCACCGATTGGGTGACACTGAGACAGTGGCACCGTGAAGGTGGCACCGTGAGGGTGACACCATGAGGGTGACACCGTGACAGTGGCACTGTGAGGCTGACACCGTGACAGTGGAAACATGACGGTGGCACCGTGTGGGTGACACCGTGACGGTGGCACTATGTGGGTGACATCGTGAGGGTGGCACCATGATAGTGGAAATGTGTCCTCACCGAGGGTCTTCGTTCTTTTTCCAACATCTGAATTTGTCTGCTCCCACAACATATCTTTGACGTTAAAAAATTATTTAATACCCCATTTTCGAACCTATTTAAATCCATTAAATAATATCTAAAATCCCCCAAGAGTCGGACGACCCTTAACTTACCAAAACACATGGCTTCTCCCTAGTGTCACACCCTTTATCCATACTTCAAGTTCTGCCCATGTTGTTCAATTTAAGGGAAACCATTTAAACACACAACTGTTATGGCCACCTCTCTGATGAGAATGATTAAATTACAATTTATTCCATCATGTGTAACCTCCCAACCGCGTGGAAAACCATCATCCTACTTTGAAGCCGTTTAAAATTCTATATCCCGTAACAATGGGATCTCATCTTTATATCATGCTAGAATTTCTTCTTTATTCTTCTTGGAAGGTCTCCTTCCTTGTACATTTGGAGTCCACCTCCCTCCAGAGGCAAGTTGTGTGCCTAGGCTGGAGTTTCCATTCTCTTCCTTGGAGTCCCCGGAGTTCCTCCCTTATGAGTCACACATCCCCAGTTCTTGGCACGCAGAGTTAAAATGTCAATACTTTATCAATCCAATTAGGGTGTTACTTCGTCTCTCATTACTATGTATCATGCGGGGAGGGTATACTATTGCTTCAATGGGATGGATGAAACCAATATTTAATGAAGATAACAAGAGGAATTTTATAGAATGAAGGGGGGTGATTGATGTTTCTGTTGTATTTCCTTACCCTTGATTGTTTTGTTGTGAATTGTGCGGGCCTATGCCCACTGAAAATCATGGCCGATGGTGGCCTTTATTTGTGCATTAATGAACCTCTATCTTCTGTGATGATTGAATGGCTCCAACATGGGAATTTGGTTAATCACGTAAACTCGGCTGATTAAATGAATGACCAGTGAACAATAATCCTTGTGTGATCACCCCGGTTAACCAAACAGAAAGAAGAATACATAGTGAATGATTTACTTGAGTCTGGAAACTTCCTTGCTCTATCTTGGTGGAATGTATGTTTATTCTACTCGATGCTTATGGGGTGATGTAAATGGGGATGGGATCCTTTATTGTTATACGGTTGTTGGTTGTGGATGTGAGGCCATGTAGGGCTATATCTTGAGTCATGGTTTGGTTCTAGTACTTTGAGGGATCTCAAAGCCCACTTTGTTGTAATTTTACAAGAGGACCATGTGTGAAAATTTAAGTATTGCTTAGCTGTTTTTACTTTCCACACATTCTGCTTATGCATTTTATTTTCCCAGTAGTGCAGAATTTACTTAAATGGAATCACTTGAATTTGAAACCAATAATGGTTTCAATGGGTAATTATTCTAGGAATGAGTTTTGACTTGGTTGTGAGTGGTGTGGCCTTTTATGAATGAATAGTAATGAGGGTGTTTATGCTAAGGATGGTTTTGGAATGCCTAGGTTGGGATGAGTGCTTGTTACCTATACGTATAATTTCAGTTCTTATGTTTCTTATTAGCGCCCCACCCATGTTGTTCACTTTGTGCCGAACACCCCCATTTCCAGGGACAGGGTATTTTTCCAACACTCCATTGAGTTGCTAGTTATTAGCTCTTTTTTTCTCCCTTTCCCGAATATCCCAAGACTCATCGGGCAGGCTGTGATGGCTTGTGGTCCATTATAGCCCAAGATTCTTTGGGAAGGGTAGTTGTGGTGTTTGGACCAGGTGTGTGCGGGCAGGTTATTTCCCAAGTGTCTTTGGGATGAGGCCTAGGTGTCTTTAGGCGTGGCAGTAGTTGTTCTGGACCAGGTGTTTGCGGGCGTGGTTACACATGGTTGTTGTGGCTCAGGTGTTTGTGGGCAGGATGTGTGGTTGGGGCCCAGGTGTGTGCGGTCAGGGTGAGGAAGTGGAACTGCGGTGAGAATGGCGGGAGAGGCTCGATGCATAAGATGTATTTAATAACCAGTGGGGAAGTTGTGTGGGGTACCCAAACATAGATGTGTTTTTACTATTATATTTCTTGACTTGCGTTATTTGGGGAGTGTGCCTTGGTGGGGCTTGGGTCGGAAGTTTTCCTTGCTAGGTATTTCGATTATCTCTTTTCTCATGGGGAATTAGAATGCCTCCCCACTTGTGCATGAGGGATTTTATTCTTCCCTACTGATTATACTCGTATGCTCCCCCGACGTATATAAAACTGCTTTCAGATTTCCAAGAGGATTTCAGGGATCGTGCAGGATCGTACTAGTTCAGACTTTGGGACAATTTTTGTAACTATTTTTCATTCTTCTGGTACTTCCTTTTGGGGTTTTCTTTTACTTTTGTATCATAAACTTTTGGAACATGCATATGAGAATGGTTTGTTTTGGATTTACTTGTACTTCCATCTTTGGAGTAGTTGGGAATTACTATCTAATCTCTCGATCTTATTAAATAAAAAGGGTAATGCCTTCCATCTTATGTGTGATTTTATATCCTTGGTTCTAGTTTCCACTCTGGGACCTATTGAAGCCAGGTGTCGGGGGCATTATCTATCCTTCAGTATAAAGAATGAAGGGTCCGGCAACCTGCTGTCCCTTCTCTCATCTTGGTGAAGGCGGGTTGTGGAAATATTATAATACATTATTAATAAAAGTGTATCAAGTAATGAATATTCATGTAAGAGAGGGTGAAATATTTTAAAGACTCTATATGTAACAGACCTTGGCCCATAAATATTATTTTGCAGTAATCATGGAATTAATCGGTTTCATATTAGGGCTTTAGGATGTGTGAATTATAAACTGTAAACCACATTTCCAAATGATTAACAAGCATTGTATATGGAATGAAATACATTGGATCATAATTTTAAAATTTAGTACTTAATGAAATATTCCGTGATGATTTACTAATTAAGTTTAATGAAATGAATGTTTCCTTTTATAAAAGTAATAACATTTAAGAGTAATATCTTAATGAATTGATTGGATCACCAATTTAGTATGAACTATAACTATAGAAAATAGATTTAATGGATACAAAAAAAGAGGTCTGTGGTTTAAAACTATGAAATTTATTTCATCTAGATCATATTATTATAATATACATGAAAATGAGAAAGATGATATAATTTAAATTGTGAAAATATTTTATAAATGAGAGGAATAGATTGGATTCATGAACAGATTTTGAGAAAACCATCAAAGGATATTTGAATGAGAAATAAAAAAGATAATATGAATTACAAGGATTCAGATAATACTTGTTTTGGACTCAATGTAAAATGGAAATATCAACAATGAATCTCCAACGATTAAAACTAATGAAAAATCAAAAAATAGAATTAACATCTACTTGGAATGTCACATAAGAATATCATTCAATTGAATAATCTAGAAATGATAAAGAATCTGAAAAAATTGTATATAATGGTTCCTATAGATAAATTTTTTGATTTTTAATTTAGATTGTATTTCTCTAATTATAACTATAATTCTCAATATTTTAATGAATTTGAATTATATAATGAAATTTAGAGATATAGAAATTATGTTTTCAAAGATTCAAATTTATGTATTAGGAATAAAGAAAATATTGAGAAAATTATTTCAAAAAGTAGAATAAATTTAAAAGAGAAGGAAAAACAAAGAAACACTATCTAAACTACTTATTAAAATATTTAAATCCTAATTATTACAATGCTTTATATTTAAATATAAAATTTTAAAAACATGTAATACATAACCAATATTTATCTGATTTTACTCATGGTGTTGAAAATTTTCATAAGCTGGTGTCTTATAAAATAATAAATAAAAAATTATGCTAATGGTAATGATGGTATATTTTCAAAAATGTATAGAAATAATTTTTTCAATACACACATTTATTGTACATATGGGGCTATGTGTTTTAAATGTGACATGAATGACCACTATAGAAATGAATATTTTAAAATATTTGAAATATATTTGGTATATTCATAGAATTGAATTTCTAAATAATTATTATCAAGAATGTAATAAAATAATTATTTAAATTCATTTTGGGTATCTAAAAATTATAATTTCTCCCAATCTATCGTGGGCACCAAATTTCTATGTAATATATTTTTTAATTAAAAAATTCGTGGATATATCAAGAATAGATTATGGAATATGGAATGTAGATAATATAGCATTATGAATAAATTACAAGAAAAATATACATTTTATAGTGCATGTGATGGACACAATTTTATAATTAGAGATCATTCAAAAGATACAGTAAAAGGATTTAGTAATGTTAGTATTTCTAATTCTAAATATATTTAAAAGGTTTAATCTTTTGGTAGCATTAAAAAATTAATAACTATATCTCAATCGAAGTTTTTTTAATTATTGTTATATTTGAAAATGATATATTTTTTATTTTAAAAATTAATTATTTATAAATCTAACCTTATATAATGTAGAATATTTCAATTATTGATTTTTCTAAACTAACATTTCAAAATGTTTTGTGGTTGAATATTTTGCTGAGTGATAAAATTCACTGAAATAAATTATTTGGTAATGATAATTTTATAATATTATATATCAATTATGAACATTATAATGTTCAATATCTACATACCACGATGAAATTAGATTTTCATGTTTGTGATGGTTTCATGAATAAAAACAAAGGTAGTGCTTCATCTAGGATTATTAGTTTTATAAGTACTAACAGACATTTATAGTTAGTAAATAATTATATATTTGGTCATAATCAAAGTTTATATCCCTAAAGTAAATAAATAAACATTACTTGTTACTGATTATTAAAGAATACTTAAATGGTGTTACATTCTTTCTTTTAAAAGTTATTATTTTTTTTAATTTTTTTTAAAATTTACTTCAAAATGAAACTGGTTAAATAAATGATTATATTAATTGTCATAAAGGTTTTGAATTTTATAATTTAGATTATGGAGTAAAAATTTGAAATAATTTTTTATTTTCATAATTTATATTTTATTAGATATTCATTATAAAATGTGGATGTAGATTGTATAAAAAACATTTATTGAAATAGCCAGAACGTTGTTATATTAATAAAATTTACAATGAAATTTTTAGAATGAAGACATATATTTTTTAAATTATGTTTAGAATGTAATAATATTTAGATCATTATCAATGAAAAAAATAATATTAATTGTCAAAAAATAAAATTCATAAAGTTTTTTATTTTTGAGTTTTCCATGTAAATATTTTATTTTAGATTCTAAAGAAAATTTTGATAAAAAACTAACAAATTTATTTTTCTTATTTATTATATTAATATTAATGATTATATTTTTTATAATAAAATATCTATAGTTATTGAATACTCTATTTATTTTATTTGTGAAGGAAATAATGTAAAATTGGTTTTTTGATTCTAATAATTTTCGGGATGAGTTTAGAGGTTTAAATATTAGAAAATAAATCGTCATGATAAAAATGAAACAATTCATGGGGAGAATACTACTTATAGACCATATAATAAATCATTATATACAAATAGAGATCATCGTGTTGAAAATATAATTGTTAATATTGATTCAGCTATTAAAACAAGAAATTTTGTTTGAAATTTATATGATAATTATACTTTTATTCCCAACATTAATCTTATTAATATAGATTATGATTTAAATGATTCAAAATATATTGTAACAATTAAGGATGATTTTAATATATTTTCTAGAAATAATTCTAAGACATTAGTTGAACCCCCTGAAGGAAATATTTTTATAGGAAAAGAACGGATTTACAGAAATAAATGTTATGAATATGTAAAAGATTTAAAAAATAATGCTACGCATTTTACTCAAGATTATTTTCATGATAAATTTATATATTTTTATAAATATTTTGTTCCTTCTTCATGAATTGAGTTGAATAGTATTTTATTTTATTTTTCTTTTTTTGATGGATTAAAATTATTTTAAATGGATGTGAAAGGTATTCTATAAATTAATTAATATAAAAAAATTATGTTTTTCAACCCCCTTTATTTTATAGGATGTGAATTTGAAATGACTCTCAAGGGAAAATTAAAATTATTTTTTGGAAATAAATAATTTATGTGAAATGATAGAATATACATTATTCAGTCCGTATTTTCTAAATATTTAGTGAAACGATTTGATCTTGATTAATATGAATTGTATAAAACCCCATGGAGTAAATATTTTCAAATATATTCTGATTACTCTAAAATATATGTTGAATAATAATTAATTAGAGGAATAATTGGATTTTTTAGTAATTAACTACTTTTTGAACTCAAATTATGTTTATATTTTGTTTGTGTGCTAGATTGAAATCTTATCATAATGAATCATAGTTAAATATTACATGTTTATTATTTGATATGTTAATGGAATGGTTACTATTGGAATCGTTTGTGCTCTTTAAACTTATCTTGTTTTTTTGATCTGTAACTATAATTTTGGAGGATGTCGAAATCATTGAATGTGCACCATATGTTTGTGTCATTTTTTATATTACAATTCAGTTTCATATAGTTCAATAAAACACAATTCTTTTTCTTTTCCTACTGATGAATGTGAATATAATGCAAATGCATCTTTCTTCTTGTAGTCATTTTAGATTATTTGTACCTTATCTAAGTATAGTATTATTTTTATATCATTTTTATTCATTTTTATAATTATTCTCTTATATCTACTTCAAAAAAACCATTAATACAATATTTAACTATTCATATTGGAATTAGTTTTCATTTTGTTTGACATTATGTTAATAATGATCATGTAATTCATGAAAATACTCTACTAAAAATGAAACTATATATTTTTTCCATAAACCATTTAATTTTTAAAAGTTGGAAAAACTAAAATTTTAGTTTGTTCTATTCAAAATTTATATTGATATTTTTTATCTAACTTTAATATTCATTTATTCAGGGAGAGTTTCTATTTTTTCAAATAAAATATTTTTTTATTTCTTAATTTGGAATTTTTTAAAACATTTTAAAAGAAATATAATTTTTTATATGTTTTTTATGTTTAAAATGGGGGAGCTTATTTTGATTTTTTTTAAATTTCATAATTTTATGTTATAAAAAATTAAAAACCCACTTATCATTTAATATGAAAATAATGCTTTTAAATCATCTTTGTTGTTTCATTATTACATGGTTTTTAGTAAAACTATTTATAAATTTTCTATATTATTTGAATGATAACACATTTATATGAATTTTATTTTCAATTATCATTAAGTATAATTCAATCTATAAGATACTTGAATTCATTTGAACAATAATTTTTTTTCAGAATGAACAATAATATTTTAGAACATTTTTTATGTTTTCATTTTATTTTATTTTATAACATCAGTCATATGTCTCAAATTATTTCTAAAAATAATCCATGGGAAATAATATTAATAATATCATTATATTAACATGATGTATATATTTTATGATTACGTGGTTCAAAAAATATCTGATGATTATGAAAATGCTCTTGAATTTTGGAATTTAAATATTTCAAAAAAAAATATTACTTCAATTATATATATTTTGAATCATATCGTAATTACACAATGTTTTTTAGGATAGGAATATATGATTCTTTTATATTTTTAATAGAACTAAAGTAATGTATAAAAATTTTTATTAGACACTAAAAATTAGTTCAAATATCTATAAAAGATTAAATATTTTCTCCATAGTTTTCATATATTTTTTATATCTATTTTTAAGATATCATATAATATGTAATTCATAATCATGTGTTTTTTGATCCATTATAAATATCAAGAAATAATCTAAAATAATGTACACTTTAAATTTCCAGGACCATATCACTTATAGTATTTATAAAATCAAAAAAAAATTATATTATCAAAATTCATTATCTTCTCTCATATTTTCCACATTACCACATGAAAAATACACCTTAACTCATGATAAAATCCACCCTACTATGATAATTACACACATGACCACATGTAATGTGACATGACTGTCAAAATTAGTTCATGTGAGGTTTCAAAAGCAGCCACATCTAATTCATTTTAAAAAATAATTCTTCAAATATCAGTACAAGAATTTATATGCAGATACACCTCAACTTCTCCAAGATCTCAAATTATTCCAGTGCCACACCAACAAAAAGATTTGTCTCATTCCTAAATGTGTATAAATATATGAGTTTTGTAGTACATTCAACTTATTTACCTCACTCATAAAATTTATCCTAGTTCTCTAAATAAATATATCATTTATGTTATGTATACTTACCTATCATAGTTGACATGGTAAAGAGAGGAACATTTATTATGAAAACATGTTTTATATTTTTACCGAATGTTATAATTTTATGTAATCGTATATAACAATTTTTCAATTTGTAAGAATAGTTAGTACAATTAAAAATAACTCATATTATGATTCAATAATTAGGATACCATCTTCATGATCACTTTAACCACAAAGATAGTTCATTCCTTTGATTACTTTTTCTTAAAATTAAATTTTAATACATGCTCTATTTTTAGTTGATCAAGATATTATCATTATATTTATAATAATTTTTTTCTTTTTAATTAATTTTATGACATATAAAATTAATATATATTATATAAATTCCATAAACAATGTTATTAAAATACTTTAAACAGATTTAAACTTTATTATTATATTCATTATTCTGACGTTACGAAAACAACATGTATTTTTAATATTTATTATTTTTATTTTTTATTTTTATTTTTATTTGATTCTAATTTTTTAAGATTTATTTGGACATATTTGATCTCTTTTATGGTATTTAATGTAGATTAATTAATCACTCAATTACACAATAAATTATATATATATGTATTAATAAATTGAATTTAAGCATTCAAATTATCATTTGATTGTTAATAGATTTCATGGAATTGTATTGTAATTTAATGAGTAATTCAAAATTGTTTGAATAAGTATTTAATATTTTTTAATGTAATTTCAGTATGATTATTTTCCACAGAATCATTATCTCGTCATAATAAAGGTTTAATATAGTATCATATGTTTTACCAAGTAAATGATTTTATTTTTTTATTAACAACTTCATTTGAAGGCCTAAAGAGGAATTCAATGAATAAAAAAGTACTAAGATGAACCAAAAGATTAGACACATTTTGATATTAAAATATCAACTCATAACATTAAATTATTTTGTGATACATTGTTTCATCTATTGGATAATCTCTCATAATGAACAAAAACATATGCAACAAATACTAACTTGAAAGGACATCGAAATTTCTCATCAAATAGTACCTATGATTCCAAAATTTTATATTCTATTTTGTTGAGTTTCCTGTTACAATTATATGTAATTAAATCACCCACAAGAAATCTCTATTTTCAATTTATCATTTTAAATAAAAAATAATTTTTATACTTCTCTTTTCTCAGTTTGTGACTCATGGATTCTATGTTCTAGACTATTCGGTTTGTGACTACAATATTTTAAAATAATTATTGTATTTGAGTTGTGAGTCCAATAAAAAAACTTAAATGTTTTATTTTCTCCTATACTATAAAATGACATAGTAAGAGTGTTTTTAATTCCCTTCAAAATTTAATTCAGTAAAAACATATCCATGATCGAGTAATGTTTTAAAATGTTGGACTATGTCCACTTCAGACTAAACCATTATAAAAATCCATGTATTTGATATTATTTCACCACTAATTAACTATAAAAATTGACATAAATAATTATTTTTAATAGTAAGTTTTTTAATAAAATTTTATTGTATATTCTATTCAAACCTCAAGGTCATCTTCTATTAACCAATCTGACATAACAAACTATACATTGTTCCCAATATCTAATAAATTAACTTCGCATGGGATGTTCATGCTTGCCATAGCCATATTTACTCCTTTATGTGATAAATAATTTTCCTCATTACCATTAATATAGACTAATTATAATGTTTTTGTATTAATAAATATTAAACCAATGGTCACAATGCATAATTAACATTTTTTGTCTATATATACACGTCAAAATATAAATATATTCATAAAAATATATGTTTTATTATACTATATAAATTTAAATGTAAATATTATCCTTCAGAAAATAATTGTATGTTATATTGATATTATTTTTCTGAGTATTGACCCACAAAGTACAAGATTATATTATTCCCACACATTTATATATGATTTATGGATTTTTTTCAATTCTATAAAAAATTAAATTTTATAGTGTTTAGTGTATCAATAAGTATTATAATTTTATGACTAAATAATAATGTGTTAATTATGAAACAATTTTTGGATGATATGATTATTATTTATTATATAATCTCAAATTTAACATTATACTCCTATAAAAATAATTATTTCTGGTAAATGTAAATCAATATAAAAAACATTTGTCGAATAAATTCTCATAAAATCATATAACAAAAAAATTTCTCTTATAGAAGATTACACTTTAATGGATCTGGCACATACTAGATAGTTCTAATATTTATTATATATTCCCTTTAATTATGAGACTGAATTATATCTTAATAATATGATATTTTAGGATCTATTTAAACCTGATAACATTTTAGAACATGGTTTGGAATGGGATATATTCCTTTGAAATGATATAAAGATGAAATAATGAACCCTAGATAGGTTTTTTGGCATGAAAGAAATTATTTTTCAATGCTCTTGTCCGCATAAATATTTCTAACAACCCATTATATCTTGGGCATGGATTACATTTTATCTTTATTTCAAAACCCCTTTCATTGGGTATATCTTCAATAAGACATATCCCCCCCCCTCAGTATTCAATAGAGTTTATTGACTATCATAGTAACTGTTTTGTCTAGTTTTTGCAACCTTGATTTATTTTTGTATGGATATCACCTTCCATGTTATTTTATAACATGTTCTAGAACCAAAAACCTTGTTTCTCTAACTCCATCCTAGTGCATCAGAGTTTTACATAACATTCAATACAACTTTATGCACAGTGATATATTAATGTAAGAGTGGTATATTTTATTTTAGGAAAACTCCTGAATTGGTAAATATATATCCATACATCCTTCAATGTCAGGAGATCTTTAATTTAAAATGTCCAATAGTTTCTACATAGTCAATTTAGACTACCCATATCTTTCGGTGTTTTATTTTGTTTTATGATTAATTTCTATATTTAAGTCATTTTAAGGGGTCATCCAAAATTCATATGTGAACCTTGGGATATTATCAAAAAATATTTATATGTTTTTTCCATGACATCTTTCTACATCATTTATATATAACATTTCAAAATAATCTAGAGAAAAATCACACCATATAACATGGAAATGTGATTCTATGTTGAGATGATCAACAACGTCCCACAAATAATTATTCCCCTATGATATGTTAATATTACAGATGAATAATAAAATAATAATTTTATCATATTTCAATTATGGTATAGGTTGAGTTTGAATTACTCATTCTGGTTGTCTTCTTTTAATCATCACATACCAACACTCTATTCACCTGGAATTCTAATATGAAATTTTTCTCTAAATATTTTCCTAATAGATGTTTTACCAAATATAAATTTAAATCATGGTATATTAAAGGATGTATAAAGATGATTTATTTATGAGCCTCATCTAACAGATTATAGACATTCCCTTGAATTCATAAAACCATATCATCAGTAAAGTTAAACTCCACTAATCTTTCATTAATAATATAATAAATTTTCATTTCTTTAGATTTAGAACAATATAGATCATTCTAAAAAATCTATTATAATTATGGTTGAGTAATTTTAATGAATATGAATGATTATTCACCTTCAATTATAATTACCAATTCTGACATGACTATGCCTTTCAAAACCTGATCCACATTTGGCCTGATCATTCATATAGAACCATTATCTTTTCAACTCAAATAACCTTCCCCAATGTCCATTTCTCCATCTAATAACATATATCATAGTCATAATAATTTATTAGTTCATAACATCTTATTTTCCTAATAATATGATATTTCTTTATATATTCATAATTCAAACTCTGGTGGATTTTTAATATTTAATATCTTTATCCCTTTATGTGGTGTTTGCTAATCTTAATATAAAATATTACAACTATAATTTTTAAATATTGATTCATATAATTAACTACATGTCTTTACAACTATGTTCACTTAGCAGAAACATCCATGTTATTTCTCATTAGAAAAAATCAAAATTATTTACTTGATGCGATGTTGTGAAAAAAAATGTCTTTAGTTTACCGAATATTCAATGCTATACAATTTCCCAATATAAAAATTAATACTTCAAAACTACCATCAAATCCCTTTTCCATGTAACCATGAACCCTTATGTAATATCATTCTTAACATGTTATCTAATTGATTAAACCTTTCCAATATAAAATAATAGTATTATACTAAACAATGAAACCATCATATTCCATTTTTTATTGGTCATGGTCATTCACTAATAGCCTTTTTCATTGATGTCTTAAAAGATATACAATATATGGAAAACAAATAACTATATTAAATAACATGTTGAGGTTAAAACTGAAATATTTGATTTTTGAATGTAATGTTTATTTCCTCAATACCTCAAAAAAAAATTAAATGAGTATCATATTCCTTGTTAAGAAAAGATTATATAATAATTTCATCCATAAATACCTCTACAAACATATCAATGTAGAATTTCATTATGATCTTAATCACAAATAGACCCATATATGGGGAATTATTTTACCAAAATTTACTTACTAGGAACATATAATAAACATACCTCATGATAATGGTGTTTTGGTATAATACACCTTATTAGATTTTAACTAATGGTAGCCATAATGATGTTAAATCATTGAAATTAATTGATCCCTACGATTTTGATCATATATTTAATCAAAATGATGAAATAAATTCTTTTTATTTAAAGTAATTAAATTATTTTCACAATAATTGATCCCCAATATCATTATCTTATTCATATTCTTCCCTAAAAACATAGGATCTCACCATGGAGAAAAAATGGATGATTGAAACACAAGTCGCATAAGTCTATTATATTTTTCTCTAACTCAAGTAGATAAACTATATATATCGTATAATGTTACTTAGATACCATATTATTATCATTAATTAGATCTATACATATTTAAATATCCTGGTTAGAGGAATATCTATGTAATTGTTTGGAAAATTCATCAATGTATATTCACAAAATAGGTACCTCTTATACACTCAAAATAGCCTTACCCACAATCTATTGAATTTCATCCATATACTAAAAAATAATTTAATTGTGTTGAACTATTTGGAGAGGTTAAATCTATGTTTCAGGTTATTATAACTCTCCTTAAAAAAACCAGTAATTTTATACATTCTTTACTAATTTTAACTTTATTATAACTATTACAATGAAATTTGAGAGTAAATCCATCCACAATGTTTAATAATCTCCACCATATTTATTAGGATTATTATATCATTGACAAAACACCCATTATTTCCTAATTCTATATTTCTATTATACCTTTATTAGAATAAATTTACCACTTCATGTTCTAATTGATAAGTTATTTCCTAGTGTATTAGTAATTAATGAATTATCTATGTAAATGTATAAGTTATAAGGAAATGTGAATACCAAAAATCAATAATTGTATTTGAGATGTGTAAATATACAATCAAAGTACCTTAAATCAATTAATTTAGAGAATCGATGTTAGATACTAATACTGACATGGAACAAAATTTACCCAAAGCCACTTATATGGAAGCTTACCTTGGATAATAGGGTGTTTATTAATGTAATTAATCATATTGTTATATTCAAAGCATTGTAAACTGGATTCAACCATCATTAAATTTGACTCATCAGTACAATTACCTTATCTAAAAATTCAAACCATATACCCAATATATTTTAACATGTTCATGGCTGTTTTAAAACATTTATTAAATTTATGGGACTCCAATATTTCATTTATTTCATTTCAATTTACTCATTACACATAGTGATTATCTATAATTTTTTATATACATGCCAAATATTTGAATAATAATCAGATAAATTTTTTTTGGTCTTGGTGTAAATTTCTTCTTTTTACTCATATGTTGATACATTTAGAGATATATAGGATATTTGAAGGATGTTGTTTAACTAATTAATAAATAGATCAATATTACATTCAAGGTTTCGTAGATAATCTTTAATATAAATTTATATCCTTCTAAAATTTGTATCATTTTCTTCCACAATCATTATTTATTTTTATCATATATTCAAATTTTATCTTTCCATATCTATACATTTCTCTCAAGGAATATAATTTTTCTAAAAAAATCTGCATTAATGAAGTCTATTCCATTCTACTAATCTCTTATACTTTTATAGTATTTTTAATTAAGTACCACTAATGGATAACATCAACTTTTAGATGATATAACACCAAAATTAGTGTATCCATCTCAATGAATACTAATAAAAACATATATTTTCTCTAGACCGTAGTGAATTTTTATTTCATAATTATAGTAGGAATTACACTAAATTGTAGTGATTGTTTGCTTATAAAAAATATTATATTTTAGATCTATGAGGTTTTGTAACTGGTTTCCACATGAGGATAAATTTATTTCTCATTACCATAGACTATTTTCCAAGAGAATTCATAATTGTCTATATTGAAAAATTAATACAATTACCCTTATAATTTAGACATTGAACTCATTGCACATGATTGTCGGCATGATTTCCAATACTTCTAGTAGGCTTCATGATACAAATGGAATTTTAATGGTTATTGAGAAAATTTATATCATATATTATACAGTGTACTATCAAATTAATTAAATAATATTATCTTGATATTTCCATGTGTTATAATCTATGTCATAAACATATGATTTTCTAAATCTACAACCTATAGTTTATACTAAACATTTTATTGACACTAATGGATTTTCAATCAATTATGATTTTCCATAGGTAATGGGGAATTTGTTACATGGAAAATAATGTGAAATATATTTCATTCCATGGATCTAGAATTATTAGTACTCAAGATTCTAGAAACATTACATTAATTATTTATCCCATTAATGTAAAATAGTTCATTCTATAGTTCTATAATTTTTCAATCACTATATTACACTTTACTACCAGGTTATATGGGAAAAGATTAAAGTTTGTGAAATTAAATTATCAGTATGTGGGAAATATAAAGAGGAAGCTAATGTAGGATAGATATATAATATAAAACCTCATTACTACAATTCAATCCCAAAAAAATTGAATATATAAGTGTAATCCATTATATAAATTATAATTTATAATCCTATGATTCATAATTAACATAAATAATATGGAATTTTAAAATTCTGGTAATCTTGATTATATTGATGATGCATTGTTCCATGATATTATATGAAAAGTTTTGCGACACAACCATAATCCAACCTCAATAGTCCAATGTGGCCGAACAGTGAACTATAAGAATATAGTATTTTAGGTTCCACTCATCTCATTAAATTCCAATACATTCCATCATATATCAACTTAATTTTTTCTAAACTTGTCCTAACAATAAGGGTTGAACAACATACAAATAGTGACATAATTTCTAAATGGGGCATATCATACAAATTCTTCCCATATGGAATAATTATTAATATAGGTAATTAATATATTCCACTACACAATAAATTAATAATATTTTCTAAAAAATCAGACCACAAATATGTTGAATATTTTTTTATTCATGTTTTTTAAAAGGTGCCCACATTTTTTGATTAATATGAATATTTATCAAATATTTTATTTAAATGATTAAGGATTTTAAAATTTTTTAGGAAATTTAATATTCGAGGGTAACAGGATAAACAAATACATAATCTATGCACCACCATATAAAATATATGTTATTTATATAGTATAAAAATTATCTATTGAACATCTCTTAGGAGTGTCTAAGAAGGTGTACAATAAGATCCCATTTTTAATGTTCCCATATGATGAATATGATATACATGAAAAAATATTTTGAATATTCTTACATCTCAATAAATTAGAGAAAAACATATCCAATTATAATATTTGGATAAGGATGTATTTTTTAAAAAAATGAAACACATTTTACATAATCATTGTATTGGATTTTTATGGTTACGATGATGTTTAAGAGTAGTAATAGCATATGTATTTCGAATAATGTGACTGATAGAAATGAATTCAAGAGTAACATGTCATAATAAATGAAAATAAAATGAAATAAAAACTGTAATGGTATAACAACATGTTTCTTAAAAAGGATAAGAACATGGTAATGGAATTGTGAATTCTAATAAAAGAGAGAATAAACCATTTCTTCACCAAAGTAACAACATAAAGAAAGCTTATAAAGTATGGGGTATGAATAATGTAAACAAGATACTATTTTAATTGGAAGGTAATAATGTTGAGAAATATAATTTATGAATATAACATTAGTATGTAAATGATTTTATAAATAATAAAACCCATACATGAAATCAAGAGAGATGATGAAATAAAATCATACCTCTCTCAATCATCAATGATTTGAACCTAACCATATTTCCAACCACTATTTCCACGAATGTATAGAGATCTAGGGGATATACACAAGATGAGAGAAATTATGGGAGAACATCGATATTATTTTCAAAAAAATATTATAGTGGTGGGTATATAAATGAATTTTGAGCAGACATTCATAGTTTAATTTTGTAATTATTTTATTATTTCACTTTCCTCTTTTGCACTATTATTACCACTGTTCTATAGTAACACATTTAATGAACCAATATAGTGTTTGGGAATATGTATTGCAAAAAAATAATTCCTTTTTAAAAATGATTCTGGTGAAACCATGCTATATTCTATCTGGTATGTCAAATTTTTATAATTTTGGTTCCCCTTCTTTTTGAGTATAGTACAGGGATTTTATAAAATAGAATGAATATTATGAGGAAAATATTATGGTTCAAAATGAATATTTAATTAAATTACATGGTTTCGTTACAAATTTTTAATGTGTTTAAGTTGTTATCCCCATATTCAGAGAACATACTAGGTGATTTTGTACTTTTTCAATTAAAATAAGTATTTTCTAATAATTTTTGGGTTATTAAATTCCAAATAATAGTTACACTCTTTGTATTGGTCCCCAATAATATATTGTCAAATTTTATAGGGTGAAAAAAAATTTATACACTATGTATTTTCAATTCACATATTCTTATAGAATTTTTTTTAAGGCGATTCATTTTTCTATGTTTTCAAACATCATGGAATTCATATCGTGAAATGAGATTTCACAACATGTAATTAATTAATGTTGTGATTTTTTGTTTACTAACAACTGATTAAAATTTCATTTGACCATGCAGCCTCCCTCCCAAATCCAAGTGCTCTTCTAAATGATTTTCAAGATATTCATTCCTTCTAGATTATTTATTCAGTGATTTATCATCATTGTGGTTGTGGTGGGACACTTTTTTAAGAATTACTTCTTGTTATTTATTCCTTTTCTCTATGATAGTATACAAGAAATGATTGTGGTTGAGATTAATTATTATATTGGGGATTCCTATATAACTTATTGTTTCTTGATGTTCCTTGTATTTCAAAGACCGACCTCTTGGTTTCCAATCACCAGTGTTAATGTTCTCTGGGTTTATAATATTTTTAGGCAGGTGCTTATATTATATGGGTTAGTTTGATGAATAAATTTTCATTGATAATAAGTATAATTTTTATTTCCATTTAATTTAATATATTTTTTTCATATGATTTCATGAAATGATAAATGTTTTTCAATGGGATTTACTAAAAATTTATTTTTTATTTGAAAACCTATTTCCCAAACATAGATAATTAAAGTATTGGATTTAGAAACATTTAATTTAAATTGTGATCGTGATTTTCATATGTATTTGGAATATCATGCAGCATTGGAATCCATGGGTGAGTTAGGAAATATTCATAGGAAACCATAATGTTAGTGGAACCACAAGTTTTTGTTTATTTGATTTAAAAATATAATAGATGGACTTGACAATTGTTAAATCCATCATTTGACCTAGATTAGGTCTATTATTATGTCTAGTATATAAATTCCAAAATACAAGATCATAGATGATATTTTTAATTTTCATTTATGGATTTTTATGGCATGATTTATTTTTTCATGAATATTTTCTCACATGTTTTATATGATGTTGTATCACATTGCCTAATGTGATGATACTTCATGGATTTTTGTTTTCATGTATACAATATGATGTCTTGATATTATTTTTTATTTAATCAATTATACCATTAAATTTTTTGGATTTGATAATATTACATGATTTTTTGAAAACCAATGGAATATGATTTAACAATGTATTGGATTTGTGAAAATTAACAATAAAAATTTTTTTATTTAAAAAATAAAATACTATTCCATTATTGATATTATAACTTGTATTGACTCTATTATGATCTCTTATTGGGATTTTTGATCAAACCCTTCTTTTTCCATTGGGAATATATATTTGATGAATTTTAGGATTCAAGTAAGTGTATGTGTATCTTGTCTTATGATTTCATATGTTTTTTCTGATGCCTTTGGTTAGGGATGTTTTGTAGGTGATATTTGGTTACATGGAATGTTTTATACATACTATTTTATCATATTTTTGAATATATTATATGATTTATTATATATTTATTTCTCATCTTTGTAGAATAGTTTTATGTATTGTTTTTTACATTCAATATATTTTTCAATCATCATTGTTCCACCTCAACCATGAGATGGATGGCGTAAGTGTATGTTTTGGATTTCTCAGTCTTGTTTTATACATGTTGGTATCAATGATATGCTCGGGTTGAAGTGTGTAAAAACTACATGAGTTCAATTTGGTTTCTTCAGTTGAGAAGAGTGACCTCCTTCATAATCTAGATTGTATGTGTGGAAATTGGGCCTATCTAGCCCACTTTTGTGGCTCCACATGAGTTACCATTGGTGTCCATAGACATTTACCAAGATTGATTAATTGAGTTTGAGGATAAATTGATGTATTGTAGGGGTGATTAATTCAAATTACATATTAATTTCAATGTAATGTAGTTCACATGTTGAAATAATATTGTTGTTAAATTATCTTCTTTTTGGGTAATCTAACCATCCAAAAATGTTTTTTGGTTGGAAATCCTAGGTAATTAATTTTATATCAACTCTCACCACCAATTCATAGTTTTATACTGATTTATTCAAGGTTTGTGGGGATAGTCATCAAGATACATGGGATTTTCAGGTCGATATGAAGAGACATATTTATGTAGTAGAGTATGTATTACATGAATATGATGAAGTCCCTTTTAAATATAGAGTTTCAATTTTTATTGTATCTTATAGGGTTCTAAAACTTTTTGAAATATGTTATATGCAACCTTTTAAATCAATGAGGTTATTTCATGTGTTGTTAAAATGTTGTGATATAGTAATCATATTTTAGGATCATTTTAATACTTTAGGAATGAATTCCAATAATGGTTTTATGTGTCCCATTTTTCAGGAGGTGATATCTCTCTTTGAGGTACAATGGGACTTATTAGTTCTCGATCATGTCATCTTTTCCACAATTATCAGTCTTTATTAGATGATCATTGTTAAGTCCAACATAGACTAGTATCACCATAAAGGTCAGTTTTCATCTTCCAACGACATCATTATTATTTTCTTGGGTGATTGGGAATCTAAATCTAGAAGGGTGGGGCCTATTGTTCAATATGTTAGTGTAATATCATGCTTGTTTTCATAAAATAATCTTTATGAATTTTATGCATTCTTTCTTGATTACCATATTTTAGTGGTGTGTTTGTTTATTAGGTTTATTACATATTATTTTATTATTTTACCACCCAATTTATAGGATGAGTTTACCTTAGGAATGGACCTTATTTTAGTGTTTTTTATGTCGTCTTATCAAATGACACCTTATGATTAGGTGGGACTTATGGTTTATCTTAGGGAAATAGATGGGAAATGATTTATACAATCAATAATTTAACTAATGGGTTGCCTTATCCTCATTTATAATAAGGAACAATAGATCCTCATACATTTTATAGACTGTTGGATGTAAAATCGAGTGAATATTGTGGAAAAATAACATTTTCTATGGATTGATGAACTTTTGGACCAGATTTGAGAGGTATGTTTTTTGGTAATATTGATCCTCATTCTATGTACAATGATTTTAATTTTCTATAAGATGACATATATAATATAGTGATTAGGATTCATTATGGTCATTTTTTGTTATTGATTACTTAATTAAGTCTTACCAATGATCATGTAGTAATAATGGATTTCATGATCCAAATCATACATAGATTCTCCATCCCTTTCTTTTTTTTACATGGATGATATTTTGTATAATCCATGATATTAGAGGAGAATTTGGACATTTTGGATTTGAATATCAGAACCTTGAATGAACCTCATATATATTCCATCCTTTTTAAATGTATGTCTTGGATAATAAAATTGAAATTTTTGGTACTTGTGTAATTTGAAAAGGGTTCCCCATTAGATCTTAGAATGTTATAGGCTGTTATTCTATAGGTGTAGCCTAAAAATGTTTACGAGATATAAAGTTTCTTTGGTTTAGATTATTAATATATAAAATTTTTTGAATATTTTTCCACGTTTACAAAATTGAATAAATATTTAAAAAATATGGCATTAGTTATATACTTGAAATACATGTGTAAAAGATAATTTGTGGAACTAAAGGAGAGATTGACCTCAAATTCACTTTTGAATCCTTTGTATCTCGGTTCAGGTCATCATGTTTTTTTATCCTTAGATTATTGGTTTGAACTGATTCTTCATGTATGTGAATCATGTGGTGGTATGGGGCTTTCACTAGATACATCCTCCAAAGAAAAACTTCCATACCCATGTACATGATTTGGATGCAGTTACACATGAACTAAATATTTCGCATCTCTTTCTCTTTAGGGAGGGTTTTATAGTATATTCTGATCCTAAGATCCGAAAAAATATTTTTATGTAGAGGGATTTTAACTTGATATTGATATGTTCAGTAGAGTATACAATGAAATAATATTTTGATATTTTATAATCTATAACAGAAGGGAATGTTTTTTCTTTGATGATAAGAAAATAACTAACACAATCCATAAAGGAATCAGGTGAGAAGTTGACTTCAATAAGTTTTTACTGAGATAATCTTCAGAATAAATGTGTTAGTTGGATACGTGTTAATATATTTGATTCAAATTGAAACATATTTTTATGAAAATGTTAGTATTCATATGTTGACAAACACTAACTAATAATGCTTTGGAAAATTCTATTATAGTGGGGACACATCAGGTGAGTGGTCATGGTCACCAAGTTGTGCATTGTGCATCCATAATAAGTTTTTTGTTCTTTTTCCCATAAAAATGGTTTTTATAGAATGTGTAAATAGGTATTGGTTGTCCATGATCTATGGTGATTCCATGATGTATCACGATTTGAGATATAAAAGTTAGTGTATGGGGATGAGATAATCATCTAAGGATTTTTTATCATTGTGTCTGTTTTTTCGGACATGTTGTTCAGAACTACAAATAGAATCTAGTTTTTTGTATCTCATATTCAATTTTATATTGAAATGGGATGATATTTCATAGTATATCACTATTGTTTTACGTCATAATCATAGTTTAATGGAGGAACATTTGGTTATTTTTTATCCATTGAAAAATTAAGCACACTTTCCTCTGATCATGGATACAATGATGGTGGAACCGTATAGGAATTTTATGACTGAGCTATTTTGATAATTCATAAAGTTATATTTACAATTTCTTATAACAAGGACCCAAGGTTGACATCCTTGTTTTGAAAATTATTACACAGCGTTGTGGGTTCATAAGTGAAATTGATCATAAATTATCATATGTAGAGAGATTGTTTGACCAAGAGAGGTATTCGGGCTACTAAGGATATTCTATTGTATTATGTTATTTAATTAATAGATTTTTCATAAAGTTATTTTATTACAGTTTACTTTTCCTTTACCAATAGTTATCAAGATTCAAAAATTATTGTTCCCTTTGAAGCTATATGTGGGAGGCTACAAACATTTCCCTTGTTCTAGGATGTGTTGGTAGATATGCCCTTTATTGGCCTATGTCTTGGATTGTATATTAAAGATATGGTATAGTTGATTTGAAATTTATTAATCATGGTATAGGTTCATCTTAAATCATATTTTGTCTTCCATCATCGGATAGTAGCATTTAAGGTTGGTAATATGGCTTTTTTTGAGTTTCACCTTTCTTAGGGGAAAATCATTTGGGTAGGATGGGTATGTTGACATTAAATTTTGTGGGCCCCACTTATATCAATGAATGATTATGTATTGTTGATCATTATTTTACCCTTCCATTATTTTTGATATCAAACCAAGATGTGTTTTAGTTTTTTAGGTGAGGGAGTATCAAGAAGATACATATAATGCAGCATGATATGAGGATGTCGATCTTGATTTTGACACCACATTGGTTGAATATCACATTAATATTATGGATCTCTATTAAAAGGTACTATGTGGTAAAAATATTCACAGGGTCTAGGTATTATTAAAATAATGATATGACTTCTATGATACATTGGTGGGGGAATTTTTGATAAGGCTATAGTGGCCATCACAATTTACGAGTCAAGGAATTCAAGGACTATTTTTGGATAGAAATCATATAGGATTGGTTTAATGTGACACCCTTTTTACATTTTATATGTAAGACTCATATTGAGATTTTTTCCCCAACTGTTTTGTTGAATCATAGGTTTATTGAGAATGGAGTTCATTTTCTAGGTAAAATAACGCAATTTTTCAGGATGTGTGTATTTTGAATGAATGGATTCTTATTAAGAATGTGTTAATTTCATTGATGTATTCTCTACACATTTGTAGAAGTTATTTGGGGCATCAGTGTTGTTTATTGAAATATTCTTTTTTGTTATCTGTTAGGGGACTATATATGGAGTAATAGTTACACTGATTTTATTTTAACAATGAATACACCATGTTCATTTTCATTATGTGAAATTATTTCCTGATTTTTATTTTTATTTTACACTGAGTTGAGGGAAAATGTTTTTTATAGAAACATGTTTTTTATAATTTTCAAACTTCACAAAATTCAAATAACGTAATTGGGCTAAAAAACATTTAATAGGAATGAGATGTAGTTATCGATTGTGGTGTGGGTGAATATCATTTCATTATAATGTGAATCATCAATCATGGAAACCATAGACAACCCCAAAATATTTCGATATATCAATTCCTTACAAATCAATTAATTAGAAATTAATTATTTTTTTATTGTGGAGTGTCTATCTAGGTAAAACTTACTTCGGTATTTTTCATTACTTTGGCCAATGATATTATTTCAACTGCATTTATGGTCATGGATTCCAAGAATGATTTTTTTTAACATTTATCCCTCTATATATCATGATGGTCCTTGTCTTTTTAATGCTTTTCTCTTTTTTTTCATCACTATTTCCAATTACATAGATGATTGAACCATTTTTATGGGTATGTTTCTATACAAAGGATTATTTCAATGAACATCATATCATTGTGGGAAAATAGTTTTTTTTCATTGAATTAAACATTTTTTTTGTTTTATATTATTTCATGGAAGAATAAATATTTTTAAGGTGGGTTTCTATAAAAAATGAAAATGTCTTGATTTGTAAATGCAGTTTTCAAACACTATGGTTATTTGGTTTTTTGATGGGAAAAAATTTATAATTGGTTTGAATGGTTTTGAAATGTTTTTTGACATGATTTTCAGTTTTTAAACCTTGCATGCATCGATAATGAGAAAAAAACATCCTTAGTATGTGTGGAACTACTAGTGGTTGTTATGATGATATAAACAAACTGTGAAATGACTCGATATCCGTTGGACCCGTCATTTGACAATATTTATGTCACTTTTTATGCCTTTTACATTTGTTTCACATTCTAATGCCCAAATGACTGTGTTTTTTACCAATTACATATTTTTATCACCAAATGATTTTGTCATGGATAGTTTCTCACATAACTAATAAGTGTCTGTATAACTATGATTCACATCATGATATTTCATATAGATGTGTAGATATTCATACCATATTATTTATATGTATTCTATCTGGTATTCTAAATTATACATTTCATGTTATTTTATTTGATAGTATGAAATGATTTTAAGAAAATATAAATAAGATGATTTATAAATGGATTGGATTAATGGAAATGATTAGTAAAACTTTTTTTTGTTTTAAAATCATTAACATAATATTTCTTGTTATCATAATTTATATGACCTCTATTGTGGTGTATTATTGGTATTTGTTCTCACACCATACATATTCGAAAGGCAGTTATAGATGTTATATTATATGATATAGTTTAATGGAAGGGAATATTGAAGAATATTGTATTTTCATAGTGTTGTTTTCTTCGATTTGAGATTTTTTCGAGGTGATAGTTTCTTAGACGGAGACTTTTAATAGTTACAATTTTTTATTTTTTGGCCTAGATTGTATGGTTTTTCTATATATATATTTCTTATGTTGACTAAATTAGTTTTCTCCTTTTTTTTATTCATGTTGTGTTACCATTTTCATTGTTTCACCACACCACGTGACTGTCAACTCAGGTGAGTCATTTGGTTAGCTAGATTAGGTACTCTATAAATTCTGGAAAAATCAATATGATTTCTATATAGATGATTCTTGAATTAAATAAACCATACATTCATGGCACTGTGTGTTTATTTTTGAGGTTTTATGCTTGACATAGAAAAATGATATTATATAATTATTGGCTAGTCTCAATTTTCTATCAATGATCTTTATTATACTATCTCTTTTTAGTAGAATATCCTGGAGAAGGTGTATAGAAAAACACACATACTATATGAACTTTTACACTAGAGTCATATCTAATTTATGTTCATTATAGAGAAAATTTATATCTTTTTGAATGATAAATTTACCTAGATTCAATAATATTTATTTAACTTCCAATTAGAATAATATATTCATCATACCATTTCAACACAATGTTCAAATAAATATACATGTTTGATATCCCAAATTCAACAAGATGACATATATTCAAGATAAAATATTTAAATTTAAATATAATAATGTTGAACATCTCAATTCTCATATATTATTTCAGTTATAGAATTCAATTTTCCATCATATATAAAAAATAATCATTATTTCTCTTCAGGGCCACTTGTAATAATCTATCATGAAAATATAATACTTCATGTAATATACATTCAATGACATAGTTTATCAAATATTTTCATGGAATATATATTGTATCATGGTAAATGATTCATCTTGGTATGATAACATTTTCATATACATATTTATAATATATGGTTTCCTTTGCTGGCACCAAAATGTGTGTAGGGGAAAAGGCTGAAAATACAAAACCAATGCCAAAGGGGCAGCTTTGCGAAGATATTTTTAGGAACCCTTCAAAACTGTGGCCTTCGTGGATCCCATCAGCACCGTAGTCGGTGCAAATCCATGTACCCCTCTACAATCGCCGCAGAGTAAAGAGGTATAATCCTCTGTGGCTATGACACAATTGAAAGAATGCACTTTGTCGCAGTGGGAGACATATTGCCTAAGAACTCCCTTGAAAATTCTTGGAAATCCCCACAAGAATCATTGAGGGAATTAAGGAGGCATATGTGTTGAAGAGGGGATTATGGCTGACCCCATAGTAACGACATACATGATGTGATCTGCTTTCGATCGCAAAGTCCCATGTGGATTTTCAATGAGATATCAGAGCTTCGGTCCACCTCTCAACTATAAATACCAGAAATCACTCAGTCCCAAACGAAAAATACCTTGACCATTCTCCTTCTCAGCTATCATGTAGTGAATCACCCTCTCCTCTGTGAGTAATTGAGAAGAAATGAGCTCTTCATGGTATTCTAGGATTGAAAAATACATTTCTGTAAGCTCAAATACAACCCCTCTACAACCAGGGATTCCCTTTGCGGAGCCCATAGTCCATTTCAAAGGAAAGAGCTTCCTAAGGGGTCTTGGGTATTTGTATAGCCCTCATGTTTCGCAAAGTTCCTTCCCTGCACATTCGGACCCCATGCTATGGTAAGATCGTCATGCTTCTCAAAGTACAATGCTTCACAGTGCCCCGCTTTACAAGGCACCAATGCTCCGCGATGTCCTACTCTGTGAAATCACATGAACATCGTAAAGAACCCTCTATTTGAATGTATACTCCATGCCTAGGCTAGTCCACTCCACTTCACAAAGTACACAAATTCATGGAATCTCTCAACTTTATGAAGCACCAAAGCTTCGCAAGGTCCCTTCCTATGGACCGTTTTGAATCATTAACCCTTCTTACGGATGACACTCCAGGTTTGTCCAAAGTGATTTCAAGGTCCCTTGGTAAGTGCTTCATATTGTTTTTCCTAGCCTCATGATTCCTTCCATAGGCATGCTAAGAACAATTTATTCTTTGCATAGCCATGCTAATGTGATCCACTCAACGGATCAATCCATAACACTACCTAAACCTAAAATCATGTATTCCTTACCTTCCCCAAGTGTGGGTGGGTATCAGTTATGTATGTACCGAGGGTCAAAAGTGAACCCTCATTATTCGAGCCGCAGGACGTTAAACTGCCAAGAACCATCGTCCAAAGCACATGAAATTAAACTGTAGACTCTTCTCGTGCAATATACACGAGGTACCTCGTATCAGACATTTTCCATGCCCACTAGTCTCCACAGTAGTGAGATTTTCCTCACATGGAATTAGATCATCCTTGCCTGGGACAACATCTATCTTTGGGGAAGGTCAACTATCATGGTGTAATCCCCCTATCATATCTTGTGGGTGGTGGAATCCTTGCTCTTTCATTCTTCTTCGGTTCACAAAGACAATAGGACAAATTGGCACATGGACCTTCATTACCATATCCCTCTCTCATTGGAATTTATAGCCATCGGGCCTCCATCCAAGAGTAAGTCCCAATCTCTGTATCACTGGGCTTCCAACCATTGAAAATCCCAGGTCAAATCTTCACGAACGAACCTTTCGTGATGTGATTGTCAGGTCTTTGATGCCACTTGTTTCTCACACTGAGCATACTAATTTGGTCTTAGAGTATTCATTGGATATGGAATCTTCCATGGTCCTCCTTAGGTTTTAATCCACATGGACCCTTATAAACTACGTGGAATTTTATCCTTTGATATTCCAATAAAAGTATATAAGAAGCCTCTCTGAGGATCCATCCCAACACCCACTGGTCTCAACCAATTCATGTTAGTTTCCCTCGTCCAGCATGACATTAAACTGTATTCCCCTTTTGTCCCACATGATGCTAAACTGCTTCTATTCGAACTTTGTGGGTGTTGATCCCAGTATCCAAGGTAAGTAATGTAGAAACCCGCCCCGATGTTCAACCCCATACATTGGGAAACCCATTAGAACTATGTGGGTTTTGATACCTCTCTCCTAGGAAGGGTAAATAAGAATCCTCCCTGAGGTTAAAACCCAAAAATTGGTAAACATCGATGTCCCCTTTGCTAGGACCCACATCCTTGGTCCACCCCTTATAGGCCTCAGAACAACTCTCAGGCTTCTAACCATGCATATACCTCAATATGTCATCTTGTCACTATCCTCAGTGCACATCGTGATTCCATTCCCCCATCCTGATATACATTGACCTTGCTTTCCTACCATAGGGATACATAGGAAGCCTCCATTTGGTTCAATCCCATAATACATCTATCATCATTGTCTCTCCCATGATCCGTTCTGTTTTGGAAAGGACATGCACCAACTGGGAGGTTCTATTTCCTCTAGGTCTTGTCCATGCATCCATTCTAACTGGTTGTCTCCTCAGGCATCCCATCGCCCATCGAACTACATAAACTTTGATTCCATACCATAGGGATGATTATGTAGCATATCTGAGGTTCATGCACAATGATACCATCACATTAACTCAGGTTCCATCCCATTCCTCATCTACTTCACTTAACTCTCCAATATCAATATATATTCATACCCAGGCCACCACATCTTGGTAAAGTCATTCCATCCATCTAGGTCTCTAACCACGTGTATGTCCCACACAATCGATAACCATCCAAAAAATATTGTTCTTCTTGTTATGGGACTCTATCCGTGAATAATCCCCATCATGTATTTAGGTCATTGTACTTTGTTTAAACCAGGATTCATCACCCCTTCAATCCACGCAGGTTTTGAACCACGTATCTCGATACATGGTACATAGGAAATATCCTTAAGGTTCAATCTCAGCTAACAATAAACCCTAGTGTCTTATTAATAGGGACTATATCATCCTTAGATCTGTTTCATTTAGACATTTTTATCTACTCATAAAGTAGTCCCCCTAGGATATCCCTCTTGGGGACTAACCCATCTGATCCACTCCCATTAGTGTTCTGATCAGTCTGATCACTCTACACTAGATGTTAAACTAGCAGCATAGACTGTACCAAACCTATGATTCTAAGGAAAACCTCATGGACATTCTAATGGCATATAATTCCCCTCACTCGAAGTGGGATACCTCGGGAATCGGTGCCCTCGATAACCCCTATCATAAGGGGATAAAACCCAGCAGCATCAGGGTCTCAACGCCCACAAATTTCAGTTATGTCCAACATGACTAATCCCTAGATCGATGTTTGTTGTCCTTACTTGAACCCTTGGAATATCTTGAAATAAGTAGTTTAATTAACCGAAGTCCACAAAGACATGTCACAAAGAAGATTTTCACGAATAATGTCTTAGACATTATGGGAGACCCGCACTTGTAAATGAGTTCTGAGTAGGAATCCACAGATGGAGGGGATGACATCCCATCATTCAGGTTCAATCAAGGACAAAATGTAATTAAATACAAAAAAAATTCCACCACCTTTAGAAAGCATGAATGCAGGGAAATAATTAGCGTGTCCTCTATAGATGAATACATACCCCAAAAAACGCGTTGGAAACATTAATGGTGAACCTTGCTTGAATTTCATCTCCTCAATGTGGAGATTAATAGAGTTTTATACATTAGTGGATAAATGTGTCACGACATCCAGTTATCCGACACCCGGTCCCGCCATTAAAATAGTAGGCCTGGCGTGAAGCTCACCAGATACTGGGGCAGTTGAATGTTGGAAATTCTGGTCTGTGACTTTGTCAGCATGGATCCTGGATACTAATCATGTGAGATGGAACGACGATGGGGTACTGTATGTCACATTCCTTTTTTCAACTCTAATGGTTGAACCTTCCGGCTTTGTAGGACCCAAGATACTATGACGGGAAACTGATCACCGCCCAGCTACTGATAAAGCGGCCAGGGAATCACCAATGCAGCAATCCTACGTAGCCCCATATCTCTTGAGGAGGCCTCCACATCCACAACATTTGGGCGGCCATGCCCAATTTCACCTTCTGAACTCGTTCAATGGAAGGTGATGAATGACCTTGTTCAAATATATGATGTATAAGGGATTATACCAACTCCAGATATGGCTAGAATTGACCGAGATGCATATTTGACTCACCATCACCCACGCCCCCGAGGTTCGTGCATGGATCGACTGCTCCCCACTTCATCCTATAACCATTTATGGAGCATCTCCCTGGAACAATCTAATGGCTCTCTCACTAACACCAATGTGGTCAGGGATTTCCAGGAAAACCCAACTGTGATCTTGTCTCAGGGACTGCCAAGGAGGGAACCCACCAGGCAGCATCAGCACCACCACCCTGTCCCGCTGGATGACTAGTAGGTGAATTATAAAATCGCACCTCCAGAAACCAGTCTGGTTAACCTGACGCCAACACTGGGTGCTAGTTGAGGAGGAAGCACGACATGGGGTACCATCATCAACAGATACAGTGGAATAGGACACATATGACACATACCATCAGCACCACATTTATACACAACAAGGAAACGTTCACTCCCATCCATGATCAAGGCCTTAACCACCCCACGGGAAGTGTAGGAGGAATCTCTCAGTCACCGACAGAGTTACCACTTGTTGTGGAACGACCCGTGATAATGAAATCCTTCACGGAGGTCCTCCATGTTCCACCATGAATGAGAAAATAGGTCCTCCCCACTACCATGCTCGACATGTAGATCCTCCCAATTCCATCATCAATCCTAGCGAAGGACCTCATCACAACACTAAAATCTAGTGTGAAGGTTTCTTTTGAACCAGTGATCCCATGTATGGATTTGTTCTTCCAATCTTAGGCCTCTGACGTGACGATACACCACTCTTGGAAAACCACCAATGTGGGGTTCTTCAACATGTTCATACTGTAACTGAAAAAGCTCCTCCTCAACATGAAAAACAGTGATGTGGAGGTCTTCCTCACTTCATTTTCACCCAAGGAGGAGGTATTCCCTGTGATCAGTTCAACCAATACAAAGGCACCCCTCATACCATAATTGTTAGGGGAAACAAGCATGGAGGTATTTCCCAAGCTCTGACCAGTTCCAGTGGAGGTACTTCCCACTCTATAATTTCATGCATGGATTTCCTCTTCTTGCCATCTAGTGAACATAGAGGCCCTCCCTACGTTCCTTTTGAAATTTTTCTGGGTTCCCCTCGCTCCCTGACTCACACAAGAGGTCGTCCTCTTCGCCCTAGAACCAGTTCGGCTGAAGGTCTTCCTCATGCCAAAAACCAACCCTGTCCTGAAGAACAATCCTGACGAAGGAGGGTAGATCATAGTTAAATTATGAATAATACTGAGAAGTTTAATACTATGACTGAACCAGTCTCATTTTCAAATTCTGATGTGGGATGCGATTCAGAAATTGAACCCTCACTCCAATCTTCTATGTTGGGGGTTGGGGAAAGAACAAGCCTTATAAGCCACATCCTTCTAAAATGTGAGTTCCACCAGATTCTTTCCTCCCTCTGAAGATACATCAAGGAGGAGGATTATTTGACCTCTTTATAAGGCATGGTTATAAAATCCCCCCCCCCATCTTCAACAATATCATTCTCTACCTCAACTAGAGATCACATAGAGATATTATTGGGACTGATGGATGAATAAAAAACGCCAGACCCACCCTTAGAAACCGCAGTACCTACGTGGGAAGATATGGCCACTATATTGTCTTACTAGGATGTGGTGGATCCATAGTTTCATTATTCAGTAGACATCCCATGTTGTAGTGGGTTGTCAGCTCTCCCTTTGTACTCTCCACTGGCCTATCTATAATCTCAGTGGTCCACTTCAGTGCCATTACCAGTCCATCATCCACCCCCAGTCAATGAATAGGGAAACCAAGGTATGGACACAATGTCTGAGTTGAGGAACTTTTGGTACATCCTTGTAGAAGACCATTTTTCAGAGATGCATTGTCCAGTTACAACTTTGAACTATAATGTTCTAGAATAACTTTACCAAGAAGAAGTCGTGTGCTTTCATCATGCCATATGGGTGACGTACATCCACCTCCTTCATCAACATGTGTCATACCCCTTCAGTCATGCACACTTTTTAGATATTATCCTACAATTTCATATGGTTGACTTGGTTGCACACCATGTGGCCTAGCACACTAATTCTCCCAGTTTTCATCTGACCCTCTAGCAATGATGTTTTCAATGTTTTAATGTTCTATGTAGTATTATTAAGGAGGCTTCCCCCTATGTTCAGATCTATGGTTGGGGATAGTATTTAGACATTGATTTTAATTAAATCATGTTCCATCCTGACATTCCAGGTGATTTTGAGGATATTCCTTCTCGTACAGTCATAGTTAAAATAATTGACATATAAGAGGGAGAGAATTAGTTATAACACATTGAAGAAAACGTACCCTCCAGCAGAGATCTGCACCTATTGGATCTGTTCCTAATGGACACTCACTAGAATCAAAGATTTTTGGGTCCTTCCGTACCAAAAAATTCATTATCCCTCAATCGGAATCCCAATAAGGGAAAAGAGAACCATGGTTTCATCCAACCCTCTGAACAGACTAGAATAGTACAAAATATGGATGATGATCTCAAAAAGGTCGTGTTGATTCAACAACACATGGAGTATAAAAATATTGTTGATGACTTTCTCACTAAAAGTAATATAGATTTGTGACCAGATAATGGTAACCCTCAACCATAGTAGCAGGGGCCTGTACACACGCCCCCTGGAAAGTTGCCTCTGGGTGAACATGACCATCCTTCCAACATAGATAGAGTATATGCCAATGTTTTTGGTAAGATACCATGATAAACCATGCTTAATCTAACAAAATTGCCTGATGAACCTCCTAAAGACCTAGCTCAGGTTCCCATAACTTCTCTGTAAGTCGTTCCATCGACTCCCTCGTAGGTTATCCCACCACCCGCTCCACAAGCCACCGATACATCGTATCATGTAGAAGAACATAAAAATGCACTAGTGGTCATGGATCCTTGTCAAGGTAGGAATCCCGACCTATATGATCCAATTGATGTGCTCATTTCTCTCTTTGAGGGTTTGGAAACTCGACAGGTGGGAGTCTTGCCAGATGGAAATCTATATCCGGCATTGGTTGACGATATGCCGACACCTCATTTTTCAAATACCCAACCATTCCCCCTCAAAGGGGATGGGAGATCTGTTGGAGCATATGTCCCACTTTAACTCATGGTGTGGACCCATGTGGGAAACTATAGTGTAGTAGGAGGCTGCAAAACTCTATTATTTAGTAAAAACATTGGAAATGGTCGTGATTGTCTGGTACATCCAACTACCCATTGGATCAGTATCCAACTGGGATTATCATTATAGAAATTCCATTTACCAGTTTAGTTCCACCCCTTAGAGAAAGAGTATCATAGAACTCTTCAAGTGAATTCAGAGGTCTGATGAGTGTGTCACAAACTTTTTCTCCCGGTAGAAAGGCCTCACCTAAAACCTTGATATGCCACTGACTCAGGAAAATCATCTGAAATTTGTGTGGGGAATGTGAAAACTGAATTAGTCAACTATCTCATCACACAAAATTACCCAAGGGGATTTTTGGATTTCCCTAATAAAGCCCAGATTCTAGTGTAATCATTGTAGTAGGTCAAGATGGAGCATCAGTTTCCTCCCATAGTCCCTTAGAGAAGGGACTCTAAGGTCGAGCACACAGTGGTAGCACAAACCGAGCCCACCCCCCCCCCCCCCCCACCCTCAGGGAAGTTAGAGTTAATACCAGTGGATCCACCACTACATCCTCACTGAGGCCCACCATCCCTGGTGAAACCTCATACCCAGTAATGCCCACCTTATAATCAGCAGGTTCTCCCACGTAACATGCCTCCACCACCAAGGATATATAATAGGTTTCACCTCATCAAAATTATCTTCACACCCATCGTCAGGGCCAGGCTCCTGAATCCCCCATCAAGGATATATGGAACTGGAACTAATCATTTATTGAGTATTAGGTCCGTGGTCATTTCTATAGTGCCTTGGGAAAAGTAATTCAATGATTTTCAGAGTACAGGAGGCCAGAAGAGGAAAATATCATGGATATCTCCAATTAAATCCCCTATAACCATATCTTGGGGAATTCCCTCAAAAAGTGTTATGTGTTTAAAAAATGGATCCCTAACTAGGTTGATAACAACATTTTTAGGTTGGGTTCGGCTCTGTCACATGTGTAATATGTATTCATGCAACTTGACAGTAGTAGTGACAGTGAAGGTGAGTGGCAGCTGGTTCTTAACTGGATGTCTCAAAAATACAATGACTGGATGTCCCATAAGGAAGTATACCATGCCAACAGTATTATCCATGAAAGTATTAATCAACATGATTTTTTTTAAGTCTCCATGTCACATGTGACCACTACTCCTGAGTCAACATCTTATACTTCCTCTCCCTGTAAGGGAAATCATCAGCGACGCAATGGAATGAAGAGTCCCCCACTGATGACATCATCATCCCATAATCTCAATGACTTCATGAAAACAGAGTTAGAGAACTCCCCCAATATCTGTCCAGTGATGAAGGACTCCTCAAGCGATAATCAAGGGTATGCTTCAGTTAATACTTTGGATTTGGTAAACTCGAATATGATTCCTGACAATTATGAATGCTAGATAGATAATACCAACGTCCCCAGTCGATTCAAGAATCAATGGATCTCTTGTTACATGATTCACTAGGATGCATTCTTTGGTGCCTCCATACAAGAAGTGCATTCCATTGAAACTAGAAATCTGGTCCAACATAGATCTTTTCACATGTATCCTTAACCTCTTGTTTCACCGTAACTACATCCACTGCAATTGGTGTTACTCGACTAGGTGGAGCCACCATGACCCTGCTGTGATCAACTACATTTTGTTGCATATCTGCCTCAATCATCATTCCATCATATCGTAGTCGCTCCATGCATTTCGACTAGTGATCAGTAGGAAACTCCCAGCACTAGTAGGCCACTTGTTTTTTCAGAAGAACCGGGAATTCCTCCTACTACAGAACAACCTCCTGTAAGTAGAATTTCACAATTGGAACGAATGGGTGATAACCTTGTGCATAATTCCAGAAAACCTATGAGTATCTCTAACCTCTAGGATCTTATCCTGTTAGTGGATATGTGTGTATCCCTTTCTGAGTCATTAATAACCCCATACAGTTTGAGAGGTAGGTTTCAGTCGCATAAGACATCCATGCTGAGGCAGCCGAGAATGATTAATGTCATTATATTATCTCTTTATCTATATAGGATTAAGGTTCTACCATATAGTAGAATATCCTCCATCTATACATTTCTAGACATTACAATGGCATGAAGGTTCTCCACAGTATTGTTGACATAGGGGCGGAGATCACCCTCATCCCAACTCGGACACTCCAATAGTTGGGGTTGTCTGAGCCTTATCTGAGTCCCTTTAAACTAAAAATTATTGTCTTTTTTAGGACGGAACAAACACCAGATGGCATGATACTCATGAATACCCCGTTTAGTGGACTGGTTGTGAGGACCGAGTCCAGGGTGGTCTAACAAGACACGACCAAGAATTTTTTGATGGGTAGGCCATGATTTCAGTTGCATGTGGTCGTCCATTTTTTATATTTCCAAATACTTATTTGATCACTTCACGATTGAGTATGAACCATCCAAGGAGATGCATCCTTATTTGCCTATTTTGATTCTTGTTACATGGATCATGTCTATTACAAGATAACATAAAAGAAGATTCAGGATAATGAGGTCGAACACGCTACGACTGCGACCGACCCTTGGATAGACCTTGATGATGCCTACATTTTTCTGATCCGCCGATTGGATTCCATGACCCCAAAAATGGGGAAATTGTTTGTTATTTATGGAATTAGTGGGAAGAACAATCTGAACAATAAGTGACTCAAGATGATCACCTCACATTCTTATAAAAATCAGTATTGGGTAATCTGAGATCCCCATTCTCCTGTAAGGTGTCGGAATATCTACCCCATGGTAATAATAACACATCATAAATTCTTTTTCTTCCAAGCTAGGGTAATCCCACTCCATCTTATAAACCTATATTACATTAATAAAATCTAGCTCGACCCTTTGTGTTGAATGCCAGATGAGATCAGTTTGTTAGCTTTCATCGCTATAGTCTCGGAAGCATTGGAGCCCCTGAAGCGGTGTCCACCACCGGTCAGGCTGGCACCAGTGTACTATCAGGATCTTCCAGATCTTTATAATTGAGTCCCACTAAGGATCCATATTCCATGAATGGAGATGAAGATTTTTAGGACACCCCTCCCACATTCAATGATGGTGTCTCCACCTCAGTTATTGAATTTGTATAGGTGATCCTCGGTAATGAAACAGATCCAACAACAACCTTGATAAGTGTTGATGTTCTTGTCAAAGACAAACAAAGATATGAGGACTCTTGAAACATTTTTGTTGTGTCTTTTCCTAGAGTTATGAAGATATTATAGGACTAGATTCTCAAGTCACTGTCCACCACCTCATACTTCCAAAAACTCATCACGGGTTCAAACAACCTCCTAGAAATATGCACCCTTCTCATTGTGCCATGGTTGAGGCTAAGGTTGATAAGCTGGTTAGATCCAACTTTGTCAAGAAAGTCCATCACCCTAGATTTTTACCCAATATTGTAACCATTAAGAAGAAGAATAGCCAAATCAGAGATTTCATCGACTTCTGGGATATCAACAGTCAATGTCGGAAAGATGATTTCCCCCTTCCTATGATGAAACTATTGATTGAACTAACCACTGGGTTCTTGTCTCTCTTCTTCCTGAATGGATATTCTAGGAATAACCAAATTTGAATACACCCCTGAGGAAGAAGATTATAAACCCTCATGGAACAAAAAGCTTCATTCTACTACAAGGTAATGCCCCTCAGTTTAAAGAATGTAGGTGCCACATTCCAATGTTCCATGCATCGCATATTTATGATGATCCTTAGGACATTGGTGGAATGCTTCATGGACAATTTGGTAGTCAAATATCATTTTCACTAGGAACATCTCAATAATATCGTGAAATTGTTCAACTTATTACGATCTTGCCATCTTAAGATGAACCCATTGAATTGCACCTTTCGGGTCACCTCCCAAAAGTTTCTCAAGTTCATTATTATGTATAAATACATTGAGATCAATCCATAGAATATCAAACCCATCATTTAGATGTCCCCACCGAGAAAAATTATAAAGCTCCATGTCTTTCAAATCCAAGTAGCCTACATATGACGATTCATTGCAAATCTAGATGGAATGTGTAATACCATTTCATAGGTCATTAAGAAAGGCACCAGTTATTAGTGGGACGAGGACTGCCAGACTCCTTTTCAAGAAATAAATAAGAACCTATTATAGCCTCTGGTCCGGATGCCACCAATTTTTGGAAAGTCGTTGGTCCTTTTCTGACCGCACTGGAATGATCTCTCTTCCCCATTCCCTCACATAGGAACAATAATGGAACATGAAACATTCTATAATATCTCAGTCGTAAGCTCTTCAATACAAAGACCGCGTACTCATCTATCGAGAAGATCTGTATTGCACTGGTATTCGTAGTGTAGCGATTGTGACACTACCTGAAGCATTGTGAGATACATCTAGTGTCTCGAGTGGATCCATTGTTGTACATTATGAACAATCCATGTTGAAAATTCATCTATCGCGAAGGGTAGTTATACCACAATATTTTGACATTACGTTTGTCCCCCCAAAGTCTATCAAAGGACAGGCATTGAAAGACTTTCTTTTCGACCATCTAAATCTTGTGGACTCGTCTCTAGGTCTTGAATTTTCATATGAGGAAATATACTTGGTAAATCAAGGCATTCTGTGTTGGAAATTTCACTTTGATGGTTCGTCCTGAATTCATACTGGAAGAAGACTCAATGATTCCTAACTAAATAGAGTGGGCATGTGTGTCATTTTCCTCAGGTTAGAGAAATATGTTCTTCCATATTCATTTATATTGTTAGAAGTCTATACCAACAATGAGGAAGAGTACCAAGATCTCATTACTATTCTTGATTTATCCCTCGAGATTGATGTTCCCCACATACATGGGAATTGGTGGCTTCAAAGTAGTCATCAAACAGATCAATGGTGACTATGTCATTAGGGAGATGAATCTTGTGCCACTAATAGAATGTACCATATAATTGATGGACCAATTCCCATCTCAACCAGAAGTTACTCATGTCCCTTGATCTTAGAACAGTCAAGTCAATGTCTTGGCCAGTTTGGCTGAATCTATCACATAGCCAAATCATGATGATTTGATTATCCATGTGGTGCATCAGAGATTCATCACTCCCATTACTCTAGATGACGATGATAGCCTAGGAGTAAGCCACCTTACTGAAGATGCCTCCACTTCAGGACCCCCGAGTGCCCCTATCATAGTGTTTAAAGTATGTCCTTACTAGAGGACCCCCTTTATTGAGTATCTCCAGCTCGGTAATCTCCCAGAAGATCAAGCCAAGTGTGAGAGGATCTGAATGCGCACATTGGAATTTACCCTCCAGAGTGGTCCCCGTCTTGAAGAAAGCTTCTATAGATGCAGGTTTGATGGGGTTTTCCTATGTAGAATTCAAGGAGGTGATATTTCTCAAATCATGTGAGATATTCATGTTGATTCCTATAGGGCTCATCAAACAGGGCCGAAACTATCTCACCAGATCAGAAGATTGGGGTATTTGTTTCCCACCATGATCCATGACTATATCTAGTTTTCCAAGAGTATTTATGCATGCCAAATGCATGATAATTATGTGCATTATCTTCCAGAACCTCTTCAAACTACCATGTACTCATGGTCCATTCTGGTTTGGGGACTCGATGTCATAGGACCCAATCCATCAGTGACAAAATTCTAGTGATGATTTATCATAACTGCTAATTATTTCTTTTCCATGTGGGAATAGTCAGTTCCTCTCAAGGAAATCAGGACTTTTTCTATCATTGAATTTTTGAGATCTAATATCATCTACCGATTTGGAGGACCTCACATCGTCCTCAACGATAATAGTACCAATTTCCACTAAAGATGTTTTATTCTATGTACCAAATCCATTCTAATCATACCTCCTTCTATCATGTTCATGAAAATTTGAAATCAAGGTGTTCAACAGAACCCTCTCTAACATTGATTAGATTATGGTTGTTCAGAACAATACGAGTTGGTTGGAAAACTCCCCAAATATCTCTTGGACTATCGAATGATGACTCATAATTACACTCTAGTGACCCAATATTCCATAGTATATGGAATAGAGGTTGTTCTACCCATCGAGATTCAGTTTCCCTCATTGTGTATAGCTATCTACGATCAGCAGACACTAGATATGGTAGCCGAGATCTGTCTGGCTGAACTGGATGTGCTCGATGAGAGCCAGCTTTATACCCTTAACAATCAAGAGAGGCATCTGAATAAGAAATCTAAAGCATTCAATAAGAAAATACACCTCCAATATTTCTTGCAAGGTGACATGGTGTTGGTCCTAATAGTGGCAATGATACCTTGTAGGAAACCGCCCAAACTGGATCTGAAATGGGAATGACCTTACAACATTCGCAAGGTTTACCCCAATGGCACGTACTCACTATTTACCATGGATGGTGAGCATATGAATCCTACCAACACTGCAAATTTTCTCAAGAAATGCTTTTCCAGAGTATGTAATGCTCCCATATAACCTTAATCTCTTCTTTCTTCATTGCACCACATTTATCTGTGTGATGTTTCTATGATAAAGGATGTAAAAATACTCAGCGCTCTTCCTCACCATAATATGTTAAACTACAAACTGGCTAGGACCATTCATATGTGGCTCAGCCCCAAGTCCCTCAACATTTTTGTCCCCTGGCCTAGGTTCTAACTTAGGATTGTGCGGTGTGGTGTGGACTCTATGACCTCACTCAAGATGGGCCATTTGTCCCATGCCACAAACTTCCCCATTAGACACCCCTTGTGCATTATCGTCTAATATACAAGAATTTAAACTACACGGGTACCACAATGCTTTACGCATCACATAATTTTGGTTTACATCATCTTTCATGTCCAAAAGGTCCCCTGAAAGTAATGGATTATTGGCCTTATTCATCTCCTAAAATCTCGAGCAATCATCCTCGAGGATTATAAATGAAAATTTTATACAAGTCCCAAGTTTCGAATATGGTATGCGGCTGACGCTTGTTTTTTGTTCCCATTCCTTGTCACATGATACAGATAATGTGTTGAGAACATGGTCAGTAGTTATCTTCTATCATGGTTTCCACTCTGTGGTCTCCCAAATGATAGGTACACTGACTCACCCCTTCCACCCATTTCTCCCATGCACATGACATTAAACTGTGATTCTACAGTCTTAGATCTATGACCCTAAACTAAGATTTATCACATCCTTGTAACATGACATTAAACTACATGGCATATTGAGGAATATATATAGATTGATTCCCATCCTTATGGGATACGTAAGAGAACCTGAACATTTCGTTTTCATGTCAATCATGGGTTTATCTATCCTATCACTTGGCCACATGGACAGAGTTATCTCTAAAAATTTTGAATGGTGTGGCATACGTGGGCATCTATCCTCATTCACGTCGGTTTATTCAACATGCCATGTAAATTCCTCGTTGATATCACCCCATACTATCTTCATCCTTATCGCATGACATTAAACTGCGTGACATCATCCAGAACTACGTATGTCTTGATTCTCAACCTAATGGGATATGTGGGAATACCCAACCATTTTTTCATTGGTTCTAGCCCTATTTCTGGGAAACTTCCTCACCCCTCTGGCCTCCAAGCCTGAGTCCTCCATGAGGGGGTGTGGTATGGGTTTACATCCACATTCACGTCGGATTTACAATAGCCATTCCACATACCTCCCACTTGAGGGATATTAATAACATTTTTACACTCCTATTCTCCAGTCGTCTTCTCTCAAACTGGCCCCCTTGACCCTATCTAGCAATTCGCCAACGTGCCCAATAGCACTCTAGTTCAAGACCAAGAGTGTTGGATTCTACATAGAGATCTCTTAGCCCATTTTCAAACATCATGTTCCCCATTATTTGGTAATTTACATCATCATATATATATATATATATGAAAGGACCCCCAAAAGACTTGGATTCTAGGACCCAGGGCCGTCCTACAGCCTCAAGCCAACATCATTGAGGATTTGAAAAGAAAATTAGATACATGTTCCGCATTGTGAATATGGTCAGCGGCCGACACTCATTTGTTTTTTCCATTTCAGGTCACAAGATAAGAATGGTGTGTTTCAAACACATTCAAAAGACCTCCTCCATCCTTACACCACCTTCATTAATCCTTAAATATTGGTTGCAGTTTTCAAATCCTTTTCTAATACATCATGTCAATGTGAAATTTTGACACTCTTGGTGTTATCCCTTTTTCAGCATTTGTGAGTTAAGAGGAAGAAGCCCTAATGAGATGTAATTTGAGGCTCTACACCATTTCTCATTTTCTAGGTAAAACACATGTTGCAAAGACCTTAGATACCCTTGGTTACTATATCAATAATGTATGACATAGCCTAAAGTATTTGGTCATGGTTTTCACCCATTTTGAAGAGTCTTGCATCCTTCTGTCTGAGCTCTATGACCTTAAACTATGATCTCCCCATGTCTTTTCCATTTGATTTTAAATAGCACGAAATATTTAGAACTACATATTTCATTATTCCCATCTTCATGGGAATTGTAGGAACGTCCAATCATTCCATCATTGGGACCATATCAGGATACATTAATCAACTCTTATGTTCGACCTTTTGCACCTAACTATTATAGGTTAGGGTGATGTGGCCTATGCAGGCTTATGTTCTCATCCCCACTAGGTCTGCAATAGCTGCACCATGTACTTCCCATTTAGGAGTTAGTCTCTCTTGCCTCTTATCAAGCATGACGATAAACTTCACTCTTAGAACTATGCTTGTCTTGATTCCTATTCTCATGGGATACAAAATAAAACCCATACGATTCTTGTTCGAGTCCCACCCCATATCCTATGATCTTTTCCAACCCCTACACCTGAGGTTTCTCTTCTGGATTTTCATGGGGTGTGGTGTGGACATGGTCCCCATTCACTTTGGGTATGCATTATCACACCTTCCACATCCCATCTAAAACCACATTGTTCTATGTGTTTCTGAGATATATGATCGTAAAATATGATTACTAGTCCAACATGACCATATATTTTAGTTTCTATTCCACTCGACGTTAAAATACGTGGGCTAGTCTAATCATACGACCCTGATCAATGACATTATCATCATGCCTGCATAAAGAAAATGGCACCACATTGTGATATCCTTACTCGAGGGGACATCATTATTGGTATAGGTTCTCCACCATGACACTTTTTTAGGCATAAATATGACTTGATTCTTGTAGTAACACCTGAATTCTCCATCCTAGGTTAGTTTCTTCACATACAAAAACACACACACCCACCCTAACAAACAAACAATATCCATAAAATTTGGATTCTTTTGGTGTGTGCGCCAGGCCTGCATGACATTATTTCCCTTTGTAATTGGTACTATACCATTCGATATATGAGAACTATATGTGGCTTGATTCCTATATTCTTCAGATATGTACGAATGCCTAGGAATCTCGTCTTCGGGTCATGCCCCCAGTGTCTCCAATCATTTCCTCTTTACGGACCCTCGACCTAAACTCTGTTGGGATCAGGTGGTGTGGTGAGTACCTCTTGGGTCCTCATTAGCATCAGGTTTTGAAACAATAGCACCATGTGTCTCTCTTTTCTCTCCCAATCCTAGTTTGAGTTCTGTGACCATGAACTAATATCTTCCTATGAGAACTACACGTTGATTTTGGCTACATCCCCACCCTGCACACATTCCATAAAACAAAGTTCCCTCCCAATGGTCCACTATATGGACTTAAACTATGAATTTTTATCCCCCAGACACTTGTCTATGGAATGGGATTCAACTGCCTCTATCGGAAACATCTCATTGGAGTAGTGAAATGCGTCGTGGAAAAGAGCTTAAAGTGTTAAATTTCGAAGGGGCATTCCTTCATTTCATGTTCACTCTTCATGAGCCGTTTATTTGTATCTCCATCCTCTTCCACATCTAATGGTACCCCTTTTAAGGACTGGTCTGATGACACATTGGCTCACCAACCATCTTGGTCCAACGCCCTAGAAGACATCATACGACATTTTGTGACATTTCCTTTGCTTTGAACATGATCAGATGTCGACCCTCATTTATATGTCCCCATTCTAGTATAATCCCAAATGGATTCTTTGTCTCAATCATGTAAAATACTTATCCTCTATCGTTCCACCACCATCATTGCGATCTGGATATCAAGAAACCTGATTCACAACTTTCCACTCCCCTATGTTCAAGTGTAAGTCCAGCATGCTCGGTTTTACCCCTCATGTGCATCTATGTGCATTGAGCTAGTAGGACATTATTATTGGGACATCATTCACCTAGTGTTCAATTTCACCTAATGTGTGCCTCCATGTTCAAGGAAAATCTCATCACTACTCTTTTTCCCGCATCTTGAATGATTCATGTCATCTTGGTAGGTTTTGTAAGTTGTGTACAAGTGCAATTGAACTCTGAATGTCTTTAATCCTATATGATGTTAAAATGGAAATATCAGAACTATGTATGGATTGATTCCCATATTTATGGGATATGTAATAATTATTGATCCCTTTCCCTTAGGTCCAGCCCCTAGTGATGCCACCTCTTGTCTATTGTATAAATAATTCCATTGGGAACAGGTGGTGTGGTGTGTACATTTACAATACTCATTCATGACGGGATATGTACTGCACCGCACAGTTCTTTTCGGGTACAAATGTCATTAAAACTTGAATTTAGACTACATCCTTACTCTGAACATCTTCAGGATTCCCATTGATAATTATGGGATGCGTCATCTTCCTCGCCAAAGAGGATTAGCCCCACCATCATTGGTCTCTAACAACATTGTTCATAAGAACTATGTTTGGAATTATTTTCTTTCTTATTGGATACGTAGTGAAGCCCTTGAATTTTAGAATAGGCCCAACCCCAGGGTAATTAACCATTACATCCCCTCATCCATAATTATGGTCTAGTCTCTATGACATTAACTAGGATCCAACTTTCGGTGAAACATTATATTAACCTGTTATCCTTGGCCCAAGATGTATTACCTTAAAACTACGTGCATTGTCCTCACTGTATGATGTTAAACTATATGTCTTTTGTTCCCATTAGTATGGCGTTGAACTACAAGGAATTCAAGGTCTTCACTAGAGTGGTCTTTTCTGTATGTAGGTAAGAACCCTGATCAGACTGATGCACTCACCTAATGTATATTCATCATAGTGGAATAATTTAAAGAGTGTTGGAATCCATTCGAACAACCCATAAATCCACCATCCATGATTTACATGACCATTATTTGGATCCTTGTCATCTTTCATGCCTGAAAAAACCCCATAATAGTATTGATTCTCATACTATGGCTCGCTAACTATCGTGGGAAATCGTTCCAGAATTCTAATGAGTTACATTTAGAGTAGGGCCCCCTGTTTCGAACATGGTTAGTGGTTAGCCCTCTCCTGTTATCCCCATTTCAGGATAACGTAATATGGATACATTTTTTTCAAACATGGTCAACATTTATCCTTAATTTTTATTTCATTCCCACAGTGTTTCAAATTTTAGGTATCTTGGTTCAAACATTCCACTCCACTATGTTTAGATTTATTCTAACGCCCCTTGTGTTACCCCACTCATGCACTAGAGCACATTGGGAATGTGGAGATTTTACTACTCCGAGAACTTCTTTCACCAGTCAGGCCTCCCTCTTTCTTCTTTGAAATCTAGATCGGTTTTTCATTCACTAGATTCCCGAATTCCAGTTGTCAATCCCATATTCAAATTGAATAGCGATGAAATCTTCACTTGTTTGTCACATCAAGAACAACCCACATGAGCTAAGGGATTGGTCGATGGATATATCATGAATGTAATGGAAATTTAGTAGAAAAAACAAATAATGGAACTCATGTAGGAAGTCATCATAAACTAACAAATCATGACGTTATGTTTATGAGTTTGTACAAATTAAATCCCCTAAGTATTGGCCCCTCCCATAGATGGGTTTATCTCTTCAAAAGAGCATCCTATCTCCTCCACTCTATGTCTTGTGGAAACGTGGATTTGATGTCACCTGTTAAGATCCTGCTCCTCCTCGATGGAAATGGGGTGTAGTTAATTTGACTTGATCCAGGCCCGACTATCATAGGCATGGATAATAGAAATCTATTTAGAGGATCTTCCAATATACTCATCATCCTCTACCAACTTGGCCTCCAGCCGTGATATGTTGCCCGATTGCATGTCATGGAATGTGGTATAATCATCCGACCTTTACCTCAACCTCTGAATCTCATTTTCGGCCTCCTGGAGCCTTTTTATGTTCATAGACTTCCTTCTTTTCCATCTCACACCAAGACCACAGTCATGTTCTCGTATCTTCAATCCCATGAAATCTCAGATGAGAATATGAAGAAGTTGGGAATCCACTCCTCCTGCTCATAGGTCGCGCATCCTGGAACAAAGCATCCCCATCTTGTCTATCCATAGTTCTTGAGGGGTTTTCAATATGATTCCCTTGATCCGATTCAATGACAGGTGATAGATAACCTTGCTATCCTCTTCATCTGATGTTGTCACATCCCAGTCCATGGGGTTGTTATGTTACTATACATAGAATGCATTTAGAAACACATTAGTAGGATTATAATCATGTATCTAGTCTTGTAGGATAGGTTTTATGTCATCCTACTAATCCCCGTCATTAAATTCCACCTTGACGAATTAAGGCTAGGTATTGTCGATGGTCCCACATGTGATCGAGAGCATTATAGCTTGGTCCGTATAGGAGTTCACTTCCACAACCACCATTGTTCCCCTAAGAAATACGGCTCTACGGGCCCTAGTCATCCTCACCAATGTGGCCCACGCCATTTGAAAAGCTATGATTTTGAGAATATGTATACATCAGTTGGCATGATTCATTGGATGATAGTTGCAAATTATATGAACAAGGCATATATATATCGAATAGTTGGTCTCTCTTATAAGTTTTTTTATACCGAAACCCCGAGCCATGTCCCCCCTTATATGGTGTTGAAATTCGAAGACTCTGGGAGAACCACCATGGGCATCGCATCCCCACTATGTGTGGTAATATCCATAGTCGCAGGTGCATATCCCAAATCCACATCCACTTTTGAGTGGGAGAGGGTTTTGCGTTTGAGGCCCTCTTGCAAAGGTCAAATGTTTGTGGGGATGGTCTACGTGACCTGAATTAGGATCATAATAAAATGTTTTATGGTTTACCTCGTGATCCTTGGCAATATTTTCCAACTCCAGGCTTGAATTGGAGAACTACCCTTCCTTCGGAGGGGTCCCTCTACCACCCTCTTACCCCCAAGAGGGCTCCTCTGATTCATTCTGTAGGGGAAGCACTCCCACAATTCAGAGGAGGAAGACATTGTAATGGTTGTTCGATTGAGCATAACATTCACCTAGTTGGTCATTCGATGTAGAGAACCATAAGAATGCACGAATTCCTCCATCTCAGTGATGTAATTCCCTACTTCCGCCTAAGATACATCATAGGTAGCCCTTGCATGACAGATCCCCCAAAAAAATCCAACCCAAGGTGGTTCAGATGGTGCCAAATTTTTTAAGGGATAAGGCATTGTTTGTTGAAATCCCAGATTTCCCAAGCCTCCAGTAAGACATAATCCCCAACCATGTCGATATGGTGCTACCACTTCACTGGAGCCAAGGTGGGTATCATATAGAACCCCCTTGGGGGCCTCCCTTCCCGATGAATTTTCTCTTCTAGGAATGCCAGTCCCACTCTTGCCGCCCGACTCTCAGTCAGAGAAGGTCTCACTGCTACAGTAGCCCCGCCACTATAGGATGTTCTTGCCTCCTTCCAGACTCTACCTAAAGGTTGAGAATGAACCCCATCCCTAGAACATAAAGTCTTCCACTTAAACATCTCCCCTAGGTAGTTTTCCTCCCAAATCATTGAATACTACTTCACTAGGCCATAGGTATTTATGTGCAGAGGTAGTTCATTCATCTTCTTCCTACCCTCCCATTTGAACATGAGACACATATGCCACATCACACATGGGTGGTCCTCATGGAAAACTTTTATGTTGACTCGCATGGAGAGCCTCTACATGAACCAGAACTTCCCCACAAAGCAGTGCAGGGTGTATGGGTCAAAGATATTCTCTAGAGTCAACCATGCTAATAGGAATCTGTCTAGAGAGGCCAAGAGGTATGACCAATGCTCCTCCTTTCCCGGGACGTCATCAGCGAACACACCTATTGGCATTGTGAACATGTGGAAGTTGAACTCATATGCCTTCTAGACCTGGTTCTGCAGCAATGGCAGGGTCAACTAGTTCGGGAAACTCCCCAGCGCATTTAGAATGGTTGGTTGGAAGTCTGGCCCTAGAGAAGAAATGGGGTTCAGATATTTGTTGGCTCCCATATGTACAATTATCCTCCCATATAAGAGATGAAGACGACCACACAAACTATGCGGCTTCTTCCCCTATCTGATATCCCACAGTACATTCTAAATTTATCCATCTTTAGGATCCCCTCATTGATCTACTCCACCATCACCAACATGGATGACATGATAAACATGCACGGCCGTAATGCCATGTTCGTATCCCTTATTGTCAGTACTCAGCTGCAAATGAGTGTCAAGATGAACGCATCTAATCTAACCACCGGTTTTTGCTCGGTGCTGACACTGAACCACCATTTCATCTACTAGATTTAGTCCAAGAGTCTACATTAGGAGTTATCTTGGCTCCACTGGACCCCATTTAGGCATGTGGGGGGCCTCACAAGAAATTTCCCATCTACATGGGAATTCAGGAACCACATGAACCACAAATTGAAGTGGAAATATCTCACAGAATTCTTGTCCTATCCTGACACTAGGTCCATCAATAACTTTTTTAGAGGTAGAATCTTTCCTTTGTCCTCCTCTTTATTCATATAATGGAGGAACTCGTCATACATTTCCCCCAACAGCGGGATCCCCGAGATCTTATGGAGGTCCCAGAGGTTATTACAAAACTTCCCAATGTGAAAATGAAAACTATTGGTCCTCAAAGACCACCTACAAATCAACTCTACCATAAGTTTCATTGGATGGTTGATTTGGAATTTGGTGGCCCATGAGGCCTCATACAGGCCCCCTCCATCCAATTTTCACCAAACACCTTGAAAATGGCATATACCCAATAGGCTCATGCACAGTCGTCTGTGAAATTTCTACCCTGGTGCATATCCCACTCATTGGTCCACCCCTTCTATGGGTTCCCCATGGCCACCTTCAATAGGGTGGGTAATTTTTAGAGATACCTTAGGGAGAAACTTCCTCCCATCGATGTTATTTCCTTTATTATACAAATATTCGACATAAAGGGTGTATAATCATCCCAATTATGATCGTCGACCGCCCTAAACCCCTTTAGCAGGCAGGATATACTTCTGAATTAGTATGCTAGCTCGTCCATACTTTCTTCAAGAATGAGAATATAATCCCTCATTCCAAATATATATAAGGGGAGTCTTTTTCACTAAGGGTTGTTCTTCTGGATATTCGACAACAGATCCACCAATGATTTGAGGTCCGAGGGGCTCCACCCACACTCTCTGATTCCCATGTTATCATCTGTCTCTGCCCTTCGAGTAGCATCCTCAATTATTCCCCTTGAAACTTATTATTGAACCATTCTATCTCAGAAAAATTGTATTTGTTATCTTGGATCACACAAGTCAATCGTAGAGACAGGTCATAGAGCCCTGCCACAGACCTCAAAGGAACCAACTACAGAGCGTACAATAGCAGAGTCATAAGACTCGATGTGCACCACATATCAATGAAGGTCTGATTCACAAAGGATGGTCATAGACCATGTGGAGTTTCAATAATCGATATAACAATCAACAACAAAATGAGAATATGTGTATGGAAAAAAATTCATCTCATTATATTTATAGGAAATTACCACCGAGCTTCGTGGAACGCCTTGCCATGACGATCTTCACAGTGTTCTCAACCTTCTCATCACCTCTCCAGATAGAAACCCTACTTAAGGATATTTCATTTCAATTAGATAATAAATTTTGGTGATCTAACCTCATACATTGAGCCTCAATTTTCCCATTGGCTCCGAGTTTTAGTTGGGTCATTATTTGGTGCCAAAATGTGTGTAGAGGAAAGGGATGAAAAGATGAAACCAATGCCAATGTGGTTGATTCACAAAGTTTTTTTTAATCCATTAAGATCCATAGCTTACGCGAATTCCATCGGCATCACGGTTAGTGTAATACCAAGAACCCCAATACGACCACTGTAGAGTAAATAGGTGGACTACAATATGGTTATGATGAAATTGACGTAAATCTTTGCACCACAGAAGGAGTTGTATTACCTCTTTGATCCCTTGGAAATAGACAGAAGCCTCCACGAGCACCATAAATGGAATTAAATAGGCCTTTTCACCATAGGGGGAGATGACGGTTGACACCGCTGTTACGAATAACATGACGCTATCTACATCCAATCTAAAAGAGCCCCATAGATTTGCAATGAGCTATCAGAGCTTTATGCCCCCTCCCACCTATAAAAACCAGGATTCCCTCAAACCCAATGTACAGATACCCTGACCATTCATCTTAGTAAATCTCAAATCGTGAATTATCATGTACTCTGTGTAACACTGAAAAAAATGAGCTCTTCAAGAATTTGAGAATTTTGAAATACCTTTCCCTTAGCTCAAATGAAACCCCTCTTTAACCAGGTATCCACTCCATAGAGACCATGGGACATTGAAATTAAAGGAACTCTATAGGAGGACTCGGGTCTTCATAGAGAACTCATGCTTCGTGAAGTACCTTCAATGCACATGTTGACCCCATGCTAAGGTATGATCAACGTGCTTCGCAAAGTATATTACTCTACAATTCACCACTTTGTAAAGAACCCATGATCCATTAAGTCAAACTCCACGAAATCACTTGGAATTAGTGAATAACCCTTTATAGGAAAGTATACCTCATTCATAGGCTATGCCACTCCACTTCCCAATGCATGCATCTTCACCGAGTCTTTCCACATTATGAAGCACTAGTGCTTTTCATGATCTCTTCGTTAAAACATTTTTACTTCATGAAACCTTCTACCGTACGACCCTCAAGGTTTGTACACTGTGATTTCATGGTCCCTTGGGTGGTGCTTTATATTGTCTTTCTTGGCCTCATGCTTCTTCTCATATTCATGCAAATGGATATTTCTTCTTTTTATAGCCACACTAATATGAGCCCCTCAATGGATCACTCCACAAAATCGCCTAAACATGGCATTCCCGATGACTTCTATTACCCACGTGTGGGTGGGTATCATTTATGTATGTTCAAGGGGTGAGGAGTGAATCCACATCGTCAGATTTGTAGGAATTTATACTTCCAGGCACCATCACCCTCTGCACATGACATTAAACTGTAGTCTCACCTCATTCAATATATATCGGGTGCCCAGTCTTGGACATTTTCCACGCCTACTAATCTCCATGGTTGTGATATCTTCCTCACTTGGAATTTGATCCTCCTCACGTGGGATGAAATTTTTCTGAGGGAAGGGTGACAATATTGGTGTAATACTTATATCCTTTCTTGTGGGAGGTGGCATCTTTGGTCCTCCTTTATTCTTCGGTGCACAAAGACTGGAGGAGAGATGGGAACGTGGACCTTCGTTACCCCATCCATCTCCCTTTGGACTTTATCACCATCAGGCCTCCATCTAGGAGTATGTCCCAATCTACATCTCCTCAGGCCTCTAACCATGCATAAGCCCCACTCTATTCCTCACCGATACACCTTTCACTGTAACCCCCCGAGCTTCCATGATACGCTTCTCATGCAATAATGCAATAGCTTGCATTGTACGTAACTTCGAGTTCTAAAACACCGCGGCTAATCAAAGTAGCCGTTATGAATAGTAGTAACCACTTTTTAAAATTATAGAAATTTTATATTTTAAAATGGACTTCATTTTTGTATTCGTAATATCAAAATTATCCTAAGTTTAATTATTTGTAACTTTCTGAGAACTTCCAATTTGTTTATGAATAGTGAAAAATACTTAAAAACAACTTTTTAAATCAAAATAATTTATTTTGATAAATTATAATATTTAGTGGTTTTAAATTATAATTAGAATATATTTTTACCATTTTATCCGATGGTGGTCATTAGAATTAATTTAACATTGAAATTGGACATAAACAATTGCCAATCTTTTGATATAAATTGTTTCTTAAAAACACGCTATTTGTCGAAACAGCGGGAATTAATTATAAAATTAATTAATGCAACTTATATGTTTGTAATTTTATAAAATAGACATCATTTTTGAATTCGGAATATCAATTATAGCTTAGGGTGAAATTTTGGCCTTGTTCTGAAAAACTTCAATTTTTGAAGAATAGTGAAACCACTAAGTGGTAGTTAAATAATGATTTTTCGTTTAAATGAAATATTACCACTTCTGTGATTTGATTTTCAAAAATCCGACATACATGGTTGTCATTAAGAAGTAAAATGTGGTTCAATGAGATCAAAATAATTATTTGGTGAATAGTAACTTTTATGTTCTTAATCGCGATGAGAGGTAATTAGTGTAGTTTAAGGTAAAAATAATGTTTTAATAATATGAGATGAGCTTGAAACTTGTCCTACTCCTATTGGATGAGTCATGGCCGACCAAGACAACCCATGGGTCAACTTGGGGACCCCATGGATCCACATTAGTTGGAAAATGAGATTAATATATATTTATTTAATGTTAAAATTAAATTGACACAAACATGAGTTGTTTTACTAAAACAGTTTTTAAGTGGGGTTACACAAGTCCAAATTTTGACTATAAATATTCATTAGAAAGCTAAACAGATTTAATACATAATAGTATTTTGTTTATAATTTTTAGACATTAAATAAATTAAATTATTTATGACATAATTATGATGCAGCGATGACCTCATTATTTAACGATTTAAATAAAATGAGAAGATAATGCAAAATCCAAGGCTTACACTTGTCAAAAGCCTATTGGATGAGGAGATTTCGAACCCTTATCACCTTATCCACGAATCATATAAGTGTGGGACCTTTAGAATCCGAAAATCATTGTATAATAATGTAACATTTCAATCTTTCTAAAAGGGCCCCTCCTCTCCTCTTATAAAAGGCCCCCACCACTCCCACCTTATTCACACCTTCAAGCCATTTGGCTCGGCCAACCTCTGCCCAAATACTCTCCCAACTTCCCCCTATTACTCTAAGAAGCCTCACTTTGGGCAGAACTCTTCCCAAGGAAGCCTTTGGCTCAAATCAAAAAAGAGTTACCCGATTTTGAGGTAATGTCTTCTCTAATGTTGTTTTGTTTTATTTTTCTTCTCAAACCCCCTAAACTCTTTTTATCCATTTCTTTTGTAACAACAACAGTATCCTCAATATACTAGGATGTTTTTATAAGAAGTATTAGAGCTACACTTACACAGACCTACATCTAATGGTTAAAGAACATACGGTTTCTGTGGATGGCGAATTTCTGCCTCACGAAACGATGATTGTTCAACACTCATATAACACCTTCAATGGTGGCCATTAAGATGTCACTATTTTTATATATGATATATAATATGTTTATTTTTTACTTATGCTTCTGTATTTCTCATTTATGGCATACTTTATGATTTCCATTATGGGTAAAACGCGATAATTTCATTTTAGGAAGTGCGGACTACCGCCCCCTCAAAGTGATTTGAATCCTTAATGCCATATGTGGGATGTATAAAGGATGGATTAAATGGTATTATACACTATATTATACTGGAATTATATTATACATTTATATCATTATGATTTCGTTCCATTAAATATGAAATTGAAATGAAAGTAGCGTTCATGCGTACGTACGGCTTACCGACTCCATGAACGGTGCATTTCATTTCTTACCTCTAAATGTTACATAATATTATAAATGTATATACTGGATATATATGATATATATGACATCAAAATCATGAATATAATTCTGGAGATAATGGATATTCTACCACATGGACAACTTGTAATTATAAGAATTTTATTTTTGACTCAAGTACCTAAGATCGACAAAATGACTTTTATAAACTTAAATAATTACATAATGTTCATAACATGGTAATAAGGGATATAAAAGGAATGATGAACATGAAAAAGGTCCTTAAGTAAATAGAATTAACTCTAGTTTATTATTCACGAGGATAAAGAACGGTCGAGTCAGGACAGGACGCAAGGTAAGGGAATTTCTTAACCCAACATCCATTCTTTGGGTTAATATCCTACTTTCAAATTATGTCATGATATTATTATGTCCTATCTTGTATTTTTACATTATTTATGTGTAATTATAGTGAATATACATAATAGACATACTTTATAAAAAATGATCTTTTTAAGGACTTCGTCTCAATCCCCTTTCATTGAGGCATATTTGGTTTTATACACAAATTTCTTTTATACGGTGTATAAACCCCTTTGAAAATTACGTTTATTCAAAAAGAATCTTTTTATATGAAGCGTTTTACTAAACGACAAAAAGGGAATGTTTTTCTTTCCGTACTTAAGCGGTGACAACGACTTCTCCGTCATCGTGACCATTATTTGAGTTTCGGTTTCCTCTACAAGCCATCATTTTTGTTAATGAAAAATAAATACAAAGTTTTAACTTTCTTTTATTTTCGTATTGAAAATGGATTTGAAAGTGTTTTTATTATATCAATGTGTTGTATTGATATCTTGTGATTGAAATTTGTAAATGTTATGTTTCCTTTATGCATGTTTTATGTGATACGATTATGTTATGGTTTATGATATGTTTAAACCTATTCATATGAGGAATGAATTAGACTTAATAAGTGACGGGTGGAGCCCACTATAGCTCCTCGATGCATCGGCAGGTCTCATGAGACAAACTAGTGTCTTGGCATGAGGCCTTGACAAAATCTTACTTGTGGTCTTGGCACGAGGCCTTGACTACGTGGTTATGATAGTCTGGCATTATGCATTCCATCATTATGAAAGTGGTTAATGATATTTCATGTGATTATTCGACCAGTAGAATATCCATGTGAATAAGTAAATGGCATTATCTCATTTTAATTTTGCCATATTATGTTGATGTTCAAGTTTAAAAGGCTTTTGTTTTAGTTATACATTGCCTTAAATGTTTATGTTTATTTATGAAGGCTTCCGAAATATTGTTATCCTTACTGAGCATCTGAGCTCACCCCTTTCAATGTTATAATATTTTCCAGGATGTGAAGAAGTATTTTATGAATGACTTGCAGGGATTGTCAGAAGAGGATATGAGAGTGGACTATGGAGACTTTGTTATTGTAGTTTTTCACTTTATGATGTAATGTAACGTTTACGAATGTATCTAGTTTTTCCAAGGCTACTAATCTAATTGGTCTTTCGAGACTTGATCTTTTGTGATCATGCCAATGTTACGAAGTAATGCACCGACTCTGGGTAGCTGGGGTCGGGGCCTTACAGTTGGTATCAGAGGAAGTTTAGTACAAACCTTGGAATCTAGATTTAGATAAACTCTGATTAGAGCACGTAGACCTAAGATGAACTTTGAGGATTAGTATAGAAGAACTTCCTAGAATTATGGTATTGTAGAGATTTTGTGGGTTTTCCGAGCAATACATCCCTGTCTGGATACGAGCAGGTAGAGGCGGCTCTGGCACAGATGTACCTAGGGGTAAAACCCGAAAACACCGCTTTGAGCTAGACTCGAACGGGAACTGGTGCACGACAACGGGCCTTGCTGTACTCTTGGTTACGACACTCCCGGGGGATATGCTTAGGATAACTCTCATTTTCTTTACAAATAATTATGAAGGGTTTATGAGTATATACTTCCTCAAAGAAAACATTTTTATGATTATGGATTATATCCATAAATAGTTCAATTTATGTTAAGTGTTTTATAATTATGGAATTATGTATTTTGATTCATAAACTGGTCTAGTTTATGAAATTGTTTAGAAATGGCGCCTAGTGGAAGAAATGGAAAGTGTATCAATGCACGCACTCTATGTAGGGATTTCCCTCCTGCTCAAGATAATTATAGTGGGGCTGGTGATGCAACTGGTGTCGATCAGCTAATCACCATACTGGGACAACTTACTCAGGTTATGAATAATAACCTTACTCGTATGGAGCACCCTGATCCGCAACGTGGAGGATCAATGCTAGACCGTTTCATGAGGCAACAACCACCAACCTTCAATTGGGGTACAAATCCGTTAGTAGGTGAGCAATGGATAAACTCCTTAGAGAAAATATTCCATGCCATGGGGAGTAGCGAAAGGGAAAGGTTGTCATGGCAGTTTACCACCTCACTAGAGATGCCGATCAGTGGTGGTTGCTGATTCAAAACACAAAGGAAGATGATGACGTATCGAATATGGAATGGAGGGAGTTCAAAGAGCTTTTCATAGAAAAATACTTTCCTCATGACCATCGAGCAGATATGGAAAGGGAATTTCTGAGTTTGAGACAGAAGGAGGATGAGAATGTCGCAAAGTATGAGGCTAACTTTACAAGGTTAGAGAGGCATGCTGCCGATTATATACGTAACCCAAGGAGTATGATTGATCATTTCATTGATGGATTAAAACCATTTCTCCGTCGAGCTTTAGTATCACAATCCTTCTCATAATACGAAGATATTGTCTCGTGTGCTATCAAGACAGAAAAGGAATTCTCTAAGTCTTATGACAACAAAGTAAAGCAAGAGAAGAAGAGAACGGTGGAACAAGAGACAGATAAAGGGAAAAAGGGAAAGAAGGATTTTCCATTTTGTGATAATTGTGGGAAGAATCACCCTGGTACATGCCTAAAAGGAATGGGAGTTTGTTATAAATGTGGAGAAAAGGGTCACCAGGCTCATGATTGTAAGGGAAAGAAAGAGGCTATCAATGTTGAATGCTACAATTGTAGGGAAATGGGGCATTATGCAAATGACTGTCCTAAGCGTCAAGGAAACATACCTCAGAAAAGGCCAAGGGATCAAGGCCAATCTTATGCTGTGACTACAGTTGAAGCGGAATAATTAATGTATTGGTGCTTTTGGACTCAAGGATTATATTCTGGTTATAAGAATAATGTGATATATATAAAGATTGTACTACAGTACTTTTTGATTTCAGTAAGGTTTTGATATGATGAAGGTAATTATATTTTTAGTATGTGACAATAAGAGAAAATTTACTTTGTTTGGGAAATCTGATAAATTGATTTTAGAATTAAGAGACCTTTTAGAGAAAGTCTGGACAGAGGTATTTTGGATAACTATAAAGGTTGGAGTGGATTAAGTTGATCTTTGGATAGTATTGTTTAAGATTAAAAAATTTATGAAGATTATTTTTGGAATATTATAATACTATAGTTTTAGGAAAAGGACAACCTGTAGGGTGGGGCATAACCCGTCGCGTCGGACAAAGCTGCAGGAATCGAACCCACAATCATAGTGCGACAGGCATTCATTTCCTACCACTATCCTACAGGAAGTCACTGGTTATTACAAAATAATTTTACTTATCTAAATGGTATGTGTTAACATTTGGAACCTTATATAATTAGGATAACTATAATATTTTTGAGTTCTATTATCTTTTTGAGTGAAAGATGAGTTGATGGTTGAAACTCTAATTGTCAAGCATAAATATATATATACCTATCTGTTATTCAATGAATAAATTAATTCTTAAACTTTAGTAAAGGGATATTAAAACAAAAAATGTGTTATCCTAATACCTTATGAATTATTGAACTGATGATATTTTAAATCAACATAGATTGAAGGCTTTGAGGCCCTCAATTTGACAGTTGATTGTGATTGATGACCTCAATCACTCCCTACAAATATTTACGTTTTTCCTCCAATTATATGTCTTTAATTGCCACCAATGTTCTCCTAATCGAGATCATAATTGGGTGGTGACTTTTTATTTCCCTTTCCCTCTTTTTAAGTCTAAATTTTATTAACCTTATTTCCGATGTGGGTTTTCCTCAAAGGTATTTTCTCTTTTCAACCATTTATTTTCAAAGAAAATTTTCAAATTGCGAGGACGCAATTTATTGAAGGAGGGGAGAATGTAACACCCTGAGCTTCCACGATACGCTTCTCATGCAATAATGCAATAACTTGCATTGTACGTAACTTCGAGTTCTAAAACACCGCGACTAATCAAAGTAGCCGTTATGAATAGTAATAACCACTTTTTAAAATTATAGAAATTTTTTATTTTAAAATGGACTTCATTTTTGTATTTGTAATATCAAAATTATCCTAAGTTGAATTTTTTGTAACTTTCTGAGAACTTCGAATTTTTTTATGAATAGTGAAAAATACTTAAAACAACTTTTTTAATCAAAATAATTTATTGTGATAAATTATACTTTTTAGTGGTTTTAAATTATAATTAGAATATATTTTTACCATTTTATCCAATGGTGGTCATTATAATTATATTTAACATTGAAATTGGACATAAACAATTTCCAATCTTTTGATATAAATTGTTTCTTAAAAACACGCTATTTGTCGTAACAGCGGGAATTAATTATAAAATTAATTAATGAAACTTATATGTTTGGAATTTTTTAAAATAGACATCATTTTTGAATTTGTAATATCAGTTATAGCTTAGGGTGAAATTTTGGCCTTGTTCTGAAAAACTTCAATTTTTGATGAATAGTGAAACCACTAAGTGGTAGTTTAATAACTGATTTTTCGTTTAAATGAAATATTACCACTTCTGTGATTTGATTTTCAAAAATCTTACATACATGGGTTTCATTAAGAAGTAAAATGTGGTTCAATGAGATCAAAAAAATGTTTTGGTGAATAATAACTTTTAAGTTCTTAATCGCGATTAGAGGTAATTAGTGTGGTTTAAGGTAAAAATAATGTTTTAATAATAAGAGATGAGCTTGACACTTGTACTACTCCTATTGGATGATTCATGTCCGACCAAGACAACCCATGGGTCAAATTGGGGACCCCATGGAGCCACTTTAGTTGGAAAATGTCATTAATATATATTTATTTAATGTTAAAATTAAATTGACACAAACATGAGTTGTTTTACTAAAACAGTTTTTAAGTGGGGTTACACAAGTCCAAATTTTGACTATAAATATTAATTAGAAAGCTAAAAAGATTTCCTACATAATAGTATTTTTTTTATAATTTTTAGACATTAAATAAATTAAATTATTTATGACATTATTATGATGCATCGATGACCTCATTATTTAACGATTTAAATAAAATGAGAAGATAATGCAAAATCCAAGGCTTACACTTGTCCAAAGCCTATTGGATGAGGATATTTCGAACCAATATCACCTTATCCACGAATTATATAAGTGTGGGACCTTTATAATCCGAAAATCATTGTATAATAATGTAACATTTCAATCTTTCCAAAAGAGCCCCTCCTCTCCTCTTATAAAAGGCTCCCACCACTCCCACCTTATTCACACCTTCAAGCCATTTGGCTCGGCCAACCTTTGCCCAAATACTCTCCCAACATCCCCCTATTACTCCTATAAGCCTCACTTTGGGTAGAACTCTTCCCAAGGAAGCCTTTGGCTCAAATCAAAAAAGAGTTACCCGATTTTGAGGTAATGTCTTCTCTAATGTTGTTTTGTTTTATTTTTCTTCTCAAACCCACTAAACTCTTTTTATCCATTTATTTTGTAACAAAAACAGTATCCTAAATATACTAGGATGTTGTTATAATAATTATTCGAGCTACACTTACACACACCTACATCTAATGGTTAAAGAACATACGGTTTCTGTGGATGGCGAATTTCTGCCTCACGAAACGATGATTGTTCAACACTCATATAACACCTTCAAAGGTGGCCATTAATATGTCACTATTTTTATATATTATATATAATATGTTTAAGTTTTACTTCTGCTTCTGTATTTTTCATTTATGGCATACTTTATGATTTCCATTATGGGTAAAACGCGATAATTTCATTTTAGGAAGTGCGGACTACCGCCCCCTCAAAGTGATTTGAATCGTTAATGCCATATGTGGGATGTATAAAGGATGGAGTAAATGGTATTATACACTATATAATACTGGAATTATATTATACATTTATATCATTATGATTTCGTTCCATTAAATATGAAATTGAAATGAAAGTAGCGTTCATGCGTACGTACGGCTTACCGTCTCCATGAACGGTGGATTTCATTTCTTACCTCTAAATGTTACGTAATATTATAAATGTATATACTGGATATATATGATATATATGACATCTAAATCATGAATATAATTCTGGAGATAATGGATATTCTACCACATGAACAACTTGTAATTATAAGAATTTTATTTTTGACTCAAGTACCTAAGATCGACAAAATGACTTTTATAAACTTAAATAATTACATAATGTTCATAACATGGTAATAAGGGATATAAAAGGAATAATGAACATGAAAAAGGTCCTTAAGTAAATATAATTAACTCTAGTTTATTATTCAGGAGGATAAAGAACGGTCGAGTCAGGACAGGACGCAAGGTAAGGGAGTTTCTTAACCCAACTTCCATTCTTTGGGTTAATCTCCTACTTTCAAATTATGTCATGATATTATTATGTCCTATCTTGTATTTTTACATTATTTATGTGTAATTATAATGAATACACATAATAGACCTACTATATAAAAAATTATCTTTTTAAGGACTTCGTCTCAATCCCCCTTCATTGAGGCATATTTGGTTTTATACACAAATTTCTTTTATACGGTGTATAAACCCCTTTGACTTTTACGTTTATTCAAAAGGAATCTTTTTATATGAAGCGTTTTACTAAACGACAAAGAGGGAATGTTTTTCTTTCCGTAATTATGCAGCGACAACGACTTCTCCACCGCCGTGACCATTATTTGAGTTTCGGTTTCCTCTACAAGCCATCATTTTTGTTAATGAAAAATAAATACAATGTTTTAACTTTCTTTTATTTTGGTATTGAAAATGGTTTTGAAAGTGTTTTTATTATATCAATGTGTTGTATTGATATCTTGTGATTGAAATGTGGAAATGTTATGTTTCCTTTATGCATGTTTTATGGGATACGATTATGTTATGGTTTATGATATGTTTAAACCTATTCATATGAGGAATGCATTGGACTTAATAAGTGACGGGTGGAGCCCGCTATAGCTCCTCGATGCATCGGCAGGTCTCATGAGACAAACTAGTGTCTTGGCACGAGACCTTGACAAAATCTTATTTGTGGTCTTGGCATGAGGCCTTGACTACATGGTTATGATAGTCTGGCATTATGAATTCCATCATTATGAAAGTGGTTAATGATATTTCATGTGATTATTCGACCAGTAGAATATCCATGTGAAGAAGTAAATGGGATTATCTCATTTTACTTTTTCCATATTATGTTGATGTTCATGTTTAAAAGGCTTTTGTTTTAGTTATACATTGCCTTAAATGTTTATGTTTATTTATGAAGGCTTCCGAAATATTGTTATCCTTACTGAGCATCTGAGCTCACCCCTTTCAATGTTTTAATATTTTCCAGGATGTGAAGAAGTATTTTATGAATGAACTGCAGGGATTGTCAGAAGAGGATATGAGAGTGGACTATGGAGACTTTGTTATTGTAGTTTTTCACTTTATGGTGTAATGTAACGTTTACGAATGTATCTAGTGTTTCCAAGGCTACTAAACTAATCGGTCTTTCGAGACTTGATCTTTTGTGATCATGCCAATGTTACGAAGTAATGCACCGACTCTGGGTAGCTGGGGTCGGGGCGTTACAGTTGGTATCAGAGGAAGTTTAGTACAAACCTTGGAAGCTAGATTTAGATAAACTCTGATTAGAGCACGTAGACCTAAGATGAACATTGAGGATTAGTATAGAAGAACTTCCTAGAATTATGGTATTGTAGAGATTTTGTGGGTTTTCTGAGCAATACATCCATGTCTGGATACGACCAGGTAGAGGCGGCTCTGGCACAGATGTACATAGGGGTAAAACTCGAAAACACCGCTTTGAGCTAGACTCGAACGGGAACTGGTGCACGACAACGGGCCTTGCTGCACTCTTGGTTATGACACTCCCGGGGGATATGCTTAGGATAACTCTCATTTTCTTTACAAATCATTATGAAGGGTTTATGAGTATATACTTCCTCAAAGAAAACATTTTTATGATTATGGATTATATCCATCAATAGTTCAATTTAGGTTAAGTGTTTTATAAGTATGGGATTATGTATTTTGATTCATAAACTGATCTAGTTTATGCAATTGTTTAGAAATGGCGCCTAGTGGAAGAAATGGAAACTGTATCAATTCACGCACTCCATGTAGGGATTTCACTCCTGCTCAAGATAATTATAGTGGGGCTGGTGATGCAACTGGTGCCGATCAGCTAATCACCATACTGGGACAACTTACTCATATTATGAATAATAACCTTACTCGTATGGAGCACCCTGATCCGCAATGTGGAGGATCAATGCTAGACCGTTTCATGAGGAAACAACCACCAACCTTCAATGGGGGTACAAATCCGTTAGTAGCTAAGCAATGGATAAACTCCTTAGAGAAAATATTCCATGCCTTAGGGAGTAGCGAAAGGGAGAAGGTTGTCATGGCAGTTTACCACCTCACTGGAGATGCCGATCAGTGGTGGTCGCTGATTCAAAACACCAAGGAAGATGATGACGTATCGAATATGGAATGGAGGGAGTTCAAAGAGATTTTCTTAGAAAAATACTTTCCTCATGACCATCGAGCAGATATGGAAAGGCAATTTCTGAGTTTGAGGCAGAAGGAGGATGAGAATGTCGCAAAGTATGAGGCTAACTTTACAAGGTTAGCGAGGCATGCTGCCGATTATATATGTAACCCAAGGAGTAAGATTGATCATTTCTTTGATGGGTTAAAACCATTTCTCTGTCGAGATTTAGTATCACAATCTTTCTCATCATACGAAGATATTGTCTCGTGTGCTATCAAGACAGAAAAGGAATTCTCTAAGTCTTATGACAACAAAGTAAAGCAAGAGAAGAAGAGAACGGTGGAACAAGAGACAGATAAAGGGAAAAAGGGAAAGAAGGATTTTCCATTATGTGATAATTGTGGGAAGAATCACCCTGGTACATACCTAAAAGGAATGGGAGTTTGTTATAAATGTGGAGAAAAGGGTCACCAGGCTCGTGATTGCAAGGGAAAGAAAGAGGCTATCAATGTTGAATGCTACAATTGTAGGGAAATGGGGCATTATGCAAATGAATGTCCTAAGCGTCAAGGAAACTTACCTCAGAAAAAGCCAAGGGATCAAGGCCAATCTTATGCTGTGACTACAGTTGAAGCGGAATGATTAATGTATTGGTGCTTTTGGACTCAAGGATTATATTCTGGTTATAAGAATAATGTGATATATATAAAGATTGTACTGTAGTACTTTTTGACTTCAGTAAGGTTTTCAAATGATGAAGGGAATTATATTTTTAGTAGGTGACAATAAGAGAAAATTTACTTTGTTTGGGGAATCTGATAAATTGATTTTAGAATTAAGAGACCTTTTAGAGAAAGTCTGGACAGAGGTATTTTGGATAGCTATAAAGGTTGGAGTGGATTAAGTTGAGATTTGGATATTATTGTTTAAGGTTAAAAAAATTATGAAGATTATTTTTGGAATATTATAATACTATAGTTTTAGGAAAAGGACAACCTGTAGGGTGGGGCATAACCCGTCGCGTCGGACAAAGCTGCAGGAATCGAACCCACAATCATAGTGCGACAGGCATTCATTTCCTACCACTATCCTACAGGAAGTCCCTGGTTATTACAAAATAATTTTACTAATCTAAATGGTATTTGTTAACATTTGGAACCTTATATAATTAGGATAAGTATAATATTTTTCAGTTCTATTATCTTTTTGAGTGAAAGATGAGTTGAAGGTTGAAACTCTAATTGTCAAGCATAAATATATATATACCTATCTCTTATTCAATGAATAAATTAATTCTTAAACTTTAGTAAAGGGATATTAAAACAAAAAATGTGTTATCCTAATACCTTATGTCTTGTTGAACTGATGATATTTTAAATCAACATAGATTGAAGGCTTTGAGGCCCTCAATTTGACAGTTGATTCTGATTGATGACCTCAATCACTCCCTACAAATATTTACATTTTTCCTCCAATTATATGTCTTTAATTGCCACCAATGTTCTCCTAATCGAGATCATAATTGGGTGGTGACTTTTTCATTTCCCTTTCCCTCTTATTAAGTCTAAATTTTATTAACCTTATTTCCGATGTGGGTTTTCCTCAAAGGTATTTTCTCTTTTCAACCTTTTATTTTCAAAGAAAAATTTCAAATTGCGAGGACGCAATTTATTGAAGGAGGGGAGAATGTAACACCCCGAGCTTCCACGATACGCTTCTCATGCAATAATGCAATAGCTTTCATTGTACGTAACTTCGAGTTCTAAAACACCGCGACTAATCAAAGTAGCTGTTATGAATAGTAATAACCACTTTTTAAAATTATAGAAATTTTTTATTTTAAAATGTAATTCATTTTTCTATTCGTAATATCAAAATTATCCTAAGTTGAATTTTTTGTAACTTTCTGAGAACTTCCAATTTTTTTATGAATAGTGAAAAATACTTAAAACAACTTTTTTAATCAAAATAATTTATTGCTATAAATTATACTATTTAGTGTTTTTAAATTATAATTAGAATATATTTTTACCATTTTATCCAATGGTGGTCATTAGAATTAATTTAACATTGAAATTGGACATAAACAATTGCCAATCTTTTTATATAAACTGTTTCTTAAAAACACGCTATCTGTCATAACAGCGGGAATTAATTATAAAATTAATTAATGCAACTTATCTGTTTGGAATTTTGTAAAATAGACATCATTTTCGAATTCAGAATATCAATTATAGCTTAGGGTGAAATTTTGGCCTTGTTCTGAAAAACTGCAATTTTTGATGAATAGTGAAACCACTAAGTGGTAGTTAAATAACTGATTTTTCGTTTAAATGAAATATTACCACTTCTGTGATTTGATTTTCAAAAGTCCGACATACATGGTTGTCATTAAGAAGTAAAATGTGGTTCAATGAGATCAAAATAATTTTTTGGTGAATAGTAACTTTTAAGTTCTTAATCGCGATTAGAGGTAATTAGTGTAGTTTAAGGTAAAAATAATGTTTTAATAATATGAGATGAGCTTGACACTTGTCCTACTCCTATTGGATAAGTCATGGACGACCAAGACAACCCATGGGTCAACGTGGGGACCCCATGGAGCCACTTTAGTTGGAAAATGACATTAATATATATTTATTTAATGTTAAAATTAAATTGACACAAACATGAGTTGTTTTACTAAAACAGTTTTTAAGTGGGGCTACACAAGTCCAAATTTTGACTATAAATATTCATTAGAAAGATAAAATGATTTCCTACATAATAGTCTTTTGTTTATAATTTTTTGACATTAAATATATTAAATTATTTATGACATCATTATGATGCAGCGATGACCTCATTATTTAACGATTTAAATAAAATGAGAAGATAATGCAAAATCCAAGGCTTACACTTGTCCAAAGCCTATTGGATGAGGATATTTCTAACCCTTATCACCTTATCAACTAATTATATAAGTTTGGGACCTTTATAATCCGAAAAGCATTGTATAATAATGTAACATTTAAATCTTTCCAAAAGAGCCCCTCCTCTCCTCTTATAAAAGGCCCCCACCACTCCCACCTTATTCACACCTTCAAGCCATTTGGCTCGGCCAAACTCTTCCCAAATACTCTCCCAACTTCCCCCTCTTACTCCTAGAAGCCTCAATTTGGGCAGAACTCTTCCCAAGGAAGCCTTTGGCTCAAATCAAAAAAGAGTTACCCGATTTTGAGGTAATGTCTTCTCTAATGTTGTTTTGTTTTATTTTTCTTATCAAACCCCCTAAACTCTTTTTATACATTTATTTTGTAACAACACCAGTATCCTCAGTATACTAGGATGTTTTTATAAGAATTATTCGAGCTACACTTACACACACCTACATCTAATGGTTAAAGAACATACGATTTCTGTGGATGGCGAATTTCTGCCTCACGAAACGATGATTGTTCAACACTCATATAACACCTTCAAAGGTGGCCATTAAGATGTCACTATTTTTATATATGATATATAATATGTTTATGTTTTACTTATACTTATGTATTTCTCATTTATGGAATACTTTATGATTTCCATTATGGGTAAAACGCGATAATTTCATTTTAGGAAGTGCGGACTAACGCCCCCTCAAAGTGATTTGAATCGTTAATGCCATATGTGGGATGTATAAAGGATGGAGTAAATGGTATTATACACTATATTATACTGGAATTATATTATAAATTTATATCATTATGATTTCGTTCCATTAAATTTGAAATTTAAATGAAAGTAGTGTTCATGCGTACGTACGGCTTACCGTCTCCATGAACGGTGCATTTCATTTCTTACCTCTAAATGTTACGTAATATTATAAATGTATATACTGGATATATATGATATATATGACATCTAAATCATGAATATAATTCTGGAGATAATGGATATTCTACCACATGAACAACATGTAATTATAAGAATTTTATTTTTGACTCAAGTACCTAAGATCGACAAAATGACTTTTATAAACTTAAATAATTACATAATGTTCATAACATGGTAATAAGGGATATAAAAGGAATAATGAACATGAAAAAGGTCCGTAAGTAAATATAATTAACTCTAGTTTATTATTTAGGAGGATAAAGAACGGTCGAGTCAGGACAGGACGCAAGGTAAGGGAATTTCTTAACACAACTTCCATTCTTTGGGTTAATCTCCTACTTTCAAATTATGTCATGATATAATTATGTCCTATCTTGTATTTTTACATTATTTATGTGTAATTATAGTGAATACACATAACAGACCTACTTTATAAAAAATTATCTTTTTAAGGACTTCGTCTCAATCCCCTTTCATTGAGGCATATTTGGTTTTATACACAAATTTCTTTTATACGGTGTATAAACCCCTTTGACTTTTACGTTTATTCAAAAGGAATCTTTTTATATGAAGCGTTTTACTAAACGACAAAAAGGGAATGTTTTTATTTCCGTACATATGCGGCGACAACGACTTCTCCGCCGCCGTGACCATTATTTGAGTTTCAGTTTCCTCTACAAGCCATCATTTTTGTTAATGAAAAATAAATACAAAGTTTTAACTTTCTTTTATTTTGGTATTGAAAATGGTTTTGAAAGTGTTTTTATTATATGAATGTGTTGTATTGATATCTTGTGATTGAAATGTGGAAATGTTTTGTTTCCATTATGCATGTTTTATGTGATACGATTATGTTATGGTTTATGATATGTTTAAACCTATTCATAAGAGGAATGCATTGGAATTATTAAGTGACGGGTGGAGCCCGCTATAGCTCCTCGATGCATCGGCAGGTCTCATGAGACAAACTAGTGTCTTGGCACGTGGCCTTGACAAAATCTTATTTGTGGTCTTGGCACGAGGCCTTGACTACGTGGTTATGATAGTCCGGCATTATGCATTCCATCATTATGAAAGTGGTTAATGATATTTCATGTGATTATTCGACCAGTAGAATATCCATGTGAAGAAGTAAATGGCATTATCTCATTTTACTTTTGCCATATTATGTTGATGTTCAAGTTTAAAAGGCTTTTGTTTTAGTTATACATTGCCTTAAATGTTTATGTTTATTTATGAAGGTTTCCGCAATATTGTTATCCTTACTGAGCATCTGAGCTCAACCCCTTCAATGTTTTAATATTTTCCAGGATGTGAAGAAGTATTTTATGAATGACCTATAGGGATTGTCAGAAGAGGATATGAGAGTGGACTATGGAGACTTTGTTATTGTAGTTTTTCACTTTATGATGTAATGTAACGTTTATGAATGTATCTAGTGTTTCCAAGGCTACTAAACTAATTGGTCTTGCGACACTTGATCTTTCGTGATCATGCCAATGTTACGAAGTAATGCACCGACTCTGGGTAGCTGGGGTCGGGGCGGTACATTCACGATATGATCGTCAGGTCTTCACAACCTCTTATTTCTATCATCGAGAATGAATCATGTGGGCTCGGAGTAAGCACCAACCATAACATCCTCCATGGTATGCCTTAGCATGTAAGACCCAAGCCCCCGTTATTAACTATGTGGAATTTGATCCTTTACATTCAAATCAAGGTACATAGGAAGCCTCTCTCAGGTTCAATACCAACACCCATCAGTCCCGACCAATTCACGTCGGTTCACCTCATCCCGTGTGACGTAAAAATATATGACCATTTTGTCCTGAATGATGCTCAACTATGTGTATTCAAATTATGTGGGTTTTGATCCATGTGTATTATGTAGGGTAAATTGGAAGCCTCCATATGGTTCAACTGAAAAAATTGTTAAACCCATTAGAACTATGTGGGGATTGATCTGTGTCTCCTAGGTAGGGTACGTAGGAATCCTACCTAAGGTTCAACCCCAAACATTGGTAACCATCAGTGTCCCATTTTTTGGGACACACATCTTTGGTACCGCCCTTAGTGGCGTCAAACCAACTCTCTTGACACTACAAATACATAAACCCCATTACTTCATCGGGTCGTTGTCCACTATGAACACCCCAATTTCATGCCCTATCTTAAACAATGTGGACTTTGATCCCTACTATAGGGATACATAGGACGCCTCCCTATGTTTCAAGTGCATCATCCATATGCCATCATAGTCACTCTCATGAGGCTTTGTATTTCCAGAAGATCATTCCCCAACCTAGAGGTTATTCTTCTTCCTAGTCTCATCCAAGTGTCCATTCTCACAGGCCGCCTCCTCAGGCATCCCATCACCCCACCGAACTATCTGGGCATTGATTTCTTACCACGTGGATATGTAGGAAGCCTCTGTTAGTTTCTTTCCCAAGGCTTTTGTCACATTCACAATGGGCCCATTTCATTCTTTATTCAATAAACTAAACTCTCCATCATCCATCCTAATTCTTACTAAAGCAGCCAAATCCTAATAAAGTCATTCCATCCTCTCAGGCTTCTAAACACACGTAATCCCCACACAGTCTATAACCATACATCCATGAGCGTTCCTCTTACCAAGGGCCACTATCGATGCATTATCCATAACATGTATCTAGGTCGTTGTAATTTACGTACACCCTAATTCATCACCACATAGAACTACGCGTCTTTTTATCCCTATCTCTCGAGAGAGGGTACGTAGGAAATTTCTCTATGGTTCAATCTCCACCAATGGTCAAACCTGGATTCCCCTTTATAGGGACCTCAAAATCCTTATATACTTCATCGTTAGACGTTTTTATCTACTCATCAAGTAACCCCCTACATGCCCTCTATTGGGGATACACCCATTTGATCAACTCCCATTAGTGTTCTGATCAGTCCAATATACCTTCGCTAGACATTAAACTTGTGACATACCATGTACTGAACATGGAAAGATGTGGAAAGCCATAGGGACATGCTTATGAAATATAATTCCCTGCACTCGATGTGGGATGCCTCGAGATTCAGCACTCTTGAGAAGCCCTGTCATTTTGGGAAGAAACCTAGACACATCAGTGTTTCATCATCCAGACGTGCTAGTGGGGACTAACATGAATACTCCACAATTAGAATGTTGATTCCTTGACAAGACCAATTGGAATGTACTAACAAAATAAATGTAATTAACTAAAATCCACAATGACATGGAACCAGGAAGAATTTCATGAACAATATCTTAGACATTAAGGGAGACATGGACAAGGAAACATGTTTTGAAGAATAATCTAGTGAAGGAGGAAACGACATCCCATAATCTTGTTCCGATGAAGGAGAAAACATCCTTGAATTAGCGATAGATATTGCCCGCCTTTGGAAAGAAGTAATTCGAGGAAATAATTAGTTTTTCATCCACAGATTGATGTGTTCCCCGAAAAAAGCATCAGAAACAACCTTCTTAATTCTACTCCCTAGAAATAAATAATTTATCATGAAAAATCATAAATAATTATAGTGTATAAATATCCAAATATTCATTAACCATCATAACAGTATTGAAAAATTATATGACACTTTTATGGAAGAATCTAAAAAATGTAGATAATATTAATTGAACCCATGGTAATATAAAACACATAAGGAAAAAAATTAATATAAGAGAAATCATATGATTATATGTTCCCCCAAACCTTGAATGGTCTTATGAGAATAGTACGATAGAAAAGTGGAATTAATTAATAAAAAGAAACACCCTTTGGACCAAATCCTGACATTCAAATTTGAGGAGGGTGTATCGAAATAACATCTATAAAGACATATATGGAATATAAAGAATAGAAATAGTTGAATTTTTATAATAAATCTAACAATAAATGACATTATTGTTGACTCTCAATGGAGAAATACATTGAAAAATAGAATAAAAATTTCGAAGTTGGTAATACTCAAATAAAAAATGCTCATTATTCTAAAAAATTATTTCAAAGGGGATATCAATCATATGAATAATTATACAAAAGGATTACAATATTTCAAAATATAACAAAACTATTATATGGAATAAGATTATAGATTGCCTATAAAATTGTACCTCAATTTTTTCGAAAAATATAGGTTCTGTAATATGATGTTTTGTAGTAGGGAAGAAGTCCACTCTCTCTGTATCCTCAAACTCATATAGAACTATCAAATCCAAAATTCTATTTCTAATAATGTGTGGTCATGATGACTCTTTAGTTACCTCTATTAATATAATGTTTTATGGAATATAAATATCAAATAAATGAGAGATAAAACGAACAAATAAATGAGAGTCACCCCAATTAAAATAATAACCCTTAAAGAAATAACATTTGACAAATAATTTGATCAATATGGAGAAATTAATCATGAGATTAAATGCATAAAATCACATAATTAAATATTACACATATATTAAAACATGTATCATTTTAGAATTAATAACAAATATGGAATGAAAAACCTCAATGATTTGGAAGTTAATGATGTTTCAAAGTGCCACTATAGAGAATTGGTACCAAAACCATTGTGGTTCCCTTAATCATAACCAACCATAGGATCCCACTATGATGATTCAGGTTTTCCATCTCCATTCTCAACACAACATGGTTCAGATCGTGGCATGGAGGAGTCTCCCTCACTATTTCCACATCCCATGTCCAATGAAACTACTGGTTAAAACCTCAATACCATGACCGCCGTTCATCACCACATTATCTATAAAAACATGTTGTGAATTTTTTGCAATGCTTCTATTACACCTGAATGACATGAGTCTATATCGATGAAACACTAACATGAAATTAAATACAGGAATTTCACATTCCAGGTTAACCACATGAATTTTCTCATAGAACCATCCCTATGAAAAGAAATTTTTACTCTAGCCTATTAAACATGATGATTATGTAGAAACCATTATCAGGTCCCTTGAGAAACCATGTTCAAGGTTTAAATGGAACTGAAATGGAACAATTTTTCACATTTCATAGTTATGTATCCAATTCTTTCTGTGGAACCATACGAACATAAATGGTATCCAACAGGACATAGTGAAACCCTAACGCCATTAAATTCCTAATAATGGGAATTTCCAACCAAAAAATCATTAATTTCATAATATTACCACATCACCACGCCCATAGAAACAATAAAGACTCTATCTTGGTATTCCCAATGGAAATGTTAGACATTGTTGTTCCAAAAAATGAAGTCAATCTTTCTAAATGACATAAAAAATAAAACTATGACCCACCCTAGACTAGAAAACATAAAAATAGAGTTTGAAAATTTGGTTCCTTATAACATATTATTCTTAAATTATTTTATCCCTTATGAATAAAAATAATTATGAGGTAATGCAATCTCAAATGAATATCTCAAAACATGACTACATGGGGGAAAAGACCTTTCAAAACGAGTAGCGAAATTTTTATAACATCAAAGATAAAGTGTCCAATTATTAAACTATCTCCCCTACAACTTGAAATATCTAAAAAATCTCACAACCTCATATAATTATACAGATACTGGAACATAGTGACAGAGTAAATCATAAAAAATGAACTAACCACAGTATCACACAACCAATATCCTACTAAATAATCACTTCATGTTATCCATTTTTTAATCCTCTATTTCAATATAAAATAATACAAAAATAATTTCAAATCCTTTAACATTCATGAAAAAATAGCATTAAAAACAAAAAGAGTAAAACCGACCAATTTCAGTATGAAATGAATTCATTTATTTAATTGAATTCAATACAAAACCATTTTTAATGGATTTACTTTTGATGAGATTCATATATATATATATATATCCAATATAGTATATATGGTAACATTTCTGAACCAATTCATGTATGAAAAAAATCTTTTTAAAATCATTATCTCACATCAATTATTTCTATTGGAAGGCAATTTATAAGTACACGAATCTCTAATTTTTTAGTGTCTAAGATCCTTCTTTTCAATTCACCTCATAATTGTTTTAAAAAATTTACTAGGTGTTTGAAACTATTATAGAAATATATATATATATATATATAATAAAATCTATTCTATAAATACTGAGAGACTCATTGGGCCACATAATATTAACACAAAAAATGAACAAATACAATATAATGGAAAAATAAATAAAACTAATTTATGTAATTACTGGATCATCTATATCAGATTATCCCTATCATAACATCAATCAATCATATATATTTTTTATAATGGAGGAGAATGTTGTCACATTTATAATTAGTCTTGTAAATAATTCAAAAAACATTATACTCTTATATTGATGTCTAGTTTGGGTTTTATCATGGATCATGTAGAGGCATGATATGTTAAAATATAATATATATATTAAAAAATTATTAAAAATGTAATGCTAAAAATTAAAATAAATCTACCCAATGATTAAATCAAATAGGTATAATTAGAGTAAATCACCACTTCTTATTCACGTATCATCATCATTTAGTTACTAGTTTAACTCATCTACTCATACCACATCGACAAGGATTATATAAAAAGAAAATTTATTAAACCAACAGATAAATAATCAATTGAAAAATAATAAATAACAACAGTAATATTATTCATCATATAATACTTATCAATCAATCATTACCATGTTGGCAACTAGCATCTCACAAATAACAAAATCTGATCTAAAAAACAACATACCAATAACTATTATCCTAAAAAATTGAATCCAACAATGAATAATGATGTCTATTATGTAGTCACAATTCTGTTTAAAATTCCAATATCTTAAACAATTTCTTCGTCACCCATGTTCTATTCACCGTTAACCAAAATATGTTAGAAAAAAAGACAAAGATATAATCAAATAATTCCTATTTTAAGAAATCATTAACAAGATTGGAAAATAAAAGGACACAACATATATTTATGAATTCCTATCATTATCATGGAATTAAAAATGTTAATACTTAAAAAAATATTCCAATTTTCATCCAATATTATTAAGCTTCATGAAGAGTTGTATTTTATCGAAGGTGTGGACAACATATTCATTCTCATTACCTCCATAATTAAAAAAATTATCATATTATTCACATCATGATACTTGAACTATATAAATTTATAAACTATTACACATTCATTCCATTGATAACTTATTTTCCACTTTTTTATGATGCATTCTGAAATTTATTAAATATGTAGAAAAATATATCGCAAAGAAAATTTAATTCAAAATATAAAAATTGAAATATTCCATGATCGATATTTAAAAAATATAAAATTTACCGACCACATATTTGATCACAATTTCATAGTTTTTTAAAAAATTACCAATATATTACTCAATAATAAGTTCATAGTTATCAAAATACTCCCAAATTTAAGTCTTTAATTATCCTATAATATTATGAACTATATTCAAAGGGAATGGTTTAAAACATTTAATTCAGTAACACATCTTTAATCAAATGAAATTATATCTCTAATATTGTGTTTAATTTAAAAAATTAAAACATTCATTTGTTTAAAATAAATTTTCTAAATTTCCCTTTTTGAATAACACATGAAATAACATATCATTTATAGAAAATAATGAATTAATGAAAACATTATCCAATATATTTTATTATGTTTTTAACAGATCCGATAGTTTATAAATTCTTGTTTAAAAAGAAACAATAAATAAAAAATTTACATGTAACTAATAATATTTGAAACATGAATCAATTTATATGGGAATATATAATCATTTTTCACATAGAAACACAGTTTTATATTTTATATTAATATAAATTTTTGTAGTTAGCATTTATAAAATAGTAATGAATAATAAATAACTTGACATATTTATTAAAAACATTATTTCATGTGATGAGATTAATGATGACATTCCATATTATTATGCATCAATATATTAGAGTTCAATGTAGTATAATTATGAATCCAATGTATAATTTTATCTGACATAAAATATAAACAAATCATGAATGATCATAGGTCAATATTGTAGCATAAATACAACCAATTAAAATGATGCATGAATCATTTCTAAATATTTATACATTATATTTTGTGTATTCCAATCATAAACACACATAGTCTGTTATCATGGTCATATAATAAAATCATAGGAGGCCATTATACCTGGTTTTACGATTATCTCTATGATATAAGTTTTCTACAATCATTCATAGTTGGTAATAAATATCGTTTTCTTATCATGTTCCCAACTTATCTGCATGAATGTTTAATCAAAACTACTACTATATAGATACCACACATTCCTCATAAATTCCTACCTCAAATAGACATTATTTTTTTCAACAACAAACATTGATACCAATGTTTCATTACCATCACCAAAAAAAGACCATCCAGTATTAGTAGAGGAGATAATATCATCTATGTGAATGCAGCTTGTATTAAACCGCAGTTGGATACTAGAATCAAGGGAAAATATTACTAGAATTGGAGTGATTAACATAATGAATTCCTAAAATACAATATAAAATATATTAAAATGAACTATGTAAAAATAAACCAAATAGTTATCATTTCCCAAACTCAAATTATAATTACATAGAATGTGTAACATAATACTGTAAAAGAATTAAAATGCCACCTTGAATCCCTAATAGTTTATTGAAAAATATCATTCTAATGTTCAGTAGTGTATCTAAGAAAAATAAGCTAAGAAAATGAAGGGGCTAGAGCAGTATATAGTTCATTGTATAGTCATATTTCTAATTATTTCTCTATGAGTGAGAAATAGATGTGTTGGGGTAGACATTAATTGATAACATGGGATGGAAATGAATGAAATGGCATGTAAATACATGAATATTTATAAAGCTAACATGGAAATTAAAATTTCACTAATTGTTCATCATTAATTTTTTCATATATATGTTTTCTCATATAATAGATATTGATAAAAAAATTTAAGAAATGGGAATTTGGATTTCTATGGATTATGATAAAAAAGTTTAATCCAAAAATTAAAACACCATTTTTATAATAATTATTTTAAAATATTATTTCTATATTGTTCCCATCACAAATATCACAACTAAAATATAACAAAAAAACATTCATGAAAAATAGGAATTTTCAACTCTCAAATGTTTCCAATCATCTTTACATCATCTCATAATCATATCCATCATAAAAAATAAAAATGAAAAACTCTAAAAATGGAACAATAATCACCTATATTTTAAAAACATGAGAATAATTCCCATATTGTTCTCATTTCTACAAAATAAAATTAATCCATAACAACCCATGAATATCTATAAAAGTAATTTTGTATTCAATTACTAAACACTAATAAATTGCATCAGACTACCTTAAATAATAATGGTGATAAACCAATTATTATTTTTTTAAATAGTCAAAAAAACGGATACAAAAAATGTTAATGTGGATGAAATCTACCAATTAATGATAACATTAATGAATTAGCTAATAATTTAGAAATCCTCAATAACATCAATAATAGATTAAATAACTAATATGTAATGATAAAGGTCATATAATTATTAATGTTCCATTTATTATCTAGTCATTAAACATCACATAATTATAATGTTTTTATCATAATACCAAGGATTGAACATAATCTTAAATCCCCTTACAAAACCTTAAAAACCATAACCAATTTTTAATATATTCCAAGAACAAAATTCAAACTCCCATAAAAGAACCATAACATCATAGGAATTTTCGACCCCAAGACTTAGCTAAATTATATTTTAAATAATATGGATACAAAAAATAATTAAAATCCAACCCTAGAATTATAAAAATAGTTTATAGCTTATAATCAATATTAATAGGAAAAATATAATAACCTAATGAGCCCATCTTTCTAAACATCATATTCAAATCTTTAAATCGTACTCACTATAACAATATTAACCCATGATGCCCTTCTTATTCATACTGATATAATAGTAACTTCTAATCATTTTACAATTATAGGATATCATTTATTTATGACATTGCCCTTATATATAATTTACAAATATGGTTTTAGTATTAAATTTATAATACAATTAAAAAATGAAATTTCATATTTAATATACTCAATTGAAAGCAATGATATATATTCAGGATGAATTCATTACATATAAAAATGGAATCGGTCTAATACTCATCTTCCATTTCAAATTTTCATTCTAGATTACATTATTCATTCTAATTTACCAAATAATTTTCATTTAACATGGGAAATTAGTAACACCTTGATATTTTAGGAAACTATTTCTAAATTAATAAAAATAATTTACAAATATCTCAACATAAAACACAAAAAAGGTCCCATAATATATTAAATGAAAATATTATAATAATAATAACCTTTTTAAATAATATGATCGTAATCAATTTATTTTTTTGGTTTAGATGATAATATCATTATATAATTTCATTTTATTTGACAATGAACCATTGAATGTGTTCGTAAATTAAATATATACCATTAGATGATTTTTTTGATAATATATAAATTAAAAATATATTAAATAATTTATTATCATTATTTCAATTAAAAAATGAAATTTAATATAAATAAGTACATTTTGTATTTTAGATTAATTCTCAATAAATGAAATTTTTCTATTTATATTGGATTTTATTTTAAACAAAAAATTACTAATTTATATAATGGAAATGATAAAAAATAATTTATTTTTATAAGTTAATATATCATCATTATCTTATGTTTAATTTTTTATAATTTTCTAAAATAGTTGATTTTTATGTTAATATAGTGAAACGTTGATTTTACCAAAATCATATTTTCCTGAATATATAGTGATGTAAATGTAACTTGAAAACATAGAAATTTTTCTAAGGATCAATGGATCATTGAAAAAGTCGAAATATAAAATATAAAATTATATTATTTAATATAAAAACAAGTTTTGCCTTTTAATTAAAATAATAATAATATAATATAAAATATAACATTTTTGTCTTCTTTTTTATTTAAATTTTTTATTCATTAACATTAGTATTTTCATTTATTTAAAAGACAAATAAATTTAATATATTCTATTCTAAACACTTTTAGCTGCTGAAAAATACAAATATCTAAAACTTTATCTGACACATAAATTTTAACAATATAAATTCACATTATTTATAATATTGGGGTTTTATTAATATGATCAACTCATCTTTAAATTAATTTTTGGTACATATATATATATATAATATAAAAATTGGATAAAATATTTTTAATCTTTATTATAATAATATTTATGTTGGTGTATTTAAATTTTCTTCATTTAAAGAGTTGATAAAGGTTTAAAATATCATAAAAAATGTTCATTAATTTTAATGGTTGTTTTCGTTACGACCATATAATTAGTATATTATTATATTTTCCATATTTTATCCTCTATATTTTATATATATATATATTATATAATAATGTATCTTTCATTGACAGGTTTTCCACCAACCTCACTTATATAATTTCACAATAGCTCCTATCTTATCTATAACACTTTATCCCTTTATCCTGACCAATATCAACATAAATTATATATAGGAATAATTTTCTATTTACATTTCATTATTTTTATTCCATATACGAATCTAATAAAAATTAAATTTCCTTTGAATGCAGGGTATACGATGAAGACATATATATTCTTAACATCTTTTTTCATGTTTATTTTTTATCAAACATCTTGAAATATTCCATAAAAAAATTAACATAATATAATATATATATATATATATTATCAATAAATATATTTATTTATTTTACTTTTATATCAATTTCAAGTCTCATTCCCATCCATTGTAATTGATAAGGTTGCATGTACATGCGTGAGGACTAATACACCCATGAATCGATGTGATTGGATTTTTTTCCAATTGACTAGGATAGTACCAATGAAAGAATAAATAAATTTATATTACTTATATGATATAATTATGGATCCTTAATGGTGAATTATTATACACCATTTTTTCATTATATACATTGAATAAGGAAAATATCACCCAAGCCAGTGTGCGTACGGCCCCCACCACAATTTGATGTAATTAATCTTTCATCAATGAACTATTTTTATAGTAGAAAATGCATATGTAGTAAAAATTTATTATTAATATCAAATTAATAATATTATATCGATAATGAATCTATAACAAATTTTGAAACATAACTACATTGATTTTGTTATTTTAATGCAAAATAGACTAGTTTTCTTCCAACAGATCATTTTTTTGGGGAATTATTAAAAAATGAAAATTATAAATTAAAAATAATAATAATTTCAATGATACCTAATTATATATAAATATAATATATTAAAAACATATCATTTATCAATATATATGACTATTTTGATGCATAAAAAGTAACATTGGACTTGAGGGAATGCTTTATGATAAAAACTCATCTCTTTTGAGGATTTCTTAGGATAAATATTCATTGAAAGAAATTATATTATACATATCCTCTAAACAGAAAATATTTTATTGTATTCTATTTATTCCAGGTATTTTTTAATGTTATTATCACTATACACTCTTTTTTATTAAAAAATACATGTAATATTTTTATGAAAAGGTAACCTGTATAATTATTTGTTCGATGAAATTTCCCCTCAATGCCTATTTTAATAATAAATGTAATAAATACTTTTATTTTATATGATAAAATTATTATGAAAAATAATGAAAATTACATGAACTGAATGAAATGTAAATATCTTGATGTTTTTAATGATATTATTTATGGAATTTTTACAAAATGTGAGAAATGAGTAATTTTTTGATGTTTCAACATGAATAAATTTTCATGTCTGGATTACCATTCTATTTATTCATGATTACATAACATATTTAAATGATTATATTCAAATAAAATAATTTTCACTATAATTAACGTAATATTAAAATGTAATTTTGACATAATTTTTCATATATTTCTATATCGATTTTGTTTGGAAGATTCACTAGGGATTCTATATTATAATAAAGTCCACATTGTTTTAGATAAATTATTAATATTTTTAATTTTTCATGGTTCTATAAAATATTTCAAAATCCCAATTGTTAATTATGATTTCAAAAAATCTTTATTAAACCTACTTTAGTTCTATAGGTCATGATATGATGAATTAGTGGAATTTTGATGATAACTTTTTTCATTAGAGGGTTTGTTACCAAATGAATTGTTGAATGTTTTGTGATATTTGGAACCACATATCTATGGTTTTAAATATCAAGTTGGTGGTCTTGTAGTTTTATGTCTTTCAAATGTATTTTATATCATGAGATAAAATGTTTTAGAATGAGGAGTGAACATAGTTTAATAGGGGAATCTATTCAATATGATAGACATGGGAGTGAACTATCACTAATTGAATTATATAATAAGAAGTGAACCAAGTCCATTAATGTAATCCAAGAATAATTATTTGACTAATGATTTCATTTTCTCTATATATTTTTCCATGATATTGTATCATATTCTTCTAAAATATTCTCATATATCATGATTGACTATTGATGATTCCAAACTCTTATTAATTTATTACACTATTATAAGAAAAACTTATTCAGTGATTCATTATAAGGATGGTTGAATGATTGGAAAAGACTTTTATATGCGATGATCAAGTTATTATAATATTATTTTTATATAATTTTCACTTATGATGAATTAATTACATCAAATATGTTTACCCTAACTAAGAACCCGATATCAACCATTATTTCATCTCATTTATTAATGTAATGAAGATTTGTTTTATATAGGATTTGACATGGAATTTAAACATTTCATAAGAACATTAATTGAATGTTTTTAAGTAATTCATGAAATATTATGACCATATATTTTTTATCAAAAGACACTAAACCATTATGGTTTTCATCTGTATATTTTCTTGAGATATAATGAATTATTTTATGAATTTAAGAAATATTTTTGAATGTAATGCATTCATATACTCATATTAATCATATAAGGGTTTATTTATTTTCATTTATTAGAAATATATATCATTGTTTTATAGTTTTGTATATTATTATAGGCAGGAAAACATTATGATTATTTGGTATGTAGGGTTTTTTGGATTTATAAAATTTATATTCATGTTTAGATACTATAATGTGGATATAGATGTAGAATAGATGAATATAGGGTTAAACACTAAAATAATATCTGGAAAATTATCAAAATTATCTTCATTCACTATATGAAGAGTGGGAATAAAACATGACACCTAGATAGACACTCATTTTGGATATGATTTTTTAATCCACATTCTTATTCGTAACCATTATAATGAATGATTTGATAATACTTTTGAAAACTATAGAGGATCCATAGTAAAATAATATGAAACAAAATATTCATTAGTTGAATGATGGATTTAAAATTTATAACACTATAAGATTTATTTTTATAATAATAAAATTATACAGTGTGATTTAAGACGGATGATACCCACACTTTGATTTTTTATTCAATGGTTCAAAACCAGTGGAATATTACAAAAAATGAAGCTGAAATATAATGAATAACCAGCCTCAAACGAAAAGAAAATATATGAGATTTAGGATTTCAAATATTATATCCATTATTACCCAACCATCTATAAAAATGGATGGTATCATGAATCATAATGAACATCTAAATGACCAATGGAAGGAAAAAATAGTATTGAGCCTTTTATAAAAACATTTCCAACTTAATATGGTGGTTCATATGACTTATATATTATAATGTAAATTTTTAATTATATAGAAAATATATTATCTATTAACCTTTGAGTGGAATAATAGAAAATTATTTTAGAACTGTATCATTTTGAAGGTGTAGTTATTTAATGGTCGAATCTTACTAATAATAAAAGGGAATAAGTGGAAATTCACTTAATTACACAAAACTATATTAATATGGTATTATAAAAAATGTATAGTACTTAATCTTATCTGACTAAAATAGAGAGTCAAATTCTATAAAAAAATTTATTGGATATGTAATTTATTTGCATCCATGATGAAAAAATATAAGGAATTCCATGGTATTCTTTTAGTTTTATCATCGACCAAAAAAATTAATCATTTAATTTGTGGTTTAACACCCACTATCAAAAATAAATTAGTTATAAGATGAATATGTATATATAATGAAATTAATTTATTTGATGTAAAGAAAAAAATGGATATTGTATACTCTTAATGTTCTCTGGGATTTGGGGACAATTTGAGATAGATGCAATTTTGAGGAAATTCAATTAAAATATTTGAGGTAGTGGAGATTAATCATACTTCATGATAAAAGTGTATAATGTATAACATAGTAAATTATGTTTATAAGACTTTTAAATGTATAAAATTAGAGAATATAAAGTAATTGTGGGAATGTAATTTAATGTAATTTTAGGCGGATTGAAAATTCAATAAATGGTGAGAAATATTACCTAAATGTGGGAACCCAAATACAATGTTATATTTATAATGAATATGGTAATTTCAAAAATAATTTGAAAAATATAAGGGGTTTAATGAAAATTTGTGTCAAAACCATTAAATTCACTAGAAAGATAGAAATATAATGAAATCACAACTATTGAAATGTGTCATGATAAAAATCTGGTGAATGATTCTCCTATAATATGCTTTAAGATTATAAATATCTTATTTCTGTCTAGATCTTGAAACTCAATTATATCTTATGAATTGACTATAAATTAACCCAAATCGAAAACATTATTATATTTTGAATTATCAGTGAAAACACTAATGGTTTAATGTCCAAATATCTATTCCATATCTCATATATAGTAGATTTTTATTGCATTGTGATTTTATAAAATCATAAGATTTTACATTTTTTGAATTTGATGATATTTCATGAATTGGATTCTATATTTGTATATATCTGACAAAAAATTACAAGGAAATGAATTAAAATATAGTATTCAAAATATAAGTATGGTCATATAAATTTTCATGGGAAATATTAAAATATAAGGAAAAATAATTTCATTGTCTGGGTCTTATTCCAATCACATTAGAGATATTTATCTCAAATGTTTATAGAGAAAATAAACATTGAATACTTGATTATTATTTCTCAAATTCATTCACAGTTATCCCCTGATATTGATTTTGGGTATTAAATATAACACAATTTTTTCTTACCCAATTTTAATGAATATATATATTTATATAATGATAAATATTGTGTTAGGGAAATTGAATAATAGTCACATGTTGACTCATGGCAAGGGATTATTTCTACAAAGTTCATCACCATTGGATACACCTATTATTTTTAATAAAATGTACGATGGATCAATGAATAATGTGATTGATTATCAAGAATAAAGAATGACAAAATAAATGAAAACCTGTTCCCCGTGTTGATTTTTAATTAGATCAACCACATCTATCAGAATAAATTTCTGAGATTTTCCTTTATTAAGAATACCATTAATTAAGGGTTAAATGTATGATATACACCAAAAATCCTTCCATGTTAACAATGGGGATTATTAATCATTAATGATAAAATTATGATATATCTATTAACCTATTTTTATCATTGATTTAATATGTAAATTCTATAGATATTACCTTGATCAGTTTATGGATGTATTAATTAATGATAATCATATATATAACAAATAAATGATATACATTAAGATCATTTGAGGCTATTATTAAAGACCACATTGATGTAAATGTTTTATTCCAAATTTAGACATTTTGAATTTTAGTTGAATAATATTTTTGTATATGTCATATCATATTATAATAGGCTATATTAGTGGATCATTAAAGGATGGATATTCTAGTTAAATAGACTAGAATAACCACATTGTGAAAGATATATAGTTTTATTAGATTGGATGTATTCCATTAAAATTTATTGAGATATTTATCTTGACTATATATTCCATTAACCAATTTGATATGTAATTTTTTTTAATTCCATAGGATGGATGATTGAGAAGAAAATTTCAATGAGTTGAAAATGATTTGTTAGTCCATCAATGCCCAGACTACTCTATTGTAGAGAAGGGTTAATTATTTAATTTTATGTATCAATGAAGAGACTATAATTTTATCTCACGTATACTGATTTAGTTATAGATTATTACTCCAAAAAATTGGAAATCCATGTGAAAATTTACATGAATCAACATTTTCAGTTTTAATTGGTTATGTTTTCAATAAATAATAGAGGAATATTAATTATCATTAATTTTTTCTTATAAGTAAAAATAATTAAATCATGAGTTATATATTGACATAAAATTAATTGAATAATTTCCAAAGGCATTGGTTGGGGATGATTAATGATGAGGACATATAAATACATTATCTCCATGAGAAGGTGAATAGGTTGGTTGATTCTCTACTTTTAGAAGTCAATGCTAATATGTCTATACTGATGAATAAAAGTTATTCATAACATATGGATATTTAGTACATATATCTTGAATTAAAGATTAAATGGGGGAAGTTGAAATCTATCACAGATGAATGTTCAACTATCCATTATTATAAGTATTAAATCATAAAAAATAGAACATGAAAAACTATAGAAAAATTTGATGAATGTTTTTTAATTCAACAATGATTTTGATGGAATGTAAAATTTAGTAACCATGTATGTGTACAATTAGAGCCATATTTGAATAATTAGGTTTTTAAAAAGAACAATTTTCAAAAATCAAATTTCATTTTAGAGGTATATTGATGTATAAAAATCAAAATGAATGTTTCTAGTGAGAAAACATGAAGGGGATATTAGATAGTAGGTATCCCAATTCCCAGTATAACAATTAGGTGATTCATAGATAAATATATATTTTGGTACATTACTTGAATTTTCTATACCAGATATGAAATAAGAAAATATCAAAATGGTTTCCATCATTGGACTCCCTAAAACATGTAAATGTAAAAAATCCAATCTTCATTATAGTCATTCTACATAGAAAGAATAAACATAACATTGAAATTACAGAATATTTAACTCTTGATGTGATTTTCAGGATATATATAATGATGTGGATAGGTATCATGGAGTTATGATTTCTATTATATTTCTTTAGAGTCTATGGTCTACCTAATTATTATGGGGATGTCTTCAATATTATTTAAATATAGATTTAATTATTATAAATACAAATTATCCACAGATAGATGGCCAATTTAATAGTACCATTAAAACCCAATAATTTATGTTGAGGGCTTATTAAAATGATTTAAAAAAATTTCGGTATCAATTCATTTCTTGGGATGAGTTATCATCCAATAGTATCATTCACACCTTTAATTCATAATCCATAATATAAGTCACCCTATTAAAGGAAGTGACATACACAAATATGTGGTGATGATGTTGGAGATAAAAAATTTTGACATTATCTTACTCGGGATGTTATATAGAATGTTGTGTACATTGAAAAATACATTTGGGTATAATAGAGTAAAAATAAGGTTTTGCGGATAATAATCAGTGGGATATTGAGCCTGAGGTTGGGGATTAGGTATTCATTTAAATCATTCATTATAATAATGTTATGATATTTTGAAATAAGGTAAATCAAATACCTATACACACACACACACACACATATATATATACCTTTTAAATTATTGATCACATTGAAAATGTTTCTTATATCCTAGTGCAGCAACGAAATATTCCACCTATTCAAATTATGTTCAATATATCTATCATTGGTAAGTACATTCAAAATCCTTCACATTAATGTAATTCAGAGGTCATTCCATTGAAATATGATAACTCATATTAGGAGAAAATGTTGAAAATTACATATCAATTTTAGAATTTACTATGAAACAATACAATTCACATGGTAAATGTTTCTGGGGGAAATCCATAAATATCAATTATATTAAATATTTATATTTTAATATTTTTTAGGACATTGATGTCATTTATGACAAGTAACACTGAGTTTAAATGAACGGGGATATAATATTGAAATATTATTATTATTATGGTATTCATCTTCTAGACATGAGGATAGAGGGTCTGAATTGGGACACATGTATTGTGAAAATTTTTTATATACACATATTTTAATTCATTTATTTCTTATCAACTCGATATAAACTAAAGTAAAATAATTTAAAAAAATTAATGTTTAGAGAGAAATTGTTTTATGAAGAAAATATGTTTTAATAAAAAAAATTAATAACATATATTGAATGATTTTAAGTATATTTATAAAAAATAAATTTTTTATTCTCTTATAAAAATAAATTAATTGTTTTTATTTTGAATTTAATATGAAGAAATATTTTTTTATTCTTACTAATGCATTTTTCTAAACAAAAAATTCATTATGTTTTGAAAAAAAATTAAACTGAATTTTTTTCATTATAATAATTAAATCTCGTAAAATAGATTAAAAGTTTGGAATTAGTATGATGAATACTATTTAATAATGGTAAATAAAATTTTTGACATAACAAACTGTTACAATGTTGAAAATGTTGTTACCATTGTTTGGGTTAAAAGGGTTAAAAGAGGGTTGACAACATATATAATGTTAAAATTATCATAAAAATATGATTTAATTTCATTATATAATGGTAAATTAAAATTATAATTATTAAAATTTATTATATTTCATTTTAGAACTTGTTTACTTGAATACATAATATGTTATATAATAATATTTCAAATATATACATGTTTAATACCCAAAAGAATTATATTGGTGAACATACACTCCTTAATTATCCAGATCAATTTTTCCATATATCAAAACAAAGTATCTTCTAACATACCAGTGAAAAATCATTATCCATGACCATGAGGTGTTTTCATTTTCAATATATACATTCGATATTATTTAATGTTTATTTAATTGAGGATACAAGATGAAGAGGTATATGTTTTAACACATTATTTACATCTTTATTTCAAATTAAACATCTTAAAAATATTTTATTTCCAATTTAAAATGTTGTAATAAATATAATAAAATACTGATTTATTTTTATTTTTATTTTATAGGCATTTTGTATCTTGTACATATATGTTGGAAAAGTACGACATCAGTCAAGCATATATGTGGTGTAGTACCTCAATAAACTGTTGATATTCACTTATCATCAATTATTAATATGAATGGTCATGAAATTGAATATAAAGAATATATATGATAATAATTTCATTACCAAAATTCAGTATGTGATGAAACCATGACAAATATGGGAGGACTAAAACCATAAAATAGAATAGTCTATGTATAACCAAACAATTATCACTAGAATGGTTATTTTAATATGGACGTGAAAATAGATGTGTAACTAGGGGTTTTAAATATATGATAATAATATGTTATTTTATATAGTGGTTCTAAAATTGAGGTATAAAAAATAAATATTTATTACACTGTACATTTAAAATTTTATAATAAGGGAATGGATATAAGATAAGGGTTTCTGTTATAATCTCATTTCTATTGCATAATGATCTTGATAAAATTAAATTATTCAAAATTAAATTGATCTAAATAATTTGGACCCTAGAAACATTAATCTATAATATTTATTAATGCAATTTTTTTCACTATTACTATTTTAATCTGTTTCAAAATTTAAAATATAAAAAAAAATTGAATAACTAAAATTATTTTATTTTCTCTCGTTGCATTTTTTCTCCCATGACAATTATTCTATAAAATTATTTCATAATTTAAAATTTTTACTATAAAATGATTCCCTTAAATAATTTTCAACTATGTTTAACTTACATTTAATTCATTAAATGTAAACTTAACATTTTTATAAAGTTATTTTTTACTTATTAAAAAATGTGTGAACGAAATATTTTTTTTAAATAGTTACAAAAAGAAAGAGTTTCCCCCCATAATGAATATTATATTCATTGAAGCATCCACTACGTATTTTCTTTGTTATTTTCCTAGAATTTATAATTCTCAATATTTCAGGATTTTCTAATTTTTAGAGATATCTAAGGGAAATTATATTTTTTCTACTACCCAATAAATGTATAAATTATATTTTAAAATAATTTTTCATATATATATGTATATATCCATTAATGTTTTCTATAATTCAATAGGAATAGTATTTTATGATACCAACAACTTTGTTTTTATTGATTTAATTTAGCGATAATTATTTAAGGATAATTTTATGAAACTTGTTTTCCCTATAGGTTAGTTATGTTATGATGAAATAATAGAAAAACCCATACTATTTATGAAATTTATGATATGTTAAAATTACCCAAATTTTAGGAAACTTATTGATATTTCATGTGTTGTGATATTATAATTGAATGATATTTTATGATATTTGTTTCACACATATTTTTCTGTTTCATTATGCAATGAGCGAGCCTAGAATTTTATATACCTCCAAAATATTTGTAATGAAATATATTTTATTAGATAATATTGAATAAAATTTTAATGGATGCAAGTTTAGTAAAAAACAATATTAATCACGATAGAATTGAGACTGGAACATTAATAATAAAATTGTGGTATTTTGAGTGAATCAAATTCACTATGAGAATCTTAGAAGGGATCCATTAATGATGAAATGATTTTCTATTTTATGTGCATTTGATAAATCTTTATATTTTTATTATGATATATTTTTAAGTATTAGTGTTAATTTTCTATGATTCCACAGTCATGTATGTTTTTTATATTGTTATACATAATCTATATAGCACGATTCATGAAAAATGATCTGTGATTAATTCTCTATGACATTCGTAATTTGTTATCATGTTATCATACCCATATTATTATATATTTTTTAGATAAGAATATTGATGGATATCTTATATATTTACACATAAAAATCATTTGATCTCATAATATCTAAATTTTTCATTATCTTGGTTATGAATAATGGTTTTTTGCAGGGTATGTTATAGAATCATAATATATTAGAAGAAAATTTTGGGATATATTGAAGATATTTTATGAAATAATATGATTGTGTATCTACAGTATCGACACAAAACCATTATAGCCCTAGGGGGTCTATTGTGACTATATGTGAGATATATTTATTTAAAACTAAGATATTTTTTATATATTTCTTGGGTAACATGATGTACATTGTATTTTAAATTATTTAATTGCATTTAATAATTAAATATGTTCTAGGGATATGAAATTATTTCACTAAATTTTTTGTTGGTGTTGTTTTAGGGATTAAAAAATTCATATTATTAGAATATGGTCACTCATTGTACATTAAATTTATTAGAGTACATAAAAAATACTTCCATTTCTCTAGCATGAATAATAAATGATTTTATGTATTATAATAATATCATATCATAAAATTTGGAATGTATTTATTTCTTATCTTGAACCAATTTATAATTCAGGATAATTATATATAAAACAAATTATTATTAAGTGCGCATGATTCATGGTTCTGTAGATCTTCAATTTATTAGTTTCTAGGAACATAATATGATGGTTACACGTACCTCAAAATGATTGTTTAACACAATTTAAATGGTGATTTAATAAAATTTACCTTTTAATTTAATGGTCATTTGAATTATATATTTTTAAATACATTTATTATTTCAATTAATCATTTATTATATGACTTATTTTATGTATTTTATTATTTTATAAACATATCAGAAATATATTAATTATATTCAAAATATTTTTCATTTTTTTAATAATTATTTATGATGAGAAAAGTTTTAAAACATTGTATGCAATTATTATTGATATTTAATGATTTTTTATGTTTTTTACCAATGAATACAATTCATCGGTTCTCAAGAAATCCCCATATGATGTTAATTATGATGAGTAGTTTATATTTTTTTGGAAATTGTATTATAAACTCATTATAAAATGTGTAAATAGAAATAATTTTAGTGACCCAAAAACACATAACATTTATAAGGGAATTATAAGGTGCAACATATATTCTAATATGACTATTTTCACCTTCTAAAATCACAAAATAAGGTCAGTATCAACTATTTCACGAATATTTTGAAAGATACATGAAATATAAATCAGCATCATCATAAAAAACAATATTCATATATACTAATTTTCTTTATGAACATCAATATTATATTATTTGATTATATAGTTTTTTATTGGTATGTTTATTATTTCCGAAAAATTAAATCCATGTATCACTTAAGACTCTAAAATAAATATTATTTCCATGGTTTATTGAACCATAAAAATAATAATGTTTTCAAATCATTTTTCAATATAATGGTCGTATGGAATGGATGGGTTTTGTGTAAGTGTAATAGAAATTTTGTTTCTATAAAATTTATCATGTCTTTCCAGAGATAGTTATTGAAATAGTGATTACCACTCTTCTAAATTAGTTGGTGGTATGTGAAGATTATTTAATACAATGTACTATCAACCACTATAAAATTCATGTTTTAACTTCATTTTTCACATAATTAAATATTTGAACAGTAATATATAATTTTTTCTTTTACACTAGAATACATTACACTATTTACAAATAAAATAATTTACTCTCATTAACAATAGGGTTTAATGTTTAAAAAGATTATTAACCCACTCTAGATAGTTATTGATATTAAAAAGTGCCCAGTATTTTTAATCATTGTTAATAACTCTGTTATTTCTCTTGTATTAATTATATTTTTCATAGTTTCAACAATATAGTATAAATAAAATTATTATGGAAAATTTATTTTTTATAAAAGGTATAAACATAAATGATGTACATATTCCATATAAAACACATTATTTTAATGTGAATTAAATCAGTTATTGGCATTCTCAAATAGATTAACTCTGTATCAATTTTGTATGGAAAATTTTAAAATCCTTTTGAAACGTTATATGGTATCTGATTATGTTATTAATGAAATTGTATGAAATGATGTGGTCATATATGTTTTCAATTATAATGTAATTAATATATTATTCTTTGCAATATTTTTGTGTGTATTTCTATTTCATAGTTTAAAAAACATCTATATACAGATATATAAAACATAAGGTAACTCATTACATCTTATAAAATGCTAGAAGAAATGAATATGGAATATTACATGTTGAGTAAAAATGTTTTAGAATGGGAGATGATGAATTTTTAACTAGATATTATACTAAATATCAATTGACATTAATGAGAGGAGTGTACATGGAGATGAACTATTAAACAATTATTTTTTAAATAGATCTGAGATTACTACTAAAATAATGGAATGCGATGAACTTGGGTATTGATAAGAGTTGTAATTTTAATGTATAAATATTCGATTAACATTTAATTTCATTACTATAGTATGATATTTAAATTAAAAAAACCACTTAAAATTTGGTTTCAATGAAGAAATATATATATATTAAATATAATATAATTTTTTCATCTAGTTGTTCTAATTTTTTGTTATAGGGAAGATATAATAAAGTGATACATCACATGATGAAGGTATTTTATAACATTATAAAAATGGTAAAGGATCTAATAAAAATAAAATAATGATGAAAATAATGGAAAAAATGAATGTTGAATATTTAAATCTAAATTTTTTTTATAATTGTCATGTTAATTATGAAGGAGAAAAAGGATCACATTACAATCGAGAATCCAAAACTAATTCATTCTTGAAACAATATGGAAAACCAAGAAATGGATAAAAAGTATCTTTTGGAAGGAGGAAAAACACATAGTGTTTTTAATAATTCCGTAAATCAAAATTTTAAATGGTCTTTATTATCCTTTGATTAATTTTCACTCATTCTAAAAAACTAAATAACTTTTTTACACAACTGTTAAAACATTTTCATTTGTATTATAATTCTATCACTCAAAAAGAAAATAATACTAATTCTGATTCTAATTAATGGTTTAATTTTAATTATAAAACTCATATATGAACAATATATGCCTTGGTAAATAATATTACAAAATTATAGTCAAGACTTTATATGTTTATAAATAATTATAATGGAAAAACAATATAGATGTAAAAAAATAAAAAGAAGGAGAATAAAGAGCTTCTAGTTTTAATTTAATAATATAACATTAGGGAAACGAAACTGATTTCAATGTATCAAAACATATATTATGAAATGACAAACATATTGATTATTAAATTATTAATAAATAATTTAAATCAATCAATAATGATTATGATGAATAAAATTTAAATAAGTTATAGGATGGGGTTACAAAAATTAAAAAGGATTGTAATAATATCAATCATGAAGTATAAAAAAATAAAAAAAATATTCACTTTAATATGATACTATATATTTTGATTTTTAATGTTTTCATATAGAAATTTATTAAATAAATTAAAATATTTTTAATCAATAGTAAAATTGATCAGATTTTACACAATTTAAGGTGTCATGAACCAGGCCGGGTACCCTAGTAAACAGAAAACTAATCTATCCAAGACATGGTCCTAAAGCTGTACCAGATCCCCATGGCTTAGCGACAAGAACCTAGCTTCATGAGAAAATGAAAGTGTAAATTATTTTCAAAAAAAATTAGTATGTATATTAACTTGAGATTATTCACACAAAAAAAAAAGAAAACTCCACAGGGAGAAGGGTACCATAAGTCAAATAGGGTTAAACTACCTAATTTACTATAAAAAATTCAAAGAAACTAAAAGATCATACCATTCCCTAATGGGATATGTTTCCAAATAAATCAGGTTTTCATTTCAAAATCAAATTCATAGTAATCATGATTTACATTTAAAATATTGAATAAATTTAAAATGATGGAATTAAACTAAGAAAATGGATTAATTAAACCATTTTATATAAAAATGTTTATAAAAATCAAAAGAAATATAAAATATTTCACAAACACTATCTTACATTTATATTTCATATATAAAGAAGAATGAAAAATGGTCATTTAGATGAGGTACGATAGTTTTAGGTTATGTTATCCTCACACCCCCAAATGATTTTATCCATAATGCTTAAACACATCCCTCGTCACAAGAAAGAGATGACTCATCTATATCCCAATGGGGGAATACGATGTGTTACAAAGTATTTAGTTAGTGTTGTAATGCATCAATCTATTGCTTCGACATTACCATCCTATCTTGTTTGTCCCAAATAACTCACATACTACCTAGTCTTGCATATTCTCCAGTACAAATAAATTAAGGGTAATTATTTTTAATACCACTAAAATTGAAATTAATTCCTTCTCAAATATCAAAGATGGATGTATTCCATTTAGAAATAAAGATATTTTTTTAATAAAAACTGGCCTCCTATAACATAAATCCCAAACGATCCTATCAAAATAATTTTATTCAATTTTTTTCAAATATGAATTTGAAAACAATTCACAACTTAAATTTCACAAATTAAATTTCCAAAAGAAGAATAAAAAATTTAATTGAAAAATTGTCCATTAATTTCACAATTTAATTCTCTACAATTTCACATCAATTTAATAATCACAACCAATTCAATGGAATTGGGGGTTTCCCAATTTCAAGTTTCAATTAAAAAAACCCTAATTCACTAGAATTGGGGATTTAATCAATAAATTTAAAGAAATATTATTTATAAATGTAAAGGAATTTATAACAACAATCAATAAATTTATGATTAATAGAAACATACAATCTATACAGATCAACCTACCTTTATTATAGAAAAAAAATCCAGCAGAAATACTTGTAAAAAAGAATTTAGTAAATGAAGATCTATGATTTGAAATTATAGATAATATTTATCATATTAGGGCATAGATCCAACAGTCCCTTGATGATATATCAGACCCAAGGATAAAAAAAGAGTAAGATCAATATACATGTATATAACTCATAAAGGAATTTGTTGAGTCAAGACAGTTTTTTTATAACTTTTCCAATCCTATATGATTTGAGTATCACAAACACTTTATCTTAAGGGAAAACAATTCCCTATGGATTATTTTCATAAGGAAAATTTCCCTTCTCTACAGAAAATTTTATCCATATCTTTGTTTTATTTTTTCATTTCATAATCATTATATATCTATCTAATTTTATTCCTAAGTCTAAAATTCAGATTGACATATAAAACCTAATAATCCTATAAATACATGGATATAGTGTATTCTATTTTCAATCTCCGAATTCTCTGAAATTTTGACTTCGAATTATATGAAATTCAGACACCGAAATCACTTGGAATTCAAAATCTGAATTCCTCAAAAATTAGGACTTTGAATTATATAGAATTCCAACTCTAAATTCCTCATAACACAAACTATGAATACCTCAGAATTCGGACTCCAAATTCATCGTAATTCAGTCTATAAAATCCTTATAATTCAAACACATAATTTTGTAGAATTTGACTCTAAATTTCTTATAATTCATAATATGAATTCCCTTAAAATTCAAACTCCAAATTCCATAGAATTTTGAATCCAAATTCCTTCGAATTTAGATTCCTAATTCATTGTAAAATAGAATCCAAATATCTGTGTATTATAGTCTTTGAATTATTTTTTAATTAGAAAATGAATTCTATTTTTTCTTAGACTCCAAAAAATGGATTTTATTGAGTAATTTCATTTTCTTTATACTTCTTATAAAATGATGTCGTGTGATCTATTTCTAATTAATCATTGTTTGAGTGACACCTATATATATCCCTCCATGATTCGAGGAAAAATATTGTCTTTGGAGGAGGGAGATGAACATTAGAGAAGTTATATAAATTGGATATCATTTGAATGAGCTCAATATATGATGATCACTCTTGAGATTTCGTGCTACTAAAGTGATTTCAATAGATAAAAACTCTCGTGCTTTGTGCCACTCCTAACATATTTCTCAAATTTCTTGGTACAATTCCAATTGTTATTGAGTATAAGCGAGGGCTTCTGGAGATAGGAAGAAATTGGTTCCAACAACCATAAAGATCGAGGGCTTTCGTGTATAGGAAGACATAGGTTCTGATAACCATAATGTTTGAGGGTTTCTGTGAATAGGAAGATAGAGGTTCTGACTACCATAATTATTGAGGGCTTATAGGAATATCATGATAGATTCTGCTATTCCGATTGAGGCCATACACTGGTGTGGGTAAGATAGACATTCTTGAATGTATAAGTCAAGGAACATTTATCCATGGTTGTTGGATAACATTCTATTTGGGGTAAAAGATTTCATACTTGTTACTTATTTTCTTTAATGTTTATTTCCGTTGTATTTTGATAAAGGAAGAAACTATAACTTTCTTGTATATTCATGTAATTTTTCTTACTCTAATATGTAAGATTATATATGATTTAATGTATAATATTTTTCTTTGTAAACATTCCTTAAGTTTCATTTCTGGAACCATATGTCTAGAACCTAGCATGTTTTTTTAACAGAACTAAAAGTGGACTTCGTAATTTACCTTGTTTAACATTGTTAAACGTAGTTTTTCTTCAAGGATAAAAAACGAATGTTTTTAAACATACAATTCACCCATCCCTTGTAATAAAGCATCTACATTATTATTTAAATCCTACAATTGGTATCAATAGAGGACTCTGAAATACTTATATTCACATATATGATTTCTTGCTCAATTTTTCATTGTTATAAATTTTCTTGCTTATCTTTTTATGCTTAAGTTTTTCTTAGAAACTTTTTCTTTTTTCAAAACGTTTTCTATTGATTTTTTTTTCAAAATGGTATTTTCTTATATAATGGAAGGAATGGATGTCGGTTTGATTGACCGTCTAAATCCTACCATAACAGCTATTATTGATTGTAAGGATTATGAGTACTGGAGATATTTAATGAAGACATATGTTATTAATACTAGATTAAACATTTCTGTAATGTTTACTGGAGATTACAAAATTTTTGACAAGGAAGTTAAAACCTCCACCAACAAAGAAAAGTAAGAATATCAACTAAATTACAAGGTATACAATACATTGTTTTGTTCTATGACCAGGAATATATATTGTGAAATTTCATCTTGTGAAGCTTCCAATTGCATCTAGAAGAAACTTAAAGTTACACATATTGGAACTTTTAATATAATAGAAACAAGAAGAGCTATGTTTAGAGCATAATATCATGGATTTATATTTCCTTCTGTAGAACTAGTATGTAATGTTCAAAAAAAGGTTTACGACTATCGTAAATAATCTACCATATATGTGAGAGAAAGGTTTTGATGATGAAGCTCTTATAGATAAGATTATTGATATTATGCCTAATGAGTGAGAATCTAAGAGAAAAACTATTAATGAGAGTTGGAAAGTATATCTAATCACTCTTGATGAGAATTTTGTAACACTTCTTCAACATGAGACCAGAATGAAAGAGATTTTGTTATGAATAAGAATAAAAATGGAAATGAAAGTGTAGACTTTACTACAACTACAGTCAAGACATTGGAAATAGTTACAAGATCTAAGTCCAAGAATTTTACTATCTTATACAAATCGTATGAAAGTGGACATTCTGAGAATAAACTACCAAATCTTTCTCGAAGGATTAACAAGTTAGTTGGAAAGAAAGAAATTCATTTTATATATATGAAAAAAGAAAGTAAATTCAAGAATGACTCGAAAGTCACTTTATATGAATGCAAAAAGAGTATGGAACATAAGGCCCGATTTTATAATTCTTAGAAGAAGAGTCTGGAAGGAAAACCATTCTAAGAAAAATGGAAAGAAATATTATAACATTAATGATAAGAAAGTATTAAAGGATAATGACACATGGAGTGACAGTGGTGGTGACTCTTCATATGAATCCTCAGATTATGAATCTTCTAGTCAGAAGAATGTAGGTCTACTATCCAAATTAACAAATCAAAATCATTGTCTAAATGTTACTGTGGTTGACATTGGGAGAAAAATTGTTCTTTAAACAGAACCCAGGATTTATATTTTCATAATTCTTATTTTTTCTACAAAAATATGGATTCCTAAAATCTTACTTTCTAATATTCCCGAATCTAAGAATGGTTGGATTTCTATAATCTAACTCTTTTATTTTCATATAATTAAAATTATTACCATAAACAATACATTTTAAATGGATAGTGAATGTTCTTAGCCTATGACTGGTAACAAAAACATCTTTGAAAAGATTATCCAAACGAATGGAAGAAAAGTAACGTTTAGAGATAATTCTAAGGGATAAATTTTTGGATTAGGTAACATTGTTCTTCTTGGAAAAAAATTTATTTCAAATGTTTTATCAAAGGAGATATCATTATTCTGTTTATCGGAATGCAAGACCAACATGCTGATATTTTTACAAAATATTTACCTTCCGATAGATTATAATACATTAAAAAAAGTTATAAATTATCAACATAAAGTAATCTCCCATAATACCTTTTTGTTGAAACTTATATCCTTACATTATGCAACTATTTCTCATAGGGGTTGTACATTTTCTTTTTAATCAAATTTTTTTTCCATACACAAATTTTTTTGAAATCAATATTTTCGTAATAAATATTTCGTTATCAAATTATTCGTAATCACTTTTTTTAATTTAATCTTTTGTAATCTAAATTTTCTTAATGATTTTTTTAAAATAAAAAATTGTATTCTTTAAGAAACATTTCTGGAATCTAATGTTCTTCAAGAAGAATTTTCAACATTAATGATAATTTTCCCAGCAATCTGAATGGTACATTTCCTTACTTATTATTTAATAATCAATATTTAACATGTTAGTATTTTTATCTTGATGTAATTCTTTTTCTAGATTCACTTTCTTAATAAGAATTTTTACCTTAAAAACACAAATGATCGGAACCTACCCGAATCCTTCTTCTGTTTTCATCTCAACCGTAAGATCATACAGATCTTCTTCCAATCGTTTGATCAAAATGGAAATATTAACCGTCACATAAACATATATATAAAGGCCCCCCAAATGGTTATCCCACATCAATTTTCAAAATCATGTGTGTTGAAGCTCTACCTCTCTACTTAAGGGTCATTCTGAACATTCTGGTTTTCTCAAATCCAAATCTGTTTAGAAGAATCCCCTCAAAAACAAATGTTGTCAGTTAATGAAATTATTAAATGGAAGATCTATAGAAATATGTTAGTAGATCCCAAGATCTTCACTAAGTACAATTCTATTATTTCAAATAATATCAAATTTAATGGATGGGAAATTGTATGTGTCTCCAAACCAAAGGGACATGATCTGATGTCTCCGGAGTAGCTCTTAGAATTTTATGAGACCGTATATTTCTTTAATGAAGGAGGCAGATGTATGTTTTCTTTTAAGAGTTATTGGAAACCCTATTTCTTTTCCAACCGTATGGTAGCCACCATAATTGGAATTTTTTATGACGGGGAAGATGATTTCTACACCCACAGGTTATCAAATATATCCATATGTTTTGATAAGGATAAAGACATAGAGTTCCTTGGGTTTATCGGAGGTAATGACACTGATGATAATTTTTATCTCCACAAATTTCTAGATTCTAGAGTTATTGGTTCAGAGATTTCTCATTCTGAGAAAATTTGATAAAGATACCTAGAAGAAAATTGATATCTATATTCTGGATTTTCTGGTGAACCTTAGCAAGATTAATTTGGTAAAGTATGTCTTGATTACAATTAAAAATGTCAAAAATGGGACCCTTAAATCTCACATTATTATGTATCTGAATATTCATTACAAGATCATAGTCCTTTTTCTTGAATCATTCAAAATTACATATAGTTCTAAACCAAATAATTTCATGGTTATGTTGCTTAATGTTGATACACTCAAAAGGATGAAGGTTGGATTTAACAGCAAGTCTAGATAATTTTATGACTTATCTGAAAGATAAATCAAAGCTTTATCCAAGAACCCCGAAGTAGCTGAGACATCCAATAAAGTTCATAGGAATATAGAGCTGAAAGAACCGGAAGTCATAGAAAAAACTCTTATAGTTCAGAAAACCCAATCAGCACAACCATAACCCAAGAAAGAAAAAGACATATCCAGATGAAGTATATGCTAAGTGGAAGGAGAAGAAGGGTAAGTAAGTGATGATATTGATGATATGATAATAAAATATGAATAATATCATGATAAGTAGAGTTATTTTGTAAAATAATTGATCTGGAAATCCTAGGATGGATCATCTAAACTTGTTACCTGAGGAAAAGAAGAGTAGGCTATGGAAGAAGTAAACAAACCACCATAAGAAAAGAGAAATAACCATGAATTTGTAAAACCAGAGGACCTAGTGGAAGATGTTGAAAAATAAAAGGCTAAGGATGAAAAGATAGTCCAAATATCAGATAGTGAACCTGATTCACCAAAGGATACGGAGAACATTCCGAGAGATGATAAATGAAAATTGGTGCTAGAATATTCTACTAAGAAGGAAGTGGTAGATATAAAATATGTCGGGGGATCTTCTAAAAGAAATAATTATGATATAAGAAATTATATTCACCAATAATTGAACCGGATTTAGAATATTTTTCTATGGGTCATGATTTTCTTGTGCCTCCATGTACATGGAAAATCCCATCACTACTCTTTCTTTCCCATATCGAGCACGATTCATCTGGGCTTAGTAGTTTTGGTTTGTTGTGTACCATGAAGCAAAACCATGAATTCCTTTCTTCTAACATGATGTTAAAATGGAAATATCATAGCAATGTATGGATTGATTAACATCTTTATGGTATACGTAGGAAAGCCCGAGAACTTTCCCTTGGGTCTATCCCCATGTGAGGCCACCTCTGGTCTATTGTATAAATAATTCCATTGTAAACACATGGTGTGGTGTGTATGTTTACAATACTCATTCACACTGGGATATGTAATGCACCACACAGTTCCTTTGGGGTACCCATGTCATTATAGCATGACTTCAGACTACATCCTTACCTAGAACATGTTCAGGATTCCACATGATAATTATGGGATGCATCAGTTTCCTCGCAAAAGAGGATTGACCCAACCATCATTGGTCTCCAACAACATTTTTCTCAAGAACTATGTCTGGAATTACTCTAATTATTATTGGATATGTAGAGACACCCATGAATTTCACCTTAGGCCCAACCCAAGGGTAATTAACCCTTATGTCCCCTCAACCCCAACCACGGTCCAGTCTCTACGACCTTTACTAGGAGCCTACATTCTGTGAAACATTACATTAAACTTTTATACATGGTCCAAGATATGTGACCATAATACTATCTGCACTATCATCACTCTACGAAGTTCAACTACTTGTCTATCTTCCCCATTAGTATGACGTAGAACTACAATAAATTCTAGGTTCTGACCTAAGAGGTCCTTTCTAGAAGTAGGTAAGAACCCTGATCAGACTGATGCACTCAAAAATGTGTTTTCAACATGGGGGAATAATTTCAAGATAGTTGGACTCCATTCTAACAACCCATAAATCCACCCTCCATGATTTTCATGCCCATTTTTTGATCCTCGTAATCTTTCATGCCAAAAGGAACCCCCTGATAATATTGATGCTCATCCTATGGCTCACCAACTATTATGGGAAATCGTTCCGGAATAATAATGTGTTACATTTAGAGTAATACCCCCTATTTCGAACATGGTCAGTGGTCGGCCCTCGATTTTTATCCCCATTTTATGCTAACATAATTGGGATACCTTGTTTCGAACATGGTCTAACATTTATCCTTAATTATCATTCCATCCCTACAATGTTTCAAATTTTGTGTATCTTGGTTCAAACATTCCACTCCACTATGTTCGGATTTATTCTAATTCCCCTTGTGTTACACTACTCGTGCACTAGAGCGCGTTAGGAAGGTGTAAATTTGACTGCTCTGAGAACTTCCATTAATTGTCAAGCCTCCCTCTTTCATTCAAGAAATCTAGATCAATTTTTCAGTCATTGGATGCCTGAATCCTTGTTGTAAATCATATATTCAAAAGAAATATCGATTCAATCATCCCTTGTTTCTCCCATCGAGCACAACCCTCATGGGCTAAGGGATTGGTCGATGGATGTATCATGAATGTGATAGAAATACAGCAGATCAAAAAAAATTAATGGAAATCATGTAGGAAGTCAACATAAACAAACAAATAATGAAGGTATGTTTATGAGTTCATACAAATTAAACCCCCAAGGATTGGCCCCTCCCATATATAGGTTTACCTCTTCAATGGAGCATCCTAGCTCCTCTACTCTATAGCTTGTGGAATCTAGGATCTAATGTAACCTGTTAAGCTCATTCTCCTCCTAGATGGAAATGGGGTGTAGTTAGTTTGAATTTATCTGGGCCCAACTATCATTGTAGGGATAATATCCATCTCTTCAGAGGATCTTCTCATATAATCCTCAACCACTACCAACTAGGCCTTCAGCAGCGATATGATCCCCGATTGCATGTCAAAGAAATCAGAATAATCATCTGACCATGACCTCATCCTATGAATCTCATTTTCAGCCTCCTGGAGCCTCTTGATATTCATAGAATTCCTATGTTTCCATCCCACACAAAGACCACAGACATGTTCCAGTATCATTAATTCCATCAAATCTCAGATGACCATATGTGGAAGCTGGGCATCCACTCCTCCCGTAGATAGGCCGCACAGCCTGGAACAAATCCTTCCAATCTGGTCTATCCATTTTTCTTAAGGGGTATCCCTGATGATTCCCTTGATCAGCTTCCCTTATAGGCGATAGATGACCTTGTTATCCTATTCATCCAAAGTTTTCCTATCTCAGTCCTTGGGGTTGGTAAGTCCCTATGCAGAGAACTCCTTCAAAATCACATTTGTTGGATTATAATCATCTTTCTAGTAGGGTTGGATAGGTTCCATGTCATCCAACAAATCCCCGTCATTAGATTCCACCTTGATGATTTTAGGTTACATCCTATTGTTGTTCTAACATGTGATCGAGAGCATTTTGGCTTGGTCAGTATGAGAGTTCGCTTCAACAACCACCAACGTTCCCCTAAGAAATACAACACAGGGGGCCCCATTCATCCTCGCCAATGTGGCCATGCCATTTGAAGAGTTGTGCATGTGAGAATATGTAGACTATAGTTGGAATGATTTAATGGGTGATGGTTGAAAATTCTATAAAGAAGGCTTGTAGATATCAAATAGTTGGTCTCTCCCATAAGTTGTTCCTGCTGAAACCTCGTGGCGTGTCCCTCTTTTTATGGTGGGGAAATAAAAAGACTCCAAGAGAACCACAATGGTAATCGCATCCCCACTAGGTGTGTTAAACTCTGTAGTCGCAAGGGAAGACCCCAAATCCAAATCCACTATTGCATGGGAGTGGGTTTTGCGTATGAGGCCCTTCTACATAGGTCATGTAACACCCCGAGATTTTATATTCTTAATTTCATTAATGTCTTGTGTTGTACGCTACACCAAAAGGAGATTTCACAACACGCATCCTTGAATTGCCTTGCATTACACGCAATCGCAACCCTCCTCGAAATCATGTGTAGTACACAATACTGAGTTTCACTAAACAACGATATGCTATTAAAATATTATTAAAACTAGCCGTTATGAATAGTAATAACCACTTTTTGAAATTTTGTAAATTTTATTTTTCAAAATGGACTTCAATTTTGGATTCGGAATATCGAAATTATCTTAGGGTGAAATTTTGGTATTTTTCGGATAAATTTCAGATTCTGATGAATAGTGAAAATTACTAAATTTTAATTAAAAACAACTTTTTTAATAGAAATAATTAATAGTGACAAATTATTAATTTGAGTGGTTTTAAAGTATATTTAGAATATATTTTTACAATTTAATACAATGTTGGTCATTGGATGTAATTTCACATTTAAACCAGTTATAAACAATTGTCAATCTTTTGATAGTTATTATCTCTTAAAAACACGCCATTTGTTTTGACGACGGAAATTAATTTTTAAATTAGTTAATGTAACTGATATGTTTTGAATTTGGTAAAATAGACATCATTTTTGAGTTCATAATATCAAATATAGCTTAGGCCTAATTTTTGGTATTTTTCTGAAAACTTTCCATTTTTGATGAATAGTGAAACCACTAAGTGGTAGTTAAAAAACTGAATTTTTCATAAAACTTAATTTTACTGATTCTGTGAGTGGAATTTTGAAAATCCGAGAGACATGGTTGATGTCAGTAAGTAAAATGTGGTTCAATGAGATGAAAATAATTTTTTGGTGAATAGTAACTTTTTACTTTTTTTACCACGGTTAAAAGTAAATAGGGTAATTAAGGGTAAAAATGATATTATTATTACCCTAACACATGTCCTAATTCTATTGGACAAGTGTAATTCGGCCCAAAACAACCTTAGGAATAAAATATGACCATTTAGGCCCACTCGGATTAGATTAGGACATTTATTATTAATTTATTTAAAGAAGGGTTTAAATAGTTTAATAAGTAAATAATTTTTAATATGGGGTTATACATAAGATAAATTCGACTATAAATATTCATTAGAAAGATAAAACCATTTCCTACATAATGGTATTTTATTTTTAATTTTTAGACATTAAATAATTTAATTTATTTATGACACAACGATGATGCAGTAATTATCTTATTAATGAAATATTGACATAATTGATGTTATAAATGCCCAAATAAATATAATTTGAGACTTTTTATGAATTACACTAATTTTATAGGTTAGTATGACATGTTAGTATTGATTTAATTAACTTTTTTTGAACTAATCATTCTGTTATGATTTTCCCAAAAATCAATTACTAAATAGTGTCAAAATTGACATAAAATAGTTTTTAAAACAAATATTATATTAGTAATTGTTATTTTATTCCTAAAAATCTAAGGTTTGGCCAAATGACTTAGATAAGGTTATATATATTAATAATAAACAACTTGGAGTTTGTTTGGATACTTATAGTAAGTTTATTAACCTTATAGTATAAGAACACAAGAAGACACGGTAAAAGTAAACTTATTTAACTTAATGTTAAATCTATATGCTAAGGTTAAAATAGGAACTTAAACTTGTCTAAATTCTATTGTATGAGAGGATTTCGACCCATCCCCATCTTATCCTAGAAATAAATCAATTTGGAGCTATTTAAAACCGAACTTGACTTTATAATAAAATAATAATTTTAGTTATTCCAAAGGTGCCCCTCTCCTCCCTTATAAAAGGGCACCTCCTCCCTCTCTTCCTCACACAACTTTGAGCCTTCAAGATCGGAAAAACCCAGCCAAAATCTCTTCTCCACTTCCCTAGAAACATCCTAGAGGTTCTGGTCTTCTTCAAAGACCCATTTTAGTGCCCTAAAAGGAGGTCTCAAAGAAGCACTTCAAAGAAGAGGTAATGTCCGTTACCGATTCCTTCATCTTTATTTCTTCTTCCACTTCTTCTTCTTAGGTTGTTTCATTATGAAGTAATAACATCAGTATCACTCATATACTGATATGTTATTATAAGTATGAAATAACTCTATTTCACCATCTATCCATCCTAAGGAAAATGAAATCACCGCGCGTGCGTACGTACGGAATACCGTCTCCACGCCGTGGTGTAATCAGTTTTTCCACCAACACCTTACATGGATGGGTATTATGGTGTAAAGAATAACTATACATAGTTATTATAACATCATAATGATTCTGATATATTGTATCATCAACTCCAATTCAATTCAATAATTATGGAAATGATATCATCGCTCGTGCGTACGTACGGACTACCGTCTCCACGACGCGATGAGATTCATTCTCCATGTTAACCATTTAAGAATGATTTTAAAGTATATATAAGAAATAATAATGAAATATATGACATTATAAAGAAACTGTATTTATGTGTATATATATGTAAGTCATCTACTTAATTCCACTCAATTCAATAAGGAAACGAAAACAGCGTTCATGCGTACGTACGACCTACCGTCTCCATGAACAGTGTATTTCTTTCTATTTATCGATCCATTATATATATATATATATTCTGAATATATATTATATATAAATCATGTTTTATATTCTAGAATTAAGTAATAATGATCTAAGTAATCATATGAATAATTACAAGTTAAAACACGAACGACAAATGAGACGATTTTACCCAAAACGCTACTTTAACAGGAATTTACAAAAGAAAAGGTAATATAAAGTCATAAGTGAACCATATATGATATAATAACAATGAATATGATTCTGTAATAAGTCAATGACATTATTTAAATCATTATACAGGAGGTTCAGACACATACGAAGAAAATCGGACCTAAGGTAAGGGAAATATCACAATCTCATTTTTATCCGAGATTGTTTATACTTTAGTTTTTACTAGGGTGTATTTTATCATCCACATCCATGTTTCCTCAATATGTAATGTTATTTCTATCCATCTACAATTGTTTAAATCCAATTTTACCCTTCGGTGAGTTTTTAGTAAAAGATATGAAAAGAATCTTTTGTCGTTTTTCGTACGAGGTAATTTTTTTTTACTTTTCCGACAAAAGTACGAGAAGAATGTTTTTTTAACATATACGGCATGAATGGATTTTTAAAAAATTATTTCCAAGAAGCTTCCTTTACAAGTTTTCATGTTTATTTTTAATCAACTTCTTTTAGTTTAGAATTGTACGACATGTTAAGAAAGGAAAAGTGTTTTTGAAGCAGAAAGGATATTTTCCTCAAGAATGGAGTTCAAATGTTTTATCAAAATTATTTTCCATCTAAGATAATAAAGGGTTCTGTTTCTATCCCTATTATTACATTAATTTGATTACGTTGTGATGGAATTATACTTTTATGAATCCCTTTATCTTATATGAATTGGTTTATGATGTCACGATGTTTAAGATTCCCATTTTTGTTACATGGGTTGTGCTATGATGTATGGTTTATGATTTTGTGGCACACATAAGAATGGTATCATTATGAGATGGGTGGGACCTATATCTTCCTCCAATGCATTGGGTAATGATTTTATATCTCAGGAGATTGACATGGCTAGAATGGTAGGTTATACCGGTTCAGTGAAACAGGACTGAAACGAGGGTGACTCGGTTCAGAAAGGGACTTTGTCCACTAAGATAGTCTTGGTAATGAGTCTTGACTAATAAGAAATGATTCTCTATGATTATGTGTGTATGCCACAAAGTTTCATGTTTTAAGTTTTGATTATTGTGATTACATTTCACTGCCATGATTTATCCCATGTTATGAAATTATGATCTCTTTTGCAGGCTAAGATTTCCAAAAGTTATGTTCTTATGTATATGATGTGATTGATATTTCTTTTGTTTACCCTTAATGAGCATTTGAGCTCACCCTTTTATGTTTTTTTTCCAGGATATAAATAAAGGTTTTAGGTATAAAAAAAGGAAGATATTTATGGGAGATGTTGAAGATCTTTCACCATGATTCGAAGACTATATTCCGAGTTTCCAAAGACACTAAAATATTACGGTCCTTGTGTGTGTGTTTTTGTTATGTACTAAGTATTCCACAAAAGTAATGTAATGTGCATGTACGTCAAGCTTCGGGTCTCTACAGTTGGTATCAGAGGAAAGGTTTATTCAACCTTTTGAAACTAGGATGTGAGAACGTTAGTGAGATCCGTAGAGATATTTATAAGGTATGTCTAGGGATGTCCCTAAGGATAAGTATACGTATAGGATATAGTCCTAGAACTACAGTAACGATCTTAGAATTTAACCTAAGATGTTAGATATTGAGGGTACTTCCCCTTTACTATGTTGTTTTCTCTAGCATGATTTTTGCCTCTCACAGAATTATTTTTGTGTTTTAGTTAATGAAGGGAACCAAAAGGAATTCGGTTAACATTGAATCCAATGGACAAATTGGTGACTATGAGCAACAAAAATGTGTAATTCCTAGAGATAAAGATATTTTGATTATTCCGAATCAGCAATCTCATAATTTGATCAATAAAGTAAAATTTGGTAAGTTTCCTGGCTCGGCTAATAAGAGAAAGATGGAGTTTCGTGATGATCATAGAGGAAAGAAAGTTCAATTTCCCCTATGTAAATCATGTGGGAAGAGGCATCAAGGAGAATGTTTCAAAGGAACTGGAAGATGCTTTGGGTGTGGAAAATAAGGACACAAAGCCAGTAAGTGCAAAGGAAAAGGTTCAGTTAACAACAGGGATGAGGATAATGGTCTTGTTACGACATCATAAATGGTTAAATGTTTTAAATGTGGAATGTACGAGAATTATGCAAACCAATTCTCTAAGGGAAAGTCTCATGAAGAGAATCAGTATGGTCGTATGGGTAGTATTTATGTTGATGATGATGAAGAGACTACAAATGATATGTGAGATGAAATAATTTTTGAAGCTCGGTCAATGGTTTAAAAAGGTAGTGTAATAATTACATGTTTATCAAGTGTAATGTTGTATAAGTAATCTCATGGTACTATGGAATAAAGAGACATCTAAGGATTGTTACACTGTTGTCTTTCCTTAAGTTTTGAAAGTATGTGATGAATGGTACCAGTATTTTTGGAATGTAGATGATATGCGCATAATAAAGGGATAAGGAGAAAATGAAATGTTTGACAGTATTCATGAGCTCATGATTGATATAAGGACTAAGTGATATCATGGTTTGAGTATATAGTATTTTGAGGATATGGAAAGTGTTAACTTTTAACTGCATTAATGTTTTCACTAAGGTTCAATGGGTATTCATTCTTTAAGAGAATACATGATTAAGGTAGTCACATGTTTGTAATTTGACCAACATGATATATCTTATGATATATGGGGGATAAATGATGGCATTCACGAGATCATTTTCTTTATACTATGAGCTTGGACCGAAGTATTTTAGATAATCCTAAAGATTGGAATGGATTATGTTGGACATAAGTTATTATTGTTTAAGGATAAAACTTTTTTGATATTGTTGATGGGATGTTATAGTAATATAAAAAGGACAACCTACAGGACGAGCGACAGCCCATCGCGTCGGACAAGGCTGTGGGAATCGAACCCACAACTAAAGTGCGGTGGGCCTTTATCGCATACCACTGGCCTACAGAAAGTCCCTGGTTAGTAGAAAATAGTTTTATTTTATTAAGCGGTATGATATATGAATTATAAGTTCATTTTTGGAATCGTATATGACTAACCTCACCAAAGACGGACTTATGTATATTTGATAACTATTGCTAAACTTTTGTTTGAAACAGATGGAATGGCCCATCATTCTATCACATGATCTGTTAACACTTCACAAATTCAACTTCATTTTTTTAAGAGATGAAGTGGAAATTGTTCAAAGCATGAACAACAGTGAGATTGTACCAAAATCAAGTAAGTATTTCTTCTAATTCAAATTTTTCAACTTTAGGGAAATCATATTGAAAACCAAAAATGTTTTCCTAGTGATCTTATATCTGATGAATCAGATAGTACCCTATATCATCACAAATCAATAGCTTTGTGATTGCTGGATTTTCCATAGCCATGTTCTCTACCACTCTCCATCAGAACATGATGGTTAGATTTCCCTTCCATATCCATATTTTCACCTATGTGGAAACCCAGTGATTAGTTTATTTGAGTAACTGTTACGTTTCATACTTTAGTTTTTAAAGCCAAGTTTTGGTATTCCTTTTTACGATATGGGTTTCTATTAAAGAAACTTTAGAGTAGTAAACCATTTAAAACCCTGATGAATTTCGAGGGCGAAATTCATTTTAAGGGGGGTAGAATGTAACACCCCGAGATTTTATATTCTTAATTTCATTAATGTCTTGTGTTTTACGCTACACCAAAAGGATATTTCACAACACACATCCTTGAATTGCCTTTCATTACACGCAATTGCAACCCTCCTCGATAGCGTGTGTAGTACGCAATACTGAGTTTCACTAAACAACGATATGCTATTAAAATATTATTAAAACTAGCCGTTATGAATAGTAATAACCACTTTTTGAAATTTTGTAAATTTTATTTTTCAAAATGGACTTCATTTTTGGATTCGGAATATAGAAATTAGCTTAGGGTGAAATTTTGGTATTTTTCGGATAACTTTTATATTCTGATGAATAGTGAAAATTACTAAATTTTAATTAAAAACAACTTTTTTAATAGAAATAATTAATAGTGACAAATTATTAATTTGAGTGGTTTTAAAGTATATTTAGAATATATTTTTACAATTTAATACAATGTTGGTCATTGGATGTAATTTCACATTTAAACCAGTTATAAACAAGTGTCAATCTTTTGATAGTTATTATCTCTTAAAAACACGCCATTTGTTTTGACGACGGAAATTAATTTATAAATTAGTTAATGTAAATGATATGTTTTGAATTTGGTAAAATAGACATCATTTTTGAGTTCATAATATCAAATATATCTTAGGCCTAATTTTTGGTATTTTTCTGAAAACTTTCAATTTTTGATTAATAGTGAAACCACTAAGTGGTAGTTAAAAAACTGAATGTTTCATAAAACTTAATTTTACCGCTTCTGTGAGTGGAATTTCTAAAATCAGAGAGACACGTTTGATGTGAGTAAGTAAAATGTGGTTCAATGAGATGAAAATAATTTTTTGGTGAAAAGTAACTTTTTCCTTTTTTACCACGGTTAAAAGTAAATAGGGTAATTAAGGGTAAAAATTATATTATTATGACCCTAACACATGTCCTAATTCTATTGTACAAGTGTAATTCGACCCAAAACAACCTTATGAATAAAATATGACCATTTAGGCCCACTTGGATTAGATTAGGACATTTATTATTAATTTATTTAAAGAATGGTTAAAATAGTTTAATAAGTAAATCATTTTTAATATGGGGTTATACATAAGATAAATTCGACTATAAATATTCATTAGAAATATAAAACTATTTCCTACTTAATGGTATTTTATTTGTAATTTTTAGACATTAAATAATTTAATTTATTTATGACAAAACGATGATGCAGTAATTATCTTATTAATGAAATATTGACATAATTGATGTTATAAATGCCCAAATAAATATAATTTGAGACTTTTTATGAATTATACTAATTTTCTAGGTTATTATGACATGTTAGTATTGATTTAATTAACTTTTTTCTAACTAATCATTCTGTTATGATTTTCACAAAAATCAATTACTAAATAGTGTCAAAATTGACATAAAATAGTTTTTAAAACAAATATTATATTAGTAATTGTTATTTTATTCCTAAAAATCTAAGGTTCGGCCAAATGACTTAGATAAGGTTATATATATTAATAATAAACAAATTGGGGTTCGTTTGGCTTCTTATAGTAAGTTTATTAACCTTATATTATAAGAACACAAGAAGACACGGTAAAAGTAAAATTATTTAACATAATGTTAAATCTATATGATAAGGTTAAAATAGGAACAAAAACTTGTCTAAATTCTTTTGGATGAGTGTATTTCGACCCATACCCACCTTATCCTCGAACTAAATCAATTTGGAGCTATTTAAAACCGAACTTGACTTTATAATAAAATAATATTTTTAGTTATTCCAAAGGTGCCCCTCTCCTCCCTTATAAAAGGGCACCTCCTCCCTCTCTTCCTCACACAACTATGAGCCTTCAAGCTCGGACAAACCCTGAAAAAATCTCTTCTACACTTCCCTAGAAACATATTAAAGGTTCTTGTCTTCTTCAAACACCCATTTTAGTGCCCTAAAAGGAGGTCTCAAAGAAGCACTTCAAAGAAGAGGTAATGTCTGTTACCGATTCTTTCATCTTTATTTCTTATTCCACTTCTTCTTCTTAGGTTGTTTAATTTTTAAGTAATAATATCAGTATCACTCATATACTGATATGTTATTATAAGTATGAAACAACCCTATTTCACCATCTATCCATCCTATGGAAAAATAAATCACCGCACGTGCGTACGTACGGAATACCGTCTCCACGCCGTGGTGTAATCTGTTTTTCCACCAACACCTTACATGGATGGGTATTATGGTGTAAAGAATAACTATACATAGTTATTATAAAATAATAATGATTATGATATATTGTATCATCCACTCCAATTCAATTCAATAATTATGGAAACGATATCATCGCTCGTGCGTACATACGGACTACCGTCTCCACGACGCGATGAGATTCATTCTCCATGTTAACCATTTAAGAATGATTATAAAGACTATATATGCAATAATAATAAAATATATGACATTATAATGCTACTGGATTTATGTGTATATATATGTATGTCATCTACTTAATTCCACTCAATTCAATAAGGAAATGAAAACAGCGTTCATGCGTACGTACGGCCAACCGTCTCCATGAACGGTGTATTTCTTTCCATTTATCGATCCATTATATATATGTATATTCTGAATATATATTATATATAAATCATGTTTTATATTATATAATTAAGTAATAATGATCTAAGTAATCAAATTAATAATTACAAGTTAAAACACGAACGACAAATGAGACGATTTGACCCAAAACGATACTTTAACATGAATTTACAAAAGAACGGGTGATATAAAGTCATAAGTGAACCATATATGATATAATAAAAATGAATATGATTCTGTAATAAGTCAATGACATTATTTAAATCATTATACAGGAGGTTAGGACACTTACGAATCAAATCGGACCTAAGGTATGGGAAATATCACAATCTCATTTTTATCCGAGATTGTTTATACTTTAGTATTTACTGGGGTGTATTTTATCATCCACATCCATGATTCCTCAATATGTAATGTTATTTCTATACATATACAATTGTTTAAATCCAATTTTACCCTTCGGTGAGTTTTTAGTAAAAGATATGAAAGGAATCTTTTGTCGTTTTTCGTACGAGGTACTTTTTTTGACTTTTCTGACAAAAGTACGAGAAGAATGTTTTTTTTACTTATACGGCATGAATGGATCTTTAAAACATTATTTCCAAGAAGATTCCTTTACAAGTTTTCATGTTTATTTTTAATCAACTTCTTTTAGTTTAGAATTGTACGACATGTTAAGAAAGGAAAAGTGTTTTTGAAGCAGAAAGGATATTTTCCTCAAGAATGGAGTTCAAATGTTTTATCAAAATTATTTTCCATCTAAGATAATAAAGAGTTATGTTTCTATCCCTATTATTACATTGATTTGATTATGTTGTGATGGAATTATATTTTTATGAATCCCTTTATCTTATATGAATTGTTTTATGATGTCACGATGTTTAAGATTCCCATTTTTGTTACATGGGTTGTGCTATGATGTATGGTTTATGATTTTGTGGCACACATAAGAATGGTATCATTATGAGATGGGTGGGACCTATATCTCCCTCCAATTCATTGGGTAAAGATTTTATATCTCATGAGATAGACATGGCTGCAATGTTAGGTTATACCGGTTCAGTGAAAAAGGACTGAAACGAGGGTGACTCGGTTCAGAAGGGGACTTTGTCCACTAAGATAGTCTTGGCAATGAGTCTTGACTAATAAGAAAATGATTCTCTATGATTATGTGTGTATGCCATGAAGTTTCATGTTTTAATTTATGATTATTGTGATTACATTTCACTTCCATGATTTATCCCATGTGATGAAATTATGATCTCTTTTGCAGGCTAAGATTTCCAAAAGTTATGTGATTATGTATATGATGTGATTGATATTTATTTTGTTTACCCTTAATGAGCATTTGAGCTCACCCTTTTATGTTTTCTTTTCCCCAGGATATAAAGAAAGGTTTTAGGTATAAAAAAAGGAAGATCTTTATGAAAGATGTTGAAGATCATTCACCATGATTAGAAGATTATATTCCGAGTTTCCAAAGACACTAAACTATTACGGTCCTTGTGTGTGTGTTTTTGTTATGTACTAAGTATTCCACAAAAGTAATGTAATGTCCATGTACGTCAAGATTCAGGTCTCTACAGGTCAAATTATTGTTGGGAAGGTTTAACTGACCTGAATAAGGATCATAATAAAAAAATTTAAGCTTTACCTCAAGATCCTCCAAAATATTTTCCATCTCCAGGACCATATTGGGTAACTACCCTTCATCAAGTGGGGTCCCTCTACCAGCCTTTCCCCCCCAAGAGGGCTCTTCTGATTCATTCAGTAGGGGAAGCACTCCCTCAATTCATATGAAGAAAACTACATTTGGGTAGTTTGATTGAGCATAACATTCACCCAATATGTCATTAGATGCAGAGAACCTCAAGAATTCATGAATTCCTCTATCTTAGTGATGTAATACTCCCCTTCTGCCTGAGATACTGCATAGCCATCCCTTGTGCGACAGATCCCCAAAAAATCTATCCCGAGGAGGTTTAGATGGAAACATATTTTTTAAGGGATAAGGAATTATTTTTTCACATTCCAGATGTCCCAAACCTCTAGAATGACATAATTCCCAAACATGTTGATATGGACCAAACGGATCACCGGAGCCAAGGTGGGTATCCTATTGAACCACCTAGCCGCTCTCCCATCCTGATGACTTTGCTCCTCTAGGACTTTCACTCCCGCTGTTGTCGCCTGAATCTCGGTCAGTGCAGGTCTTACTGCTATTGTAGCCCCGCCACCATAGGATGTTCTTGCCGCCATTCGGACTCTACCTCGATGTTGAGAGGGAACCACATCACTAGAACATATGGTACGCCACTTCAACATTTCCCCTGGGTAGGCAGCCTCCCAAATCATTTCAAACTACATCACTAGCCCATAGACAGCAATGGGAAGAGGTAGTTCATTTCACATCTTACCATCCTCTTGTTTGAAAATGAGCCACATATGCCTCATCACAAATGGGTGGTCCTCATGTCGAACTCCTATGTAGACCCGCATGGTGAGACTCTACATGAAACGGAACTACCTCATGAAGTGGTGTTGGGTGTATGGATCACAGAGATTCCCAAGATTGAACCACGACATTAGGAATCTATCTAGAAAGGACAAGTGGTTGGACCGATGCTCTTCCTTTCCTTGGACTTCATCAGTGAACACACCAATTGGCATTGTGATCATGTGGAAGTGAAACTCATCTACCTTCCAGAACTGGTTCTACACCAACAGTAGGGTCATCAAGTTCGGGGAACTCCCAACTGCATTTAGAATGGCCATTTGGATGTCTGAAATTATAGAAGAAACGAGGTTCAGAAATTTTTTGGCACTCATATGCACCGCTATCCACCAATACAAGAGATGGAGTAGACCACACACTCTATGTGACTTCTTCCCCTCCCTGATATGCCACAGTACATTACACATCTTATCCATCTTTGGGATCCCTTGATTGTTTTGATCCACCATCACCAACAAGGATGCCTTGATAAACATGCTTCGTCATACAACCATGTTTGTATCCTTTATTGGTAGTACCCAGCTACAAATTAGTGACGAGATGAATGCATCAAACCTAACCACTAGTTTCTACTCGGTGCTGGCATTGAATATAAGGACCCGACCTTAAAACATTACATAATCTAGAATTAAATGAATAATTCACATTGAGAATCCTTTCATGTTTAAAGTTTTATAGAATTAGGACATAACTATTACATCTCAAAAGATTAAAAAGTATACACTTCTACTCAGTTTCCATTTATTTCATATAATAAACACTCTTAAAAATACACTTGTCTAGTTCCATGTTTTAGATAGCATTTCATTCCTTGATCCCATCCTTGACCCTATTTATCTTTAAGTCCTGTGGAAAACATTTCAAAAACATGGGATGAACATAAACAACTCAGTAAGGGATACAGAAAGAAGGAAAATTGTTAGTTTTTCAAAACAACAAGTAAACAATGAATACTTTATCATAAGTAATACTTTTCACCTTTATGAAGTAGTAAATACTCTTCACTGAATAAAATATAGTTTCTTTCCCTATTATAACCAAAATATTACCATAAAACCCATATAAAGAACACATAACATATAAAGGTAACTTGGGACATAAACATACTTAAATGAAATAACCCTATGGTCAACTTCCACACATATCACAAAATGGAATAGCCATATGACCGACTTCCATACCCAATACATTGGAGATTATAACATAACCACCCGTCCTAGTTTTCACGGCACCACTCTTCATTTGGTTTATCACATAACCATGCATCAAATTTCCATGTAACATTATAAAATCATAAGACATAAAACAAATATAAAGGAAAGAAAACATTTCCACATTTTAATCACAATATATCACTTATATATATTGACATAAAAAATCTTTTATCAAAACCATTTTCAATAAAAAAAAATACATAAAAGAGTATATGATATTAATTTTCTTTAAAAAATATCTCAGTATGTTGAGGAAGCCAAAGATCAAATAATACTCGTGGCGGCGGAAAGGTCGTTTTCACCGCATACGTTAAAAAAGAAACATACTTTTTGTAGTTTAGTATAACGCTTCGTAGAGAAATGATTTCTTTTGAATAAAAGTAAAAATAAAAGGGTTTTATACACTATATAAATGAATTTTTTTTATAAAATAAAATATTCCTTAATGATAGTAGATTGAGACAAAGTCCCTTACAAAGACGGTATCCTTAGATTAAAGATAAATAAATTACATTATTATGTGGGAAAAATATAAATACACCCAATATAAGTGGATATTATGTTTAAAACAATCAGATGTCATCCACACAAATTCATAGCATGACATAATCAAGAAGTATTGGTTTAACCCAAATAATTGAAATTGGGTTAAGAAATTCTTTTACAGAAATTCGATAGCCTAACGGCGTCAATTTAAAATTCAGAAAATGAGATATGAGAGACAAAAAAGTATCTCATCACATGGACATAATATTTAAATCAATATTAATATATAAGAACATATACCAACATAAGAACATGTAAAATAAATGACCTAACAAAAAAAGTCTTTTTAAAAAGGCGGGTGAAAGGTTCCCTTACCAATTTGGGTAACTTTCGAAATGTACACCCCATGAAAAAAGGGTCATAAAATGATGATGTAAATACCCCTAAATTAAAGTATATTACACAAAGAATACAATCATGGGCATCACTTACACCACACAAAAGTAAATAGTGGAAAATGAATCATGAATCTCACGGGAATAAAATGTCAGATAAAAACACCTTACCTTGTTGTAATCAATCGATTCGTATGACCAAAAGATAATAAACACCAAATGAATCACATAATAACATGAATATAAATAGAATCATGATAATATATATTAAATGTAAGTACAAAATACACCATGTGAAATAAATATGTAACATCCCTACCCCAGTTACCCAGAGTCAATGCATTATTACATAACATTGGCATGATCACAAGAAAGATCAAGTCTCGAAAGACCGATTAGTTTAGTAGCCTTGGAAACACTTGATATATTAATAAAGTTTTACATTACATCATAAAAATGAAAACTAAAACAACATAGTCTCCATAGTCCACACTCTTATCCCCTCATACTATTCCTACAGGTCATTCATAATTTACTTCTTCACATCCTGGGAAAAAGAAAACATAGAAAAGGGGTGAGCTCAAATGCCCAGTAAGGATAACAATATAGCGGAAACTTTCATAAATAAGAATAAAAATTTATGGCAATGTATAACTAAAACAAAATCCTTTTAAACATGGACTTCAACATAGTATGGAAAAAATAAAATGAAATAATTCCATTTACTTATTCACATCGATATTCTACTAATCGAATAATGACAAGAAATATCAATAACCACTTTTATAATGATGGAATGCATAATGCCAGACTATCATAACCACATAGCCAAGGCCTCATGACAAGAATACAAATATAATTTTTCCAAGGCCTTGTGCCAAGACACTAGTTTGTCTCATGAGACCTACAGATGCATCGAGGAGCTATAGCGGGCTCCGCCCATCACATATTAAGTCTAATGCATTCCCATATGAAAAGGTTTAAACTTGACTTAAACATTCTTATTAAAAATAGCATACTAAATGTAAACACTTAATCCATAAAACATGAATGGTATAAAAATAACACATCCACAGTCAAACATATCACAAAACCTTCAATACAATATAGAAGTTTTGTATCATAATAAATCAACATCAAATAAGCTTAAAATCCATCAAAGGATGTTGACATAGATGAAATCAAAACTCTTTTTAGAGAAATATCTCTTTCTATTTTGAAATCATTTAAGAGTCATATATCTATAAAATAAAACATTTTCTTTGAATATATTCTTATAATCTTGTAAGGGAATATTCGTCGATTTTATAACGGCAGAAAATAGCTGCACCAGCCATATAAGTTAAAAAAACATGCTTACCTTAATTCTGTCGAAAAGGTTAAAAAGGACCTTGTTTGGAAAACGATGGAAATATTCCTTTATAAACCACTTCTAAAAGTCTAAAAGGGTATAAATTACTTAGACCATATTCTAGTAAATTGTAAAAAAATGTTTTGAAATACATTTTTAAGAAACATGGATGTGGATGATAAAGATGCCCCAATAGATTTTTACGTATAAACAACCTCGAATAATGAAGAGATTGTGAAATAAACTCTTACCCTATAAATTTCCTTGGTTAGGGGTAGTTTGACCTCCTGTATAATGGTGAAATAATTGTTATTAAATTATACAAGATCATATATATTAATATGATATCATATACGATCTTTTAAAATTGCTTTGTTAATAATATTTTAGAATTATCGTCGTTTCGGGTGTTAATTTACTCATTTTATTTTATATGTTTTGTTATGTAATCCATGTTTGTTATGGATAGGTTGTATATTATTCATATCCAGAATGATATTAAGTCCTTAAACATTTTTATTAATCTTCAAATGAGAATTAGACTTGAATGGATACAATGGAGAATGAATCTCATCGCGTTCGTGGAGACGGTAGTCCGTACGTACACACGAGCGACAATATCATTCTTTTGATATTAAAATAATATTTAATTGGATGTTATATCATATGTACTGAATCATTATCATGTTATATTTATTATTTAAATGAATTACACATATACCCATCCAAATAATAATTTATTGAATAACAATTACACCATGACGTGGAGACGATAAGCCGTACGTACGCACGTATGGTGACATGTTATTCAAAGGATGGATAGAATACTGAATATGGTTGTACCATATTTATAATAACATCACAGTATATATAAGATTATGGAGTTATTATTTTATAATGGGAACGAATGAAGAAGTTGAAGAAGAAAGCAACTTGAAAGAGGGTGGTGAAAACATTACCTCTTCTTCGGGTTCTTCCTTTTGATTTGATCAATAGGGCTCATTAGGTTGTCTCTCTGACTAAAGGAAGGACTCTAGGATGAAGTGAGGGATGTTGAGAGAGTATTTGGGTAGGTTTTGGCCGAGAAAAAAGTCTTTGAAGGTGTGAATTAATGAGAAGGGGGAGTTCCCTTTTATAAGAGGTGTGAGGGGCACCTTTGGAAAAGCTAGCAATATTATTTTATAATAAAATCATATTCAGTTTCGAATGGCTCCAAAGTGGATAATTTAAATTTTAAGGTGGGGATAGGTCTAAAACCACTCATCCAATTTAATTTAGGCAGGTTTGGGTCATTATATTAACCTTATCTTTTAGTTTTAACTCTTAGTTAATTAGTTTGACACTTACCATGTCACTTTGTATTTTTATATTATATAGTTAATAAACGTACTATATACCTCCAAGTGACCCGCAAGTGGTACATTAATGATACACCTATAATGATATATGTCTCTTGGCCGAACATTAGATTTTGAGGAATTGAATATCAATTAATAATATAATATTTGTTTTGATAAAGTTTTTATGTCAATTTTGACACTATTTGGAAAATTGATTTTTGTGAAAATCATAACAGAATGATTACTTCAAAAAAAGTTAATTAAATCATTACTAACATGTCATATTAACCTATAAAATAAGTTTAATTCATTAAAAGTCTCAAATTATATTTATTTGGGTATTTATAATATCAATTATTTAAATACTTCACTATTATGGTAATTACAGGATCATCATTGTGTCATAAATAAATTAAATTATTTATTGTCTAAAAATTATAAATAAAATATCATTATGTAGGAAATCATTTTATATTTCTAATTAATATTTACAATCTAATTTACCTTACGTATAACCCTATATTAAAAATGTTTTAGTAAATAAACATTGATTTTAACTCTTTTAACTCTTCTTTGAATTAAATAATAATAAATGTCCTAATCTAATCCAGGTGGACCTAAATGATAATATTTTATTCCTAAGGTTGTTTTTGGTCGAGATAAACTTGTCCAATAGAATTAGTAAATTTTTTAGGGTAATATTAATATCATTTGTACCCTTAATTAGCCTATTTACTTTTAACTGTGGTGAATAAAAGTAAAAAGTTACTATTCACCTAAAATTATTTTCATCTCATTGAACTAAATTTTACTCCTTGATATTAACTGTGTCTCTCGGATTTTTGAAATTCCACTCAAAAAGGTAGTAAAATCATGTTTTATGAAAAATTCAGTTTTTTTAACTACCACTTAGTGGTTTCACTATTCATCAAAAAATGAAGTTTTTCAGAAAAATACCAAAAATTCACCCTAGTCTACTTTCGATATTCTGAATCCATAAATGAAGTCCATTTTGAAAAATAAAATTTATAAATTTCAAAAAGTGGGTATTACTATTCATAACAACTAGATTGATTGTTTGTGGTGTGTTAGAACTCGATGTTGCGTACAACACACGCTATTTCATTATTCAAAGAGAAGCCTACCGTAGATGCTTGGGGTGTTACATTCTCCCCTCCTTCAAATAATTTTGTCCTCGAAATTTCCATAATACTACCGCATGAAATGACTCGAGTGGTTCTTCATCATAAGTTCCTCGGGTTCCCACGTTGCCTCTTCCATCTTATGGTTTCTCCACAACACTTATACCAGACGAGTAATCCGGTTTCTCAGTACTTGTTCTCTCGTATCAAGAATCTTGATGGGCTCTTCTCAATAAGACAGATCGGGTTCCAATTCTAATTCCTCATAGGTGAGTACATGTGTTGGTTCAGACATGTATTTCCTCAATAGTGATATATGGAACACATCGTGAACTTTGGAATGATTTGGCGGTATTTCCAAATGGTTAGCTACATCCCCAATTCGTTCTAGAATTTTGAAAGGTCCGATGTACCTGGGACTCAATTTACCTTTCTTACCAAAACGTATTACTCCCTTCCATGGAGATACCTTCAGGAAAACATGATCACAAACTTGAAATTCCAAATCCTTCCTTCAATTATAGGCATAGCTCTTCTGCCTACTTTGAGCTGCTTTGATATGGTATTTGATTACCATCACCATTTACATCGTTTCCTCCACCAGTTCTGGGCCTACAAGTTTTCTTTCACCAACGTCATCCCAACAGGTTGGTGTGCGACATCTCTTTCCTTATAACGCTTCATATGGTGCCATATGAATACTTGAATAGAAGCTATTGTTATAAGAAAATTCTACCATAGGTAAATATTGATCCCACATACCCTGAAAGTCAAGTGAGCAGGATCTCAACATTCTTCTAAGGTTTGAATAGTTCGTTCTGATTGTCCATCTGTTTGAGGGTGGTAGGCAGTTCTCAAATGAAGTTCAGTATCCAAGGATTTCTGAAGACTTTTCCAGAATCATGAAGTAAAACGAGGATCACGATCAGAAACAATCGATAGGGGTACTCCATGATGTCTCACAACTTCATTAATATATAATCTTGCTAGCCGTTCAAGTGGTAAATCTTCCCTTATAGAAAGAAAATGTGCTGACTTGGTAAGACGATCATAAATTACCCATATTGCATCGTTCCTTCTTGGAGTCTTTGGTAGCCCCATGACAAAGTCTATCGTAATATTGTCCCATTTCCACTCTGGTATGGGAAGAGGTTGCATGACTCCTCGAGGCTGTTGCCTTACAGATTTCACTTGTTGACAAACCATGCATCTTGACACAAAATAAGCAATCTCCCTCTTCATGTTGTCCCACCAAAAATGTTCCTTCAAATCTTTATACATTTTGGTTCTCCCAGGGTGTATAGAGAAATTGGAACTATGAGCATCATCCAGCAATTACCTTTTTAGATCAGGTATATCAGGAACACAAATTCTCTTCCCAAATTTCAAAATTCAATCTTCATACACAAAGTCTCTCAATCTACCATCATTCACAGCTTTAATCTTCTTTTGAAATTCATCATCATCGGTCTGAGAACTCTTAATCCTTTCTAGTAAAGATGGTCTGGAAACCATTTGAAAAAGCATTGATGTTTCACCTTCCCTGGTTATTCACATGTCCATCGTCACTAGATCCATGAAAATTGGATCCATTTCAATTCTCATATTGTTCAAAACTCCATGATCTTTTCTACTCAAAGCATCTTCCACCTTATTTGCCTTCCCCGGGTGGTAGTGTATCATACAATCATAATCCTTGAGTAATTCAAGCCATCTCCTTTGCCTCATGTTGAGTTATTTTTGTGAGAAAATATACTTCAAACTCTTGTGATCAGTATAAATCTCACATTTTTCACCATAGAGGTAGTACCTCCATATCTTCAAAGAAAATATCACAACTGCTAACTCGATATCATGAGTAGGATAGTTTTGTTCATTAATTTTCAACTTTCGTGATGCATAGACAATAACCCTATCATTCTACATAAAGACCCAACCAAGTCCTTTCTTCGATGCATCACTATAAATAACGAACCCATCATTCCCTGGTGGTAGATTCAATATAGAAGCATTGACTAATATTATCTTCAGTTCTTTAAAACATTCTTCACACTCTTTTTTCCAAACAAATTAAACCCCTTTATGTGTGAGCTTTGTTAATGGGTTAGCCAATCAGGCAAAATTCTGGACGAAATGTCGATAATAACCTACCAAACCAATAAAACTGCGTACCTCAGTTATACTCATAGGTACTGGCCATTCTTGGATTACCTTGGTCATAGAAGGATCAACAGAGATTCCATCTTTAGAGACAATATGGCCAAGAAAAAAAATCTCATGAATCCAAAATTCACACTTTCTAAAATTCCCATATAATTCATGTCTTCTCAGAGTCTTCAAGAAAATGCGCAAGTGATTGTCATGATCTTCGTAGCTTTTGGAGTATGCCAATATATCATCAATAAATACCACCACAAATTCTTCGAGATATTCCTTGAAAAATCTATTCATCATATCCATGAATACAGAGGGTGCATTAGTCAATCCAAAAGGCATTACTGTAAACTCATAATGCCTGTACCTGGTTCGAAATGTTGTATTCAGAATGTCTTACTTCTTCACACACAACTGATGGTATCCAGATCGAAGGCCAATCTCTGAAAAGAATTTCGCTCCATGCAGTTGGTCAAATAAATCATCAATGCGAAGTAGGGGATACTTGTTATTTATTGTTATAGCATTGATCTCCATGTAGTCTATACATAACCTCATAGATCCATCTTTCTTTTTAACAAAAATAACAGGGGCTCCCCATGGAGAAACACTAGGGAGAATAAATCCCTTATTTCTCAATTCCTATAGTTGTTTCTTTAGGTCAACTAATTCTACACTGGCCATTATATAAGGGGTCTTCAATATGGGCCTTGATCCAGAAATTAAATCAATGGAAAACTCAACTTCTCGTTCTAGAGGATGTCCAGGAAAATCTTCTGGAAACACATCTACATATTCTTTCACAATAGGTACATCCTCTATTTGAACATTCCTTTCCTCACCCACTGTAATTTCATCCTCTTCCTCCCCAATAATTGAATTTAGTTGAGCTACTGGGGGTGGATCTAGATAAGAATTGGGTGGTGACGATTCTGCTCTAAACATAAGGTGTTCCATATCATCATCATCAAAAATCGTAACCTCCTTCTTCTTACTATAGATCTTCGCATCATGGTCTGAAAGATAATCCATATCGAGGATTATATCAAATTCAATCATAGGAATGATGAAGAGATCAGCGGATAAAGAACATTTATGTGCTCTAATGGGGACTGATTCACAAAACATTATTGCAATGATACTTCCCTTAGGAGTTTTAACTGACAACTCCCTTGTTAAATAAAATTGGAAATATCTAATTTTCTTAGAAAAATGAGAATATATGAAATAATGTGATGATCCAAAATCAAATAATGCATTTTCTAAATTTGAGGAAACCATTAAATTACCTGCCACCACGTCTTTCGGAGCTTCTACCTCAGCAGTAGTGATAGCATAAGCTTGGCCTTGATCCCTTGGCCTTTTCTGAGGTAAGTTCCCCTGACGATTAGGACATTCATTTTCATAATGTCCCATCTCCCTGCAATTGTATCATTGGACATCGGTAGCTTCCTTCTTCCCCTTGCAATCATGATCTTGGTGGCCTTTTTCACCACACTTGTAACAGACTCCCGTTCCTTTTAAGCAAGTACCAGGGTGTTTCTTCCCACATTTATTACAGGATGGATATTAGAATTTTCTCGTCTTCGCTTTATTTCCATTCCCATATTGATCAGCAGATCTCTTCTTCTCTTTCTTTGCTTTAATGTCATAAGACATAGAGAATTCATTTTCTGTCTTGATAGCACATGAGACAATGTCTTCATACAATGAGAAGGATTGTGAGACTAATGCTCGATGGAGAAATGGTTTTAACCCATCAAATAAATGATCAATCTTACTTCTTCGGTTACGTATATAATCTCTAGCATACCCTGCTAACCTTGTAAAGTTAGCCTCATACTTTGCGACATTCTCATCCTCCTTTTTTCTCAGACTCAAAAATTGTCTTTCCATACCTGATCGATGGTCACGAGGAAAGTAATTTTCCAAAAACATATCTTTGAACTCCCTACATTCCATATTTGATAGTTTATCATCTTCCTTCGTGTTTTGAATTAATGACCACCATTGATCAGCATCTCCAGTGAGGCGGTAAACTACCATGATAACTTTTTCCCTTTCACTACTTCCCAAAGCCTGAAATACTTTCTCTAGGGAACTTATTCATTGCTCATCTACTAATGGATTTGTACTCCCATTGAATGTTGGTGGTTGTTTCCTCATGAAGCGATCTAACATTGATCCTCCACTCTGTGGATCAGGGTGCTCCATATGGGTAAGGTTATTATTCATAAACTAAGTGAGTTGTCCTCGTATAGTGAATAGTTGATTAGCACTAGTTTCATCTCCAACTCCACTATAATTATCTTGAGCAGGAGGGAAATCCCTACATGGAGTGCGTGCATTGATACAGTTTCCATTTCTTCTACTAGGCGCCATTTCTAAACAATGGCATAAACTAGATCAGTTTATGAATAAAAATACATAATTCCATACTTATAAAACACTTAACATAAATTGAACTATTTATGGATATAATCCATAATCATAAAAATGTTTTCCTTGAGGAATTATATACTCATAAAACCATCATAATGATTTTTAAAGAAAATGAGAGTTATCCTAAGCATATCCCCCGGTAGTGTCATAACCAAGAGTGCAGCAAGGCCCGTTGTCGTGCACCAGTTCCCGTTCGAGTCCAGCTCAAAGCGGTGTTTTTGGGTTTTACCCCTAGGTAAATCTGTTCTAGAGCCGCCTCTACCTGCTCATATCCATACAGGGATGTATTTCTCGGAAAACTCACAAAATATCTACAATACCAAAATTCTAGTAAGTTCTTCTATACTAAATCTCAAAGTCCATCTTAAATCTATGTGCTCTAATTAGAGTTTATCTAAATCTAGCTTCCAAGGTATGTACTAAACTTCCTCTGATACCAACTGTAACGTCCTGACCCCAGTTACCCAGAGTGGGTGCATTATTATAAAACATTGGCATGATCACAAGAAAGATCAAGTCTTGAAAGACCGATTAGTTTAGTAGCTTTGGAAACACTAAATATATTCATAAAGTTTTACATTACATCATAAAAATGAAAACTACAACAACATAGTCTCCATAGTCCACACTCTTATCCCCTTATACTATTCCTGCATGTCATTCATAATTTACTTCTTCACATCTTGGAAAAAATAAAACATAGAAAAGGAGTGAGCTCAGATGCCCAGTAAGGATAAGAATATAGCGGAAACTTTTAGAAATAGGAATAAACATTTAAGGAAATGTATAACTAAAACAAAATCCATTTAAACTTGAACATCAACATAGTATAGAAAAAATAAAATGAAATAATGTCATTTAATTATTCACATGAAAATTCTACTAATCGAATAATCACATGAAATATCAATAACCACTTTCATAATGATGGAATGCATAATGCCAGACTATCATAACCACATAGCCGAGGACTCGTGCCAAGACTACAAATACGATTTTTCCCAGGCCTTGTTCCAAGACACTAGTTTGTCTCATGATACCTACTGATGCATCAAGGAGCAATAGAGGGCTCCACCTATCTCATATTAAGTCTAATGGATTACCATATGAAAAGGTTTAAACATAACATAAACATTCGTATTAAAACTAGCATACGAAATGTAAACACTTTATCCATAAACCATGAATGGTATAAAAATAACACATCCACAGTCAAACATATCACAAAACCTTCAATACAATATAGAAGTTTTGTATCATAATAAATCAACTTCAAATAAGCTTAAAATCCATCAAAGGATGTCGACATAGATGAAATCAAAACTCTTTTTAGAGAAATATATATTTCTATTTTGAAATAATTTAAGAGTCATATATCTATAAAATAAAACATTTTCTTTGAAAATATTCTTATAATCTTGTAAGATAAGCTTTGACAATTTTATAACGGCAAAAAATATCCGCACACGCCGTATAAGTTAAAAAAACATTCTTACCTTAATTTTGTCGAAAAGGCTAAAAAGGACCTTGTTTGGAAAACGACGGAAATATTCCTTTATAAACCACTTATAAAAGTCAACAAGGGTATAAATGACTTAACCCATATTCTAGTAAATAGTAAAAAAATGTTTTGAAATACATTTTTAAGAAACATGGATGTGGATGATAAAGACGTCCCCATAGATTTTTACTTATAAACAACCTCGGATAATGAAGAGATTGCGAAATAAACCCTTACCTTGTACTTTTCCTTGGTTCGTGGTAGGTTAACCTCATTTATAATGGTGAAATAATTGTTATTAAATTATAAAAGAAACATATATATTAATATGAAATCATATATGATCTTTTAACATTGCTTTGTTTATAATATTTTAGAATTATCGTCGTTTCGGGTGTTAACTTACTCATTTTAATTTATATGTTTTGTTATGTAAGCCATGTTTTTTATGGATAGGATGTATATTATTCATATCCATAATGATATTAGGTCCTTAAAATTTATTATTAATCTTCAAATGAAAATTAGACTTGAATGGACACGATGGAGAATGAATCTCATCGCGTTCGTGGAGACGGTAGTCCGTACGTACGCACGAGCGACAATATCATTCTTTTGAAATTAAAATAATATTTAATTGGATGTTATATCATATATAAAAAATAATTATCATGTTATATTTATTATTTACATGAATTACACATCATTATTATACCCATCCGAATAATAATTTATTGAATAACAATTACACCCCGACGTGGAGACGGTAAGCCATACGTACGCACGTATGGTGACATGTTATTCAAAGGATGGATAGAATAATGAATATGGTTGTACCATATTTATAATAACATCACAGTATATATAAGATACTGGAGTTATTATTTTAGAATGGGAAAGAAAGAAGAAGTTGAAGAAGAAAGGAACTTGAAAGAGGGTGGTGAAAACATTACCTCTTCTTCGGGTTCTTCCTTTTGATTTGATCAAAAGGGATCCATAGGTTGGATTTATGACTAAAGTAAGGACTCTAGGATGAAGTGAGGGATGTTTAGAGAGTATTTGGGCAGGGTTTGGCCGAGCCAAAAGGCTTTTAAGGTGTGAATTAATGAGAAGGGGGAGTGCCCTTTTATAAGAGGGGTGAGGGGCACCTTTGGAAAAGCTAGCAATATTATTTTATAATAAATTTATATTCCGTTTATAATGACTCCAAAGTGGATTATTTAATGTTAAAGGTTGGGATAGGACAAAAACCACTCAACCAATTTAATTTATACAGGTTTGGGTCTTTATATTAACCTTATCTTTTAGTTTTAACTCTTAGTTAATTAGTTTGACACTTACCATGTCACTTTGTATTTTTATATTATATAGTTAATAAACATACTATATACCTCCATGCGACCCCCAAGTGGTCCACTAATGATACACCTATCATGATATAAGTCTCTTGGCCAAACCTTAGATTTGTAGGAAATTAATATCAATTAATAATATAATAATGGTTTTAAAAACGTTTTTATGTCAATTTTGACACTATTTAGAAAAATTGATTTTTGTGAAAATCATACCAGAATTATTACTTCGAAAAAAGTTAATTACATCATTTATAACATGTCATATTAACCAATAAAATTATTTTAATTCATAAAAAGTCTCAAATTATATTTATTTGGTTATTTATAATATCAATTATTTTAATATTTCACTATTATGGTAATTACTGCATCATCATTGTGTCATAAATAAATTAAATTATTTATTGTCTAAAAATTATAAATAAAATATCATTATGTAGGAAATATTTTTAGAATTCTAATGAATATTTACAATCTAATTTACATTATGTATAACCCTATATTAAAAATGTTTTAGTAAATAAACTTTGATTTTAACTCTTTTAACTCTTCTTTGAATTAAATAATAATAAATGTCCTAATCTAATCCAAGTAGACCTAAATGATAATATTTTATTCCTATGGTTGTTTTTGGCCGAGATACACTTGTCCAATAAAATTATGACATGTTTTAGGGTAATATTAATATCATTTTTACCCTTAATTATCCGATTTACTTTTAACCCTGGTAAATAAAAGTAAAAAGTTACTATTCACCAAAAATTACTTTCATCTCATTGAACCACATTTAAATCCTTGATATTAACTGTGTCTCTCGAATTTTAGAAATTCCACTCATTGAAGTGGTAAAATTATGTTTTATGAAAAATTCAGTTTTTTAACTACCACTTAGTGGTTTCACTATTAATCAAAAAATGAAGTTCTTCAGAAAAATACCAAAAATTCACCCTAGGATAATTTCGATATTCCAAATCAAAAAATGAAGTCCATTTTGAAAAATAAAATTTATAAATTTCAAAAAGTGGGTATTACTATTCATAACGGGTAGTTTGATTGGTTGTGCTATGTTAGAACTCGATGTTGCGTACAACACACGCTATTGCATTATTCAAAGAGAAGCGTACCGTAGAAGCTTGGGGTGTTACAAAATCAGTGGCAAACAATGGAAATATCACAGAATTAAAAGTGAGATAAGAAATCCCTTATGAAAATTCAAGAGCCTAATGACGCCTCATAAAACATAAAAAATTGATTGATGAGATCAAATAGGGCCTCTCATCATATGAACATAAAAATTACAGTAATAGGAATATAAAAAATCATCCACCAACATAATAAAGAGTATCTTAAAAGGAATCACATAAAAGATAGTACTTAAAAAGAAAGAGAGAGGTAGGATCCCTTACCTCAAGTTTGACTTGTCTTGTTCGTTTATTTATATTCATGAATAATAAACTTAGGTCAATTTATAATTTATTTAGGACATACCTTAAATTTTATTATTCAATTAATATCACATATTATCATGTAATAATAATTAGTTAATTATGTGAGTTCATATCATACGTTTTGTTGATGTTCGTTACATGAGTCAAAAATGAACTTGTTGAAAAGAATTGTCCATGTAGTTATAATTACATCATCTCCAAAAGAGTATTAATGATTTAAATATCATATATATCCTGTATATATTCGTTTTATTCTATTCCATAACATTTTGAGATAAAAAATGAAATGCATCGTTCATGGAGACGGTAGGCCATACGTACGCCTGAACGCTACTTTCATTTCTTTGTCATATTAATGGAATTAAAACAAAATGAGACATATATATATTATAATTCCAGTATAATATATTTTATATAGGTCACATAAGTTCATTAATTTCACTTTTTATACATTCCATGTATTGCATGAACGAGTCACATCACATGATGGGGCGGAAGTCCACACTTACTCAAATGAAATTATCGCATTTGCACAACATGCAAAGCATAAAGGTATGTTTTCAATATAAAATACAGTAGAATATAGAGTAAATAAATATAATATATATCATATATAATTATAGTTCCATCATAATGGCCACCATGATAGGTGGTCGGAGAAGATTGAACAATCTTCGTTTCGTGAGGCGGTAATTCGCCATCCACGGAAACAGTATGTTCTTTAACCATTAGATGGAGGTGTGTGTAAGTGTAGCTCAAATACATCTCATAAAAACATCCTATTATATTTAAGATACTTTTTTTCTTACAAAATAAAGGAATAAAAATATTTTAGGGGGTTGGATAAGAAAAACAAAACAAAAGAACATAAGAGAAGACATTACCTTTAAATCGGGTAACTCCCCTTGGTTTGAACCAATGAGGTTTCTTGAAGAGCTTTCTGCCTAAAGAAAGGCTTCTAGGATGAATAGAGGGATTTTAGGAGATAATATTAGTAGTGTTTGGATGAGAAAAGGGCCTGAGAGGTGTGGGTAAGAGGGTAGAGGTGGGGGCCTTTTATAAGAGGGAGGAGGGGCACTCTTGGAAGGTCATGAAATGTTACTTTATTATGAAATTATTTTAGGATTTTAAAGGTCCCACAATGATAAATTTCTAGGATAAGGTGGTAAGGGTTCGAAATCCACCCATCCAATAGGTTTTTCAAAAGTTTATGTCTTATATTTTACCTTATCATTTCATTTTATTTAAATCCTTCATTAAAGAGGTAATCACAGCATCATCATGGTGTCATAAATAAATTTATTTATTTAATGTCTAAAATTTATAAATAATTTATCATGATGTAGGAACTCTTTTTATATTTATAATTAATATTTATAGTCAAAAATATAACTTATATAACCCCATGTAAAAATAATTTTAATAAATAAATACATGTTTGTGAAATTTTTATTTTAACATTAATTAAAAGGTATTAATATCATTATCTTACCCATGTGGATATATGGGGTCCCAAAAATTGACCCATGGATTGTTTTTGTCTTCCATGACTCATCCAATAAGGTTATTACAAGTGTAAACGTAATTTTTTATTATTATAACATTATTTTTACCTTTAATTGCACTAATTACATTTAATCGCGGTTAACAAAACTCAAAAATTACTATTCACCCAAAATTATTTTCATCCCATTGAACCAAATTTCACTTACTAAGGAAAACCATGTATGTTGGATTTTAAAAAAACAATTCACATAGGAATAAAAATTCATTTAAACGAAAAATCAGTTTTTTTAACTACAATAGAGTGGTTTCACTATTCATCAAAAATTGATGTTTTTCAGAAGAATACAAAAAATTCACCCTAATATATATTTTATATTCTGAATTCAAAAATTATTTCTATTTTAAAAAATTCAAAACATATAAGTTACATTAATTAATTTTATAATTACTTCCCATTGTCAAAACAAATAGCGTGTTTTTAAGAAACAATATCTATCAAAATCTTGACACTTTTTTATCTGCAATTACGAAGTGAAATTACTTCCAATGACCACCATTGGATTAAATTGTAAAAATATATTTTAACTAAACTTTAAAATAAATTAAAAATATAATATATCTATATAAATAAATTATATTAAAATGAGGTTTTGAATTAAAATAGAGCATTTTCACTATTCATTAAAAAATGAACTTTATCGAAAAAATTACAAAAATTTTCACAATGAAATTTTTTTTATGTCTTGATTCTAAAGAAGGATTTTATTTTGTCAATATAACATATAAAACTGTCAAAAAAATAGATTTAAAAAGGGTTCTCCATCAAAAGGTTGTTAATCAACCTTTTAAAGAATATTAGAATATTTATGCTTAAAATTGGATTCATTCGCATTTTAAGCCTCTATCATTTATTTGGTAATTTTTTAAATATTTAACAAAAATATATATAATCATTTTGTAGTTAGTTTTGTTTATTCCCACCATTACAATGGCTAGGCGTTAAATACCATTTAAAATAATAATATTTTTTTATTAGTGTGCAACGTAAGATTTCAAAGAAACTCGTTGTTGCGTATTGGGTACGCCATCAAGCATAGCATTCCCATTATAGTAATATTAACATTTTATTCACAAATATTGATAAATATGAAAATTTAATATTCTTTATTTACCTGGTATGTTACATCCTTCCCCCCTTTTGGTAATTGCATCCACACAATTTTAAAATTGGAATCGGAAACTTCATTGAAATCCCCACAATGGAAAAGGAGTCAATTAAACTATCACTTTAAAATAAAGAAATAAAAGTACAAAGGTCACCAAAGTTAACCCATACTAGGATTCCATGTAGGAAAACCTAGAAATTAAAGGGACAACAAAGGGTCATGTTCTAATGGAGAGTGATAGAAAACATGTTCAGGAGAATGTTAACCACCAGAAAATCACAAACATGTGATGGGTTAAATTGTATTTTATTCCCCAGTAGGAAACTTTAACAGACAACATTTTTATTTTAAGTTACTTTTCATTGGGGAATTTATTTATGAGCTTAACTAAATCATAAATAAACATACTTACTTGTCATGTAGACGTTCATCTCTTACTATATTTCTTACACAAACTCATATTATCTCCAAAATGTTAGTATTTAGGATGACTTGTTCACATTAAGAGCGCTATAATCAACTTCTATAGAATCACATAATCCACAAAATATAACTATATATTTCCCATGTCTTTAGAGAAAAACAAAAAAATTTAGTATAAGATCAGATAATCTCGAAAAAGGACAGTCTTATACTAAAAGAAAAACTACTCTAAATCTTCAAAATTTGTCCAACAAAACCCAAAGATCATCAAAGACCATTCAATAAACAGCTATCCCTAAAATTATTCAAAGTACTCTAAATGAATATTGAAACCCAAATCTCTGAAGGATTTAATCACATAGTCTTCCAAGGTAAATATTAACATTTATCTATAAATAACATCAGTTACTCTAAAAGTCTCATACTGAAAAATAGTTAACCTAATCACATATCCTCTATGATAGGCTAATCATTTCCATAGATAACCCAAAATCAACTTATTCCTGGTTCATAAGATCATCTAACTAAAAGGAATTATTCATACTAACCAGGGAAATCACGTAGTATAGTGGTATGCGATAAATATCAATCACACTTTGGTTGTGGGTTCGATTCCTTCATCTTCGTCCGATGTGATGGGTTGTCACACAGTCTACGTGTTTTCCTTTTTCCAAAACTATATAATTTTTAAAACATTCCCCAAAAAGAGTTAAACTCTTCAAAAATAACTATAACATAATTTAACCTCAAGTTTATCTCATGCCTTTCATTTACCATCATAACATATAGTAACCCGTAATTACCTCAAAAGTAAGGATCATATAAACCCTAATGGTTACCTTTATAATTATTACCTGAACTTCCACATCGAGTTGGTTATCTCATACATGATGCATTAGATAACTCAACAAGGTTCAAGTGGTTAATCACGACTCCTGATAGTTGGTTGAGAATAACCATAAGAGTTCTCATTGCATCTCCCATATCATTCAGTTGTTCTTTTAGAAAACCGTCATAGTTTTCTTCACATCTACTGTTACTTTGGTGCCTACTAGATCAATCCATTTACTAAAACCAAAAAGGTCAGTGTGAGTATATCATTAGAATCAAAATATAATATCTTATGGGGAGGGTAAATAAAAATATATAATTATTCATGTTATCTTAATCTCATTCACTTTATCTAAAACTATGACTCTTTCTAAAATCCTAACCATTATGGTAATGTCACTTATTCCTAAAGAATACCCTAACCTCTAAAGTTATCTAAACCGACCTTTGATACCAACTATAAGGACCCAACCTTAAAACATTACATAATCTTGAATTAAATGAATAATTTACATTGAAGATATTTTCAGGTTTAGAGTTTTAGAGAATTAGGACATAACTATTACAACTCAAAAGATTACAAAGTAGACACTTCTACTTAGTTTCCATTTTTTTGTAAACTAAAAACTCTTAAAAATAAACATGTCAAGTTCTATGTTTTAGAGAGCATGTATTTCCTTGATCCCATCCTTGACCCTATTCATCTTTAAGTCCTATGGAAAACATTTCAAAAATGTGGGATGAGCATAAAAATCTTAGTAAGCGATACAGAAAGAAGGAAAACTGTTAGTTTTTCAAAACAACAAGTAAACCATGAATACTTTATCATAAGTAATACTTTTAACTTTTATGAAGTAGTAAATACTCTTCACTAAATAAAAGATAGTTGCTTACCCTTTTGTAACCAAAAGATTACCATAAAACCCATATAAAGAACACATAACATATAAAGGTAACTTGGCACATAAACATACTTAATTTGAATAACCATATGGTCGACTTCAACACATATCACTAAATGGAATAGTCATACGGCTAAATTTTGTACCCAATGCATTGTAGGTTATAATGTAACCACCCATATTGGTTTTCACGGCACCACCCATGATTTGGTTTATCACGTAACCACCTGTGAAATGCCCAAATACCAGTATAAAATCATAAGACATAAAACAAATATAAAGGAATGACAACATTTCCACATTTCAATCACAATATATCACTTAAATATGCTGACATAAAAAATCTTTTATAAAAACCATTTTCAATAACAAAATACATAAAAGAGTATATGTTATTTATTTTCTTTTAAAAACATCTCAACTTGTTGAATAAGTCTATCACGACCCGTCCTTAGGGCCCCTGTCATGACTACCCCAAGCCCGCCTTCCATAGGCCAGGGGATGTCAACTAGCACCAAAGCCATAATTCCCTAAGCTGGGAAGGCATTTACTTTATAAAAGCAAACAAACACAACATAGTACGCAAAGGTATGTAAACACTATGTAAAACTGAATACAAAAGAGTGTGCTGGAAAGTAAATGGGCCAATATATAGACCCAAGTGACCAACAAGTACAAGTGAAAATGGTACAAGAAGCTGGAAGTTAAGAGAACCTCATGGATAGTCCTCCGGGGTTCTTACCTGAAGGGTAGGTACATATGGCCACCTCATCACTCACGTCCGTCAGTCTCCTCCATGTGTCGACTCGTCGCAAGGTCCACCTCCGGGTACCATCCAGTCGTGGCGCTCTCAGCCTCCGTCAGTGCTGTCTGTCGTCTGCATCCAACACAACGAGGTGCGGGCATAGCCCATGAAGGGGTGAGTATAACGATACTCAATAGGGACCCCGAGACCCACAAGGTCTCACAATATCCACTAAGGATAAACAAAAGAAGAAATATACAATAATAAAGTATCAAGAAACCCTACTTAGGTATATGCCCATACATAACTAAGTTACAAATCTCAGCCCGACTCCAACTCTCGAGCCCAATCGCAACACAGTCCACACAGGAAGTAAAGTCAATCACCATGATGATAATGGTTGAATGACATGACCCAGCTCACACAGGTATGCCCCATTAGTAGAGAGATAATGATTATCAAATGTAGCCACTAGATCATCTAAGCTATCAGACCCACATAGGATACAGGACGAGCTAAGCTGTCAGACACACATAGGATATAGTCCGGCTATCAAGTCTAAGTTGTCGGACCCACACATGATACAGTCCAGTTATCTCGTCTAAGCTTTCAGACCCACACATGATATAGTCCAGCTATCTCGTCTAATTTGTCCGACCCACACAGGATATTGTCCAGCTATTCTAGAGTAATAGCGACGATCAGATGTAGTTACTGATTCATCTAAGCTGTCAGACCCACACAGGATACCAGACTAGCTACTCGGCCAAAACTGTCAAAACCACAAAGGATTTCCGTACAGTTGTCGTCATCATCAAACCCACAGAGGATTTCATTATGGTAGTCATCACAGTCGCAACCAGCTCTAACGTTCCCGCACACAGCACACTCGATTCCGGGAGGGTCCCCTCATCGAGAAAAGGGGTCGACACATCAACTATGACGAAGTCTAGAGTTGATGCATCCTGAAGTTCCATCTCATCAAAAGGAACTCAACGTGACAGATGGCCCGTCAACGCCCGGACTGAGAGTCATTGGCTTTTCCGTTCCAGGGGCCCGATTGTATTTATGCTCGGTCAAAACCCATCTGTTTCCCAAAGTTTTCCGAAACTCACTTAGAGTATCGCAAAACTACCGCCTCATCGCGAGGATCCCAGTGCCGTAGACGATGCGTCAATTGGATGCGTGGTCTAGAAGATATTCTCGTTTAAGCGAAATAGGTCCGGCCAGTCAAGCCCAGCGGGATGGTGGGTTGGCCTGACCTGGTTTGGCGGGTCCGACCCGGCTGGGGGTCAACCCGGCTTGGTGGAGCACGGCCCACCTAGGGACCCAGCCTGGTGGGACTGACCCGGTTGGGGGCTCGGCCATGCCTGGTGGGCCATGGCCCACCTACGGACCCGGTCCAGGTTGCGGGCTGGTTCGGCTCGCCTGGCAGTGTCGAGCAGTGCCTCCCCTCCATGCTCCTCGGCCGGCCAAAGCCAGCCGGTTTTTTCTGGCGCGAGCGGCCTGCGGTTGCAGGCCGGGTTCCTCCGCCCGCGACACCCATAGGTGCCGCCGTTTACTTCAGCCCGGCCGGCAGGCGGCCACCCGGTTCGTCTACCGAGCGGCCCACGGGAGCGGGCCGCAATTCCTCCACAGCGCGGTGCCTAGCAGTGTCACGGTTCTCCATCCCAGTCGGCTTTAGCCGGCCGGTTCTTTTTTCGGTCGAGCAGCCCGTGCTTACGGGCCGCGGTTTCCCCCACGCGGTCGGCGTGACAGTGCTGGTCCTCCACCACCGCGGCTCGGCCTGTCCACGGCCTCCGATTGTCGCCGCCTCATGGTCACGGCCTCTTTCCTCTGGTGCAGTGCGACGGTACCACGCCCTTCCGACTCCGCCTCTGTCACCAAAATAAACAAGGTTCAACGGAGGGACGGCAGGCCGTGTTTTTTTGGCCAGCAAACTCCACGTTCGATGATAACAACTTGATCATCATCAACCAAAATCAATCGCCAAGGTGCGAGGGTATAATACACACGTATGAACAAATAAATAGTCCATATTTCCCCCTACCTTAATTCAATGTACGTTTTCTTAGTCGCGGTAAACGGCATTGCGGAAGACGGTGTCATTCCGTCGACGTCGGAGGGAGAGACGTTGTTGTTGGCGACGACGACGTCTTCTCCCATGACGCGGAGGAAGAGGAAGGTAGATGGCGTTCTTTATGGTTTCACCTTCTTTCTTTCCCCAGTTAAAGAATTTGGGGAAGACGATCGGGTTCCTCGTGTTCTTCGCTGGAGAAGGTGATATCCTCCAAATCCTCTTAAGTTCTACCAAAGAATGTTCATTCCAACCAAATGAAATGAATGAAATCCCTTCTTTTAATGTCATTAAAACAATTTCAAATGAATTCAAAAAGATTAATTAAATTTGGAATGTAATTCATCTTATGTGTTGGAATTAATTGTGAAAAGGTGGAGGGTTTAAAAAAATTAAAAGAAGGGAGGTGGCTTCATTTAATTCAAAGGGGAGATTAAAGGGGATTGAGGGGATATGAAAAGTTGAGTTCATGTGGGCCCCACCAGACATTATCCTCCCATGAGAGGTTGTGTGTGGGTGGGCCCCACCACCAACCTCTCTTTGGAGATAAAAAACCACCATCTAAATCAAAATGTGTTACTACACATTTTTATTTAATATCTTACATTTAACTAGAAATCCCAAAATATAACTTCCAACCTATACAAAACACAACTTCGGTAAAGGTATCCTTAAACGAATACTGGCGCTGCGAGTTCATCGGTGTCCTTAGATTTCAATTCTGAGCACCTGTTCAAAAGATATAAAATCCCAAACGTACGTTTACTTAACGTACCAGAATAAATGTTCAGAAAAAAAATACTAACAGCCACCCTAGACCCACTTCGTTCAAAGTTAGGCTCTTCCTAGGTGAAAAATGGCCCAACGAACCCAACGGTACCCTCAGATTTCAAATCCATGTTATCGTTTAAAAGTTATGAATTTGACAATAAAATAATTTTCACTTAATTATTTTATTTGCTGCCAAAAACTAACTTTCTCTAGTGGCCCTCGCCGACCCAAGTTAGTATCTGCTTACAGAAATCTTACCCTCACAAGTTCAGCCGTGGTCTCAAAATTTTAATCTGAGTTACCGTTTGTGAGTTATAAGCATTTGAAAAATAAAATAACTATATTTCATTATTTTATTTACGGTTATTCCATTTTCAGGTTTTCTCACATGAGGACCGCACCGACTAAACTTAAGTCACACCTAGGGTAAACTACCATCCTGAGTGCAACAGTGGCCTCGGATTTCTGATCCAAGTAACCTTTTAAGATTTATTCCACTTTTTCAGGAAAACTACATACACACACTAATTTAAGCTTAACAGTACTTCGACAGATCATTCCGGGCACTCCGGACATTAGAATCGCACGCCGTTAGAAACTGTGGACTCGTAAAATTCCAAAGAGTTTCTGAAAAAAATTTCCTTGAAATTTTCGAGTCTTTACATTACCCTCACCTCAGGGATTTATGTCCTCGTGAAGCTACAAAACACACTAGGGAAACAAATGAGGGTACTGAGCATGCATCAGAGCCTCTCACTCCCATGTGCTCTCCTGGAAGTTTCCATGCTGCCAGCTAAGGCACACCAGATAAATCGACCGTCCACATAGGACCTGCTCCTGTCGATCCTCGATCTCCACCTGGACCTCCATGAATGTCACCCCGTCATTGATGTCCATCTCCCCGTGGTCAATTTTTTGGGGTGGGCCATGCACGTATCTCCTCAACTGGGCTACGTAGAAGAATTCATGCACCCGGTGCAACTGAGGTGGAAGGGACAAGTGGTAAGCCACCTCGCCTACCCTGCTGAGGACATGGAACGACCCGATAAAACGCGGAGATAACTTGCTGCCTCGGCCAAATCTCCACAGACCTCGTCGAGGTGAGACACGTAAAAAGATGTGGTCACCATCCTCAAACTCCATAGGTCTTTGTCTCATGGATGTACGGGGAAGACCCGTCATGAAGTCCATGGATATCTGATCCTACTTCCACTCTGGGACCTCCAAAGGTTGAACCATGCTTGCTGGTACCTACTGTTCTGCTTTCACGTGCTGGAAAGTGAGGTATTGTGAGAGAAACTCTGCCACTACTTTCTTTATTCCCAACCACCAGTGTTGTAGTCAGAGGTCCTGTTACATCTTCTCCACTCTAGGATGTACCGCTAAAGGATATGTGTGGAACCCCCTCAACACTTCCTCCTAAAGTGAAAATGGTACCATGGTATGTCCTCTGAATAGAATGACTTGCTCCCCACATTTTGAAAATCTATCAGGTGCATTCCCTGTGGATATCCTAGCACGTCACGTCTCACAGTCAATGTCCCCACGATGTACCTCCCTAACTCGCTGAAAAAGTGGAGTAGTGACTGTGAGAGACTACAGAAAGGTTGCTCTATCTCTATCCACAAGGATATCTGAAACGCAGCCATCTGCTCTGTCACCTCTCCTAGCAGCTGAATGTCTGATCTCTTATTGTGACCATCTGCTACAATGTTCCCCTTATCAGGAGTATAGTTCATCTTGAATTCATAGTCCTGGAGGAACTCAAAACTCAAAACTCATGCTGCCATGAGGGTAAGGATGGCCGACTCATGAGTGATCGGCTGCATCCTCCCAATCAGGAGTTTATCCTGTGCTGCCTGGGTTTCCTTTTTCTCCAACCAAGGAAAACCCCATTCCAAAGTTGTAGATAAACCACAACATTGTTTCCTAATACAACCAATCTGTGTATGAACGGTGGTTGCCCAGTCCATACCCAAACTAACATCGTAAGGCCTCGACGCTGCCACCAAGAGGTTTCCAACCAAAACTCTCACCTCAAGGGTCAGATCACACTGTCGGTGTAAGTGTGATTATCAAGTCTCCTCCCAAAGGTATCTCTAGATGTGAGGGTCAAGTCAAAGGTTTTACCAGAATCTCTAGGTATGAAACAAGATTTTTGGAAGGAAGGAATGATTAATACCTATGTCTATTGATACGATAGCTAGTTGTAGACACAGACCGTACCTCGAATCATTCCTAGATCCCTTGGGTCACACTCCTTGTCCATAGGCAGCTACTGTTTTCCTCTACCCTCTAGATCCCCGAGCCTGGTGGGGACTAAAAAGGTCGGTGGTTATAACATGTCGAAATGTACATCACTACATGTTTCCCTCCTAGCTCTGCTTCCACGTCTGCTGCTCTGTAGATTCATCTGTCCTTAACACTTCCTCTTCTTGAAACATCTTACACGCCTAAGTCTTTGAGACTGGCGTCAATTCCCTACTTTCCCACTGCTAACATTCACTAGCTGTATCCATTCGACCAAAAAGGTTCTCTCTAATACCCTATCATAAGTAGGAATGCATAGAGGAAAAGTGTTGGCTCAGATATCCTTTATGCACACATTGTTTAGTAGTCTGATCCCCAAAGCACAGGTCATATTGTATTCATCGAGTAACGGGAATGATCAATATGCCTCAATGAATACTCAGATAATGACACGTCGTCCTACCGAAGTAGTAAAAGCTCTAGTAGACTCTCAGCCACATCCTCAAGCCAGTCCTCAGTCGCCAGTGATTCGGGCTCGCATTCGAACCTGAGGGGTATCTGATGCTGAAACATGTGTAAGGAACTAACCCTACAAGTGTCCTCCACCAGTACCATCAGTAGTGTCTACTAAACAATGGATAGTGATATAGTTGGCACACTACCTGAAGGTACCATCTCAGAAAACAGTCCAAGTACTGAAACCTTTCACTATGCATATCATCCTCATGATCATTCACTGAAAAATATTAGTAGCTAATATCAACATCTGTTCTACTAGTGTCTCAACTAGGAGGAAATCTCCAGTAATCGCCTCCAGCCAGTCCTCTACTGCATGGGAATCTGTCTCGCCTTGTAACCTCAGAGGCATCTGATGCTGGAACTCGTGCAATGCGCTCTGTCGGTGTGCACCGTCCGCTAGTACCGTTGGTGGAATCTACTTCCCAATGGTTGGTGGTGTTGTTGGTACCCCATCCGAAGGTGCCAGCATAGAAAAAGGGCCCTACACTGGAGCCTCATCGCTTGGTGGGCCGTTATCATGTACTATCATGGAACCCTAGATGGCTTTCTTCGCAGCGGAATCCTGATAAGGAACTGGTGCACCACGATCAATAAGTTATACCTGGTGAGATGACTCAAATATTTCACCACGAAGACTCTTGAAAACAAACTTGCAATCAGTGTTTTCAAACATTGAGTCGAAAATCAGAAGTCAGGGTCCTGGTGTATTGATATGTCGGTCGTCGCACCAACACTGGAATCCCTAGACTGAAAACCACACACAATACTCTTAACACTATTTCTTCACAGTAATCCATATCAGAGTCCTACATTATGCGGTAGAACCGACTCCTCTGACACCAATTTGTCACGACCCGTCCTTAGGGCCCGTGCTGCAGCTACCACAAGCCCACCTTCCATAGGATAGGGGCCGACGACTACCACCAAAGGCGTAATTTCCTAAGATGGGAAGGCATTGCCTTTATAAAAGTAAACAAACACAACAGAGTATGCAACAGGAAGCAAACACTATGTAAAACTGAATACAAAAGAGTGTACGGGAAAGGAAATGGGCCAGTATACACACCCAACTGAACAACACGTACAAGTAAAAAGGGACAAGCAGCTGGAAGTAAAGAGCAGCTCCTGGATCATCCTCTGTGGTTCTTACCTGAAGGGTAGGTACAGATGGCCACCTCAGCACTCACATCCGTCAGTCTCCTCCGTGTGCTGACTCGTCTCATGGTCCACCTTCGGGTATCATCTAGTCATGGGGCTCTCGGCCTCCGTCAGCACTGTCTGTAATCTGCATCCAACACAACGTGGTACGAGCATATCCCATGCAGGGGTGAGAATAACGATACTCAGTAGGGACCCTGAGACCCGCAAGGTCTCACAATATCCACTAAGAATAAAAAAATAAGAAAGATACAATCATGATGTATCAACCAACCCTACTTAGGTATATGCCCATACATATACCTAAGTTACCAATCTCAGCCCGACTCCAACTCTCGAGCCCAATCACAACCCAGTCCACACATGAAGTAAATTCAATCACCACGATGATAATGGTTGAATGACATGAATCAGTTCACACAGGTATTCCAACATAGAATAGAGATAATAATGATCAGATATAGCCACTGGATCATCTAAGCTGTTGGACCCACACAGGATACAGAACCAGCTATGCTATCAGACCCACACAGGATACAGTCCAGCTATCTCATCTAATCTGTCGGACCCACACAATATACATTCCAGCTATCTTTTCTAAGCTGTCGGACCCACACAGGATACATTCCAACTATCTCTTTTAAGCAGTCGGACCCGCACAGGATATTGTCCAGATATTCTAGAGTAATAGAGATGATCATATGTAGTTACTGATTCATCTAAGCTATCAGACTCACATAGGATACATGACCAGTAACTGCGGTAAAGGTCTCCTTAAATGAATACCGGCGTTGTGATTTCTTCGGTGTCCTTAGATTTCAATTCCGAGCACTGGTTCAAAAGATATAAAATCCCAAACATTCATTTACTGAACGTACCCAAAAAAAAGTTCGGAAAAAATTATTAACAGCAACCTTAGACCCACTATGGTTGAGGTTATGCTCTTTCTAGGTGAAACATGTCCCATCGAACCCAACAGTACCCCCAGATTTTCTATCCGAGTTACCGTTTAAAAGTTAGGAATTTTATAATAAAATAATTGTTAGTTAATTATTTTATTTGCGGCCAAAAACTAACTTTCTCTGGTGGCCCTCGCCGACCCATGTTTTAAAGAAAGCGTACCCTCACGAGTTTAGCAGTGGTCTCTTATTTTTAATCTGAGTTACCATTTGTGAGTTATAAGAATTTGAAAAATAAAATAACTTTATTTAATTATTTTATTAACGGTATTGCCATTTTTAGGTTTTCTCACAGGAGGCCCGTGCCGACAAAACATAAGTCCCGCCTAAGGTAAACCCACCATCCTGAGCACAACAGTGGCCATATATTTCTAATCTGAGTAGCCGTTTAAGAGTTATTTTACTTTTTCAGTAAAACTGCATAGGCGCGCTAATTTATGTTTAACAAAGCTTCGATGGATCATTCTGGGCACTCTGGGCCTCAAAATCACGTGTCGTCAGAAACTGCAAACTCATAAAATTCCATAGAATTTCTGAAAAAAACCTACTTGAAATTTCTAGGTCTTTACAAAGACAAAGATTAAATAATACTTGCGGTGGCGGAAAGGTCTTTGTCACTGCATACGTTAATAAAGAGACAAAATTTTTGTTGTTTAGTAAAATGCTTCGTAGAGAAAAGATTCCTTTTGAATAAAAGTAAAAATAAAAGGGGTTTATACACCGTATAAAATAATGTTGTGTATAAAACAAAATATGACTCAATGAATGTAGATTGAGACGAAGTCCCTTACAAATACGGTATCCTTAGATCAAGGACAAATCAATTACATAATTATGTGTGACAAATATAAATACACCTAATATAATTGGATATTAAGTGTAAAACAATCATATGTCATCCACACATATTCATAGCATGACATAATCAAGAAGTAGATGTCTAACCCAATGAATTTCAATTGGGTTAAGAAGTTCCCTTACAGAAATTCGACAACATAGCGGCGTCACTTTAAAATTCAGAAAATGAGATTATGAGAGATAAAAATGTATCTCATAACTTGGAAATAACATTTACCTCAATATGTATATATAAGAACACATACCAACATAATAATATGTAAATTAAAATACCTAACAAAATAAGTCTTTTAAAAAGAGGAGGGTGAAAGGTTCCCTTAACGATTTGGGTAAATTTAGAAACATTCACCCCGTGAAATAAGGGTCATAAAATGAAGATGTAAATACCCATAAATTAATGTATATTACACAAAGAATACAATCATTGGCAGTACATACACCAAACAAAGGAAATAGTGGAAAATGTAGCATGAATCTCACGGGAATAAAATGTGAGATAAAACCCCTTACCACCTTGTAATCAATCGAGTCGTATCACTAAAAGATAATAAACACCAAATAAATCACATAATACCATAAATATAAATAGAATCATGATAATATATATGAAAATGAAGTACACAATACACCACATGAAATAAATAAGTGGTGAACAATGGAAATCACACAGAATTAAAAGTGAGATAAGAAATCCCTTACGAAAATTCGGCAGCCTAAAGGCGCCACATAAAACTTTAAAAAATGGATTGATGAGATAAAATAGGTTATCTCATTATATGAACATAAATATTAATGTAAGATTAATATAAAATAACATCCTACAACATAAGAAAGAGGATCTTAAAAGGAATGACTTAAAAGAGAGTACTTAAAAATAAAGAGAGAGGTAGGATCCCTTACCTCAAGTCCGACTTGTCTTGTTCGTTTCTTTATATTACTGAATAACAAACTTAGGTAAATTTATAATTTCTTAAGTACTTAATTTAAATTTTATTATTCAATTAATATCAAATATTATAGTTTTATAATAATTAGTTAATTATGTGAGTTCATATCCTACGTTTTGTCGATGTTCGTTACATGAGTCAAAAATGAACTTGTTGAAAAAAATTATTCATGTAGTTATAAGTACATCATCTCCAGAATAGTATTAACGATTTCAATATCATATATATCCATTATATATTCATTTTAGACTATTCGATTACATTTTGAGATAAAAAAATGAAATGCACCGTTCATGGAGACGGTAGGTCGTTCGTACGCATGAACGCTACTTTCATTTTTTATCATATTAATGGAAATAAAACTAAATGGGAGATATATATATATTATAATTCCAGTATAATATATATGTTATATAGGTCACATAAGTTCATTAATTTCATTATTTATACATTCAATGTATTTCATGAATGAGTCACATCACTTGAGGGGGCGGTAGTCCACACTTCCTCAAATGAAATTATTGCATTTGCACAACATGAAAAGCACAAAGGTATGTTTTAAATATAAAATACAGAAGCATATACAGGACATAAATATAATATATATCATATATAAATATAGTTACATCATAATGGCCACTATGGGAGATGGTAGGAGAAGATTGAACAATCATCGTTTCGTGAGGCAGTAATTCTCTATCAACGAAAATAGTATATTCTTTAACCATTAGATAGAGGTGTGTGTAAGTGTAGCTCGAATACATCTCATAAAAACAAACTAGTATATTGAATATACTGTTTTTGTTACAAAATAAAGGAATAAAAAGATTTTAGGGGGTTGGAGGAGCAAAATAAAACAATAGAACATAAGAGAATACATTACCTTTTAAATCAGGTTACTCCCCATGGATTGAATCAAAAGGGTTTCTTGAAAAGATTTATGCCTAAGGTAAGGCTTCTAAGATGAAGAGATGGATTTTGAGAGATAATATGAGTAGGTTTTGGACGATCCAAGTTCTTGAGAGGTGTGGGTAAGGGGGTAGAGGTGGGGGCATTTTATAAGAGGGAGGAGGGGCAATCTTGAAAGGTCATGAAATGTTACTTTATTGTGAAATGATTTTCGGATTTTAAAGGTCCCACAATGATATATTTTGAGTATAAGGTGATAAGGGTTATAAATACACCCATACAATAGGTTTTTGACAAGTGTAAGTCTTAGAATTTACCTTATCTTTTCATTTTACTTAAATCGGTCATTAATGAGGCAATGGCCGCATCATCATGGTGTCATAAATAAATTTATTTATTTAATGTATAAAAATTATAAAAAAATTACCATGATGTAGGAGATCTTTTTATATTTTTAATGAATATTTATTTTCAAAAATATAACTTATATAACCCGATGTAAAAATTGTTTTAGTGAAACAATATATGTTTGTGACATTTTTATTTTAACTTTAAATAAAACGTATTAATATCATTATCTTACCCAAGTGGCTCCATGGGGTCCCAAAAATTGACCCATTGGTTGTTTTGGTCAGACATGACCCATCCAATAATGGTAGGACAAGTGTTAAGGTAATTTGATATTATTATAACATTATTTTTACCTTTAATTACACTAATTACCATTAATCACGGTTAATAAAACACAAAAGTTACTATTCACCAAAAAATATTTTCATCCCATTGAACAAAATTTTACTTAGTAATTACAACCATGTATGTCGGATTTTTGAAATTCAATTCACATAAGCGGTAAAATTCATTTAAACAAAAAATCCGTTTTTTTCACTACCACTTAGTGGCTTAACTATTCATCAAAAATTGAAGTTATTCATAAGATTACCAAAAACTCACCCTAAGATATATTTGACATTCCAAATCCAAAAATGATGTATATTTTACAAAATTCAAAACATATAATTTTCATTAATTAATTTTATAATTAATTCCCGTTGTCAAAACAAATAGCGTGTTTTTAAGAAACGATATCTATCAATAGTTTGACACTTGTTTATGTCCAATTTCAAAGTGAAATTACTTACAATGACCACCATTAGATTAAATGGTAAAAATATATTTTAATTAAACTTTAAAATCAATTACCAAGATAATCTAAAAAAATAAATAAATTAGATTAAAACGAGGTTTTAAATTAAAATACAGCATTTTCACTATTCATTAAAAAATGATCTTTATCGGAAAAATAACAAAAATTTACACAAAGTAAATTTTGATGTCTTGATTCTAAAGAAGGATTTTATTTTTTCAATATAACATATAAAATTTTCAAAAAGTAGATATAAAAATGGTTCACCATCAAAAGGTGGTTAATCGACCTTTTAAATAATATTAGAATATTTGTGCTTAAAATTGAATTCATTCCCATTTTAAGCCTATATAATTTATAGGATAATTGTTAAAATATTTAAAAAACATATATAACCATTTTGTAGTTAGTTATGTTCATTCCCACCATTACTATGGTTAGGCGTTAACTACTATTTAAAATAATATTATTTTATTAATAGTGTTCAACGTAAGACTTCAAAGAAACTCATTGTTGCATATTTGGTACGCCATCGAGCATAGCATTCCCTTTAATGTAATATTAAAATTTTATTCACAAATATTGATAAATATGAAAATGTCATATTCTTTATTTAACTGGTATGTTACATACAACCCCCATTTCTTCCACCGGATTTAGTCCAAGTGTATCCATTATGAGTTCTCTTTGCTCCATTAGAACCCCTTCAGTCATGTGGGAGGCCTCACTTGAAACGTCCCATCTATAAGGGAATTCAGGAACCACCTGAACCATAAATTGAAGTGGAAATCACTCACCGACCGCTTTTCCTCTCCTAGCAAAGTCCATCAATAACTTTTTCCGTGGCAGAATCTTCCCCCAGTCATCCCCTGTATTCATAGAGGTGAGGCACTCATCATAAATTTCCCCCAACATCGGGATCCACAATATCTTTTGGGGGCCCCATAGGCTATTACGAAACTCTCCATTATGAAAATGAAAATTGTTGTTCCTTAAAGACCACCTACACAACAACTTTCACATCAGTTGATTTGGCTGGTAGATTTGGAATTGGGAGGCCCATGTGGCCTCATAAAGGCCCACTCCCTCATATTTTCCCCAAACTCCTTGAAAATGGCATAGAACCAATTGGATCATGAACAGTCGTTTGTGAAATTTGTACCCTATCACATATCCCACTCATTAGTCCACCCCTTGTTTGGGTTCCCCATGGCCACCTTAAATGTGGTGGGTACTGTGGGGGAGAAACCTCAGGGTTAAACTCCTTTTAATCGATGTTTTTTCCATGATTATACAAATAGTCGAAATTAAAGGGTGTATAATCCTCCCAATTATGACCATCAGCCACCCTGAAACCCTTTCACAGGAACTTCATTCTCATGAACTAATATCTTGGGTTGTCCCAGCTTTCTTCGAGAATGACATCATCATCCCTCATGAAAAAATGTTTATAGGGGAATTTTTTTTCACTAAGGGTAGTTCTTCTAGCTGTTGGACAACAGCTACACCAGAGACTTGAGGTTCGAGAGGCTCCATCCACACTCCCTAATGCCCATGTTATCATCCATCTCTACCCTCAAGGCAACATCCTCAATGATTCCCCTTGCAAATTCTAGTTGATCCATTCTGTCACAAAACTTTCAAAAAAATTATCTTGTATTGTGGAGGTCGATCATAGAGATAGGCTGCAGAGCCCTGCCACAGACTACATAGGAACAATACACAAGGCATACAATAGCGGATTCGGAAGACTCTATGTGCACCAAATATCAAATCACGGCTGATTTACAAAGGACGTCCAATGAGAATGTGGAGTTTTGAGAATCAGGGGCATAATCATCAAAAAATGAGAAGATATATAAGTAAAAAAGAATAGTCATACTCTTCTATTTATAGGAAATGACCTCTGAGATTTGCGGCCCGCCTGGCTTTGACGGTCTTCACGGTGTTCTAAACATGATCATCCCCTTTCCACATCGCTACACTTCTTCATGATATTTCATAGGGATTACACTATAAATTTTGGTGATCTTCCCTCATACATTGACCCACGTTTTTTCCCCTGGCTCCTAGTTTGAGGAGGGGGTCATTATTTAGAGCCAAAATATGTGAATAGGATTGGATGCAAAGATGAAACCATTGCCAAAGTGGCTACTTCGCAAATTTCATTTTGAGAATCCCTTCAGCAACGTAGCCTCTGTGGATCCCCTCGATATCGTAGCCAGTGTAAAGACAAGAACCCATATATGATCAATGTAGAGTAAAGATGTGGACTGCTCTATGGTTACGATGCAATTGACATAAATATTTGCACCGCGGAGGGAGCTATATTGCCTCTTTGATCCCTTGGAAATAGACAAAAGTCTGCATGAGGGACATGAATGGAATTAAAGAGGCCTTTTCACTAGGGGGTGATGGTCAACTCCACTGTTATGAACAACATGATGCAATCCGCTTCTAATAAAAAATAGCCACATGGATTTGCAACAGTTGTCAGAGCTTCGCACCACCTACAGCCAATAAAAAACATGATTCCCTCAAACCCAAAGGACGGATAACATAACCATTCATCTTAGTAGATCTCAAATTGTGAAGTATCCTCTACTCTACAGGACATTGTAAAAAATGAGCTCCTCACGGATTTGATCATTTCGAAATACCTTTCCCTTAGCAAAATTGAATCCCCTCTTCAACTAGGGATTCCCTTCACAGATCCCAAGGGGCATTGCAATGGTAGGACCTCCATATGGGGACATAGGTCTTCGTAGAGATATCATAAATTTTGAAGTACATTCAATGCAAATGTGGACCCCATGATAAGGTAGGATCAATGTGCTTCGCGATGTATATTACTCTGAAATTCACTGCTTTACAAGGAACCCATGCTCCGTTAAGTCATACACTCTGAAAGAACTTGAAATTAGTGAATCTCCCTTTATATAAAAGTATAACCCATGCATAGGCTATGCCACTCCACATCCCGAAGCATGAAACTTCATCGAGTCTATCCACTTTGTGAAGCACCAGTGATTTCAAGATCTCTTCCTTTGGACTTTTTTTCTTCATGAATCTTCAACCGTACAACCGCCCAGGTTTTTACGATGTGATTTCATGGTCCCATGGGTGGTGATTTATATTGTGTTTCTTGGCCTCATGATTCTTCTAATATTCATTCAAATGTATATTTCTTCTTTTCATAGCCATGATAATGTGAGCCCCTCAATGAATCACTCCACAAAATTTCCTCACCATGGCTTTGATGATGCCTTATCTTCACCACATGTTTGTGGGTAACATTAATGTATGTCCAAGGGGTGAGGTGTGAATATCCATCATCTGAGTTACAGGATGTTAAACTTCCAAGCATTGTCGTCCTCTGCACATGACATTAAAAAGTTTCCTCACCTCATGCAATATTCATTGGGTTCCCCATCTTGGACATTTTCCCCACCCCCTACTCTCCATGGTTCTGAGAACTTCTCACATTGAATTCGATCCTCATCACATGGGATGAAATTTTTCTAAGGTTAAGGGTGACCATATTGGTGTAATACTTATAACCTTTCTTATGGGAGGTGGCATCTTTGATCTTAATTTATTCTTCGATGCATAATGACTAGTAGAGAGATGCGAACATGGACCTTAGTTACCCTATCCCTATCCCTTTGGACTTTATCACCACCAGGCCTCCATCCTAGAGTATGTCCCAATATGCATCTCCCCAGGCCTCCAATCACACATAAGCACCGCTCTATTCCTCACAGATGCACCTTTCACGATGTGATCGTCAGGTCTTTGCAGCCCCTTATTTCAATCATCGAGAATGACTCATGTGGGCTTGGAGTAAGAACCGACCTTGGCATCCTCCCTGGGATGCCTTAGAATGTAAGACCCAATCCCACTTTTTAACTATGTGGAATGTGATCCTTTCAATTCAAATCAAGGTACATAATAAGACTACATGAGGTTCAATCCCAACACCCATCGGTCCCGACCACTTCACGTCGGTTCACCACATCCCGTATGATGTTAAACAATAGGACCATTTCATCCCGAATGATGTTAAACTATGTGTATTAAAACTAAGTGGTTTTTGATCCATGTTTCCTATTAAGGGTATATAAGAATCCTTCTTATGGTTCAACCGAAAACATTGGTAAACACATTAGAACTCTGTGGGTTTTGATCCCTATCTCCTAGGTAGGGTATGTAGGAAGCCAACCTAAGGTTCAACCCCAAGCATTACTAACCATCAATGTCCCCTTTGTTGGGACACACATCCTTGGCCCCTAACATAGTGGCATTAAACCAACTCTCTAGCCTCTACCCATGCATAATCCCTAGTATGTTGTCAGGTGGCTATCCTCTACAAACACCCTGATTCCATGCCCCATCCTGAACAAAGTGGACTTTGATTCCCTACCACATGGATACGTAGGAATCCTCCCTAAGTTTCATGTGCATCATATATGTGCCATCATAGTCTCTTCCATGAGGCTTTGTATTTTAGGAATGTCATGCCCTAACCTAGATGTTATACTTCATCAAGGTCTCGTCCATTTGTCCATTTTAACAGGCTGCCTCCTCTGGCATCCCATCGCCCCACCGAAAAATGTGGACATTGATTCACTACCAAACGGATATGTAGGAAGCCTCATTCAATTTCCTTCCCAAGGCTACTATCACTTTCACAATGGGTCCATCTCATTCCTCATCCACATCACTCAACTCTATATCATCCATCATGTTTCTTACTCAGGCAGCCACATCCCGGTAATATCATTCCATCCTCTAAAGCTTCTAACCATGCGTAATCCCCAGAAAATATATAACCATTGATCCAAGAGTTTTCCTCTTATGATGGGCCACTATCCATAAAAAACCCCTACATGTATCTGGGTCGTTGAACTTTGCATACAACCCGATTCATCACCCCATTGAACAATGCATGTTTTTATCACTGTCTCTCGAGACATTGTACGCAGGAAACCTCTCGATGGTTCAATCTCAGCCAATGGTAAAACCTGGAGTCCTCTTAATTGGGACACATGAATCCTCAGATCTATCATCCTTAGACGTTTTGATCTACTCATCTAGTAACCCCCCTAGTTTCCCCCTCCAGGGGATACACCAATTTGATCAACTCCCATCAGTGTTCTGATCAGTTCAATCTGCCTTCGCTAGACGTTAAACTCATGACATACCTTGTACCAAACATGGAAAGCTGAAGAAAACCATAGGGACATTCTTATGGAATATAATTCCATGCACTCAATTTAGGATTCCTTGGGATTCCACTCTCTTGATAATCACTATCAGAAGAGGATGAAACCCATAAACATTAGTGTTTTATCATCCAGACATACCAGCAGGGACCAACATGACTACTCCCTCCATCAAATGTTGCTTCCTTGACTTGACCAATTGGAATTTACTGACAGAATAAATGTAATTAACTGGCATCAACAATGAGATGGCACCATGAATAATTCCACGAACAACATCTCAGACATGAAGGGATACCTGGACTCGGAAAATCGTTCTGAGTAGGAATCCATGGAAAGCAGAAACGACATCCCATTATCTTGTTTCGATGAATGAGAAAACGTCCTTGAATATGCAACGAATGTCGCTCGCCTATGAAAAGCATGAATTTGGGGCAATAATCAGTGTTTCATCCACAGACAGATGTGTTCCCTGAAAAAAGTTTCATAAAAAACCATATTAATTATACTCCATAGAAATATATAATTCATCATGTAAAATCATAAATAATTATAGTGTATAAATATCCAAATATTCATTGGCCATCATAACATTATTGAAAAATTAAATGACAATTTTATGGAAGAATTTAAAAAAATGTAGATAATATAAATAGAACCGATGGTAATATAAAACTCATAAGGTAAAAAATTAATATATGTGGAAGCATATGATTATATGTTCCCCCAAACCTAGAATGGTCTAATGTGAAAAGTACGATAGAAAAGTGGAATTAAATAATAAAAAGGTGAACCCTTTGGACAAAATCATCACATTCAAATATGTGGAGGGTGTATGGAAATAACATCTCTAAAGACATATATGGAATTTAATGAATAAAAATAGTTTACTTGATATAATAAACAAAAAAATAAATGAAATTATTGGTGAGTCTTAATGAAAACTAACATTTTTAAATAAAATAAAAAAAATTAGAAACTGATAATAGTCAAATATAAAATGTTTGTTATTCTATAAGATTATTTTAAAGGGGCACTCTATCATATGAATAATTATACATAAGGATTAGAATATTTCAAAATAAAAAAAAAATATTATTTGGAATAAGGTTATAGATGGCTTATAAATATCTTACCTCAATTGTTTCCAGAAATTCTAGGTTGTGGAATATGATGTTTTGTAGCAGGGAAGAAGGTCAGTATTTATGTATCCTCAAAATTATATAGAACTATCAAATCCAAAGTCTATATCTACTAATGTGTGGTTATGATGACCCTTTATTTACATCTATTCATATAATTTTTTATGTAATATAAATATCAAATAAATGAGAGATAGAAGGAACAAATATATAAGACTCACACTAATTAAAATAAAAACCCTTAATGAAATAACATTTGACATACTATTTGATTAATATGGAGAAATTACTCATGTGATTCAATGCATAAAATCATATAATTAAATACTCCACATATATTAAACCATGTAGCATTTTAGAAATAATAAAAAATATGGAATGAAAAACCACAATAATTTGGAATTTAAGGATGATTTAAAGTTCCACAATAGTGAATTGGTACTGAAACCATTGTGGTTCCCTCAATCATAACCAACCATAGGACCCCACCATGATGTTTTGGGATTTACTTCCCCATTCTCAACAAAACATGATGGAGATCGTGGCATGGAGGAGTCTCCCTCACTATTTCCACATCACTTGTGTAATGTGACTACATGTTAAAACCCCAATACCATGACCACCATTCATCACAACATTATCTATTAAAACATGCTGTGAATTTTTTCAATGATTCTATTACACCAGAATGACTTGAGTTTACATTGATGAAACTATAACATGAAAATAAATATTGGAATTTCACACTCCATGATAGCCACATAAATTTTCTCAATGAACCATCCCAATGAAAATGAATTTTCACACTAGCCTAATGATCATGATGATTCTGTAGAAACCATTATAAAGACACTTGAAAAACCAGGTTCAGGGTCTAAATGGAACTGAAATGGAACACCTTATCACATTGCATATTTATGTATCCAATTCTCACTAAGGAACCATACTCACATAAATGGTATCCACCAGGATAGAGTAAAACCCTAACTAAATTAAATTTCCAATAATGGGAATTTCCAATCAAAAAAACATTTTTTATAATATTACCACATCACCACACCCATAGAACCAATATAGACTCTATAATGGTCTTCCTAATGAAAATGTTAGACCTTATTTTCCCCAAAACTGTAGTCAATCCTTATAAATCACATAAAAACTCAAACTATGACCCTACCTAGACTAGAAAACATAAAATTAGAGTTTGAAATTTTGGTTCCTAATAACATATTCAACTAAATATATTTTATCCCTTATGAATAATAATAATTATGAGGTAATTCAATCTCAAATGAATATATCAAAACATGAGTACTTGGGGAAGAGACTTATCAAAACGAGTAGTTGATCTGTGATCACTTCAAAGATAAAGAGTCTAATTATTAAACTATCTACCCACCAACTTGGAATATCTAAAAAATCTCCCAACCTAATATAATTAAACATATATTGGAACATAGTGACTTAGTAAATCAAAAAAAATGAACTAACTAGAGTATCACACAACCAATATCCTACTAAAAAATATTTTCACATTATCCAATTTTAACTCCTCAGTTCCAATATAAAATAATATGAAAATAATTTCAAATCCTCTAACATTCATGAAAAAATACAATTGAATACTAAAATTGTAAAACTGACCAATTTCAGTATGAAATTAATTCATTTATTTAATTGAATTCAATACACAACCATTTTTATAATGGATGTACTTTGGATTAGATTCATATATATAAATATATATATATATCCAATATACTATATATGGTAACATTTCTCAAACCATTCATGTTTGAAAAAAACCTTTTAATATCATTATCTTACTTCAATTATTTCTATTTGATGGCAATTTATAAATACATGAATTTATATTTTTTCAGTGTCCACGATCTTTCTTTAAAATTGACCTAATAATAAATTAAAAAAATTAAGTAGGTGTTGGAAACTATTGTAGAACTATATCTATATATAATAAAATATATTATATAGAGACTTAGAAACTCATTGCGCCACATAATATTGAGACAATAAATGAACAAATATAATATAAAGAAAAAAATGAAACTAATTTCTATAATTACTGGATCATCTATATCTAATTATCTATATCATAACATCAATAATTCATATTAGATTATTATAATAGAGGAAAATATTGTCAGATATATAATGAGTATTATGAATAATTTAAAAAAAATCATACACTTATATTGGTCCCTAGTTTGTGTATTATCATGGATCATGTAAAGGCATCATATGTTAAAATATAAAATATATATTAACAAAATTATAAAAAATAGAATGCTACAAATTAAAATAAATCTATTGTAAGATTAAATAAAATAGGTATAATTAGAGTAAATCACCACTTCCAATTATAGTATCATCATCATTTAGTTATAAGTTTAACTCATCAGCTCTTACCACATTGACAAGGTTTCTATAAACTGAAAATTTATTAAACATACTAATAAATAATCAATAGAAAAATAATAAATAACAAATATTATCTTATTCATCATATAATTCTTATCAATCAATCACTACCATGTAGTCAATTGGCATATCACAAATAACAAAATCTGATCTAAAAAACAACATACCAATAATTATTATCCTAAAAAATTGTAGCCAACAATGAATAATGATATCTATTATGTAGTCCCAATTATAATTATAATCACCATATCTTAAAAAATTTCTTCGTCACTGTAACACCCGAGACTTTTATGTTATATAAATCATCAAAGGAATATTTTTCTACACAACACTTGCTTGGCTTGCCTTACACGAAATCGCGACCTTCCTCGATAGCTTGCGTCCTACGCAATACCGAGTTTCACTAAACAACGATATGCTATTAAAATATTATTAAAACTAGCCGTTATGAATAGTAATAACCACTTTTTGAAATTTTATAAATTTTATTTTTCAAAATGGACTTCATTTTTGGATTTGGAATATCGAAATTAGCCTAGGGTGAAATTTTGGTTTTTTTCTGAAAACTTTCAATTTTTGATGAATAGTGAAACCACTAAGTGGTAGTTAAAAAACTGAATTTTTCATAAAACATAATTTTACCGCATCTGTGAGTGGAATTTCAAAAATCCGAGAGACATGGTTGATGTCAGTAAGTAAAATTTGGTTCAATGAGATGAAAATAATTTTTTGGTGAATAGTAACTTTTTACTTTTTTTACCACGGTTAAAAGTAAATAGGGTAATTAAAGGTAAAGATGATATTATTATTACCCTAACACATGTAATAATTCTATTGGATAACTGTAATTCGACCAAAAACAAACTTAGGAATAAAATATGACCAGTTAGGCCCACTTGGATTAGATTAGGACATTTATTATTAATTTATTTAAAGAAGGGTTAAAATAGTTAAAATCAAAGTTTAATAAGTAAAAAAATTTTAATATGGCGTTCTACATAAGATAAATTTGACTATAAAGATTCATTAGAAAGATAAAAATATTTCCTAAATAATGGTATTTTATTTGTAATTTTTAGACATTAAATAATTTAATTTATTTATGACACAAAGATGATGCATTAATTATCTTATTAATGAAATATTGACATAATTAATGTTATAAACACCAAAATAAATGTAATTTGATACTTTTTATGAATTACACTAATTTTATAGGTTAATATTACATGTTAGTATTGATTTAATTAACTTGGTTCGAACTAATAATTCTGTTATGATTTTCACAAAAATCAATTACTCAATAGTATCAAAATTGACATAAAATAGTTTTTAAAACAAATATTATATTAGTAATTGTAATTTTATTCCTAAAAATCTAATGTTCGGACAAATTACTTGGATAAGGTTATATATATTAATAATAAACAACTTTGGGTTCTTTTGGCTGCTTATAGTAAGTTTATTAACCTTATAGTATAAGAACACAAGAAGACACGGTAAAAGTAAACTTATTTAACTTAATGTTAAATATAAATGATAAGGTTAAAATAGGAACCTAAACTTGTATAAATTCTATTGTATGAGAGTATTGCTACCCATCCCCACCTTAGCTTCTAAATATATCAATTTGGAGCTATTTAAAACCGAACTTGACTTTATAATAAAATAATATTTTTAGTTTTCCCAAAGGTGCCCCTCTCCTCCCTTATAAAAGGGCACCTCCTCCCCCTCTTCCTCACACCACTTTGAGCCTTCAAGCTCGTACAACCCCTGAAAATTACTCCTCTCCACTTCCCTAGATACATCCTAGAGGTCCTGGTCTTCTTCAAATACCAATTTTAGTGCCCTAAAAGAAGGTCTCAAATAAGCACTTCAAAGAAGAGGTAATGTCGGTTACTGATTCTTTCATCTTTATTTCTTCTTGCACTTCTTATTCTTTAGTTGTTTCATTATGAAGTAATAACATAATTATCACTCATATACTGATATTTTATTATAAGTATGAAACAACTCTATTTCAACAACTATCCATCCTATGGAAAAATAAATCACCGCGTGTGCGTACGTACGGAATACCGTCTCCACGCCGTGGTGTAATCTATTTTCCACCACCACCATACTTGGATGGGAATAATGGTGTAAATAATGACTTTATATGACTATTATAAAGTGATACTGATTCTGAAATAGTATACATACACTCCAATACAATTACACGATCATAGGAACGATATCATCACTCGTGCGTACGTACGGAATACCGTCTCCATGATGTGATGCGACTCGTTCTACATGATCTTCATTTCATAATGATTATATAAATGAATTGAATAAATGAATATGATATATATTACACTAATAACATTATTGAAATGAGGTATTTGTAACCTAAATATAAGAATAATAATTTATTCGACAAAACACGCATAAGAACAAAACGTTATAAACACCCGAATAACAAGTAGCAATGAAATATTACTACTAAGAAGCTAAGAAAATGACCATATATGATATCATAAAAATAATTATGATTATGTAATAAGTCAATAACATTATTTAAATCATTATACAGGAGTTTCGGACACTTACGAAGCAAAATGGACCTAAGGTAAAGGAATATATCACAATCTCATTTTATCCGAGATTGTTTATACTTTGGTATTTACTGGGGTGTATTTTATCATCCACATCCATCTTTCGTCAATATGTAATATTATTTCCATCCACCTGCAATTTTTTAAATCCAATTTTACCCTTCGGTGAGTTTTTATTAAAATATATGAAAGGAATCTTTTGTCGTTTTTCGTACGAGGTACTTTTTGACTTTTCCAACAAAAGTACGAGAAGAATGTTTTTTTTAACTTATACGACATGAATGGATTTTTAAAACATTATTTCCCAGAAGCATCCTTTACAAGTTTTCAAGTTTAATCAACTTATTTTAGTTTAAAGTTGTATGACATGTTAAGAAAGGAAAAATGTTTTTGAAGAAGAAAGGATATTTTCCTCAAGAATAGAGTTCAAGTGTTTTATCAAAATTATTTTCCATCTAAGATAATAAAGGGTTCTGTTTCTATCCCTATTATTACATGGATTTGATTATGTTGTGATGGAAATATTTTTATGAATTCCTTTATCCTATATGAATTGTTTTATGATGTCATGATGTTTAAGATTCCCATTTTTATTACATGGGTTATGCAATGATGTATGGTTTATGATTTTGTGGCACACATAAGAATGGTATCATTATGAGATGGGTGGGACCTATATCTCTCTCCAATGCATCGGGTAAATATTTTATATCTCATGAGATAGACATGGCTGTAATGGTAGGTTATACCGGTTCAGTGAAACAGGACTGAAACGAGGGTGACTCGGTTCAGAAATGGACTTTGTCCACTAAGATAGTCTTGGCAATGAGTCTTGACTAACAAGAAATGATTCTCTATGATTATGTGTGTATGCCAAAAAGTTTCATGTTTTAAGTTGTGATTATTGTGAACTATATTTCACTGCCGTGATTTATCCCATGGTATGAAATTATGATCTCTTTTGCAGGTTAAGATTTCCAAAAGTTACGTGCTTATGTATACGATGTGATTGATATTTCTTTTATTTACACTTACTCGGCATTTGAGCTCACCCTTTTGTATGTTTTCTTTCCACAGGTCAGGAAGAAGGTTATTAAGTAAGATATTCCAAAAGGGACTATAGATATGATGAAATAAATGGGAGACAGTGTAGACACTTTATGAACCATTTGTTTATGTTTCCCAGTTTCTAAAGACACTATACCTATACGGTACTTTCGTGGTTTTGTTATATGTTGTAATAAGTATGCTTCAATTTTTAAGTATTAACAATGTATGTAAAGTATGGGTCGTTATAGTTAGTATCAGAGGAAAGGTATAGTCAACCTTTGGAAACTAGGATGTGAAAGCCTTAGTAAGAACCCTAAGGATAAGTCTAAGCATATAACACAATCTTAGTGTTTTAGAAATGGCCATGAATAACCTAGGATAAGACCTTAAGTGTGAAATTTTATTCTTGATTATGTGGTTTTCCCTATTATAATTAGTGTTTCTCACACTATTCTTCTTGGTTTTAGTCAATGGTTGGAACCCGAAGGAACCGTGTTAATGCGGAATATGATGGACAATGCAATGATTGTCCCCCTGAGAAACCAAACGTTATGGGAGCTGGAATGCAAAATCTTGTAGCCATGCTCACACAACTTCCTCAAGCTGTGAATCATTCAGGACTTCCAAACGAGCAAAGGAAGGAGCAACATTTTGTTGAATCCTTCATGAGGCAGCATCCACCTTCTTTCAGCGGGTCTACTGATCCATTAGTTACTGAACAATGGATTAGTACTACTAAAAATATATTTTCAGTTCGTCAATGTTCTGAACATGATAAATTCATCCAAGCAGTGTATCGTTTGGAAGGAGATGCTGATCAATGGTGGAATATTATTAAGAATACGAGGCAAAAGGATGAAATGGAGTCCATGGAATAGGACGAGTTCAAGAACTTATTTTTCAATAAGTAATTCCCTCGTATTCTCCGAACAAAGATGGAGAAAGAGTTTCTTGAACTGAAGTAAAAGGATGATGAATCTGTTGGTACCTATGAAGAAAATTTTACAAGACTTGCAAGGTACACTTCTAGTATTATTATCCAACCTGAGAGTAAGATCGATTGATTCTTTAGTGGCTTAAAACCATGTCATCGAAGGGCATTAGCCATAAGGGACTTCAATAGCTACGAGGAAATCGTTCGATGTGCTCTCAAAGTCGAGATAAAGATTGCAGTAATCCATCAGTCATATGGGTTTGATAAGAAGAGGAAAATGGAATTCAAAGGAAAATCTAAAGAGCACACTGAAAAGAAGATGAGCTTTCCCTTATGCTCAAAGTGTGGAAAGAAACATGGAGGGAGTTGTCTTAAAGGTACAAGTAAATGTTTCAAATGTGGAAAGGAAGGTCATCGGGCATTTGAATGCCGCGATGATGGGAAGAAGATGTCTAATTATGCAAACAAAAGAAGGGATACACAGAATGAACCTACTACACTTCAATGTTTCAAGTGCAAGGAGATGGGGAATTATGCCAATAAATGCCCTAATCTAAGGGTTGATGATGATGGTCGACATCAAAAAACTCTTAAGGCTAAAGACAAAGGAATGTCACATGCAATTTCTATTAGCGATGTGGAGTACGATAACGATGTGGTGAAAGGTACACTTACCATCCACTCTAAAGTAGAAAATGTTTTATTTGATTCTGGATCCACCCAATCCTTTAATTCTAAAGAATTTTCTAAGGGTATCACCGTATTACCTCAACAATTAGATGTTGAGTTAGCTATGACAACACCTAATGGCACAACAGTCGCATCAAAAGTTTATAATTCTTCTCCGATCGAAGTTTGTGGGAAAGTGCTTCCTGCAAATGTTGTGATCCTTCCAATAGTAGAATTTGATGTGATTCTTGGCATGGATGGATTTCTTTATATGGATCTCATATCAATTTCCAAATAAGGGAAGTCACATTTCACATTCCAGATCAATCTTTGATCGTCTATCAATGCAAGGATGAAAATAACCTTCCAGTGGAAATTTCTTCCATCTTATGGGTCTTGATTCCACTAAATGAAGTTTATTTATCTCAAATTTGGGAGAAACTCACGATTAAGAATATGCCCATTGTACGGGAGTTTTATGATGTCTCTCCAGATGAATTACCGGGACTTCCACATAATCGTGAAGTTGAGTTCTCAATAGAACTTGTACCGGGTGGTTTGCCTATTTCAAAGACACCTTATAGAATGGCCCCAATTGAGTTGCAGTAATTGAAGAAGAAACTCCAAGAGAATATTGATAAGGGATTCATACTCCCTAGTGCGTCACCTTGGGGAGCACCTGTTCTATTTGTTAAGAAGAAAGATGGATCAATGAGACTCTGCATTGATTATCGAGAAATTAAGAAGATCACTATCAAGAACAAATATCCTCTCCCACGCATTGATGACTTATTTGACCAACTACGAGGAGCTCAATACTTTTCCATGATTGATCATCATTCAGGGTATCCTCAATTATGGGTCAAAAGGGAGGATATACCAAAGACGGCTTTCCGTACAAGGTATGGACACTATGAATTTATAGTGATGCCATTTGGTCTTACTAATGCCCCTTCTATCTTCATGTATCTGATGAATAGAGTCTTTAGAGACTATCTTGATCAATTTGTGGTAGTCTTTATAGACGATATTCTTTTCTATTCAAAAATCAAGGAAGAACATGAAGATCACTTGAAAATTATATTGAAGACCCTGAGAAAGGAGAAGCTTTATGCCAAATTTACCAAGTGTGAATTTTGGCTTCAAAAAGTTGCATTTTTTGGTCACATACTCTCAAAAGAGGGGATATCTATGGATCCAGCAAAAACAGAGGTTATCGAAAGATGGTTGAGACCAACAACAGTAACTGAGATCCGAATTTTTCTTGGTTTGGCTAGATATTATCGACATTTTGTGAAAGATTTTTCACGATTATCTAATCCACTCACCAAGTTGACTCGTAAAGGAGTTAAGTTTGTCTGGACGGAAGAATGTGAAGAGAATTTCAAAGAGTTGAAAAGAAGGTTATGCAGTGCACCTGTGCTCACACTGCCTTGTAGTGGAGAAAGTTTTGTGATCTATAGTGATGCATCCAAGAAGGGATTGGGGTGTGTTCTTATGCAAAATGATATGGTGATAGCTTATGCCTCACGACAGTTGAAAATACATGAGCAAAATTACCCAACACATGATTTGGAGTTAGCTGCGGTAATCTTTGCATTAAAGATTTGGAGGCATTACCTTTATGGTGAAAGGTGTGATATTTATACTGATCATAAAAGTTTAATGTATATTTTCACACAAAAGGAGCTGAATATGCGTCGAAGAAGATGGTTGGAGCTGATTAAGTATTACGACTTCTCAATCCATTACCACCCTGGGAAAGCAAACAAGGTGGCAGATGCATTAAGTCGACAAGACCGTGCTAGTTTATCCATGATGAGGATCACAAAAGATCCAATATTTATGGATTTACAAAGGATGGATCTTGGAATTATAATGGAAGGGGGAAAATCGTATCTTTCTCAAATGAATGTTCAACCATCTATACATGTGAAGATTAAAGAGGCACAGAAAGAAGATGTCGAGTTACAAAAGAAGCTGAGAAGTGTTCCTCAATTCATCCTTGATTGTGATGGGATAATAAAGTTCAGGAATTGGGTTTTTGTTCCTCCCATCCCCGAATTAAAGAAGGAGCTTCTGGATGAGGCTCATAGTTCTTCATTCTCTATTCATCCTGGAAGCACGAAGATGTATAGGGACCTGAAAGAGCACTTCTGGTGTGATGGAATGAAAAGAGATGTTGCTGAATTTTTCTCTCGATGCTTGGTTTGTCAGCAAGTTAAAGCCGCGAGACAGAAGTCTAAGGGGATGTTACAACCATTACCCATACCCGAATTGAAATGGGAAAACATCACTATGGACTTTGTCAGATGAATTCCTAAAACATCCAAAGGCAATAATGCTATCTGGGTCATAGTTGATCGTCTTACAAAGTCTGCACACTTCATTGCTATTAGAGAGGATTTTTCTCTGGATCATCTTGCCATGATATATTTAAAAGAAGTGGTAAGATTGCATGGAGTACCACTTTCTATTATATCTAATCGGGATCTGAGATTTACCTCAAAGTTCTGGCGAAGTCTTCAGCATACTCTGGATACAGAGTTGAGTTTCAGCACTGCTTATCATCCTTAGACAGACGGTCAGTCTGAGAGAACAATTCAAACCCTAGAAGATATGTTGAGAGCTTGCTCTATGGATTTTAATGGTGGTTGGGATCAACACCTACCTTTGGTGGAATTTTCTTATAATAATATCCTTCACTCAAGTATTCAGATGGATCCTTATGAATCTCTCTATGGAAAGAAATGCAGGACTTCAACTTGCTAGGATGAAGTTGGGGAAAGAAAGCTATTAGGACCTGATCTCATTGATGAAATGGCAGAAAAGGTCAGATCTATTCAACAACACATTAGAGCAGCTCAAAGTCGACAGAAAAGTTATGCCGACAACCGAAGAAATGACCTAGAGTTTGAAGTGGGTGATAAAGTGTTCTTATGAATATCTCCCTGGAAGAGGGTTATGAGATTTGGAAAGAAGGGGAAGTTGAGCCCTAGATATATCGGTGCTTTCAAAATACTGGATCGTGTTGGGAAGGCAGCTTACCGATTGGCACTTCCACCGAATCTCTCTCAATTTCATGATGTGTTCCATGTATCTCTCCTGAGAAAGTACATACCTGATCCTTCACATGTACTCAGCTCAGAAGTTTTACCGCTGGAGCAAGATCTTTCTTATGAAGAACAGCCGATAGAGATTCTGGATCGTAGCGAAAAAGTCCTATGAAACAAGACCACTCGATTGGTGAATGTTTTATGGAGGAACCACCAATTAGAAGAAGCTACATGGTAGCTTGAGGATATGATGAGGGAGAGGTGTCCTCATCTGTTTGTTACAAAGTGACAAATTTCGAGGGCGAAATTCATTTTAAGGGGGGTAGAATGTAACACCTGAGACTTTTATGTTATATAAATCATCAAAGGAATCTTTTTCTACACAACACTTGCTTGGCTTTCTTTACACGAAATTGCGACCTTCCTCGATAGCTTGCATCGTACGCAATACCGAGTTTCACTAAACAACGATATGCTATTAAAATATTATTAAAACTAGCCGTTATGAATAGTAATAACCACTTTTTGAAATTTTATAAATTTTATTTTTCAAAATGGACTTCATTTTTGGATTCGGAATATCAAAATTAGCCTAAGGTGAAATTTTGGTATTTTTCTGAAAACTTTCAATTTTTGATGAATAGTGAAACCACGAAGTGGTAGTTAAAAAACTGAATTTTTCATAAAACTTAATTTTACCGCTTCTGTGAGTGGAATTTCAAAAATCCAAGAGACACAGTTGATATCAGTAAGTAAAATGTGGTTCAATGAGATAAAAATAATTTTTTGGTGAATAGTAACTTTTTACTTTTTGTTACCACGGTTAAAAGTAAATAGGGTAATTAAGGGTAAAGATGGTATTATTATTACCCTAACACATGTCCTAATTCTATTGGACAAGTGTAATTCGACCAAAAACAAACTTAGGAATAACATATGACCATTTAGGCCCACTTGGATTAGATTAGAACATTTATTATTAATTTATTTAAAGAAGGGTTAAAATAGTTAAAATCAAAGTTTAATAAGTAAATAATTTTTAATATGGGGTTATACATTCGATAAATTAGACTATAAATATTAATTAGAAAGATAAAAATATTTCCTAAATAATGGTATTTTATTTGTAATTTTTAGAAATTAAATAATTTAATTTATTTATGACACAATGATGATGCATTAATTATCTTATTAATGAAATATTGACATAATTAATGTTATAAACACCAAAATAAATGTAATTTGAAACTTTTTATGAATTCCACTAATTTTCTAGGTTAATATGACATGTTAGTATTTATTTAATTAACTTGGTTCGAACTAATAATTCTGTTGTGATATTTACAAAAATCAATTACTAAATAATGTCAAAATTGACATAAAATAGTTTTTAAAACAAATATTATATTAGTAATTGTTATTTTATTCCTAAAATTCTAAGGTTCGGCCAAATGACTTAGATAAGGTTATATATATTAATAATAAACAACTTGGGGTTCTTTTGGCTTCTTATAGTAAGTTTATTAAACTTATAGTATAAGAACACAAGAAGACACGGTAAAAGTAAACTTATTTAACTTAATGTTAAATCTAAATGATAAGGTTAAAATAGGAACCTAAACTTGTCTAGATTCTATTGGATGAGGGTATTTCGACCCATCCCCACCTTAGCTTCGAAATATATCAATTTGGATCTATTTAAAACCGAACTTGACTTTATAATAAAATAATATTTTTAGTTTTCCCAAAGGTGCCCCTCTCCTCCCTTATAAAAGGGTACCTCCTCCCCATCTTCCTCACACCACATTGAGCCTTCAAGCTCGGCAAAACCCTGAAAATTTCTCCTCTACACTTCCCTAGAGACATCCTAGAGGTCCTGGTCTTCTTCAAAGACCAATTTTAGTGCCCTAAAAGAAGGTCTCAAAGAAGCACTTCAAAGAAGAGGTAATGTCCGTTACCGATTCTTTCATCTTTATTTCTTCTTCCACTTATTCTTCTTTAGTTGTTTCATTATGAAGTAATAACATCAGTATCACTAATATACGGATATATTATTATAAGTATGAAACAACCCTATTTCACCATCTATCCATCCTACGGAAAAAGAAATCACCGCGCGTGCGTACGTACGGAATATCATCTCCACGCCGTGGTGTAATCTATTTTCCACCACCACCATACTTGGATGGGTATAATGGTGTAAATAATGACTTTATATGACTATTATAAAGTGATACTGATTTTGAAATAGTATACATACACTCTAATACAATTCCACAATCATAGGAACGATATCATCACTCGTGCGTAAGTACGGAATACCGTCTCCACGATGTGATGCGACTCGTTCTACATGATCTTCATTTCATAATGATTATATAAATGAATTGAATAAATGAATATGATAAATATTACACTAATACCATTCTGGAAATGATGTATCTATAACCTAAATATAAGAATAAGAATTTATTCGATAAAACACGCATAAGAACAAAAAGTTATAAACACCCGAATAACAAGTAGCAATGAAATATTACTGCTAAGAAGCTAAGAAAATGACCATATATGATATCTTAAAAATAAGTATGATTCTGTAATAAGTCAATAACATTAATTAAATCATTATACAGGAGGTTCGGACACTTACGAAGCAAAACGGACTTAAGGTAAAGGAATATATCACAATCTCATTATATCCGAGATTGTTTATACTTTGATATTTACTGGGTTGTATTTTATCATCCACATCCATGTTTCCTCAATATGTAATATTATTTCCATCCACCTACAATTTTGTAAATCCAATTTTACCCTTCGCTGAGTTTTTAGTAAAATATATGAATGGAATCTTTTGTCGTTTTTCGTACGAGGTACTTTTTGACTTTTCTGACAAAAGTACGAGAAGAATGTTTTTTTAACTTATACGACGTGAATGGATTTTTAAAACATTATTTCCAAGAAGCAGACTTTACATGTTTTCAAGTTTAATCAACTTATTTTAGTTTAAAGTTGTATGACATGTTATGAAAGGAAAAAAAATTTGAAGAAGAAAGGATATTTTCCTCAAGAATGGAGTTCAAGTGTTTTATCAAAATTATTTTCCATCTAAGATAATAAAGGGTTATGTTTCTATCCCTATTATTACATAGATTTGATTATGTTGTGATGGAAATATTTTTATGAATTTTTTTATCCTATATGAATTGTTTTATGATGTCATGATGTTTAAGATTCCCATTTTTATTACATGGGTTATGCAATGATGTATGGTTTATGATTTTGTGGCACACATAAGAATGGTATCATTATGAGATGGGTGGGACCTATATCTCCCTCCAATGAATTGGGTAAAGATTTTATATCTCATGAGATAGACATGGCTGGAATGGTAGGTTATACCGGTTCAGTGAAACAGGACTGAAACGAGGGTGACTCGGTTCAGAAATGGACTTTGTCCACTAAGATAGTCTTGGGAATGAGTCTTGACTAACAAGAAATGATTCTCTATGATTATGTGTGTATGCCACAAAGTTTCATGTTTTAAGTTATGATTATTGTGATTACATTTCACTGACATGATTTATCCCATGTTATGAAATTATGATCTCTTTTGCAGGTTAAGATTTCCAAAAGTTACGTGCTTATGTATACGTTGTGATTGATATTTCTTTTGTTTACCCTTATTGGGAATTTGAGCTCACCCTTTTGTATGTTTTCTTTCCCCAGGTCAGGAAGAAGGTTATTAAGTAAGATATGCCAAAAGGGACTATAGATATGATTAAATAAATGGGAGACAGTGTAGACGCTTTATGAACCAGTTGTTTAAGTTCCCCAATTTCTAAAGACACTATACCTATACGGTCCTTTCGTGGTTTTGTTATATGTTGTAATAAGTATGCTTCAATTTTTAAGTATTAACAATGTATGTAAAGTATGGGTTGTTATAGTCACCAATTTCTTATTCACTATTAACAAAAATTTGTCCGAAAAAAAAGAAATATATATAATCAATGAATGCTTATTTTATCATATCATTAACTGGATTAGAAAATAAAAGGTCATAACATATATTTATGAATTCCTATCATTATCATGGAATTCAAAATGTTAATCATCAAAAAAATGCTCAAATTTCATCCAATATTTTTAAGCATCATGATGAGTTGTATTTTATCGATGTTTCAGACAACATATTCATGTTTATTGCTTCCATAATTACAAAAATTATCATATGAATCACAATATGTTACTTGAAACGTATAAATTTATCAAATATTACTCATTAATTCCATTGAAAACTTATTTTCCACTTGTTTCTGATTCATTGTGAAATATATTAAAGTTGTAGAAAAATATATATCAATGAAAATTTAAGTCAAAATGTAGTAACTGAAATATACCCTGATCGATATTTGAAAAAAAAACTTTACTGACCACATATTTTATCACAATTTCATAGTTTTTTTAAAAAAATAGACATATATTATTCAACAATAATTTCATTATCATTACAATACTACCAAATTTAAATATTTAATTATCCTATAATGTTATGAACTATATTCATAGGTAATGGTTCAAAATATTTTACTCAATTACACATCTTCAGTCAAAAGAAATTATATCTCTAATTATCTATTTAATTAAAAAATTAAATCATTCATTGGTTTCAAATAAATTTTCTAAATTTCCTTTTTTGAATAACACATGAAATAACATATCATCTATATAAAATGATGACTTAAAAAACAATATATGACATATATTATTATATTTTTAACATATAAAATAATTTATAAATTCATGTCTAAAAAGAAAAAATAAATAAATCATTTACACATAACTGAAAATATTTGAAACATGATTCACTTTATGTGAGAATATATAATCATTTTCCTCATAGAAACAAAATTATATATTTGAGATTTATATAAATTCTGGTAGTTAACATTTATCAAATTGTAATGAATTATAAATAACATGAAATATTTATCAAACACATTATTTCGTGTCATGAGTTTAATGATGGCATTCCATATTATTATGCATCAATTTATTAGAGTTCAATATTGTATAATTATGAATAGTTTGTCTAATTTTGTCTAACATAAAATATAAACAAATCATTAATGATCATAGATCAATATTGTAGCATAAAATCAACCTATTAAAAGGATGCATGAATCTTTTCTAAATATTTATTCATTATATTTTGTGTATTTAATGCATAAACACACATAGTTTGTTATCACGATCATATTATCAAATCATATGAGGCCATTATACCTGGTTTTAGGATTATCTCCGTGATATAAGTTTTCTTCATTCATTCATAGTTGGTACTAAATATCATTTCTTATCATGTTCCCAACTTATCTGTATGAATTTTTATTCAAAAGTACTACCATATATAAACCACACATTCCCCACAAATTCTTACCTCCATTCAAAATTAGGATTCTCAACCACAAACATTGATACCAATTTTTTATAACCATCACAAACAAAATACCATCCATTATTAGTAGTGAAGATAATATTAGCCACGTGAATGCACCTTTTATTAAACCTCAATTGGATACTAGCATCGAGGGAAAATATTACTAGAATTGGATACATTAACATAATTAATTCCTAAAAAAATATAAAATATATTACAATGAACTACGTAAAAATAAACCAAATAGTTATCATTTCCCAATCTAAAATTATAATTATATAGAATGTGTAACATGATACTATAAAAATTATAAGTTCACCTTTAATTCAAAATAGTTTATTAGACAATTTCATCCTAATGTGATATTGTGTATCTACGCAAAATAAGCTAAGAAAATGAATGCGGAAGAGTAGTATGGAGTCCGTAGTATAGTCATATTTCTAATTATTTCTCTATGAGTGAGAAATAGATGTGTTGGGAGGGACATTAATTGATAACATGGGATCGAAATGAATGAAATGACAAGGAAATACATGAATTTTGATAAAGTTAACCAGAAATGTAATATTTCACGTACTCTTCACCTTTAATTGTTTCATATATAATTGATTTCTCATATAATACATATTGATAAAGAAATTATAAGAAATGTAAATTAGGATTTTTATAGATTATGGTACAAAAGTGTAATCCCATAATTAAAACAAAATTATTATAATAATTATATAAAAATATGATTTCCATATTATTTCCATCACAAATATCGCAACCAAAATATAATTAAAAGAACATTAAGGAAAAATAGGAATTTTCGACACTCAAATGTTTCGAATCATCTTGAAATCATCACATCATCATATCCATCATGGAAAATATGAATGAACAACTATAAAAATGCACCAATCATCCCCTATATTGTAATAACATCATAATAATTCACTTATTGTTCCAATTTCTACAAAAAAATTAATCAATAACCACCCAAGAATATATATAAAATTAATTTTGTATTCAATTAGTACCCACTAATAAACTACATCATACTACCAAAAAACATAATGATGATAAAAAATTATTTTATATGAAAATTGTCAACCAGAGGATACACAAAATGTTAATGTAGATGAAAACTACCAATTAATGATAACATTAATGAAATAGATGATAATTTAGAAATCCTCAATAACATCAATAATAGATTAAATCAATAATAAGTAACACTAAAGGTTACATAATTATTAATGTTCCGTTTATTATCAAGTCACTATACATCACACAATTATCAATTTATTTATCAAAAATACCAAGGACATAACTTAATCTTATATCCTCTCACATAACCATTAAAACCCATCACCAATTTTTAATACATTCCAAGACAACAATAAAAACTCCCATAATAGAACCATAACCTCGTAAGAATTTTCGACCCCAAGACATAAAAAAATTATATTTCAAATAATATGTCTACAAACAAATAATTACAAACCAACCCTAGAAATAAAACAATAGTTTATAGATTATAATCAAAATTAATATGAATACCATAATAACCTAATGAGCCCATTTGGCTAAACATTATATCCAACTCTTTAAACCATACTCAGTCTAACAATATAAACCCATGATGTCCTTTTTATTTATACACATTTAATAGTAACATCTAATCATTTTAAAATCAAAGGTTCTCATTTATTTATGACATTAACCTTATATACAATCTACACATATGGTTTCAGTATTACATTTATAATATAATTAGTAAAAGGCATTGCATATTTAATATACTCAATTCAATGCTATGATATATATTCATGATAAATTCGTTATATATAAAAATGAAATGGGTCTAATAGTCATCTTCCATTTCACATTTTCTTTCTAGATTACATTATTCATTCTAATTTCCAAAATAATTTTCATTTAACATGGTAAATCAGTAACACCATGATATTTTAGAAAACTATTTCTAATTTTAAAAATTAATTTAAAAATATCTCAACATAAATCACAGAAAAGTTGAAATGATATATTAAATGATAATATTATGAAAATAATAAACTTTGTAAATTATATGTTAGTAATCAATTGAATTTTTTTTGTTCAGATAATAATATCATAATATAATTTAATTTTTATATCCCAAAGAACCGTTGAAAGTGTTAGTATATTAAATATGGACCATTATATGATTTTTATGATAATATATAAATTAAAAATATATGAAATAATTTATTTTCATTATTTAAATTCAAAAAAATAAAATGTAATGTAAATATGTACATTTTGTTTTCTTAAATTAATTCTCAATAAAAGATGTTTTTCAATGTATAACGCTTCTACATTTAAACGAAAATTACTAATTTCTAGAATGGAAATGAAAAAAAAATTATATTTATAATTAAATATATCAACATTTTGTTATGATTAATTTTTTATTAATTTATAGAATAAATTATTTTTTTTTAATATAGTGAAATATAATGTTTACCAAAAACATATTTTCTTGAATATATAGTGATGTAGATAAAAAATTAAAACATAGAAATTTTTCTATGGATCAATGATTCATTTAAAAAGTAGAAATATAATTTTTTAAATTATATTATTTAATATATAAAACAAGTTGTAATTTTTAATTAACATAATAATATAATATAAATGATAATAAAAAATTGTCTTCTATTTTAATTAAATTTCTTATTCATTAACTTTAGGATTTTCATTTATTTAAAAGACACAAATATTTATTATTTTCTATTCTAAACCAATATAGCCCTTCGAAAATTCTAATATCAAAAACATTATCTCACACAAAAATTTTAACAATATAAGTACACATTGTTTCTAATATTCGGGTTTTATTAATATCATCTACTCATCTTATAAATAATTTTTTTTACATTTATATAATATAAAAAATGGATAAAATATTTTTAATCATTGTTATAAGATTATTTATGTTTGTGTATTTTAATTTTCATCATTTAATGAGTTGATAAAGGTTTAGAATATCATAAAAACGTTCATTTTTTTAATGGTTGATTTCATTACGACCATATAATTATTATTTTAAAATATTTTCCATATTTTATCCACCAGAATTTTGGAAGATATATATTACATAATAATGTTTCATGCATTTACATGTTTCCCACCCACCTCACTTATAAAATTCCACAATAACTCATACCATATCTATAACACTTTATCCATTTATCCTAACCAATATCTACATAAATTCTATATAAGAATATTTTTCTATTTATTGGTCATTATTTTCATTCCATAATACCCATCCAATAATAATTAAATTTAATTTGAAAGTAGGGTATACGACTAAGGCATATATTTTCTTACCATGTTTTTTCATGTTTACTTTTTTATCAAACCTCTCAAAATATTCCACGAACCTATTAACATGATATAATATATATATTATCAAAAAAATGTCTTTATTTTACTGTTAAATCAATTTTAAGTCTCATTCACATCCATTGTAATTGATAAGGTTGTGTGTGAATGCGTGAGGACCAATACCTCTATGAAGGGATGTTCTTGGTTTTTTTTATTCTTATTGACAAGGATAGTCCCAATAAAAGAATAAATGAATTTATATTATTTATATGATATATTTATAGACCATTAATGGTGAATTATTATACACTATTATTTCATTATATCTATTGAACAAGGAAAATATTACCCAAGCCTATGTGCATATGGCCACCACCACAATGTGATGTAATTAAATTTTCATCAATGAACTATTTGGATAACAAAAAATATATATGTAATAAAAAATTATTATTAATATCAAATTATTAATATTATATAGATAATTATTCTCTTAAAATTTTGAAACAAAACAACATTCAATTGATATTTTTCATGAAAAACAGACAAGTTTTCTTCCAATTGTTCATTTTCATGGGGAATTATTAATAAAATGAAAATTAGAAATTAAACCGAATGATAAATTTTATGATTCCTAATTATATATCTTTATAATATATTAAAAATATATCAATGATAAATATATAAGATTATTTTGATGCATAAAAAGTGAGATATGACTTGAGGGAATTCCTTATGATATAAACTCATATCTTTACAAGATTTCATAGGATAAATATTCATTGAAGGAAGCTATATGATACATATCCACTAAACAGAAAATATTTTCTAGTATTCCTTTTATTACAAGAATTTTGTAATATTATTATCACTATGCACTCATTTTTATTAAAACTTAAATGTATTTTTTTCTGAAAAAGTAACCTTTATAATTATTTGGTCGATGAAATTTCCCTTCAATGACTATTTTACAAATCAATGTAATAAATAGTTTTATTTTATATGAAAAAATTATTATGAAAAATAATGAAAATTACATGAAATGAACTAAATGTAAATTTATTGATGTTTTCAATGATATTATTTTTTAAATTTTTACAAAATGTGAGAAAAAAATCATTTTTTGATGTTTCAACATGAATAGATTTTCATGTTCGGATTAAAATTCTTTTCATTCATGATTCCTTAACATATTTACATGATTATATTCAAATAAAATAATTTTCAATATATTTAACGATATATTAAAATGAACTTTTAACGTTATTTTTCATATATTTCTATATCCACTATGTTTGGATGATTCACTAGGGATTCTATCTTATAATACAATCCACATTTTTTTGGATGAATTATTAATATTATGATTTTTTTATGGTTCTATTAATAATTACTTATTCCCAATTGTTAATTATGATATGAATAAATCTTTGTTGAAAGTATTTTAGTTCCATGGGTTATGATATGATGAATTAGTGGAATTTTTATGATAACTTTTATCTTTATAGGGGTTGTTAATAAATGAATTGTTGAATGTTTTGTGATATTTTGAACAAAATATCTATGGTTTTTATTTTCAAATTGGTGGTATTGTAATTTTATGTCTTTCAAATGAATTATATCTCATGAGATAAAATGTACTAGAATGAGGATTAAATATAGTTCAATAAGGGAATCTATTCACTATGATAGACATGGAAGTGAACTATCACTATTTAAATTATATAATAAGAACTGAACCAAATCCATTAAGGTAATCAAAGAAGTAACATTTGACTAATGATTTCATTTTCTCTATATTTTTTCCATAATATTTAATAAAATTCTTATGAAATATTCTCATATATCACGATTGACTAGTGATGATTCCACAGTGTTATTGATTTATTACATAATTATGAGAAAAATTTATTCAATGATTCATTATGTGTATGGTTGAATGATTGGAGATTAATTTTATATGCAATGATCATGTTATTCTAAAATTGTTTTTATCAAATTATCACTTATAATCACTTAATTTCATCTAATATGTTTACCCTAACAGAGAACCAAATCTCAACCATTATTTCAACTCCTTTATTAAATTCATTAGGATTTGTTTTATATAGGATTTTACAAGGATTTTAAAATTTCATAAGATCATTATTTGACAGCTTTTAGATAATTCATGAAATATTATGACCATATATTTTTTACCAAAAGAAACTAAACCATTACGGTTGTCATCCATATATTTTCATGATATATAATGAATCTTTATCTGAAATTAAGAAATATTTTTGAATATAATGCATTCATCTACTCATATTAATCATATAAGGGTTTAGTTGTTTTAATTTATTGGCAATATATATCATAGGTTTATAGTTATGTATATTCTTATGTGCAGGGAAACAGTATAATTGTTTGGTATGTAGGGTTGTATAGATTTATTGAATTTTAATTCTTGTTTAGATAATATAAGGTGGATGTAGATGTTTAAAAGAGGAATATAGGGTTAAAAACTAAAATAATATCTGGAAAATTATCAAAATTATCTTCAATCACTATTTGATGAATGAGAATAATACATGACATTGGGATAGAAACTTACTGTGGATATGATTTTTTTAATCCACATTATTATTCCTAACCATTATAATGAATGATTGGATAGTACTTATGAAAAATAAAGGTGATCCATAGTGAAATAATATAAACTAAAATATTCATTGTTTGAATAATGGTTTTTCAATTTATTACCCTATAAGATTGATTTTTATAATCATAAAATTGTATAGTGTGATTTTAGATGGATGATACCGACACTAATATTTTTCATTCAATACTTCAAAACTAGTGAAATCTTATAAAAATGAAGCTGAAATATAATGAAGGGACCATCCTAATACGAAAAATATATATATATATATGATATTTAGGATTTGAAATATTATATCAATTATTACCCAACCATCTATGAAAATGGATGGTATCATGAATCATACTGAATATCCAAATGACTAACGGAAGAAAAAAACAGTATTTAGTCTTTTAAAAAATTATTTCCAACATAATATGGGGGTTCAAATGCCCTACATTCTATATAGGAAATGGTTAATTCAATAGAAAATATATTATATATTAACCATTGAGTGTAAGAAAAGAAACGTATTTTAGAACTATATCATTTTAAAGGTGTAGTTTTTTAAAAGTGGAATATTACTAAGAATATAAGGTAATAAGTGAAAATTCAATCCATTACTCGAGACTATATTAATATTGTATTATTATAAAATTATAGGACTTAATATATTATGACTAAAAGGTAGAGTCAAATTCTATAAAAAATGTTAATGGATATTTAATTCATTCGTATCCACGATGAAAAAATAAAAGGAATTCTATAGTATTCTTTTAGTTTTATCGTCGACCAAAAACATTAATAATTTCATTAGTAGTTTAACGAAAACTATCAAAAAAAAATTGGTTATAGTATGGATTTATATCTATAATGGAATTAGTTGTTGTGATGTAAAATAGAATATGGATATTGTATACTCTCAATGTTCCCATGGATTGGGGTATAATTAGAGATTGATACAATTTTGAGGAAATTCAATTAAAATATTTGAGGAAGTGTAGATTAATATTCTTTCATGATAAAAGTATAGAATGTATAACATAATAAAATCTATTGAGAGGTCTATTCAATGTATAAATTTATAGAATAGAAATTCATTATGGTAATGTATTTTAATGTAATTTCATGTAGATAGAAATTTAAATAAATGGTGAGAAATATTACCTAAATATGGGTTCCCAAATCCAATGTTATAGTTATAATGAATATGGTAATTTCAAAAATAATTTAAAAAATATGAGGGGTTTTATGAAAATTAGTGTCAAAACCATAAAAGCCTATAGAAAGAGGAAAATATTATGTAATCACAACTATTGAAATGTGTCATGATAACAATCTGGTGAATGATACACCTATAATATACTATAGAATTATAAGTATCTTATATATATCTAGATCTCAAAACTCAATTATATCTAATAGATTTACTATAATTTTACCAAAATCGAAAAAACTATTATATTTTGAATTATTAGTGAAAACACTAATTGTTTAATGACCAAATATCTATTCCATATATCTTATATAGTATATTTTTATTGGATTGGATTTAATGAAATCATATGATTTTACCTTTTTTTAATTTGTTGATATTGTAGTAATTGGTTTCTTTATTTGTATATATTCAATAAAAAATTCCATAAAAAGGAATCAAAATTTAGTATTCTAAATTAAAGTATGGTCATATTGATTTTAATCAAAAAATATGAAAATACAGGGAAAAATAATTCCATTTAATGGGTCTTATTGCAGTTGCATGAGTGATCTTTATCTAAAATGTTTGGAGTGAAAATCAATATTGAATAAATGTTTATTATTTCCGAAATACATTCACAGTGCTCCCCGGATTTTGAAGTTGGGTATTAAATATAATGCATTTTTTCTAACCCAATTTTAATGAATATATATATATATATATATATATATATATATATATATATGTAATGAACCATATGGTGTTAGGGAAGTTGAATAATAATCACATGTCGACTCATGACAAGGGATTAATTCTAAAAATATCATCACCATTGGATACACCTTTTATTTTTAATAAAATTTATAATGGATCAATGAATAATGTGATTTATTATCAATAATAAAGCACGATAAAAATAATAATTATAAAACTTGTTCCCCTTGTTGATTACAAATTAGATCAACTACATCAATCAGAATACATTTATGAGATTTTCCATCATTAAGAATACCATTAATTATGGGTTAAATGTATGATATACACCAAAAATCCATCCACGTTAACTATGGAGATTATTAATCATTAATGATAAAATTATTTCATATCAATTCACCTATTTTCATCGTTGATTTAATATGTACATTCTATAGATATTTCCTTGATCAGTTTATGGATGTATTAATTAATGATAATCATATATATACTAAAAGAAATTATACATTAAGATTATTTGGGGCTAATATTAAAGAACACATTGATGTAAAAGTTTTATTCCAAATTTAGATATTGTGAATTTTTTTTGGTACAATTTTTCTGTATATGTCATATCATATTATAAGAGGGTATACCAGTGGATCATTCACATATGGATATTCTTATTAAATGGACTAGAATAACCACATTGTGAAAGGTATGATGTTCTATTAGATTGTATGTATTCCATTGAAATTTATTGATATATTTATCTTGACTATATATTCCAAAAACCAATTTGATATGTAACTATTCTAATTCCATATAATTGATGATTGGGAAGAAAATTTCAATTAGTTGAAAATGTTTGGACAGTCCAACTATGCCCAGAATACCCTATTGTAGAGAAAGGTTGATTATTTATTTTTATGTATCAATGAAGCAACTATAATTTTTTCTCACATATAAAGATATAGTTATAGATTATAACTCAAAAAATTAGAAATCCATGTGAAAATTTACATGAATAAACATTTTGAGTTTTAATTGGTTATTTTTTCAAAAACAAATAGTGAAATATTCATTATCATTAATATTTTCTTATAAGTAAAATTAAATAAATAACGAGCCATATATTCTCATAAAAATAATTGAATAATAGCCAAAGGCTTTTTTTGGGGTTCATTAATGATGAGGACATGTAAATACATTATCTCCATGAGAAGGTGAATAGGTTGGTTGATTCTCTACTTCTAAAAGTCCATGTTAATATGTTTATACTGATGACTGAACGTTATTCAAAACATATGCAGATTTAGTACATATATCTTCAATTATTGTAGAAATGGAGGAAGATGAAATCTATCATAGTTCAATGTTCAACGATCCATTATTATAAGGATTAAATCACAAAAAACAGAACATACATAACTATAGAATAATGTGATGAATGTTCTTTATCTCAGCAATTATTTTGATGGAATGTTATATTTAGTGACCATGTAATTGTACATTCCGTGCCATATTTGAATAATTAGGTTTTTATGAAGAACAAATTTCATAAATCAAAAATCATTTTATAGTTATATTGATGTATAAATATTAAAATGAATTTTTCGAGTGGGACAACATGAAGCGGATATTATATAGTAGGTATCCCCATTTCCTAGTAAAAAAATAAAGAGATTCATAGATAAAGACATATGTTGGTACACTACATGAATTTCCTATTCCAAATATGAAATAAGAAAACATCATAATGGTTTTGAACTTCGGACTCCCTAAAACATGTAATTGTTAAAATGAAATCTGGGTTATAGTCATTCTACCTAGAAAGTATAACCATAACATTGAAATTACACATTATTTAACTCTTGATATGAATTTCAAGATATATATTATGATGTGGAGAGGTTTCAAGGAGTTATTAATTCTATTATATTTTATTAGATTCCATGGTCTACCTAACTGTTATGGGGATGGATGCAATATTATTTCAATATATATTTAATTATTAGAAATACAAATTATCCACCGATATATGGCCCATTTGATAGTTCTATTAAGACAAAATTATTGATGTTGAGGGATTTTTAAAATGATTTCAATCTTGTTCAGTATCAAAACATTTCTTTGTATGAGTTATCATCCATAAATATCATTCACACCTTTCATTCATATGTCGTAATTTAAGTCACCCTATTAAAGGAAGTGACATACACAAATGTGTTGTGATGATATTGGGGATAAAAAATTTGGAGATTAGATTACTCAGGATGTTTTATAGAATGTTATATATATTGAAAAATACATTTAGGTATAATAGAGTATAAAAAAATGTTATGAAGATAATCATCAATCGGATATTGAGTTTGTTGTTGGGGATAATGTATTCATTAGAATAAATCATTGTAATAATGTTATGATATTTATAAATAAGGTAAATCATATCCCTATATATATATATGTCTCTTTTAAATTCTTGATCACATTGAAAAAGTTTCTTAATTCCAAGTGCACCAACTAAATATTCCACATGTTCACATTATGTCTAATATATTTATCCTTTGTAAGTAAATTCTAAATCCTTCACAGTAGTGTACATCAAAGGTCGTAAAATTAAAATATGTTAACACGTATTAGGAGAAAATGGTGAAAATTACGGATCAATTATAGAATTTCATATGAAACAACAAAATTCAAAAGGAAAATATTTCTGGTGGAAAGTCATAAATATGATAATATTGCATTGGAACACGAGGATTTGAGTGTATATAAGCATCCTCAGTATCTTGTATCGAAGAGATGAAATTTATAGGGAAATGTTTTTATAAGTGAATTGGAAATTAACACACCATTATTATATGAAATATTATTATTTAAATATTTTTAATGACATTGATGTCATTTATAACAAGTAACACTGAGTTTAAAATAATGGTAATATAATATTGAAATATTATTATTATTATTGTGGTTGTCATATTCTATAAATTATGATAGAGGGTCTGAATAGGGTCGCATGTATTGTCAAATTTTATTATATACACATATTTTGAATTAATTTAATTTTTATCAATTGGATAATAATTAAAGTAAAAACATTTTAAAAAATAAATGTTTAAGGATAAATTGTTTTATGAAGAACATATTTTTTAATAAAGAAATTATTAACATATAATCAATGATTTTAAATAAATTTCTAAAAATTATATTCATTATTTTTTTATAAAAATAAATTAATGGTTTTTATTTTGAATTTAAAATGAATAAATCTTGTTTTATTCATTCAACTGCATTTTTCTAAAAAATGTATTAATTATGTTTTGAAAAAAATTAATGCATATTTTTTTCATTTGTAATAATTGTATCTCGTAAAATAGATTAAAAGTTAGTCATTGGTATAATGAATACTATTTTATAATGGTAAATAAAATTTTGGACATAACGAATTGTTACAATACTAAAAATGGTGTCACCATTGCAAGGGTTAAAAGGGTTAAAAGGTGGTTAGCAACAGTGATAATGTTTAAATTATGATTAATATATGATTTAATTTCATTAATTAATGTTAAATAAATATTATCTTTATTAGAATTTATTTTATTTCATTTTGGAACTAGTTTACTTGAATAAATAATATGTTACATAATAATATTTCAAATATTTACACATTTAACACCAAAAAAATTATAATGGTGAACATATACTCATCAATTATATAGAACAATTTTTCCCTTTATCATAACCAATATCTTACAACATACCAATGAAACATCACTATCCATGAACATGAGGTGTTTTCATTCTAAAATTAATCTTTCAATATTATTAAATGTTCATTTATTTGAGGATACGAGATGAAGAGGAATATGTTATTACACATTATTTTCATATTTATTTCAAGTTAAACATCTTAAAAATATTTTATAACCAATTTAAAATGTTGTAATAAATATCTTAAAAATACTGATTTATTTTTATATTTATTTTATAGGCAATTTGTACCTCGTTTGTATATGTTGGAAAATTACAACATTAGTCATGAATATATGTGGGGTAGTACCTAAATAAACCGAAAAGATTCACTTTTCATCAATGATTAATATAAATGGTCATAAAATTGAATAGAAATAATATATATGATAATTATTTCATTACTAAAATACCATATGTGACAAAACCTTGACAAAGATTGGAGGAAAAAACCCATAAAATAGAATAATGCCTTTATAACCAAATAGTTTTCACTAGAATGGTCATTTAAATGTGGACATGTAAGTAGGTGTATAACTAGGGATTTTAAATATTTTATAATACTAGGTTATTTTCTATTGTGGTTCTAAAATTGAGGTATAATAAATTGATATTTATTATATAGTACGTTTGAAATTTTATAATGAAAGACTGCATATAAGATATGGGTTTCTGTTATAATCTCATTTCTATTGCATAATGTCCATGATAAAATTAAATTATTGGAAATTATATGATCAAAATAATTTGGACCCTAGAAAAATTAATCTCTATTATTTATTAATACAATTTATTTTCACTATTACTATTTTAATCTCATTGGAATTTTAAAATATAAAAAAACGTTTTTTAGAAAAACTGAAATTTTTTTATTTTTTCTCATTGAATTTTTTGTTCATTGCCAATTTTTCTATAAAATTATTTCATAAATTAAAATTTTTATTGTAAATTGATTCTATCACTTCATTTTTAACCGTGTTTTACTTATGTATAATTCATTAAATGTAAAATTAACATTTTTTATGATGTTATTTTTTACTAATTAAAAAAATGTCTGAAAAAGAATATTTTTTTAACAGTTAAAAAAATAAAGAGTTCCCCCCCATAAAAGATATTATATTCACGGAAACATCCACTAAGTATTTTCTCAGTTAATTTCAGAAAATTTATTTTTCTAAATATTTTAGGATTTTTTAATTTTTAGAGATATCTAAGGGAAATTATATTTTTTCTACTACCCAAGAAATGTAAAAATTATATTTCAATAAGATTTTTCTTATATATATATATATATCCATTAATGGTATTTATAATTCCATATGGATAGTATATTATAATACCAATAACATTATTTATATTGATTTAATTTGATGATAATTATTTAAGGATATTTTTTATGAGATTTTTTCCCCATAAGTTAATTATGTTATGATGAATTAATCGAAAAACTCATTCCATTTAAGAAATTTATGATATGTTAAAATGATCCAAATTTTAGGAATCTTATTTCTATTACATGTGTGGTGATATTATAGTTGAATGATATTTTATAATATTCTTTCACGCTTATTTATGGGTTTAATTATGTAATGAGCGAGCCTAGAATTTTTATACATCCAAAATATTGTGTAATGAATTATATTTCATTAAATAATATTGACTGAAGTTTGAATGGATACAAGTTTAGTAAAAAAATAACAATCACGATAGAATTCGGACTGAAACATGAATAAATTTTTTTTTTGAGTGAATCAAATTCACTATGAGAGTTTTAGTAGGGATCCATGAATGATGAAATGATTTTCTATTTATATGTGAATTTGATAAACCTTTATATTTTTCATAGGATATTTTTTTAAGTATCAGTGTTAATTATCTATGATTCCACAGTCATGTATGTTTTTTATAATGTTATATAGAATATATATTGCATGATTCATGAATAATGATCTGTGATTAATTCTCTTTGATATTAATTTGTTATTATCATGTTATCATACACATATTCTTATATATTTCTTATATAATAATATTGATGGATATCATATATATTTACACAAAAAAATCGTATGATCTCTTAATTTCAAAATTTTTCATTTTCATGGTTATGAATAATGGGTTTTGTTAGGTATATTTTAGAATAATACAGTAATAGAAGAAAATTTTTGTATATAATGAAGATATTTTACAAATAAATATGATTGTGTATCAACAATATAGACACAAAACCACTATAGCTCTAGGGTGTCTATTGTGACTATATGTGTTATATATTTATTTAAAACTATGATATATTTTTTTACGTAATTCTTGGTTAACATGAAGTATATTGTATTTTAAATTGTTTACTACCATTCAATAGTTGAATATGTTCTAGGGATATGAAGTTATTTTCAATAATTTTTTTGTTGATGTAGTTTTATGGATTAAAAACATTCATATTATTGGAATGTGGTTATAAGGCCCCAGCCTTAAACCTTACTTAATCTTGAGTTATTACAAGATTACACATTGAGGATCTTTTCGGGTTTAGAGTTTTAGAGAATTAGATCATAAAACTTGTATTACATTCGACATATAAACAAAGTGGTTACATAAAGATAGTATTCTTCATTCCCATCAATGGAAACACATTTAAAATAAAACATGTATTGTTTCTTGACACATCCTTGACTCTATCATCTTATCATGTACCTTTCCCTTTACCTGTGAAAACATTTCAAAAACTTTGGATGAGCATAAAAACTCAGTATGGGTTATATAAAAAAAACATGGAAAGGAAACATGAGTTCATATATACATAAGAATGAAATCATAATTTACCCATAAAACATAGGCACTTTAACATACATCATAAAATCATGAATAAATCATAGAAATCATAAGACATAAAGGTAACTTGAGGCATTCATAACATTCTTACGTAGGGAGTAAACCTCTTGGTTACGTTTGGAATACCCATCACAGTATATTCCCTAAAATCTCTTCAGATAAACCATAACGTTTCACTCCTTCATGTTACCCAATGCATTGGAGAGCTATATCGGGCTCACCCGCCCTTAGTCTATCACGGAACCACCCGTCGTCATAATAATGCCCAAGAACCTCAACATAATCGTATCACATAAAACATGCATAAAGGAAACATAACATTTCCACCTTTCAATCACAAGATATCAATACAACACATTGATATAAAAACATCATGAAAACCATTTTCAATACCAAAATAAAATAAAAGTAAAACATGGTATTTATTTTTCTTTTAAAAAAAAGTATGGCTTGTAAAGGAAGTCGAAACTCAAATAACGGTCACGACAGCGGAGAAGTCGTTGTCGCCGCATACGTACGACAAAAAACATTCCCTTTTTTCGTTTAGTAAACTCTTCGTATAAAAAGATTCCTTTTGAATAAACGTAAAAGTCAAAGGGGGTTATACACCGTATAAAAGAATGTTGTGTATAAAACAAAATATGCCTCAATGAAAGGAGATTGAGACGAAGTCCCATACCTCGTATCCGACTTGACCCGACCGTTATTTAATCTCCTGAATAATAAACTTGATTTAATCTCTAATTGATTATGAACCTTTTTCAAGTTCATTATTCCTTTTATACCATGTTATGAACATCATGTAATCATTTAAGTTAATAATGTTCATTTTGTCGGTATTTGGTTCTTAAGTCAAAAATAGACTTCTTACACTTACATGTTGTTAATTTGGTCAAAGGTTCGTTATATACAGAATGATATTAATTATTTGGATAAAATATATATCATATATATTCAACATATACAAGTATTTATAATATTACATCACATTTAGAGGTAAGAAATGAAATGCACCGTTCATGGAGACGGTAAGCCGTACGTACGCATGAACGCTACTTCCATTTCTATTTCGTATTTTCTGGAATGGAATCATAATGATATAAGAGTATATTATAATTCCAGTATAATAACATATATAATATCATTAACTTTATCCTTTACACATCCCACATATGGTATTAACGAATCAAATCTCTTTTAGGGGGCGGTAGTCCGCACTTCCTAAAATGAAGATATCGTGTTTACCCATAATGGAAACCATAAAGGTATGCCCAAAATGAAAAAAAAAGAAACTTAAAGAAAACATAAACATATTATATATCATATATAAAAATAGTGACATCATAATGGCCACCTTTTAAGGTGTTAAATGAGTATTGAACAATCATCGTTTCGGGAGGCAGAATTTCACCATCCACGGAAACCGTATGTTCTTTAACCATTTGATGTAGTTGTGTGAGAGTGTAGCTCAAATAAATATTATAAAAACATCCTAGTATATTGAATATACTGGTGTTGTTACAAAAGAAGTAAATAAAAAGAGTTTAGCGGGTTGGAGAAGCAAAATAAAACAAATGAACATGAGAGAATGAATTACCTTTAAAAGTGTAACTCCTTTTGATTTGAGCCTAAAGGCTTCCTTTGAAAGATTCTGCCCAAAGAGAATCCTCTAGGATTAGGAGAGGGATGTGTAGAGAGTAAATGGGTAGGGGTTGGCTGACACAAAGGCTTGAGGAGTGTGTGAAATGAGGTAGAGGTGGGGGCCTTTTATAAGAGGATAGGAGGGGCACTTTTGGAAAGTAAAGATAAGTTACTTTATTTTAAAAAGAGTTTCGGATTCAAAAGGTCCCAAATTGCTATAATTCAAGGATAAGGTGATAAGGCTTCGAAATCCACTCATCCAATTGGTTTTTTCCATGTGTAGGTTTTAGATATTTCATTATCTTTCCATTTTATTTAAATCGTTAAATAATGAGGTCATCACTGCATCGTCATGATGTCATAAATAATTTAATTTATTTAAAGTATAAAAATTATAAAACAAATACTATGATGTAGGAAATATTTTTATCTTTCCAATGAGTATTTATAATCAAAAATATTATCTTTATAACCCCATGTAAATATTGTTTTCGTAAAACATATTATGTTTGTGTCATTTTTACGTTTACATTAAATAAAAAGTTATTTATGTCATTTCCCAACAAAAGTGGATCCATGGGGTCCCCAAGTTGACCCATGGCTTGTCTTGGTCAGCCATGACACAACCAATAAGGGTAGGACATGTTTCAAGCTCATCTTATTTTATTAAAGCATTATTTATACCTTAAACTACCCTAATTACCACTAATCGCGATTAAAAACCTAATAAGTTACTATTCACCAAAAAATTACTTTAATCAAATTGAACCACATTTTACTTCTTAATGACAACCATGTATGTCGGATTTTTGAAATTCAAAACACAATGATGGCAAAATTTCATTTAAACGGAAAATCAGTTTTTATAAGTACCACTTAGTGGTTTCACTATTCATCAAAAATTGATGTTTTTCAGAAAATTACCAAAAATTCACCCTAAGCTATATTTGATATTCCGAATTCAAAAATGAAGTCTATTTTACAAAATTCAAAACATATAAGTCACATTAATTAATTTAATAATTAATTCCCGCTGTCATAGCGAATAGCGTGTTTTTATGAAATAATAAGTATCAAAAGATTGACACCAATTTAAGTCCAATTTCAAAGTGAAATTGATTCCAATGACCACCATTGGATTAAATGGTAAAAATATATTCTAATTTCACTTAAAAACAAATTCAAAACATAATCTAATTATATAAATAAATTAGATTAAAAATCAGTTTTGATGTAAAATGCAGTATTTTTCACTATTCATTAAAAAATGAACATTGTCAGAAAAATTCCAAAAATTCACACAAAGTAAATTTTGATGTCCCAATCATAAAGAATAAGTTTATTTTGACAAACATAGTTTATAGAATTGTCAAAATATAGATTCAAAAAGGGTTTTCCATCATAAGGCAGTAAAACAATCTTTTAAGAATGTTAGTGTATTCCATGCATAAGATTGTATTTATTTTCATTTTAAGCCTCTAAAACACTATCTTAATCATTAATAGACATAGATAAAAATATATATTATTCATTACTTACTTGGGATGTTACATCCTTCCCCCCTTTAAAAAATTGTGTCCCCGCAATTTATTTACTTATCGAATAAATGGGGGTACTTATCCCTCATTGCATTTTCAGATTCCCATGTTGCCTCTTCAATCATGTGGTTTTTCCACGAAACCTTTACCTGGTGAATCACCTTATTCCGTAACACTTGCTCCCTGTGGTTAAGAATCTGGACCGGTTGTTCCTCATAAGATAGGTTCTCTTCCAGCTGAACTACCTCTGGACTCAAAACATGAGATGGATCTGGCATATACTTTCTCAACATCGAAACGTGAAAAACATTGTGTACCTAAGATAAACTCGGAGGTAATGCTACTCTGTAGGCAAGTGATCCAACTCTCTCCAGAATTTCATATGGTCCAATGAACCTTGGACTCAACTTTCCTTTCTTACCAAATCTCATCACACTTTTCCAAGGAGAAACCTTGAGAAAAACATGATCACCTACCTCGAAAGATAGATCCTTCCTCCGGTTATCCGCATAACTCTTCTTCCTGATCTGAGCTGTTCTCATGTGTTTCTGAATCAGCTAAACTTTTTCTGCCATCTCTTCTACCAATTCTGGTCCCATCAAATTCCTTTCACCCACTTCATCCCAGAAAGATGGAGTTCGACACCGCTTCCCATATAATGCCTGAAATGGTGCCATCTGTATACTGGAATGAAAACCGTTATTATATGAAAACTCAACCAAAGAAAGATGTTGGTCCCAACTTCCCTGATAATCCATAGAACAAGCTCATAGCATATCTTCCAATGTCTGAATTGTTCATTCTGACTGCCTATCTGATTGAGGATGAAAAGCTGTACTAAAATTGAATTCAGTACCCAACAACTTCTAAAGGTCTTTCCAAAAGTTAGAAGTAAACCTGGGATCATGATCCGATACAATGGAGAAAGGAAATCCATTTAACCTGGCTATCTCTTTAAGATACAAATGAGAAAGTTGTTCAAGAGATAAAGTATCTCGTATAGCAAGGAAATGAGCATATTTGGTCAAGCGATCAACAATAACCCAGATTGCATTATTACCTCAAGATGTCTTCGGTAATCCAACAACAAAGTCCATGGATATATTCTCCCATTTCCACTCTGGCACTGGTAAAGGCTGAAGCATCCCTTTCGGTAACTGCCTCTCTGCTTTAACCTGCTGACAAGTCAAACACTTCACAGTAAAATCAGCAATATCTATTTTCATTCCATCCCACCAGTAATACTCCCGCAGATCTCTATACATCTTAGTACTGCCCGGATGAACTGAAAACGGAGAACTGTGAGATTCACATAACAAATCTCTCCTCAACTGTGAATCACAAGGCAAACACAATCTCATCCCAAATCTCAAAACACAATCATTATCAATGTGGAATTCAGGCAACTTACCTTTCTGAACTAGCTCTACCTTTTTCTGCAACTCACTGTCTTGCTTCTGTGCTTTCTTGATTCTATCTGATAGAGAAGATCTCACTGATACCTGAAACAAAACAGAAGGACTTCCTGCACCAACAACTTCTATGCCAAAGTTCATCAAATCCTTAACCAAAGGATCACGTTCCAAACGCAACATTGTTAATGAAGCATTACTTTTTTGACTCAAAGCATCAGCCACTTTATTTGCTTTTCCCGGATGGTAATGAATTGTACAATCATAATCCTTGATCAATTCTAGCCATCTTCTCTGTCTCATGTTCAATTCTATCTGAGTGAATATATACTTTAAACTTTTGTGATCAGTATATATTTCACACTTTACTCCATACAAATGATGCCTCCAAATTTTTAAAGCAAAAACAACAGCAGCTAATTCCAAATCATGTGTAGGGTAATTTACCTCATGAGTTTTCAACTGTCGTGAAGCATAAGCAATTACATGATCATTCTGCATTAGGATGCAACCAAGTCCTTTCAATGAAGGATCGCTGTAGATGACAAACTCACTATTTCTAGAAGGTAGTGCCAAAACTGGAGCATTCACCAATCTTCTCTTCAACTACTGAAAACAATCATCACATTCTTTTGTCTAGATAAACTTAACACCCTTCCGAGTTAGCTTTGTCATTGGAATAGATAACCGTGAAAAATTTCTAACAAACCTTCGGTAATAGCCCGCCAAACCAAGGAAGCTATGAATCTCGGTTACATTTGTGGGTCTTGGCCATTCTTCCACAACTTTTGTTTTTGCAGGATCAAAAGTTATTCCATCTTTAGAAACAATGTGACCAAGGAAAGAAATTTGTTGCAACCAAAACTCACACTTGCTGAATTTCCCATACAGTTTCTTTTCTTTTAAGGTTTGCAAGATAACCCTTAAATGTTTTTCATGCTCCTCTTTACTTTTAGAAAACACCAAAATATCATCAATGAAAACCACAACAAACTTATCCAAGAACTCATGGAAAATTCTATTCATTAAGTCCATGAATACAGCAGGTGCATTGGTTAGCCCAAAAGTCATTACTACAAATTCATAATGGCCATATCTCATACGGAATGAGGTCTTCGGAATATCTGCCTCCTTTACCTTCAGCTGATGGTACCCCGATCTCAGGTCAATCTTTGAAAAAAACTGAGCTCCCTGGAGCTGATCAAACAAATCATCGATTTGAGGCAAAGGATATTTGTTCTTAATAGTGATGTTATTAAAGGCTCTATAATCAATGCAAAGTCCCATAGAACCATCTTTCTTTTTAACAAATAAAACAGGAGCACCCCATGGTAATGTGCTAGGTCTAATGAAACCTTTCTCTAATAAATCTTGCAATTGCTCCTTCAACTCTAAAAGTTCAATTTGTGTCATTCGATAAGGGGGTTTTGAAATTGGCTTAGCATCAGGAACTAAGTCAACAGTAAACTCAACTTCCCGATCTGGTATTATTCCAGGCAACTCATCAGGAAAAACATCAGGATACTCATTTACCACTGGCACATCATTAATTTGAACAGTTCCTTTATTTTCAACGACGTGTGCAAGGTAACATTCATTTCCATCTTTTACAAGTTTCTCAGCCTCTTGATATGTTATCAAAATTAAGGGTTCATTCTTGTAAATAAACTGAAAGTCTTTCTGAAAATAAACTTCTTTAGCTCTACAGTCAATCTTAGCATGGTAAATAGAGAGCCAATCCATACCCATGATAACATCAAACTCTACTAGAGGCAGAACAATAAGGTTTGCAAGTAGGTTCTTTCCACAGATAAGGATAGAAGGATTCTTATAAATTATTTTTGCCTCAACATTTCCCCCAGGTGTTTTTACCAAAAGTTCTGGAGTCATTTCTTGAGATGGTATTCCCATTTTACTAGAAAAGGTTTCAGAGATGAAAGAACGTGTAGACCCCGAATCAAACAACACACTGGCATAATCTGAAAAAACAAACAAAGTACATGATACAACTTCATTTGATGGCCTGACATCTACTGAAGTAGTTGCAAAGGATTTCACCACCCCATTCTGCTTGTAGTCTAACTGCTTCTCATCACTCAAGCTCTTTGTCGGACACTCGTTTGCATAGTGACCCATCTCATTGCACTTATAACATTTCACTAACTGTAAATCAAATTTGTTCTTACCTTCACCTTGATCCTTTTCAGTGCAATCACGAGCCTTATGTCCCATCTTACCATATCGGTAGCACTTTCCAGAATTCAGAAGACATTCCCCAACATACCTTTTGCCACATTTATCACAAACTGGAAACTTAGTTCTCTTACCATCAGACTTTTTTGAATAATTCTTACCTTTCTCCTGCCACCTCGGTCTCTTCTTCTGCTGGTTGTTATAGAACGCTTGGTCATCGGCAAACTCCATTTCCACCTTCTCAGCACATCGAAAAAGCTTTTCATAACATTTAAACTCACGAGAAGCTAATGCCCTTCGATATTTTGGCTTTAATCTTGATTAAAAACGATTGATTTTACTATCAAGGTCTCGGATAAAATTTGGAGCATACCTTGCCAATCGAGTGAACCTTTCTTCATAGGCAGCCACTGAGTCTTCCTCTTGCCTCAATTCCAAGAATTGCTTTTCCATCCTAAGTCGAACAGCCTTAGGAAAATACTTCTCAAGAAACATACCTTTGAATTCATCCCAGTCAAGAGCATAAATCTCATCGGCATCCCTGATATTTTTAACCATAGACCACCACTGATCTGCTTCACCCTCTAAACGGTAAATAGAAAGACTAACCTTTTGATTGTCTGAACACCCCATGACATCAAAAATCCTCTCTAGTGCTTTAATCCACCCTTCAGCTAGCACAGGGTTAGATGATCCTTTGAATGATGGTGGATGTTGCCTCATGAAATGTTCCACCACTGACATGCTCCTATGCGGTTGGTCTGGATGATCTCGTGTATGGATACCACCACCATTTATCGCTTGAGTCAACTGCGCCATTACTGTAACAAACTGTTCAGTTCCAATTCCGACCATTTCTGGATGCTGATTTGGAAGGTTATTTCCTTCTGTATGCCTTCCTAGCACTGCTTCCCTGTTTCCTCTGCGGAAAACCATTCTGAACAAACATGTCTTAGATGACACAACATGGTAATCTTTAAATTCTATATCATTTAAAAAAAATATTTTTGGATATTCATTTAATAGAATTCTAACTCCTAAAGTTATCTAAACCGACCTTTGATACCAACTATAAGGCCCCAGCCTTAAACCTTACATAATCTTGAGTTATTACAAGATTACACATTGAGAATCTTTTCAGGTTTAGAGTTTTAGAGAATTAGATCATAAAACTTGCATTACATTCCATATATAAACAAAGTGGTTACATAAAGATAGTATTCTTCATTCCCATCAATGGAAACACATTTAAAATAAAACATGGATTGTTTCTTGACACATCCTTGACTCTATCATCTTATCATGTACCTTTCCCTTGACCTGTGAAAACATTTCAAAAACTTGGGATGGGCATAAAAACTCGGTATGGGTTATATAAAAAAACATGGAAAGGAAACATGAGTTCATATATACATAAGAATGAAATCATACTTTACCCATAAAACATAGGCACTTTAACATACATCATAAAATCATGAATAAATCATAGAAATCATAAGACATAAAGGTAACTTGAGGCATTCATAACATTCTTACGTAGGGAGTAACCCTCTTGGTTACGTTTGGAATACCCATCACAGTATATTCCCTAAAATCTCTTTGGAGAAACCTTAACGTTTCACTCCTTCGCGTTACCCAATGCATTGGAGAGCTATATCGGGCTCACCCGCCCTTAGTCTATCACGGAACCACCCGTCTTCATAATAATGCCCAAGAACCTCAACATAATCGTATCACATAAAACATGCATAAAGGAAACATAACATTTCCACCTTTCAATCACAAGATATCAATACAACACATTGATATAAAAACATCATTAAAACCATTTTCAATGCCAAAATAAAATAAAAGTAAAACATGGTATTTATTTTTCTTTTAAAAAAAAGTATGGCTTGTAGAGGAAGCCGAAACTCAAATAACGGTCACGACGGCGGAGAAGTCGTTGTCGCCGCATACGTACGACAAAAAACATTCCCTTTTGTCGTTTAGTAAACGCTTCGTATAAAAAGATTCCTTTTGAATAAACGTAAAAGTCAAAGGGGTTTATACACCATATAAAAGAAAGTTGTGTATAAAACAAAATATGCCTCAATGAAAGGAGATTGAGACGAAGTCCCATACCTCGTATCCGACTTGACCCGACCGTTCTCTAATCTCCTGAATAATAAACTTGAGTTAATCTCTAATTGATTATGAACCTTTTTCAAGTTCATTATTCCTTTTATACCATGTTATGAACATCATGTAATCATTTATGTTAATAATGTTCATTTTGTCGGTATTTGGTTCTTAAGTCAAAAATAGACTTCTTACACTTACATGTTGTTAATTTGGTCAAAGGTTCGTTATATCCAGAATGATATTAATTATTTGGATAACATATATATCATATATATTCAAAATATACATTTATTTGTAATATTACATCACATTTAGAGGTAAGAAATGAAATGCACCATTCATGGAGACGGTAAGCCGTACGTATGCATGAACGCTACTTCCATTTCTATTTCGTATTTTCTGGAATGGAATCATAATGATATAAGAGTATATTATAATTCCGTTATAATAACATATATAATATCATTAACTTTATCCTTTACACATCCCACATATGGTATTAACGAATCAAATCACTTTCAGGGGGCGGTAGTCCGCACTTCCTAAAATGAAGATATCGTGTTTACCCATAATGGAAACCATAAAGGTATGCCCAAAATGAAAAAAACAGAAGCTTAAGGAAAACATAAACATATTATATATCATATATAAAAATAGTGACATAATAATGGCCACCTTTTAAGGTGTTAAATGAGTATTGAACAATCATCGTTTCGGGAGGCAGAATTTCACCATCCACAGAAACCGTATGTTCCTTAACAATTTGATGTAGTTGTGTGAGAGTGTAGCTCAAATAAATATTATAAAAACATCCTAGTATATTGAATATACTGGTGTTGTTACAAAAGAAGTAAATAAAAATATTTTAGGGGGTTGGAGAAGCAAAATAAAACAAATGAACATGAGAGAATGAATTACCTTTAAAAGTGTAACTCCTTTTGATTTGAGACTAAAGGATTTTTTTGAAAGGATTCTGCCCAAAGGGAATCCTCTAGGATGAGGAGAGGGATGTGGAGAGAGTAAATGGGAAGGGTTTGTCCGATCCAAAGGCTTGAGGAGTGTGTGAAATGAGGTAGAGGTGGGGGCCTTTTATAAGAGGAGAGGAGGGGCACTTTTGGAAAGTAAAGATAAGTTACTTTATTTTAAAAAGAGTTTCGGATTCAAAAGGTCCCAAATTGCTATAATTCGAGGATAAGGTGATAATTCTTCGAAATACACTCATCCAATTGGTTTTTTCCATGTGTAGGTTTTATATTTTTCATTATCATTCCATTTTATTTAAATCGTTAAATAATGAGGTCATCACTGCATCGTCATGATGTCATAAATAATTTAATTTATTTAAAGTCTAAAAATTATAAAACAAATACTATGATGTAGGAAATTGTTTTATCTTTCCAATAACTATTTATAATCAAAAATCTTATCTTTATAACCCCATGTAAAAATTGTTTTCGTAAAACATATTATGTTTGTGTCATTTTAACTTTTACATTAAATAAAAAGTTATAAATGTCATTTCCCAACAAAAGTGGATCCATGGGGTCCCCAAGTTGACCCATGTCTTTTCTTGGTCGGCCATGAGACAAACAATAAGGGTAGGACATGTGTCAAGCTCATCTTATTTTATTAAAGCATTATTTATACCTTAAACTACCCCAATTACCACTAATCGCGATTAAAAACTTAATAAGTTACTATTCACCAAAAAATTATTTTAATCACATTGAACCACATTTTACTTCTTAATGACAACCATGTATGTCGGATTTTTGAAATTAAAAACACAATGATGGCAAAGTTTCATTTAAACGGAAAATCAGTTTTTATAAGTACCCCTTAGAGGTTTCACTATTCATCAAAAATTGAAGTTTTTTAGAAAATTTCCAAAAAATCACCCTAAGATATATTTGATATTCCGAATTCAAAAATGAAGTCTATTTTAAAAAATTCAAAACATATAAGTCACATTAATTAATTTAATAATTAATTCCAGATGTCAGAGCAAATAGCGTGTTTTTATGAAACAATAAGTATCAAAAGATTGACACCAGTTTAAGTCCAATATCAAAGTGAAATTGATTCCAATGACCACAATTAGATTAATTGGTAAAAATATATTATAATTTCACATAAAAACCAATTCGAAACATAATCTAATTATATAAATAAATTAGATTAAAAAGCAGTTTTGATGTAAAATGCAGTATTTTTCACTATTCATTAAAAAATGAACATTGTCAGAAAAATACCAAAAATTCACACAAAGTAAATTTTGATGTCCCAATCATAAAGAATAAGTTGATTTTGACAAACATAGTTTATAAAATTGTCAAAATATAGATTCAAAAAGGGTTTTCCATCATAAGGGAGTAAAACAATCTTTTAAGAATATTAGTGTATTCCATGCATAAGATTGTATTTATTTTCATTTTAAGCCTATAAAACACTATCTTAATCATTAATAGACATAGATAAAAATATCTATTATTCATTACTTACTTGGGATGTTACAGTTTTCACTCATTGTACATTAAATTTTTTAGAGTTCTATTACTCTGGTATGAAGGATAAAATATTTTTATGTATAATAATAATAACATAACATAGAATTTGGAATGTAGTTATTTCTTATCTTGAACCAATTTATCATTTAATTATAATTATATATACACCAAATTGTTAATACATATACATGTTTCACGGTTTTGTAGATATATAATTTAATAGTTACAAGGAACATAATATGATGGTTACAAGGACCTCAAAATGATGGTTTAAAGCAATTTAAATGGTGATTTCATAAAATTTACTTTTTTTAATATTAAGGCCATTTTAATTCTATTTTTTTAAATATATATATTATTTCAATTAATCATTTATTATATGACTAATGTTAAGTATTTTATTATTTTATAAATATAGTAGAAATATAATAATTGTATTCCAAATATTTTTCATTTTTCCAATAAGGATTTATGATGATATAAGTTTTATAAAATTGGACGAAATTAGTATTGATATTTAATTATTTTTTATTGTTTTTACCTATGAATAAAATTCATCAGTTCTCAATAAATCCCAATATGGTGGTAATTATGATGAATAATATATATTTTTGTTTGAAATGTTATTATAAAATTATTATAAAATGTGTAAAAATAATAATTTTAGAGACCAAAAAACCCATAAAATTTATAAGAGAATTATGAGGTGAAGTATATATGCTAATATGAATATTTTTTAACTTCTAAAATCATAAAATAAGTTCATCATCTACTATTTCTATAATATTGTTAAATATACATGAAATATTAATCATCATCATCATAAAAAACAATTTTCATATATACTTCATTTCTTTATGAACATCAATATTATATTATTTTATTGTATGTTTTTTATTTGTATGTTTATTATTTACAAAAAAATAAATCCCAGTATCAAATAAGAAACTAAAATAAATATTCTATGAATGGTTTATAAAACCATAAAAATAATAATGTTTTCAATTCATTTGTCAATATAACGGTCGTATGTACTGGATGGGTTTTGTGTATGGGTGACAAAAATAATGTTTCTATAAAATTTATCACGCCTTTACTAAGATAGGTATTGATATAGTGAGTACCACTCCTCTCAATTAGTTGGTGGGACGTAATGAATATTTATTAAAATCTATTGTCAACCACAATCAAATTCTTGTTTAAATTTCATTTTTTACATAATTAAATAATTCAACACTAAGATATAATTTTTTTATTTTACGCTAAAATAAATTAATGTTTTAAAAGTATATTCACCCAATCTAGATAGGTATTCAAATTAAAAATTGGCCAATAATTTTAATCATTGTTAATAACTCTTTTATTTTTCTTATATTAATTATATTTTTCATTGTTTTAACATTATTGTGTAAATAAAATTGTTATGGAAATTTTATTTTTGATATATGGGATACACATAAATGATGTGGATATTCTATAGAAAACACATTATTTTAATGTGAATTAAATCAGTTATCGGCATGCTCAAATAGATTCACACTGTATCCATTTTGTAATGAAAATTTTAAAATACTTTTAATACATTATAAGGTATCTGATTATGTTATTGATGCAATTGTAGGAAACGATGTGGTCTTGTATGTTTTCAATTATAGTGTAATGAATATATTATGCTTTGCAATATTTTTTTCTCTGTTTATTTATTTCATAGTTTAAAAAACATCTATACACACATATATAATACTTAAGAAAACTCATTACATGTTATAAAATGGTAGATGAAAAGAAGTGGATTATTACATGTTTAGTAGCAATGTTTTAGAATGAGAGATGATGAATTTCGAACAAAATATTATACTAAATAATAGTTCTCATCAATGGTTGGAGTGTACTCAGAGAAGAACTATTAAACTATTCTTTTTTAAATAGAGCTGAGATCACTACTAAAATAATGGAATGTGATGTGGGTGGGTATTGATAAGAGTTGTAATTTTAATGAATAAATATTCGATTAACATATAATTTCCTTACTGTAGTATGATCATCAAAATAAAAAAATCACATACAATGTGTCTTCAATGAATAAATATATATATATTAAATATAATATATGTATTTAATCTAACTATTTTAATTTTTTGTTTTAGGGAAGTTATAATAACGAGATACATCCCATGATCAAGGTATTTTACCACATTTTGAAAATGGTAAACCTTCCAAAAAAAGTAAATAATGATGAATATAATGTAAATAATTAATGTTAACATCTTGAAATATAATGATATTTCATATTTTACATGTTATTAGTGAATGAGAAAAAGGATCACAATACAATAGAAAATCCAAAACTAAATCATTCTTGAACAGATATAGAAAAAACAAAATTTATTAGATGTATCTTATAGAGGGTGAAAAAACACAAAGTATTCTTAATCAATCCATGAATCTAAATTTTAAATGGTCATTATTATACTTGGATTAATTTTCACTGGTTCTAAAATAAATATGTCACATTTTTACACAACAGTTAAATCATATTCATTTGTATTATACTTCTATCACTCAAGATGGAAAAAAAAACTAATACTAATTCTAATTCTAATTAATGGTTTATTTTTAATTATAAAACATCAACGTGAACAACATATGCCTTGGTAAATATATATTACAAAATTATTTTTTGAGAATTTATAGTTTTATAAACAATTATAGGGAAGAAACAATACCGATGTAAAAAATGAAAAAAAAGGAGAATGAAGAGCTACTAGTTTTAATTTAATAAAATAACATTAGGGAAATTAAATTGATTTCCATATATCAAAACCTTTATTATGAAATGATAAAAATACTGATTATTAAATTAGTAATAATTAATTTCAATCAATCAATAATGATTATGATGAATGGAAATTTAAAAAGTTACAGGATGTGGTGACAAAAAATGAAAGGGATTGTAATAATATAAATCATGAAGTATAAAAAAATAAGAAAAAAATATTCAAATTAATATAATACTATATGTTTTGATTTGTAATGTATTAAAATAGAAATTAATTATTTACATTCAAATATATTTAATCAATAATAAAATTGATTAGATTTTACACAATGTAAGGGTTTTGGAACTAGATCAGGTACCCTAGTAAAAAGATAATAGAACTGTCCTATACATGGTTCAAAAGTCATATGTGATCCTCATGGATTAGTGAAAAAAACCTAGATTCATGAGAAAATTAAAGTGCAAATTATTTTTCAAAAAAAAATTAGGAAGTAAATGAACTTGAAAATATTCACAAAAAAACAGAACTTTGCTGGGAGAAGGGTTCAAGATGTAAAATAGCGTTAAAAACCTATGTTACTATATAAAATTCCTAGAAAACTAAAAGATCATCCCAAGCCCTAATGGGATAAATTCTATATATCCACTGATCGACAATAAGAACTGCCTCTAAGTGGTGTATTACCCTTACCTGAACTAGTATGGATATAATATTCAAACACTCAATGGTACAGGTAGGGTACGAGTTAAATTCCTAGAAGAATCTCACCAAGGATTCCATTATAGATTTTATCATTTAACTAACCAAATAAAGCGCATTCAATTTCAAAATAAATAGATCTTTCATTAAAAAATAAAATTCATATTAATCATGATTTACATTTAAAAATATGGAATACATTTCAAATGATGGAAATAAAATAAGAAAATGGATTAATTATACCATTGTATATAGAATTGTATATAAATATCAGAAGAAATGTAAAATATTTCACAAACACTAGATTAAATTTATATCTCATATATAAACAAGAATGAAAAATGGTTATCTAGATGAGGTATGATAGGTTTAGGTTACCGTATCCTCACACTCTCAAGTGATAGTAAACACAATGCTTAAACACATCCCCCATCATAAGAAAGAGATGACTCATATGTATCCCAATGGGGAATTGGATGTGTTTCAAAGTATATAGTTAGTGTTTAAAAGAATCAATCTATTACTTCGACATTACCATCATATCATGTTTTTTCTAAATAACTAACTTAATACATATTCTTGCATATGCTCCAGTACAAATAAATGAAGGGAATTTTATTTTAAGACCACTAAAATTAAAATTAATTTCTTCTCAAATCTCCTAGATGGATGCATTCCATTTAAAAATAAAAATATTTTTTAAAAATAAACTGGCCTCCTACAACATAAATCTCAAAGGATCATATCAAAATAATTTTAATCAATTTATCCAAATTATGAATTTAGAATCAATTAAAAAATTAAATTTCACAAATTAAATTTCCAAAAGTAAAATAAAAAATTTAATTGAATCACTTTCCATTAATTTTAAAATTTAAATATCCACAATTTTACATCAATTTCATAATCACGCCCAATTCAATGGATTTGGGGGGTTTCTCTTTTTAATTTTTCAGTTTTAAAAAACACCAATTCACTAGATTTTGGATTTTAATCAATAAATTTAATGAAATATTATTTAGAAATATAATGGAATTTATATCAACAATCAAGAAATTTATTATTAATAAAAATTTAAAATCAATACGGATCTACCTACCTTTATTACAGAAACAAAAATCCACCAAATATACCTGCCAAAAAGTCTTTAGGAAAATAAGATATTTGAAATAAACTTAGAGACAATATTTATCATATTAGGGCAATGATCCAGCAGTCCCTTGATGATATACCAGAACTAAGGATAAAAATTGTGTAAGATGAAGATACATGTATATAACTCATAAAGGAAGTTTTTGGGTCAATAAGGATTCCTTATGACATTTAGATTCCTATATGTTTTGAAAGTCATAAAAACATTATCTTAAGGAAAATTCTTTTTCCCTATGGATTACTTTCATAAGGAAAATTTACCTTCTCTAAGAAATATTTTATCATTAGCATTGTTTTCTTTGTTCATTTCATAATCTCTATCAATCTAACTCATTTTATTCCTAAGTCTAAAATTATTATTGACATATTAAACTTAAGGATCCTATAAATCCTTCTATATAGCATATTCTGTTTCCGATATCTAAATTCTCTGAAATTATGACTCTGAATCCTCTGAAATTCTGACTTTGAATTCCCTGGAATTCAGACTCTGAATTCGTCAAAATTCAAACACTGATTTCTATAGAATTCCAACACTGAATTCCTCATAATTCAGACTCTGAATAGATAAGAATTCAGACTCCAAATTCCTCATAATTCATAATATTAATTCCTCAGAATTCTACCTCCTAATTTAATAGATTTTTTACTTCGAATTTATCATAATTTAGACTCAGAATTCCCATAGAATTCAGACTCCAAATTACTCGAATTATGACTCTGAATTCTTGCAAATTCAGATTCCTAATTCATTATAAAATAGAATCTGAATATCCATGTATCATAGAATTTGAAGTATTATTTGGGTAGAATCTGAATTCTATATTCCCCTAGACTCCATAAAATATATTTGAATATGTAATTTCATTTTCATTATACTTGTTTTGAAATGATGTCATGAAATCTATTTCTATCTGATCATTGTTTGAGTGACACATGTATATATCCCTCCAAGATTCAATGAAAAGCATTACCAATGGAGGAGGGAGCTGAGCATTGGATAAGTACCTATAAATATTATCATATTTGAATGATCTCAGTATGTGATGATCACTCTTGAGATTTCATGCTGCTGAAGTGATTTATATATATAATGACTCTTAGGCTTTGTGTGATTCTCAACATCTTGTTCATATTTATTTGTTTGAATCTGATTGTTGTTGAGTATAAGAAAGGGATTTGAGGGATAAGACGATAGTTTTTTCAACAACCATAATGATCGAAAGATTTCATGGATAGGAAGATAGAGGTTCCAATTACAATAAAGTTTGAGGGCTTCTGGGAATAGGAAGACAGAGGTTTTGACTACTATAATGATTTAGGGATTGTAGAGATAGCACAACAAATTCCAATATTCCTATCGAGGGATTACACTGGTGTGGGTAAGATAGAAATTCTTGAAATTTTAAATCAAGGGACCTTTATCCAAGGTTGTTGGATACCATTCTATTTGGGGTAAAAGATTTCATACTTGTTACTTATTTTGTTTCATGTTTATTTCCACTGTATTTTGATAAAGGAAGAAAGTATAACTATCTTGAACATTCTTATAATTTTTTTACTCTAATAAGAAAGATTATATATACTTTAAGGTGGAATATTTTCCTCAAAAACATTAATTAGGTTTCATTTCTTGAACCATATGTCCAGAACCTAGCATGTTTTTTAAAAGAACTAAAAGAGTTCGTGGAAATTTACCTTGTTTAACTTTGTTAAACATAGTTTTTCCTCAAATATAAAAATGAAATTTTTTAAACATACACTTCACCCCTATCTTTTAATATAGAATCTACATCATTATTTCGATCCTACAATTGTTATCAATGGAGGTCTATGAAATACTTATATTCACATATACGTTTTCTAGATCAACTTTTCTTTGTTCAAAATTTTCTTTCTTAACTTTTCATGCTTATGTTTTTTTGGAGACTTTTTTCTTTATTTACAAACGTTTTCTATTAAAAAAATTTTACGAAATGGATTTTTTCTTATAGAATGGAATGATTGAAGGTCGGTTTGATTGACTATATAAATCCTACCAGACTAACTATTTTAGATTGTAATGATTTTGAGTAGTAGAGACATAGAATGAAGACATTTGTTATTAATACTGGAGTAAACAATTTTGTTATGCTTACTGGATATTAGAATATTCCTAACAAGGAAGTCAAAACCTTTACCAACTATGAAAATCATAATATCAACTAAATTACATGGAATGTAATACATTGTTTTTTCTATGACTAGGAATATATATTGTGAAATTTCATCTTGTGAAGCTACTAATTGCATCCACAAGAAACATGAATTTACACATATTGGTACTTCTAAAGTAATAGAAACTAGAAGAGCTATGCTAAGAGAATAATATCATGGATTTATATTTCCTTATGGAGAACCAGTATTTAAGGTTCAACAAAGTTGTATAACTATCATAAAAAGTCAAAAATATATGGAAGATTAATGTCTTGATGATGAATCTCTTATAGATAACATTATTGATATTATTCCTAATGAGTGGGAATCTAAGAGAGAAACTATTGATGAGAATTGGAAAGTATCTCAAATCACTCCTGATGAGCATTTTTTAACTCTTCTTCAACGTGAGACTAGAATGAAAAAAGATGATATTATGAATAAGAAGAAAAATGGAAATGTAAGTGTATCCTTTACTATAACTAATGTCAAGACTCTAGAAAGGGTTATAAGATCTAAGTCCAAGACTGTTACTATTTTATATAAATCTAGTGAAACTGAACATTATATGAATGAGCTACATAATCCTTCTCAAAGGATGAACAAGTTAGTTTGAAAGAAAGACTTTTAGTGTAAATATAAGAAATACAATAATGACTCGAAAGTCACTTTATATGAATGAAAAAAGAGTAGGGAATATAAGGCCAGATTTTACAATGTTTAAAAAGAATGTCAGGTAGGAAAAGAATTCTGAGAGAAATAGAAAGAAGTATTACAATATTAAGGCTATGAAAGTCTTGAATTCTAATGAAACCTGAAGTTCCAATGGTGGTGACTCTTCAGATGAATCCTCAGATTATGAATCTTATAGTCATAATAATATTGGTCTACTATCCAAACTACCAAATGAAACTATTTGTCTAATGGAAAAGGTACACAATGACTATTCTATTAATAATTTATCTTTGTATACAAATTATTGTGATGATAAATTTTATGAATTCTCAGATGATAAATATTCATCATTAGAATATAATACTTTACATTCTTATAAATAAGTGACTACGTTTTCTAAACTTCTTGGGAATGAAAAATGAAAAATAAATACGAAGTAAGAAAATGAAAATTATAGACTATCCTTTTTAACCAAAGAAGTATTATATCTTTCTAATGATATTGATCAGAATATTTTTTATTTTGAAAACATTTCTAAAAACCATAAGGAAGATAATTTTGAGATAGAGAAACATTCCAAGGATCTTGAAAATGTAATTTCTAATAAAAATATTTTAGGGGCTAACTCTAGTTCTAAAACTAATATTTTTGATGATAATAATTTGGTTATTATAATAAAGTCAAGAAATATTTTTCTTATGGAAATGTATGTAAAATTTACCTCTTTTAAGGAAAACATAGAAAAGATGGATTCCCAAATTCATCTTTTAAGGAATCTTTATGCTTTTGGTTATACCTATTCTAAACCACTTTTTGGAAATAACTATTTTGTTCCTCAATGTGCTCCATTTTTTACTAAATGTTATTGTGGATGAAATTGGGAGAATAATTGTTGTTTAAACAAAACCCAATATTTATGTTTTCATAATTCATATTTCTCTACCAAAACGTGGATTCCAAAAATCATACTTTATAAGAATTCTGGATCCAATAATGTGTGGATTCTGAAAATATAACACTATTATTTTTAGTAAAATAAATTTAGTACCAATAACAATACATTGTAAATGGATAGTGGATGTTCCAGGCATATGATTGGTAAAAACATTCCTTGAAAATATTATCCAAATTAAAGGAGGAAAAGTAACTTTCATAGATAATACTCAGGGAGAAATTGTTTGTATATGTAACATTGTTATTCATGGAAAAACCTTTATTTAAAATGTTTTATCAAAGTAGATATAGTTCATTAGTTTATCATAATGAATGATCAACTAGCTGATATTTTTACAAAATCTTTTCCTTATGATACATTTGAATACATTAAACAAAAGGTAAGAATGATCAACGTAAACTAATATTCCCTAATACCTTTTTGTTGAACCATATCTCCTTATATTAATCAACTCTTTTTTATAGGGGTGGTACAATTGCTTGTTAATAAATAAATTTTATATAAACAATATTTTTCGAAATCAAAATTTTCATAATAAATATTTCGTTATCAAATTTTTTGTAATCACTTTTTTTAATGATATTTTATGTAATCTAATTTTTCTTTATAACGTTTTTTTAAATAAAATTTTTTATTCTCTAAGAAAATTTTCTGGAATCTATAGTCTTCTAAGAATAATTTCCCACATTACTGATATTTTTTCAAGCAATTTGGAAGGTATGTATCCTTACTTATGTTTTCAAAATCAATATTTAATATGTTTTTATTTTTACCTAGATTTAATTTTTTTTAGATTCACTTTCTAAAATATGAATTTTTACCTTAAAAAAATAAAAGATCAGAACCTACCGAAATTCTTCTTCGGCTTTCATCTCAACCGTAAAATCATATAGTGCTTATTTCAGTCGTTGGATCAATCTGGGAATATTAACTATCACCTCAAATTTTCTATAAAGGCCCCCCAAATGGTTTTCCCACACCAGATTTCAAAATCTTCTGAGCCGAAGCTCTACCTCTCTACTTAAGTGTCATTCTGTACTTTCTATTTTACTCAAATCTGAATGTCATTGGAAGAATCCTCTCAGAAAAAAATGTCGGCAGTTAAAGAAATTTGTAAATGGAATATCTACAGAGAGATGTTAGTAGATCCAAAGATATTCACTAAGTATGATTCTATTAATTTAAATAATATCAAATTGAATGGACGGTAAAGTATATATGAAGCCAATCCAAAGGGACAGGATTTGATGTATCTGTATTTTCTCTTAGAATTTTATGAGACTGTATGTTTCATTAATGATGGAGGGAGAGGTAAGTTTTATTTTAAGTTTCATGGGAAAACATATTCTATAGAGACCCGAATCTTGACGTACATGGACATTACATTACTTTTCTGGAATAATTAGTACATAACAAAAACACACACACAAGGATCGTAATAGTTTAGTGTCTTTGGAAACTCGGAATATAATCTTCTAATCGTGGTGAAAGATCTTCAACATCTCCCATAAAGATCTTCCTTTTTTGTACCTAAAACCTTTCTTTATATCCTGGGTAAAAAACATAAAAGGGTGAGCTCAAATGCTCATTAAGGGTAAACAAAAGAAATATCAATCACATCATATACATAAGCACATAACTTTTGGAAATCTTAACCTGCAAAAGAGATCATAATTTCATAACATGGGATAAATCATGGAAGTGAAATGTAATCACAATAATCATAACATAAAACATAAAACTTTGTGGAATACACACATAATCATATAGAATCATTTCTTGTTAGTCAAGACTCATTGTCAAGACTATCTTAGTGGACAAAGTCCCTTTCGGAACCGAGTCACCCTCGTTTCAGTCCTATTTGACTGAACCGGTATAACCTACGGTTCCAGCCATGTCTATCTCATGAGATATAAAATCTTTACACAATGAATTTGAGGAATATATAGGTCTCACCCATCTCATAATGATACCATTCTTATGTGTGCCACAAAATCATAAACCATACATCATAGCATAACCCATGTAATAAAAATGGGATTCTTAAACAACATGACATCATAAAAAAATTCATATAAGATAAAGGAATTCATAAAAATATTTCCATCACAACATAATAAAATCCATGTAATAATAGGGATAGAAACAGAACCCTATATTGTCTTAGATGGAAAATAATTTTGATAAAACTCTTGAACTTCATTCTTGAGGAAAATATCATTTCTACTTCAAAAACATTTATCCTTTCATAACATGTCATACAATTTTAAACTAAAAGAAGTCGATTAAAAATATACTTGAAAACTTGTAAAGGAAGCTTCTTGGAAATAAGGTTTTAAAAATCCATTCATGACGTATAAGTTAAAAAAACATTCTTCGTACTTTTGTCGGAAAAGTCAAAAAGAACCTCGTACGAAAAACGACTAAAGATTCCTTTCATATTCTTTACTAAAAACTCACCAAAGGGTAAAATTGGATTTAAACAATTGTAGGTGGATGGAAATAATATTACATATTCAGGAAACATGGATGTGGATGATAAAATACAACGCAGTAAATACTAAAGTATAAACAATCTCGGATAAAAATGAGATTGTGATATTTCTCTTACCTTAGGTCCGATTTGCTTCGTAAGTGTCCAAACCTCCTGTGTAATGATTTAAATAATTTCATTGACTTATTAAAGAATCATATTCATTGTTATTATATCATATATGGTTCACTTATGACTTTATATTACCCATTCTTTTGTAAATTCATGTTAAAGTAGCGTTTTGGGTAAAATCGTATCATTTGTCGTTTGTGTTTTAACTTGTAATTATTCATATGATTACATAGATCATTATTAATTAATTCTAGAATATAAAACATGATTTATATATAATATATATTCATAATATACATATATATAATGGATCGATAAATGGAAAGAAATACACCGTTCATGTAGACGGTAGGCCGTACGTACGCATGAACGCAGTTTTCATTTCCTTATTGAATTGAGTGGAATTAAGTAGATGAAATGCATATATATACACATAAATCCAGTATCTTTATAATGTCATATATTTCATTATTATTTCTTATATATACTTTATAATCATTCTTAAATGGTTAACATGGAGAATGAATCTCATCGCGTCGTGGAGACGGTAGTCCGTACGTATGCACGAGCGATGATATCACTTCCATAATTATTGAATTGAATTGGAGTGGATGATACAATATATCAGAATCATTATGATGTTATAATAACTATGTATATTTATTCTTTACACCATAATACCCATCCATGTAAGGTGTTGGTGGAAAAACAGATTACACCACGGCGTGGAGACGGTATTCCGTACGTACGCACGCGTGGTGATTTCATTTTCCATAGGATGGATAGATGGTGAAATAGGGTTGTTTCATAATTATAATAACGTATCATTATATGAGTGATACTGATGTTATTACTTCATAATGAAACAACCTAAGAAGAAGAAGTGGAAGAAGAAATAAAGATGAAAGAATCGGTAACAGACATTACCTCTTCTTTGAAGTGCTTCTTTGAGACCTCCTTTTAGGGCACTAAAATGGGTCTTTGAAGAATACCATAACCTCTAGGATGTTTCTAGGGAAGTGGAGAAGATATTTTGGCAGGATTTGGCCGAGCTTGAAGTCTCAAAGTTGTGTGAGGAAGAGAGGGAGGAGGTTCCCTTTTATAAGGGAGGAGAGGGGCACCTTTGGAATAACTAAAAATATTATTTTATTATAAAGTCAATTTTGGTTTTAAATAGATCCAAATTGATTTATTCCGAGGATATGGTGGGTATGGGTAGAAATCATCTCATCCAATATAATTTAGACAAGTTTAAGTTCCTATTTTAACCTTATCATATAGATTTAACATTAAGTTAAATAAGTTTACTTTTACCGTGTCTTCTTGTGTTCTTATACTATAAGGTTAATAAACTTACTATAAGCAGCCAAACGAACCTCAAGTTGTGTATTATTAATATATATAACCTTATCTAAGTCATTTGGCCGAACCATAGATTTTTAGGAATAAAATAACAATTACTAATATAATATTTTTTTTAAAAACTATTTTATGTCAATTTTGACACTATTTAGTAATTGATTTTTGTGAAAATCATAATAGAATGATTAGTTCGAGAAAGGTTAATTAAATCAATACTAACATGTCATATTAACCTATTAAATTAGTTCAATTCATAAAAAGTCTCAAATTATATTTATTTGGGCATTTATAACATCAATTATGTCAATATTTCATTAATAAGATAATTACTACATCATCGTTGTGTCATAAATAAATTAAATTATTTAATGTCTAAAAATTAAAAATAAAATACCATTATGTAGGAAATAGTTTTATCTTTCTAATGAATATTTATAATCGAATTTATCTTATGTATAACCCCATATTAAAAATGATTTACTTATTAAACTATTTTAACCCTTCTTTAAATAAATTAATAATAAATGTCCTAATCTAATCCAAGTGGGCCTAAATGGTCATATGTTATTCCTAATGTTGTTTTGGGTCAAATTACACTTGTCCAATAGAATTAGGACAAGTGTTAGGGTAATAATAATATCATTTTTACCCTTAATTACCCTATTTACTTTAAACTGTGGTAAAAAAAGTAAAAAGTTAATATTCACCAAAAAATTATTTTCATCTCATTGAACCACATTTTACTTACTGATATCAACCATGTCTCTCGGATTTTCGAAATTCCACTCACAGAAGCGGTAAAATTCAGTTTTATGAAAAATTCAGTTTTTTTTACTCCCACTTAGTGGTTTCACTATTCATCAAAAATTGAAGTTTTTCAGAAAAATACCAAAAGTTAGACCTAAGATATATTTGATATTATGAACTCAAAATGATGTCTATTTTACCAAATTCAAAACATATTAGTTACATTAACTAATTTTAAAATTAATTTCCGTCGTCAAAACAAATGGCGTGTTTTTAAGAGATGATAACTATCAAAAGATTGACACTTGTTTATAACTGGTTTAAATGTGAAATTACATCCAATGACCAACATTGTATTAAATTGTAAAAATATATTATAAATATACTTTAAAACCACCAAAATTAATAATTTATCACTATTAATTATTTCTATTAAAAAGGTTGTTTTTAATTAAAATTTAGTAATTTTCACTATTCATCAGAATATGAAAGTTATCCGAAAAATACCAAAAATTCACCCTAAGCTAATTTCGATATTCCGAATCCAAAAATGAAGTCCATTTTGAAAAATAAAATTTTCAAAATTTCAAAAAGTGGTTATTACTATTCATAACGGCTAGTTTTAATAATATTTTAATAGCATATCGTTGTTTAGTAAAACTCAGTATTGCGTACTACACACGCTATCGAGGAGGGTTGCGATTGCGTGTAATGAAAGGCAATTCAAGGATGCATGTTTTGAAATCTCCTTTTGGTGTAGCGTACAACACAAGACATTAATGAAATTAAGAATATAAAATCTCGGGGTGTTACATATTCCTTTTCCAACAATATAGCATCCAACATAATTGGAATTCTTTTTGATGGGGAAGAAGATTTCTACACCCACAAGTTACCAGATATATAAATATGTTTTGATAAGAATAAATCTATAGAGTGCCTTGGGTTTATCAGGGGTAATGAAACTATAGATTATTTATCTCTCTAGAAATTCCCAGATTCAAGAGTTTTGGGTTCAGATATTTCTCATTCCAAGAAAAGGTGATAAAGATACCTTGAAGAAATGTTATATCTACATTTTGGATTTTCTGGTAAACATCAAGAAGTTTAATTTGGTTAAGTATGTCTTGCTTACAATTAATAATATCAATAATGGAACCCTTAAATCTTATATTATTAGGTATCTGTCTAATCTTTCGAAGATTAAAGTCCTTTTTTAAGAATTGTTAACAATTACATGCAGTTCTAAACGAATTAATTTAAAGGTTATGCTGGTGAATGATGATACACTTAGAAGGATGAAAGTTGGATTTAACAGAAAGTCCAGAGAATTTTATGAATTATCTGAAAGTGAAATCAAATCCTTATCCAAGAAGCTGAAAGTAGCTGAGACACCTAATAAAGGTTAGAGGAAAAGAAATCAGAAAGAACCGAACGTCAAAGAAAAAACTCTTATAGTTCAAGAAACCTGATTATCACCTCTAAAATCAAATAAGTAAAAGACCTATATAGATTGAGTTGTTGCTAAGTGGAAGGTGGAGAAGAAGAAGTAAGTGATGATACTAATGATATGATAATAAAATATGAATAATATCATGAGATGTATAGTCCTTCTGATAAATTATCGATCCGGACATCCCAGGCCAAATCAACTAAAATATTTTCCCAAGGAAATTAATATGAGGGTAAGGATGAAGTAAACAAACCATTAGAAGAAGATAAAATAAACCATTAATTGGTACAACTAGAGGATCTAATGGATGATGTTAAAAAAAGAAAAGGTTGAGGAAGAAAAGATAGTCCAAATATCAGATAGTAAACAAGAATCACCGAAGGCTTTTGAGAACATTCTGATAGTTGATAATGGTAAATAGGTGTTAGCTAATTCTATTAAAAAATATGTGGTAGATAAGATATATGTTGGGGATATTCTAAAAGAAAAAATGATGATATAAGAAAAACATTCACCAACAATTGAATTTGATTTAAAATCTTCTCCTATGGGTCATGATTTTTTTGTGCAGTCCATAAAGAAATTTTTTGAAAGAATTTCCCTAGTTCTATGTATTTACTAGAGATATCAGATGCTTATACAATTATTTAATAAAAAATTATATTCTATTTCCATTCTTATAGACAAATTTATCAGGCTTCGGGTCAATTTTAAATTTTTCTACATTGTGTTTGATACTTATAAGAGGTCATGCAAAGAAAATTACTAGGTTGTCTAAGAAGACTATTGAAGTGATTATAATATTTTTTGACTTTCAAGATAATTTTAAGGATGATTTTGATATCAAAGATATCAAGATCAAATATCTCACTAATTATTTCAATGAGAAGTTCAATCTTGAACAAACAACTCGGAAGCATGAAGTCAAGGATATGAATGGGAAACAACATTCGGTTGTGTTGAATATGAAGAGGGAAGTATATCTCAAAATTGAGTTTGATGAAAATGCATTAAAGCAAGAATAACATTTGAAGAATCAGGCATAAATTCTTAAATCATAGAAATAAAAGATCAGTGATTTGAAGAAGAGAAATGAAAACAAAAATCAATAACTCAAATGTTTTGAATAGGATCACAGAGAGCATAAAAAGTTGAAGACCATGGTGAAGAAGATTGTGCGATAGGGAAAAGTATAATGATTTTTCCCTTAACTCTTATATTTTGTTCAATTTCCTTTCTTGTACAAATTTTTCCAATCATAATGCAAATTTTGGTCTTTCATCATGTATTTTTTTTGTATAGTACTAATATTTTTGGTACTATATATTTTTTCATTCCCTTTATTCCTTTTTTAAAATAAAAAAGGGGTATAAAAAACGAAAAAAAAAATACTAAGTAAAGAAATGAATTCCCTTTGTAAGGGGGGTCTATTTGAGGGGAGTTTTATCAATGAAAATTTACTAATATAAGAAAAATAAAAATCTCTTTAAGGATTTCAAGAATACGATTATTTGGGATTTAAAAACATAAGTGAGGTTAGTCATATTCATGAGGATTCATAAGTAAAGGGATAATGTTTTTCTTTTATTATCATAAATGAAAATTCCTAGTCCTTATATTCCTTTTCGTAAAGATGTTTATGATTTCAAAAAAGGGGGATATTGTTGAGTCATTAAATTTTCCTTATGACTTTTACTTTCCTCTATGTTTTGAAAATCTCAAATACTTTATCTAATGGAATATTGTTTTTCCCTATGGATTATTTTCATAAAAAAAATTCCCTTCTCTAAGGAAATTTTTATCCATACCATTATTTTATTTGTTCATTTCATAATATCTCTAAATAAATATCATTTTATTATTATGTTTAAAATTTGGATTCACATCTAAAGCATATGATTCCTATAAATCCTATGTTATAGAGTATTATATTTTCGTACTCTGAATTTCTCAAAAATCAGACTCAAAATTCCACTGAATTCGGACAGCGAATTCATCATAATTACAACTCCGAATTACTCAAAATTCACGCTTTGAATTACACATAATTTATACTCTGAATTCGTCAAGATTTAAACTCATAATTCCTCAGAATTCGGTTTCCCAATTCCTTAGAATTTGAACTCTGAATTACTTAGATTTTGGACTCATAATTCTTCATAATTCAGACTCTATATTTTACAGAATTCATACTCCAAATTCCTCAGAATTCAGACTACAAATTCCTCATAATTTGGATTTATAATTCATTGGAATTATGTCTATAGAATCCATAGAATTCATATTCCTAATTCATTATAATACAGAATCTGAATATCCTCATATTATAGACTCGGAATGATTATTTGGTTAGACTTTGAATTCTATTTTTTCATTATTCTCTTAAAAATAGATTTAATTATGTAATTTATTTTACCTTAAACTTGTTATAAAATGATGTCATACAATCTATTTCTATGTAAGCGTTGATTGAGTGACACATGTATAGGTCCCTCTTAGATTCATAGAACAATATGACCATTGGAGGAAGGAGCCGACCATTGTAGAAGTTCCTATAAAAAGGAGATCATTTTAACGAGCTCAATATACGTTGATCACTCTAAATATGACATTCTACTAAAGTGACCATAGAATAATGTGTGTAAATCCCAAATATGATCTCAAACAAACAACTTTTATTCTCAGAATCCCACAAATCTCTAATATCACCATTATAGGAATCCTTCCAATTATTTAACATTCCTACCAAGATAAAGAAATTGAATTCCATGAAATGGTTTAAAACATACCCATTATTAGAGTAACAAGATTTAATAACTACCACAGCATCAAATATTTTGGTCCCTAAAAACATTGTACAGCTTCTTCCATATAAAAAAGGTGAGTCCACTGATCTCTCATAGGTCCCTCATGAACCCATGAATTATGATAATTTGAACCATGCTTCAAATGAACATGAACCAAAGCTAACAATATCCCATAAAGTACCTTTGTTTTATAATCTATAATCCTTTCTATTTGATTAGTCATGGATAAATCATGCTCAACCACTAGATCACTCTAACTCAAAACATTATATGGTTCAGACAGATACTTAGGAAGATGAGATATATAAAACATTTCATGTACCAAAATCAGTTGTGGAGGTTGAGCTGACTACTAAGAAAATTTGAATTCCTTTTCAACATCATCAAATCATCCCCAAAATAACAACCATGCATTCTTCACATCACAAGTCATTGATGACCCAAATAAGTAGAAACTTTCAAGAAAATGTGGTTACAAACATATAATTCCAATGATCTATGTTGAAGATCCAAATATAACTTATATCATCAATGTACTATCAAATTTCTCTAATGTATCTAATAAATCATTATTTTCATATCTTGAAACTTATATGGTCTAACCAATGATTTTTCTCTAATCACTGAACGTCACAATAGAGATCTTAATGGATGAAAATAAAAGGGCTCAATAGGATCCATTTCGGTCACATACATGTAAATATTAATATAGATAAACTAAGCCAACTCCATATTATTATCCGAAGCTTCACCAATTTCATGAACACAATCAAAAAACATATCCTCAATAATCAATATGATTCTTTCCCTTTTCATATCCTACTACAAGAGGTAATTCATACATATATGGGTTTGAGATCTCAATGCCTCATAATGGACTCTCCAAAAATGAGATGTGAAACAAGGATCTCTATCAGATTATATATCATATGGAACTCCGTGCAGATTAAAACACTATTTCCCATAGTGATTTCCTATCTTCGTAACTTTTGTTGTGTCCTAAATGGGTAAAAAGTGATCTCTATATCTTACCATGTCAATAAAAACACATTTCAAATTCCTAATTATCTAGGTATAGAGAATAAAAAACACAATGTCCATGGAAATATCCTCCCACTTCAAAATAAAGACTGGATGGTGTTTAAGAAATCCTGAAGATGTCTGGTGATTGGCCTTTACCGTTTGGAACATATAAATATAAGATCCAAATTTTGTAATGCCCCATCTCATACATGAACACAATAATTTCCACCAAAAATCATTGAAAAAATTCATAGTTCCGGGACTCTAATATGAAACTGTCAAATGAGTTACCCCTTGTTCCACTCTTCTGATAATTCATTCACGTAATGGGTCTGATGTTTTCAACAGATAGAATCTGCAATAACATGTTGTTTCCCCAAAATAATAGGTATTCTTAAATTGAATGACTACAAGTATTACACTCAACACATCTATGAAAGATTCAAAAGTTTTTTTGGAGATTATATTACTTGTTCTCTTGTTGTCTGAATACATGGTAAAACATTATCTTTAATTGTTGTAATTCCCACAATTATGTGTGTGCATCATAGCATCATGATCAAGGTATTTTTTAAGATAAAGATTCTTAGGTGGCCTATTATAATGAGATCTATAAGAAACAACATGATCACCTTTCATAAGAATGCAGCCCAAACATGAACTCGATCAATAAAAATACACCGCATAGCCCTACTTAGCCTTAGGAAGAGTCAACACTGGGGAAATTGTCAAAAGTTTTTTTTATCTCAGTAAAAAAATGTGGAATATTTCATCCCATGAAAACCATACTCCCTCCTGTGTTACACAATCATTAACGAATCCACCTTTGAAAAGTCCTTTATAGACAGCCTATTGTATGTAGCTGGATCCAAGAAGCTCAAAATATCAAAAAAGATCCATGGTTTTTCCCATGTCATAATACCATTTATAATATAAGGATTCAATAATATCCCATATTCTGATATCAAATTTCCCAAGAATATCACATCATTAATCTATATATCACATTTCAAAAGACTTGTATAATTTCTGTTATTTACCATCAAAACCACTAATATTATCATATGATGCACATGATCCACCTTGATAATAGAATAAACATCGATGTCATCTACATTGAAAACCATGAAGGTATCAAGATACTCATTGAAAATACTATTCATTATATAAATTAACACTATATGAGAATTGGTTAGACCAAAGGGCACGAAAATGTACTCATAATGGTTGTACCTACTTTGAAAGAAGGTATTCTAAAAGTCAGATTATTTTATTCTCAACTGATGGTAACCAGATCAATGATATTTTTTTGAGATCCACTTTTACACATCGAAAAAAATAGAACATCTATACATGGAAACAAATACTTATTCATTACCATCACTCAATTGAGAATTTTATAATCCACACTTACGTGAAGTGAACTATAAAATTTCATTAGAAAGAGAACCAGTGGTGCCCAAGGTGACACACTCGGGAATATAAATCCATTATATAAATGATAATTCAAATGATTCTAGAGATCTATGTAAAGACCCGTAAATTTCAAGGAAATTTTTTTCTTAATTTCTTTGTAATTTTATAAGAACGCAGCTTCTGACGGCACCTGATTTCGAGGCCTGGTGTGCCCGGAATCATTTTCTGAAGTTTGGATTGGTTACGTTCAGTGAACGGACGAGCGGGTTTTTCTAACTTTTGAATCGGTGCCCGAAATCGAATTCTGAGGGCACCGATGGAATCGCAGTGTCGGTATTTTCTTAGAAACGCCTCTTCCGGAGTTGCGTTTGCTCGGTTGTGGTTTTCAATTTTTTGGGTTTTAAGTTATGAAATAAAATAAAGTTGTGCGACAATTTTATTTTTATTTCACTTAAAGATGCTTAAAAACCACTTTAAGTTGTTTAAGCTCAACTGAAACGGATAGGGTGCAATCCAAAATATCATACCCATTTGGTAGGATATTTGTGGGGTGGGGCCCACACTTAATGCACCAATTAATTGGGCGGTTTTATTCGTTGAATTAATTCTATGAATTAATTTAATCGTTTCTTAACCTGTTTTCAATTCGTTGGCGTAATAATAAAATAAGACCAACGCACGACATCTGAAAAAAGGATCGTTGAGAGGTTTTGACAAGTTTTGTGCCTTCACCCTCCTTCGTGAAGAACGTGAAGAACGTCGTCACCCTCGGAGATTGACGACGCTTCATCCGAGACGTTCTTCCCCGCCCCGATCTTCGATCACCTACTGCTAGAGGTAATAGATTTCGGGTTTATTTTAAAACTCCTTTGTGGTTTATAACAAGACACAGATTTAATCATTTATAATTAAATCTGTTGTTTCTTGGTCCTCGGAGTTCGTCGACGCAATGCCGGACACCGTGACGACGCGACGATCCCCTCCTTCCGCGACGACCAAATCCGTGAAGAACGCGCATACGACGACTTGACGAGGTAGGGGTTAGAATATTTTTAAGTTGGTGATTCTTTCCTTCATATATGAAAGATAAATCTCACTGCCATGTTCCAATTTTTATTTAAATTATAAATTGTGAAGGTTAAACGTTTTACATTTCGGCCAACTGCTATCGATATAACGGGAGGGGATCGGTCCGCACAAACACGGCCGATACCCCTCCCCCTTTTGTTATTCTTCGTTTGATTAGTGAAGATGGTAATGCATCGTTTCACAACGCTTGAGCGGAAGGAGACGTGAAAGATGCGGGCCACGACGAAGAAACGTGATGTCGTCGCGCCGCGCCGAGGTTTGTGAACAAGGCTGCGGTCGGAGTCGGGCCGCGGCAAAGGGGCGCGGTGCCATCAGGTTGTGCTTGAAAACCACAAAGATGACGCTATTCGTTTTGACGTGCGGATTGACGGGCGACGACGAAGCAGGCCGTTATAGCATTTGAATCCCTTCGTAGTGAAGGTGGGGTCCCGGGGGTACCATAGGCGAAGACGGCAGGAGAAACGGACAACCGGAGCGCGTCCGGTGGTCCGCGGAAGGATGGGATGGCGCGCCGCCAGAGGGTTGGCGGCCGGCGGATCCGCTGTCGGCCTCAACTAGCGGCGGGCAGGGGAGTCGCGCACCCCGCTCCGCGTTTCGCCTCGGCCATGCTGGCCGAGCCACGTCCGGCCGGTCGGGCCAGACAGAGCCAAACCGAGCCGGACCGAGCCGGGCCGGGCTGGGCCGGGCCCAGCTGGGTCGAACCCGGGTCGGGTCGACCCGGTTCGGGCCGACCCAGGGGGGGTCGGGCCGGGTCGCCCCGGGCCCAGACCCCCTGTTTTCGGACTGAGTTGGTTCAAACGCCCATAACATGGGCTAAGAACCTCCGATTGACGCGCCGTCAGTGGAAACATGATCCTTGGATCGAGACAGTCGTTTTGGTATATCGCACTCAAGGTTTCGGAATACTTTGAATTCGGCCGGGTTGGTTCGTACACGAAACCAATCGGGCCCTCGGAGCGGAAACGCTCATATCTTGTGCTCCGTACGTCCAATTGACGTGTCGTCAACTTGGTTAAGTTCCTCTTAGTGAGACAGATATTTTGGCATACTCCGCCTAAGGTTTGGACGCAGGTGGAATACGGTCGGGTTGGTTTTGCTTTAAAACCCAACTGGGCCCCTGGAACGAAAAAGCCAATAACTCTCAGACCGGGCGTCCGATTGACGCGTCATCTGTTGCGTTGAGTTCCTGTTGACGATACAGAACTTTTGGATACATCAACTCTGGCCGTTGTGTCAGTTGATGTATCAGAATCTCGGCTCGTGGAGCGGACCCTCCCAAACGAGCTTCCTGTGTGCGGGAACCCTGGTGCTGGCTGTGACTTCAACGACGACGACTGTGCAGAGATCCTCAGTGGACTGCAATGATGAAGAGTGCTGGTCCTGTATCCTATGTGGGTCCCATCCATGCTGGTCTTGTATCCTATGTGGGTCCCAGCTTAGATGATTCAGTGCTGGTCTTGAATCCTATGTGGGTCCCAGCATAGATGAATCGATGAAGAGTGCTGGTCTTGTATCCTATGTGGGTCCCAGCCATGCTGGTCTTGTATCCTATGTGGGTCCCAGCTTAGATGATTTAGTGCTAGTATTGAATCCTATGTGAGTCCCATAATAAATGAATCGATGAAGAGTGTTGTTCTTGTATCCTATGTGGGTCCCAGCCATGCTGGTCTTGTATACTATGTGGGTCCCAGCTTAGATGATTCAGTGCCGGTCTTGAATCCTCTGTGGGTCCCAGCCATACTGGTCTTGTATCCTATGTGGGTCTCAGCTTAGATGATTCAGTGCTGGTCTTGAATCCTATGTGGGTCCCAGTATAGATGAATCAACGAAGAGTGTTGTTCTTGTATCCTATGTGGGTCCCAGCCATGCTGGTCTTGTATCCTATGTGGGTCCCAGCTTAGATGATTCAGTGCTGGTCTTGTATCCTATGTGGGTCCCAGCATAGATGATTCAGTGATGGTCTTGTATCCTATGTGGGTCCCAGCATAGATGAATCAATGAAGACAGCTGGTCTTGTATCCTCAGTGGGTCCCATCTTAGATGATTCAGTATCTATATCTGATCATCCCTTTCACCTTTTTGACGAAGTATACCTGTGTGAGCTGAATCCTGTTTACTCTTCTTTGTGGATTGTGTTGAACTATCCTGTGTGAATTTACTGTTTACTCTTATTTATGGATTGTGTTGAACTATCCTGTGTGGATTTACTGTTTACTCTCCTTTGTGGATTGTGTTGAGCTATCCTATGTGGATTACTTTTTCTCTCCTTCGTGGACTGTGTTGTGCTACTCTGTGTGAGTATACGTTTTGCTTTCCTATGTGGACTGGGTTGTGCTTGGGCTCGGATGTTGGAGCCGAACGGAATGAATGACTTAGGTATATGTATGGGCATATACCTAAGCAGTGTCGGTTGTTACTTCGTGATTGTATCTTTCCTTTGTGGTTTATCCTTTGTGGATTTCGGGAGACCTTCAGGGGTCTCGGGGTCCCTACTAAGTAGCTTATACTCATCCATGCACGGGCTATGCCCGCACTTCGTTGTGTTGGTTGCAGACGACGGACAGCGCTGATCGTGGTGGAGGCTTACGGAGTAGGACGGTACCTGGAGGGGGACCCTTGGGCGGGATGTACTCGGAGCAGACGGTTGGACCGAGGAGCTGTGGAGGCTATCTGTGCTCGCCCTTCAGGTGGGACTTCCAGATGATGGCTCGACGGTGCGGTTTTTATTTTCAGTTGTTGTTTTTCCCCTTTCAGTTGTACTTTATAGTTGGGCTTGTATTTCCGGCCCCTTTTTCTTTCAGCGCAGCTTGTTACAGTTTTTACTTAGTGCTTACTCTTTCTGCTTGCTTACTCTGTGATGGTTGTTTACTTTACAAGGGCAATGCCTTCCCTGTTTATCGTGATTTACGCCTTGGTTCTAGTCGCCAGCCCCTGGCCTATGGAAGGCGGGCTTGGGGTAGTCACGACATGGGCCCCGAGGACGGGTCGTGACAAATTGGTATCAGAGGAGTTCAGTTCTACCGCAGACTCTGATCTTTCTTCTATGTGAAGCAATATTGTTAAGCGTATTGGGTGTGGTTATCAGTCCTGGGAGTCCAGTGTTCGTGCGGTGGCTGACGTATCCGTACACTAGGACCCTGACTTCTAATTTCCCACTTAATGCACAAAAACATTAATTTCATGTGTGTTCAAGTTTTCATTGTGATTACTTGTGTCAGCTCACCAGGTATACAGTTCTGACCGTGGCGCACCTGTTTCTTTTCCGGATGGCCCCACGACGGCAGCCATCTAGGGTTCTGAGATTGGAGCGTGATGACAGCCCACCGAGCGACGAGGCCTCGGTGCAGGTCTCCTTGTCAGCAGAGGCACCGGTGGTACCTTTACCCGCTGATCCACCGATGCTACCAGCCCCAGCCGCTGACGATGCACGTCGCCTTAGTGCACTGCATGAGTTCCAGCACCAGCGACTGCCCAGGTTCCGCGGGGAGATGGACCCTCAGGCTGCCGAGGACTGGCTGGAGGCAGTTGTACAGGTTTTCAGATTAGTGAGGACACCAGCAGACCTCATGGTGATCCTCACAGCGATCCTCCTGCACGCGGCGGCAGGCAGATGGTGGAGCTTCATGCTCCAGGTGCACGAAGAGGCATCTCTCCTCTGGACGGACTTTGAGAGCATCTTCCGCTCGGAGTTCATCCCAGCCACCCTCCATGAGGTGCGCATCCAAGAGCTGCTACAGCTACGGTAGTGCAGCATGACAGTGGCCCAGTACTCGGTGAGATTTACTGATCTCTCGCGCTACTCCAAAGATATGGTGCGGGAACCATTCTTCTGGGCCCTGACCTTCGAGCAGGGACTGAGGCACGAGATCAGGGCTTCGATGATCTCCCTCAACATTCCGACACAGGTATAGGTGTTGGAGAGAGCCCTTCTAGTGGAGAGTTTTCTCACTGAGCAGGCTCTAGTGACAGGGCCCTCCGCAGGACGGCTCGTAGAAGGGTCTTCTGTAGTTGGCAGTAGATAGGTGACGCAGAGGTCCAAACGGGCCAGACCATCAGATGGGCAGTCTCAGGATGAAGATTTGGTTGTGGGGGGCACCCTAAGGAGAGCCAGCTACACGAGGGGCAAGCATTGCTACGCATGCAGCGGGCGAGGTCACATGGCTCGAGACTGCCCGACTCGTCTTACAGATGAGCAGAAGGTGGTAGAGGGACCTCCTAGACAGAGGTTCAGCCACGGTGGTCCACAGGGTGCAGGCGGACGGGGCAGAGGAGCTGTCTGAGTAGACGATGGTGGGAGACACATCGAGGTGTTTCCACCACCACCACCAGGAGGTCCACCCCGACCACAGCGAGTGGGTGGACATGCGAGAGCTCAGCATCAGGCAGTTGAGGCCTTCGATCATGGAGCTCTGGGAGCAGATGGGCAGGAGCGGAACTAGTGGATACGTCCTTTTTACTTCTAGTTCCTTGTTATTGTTGTGTAGTGTATTTGTATTATGAGCTGCAATAGTAAAAGACGCTTACCTTTATTATGTTTTCATTCCTGTCCTCTTTTGTGTTGTTGCTAAGAGGTTCCAGTTTATACTGTTGACTTGACCCTCACTTGTGAGACATCTATTGGAGGAGACCCAGTTACCACACACTGATGCCGACAGTGTGACTCAACCCTTGGAGGAGAGAGTAACGGTTGGATCTCTTGGTAGTGGCGTCGAGGCCTTAAGACGTCATCTTTGGTTTGGATTAGAAAAATCCATGTCAGGATTGAATGTATTAGGCAAAGGATGTGGTTCATCCAGGGGATGAGACCAGATTTATCATATTGGAAAAGAAGAAATCTTAGCAGCACTTGTGGGGCCGGAGATGGTCTAGGCCACAACAGAGAAGGTCCTGATCATCCAGGAGTGGATGAGTATAGCTCAGAGCCGACAGAAGTTCTTTACTGACAGGAGGCGGAGGCCAATTGAGTTCGAGGATGGCGACCACGTCTTCATGCGGGTCTCACCTTGACGTGGATTATGGAGGTTTGGACAAGGTGGCAAGTTGTCTCCATGCTTCATCGGACCCTTACAGGTCCTCAGCGGGATTGGAAAGATGGATTATCACCTGGATCTACCACCACAGTTGTGCCAGGTGCACAACGTCTTCCACATATCTCAGTAGAGGAGATACGTGCACGACCCGACGCAAATCTTTGACCACAGAGAGTTGGCCTTTGATGATGGGGCGACTTTTGTGGAGGTCCCAGTGGAGATCAATGATCGAAAGGAGCGGGTCCTACGTGGATGATCGATTCCTCTAGTGTGTTTCAGATGGCAGCTCGGGAACCTCCAGGAGAGCACTTTGGAGCAGGAGGCTCAGATTCGTGCTCAGTACCGCCTTTGTATCCCTAAGTTTGTGGTGAAGCATTACGGGGACGTAAAGCCCTGTGGTTGGAGTAATGTAATGCCCCGTAAATTTCGAGGAAATTTTTTTCATAATTTTCTTTGGAATTTTACAAGAACGTAGCTTCTGACGGAACCTAATTCTGAGGCCCAGTGTGCCCGGAATCATTTTCCGAAGTTTGGCTCGGGTACGTTCAGGGAACGGATGAGCGGGTTTTTCTAACATTTGAACCAGTGCTCGGAATCGAATTCTGAGGGCACCGATGGAATCGCAGCACCGGTATTTTCTTAGAAACGCCTCTTCCGGAGTTGTGTTTGCTCTGTTGTGGTTTTTAATTTTTTGGGTTTTAAGTTATGAAATAAAATAAAGTTGTGCGACAATTTTATTTTTATTTCACTTAAAGCTGCTTAAAGACCACTTTAAGCTGTTTAAGCTCAGTTGAAATGGATAGGGTTCAATCCAAAATATCCTACCCATTTGGTAGGATATTTTTGGGGTGGGCCCCGCATGAGCCCCACCGTTTCTTTCCGCTAAGTAACGCACCTGTGAAAACCCGTCATTATGAAATTCAACTGACGCGTTTTCTTAATTTCTAAAGGCACCAATTAATTGGGTGGTTTTATTCATTGAATTAATTCTATTAATTAATTTAATCATTTTTTAACCTGTTTTCAATCCATTGGTGTGATAATATAATAAGACCAACGCACGACATCTGGAAAAATTCTCGTTGAGAGGTTTTGACAAGTTTTGTGCCTTCACCCTCCTTCACGAAGAACGCGAAGAATACGAAGAACGCGAAGAACTCAAAGAACGTCGTCACCCTCGGAGATTGACGACACTTCATCTGAGACGTTCTTCCTCGCCCCGATCTCCGATCACCTACTGCTGGAGGTAAGAAATTTCGGGTTTCTTTTAAAACTTATTTGTGGTTTATAACAAAACACGGATTTAATTATTTATAATTAAATCTGTTGTTTCTTGGTCCTCGGAGTTCGCCGACGCAACGCCGGACACAGCGACGACGCGACGTTCCCCTCCATCCGCGACGATCAAATCCTCGAAGAACGCGCGTGCGATGACTTGACGAGGTAGGGGTTTGAATCTTTTTAAGTTGGTGATTCTTTCCTTCATATATGAAAGATAAATCTGACAGCCATGTTCCAATTTTTATTTAAATTAAAAATTGTGAAGGTTAAACATTTTACGTTTTGGTCAACTTCTATCGATATAACGGGAGGGGATCGGTCTGCACAAACACGGCTGATACCCCTCCCCCTTTTCTATTCTTCGTTTGATTAGCGAAGACGGTATTGCATCGTTGCACCACGCTTGAGCGGAAGGGGACGTGAATGATGCGGGCCACGATGAAGAAACGTGACGCCATTGCGCCACGCCGAGGTTTTCGAACAAGGCCGCGGTCGGAGTCGGGCCGCGGCGAAGGGGCGCGGCGCCATCGGGTCGTGCTGGAAAACCACAAAGACGACGCTATTCGTTTTGACGTGCGGATTGATGGGCGACGACGAAGCAGGCCGTTATGGAATTTGAATCCCTTCGTAGTGAAGGTGGGGTCCCGGGGGAACCATAGGCGAAGACAGCTGGAGAAACGGACCACCGGAGCACGTCCAGTGGTCAGCGGAAGGAGGCAGCGGCACGCCGCCGGAGGGTTAGCGGCCGGCGGATCCGCCGCCGGCCTCAATTAGCGGCGGGCGGGGGATTCATGCACCCCACTCCGAGTTTCGGCTCGGCCATGCTGGCCGAGCCGCGGCCGGCCAATCGGGCCGGACCGAGCCGAACTGAGCCGGACCGCGCCGACCCGGGCCGGGCCGGGCCCAGCCGGGTCGCCCCGGGCCCAGACCCCCTGTTTTCGGACTGAGTTGGTTCAAACGCCCATAACATGGGCTACGGACCTCCGATTGACGCGTCGTCAGTGGAAACGCGGTCCTTGGATTGAGACGGTCGTTTTGGTATATCGCACTCAAGGTTTTGGAATACTTTGAGTTCGGCTGGGTTGGTTCGTACACGAAACCAACCGGGCCCTCAGAGCGGAAACGCTCATATCTTGAGCTCCGGACGTCCGATTGACGTGCCGTCAACTTGGTTGAGTTCCTATTAGTGAGACAAATCTTTTGGCATACTCCGCCTGAGGTTTGGACACAGGAGGAATACGGTCTAGTTGGTTTTGCTTTAAAAACCAACCGGGCCCCTGGAACGAAAAAGCCAATAACTCTCAGACCGGGCGTCTGATTGACGCGCCGTCTGTTGCGTTGAGTTCCTGTTGATGATACGGAACTTTTGGATACATCAACTCTGGACCTTGTGTCAGTTGATGTGTCACCCTCTCGGCTCGTGGAGCGGACCCTCTCGAATGAGCTTGTTGTGTGCGGGAACCCTACTGCTGGCTGCGACTTCGACGACGATGACTGTGCAGAGATCCTCAGTGGACTGCGACGATGAAGAGTGATGGTCTTGTATCCTATGTGGGTCCTAGCCATGCTGGTCTTGTATCCTATGTGGGTCCCAGGTTAGATGATTCAGTGCTGGTCTTGAATCCTATGTGGGTCCCAGCATAGATGAATCGATGAAGAGTGATGGTCTTGTATCCTATGTGGGTCCCAGCCATGCTGATCTTTTATCCTATGTGGGTCCCATCTTAGATGATTCAGTGCTGGTCTTGAATCCTATGTGGGTCCCAGCATAGATGAATCGATGAAGAGTGTTGGTCTTGTATCCTATGTGGGTCCCAGCCATGCTGGTCTTGTATCCTATGTGGGTCCCAGCTTAGATGATTCAGTGCTGGTCTTGAATCCTATGTGGGTCACAGCATAGATGAATCGATGAAGAGTGCTGGTCTTGTATCCTATGTAGGTCACAGCCATGCTGGTCTTGTATCCTATGCGGGTCCCATCTTAGATGATTCAGTGCTGGTCTTGAATCCTATGTGGGTCCCAGCATAGATGAATCAACGAAGAGTGCTGGTCTTGTATCCTATGTGGGTCTCATCCATGCTAGTCTTGTATCCTATGTGGGTCCCAGCTTAGATGATTCAGTGCTGGTCTTGTATCCTATGTGGGTCCCAGCATAGATGAATCAATGAAGACAGCTGGTCTTGTATCCTCAGTGGGTCCCAGCTTAGATGATTCAGTATCTATATCTGATCATCCCTTTCACCTTTTTGACGAAGTATACCTGTGTGAGCTAAATCATGTTTACTCTCTTTTGTGGATTGTATTGAACTATCCTCTATGGATTTACTGTTTACTCTCCTTTGTGGATTTTGTTGAACTATCCTGTGTGGATTTACTGTTTACTCTCCTTTGTGGATTGTGTTGAGCTATCATATGTGGATTACTTTTTCTCTCCTTCGTGGATTGTGTTGTGCTACTCTGTGTGAGTATACGTTTTTCTTTCCTGTGTGGACTGGGTTGTGCTTGGGCTCGGATGTTGGATCCAAACGGAATTTAAGACTTAGGTATATGTATGGGAATATACCTAAGCAGTGTCGGTTGTTACTTCGTGATTGTATCTTTCTTTTGTGTTTTATCCTTTGTGGATTTCGGGAGACCTTCGGGGGTCTCGGTGTCCCTACTGAGTAGCTTATACTCACCCCTGCACGGGCTATGCCCGCACTTCATTGTGTTGGTTGCAGACGACGGACAGCGCTGATCGTGGTGGAGGCTTGTGGAGCAGGACTGTACCTGGAGGGGGACCACTGGGCGGGACGTACTCGGAGCGGACGGTTGGACCGAGGAGTTGTGGAGGCTATTTGTGCTCGCCCTTCAGGTGGGACTTCCAAAGGATGGCTCGACGCTGTGGCTTTTCTTTTCAGTTGTTGTTTTTCCTCTTTCAGTTGTACTTTACAGTTGGGCTTGTATTTCCGGCCCCTTTTTCTTTCAGCACAGCTTGTTACAGTTTTTACTTAGTGTTTACTCTTTCCGCTTGCTTACTCTGTGATGGTTGTTTACTTTACAAGGGTAATGCCTTCCCTGTTTATCGGGATTTACGCCTTGGTGCTAGTCGCCAGCCCATGGCCTATGGAAGGCGGGTTTGGGGTAGTCATGACACAGGCCCCGAGGACGGGTCGTGACAGTCTATCAGTTCATCTGGTGTCATATTGTAAGAGGGAATATAAACTAGTTGAGTACCATGAACTATGTTAATATGAAACTCATCCTCCCTTACTAGTGTAAAAATAGAAATGATAGAAATAAATAAATCACCAAATTTAATGGCCAATAGGGATATATCACCATTAAAATATTCCCCCACATGATAGTAGTAAATAAGGATATTACTTTCCTTGAATCTGGATAAGAAGGCACATCCATGCGCAACTATGGGTCCCACTCTATATGAATTACACAACACACACCACTGGATATAGTTAAAAAGACCCATAAAGATGAAAATTAATCTTGGTATTATTGATAATGAGCTAATACAACCTGAATATTTTGTTATGTGGTTTCATGATGAGAAAAATAAATCTTCCAGATTGATCAAAATATTATAGGGTGAGAAAATCAAGAACTATGGAGACCCGAATCTGTCTTTATATCATGGGGTTTTCTAATATCTGGGACATATGATCAAATAATTTAAAGATGATTTATAAGATTAACAATAAAAAGCGGAAATAAATAAATTATATACATATGTATCAGATAAAGTATCCACTAATAAAGAAGTTATAGTGGTGGTATCTCTCACAGTCATTGTACCCATATATTCATCCTCTAGAGACTCTTCCACTATGTGAAGAAGCTTAATTCTATATTTCAATGCCTAGAAACCTTTTATGAATTAAGCATCTAATGTCCCAATATTTCAAGAAGGAGACGATTATACCATGACATTAAATGATGTGGAATAAGTATAGAAGAACCTCAGTAAGTGACCCAAACATCAACATGAGCCCCAACTGTTGGGTTCTGAACTGAAAACCACTTTGAATTCCCTGGCATGCAACACTATTATCAAATCATAGAACCTATTCTAAGAAATGAATATGGTCTATAATTACACAGCTATTAAAAACCACCATGATAATTATCATTCTTATACATTCCTTTAATTGGTCAGATGATGCCATTGGGATAGAAATAAACTACTGATAACCCTAACATGTCAATTTAGTCCATTTCGACCATAAATTCTATATCCAGAACATTAGAATAAGAAGGATGATTGAGTATGAAAACCTGAGAATGAATATCATGTCGAAGGCCCAACTAGATAGGTCAAGTCTTCATCTTCTCTTTTGGTACTCTCACATGTGAAAATACACTAGCTTAGAAAATAGATATTTATACATTGTCATAATCTTTTCAGCCTACTCCAGTTTGAAAAATACTCTATCCTTGGCCAACACCATTGATTCTGGATATAGCTGGTTGATAAAATGATCAATTATGACTGTCTACTCCATTCCCTCATGATTCTTCACCATCACTATCTTGTCCCATAATCTCATACACATTCCTTCTATCATTATGGTTGAACACTTCTCCATGATCTCACCGGGATTATCTAAGAACCCAAACAATTGCTCGATCCTGCTCAACCATTCCTCAACCCCTTGTGGGTCATTTGATCTCTTGAACGATAGTGGATTCTAGAGAAGGAATTCGGGATAAATATTCTTGGGATTATCCCATTGAGGTTCCATTTCTATAGCCTGAATGGGACCCAATGGTGTTGTCTGGCGCAGAGTGTGGACAATACACATGACCAAATCATCTATACTCGGTTCCATAAGAGGATTTTCACATTATGTTTCAGAAATATGTTCCTACTAGGTCGGATTCACACGTCTTCTCTTGTTCATGATTCAAAAAACATCAGTAGACAACAAGGAAGACATCAGATAACACTCTAGCACAATAATAAGGGAAGAATAATTCCAACATATAGAAAAAAAGATTTGAAAATTGATCTATCGAAATAAAAATTAGGTAAAATAATATTACTAATCTTCATGACATCATTCAAAAACCAATAATCGTTACATGAGGCACATTACAGTGAGAGATGTAACAGAACTCTATCACAACAACCACTTATGTTTGGACTATATTACACAGATGCATACAGCCTTTAAGAAAGAATATAAATTGTATCCTCTAATACAACTTTGACTCAAGCCCTCATGGGTTCCAAAATAGCCCTATAACCAAGCTAACCATGAAACGGCCTGAATGGAATTCTTGATCCCCAAAAGTGGGGGACTAGCACCTAGAAGCATATAAAAATGAATTTGGGAACGTTTATTACACATACATTATATAAGATGAAAAACAATGTAGTAATCATACATATGTAACTACATAAGGAGAAGGGTACCTAAAGAAAAATTCATCTAAATATCCCAATGTTATAAGACTATGTTACATAAAACTGAAAGAACATCTAAATTCCAAATGGATGAAACTCTCCATGTCGACATATTAATTGTTATAACCACCTCCAAGTAATGATTTAACCCTACTCGAACATGGATGGAGATAATCTACAAACACTCTAAGGCATATTTAGTGTATGAGATAATATCCAAGTAGGGTATCACCAAGGATCCCATCATAGATTCCAACATTTAATTAACCAAATAAGGATATTACAATTTTCAAATTAATATGTACTTCATTTTAATAGAATATTTAAATAAATAATTCTATACATTTGAAAAGATGGAATAAATTTCAAATAATGGAAATTTATTAAAAATTAAATAAATAATATCTTTTATATAAAATAGTTTATATAAATTTGAAGTCATGTAAACAGTTAAAAAAATTCATACATTATTTCTCATACATAAATAAGTGAGAAACATGGTCATCTACCTTGAGTTATGATAGTTCAAGGTTATGGGATCCACACACTCTCAAGCGATGATAACCTCAACATGTAAAAACATCCATCTAGGCTGGAAAGAGAGTAATCATATATGTACCAATATGAAATAAGAAGTGATAATATGTCTTTACTTTGTGTTTTAATTTTTCAATTTAGTGATATTGAATTTCAATACTAGATTTCTTGTTTGAAATAACTCACTAACTACCTAGTCATTCATAATCCCTAGTACGAATCAAATATGGGAAATTTATTTTAAGGCTGATTAAAAAATAATTAAATCACATTCAACCATTTTGGAAATGAATAATTTCCATTTAAAATCTAAAATATTTTTTTAATAAAAGAATAAATTTTCATAGATAAGACTAAAAAGAATCAATAAAATCCATTTTTGAGAAAATTTTCCAAAATAAGAAGTAAAAACTATTCAAAAGTTAAATTTCAGAAATTCAATTTGAACCATAAAATTCAATAATTTAGATGAAACAACTTCCATCAACCGGAAAATTTGAATAAAACCATTTAAATATCAACTCACTTCCATCAACATCATAATCCCACCCTAATTCAGTGTAATTGGCGGTTTTCCCAATTTATTACGAAAATTGAATTTTCAAAAAACCCTACTCAATGGAATATGGTTTGTTATCAATATATTTATAGACATTTAATATATAATAGTATGGTAAATTAAATAAAAAATCAATAAATTTATGATTAATTAAAAATTCTTATCAATAAGTAACCACCTAGATTTATTTCTAAAACACAAATCCTCAACAGAACACAACAATAAGAATGAAGGAGAAAAAGAGGTATGTTTATTAATCAAGATTCAAGGTAACTATATACTAATACTTGGTCTTTTTTTCAAAACATATTTTTTCCTAGATCACCCTATAAATATGGTTTATGTAACAGAAGATAGTTTATTTGATGAAACGGAGATCACAATGATCAATGAATATAAATTTATATAATATTTTTTCATGGATGTTATAAATATATCTTATTATGTATTTGATAAAGTTAAAAATGGGCCAATTTTAAATATTAAACCTTATGAAATCTTATGAACTGGTTGAGGGAATATGAACTAAATTTGGATATTTTAGAGAATTATAGTCTAATGTTATTCTCTTAAATACTAATGAAAATCTAGATAAGTTAGATCGAAAATGTGATAAAGGGATATATTAGGGAAACTATACATTTAGTATAAAAGATAGTGTATGTCATAAGAAAACTATTGTGATTTATTAAACAATAAAGGTAACATTGGATGATAATAATGTTATGAAGATGAATTTTTTTGATAATCCTATAATGAATTTCGAGCGATTAATATTTTTGAATATGAACATCAAAATGATAATGTATTATATGAACCAAATACAAAAAACCATTCTTATCATAAAACATATATAAATATTAATGATCACACCTTTCTAAAATGTAATTTTTTATGTTTCATATATAATTTAAAGTATACCATATATTTTAGATGATATATAAGTGGATAATGGAGCTTAGGTTTTGGGGAGCATGGGCGCTTGGCGTCGATGGCGATCAGGCGCCTTTCTCCTAGGGTTTCGATGAATATCCTATACGACTTTCATTTCGTGATCATGGATGGAGAACTGGGCTTGGATTGGAATGAAGGTGTGTCGCGTCTTCATAGTAGAGCTCTTCCAGTGGATCTGCCCACTGTGCATCTAGATGCTGTGGTGGAAACATTGATTCCTACTGTGGATCGTGATGTTAGAGACTCTGTTCATCAGGATGGAGGATGTGTGCAGGTTCTTGCTTCTGATTCACCTCGCATTCCAAAGGTGATGTCCAAATCTGATGATCGTGATGGCTTCAAATCTAGGTCTTCTATTTTGGATAGTGCGGCTCGGGATCAGATTCACTCAGCACATAGATTGGAAAACTACTGAAATCTTTATTGATGGGTCTTCTACTCGTTCTGAACCTCCAAATACAGGTATGTATGATAGTCCTGCTGTCAGAGTGTTATGTGATGGGGTTGTTGACTCGACACATAGATAGGAGTGCATCGGCGAAAGGGATGGCTGCATACAGCGGTGTTCCTACCTCTTTCAAATATTCACTCCTATCTGAAAAAGGGAAGGTGGAGGATTTCACTCCTACTTCTCTGAAGAGAAGACCGATGAAGGACTATTCTAACAAGCCTCGCACTGTGTCTACTCGATTTTCTAATCCATCAGCCATGCTTAATACTAATCTTCTTATGATTTCAAGTCAAGGTAAGTCTCAATCTGAATGGGACACTACTGATGGCTTTGATTGTGAGAATGACATGTCTTACTGTGATTTGTAATTTTGTTCTTGACGGATGAGGGTGAGTCCCATTGTTTGACCACGCTCGTCTTCTCTGTACTTTTTCTTTTATTTTAATAAATGTTCAGGAGCATAGCTTCTGACTGGACTTGCTGGGTATACCATATATTTTATAAAAAATATTATACTTGCATTATTGTTAATTTATTACCTAATAGTGTAGATGATACATAGAAACATGATAATACAATTATTTTAATGTATGATGAATAAAAAAACAATCATTGAAATAAATTTTTTAATCTAGTTAAACATATCAAACAATAAAATTCTACAGGAAAAAAATGATTTTCCAAAATAATTTGAATGAACCATGATATAATATTTAAAATAAAGAGAGACAATATACACAAGTAATTTTACAGGAAGATTTATTTGACATTGAAGAAAATTTATTAATAGTTGATATTATATAATCATTTTAAATTTTATTGGATTTTTAATTTATTAAAAATTTCATATTTTTTTAAATATTTTTTACAATTGTATTTTAGTTTGTTATTGTATATGTATTATTTGTTAAAGAGACATTTTTATTCAAAAATTACATTTTTAAAATAATATTTTCTAACATTCAAATGCATTATATGGCCTTGATCTTGCTCCTAGAGCATTGTGTCATAGATTTTATTTATTATTGCAAATTTATATAAATAAAGACAATGTTTCTCCAACATTGTTTATTAATATTTTTTCTAATGATAGTTTAATTATTAAAAAAATATTTTGATCAATATAAAGATGATTGTTTATGTGAATTGATATGAAATGATTATTCAAATATTCTGATGGTTAAATGGGTATTGGAATATTTTTATGAATTAAAAATTTTTCAAAGAAGGGTTGATTATTTTTTAAAAGTCTATCCTTATGATAATTTCCTAGTCAAAAGTTTTAACAATGAATCTAACAAAAATATTAAAACTGAAAGGAATAATAATTATATAATATGATTATAATAATATGGAAGGCCTATAAATAATAAACTGTTTATTGGAAAAATATGATTCCTATATTTTCTAACACCATTTACACTGAATATTATGTTAAGTATATAATTATGTGTATGATTTCAATGTCTTCCTCACAAAATTCATTAAAATAATGAAAAAATAATAATTAAATATTTTCTTGTATGTGAAAATTTTAATTTAATTTATTTTCATCAAAACAGTTTGACCTAAAATCGTATTGGTATTTTTAAATTGGTGCATATAAGAATAATACAATGATCACTTATTATATGTTTCATTTATATTGTAAAATTTCTATTTCTTTATGTTACAAAGGAAAATATTTTTTATATTATCCAAACATAATTCTTATTACAATAATTATTATAAATTTTTCTAATGAACTTCAATAAGAAATAAAAATATATTTTAATTACTATATGTATATATATATAGTGTTAATTATATATTTTATATTGATATATATAAATATATTAAAAATAAAATAAATCATCATAGGCATGTAACATTACAAATTCAAAGAGATCATGATAATTCATAGAATATTTTTAGTATTTTTTTCAACATAAATTCAAAAAGGTGATTTATTTTCCATACCTTTTATGGTTATAATTTTCTACAATAATAATTTTTAACATCATATGATGGACATATAGCGTAAAAAATAGAATATTTAAATTATTGTAACTAAATTAATGGTTGTAAAATAGTTGTAAAAATTTATATTATTACTTTTATGTAATAGAATTGGTTAATTTATTTTCTATATATCTTATTTCTATCCATTATGTAGGATTTTATTATTATTTTTTCCCTGAATTTTCTACATTTTTTATCATCGGGTTCAGTTTTTATGTTATTTCTTACTAATTTTTAAATGCATAAATATTTTTCCATAATCTAAATTTAATATTTACTAATTTTTATTAGCATATTTAATTTTTTTTAAATATTAAATTCATTTATTAAGGGGAAGGTTAAATTATTTTTTATTCATTACTATTTAAATATGAATATTATTTTAATTTTCTTAGTGATTTTAGAATTCATTTTTTATATGGAGAATATATGAATCAGTTATAAATTTTCATAAAATCTTTTATAAATTTCATTTTATGGAAAATTTTTGAATTTTTTTATAATAAATATATGTTTTTATAATTTTCCAAATTGGGGGGGGGGGGTTGATTTAATGATTTTTTTTATATTTATTATTTTAGTGACTTCAGATTTTGTTTGTTAGAATTCTATTTTTTTATGAATAATATTAAATATAAAGATTTCTTTTTAAAAATACCTAATTTTCTTACAAACACATCACATGTAGAAATTCATTAAAAAAAATTAAATCAAATTACTCTTATTCCTTATATATATATTTTTTATATTATTTTTATAATATTAAATTAATTTTAAATTATTTTGAAATGTTTTCTAGTATTATTATTACATATTTTATGATGATGAATATGAAGAGGATTGTCTTACGCAGATGTTGAAATAATTCATGTTTGTGCAATATTGTTCCATTATTAGGATTATTATATTATTGTTTATGAAAATATCTAATTATAAATATGTATACATCTTTCATGATTATGATTAGATAACAATGACTGTTTTTTATAAAACATATTTATGATTACATATAACTGAAAATGATGGTTACATAATAATTAATATAATAACTTCCCAAAATTTACATTTATATTTTAAGATAATTAAAAGATAGTATTTTATTTAAACTATATTATCTAATATATGGGTTAGGTTATATGATTTTATATTTATTTTTTAAATTTTTTTAGAAAATATTTAAAAATGATAATGATGATAACCATATAAATTATTTGTTTTGTTAAGGAAGTGTGATGTGTGATAATTATTTTTAAAATATTCATGGTACCCATAATTGGATTTAATTATTTATATTTCTTCAAAAAATGGATACCTAATATTAGTAATCATGAAATACTCATGTACTTGTAGAGATTATGGATATATTATTCATTGAATTATGAATCTTATCTTCTAAACATGATAAAAATCACCAAAGCACATTTTAGAAACAAAAAAACACATGAAATACATACAATATTTACTAAGGGATATATTTCTATTATATGGACTACCCTTCTATTTCTATAATCTAGAAGGAACTTAACAATTTATTATTTTACTATTCTGATCTAACCAATATCAATCATTAATAATCAACATCATAAAAATTATTTAACTCTACATTTGATTATAGTTTTTATTATTAAATTGTTATATAATGTTTTTTAAGTCATTTAGTATATTATTTTTTAATGAAAACCATATTTGGTGATGTGTAAATTTTATTAAGAATGATACATCCTTGAGTTCTGATTCCCAATAAATATTCTCAATTTTTGTTCTGCTTTCCTATATTGAGTAGTGGGATATACAAGATAGGGTGTGCCTATATGGGAGGATAAAGTAGTTTATATTAAATGTTATCGCACCATTCGATAGTGGTTTCTTATTTATGTGAGAAAAAATCATGTTTCTTTCATAGAGGGGTGTGAAAGTTTAATATGGGATATAACACATCTGAACTGCTAATAAAAGTTTTTCAGACCATTTTTTCCACTACACATTATGTTTCAGCACAAAAATTCATGTTATTTTTTACACTACACTACAATACAATGATTCTATATGAAAATATATAATCTAATTAATAATGGTATTCCAATTTGAAATTCAATATTTAGACACTACAATTAATTTTTATCAACCTAAATTAGAAGATAATATTTATATATCAAAAAATATTTGTATTGATGTTGTTATATTTAAAATATATGATTTATGGAGTGTATTTATTGAATAGAAAATATGATAAATTCATATAAAAAATATGTATGCAATTATTGAAATAAGGAAATAATTTTTTATTGCAACTCTATATTTTTAATATAGCGTTATAAACATTTCAAATATACAAGTGTTATCAAGAAAATAATTTAAATATATGTGAGAAGATGACCGGTTTGATATCAAATAAAAATTTTAGGTGGTAGCTTCTAATTCTATAATAAATGTATAATGGTTTTTCATAATTTTAATTTCCATACCGAATTCTAGGATTTGGAATATGAATAAATAAGTGGATAATTAGAAAATTATATTGAATCTTTGTTAAAAAAGAATCAATTCAGGATTTAATTTTTTGATTTATTTAATTATATAATATAATTTCTTGGTTTAGTTATATATTTTTATATATACTACAATGATCATTATCATTCTTAAATCTAATATTAGTGTTAAAAAAATATTATGATGTTTTCTTAGATGATTAAATTAATCCTACCCTAATTTAGAATTTGAAAAATAACATATAAGATTATTAGCTCTATTTGAAAAATAAGATGGCTCGCTCAAATTTATCAATTTTATTTAGATGATATTCTTATACAATTCTAATTCATATCAAATGAATATTTTGGAAGCATGTAAAGGAAATTGCTGCATGATTTAATGTATATGTTTGAAAAAAATTGGAGAATAATTTTTTTCATGTGTAATTGAAACAATTGTATAATATTCATTAAAATACCAATAAATTAATTTGGATAGATTTTAGTGACACTATAAAATATTTTCTTAAGTTATCGGTGTTATGGACAGTTTGGTTTGTTGACTAGTGAGATTAGATACATTTTTTAATTAATATATAATAAAAATTAATAATTTACACTGTATATCAAGTATTAGATATCAATAAATCGGTGAGAATATAAAATGTTAATCTTTATTATATATAATTTTATCTTAGGGGATCCACCTATTAGAAAATATTAAAATTTATTGTATTAAATAATAACATAGATGATCCTATTTATTTTTAGAAAAATATGACGTGCCATCATAAAAGTATTTGATGCCTCATTTTAGGTTATTCAAATAATTTTTTATATTTTTTATACTATTATACATGATATAGATTTAATTGAGGGCCAGAATTGGAATAGTTCAATGTTGGCGGTGATGTTATATCTTTGAGAACATACATAAGATATATTAGACGGTCTATGGAATTAATGGGTGAACCGCATCATTTATAGGGACCACTGGCTAGTGGTTGGAGATCTTGGCTAAAATAATTTATTCCTAGTAGGAACTATCCAACTAGTGGAGGCCACCAACACACCAGTGAAATCTTTAATACCACAATGAGGTCATTTGGGTTTTATGTATTTATATATAATCTTAATCCATATCATCTATTGTTATTCATTTAATTATATTTCTACCCCAAAACCTTTGGATACCAATTATAGTGATGTGGAGTTCCATCATCCCATTATCACCCTTCGATTAAACACATGAATAACAATTCGACCCAGTGTTCATAATCTGTTGATTTAATTATTAATCAATATCTATTTCCTTATCATCCCATTAGAAAAACACAAGTATCTTCTCTATTTATTGATATATATATATATATATATATATATGACTATTTAATGTTATAACATGGGATTTAATTATCATTGATATAATTGGCACCATGATTCCTGGAATCATCTTTTTCTCACTATTCAGACCTATGATCCTATTAACAGTGGATCCCCTCTGGTATGTCAGTTCATTTCCAAAAAATTGGTTGTGGGTTCACCTCTATATTTACCCAAGAATACTAAAATATATATGATATATAAAATTTCAATGATTTAGTGTTTCAACTGTATTGGTATGTCAAACATTGTTGTTTACCATCATTTAAACTATGATAGAAGGCCCCTTTAATTAGTGAATTCCTATCAAACTTATTTGGGTTATTATTTGGAATATTTTTTTATACTATGAGACCTATAATTTATGTTTAGACAAATGATGATTGTGTATCCCCATAGGAACCATACTTTTGTATTATTGATTATGGATTTTTAGTTTCAATTAATCATGTTTAACATGGTATGATGTTTGATATATCATTTTTATCAATTCATATTGAATGTGTTGTTCTTGTATCTCATGTTTCTAAAAATTTATATCGATCCCCTTGAAAAATAATCAAATGGTGGTTTTGTTGGATTGGAAATCATAATTTACTTATGTTATCCATTAAATTGCAATGATTCAATTTTTATTTGGAGATATCAATTCCAAGGGGTTGTCCTAGTCATCGTTTTTCATGTTAGTTCCAGAATGGAGTTAAGGAAATGAGAGACAAACTTTTCAGAATGAAAATGTATTTTATTCTTGTATTTAATAGTTAATGTATATCTGTACTCAATTAATTTTAATGATATGCACCAGTAAATAGTTATTTCTTTTGTTAAATTATTGTTTGGGGTATCTAATTGGGTATTGTACCTAGGTATTATAGGGGTTCTCTTCTAGATTTCATGGCTAGGTTTCCAGTTAATGTAATGTTCACTATATGGGGACATTTCTCTAGTTAGTAGGATGATGGATGATTTATAGGATGAAACTAAGGTTACCTTCTACTATTTTGGTATAGTTAATTTTTAATTCATTGAATGACCACATATATTATTACCTTTTTAGAGATTTAGTTTACGATTCCAACATTACTTACTTAAACTATATGGGATGATACATAATTTGAATGTTTCTACTATAAAGATTATTTATTTATTTTTTAGTATATTATGATTTATTTGTTATCGCTTAATTTAATGTTGGTGTTTACTAGGAAATGAGGACAGTGTTTCTCTACAATGATCATTTTTAAATCTCTATTAGTCCGAAAACTATAGAAACTTTTGTGGCCCACATGATGTATTTTGGAAACCTTTGTTAAATCTAGTGGTTTTGGTCTGTGGTGAAAATGGTATCAGACCCATGAAAACTTGTTGCATCATTTTAATTTATTTACTAGAATATAAAATTGAGTTGACACAGTTGTGACTTGGTAATTGGAACTATGTCAATTCCTAGACAACATAATATATTGGAACTACATGTTTCCCCAAAATGTGAATCTATGTTCTTGTTGTTAAATTTTACCATTTATTTAATTCACCTTATCAGATAGACATGATGTTTGGTGGTGAATTGTGGGATACAGATTTTGTTCATACATCCAATTTAGGAATGTAGAATGGCATATTCAATGAATGTGGATATGATTTCATATATACTAAATTGATAAATGATTTTTGATATTATGATATATGGTTTTACTTCATTATTTCATTAATGGTTTTAATTTTGTGTGATTATCCAAGGATTTAATATGTTTATAGATTATAACTAACATGAAAAAAACTATGTATTGGATATTTTCATGTGTCATTCATAAGGGGTTATTCATTTTTTTGTTGTGGGAATCATATTAGGATTAACCATGTTTTAAAGACTTGTTTTTTCATGTAATTTTCTTTGGTATATTGTTATTGTTTTTCACATTATATAAGGATATATTTTCTATATATGAAATCTTACCTTGTATATTTATTTTGTATCCTGAAGAATAAAATATTTTGTTAGATGATGTTACTAAGCATGGTCGAAAGGATTATCTAGTGATTAAAAATATTGATCCAATCCATATAATACACCTTCATCTATAACATTTTCATGCCACAGGATCTCCTTAGGTATCACCATTTATGGTCAATTGTTGATGTGATTTCTATATATAGTATGTAGAGACCAGAAGCTTGACGTACATGGACATTACATTACTTTTGCGGAATACTTAGTACATAACAAAAACACACACACAAGGACCGTAATAGTTTAGTGTCTTTGGAAACTCGGAATATAATCTTCTAATCGTGGTGAAAGATCTTCAACATGTCCCATAAATATCTTCCCTTTTTTTACCTAAAACCTTTCTTTATATCCTGGGGAAAAGAAAACATAAAAGGGTAAGCTCAAATTCTTTGTAAGGGTAAACAAAATAAATATCAATCACATCATATTCATAAGAACATAACATTTTGGAAATCTTAACCTGCAAAAGAGAGCATAATTTCATAACATTGGATAAATCATAGTAGTGAAATGAAATCCCAATAATCATAACATAAAACATGAAACTTTGTGGCATACACACATAATCATAGAGAATCATTTCTTGTTAGTCAAGACTCATTGCCAAGACTATCTTAGTGGACAAAGTCCCTTTCTGAACCGAGTCACCCTCGTTTCAGTCCTGTTTCACGGAACCGGTATAACCTACCGTTCCAGCCATGTCTATATCATGAGATATAAAATCTTTACCCAATGCATTGGAGGGAGATATAGGTCCCACCCATCTCATAATTATACCATTATTATGTGTGCCACAAAATCATAAATCATACATCATTGCATAACCCATGTAATACAAATGGGAATATTAAATATCATGACATCATAAAACAAATCATATAACATAAAGGAATTCATAAAAATAATTCCATCACAACATAATCAAATCAATGTAATAATAGGGATAGAAACATAACCCTATATTATCTTAGATGGAAAATAATTTTGATAAAACACTTGAACTCCATTATTTAGGAAAATATCCTTTCAACTTCAAAATCATTTTTCCTTTCTTAACATGTCATAAAATTTTAAAATAAAAGAATTTGATTAAAAATAAACTTGAAAACTTTTAAAGTAATCTTCTTGGAATTAATTTTTTAAAAAATACATTCATGCCGTATAAGTTAAAAAAAACATTCTTCGTACTTTTGTCGGAAAAGTCAAAAAGTACCTCGTATGAAAAACGACAAAATATTCCTTTCATATTCATTATTAAAAACTCACCGAAGGGTAAAATTGGATTTAAACAATTTTAGGTGGATGGAAATAACATTACATATTCAGGAATCATGGATGTGGATGATAAAATACACCCCAGTAAATACTAAAGTATAAACAATCTCGGATAAAAATGAGATTGTGATATTTCCCTTACCTTAGGTCTGATTTGCTTTGTAAGTGTCCAAAACTTCTGTATAATGATTTAAATAATGTAATTGACTTATTACAGAATCATATTCATTGTTATTATATCATATATGGTTCACTTATGACTTTATATTAACCTTTCTTTTGTAAATTCATGTTAAAGTAGCGTTTTGGGTAAAATCGTCTCATTTGTCGTTCGTGTTTTAACTTGTAATTATTCATATGATTACTTAGATAATTATTACTTAATTCCAGAATATAATACATTATTTATATATAATATATATTCAGAATATACATATATATAATGGATCGATAAATGGAAAGAAATACACCGTTCATGGAGATGGTAGGTCGTACGTACGCATGAACGCTGTTTTCGTTTCCTTATTGAGTTGAATGGAATTAAGTAGATGACATATATATATACATAAATCCAGTAGCTTTATAATGTCATATATTTCATTATTATTATTTATATATACTTTATAATCATTCTTAAATGGTTAACATGGTGAATGAATCTCATCTCGTCGTGGAGACGGTAGTCCGTACGTACGCACGAGCGATGATATCATTTCCATAATTATTGAATTGAATTGGATTGGATGATACAATATATCAGAATAAAAATTATGTTCTAATAACTATGTATAGTTATTATTTACACAATTATACCCATCCATGTAAGGTGGTGGTGGAAAATAGATTACACCACGGCATGGAGACGGTATTCCGTACGTACGCATGCGCGGTGATTTCTTTTTCCGTAGGATGTATAGATGGTGAAATAGGGTTGTTTCGTACTTATAATAACATATCAGTATATGAGTGATACTGATTTTATTACTTCATAATGAAACAAACTAAGAAGAAGAAGTGGAAGAAGAAATAAAGATGAAAGAATCGGTAACGGACATTACCTCTTCTTTGAAGTGCTTCTTTGAGACCTCCTTTTAGGGTACTAAAATGGGCCTTTGAAGAATACCAGAACCTCTAGTATGTTTCTATGGAAGTGGAGAAGATATTTCGGCAGGGTTTGGCCGAGCTTGAAGGCTCAAAGTTGTGTGAGGAAGAGAGGGAGGAGGTGCCCTTTTATAAGGGAGGAGAGGGGCACCTTTGGAATAACAAAAAATATTATTTTATTATAAAGTAAAGTTCAGTTTTAAATAGCTCCAAATTGATTTATTTCAAGGATAAGGTGGGGATGGGTCTAAATCCTCTCATAAAATAGAATTTAGACAAGTTTAAGTTCCTATTTTAACCTTATCATATAGATTTAACATTAAGTTAAATAAGTTCACTTTTGCCGTGTCTTCTTGTGTTCTTATACTATAAGGTTAATAAACTTACTATAAGCAGCCAAACGAACCCAAAGTTGTTTATTATTAATATATATAACCTTATCTAAGTCATTTGTCCGATCCTTAGATTTTTAGGAATAAAATAACAATTACTAATATAATATTTGTTTTAAAAACTATTTTATGTCAATTTTGACACTATTTAGTAATTGATTTTTGTGAAAATCGTAACAGAATTATTAGTTAGAAAAAAGTTAATTAAATCAATACTAACATGTCATATTAACCGATAAAATTAGTGTAATTCATAAAAAGTCTCAAATTATATTTATTTGGGCATTTATAACATCGATTATGTCAATATTTCATTAATAAGATAATTACTGCATCATCGTTGTGTCATAAATAAATTAAATTATTTAATGTCTAAAAATTACAAATAAAATACCATTATGTAGGAAATAGTTTTATCTTTATAATGAATATTTATAGTCGAATTTATCTTATGTATAACCCCATATTAAAAATTATTTACTTATTAAACTATTTTAACCCTTCTTTAAATAAATTAATAATAAATGTCCTAATCTAATCCAAGTGGGCCTAAATGGTCATATTTTATTCCTAATGTTGTTTTGGGTCGAATTACACTTGTCCAATAGAATTAGGACATGTGTTAGGGTAATAATAATATCATGTTTACCCTTAATTACCCTATTTACTTTTAACCGTGGTAAAAAAGTAAAAAGTTACTATTCACCAAAAAATTATTTTCATCTCATTGAACCACATTTTATTTACTGACATCAACTGTGTCTCTCAGATTTTCGAAATTCCACTCACAGAAGCGGTAAAATTAAGTTTTATGAAAAATTCAGTTTTTTTAACTACCACTTAGTGGTTTCACTATTCAACGAAAATTGAAAGTTTTCAGAAAAATACCAAAAATTAGGCCTAAGATATATTTGATATTATGAACTCAAAAATGATTTCTATTTTACCAAATTCAAAACATATCAGTTACATTAACTAATTTAAAAATTAATTTCCGTCGTCAAAACAAATGGCGTGTTTTTAAGAGATAATAACTATCAAAAGATTGACACTTGTTTATAACTGGTTTAAATGTGAAATTACATCCAATGACCAACATTGCATTAAATTGTAAAAATATATTATAAATATACTTTAAAACCACTCAAATAAATAATTTATCAATATTAATTATTTCTATTAAAATAGTTGTTTTTAATTAAAATTTAGTAATTTTCACTATTCATCAGAATATGAAAGTTATCCGAAAAATACCAAAATTTCACCCTAAGCTAATTTCGATATTCCGAATCCAAAAATGAAGTCCATTTTGAAAAATAAAATTTACAAAATTTCAAAAAGTGGTTATTACTATTCATAACGGCTAGTTTTAATAATATTTTAATAGCATATCGTTGTTTAGTGAAACTCGGTATTGCGTACTACCCACGCTATCGAGGAGGGTTGCGATTGCGTGTAATGCAAGGAAATTCAAGGATGTGTGTTGTGAAATCTTTTTTTGGTGTAGCGTACAACACAAGACATTAATGAAATTAAGAATATAAAATCTCGGGGTGTTACATAGTATCCCCCACCCCTATAAGGAACGATATGCCCTCATCATTGAGATAATTGGATATAAGACATCAAGAGTATATTTGAACTACAAGAGAAACTATAGTATTTTTATGTTGTTCTAGTGACAGATATGTGTCAAGGTGCAACTGGTTGATGGTAAGACATTATGGTAAAGGATGGTCGATCATAAGGGGTGACATGAAAAAAATTTAATGACCTATTCTTTATGGAGTTCATCCTATACATACTGATGTGGGACCACGATTATGAGTTTATAGATATCATGTAGAAGAAGATAACAGTCAAAATTGCCAAATTAATTATATATCGAAATATTCTGGAGGGTAAAGACACACCGGAGAAAATAATGACTGATATATATAATTTTTTATTGATTTAATGATAGATCAATATATTTCACCCAATTATCTATATTTTGATTATTTGTATGGAACTAACAATATCGAAGGAAATTATGGAAGATATATATACATATATTCTTCCAGCTTCTACTTGATCAAGATATGATTTCTCAAGTGATGTTCATGTTTGTATTTTTGAGGATAAAAAGTGGAATTAAAAAGTTTGAAGTATTTTTGGAGATCAATGGGAATGGATCAACAATGTTTCCATAACCCCCTATGTAGAAAATAATACATTAAAGTTCAAAAAATATGGGGGAATGTCTTAATTTTTCATGAACATTTATTATTCTATCAATATTTATCACTAAGGTTTCAAAATATATCATATAATAATGTTATATTCCATGTATTTTAGGATAGAAATAGAAATTTTAGGCAATTTATTGAAAAAAAACTAACATATTTGCTGTATTTCTTATAAGTAGTGATGAATCTTATGACTCATGACCTTATGGGGTATCATGGAGTATATTTTGAAATGATTTATGTTTCGACCAGACATCATCGGATGGTTTATATAAACCTTCCATATTTTATGGTATTTTCCCTATTTATTCTTCACTTTTAATTAATTAGTTAATTCAAATGAATTCCATTAATTAATATATTTTTCAGGAGGCTTTCTTGTTAGATATACAGTTTATGTTTAATTATATGATATAATATATTGAATCATCCATGGTAAATAATGTTTATTATTTTCATATTTTTTAAGAATGTTTAATAGTGGTCTCTAGTTTTGAGCATTCATGGAGTTTCATGATTCTATAGATTTCATCCATTTATGTGCACCTTGGCATAGACTGGTTGACATGTTACAATCCATAAATCAGATGTCATTAGAGATGTGTTAATTTTTTGCCTCCTAAACCGTATAACGTCATGTTATCCATGGAATAAGATGTCAATTATGGTAGGGTGGAACTATATCCGCATTGGAGTGATGTATTTTAAGCATATGTGGAAAGCATTGTACATGTATGAGACTAAATGGAGACTCCATCAGCTTTTCATCGAGTTATATAACGTTACAGAGCATTCTTTACTATGTTTTTTTAAGGATACCTCCACATATAAGACTTGTGATTGAGATCATACTCATTCCTGGTGTTCAATGAATTTGGATTATACCATACCACATGGAAGCAATGACGTTGATAGAACTCGTGATTTATCATATTGATATTGAGGATAAAGGAGCCATAAGATTAAATACTCTTCATTAATGTTCTTTAGTGATGTTTTCTACGATTGAAGAAAAATGTATTTGTCACTATGAGGAATTGTAGATATTGAATAATTTTTCTATTAAAAAAATTTACATATTTCCCAAAAAAAATTCCTTTTAAAAATAATTTTGGGAATCCCAATGGTATTCAAAGATTGATCATTGTTTGTGATTATTTATACATTGGTTCAAAGAAGAAGTTATAGAAAAGATATTGATTTGGAGTAGATGTTCTAAATATGTGTATCTCATTATTATATTTGGAATGATGAATGACCCTGAAGTGTTTATTGATATCATGAGAAATATCTATCACCTATAAATGGAGTCATTTTCATTTTTTAAAATTTTGGCAAATATATATTATAGGAAGTTAAAATAAAATTTTAAACATTTGGATATCATATCTAATAAGATTTATGGACATCAAAATTAGATCATGTTTTCAAATAATCAATTTTTGTTGCATAAGGTGTACTATATTGGGAATAGTGTCCTCAATCTTGAATATTAGTAAATCTAGTGATGTTAGATGTAGTTATGTCTCGTGAATAGTCAAGGAACTTGTTTTAGATTTTATAATTATTCATGTTGGTGGGATACAATTAAGTGTTTGTTAATATATTTTCTTATATAAGAGAATCCATGATATGACAATAAAAAAATAGTGTCATATTTTAATTGAAACCGTTATCTTATGTGTCTTTTATTGTATTGATATAGAGACTAATGTTAGCTCTGATGTTGATTCATCCAATGCATTGAGTTGGGTACGTAGTGTACTATGATCCATTTGTGGTTTGTTTTGGGAGTTTTTATGAAACATAATGATAATGTTATGGCTTAAAGTTTAAGTCCTATATGACCCCATGAGGGTAACTACTGAATTCATGATATAGAGTTAGAAGTTATGGATAATGAATTAAAATGTTGCAGCAAATATCTCTTCGATAATTTTTTTAGTAAATATGGACTATAAGAGGCTTCTGTATATTTTCATCCAACATGAAATGAATATTAATTATATTAAATATCTTTAATACTTATATATGTTCATTATTACAATGGTTTATTCTCAAAAAAATAAAAATGAAGTTGCATATAGGATTCATGAGAATACGTATGAAGTTGTTGAGTTAAAATGTGAAGTTGGATGGAGGCGTATAAATTTTTTTCATAAACAAGATGGTGGGAATATATATATGGATCTATGTTAACTCTCTTGTGAAACCATAATGATCCAATACACATTTTTGTAATTAGAGATGCAACTCTAGGAAAATTATCCGTATTGTATTTTTACACATGTGTGGTTGGCATTGAAATGTTTTATTTGATGGTGGTCACTATATAAATGTTGATTACATTTAACTAATGTTAGAGTGTTTATTCCTTCATCTATTATAGAATATATGATAAATAAAACACAATATTCATAATGTTAATAGAATATAGGATCATCCATAAATGTTTCACAATATTGAATGACAATTATGGTCACCTGATATAAGAAGTGACATTGTATTCTTTGTATAATGTTGTCTAAATTTTCAATGTTTCAAAGATGATAATAGAATACATAGAGAATATCTCTATAAAAATTAAGTTCCTATGTTGATGTATGGTTAATTAATTAAGAACTCTTTCGTAGATTCATATAAGACCATAATAGGTTGAGATAAAGTTTGGGTTGTTATAGATTATTTGACTAATATTTCTCACTTCATAATAATTTCGAATACTATATTAATTTATGATATAGAATATATATATATATTAAATAGATCATGTGGATACACAAAGTTCTATTGTACTTGTAATCTTACATAAATTTATGTTTTACATTTTTTGGAAGTTATCATAGAAAGAGATGGTGAGTCATTAGATTTTGGGTATGAATTTTCAAATGAAGACTAACACGAAATCAAAGAGAATAATCTAGAAAATATAGGATATGAATTGGGAATGTGTTAATGATTTTGATGGTTTATGTGATGGTATCATGGATCTAGTTTAGTTCACATTAAAACTTATCTAAAAATACAAGATTCATATGGCTCTGTTTGAGGCTTTGTATGGATTAAAATGTCATTAATCTCTATGATGGATTGATGACGGTTGGTCATCGGTTTTTAGGTCAAGTAAGGTAAAAGAGACCTCATAGTGTGTTCTATTGATTCCGATATTGTTGTAAGAAATTAAAAAAATACACTGGTCTTATGATCAATAAATATAAGGCTAATATAGTTTTCCTCAGGTGACATTATATTCTTGTAGGTGCCATGCTGGTTGTGGAATATGAATTTGAAAAGGCATGAGAAATTAGAACCATGGAATATTGGGCAATAAGATATCATATAACACATAATATCTATAAAAATCTAGTTGGATATTCCCAAAATGAACCAATTATTGAATAATTTATTATATGGGTCTAGGAATGGGAGTAATGATCCATATCATGATAGAAGATCGACTGTGGGGATGTTGAGAAAAAACCAAATTCATCATTTTTGGAATGAGAAATTCATATTATGGCCTTCCGTGAGATGGTTTTATAATGAATTAAATTTATCTATTTTCAGTTTCAAGGGAATAACAATGATTTTAAAAAATATATAAGACTATCTTAGATAGGAATTCAACTCTTAGGGAATGAGTTTTCATGAAATTAAATTTCGGACATATCCAAATGAAGAGAAGTCATATGAGGGAGATACTTGTGACCCATATATATAATTAAAACAAGGTTTACGTCATTTTAATCATTTATGTATGTTTTGAAATTATTTTATATGGACTAGAGGTCATTGGGGGTAAAATTTTGTATTGTTACATACTGATCGGGATATTGTAGTATAGAAAATCTATAATAGTTCCCCTTGATTTTGGATGGTATCTTCCAGAGGCCAATGTGGTCACTATGTTTTTTTATAAAATCCCAACCATTATCCTCTATTTTATTTTTATTTTCACCTATACAACCTCCTCCCTTATTAGTTCCCTCTTCCATTAATTTGGAGTACTCTCCTCTCCTTCCATCTACCCCATTCGATGCATGGATTATTTTTTGACATTGTCTTCATAATTTAGTGTGTGTCTTAAAATTTTAGATCAATATTCATCTATTATCTATGATCATCCCTAATTATATTCTGAATTTTTTGGTCTAATTTATGTGTATTATCATTTTCTAATGATGAATTTATTGATGGTTAATATAATTTTCACCTAGAATAATCAAATTATATTATACTCCCTATTCTAATATAGGCCATTGTCAACAGTGGATCCTATAGTGTATGTGTCACATTTTCCTAATTTTTTTGTTCTGTTTTCTATTTAATATTGACCCAATAATTCTAAATCACATTGGATTGGGAATGGATCTATCATTCTTTGGTAAAATTAAAACAAAACATCAACCCTTAAAAAACAATAATTCAACCTATGTTAGTTGGTAATAACCATTATAAAATGTTTATAAATGTTTTCTTAATGATTTTAGTCTATATTTTATAATCCCTTAAGACTTATGATTGATGTTTTTTTCTCATTTTAGGGGTGTTTTCCCCATTTAAACCATTTTAAAGATTTATAAGATTTTAATATATTGTATAAATGAATCTTTCATGGAATAATTTATTATATTATGTATCATTTAAATATATTTATTTTTAATGTGTAATTCCACTCTCACATGTATCTGTGTTTTATGGACGATCCATATGGACTACCACCCTAAGAGAAATATGTTAAAGAAATGTTGGAATTTTTATGAGATATCCCTTTTTATGGTTTCAAATGTTTTTTCACTGTCCCTTTGAAGGGGATGTGTAGAACATGGCTAGTTCAAGTTTTATCCATAATGGAGACAATGTATGTAGAACAAATTTCTTGTGACCTTAAATATATATATTATTATTATATGATATAGTTTTCTGTAAAACTATACTCTGTTTATTTTACTTAAATTAATAGTAATATCATATGAACTTCTGTTATTAACTATTGGTGGTATCTAATTAGGGAATGCATTTAATTAAAACATTAGAATATTAGTGAGAATATATATTTCTTGTGCAGTAATATACTAATGGGAATGGTCCATACTATTGTCGGATAATCATGTTTTAGGTGGTGGTTTACATTTTAAGATACAACATAGGATTTATTATTTCTATTTTATTTCGATACTTTTATTCATATATTAATTCACCACCTATGGGGATCCCTTTTTTATGTTTTTACTTGGGTATATCATTATATATTGATATTTCATGGGTTATCACTGATTTTTTATGCTTCTACTCTAATGATAAATTATTTTTTAATATTTATTGATTTTTTTGTTATAACTTCTATTATTGTAGTCTTGTATTTTCATGTATCTAAGGTCATAGACTGTAACACCCCAGGTAAATAATGAATATGAAATCATTATATTTATCCCTTTTTTGAATAAAATGTTAATATTAATTTAAATGGAACTCTATGCTTGATGGCTTACCCAATACGCAACAATGAGTTCCTTTGAAATCTTACGTTGCACTATAATAATAAAATAATATTATTTTAAATGGTAGTTAACGCCTAGCTGTTGTAATAGAGGGAATGAACAGAACTAACTACAAAATGATTATATATGTTTGTCAAATATTTGTACTTTTTAAAATAAATTTTATAGGATTAAAAATGTAAATGAATTCAATTTTAAGCGTAAACATTCTAATGTTTTTTAGAAGGTCGATTAACCGTCTTTTGATGGAGAACCACTTTTAAATCCACTTTTTGACAATTTAATGTTTTATATTTGACAAAATAAAATTCTTCTTTATAATAGAGACATCAAAATTTACTTTGTGTAAATTTTTGGTATCTTTCCGATAAAGTTCATTTTTAATGAATAGTGAAAAATGTTGTATTTTAATTCAAAACCACTTTTTAATCTAATTTATTTATGTGATTAGATTATCTTTTGAATTTTTTTAAAGTAAAATTATAATATATTTTTACCATTTAATCCAAAAGTGGTCATTGTAATTAATTTCACTTTGAAATTGGACTTAAACTAGTGTCAACCTTTTAATAGATATTGTTTCTTAAAAATATCCTATTTGTTTTGACAGCGGAAATTAATTATTAAATTAATTAATGAAACTTATATGTTTTGAATTTTTTAAAATAGAAATCATTTTTGAGTTCGGAATATCAAATATAGCTTAGGGTGAATTTTTGTTTTTTTTCTGAAAAACTTCAATTATTGATGAATAGTGAAACCACTAAGTGGTAGTTAAAGAAATAGATTTTTCGTTTAAATGAAACTTTGCCACCTCTGTATTTTTAATTTCAAAAATCCAACATACATGGTTTTCATTTGGAAGTAAAATGTTGTTCAATGGGATTAAAATAAATTTTTGGTGAATAGTAACTTTTATGTTCTTAATCGTGATTAGAGGTAATTAGTGTAATTTAAGGTAAAAATAATGTTTTAATAATGTGAAATGACCTAGAAACATGTCCTACCCTCATTGGATGTGTCATGGCCGACCAATACAATCCATGGGTCAACTTGGGGACCCCTTGGAGCCACTTTGGTTGGAAAATGACATAAATAACTTTTTATTTAAAGTTAAAATAAAAATGTCACAAGCATGAGATGTTTCACTAAAACAATTTTTAAATGGGGTTGTACAAGTCATATTTTTGACTAAAATATTCATTAGAAATATAAAAAGATTTACTACATCATGATATTTTTTTATAATTTTTAGAAACTAAATAAATTAAATTATTTATGACATCATGATGATATAGTGATTACCTCATTAATAAAGGATTTAAATAAAATGAAAAGATAATGTTAAAACTATAACTTACACTTGTCAAAAACCTATTGGTTGAGTGTATTTCGAACCCTTACCACCTTATCCTAGAAATAAATCAATGTGGGACCTTTAAAATCAGAAACTCATTTGAAAATAAAGTAACATTTTGTAACTTTACAAGAGTGCCCCTCCTCTCCTCTTATAAAAGGCTCCCACCTCTACCACCTTACCCACACCTCTAAAGCCTTTGGATTGGAAAACCCCTGCTCATTTGGACTCTCCACATCCATCTCTTACTCCTAGAATCCTCACTTTTGGATGAAGTCTTCCCAAGTAAGCCTTTGAGCTCAAATCAAATTAAGTTACCCGATTTTAAGGACGTTAAAGAACGTTCGAGTCAAGTCAAACCCGCGGTAAGGGATCCTACTCCTCTATTTCTTTTTAAGTACACTATTATATGTCATTCCATTTAAGATAAAATTTATTATTATTGGTATGTTCTTTTATATTAATCCTACTTTAATTTTTATGTTCATTTGATGAGATACCCTATTTTCTCTCATCAATCCATTTTGGAAGTTTTGAGAGGCGCTGTTAGGCTGCCGAATTTTCGTAAGATATCTAACCTCTCTCTTTATTTTTAAGTACTCTCCTTTATGTCAATTCTTTTAAGATACTATTTTTTATGATGGGGGATGTTCTTTTATATTCCTTTTGCTGTAAATTTTATTTTAATATGATGAGAGACCACATTTTATCTCATCAATCCATTTTTGGAAGTTTTAAGTGGCGTCGTTAGGCTGCCGAGTTTTCATAAGGGATTTTTCAACTCACTTTTAGTCCCGTGAGATTTATGATACATTTTCCACCATTTCCTTTGAGTGTTTTATGTACTTCCCATTATTATACTCTTTGGGTAATATAATTTCATTTATGGGTATTTACATATTCATTGTATGAGCCTTCTTCAGTGGGGTGTATGTTTCGAAAGTTACCCAAGTCGGTAAGGGAACCATTCACCCTACTCTTATAAAAGACTTCTTTTGTTATGTCTTTTAACTCACATACTATTATGTTGGGATATTCTCTTCTATATCTTTATTGATTTAAATTTTATGTCCAAGTGATGAGATACCCTTTTTATCTCTCATCAACTCTTTTTCTGAATTATTAAGTGACGTCGTTAGGCTGTCGAATTTTTGCAAGGGAACTTCTTAACCCAATTTTGATTCTTTAGGATAAAATTGTACTCCTTGAATATGTCGTTCTATGAATATATGTTAATGTCCTCTGATTGTTTTGCACTTAATATCCCCTTATATTTGGTGTATTCGTTTGTCACACATAATTATGTAATTGATTTATCCTTAATCCAAAGATACCGTCTTTGTATGGGACTTCGTCTCAATCTCCATTCATTGAGGCATATTTTTTTTTATACACAACCTTATTTTATATGGTGTATAAACATCTTTGACTTTTACGTTTATCCAAAAGGAATCTTTTTTTATATGAATCGTTTTACTAAACGACAAAAAGGAATGTTTTTGTCGTACATATGCGGCGACAACGACTTCTCCGCCGCCATGACCATTATTTGAGTTTCGGCTTCCTCTACAAGCCATGCCTTCTTTTAAAAAGAAAAATAAATACCATGTTTTACTTTTATTTTATTTTGGTATTGAAAATGGTTTTCATAATGTTTTTATATCAATGTCTTGAATTTATATATTTTGATTGAAAGGTGGAAATGTTATGTTTTCTTTATTCATGTTTTTATGTGATATGATTATGTTATGGTTCTTGGGCATTATTAAGAAGATGGGTGGTTCCGTGATAAAATAAGGGAGGGTGAGCCCAATATAGTTCTCCAATGCATTGGGTAATGTGAAGGAGTTAAGAATTAAGGTTTCTCCGAAGAGATTTAGGGAATATACTGTGATGGGTATTCCAAATGTAACCAAGAAGGTTACTCCCTACGTAAGAATGTTATGAATGCCTCAAGTTACCTTTATGTCTTTTGATTTCTATGATTTGTTCGTGATTTTATGAGGTATGTTAAAGTTAATATGTTTTATGGGTAAATTATGATTACATTCTTATGTATATATGTACTCATCTTTCCTTTCCATACTTTTTATAACCCTTACTGAGCTATTTATGCTCATCCCATGTTTTTGAAATGTATTTCACAGGTCAAGGGAATGGTACATGATATAATGATAGTGTCAAGGAAATGTCAAGAAAGAATCCATGTTTTATTTTAAATATGTTTCTATTGATGGGAAAAATGAATACTATCTTTTATGTAACCACTTTGTTTAAATGTGGAATGTAATGCAAGTTTTATGATCGAATTCTCTAAAACTCTAAACCTGAAAAGATCCTCAATGTGTAATCTTATAATAAATCAAGATTAAGTAAGGTTTAAGGCTGGGGCCTTATAGTTGGTATCAAAGGTCGGTTTAGATAACTTTAGAGGTTAGGGTATTCTCTAAGCATAAGTTACAATACCATAATGGTTAGGATTTCAGAAAGAGTCCTAGTTTTAGATAAAGTGAATGAGTAAGTATATCTTAGTGTTTACCTTCTTCATTAGTACATGATGGTTTTGTTGATATACTCACACTGACATTTCTATTTTTAGTGAATGGATGGATCTAGCAGGCACTAGAGAGACAATAGGTTTGAAGGAAACTGTGGTGGTTCTCTGATTAAGATACTAGATAAAATGGGGGATTCAATGAGGAAACTCATGGTTGTTCTAAACCAACTATCAAGGAGTCATGATCAACCAGTTTAACCTTGGTATGATATTTAATGAATCATGTACGAGATGACCAATCGATGTGGAAGTTCAAGTAATAATTATAAAGGTAACCATTAGAGTTTATATGATCCTTACTTTTGAGGTAATTATGGGTTATTATAGGTTATGATGGAAAATGAAAGGCATGAGATAAACTTGAGGTAAAAATATGTTATGATCATTTTTGAAGATTTTATCTCGTTTTGGGGAATGTTTTAAGAATTATATTGTTTTGGAAAAAGGACAACACGCAGACCGTGTGACAACCCGTCACGTCGGACAAAGCTGTGGGAATCCAACCCACAACTAAAGTGCGACTGGTATTTATCACCTACCACTGGACTACGTGAAGTCCCTGGTTAGTTTGACTAATTCTTTTTAGTTAGATGATTTTAGGAATCAATAGTAATTTTATTTAGGGTTATCTATGGAAATGATTAACCTATCATCGAGGATATGCGATTAGGTTAATTACTTTTCAATATGAGAATTTAAGAGCAACTGATGTTATTTAGAGATAAAAGTTAATTTGTACCTTGGAAGACTATGTGACTAAATCTTTCAAATATTTGGGTTTCAATATTAGTTTGGTTCACTTTGAAGAATTTTATGGTCAAATTGTTTATCAAATGTTCCTCATTGAACTTTGGGTTTTGTTGGACAAATTTTGGAGATTAAGAATATATTTTATTTTTATAAAGGGTTATCCTTTTCTGGATTATCTGATCTTGTACAAACCATTTTGGTTTTGGTTTTGGTTAAAGTCTAAAGACATGGGAAGTATATAGTTCTCTTTTTTGGATTAGGTGATTCTCTAGAAGTTGATTATAGTGAACAAGTATTCCTAAATACTCATCTTTTGGAGAAAAAATGAGTTTGTGTAAGAAATCTAATAAAAGTTAAATGTCAACATGATAAGTAATTATGTTTCCTTATGAATTAATTCCTCAATAAAAAACAAAAATGTTGTATATTAACTTTTCCTACTGGGGAATCGAATACCGTTTAACCCATCACAAGTTTTTAATTTTCTTGTGGTTAACTTTCTCCTAAACATGTTTTCTATCACTCTCCATCAGAACATGACCCTATGTTTTCTCCTCCATGTCCATGTTTTCCTACATGGAATCCTAGTATGGGTTAACTCGGGTGACCTCTGTACTTCTCATTCTTTATTTTAAAGTGATTGTTTTACTGACTCTTGTTCCGATGTGGGACTTTCAAGGATGTTTCTGTGCCCAATTTTAAAATTTCGAGGACACAATTCCCAAAATGGGGGGAAGGATGTACCACCCTAGGTAAATAAAGAATATGACATCTTTATATTTATCCCTTTTTGGGAATAAAATGTTAATATTAATTTAAAGGGAACGCTATGCTTGATGGCTTACCCAATACGCAACAATGAGTTCCTTTGAAATCTTACGTTGCACTATAATAATAAAATAATATTATTTCAAATGGTAGTTAACGCCTAGCCGTTGTAATGGAGGGAATGAACAGAACTAACTACAAAATTATTATATATGTTTGTCAAATATTTTTACTTTTTACAATAAATGTTAGAGTATTAAAAATGTGAATGAATTCAATTTTAAGAGTAAACATTCTAATGTTCTTTAGAAGGTCGATTAACCGCCTTTTGATGGCGAACCTCTTTTAAATCCACTTTTTGACAATTTTATGTGTTATATTTGACAAAATAAAATTTTTATTTAGAATAGAGACATCAAAATTTACTTTGTGTAAATTTTTTGGATCTTTCTGATAAAGTTCATTTTTAATGAATAGTGAAAATGTTGTATTTTAATTCAAAATCTCTTTTTAATATAATTTATTTATATGATTAGATTATCTTTTGAATTGTTTTTAAAGTAAAATTAGAATATATTTTTATCATTTTATCCAATAGTTTTCATTGTAATTAATTTCACTTTGAAATTGGACTTAAACTAGTGTCAATCTTTTAATAGATATTGTTTCTTAAAAACACGCTATATGTTTTGACAACGGGAATTAATTGTTAAATTAATTAATGCTACTTATATGTTTTGAATTTTGTAAAATAGACATAATTTTTGAGTTAGGAATATTAAATATAGCTCAGGGTGAATTTTTGGTTTTTTTTCTGAAAAACTTCAATATTTGATGAATAGTGAAACCAATAAGTGGAAGTTAAAGAAACTGATTTTTCGTTTAAACGAATCTTTGCCACCTCTGTGTTTTGAATTTCAAAAATCCGACATACATAGTTGTCATTAGGAAGTAAAATGTGGTTCAATGGGATTAAAATAATTTTTTGGTGAATAGTGACTTTTATGTTCTTAATCACGATTAGAGATAATTAGTGTAATTTAAGGTAAAAATAAAGTTTTAATAATGTGAAATGACCTAGACACATGTCCTACCCTCATTGGATGTGTCATGTCCGACCAAGAAAATCCATGGGTCAACTTGGGGACCCCATGGAGCCACTTTGGTTGTAAAATGACATAAATAACTTTTTATTTAAAGTTAAAATAAAAATTTCACAAGCATGAGATGTTTAACTAAAACAATTTTTAAATGGGGTTGTACAAGTCATATTTTTTACTACAAATATTAATTAAAAAGATAAAAATATTTCCTACATCATGATAGTTTTTCTATAATTTTTAGACATTAAATAAATTAAATCATTTATGACATCATGATGATGCAGTGATTACCTCATTAATAAAGGATTTAAATAAAATGAAAAGACAATGTTAAAACTATAACTTACACTTGTCAAAAACCTATTGGTTGAGTATATTTAGAATCCTTACCACCTTAGCCTAGAAATACATCAATGTGGAACCTTTAAAATCCGAAACTCATTTGAAAAAAATGTAACATTTTGTAACTTTACAAGAGTGCCCCTCCTCCCCTCTTATAAATGGCCCCCACCTCTACCACCTGACCCACACCTCTCAAGCCTTTGGTTCGGCCAAACCCCACTCATTCTGCCTCTCCACATCCCTCTCATACTCCTATAAGCCTCACTATGGGCATAAGTCTTCCCAAGGAATCCTTTGAGCTCAAATCAAAGAGAGTTACCCGATTTTAAGGACGTTAAAGAACGATCGAGTCAAGTCGGACCCGAGGTAAGGGATCCTACTCCTCCATTTATTTTTAAGTACACTCTTTTATGTCATTCCTTTTAAGCTAATATTTCTTATGATTGGTATGTTCTTTTATATTACTCCTACTTTACTTTTTTGTGTTCATATGATGAGATACCCTATTTTCTATCATCAATCCATTTTGGATGTTTTGAGAGGCGTCGTTAGGCTGTCGAATTTTTGTAAGAGATCTAACCTCTCTCTTTCTTTTTAAGTACTCTCCTTTATGTCACTTCTTTTAAGCTCATCTTTCTTATTATGGGGGATATTCTTTTATATTACTATTTATTTAAATTTTATTGTAATATGATGAGAGACCCTATTTGATCTCATCAATCCATTTTTGGATGTTTTAAGTGGCGTTGTTAGGCTGCCGAGTTTTCTTAAGGGATTTTTCATCTCACTTTTAGTCCCGTGAGATTTATGCTAAATTTTCCACCATTTCCTTTGATTGGTGTATGTACTTTCCATTATTATACTCTTTGTGTAATATAATTTCATTTATGAGTATTTACATATTCATTGTATGACCCTTCTTCAGTGGGGTGTATGTTTTGAAAGTTACCCAAGTCGGTAAGGGAACCATTCACCCTCCTCTTTTAAAAGACTTCTTTTGTTATTTCTTTTAATTCACATACTATTATGTTGGGATATGCTCTTATATATCCTTATTGGTGTAAATTTTATGTCCATGTGATGAGATACCCTTTTTATCTCTCATCAACTCTTTTTCTGAATTTTTAAGTGACGTCGTTAGGCTGTCGAATTTTTGCAAGGGAACTTCTTAACCCAATTTTGATTCTTTGGGATAAACGTGTACTCGTTGAATATGTATTTCTATTAATATGTGTGAATGTCCTATGATTGTTTTTCACTTAATATACACTTATATTTGGTGTATTCGTTTGTCACACATAATTATGTAATTGATTTATCCTTAATCCAGGGATACCGTCTTTGTATGGGACTTCGTCTCAATCTCCATTCATTGAGGCATATTTTTTTTATACACAACCTTATTTTATATGGTGTATAAACCCCTTTTAATTTTACTTTTATCCAAAAGGATTCTTTTTTTATATGAAGTGTTTTACTAAAAGACAAAAGGGAATGTTTTTGTCGTACATATGTGGCAACAACGACCTCTCCGCCACCGTGACCATTATTTGAGTTTCGGATTCCTCTACAAGCCATACATTATTTTTAAAAGAAAAATAAATAACATGTTTTACTTTTCTTTTATTTTGGTATTGAAAATGGTTTTCATAATGTTTTTATATCAATGTCTTGTATTGATATCTTGTGATTGAAATGTGGAAATGTTATGTTTCCTTTATGCATGTTTTTATGTGATACGATTATGTTATGGTTCTTGGGCATTATTATGAAGATGGGTGGTTCCGTGATAAACTAAGGGCGGGTGAGCCCGATATTGCTCTCCAATGCATTGGGTAACGCGAAGGAGTTAAGCATTAAGGTTTCTCCGAAGAGATTTAGGGAATATACTGTGATGGGTATTCCAAACGTAACCAAGATGGTTACTCCCTATGTAAGAATGTTATGAATGCCTCAAGTTACCTTTATGTCTTATGATTTATATGATTAATTCATGATTTAATGAGGTATTTTAAAGTGAATATGTTTTATCGGTAAAGTATGATTTCATTCTTATGTATATATGTACTCATGTTTCCTTTCCATACTTTTTATAACCCTTACTGAGCTTTTTATGCTCATCCTAAGTTTTTGAAATGTTTTTCACAGGTCAAGGGAATGGTACATGATATGATGATAGTGTCAAGGAAGTTTCAAGAAAGAATCCATGTTTTATTTTAAATATGTTTCCGTTGATGGGAAAAATGAATACTATCTTCTTTGTTACCACTTTGTTTAAATGTGGAATGTAATGCAAGTTTTATGATCTAATTCTCTAAAACTCTAAACCTGAAAATATCCTCAATGTGTAGTCTTGTAATAACTTGAGATTAATTAAGGTTTAAGGGTGGGTCATTATATAGACTCCCCATAATGATCTATTGTCCCTAAATATTAGTGAATAAAACTTTTTATATTTGTACGTGTGCATAAAATCATGTGGAATCTCGGATTACACACACGTGTCATGGGTAAGGGTGTAATAATTGTGATTTTTTTGTATTAAGCAAGGGTTTCAATATAGTAAACGAAAGTATCCTTGATTCCCATTATGATAATAATGATTAATATAATGTTTTATAAATTTAATCAAGATAATATACTTGATTAAATATTATATTATCAATTCTTATGGGATGGACTTAATGTTATGTTTTCACAAGATTAATTTTCTCAATTTCGTCCAAATATTCAAACATAATTATTATGAATAATTAATATAATAAATTTATAAACGTTTTATAGGAATCATGAGATGTTATTATAGGTAGAATAAATGGAATGATTTTTTTCCATTATTCAATATTTATGATGTGTGTTTTTTGGATGATATTTTTTTAATTTTATTTTTATTTTAATGAAATATAACTTACATACCTTTCATGATATTCATATAAAATAACAGGGTAAATATTATATATATATATATGAGTATATCTGAGAAAAAAACTGGGTTTATTACGGAAATTCCATAAATTCTTCTCGAAGAATGTGAAATAGTATATTTTGATTAAAAGGGAGTGTGCAGTCTGGGTTGGAAATTGCATATAGTTTTTAAATAAAAATGGTATGTTACTATGAAATATTTTATGAAGTAAGATTTTATTGATTAATCAATTGGGTTATGATTTATTATATTAATACACATGGATTTTTGTATTACAAATTCATTTTTTACCAGAGATGTTGTTTCCTGATGGAAAATAATTTCATTCCTCCTTATAAGTTGAGATGTGTGTTCTCTAATTTTATAATGGTTGTGAAAATGGAATTTAAGGATTACATATATAATATAAATGAAACTCATCTTGCATAATGAAATTTGATATATGGGATCATAGATGAGTGAATACATTATAGTATAGACCTATGTAATAAAATCATATAAAAATTCATGTTTCTCTATTTAATTAATTTACCGACAAACATTTACTATGATAGAGAATGGGGTGTTCCTACTAAATGTGAAATATAAAAATTTAAAAGGTTCATTGAAAACTGAAATATAATGATTAACCCCCCCCCCCCCCAAGGCATATTTTCTATATGGGACAAACAAGTCGTATTATCGGGGAAGGTTCTGTTTATGTGGGGTTATCACTTTGAATCCATCATAGAAATCATCAGCCAAAATGGTATTATTATCATTGAAATAATAATTATTAATTATATAATAATTACATAAAAATCATCATCCAAAATGGAATATGTTATTTATCATATTGGGACTCTATGAATATTGATTTTGACAACTTGGTAATTATTTCAGTATGGGTATAATTTTCCTGAATTATTAATAAAAAGGTTAAATAATTTATATCCTCACATTACATATTGAAAAAACCTCTCAAAAACTATTAGGGTTACTCAATGGTACAAGAGGATAAATTTTAGGTGCATTAGAAAAAGTGAAAGGATATGAGGAAGAAACTAAATGAATTTATTTATGATTTATATGATTAGGAGAAGAACGATGTGGAGGACATGAAAAAACACAGTAAAACCCTCTAAAATGTCATCATCATGAATGGATCCCTAATATGATTATTATAATGATTTAATTTAATAAATTTAATATTAATTATTCTTATTTATGTGTATTCAATGAAATATAAAATAAAATTTCATACCATCACTTTTTTTATATATGACATGTTCAATACTGAAAAGGATTTTATTTACATAGTGAAATATATAGTTGATACATTCAATACATTTAATATGATTTGGTGGAGAATCATTCCTTGGGAATAAATATGAAAAAGGCACATTAATCCTTTAAAAAATATTAATGTACTAAAACAAAAAAAATAGAAAATAATATTAAATTAAAATTATTTCAGTGTGGAGAGGATGGCCATGTTTTTGAATAGTTTCACATGGTGATATGATATGATGATGAAATAGATAACACCCTGATGAAATGATTGAGATACTAAAAAATTAATTTGGATTCAAATTAGGAATTCAATAAACTGAACTGAAATCCTTCAAAAAGGGATCATATCTCAAAAGATACTAATGTACAATAATTTATGGACACTAAATTTCTAAATAAATATAACCTTATAGATTTTATTGAAAAACCATATGTAGAGGTGTAGAGAGATTTTAAAAATACTAATACTATGGGATGTTTCCAAAACATTGTTGGTCTAAATATACTAATTAAAGAAATATATGTTTATATATCAAAAATGAAGAAATATAATGGAGGATTTAGAGATTCCAAAGTAAATATGAAGGAGAAATAAGTGGAAAATAATTATTGAATATTGTTAATTATTGGATCTCATTTATGAATAAATAAATATTATAGATTATGGTTTATTTTAAACTAAAAATTTATTTTTCTTCCTGGATTATAAATTCATTTAATAGAATAGTAATATATATTCGACTAAATTAAGGATCATATATGAGAAATCGTTTTTCAATGAAAAATTAATCAATATCCGGAGAGGTATTTGACTCATCATATGGAATTGAAAAGCTAGATTGTGTGATCTATGAAGAAGGTTAAAGAGATTCATCAAAATCCAATAGATTATTTATATTATTTATTAAAATAAACATCAACTATTATTTAAATCATATTATGTTGATTGATCATATGAAAATGGATTCATAGTTGATTCTATGTAATAATAAGACACTCTATAGAGGTATGTTGGTTTATGTGTAACTCAAAATCATAACACTGAAAAGAATTATATTACTAATAAACAAAAAATGAATACATGAACATATACAACAAAAAATTAGTGTTATTTTTATTGAATGTCGGTGATTAAATAGAATTATTATATGATTTTAATGAAATACATCAACAGAAAAGTGAATTGAAAATATTATATAAATTTTGTTACACTGAATTTATTTTGGATGAAAATTTTTATGTCTGAACATTATGGATAACAATCCACTGATTTCTTATCAATGAATAAAATATATAGGATAAATGAGTTTTTAAAATGAGATTCTCAATAACTAGAGGAATAATCATATTTAATGACAATAAAAATTAAATGTATGGCTTTATAAGAATAATTATATTAATGAAACATAGAGGAAGAAGAATAAAAATCTCCACAAAGTGAGTTTTAACATCTAACAGAAATTAAAAATCAATAGGATTAGGAGGTATAGGTTAATGAAAAATATTTTAATAGAATTTATTGTGGAGATAACATATCTTTTTTAGTAAATTCACATCATATATGGGGAGAAAATAATGCCATGTCCATGAAATAATGTATGATAAATAAGGTTATGTGTGATATGGAATCAATGAATGCGATAATAGCATAGATAATAAGATGAAAAAAGTTAGAGGAACATGAATCATATTCCCAATGACCATGATAGATCATTTCATTGGTCAAAATAATATCTGTGTCAAAAACATTTGTTTCATTTGGAATTTAATTAATATAAATATGAATTCTTGAATTTATAATAGTTTATATGGTTTTATTATTATGAAAATAAATTACACCATGGGGTAATATCTACCTTATTAGTCAATGTAGTGACTTTTTATATTTATCCATCGAAGATACAAATATGTTGTTGAATAAAATATTTTTCCACTTTATCCAAGAATTACTGGATAATTTCATGAAAAATGATGTATATCATTACATCCTAAGATACTCACATGACTATATTAAAATTTCATATTTATTAAAATCAGTGTTTATAAAGAAGAGTATATGTTGAACGATAATACACTATTATGTTATCTTGATTTTGATGATGATTTTTCTTATGTCCTCATAATAAAGAAATGTAATAAGGATTTTTTATATATATTTATGTTATTGTAGTTATATTAAATATTTTATGGGGTTCACAAAATAGTATGTGGTTTTTAATTTTAGTACACATTTCTAAAGGTCAGTGATGTAAATTGATGGTTTAATATTTCTAAAAATCAAAAACTAAAAAGAAATGAATACTAACAATGGATATATGGATGATTATAAAATGAAACATAAGATATAAAGCAATTTTTTATGGTAGATAATCCATCCCAAAATAGTTCAATTTATTGCTTAATGAAAAAAATTAAAAACATTTCATAAACCATCCTTTTTTTTAAAACATATTAGGGATATATTAGAAAAAAATTATAAAAATGGTTTACAAAAAAATTCTTATTTTTTTTCAAGGATAATAGAAAGTTCCATATAAAATATCCTAAGATATGATTTTCACTCTTAAATACAATGGAATCTTTGTAATTAAATTCTCTATTATCATGTAATAGAAAAGACCTCAGATGGTTGAATCTCAAGTAAATGATGTTATGTTTAATGGAGGAACATCCTGGTGAATGTAATATATGAGATTAACGAATTTTCATGGAAAATTATTTAAATTGATGACATTACTTCTGTAAATATAATAAATATTTTAAAATTTTTATTAGAATCAAATTTTAAGTTGACATTGAGTTGAATAGTTTGTGAAGGAATAGGGGGATGACGATAATTCAATTCAATATATAGATGATGATAAAGATTAAATATGTCCATAAATATCTTGGAGGCCTATAATAAATGAGGATATAAATTAAAAGATTATCATTATAGACTAGAATGATTTAATGAAATCTCATATGATGATCTCCCTATAAGAAAAATTACTCCTGTTTAATGTTGTGAAGAAATATTTTGATATTTAAATCAAGGACGAAAATTTGATCAAGGTGAAAAATATAACAACCAACGTATTTATATTATCATATTTACTTGTATTCAGTAATTAAATAGTTATATTCGTTATATTTTATAATTTTTAAAATTAATAATGTATTATATGGTTATTTATTTAAAACATTATCTTTTCAATTATATTATTTTAATTTAACAACACTAATTTAATTTTTAAATTTATCATTTTGAAATTATCTTAGTATGAATTTATTCACAATTTCCAAAAAATGTATTTTTTTTATTGTAAGTAATTATTTTTTTTTATAAAATACGGTATTGTTTATGACTTCATGATGAAATAATTTTAAATAAAATTTTTTAAATTAAATTATTTATTAATTAATGATATAATAATAGAAATATTATACATAAATAAATGTTAACATGAAAATTATAATCTATTCATGATAAATATAATAATTATCGCATGTGCCAAGACAGTGTCAATGCATCATTAGAAAATTGAAATTTGGTTTTTTATAAATAATAATTGAGTGATATAAAGTATTTTTAAGGATCATTTATTATTTATTATGTTTTATGGATATTGTTTATGTTAATATCAAATTTTTGAGTTATATAACATTAATATTATCCAAATTCACGTTGAATGCTTATATAGGGAAAGAAAATACCATATAAAAATATTCAAAAGTATACTTATTGTTTGTATTGGTGAATGTACCCAATTAATGAATGTAGAAATTTATTATGATCCTAATTAACTTATTTTTAGAAAAATATTTTAATTTTAATTTTAATATATGAAATAATTATCATCAATGCATATGCAATGCAAGTGCAGTTCTTGTAGAAGAAAAAGAAAAATAAATAAAATGTTTATATTAATATTATAATATTTGTTAAATAAACAAATATGTGGAGAAATAATTTTATATAAAAATTAATTGATCTTTAAACTAATTTTATTCTGATTTGGTAGATTTCGGACACACAAGGATGACATTAGTCCCTTTATATTATTTTGTTAAAAAAAAGTCAACTTTCTCAAACTATAAATTTCAATAAGTATAATATTTTAATATGGGGATTCCATAATTTTATTTCAAAAATGAATATTATATAAAATTTTAATAACATTATCTTCTTCATTCACTTTAATTTTTAATTTTTAGTTAACAAATAATTACCTTACTGACTTGAAAAATTATGAGGCAATAAGTAATTAATTAATTTATAAATCAAATTAATTATTTTAAAAATAGAAAAATAAATTTATTTATTTATTTAAATGTCACTTAATGATTTTTATATGTAATTATACTAGGGGTGAAATATAATAATATATTTAATTAGAATTGGAAACTTTTTTATGCCCTTAATATCAGTATTTTTAATGGTTTTTTTTGACAAAACTAATTTTCCAAGAATTAGATATTATGTAAAAATATTATACAAAAATCTTAGAAAAAGAAAAAAATATTAATATTACTTATAAAATGGGATATAACATTATTCTTTGTAACTTTTTTAATTCTTAAACCCTAAAATAAATTTATTATATTTTAATAATTTATGTAATTCCTATGTTACCCGTCTCATCAATTATAAAAGGGTGCTTCCTACATCACATATTCCCATCCCCATAAGCATGATTTTTTGGGTAACCTCTACCAAATTACCTTTTCCTCATCCCTTGAAACATTATTGAGCTTTTATTCTCACAAAAATGCATATTACAAGAGACTTAAATAAGTTCTCAAGGAGAATATTTCCAAAGGTAATTTTCTTTTTTATCTATCTTAAAAAATTTATCACTTATACATAATCCACAACTCTAATAAAATATTTCATAAAAACTCTAGTATATAATATTACTATAATTTATTATTTGGTATATGAAAAATTAAAATCTATTATCTTCTCATTTTATTATTATATAATGAACTCGTTGTCCATGGTGTGACAATTCACCACCTTCATGGATGATGCTTTTTAGTTTCCCTTTTACCAAAATCATTGAATGTTAAAATTCATATGTAATTGTTTAAATTGACTTAAATATAATTATTTTATCTCTTCTAGATTATTATTTAATTTCTAGTAAGAATACCATAACAAATCGACCATGGAAATGACGGAAAAAATATACTTGACACAATAGAAATAACAAAATATTGATAATAAAAGGGAATAAAATGTTTAAAAATATAATTTATGGTATTGTAAACATGATTTTATATATTTAATATATTGTTAACACTATTTAAAAAATTATACATATGGTTTGATAACATTTGAATGATGTAGAACCCTAGGTATGAGACACTTTAACTAAAAAAATATTTTAAAAGATTTAATGAATTATTCTTCGAAATCGATATATTTTATGCATATAGATTAAAAATAATATTTATGAATGTATATATATGGTAATTAATATTTTAATTTCTTATATTTGTTTTGAGAATGAATATTTTTCTTCTGTTATGTAACAGAGTTTCCCATTAATTTTTTTTATTTCTCTTTTACTAAATTCTAAAATGTCATACTTTTTATATATGGAATGAGAGATTTAACCTAATTTTATGAATATTTAATAATATAATGATTAAATAATATTTTTTCATTATTATTTTTTAATAATATAATATCATTTTTATGTGGGTCATTTTTATATTTTAAAAGTGTTTTTTTGGAAAATGATTTTATTAAAATTTGAATGTGTTTTATTCAAGGATTTAAAGGAGTTATCATGTTTATTATTCAGGATATGTTCATTGGACATTTTTTATGTTAGATGGATACCATTTTATCTCATGATAATTTGGTTTGATCTTATTATATCTCAACATTTTATAAGTGATTCCCATTGTATATCTTCAATGCATTGGGTACTTTAGAGATGTAAGTTGACTGAATGGTTGTTCCATGTGTAAGGGTCAATGTATGGGTGATATGGTAAATTTTTCCAAAGTGAAATTTTTTTTTTTTTTATTTATACTTATTAGTATTCATGAAAATTGGTTTAATGGGTTTTCATGTTTTCACTCGAATAATAGTTTTTTCTTCTCTATGAACCTTTTTATGTTTTTTTCTCATTCCATGTTTTTAAAATGTTATTCATCTAATTCCATAAAATATTAGAGGAAAATTAATGTTCTAATATAGATGAATTAAATTAGTAATTTTTTAATTATTTTTTACAGACCTAATAGAAATTTATGGTTTTCTATTGTCTAAATCATAGACCGGAAGAGTTCCCTGATTGTATAATATACAATTTATATTTTTTTCCTTTATAAAAAAATACACAACATGTTTTATTACTGATTCTTGAACCATAGGTTCTAAAAAATACAATAAATATATAAAAATATTTCTTTATAGGGTTATTTGAGGATTGATGAAGAAAAATACAATTAGTACAAATAGGGTTTTCACATTTTGATGAATAGTGAATGAAAAGTGATTTTAAAGAGGGGATAACATCATTGAGATGGATACACCTATATTAAGGGAGTATTTATGGATTGGTTGTTTTCTCCATTGGATAAGATATATGTTATTTTTTAATATATTAATTTGTGGGGGAATTCAGGTTCATGTTTTCCCAATAGATATTTAATATACACTCTTTAATGGAATATTTGAATAAGTGGGGTAAATTTCAGATTCATTATGTTTTCCCCTAATGAATATTGGAGAAAATTATCATTGATGTATATTGAATAGTGTATTATAAATATACGATCCAGATAATGGTATTATATACCTGAAAATCATGGAGAAATATAAATTATCAATTTTTGTAAGTTTATCATAATGTCTAAATATAAAAAGAGAATAATCAATGTCATCTATAATGGTTCTATTGAGTAAGCTTGTCATTTCTCTCTTGATAAATATAATTTATTTTCAATTAATGTTAGTTTTCATTGGGGGACACATAACGCATTGCATAAAAAAAATTTAAGGGGTAAATATGATCGATAATGATATCACCCCACATATATGGACATTATATAATTACATGATGTGTTTAAAATATTATAATACAATAAAACCCAATGATCTATTAGATTATGTTATTTATAGAGTTAGTACAAAACATTAACTAGAAATAAACATTCCTTTTGGAAAAAAATGAAAAATTATTCCCATATATATATAACGACTTATTATATAAAAATAATTCAATCTTTCAAACTAATCACAAAAAATTTTGAACTTCTATAAACAACATGTGCATTACATTTTTTCTGACCTAGGTAAATTGAATCTTATGATTTGTGTGGGATCTAAATCTTATTAAGTTTGAACATAATCAAAACATTTTAATATCTTATGTGGGAATAAAATTAGAATATCTATATTATCTAGATAATTAAGAATGTCATACCCAATAAATTATAGATCATAAATCATCGAATATGTTGTAAATAGTTTAAAATTGTGTAATATCATACCATAGAAGAAAAAAATATGATTCTATCATAACCTAGATATATAAAAAGACATAAAATTAGTTAATACCATGAAAAAATATTTGAGATATGGAAAAACAATAATAATTGGAAACATTGTGATATAACACAATACACCACACCAATGTGAATAAACATATTTTTTCGACACCAAAAAATTGTTGAAAAATCAATACTTCCAACCTAATACGATCCAAATCGTAATATCCCAGACAAATCATCTCAGTATATATAAACTAGATTGAATGCATTAGTGGGTGATATAATACCCCTATCATAATTATCCTCACATATAAAAGATATAATAATTTAATAATTCTTTCCAAATAACCTATGGAAATAAAATTGTTTCATATCCCCTTTAAATGCAATCATATATGAAAACAATTCATGATTAAATGAGAAATTATAGCATGAAAAATACACTAAATATAAATGAGTGTCAAAATATAGTATTTAAATTTATAGTCAAATAACCTTTAATAAAAAAATGAGCCAATGTTATTGAAACTATATAGATAAATGTAATACATTAAAGCCAATTATTTCCTTGATCTATCAATTTATTAGTATCTTTTTGAACACCACTGAATCCATGGAATAATACAATTTTAATTCAATGTGGAAAGACTCGTCATAAAAAATTGGGGTTAAAAAATAAAAAAAATTATGAAAGAAATATAATGTTTTGGGTCATTACATTTTTAGATATTTATCATTTTCTAATTGTGAAAAAATATAAGAATAGTATTTTGGATAATGAATACATTTATATTAAGTGACAAATTTTACTTTGAAAAACATGATTCATGTGACACTTTCTGGAGGAAAACACATTTAAATAAAATAATCAATGTAATTTAATAATAATTAATATTTTAAAATTATGTAACATGGTAATGATGATTCTAAATGATGGGAAATCAATTATTATAAAAAAACCAAAACAAAATATATATCTGTAATTATTGAAATGAAATTTTAAGAGAAAAAATCCATTATTTTTTTTACAAAATTCATATTCAAAAATAAAGGAATGAAAATAATTGAGATAAGTTAAAACATTTAATTTTATGAAATATCCCATAGTATAATTATACAAAAGATATATAGGTCGTTTAGAGAAATCCAAGAGTGGATGGTAAAAGAAATATCCATGATATATAAAACTGTTTATTATTTTATTACACATTAGTTTAAAAACTCATCATAAATATGAATAAGATATATACAATTAAAAAGTGCTGATGAGATAAATTATAATATCAATAATTACTAAAAAAAATTCCCAAGAATTATGTCAAACATATGTGTAATGTAAAATATGGTTAACGAATAGAAAATGCACCATATATTATAGGATTTATTCATAACAAATTGAAAATCATAAATGAAAAGGTATTCCATCATTGAATATGAAATAAATGAAAGGAAGTGAATTTCTAGTGATATATGTATAAATTAACCTTTAAAATGATATTTGATAAAATTTGGTTCATAGAGAATCAAAACCCATTATAGGTAATAGGAATAATTGAGAACAAATTTGAGTTAGTTAAGATGTTATAGAATATGAAACTTATAAACATAACCCCATTTAATTGGATATATATTTAAATAGAACTAAAAATACAATGAATAAAAAATATTTCACAGAATAATAAACTGTATAGGTATTATGTAAAACATATAAAAAATTAGGGAAATAATACAAATTCTTCTCAAGGAAAGGTGTTTCGAACAACCACCTTATAATATTATTTATAACTCCTTTAATAAATTTTCTTGTAGTGAATCTGAAATTAGATTTATTTTAATATTTTTAAGGGTTATTTTTTAACAAATTAAATTATTGGGAAACATTTACACTATATATATCTGAATTTAAGTGAAAATCATGAAATCATGCCTCATTGAAATGAAATTGATACAAAAAATGGTAACATGTAACATAAAATTTATGGAAAGATTCATTAGATAATGATTTAATAATGAATAATATTCAATAAAAAAAGAATTAATTTTTTTATAAAATAAAAATTGAACATTATGTATAATAAGATAAAACCTATATCACTTGATTTTAACAATAATTTTTTTAGCTCGATGCATGAATGTTTTTTAGAATATTCCCCTGAAAATGTTGTTATTGTCTTTTATTAGTTAGTTATCATATATAATAATAAAATTTAAATTATTAGAGTCATTATTTTATTCTTCACTAATCTATATTTCATTTAAAATGTTCCATTTATACTTGTAATCAATTTATTTGATTTATATTGTTCCCTACATCAGTTGTTTGAGGTGGTTTGGTATATTTCTACGTATACATTTTTTCATTTTGATCACGGTTAATGGAATTCTAGAATAACATGAAAATACATTTAAATATAGGTTTATATTTAATTTATTATTCTATTTGAATAAAATTTACTAAATTTAAATCATTTTTTCAAATTCAACTGGTATTATGAATGGTACTAAAATATGGTCTTTTATGTGTTAAAGTATATAATTAATTTTTATTATAAAATTCACATATTGAATTTATAATATTATACTTATAAATTTTTAATAATTTTATTAACACTATTTTTTCAATAAATAAATTTATAATTCCATCAATTTTCTGTGGTGTTGAAATATAATGCATTCCACATTGTGGTGGTGATATTCCCAAAAAAATATGATTGACAATATTTTGTTTTTATAATAAGATGTATAGAAAAAATAAGGGTTTTCATTCATATAATATCACATAATTATTCTAAAGATTCAAAATTCATTATATTTCAATGTTTATGATTTGTTTGTAATAGAACTATTAAGAATTAATGTGTAAGGATTAGGTAATACTCAATTTTATATTTTAGAAATTCCCCCAAAAGTATCCTTGGGTGTTAATGGATTAGGATAAAGTATAGTGAAAGTGATAATTAGATAGTGAAACAGATATATATAAAATTAATATAGGAATGTGTTTTAATGAAATTTATAAGGGGTTGTGAAAATTTTAGTTGGTGGAAGTTATCCTAATTGATGAAAATGATCTTTTCAGAAAACCCCTTAATATTATACAATCTAATGACAATATTCAAAGGTTAGTGGATCCAAATGTGAGATATAATACATTTTATAGTGATAATGTGTAGATAAATCATCGGCCACCAATTAACCATCATGTTTGAAGAATGTTTCATGCAATTTAATATTTAATTTCATTATTAATTTTACCATTTTCATTAGCACCATGGTAACTAGTTTTTACCGTTGTAGTGTATATTTTATCAAAAAAATTATGGAAACCCTTTGAAGAAATTTTTATATCATAAACCTAAATTTATTCCCATTATATTATAATTAAATTTAAAAATAATTGTATCCTATTATTTATATTAATTCATTTTATTTAAATTAAAACATATTTTCAGAAAAAAAAAATATATATTACCTACACAATTAATTGTTATTAATTTTATTTATAATTGATTATAAACTTAAGAAATTATAATATATTTATAAATAGCATTATAATTTATATGAAAGTCTGTTTTTATAAGAAATTATTTTATTTTATAAAAATATAATGAAAAAATACTTATAATAAAATATATTAATTTTTTTCCAATATTATTCGTATTTGGTATTACACATAAAAATCATGTTTTTTTAACCAAAAAATGAAATTTAAAATATTACATAATAAGAAACATTAAATCTAATATTTTTAATCGATTTTTCAATTTTATACTACTTTTTAGGGAAAATATTTTTTTGTTAAAAATGTACTAATTAATTTATTTTTTAACATAAGATTTATTATTGGAATTTTAGTACGTGTGTTTTATAAATTTAATATTTTATTTCTAAATGAATCCATATAGTATATAAATATATTTTTTGTTCAATAAAATTATATTTATATTTTTAGTTAATAAATTCTTCTTGTTAGACTTATTAACATGATGGTATTAGAAAAAATAGTTCTTTAACTATTTAGCAAAAAATTACTTGTATTAGTAAAATATCAAAAAATTAGAGTTATATATATTGAAAATTCTAAATTAAACAATTATACACATTTTATGAAAATTACTTATATAAAATATATAAACATTTAATTAAAATTAAATAAAAATATATTTTGATTTTATTTACTAAAATATGACATTTAAAATTATAATGGTTCATAATAATACATCATTGGAATTTATAATTTATTAAATTAATTTTATAAAATAATAATTTTTTATAATTATATTTTCATTATAAAATTCAAATAATATTTTATGTATTGTTTTAGATTTTTTATGGGAAAAATATATCAGACATCATATTAATTTAGAGAAAAATATTCCAAATTCCCATGGGATTCATTCTCCACCTTAAATAAATTGAGTACACAGAATTTTCATTACTCCTAAGTAAATATATTTTTTATGGTGTACCGAAGATGTATATGACTATATATTTCTTTTCTAATGGGATTTCTTCTGGATTATACAACGTTTATATTTTTAACAGGTAGTGATAAAAATGTTCTATAAATGAAATTCCATTTTTAAATGAGTATCGACCGTATTATGAAATGGAAATTTAGAAAAGACATGAACTATGTTGGTTATTTTGGATAGTCAAAACAGTCTGTAAAATTTAAAATACCATTATGAATCTTAATCATCAATAATATAGTCATTGTAGCATAGTACTTGTGCTTATTATATTAAGGGTTATCATAATGTCCATTTGACACAGAAAGAAGATGTTGTAGTCTTGATCAGTAAAATCATACTCTATAAAGTGCATTTAAACTATCATTTAATGGATATTGAATAACTAGGGATTTCCATTGATCTAGATCATTCCAATTTTGGATAATTAAAGCATGCATGAAACTATTTATGGTAGATGTTCAAGATTACCGTGACCCCGACACATACACCATATTAAGCGAACCACCCCCCAAAATCTCACCACTGCACACATTACCCCTTGTTCATTTACTCCTGTAATAATTGGTGAAGCATCTAAACTATTACAGAGTGTATTTCTATTTATTCTTTTTATAAAATTGTATTTATACTTATCCATTTTATATATTAATTTATAAATGAATAGATTATGACATCAATCAAAATTTGAATTTAATATTACAAAACATGAATTTAATTTTTAATAAGTACATAGTTTCTGTCAAGATATCCATTTGGATGAATTAATTATTATTTTCAAATAAATTACATTTTAATAAAATATTATTTTTTAAATAATAATTATTAAATATAATTGATAATAAAATTTTACAATGTCAGAATTTTTTTTTAATTGTCAAAAAATATTTATTATCTTAATATAAAATATTACCAAATATATGGAAATTTTTTATTTGATTTCTCATATTTAGTTATTGAGATCAATAAAATAAATAACATTGCTAAAATTACAATTTCAAAATTATCCAATATAGAAATTTTCATTATTTTTTTAGTAAATAATTTTTTTTTTAAATATTATATTTGATATAAATATACAATATATATTATTTAACTCTATTAACTCAAATATGAAGTAATATATTCCATAAAGAGAATAAAAATCCAAATATATTTTCCCCCATTAGAATAATTTATTTTTTAGGTTATTTGATCAATTTTATAAATCCTTAGTAAATCTTCCCAAAAAAATATTACATTTTATTATGTTAAAATAAATTCGTTATAAACATGATTCACATCTACATCACTAAGTGTAATTTTCTAATAATTACAGTTCATTACCATATTTTATATTTAGAAGTATACATTTTTATATAAACCAATGTGAATACCATTTTATTTTTTATGGTTTTGATTTCATGATTATATAAATTCCTAAGATTATATTTTGAAATTAGTAAATAAAAATTCTATTTATTTACATAAACCCACCTATCCTTCCATTCCATTCCACTCAATAACCTCCGAGCATTATATTACATGGTTATTGACTCTCGATATCCCAAAAAATGTGTCCTTATTCTCATAATAATCTCCTCAAAAGATATTTGAATTATACTCTCAATGTAAGGTATCCCCTATTTCTCTTCTTCATTCAAACATATTATTCATTATATGCCACCTTATTTCCAAATTTCCATGTTGGGATATGATTTTTGACATCTATATTCTTATCTATGGGATTTGAAAGTACAAATATGTCTCATTCTCTCTCATTCACCCCATATATAAACTATTATGTACATCCAGTATACAGATGAAATTATACTAGGAATTTCCAGATCGAACATTTATTTAGTGAATATATGTACCCATTTCCACTAATTGTTATTCAAATAGTTATACATAATTATAATTGATTATTAATTTAAATTTATATAACTCATACTCCATAATCATGTAGCTAAAATTAACCAATGATATCCTTCTGTTTTATGATCAGTGTTTCGCACTTAAACATGTACATGATTAAAAGTGACTGGTGGTACAATAATTATATATCCCTCCAATCAATTAGATAATGTTTTTAACTCATGGTATTCCATGTCTGGTCAATTGGATGTTATCCTAATAATAATATATTATTTTTCCTTGGTAGATATCCTTTACATATGTTTATTATTTTCAATTTAATTTTGTTTCCATGGTCCCTTATATCCATTATTATATAATGTTATATAATACCTCATTATTTAAAATTATGTTTCTCACCAATAAAGTTGTAGATTGATATTACTATTATCTAGAATTTAATGCCTTATATTTTTATATACTTTTATTATAAAATTACATTGAATTATATATCACCCCATTCTTATGTATGTCCCTTAGATATCATATGATGTTTTAGGGGTATTTAGGAATATTATAAACATGTTAATGAATTTTTCAATTGTTTTACAATATTTATATTTTAAGATATTATTTTATGCAGTTAATTTCCAAAATACAAAACAATTGATGATCTTTTAGGATTACATTATGTATATCTTGATTTAATAGATCGTTATTTATTATGTTATAAAAATATGGGTTTCCATAGTTCTTATCATATAAATGTATATTTATATTTGATATTAAGATTAAAAAAACCAGTGTAACGCATAAGGATAAATATAAATATATGATAACATCCCTAAATCATGATATTTTATAGATTAATTGGTTTGAATGAAAAATCATCCCATTTTGGATAATACATGTAGATGTGGATCTAGAATTGATGTACCTATGGTAAATAATCCCAAAATGGGAACACTGCTCAATAATATATTTCATCTAGTACATGACTACATTGTTTATATCATATCTGTTTTGACACTCACATGTGAAATTCATTGGAAAATGAATAATATCCTCATAAACACTTATTTAGGGAACCAAATGCTTCATAATATTTTGTTGTAAGAAAATGATAACTGATAAATTAGATTTTAACATATAAATATAGATGATAAACAATATATTTACATGTATAATATTAAATTAATATTAATATATTTACATTTAATATATTTAATTGTTAAAAAATCTAACAAGTAATGTTCCCATTATTTATTATCCATGAATAGAAATTGTATAAACTATGTCTAAAACCAATGTGAGGGGTAATTTCATGGATGACCACTAAGTATTCCCAACCCGACTGAAGAAGTAATCAATAATTTTAAGGCACTAATTTCTTAATTATATCATGTTTTGAGTAGAAACCTTAATTTGAAAGAAATTCAAAATCCCATAAAGAATGAAAAATTTACAACTGAGTCTTTTATGTCATAAAATCCTCCAGCTTTTAGTGGATCTTAGGATACCTTATTCATTAACCTATGTAGAAACTAAATTAATAAGGTATTATAAATCCCAAAACTCAAAAGTATATAGAATTCCAGGTTTTATATTTATCATATAAATGGATAAACTAATATATTATGGATGATGGTGGAAAATTTACAGTATGAGGATGATATCAAAGTGTTTATGTTGACAAAATTCTAGATATTGTGAATAGAGAAAAACATTACTCACACCCTTTATCTTTAAATGGAGAGTTAATTCCTTATCATCAAGATTATTAATGTTGAATAAATAAAGGATTATAAGGAAAACAACACATTAATGGAATAATATGACATCCGAGTTTACATTTACTATGAAAATAATGATGAAAACTTCTTTAGTGAGGTAAATTTGAATCTATGATAATATTTTTCTATTTAAAACTAATATATATGATGTAGTTTTCCAATGTTACCTCAAATTTGAAATAGATTTCATATAATCTCATGGTCCTATTGGGATTTGACACATGAATCATATTATGGGAATTAATTCAAGTGGTGTGATGGGAAAATCTCATAAGGGTAAGAAATTATAGAATACAGCTTGATAAAACAATGTGAAGAAGAATCCTAGAAATATTATTTATTGGAAAATGATATAAATTAGTTATAGAATGGATTAACCCCTATCTAATGATTTATGATTGGATAAACCCAACAATTTTATAGAATAAAGAATGATTAATTCAACAATTCCCATATTCTCCAACATTTCAATTACATTTAACAAGGATATTAATCAATCAAATTACATATATCAAGGTATGATGATGTTAACTGATGAATAAAACCTCAATTTACTATTGATAAACCTGAAGGGATGATGATGTTTACCTTTTGATTATACTTCTACAAATTCTTCCATATCAAAAAAGTTTAGTAGAATAATTAAAATACCACCTGAAAACATTAAATACGAGTAATTAGTGAAGATGTTTAATGAGTAAATTGTTTCATCCTAATATTATAATTAATTCTTCAATTATATCACCATGATGAATTTCCCAGAAAAACATCTCGTAATCAAGTTATTGGAATTTGATTAAAATATTGGTATGCATTTTCATTCCTTGTATAGTGATAATATAATTTGATAAGAGAATGAAATCACCATTATTTTAATTATTATTCCTATTATTCAATACAATTTTATTGTGGAAGATGAATCATTTTTCTGTATGAACATCTCACATATGGATTTTTTTTCAAGAAAGTGTTTCGAGCTAAAATGATTGAGACTAAAGAAAATATTATACTTGATTATTTGAAAATTTTAAGGGAATTCACTATTGTTTTTTTAATAATGTCAAGGTATTCCTTCTAAATATGAGGTTGTTTTATCAATTGAGCTCATACATAGATCTTTTCCAATATCTAGGACAATATATAGAATTTTCATTGTTGATCGTGATGATATGGATGAAAATTATAGATGAATATGGATAAATGTTTTATGTGACCAAGTGATTCACCATGGGGTGAATCAATCCTCTTCATCTATAAAAATTATGGATTAATTTAATTTTATAATGATTCATATTAGCTCGATATGATTATGATAAATAAAATGTTACATTATCCATAGAAGGTTGACTTGTTACATCAACTATGTTGATCATAACACGTCTCTAAGGTAGATTTTAAAATGAGATATTATAATGTAATGCAGAATTATTATGATATCTAGATAAAATATATTTTTTATAATGTATTACAATTATTATTTTATAGTGATGCTATTTTGAATCATTATTTATATATAATTATTCATGGAAATAATAAATAGAGTATTTTGGGATTAACTTGAAAAAATTATGGTAGTCTTTATAGATGAAATTATTATCTACCTTAAAACAACATAAAATATGATATATTTTTGAATGTTGTACTACTAATCAATTGTAAGGAAAATTTATAAGCCAACTGAAATAAATATGAGTTTGAGTTTGGGAATGTAACATTCTTGTGAATTGTTATAATAGAAAAATATATATCTATGGTTTTTTTAAATATATGGAAAATAAATGGATAGCCCATGCCAAACTTATGATGAAAATGTATAGTTTCCTTTGATGATGTTTGTACTATCATAATTTTGGGAGAAACCAGTCATGATTTTTAGGCCCACTAGCTAAGATTACATGGAAATTATATTGATTTTTTGTACAGATGAATTCAATAAAAAAATAACGATTCGAAGAAGAGGAAAACCACCACAAATGAGTTCACATTAACCAGAAATTTATAAGGATTTGTTATATATAGTGATTCTTCCAAAATTGGATTTCGTTTTGTTATCATGAAATATAAGAAATTAATAACCTATAGCCATAACCAATTAGAGATCTACGATAATAACAATCCATTTCTTGACCTAAAATTGGATGTATTGATCATTGCAATGATGGTTTGGATATATAATATCTATGGGGAAAAGAGGGACATATATATTAATGATAACATCATATAATATAAATTAAAACAAAATAATTAAAAAATATACCAATAAAATTGGATATAGATGATGATGGAATATGATGGTTCAATTATTCCCCATATTGGGAAGGAAAAAGGGTTTGATGCTATGATTAATAAGGATCATGTAACCCTATCCATTATTTGAAATTCAATGCATCCAATATTGTCTATAAATTTATACTATTTAATGTGAAAAATATGAGGATCTCCATCCCAACATTCTCAAATAACTACTCAGCCATCTATTCATGATATTATCAATCAGTCCTTTAATTAAGATATGTCTCTATATAAAATTATTGAAAACATTTTAGAGTTAAAAATAACTGAGGAATGAGTATTAAGGATTGAAACTGGATATGAATCTCTTAAAACCAAGAATTAAAGAGGTAAATTCAGGATAATTTAAATATCTCATCTATCTCTATTTATCTACAAAGAAATAATATGTATAGTAATTATTTCAAAAACATCTGGTGGGATAACACATGAAGAGCGGGATTATAGATATTGTATCTAAATATTTGATATCGTAAAATTCTAGGATGATGGAATTATTTTCAAGGGTTTGATGAAAACATTTCCCATACAAATATGAAAATGAGAAAACATAACCATAGATTCCATAATCATACATCCCAAAACTACTAAAGGAAATAAGACTATATAGGTGGTAGTTGATCGCCGTAGATAGTCAGAACATTTAATTCTCAAGAGTTAATAATTATATATTAACCATAATTATAGGATATACATAATATAGTTTGAAACAATAAATTATTTTCTAATAACTATCATATATAATTTTTATTCGAGGTTTAAGATGAGTTTTTGGAGAACCGTCAGCAAGAGTTGGATACAAAACTAATATTCAGTACTACTTATCACATTCAAATGGATGTTCAATTTGAAGGGGGCATTGAAACTATGGAAGATATTATGAAATCATATTTAGTTTATTTCCATGAATATTGGGATGAACTTCATCCCCATAGTGGATGTATCATATTACAAAATATTATAATCTATAATTATGAAGGAACATTATGAAGCATTGTATGTAAAGTGGTATAAGACTCTATTTTGTTAGGTTGAAGTGGGAGAGTGGAATATTATTGGAAAAATATCATCCAACAAAAAAAATTGGTCCAAACCATTGATAAAAAATGAAATGTATGTGAATTTAATATATAACCTATACCGACAACTATCAATGACACCAAGAGTTCGAGTTTAGAGAAAATGTGTCCCTTCATACATCATCATCGAATAAAATAATTATGTTTATGAGGAAGGGAAATAATAGTCATAGATTCATTTTTCCATTTGATATAAATAATCTCATCAGAGTAGTGGATAATAGACTAGCATTCTTACATAACCTATCTCATGTACATGAGGTGTTCCAAATATCCCTCTTGAGAAAGAACATAAAAAACCCCTCATATTTACTGAATTGGGATGTCGTAAATATGGATAACAATATTTAATATATTTAGTAGCTTTTGAATATCTCTAATAATATAGACATAGTTCTGTTAAACAATATAACTCTCTGATTGCAAATATTATGGAAGAACAACATGTTTTAGGATGTGATATGAGAACATGATGAAGAAATGAAGGAGACGTAACCTCATATATTTGTGTATATGAAATTAAAGTATACAAGGTGAAATTTACTGATGTGGGAATTATCCCATTATCTAAGCATTTATAAATTAAATTTACTTTTTATATCATTGAATTCCATTTTATGAAATGGAATTATAGAAAACACTTACACTACATTGGTTAATTATAACAGTTATCTGATCTATAAAATTTAATATATGGTTAACCATCATAACTATTGAAAATATAGTCACTTTTATATGATAATTATGAATATTATATTAATGGTGATGATAAAGATGATTTGATTGAGAATAAAGATGTGATGGCCTTGACTTACTATGATTGAACCATTTGAATAAAATTTATTATAAATTCTGAATGATATAAAATTATTGAGATTTACCCTTGAGTAATATCTAGACTAGATTCCTGAACTAAATCAGAAGTGATACCATTTATGGGAGAATATTTTTCTCATTTAAATCAAATCTGAAACCAATTAAATCATATAAACCCATGAAAATTTCACCAGCAGAAACCTTACACATTAAGAATTTTGTAGGGTTATGAAGGGATGTGTATCAATAACCATAAAAATAAATTTAAATATGATATATTTATAAAATACATTACAAGCATCACATTCAATATTTATTTTTAAATTATTAGTTACTGAAGATGAAAAAATAGATCTTAAGGCATCAAAATTTGTATTGTACATTGGGGAAATATATAGTTTTAACCAAGGTACTTTTTTAATGAATTTTGGAAATTATAAAATTAATTAAATTATAATAATATATTATAATTCAAATATATTTAGAAAAAATAATTCATCATATAATTTGATGAAGTGAAAATGAACTTCTATAAGTGCCAAATAACTAATATTCTCAAAATAAAATGTTTTTCAGTAAATTGTGATTTTATATATAAACTCTAAAATTTATAAATTTATATTAGTAAAATAAAAAAATTTAAATCATTATGTAAAAATTACCTACGAGAAATTTTTCATAATTTTTATTGATAAATAATTTTTTTGGGATAAAATTGAATACAATATAAATATAAAAATATATTATAACATTATAAGGACAAAAAATTTATTTCAAAAATTCTATAAAAGAAAACCAAGACAAGATTATTGTTCCACCATTACAATAATGTGTTTCTCTGGTTATGTGGTTAATATTATTAAACCATAAGGATTTCACCAAAATATAAAATAGATTTTAGTGTTTTAAAATCAGTTACTTATAAGCATAACTCACTAAAACATCATCCCTTGAATTATTTTAATGATTATAATTCGTAAACATAGAATACAATTAAGACTACTCTTATTAGTAATAAACCATGGAAAAACATTAGTTAGATTTTAATTTGGATTAATTTATCATATTGATTCCAAATCCTGATCTTGGAAATTAATAGAGAACCCTCTAATATTTTTCAATTGAAACCCACACAACCTCCCATTTGTTTTCACTAAAATAAATTATGGCATGAAATTACTATATTTTTACCTCTCTATATTCCTCCCACGGTCTCCCAAATATATTAAAAATATCATTCTATTCTTATATATATCACCTCTCAATTTAAGGGTTCATCTTATTATCCTCTCAATTAAATAAACAACATAATATTATTCCTTTTTATTTCTATTTATTGTTTTCACACATCCTTTTTCCTAGAATTTCTTTTTGATGAAATAAAATTATGATTTCTCTCTTAAAAACCAGTACTATAAACATTTAGTACACCCGTTATTATTGCAAAAAACAAGTGATTTTCCATGCCAAACAATTGTACAGTGAATACCCATGTCCATTTACACTAAATGGTATATATTTATTTTTAACTCTCCTTTCTTTATGGTCTAATTATATGTATTTAATCCTCACTCCTTAATCATGGGGTCGAAATTGGTTAAATGAATCTATGTGTTATATGATCCTTATGAAACATTTTTTCTTGTACGTGATGTGAATGTGATTGGTGGGACTATATTTATATGGACCTCCAATGCATCAAGTAGTCTTTTAATCTCTTGGGATTATATGAAGGGTGAATTTGAGGTTATATAATGCACACCATGTAACATTTTCCTGGATTTTATCCATGACTTGTGTTTGTGATCTCTTGTTCTTGGTAGATTACATATTCCCATTTTCCTTAATGTTTTCATGTTACATTATGTCGCGTTATTCAATAATAAAATTATAAACAATATTATGTTACCTTTATATCTCTATAGGATCACATGTATAGGTTGGTCTTATGTTATTCTTCGTTTATTCTCATACTTGGCTTTCCATATCACCCCTTTCTTATGTGTGTTCCCATTTTATCTAACATTGTTTTAGATCAATGATGGAATTTTAGCATCATGTTATGGATGTTTTCAATAAAATCACAATATTCCTATTTCAAGTTGTCATGATATATAATAATTTACAAAATAAAGTTCTATTTATGATGTTTTGTGATTTTATTATTTGTACCTTTATGTAATAATTTATGAACTACGATGTAATTAGAATATGGGTTGTTAAAGAACTCATGTTTTCTCATAATTTATTTTAATTTTATACATTAATAATAAGGTCTAAATAACCTAGTATAGTGGGAGAATATTTTTATATGGATTTTACCATTACCCTTGTATTAATAGGTTTTCATCAGTTTATTATTTTTAATTTTCCTACCATGGATATTATCCTAGCCTCTTTGTCAAGAGTTCCAATCCAATCCTAAAATAAAATCCAATTTGGCTATATGATTGGTAATCTGGTTTAATAGGATGAACATTCACATAAAAATCTATTTGAGAGGATTAATATTCATAGGATACTGTAATTGTACCAATTTTTTTAAAATTTATAATTCACCATCATTTCATCAAGAAAGTGATTTTATGATTTTGTTAGGAATTTCTAATAAATATTATTTTGTTGGACATCATCTTCTAAATTTTTATTATCGGATAAAATAAAGGGACAAAAAACATGACAAGCTATAGCTATACAAGAATAAGTTGAGCTTGATGAGGAATTAAATAGTGAAAGACAATGGAATCCCCTCTAACTAGATTGACCACATAAGGTTTAAAGAAAAGAACATTATGTAAGAGCATGTGATATGATCTAAGGATATATATAAACACAAGGTGGTCCTGAACATGATATCCATTTACAATGTATGAACTACTTTGATGTTGTTGTTCAGCATTCCCCAACAGTTTCTGCTGATGTAGTATATCGACCAAAGAGTGGATCCAATACCGTGAAATGTGTTGTGAAGGACACTTGAGTCGTTTTCTGCCTCTAAAAAATCAATCTTACTCTGGAGACATAAGCGTAATCCCAATATTAGGTCCTTCACCTCCTTCTTAAGAGCGATTACTTTCCCCATAGGGGTTGAAAACACCATGTTTATAAAACTAGTGGAGTCAAAGAACAATCATCCCCCATGAAATAACACCATATTTCAAAACCCAACTGTATTGTGTGTGAGACACATGGAAAGAAGATCCAACATACCCAATGGCTTTTGTTTCTATTGGTACTAGGTAAGGTGTCATGTGTAACCACTTGAAGCTAATGAAGGGCGGGATCCTCATGATAGTTGTTGATTAGTCTAACCATATTGAGAAGTTTTTCCTTTGTATTAATGATGAAGCATCTACCAGAGTATCATACCCTTATCGACTAGCCTTGTTTATAGACTTCCATATGAACTTTCACCATCCATGTAGAACCATGGTGTGAGCCAACATCTTGAGGACCCTCTCACCCAAACCTTGGTACCACATATTCACAAATGAATGATCAATTATGTTATTAGAATAGAGGGAATTGAACTCACCAAAGTGGCTCCACATAACATATTCCTAGTCTTCCTCATAGAAGAGATGTACCACACTCTCTTCCATGTGGGTTTTTCCTTCATGGGAATCTAGAAACCATCTAGATGCTACAACGTTTGATGTTTTCATCCACGGGGACAACCTTATTTTTTATCCTTCATAGGAGAATGTTTTATTTCATAGGGATGTATTTGGGACATAGTAAATCATTCCAACTATCTTCATGATCATTTATATCCAATGTTTTTATTAATTAACTTATAGTAAATTCCCCTGGGGAAGATAGAGTGAAGACACATTTATCAATTTATGAGTTTAGTTCAACGAGGTTAAATATTTCATGTATGTCCTTGTCCAAGACATCCTTGATTAGTGTTTGATTTTAACTACCCTTATTGAAATAAATAGTGGTGGATGGAAATCTTGGGAAGCCAATAATATTACTGACCCAGATTTGATTTCAAGTTGATATTACCCCCTTCCAAAAAATTCATCGAGTGAGGTTGAAGAACGTTGATAAGTTGGGAGATCACATACTTTTACAACGATGCATGACCATATACTAAATCCATATTTGTAATGTGGGAGTTTTTCATGGTTATTCCTCAAAACATACACTATTCTAGGACAAACCATGCCAAATTTTAATGCATGTAGAGGAGGGTGTCTTTGAGGCTACAGAAGTGGATGTCACCTTCCCTAAGGGGCCCTTCCACCCTACTCTCGGATGCCTAGTAATGTTTTCCTTTGAAAAAGGGGTCCTGGATAAAGCCAACTAGGATCATATAAATGTTTTTTATGAGAAATTTTGAGTCATTTATATGAATGGTATAATATATTGGGGTATCCAAGAAGACTTTTTTCACCAATACTATCTGACCCCCAAAGGAATTGTATCTACTTGTCATGTTGGGAACCCAGTACATGATCTTGCTGATGACAAAATAAATGTCATGGATTCGAGGAATACCTCAAGAGATGTGGTAACCCATGAAACCTATTGGAATGTCACACCATTAAATGATGAGGCAGTTATGGGCTATAGAGATCTAGCTTGACATACATCAATTATATATTTAAAATTTTCTCCTGTCATTATTTCCCACTTGTCCACTCTAGTGGCATTACTCCTCCAACACCTTCATAATTCCTCTACTCGATCTTGTATTACAATTCATGAAAATGAATATTTCTTTTATAAATAGCATGTGGGATATGGATGTAGATATTATCCTCCTATGATTGGTAAGAATTTCACCACTTATTATGCGTTTAAGGATCAACCATCTGAAGACATCCTTGGAGAGGATAAATATTCTCAGATATATTGAATAACCTTTCCCTAGGCTAAATGTGGACTTAAAGAAACCATAGGTCTTCCCTATGAACATAACAACCATACATGAGAAGCTAAATCACATAAATATAAGATCAATATTCTAGGATGAGAGACTAATACCTACCATAATGTTGTTGATGAATCCCTACTCAATAAGTTCATAATATTTCATAATGTCCAACTTGATGGCAATATTTGAAACATGAGTCTTGAAATTAATGACTCAGATCATCTCTTATGCCATTTTAATGAAACCTTGGATCGAGTGGCCCTTCAAAAACAGATCTTTATCCATGGATTATCACCGACATAGATGGAAAGACATCCTGGGGTTAATTTTTATAGCTGTGATCTTATATGGGATGTTTCACAAGCTCTCCAGTCTATAGTTTATGATGAATGAGGGATTCTACATTTTGGTAGTATCCAAATTTACATGTTATAATCTAACCCCCAAGAAGAATTATTGGGTTTACAAAACATTGTCAAATTTCATCACATCCCACCAGGTCCATTAGAATGAGCTTGGGAAATAGTCTAGTCTAGAGGAACTCTTGGGATTAAAGGACAATGTTGCCTCATGGATCTTCGTGTCATATGGGATATAATACAACCCTTCATTATCCTGGTAAAATATCTGGTAAGTAATCTCATCAAAGATCATTGTGTTCCTCCCTTAATACTCATTATTCATGTGATTGTTAGGTCTAATGAGGATATCCTTCAAGAATGAATGTCGTAAAACTCCCAAAACATCTTCTTCATCTGTATAAGTACCATCTTCCAATAATATTTTAGGTTTAACCTATAATTTCTTCTCTTTTATTGAACAATGGAAGAACGTATTTTTCATACCTCCCACATTTATAAATTTAATTCCAAAATTTTCCCTTTTATGCATTCATATTTGAGAAGCATGTTGACAAAGAAATGTTTCTTTCTGGTAACCTCCTCAAAAATACAGTCATCCCAGACCTCCTCCCTTATTCTGCAGACATTCAATATCATGAATGGCAATGTCAATGACAATGTCATTGGGGTTTATCATCTTTATCCCAAGACATGATTTTGGAATTTAGGAATCTCAATTTACTGTGGTTTTAAATCAACGAATTGACTAAAGGCGATTCATTACACAAGCCTCTAACCGGGTTATAGTACCCATATATGTTGACCCCTTGGTGGTAGTATCTGAATATTTCAGTGTGGTCCTACCTGAATGAAAAAGAAACCATGAATGGAGAGTGGTTATAAAAACCACGAACTAGATAGCTTACCTTGGCATTGGAGAACTTAGATATAGATTTCATGTTTTCTAAATAGTGGGGAAAGTCACTCCATGAGTGATTATTCCCTATTTGGATTTTACACCAAGTGAACTGGTCACATGAGAAGGAAGTGTCAATGAGATCATTCCAGACCATGAAATGGAAAAAATCCATACTATGATTCTAGTGAAAAGGACCACTTATATTTTTCTTCTCATGTTTGGCGGTGAAATTGGTGTCCCCCTGAAAACCATGGATATTTTCCAATATCAAAACAAATAATTTTTTTTCTATAATGTTTTCCTTTGTTTGGGATCATAGATCCTACAGATGAAGGACAAGATGAAAAATATATCAACTTGGGTGACCTTAGTATTGATGAATTGGTTGCCGACTAGTACCAGATCGACAATTGATTTCATGCTCTAAAAAATCCATACATTCTGCTGGATGGAGTCAGTGTGAATTGAGCAATGAAGGTTTATTTTTCTAGAGAATTCACGAATTTTGGATGGTTTTTTCTTGTACTTGATGATGGAGACGAAAGAGGACTTGTGATTTCTAACTTCGGTAATGAGGAAATAATCCTGAACCTGAACTTAGAGGAACCACACATTCCAAATGATGATATGAATCATGGATTGGGAAATCTTCATGCAATAGCTCCATAAATAAATGTTTTGATAAATTGGGATGATAACCACTCCTTTATGTTTTTTCATCATGATTTATTTTACACTCCATTTCCTTTGGATGACAGTGTAGCGATGGGAGTGGAGGATTCTTGGTGGCATGTAATGGGTTGTCTCCGATCACTAGAGGGTGATGCTGAGAATCACTCTTGATATATGGTACACTTGTTCGGATAAACCTCCCTTGAATCCATCAGATGGATTGGGTAGGTGAATCAAAAACCCATCTGGGAGGAGGAAACTGTGGTGAGAGGTCCTCTGTATTTTCTATGCATGGATCCATAGGAGGATTGTAAGTCGGATCAGTAGGTGTTGGAGGAAAGGATGAGAGTCTAGTTGGAATGGTCCGGTAGCATTGTAAGAACTTCAATAGGTGGAACCAATGAGAAATCAAATATTATAGTAGGGGATAAACAAAAAATACAACCTATTATGAGGGAAAACACATAGGAATGCCTAGAACCAAATCAAGAAATTACACCATACCACTTATGATCCAGGGGACTATGAATAGCTCGGGTTCAGGATCTAGAAGGATAGAGGGAACTCCACTGGGGCTACATCTGAGAACTGGGCCATCATCTATATTACTTTAGTAGTAAGAATTTTGAGTTACGATGACATCCTATCCCTAGAACTAGCATCCTTTGGAGGGTTTGGTGATGTACATAATGATATATTTTGTTTACCTGAATGGATTATCCCTAAATAATTCAATGATTGAAATACCCTGAGAATATAGGGTAATAGGTGTCTTGGTTTTAGCTGGAAGCATCCTCCACATGTGGTGAGATCCAATCTAGTAAGGGGAGGGATAGGTCCATCTCCAAGGAAATGTGATCCACCAACGTATCAATACTTAACAATGTCCTATCATCAAAGTAGAGAATTCTTCCAAGAAATTCTCTAATCGCCTTGAAAAAATCCACCATTATGAAAGGGAAAAGAGATCCATATGAGGTTGATCCAGAGCATAGCTACCATGATATCCATCCCCTATGAAAATCTGGGGACCAACAAGACAAGAAGAAGCTCCATTGGATGAATGGTAGGATCACTGATATTTGAGTTTGTGCAACCCCAAATTGAGCTCCAATTTTCCATTTAGGTACTCCAATGCCTCTATAACGGCCAATGCAAGGCTATTCAGGGAAATGCATTACCCTCTCAAGAGTCCTTTGATAGTGACAAGCCTACCACAAGGAAGAAAGGACGAGGGGGAGTGTGATGTGAACAGAATAGATAATCCCTAATGTATATTTATTAAGGGACCTTGAATGTAACACCCCAAGATTCCACGGTACGCTTCTCTTTTAATAATACAGTAGCGTGTGTTGTATGAAACTTCTAGATTCTAACACGCCGCGACCAATCAAATTAGTCGTTATGAATATTAATACCCACTTTTTGAAATTTTATACATTTTATCTTTCAAAATGGACTTAATTTTTGTATTCGGAATATCGAAATTATCCTAGGATGAAATTTTGGTACTTTTCAGATAACTTTTCTATTTTGATGAATAGTGAAAATTACTAAATTTTTATTAAAAACAACTGTTTTAATCGAAATAATTAATAGTGATAAATTATGAATTTGAGTAGTTTTAAAGTATATTTAGAATATATTTTTACCATTTAATACAATTTTGGTCATTTTACATAATTTCATATTTAAACTGGACGTAAACAAGTGTCAATCTTTTGATAGTTATTATCTCTTAAAAACACGCTTTTTGTTTTGACAGCAGAAATTAATTTTAAATTAATTTATTCCACTTCTGTGATTTGAATTTGGAAAAATGGGCTCCATATATAGAATCATTATTTCCAAATTGTGTAAATAGGTAACTTTTATTTTTAGACATTTTGAATAATTAGTTCGGTAAATATTTTATTTACCATGGTCAAAGGGTAAATCCAATAAATAATTGTAAAAAACTAATATTATGATAATAATAAATTACCCTAAAATGTCTATTAACCATATTGGTTGATAAATTTCTGACCATGGGAATCTTTGGGTAGATTTTGGGACCTCATGGGTCCACTTGTAAGTGATAATGACACTTTATATTAATTAAGTTAAAGTAAATACCAAAATGACATAAGCCTATATCTTTTATCAAAACAATTTTTACATAGGGTTATATATGTTATATTTTCGACTATAAATATTCCTTAGAAATATCAAAGTATTTCCTACATAATGGTATTTTATTTATAATTTTTAGACAATAAATAATTTAATTTATTTATGACACAATAATGATGCAGTAATTACCTTATTAGTGAAATATTAAAATAATTGATATTAAAAATACCCAAATAAATATAATTTGACAGTTTTAATGAATTAAACTTAATTTATATTATAATATGACATTTTAGGATTGATTTATGTAACTTCTTTCGAAGTAATCATGTTGTTATGAGTTTCACAAAAATCAAATACCAAATAGTGTCAAAATTGACATAAAAGAGTTTTTAAAACAAATATTATATTATTAATTGATATTAAATTCTTAAAAATATAAGGTTAGGCTAGAGTACATGTATCATGATATATGTATCATTAATGGACCACTTTGTGGTATATTGGAGGTATATAGTACGTTTATTAACTATATAATATAAAAATACAAAGTGACATGGTAAGTGTCAAACTAATTAACCAAGAGTTAAAACTAAACGATAAGGTTAATATAATAACCCAAACCATTCTAAAATATATTGTTTGAAATTATTTCGTCCCATACCCACATTAGTCTTTGAATAATATACTTTTGAGCTATTAGAAACCGAATATAAATTTATTATAAAATAATACTTTAAGTTTTTCCTAAAGAGCCCCTCCTCCCCCTTATAAAAAGACACCACTTCTATCCAATTATTCACACCTTCAAAGCCTTTTGGCGTGGCCAAACTCTGAACAAATATCCTAAAAAATTCCCTCACTTAAACCAAGAGGCATTATTTTGATCATAAAGCCAACCTATCGAGCCCTTTTGATCAAATCAAAAGGAAGAACCCGAAGAAGAGGTAATGTTTTCACCACCCTCTTTCAAGTTCCTTTCTTCTTCAACTTCTTCTTTCCTTGTTATTTCTATTATAAAATAATAAATCTAGTATCTTCTATATACTGTGATGTCATTATAAATATGGAACAAAAAAATCATTATTCTATCCATCCCTTGAATGACATGTCACCATACGTGCGTACGTACAGCCTACCGTCTCCACGTTGTGGGGTAATTGTTATTCAATATATTATTATTTAGATGGGTATAATAATGATTTATAATTCATGTAAATAATAAATATAACATGATAAGGATTCTGTATATATTATATACCATCCAATTATATATTATATTAATATCAAAAGAATGATATTTTTGCTCGTGCGTACGTACGGACTACCGTCTCCACAACGTGATGAGATTTATTTCCAAGTTCACCATTCATCGATGATTATAAAAATATATATTACTAAAAAGTATGTAATATATGACATAATAATTATACTATAGTTATATAAATTTATATATATAAGTATTTATGTACTTACATATATCTTATTCACTTACTTCCGTTCAATACTATATGAAAACGGAAACAGCGTTTATGCGTACGTACAGACTACTATCTCCATAAACGGTGTTTTCCCTTTCATATATACCTCTATTATAAATTTTTATATTATAAATATATATGATAAATAAATCATGTTTTATATTCTGGAAGTATTTAAATCATCATCTAAGTGATACAATCAAGAGTAACAAGTTAAAACGCGTACGATAAAGAAAGCGATTATTACCCGAATTATTAATATAACATGGAAATTATTATTAAATGGGTAGTATAAAGTCATAAATGAATAAAGTATGATATCATAAATATTAATATGGTTCTGGTATAATTTAATAACATACTATATTATTCATACAAGAGGCTAAACATACCCTCCACTAAAGGAAAGTGCAAGGTAAGGGTTTTTCATCTCACTCCTTATTCCCGTGAGATTCATGCCATATTGCCACTATTACCTTTTGTGGGGTGTATGTAATTCCCATATTTGTATTATTTGTGTAATAAACTTTAATTTATGTGTATTTACATATTCATTGCATGATACCTCTTTGATGTGTTGTATGTTTCGTATGTTACCAAATTGGTAAGGGTTAATTTCCCAATCTCTTTATTATCCGAGGTTGTTTTTACATAAGTATCTACTGGGACATATTTATTATCCATGTCCATGTTTTATTAAAGAGTTCTCAAAGGTATTATTTTAAGGTAATTTTTACTAAAACATCATTTCAAATGTTTTAAAAATTTATTCTTCTAAATCTTTCTCATTAATGTCCATGTCTTCAAAATGGTTTTGATTTATTTATATGGACATGAATGTTTTTAAAATATTAATTCATTTCAATGTTTCAAAGTGGTATGGGACACTTTGATTCAAAAATGTCTATAAATTACTTCTTTTCTGAATTGTGTGACTTTTAAATGTTTTCATGAAAAAGGGGTATTTCTCTCAAAGAGTTTTACAAATCATTTTCATCTATTAATGGATTTTAAACTTGTTTTGAAGTTGATTTATCATGATACAAATATTACATATTGTGTTGAAGGTTTTGTGATATGTTTGACTGTGGATGTGTTATTTTTATAGCATTCATGGTTTATGGGTAAAGTATTGACATTTCTTATACTAGTTTTAATACGAATGTTTATGTTATGTTTAGACCTTTTCATATGAGGAATGCATTGGACTTAGTAAGTGATGGGTGGAGCCCACTATAGCTCCTCGATGCGTCGATAGGTCTCATGAGACAAACTAGTGTCTTGGCACGAGGCCTGGAAAAAATCTTATTTTTAGTCTTGGCATGAGGCCTTGGATACGTGGTTATGATAGTTTAGCATTATGCATTTCATCGTTATGAAAGTAGTTATTGATATTGCATGTGATTATTCGACTAGTAGAATATCCATGTGAATAAGTAAATTGTATTATATCATTTTATCTTTTCCATATTAGGATGAAGTTAAAGTTTAAAAGTATTTTTTTAGTTATACATTGCCTTAAATGTTTATGTTTATTTATGAAAGTTTATGCTATATTATTATCCTTACTGAGCATCTGAGCTCACCCTTTTCTATGTTTTATTTTTCCCCAGGATTCCAAGAATTTTATTATGATTGATATGCAGGGTTAAGACAAGGGAATAATGGCATTCATAAAGGATTAGTTATGTTGTTTTCTATTTTATGAAGTGTAATGTAACATTCATGTATGTAATCTATTTTCCAAGACTGCTAAAAAGATCGGTCCTTTGGGGCTTGATTTCTTGTAATCATGCCAATGTATTAAAATAATGCACTGACTCTGGGTAACTGGGGTCAAGGCATTACAGTTGTTATCAGAGGAAGTTTAGCAATAACCTTGGAAACTAGATTTAGATAAACTCTGATTAGAACACATCGCCCTATGATAGACTTTGAGGATTAGTATAGAAGAACTTCCTAGAATATTGGTATTGTAGCAATTTTTTGAGTTTTCCAAGAAATACATCCTTGTCTGGATACGAGAAAGTAGAGGCGGCTCTGGCACAGATGTACCTAGGGGTAAAACCCGAAAACACCGCTTTGAGCTAGACTCGAACGGGAACTGGTGCATGACAACAGGCCTTGCTGCACTCCTGGTTACAAATCTCCCGGGGGATATGCTTAGGATAATTATCATTTTCTTTACAAACCATTATAAAGGGTTTATTAGTATATACTTCCTCAAAGAAGACATTTTTATGATTATGGATTATATCCATAAACTGTTTAATTTATGTTAAGTATTTTACAAGTATGGGATTAGGTATTGATATTCACAAACTAATCTAGTGTATGCCATTGTTTAGAAATGGCGCCCAGTAGAAGGAATGAGAACTCTTGCAATACACATGATCCAAAGAGTAAGAAGGACCATATCTTTCATGGTCCTAAGACATAATTTAGAAGGGAAATAGTCTCCCACGTATTATCATCATATGAAGACATAGTATCATGTGTTGATAAGATAAGTAAATAATTCTCGGAGCCCTATGGATTTGAAGGGAAGCTAGAGAAGAAAAGGATGGTAGAGAGAAGGATAGATAAAGGGAAGAAGGTAAAGAAGTATTTTCCCATATGTTATAACTGTGGAAAGAATCACCTTGGAAAATGGTTGAAGGGAATGGGAGTATGTTATAAGTGTGGACAAAAAGGACACCAATTACGTGACTGCAAGGGTTAGAAAAAGGTTTCATATGTACAATGCTTCATCTGCAAGGAGTTTGGACACTACGCGAACCAATGTCCCAGTTATCAGACTATGCCACAAATGATTCAATTGGATAATAGTCAAGTTATGATACTACCAAGGATGAAGAGGAATGACTAGTGTTCTTATGTTGTTATTTTGGAATTATTTCATTGAAGTGTTGTATCAATGATGTACTAGAAATAAATAAGGATTATACTGAAGTACTATTTCATTGAGGATTTGAGATTTTATGGTGCTAAGAAAAGTGTCTCTACAGTGAGTTAAACTTTTTGTAAAATACATGGTTGAAGGAATGATAAACCTTAATATGTTCCTAATATTGTGGTAATGATTTTGGAATAAGATATGGTTGATTTGGGTAAATTATATTGGATATTCTTGACTGCCTTGAAACTGATTAATGATTTGTATATTCCATCATTGATGGAGTTTACAACATTTTTGGATGGATGAAGTATATCCAGTATTCTTTAATGAATAAGGGATAATGAATGTAATCAATAATTTTTTATGATAATTCAGGATGTTTCAGTGTTTTAAAAGAATACATGATGAAGGTATTCACATGATATTACGGGGTAACTAGGATCTATATTATTTTTATCTTTCATATATATTTTGTACTGAGAGTTTACAGAAGTATTTAGGATAAGTCTAAAGGTTGGAAGGGATTAAGTTTGAATGGTTATTTTTGGATTTTTATAAAAGGACAACACGCAGACCGTGTGATGGCTCGTCGCATCGGACAAAGCTGCGGGAATCAAACCCACAACCATAGTGAAATTGGGATTTATCGCCTAACACTGGACTATGTGAAGTTCCTGGATGGTATAATGTAGTTTTTTTTTCATAAAGGGTCTGATATGTGAATTATAAATTCATTATATTTGGAACCCTATACTATTAGGATAAATAGAGTATTTTTGAGTTGTATTATGTATTGGGGTGAAAGATGAGTTTGTGGTATAAATTTTTTAATGGATAAAACACTAATTATAATGTAAGTATATCTCCTTATGATATTATCCAATCTCATAAATAAATTCCTCAATATTAAGAAAATTAACTTAGAACAAAAATGTTGTCCAAGATGGTACCTTAGATCATCACAAATTTATGGCTTTGGGATTGTTGGCCTTTTCATATCCATGTTCTCTACCACTCTCCATAAGATATTGATGGTTATATTTCTCTTCCATATCCATATTTTCTTACATGGAACCCTAGTATGTGTTATTTTCAGTAACCTTCATACTTACCACTCTTTATTTTAAATAGAGGCCTCATTAATTCATTTTTTGATGTGGGATTTCAACTAAGATATTTTGAAACGTCAACCCCAAGTTTCCAATACCGAGCATAAATTATGAGGATGCAATTTATTTAAGGAGGGTAGAATGTAACACCCCATGATTCAACGGTACGCTTCTCTTTGAATAATACAGTAGTGTGTGTTGTACGCAACTTCGAGATTCTAACACGCCGCGACCAATCAAAGTAGCCGTCATGAATAGTAATACCCACTTTTTGAAATTTTATACATTTTATATTTAAAAATTGACTTCATTTTTTGATTCCTAATATCGAAATTATCCTAGGATGAAATTTTGGTACTTTTCGGATAACTTTTATATTTTGAGGAATAGTGAAAATTACTGAATTTGTAATAAAAACAACTTTTTTAATCGAAATAATTAATAGTGATAAATTATTAATTTGAGTAGTTTTAAAGTATATTTAGAATGTATTTTTACCATTTAATACAATTTTGGTCATTATAAATAATTTGATATTTAAACTGGACATAAACAACTCTCAACCTTTTGATAGTTATTATCTCTTAAAAACACGCTTTTTATTTTGACAACGGGAATTAATTTTAAATTAATTTCAGACACTTCTATGTTTTGAATTTGGAAAAATTGACTCTATATTGGGAATCAGGATGTCCAATTTTTTTAAATAAGAAACTTTTATTTTTAGACATTTTGAATAATTACTTCGGTAAATATTTTATTTACCATGGTTAAAGGGTAAATCTGGTAAATAAGGGTAAAAAATAATATTATAATAATAATAAATTACCATAAAACATGTCTTAACCATAGTTTTTGATACATTACCGACCATGGGAATCTTTGGGTTGATTTTGGGACCCCATGGATCCACTTGTAAGTGATAATGACACTTTATATTAATTAAGTTAAATTAAATACAAAAATGACATAAGCCTATATCCTTTAGAAAAAAAAATTACATAGGGTTATATATTTTATATTTTAGACTATAAATATTACTTATAAATCTATAAGGATTTCCTGTATAATGGTATTTTATTTATAATTTTTAGACTTTAAATAATTTAATTTATTTATGACACAATGATGATGTAGTAATTACATTATTAGTGAAATATTAAAATAATTGATATTATAAATACCCAAATAAATATAATTTGGCACTTTTAATGAATTACAAGAATTTAATATTTTAATATGACATGTTAGGATTGATTTAATTTACTTTTTTTTAAGTAATCATGCTGTTATGATTTTGACAAAAATGAAATACCAAATAGTGTCAAAATTGACATAAAAGAGTTTTTAAAACAAATATTATATTATTAATTGATATTAAATTCCTAAAAATCTAAGGTTCGGCCAAAGTCCTTTTATCATGATATTTGTATCATTAATGGACCACTTTGGGGTCTCTCGGAGGTATATAGTATGTTTATTAACTATATAATATAAAAATACAAAGTGACATGGTAAGTGTCAAACTAATTAACCAAAAGTTAAAACTAAAAGATAAGGTTAATATAATGACCCAAACCATTCTAAAATCTATTGGTTGAAATTATTTAGACCCATAACCACCTTAGTCTATTAATAATCTACTTTGGAGCCATTAGAAACCGAATATGAATTTATTATAAAATAATACTTTAAGTTTTTTCTAAAGAGCCCCTCCCCCACTTATAAACGGACACCACTTCTATCCCATTCTTCACACCTTCAAAGCCTTTTGGATCGGCCAAAATATGACCACATATCCTAAAAACTTCCCTCAATTCAACCGAGAGGCCTTAGTTTGATCATAAATCCAACCTATGGAGCCCTTTTAATCAAATCAAAAGGAAGAACCCGAAGACGAGATAATGTTTTCACCACCCTCTTTCAAGTTCCTTTCTTCTTCAACTTCTACTTTCCTTGTTATTTATATTATAAAATAATAAATACAGTATCTTCTATATAAATTGATGTTATTATAAATATGTGACAAAAAAATTCATTATTCTATCCATCCCTTGAATGACATGTCACCATACGTGCGTACGTATGACCTACCGTCTCCACGTTGTGGTGTAATTGTTATTCAATGTATTATTATTTAGACGGGTATAATGATGATGTATAATTAATGTAAATAATAAATATAACATGATAAGGATTCTGTATATATTATATACCATCCAATTATATATTATATTAAAATCAAAAGATGATATTTTCGCTTGTGCGGACGTACGGATTACCGTCTCCACGACGTGATGAGATTCACTTCCAAGTTCACCATTCATCTACGATTATAAAAATATATATTACTAATTAGTATTTAATATATGACATAATAATGATACTATAGTAATATATATTTATATATATAAGTATTTAGGTACTTACATATATCTTATTCACTTACTTCCATTCAATACTATATGAAAACGAAAACAGCGTTTATGCGTACGTACGGACTACCGTCTCCATAAACCGTGTTTTCCATTTCATATATATGTCTATTATAAATTTATATATTCTAAATATATATATGATAAATAAATCATGTTTTATATTCTGTAAGTATTTAAATCATGATCTAAGTGATACAATCAAGAGTAACAAGTTAAAACACGTACGATAAAGAAAGCGATTATTACCCGAATTATTAATATAACATGGAAATTATTATTAAATGGGTAGTATAAAGTCATAAATGAATAAAGTATGATATCATAAATATTAATATGGTTCTGTTATAATTTAATAACATGCTATAGTCTTCATACAGGAGGCTAAACGTACCCTCTACTAAAGGAAAGTGCAAGGTAAGGGGTTTTCATCTCACTCCTTATTCCCGTGAGATTCATGCCATATTGCCACTATTACCTTTTGTGTGGTGTATGTACTACCCATATTTGTATTCATTGTGTAATACACATTAATTTATGTGTATTTACATATTCATTTTATGATACCTCTTTGATGGGTTGTATGTTTCGTAAGTTACCAAATTGGTAAGGGTTAATTTCACAATCTCTTTATTATCCGAGGTTGTGTTTATGTAAGTATCTACTGGGACATATTTATTATCCATGTAAATGTTGTATGAAAGAGTTTTCAAAGAGATTCTTTTTAGGTAATTTTTACTAAAACATCATTTCAAATGTTTTAAATATTTATTCTTCTAAATCTTTCTCATTAATGTCCATGTCTTCAAAATGGTTTGGATTTATTTATATGGACATTATGTTTTTAAAATGTTAATTCCTTTCAAATGTTTCAAAGTGGTATGGGACACTTTGATTCAAAAATTTCATTAAATTACTTATTTTCTAAATTTTGTGGCTTTTAAATGTTTTCATGAAAAATGGGTATTTCTCTCAAAGAGTTTTACAAATCATTTGCATATATCAGTGGATTTTAAAATTGTTTTGAAGTTGATTTATCATGATACAAATCTTCCATATTGTGTTGAAGGTTTTGGGATATTTTTGACTGTGGATGTGTTATTTTTATACTATTCATAGTTTATGGGTAAAGTATTTACATTTCGTATGCTAGTTTTAATATGAATGTTTATGTTATGTTTAGACCTTTTCATATGAGAATACATTGGACTTAGTAAGTGACAGGTGGAGCCCGCTATAGCTCCTCGATGCATCGGTTGGTCTCATGAGACAAACTAGTGTCTTGGAATGAGGCCTTGATAAAATATTATTTTTAGTATTGGAACGAGGCTTTGGCTATGTGGTTATGATAGTCTGGCATTATGCATTCCATCGTTATGAAAGTGGTTATTGATATTGAATGTGATTATTCGACTAGTAGAATATCCATGTGAATAAGTAAATGGTATTATTTCATTTTATCTTTTCCATATTATGATGAAGTTCAAGTTTAAATGGATTTTGTTTTAGTTATACATTGCCTTAAATGTTTATGTTTATTAATGAAAGTTTTTGAAATATTGTTATCCTTACTGAGCATCTGAGCTCACCCCTTTTTATGTTTTATTTTTCCCCAGGATTCCAAGAAGTGTATTGTGATTGATATGTAGGGTTAATACAAGGGAATAATGTCATTCATAAAGGATTATTTATGTTGTTTGGTATGTTATGAAATGTAATGTAACATTCATGTATGTAATCTATTTTCCAAAACTACTAAACTGGTCGGTCCTTTGGGACTTGATTCCTTGTAATCATGCCAATGTATTAAAATAATGCACCGACTATGGGTAACTGGGGTCAGGGAGATACATTGAAGGAGGAGATAGGGGAGATGAAGGAGCCACAAGAATTCCGAGAGTGGGGTCATACCAGATACTAGGGTTGGGGTACCTGAGACAACCACAGAATTCCAAGTTCCAAAAGGCATGGTAGAGAATCAAGAAGGTACCGTTGAGGAAAAGGGGTGGAGGATTGGGGAAGCACTACGAGAAAAGATTAACATGACTGGGGGACAGCCGATGACTACATGAATGGGAGTATAACAAGGAGAAATTTTTGAAAACCCAAAGGCGCATGGGTTGGGTACTCATGGGAAGTGATCATATCCACACCATAAGGTTTTTTAAAAAGAAATATATGAATAAATGAATAACAAAATTAATTCGAGGGTGATCAATTTTCCTCATAATAATTCATTTTCTGAACCCATGTATATTGTTTTGGTTTTCTAATCTTTCCCATTTCATTGACTTTTTGGAATTATCAAATTTCTTAGCCCTTAGGCATGGACATTGACATAGCCATTGAATAAAATTTCCCCCATTTATAATAGTTAATTATTTTCGATACATTAGGGTTAACTCTATTTCCCAATCACTATTTCAATGAAACTTTTTAAATATTCTTAAAAAAATTATTTTTCTATTGAACAATTTTGACACCTAAAATATCACCAATATAATTTAATTAATTCAACTTTTGTTATTATGAATTCTTATGAAAAATAATTTGAAACTTATTTTCATTATCATCTGCATAACCTGAGAATCCACCATACCCTATCATTATATTATTTGGTGTGTTTGGAATCTCAACAATGTTAACATTTTTAATAATGATTCATGTAAGCAGATTTGGTATAATAACAAAATCAATGACTCCAAATCATATCCCATTAGGATTCCCATATGGAAATCCTCGTTATTTCAATGAAATCTATTTTTTCTATTTTCCTATATCGATACATCCATTACTGAACCAATAAGTATATATCATTAGGGATAAAGTTTATAAGAGAATTATTTGATGACATTTACAATAAATATTCAATATCAAAATTTGATAATCAAAAAACATTCTCCATTTTATTTTAGAAAATCAAAAAATCACTATTGGAACAATCTAATTATGTTTATGTTGGGTTCACTCAAATTCATTAACCTTATTCTTTATCTATATATGTCTTTCAGAATATCATATATATGAAATCTTTTCAACTTGACCATATCCCCCAAGTGTTTCTAGTATGTTGGGTAGTATTAGTCCCACTCATGATGAACCAGTGTAATTATTGAGTTGATAACCATAATTCCTTTTTTAGAGTGATGAACCCTAGGATCATTTTTAACACAAACACATCCACATTGTTGTATCCAGATATGGATGTAATTTTTATGAAAAATAGACAATTTACCAAAAACATCTAAAAAATATCATGTAAAAGGAATTATAACTCAGGTTTTCAATAAATTTATCTTTTAATAATACACAAAATATTAAATATTATATAAAATATCATAAATTGGGGCCTATAGCCATGAATTTATGATTAACTACTACTTTTCACCCATGGATTACATTATTGTCTTCAATAGATGACATCCAAAACCTCAAAAGATATATAAAATCTAATATGTTATCACATGGACTTGATTATCTCATAATTACATTACTTAAAGAAAATATTGAATTATTATATATAATAATAGTATTTTATGTTTAGTTTTTTATATAATTTGGAAAAAATTATCTAACAGAACACATATATTTGTCAAAAGTTTTTGACTTCTATCACTATATGGATGAATACTTAATCAATAACTAGTATTTAATATATCAAAAAAATTTCAACACATGAGGCTCTTCTAAAAACATCTTACTTCTTAAATTTTTTCATAACATAGAAAATTGATATATAAGAAAGTGATTAGATAAAATTTACAGTAAGCATAAAAAAATTTGATAAGAATCATGGATCATAACCAAAAACTAGAAGATCATATTGGTAAAACAATAATACATAATGATGTAATAATAAACAAATCAAAGATAATAGATTATGTAATAAGGAATTAAATAATTTAAAAGTGTGAAATTTCATAATAAATAGTAATAAAAATAAGAATATACCACATCCTGTAGATGAGGTTCGTCATACAATTATGGAATAAAATAAAATCCAACAATGAGACATGAAATAATCATATTTATATTAAAACATGTTATAAAAAATATTATTCCCTTTCCTATGTTAACAAACACATTATTTATCTTCCTAAAACTGTGATTGAACTCATTATTATCTTTCATTTGTAAAACCACTCATTATTCTTACATCTGACTATCTTAAGAGATATAAACCTAAACCAATGCCATAATGGGTGATATATAACCACACCCTTCATCATCCATACACTCATTTGGCATAAAAATGAATCATTACTCTTAATAGAAACCTATATAATGATGTGTTTCATTTCCATTTAAAAATTACACATATAAATAAAGCCTTCATTAATCAATCCATAATAATAAAATGATACACATGGGGAAAATAAATAAGTATCCAACAATATTAAATATAATTATAGGTAAATAAACATTTGTTACAATAATTGGGATAATTTTATTTACACCATACCTCTAAACAATATATATTAAAGATATTAATATCTGTAATCTATTGATTTATAATTATCTAAGTGTACAACCATTATGGAAATGAAAAAAAAATATTCATAGAGGGAATGAATTTGATAATAAATAATTGTTATAAACTAATGATGCCTAATTAATAGAATGGTAGTTATGGATAATTAATGACATATATATTTATTCTTTTTTCATTTTTTAATACATTGGTAAAAAATTAACTAATAGAAAAAATACATTTATCAAAGATATAAATTTACATTCAAAATCCTGATGAAAATATTATTTTTATTAGAAAAAAATTTATATATAACTCATTTAATAATATAAAAAATTTACTATTTAAAAATATGAATTATTAGAAATATGTTTCAATGTTAATGGAAAAATATGTTTATGAAATTGTTTAAATAATATTACATATTTTTTTATAAATAAAGTGAATTTCATTTTTTTCACCAATTTCAATTCAAAACTAATATTAAAAATGGTTGGAAGTAAATGATTGGAGATATTGCAAATACTTAAATTTTACTAAATTTTTAATTACTAATTCATGATAAAAATACATATAGGTTTCATATAGAAGACATGGGAAAAAATAAAATGTATATCAATTATACATAGATCCTTTCAAAAAATTGAATTGGCAGGATTGAAAATCAATATACTATATTGATATTTATGTAACAACTCGTGTTTTGAGTCAAGATAAAAATCACAAGTAAATTGTTAATTGGATATTAATGGATGAGAAATTATTTGAATCAAGATCGAAAATGTAATTTGAAGAGTTGGGATTCCTAAAAATGTAGTTTTTATAAATTATTTATTGACACAGGGTCCCTCAATTACATTGTCATGATATATAAGTGGCATGCCTTGAAAAACAAAAAATTGAGATGGATGATTGGGGTGCATGGTCTGTATATAACCATGTGACCCATTAGAAGATGCATTATATCCTATTCTAGTGGGGAAGAAGATGCCTCATGGATTGATCAGAAAATGTAGATGGGGGAACACTCCCATGAGTATTGAAGTCGTTTTAAAAAAAGGGTGTGTATAGTCATCACACATTTTCCTCATATTGTGATTGAATCCCACATGATTTGTGCCACATAGGATATGTGTGAAATATTTTCTTAAATAATAGAAAATGGTAGGGGAACCCTTACTAGAAAACTGTGAGGTGGTTTGGATTCTATGTAGTAGGAGTAGCATGGTTGTCGCATGGTTTGGTCAACCGTGCAGCAAAACGGTATATCATAGTTTTTAATAGTGACATTTTTAAAATTTAGTTAATGAGATTTAAGAATATTTCCACTATTATTATCTTTTTCTAAATCCAAATAAGGCTCATATTCTTTCATGGGTTTCTTCACCTCTCTCCACTAAGAATGATTATATCTCCCTCATCTGATGTCAAACTCAAGCAATTACAATCACATTAGATCTACATCAATAATCACTCAATTAATCTTTATTATTTTCATGGTTTTTATTCTGATATATTGTTTTATTTTTCTATGAGATCATTTTCCCTAATTTTATAGAGGATTTCATCTTCTTTGGGTTCTTCTGAACAATATTGACTCTATTCTCAATATTGGATGACTGGAGCATCCTAAGTATGAGGTGGGTAGTCTATATATTTTCCCCAAGTTTTCATGTATTTATAAATATTTCCATTGTGATATGCATAGTCCTTTGTAGAAATAACATTTAAATGAGTTCATAATTCATAAATTATTAAACAAATAATTTATTACTCATATTGAGCCATACGTATTATTTTGGGGAATCCAACCTAGATCATAGAAACCTCATGGATGTTCCAGATTAGATTTAGATTTTATAATTTATTTATGAAGCCCTAGAATTGATTTTATGAATTTAGATTTGATTACAAATTAAATTTCCACTTGTAGGTAATTTCACTGTTGATTATAGATCCCCTAAAGTGAAATTTTGAACCTCAAATTTGATATCCATGTTTAGTAGGTTTATAAAATGACCATTTGTTGTTAATTTTGTTATGTTACTCGAATATTCGCTATGGATTTGATAAATAAATGAACATTTAGAATTTCATGATTTATAATAAAACCCATCAGATATCGTGTGTTTTCTTCTAAAATAGAAAATATGTTATTAGTGATTTAAATCATGTTTGGCCTTCACGAATTGGTGTTTTCTTATGCATTTATAGTATTTCTAGATATTTGGAATGATAAGTACATGGAATCAACTAATAACATTATATGGATGGAAAAAACTGTAATGGATTTCTATGTGACTAATGGATTCGAAGAGTTACCACCATCTGAGTGGTTTGGATAGTATTGATTTTAAATTTACATTTCATTTCAAATGAAAAATCATTTTTAAATTTATTTATTAAAATTAAATTGAATTGAATTTACTGTTACGATAAAGTATATTTTTTTGTTTTGATTGGAATGTATTATATGAAATTTATTAAATGTAATGGATTGTATAATTTTTATTTCCATATCAAAATAAACTAAATAGAAAAATGGAATGGCTATAAAGGACACACCTCTTTTTTATTTTTATTTTAATATGAATTGAATTACCATTGGTTATATTTTGGATTGATGAATATAAATAAAGATAGGTAATTCCTCATTGATAATATTATAAAAAATATTATTACTTGGTATAGGATATGAAAATGTCGTAAGGCTTCTATTAGAAATGAATATTCATGCACCTTTACATCGGGTGTTGAGCCTGATGTCTCACACCATTAACACTGTTTGGATGGTGGTCAAGACACACCACAACGATTGTTTCATGTGCTTTCATAATTCCCCACCCACCATATTGAGTGAATATAATGATATCTCTCACTAATTATGAGATCTAGGGAATGAATACTTTTTATAAACCTTATAGGCTTGTTTCCCCTGGTTATGGAATCCTGAGTTACACCCTAGTCTAGCCAACACAGTGTATTCAAGGTATATTTCTAATTAAGACCCCGCATAAATGGTTCATATAGGTGGTTTAATGATATTGTTATACCATATTTTAATATATATTAAAATATATATAGTTATTGGTTTGATATTCAAAATGTGTTTTCATGCATCTTTTGAGAATAGGAACATTATTGTATTTAACTGTTCATTTTTTCATTAATTTTAACTACAAATAGTTTTATATAACATTCATTTTCTAGATTTACCTATAGACACTATCCGTAGGAAGATACTAGGATTTTATCTCACACCCTACTCAAGTAGCTATTACATTGAGTTAACTGAGAATATCTCAGGTTCAAAAGACCATGGGTTCTTTCTTACCCTCTTATTCTCATACCTGAGAGTAATAAACATGAAACTAATTTGGATTGAATGATGGTTGTGGATATCTCCCACATAGATTTTAAATATTTTCATTATTCTTGTACTTCAATGTATCTTGATTACTTTTTTTTCTGTTATTTTACACTATTTATTATCATCTCACCATGAATGAATTAATGTATAATGGAATTGTCCATTTGATTCATATGTTATTAATCTAATGTAAATCTTTCATTCATTAATTATTGCATCATCTATTTTCTACTATTTTTTCATATACTGTTGTTTTACTATGATCACGAGGGTTTATTCTCCCGACAATCACCTCCATAGACAATCAATTCATGTCAGAAGCCTATGGTAGGAGGTGGATTTGAGGCCATGTTGCAACCATTTCGGCTACCACATTAGTGGAAAATCGCTTCTGGATGTTACAAAGTGGTATCAGATGTTTTATTATCCTTTTTCAATCTTTTTAGGGTTGGTTGATGTGATACTAGGAATATGTCGACACATGGAAAATAACTATTCTTTGAAGTAATCAACCCACATTTGTGGAAGAGTCAAAGTTGTTGGGAATGTAATATAATTCATAATGTTATGTTATATATTTATTTTTATTTCATAGTGACTAAATGATGAAATTTATGTTGGTTATTGATTCATAAATATAATTTTAATTTCCCATTTCCCTATATTATCAAGGATGTGTCATTGCATGCATCATTTTTTGCACATGTAAATTCACATTACGTTCATATGGCATGTCATGTAGTTTCATTTTTAGGATTCTTACTAATTGTGATGATGTGCCTTGTGTGTTTATAATCCTCTTTGTTATATAATAAGTTTTTTTATTTTAGTGGCATCCTTATATTCATACATATTTACATTTTTATTTATCATGTATGTTTACATAACATGCTTTGTTGATTTACTTAGTATGTTAATCAGATACCATGATTAGGGGTAATATTCCATGTTTCCTAATTACATAGAATGTATTTCCTATGTAATGTTCTTATATTCATATTATCTGGTTTCATTTTTTTTATTTATTAAAATAACATGGCTTATTATATTGGTATAGGTAATTGGTTTCCTAGTATAATCATATTTTTTGTGATTAATCGAGATATAGTCTTTAATTGTAATGTGTATATGCACCTACTAATTAGGGATAGGTAACCTGTAAAATCAAAATATCTTTTTACCATTGTATATATATATATATCATTGTTAAAAGTTTAAAATCATGTAATTTTAAAATTTTAATTTGAATTTTTTTCAATCAATGGGATAAAAATTACCATCACTAAAGTCTATATGAGTTTTATGTATTGGTTGATGGAAACCAGTATAGTTGAAAAATTGTACATTACTATGATATATAGTGAAATGGTTATTAATGTAATTTTTTTTCTTATTGATCAAAAATGAATTAGTTTCTTATGGATCACTTATGTCACTCAATCCGAGAATTTCAGTTATGATATGTATGATTGTTAGATAAAAATAATTAAGGGTTGTTTTAAATTTTGATATGTGGATGGTTGTTCCTCTTAAATGCACAACTGGACCAATATAGGTTAGTTTGGGCATGTTCTTTAAGGTATATCCTACTATTGGTATTTCGAAACTACAATAATTAAAATCTATCTATTGGATTGAATTTTGATGAACCATGGTGAGCTTAGCTAGACCCACATAGGTCACCTTAACTAATATGAATGAAAGGAATTTTTTAGATAAATTATCTAATTATAATATTGTTTCAATAAATGATTAATTTTTTAAAAGGGGAGTTTGATAATAATTTCCTGGTTTTCCTTGAGGATTTAGTTAAATTAGTTACCATGATCTTTTGTCATATAAATGGTACTTGACATTATAAACCAAGTATTCTAACTTCTTAATGTTCAAATTTTAGTCAGTGAAATAATATAATGTATAACCGTAGGTGGAATCATTAGTTGAAACCCTCATGTATGGATAGTTTAAAAATCTCTTTTAGTTTCCTTCGAATGGAAACAAGAACATTTTCCATATTCCCTTTTTCATATTCTACATATTTCTAAATGATAGTCACACATCCTAGTGAAAACTGATTATCGTGAACTAGTGATTGGGTCAAATCATTTGGGTTTTAAGGGGTGATCCCATGGTAGGTTTCACCTTTAGGTCTTAAATACCATTCTAGATTCCATGAGCTTTCTAAAATATGGAACTATATAGGTTTCATTTTCACTAGTATAACTCCTTGATTCTAAATTAGACCCTTGTTTTGATGGGTGTTCATGGTATCATTGAACATTACTATTGGATTAAGCATCATGTAATCCTCGGTTTTAACATGTTATGCATGCCTATGGCATGGTTAGCCTCTTATTAAGTCATTTGACCCTCTCTTCCACCAAAATTATGGATGACTTGATATGTTTTTATTGAGGTTAATGAATGCATGTCACAATAAAAACATGGAATAAACATATTTTTATGGATCACCGGATTCTTGGATTCTAAGGTTTGATAGCCTATGGATAATATCCTAGATGTGTTGTCTTTATCATGAACCATAGGGTGGTGTGTGTTCATATACAAAGAGACAATTTTTTTAACAGATTAATATAATGAAAGGGTTGTGTTTGGAGGAATAGTTTATCCTTGAGTTGTTGAGTACGTTCATGGGTCATCTCTAAGGAATAATGACATGGGCATTAAGAAAATAAATTCTTCCCCAATAACCTGGATGGCTTTCCAAGAGGATAATTTTTTTTGAAATTCCGATAATGTTGATTTTGGAATTTATTCCAAATTATATGACGTTTGTGATCATGACTCGGAGAAGAGACACTCATTCATTTAATTTGAATGTGACAAATCATTCAAAATTGAATATATTAAATCTCTCCTTTTATTGACTAGGACACTCCAATGGTGTGGATAGTGATGTCAATTCTTGGGAATATACACCATTCCTAGTAGAAATTATACTACTAAGGAAAACTATATGGAAATGATCAATGTGGATTTTTAATGGATGTGAGGCTTGTGAAACTAAAAACATGTCATTGCTTACTCATAAGCACAAAATTTATGTGGTTCGATGTGTACAAAAACCTCTAGAAACATAGTTTTTAATGATAGAAATTGCTGGTTAAGGATTTTTTTTCATTTAATTGAAATGCTTCATCAGGTTAGGCCAGTCGTCTTCATAGAAGTCAACCGATAGTGGTTTGGCTATTTTTCATTCTAATAGTGGGTCTGAGGTTAGTCCAAAACCGTATTTATCACATCATTATGATGTAGAATTAGATTCTTAGAACCATTTAAGATAATTGATATCCTCTTAGTCTACTCTTTCGTAATGAATATAATGTCCCATAGCAAGATTTCATCCTTGATATACTAAGAGAATGATCCATCATAGTTTCATTCTAGATGATGGATTTTTATTGATCTTTATAAGAGTCTACTTCTAGATATGTGGGGTTACTAAATGATCCGATGAAGAAATTCTAACTGTGTAACAACATCTAACATGTAATCATGGGGAATAAACTACATTGGGATAGATCCTTGGAATCCATTTTATTGATTCCAAGGTTATCCAGGACATTTTTTTGGGATTTAGGGTATTTTTAAAGAGTGATGATTATAGTGTACTAGATCTAAGATACACCCATGATGATGTTGAGGCATGAAAACTTAAATGGACAGTCGATGGCTTGAGTGGGGAACATCACCAAATGTATGGTATGAGATTTAGTGAATCTATTCATGGTAATTGAGAGATTCCACAAAGAAGGTTTTGTGGTTCGGTTTTCAATATGATGGCCATATAATACATTCATATTTGTAATGAGTCGATAAGAGTGGCCTGGTTCATTATGCTTCTTGTTCTATGTATATGGTCGAAGAAAACCATTTTTGGGAATTTCATCAGGTAAATAAAAGTGAATTACATTTTCTCTTTTTACGAAATTTAAACTTGACCTGAGTAAATGGGGTCTATGGGGAATCAACCATACGACCGACTCAAAATAATTTAAAGTAAATCGTTAGACTGCTTCAGGCGTGATGAGTAGGTGATTCCAAATGTGGAGGTACTATTGTTCAAAATTATATTTTAAATGACAAAATCTGTGGTAGGAAGAACCATCATCAAGACAATTATGAAGACTATGATCTTATCATGTCTCTAATTGAATGGGGTTGGGTAAGCATTGTTCTGATGTTTCAGTCACAAGATCATGGTTGGCTCTAGTTTAGATGGCTCAAGTGTCATATGTTTGACTAATTCTAAGAGGTACATTGGAAACTTATGAAAGGAATGTGACCATTTGAATGAGACTTCATGGACCACTTAGGTTAGAATAAATTTTTTTGGTTTTTCTCAAGGATTTTTGGGGATGATAATTTAAATGGTGGGGAGGATTTAAGGAGGCCTATTTTGAGAAAATGTTTACTTTAAAGAGAATTTTATTTTTGGTCTATGGTGGATTGATTGTTCATTGTACCATAATTTTGAATGTAATTCAATGTTTTAGAATGGTATAAATAATTGTTTTTATATGTGATTTATGTCGAATGGGTACCTCTGGTGATATGTTATGTTTTGTAAGTGTTGGAACCCAGCAATTTAAAACTATAGAACGATGACTGGGGCACATGGTTTTTTAAAAATATGTGAATATCAGAATAAACTAGGAATCCCAGACTAGTGGAGAGTTTTGATCTAACCATGTGGGAGGGGGTTCCTGACCATGTGTTTTTCTAATGTTTATATCAGATTGTGTAGACAATATACTCATGGGTTTCCAAAATCAAGAACATATCCCACACACATTGTGTGTTCATTTTTTGGTGTAGGGTTTCCAAAAAATTATTAAAACCATGAAGCAAAATCATGTAAGGGTTTGGTTCACAATTAGTGTGAGCTGTATGGATGGCACATGGTTTGACCAACCATGTAGCCAAACCCTATGACATGGTTTTTAAGGGACAAATTTCTAAAATTATGTTATTTACATTTCATCCTATTTATCTTATTAATTTCTTATTCTCCGTCCATATGAGGATCCTCTTATACCATGGGTTTATTCTCCTCCCTCCTCTAGGCTTGGTGATATCTCCCTCATTCGAAGTCAGAGTCTAATATTGGCAGTCATGTTGAACATGCATTGGTAATCTTTTGTTTCCTCTTTCTTAAATCCACTGTATCTATGTGGATTTTTTTAACTATATTTGGGTAATACCATTTTCCCTATTTTTAGGGTGTATGTTCATTTCATAGATCTCTTGCAAACCAAACTGAATCAAACATAAATTTTGGATGAGTATAGATTCTTAAACATGATGTGGGTGGTCTATATGTTTTTCTATTTATTCATTGATTTCTAAATGTCATCAATTTTTAATTCCCTAAAATTTTCTAAACATATTCATAAACATTTTTCTAAATTCACACCTTTTTATATGAATTATTTATTACCCTCATTAATAATTCATTATTAGTATGAGGGATCCAACCTTGTTCAAATAGACACCTTGGGTGTGCCAGCTTAAATTCTCATTTTAAAATTATATTATTAAATTCCAAAAATTCTTATTATAAAATAGGGTTTTATTATAAATGTTATTACCCCATGTGGGTAATTTAGAAATTTATTATAGCGAATACTATGTTACATTTTTAACATTATATTTGACTTCAATTTTTAGTCGTATTCTGAAAGGCACCTTCTGAGTGAATTTAGTTATTCCCCATGAATATTATTATTGGTTGGGCTAAATTAGTTGTTTTTTTAACAATTACATTTTTACCATTAAACCCTTATACTGATTTTTTATTTACTCTAAAATAATGAGTTCTAATTTTTAATTTTAATCATTATTTTCCTTATTTAATTGACATTTTTCAATTCCATTATCTTATTACATGATATGTGGAATTCTCAGTACATTGACTAAAATTATTACAATAAAAGTATTGAACAAGTGGGAATGAACATCATTTTTATGAGTGGTTTCATAGACCAAAAACTTTATTAGTGGTTTTGTAAGCCTTGATTTTAAATTTTTGTTCCCGGATGACTGAAATATTTTACTTATATTGAATGGTTTAAATTACATGAAATTGAGTTGGGTGGTATGACAGTGTCACTTTCTATATTTATGTAACCCTATCTTATGTGAAACATGTGATGTATAATGGATTAATTAATGGTGTCTTACCTTATATAAATGAACTAAATTGAAAAATTGAATCGGTGGTAGGGCCACACCTCTTGTATTTTTTAAATTAAATAATATTTGAAACTCCCTTGGTTATATTTTGGATTGGAGCATGTAAATAATTAGAGGTAATGGATCAATTATAATATTATAAATATGATTACATCCTTCTATATGAAGTGGAAATATGTTAAGGGTTATGTGTTTCATGAAGATTCATGCTCCATTACTTCGAGTGTTGAGAATGACATCTCCCACAATTGAAACTATTGGGGTGGTGGGAATGACTATAGAGAACCAAATATTGACGTACATGGACATTAAATTACTTTAGCAGAATGCTAAATACATAACAAAAATAGACGCCCAATGACCGTATTAGTTTAGTGTCTTTGGAAACTCGGAAAAAAAATCTTCAAATCATGGTGAAAGATCTTAAACACCTCACATAAAGATCTTCCCCTTTTTTTATTATCTAAAAACTTTTTTTATATCCTGGGGAAAAGAAAACATAAAAAAGGTTATCTCAAATGATCATTAAGGGAAAACATGGAGAACATAAAACAACCCATAAACATTTGAACGTAAAAACATGAATATAAAACACCAAAATCATGAGTAATGACATAAATCTTGGAAGTACGTAAGGCATAGATCATAAAGGAACATTAATCATGATAAATTAGTAGGGGAATAAAACATGTAATTGTGGAAAACCATTAATCACATGTTATGATTTCCATAGTAGCCAAGGCATTGCTGCCAAGACCGTCATAGTAGACAAAGTCCATTAGTGAACTGGTTTTACTTGCCATTCCAGCCCTGTATTACAGAATCATATTTTACTTGTTGTTCCAAAAAAGTCTATCTCAAGAGATATAAATCTTTACCCAATTCATTATAGGGAGATATAGGCCCCACCCATCTCATAATGAAACCATTCTTATGAGTTCCACAAAATAAACAAAAATAATTCATCATAACCCAAAGAATAAAATGGGTTTCATAAACATCATCCCATCGTAACATAATCCATATAAAACAAATGGATATCATTTAATGATAAGAAAATCAAACTATGTAAATAATAGATACATTATACTTCAAACATAATCATATTAAATAATGTCATCTTAGATGGAAAATAGTTTTGATAAAACACATGAAATGAATTATTGAGGAAAATATCCTTTCTTCTTCAAAATCATTTTCTTTTCTCAAAATTCCATGAAAATTTAAAAGAAAATTATTTTATTTAAAATGATGATGAAATATTGTTGAGGAAGCTTCATGTAAATATGGAATTATGAAACCGTAAAAATCCATTCACGTCATATAAGATAAAAAACATTCTCCTCATACTTTCGCCAGAAAAGTCAAAAGGTACATTGTATGGTAAACAAAAGAATCATTCCTTCCATTCATCATAGTAAAAGTCCAAAAGGGGTAATCATGACTTTAAAAAAATATGGAATAATAGTAAACATTTTATGAAAACATTTTTTGAGAACATGTACATTGATGATAAATATAACCCTAGTAAATACTTATGAATAAACAATCTCGGATAAGAATGAGATTTGAATAATTATCCCTTACCTTATATCCAATTTCTTTCATATGTGTCTAATACTCATTTATAGTGAGTTAAAAAATATTATTAACTTGTAACTGAACCATAATAATATAAATTATATCATATATGATTCACATAAAACTTTATATTACCCGGTCATTTGTCAATTCCATGTTAAAGCAACGTTTTGGGTAAAATCATTTCATTTATAATCCATGTTTTGACTTCTAATTATTCATTGGATTATTTAGATAATGATTACATACTTCCAAAATTTAAAACATTATTTATATATATTAATAATATAATATATCGATAAATAGAATTAAATACACCGTTCATGGAGACGGTATGCCGTACGTATGCCTGAATGTTGTTTTCCTTTCCTGATTGACTTGATTGGAAGTAAGTAGATGATATATATATATATACACGCACATAAATCCAGTATCATTATTATGTCATATATTTCATTATTATTCAATATATATACTATATAATCATTCTTGAATGGTTATCAAGAAGAATGAATCTCATCGCGTCGTGGAGATAGTAATCCGTATGTACGCACGAGCGATGATATCATTCCCATTATTATTGAATGGAATTGGAGTTAATGATAGAATATCTCAGAATTTTTATCATGTTATAATAATAATATATAGTTATTCTTTACACCGTTATACCCATCCAAGTAAGGTGGTGGTGGAAAACAGATTACACCACGATGTGGAGACGGTATTCTATACGTACGCACGCATAGTGATTTCGTTTTCTGTAGGATAGACAGAAGGTGAAATACGGTTGTTTCATATTTTTAATAACATATCAGTATATGATTGATACTGATGATATTACTTTATAATGAAAAAAATAAAAAATAGGAAGTATACGGAGAAATAAATTTGAAAGAATCGGTAAAGGATATTACCTCTTCTTCGACGCGCCTCTTCTAAACCTCCTCTTAGGGAACTATAGTTGGTCTTTGAAGAAGATCATGAAATCTAGTATGTTTCTAGTGAAGTGTAGAAAATAAGTTTACAGGTTTTATCCAATAATGAAGGCTAAAAATGTTGTGAAGAAAAGAGGGAGGAGGTTCCCTTTTATAAGAGAGGAGAGTGGCACTTTTGGAAACCTAAATAATATTAATTTATAATAAATTCAGACCCCACTTAAAAACATCATAAAATGACTCAATAGTAAGATTAGATCATATATGGTTGTAATATCATCATCCAATAAAATTTATACTTGTGTTTATTTTATTTTAAACGCTATCATTTTGATTTATCCTTATTTATTCTATTTAATTTTATTTCGGGTAATAAGATTCTAAATTCTAAATTGTTATAAATACTTAATTATTTGTTTCTAATTTTCCATAATTTTATACTTTATGAAATCTTAGACCATATAAATTTCAATTTATAATTTTTAAATATTTTGGAGATTTTTAAACAATTTAATAAAATGTTATTTTTATAAAATATCAATAGTGTCAATTTTGAAACTATTCAATTATTTAAATTTAAATAAACTCCACACAGAATATATATTCTAAAAAAATATTTAATATATCCATAGCATGTAATATTAATCTTAAAAATTCGTTGAGGATATTAAATAGTTCATATAAAATTTATTTTCATATTTTTAAAACCATTTATTAGATATTTCAATCAAAAAAATAATTTCTACATCACTATTGTGTCACAATTAATGATAATTATTTAATCCATAAAAACTATATATAAATTTACATGATGTATATAATTTGATTATATTTGTGGAGGCTATTTATTTTTGAAGATTTATGAAGTTTATCACTAAATTAAAATTATTACACTTATAATATATAAGAGAGTGACATGTTGTCACTTTCATTGGTTTTAATAATAATTACATCATTTTGATAGAAAAAAGTCCATGAAATGAATATATTCCGACCCTTAGGTGATATGGTTGTACTTTCATTCATCCATTAGAATTTTGGCATGTGTTATGGTAATTTTATAATCTTATTTTTACCCTTAATTACCCGATTTACCAGTAACTGTAGTAAATAAAAATTACCATTATTACTATTCATAATATCAAAAAAATAAAATTAACCTATAAAAATAATTTGGACTAACTGGATTCAAATATTAAATCCATTTTTATAAATTCAAAACATAGAAGTTACAGTAATTAATTTAAAGTTAATCTCGTTGTTAAGAAAATGGGTTTTAGAAGTTAAATCATTGTCAAAGATTGAAATGTTTTTACCTATGAATTCAATGTAAAATTAATGATAATGAATTAAATTATATTAAAGGGTAAAAATATATTCTATTTATACTTTAAAACCTTTAAATTTAATAATTTAACCATATAAATTATCTTGATGAAAAAAGTTGTTTTTAAGAAAGGTTTAGCGTATTTTTACTATTCATCAAAATATGAAAGTTAACAGAAAAAATATAAAAAATATATCCAAAGTAATTCTTTATATCAATATTTCAATAAATAATATTATTTTGTCTAATTGAACTTATAAACGTGTGAAAAACTTGATTTAAGGTGGGTGCAACGTCAAACAGCGGCAAAACAGCATTTTTTGAAAAATACTTATTTTACCCGAAAATATTATTTTGTTCTCATACAATGTTTTAGAATATGTTTATGATGAATTATTATGTAATAAAATTCAAAATGTAGTTAATACTATTCATAACGGCTAGTTCATAACAATAAATATTTGTTTAGTGAAACTCAGTATTGCGTACAACACATGCTATCGAGGAAGGTCGCTCTTGCGTGCAACACAAGCCAAGAATAGTGTTTGCATATACCACAAGATAATACGGTGTTGTGTATAATAAAATCTAATCATTATGTAGTGTACAACACAAGACATCAAAGAAATTAAAAGGAATATTTCTCATAAAATCTCGATGTGTTACATTCTACCCCCTTTAAATTAAATTTCTCCCTCAAAATTCATTGAGGTTATAAATCATTTACTAATTGAAAGATTCATTCATAGAAACACACATCGTAAAAAGGAGTAATAAAAATGAATTTTTATATGTAAAGTAAAAAACATAACGATTACCCAAATTAACTCATCACTGGGTTTCCACATGGGAGATCATAGGTGAAAACATAGATATGGAAGAGAAATCTAACCATCACTTTCTGATGAAGAGTGGTAGAGAACATGGATATGAAAAATACAACAATCACAAAGCCATAAATTTATGATGATCTAAGGCACCATCTGATTCATCGTATATGAGGGTCCTAAGAAAACATTTTGGGTTTTCAAGATCATTTCCAAAAAGTTACAGAATTTCAATTAGAAGAAATACTTACTTGATTTTGGTAAAATCAGACCATTGGTCATTCCTTGAACAATTTCCACTTCAAATATTAATGAAATAATGTTTAATTTTTCATTCTTAAAGTGGTATTAGATCATGTGATAGAATGATGGGTCATTCGATCTATCTCAAACAAAAGGTTAGGAATGTTATTAAATATACATAAGTCCATATATGGTTATATTAATCATATATGGAACCAAAAATGGACTTATACATCATATATCATACCACTTAATAAAATAAAACTAATTTCTACTAACCAATAACTTCATGAAGGCCATTGGTAGGTGATAAAGACATGTCGCGCATTGGTTGGGGGTTAGATTCCTGCATCCTTGTCTGACGGGATGGGTTGTCGCCCGTCCTATGGGTTGCCTTTTTTCTAAAACTATACTATTATAACATTTTAGAAATAATATCAAAATTTTCTATCCTTAAACAATAATATCTTATGTACAACATAATACATTCCATTATTTAGGCTTATCTGAAATACTTCTATCCAATCTCATAGTATAAATAAAATTATTTCTAAAAAGGTCATCTACAAAGCATGTGAATACCTTAATTTATCCCCCATATATCATAAGATATATCTTGTTGTTGGTCACATTCCAAAAATGTGAATACCTTAATCATATATTCTCTTGAAAAATAAATACCCACTTAATCTTAGTGAAAACATGAATGCTGTCAAAAGTTAACCCTTTCCACATACCAAAATCCCAAATTTTCTATATATTCAAACAATGATGTCACTTTGTCCTTATATCAATCATGAGCTCGTTAATACTATCAAACATATTATTTTCTCTATATCCCTTCATTATGTGCATAACATCTTCATTCCAAAAATATTTCTATCACTTTTCATGGTTACCGGTACCATAAAATTATTGAAAACCAATATAAACCAATACGTAGATATTTTAATATTCCACGATACAATAAATGAGATCCCACAACATTATTTTGGAATCCCATTACATAAACACTTAATCATTCCACCGCATCATTTTCATACTCAACATCGCCAATAGTGATTTCATGTGACATCCCTTTTTCCTTTTCATTAAGAGGTTTTTTATGATGATCATAATTAACCCTTTGATTAGGGAATTGGTTAGAATAATGCCCCATTTCCATGCACTTGTAGCATTGAAGTGTTGGTGGTGCATTATCTATAGTCTTTTCTATATTCACATCATTAGCTACCTTTTTTCCATTACTTCGACACTCACCTGCTTGATGACCTTCTTTTCCACACTTAAATCATTTTCTAGTCCCTTTATGACAATATCCCCCATTCTACTTTCCACACGTTGAGAATAAAGAAACATCCGTCTTCTTTTCACCATTGTTTTGAGATTTTTCCTTGAACTCCATCTTTCATTTCTTCTCAAAACCATGAGATGGATATGTAACGCCAACTTACAATTCTAACATGATAGCACCACACACAACATCTTCATAGCTACTGAAGTCTCTTATCGCTAATTCCCTTCGAAGACCTGGTTTTAAGCCAATGAAGAATTGATCAACTTTACTTTTAAGTTGGATGATAAATCCAGATGCATACCTTACAAGCCTTGTAAAATTCGCCTCGTATATACCTACAGATTCATCATCCTTTTTCTTAAGCTCAATGAACTCATTTTCCATATTTTTTCGAAGAATACAAGGGAAGTACTTATTGAAAAACATGTTCTTGAACTCATCCCATTCCATGGATTCAATTTCATCTCGTGGCCTTGTCTTCATAATTAGAGTCCACCACCAGTATGCTTCACCTTCTAAATGGTAAACTGCCAAAATGAATTTTTCATGCTCTGAAAAGAGAAGTAGGTAAAATATCTTTTCAATGGTACTTATCCATTGTTCAGAAACAAGTGGACCAGAAGACCCCCTAAAAGAAGGTGGACATTACTTCATGAAGGACTCAATAGAATATTGTTCCTTTCTCTACTGATTTGGAAGTCTAGAATTATTAATAGATTGTGTAAGTATAGAAATAATATTTTTCCCTCCATTTCCCATAAAATTTGGTTGGTCATGAGGACAATCATTGCATTTCCTAGTGCATTGATCATTAACATGGTTCCTTCGGGTTCCAGCCATTATCTAAAACCCAAAAAGAATTGTGTGAGAGGAAAATATCATATCATTAAAACAACATAATAAAGGGGGAGTACCTTAAATATATAAAATCTTAGGTTTTATCCTATGTTATTCATTATAATTATCTTCATTCTAGGATTGTAACCTATACTTACACTTGTCCTTAGAGACATCCCTACACATACCATAGAAATATCTCTAAGGATCTCACTAAAGTTTTCGCGTCCTAGTTTCCAAAGGTTAACTAAACCTTCACTCTGATTCCAACTATAGATACCCAAGAATGAAGAACATGGACATTACATTACTTTCATATAATACTAAATACATAACAAAAACAGACACCCAATGACCATATTAGTTTAGTTTCATTGGAAACTCGGAACAAAATCGTCTAATCATGGTAAATAATCTTCAACAACTCCCGTAAAGATCTTCCCATTTTTTTCATAGCTAAAACGTTTATTTATATCCTAGGTAATAGAAAACATAAAAAGGGTGAGCTCAAATGATCAGTAAGGGTAAACATGGAGAACATAAAACAACCCATAAACATTTGAACATAAAAACATGAATATAAAACATCACAATCATGAGTAATGACATAAATCTTGGCAGTATGTAAGGAATAGATCATAAATGAACATTAATCATGATAAAATACCATGGGAATAAAACAGGTAATTTGGTTAAAATATTAAGAACATTTTATGATTTCCATAATAGCCAAGGCATTGCTGCCAAGACCATCATTGTAGACAAAGTCCATTACTGACCCGGGTTTACTTGTCATTCCAGACCTGTATTACTGAAGTAGATTTTTCTTGTCATTCCAGCCATGTCTATCTCATGAGATATAAGTCTTTACCCAATGCATTGGATGGAGATATAGTTCCCACTGATCTCAGGATGAAACTGTTCTTATGAGTGCTACAAAATAAACATAAATCATTCATCGTAACACAAAGAATAAAATGGGTTTCATAAACATCATCTCATCATAACATAATCCATATAACACAAATGGATATCATTTAATCATAAGAAAATAAAACCATGTAAATTGTAGAGACATTATACCTGAAACATAAACATATTAAATAATTTCATCTTAGATGGAAAATAGTTTTGATAAAACACTTGAAATGAATTCTTGAGGAAAATATCTATTCTTCTTCAAAATCATTTTCTTTTCTCAAAGTTCCATGAAAATTTAAAAGAAAATGATTTTGTATAAAATTATGATGAAATATTGTAGAAGAATCATCATGGAAATATGGAATTATGAATCTGTAAAAATCCATTCATGTCGTACAAGTTAAAAAAACATTCTCCTCATACTTTTTCTGAAAAAGTCAAAAAGTACATTGTATAGTAATCAAAAGAATGATTCCTTCCATTCATAGTATTAAAAGTCAAAAAGGGGTAAAAATAAATTTAAAAAAACATGGAAGAATTGTAAAAATTTTATGAAAACATTTTTTTAAAACATAGACATTGATGATAAATATAACCCTAGTAAATACTTATGAATAAACAATCTCGGATAAGAATGAGATTGGAATAATTATCCCTTACCTTATGTCCAATTTCTTTCATATGTGTCTGAGACTCCTATATAGTGAGTTCAAATATATTATTAACTTGTAACAGAACCATAATAATATTTATGATATCATATATGATTCACTTACAACTTTATATTACCCGTTCATTTGTCAATTCCATGTTAAAGCAGCATTTTGGGTAAAATCGTTTCATTTATCATCCCTTTTTTGACTTGTAATTATTAGTATGATTACGTAGATCATTATTACTTACTTAAAGAATGTAAAACATTATTTATATATATTCAGAATGTAATAGATAGATAAATGGAATGAAATACATCTTTCATGGAGACGGTAGGTCATACGTACGCATGAACGATGTTTCCCTTTCCTTATTGACTTGAATGGAAGAAATGAGATGACATATTTATACATATACATAAATAAAGTAGCATTATTATGTAATAAATTTCATTATTATTCAATATATATACTTTATAATCATTCATTAATGGTTGACATGAAGAATGGATCTCATCACATCGTGGAGACGGTAACACGTACGTACGCACGACTGATGATATCGTTTCTATAATTATTAAATGGTATTTTAGTGGATGATAGAATATATCAGAATTAGTATCATTTTATAATAATCATATATAGTTATTATTTACACCATTATACCCATCCATGTAATTTGGTGGAGGAAAACATATTACACCACGGCGTGGAGACGGTATTCCGTACATACGCACGCGCGGTGATTTCGTTTTCCGTATGATGGATAGAAGGTGAAATAGGGTTTTTTATATTTATTATAAAATATCAGTATATGAGTGATATTTATGTTATTAATTTATAATGAAACAAATAAAATAGAGGAAGTATACGTAGAAATAAATTTGAATGAATCAGTAAATGATATTACTTCTTCTTCGACGCGCCTCTTCTAAACCTCCTCTTAGGGGACTAAAGTTGGTCTTTGAAGAATATAAGGACCTCTAGTATGTTTCTAAGGAATAGGAGAAAATTAATGGACAGGGATTGGCCGAGATTGAAGGATCAAAATGTTGTGAATAGGATAGGGAGGAGGTTCCCTTTTATAATATATAAAAGGGGCACTTTTGGAAACCTCAAAAATATTAATTTATAATAAATTCAGACCCAACAAAAAAACCACCAAAAATAACTCAATTGGAATATGAGATGAGATAGGGTTTTAATCTTATCAACCAATAAAATTTATACTTGTTTTAGTTTTATTTTAAACCCTATCATTTTGATTTATCTTTATTTAATCTATTTAATTTTATTTGTGGTAATAAGATTCTAAATTCTAAATTGTTATAAATAATTACTTATGTGTTGTGAATTGTCCATAGTTGGATAATTTATGACATTTTAGACTATATAAATTTCAATTTATAATTTTTAAATATTTTTTTGATATTTAAACAATTTAATAAAATGTTATTTTTAAAAAATATCAATAGTGTAAATTTTGACACTATTCAATTATTTGAATTTAAATAAAATCCAGACAGAAGATATATTCGAACCAAAATATTTAATAGATCCCTAACATGTAATATTCATCTTAAGAATTCGTGGAAAAAATTAAATCATTTATATAATATTTATTTTAATATTTTTAAAACCATTTTTTTGATATTTAAATCAATAAAATAATTTCTACATCACTATTGTGTCACCATTAATGATAAATATTTAATCCCAAAAAAATTCTAAATAAATTCACATGATGTAGATAATTTTATTATATTTATGTTGACTATTTATGTTCTATGTTTTATGAAGTTTATCACGAAACTAAAATTATTGCACTTATAAGATATAAGAGAGTGACATGTTGTAACTTTATTTGGTTTTAATAATAATTACATCATTTTAATCTTCAACAGACCATTAAATTAATCTGTTCCAACCCTTATATGATATGGGTCTACTTTTATTCATCCAATAGAATTTTGGGAGGTCTTATGGTAATTTTATAATCATACTCTTAATTACCCGATTTACCTTTAACTATAGTAAATTAAAATTACCCTAGTTTCTATTCATTATATCAAAAAAACAAAAGTTACATATTAACATAATTTGGACCCACATAATTCAAATATTAAATCCATTTTTCAAAATTCAAAAAACATAAGTTTCAGTAATTAATTAAAAATTAATCCCGTTTTAAAGAAAACAGGTTTTAAAAGTTAAAACATTGCCAAATATTGAAATGTTATTACCTATGAATTCAATGTAAAAATATATTCTATTTATAAATTAAAACCAATAAATTTTATAATTTAACCATATAAATTATCTTGATGAAAAAAGATGTTTTTAAGAAAAATTTAGCGTATTTTTACTATTTATCAAAATATGAATGTTAACTATAAAAATATAAAAAAATTATCCAAAGTAAATTTTTATATCCTTATTACAATAAATAAGTTTATTTTTTCTAACTAGACTTATTAACGTGTCAAAATTAAGATTTAATGTGGGTGTACCATCAAAAGGCGGCAAAACTGCATTTTTTTAAAAATACTTATTTTACCCGAGAAAATTATTTTGTTCTCATACCTTGTACTAGAGTATGTATAAGATGAATTATTATGTATTAAAATCCAAAATATAGTTAAAACTATTCCCAACGGCTAGTTCATAACAATATATCGTTGTTCAGTGAAACTCGGTATTGCGTACAACACACACTATCAAGGAAGGTCGCTCTTGCATGCAACACAATCCAAGAATAGTGTTTGCATATACTAAAAGCAAATACGGTGTTGCGTATACTGCAATCTAATATTGGTGTAGCGTACAACACAAGACATCATAGAAATTATAAATAATATTTCTCATAAAATCTCGGGGTGTTACAATAAAATTCCACATCCCTTATTTTGGGTGTTGGGATTATGATAAACCCATCATTTCGAGTGAAAATCCTGAAATCTCTCAATAATTATGAGATCTAAATAATTCACCCATTTACATGATCTTATAGGCTTGTTCAGACTAGTTATGGGTGCATGAGATAGACCCCGGTCTTTCCAAAAGTTAGTATTCGAAATATATTTCCACCTATGTCTACACGTACATGGATTTTATATGTGGATACAATATATAACAATATATATAATATAACTATATAGGAATATTAGGATTATAAATTCACATAATCCATGAGACAATGTTTGTCGAACCACAATGTGTCATTTCAAAACCTGAGCAGGTCGGTATTTATTTGTTCTATTTTTTCATTATTCATTATACCTATACATTGTTGTATTGTCTATTCCTGTAATCAATTTATCTATAGACACTATTGGTGGTGGACTAGTTGGATTTTATATCATTTCCATCTTAGTCATCCATTTTATTAGGTTACCTAAGAATATCTAACGTTCATGAGACTGTGGATTATTTCATACCCGGTTAGGCTTTTAACTAGGATTTAGGAGCTGAAGATTGAGTTGGAGATCGTGAATATTTTTTACATAAACCTCTGGAATTTTACATATTTACTTTATTCATTTATTGAACTATATTTTGTTTTTTGTAGTGTTTCTATTGATTTATTTAATGTACGGTGATCAGGTCATTCATACATTATTTTATAATGGTTTTGGCCATTTCTATTCCATTGATATTATTCAACTATTGATCTATATTTTATTTATTTTTTATGCCATTTTTTATGTTCATTATTTTCTGATATCATGCCTTTATACTCTGATCATGAGTGTATTGTATCCACACAATACCCTCCTTAAACCCTCACTACTAGTCGATGTCATCTAATGTACTAGGAGGCTGACATAAGGCCATGTGGAGACTGATCTATCAATCTTTTTAGTGGTTGGCCATGTTAGGGCACCAACGAATAAAAAGTTTAGTTTAAAATAAATGATGATAACTAATAGGATCAAACAAATTTCTCGATATTTGATATCCTATATTATGATAAATACATTGGGAGTAATTAATTATAGGAAAGGTAGAGTAAGATCTATTGAAAATAATTTCATATATCAAAAAATATCAATCTACATTTAAAAATTTATTTCATCAATGTAGATTATATTGATGAAATGATGTAAAAACCCATGTGAAAAATGGAAATTATCATTGGATGGATGAAATTTTATAATTATGAAGGTTTATAAGATAACAACAAAGTACAAAATTAGTTAATCAAGGAGAAGGAATTTTACTTCGTAAATATATTATGGTGCATGTAACATTTACCTAATAACCCATTTAATGTGGGAGATCATGAAATTAAACTAAAAATAATGTTAATAACATTAATAAAATGTAATTTTGATTAAATATGAATATTATGCACCATATAAAATTTTTTGGCTCATAATCACTACTGGAATTCTGGTTTTTACCAACGGGTGTTTACCAACGGTTTGCTTAAACTGTTGGGGATAAAGGATTAGAGAACTCTTTACCAATGGTTTCATAAAACCGTTGGTAAAAAAATGGTCAAGGAATCCTTTCCCAACGATTCACTGAAACTGTTGGGAAAAGTCACCCCTTTGCCAACAGTTTCTTCAAACCATTGGTAAAGGGGTGTTTTAGGTTCCCTTTTTCCAACGGTTCTGTTGAACCGTTGGGAAAGGGTACCCTTTTGCCAACGGTTCTATAGAACCTTTGGGAAGGGGTACCCTGAACATCTCTTTCCCAACGGTTTTTAAAAACCTTTGGGAATGATTCCCCCAAATACAGCTGTGGTGCTGCTCTACCCCATTCGCGACAGAACCCTATACTCATTCCTGCTCCAGCGCTCTCCTCTCGCGAACTCCCCCATCCGAAGAGGTGAAAACCCATATGAAATCAGGTATTTTTTCCTTCATACACATATACTACCTTATTTTTATTGTTATTGATCTAATATTTTAGTTTTAAGTTATCAATCCAGCTCCAGCTCTCTGCTACTCTTGAACTCCCCCATCCGTATAACGACCCATACTTTACATACATTGTTAATACTTCAAAATTGAAGCATACTCATTACAACATATAACAAAACCACGAAAGGACCATATAGGTATAGTGTCTTTAGAAACTGGGAAACATAAACAACTAGTTCATAAAGTGTCAACACTGTCTCCCATTTATTTCATCATATCTATAGTCCCTTTTGGCATATCTTACTTAATAACCTTCTTCCTGACCTGGGGAAAGAAAACATACAAAAGGGTGAGATCAAATTCCCAGTAAGGGTAAAAAAAAGAAATATCAATCACATCGTATACATAAGCACGTAACTTTTGGAAATCTTAACCTGCAAAAGAGATCATAATTTCATAACATGGGATAAATCATGGCAGAAAAATTTAATCACAATAATCATAACTTAAAACATGAAACTTTGTGTCATACACACATAATCATAGAGAATCATTTCTTGTTAGTCAAGACTCATTTCCAAGACTATCTTAGTGGACAAAGTCCATTTCTGAACTGAGTCACCCTCATTTCAGTCATGTTTCACTGAACCGGTATAACCTACCATTCCATCCATGTCTATCTCATGAGATATAAAATCATTACCCAATTCATTGGAGAGAGATATAGGTCCCACCCATCTCATAATGATACCATTCTTATGTGTGCCACAAAATCATACATCATACATCATTGCATAACCCATGTAATACAAATGGGAATCTTAAACATCATGACATCATAAAACAATTCATATAAGACAAAGGAGTTCGTAAAAATAATTCCATCACAATATAATCAAATCAATGTAATAATAGGGATAAAAACAGAACCCTTTATTATCTTAGATGGAAAATAATTTTGATAAAACACTTGAACTCCATTCTTGAGGAAAATATCATTTCTTCTTAAAAAACATTTTTCCTTTCTTAACATGTCATACAACATTAAACTAAAAGAAGTTGATTAAACATGAAAACTTTTAAATGATGCTTCTTGGAAATAATGTTTTAAAAATCCATTCATGTCGTATAATTTAAATGAACATTCTTCTCGTACTTTTGTCAGAAAAGTCAAAAAGTACCTCGTACGAAAAACGACAAAAGATTCCTTTAATATATTTTACTAAAAACTCACTGAAGGGTAAAATTGGATTTAAAAAATTGTAGGTGGATGGAAATAATATTACATATTGAGGAAACATGTATGTGGATGATAAAATACACCCCAGTAAATACCAAAGTATAAACAATCTCGGATAAAATGAGATTGTGATATATTCCCTTACCTTAGGTCCGTTTTGCTTCGTAAGTGTCTGAACCTCTTGTATAATGATTTAAATAATGTTATTGACTTATTCCACAATCATACTTATTTTTAGGATATCATATATGGTCATTTTCTTAGCTTCTTAGTAGTAATATTTCATTGCTACTTGTTATTCGGGTGTTTATAACTTTTTGTTCTTATGCGTGTTTTGTCAAATAAATTCTTATTCTTATATTTAGGTTATAGATACCTAATTTCCAGAATGGTATTAGTGTAATATATATCATATTCATTTATTCAATTCATTTATATAATCATTATGAAATGAAGATCATGTAGAACGAGTCGCATCACATCGTGGAGACGGTATTCCGTACGTACGCACGAGTGATGATATCGTTCCTATGATCGTGGAATTGTATTGGAGTGTATGTATACTATTTCAGAATTAGTATAACTTTATAATAGTCATATAAAGTCATTATTTACACCATTATACCCATCCAAGTATGGTGGTGGTGGAAAATAGATTACACCACGGCGTGGAGACGGTATTCTGTATGTACGCACGCGCGGTGATTTCTTTTTCCGTAGGATGGATATATGGTGGAATAGGGTTGTTTCATACTTATAATAACATATAAGTATATTAGTGATACTGATGTTATTACATCATAATGAAACAACTAAAGAAAAATAATTGAAAGAAGAAATAAATATGAAAGAATCGGTAACGGACATTACCTCTTCTTTGAAGTGCTTCTTTGAGACCTTATTTTAGGGCACTAAAATTGGTCTTTGAAGAAGACCAGGACCTCTAGTATGTCTCTAGGGAAGTGGAGAGGAGTAATTGGCAGGGGTTGGCCGAGCTTGAAGGCTCAAAGTGGTGTGAGGAAGAGGGGTAGGAGGTGCCCTTTTATAAGGGAGGAGAGGGGCACCTTTGGGAAAACTAAAAATATTATTTTATTATCAAGTCAAGTTCTGTTTTAAATAGCTACAAATTGATATATTTCGAAGCTAAGGTGGAGATGGGTCGAAATAATCGCATCCAATAGAATTTAGACAAGTTTAGGTTCCTATTTTAACCTTATAATTTAGATTTAACATTAAGTTAAATAAGTTTACTTTTACTGTGTCTTCTTGTGTTCTTATACTATAAGGTTAATAAACCTACTATAATCAGAAAAACGAACCCCAAGTTGTTTATTATTAATATATATAACCTTATCTAAGTCATTTGGCAGAACCTTATATTTTTAGGAATAAAATAACAATTACTAATATAATATTTGTTTTAAAAACTATTTTATGTCAATTTTGACACTATTTTGTAATTGATTTTTGTGAAAATCATAACATAATTATTAGTAAGAAACAAGTTAATTAAATCAATACTAACATGTCATATTAACCTATAAAATTAGTGGAATTCATAAAAAGTCTCAAATTACATTTATTTTGGTGTTTATAACATTAATTATTTCAATATTTCATTAATAAGATAATTAATGCATCATCTTTGTGTCATAAATAAATTAAATTATTTAATGTCTAAAAATTACAAATAAAATACCATTATGTAGGAAATATTTTTATATTTATAATTAATATTTATAGTCGAATTTATCTTATTTATAACCCCATATTAAAAATTATTTACTTATTAAACTTTGATTTTAACTATTTTAACCCTACTTTAAATAAATTAATAATAAATGTCCTAATCTAATCCAAGTGGGCCTAAATGGTCATATTTTATTCCTAAGTGTGTTTTTGGTCGAATTACACTTGTCCAATAGAATTAGGACATGTGTTTGGGTAATAATAATACCATCATTACCCTTAATTACCCTATTTACTTTTAACCATGGTAAAAAAAAGTAAAAAGTTACTATTCACCAAAAAATTATTTTCATCTCATTAAACAACATTTTACTTACTGACATCAACCGTGTCTCTCGGATTTTTGAAATTCCACTCACAGAAGAGGTAAAATTAACTTTTATGAAAAATTCAGTTTTTTAACTACCACTTAGTGGTTTCACTATTCATCAAAAATTGAAAGTTTTCAGAAAAATACCATAATTTCACCCTAGGCTAATTTCGATATTCCGAATCCAAAAATGAAGTCCATTTTGAAAAATAAAATTTATAAAATTTCAAAGAGTGGTTATTACTATTCATAACGGCTAGTTTTAATAATATTTTAATAGCATATCGTTGTTTAGTGAAACTCGATATTGCGTACGACGCAAGCTATTGAGGAAGGTCGCGATTTCGTGTAAATAAAGCCAAGCAAGTGCTGTGTAGAAAAAGATTCCTTTGATGATTTATATAACATAAAAGTATTGGGTGTTACATTCTACCCCCCTTAAAATGAATTTCGCCCTCGAAATTCATCACTTTGTAACAAACAGATGAGGACACCTCTCCCTCATCATATCCTCAAGCTCCCATGTAGATTCTTCTAATTGGTGGTTCCTCCATAAAACTTTCACCAATCGAGTGGTCTTGTATCGTAGGACTTTTTCGCTACGATCCAGAATCTCTATCGGTTGTTCTTCATAAGAAAGATCTTTCTCCAGCGGTACAACTTCTGAGCTGAGTACATGTGAAGGATCAGGTATGTAATTTCTTAGGAGAGATACATGGAACACATCGTGAATTTGATAGAGATTCGGTGGAAGCGCCAATCGGTAAGCTACCTTCCCAACACGATCCAGTATTTCGAAAGGACGGATATATCTAGGTCTCAACTTCCCCTTCTTTCCAAATCTCATAACCCTCTTCCAGGGAGATATTCGTAAGAACACTTTTTCACCCACTTCAAACTCTAGGTCTTTTCTTCAGTTGTCGGCATAACTTTTCTGTCGACTCTGAGCTGCTCTTATGTGTTGTTGAATAGATCTGACCTTTTCTTCCATTTCATCAACAAGATCAAGTCCTAATATCTTTCTTTCCCCAACTTCATCCTATCAAGTTGGAGTCCTGCATTTCTTTCCATAGAGAGCTTCATAAGGAGCCATCTGAATACTGGAGTGAAAGCTATTATTATAAAAAAAAATCCACCAATGGTAGGTGTTGATCCCAACCACCTTTGAAATCCATAGAGCAAGCTCTCAACATATCTTCTAGGGTTTGAATTGTTCTCTCAGACTGACCGTCTGTCTGAGGATGATAAGCAGTGCTGAAACTCAACTCTGTATCCAGAGTATGCTGAAGACTTCGCCAGAACTTCGAGGTAAATCTCGGATCCCGATCAGATATAATAGAAAGTGGTACTCCATGCAATCTTACCACTTCCTTTACATATATCCTGGCAAGCTGATCTAGAGAGAAATCCTCTCTAATAGCAATGAAGTGTGCAGACTTTGTAAGATGATCAACTATGACCCAGATGGCATTATTGCCTTTGGATGTTTTAGGAATTCTTGTGACAAAGTCCATAGTGATGTTTTCCCATTTCCATTCGGGTATGGGTAATGGTTGTGACATCCCCTTAGACTTCTGTCTCTCGGCTTTAACTTGTTGACAAACCAAGCATCGAGAGACAAATTCAGCAACATCTCTTTTCATTCCATCCCACCAGAAGTACTCTTTCAGGTCCCTATACATCTTCGTGCTTCCAGGATGAATAGAGAATGAAGAACTATGAGCCTCATCCAGCAGCTCCTTCTTTAATTCGGGGATGGGAGGAACAAAAACCCGATTCCTAAACTTTATTATCCCATCACAATCAAGGTTGAATTCAGGAACATTTCTCACCTTCTTTTGTAACTCGACATCTTCTTTCTGTGCCTCTTTAATCTTCACATGTATAGATGGTTGAACATTCATTTGAGAAAGATAAGATTTTTCCCCTTCCATTATAATTCCAAGATCCATCCTTTGTAAATCCATAAATATTGGATCTTTTGTGATCCTCATCATGGATAAACTAGCATGGTCTTGTCGACATAATGCATCTGCCACCTTGTTTGATTTCCCAGGGTGGTAATGGATTGAGCAGTCGTAATCCTTAATCATCTCCAACCATCTTCTTTGACGCATATTCTGCTCCTTTTGTGTGAAAATATACTTTAAACTTTTATGATCAGTATAAACATCACACCTTTCACCATAAAGGTAATGCCTCCAAATCTTTAATGCAAAGAATACTGCATCTAACTCCAAATCATGTGTTGGGTAATTTTGCTCATGGATTTTCAACTGTCGTGAGGCATAAGCTATTGCCATATCATTTTGCATAAGAACACACCCCAATCCCTTCTTGGATGTGTCACTATAGATCACAAAACTTTCTCCACTACAAGGCAGTGTGAACACAGGTGCATTGGATAACCTTCTTTTCAACTCCTTGAAATTCTCTTCACATTCTTCCGTCCAGAAAAACTTAACTCCTTTCCAAGTCAACTCGGTGAGTGGATTAGATAATCATGAAAAATCATTCACAGAACGTCGATAATATCCAGCTAAACCAAGAAAACTTCGGATCTCAGTTACTGTTGTTGGTCTCGACCATCTTTCGATAACCTCTGTTTTTGCTGGATCCACAGATATCCCCTCTTTTGAGATTATGTGACCCAAAAATGAAACTTTTTGAATCCAAAATTCACACTTCGTAAATTTGGCATAAAGCTTCTCCTTTCTCAGGGTCTTCAATATAATTCTCAAGTGATCTTCATGTTCTTCCTTTCTCTTTGAATAGACAAGAATATATTCTATAAAGACTACCACAAATTGATCAAGATAGTCTCTAAAGACTCTATTCATCATATCCATGAAGATAGCAGGGGCATTAGTAAGACCAAATGGCATCACTTTAAATTCATAGTGTCCATACCTTGTACGGAAAAGCCGTCTTTGGTATATCCTCCCTTTTGACCCTTAATTGATGATACCCTGAACGAAGATCAATCTTGGAAAAGTATTGATCTCCTCGTAGTTGGTCAAATAAGTCATCAATGTGTGGGAGAGGATATTTGTTCTTCATAGTGATCTTGTTAAGTTCTCGATAATCAATGCAGAGTCTCATTGATCCATCTTTCTTCTTAACAAATAGAATAGGTGCTCCCCAAGGTGACGCACTAGGGCGTATGAATCCCTTATCAAGATTCTCTTGGAGTTGCTTCTTCAATTCCTGCAACTCAATTGGGGCCATTCTATAAGGTGTCTTTGAAATAGGAAAAGCACCCGGTACGAGTTCTATTGAGAACTCAACTTCACGATTTGGTGGAAGTCCCGGTAATTCCTCTGGAAAGACATCATCAAACTCCCGTACAATGGGAATATTCTTAATCGTGAGTTTCTCACCAACCATTTGAGATAAATAAACTTCATTTAGTGGAATCAAGATCCATAAGATGGAAGAAATTTCCACTGGAAGGTTATGTTCATCCTTGCATTGATAGACGATCATAGATTGATCTGGAATGTGAAATGTGACTTCCCTTCTTTGGAAATTGATATGAGCTCCATATAAAGAAAGACAATCCATGCCAAGAATCACATCAAATTCCACTATAGGAAGGATCACAATATTTGTAGGAAGCACTTTCCCACAAACTTCGATCGGAGAAGAATTATGAACTTTTGATGCGACTGTTGTGCCATTAGGTGCTGTCACAGCTAACTCAACATCTAATTGTTGAGGTAATACGGTGATACCCTTCGAAAATTCTTCAGAAATAAAGGAGTGGGTGGATCCAGAATCAAATAAAACATTTGCTACTTTAGAGTGGATGGTAAGTGTACCTTTCACCACATCGTTATCGTACTCCACATCGCTGATAGAAATTGCATGTGACTTTCCTTTGTCTTTAGCCTTAAGAGTTTGTTGATGTCGACCATCATCATCAACCCTTGGATTAGGGCATTTATTGGCATAATGCCCCATCTCCTTGAACTTGAAACATTGAAGTGTAGTAGGTTCATTCTGTGTATCCCTTCTTTTGTTTGCATCATTAGACATCTTCTTCCCATCATCGCGGCATTAAAATGCCCGATGACCTTCCTTTCCACATTTGAAACATTTACTTGTCCCTTTAAGACAACTCCCTCCATGTTTCTTTCCACAATTTGAGCATAAGGGAATGCTCATATTCTTTTCCATGTGCTCTTTAGATTTTCCTTTGAATTCCATTTTCCTCTTCTTATCAAACCCATATGACTGATGGGTTACTCCAATCTCCATCTCGACTTTGAGAGCACATCGAACGATTTCCTCGTAGCTATTGAAGTCCCTTATGGCTAACGCCCTTCGAAGACTTGGTTTTAAGACACTAAAGAATCGATCGATCTTACTCTCGGGTTGGATAATAATACCAGAAGCGTACCTTGCAAGTCTTGTAAAATTTGCTTCATAGGTACCAACAGATTCATCATCCTTTTGCTTCAGTTCAAGAAACTCTTTCTCCATCTTTGTTCGGAGAATACGAGGAAAGTACTTATTGAAAAATAAGTTATTGAACTCGTCTCATTCCATGGACTCAATTTCATACCTTTACCTCGTATTCTTAATAAGATTCCACCATTGATCAGCATCTCCTTCCAAACTATACACTGCTAGGATGACTTTGTCATGTTCAGAACATTGAAGAACTGAAAATATCTTTTCAGTAGTACTAATCCATTGTTCAGCAACTAATGGATCAGTAGACCCGCTGAAAAAGGGTGGACGCTGCCTCATGAAGGATTCAATAGAATGTTGCTCCTTCCTTTTCTCATTTGGAAGTATTGCATGATTCATAGCTTGAGAAAGTTGTGTGAGCATGGCTACATGATTTTGCATTCCATCTCCCATAACGTTTGGTTTCTCAGGGGGACAATCATTGCATTGCCCGTCGCATTCCGCAATAACACGGTTCCTTCGGGTTCCAGCCATTGACTAAAACCAAGAAGAATAGTGTGAACAACACTAATTATAATAGGGAAAACCACATAATCAAGAATAAAATTTCACACTTAAGGTCATATCCTAGGTTATTCATGGCCATTTCTAAAACACTAAGATTGTGTTCTATGCTTAGACTTATCCTTAGGGTTCTTACTAAGGCTTTCACATCCTAATTTCCAAAGGTTGACTATACCTTTCCTCTGATACCAACTATAACGACCCATACTTTACATACATTGTTAATACTTCAAAATTTAAGCATACTTATTACAACATATAACAAAACCACTAATGGACCGTATAGGTATAGTGTCTTTAGAAACTGGGAAACATAAACAACTGGTTCATAAAGCGTCTACACTATCTCCCATTTATTTCATCATATCTATAGTCCCTTTTGGCATATCTTACTTAATAACCTTCTTCCTGGCCTGGGGAAAGAAAACATACAAAAGGGTGAGCTCAAATGCCCAGTAAGGATAAACAAAAGAAATATCAATCACATCGTATACATAAGCACGTAACTTTTGGAAATCTTAACCTGCAAAAGAGATCATAATTTCATAACAAGGGATAAATCATGGTAGTGAAATGTAATCACAATAATCATAACTTAAAACATGAAACTTTTTGGCATACACACATAATCATAGAGAATCATTTCTTGTCAGTCAAGACTCATTGCCAAGACTATCTTAGTGGAAAAAGTCCATTTCTGAACCGAGTCACCCTCGTTTCAGTCCTGTTTCACTGAACCGGTATAACCTACCATTCCAGCCATGTCTATCGCATGAGATATAAAATCTTTACCCAATGCATTGGAGGGAGATATAGGTCCCACCCATCTCATAATGATACCATTCTTATGTGTGCCACAAAATCATAAATCATACATCATTGCATAACCCATGTAATAAAAATGGGAATCTTAAACATCATGACATCATAAAACAATTCATATAAGATAAAAGAATTCGTAAAAATAATTCCATCACAACATAATCAAATCAATGTAATAATAGGGATAAAAACAGAACCCTTTATTATCTTATATGGAAAATAATTTTGATAAAACACTTGAACTCCATTCTTGAGGAAAATATGCTTTCTTCTTCAAAAACATTTTTCCTTTCTTAACATGTCATACAGCTTTAAACTAAAAGAAGTTGATTAAACTTGAAAACTTGTAAAGGATGCTTCTTGGAAATAATGTTTTAAAAATCCATTCATTTCGTATAAGTTAAAAAAACATTCTTCTCGTACTTTTTTTGGAAAAGTCAAAAAGTACCTCGTACGAAAAACGACAAAAGATTCCTTTCATATATTTTACTAAAAACTCACCAAAGGGTAAAATTGGATTTAAAAAATTGTAGGTGGATGGAAATAATATTACATATTGAGGAAACATGGATGTGGATGATAAAATACACCCTATTAAATACCAAAGTATAAACAATCTCGGATAAAATGAGATTGTGATATATTCCCTTACCTTAGGTCCGTTTTGCTTCGTAAGTGTCCAAACCTCCTGTATAATGATTTAAATAATGTTATTGACTTATTCCATAATCATAATTATTTTTATGATATCATATATGGTCATTTTCTTAGCTTCTTAGTAGTAATATTTCATTGCTACTTGTTATTCGGGTGTTTATAACTTTTTGTTCTTATGCGTGTTTTGTCGAATAAATTCTTATTCTTATATTTAGGTTAAAGATACCTAATTTCCAGAATGTTATTAGTGTAATATATATCATATTCATTTATTCAATTCATTTATGTAATCATTATGAAATGAAGATCATGTAGAACGAGTCGCATCACATCGTGGAGACGGTATTCCGTACGTACGCACGAGTGATGATATCGTTCCTATGATCATGGAACTGTATTGGAGTGTATGTATACTATTTCAGAATCAGTATCACTTTATAATAGTCATATAAAGTCATTATTTACACCATTATACCCATCCAAGTATGGTGGTGGTGGAAATAGATTACACCACGGCGTGGAGACGGTATTTCGTACGTACGCACGCGCGGTGATTTCTTTTTCCGTAGGATGGATAGATGGTCAAATAGGGTTGTTTCATACTTATAATAACATATCAGTATATGAGTGATACTGATGTAATTACTTCATAATGAAACAACTAAAGAAGAAGAAGTGGAAGAAGAAATAAAGATGAAAGAATCGGTAACGGACATTACCTCTTCTTTGAAGTGCTTCTTTGAGACCTTATTTTAGGGCACTAAAATTGGTCTTTGAAGAAGACCATGACCTCTAGGATGTCTCTAGGGAAGTGGAGAGGAGTAATTGTTAGGTTTTGGTCGAGATTGAAGGCTCAAAGTGGTGTGAGGAAGAGGGGGAGGAGGTGCCCTTTTATAAGGGAGGAGAGGGGCACCTTTGGGAAAACTAAACATATTATTTTATTATCAAGTCACGTTCGGTTTTAAATAGCTCCAAATTGATATATTTCGAATCCAAGGTATGGATGGGTCGAAAGCATATCATCCAATATAATTTAGACAAGTTTAGGTTCCTATTTTAACCTTATCATTTAGATTTAACATTAAGTTAAATAAGATTACTTTTACCGTGTCTTCTTGTGTTCTTATACTATAAGCTTAATAAACATACTATAAGCAGCCAAACGAACCCCAAGTTGTTTATTATTAATATATATAACCTTATATAACTCATTTGGCCGAACCTTAGATTTTTAGGAATAAAATAACAATTACTAATATAATATTTGTTTTAAAAACTATTTTATGTCAATTTTGACACTATTTAGTAATTGATTTTTGTGAAAATCATAACAGAATTATTAGTTCGAACCAAGTTGATTAAATCAATACTAAAATGTCATAGTAACCTATAAAATTAGTGTAATTCATATAAAGTCTCAAATTTAATTTATTTTGGTGTTTATAACATTAATTATGTCAATATTTCATTAATAAGATAATTAATGCATCATCTTTGTGTCATAAATAAATTAAATTATTTAATGTCTAAATAATTAAAAATAAAATACCATTATGTAGGAAATCTTTTTATCTTTATAATGAATATTTATAGTCGAATTTATCTTATGTATAACCCCATATTAAAAATTATTTACTTATTAAACATTGATTTTAACTATTTTAACCCTTCTTTAAATAAATTAATAATAAATGCCCTAATCTAATCCAAGTGGGCCTAAATGGTCATATTTTATTCCTATGTTTGTTTTTGGTCGAATTACACTTTTCCAATAGAATTATGACATGTGTTAGGGTAATAATAATATCATCTTTACCCTTAATTACCCTATTTACTTTTAACTGTGGTAAAAAAAAGTAAAAAGTTACTATTCACCAAAAAATTATTTTCATCTCATTGAACCACATTTTACTTACTGACATCAACCATGTCTCTCAGATTTTTGAAATTCCACTCACATAAGCGGTAAAATTAAGTTTTATGAAAAATTCAGTTTTTTAACTACCACTTAGTGGTTTCACTATTCATCAAAAATTGAAAGTTTTCAGAAAAATACCAAAATTTTACCCTAGGCTAATTTCGATATTCTGAATCCAAAAATGAAGTTCATTTTGAAAAATAAAATTTATAAAATTTCAAAAAGTGGTTATTACTATTCATAACGGCTAGTTTTAATAATATTTTAATAGCATATCGTTGTTTAGTGAAACTCGGTATTGTGTACGACGCAAGCTATCGAGGAAGGTCACGATTTCGTGTAAAGAAATCCAAGAAAGTGTTGTGTAGAAAAATATTCCTTTGATGATTTATATAACATAAAAGTCTTGGGTTTTACAATCCAAATAGTTGAAAACCCATCTGAATCATCTCAAATCATGTATTTTATTCTTTATACACATATGGTACCTTGTTTTTATTGTTATTGATCTAATATTTTAGTTTTAAGTTTGTATTTTGATGTGATTTCACCATGAAAAATAAGGAAATGAATGAATATTTTGTTAATTAATTAGTTTCCCCTGGAATATCAGTTGTGTTATAATTTCCATGCTAAATAAAGGGGTAATGTAATAAAAGACCTTGAATAAATAAATTGTGGAAGTTGGGGTATGTTGCCTCTATGAGAGGTTTTTTGTTCTGTTTCACTGTATGTTGTAGGCTCTTTTATGGGGATTGGGGTGACCAGTTGGGCTTTGTGATATGTGGGGTTGTAATGTTATGGTTAGTGGGCATGGATGTGACATGTAAAGTTGTATGATGGTGATGATTTTTGGTGGTGTTGTGTCGTGTGGAGGTGTTGTGTGATGAAGTTGTGGTGTATAATGTGGTGAGGTGGTTTTGGTTGTGCGGTGGTTTGTGATGTGCAGTATTTTTTTTGTGATATGTGTTTGTTTTGGTGAGATGGTTGGTCGATGTAACATGGCGTCGATGGTTATTGTGAGATGGTGAGTTATTGTGTGGTGGTTTTATTAGTTTCCTGGTTATCTATGGAATAAATTCTGCTGTTAAAACAAAAAAAACAAGATATTAAATAAATGATATGGAATAGAAATGGATGTGTGGTCAATGGATTTAATTAATTTAAAATTAAATGAATGGACAATGTAAGTGTGAATGAAGTGGCTTATAAATGAAAGTGAGAAATGCAATGCATCTTGTGTGGTGGTGGTGCAGTTTATGTGTTTTATGGTAGTAGTGAAGTGTGTGATTATGTAGTTAATGTGAACCCATAGGTTGAGTATTTTGTGCTATCTATATATAATGTATTTTTATGTTATTTCTACACAATCCCAACCAGAGTTGGATAAACTTACCAACGATCATAGGTTTTGAGTTATGGGTATTTTTTCTAATATTTAGGATGGTGGTTATATGGTTGGATAGCTACCATGTCTTCCCTACTCTTCCTTCAAAAGTGATTGACCATGTGTTTTTAGGAAAGATGTGATGTGATTGTCCATGTGTCTTCAGGTGAGATGTACTATGATTTCCCTAGTGTTTTCCGGTGAGGTGTGATGTGATAAGGCTATAATAAGATGTGGCATGTGGTTGGGGTCATATAGGGTATGAGGATAGCACAAGGTTGATGTTATTCATGTTCATGATACCCTACTAATATGGTTATGGGATGAGGCATGCTGTGATGTGATATAACACATTAAGTTCTTGTTGGTTTTACATTTTTTCAATAACACATTTGTATGTTTTTTTCACATGTGTAGTTGATACCTTGACTATTTTCTTCCTTTATCGTTTACTTAAATTTATTTTCTATTAAAGTTCAATCCTATTGAATTGTTTATGACAAAATTAATTAGATAAATTCTTTTTATAGAATGGACAAAAGTTGGATGTATGAAACCGATCGGATCTCAAGCGATTTTCAAAACAATTTGGAGAGCTTTATAGATAACGCATTTCACAATGCTTCAGATAGTGGTCGCATACACTTCCCATGTTCCAATTGTGTTGGTAGACCTTCGTTGATCCGTGCAGAAGTCAGCTACCACATAACCAAAAATGGTTTTCAAGCAAACTACTTTGTGTGGTATCACAATGGGGAGAAAATGAAATCTCAAATTGGTGATGAACAAAATGAAAGGACTGGAATGGAGAATTTGTTAGATGATCGGTTTCCGTTTATTCGTCATCATGAAAAACAAAGGATTTCGACTCAAGAAGACTTCGATATGAGGACATCTGATGCATCTAGTGAAAATGATGATATTGACAGGGTGAAAAAATTGAATGATGCTGCCACGACTCCAGTATATCGACAATGCGATAAAATGAAAAGGCTAGAATTTTTAATCTGATTGTTTCATGGGAAAACTATGTATGGAATTTCTAATACATAAATCGATTACATTCTTAACCTCTTGAAGGATTTACTTCCAGATGATACAGATATTCCCTCAAACCACTATATGGCATGGAAGTTAGTTGAGGAACTTTGATTTTCAAGAAACAAAATTCATGCTTTCCCGAAAGATTGCAGTTTATTCTGGGAGGAAACCGCTGAACGAAATGATTGTATAAAATGTGGCACATCTCGCTGGAATTCAAAATCTGATGGAACACCATCCCGCATTCCACAAAAAGTAATGTGGAACTTTCCATTGATCCCCAGACTTCATAATCTTTTTATGTCTGATGACATATCAATAAAAATGAGATGGCATGATACCGATAGAAAGAAGACTAATGATGAGTCGGTTCATCCTGCAGATGGATTTTCATGGCAGAGATTTGATGCTCGACATCCTGATTTTGCATATGACGTGCGTAATGTGAGTCTGGGTCTTTCATGTGACAGTTTTAATCCATTTGGGCAGATGCTTACTTCGCACAGCACATGGCCAGTTTTTATACACATTAATAATCTTCCCCATGGTTGTGTATGAAAAAACCTTTCACTTTCATGAGTATACTCGTATCTGGTCCTTCTGATCCCGGCATTGATATTGATGTATACATGCAACCTTTAATAAAAGAGTTGAAACTTCATTGGGATGTGGGTGTGCGCACATACGATGCATGATCGAAAGAAATATTTCATATCCGTGTTGCACTTATGTGGACGATCAATGATTTTCCGGCTTATGCAATGATTTCTGGATGGAGCACGAAGGGAAAACTGTCATGTCCAGTTTGTATGAAGAATACACGATCTAGAAAACTGAAACATCGTTGTAGTTTCAGTTTTATGGGACATCGATGATTCTTTCCAAAGGATCATCCAAATAGAATGAATCGTCGAAGATTTGATAAATGATCCACCTCAATGTATGTCTGGAACTGATGTGCTTAATGAATTGAAAGATTTCAGTTTTTTCGTTCGGGAAGGGTCAAATGAAATCTGGAAAGAGAAAGAATGTTTCCACTGAAACCTGTTACAATTGGAGGAAGAAGAGTATCTTTTTTGATTTGCCTTATTGGTCAACCAATTTGTTATGTCATTTCTTAGACGTGATGCATATTGAAAAGAATATATGCTAAATTTTGCTTTTGGTTCATCTAAATGTCAAGGGTAAGACAAAAGATGATTTATGATCTCGGCGTGACTTGGTGGATTGGGGCATCAGACCAGAATTTCATCCTGTGCGTTTCAGTGAAAATAAATGGAAAATTCCATGTGCTTATTATGTGATGACACCTGCGAAAAAAAAACAATTTTTGGAAGTATTAGAGACTATTAGAGTTACTCATGGCTATTCAAGCAACATATCTAAACGGGTCAACAGAAGAGAGTTGAAGCTAAAATCTTTGAAGACTCATGATTATCACGTTCTACTGCATGAGTTTCTTCCAATAGCAATCCGTCATCTCTTGTCCAATAATTTAAGGGTGGTTGTTATTCGGTTGTGCCATTTTTTTAGAGATCTTTGTGATAATATGTTCTCCAAGTGTTTCTTGCAAAAAAATTTGAGAAATGCCCCATTAATTTTGTGCGAGTTGGAGAAAATATTTCCTCCATCATTTTTTACATGCATGCTGCATCTGACTATCAATATTCCCACTGAAATACTTCTCGGAGGACCAATTTCTTTTCGTTGGATGTATCCAACTGAAATAAATATGTTCACCTTAAAGTCTTATGTCCGAAAAAAAATCATCCCGAAGGTTCTATCGTGAACGGTTACTTGGCTCAAGAATGTATGGATTTCTGCTCGATGTATTTGTCTGATCTTACTACAAGATTTAAGAGACCAATGAAAAATGAATATGAACAGTATGAGAAAATTGAACCCAGTTTTCCATCACTTTCTCAAATAGGAGGAATTCCTGGATCATATACATTGAAGACATTAAGCCATGAAGAGCGGGAGATGGCACATCGCACAGTTTTGTTCAACTTTGATTTGTTCGATTCCTATATCAGGTAACTAAATTGATTATGTATATCTTACATATATATCTTTAAAACTATTAATATTTTTTATCTACAGGGAACATAAAACAATGATAAATATGAAGCATCATTCTTTATCTTTGAGAAGGAGAGAGACTTTTCATAGCAAAGAGTTTTATGCTTGGTTAAAATTGAAGGTATAAAAAATTAATGTTTAAAATAATTATATCAATATTTAATTAACTTTAATTGTTATTTATATTGCAGGTATTGAGTTTGTCTACTGACTCTGTCTCTGAGGAAATAATATCTTTGGCTTTTGGTCCTAATACCGTGGTTCGTGACTGTAAATCAATTGTTATCAATGGGTACAAATTTATTGTCACTGAACGAGAAAAGAACATGAGAACACAACATGATGGTGTTATGGTTACTGCCACAATAGATTCTTATGCCAGTGCATCAGATAGTAGACCATGATTTGAAAATGTGGGTTATTATGGAGTTGTTGAGAAAATAATAATATTGGATTATTACTCTCATGGACGAGTCAAAATGATGAAATGTCATTGGTTTGATTCGATGAAGAGACATGGCACATTTATTGATGATTGTGGATTTCGAGTAATTAATATGACTCGCACTCTTGCTACCGAAGAACCATATGTGTTGGCATCAATGGCTAAAAACATTTTTTATGTCAAAGACCAACTTCGACCTGAATTTGGTGTCATAGTTGAAGTAATTCCAAGACATATTTTTGATGATGTTGATGATGTAATTGAAACTATCCCTAGTTCCATTAGAACCAATCCATTTATTTCTTCTGATGACTCAAATAGCTCAATTGTCAGAGTTGATTGTGAACCTGAAGTTGTGGTTGAAAATATAGAGAATCATTTATCCATGTTCTCAATTATTCTGGTTTACCTCAAGTTGGGTTGTTAAGGTTGGTAATATTAAAATTGAATTAGTATTAATCACAAATATGTTTTAGATGACTTGACCGTTATGTGAATTTTCAATGTTATTGGTTGCATTTTTATTTGAATTGCATTTTCTAATTTGGAATTGAACTGTATTCAAACATATCCAAAAAATATTTCTAACTTGGTGAACATTACAACTTTTATGATTTATTAAATCCATTCAAGATCTTCTAAAACAATTAATAGCTTACTTGACCATTATGTGAATTTTCAATGTTTATTGGTTACAGTTTTATTTGAATTGCATTTTATAATTTGGAATTGAACTGTATTCAAACATAGTCAAACAATATTTCTAACTTGGTGAATAATACAACTTGTATGATTTATTAAATCCATTCAAGCTCTTCTAAAACAATTGATAGCTTAATTGACCCTTATGTGAATTTTCAATGTTTATTGGTTGTAATTTTATTTGAATTGCATTTTCTAATTTGGAATTGAACTGTATTCAAACATAGTCAAACAATATTTCTATCTTGGTGAACATTACAACTTGTATGATTAATTAAATCCATTCAAGCTCTTCTAAAACAATTGATAGCTATATTACCTAGGAATCCCATATTCCCTAATATAGTTAGTTTTTTGGGTTACACATTAGTTTTCTTTTTCTAATTAATTACATATTTGTTTTTAAAAGAAGGAAATGAATCAAATTGAAGAGAGACGAAGGAAAAAAATGATGGATAACAATCGTCGAATGACGGAGATGGGCGTTCCACCATTAGTGCCTACAGTGAGTAATTTATTTCAAATTGATATATTTAAAGAATATATAATGTCATGTGAATAATTTTTTTGTAAACATTTTTATAGGATCCACCTATATGTCGACAATTATTCGACGAGGAGCCTAGTACTGGTCCTAGTACTCAGGCCGGTGGTACGAGGAGGGTTCATACTAGAGGTGGACGAGCAGTTGCGCGTACCCGACTAGACCCTGCCCCTCCCACTGACATGTCATCCTTCCCACATTCTGATCCCGATGTGTCGTTAGAGACACACGGGATATTTAGGCCTCCCATGTTTCCGCTACCTTCTGCATCTTCTGGCCTATCATTTTCACATCCCATGATGAGTCCCACTCCTCAATCAGCATCTGGTCAGACAGTTGTCCCATCTACTTTTCCTTCTACTTCTGTCTCTCCGAGCTTCTATATTCCATCGTCTTCGACTTCTGTTCCACCACAGGGTGTTCCATTAGTTTTTGTGGATCCAACGGCACTCAGCGATCAGACCGGCACAGGTATATTTATAGAACCCTAACAAATTTTTATAGAAATATTTATTTTCATTATAACATGTTTTGATAAAATATTTGTTTTTATTTAATGAAAGATACATCTACTGACAGGAGGCGTGGGAGGGGGTGTACATGCATGTGTTCAGTGTGGAACCGGCACACACAGGTTATGGTGGATTATAATGGAGACAACCAAATGGTTGAGAAAACAGGGCAGCAATGTCGGAGTTTTTTGGCGACGCTTGCCAAATACTCCGACATCATTCCCGTCATCCCGCTATCGTGGAGACATTTGCCACATGAGGTCAAGGATAGATCTTGGGCAGAGATATGGGTAAAAAAAATCTGTTCTATTTAATGCCATGAATTATTTTTGTATTTATATGAATTAATATTTTGATTTCAACTTCGATTTAATTTTCCCGATGGTGAGGGTTCACGATCGGAACGTCTAAAGGATTTAGGCGAGCTTTGGAGAGCCTACAAGCATGAGTTGTATATTGGCTGGGTTGCAAGAGTTGGCACTGAGTTAGAGGTGGTACCAGTGGTGGATGATTGTCCTATAGAGTAGTATCGTCAGATGATTACTCATTGGACGAGTACCCAGTTTAAGGTATTAATAACATTTAAGGTTATTAAATAATAACTTTAATTTTTTTTCATTAATACTATCTGTTTCATTTTCTAATTTTATTTAGGAATCATCTGGAAAAAATAAAAAAAATATTGATGCAAAAAAATACCTCCACACATTGGGACGCACTACGATGCCTAATCATGAGAGGAAGCAGGTATAACAATTGTTTATAAGTTTTCTTTACGACTTACACTTTATTTTGTTTCTTTAATTATTTTATAGTTTTCTAAAGTTTTCATATAACTTTAGTTTTCAATGTCATTGTAGAGGAAAATACAAAATATTGTAGGACGCGTGCCTCGAGCAAAACTGTTTTGCTCGAGTAGACGGAAAAATGATGGAAGTGCCGTCAACGAAGAGACTCAGTAGCAGATTGTAAGTTTTAATCTATTGAATTTAATTTTTAATATCTATTTTGTAACTTAATGATATATTTATATTTGTACCAGGTTGCTTTAGAGGCCCTCGATTCCCAAGAACCAGACAATTTTGGGCCAACAGATCACTTACATCAGGTGTTGGGAGAGGAGCATTCTAGCATAGTACGCTGCCGACCTAGGATAGCCCCGACGAGGTATTGGCCCTCCTCAGGTACGAGCTGTAGTGCCACCGAGCTGCAGCAAGTTAGGGCACAGGCAGAACAGGTTGAGAAAAGGGCCACAGAGACGGAAGAACAGTCTGCATGGGCAAACAGTGTGTTTATGTAATTTATTGAAGTTCTACATCCTACACTTCCAGTAGAAGAAAGCCCAACTTTTGATTATTATATGTCGTCGATACGTTCTATATACGGTGCACCAGGTGGCAGTTCTAGTGGTGGTCAGGACGATGTACAGCTTGACGATGATGATGGTGAGGAGTCTGATGCGGAAGAGGAGGGAGAGGAGGAGGGCGAGGAGGAGGGCGATGACGAGGAGGAGGGCGAGGGTGAGGACGATGATGGGGATGAGGAATAGGGTGAGGATGATGATGGTGATGATGGTAATGGTGATGTGGGACAAGTTTATCCATTACATTTTTGAATGATATTACTGAGATTTGATATTTAATCTATTCTAGTTGTTTATTGTATCTAGACTCGTAGTATAGTATTGGAGTTGAGTTATTTTTATATATTATCTGTTTTTATGGATGTTGTTTTCTTTTAGTGGTTGTGTATTTGGGAACCCCCCCCCTCCTTCCTGGACCCTAGACAACCCCCCACCCTCCTCCCTGGACCCCGGACAGCCCCGCCAGACAGCCCCCCAGACAGCCCCCCGGACAGCCCCCCCCCCCCCCCCCACCCTCCTCCCTGGACCCCGGACAACCCCCCGGACAGCCCCCCCACCCTCTTCCTTGGACCCCGGACAACCCCCCGAATAGCCCCAGACAGCCCCCGGACAGCCCCCCAAACAGCCCCCCAAACAGCCCCCCCCCCCCCCCACCCTCATCCCTAGACCCCAGACAACCCCCCGAACAGCCCCCCCCCCCCCCCCCCGGACAGCCCCCAGACAGCCCCCCACCCTCCTCCTTGGACCCCTGACAACCCCCCCGAACACCCCCCAGACATCCCTCTGCACAGCCCCCCCACCCTCCTCCCTGGACCCCAGACATCCCCCCAGACAGCCCCCCGGACAGCCCCCCCACCCTCTTCCTTGGACCCCGAACAACCCCCCGCACAGAGGATTCTCATAAAATGGACAACATTTTAAGTACATATGGAAAACAAAACAAATTAATTCGTATTGTGTCGATACATTAGAACAACGATCCATGGGTCATATGTGACGTGTACGAGTCAACCCCGCCTCAATCCGAGGAACGGTGCGGCCGCCACCACTCAAAGTGTCCGCTTTTTGTTTCAAAAGGACGTCATTTTAATTGAAAAACAACAACTGGCATACAGAAAACCAACCAAACACATTCGGATTGTGTCGATACATTACCACAACGATCCATGGGTCATATGTGATGTGTACGAGTCAACCCCGCCTCAATCCGAGGCGCGGTGTGGCTACCACCACTCAAAGTGTCTGTCTTTTGTTTCAAAAGGACGTCATTTGAAGTGAAAACATCAACTGGAATACGAAAAACTAACCAAATGCATTCTTATTGTGTTGATAAATTAGCACAATGATCCATGGGTCATATGTGACGTGTACGAGTCAACCTCGCCTGAATCTGAGGCACGGTGTGGCTAGCACCACTCTAAGTGGCTCTCTTTTTCTTAAAATGGACAACAATTTAAGTACATATGGAGAACCGACCAAACACATTAGTTTTCCATTGAAACATTAGGAGAACGATCCATGGGTCATATGTGATGTGTACGAGTCAACGCCGCCTCAATCTGAGGCGCGGTGTGGCCGGCACCACTCAAAGTGTCTGCCTTGTGTTTCAAAAGTACGTCATTTTAATTGAAAAACATCAACTGGCATACGGAAAACCGACCAAACGCATTCGGATTGTGTCGATACATTATCACAACGATCCATGGGTCATATGTGATGTGTACGAGTCAACCCCGCCTCAATCTGAGGTGTGATCTGGCCACCACCACTCAAAGTGTTTATCTTTTGTTTCAAAAGGACATAATTTGAAGTGAAATACATCAACTGGCATACGGAAAACCAACCAAACGTATTCGGATTGTGTCTCTACTTTATAACAACGATCCATGGGTCATATGTGACATGTATGAGTCAACCCCGCCTCAATCTGAGGCGCGGTGTGGCCGCCACCACTCAGAGTGTCTGTCTTTTGCTTAAAATGGACAACAATTTAAGTACATACGTAAAACTGACCAAAAACACTCGGTTTCCATTGAAACATTAGGAGAACGATCCATGGGTCATATGTGATGTGTACGAGTCAACGTCGCCTCAATCTGAGGCGCGGTGTGGCCGGCACCACTCAAAGTGTCTGCCTTGTGTTTCAAAAGTATGTCATTTTAATTGAAAAACATCAACTGGCATACGGAAAACCGACCAAACGCATTCGGATTGTGTCGATACATTAGCACAACGATCCATGGGTCATATTTGATGTGTACGAGTCAACCCCGCCTCAATCCGAGGTGTGATCTGGCCACCACCACTCAAAGTGTTTATCTTTTGTTTCAAAAGGACATAATTTGAAGTGAAATACATCAACTGGCATACGGAAAACCAACCAAACGTATTCGGATTCTGTCTCTACTTTATAACAACGATCCATGGGTCATATGTGACATGTATGAGTCAACCCCGCCTCAATCTGAGGCGCGGTGTGGCCGCCACCACTCAGAGTGTCTGTCTTTTTCTTAAAATGGACAACAATTTAAGTACATACGTAAAACCGACCAAACACATTCGGTTTCCATTGAAACATTAGGAGAACGATACATGGGTCATATGTGATGTGTACGAGTCAACTCTGCCTCAATCTGAGGCACGGTGTGGCCGGAACCACTCAAAGTGTCTGCCTTTTGTTTCAAAAGTACGTCATTTTAATTGAAAAACATCAACTGGCATACGGAAAACTGACCAAACGCATTCGGATTGTATCGATACATTAGCACAACGATCCATGGGTCATATGTGACATGTACGAGTCAACCCCGCCTTAATTCGAGATGCGGTGTGGCCGCCACCACTCAAAGTGTCTGTCTTCTGTTTCAAAAGGACGTCATTTGAAGTGAAATACATCAATTGGCATACGGAAAACCGAGCAAACGCATTCGTATTGTGATGATACTTTATCACAACGATCCATGGGTCATGTGTGACGTCTACAAGTCAACCCCGCCTCAATACGAGGCACAGTGTGGCCACCACCACTCAATGTGTCTGTCTTTTGCTTAAAATGGACAACAATTTAAGTACATACGGAAAACCAACCAAACGCATTAATCTTCCATTGAAACTTTAGGAGAACGATCCATGGGTCATATGTGATGTGTAAGAGTCAATACCACCTCAATCCGAGGCGCGGTGTGGCCGGCACCACTCAAAGTGTCTACCTTTTGTTTCAAAAGTATGTCATTTTAATTGAAAAACATCAACTGGCATATGGAAAACCGAACAAACGCATTCGGATTGTGTCGATACATTAGCACAACGATCCATGGGACATATGTGATGTGTACGAGTAAACTTCTCCTCAATACGAGGCGTGGTGTGGCCGCCACCACTCAAAGTGTCTGTCTTTTGTTTCAAAAGGACGTCATTTGAAGTGAAAAACCTCAACTGGCATACGAAAAACCAACCAAATGCATTCGGATTGTGTCGATACTTTAGCACAACGATCCATGGGTAATATGTGACATGTACGAGTCAACCCCTCTTGAATCTGAGTCACGGTGTGGTCGGAATCACTCTAAGTGCCTCTCTTTTGCTTAAAATGGACAACAATTTAAGTACATACGGAAAACCGACCAAATGCATTCGGTTTCCATTTAAACTTTAGAAGAACGATCCATGGGATATATGTGATGTGTATGAGTCAACGCCGCCTCAATCCGAGGCACGGTGTGGCCAGCACCACTCAAAGTGTCTGCCTTTTGTTTCAAAAGTATGTCATTTTAATTGAAAAACATCAATTGGCATACGGAAAACCGACGAAACGCATTCGGATTGTGTTGATACATTAACACAACTATCCATGGGTCATATGTGACGTGTACGAGTCAACCCCTCCTCAATCCAATGTGTGGTGTGGCCGCCACCACTCAAAGTGTCTGTCTTCTGTTTCAAAAGGATGTCATTTGAAGTGAAATACATCAACTGGCACACGGAAAACCGACCAAACGCATTCGGATTGTGTCGATACTTTTGCACAACGATCCATGGGTCATATGTGATGTGTACGAGTAAGACCTGCCTCAATACGAGGCGCGGTGTGGCTGCCACCACTCAAAGTGTCTGTCTTTTTCTTAAAATGGTCAACAATTTAAGTACATATGGAAAACCGACCAAACGCATTCAGTTTCCATTGAAACTTTAGGAGAACGATTCATGAGTCATATATGACGTGTAAGAGTCAACGCCACCTCAATCCGAGGTGCGGTGTGGCCGGCACCACTCAAAGTGTCTACCTTTTGTTTCAAAAGTACGTTATTTTAATTGAAAAACATCAACTGGCATATGGAAAACTGAACAAACGCATTCGGATTGTGTCGATACATGAGCACAACGATCCATGGGTCATATGTGATGTGTACGAGTCAAACCCGCCTCAATCCGAGGCGTGGTGTGGCTAGTAGCTCTCCAGGTGTATGTATTATGTTTAAAATGGACATTATTTCAAGTAAAAATATATAGTATACAAAAAACCGATCAAATTATGAATTGACTTCCGGATTCCACATATAATTTTCATCTAAATTTTAAATTGAATTCTAATTGAATTATGTATGTTTATAATTACCTTATGAATTCTAATTTAATTATGGATGTGTATAGTTCCACCATTATATGTTAAATGTGTATGAATTTGTTCTCTATATGTAAGTGTTAGTTGGTTATTGCAGGTACAATAATTGTATATGTATGTGTTAGTTTATTGCAGGTACAATAATTGGATTGAAAATGAGAGGGAACCCACAAAATGAGACCGGGTGGGAAAATTGGAGAGCTGGTGGTCAAATTGGAGATCATATGGGTAAATTGCAGAGCTGCTGTGCAATTGGCCCAGTAGAGGCTATGCCAACGGTTCAAAACCGTTGGAATAGAATGTGTAGGTCTTGTTTTACCAACGGTTCATAGAACCGTTGGGAAAGAGGATATGTTGGGGTTTTTTCAACGGTTTTCCAAAACCGTAGGAAAAAACATGATAATTTTGTGCACTCTATCCCAACGGTTGTAAACCGTTGGGAAAAAAAATTCCCAACGGTTTTCTAGAACCGTTGGGATAGGGTAATTTTTCAGCACCCTATCCCAACGGTTCACTGTAAACCATTGGGAAAAACTTTTCCCAACGGCTTACTTCACTACGGTTTGCAGAACCATTGGTATAATAGATACCAATGGTTCTGCAGCCTTTCCCAACAGTTCTAAACCGTTGGGAAATCCTGCATTTCTAGTATTGAATACAAATGCATCTTAGAAAATGGTGTTTTAGATGAGAATCCTCTTACAATATAAGCAGTATATTGGTTCAAAGAATTTGAATGGGTTATTATAAAATTAAATTTTAAATCAAATGATTAGTAGTAATTTTTTAATAAATTATTAAATGGTAAAGGTTTTCCCCATATCACAAAATAACAAAATATAATCAAGAAACCATGACTCAACGAATGTTTATTGATCTAACAAACCCTTAAAATTTACATAATTTATTATGTAAGAAACATTAGATAAGGATTTTTTAAGAAAGAGTTTTATAGACATTTAAATAAATGATTAAATATAAGAAAATTTAGTCATTAGTTGGAAGAAATTAAACTTGGATAAATATATTTAAATTTAAATAAATATTTACTCCATGTTGGAAAATTGAGTTTGCAATAACCCTTGTCTTGGTCATTGTCTTCACTGCACATGCCACTAAAATCATAAATAATAAAATTACATTTATTATATCGATTTATAGGATACTTATTACTCTATATTTCATTTAATAATGATCATTTATTATCTTATTATATTAATTTATTATACATTTTGTTCCTTCTATTGGTTATTTTATTTTTGTTCGGTTAATTTTTACCAAAACGTTTTTGTATGTTAACCTTGGATATTGTTTTGTATAGAAACATATAATTTATAATTATAGGTTTTTATTTGAATTATTTATCTATTATAAAATAATTTATAAAGTTGAATCGACTTTTATAAAATGAACTCAAAATAAGAAATTTATTTTTATATTTTCATTTTAGGTTTTCTAGTTTACTATGACCATATATTTTTAATATCAAATATAAAACATATAAACCAAAAATCTAGTATTTTAGTGTTTGTGTTAAATTATAAAATTTTCATTAAATGCATGTAATCACATTCCATTATATCAAATATTTTATTAGTCTTGGTTAACTAGATATATACAAGAATCTACCATATATTTGAAAACATACAATACAATAATGTTTATTGCATGAGAAAATCATTATTAAATTTAAAAGATCCATTCATATCAATAATAGTACACTTCATATAGTATTGGTAAAATTAAACAACATCATATTTATCCTAAATTCTTCGTATGAGTTTTGTATTATGATAGATGTCATTACTATATAAGGAAAAATCAATATAATATAGAAAAAAAGAGAAAATAAATTTCAGTTAAGCATTAAACTGGACTTGGAGAAAAATATGTAATGAATATATGATAATAAAATATTTCCATTATAATATTCATATGATCATAAAACATTTCCCTCAATATCATAACTATATGAATAATCACATGTAAATCAAGAAATGGTTTCAATATTATTGAATTAATAATTCCATAAATATTTATCTTATAATTTAGTCCTTGAAAAAATACATCATATGAAAAATATCAATAATAAATTAGAATATATAAAACTTAAATTGTTAATTTATGAACAATATGCACAAAATGTATTGTCTCATGATACATACTGATGCATTGAAAGGAAATAGTGGGACCTTATCATTGATTAATATCTAATTCATTCATCATATGAAAGGAGTCATTAATAATTCTAAGCCACATCAAAATTAACATTAGTATTGGAAACAAGGTTACAAAATTTTATCATTTTACCCAATGAATAAATATAATAACATTATCATAAGACAAATATAGAAATATGTTACAGGGTAAAATTAGAGTATATCCCATGTAATAAATATTTTTAATCAAACATTTTCCCATAGATGAAAATAATTTTCAAATATCACTATAACATTTACTGAGTAAAAAACCGTCCTCATTTGGAAAATAAATAGTTAAATAAAAAAATTATAAAATGTCAAGAATAATGTATTCTTTTGAAAGAATCATGAAATATTTAAATTTATTATTCAATGCAACAATTAGTCATGACAGTGGTAAAACGTGTTTCTATGGTGTATATTAAAGTAAAAATTTTATTCACATTATTGTTAAAAAGTATCTCTTTTGGAAAAAGGAAATAAATTATAAAGTTATAAATCGCTAAAAAAATTCTTTATCAAATAATTGGATATTACTAATAATTTTACTGGAAAAAAAAATAATAATTAGAAATATAAGGAAAATAATGTATTCCCAATTAAAAAAGTAGGCTAACATTCATTGAAAACAGTATTTTTGGATTTTTTATAGGAAAAGAACATTAAATGGCTTAAATAAATGAAAACATAAGATATAATATTTGGATAATAATATATATGCGGTTTAAATTGAATTATATTAAATATCCTCGTGAAAAAACATCACATAAACAATCCTAAACAACAATGAGATTGTGAAATATACACTTCCACATTGGGAACACTGAATCAAAAAACATTTCAATAAATAAATAAATATTTATCATTAAATACAATTAATTTATAAGGATTTGGGAAATAAATTTGTATGGACTAGTAAATGAAAATAATAAAATGTAATTGGTGAATATAATCAAAAAATGTATTAATAAAACAATATTGAGACGAATAACACTTACGAAGATTGTATTATTTATAAGAAAATTAATCGAGGAAGTTATACTGACTTGAAAATTTAAATACAGAAAAAATTAGAAATAAAATATACAATCAGTGTTTACTTCAAACTAATGAATGGGATAACCTATTCAATGATTCAGAAGAATAACACAATGAATGGAAATTGAGCTAAATTACCACTTACCTCATGTCCATTATTCTTGAAAAGTGTTGATATAATCCAATATAATAAATTTAATTTTATTATATATTTATTAAATAATATTTATAATACTAATAATATAATATATTATTCACTTATAATATGTTAACACTCATTTCTTAATAATTCATTAATAATTTTGTTTTGTTTCCTCGTGTCAACTTCTTTCTATTTTCAAGGATGTTTTAGTTCAACACATTTGATATTTTAACGTTGATCATGCATCCAAATTTTACACAATCTTAATCATGATATAAGTTTCATATATATTCATTATATTAATTTCTAGAATAATCTATTAATGATATATATATATATATAATAAATAGTAACATTGTTCATGATGATGATAAGACGTATGTACCCATAAACATAGTTTTTACATTTCAATGGATGTAATAAATGAAAAAAATATAAAATATATATTTTATATATCATATATATCATATAAATTTCTTTATTCGATATTTATTTTCAACCATGTAAATAATAAATTTAAATGTGTATCACATCACTTTTTGGAGGTCTTTTTCCACACGTACAAACTAGTGACCCTGTCATCTTCTAATATATGAAAAGGTAAGAAGGTAAATAATATATTTTATTTATATATACAGAATTATGTCAAAAAATTTATATATAATATTTTTTACATTTTTATTATCATCCATGTAAATTGGTAATTAAAAATAAAATATTAGTCTATGTGGATATATTCATCCATACATACACACTTTAGATTTTTCACTTTATATGTGATGAAAATAATGGAAAAATGATTGTCCCATTATTATAATATCATATAAATGCATAGATGATATTAGAGTTATTTTATATGATTTATTAGTTATTCTTTAATAAATTTGAACAAAAAACATAATAGATTTGGTAAAAAAGATTACCTATTTTTCGGTGGACCACATTTTGTTCCCTTCTTATAAACCCATGTAATTGTATTATAAAAATACAAAAAACATATTTTAGTCTATTTTGATGTTGAGAAGATAATTTAATTTCATTAACTAATACATATGGCTCTTCGTAGTGTAAAAAATATAAGGGAGTGGTTCTCTTTTATAATTAATGAGAGGTGAATTTATAGGACTTTCATACCGAATTAAATTATTATAAATAAATTTTATTTTTTCATGTGCCTCAAAATTATAATATTTAGAAGATTTATTTTTCATGATTCCAAATAATGTCATAAAATAGAATTTGGTAATGCTAGTATATAGATTCTACCCATATCTATTGGCCTTACCCCCTCCCCTCTATTGATTTATTTGAAAATTACCTTGATATTTAATTTGTTTACACTTTATGTGTCAAAAAATGTAATGTTAATACAAAAATAAATCAAAAATATACTATGTATTATATTTAAAAACATTTCCCATTAACTTTTTATATTATTTTATTTTTTAATATTAATTCATTCAACAAAATATTGTTCATTATAAAGTATAATTAATTTTACTTTTTAGAAATATATTGAATATTTGGATATAATATGAATGTAACTCATATAAAATAGTTAAAAAATGACATGCATTATAAGATAAGGATGATATGGTATAATTTTAATAATCCATAAAATTTTATTCTTGTTTATATGCTATTTTTATCAGTATTTTTTTGTCAAACCCCATGTTTATCCAAATTAAACGGTAATTGTGTTAATGAATTTTTCAATATTAAGGGGTAATGATTTTACAGAAATGGTGAAAATAAACTAATTATTGTACTAGGGATGAAACTAATGTCTATTTCTAATCCGAATTTTCTATTTTATTATTTTTATGAGTTTTATGTAATTCCAAAAATTTATTATTTAACAGAAAATATTGTTAATTCACTTTTCAACACTATGTATTTATTTTGACAATAATGAATAGAATATAGTAATATCTTTCAAATATAATGCCTAAAAACCTAATATTCAATATTGATATATAATATTTATGATACACTATAAATCACAAAAATATATTAATTTAGGGTTTTTAAAATCATTTATTATATTTTTTATGACATGGAAAAGAATGATATTAGAATTTCCTAGGAAGATATTATAAAGCTATAATACATAAAATTAAAAAAAAATTATGATGATAAAAAAATCTGTCATATTTTAAATTAAAATTTATTAAGAAACATATGTTGTATTTATCGATATAAAAAAATAGATACTAAAAGCAAGAGAGAGGAATTTTTTACATTATATTCAAAACAAACAATATTAATTTTTAATCCAAGAGAGGTAGAAAGAAATTGATGAAAATTTATATATAGATGATTTAGAATGAAATATGATATGAAAATGAAATATTTAAATGGTTTGTTATAATATTGTGACCAGATCATATTATTTTTAATATTAACTAATCAATTTATTGTTATTGCATAAACAAAAAGTTACTATAGTAACTGTTTATATTGAAAAAATATCAAATTGAAATTTTTAGTTAATTTTATTTTTTTTTTATTTAAAAATATTCATAAAATTTATCAAATTAACATCACCTCATATGAATAATTTAATTTAAAAATATACTGACAAAGCACACAATAAAAATATTTTCTTGGAAAAAACATTTTACGTAAGAAAATTTTATTTTTGAAAAATTAAATTATAATTATGATTTAATAAAATTTATCAGAATATAAATTATGAAAAAAATTATCAACTAAAATTTTATTGAAATAAAAAATAGAATGTAACTTTTAAATTAAATTAATGTAAAAAATTCAACAAAAATTCGTTATTTTAAATTTTAATTAAAAAATCAACAATATTAGAAAAATAATAAAATTTAACACTAAATTTGTATGTATATATTTATTTAAATATTTATATATATTTAATAATATAAAATTTCTATAGTTTGTAGAAATAAATAATAACATTCAATCAAGAAATCAATAATTTTTTTTCTTCAAAATATATTTTTGTTAAATGAAATGACGTTACTATAAATTGAGAGATTATATTCTAATCATTACTGAATACTTTTTCATTGATAAGGAACATTATATGTATATAATAATTTGGTTAATCCTAATTATACCTTCCAATTAAATAGATATGTTTTTAAAATGATATATAAATATTAATAATTTGTGGTCATTTTTGGCTCGATGTTGTCTGTTGTATGTACTATTTAACATATTATTATTTTTAAATATCATCAACTTTATATTCTCCCCCATTACATAAAATGTTTCCTCAAAATTTTTACTTGGTCACGGTAGTATAATGTTATACATTTGAAAATACATTTCCTGAAAACCCACATCAAAAAAAATCATTATAAAACATTCTCTTGAAAATAGTAAAATTGATATATAAAAGTAATTTTGAATAATACATTACATTATTCTGAAATATTAGAAGGTTTTTAGATATGAAAATATGGGTGTAGAGAAAAAATGTAGTTTCCATGTAATGATTCATAATGAAATAGAATATTCATCTTGATGAAATTAATAACCAAAAATGTAGATATCATGGAGGGGTGAAAAGACTGTCAATTAATTAGAAATTAATGAATTATGACAATTTTTTTCTTCATACTATTCTAGAATTTTAGGGGATCATTTAGTATCAGCATATAAAACATGTGAATATACATTTACATGCTTTTTTCTATGTCACTAGCATTACATCATCATTTGGATATGCTTTTATGTATTTCCCCTTCATCCCGTATTCCATCATATGAATAATCCAGATATGTTTTTTATTTATAAATAACTAAAATTAGCTAATAATATATCATTATATATTTAAAAGACTAAAAATTCAATTTTTATTTATCTATGTATTTTATAAAACTGAAATGATTATAACTACTTATCCAATATCATAAATCATGATATGATTAAATAATTTAACAATATTCAAAACATTAACAATAACACCCAATGTAAAAAATAATAATTATAATCCTAAGAAACAACTCTGAATAAAATAAGAAACAGAATGTCTCGTTACTTGATCTTAATTTTTTTAAATGACCTAACTATTACCCCTTTAAAAATCAATCACTCTGAAGGTCATATAATTGAAATATATTTACCATCTTCATATACCCCATAAAATATGATAAAGAATACTATAAATATTATATATCACCAAACATTCATAAAAAATTATATGCTACGATTAGTTAACTCAATCATGAGTAATCAATGTAATGTATCGACCCTGGTGCGACATATCGGTGCCTTGAGCCATTTATATAATTGAAAAAATGCACATCTTCCAATATGAATGAGGCCTCTAACTAGATGTGTGGGACTAACATGAAACATGGGAAGACTATAAATTCTTTATCAATAACGAAAATAGAATAATTCACTATATCAATAGTTGAGATAATAATAAAAAATAAACAACATGGAATATGCACCACATATTAAAATCCAAAAATATAGAAGTGATCATAAACCAAAATATTAAATATTCCATTCCATGAAACTGTAATGTTTTGACAGAAAATCCAAAATGAATACATAGTAAAAACTATTAAATGTGCCATGGCATCATGTCTAATCCCCTCACCCACGCCACCTCCCAAATCCCAACTATTCCATATAACATAGGGTCTTTTTTCATAACATGAATTTCAATAAATAAGTATACTTCGTATCAATTGTTGGAAAATTTTGAGTGTCACAACACCTCATTATTACACATCCAACAATGTATAATGAAATATCTAGTTTAAAAAAATTATGTTCTTGACTAATGAATGATAAACGTGTCAATAATAATTGATCGTGATTAACATTTTCATTGATATTACATAAGTAACTGCATTGTCCTTCTGGTTATTGATAAAAATCAAGTAAATTAGATAGGTTTTGTTACATTTAGAATTATGAAGCATATATTTTAGAATAAACAATTTAATCCACAAGGGATTTCTTTATAATTCGGTTCTAATATAATTTTTGTACCATGGAGTATCAGTCAAGGTACAATATCATAGATTCCAAGATGATCAATATAACATTATTATAATGGGTACATAGAGAGTAATTATTATATTGTATTAATAATTACATGTAGGATGAGTATACAAAAAATTATGGTTTAATAGATAATTAGTCTATCACAAAAATCACATAGACATGAAGCATCGTTCATGTGAGAATTCATGTACATTATTCACCCACATCTTAGATTAACACCAATAAACACTTATAAAATATACAACACGAAATAATTTAATTAAAAACATTTCCAATTAACATCATTTAAACCATTATTAAATATTAACAGTTATTCTTTAATAATTTCACCCAAATACAATTAATTATCCCTCATATGAGTAAGACTTCTTCATAAATCTAAATAAAAATTATTAACAAAAAATGATAAAAACATTAAAAAAGTTTTAATTTCATAAAATCTAAAATTCACCATTTTAATTTCACAATTATCATTTCAAGGAATAGGTTACACCCTTTGGCTAGTCGAAAACCTGGGAATCATAATCTCCAATGAGATCAAATGGGATCAATGAAGGGACTTGAGAATTCAAAGTGATTTAATTCAATTTTTGAATTATAAATGTAATTATTTAACATGGATACACAATAATAAAAAGATAACTCAATATCATCATTATGAATATGTGAAATATCATCAAAACTAACTAGAAAGTGTCATTAATAGATGTCTACCAATCCATGTCACGTGACATGTGGTAAAATGGTTGAAGACACAATGGCAAAGATGTTCTGGGATGAAAAAATAGGTTCATTATGAAATGAATCAATATCCATTATATATAATATATAAAAAATAAAAAATAAGAGGATTAATCCTTCTATAGTGGGAGATAATGATAGGATTGATATAATATAATGCCTTGAAGAGAACAAATATTATAAAGTAGTAAATTTCATCCACAAAATTTATTATTCACATGAAAATAGTTTTGAGGATCCTATGAATCTCCATGGGAACCTCTAAAATAAATTAATATCTTGATATGTAACATGGGTATATTAATAATAAAAACCCAGGTATCTATGAATTTTAAATTAAAATTTCAGATGATTAAAATTCCATAAGAATAGTTTCCATGATAGTCTTGTTGGTTATAAAAACGAATCACCCTAACCATATTCCCCAACTATCTTGGGTGAGAAGTTTCTCCATGCTATGAACAAGGTTTCCTAAATCATGGACCATCTATTGAAACACACACTATCATATGGAGAACTATATTTCTAGGGTGTCATTCTTGTTTTATGAAATCATTGTGCCAATTGTGCATTTCCCCCCCCCCCACGAAAATTTAAAAAAATCACCTGAACAGACCTGAATTAAGACCCACCCAAAATATGATTTAATCCGGGAAAAATGTTCCTAAAAATGAATAAATGAAATCCAGGAGAATGTTTGATATCTTATAATCTCTCAACCTTATAACATCTCATCCTTGATCTCCAATATCATGCACCACTAAGATTTCATGGTGAAAAGATCATGCCACTAGGCTTATTCTCATTCTCAAGCATCCTCTAAATCCTGACCATGCTTCCAAAAAACTCTGAATAATTTCATTTCCTTTCACTGTAAAATATTCACACTATGATTTAGAAAATGAATTTGGTGTTCCTAAAATGCCTCAAAGGGATATATCTATAATGACCCAAACTTTCATTAATTGAAATCCCTCTTGATCAAATTAAATGTCTCTTTATGTAAAATTTTTATATAATATGTCATCTTCATTGATTTTATGTTAATAATTGTGATTGTTTCTAATATAGTTGATGAACAGTGATCACATTATTAGTATAAATATAGGGATTTAACAAATCCAATTTACTCAGACAAAGTAAGCAATGGTCTCATCTAGTAGACGTGCCACATACGAAGCCCATTTTTCAGAGCTCAAAAAGGAGGTGGCGTCATTGGGATTCGCTAATGACCAAGCCAAAGTCGATCTTGACCATGTTAAGCTCGAGTGGGACCACGTATGAGAGAAATAGAAATTGATAGAGATTACCACCCGAGAAATGTTATTCGAGCCACGCTAAGAGTCGGTCACCATCACACACCTTACTCTTCAGTATTATGTGGGTGTTATAAGGAGTTATGTAACCAGACATTATCACTATGGTTATTTACATTATTTTTGTATATAATAATGAATATACTTTCATTTTATTATTGGTGACTTGTAAATAGTTTTTCTTTTTAAAAGCACAAATAGTATTTTTAGTTAATGTTCAACTAAGAAATATATTTTGATGAATTAATGGATTTTTGAATTTAATATTAATTTATTAAAATATTATTTTTCTTATTAAATTAATTTTTATTAAATATAAATGATCGTATAATTTTATGAATGCAATTGTAATTTTTATTACAGTTTGAAAGTCATTTTTGTCAAAACCTGTGAATTTTCGATAAATGTATTTTTTTATTTTAAATGTGAAAATTATCATATTTAGAACATTATTTGGATAAAATAAATATTATTTATGGAATCAGGAAGTCGAAATTATCCAATTGTGAATTTTTCCTAATTATTTGAGATAGTCAAATTATTGGGTAAAAATTAAATACCGTTTAAATATATAATGTGTTTTATGACTACATAATGACCCAATGGTGATGTAAAAAAATATTATAAGCTTTATTTTCGGCCAATATATGTTTTATCATTAAAATAATTTGATTTTGGGTTTGTTTGACTTATTTGACAAAGAATTAATGGACCCTTCAAGACTTATTAAACATCTTGTCTTTTTAAATTGTTTTTCTTCAGAATGTGACTCACCTCCACATAATCAACACGATTATTTTAAGAATTTAGGACATTGGCCTTATAAATTTTTTTTTTCCACTTCCCTTTTCAAAAAACCATGGGAAAAAACCATCGGTTGTTTTGTGGTTTGGATTAGTTTAATGTGAGGTGTCCCAAACATAAATAATAAAGAATACCATCACCTTTATAATATAAATACAGCCAATATCCCACTTCCTACTAAATCAAATCCATTGGAGTTCATCCCACCTCTACCCTACACTCTCTATAATCCCCTCAAGGTGACCAAAGCTCCCAATAATCCTCTCTCAAGCCTCCCTCAAGCCTTTGGAAGCACACTTCCAAGTAATGATTTTTCATCCTTTTTCATTTTGTCCAATATTCTTTAATGTTGTTATGCCCTTATAATTTCAATTATAAATGTTGGGGTATGGTTTTTGAACCACCCCCATACTTCCCTCATTATTTTTTAATTATGGGATACCCCTTTCACTCTCATTAAATTCATCCCATGTACACCCGTTACTATGCTGAAATTCTAAAATAAATTTCTCTCTTCTTTTACATTCAAGCAATTCTTTTGTATCATGACTCTAAATTCCATTTCAATTTTTGGGACATGTATCTATATGACCCCTTACAATCCATTTCATGTACATATGATGAGATTCCCCTTTCTCTATCATCAACCATTTTTATGAATTCTTACGTCACGCCGTTACGGTGCCGAAATTGCACCAATTTTCTAAGCCAATTTCATTGTGTAGTGAATACCATGCTCATTTCCTTATCGAGGGTATTCACCTTTAGGCACATTTACTTATTTATTATAAATTCCCATGTATTAATTCCATTATCATGTAATAAATTATTAGGCTTTATAAATCCATGTTATATGATCCACGTGGCACACTTATGCATGAAATGAAATGTTTAAGAAGGGTGCACCCTTATAGCGCTCCAATGCATTGGGTAATGTATAGTATCATGATACATCCTGTTCAATGGGTGTTTACTCATTATAATTCAAGTGCAACAAGGTTTTACTCATTCTTCATGTGCAATGAGGATTTACTCATGCTTTGTGAGCAATGAGCCTTGGCTCATGTTAATTCTATGTTAAGTGTTGTCGCCACATTTCCATGTCATGATTATCATGCTTTATCACGCCTTTATGTTTATTCTTCTATTGTGCTCTAATGATATTCCTATTTTCTAACATTTATTTTTTTCTTCATGTTACTCCATGTTTATTCCCTTACTAGGCTTTATAGCTCACCCTTTTCTTATGTATATCCTCAGGTTATCCCATGCAATTCTAAGTATGAGGGAATGTAGTGGTCATGCAAAGGAAGTTTTCAATAAAGATGTTGTATTTCATGTTTGATGTTTTTATGTAATGATCCTAATCCCAAAAGAAACTAGATCTCTCAATCTTATATGTTGTATTAATTGATGTTTATGTAATAAATTATGTTTAATAGTGTAATAAAATATCAGGGTTATCATAGTTGGTATTAGAGGATAGGTTTAGTTATTTTTGGGATTAGGATTAGAAAACCCTATTTAGCCTTACAGAAAAGAATATGTATAATAAGAACATCCCTTTGTTTTTTTTAGTATTGAGTAAGTGGTTAAACAAGAAAATACATCCCTGTCTGGATATGAGTAGTTAGAGGCGGCTCTGGCATATATGTATCCCAGGGGTAAAACCCAAAACACCACATTGAGCTGGACTCGAATGGGAACTAGTGCACAACAACAGGCCTTGTTACACTCTTGGTTATGACACTCCTGGTGGATATTCTTTGGTAAATTCACAATATTATTATGAACCACTATTAAGGGACAAAAAATTTCCCTAAGAATATATGTTAGAAACTAGATCCTGGATAACATAGACTGAAGCCAATAAATTCATAGGTTATGAAAATAAAAGATATTTATAAGTCATCAGTGTTTTCTTTGTATTACTCTTTATTTTTTACCCCTAACATTCCTTTTATTCCAACCTATGGCCCAAAATAGGAGGACTCGAGCTAACAGCCGATGTGAATATCAATGTGATGATTGTAATAATGAGATTCCCAATCCAATGGGAGCGGGAATCACGAACTTTGTCATGCTTCTCTCTAAGCTAACTCAAGCATTGAATAGAAACATGGGTCAAGTGGAACGTTCAACCCCCCCCCCCCCCCCACCCCCATGAAGGAACAAGTCACTATCGAGAGCTTCATGAGATAAAGGCCTCCTAATTTTAATGGATTATCTGATCCCTCAATCACTGAACAATGGATCAACTCCATTGAAAAGATCTTCTCCATCCATCAATGTTCTGAACAATTGAAGGTTCTCCTGGATGCTTATCATATAGAGGGTGAAGCTGATCAATGGTGGGATTTGATAAAAAATATAAAGCCTGAGTAGGAGATGGAGGTGTTGTAATGGAAGGATTTCTATATGATGTTTTTCGATAAATATTTTTCGTGCACCCTTTAGTTGAAGATGGAAAGGGACTTCCTTGACCTGAAGAAAAAAAGACAACGAATCTATTGGATCGTACGAGGCAAACAGCACAAGGCTTGAATGATATGCTTATGTCTTTGTCGTTATCCCCAAATGAAAGGTTGACCGCTTCTTTGGTGGTTTGAATCCTAGCATGCGGACACCGCTGGAAATCTGACACATCAACATATATGAGGTAATTGTCTAATATTCCCTCAAGGTCGAAATGGAGATTGGAGAATCTCAAGGGTATCATGGGGATAAGAAGCGTAAGGTGGACTTCAATTATAGTGGTCCGATGGGTAAACCCAACGGTGCTAAGAAGATCCATCACCCCACTTTCCAAATGTACGGAAAGAAGAACCCTAGAAATTGCCTGAAGGGGATGAGGAAATGCTTTAGGTGTGGAAGAGAAGGGCTCCTAGCAGTTAACTATCGACAAGAAAGACCCATGGCTGTAACAGAAGAGGGGAACACCTCATTTGAACCTCAACGCGTGGTTCATTGCAACAACTACAAAGAAACAGGGCATCTTGCAAACCAGTGCCCTAAGACAAGGGTATTCTGAGGTAACCAACAACCTCCAAGGTAGTGAGGGTGAGCTTTTTCCATCACTATGGCCGAAGTGAACCCCTACAATGAATTGGAGGTTGGTACGCTAGTTATTCATTAAATAATGGTGAGCATACTTATTGATTTAGATTCTGTGCATTCTTTTATATCTCGAATGTTTAGTAGAAAAATCCCAACACCACCACAAATCATGGAAGTGAATATGTTGGTGAGAATGGAAAATGGGACCATCATTGAATCCCATGAAAATAACTCTTCTCCAATCATAATCTGTGGATTAAACTTCCCGATGAACCACGTAATACTCCCTCTGGTGGAATTTGATTTAATTCATGGCATGGATTGGCTTTCCTTATATAGATCCAACCTAAATGTTCGTGAGAGGGAGATCACTCTCCATATGGAGAATCGACCCCCCGATTCTTTACAAGTGCAAGAAGGAAGATGAATATTCATTATCACCATCATCTCAAGTGTGTATATTACTTCCCAATGAGCTTGGGTATCTATCTTAGATGATTGAGTCTAAGGAGGCCACCATCCTAGAAGACATGTCTATTGTGAGGGAATTTGATGTAGTGTTTCCCGACGAATTGTCGGGTCTTCCTCATAGAGGAGATGTTGAATTCTCAATTGATCTTATACCTGTTACATTTCCAATATCCAAGACTCTATATATAATGGTTGTTTTAGAGCTTGAGGAGCTAAAGAAACAACTATCGGAGAATCTTGATAAAGAGTTTATATACCCAAGTGCTTCACCATGGGGTGCATCAGTCCTCTTCATCAAGAAGAAGAATGGGTCAACGTGCCTTTGCATTGATTATCATGAGCTAAACAAAATCATGATAAATAACAAGTATCCTCTACCACGAATTGATTACTTGTTTGATCAGCTGCATGGAGCCCAATACTTCTCTAAGGTGGATTTGCGTCGGGATATTATCAAGAAAGGGTGAAGAAAGAAGATATCCCCAAGACTGCTTTTCGTACAAGATACGGGAACTATAAATTTAGAGTAATTCCTTTTGGACTCACTAATGCTCCAGAAATCTTCATAGACAATATTAATAGAGTCTTTAGAGATTACCTCGACAAATATTTGGTAGTCTTTATAGATGATACTCTGATATACTCTAAAACCAACGAGGATCATGAGGTGTATTTGAGAACTGTAATAGAGACCTTGCGAAAGGAGATGCTCTATTCAAAGCACATCAAATGTGAGTTTTGGTTAAAGGAGGCCTCATTCTTGGGCCATATCATCACAAGAAATTGTATATCTACGGATCCCTCCAAAATAGATGCAATTGAGGGGTGTCTGAGGCCAACATCAATAACAGATATCCATAGATTCTTGGGGTTAGCTGGATATTATCGAAGATTTGTGAGAAATTTCTCATGATTTTACAACCCCCTTACCAAGCTAAATAGGAAAGGGAGTAAAGTTTTTTTGGAGTGATTATTGTGATGAAAGCTTCAAGGAGTTAAAAAGGAGCCTTATCACTATGCCCTTGATCACTTTAACCCCAAGTGGAGAACATCTTGTGGTATTCAGTGATGCTTCGAAGAAGGGCTTGGGATGTGTGTTGATGCAACATGACAAAGTCATTGCCTATGATTCAAGGCAATTTAATGTTCATGAACATAACTATCCAACACATGACCATGAGTTGGCTATAGTGATCTTCACTTTAAAAATTTGGTGGCATTATCTCTTTGGGGAGAAGTGTGAAATATATACGGACCAAAAAAGCCTCAGTTATATATTCAGATAGAAAGAGTTAAACATGCACCAACGAATATGGTTAGAGTTGATCAAAGACTATGACTACTCAATCCATTACCACCCTGGGAAGGAGAAAAAGGTGGCGGATTACCTAAGTAGAAAGGACCCAGCGATTCTATCGTTGATGAGAATTGAAAAGGATCCAATATTCTTGGATTTTATGAAGATGTACATGAGAATAATAAATAATGGAACTTCATCAATCCTTTCACAAATGATTGCTCAACTGTCACTTTTTGAAAGGTTAAAAGATTCTCATGAAGATGATGTGGGAATTCTAGAAAAAGTGGAAGCTATCGAGAAAGGGAAATCCTTGGAGTTTAATGTTAATGAAGAATGAATTATGAGATTTGGGAAAAGGAAATGCGTTCCATCAAGTCTAGAGATGAAGACGGAACTTATGGATGATGCACATAGTTCGAATTTCTCTATTCACCCAAGAAACACAAAGATGTATCGAGATCTCCGAGGGCATTAATGGTGGGATAATGTGAAGAAGGAGATCGCGGAATATACATCAAAGTTCCGGGTGTGTCAGCAAGTGAAGGTAGAGAGGCAGAAGTCTAAGGGGACGATGAAACCATTTCCCATACCTGAATAGAAATGGGAGAACATCACCATGGACTTTGTCACTGGACTTTGGAAAAAATCCAAAGGTAACAATGCAATATGGGTTGTTGTGGATTGTCCTACAAAGGTTGCACACTTCATTGCTATTCTGGAGGATTTCTCATTGGATCAACTGGAACGGATATATATCACGGAAGTGGTAAGGCTGTATAGAGTACCACTATCTATTGTGTCTAATCGAGATCCAAGATTCACCTCAATGTTTTAGAAGAGTCTTCAACATGCTCTGAATACTGAACTAAACATCAATACTTCTTATCATCCTCAAACTGATGGCCAATCTGAGGGGACTATCTAAACACTTGACGACATTTTGATAGCATGCTCAATGGACTTTAAAGGAGTATGGGATCAACATCTTCCTCTAGTTGAGTTCTCTTATCATAACAATTTCCACTCGAGCATCCAAATGGAAACATATGAATCCCTTTATAGGAAAAGGTGCAGAACACCGGCGTGTTGGGATGAGGTCGGTGAGTGTATGCTGCTTGGACCAGAAATGGTCGAAGAAATGGTAGAGAAGGTGAAAACCATTCAGCAGCATATCAAGGCATCCCAGAGTAGACTGGAGAGTTATGTAGATAACCTTTGACGAGACCTTGAGTTTAAAGATGGATACATGGTATTTCTACACCAATCTCCATGGAAGAAGGTCATGAGGTTTGGAAATAAAGGGAAGTTAAGTCCAAAGTACATAAGCCTCTATGAGATTATTGATCGTGTCGGGGCTATGGCTTATCGACTAACACTTTCACCTACCATGGCCAAAGTACATGATGTCTTTCATGTATCCTTCTTAAGGAAGTACATATCGGACCCTTCACATGTAATATCTTTATAGGTGGTATAGTTAGAGGATGACTTTTCTTATGAAGAGGAACCAGTGAAGATCTTAGATCATAGGGAAAAAGTTATATGAAATAAGACAATGCCCCTGGTCAAGGTGTTGTGGTGAAACCACAAGTTTGAAGAAGCAACATGGGAATCATAGGAAATGATGAAGCAGAGTTACCCACATCTATTTTAGTGTGGGAAAAGAAAATTTCGAGGGTGAAATTCTTTAAGGGGGGAAGATTGTAATGACCCAAACTTTCATTAATGTAAATCCATCTTGATCTAATTAAATGTATCTTTATGTAAAATGTTTATATAAAATGTCATCTTCTTTGGTTTTATGTTAAGAATTGTGACTGTTGCTAATACTACTGTTGAACAGAGATATCCTGGTTAGTATAAATATAGGTCTTTAACAAATCCAATTTACTCAGATAAAGGAAGCGATTGCATCATCCAGTAGACGCGCCTCATACGAAGCCCATTAGTCAGAGCTCGGAAAGGAGGTGGTGTCATTAGGATTCACTCTTGACCAAGCCCAACATGATCTTGAATATTTAAAGCTCGACTAGGACCACCTATGAGAGAAATGGATGTTGATAGTGATTACCACACGAGCAATGTTATATGAGCCACCCCAAGAGTCTATCACCATCGCACACCTTACTCTTCGGTCTTATGCGGGCGTTATAATGGGTTATTTTACAAGACTTTATCACTATGGTTATGTACATTATTTTTGTATATAATAATGAATATACTTTCATTTTATTATTGTTACCTTGTAAATAGTCTTTCTTTTTAAAAGCACAAATAGTTTTTTTAGTTAATGTTCAACAAAGAAATATATTTTTATGAATTAATGGATTTTTGAATTAAATAATATTTAAATAAAATATTATTATTTTTATTAAATTAATTTTTATTAAATATAAATGACCATATAATTTTATGAATGCAATTGTAATTTTTATTGAGGTTTGAAAGCCATTTTTGTCAAAACCCGTGAATTTTCGATAAATGTTGGTTTTTATTATAAAAGTGAAAATTAACATATTTAGGAAATTATTTAGATAAAATAAATATTATATCCGGAATCAGAACATTGAAATTATCCAATGGTGAAATTTTTCATAATTTTATGAGACAATCAAATTTTTGGGTAAAAATTAAATACAGTTTAAATATATAATATGTTTTATGACATAATAATGACCCAATAGTTAGGTAATAAAATATTATAATCTTTATGTTCGGCCAATATATGTGTTATCATTAAAATAATGTAATTTTTGGTTTGTTTGACTTATTTTAAAAATCATTAATAGACCCTTCACGACTTATTAAACATCTTGACTTTTTTAATTGTTTTCCTTGGGAGTGTGACTCACCTCCACATAAGCAACCCCATTATTTTAAGAATTTCAGACTTTTGCCTTATAAAATATTTTTTCCCACTTCCATTTTCCAAAACCCATGTTAAAAAACCATGGACTGGTTTGTATTTTGGATTATTTTAAGGTGAGGTGTCCCAAACCTAGATAATAAAGAATTCCCTCACCTTTCCTATATAAACCCACCCTAGCTCCCACTTCCTCCTCACTCAAAGCCTTTGGAGTTCGTCCAACTTCTGCCCTACTCTCTCTATAATCCTCCCAGGGTTCCCCAAGCTCCCAAGAAGCCTTTCTCAATCCTCTCTCAAGCCTTTGGAAGCACACTTCCATGTAAGGGTTTTTCTTCCATTCTCATTTTTGTCCAATTTTATTAATGTTTTCATGCCCTTTTAATTTCAATTATAAATGTTGGGGTATGGTTTATCACCTCCAACATACTTCCCTATTTTTTTTTGAATGATGGGAGACCCCTTTCTCTCTTATTAAATGCCTCCCATGTACACTTTTTACTTTGCCAAAATTCTGAAATAAATTTCTCTCTATTTTTTTACATTCAAGAAATTCCATTGTATCATGACTCTAAATTCAATTTCAATTTTTGGGACATGTATCTATATGACTCTCCTAATGTCCATTTCATGTAAATATTATAATACTCCCCTTTCTCTCACATCAAACATTTTTATGAATTCTTACGTCACGCCGTCATGCTGTCAAAATTGCACTGATTTTCTTAGCCAATGTCATTGTGTAGTGAATACCATGCCCATTTCTCTATCAAGGGTATTCACCTTTATGCACATTTACATATTGATTATAAAGTTAGAGGTATTAATTCCACATTCCTTTATTTTGGAATAAATGATTATGTTTTATGAATCCATGTCATATGATCTGTGTGGCACACTTATGCATGAAATGAAATGTTTAAGAAAGGTGTGCCCTTATAGCGCTCCAATGCATTGGGTAAATTATAGTATCATGATACAACATGGGAAATGGGTGTGTACTCATGTTAATTCATTTCCAATGTGGTTTTACTCATGCTTTATTTTCAATGAGGATTTACTCATTCTCAATGTGCAATGAGCCTTGGCTCATGATAATTCCATGTTATGTGTTATTGCCACATTTCCATGTTATGATTATCATGATTTATCATGACTTTATGTTTATGCTTCTATTGTCCTCTAATGATATCCCTATTTTCTAACATGTATTTTATTCCTTAGGTTACTCCATGTTTATTCCCTTATTGGTCTTTATAGCTCACCCTTTTCTTATGCATGTCCTCAGGTTATCCCATGCAATGCTATGTACGACGAAATGTAGTGGTCATGTAAAGTTTTCAATAAAGATGTTGTATTTCATGTTTGAAGTTGTTATGTAATGATCTTAAGACTCAAATACAATAGAAATATTGATCTTCTATGTTTTATCATGTGATGTCTATGAAATAAATTATGTTTAATTGTGTAATAAAAGATCAGGGTTGTCATAATATCTCTATATAATCAACATCAACCACATGAGAAGAGTTGCGTGATATTTAAAATGCTATGATATATGGAATTCATAATTAATATAACTATACCTATTTTTATGAGACAATCAATATGACACTTTGATAGAATCCATGATCTTAAATACTCTAAAAAACCATGTCACCAATGGTCCATGCATCCATATCCGATGGTGGCCCAATCTTGGTGATACCAGATGGAATACACAATAACCCACTAAAAACTGAATAATTGAAATTTTTTGAGGTCTTAATACATATTTCTACTCTACATTGAGTCGATACATTTCAAATTCAATTGAACTGGTTTTGTCATTTCTTATAAAAGACTCAGTCCTAATAACTTCGGTCTACGGATGTTCGTTAAATGTAATGGAGATCTCTATTGCCTACCATATATCTCCTTATAGGGTTCCATATGAATAATCACCTGATAATATTTTTAATATAAAAACAAAAGTATCACTATGGGAATCTCCGAATATCAATAAATTTTTTTCATGTATGCCCGTAACATGTCCTCGAATAGATGAATTGTAAGATTTGATTTCACATCTAACTTAGGGAGAAAATATGTTATATGAAAATATTGAGTACCAAGTACCTTATGCATTCCTAACAAGAACCACATAGTTAAATTTTGATCACTTTCTAGAATTAAAATTCATGGAATCACATGAAAATTCACTATATCATAATCATATTGGATACCCAACTAATTAACCATGACTATTTCCCAAATTGGCATCAAATGGGCCACATTTTTTTAACTATTTTACAATTACCAATATCACATAATTGTAATTAGAATCCCTTAGATAACCTACCATAGTTTATATGGTGAAATCATCCTATTTTCAGAATATAATGGGAAATTGTTGTATAATCCTTAATTTTATCTTATTATCGACAATCGATTAATGATATATGATGCATTGTGTCAGAAAACATGAACTATCATTCTTTATTCTAAGCCATAAAAATTATCTTCAAATGACATATTACATCTTGTTCAACAATGGTGGACCACATACTCGATGCCTAAAACTCAAAAAATATCTCTTCCTATATTCAATTTGGTATAAAAACACATCTATGAATAGAGATTATCTCATCCAAATTGATAGTCTAATTGTGATGTTTTTCTCTACCATAAAACAGTCTCATAATTCTACACATTCCAAATACATATAATTGATTCATTAATCCTTGTCCTTAGTTAATGATCAAATGATAAAGACATAAGGTTAATCTATTACGACTCCTCTTGAATATTCACTTGTGCCTAAGAAATCAAAAACATATTATTCTATTAAAAACAAGACTATAATAATTACAGAGTACATGTTATTTGTCTTATATCATGAGAATCAATATTTCATTTCACTATCGTATAATACATCTAAAATTGAATGATTTCATATACCCATCCTACATTGGATATCATAGAATTAAATACCAATAAGATAAGTTGAAAAAAATATTTTTTTCATTATGAATAATAAATCCTTCACCTTGAAATAAATTCCACCGAAAATTTAGCTCATAAAAAATACCTTTATCATGAGATAATGAGTAGGATAATTCCATTTATGTGTCCAAAACTATCATGATCCATACACCATGACTTTATAACTTTGCATCAAAACTTCCACCTATCCAATCCTAGAGGCATTATAAAACATGTGATACACCTCTATCTTCTTACATAAGATAAAAATAGGTGTGGTGAGCAAACACTTCATTTACTCCTGGTTGAAATTCTCACATGATCCGAAGAATTCAAACAGATACCCTTTTTGGTCATTACCAAAATTAGTTCTACGAATTTGGTCCAATATGAACCTTATGCGGTATCCTATAAAACCTAATTATCATTATATATCATCAAAATCAATTGGAATTATCCCAAAAAATAACTACATGAAATTTTTCTCGGTTCACCGACACATAATCCTAAGAGAATATTTAACCTATGATATTACCTCAACTAGTCCTAAAACTACACAAAAACATCTAACTATATAGATGGTTCTCTCTCTATGCACTCAAGATGATGTCAAGATATTTTTCACTAAAATCATGAGTATTGGTGTAAACCATGATGAAATCAATGAAAACAACCAAAAATTGATCTGTGTAATGTAGGAAGAATCGGTTCATTATAGCTATAAAAACAACAATAGCATTTTTTTAATCCAAACTACTTTAAAATGAACTCATACATGCTATACCAACCCTTAAATGTATTATATGGTAAATAATAATTTCTCACGCTCAAATAATGATACCCTGAACTAAAATAGAGCATGGGAAATACAAAAGAACTCTTCACCTAGTAAAAAATGATTTACATATAGTGAATAGGATACCAGTTCTTAATTATCATCATATTTAACTTCTTGTAATGAATAAACAAGAACAACATGACATCAAATTTAATGGAAAATAAGACATGAGAACAAAATGGTGTTGTACTAGGATATACAAATCTCTTATATATCAATTCCTACAATCGATTCTTAAGCTCTTATTTCTATACTAGTTCCATTATTTATAGTTTAAATAAAACTATATATGGTTCATTTATTGTATTAATTATAAACACAACATGACTATCAATTGGTATCCTAGAGAATAACATAAGAAAAACATTCTAAAACTGATCCTCTATTGGTGTAAAGACACTATTCCTTATAACACTTCATTAAAAAAGACTCAATTCATGGTTAGTGAGCTACCTTAATTGCGGATTAACTTGCCCATCATAGAAGAGTTGGATATCCCACTCAACATTATGAACATATTTTTAACCCTCAAGTGATGTGAATGTTACTCTATAACGGTAACAATTGATTTGTACTTTTTACGATACCATTGATTACAAACCCAAAAAAATAAAATCCTTACATAAAAAAATTATACATATCCCAAAGGAAATGATACTCACTATACATGAGGAAACTCCCCTTTCAATGAGAGATGTCCTATGACCATACAGCAAATAGGGTGTCAATCTTCATAAACCCACCCAAAAACTCAATTAATGACCAAAACCATCCAAAAATTTAATAGATATAAAATAATATGAATATATTGGGTCAAATAAAGTTGTAGAGTGAGTATAATCTATTTGAATTGTACCTACGATTGTTGAAGGCCCAACCTCATTATCCATAAGTACAGGATGAACTGCATACAACTGACATGCCCATGTATCATTTTCTATTGTCTGAGTCCATGTACAATACTACATTGTTAATATGGGTGATCCTATCATGATGTACCTTGTCCACCTCCCCGAATGTTGTGACCAATAGAACTCCATCTTCCAAACTAGTGTGGAATGGATGCCCCCAATTTAGTGCTTTTAGTCATCCTATTTCTTCAATAAAATTACATCTATCAAAGGGATCTTATAAAACCTTTATATGTATCACTTGATACCACATGATCAGAACTCCATTGTTGGTTCTAGAAAATGGATATTAATGTGACCCCACCTACCACACTGATGAAAAAACACTCAATCACAGCCCTGAATAACTGATCATATCCCCTAGCTACTTTAACCTCCAATAATCTAGTGAATTTTCTCATAGATATGATTCCTAACATAAAAGATATACCTCCTACTCATCCAGCTATAGCAACGTATCTTAAACTAGTATACTCTTTTATATTACCATTAGATATGAGATCTCGATTCAATACCCTGAGAAACTTATTGAATTGGAAGATATTAACACGGAACATAATCTTATAATTGATTATACCCTGAAAATTTCTCTCCACATTTATCATATATCCTACCATCACATGGATAATGTGGATAATGTTGGTAAAGTATCTATTAATATCCATCACTATGGTACTTCCCTGATCCCACTAGATAACATCTTCCACCCTCACATGTTATAGTCACTATGGGTAAATGTTTCCTAGGGTCATATCATGGATGTCCATTTAAACTATTCCCTCAAACTACTCCTCTATATCTAGAATATCCCACCATAACTTCACTATTCCACATAACATATGTGATAATAATTAGATTCTTTTCTTTGGATGAGTCTCTAAATAATCAAGAATTGTCTAGATAAACTCAATCTAGAACTCAGTTGTAAAAACCTGGTTATTCATTGAGGTTTGTATTGCGATTTTTCCTTATATTCACCATTTAAATGCTTAAATATAACTTATTGGTGATGGTCGTTGAGTTTATGGAAGGATTTGGGTGTTTGGGGTCCATTATATGCTTGAAACCCATTTTATGGAGTGTTTTGGGCCTACCACATGGTTAGGAGAAATCGTTCGGGCCAGGCATTATAGTTTAAGAAACCATGAGAAGCGTGGAAGTGGAGGTATTAGCTTTTTCATTATTTTGTGAAACCATGAGGTAGTGGCCTCACGGCTGTATGACATATCTGAAAAAGTTACAGGCCATTGAAATAGTAATTCACTTGGTTTCTTCATTATTAGCCGAACAATGTAGGGTAACCATGTGTTATGCCCCAGGGTTACAAAAGGTTTCTCATGGTTTCCAAACGGTTAGCCAAACCATGCACTGAAACCATGAGACAAATATATTTTGGATAAAATTACAAGTATTCACTCAAAACTTTTTAAAAACCTAAAACTAATACTCTTCTATCATGATTTAGAGTAGTTGATAGAGGGAGAGCTCCATTTAAATCATATTATCCCTTTTGAGATCTATTATCCATCTATAGTCCATTTCAACCACAGTTCGTCTCCTTGGATCTGCAACGGTAATGCTGAGATTCCTTTTTAACCTTATTATATTCTTCTGGATATCGATTTAACTATTTGGATTTAGGATAATATTTCATAATATCTAGTTCTATGTCTATTCATTAGATTTCTCCCAAACCATGGTGAATCAGAGCTTGATAATGGAATATCTATCTAGCACAGGTCTAAGTTATGTGGCTTGTTCTTTCTATTGAATGTCGAGTTGATTATATATGTAGGAGTTTCACACACCCACTTTTTGGGTGTCACCATGATTTATAAATCATGAATGAAGTTTCCAATGATTTTTTTATTTAATTAGGTTTTATTGTAACACCCCATGCTTCCACGGTACGTTTCCCTTCGAATAATGCAATGGCGTGCATTGTACGCAACTTCAAGATTTTAACACACCACAACCAATCAAACTAGCCGTTATGAATAGTAATACATAATTTTTGAAATTTTATAAATTCTATATCTCAAAATGGACTTCATTTTTGGATTCGGAATATCGAAATTAGCCTAGGGTGAAATTTTGGTACTTTTCGGATAACTTTCATATTTTGATGAATAGTGAAAATTACTAAATTTTAATTAAAAAAAACTTTTTTAATCAAAATAATTAATAGTGATAAATTATGAATTTGAGTGGTTTTAAAGTATTTTTAGAATATATTTTTACCATTTAATACAATGTGGGTCATTGAACATAATTTCACATTTAAACCAGACATAAACAAGTGCCAATCTTTTGATAGTTATTATCTCTTAAAAACACGTTTTTTGTTTTAACAACGGGAATTAATTTTAAATTAATTTCTGCCACTTCTGTGTTTTGAATTTAGAAAAATGGATTCCATATTTGGAATCAGGATGTTCAAATTGTGTAAATAGGTAACTTTTATTTTTAGACATTTTGGATAATTACTTCGGTAAATATTTTATTTATCATGGTTAAAGGGTAAATCCGGTAAACAAGGGTTAAAAAATAATATTATAATAATACTAAATTACCCTAAAACGTGTTGTAACCCTATTGGTTAATACATGGTCGACCATGGGTATCTTTGGGTCTATTTTGGGACCCCATGGATCTACTTGTAAGTGATAATGACACTTTATTTTAATTAAGTTAAAATAAATACAAAAATGACACAAGCATATATCTTTTAGAAAAACAATTGTTAAATAGGGTTATATATGTTGTAATTTAGACTATAAATATTAATTAGAAAGATAAAAATATTTCCTACATAATTATTATTTATTTATAATTTTTAGACATTAAATACGTTAATTTATTTATGACACAATGGTGATGCATTAATTACCATAATAGTGAAAAATTAGAATAATTGATATTATAAATACCCAAATAAATATTATTTGAGACTTTTGTTGAATTAAACTAATTTTATAGGTTAATATGACATATTAGTATTTATTTAATTAACTTTTTTTGAAGTAATAATTCTGTTATGTGTTTCACAAAAATCAACTATTGAATAGTGTCAAAATTGACATAAAAGAGTTTCTAAAACAAATATTATATTATTAATTGATATTAAATTCCTAAAAATATAAGGTTCGGACAAGAGACTTATATCATGATATATATATCATTAATGTACCACTTGGGGGTCTCTTGGATGTATATAGTAAGTTTATTAACTATAAAATATAAAAATACAAAGTGACATGGTAAATGTCAAACTAATTAACTAAGAGTTAAAACTAAAAGATAAGGTTAATATAGTGACCCAAACCTGTCTAAATTCTATTGGATGAATGGTTTTCGACCTATCCCCACCTTAACCTTTGAATAATAAACTTATGAGCCATTAGAAACCGAATATGAATGTATTATAAATTAATATTTCTAGCTTTTCCAAAGGTGCCCCTCACCCCTCTTATAAAAGGGCACTCCTCCTTCTCATTTCTTCACACCTTCAAAGCCTTTTGGTTCGGCCAAACCCTACCCAAATACTCTCTAAACTTCCCTCAATACAAACTAGAGGCCTTAGTTTGATCATAAATCCAACCTAAGGATCCCTTTTGATCAAATCAAAAGGAAGAACCCGAAGAAGAGGTAATGTTTTCACCACCCCTTTTCAAGTTCCTTTCTTCTTCCACTTATTCTTTCTTTGTTATTACAATTATAAAATAATAAATCCAGTATAATATATATATATATATATTGTGATGTTATTATAAATATGGTACAACCGTATTCAGTATTCTATCCATCCATTGAATAACATGTCACCATACGTGTGTACATACGACTTACCGTCTCCACGTCGTGGTGTAATTGTTATTCAATTTATTATTATTTGGATGGGTATAATAATGATGTGTAACTCATGTAAATAATAAATATAACATGATAATGATTCTTTATATATGATATACCATCCAATTATAAATTATTTTAATATCAAAAGAATGATATTGTCACTCATGCGTACGTATGGACTACCGTCTCCACGAACGTGATGAGATTCATTCTCCATCATATCCATTCAAGTGTAATTATAATTTGATGATTTAAAAAAAGTATCTATGAACTTGATATCATTCTGGATATGAATAATATACATCCCATTAATAATGAATATGTCTCACATAACAAAGAATATAAAGTAAAATGAACCCGTTAACACCCGAAATGACGATAATTCTAAGATATTATTAACAAATCAATGTTGAAAGATCATATATGATATCATATTAAAGTAAATGATTCTTGTATAATTCAATAACAATTATTTCACCATTATACAGGAGTTTAACCTACCGTCGACCAAGGAAAAAGTACAAAGTAAGGGATTTTCTTATCTCACTTTCAATTCCGTGAGATTTCCATTGTTCGCCACTAAATTATTGAAAGTGGTGTATTGTGTACTGCCATTTGATATATATTATCAGGATTCTCTTTATATTCATGTTATTTCGTAAATAATTTGGTGGTTATTAACTTTTGTCCATACGACTTAGTTGATTAACGTGGTAAGGAGTTTCTTATCTCACTCTTAATTTCGTGAGAATTTCATTATTCACCACTTATTTATTGCATGTGGTGTGTATGCTGCCCATGTTTGTATTAATTGTGTAATATACTTTAATTCATGTATATTTAAATCATCATTGTTTTATACTTCTTTCATGGGTTCATGTTTCATAAGTTACTAAATTGATAAGGGAATTTGAAATTCCAATTTCCATTTATTCGTCTTTACGAAAACTCCATTGATTATTTTACTCCGAGATTATGTGTGGAATCTCTATTCTTTTGCTTATGTCATAATTTACACTCCCCTTTTCTGTGTATATACTTTTGATACACATAATCACTCCATTGATAATTTCTCAAGTCATCGATATGAATTTGATAAGAGTAATTTTAACTCATTCTCCATTTGTTGAGTTAAAAATCCAATTCATTGGTGTTGTTTTTTACAAGATTATGTTTGAATGTACTTTGATTGTTTTACAATAAATATCCAATAATATTTAGTGTATTTATATTTTTCACACATAACTATGTTGTTGATTTATATTTATCCTAAGGGTACGGCCTTTATGAGATATTTCATCTCAATTTACATTCCATTGAGACTTCTTTGTTGATATACACCAAATCGCTTTTATGTGGTGTATATAATGTACTTTGACATAGTATATCATGAATCCCTTTATTCTCATGATATTACAATGTTTTTATTACCTCAATTATTTTTATTCAAGTGTCTCTCTTTTGGTTAGAAACTCTGACTAAAATACCATTTTTAAATGTTTTAAAGACTTATTCTTCTAAATCTTGCTCATTAATGTCCATGTTTTAAAAAATGGTTTTAAGGATTTATTTATATGGACATTAAAGTTTTAAAATTAAAACTCCTTTTAAAAAGTTTCAAAGTGGTATGGGACACATTGATTCAAAAATCTATTTTTAAATGGATTCTTGACAAATAGTGTGACTTTTAAATGATTTCAAGAAAAAGGGGGATATTTCTCTCAAATAGTTTTGATGATTATTTTCATCTATGTAAACATCCTTCATTATTCTTGATTGAGGTTAATGTGATACAATAAAATCTTCCATATTGTATCGAATGAGTTATTTTTGACTGTGGATGTGCTATTTTTATACCATTCATGGTTTGTGGTTAAAGTATTGACATTTCGTATGCTAGTTTTAATACGAATGTTATGTTATGTTTAAACCTGTTCATATGTGGAATGCATTAGACTTAATAAGTGATGGGTGGAGCCCGCTATAGCTCCTCGATGCATCGGTAGGTCTCATGAGACAAACTAGTGTCTTGGAACAAGGCCTTGGCAAAATCTTATTTGTAGTCTTGGCACGAGGCCTTGGCTATGTGGTTATGATAGTCTGGCATTATGCATTCCATCATTATGAAAGTGGTTATTGATATTGCATGTGATTATTCTATTAGTAGAATATCCATGTGAATAAGTAAATGGCATTATTTCATTTTATTTTTTCCATACTATGTTGAAGTTCAAGTTTAAAAGGCTTTTGTTTTAGTTATACATTTCCTTAAATGTTTATTCTTATTTATAAATGTTTCCGCTATATTGTTATCCTTACTGGGCATTTGAGCTCACCCCTTTTCTATGTATTATTTTTCCCAGGAAGTGAAGAAGTAAATTATGAATGACCTGCAGGGATATTATGAGGAGATAATAGTGTGGATTCTGGAGACAATATGATTGTTGTAGTAGTTTTTCACTTCATGATGTAATGTAAAACATTATGAATATATCTAGTGCTTACAAGGCTACTAAACCAATCGGTCTTTCGAGATTTGATCTTTCTTGTGATCATGCCAATGTTAAGTAATAATGCACCAACTCTGGGTAACTGGGGTCGGGGCGTTACAGTTGGTATCAAAGGAAGTTTAGTACAAACTTTGGAAGCTATATTTAGATAAACTCTGATTAGAGCACGTAGACCTAAGATGAACTTTGACGATTAGTATAGAAGAACTTCCTAGAATTTTGGTATTGTAGAGATTTTGTGAGTTTTCCGAGCAATACATCCCTGTCTGGATACGAGCAGGTAGAGGCGGCTCTGTCACAGATGTACCTAGGGGTAAAACCCGAAAACACCGCTTTCAGCTAGACTCAAATGGGAACTGGTGCATGACAACAGGCCTTGCTGCACTCTTGGTTATGACACTCCCGGGGGATATGCTTAGGAGAATTTACATTTTCTTTACAAACTGATTTAAGTAATATATATATAAGATGAGAGTAAATTACCCTGGTTAATCCTAATATGTTTCAAATTGAGAATATGGTGACATGTTAATCTCTAAATGATTTTACGACTATTGTTACTCACACAATGCTTTCTGGTTTTAGTCAATGGATGGATTCCAAGGAAGTCATAGTGACTTTGAGAATGATTTACAAGGTGGGAATGGTGGTGGCAATGAGCAACAAAATGGAATGTTGATAGGCTTAAAAGATATCGTCTTTATAACAAATCAGTTTTCCAAAAATATGATCAACAACATATATATTAACCAAATCCCAGACTCAACAAGGAAGATAAAGGTGATGAATGATAAGAGCTCCAACAATGGAGACCATGGAGAAAAGAACCCTCAATTTTCATCATGCAGGAAATGTGGAAGGAGACACCCAGGAAAGTGTCTCAATGGGACAACGAAATGCTTTACGTGTGGGAAGGAAGGACATAAAGTGAAGAATTGTCAAAGAAAAATGAAGAGTACTATGGAAGAAGATAAAAATGGTCCCAAGAGTCCATTTACAGTCATTTGCTGTAAATGCAGGGGACCTGGACATTACCCGAGTGAATGTCCTATTCTATAGGATATTTTCTTGGTCAAAGAAGAAGCTAAGTAGAAATAAATGGTTGGAGAAATGTTTAAAAAGTATTAGTGCTCCTTGTTGATGGGTTTACTTTGGAATAATTTTCTCTTGTATTTGTAACCCCGCAGTTTGCCATGTGAGAATGATATTTGAGGAAGAATTGTCTCTTCTCTTGTGGATATAGGTATAAATAACCATTTGGTTTTATATGATCATTGGGGTTTGATAGAATTATAAGTTATTATAGTTTGGGATGAAAATGCAAGGTATCATATAACATTTGTGGTTAAATTATGTTATTTTGAAGAATTTATCTCATTTTGGTAATATTATAAAATATAGTTTTTGAAAAAGGACAACACGTAGACCGTGTGACAACCCGTCGCGTCGGACAAAGCTGTTGGAATCGAACCCACAACCAAAGTGCGATTGGGATTTATCGCCTACCACTGGACTACGTGAAGTCCCTGGTTAGTGTGACTATTTTTCTAGTTAAATGATTTTATTTATCAATAATAAGTTGATTTGGGTTCTTATGTCTTATCAAATGAATACCCTTGGTATAGGAAAATGATTTGGTGATTAAGTGATAAATGTTATTTTGGAAGATGTTCGCTTTGTTGGGAACACTATATGCCCAAGGAAAATAGAATACAATGGGGTTTCATTTGTAGAGTAATGGTAGATTTTTATCTATGTTTTTTATTGTAGAATTATAGTGATTTGGGTTATTTATGGAAATGATTAACCTATAACAGAGAATATGTGATGATGTTAATTACTTTTAATTATGTGACTTTAAGAGTATTTGATGTCACTTGGAGATAAAATTTAACATGGGAGACTACATAATCAAATTCTTCTATGTTCTGGGTTTCAATATTAGTTTGGATTATATTGAAGGATTTTAAGGACAGTTGATTATTGAATGTTATTTATTTAACTTTGGGGTATTGTTGGTTTAATTTTAGAAATTAAGATTGATGCATATTTATCTCAAGGAATATCCTTTTGGGGGATCATTAGATCTTTCACTAACCATTTTGGTTTTGATTATTCTTCAAAGACAATGTAAATATATAGTTTATCCTGCATGGATCATGTGATTCTATAGAAGTTTATTCTAGCTCTTCCAGTGTGACCAAGTCTTCTTGAATACTCATCGTTTAAAAAAAATTGAGTTAGTGGTGGAAATTTATTAAGGAATGAAACTATACTTAAAAAGTAAGTTTATATCTTAATGTTCTTAGTAAATATCATAAATTAATTCCTCTCCCTTATGTAATGTAACTTAAAACAAAAAAAATTGTTGTCCGTTTACTTTCCTACTAGGAGACTAATGGTTGTTTGTCCCAACACAAGTTTGTGGTTTTCTTATTGTTAACTTTATCCTGATCATGATTTCTATCCCTCTCCATCAGAACTTGACACTTAGTTTATCATCCATATCCATGTTTTCCTACATGTAATCCGAGTATGGGTTATCTTGGATGACCTTTATACCTCTCTTTCTTTCTTTTAAAGTGATAGTTTTATTGACTCTTTTTCCGATGTGGGACTTTCCATTATATTCCCAAGCATAATTTTAAAAATTGAGAGGATGAAATTTATTGAAGGAGGGGATAATGTAACACTCCATGCTTCCACGGTACTTTTCCCTTCGAATAATGCAATGGCGTGCATTGTACGCAACTTCAAGATTTTAACACACCACAACCAATCAAACTACCCGTTATGAATAGTAATACCTAATTTTTGAAATTTTATAAATTCTATCTCTCAAAATGGACTTCATTTTTGGATTTGGAATATCGAAATTAGCCTAGGGTGAAATTTTGGTACTTTTCGGATAACTTTCATATTTTGATGAATAGTGAAAATTACTAAATTTTAATTAAAAACAACTTTTTTAATAAAAATAATTAATAGTGATAAATTATGAATTTGAGTGGTTTTAAATTATATTTAGAATATATTTTTACCATGTAATACAATGTGGGTCATTGAACATAATTTCACATTTAAACCAGACATAAACAAGTGCCAATCTTTTGATAGTTATTATCTCTTAAAAACACGTTTTTTGTTTTAACAACGGGAATTAATTTTAAATTAATTTCTGCCACTTCTGGGTTTTGAATTTAGAAAAATGGATTCCATATTTGGAATCAGGATGTTCAAATTGTATAAATAGGTAACTTTTATTTTTAGACATTTTGGATAATTACTTCGGTAAATATTTTATTTACCATGGTTAAAGGGTAAATCCGGTAAACAAAAGTTAAAAAATAATATTATAATAATACTAAATTACCCTAAATCGTGTCTTAACCCAACTGGTTAATACATGGTCGACCATGGGTATCTTTGGGTCGATTTTGGGACCCCATGGATCCACTTGTAAGTGATAATGACACTTTTTTTAATTAAGTTAAAATAAATACAAAAATTACACAAGCATATATCTTTTAGCAAAACAATTGTTAAATAGGGTTATATATCTTGGAATTTAGACTATAAATATTCATTAGAAAGATAAAAATATTTCCTACATAATGCAATTTTATTTATAATTTTTAGACATTAAATAAGTTAATTTATTTATGACATAATGGTGATGCAGTAATTACCATAATAGAGAAAAATTAGAATAATTGATATTATAAATACCCAAATAAATATAATTTGAGACTTTTGTTGAATTAAACTAATTTTATAGGTTACTATGACATATTAGGATTGATTTAATTAACTTTTTTCTAAGTAAGCATTCTGTTATGTGTTTCACAAAAATCAACTATTGAATAGTGTCAAAATTTACATAAATGAGTTTTTAAAACAAATATTATATTATTAATTGATATTAAATTCCTAAATATCTAATGTTCAGACAAGAGACTTATATAATGATATTTATATCATTAATGGACCACTTGGGTGTCTCTTGGATGTATATAGTACGTTTATTAACTATATAATATAAAAATACAAAGTGACATGGTAAATGTCAAACTAATTAACTAAGAGTTAAAACTAAAAGATAAGGTTAATATAGTGACCCAAACCTGTCAAAATTCTATTGTCTGAATGTTTTTCGACCTATACCCACCTTAACCTTTTAATAATCAACTTTGGAGACATTAGAAACCGAATATGAATTTATTATAAATTAATATTTCTAGCTTTTCCAAAGGTGCCCCTCACCCCTCTTATAAAAGGGCACTCCTCCTTCTCATTTCTTCACACATTCAAAGCCTTTTGGTTCGGCCAACACCTGCCCAAATACTCTCTCAATTTCCCTAACTACAAACTAGAGGCCTTAGTTTGATCATAAATCCAACCTAAGGATCCCTTTTGATCAAATCAAAAGGAAGAACCCGAAGAAGAGGTAATGTTTTCACCACCCCTTTTCTAGTTCCTTTCTTCTTCCACATATTCTTTATTTGTTATTACCATTATAAAATAATAACTCCAGTATCATATATATATACTGTGATGTTATTATAAATATGTTACAACCATATTCAGTATTCTATCCATCCATTGAATAACATGTCACCATACGTGCGTACGTGCGGCTTACCGTCTCCACGTCGTGGTGTAATTGTTATTCAATTTATTATTATTTGGATGGGTATAATAATGATGTGTAACTCATGTAAATAATAAATATAACATGATAATTATTCTTTATATATGATATACCATCCAATTATATATTATTTTAATATCAAAAAAATGATATTGTCACTCGTGCGTACGTATGGACTACCGTCTCCACGAACGCGATGAGATTCATTCTCCATCATATCCATTCAAGTGTAATTATAATTTGATGATTTAAAAATAGTATCTAAGGACTTGATATCATTCTGGATATGAATAATATACATCCCATTAATAATGAATATGGATCAGATAACAAAGAATATAAAGTAAAATGAACCCGTTAACACCCGAAATGACGATAATTTTAAGATATTATTAACAAATCAATGTTAAAAGATCATATATGATATCATATTAAAGTAAATTATTCTTGTATAATTCAATAACAATTATTTCACCATTATACAGTAGTTTAACCTACCTTCGACCAAGGAAAAAGTACAAAGTAAGGGATTTTCTTATCTCACTTTCAATTCCGTGAGATTTCTAGTGTTCGCCACTAAATTATTGAAAGTGGTGTATTGTGTACTGCCATTTGATATATATTATCATGATTCTCTTTATATTCATGTTATTCTGTAAATCATTTGGTGTTTATTAACTTTTTTCCATACGACTCAGTTGATTAACGTGGTAAGGAGTTTCTTATCTCACTCTTAATTTCGTGAGAATTCCATTATTCACCACTTATTTATTGCATGTGGTGTGTATGCTGCCCATGTTTGTATTCATTGTGTAATATACTTTAATTAATGTATATTTACATCATAATTGTGTATACTTCTTTCATGGGTTCATGTTTCATAAGTTACCAAATTGATAAGGGAATTTGAAATTCCAATTTCCATTTATTCGGCTTTACAAAAACTCCATTGATTATTTTACTCCGAGATTATGTGTGGAATCTATATTCATTTTCTTATGTCATAATTTCCACTCCCCTTTTATATGGATATACTTTTGATACACATAATCACTCCATTGATAATTTCTCAAGTCATCGATATGAATTTGATAAGAGTAATTTTAACTCATTCTCCATTTGTTGAGTTAAAAATCCAATTCATTGGTGTTGTTTTTTACAAGATTATGTGTGAATGTCCTTTGATTGTTTTACACTGAATATCCAATCATATTTAGTGTATTTATATTTTTCACACATAACTATGTTGTTGATTTATCCTTATCTTAAGGGTACGGCCTTTATGAGAGATTTCATCTCAATTTACATTCCATTGAGACTTGTTTGTTGATATACACCAAATCGCTTTTATGTGGTGTATATAATGTACTTTAACATAGTATATCATGAATCCCTTTATTCACATGATATTACAATGTTTTTATTACCTCAATTATTTGTATTCAAGTGTCTCTCTTTTGGTTAGAAACTCTTACTAAAATACCATTTTTAAATGTTTTAAAGACTTATTCTTCTAAATCTTGCTCATTAATGTCCATGTTTTAAAAAAAGGTTTTAAGGATTTATTTATATGGACATTAAAGTTTTAAAATTAAAAATCCTTTTAAAAAGTTTCAAAGTGGTATGGGACACTTTGATTCAAAAATCTATTTTTAAATGGATTCTTGACAAATAGTGTGACTTTTAAATGATTTCAAGAAAAAGGGGGATATTTCTCTCAAATAGTTTTGATGATTATTTTCATCTATGTCAACATCCTTCATTATTCTTGATTGAGGTTAATGTGATACAATAAAATCTTCCATATTGTATCGAATGAGTTATTTTTGACTGTGGATGTGCTATTTTTATACCATTCATGGTTTGTGGTTAAATTATTGACATTTCGTATGCTAGTTTTAATACGAATGTTATGTTATGTTTAAACCTGTTCATATGAGGAATGCATTAGACATAATAAGTGACGGGTGGAGCCTTCTATAGATCCTCGATGCATCAGTAGGTCTCATGAGACAAACTAGTGTCTTGGCACAAGGCCTTGGGAAAATCTTATTTGTAGTCTTGGCATGAGGCCTTGGCTATGTGGTTATGATAGTCTGGCATTATGCATTCCATCATTATGAAAGTGATTATTGATATTTCATGTGATTATTCGATTAGTAGAATATCCATGTGAATAAGTAAATGGCATTATTTCATTTTATTTTTTCCATACTATGTTGAAGTTCAAGTTTAAAAGGCTTTTGTTTTAGTTATACATTGCCTTAAATGTTTATTCTTATTTATAAAATTTTCTGCTATATTGTTATCCTTACTGGGCATTTGATCTCACCCCTTTTCTTTGTTTTATTTTTCCTAGGAAGTGAAGAAGTAAATTATGAATGACCTGCAGGGATATTATGAGGAGATAATAGTGTGGATTACGGAGACAATATGATTGTTGTAGTAGTTTTTCACTTCATGATGTAATGTAAAACATTATGAATATATCTAGTGCTTACAAGTCTACTAAACCAATCGGTCTTTCGAGATTTGATCTTTCTTGTGATCATGCCAATGTAAAGTAATAATGCACCGACTCTGGGTAACTGGGGTCGGGGCGTTACATTTAAAAGCACATTGTAGGTTTAATACCTCTGCTAGTTTTGAACACTTTCTAGCTGTTTGGACAATGATACCTATGTGGTGTACCTTGAATCAATTTTTAGGGTTACTTAAAATAGAATTTCATATCTAGATGTTTTTATGAGTTGTTATATAGTGTTCTAATTGTATAGGATTTATGATAGATGAGTTACCTTTTTGATCTATGTTATTCCTGTGCCTGAAAAAGCATGTATGGACTATTTTACTCCAACTCTGAACATTCCTACATGAGTAAATTAATGTTAAATCCATTTAATAATTTAATTTTCATGTATCTATTATTATATGAGTTCTCCCCATGTTATTAATGATATATCTATCCTTTGATCTTGGTTGTAGTTAAGACACCCTTAGTGGTAAAGGAATATTTCATTCTTTCTGTGTTAACCCTAAAATGTCTAATAAAACTGTTAAATGAAACTATTATTATTAAATTGTAAATAAAATTTTGTGAAATGTGGACTCCATGTAATTCTTGGATGGCTCAATGGGTATGTTAGTTATTTTTAGGCGATGATTGATCCATGGATTCCATAGACGTGCTCAAAGAGGCTTTATAAATTCCATGTGAATCATGGATCCTTATCAGAGACTTCATATGGGATCTCAAGAGACATGGATTATGTCATTGGTTAAACTTGGTATCCATATAGGACCACCAAGGATGATCTCAGGGAAATAAGATATACAACACATATAGTGATACTAGTATCCTTTATAAGGGTATCTGGTGTTGGACTCGTAGGGTGCTGGTAGATTATGTCTTGGAGTGACACATGTATTCGACTTTAGAAATGACAAGAATGGGCTCGAGGTTAATTATATAAGTAAATGTTATGAAACATCTTGCAATCCAAAGTACAAATTTCTCTCAATCATTTCCTATACATTCTTAGATGGCCTTTTGAGGAATCGGTGGTGCTTACTACAGTATAGGGGATCATCAAGCTTATTCCAGATGTCGAGACATATCCAATTGATGTAATTGATTTTTCTAATTAAATGGGAATGTAATGTAAATGGAAACTATTTATTATAGGACTGTTTACTTTTGATTAATTCCTAAGCTTACTTCTTTCACTATTTCACACTACCTGTTATATATACACAATAATAGATTGGCACACCATGGGTCGTTGCCATCTGGGATTTAGTCACACACCATATTGGGGTCATGATATGGGCTCAAAAAGATTATATGGTAGCAAGAATTAATAAGGTAATTCCCCCTCCTAATGGTATATGATACAATGCTTAAGAGAAGATTATCATGGGACCATGACTATTCTTGCAATGATGCTGGGATACTTTTGTTCTTTTTGTGCATTTTTGAATCATGTACAATATATGATATCATTTTTACTTTTTTGGATGTTTTCTTAATAAAAAGTTACATGAATAAGTTTTATATGATATTAAATGTTGTTATTTGTATTTTCATTATTCTATAATTAACTTATATTTTATGGTATTACTATGTTCTCTATCATTATGTTGTTTTTGTTGTGTTATACTATTCCAATGAGGGATCAGCCTCTCCATGAACATTAGAATTTCCTTTGTACTAGTCGGAAGGTTCTGGGGTTGATAGAGATGTGATTGATGCCATGTGGATAATTGGTCTTGGAGTACTGTTAGGTGGCATCTAAAACCAAGAAGATAAAAGTGGTATCAGAGGAGTTTTTTTTATGTTCAATACTATTTGGTGACAATGGAAAGGAATAGGGATGAAAAGTGATTTTGTAATGAGCTATGCCTGGGATTTTCTATCTCGTGTAGATGGAAAAATCCAAATTTCCTTGAATGGAATAGTGAATTTTAGATTTTGTTTTATTATAGTTGATTCGATTTCACCGTTTGGTGAAACACTTGAATTTTTTTCTATTATTGATATAATTGTGGTTAGATTTTGTTACAACCTGATGAGATGAGGGCATTCCAACTCATGAATCATATAGGCACCCATAAAAAATCTCATTTCATGCATTATAATTTTTCCATTTAAGATAATTTCTGATTGAATACGGCTTTGATAGGTACTAATATTTTTCTGTCTACTATTATGATAGGTGTATTGTTACATGATATGTTTTGAATTGGATAGACTCCAATCCTTGTTCTATGAGGTGTATGAGATCTATTGGATTAGGATTTGGTGGATAATGTTTCATCCTGTAATTATGCTATTTTATTATGTTCTATACTTGGATGTCATGCTTTGATTCCGGGAGAGTATGGGACCCCTCAGACTAGAATGGTGAATACCTTTTAGGATACTCTTAGAGAATCGATTATGATATGCCTAAAATGAGTTCCAATAATATTTTTAATGAATAAATATCTCAAAATATGGAATAAACATGAAAAGAATGTGAACTAAATTGCTTTTGAAATAGAACATTACATGACCTGACCTTAGTAGTGGGATTTCAGTAGTGGTTCTTGTAATTTTTCACATAGACCTGACCCATGGGTCAAGAACATGGATGTGTGTTTAGAGGATTATTCATGTACCTATCATAATTTTTTACACTTCTAAGATGTGACCTTTCTTATTCTAGAACTAAGTTGCATTATTAACCCTGTAGAATCATTCAACCACGCCAACCTCTTGCTATACACAATAAGGGTAGAGACGATCATACCGCAGATGTGTTAGGCCATGGGCTACCGGTGGATCCTCTAGTTATTCTAGTAGCAGCACTAGCTATTATATCGGACGTTGGAGGAGATTCATATTACTATGACGACCTTATGAGGTTCAAAAAAGCATTCCAGGGAGCACCACAACCTACCACATCTATGGATGAGCTGACACAAGTGATCCAACAACAGCATCAACATATTTTTTAGGGGGGTGGTATACTGTAGGTTGAAGTTCCATGTATAGAGTCATGTACTTTATCATTGAGAATTTATATATAACACCATAGAAGAGGGTATAGCATGTGACATAAATGGTACATAATTCTTCCAATAGATGGTCGGATGTGACTACTCAGATAGAGTGTCATCGGGATATGGATTGGGATGATTTTCAAATAGTCTTTTATGACTACTACTATAAAGAGATGGTGCCGGTTGATAAGGAATGAGATTTTATGTATCTTGATCATGCTGCTTTGTCAGCGATGGACTACTCGGACCGTTTTACTATGCTCCATCATTCACACCTATCATGATGGGTGAAAAATTTTCATAGGATATGCGGTTTGAAGATGGTATCATATATTAAATGATATTAGGTAAATGTCTTTATATTGATATATATATATATATATATATGATATAATAAACTTGTCACTGATCAAATTGCACAACCTGAGAGAATTTGGGGGGTGCGATCCAGGATGGTTCAACACCTCGATCTACTACTTCCTAGATCGAAAATAGGAAGTGATGTTTATATTTTCCTCATAGTGATATGTCCAATCAGAAAATTTCTTCTGGTTGCCAGGTGAGATGCTTCATGTGTTGCTTTATAAAGAATACTAGGACATAATGGCTGCAAGACCTAGTTTTGTTCCAATATTGCGGTCAGATGGTCCATTAGAAACACTTTTGATAGAATTTTTCTATAGTATCTATTGAGAGAGGCTATGTAGTGTCTCCATTTTCAGGACTGGAGTGTGTATATTATAACCATTTAGGGAACTGAAATGCATCAAGCAGTTCAGCCTGAGGTGTTGCTCGTGGCCTTGGGAGCTAGACCCCATGTTCATAGAGACAACATGGTGGATCCACTCTAGGTATCCTGGAAGTCTCTCAGGGCTATGGTACATGCCAAACTTTTAAATTAAAACATACCTACCAAGAATTGAATCTAGTACCTTCTACTATCACAATTACAATTATATTTGCCTTCATTTTAGCTTATTCACTATTTAAACTAGGGTCTTCACATATATTCATATATTTTCCTATTGTGGAGAGCCTTGGGCCTTATGTTTTTACCTCTGATGACGTCCTAATTCTAGAAACTATGTTAGGAAGAAGAATTTTAGGTGTGTGTCAGTGCAAGGAGTGCCACTAGAGGTTGGTGGGTGTCACTTCTCATGGGGTCTCTATGTATTTGAAATGAATGGTTTTGATGTCATTTTAGGGATATAATGGCTAGTTTCGATTCATTCCATTGTTGAATCTAATTGACATAGGGTGAGTTTCACATCACCAAAGGGAATATAATTTCTATACAAACGTGAATGGAATGTTAAGGTGAGTTGATGTAGACCCGAGCCTTGTGGGTTGGGTGGAATGAAAACCTAGATTGTGAGTTTGTATATGGAAGAATAAGGAACCCGTCATATGGATTTCCCTACAGTTTTTGAAAATTTCATGGATTTCACCCAGATGGTATTTTAGGTTTTCATCTAGTAATAGGGTTTGAGTTTTCTATTGATCTAGTTCCGGGAGCAGTACCGATATCCCTTCCTCCTTACATGATGGATATGAATGAGTTACAAGTGCTCAAGAGGTAGATAGATGACTTGGAAGTAAATGGTTTGACCACACCCATCACCTCTCCAATGGGTTATCCAATCCTTTATGTGAAGAAAGAATATGGTACCTTTAGGATTTTTTTTATTATTGAAAACTGTAACAATAGAATATTAAGAACCAGTATCCAATTCTGTGGGTAAATGACCTCATTGACTAGCTTCAAGGAGCCTGTGTCTACTCAATGATTGATCTGAGACCTGGTAATCATGAACTTTATGTTAGATCATTATACATACCTTAGAAATCATTTTGGAGTAGTCATGGTCTGTATGAATATCATGTTATTTCATTCAGTCTAACAAACGTGCGAGCAGTTTTCATGGCATTGATGAACATTATGTTCCATCCTTAAATTGAAACGTTTTTCATGGTTTTTGTGGATGGTAACTTTTTTATTCACATAATTAACATGAACATGAAAAACATCTTGATATCATAATGAGAAAACTGAGAGAGGATTAGTTATATTCTAATCTCACTATGTAAATCTTCTGGATGGATCTGATTCCCTTCTTGGGTCACATCATCTTAGAGACAGGAGTATCAGGGGACCCATAGAAGGAAACAAAAGTTTTTTCCTGGTATAATACCAATAAATTCATTGATTTTTTGTTCAAACTAGGTCTGTTTGGTTACTACTTGTGTTTCTTACTTGATCTCTCACTTTTAGAAGTGTCTTTTTTAGGACTTACTGAAAATTTAGTGAAGTATTATTTGATTGATTCTAATGAGATAGTCTTTTAGGAGTTAAAAGGGTGTTTTACTTCAGTGATTATGCTGATTTTTGTGGAGCCTATAATTTGTTACACTATGTAATTTTATGTGTCAGGTATCATGGAATGGGTCATTCTTATATAGGGGGATCTATTAGTCGCATATGGGTATCGGTTGTTGAGGCCACATGAGTGTAATTACTCAATACACGATATCAAGTTAGCTATAGTTGTTCATTATTTATGGGGTTGGAGACATTACATACTGGGATAGAATTTTGTGATGTACACAGACCAAAAATCCTCAAGTACATATTTACTCTCCATTATCTTAATTTTAGACAACGAAGGTCGGTGAAATACCTTCAATCTTTTGACCGCGATCTTTCCTACACTCCTAGTAAAACCAATGCAGTGGATGATGCATTTAAAAGGATGACTCGTTTGCATATAGTGCAGTAGGCCGGTATTGAGTTGGAAAATTAGGCAGTATTATCTAAAATGAATTTATATGTGCACAATAGTTATGGGAAGACGTTCCGTTTATCAGTAGCTTCCACCTCTACCCTACTGGATAGTGTGAGGATGACACAACTATGAAATTTTGAGGGCCTGGTTATATGCGAGAGTTTGTCAAGTAAAGAAACACCACTTAGTTGGAAAATAAGATAGGATTATGAAATTTGATTACATGGTCATGTATTGGTTTTTTCGGACATGTGCGAGGAGATGATGCATGACTTTCATGCATCTATTTGGGTTGTTCATCCTGGCTTCACCAGGATGTATCCATATTTAAATTGTAAGTATTGGTGGCCAGGTATGACAAGAGATGTTGCTGATTTTTTCATGAGATCTTACACATTTAAATAGGTGTTTGATGAACACTATAGACCATCCATATTTTTTAAGAAGATTTCAATTCATGAGTGAAAATTGAATGATGTCATGATAGATTCTATGATGGGTTTACTAAGGTCACCTTGAGGTAACACTGTCATTTGGGTTGTCGTTGATAGGATCAAAAAAGGTTGATCATTACCTACTAATCAAGGAAACCTCAAGTGTTGATGAGAATGATAGATTATACATCCATGAGGTTGTATGGTTTCATGGGGTCCCATAATCTAATATTTCACATAGGGACTCCCAAATTACTTAGAGATTCTAAAAAGGGATATACAGGGCACTTGGTATACAGGCTCTTCTAAGCACAACTTACCACTACTATATAGATGGGCAGTTAGAGCACATGATTCAGGTGCTTGAAGACATGATTGGGACATGTGTATTAGATTTTAGGGGTTCTTGGAGAAAAAATATACAGCTTTTAGAGTTCCCCAATAATAAAATCATTCAAGAAACTATTCTGATTGCATTTTATGGTGATTAAATTTTTAACATTTTTGATCACCACTGTGTTGGCTAGAGGTAGGAGAGGTAGCTATATTGGGAGATTGTATTGTCCAGAAGGCCACTGAACATGTTCATTGGATTCAGAAGTGGAAGGAAACAGTGTAGTCTCATTATAAATTGCTTTTCGATCATCTGAGATGTTATCTAGATTTCGAGGATAGATATTGATTTTCCCTTCATGTTGAACTGAGGTTGGTAAATAAGAAGATCAAGATACCGGGTAAGATTTAGGTGAGATACATCAAGTCATTTGAGATTCTGGTGAGGGTCTGGTTAGTTGACTATTGGTTTTAGTTACCTTAGAGGTACCGGGATTTTCAAGATGTCTTCCATGTTACTCAGTTACGACGTTAATATTCAGACATGTCTCCTATCTTTCAACCTGATGAGTTTGAGTTACAAGTAGAAGAATCCTTTGAGAAGCATCCTATTCGAGTTGTGGATTGTAGCATTAAGGTTATATTAGTCCAATTAGTTCCTTTGGTATGGGTGATCTGGAAGCATAGTCAAGTACATTATGAGTACTGGGAGAGGGAGACCAATGTTCGATCACTGTGGAAAAAATTGTTCTCAAATACTAATACAACACACATGGAAGGGAAATTTGGGGATGAATTTTTGTAAGGATGGGTTTTTTGAGAATCCAGTTTTACATTGAGTTATGGATTTTTAGTTTTCTATAAATACCTCATTTAAATGATTTAATACGCCATAATGGTGATGCATGTTGAGGTTGTGGAAATCTCGACAGTGTCCATCACTTTTTGGAATCCTAGTACCCAAATCATGGAGAGTTTTTGGCCTCTCGCACGATTAGGATAAACCATGTGAAGCGAGGTGGTGGATTTAGTAGCATTCACATGGTTTCCAAAATCTATGTGGCTAGTCAAAAAAAGTTGTAGACCTTTGGTAGAGGCTTCTGCCAGGTTATCACATAGTTAGACTAACCATGTGCGTTAATCATGAGTTATTATCCAGTGTTATAGAAGGTCTCACACAGTTTCCACATGGTAAGAAAATGTGTACACAAAAACCATGCGATCAATATATTTTGGGTAAAATTACATATTATCCTTCAAAATTTTATAAAAACCTAAAACTACCATCCCTTCTCACAATTCACACTAAGGGGCTGAGGTAGAGTTCCATTTGAATCCCATTCTCTCTTTTTAGACATAATCTCTATATTTTTTCCATTTTGACCATCGTTCATCCCCTTGGATCCGCAATGGTATTTCCTAAATTCCTTTTTAGCCTTATTTAACACTTCTAGATATTGAATTCACTATTTGGATTTAGGCTTATATGCCATAATATACCATTCTTCATCCATTTTTTATATTTCTCCAAAACCATGGTGAATACGAGTATGATAATGGATGATATATCTTAAAAGAGTCTAAGGTAGGTGGTCTCATGCTTTTCGATTAACGTACAATAGATTATTTATGCAGGAGTGTTGCACGCACATTTTTGGAAGGTCTCTTCAATTGATAAATCATGCTTATTATTGCATATCATTTATTAGTTATTTAATCGTATGTTTTAGAGCAAGTTTTAGGTTTAATTTTGGGATTAAAGACCACCCCATGGGTGAGTAAATGTTTTTACCACTTTATGGTTGTTAGGTCTAGGATACATATGTGGTGTGTTGTGAATCCCATTTTGGGTTAATTAAAATTAAATTTATTATCTAAATGTTTCTGTGATGTTATTAGATTATATTCTATGTGTATTGGGTTTGGGATAGATGGGATTTCCATTTGATCTATGTTATGATTTTTCTTGATAAAGAATGTTTGAACAATTTTTTTCCAACAGTGACATTTTCCATGTGAGTTAATTAGTGTTACAATCATGTATTAGTTTAGTTTTCATGTGTTTCATGTCATATTCATTGTTAATTTGGGAGTAATGATAGTATGATACTTTAATATTGGTCATAGTTGAGAAACTCTTCATTGTAAATGAATATTAGATGCTTTTGGTGTTGACCCTAGAATTTGTAATGAAATTGGAAAATGAAACTATTTTGGTTAAATGGTAAATAAACTTTGATGAATCTTGGATTCCTCATAATTCATTGGGCAGGATCAATGGGTTTGTTAATTATTTTTAAGTCGTGTGTCAACCATGGAAACTATGGATGGGCTCACAGAGGCTATGCAAATGTCGAGGGAATCATGGATCCTTATAGGATTTTATACATGGGATCAAGAGGAATTGTTTATGTCATGGGTGACACTTGGGATACCTATTAGACCGCCAAGGATGGGACAGTGACATATGATATACCACACCAAGAGTGATACTGAGTTACTTTATGAGGGCTGCCAAGGAGATACTAGAAGTGTGTTGGTAGATTTACACCTTGAGTGATACATGAATTCCACTTTTTGAATGTCAAGGATGGGCTTGAGGTTAATAGTATATTGAATGGGTTATGACACGTATGGCTAGAAAAAGAACCCAATTTCTCTCTGCCATTGCATATACATGCCTAAAAGTCCTTCTGAGGAATCTGTGGTGCTTACTACTTTTTGGGGGATTGCTGGGCTTAGGCTAGATCTCAAGACTTATACAATCAATGTAATTGAATTGTTAAATAAATGGAAATGGAATGTAAATGTAACCTAGTGATTGTATGAATTTTTACTTTTGATTACACTCTATCTTACTACATTAACTATTTCACACTTCCTGTTATATATACTCTCTGATAGATTGGCATAGATCATGGGTTGTTTTCTACTAGGATTTAGACTCACTCCCTGTTTGGGTAATGCTTTGGGCCCAAACAAATTATATTGTTTTAGGTGTCTATAATAGAATGTGACCTACTACCGGTACATGATATTTTTCATAATCGTTAGAGAGAATGGGACCAATCTTGGTATTGCAACACTACTAGGATAATTTTGTTCTGTTTGTACCTTTTTGGATATTATACTTTATATGATATCCTTAGGACTTGTTTGGTTTTTTTAAAAGAAACATGTGACATGTAACATTTTTATATGGTATGAAATCTAATTATATGTATTATTAGTCTTTTTCAATTTACTTCTATTGTATGGTATTACATATTAAACTATATATATGTTTCCATTGTGTTATACTCTGCCAATACGGGGATTTTCTCCCCATGAACATCATCATAGTTGTAGCTGCTCGTTGGCAGCCTCTAGAATTTGGGGATATTCACTTTAGGTTATGATGCCAACCGGGCATGGAGAACTATTAGGTGGAATCTGGACCTCGGATGTCATATCTGTACCTTAGGTATTCCCTCTTAGGTGATCATTTTGGGGTACTCTGGTTTGAAAACACATGTCTGAACTGATATATTCTAAAAAACCATATATATGTGTATTTACTTGGACAAGATTATTCATTCTATTTTCTCAAAAAATTATCTTCTTCCCTACTAACCAGAACAATCGAGACCTCTTTTCCCACTACTATAGGTGTATTTACAGCAATGTTATCATGTCATCATCTAATTCATATCAATGTGTAAAAATTCATCTATAATGAAAAGAGAAATTTCTAGGACACAAAACACATAATCAAGACATTTTATCAAGAAATATTCACATTATTCCACAACATATTATCTCATATACACTTCCACATATTCAAGATAATGGAATTATTAATACCCAGATCCAAATTTATCCCCATTTATGGTTACTAGAGGAAAAAATTCAAATTTATATGTATTAAAATAAACATATTAGTAACCATTTCATGTAACCAAATTAAGAAATATTTTAAAATTTATATATTTAATATTATGTGTGACATCCATTAAATATAAAAAGTAATGAAGATTAATTTCTTATCCCAAAACTCACTCATAACCATCTTTTTTGTGCATTCCTAAAAGGATGCATATCACATATATCATTGAGTTCTTATAGTGATTAATACGTACTCACCTCTAATGAAATACATGGAAATGAGTAAAATATCAGATAAATGTAGGGGATCTGAAAAATTGAATCACCCATTATGAATAAACATTCAAATTTAACAGCAAACATTATTATGACACATCCCCCAAGGGAATATGGGTTTTCCATTATACATGGGTCTGTGAGTCCCCTACATGAGCCCATTCCAATGACCCAAAAAACCAAAATCAGCTTCAAAAAATTCCCAAATAGTATAATAAATTAATATAAATCCCTCTAATGGTATCAATTTGTAACTTCCTGACCCGGGGGGGGAAATTTTAGTTCCTTAAGCTAGTTCACCAAATTAACTCATGAACCTCTCCCTATAATCCAAAGGATACTAGCTATAATCAAGTGTCAAACCTATAACATTGGAAGACTATTCCCATTATATCATGTAATGAAAATGTATAAACCAATATAATTATAATCTTGATAATAATAAAAAATTTACAAAAGGAAAATTCATCACAAATTAAAATCCAAAAATATGCATGTGGTCACAAAACAAAATATAAAAGTTTTCATTTCATTTAGGTTCATGTGTTGAATGAAAACACAAAATAAAGAGACACTGAAAACTCCCAAACAAGAGCTAACATCGAGACTAGTCTCCTCAACCATGATCCTTCCTAAAACCCAACTCAATCGTCTATCATTGTTACTTTTACCTAATCTTGGTTTGTAGTCATAGTGTCTACATGGGTATAAATTGTTAACAAGGGTAGGGTGTGTGTGAAACTTAATTGGTACCCACCAATACTATCTAAATAAATATCCAAACTATAATAGTTTATGCATTAGTATAGTGAATTACAAACTATTCAAGAATAAGTGAAAAGGTTTCACAATTATTTTAATTTTACTTATTTAACATCATTGGTCCTTGTGTTCTTCAAGACACCCGAGTTAGTCACACATTCTTCATCCAATTACGAAGAATAAATTATATATCATAGGCTCAAAAAATTAATTATCAAGGATATTCAAATTTATTCTATTTTATTTTAATTATGTTACAATAGAAAATCATTTCAAGTTACATATCATATTGGATTAGAGGATGAGTCCATCACTATTATCATGGGTTTTTATAGAATAATTATAACAAAAAATGTAAAAAGAGATGAAATACTACACAAAAACCATGGGTACATAGAGAACCTGTGTAACAACAATATCAGCATTACATGGAGCATCATTCCATCACTAATTAAATTATATTATTCCCACAAATATAGTCTCAACATTTATTACCATTTACAAAATATACAACAATGTACCATTTAATTGACAACTTTTCCATTTAACATCATTCTAACCTATTAGAAACATGAACATGTATTCTTAATCCGTTGAACCCAACTACCATAAATAATCTCACATGTCATAAAATCCTCTTAATTATGGTAAAGTATAATTTATAATAAGTTAACATGGTAAAAAAGTTCACAAATGGACTGATTTTATAAGTCATCCAATTCCACATTTTCAATCAAAATTTATAATTTCAACTAATTAGTAATAATCCATAGGTACCCAGTAAAACCTATACTCCTAATAATTATGGGATACTATAGGATAAGTTTAGGGTCTCACTAATAAAATGGTTTTTAATATAAATTTTTAATTTAAAATTAAACTTTTCATTGTAGTAATAAAATGATAAAACTAAAACATAATTTCATCATCAAGAATATATAAACTATCCTGTATACCACCTAACTTAAGAGTATTAATGGTTTTTATCCTAAAATTACCTTTATTCAAGGTAGAATGACCAAAAATACAGTACAGAAAACTATTTTTCATCAAAACACAGGATCACGATCCAATGAAATAAGGTCACATAAAACCTGGATGTATAAAATAAAAAACACTAAAATTTATCACTCTATTAAGAGATATTAATTCATGATATATAACCTAAATCATGGAAGATATCCCATACCTTGGAGAGTCTATTTTTATAATAGATATTCTATTTTAAAGAGAAGAGTTTTAAGGAGCCTTGGAATCCTCTTAGGAGTCTCAAAAAATAATCGTAAATCAATTTAGTATGAGTGGGGGTGATATTGAATTAAATTTAACGGTTAGATAAATTTAGATAAATTTTGTTGGTTTAATCATTTGTGTTAAAATATCAAGGATACAACACATAGTTATACCAACCTTCTACCCTAACCACGCTCCCCAACTTTCGGAGGTACATGTATTCTCATAAGTTGACACATTTTTTATTAAGCCAGGTTCCAACTATGAAAACCCCCCCACTATCATAGAGTTTATAATTCTATAGTGGAGTTCGAATGGTTTTGGAAAATCATACACAAATCATGCAATTCCTATTAAAATACAAAAAAAATCCAAAACTCACCTGAAAACAATAGATAAAATATGTAACATAATGTAGAATAAAACAAGTGTAAATATGTACTTCAATTATTGTAATTGATTAACTCAATAATCTATGTTATTTTAGAATATAATTTTGTTTACCCTAACAGTTTAATATTCAAATCAAAGTTTACTTGTCATTAATTAAATTGTCACCAAATCACATTTCAATCCTAAGATTATATATAAAATATATTAAAAATAAGTAATTTCTCTATTTTTTTAATCAAAAATAATTAAATAAATTCCAATGGTAATTTTAACCGAAAATGATATCAATTAAATTAAATCCATTTTAATAAAATATAATGTCATCATTACAGAAAAATATTTTTCAAAAAAACATATACTGAAAATTATTATAGTCCAATAAATGTATCCCAAAATATCTTTAATCATGTTAATATCCCATCACTACAACATCTAAATGGGTATCTATGAAATTAAACTTATAATAATCCTTATACATTTACTATTTAATTTTACCCAATATCATTGTGGAATATCATTAGTTTCCATTTGTTCTATTATTTCATTTATTATAATCATTCAAAAAAAATTGGAATTAACCCTAGAATATAACCTTGTAGTGTAAAATGTATTGGACAGTAAGGGAACAGTACCAATGTATTTTTATGATGGTTGATATATATTTAACCAAATATTTTTGGTTTTATTACCCATGGATTAATTTTATTCAAAAACCATATCCACTTGTAAATTCTAGATAAGGTAGTGTTTCTAGAAAAACAACAAAATATCTTTCATTGAAAATCATTAAATATATTATTAAATAATTTGGTATCTTCTAAAGGACATTCAAAGGGTAATGAGAAATGATAAAAAAAATTTAAAATTTGGTTATAATCATTTCTACTAAACATGAAACAATACTGTGTGAAAATACAGTATCTCAAGTATCTCTAAGAAAATTTTTACCATATTAAATTATAAATATTTATTGTTGATCACATTCCAAAGGACTGAGAAAATTCATAGTGATGGTATAAATTATATATACAAGAATGCCATATACATTTGTATATATAAATTAGCATACATTGTTTTTTTGAGAACATTATTATTTTATCAAGAATATAATTTCATATCAATCTAGTAAAAAATCTAATATCTTAGGAAAAGTAAAAAATAGAGAGATAAAATGATTATTATGGGTTATGTAAAGTAGAATTTATCTTTGGTAAATTTAAATTAATAAATCTCACATGATAAATAATTGAAAAAATAATAATTTAATTAATTACATGAGAAATTAGAATAAAATAGGATTAATTAATGATGGAGAAATAATATATGATAAATAATCCAATGATCATAAAACATATCCATGGGTAACATTAATATTAAAATTATAACATGGATACCAATTATCAAATACATAATAATGGCATTAATAATGATAAACACATAAAATATATTGTCAATTCCTTGTTCTTGTACATCATAAACATACCCCAAGTCTTTGTATCATGAAATCATAACATAATTAGTATGGAATAAAATAAATATAAAAAATATTCTACAACCTAAAACATTTCTATGAAACTAGAGCCTATAACAAGCCCCACCTAAAAGTAAATATTTCTTATGATTTAATATTTTTATAGGGGTGAATAGTATTTCATTACATCATCAAAAGTAACCGTGATATTCAAAAACTAGCATAGAAAAATATAAAATTTTCAGAAATTTTTAAATATAATAAAATTATCCTATTCTATCCAGTGAAATTATATTGAAGATAATATAAGTGTATATATTATGTAATATATGTGAATATTGAGAGCATATTATCATATATGGAACTAATTTTAAAATATTTGTTGGTCATTTTTGTGTAAAATACCATTTTCATGTTCAAATCACTTAATTAAAATATAAATATTTCAATTTTTTTAAAATAAATCACATTGAAAATAATAATGAATTAATTTCATGGAATAATCTATGAAATTATTTGTTATAATGGAAGGAAATTGTTTTTTGTTTTTTGCATGTTAAAACAAATATAATGTTTACACCTTTATTAAAAAGCACCATAATTGTAAAACGACAATAAAATTAAATTTAATAATTTTCTTAGAAACTAAATAAAGTATAAAAACATACTCATCCAATCATTGGATATTATAAAAATATTATTTAAAAAAACAATGAAATATGTAAATTAACTTAAAATATTCCTAATAAAATTGATAAATAATGTTATTTTCCATTAAAACATTATTGTTCACTTTTTTAGCTCTGAAGAAGGAAAATATAAAACACATATTTGAAAACCCCATAAAATATAATGATAAAATATAATAAGAATAATTTATCATAATTCATATTGTTCTTAAAATGTAAATATAAAATAATTCATCTATATTTGGATGATAAGGATATTGTAACACTTTCTACTATATTAACATTACTTAAAATCCCAATAGATTAAATAATTTTATTTTAACCTATAAATATAACGAATTTATATTGAATAGTGATAAAAACTGTGAAATGGGATGTACTTACACCTCACAAACATAAATATGTGAATAAAATCAAATATGTCTCATTGAAAAAAATTAAGAATAAGCGCCACTACAAAAATAATATTATTTAATTAAGAATTAATATATAAAGTTATTAAGTGTATAAAAATTAAGTCCAGAAAAAATTGAAATAAATAAGATTACAATCATAGTTCATTTCACATTTAATAATTGAAAAACTTAATATATGATGCAGATGTATAACACAATTCATTGAAATTGATTTAAGAAACCTCTTTCCCCAGTCTCCAATTTCTACCATAGTTATTTTTACCTCGTATGTACAAAATTTAACTGTATTATAATTCAAAAATAGAGTTATGTTATTAATTATAATATAATATTAAATCCAAATATAAAATTTTATTCCCCAATTATTAATAATTTTTTTAAATCATCATTTATCTATACTAATTGTTTCATTTTTTATGGATCTTCCGGTTTGGATGTTCAATTAATTTTGTGTGTGTTATCCATAAAAAATATTAAAATTTTATTTAGGTGTTAAATAGTATATATGTTCATTATATACATTTTTTAATCATCCATTATATTTATAGATATAAAAATTCATTACACCATTAACATAGATGGTTTTCCATACTTACACATACACTTTGTTTTTACATTTCGAATGATAGATCAAGAAGAATATAAATAATAATTTAATAGTATAAAATTTTTATAATATAATATATGTGTATATATATAATATATTTATTAAATGTATCCTTATTATAATTAATTTTTTGAAAAAAATTAAAATATGAATCAAATCTCTTTGTGGACGTGGTAGTCCACACACACCCAAGAGCGACCTTATAATTTTCCAATGGGTGGAATTTTGAGAATTTAATTGTAATATTATCATTAAAGATCCATAATAATGTAATAAATGTCATATATACTAATTTTTTAAATCATTATGACCATCAAATTAATCTAGTTATTAATAACAGATTACACCACCACATAGAGATGATAAACCACAGGTACACATGACGGATGTTGTTGATTACCATTGGGTGCATAAGTGGTGTAAAATAGTAGTATAATAACCATTATTACATTATAAATATATTTATGATGAATAAAATATTACTTTCGGATGTTATAAAAAAGAATATGAGTTTTATAAGAAATAATAATGAAAAAATTATTTAGTAAGATTAACTCTTCTTTGATAGAACACCTTTCTATCCCTTATTAAGGACCCTTCTAATGGAAACTTAGATAATCATAACATCATTGTGCATAAGAATTTTATATGAGAAATTTCATTTTTCCCATGAAATATGGCTCGAGGAGATGTAAAAAAGAGATGAGATTTTGGTTCTTTTATAATTGAGTGTAGGAGAATTCTGGAAATTCCATAACTAATAAATTTATAAAAGTTAATTTTTTTCAAGAGGTTTAAAAATTAATATAATTATTATATTGGATGTGGATAATTCTACATCCTCTCATACGATTTTTTTTACAAGTATAGATAATTTTTTTCGTTATCATTTTATATTAACTCCTCATTTACCCTTTTGATAATTACTAAGATATTGATGGGTTATTCTATTTATGGTAAGGTAATGTTAACATAAAAATGAAAAATGACCCATAAATTAATCATGGATGATATTTCAGACAATATACACAAAAATTGGTTTATGAATTTTTTATGTAAATTTAAATTATTTAATAAAATATATTACATTATAAAATATCATTAATTTCCTTTTCTAATTATAAGAAATAATGTTTTATAATATTGGTATAACTCTTGTAAAATAGTTCCAAGATGATATGGACTCTAATAAAAATATGTTAAATTCTAAATTTACTAATCATATAAAATTTATATATGATAGATTTTATTTGAACCAATATCTTTTTAAATAACTACATGGCTAACCAATCTTATCTTTGACCATGATAATTATTTTTTAATATTTACGGGTTATAATTTTACATTCAAGGTTCGCATTGGATCATAAATGAATATGAGATAAACCATTATATCATTTGTCTTCCTATTTGTCCACTTTAAATTTTTTTATTACCAAAAGAAAATTAAAATTTTAATTTGAAAACATATTTTGCGGAAATACTAGGAAACTGTAAAATTTTAATACTATAAGATCATTTAATAAAACAAGTATTTTTCAGGTTTTTAAATAATTTAATAGAATATTATTTATCAACGAATATCCTTAATTTTTTTTGAACTATTAAATTATTTTAACCTTAGAGAAAAATGTTGTAATATTTGAAAATCTTTGGGTTTTACATTCTCTAAAAAATTATTAAATTTATTCATTGATATTTCACCTTAAGACATGTAATTAGGGGTTTTACATTTTATAAAGAATTATTTATAACCCTCATCATAAAAAATGGTTAATTCAATATTCTTTTTAAAAGGGGGAAATGGAAATATAATGGTCATATGGAATAACAAGTAATATTATTTTCAAATAGGAGAAATTTTTTTATAGTTAAAATACGGATGGGAATAATATAAAATTTAAAAATATTGTGAACAGTGACATTGAACATTGATCATGAGAAATATTACAACCACATAACCAAATATCAATGAGGGATTAAAAACATATCAATTTATTTGATATTAATATAAAATGTTAACCTTGTTTTTTCATTATCCATTTCTTAATATTTTCAGATTCATTTATTTTCAATATAAAGGAAATTGTAAAATTTACATACATTATTTATTTCAATTTTAAATGAAAGTTTTTTTTCTATGGTTGTGATTTTATGAATTTACAACATATCTCTTATTAAAAAAACAATATTCATGTTGAATTTTTCATTCATGAAGAACTAAAACTATAATTTAAATATTTATAATACTCATAAAATAAAAAATTACATTACTCAATTATATTAATAATTTCGAAAACAAAAATATTTATCATAGGTTATCCAATATAAATAAATCATCTTATATTGGAAAAAATATATTAATGAATGAATCAAAAATAATAAAATAGATATTTAAATTAAATATCAGGACACCTAAGAAATAAGACTTCATAACTTAATGGAAACAAATTATGACATATATGATTTGAAATATTTTTTACAATCAATATAACTATTTTCTCAAAATAAAAACAATTGTTCAAAACATCATATTATAAAAGTATTTACAATAAACATATACTCTGTATCATTTGTTAATAATTTTAATAAATATTTTTTGATCAAAAAATAAACAATAAAATCATTTACTCTTCAAATAAATAACCAATTAATCAATCATAATATTTTTTTATCAAAATAATTAAATATTACTAATATAGTGTACATTATGTTAATAACTTTCTTTCCAAATCAATTTTCAATCACATTGTTATTTGTATGTTATATTCCCAAACTATGCAAGATATTGTATCCCAATCATCCATTATTACATTAACAACAATTATCATATTATCCCTAAGGGATATCAATAAAATTATATCTATGTATTGAAAATATATCAGAATTATTCCTCAAATATCTTTTTTACTAAAACATATACTGACCGGAGGGTTATATTCTCAAAAATTTCCCCCAAAATATACTTAATAATGTTAAAATACCATAACAAAAAATCCATAAAAAAATTATATGAATTTAATCATATGATTAACATTATATTTATCAACCCAATACACATTAGGATTATCCAATATCACTACATGATATCATATGTTTTCGTTATTTCTACTCTCTAATTTATCAAAATTACTAATAAACAAAATGGGAATTAACATACCATTTTCACTTGTTTTTTTTCAAACTGAGTGAAGAGTATGGGAAACCAAACTGTGAAACAGAATGAAGGTGGAGATATATATGACCATCCCTTTTCGGTATTGTTATCCCAAGATGCATCTCTACTAAAACAACATCTATATTATGTATCCCGAAATGGATTGTTTTTCTAGAAAAACCATATAATACCAATATTACCACAAAATTAATGGTATTACCGATAATTAGATATATTTCAAATTGATTATATACATTTATGTTCCCTGAACTATTATTATAATGATTTAGATCCAATGGTATTTTCTAAACATGATCTAATACCGACATTAATGGCTCTAATTCTTGTATCCCAGAGGAAATTGTTACATTATTACATTGGCACTAAATACAAGATATCACATCCCAAAGGGAAAAAATTTCACAAGACTCATTAAAATAGAATCATAATTGAATGTCATATACATTATAAATCATAAATTTAAACTAGGTATTTTCATACATAACATCATCATTCTCTATAGAATATCCTTCAATATCATAAATAATACACCTCACGACATCTTAGATAGAGGGAAAAAATAATGGGGGCATCAAATTCTCAGTAAGGGTTTTTTAAAGTTGGATACATCTTCATTAAATAAGATAAAATAAATATTGATATGTAAATAAATAAATAAATATTTAATTTTATAAAAAACATAACCACAAAGTATGACATGATAGGAATAAATGATGGTCAACAAATTACATATAAATAAGAACATGTGCAAGAATATTATCATTGGATATCAAAATTATTCAAACAATCGCATTGATATCAATATATGATTTCATAATATTGTAATTCATAATTCTATACTTCCTAAAAATTCTATCGATGTTGTGTATTAAGACATCATAACCATAAAATCAATTCCTAGTGACACTACATCATATTGAAATTGAGAAGTTGTATTCAATATACCCAAACAAGTTTGTATCATTAGTCCTACCAATGAATCATTGGGATAAAAGAGGCCCAATCAACATTTAGTATGTTCAATGGATTCATCATAAGAATGTGATAATAAGAATTCTATACATCATAAACATGATAATTTTTATTCATTATCATGAGGAAGAAAACCTAAATATTCTCCCCAAATAAGTAAATTCAAAAATGTTTATAATATATTAGTAAAAATATTATCGATGGTATTATTATATGTATACAGATTAAGTTATATGATTCATCAATGTATGTTTAAAAATATAAAAATAATTTTAATATATCATTGGATCATTTATTACGAAATATAATATATTTATTTTGAAATCACATAATTAAAATAAAAAAAATTTCATAATATTGAGAAAAATATTTTCATGAGGGAAAAAAATAAAATATCTTTATGTAAGTTTCAAATAAAAGAATTTACTGATCATGGTAAAGGTCGATAGTGCATTTTATGTAGAAATAAATAATTTATTCACACCATTGGAAAATAATTCCTCATATGGAACTTGATAAGAAAATTAATTTTTATAATTTTTTTAGAAGGTAAAAAATATGTAGAAATAATTATATTTAATCAAATAATATTATTAGAAAATTATTGATACATTTTAATGAAAATATGGAAATAGAAGAAAAATATTCACTAACAAATTGAAAAAAATCAATTTTAATTTAAAATAATAGTTTTGTCTTGATGATTTGAAATGAAGGTAAAATGAAAATATATACTTGAAAAAATATATAATAACCATAGTAGTATAAAATAATTTAATTTAATGATATATTTATCATATATATCATCCAATGGAAATAAATCATAAAAATTATCGAATAAGGATGAGATGGTGAAATAAACCATGACAACATTTCTATCCTTGAATCAAAACTCCATGGAAAAAATAATTTTAATAGTAACATTATCACTATGAATTTATATGGATACAAGATAAAAATATATAATAAATTATGTATATGAACTACATAAACATAAATAGGTTCATAACATCAAACACGCCTAAATGATACAATACTAAGATGAAGAACCATCACAAATATTGTATAATGGAAGTGATAATTAATCAATGATTCTATTATGTATATGAATTTTAAAAACAAAATAAATCAAGGGTAAATAAAAAATAATTCAATAGGAAGTAATTTAACACTGTATTATATAAATAATATTAAATAATGTTGAATTATAACCCAAGGAATGGAAATTGGGATAAGAAACAACTTTACTCATGTATGACTAGTTTTGTATGGGATTTTAACCTCAAGTATAAAATACTTCAATATATTATAATTAAATAAAATTAAATTTTTAACACATATAACATCATATATGTTTAATTTATAATATAATAATACTTTTTTTCTAATATGTCCCATAATTTTTGAGTGTTAACTGTTTTACTTTTCATTCAGAGTTTTATTTGGATATTCTAATCATTATACATTGATATAGGCCCCATAATTTATAAAATACTAAAAATTAATAAAATATTTTATATATTTATTATATTAATATTTATTATAATAAATTAAAAATATAGGCAGAAAATTTATTTACACTTATATAGGATACATTAGGCCATATATACACATTCACTTTTCATTCACTTTTTTTCATATGGAAGAAATGAAAATTAAATAAAAATAAACCATTATAGAGTACTTATTATTATAGATATATCATATATATAAATTTAATATATCCTTATTACCATCCTTGTAAAATTGATATGAAGAAAATAACATCACTTCATACAGGTTGTAGTCCACTGGTACCCAAAAGTGACGTTTTTGTTTTCCAATTCATTGATAGTTAATAAGGTAATATATATATATATATATATATATATATATATATATATTAATAAAACCATAATAATTTCATAAATTTAATATATAATCATTTTATCCATATTTATAAATAGCTTTGTATTGTGGACAAGAAAATGAAGTATAACACTATATGGAGATTGTTAGTCGTACGTACGCATGAGAGATGTTTATAATTTCGGTCGAATTTAAAAGTGATGAAATTTTTTTGGAGCATAATATAAATGAAATATAAATATATTATGTACTTTTAATTTATTATTTTATGAAGTTTAATATCATTTTATATAAGGTATAAGAATAATTAATCTTAAAATTGGCGATAAAGATGATTATTGTGGCGTCAATAGACCTCCTTTGGATATCATCTTATGAACGGTATGAATGGTCTTTATAACAACCAGGAAATATTATTAGTGGATATCAAATTATATTAGAGAGATTTTATAAGGCCCCAGCCTTAAACCTTACTTAATCTTGAGTTATTACAAGATTACACATTGAGGATCTTTTCGGGTTTAGAGTTTTAGAGAATTAGATCATAAAACTTGCATTACATTCCACATATAAACAAAGTGGTTACATAAAGATAGTATTCTTCATTCCCATCAATGGAAACACATTTAAAATAAAGCATGGATTATTTCTTGACACATCCTTGACTCTATCATCTTATCATGTACCTTTCCCTTGACCTGTGAAAAACATTTCAAAAACTTGGGATGAGCATAAAAACTCAGTATGGGTTATAAAAAAACATGGAAAGGAAACATGAGTTCATATATACATAAGAATGAAATCATACATTACCCATAAAACATAGGCACTTTAACATACCTCATAAAATCATGAATAAATCATAGAAATCATAAGACATAAAGGTAACTTGAGGCATTCATAACATTCTTACGTAGGGAGTAACCCTCTTGGTTACGTTTGGAATACCCATCACAGTATATTCCCTAAATCTCTTCGGAGAAACCTTAACGTTTCACTCCTTCACGTTACCCAATGCATTGGAGAGCTATATCGGGCTCACCCTCCCTTAGTTTATCACGGAACCACCCGTCTTCATAATAATGCCCAAGAACCATAACATAATCGTATCACATAAAACATGCATAAGGGAAACATAACATTTCCACATTTCAATCACAAGATATCAATACAACATAGAAACATTGTGAAAACCATTTTCAATACCAAAATAAAAGAAAAGTAAAATATGGTATTTATTTTTCTTTTAAAAAGAAGGTATGGCTTGTAGAGGAAGCCGAAACTCAAATAACGGTCATGACGGCGGAGAAGTCTTTTTCGCCGCATACGTACGACAAAAACATTCCCTTTTTTCGTTTAGTAAATGCTTCGTATAAAAAATATTCCTTTTGAATAAACGTAAAAGTAAAAGGGGTTTATACACCGTATAAAAGAAAGTTGTGTATAAAATAAAATATGCCTCAATGAAAGGAGATTGAGACGAAGTCCCATACCTCGTATCTGACTTGACCCGACCGTTCTTTAATCTCCTTAATAATAAACTTGAGTTAATATCTACTTTATTATGAATCTTTTTCAAGTTCATTATTCCTTTTATACCATGTTATGAACATCATGTAATCAGTTAAGTTAATAATGTTCATTTTGTCGGTATTTGGTTCTTAAGTCAAAAATAGACTTCTTACACTTACATGTTGTTAATTTGGTCATAGGTTCGTTATATCCAGAATGATATTAATGATTTGGATAACATATATATCATATATATTCATCATATACATGTATTTATAATATTACATCATATTTAGATGTAAGAAATGAAATGCATCGTTCATGGAGACGGTAAGCCGTACGTATGCATGAACGCTACTTCCATTTCTATTTCATATTTTCTGGAATGGAATCATAATGATATAAGAGTATATTATAATTCCAGTATAATAACATATATAATATCATTAACTTTATCCTTTACACATCCCACATATGGTATTAACGAATCAAATCACTTTCAGGGGGCGGTAGTCCGCACTTCCTAAAATGAAGATATCGTGTTTACCCATAATGGAAACCATAAAGGTATGCCCAAAATGAAAAAACAGAAGCTTAAGGAAAACATAAACATATTATATATCATATATAAAAATAGTGACATCATAATGGCCACCTTTGAAGGTGTTAAATGAGTATTGAACAATCATCGTTTTGGGAGGCAGAATTTCGCCATCCACGGAAACCGTATGTTCTTTAACCATTTGATGCAGTTGTGTGAGAGTGTAGCTCAAATAAATATTATAAAAACATCATTGTATAATGAAGATACTGGTGTTGTTACAAAATAAGTAAATAAAAAGAGTTTAGGGGGTTGGAGAAGCAAAATAAAACAAATGAACATGAGAGAATGAATTGCCTTTAAAAGTGTAACTCCTTTTGATTTGAGCCTAAAGGCTTCCTTTGAAAGGATTCTGCCCAAAGGGAATCCTCTAGGATGAGGAGAGGGATGTGGAGAGAGTAAATGGGCATGGGTTGGCTGAGCCAAAGGCTTGAGGAGTGTGTGAAATGAGGTAGAGGTGGGGGCCTTTTATAAGAGGAGAGGAGGGGCACTTTTGGAAAGTAAAGAAATATTACTTTATTTGAAAATGTGTTTCGGTTTTAAAAGGTCCCACATTGATATAATTAGTGTATAAGGTGATAAGGGTTCTAAATCCACTCATCCAATTGGTTTTGGCCATGTGTAGGTCATAGATTTTACATTGTCTTTCCATTTTATTTAAATCGTCAAATAATGATGTCATCGCTGCATCATTATTATGTCATAAATAATTTAATTTATTTAATGTCTAAAAATCATAAAAAAAATACTATGATGTATGAAATCTTTTTATCTTTCTAATTACTATTTATAATAAAATATCTGATCTTTATAACCCCATGTAAAAATTGTTTTCGTAAAACATATTATGTTTGTGTCATTTTTACTTTTACATTAAATAAAAAGTTATTTATGTCATTTCTCAACCAAAATGTCTCCATGGGGTCCCCAAGTTGACCCATGGCTTGTCTTGGTCATCCATGACACAACCAATAAGGTTGGGACATGTGTCTAGGTCATTTCATATTATTAAAGCATTATTTATACCTTAAACTACACTAATTACCACTAATCGCGATTAAAAACTTAATAAGTTACTATTCACCAAAAAATTATTTTAATCTCATTGAACCACATTTTACTTCTTAATGACAACCATATATGTCGGATTTTCAAAATTCAATACACATTAGTGGTAAACTTTCATTTAACTGAAAAATCAGTTTGCTTGATTACCACTTAGTGGTTTCACTATTCATCAAAAATTGAAGTTTTTCAGAAAATTACCAAAAATTCACCCTAAGCTATATTTGATATTCCGAATTCAAAAATGAAGTCTATTTTACAAAATTCAAATAATATAAGTCACGTTAATTAATTTAATAATTAATTCCCGCTGCCAGAGCGAATAGCATGTTTTTACAAAACAATAAGTATCAAAAGATTGACACTAGTTTAAGTCTAATTTCAAAGTGAAATTGATTCCAATGACCACCATTGGATAAAATGGTAAAAATATATTCTAATTTCACTTAAAAACCAATTCAAAACATAATCTAATCATATAAATAAATTAGATTAAAATGCAGTTTTGATGTAAAATGCAGTATTTTTCACTATTCATTAAAAAATGAACATTGTCAGAAAAATACCAAAAATTCACACAAGGTAAATTTTGATGTCCCAATCATAAAGGATAAGTTTATTTTGACAAACATAGTTTATAAAATTGTCAAAATATAGATTCAAAAATGTTTTGCCATCAAAAGGCAGTAAAACAATCTTTTAAGAATATTAGTGTATTCCATGCATAAGATTGTATTTATTTTCATTTTAAGCCTCTATAACACTATCTTAATCATTAATAGACATAGATAAAAATATCTATTATTCATTACTTACTTGGGATGTTACAGATTTTTAGGTTTTCCATTGAAAATATTTCACAAATTTGTGTAAATAAGACTTGGGATGGGTGTCCTTTTCTAATTGAGGGGTGGTGAATTCTTGGAATTATGTGAAGTGTTAAATTAATATAAATTAAATTTGATGTTCAAGTTCATAAAAAGGTAATATATTTAGATTAAATGATAATAATTATACTATATCCCATTATATAACAATATTTTACACGTTTATATTTTGTAATCAACCTTATACATTTTTTCCAACCCTTGTTAACTCATTTGATTATTATTTTGATATCATTGTTTTTTACTATTTAGGGGTCATGAATGTGAGTATAGTGGTTTAAATGGATGATAAATGGGATGTGAATTATATTATAATTCATATCCCTTTCACTTTTACGAGGATATAATTTTTATGAATTTTAGACTAGTTAATAAAATATAGTTTTCTAAAAAATATGCTTAAGACCAATTTTTAAAAAACCTAATATATTGTTAAATAACAAGTTTCTAACTCATATAAAATGATTCGAAATACAATTATATTTTAATAAATATAGTATTTAGTCGAATTTAAATCATCCAATAAAATTTATACAGGTTTATATGATATTTTAATCCTATTATTGCGTCCAACCCTGGGGTTAGTAAACTACAACCTCTACCATGATAATGGATTTATCAAAGTGAAATGATTATAATTTCACAAAGATGGTTATATGGATAATGGATTAAACTTTAGAATATATATTACACTAATTACCATATACCAAAATTGTAATGTTTTTATATTATATAAAAATTATTCATCATAATAAAAATTATATATTGTCAATTTTAAACTAATTATTTATTAACAAATTAAATCAAAAAGATACTAGTAGATTTTGAATATAACCATTTAAAAATAAAATAACACATTATAGTGATCAATAAAATTCTTGATACACTATAATTCATCGAAAAATATTTCTCTTAATTTTTTCAAAAACATTTACAATATTTTTTTAATGCTTGTAGAAGCACAATGCCAGTGTTGCCTTAACATTTAATAATTTGTTTCCTCCATATAATTTTAAAAACAAGCCAATAATAGATAAAAATATTAATATTTAAAATATAAATTTATAAGAGAATAAAATCATATTTATCCAGAACAAAAAATATTATACACATTAAATATAAAAGTGTCATTTTTACATTATATTTGAATAAAGTAATTTTAATGTTATAATAAATCGAATATGAAAAAAAATTAACCCATTATAAAATTATGTATTGATAAGAACAGATCATACTCAACCATATATATATATACATGTTTTTTGGATTATTCGGGGACCTTAACATTTTATTTTTTTACATTAATTATAAGTTATACCACTTCCATTGTTACAAGACATTATTTAGGTTATTATTCATATTGAACCCAATTTATGTTATACTTATTACATAATATTAATTTAAAAAATATATAATATGATATCTATTTTATCACATTAAATTAAAAAATGATTAGTAATTTAATTTAAATCTAAACATTAAATACCCTATGAAAGTTAAATTCCTAAAAAATTACTTTTATGTATAATAATGATTTAATTTGAAATTTGACAAAAATTTCATCTAAATTACTTTTAATGTATTATTTCAATTAAAGATATCTAATTATATTTTGTATGTAATAAAAAATAGTTTGTTTAAAATAAAATTGAGTTTTTTTCAACTTTTCCCAAAAAAGTACATATTTTCTCAAAAATCAAAAAAAAATTACAATCAGTAACTTTTGATATGATGATTTCAAAAATTATATTTTTTAATAAATATAATATATTTCTTTGAAAATGTAACTAAATTATTCACTCTCAAAAAATAAATACAATTCAATTTTGTATAAAATAGTTTTTGAAGAATAAAATGCCATTAATAAAATCTATGTGGTTATTTCCTAATATAAAAGCAATAAATTTATATTGTGGAAATTTATAATTATTTCACAATGAACCTACTCATTTTCATACCCTTCAATTAAATAGTTGTATTATAACTTTACCATTAATTTTATAATTTTTTATAGTTCATTTAGTATAACTATTTCATGTTGTATACACTTTCAAACATATTCTTTTCTAGATCATGTGGAGTTACATTCTACGAAAATTTAACCAATTTTTCCCCCGAAATTTGAAATTTATTAGTGTAATAATGTGAATTACATTAATTGTTTAAAAAACACACTTCATAAAATGGGTTAATATATCTCTTATAGAAATGATAGAAATGTAAATCTGATGATCATTTTGAATAACACATATCTGGGATCACAAATATGAGGATAATAGTTTTGTTTTAAATTATGTATATTTATTATAAATTTAATTTGAAATTAATTTTATAGAGTAATATATAACATTGATAATGATTCATTTAATAAACTAAAAACTATAAATTGTGGATCAGTAGATAGAATATCAATTCATCAGAAATGAAGTAAAAAAAGATTTTTTTTCACTACCCATTTAATAAATATGGGGGAATCATTTTCATTGAATATAGATAACGAGATAAAATATAAATTTATATTCCTTTGTATAACATAATAATAATTTAATCAGTTGATTGTGTATCGATGAATTTCTACTTCAACACTTAATCCACAAAATTAATGTTTAAGATGAAATTTTCATTCCCAATGAACTAAAATTTACATTTAAAAGATCATAAGACCCATAAAATATTGATAATACATTCCATTATTATCAATATATTTACCAAAAAATATAATTAGTTCATATATTACTTTATGGATTAATCATTATAAGGTTAAATAATATATTAATATCTACGACATAAACAATAACAACTGATGTTCATCATAATCATAATCCTCCCAAAACAATATGTCTAACTAAACACAATGACCAAGAATCATAAATATTTTATAATAAATATTTTTTATAATCAACCAATCATATAATATTTAAATTTTAATAATGTATTATAAGGTCACACACTAAAAATATGTATACCCTATCCATATTGTCACCAAAATATGGTAATTATTTCCAAAAATATTCTTGTTCAAAAAAAGAAAAAATATAATAATATATGGTTCCATAAACTAAGTCTATCATCATTTCCCAAATTATATTAACCTAAATCATTTAATATTCTCAATACAGTGTACATAAAATTAATCACTTATTCACTAAATAACTTATTAATATCATGGTTATCTGTATCATAAATACATAAAATTTACTATAACTTCTATCCCAATGAACCATGATTAATTTCACATTTATGATCATATTGACTCTAATGTTTATCAATAACTATAATGTTATATCCATTTAATATAAATTCATTATTACTCATGTGACATTTTCATTAAATCATATAATAAATTAGAAGATTATATACCCATAAATTCCTCCCCAAATATTCTTATTCATGTTAAATCCTCAGAACATTTAACATAAAAGTGGGTTTCCATAATATTTAAAAATTATCAAACATGTAATTTTCAACCATAGAAAATTTATGCCTATCCCATATAACTATAAAATATTATAGTTTTCCGTAAGATCTATTCACTCTTTAATCATGATGGTTCATGAAGAAAAATTAAATTAACCATAGAATGTCCCTCAAGAGTTTCAAACCATGGGCATAATAAGGGAACCCATAACATACACTATAATGATTTATATGATGTAATCTGACACCTTTTAGGGTCATTATCCCTTGATGAAAATAATATTAAACCACAATTATTTATAGTATCCAAACAAGATTTATTTCTTGGAACCCCACAAACTACGTGCCTTTACCAAAATAATTATGATATTTTCCAATAATTAGATATAATAATAAATTCATTCATATGGTCATTTTCATTAATATATGATTTCCTAAATTTAGTAGACAAGGTATCCAATAATTATTACCTAATACCAACAGTAAATACACTAACTCCACTAACCTCGAGTCTGTAGTAATATTTTTACATTGGAAAATAAATCTTGAATTCAACTCACAATGGTATAAAAATTATTGTAGAATTATTTAACTAGACACATATGTGAGTCTAAATTATATTTTCATACATAAAATATAAGTAAGTACATTCAATGATATATTTATTATTATACCAATAATATCCTTGTGTATATATCATAGTCCTATTCATCGAGTAATTTAGAAGGAAAAATATAATTGTGAGCTCAAATTATCTTTAAGAGTAACGTACTAAAGAATGTATCTTATTTAAAAATTAAATAATCAATATGGAATGTTAAATTGATGAAATTATAGTCCATTTAACCAAAAACATGATCATAAATAGTAACATGGAATTAATATATATTGATAATATATTTTCATAAAAATGATAACATGACAATGAATCTTATATATGGAAATCATAAATATTAAAATAAACACATATATATCAATAATTATTTTCATAAAAATAAAATTAATAATGTTTGAACAAGTCAACTAACCATCGATGCTTTGTGCCAAGAAATCATAAACATGTCGTCAAGGCCTCAAGCCAAGTCGTCAAGTTTAAATGTGTAAGGTGTAAAACAAATACACAAACTAGCTTATATCATGAGAACTACTTATTCATCGAGAGGTTATAATTTGACCAATGGATTATTTAAAAATACTAATATGTTAATTATATTAAAGGGTTGACTAATAATTTGATACATCATTACCATATATATTCATTCTGTTGAACTTCAATAAAAATATTAATATATCTAAAAACAATATATTAAAAAATGATCATTTGAAATCTAGAGAAGTAGTTTAGATGATAACATCAGAGAATACCCCTAGTATAGAAAAATATTCCTCAATAGGAGTTGATATAAATTAAATTAAATTTAAAATTTTAGTAGATCATTTCAATTAGAAATTACCATTTTCATTATGATATATCAAATTTAAAATCTATAAATTTGAAAACATTAGAATAAAAATTCATTGGAATCAAGTAAGGAATATTTTACATGAATCATAAATACAAAGTTTCATCTATATGGGGGAAATTAATTTTTGATATTTATTTTAAAAAAATAGTCTACTCACAACATTGGAGAAGATAACAGTGTTTGAAAAATAATAAGAGAATTCCTTTTATATTTTTTATAGAAATTAAAATATGAGAAAAATTTATTTATTTAATCATTTGATATTATTAATATCATTATATAAAAATGTAATATAAATATATAATTTGATGAAAACATTTCCCGATCAGATTGTCAAATAAATCCATTTTTCATCTCAAATATTTTTTGGTCTTTTATGTTCTAATGAAGGTAAAAGTAGATGAAATACATAAATACCTCATGAATAACAATATGATATGAAAATATATTCTTTTTAACATTTAAATGTTATATAGTTAATATAATAGAAATAGAACATAAACATTCATTAATAGAAATGAGATTTTGAAATAAACAATCATAACTTTGGTTAATTTCGAATAAAACACCATTGGATTAAATAAATGAAATCACGACATTAAAAAACAAAAAATTTAGAGGGAAACAAGATATAATATTTATAAGGTATATGTTATAAAAAAATCAATTGAAAATGGAATATTATATCAAACATCTCTCAACCAAATAATATTGGGATGATGAAAAATTACAATGATCATATTATTAATGTCAAAATTTTAAAATGAAGATATTATACATAACAAATGTAAATAAACATAAAAAAATTCAATATAACATAACTAAATAAATTTAAATTTTCAACATAATAATGACATCACATGGTCGAAAATTTTGATGTATAAGGCAATGAATATACGTCGAGTTTATAAATCCATTACCCCTACTATAAAATGGTTTTTTAGTTATTTTATTATCATTCATTTAAACAACTAAATTAATTATTATTATACACTAAAATATTCTTCATTAATATAATATACTATCAAATCTGGTTATAATATCTTAATACCAATTTATTAAAAATTCCTAATTAAAATCATCATTTTTTGTGTAAATTGTTTTCTTTTTTCGTATATGATTTCGTTTGGTAGTTCTATTTCATGTACATTGATCATGGTTATATCATGTCAATAAATTCTATAATGATATAAATATCATATACAATCATTTTATAATTAATTAAAATCATCCATTAAATATACTTATATAATGATACGTTAAACTATTTATAAAGATTGTAGGCCATACATACATATGAACACTATTTGATCTTTTCAGAAAATATAACAAAATAATTATAAATATAAATTCACTAATAAAATATAATTATTAAATAAAATATATAATTTATATTCCCTATATATATCCTTATTAACATAAATGTAAATCATAAATTAAACAATTTAGAAAATCAGTTCATTGATATTATAATCAACTCTTATATAAGAGCAATGTTTTTGTTTTAAAATAGATTAAAATATAATAAGTTAAATTATAATTAATATTTATATTATATTTGTTACATCATAGATATAAAATATAATCATTAGTTCAATATTTTTTAGAAATCATATAATTTGAAAGTGAAAATCGAATTACACTTTTACGTGGAGATAGTACGTTTCACTTAAAAATGAACTATTTTTTAAATTTTTGTAGAATGGAATAAAGCTGTAAAATTATTACCATATAATCATGAAGACACAAAATATGATTATGGTATTGAATTTCCTATTTAAAAATGATTACAATATATTTATTGTAAGTAGATGAGGATATTAACCTTAAATAGTCATTAAAGATGATCATATCTTTTTCGGTATACCTTTTTTAGATCCCTTCTCAATGACACTTGGAATAGTATTTTTATAATACCAAAGCCTTTATGACTTCTATTAGAAGGTTTAAATGTTAAATGGGATGTTTTTTGTCTAGATATATGGTAGAGGGTATTGTAAATATGAGAGGGGAGGGGTGACCTTTTATAAGTGATAAGAGAATAATTCTTTGAAGTTGATAGAGAAATAAATTAATATAAATTAATTTTATTTCAAATGTGGAACAAGGGAAAAATATATCAAAGATAAGTTGATTATTATTCCAAATAATTTCACATAATGAAACAATAAAAATTTTAGATTACTTTTTATCATATAAATTTGTTTTAAACCCCTATTAACCCTTTTAAAAATTATTGTTATTTCAATGGTTTTACTATTTATGGGTCATAAAAGTTACAATAAAAGGAAAAATAATTCCATAAATTGAATCTTTTGTTATATTACATAATATAACAAAAACAAATTGATGTATATAATTTTAATAAAAAATTTAATCATTTAATGAAATATTTGGTAATATAAAATATCTCTAATGCCATTATTGGAGATATTTGAAATGTATAATAAAAAATGTTTCTAACTCATTGAACATTTTTCAGAAATAATATTGGTTCAATGATAAGGATAATAATATTTCAATTAATTAATGAAATAGATTTAATTCATGTGTAGATGTTACTTTGAACCTTCTCTTATGGTATATCCCATATTGTAACCAACATCAACCTTTACAACGTTAATGGTTATTTGAATATCAAGGGGTTATAAGTATAAATATAAGATAAAATTTTCTCATAAATGGGTCATGGATTCAATTTTAGACCATTTACCATCATAATTTCCACTTTCATGTTTTTTTTTATTTTTAATTAAATGAATAAAATATTATTTAACATGAAATATAATTACTTTCATTTTGAAAACTTATAGATTATTTTGATTATAAAAAAAATATTTATTAAAATATTATTATTATAAAACCATTCAGACATCACCTAAAGTGTTGTATTAATCTATACAATTAATTTGAAACAATTAATAAATCAAAAATTTAATATTAGTGTTTTAAAAATTATTTGAATGAACTTTTTCCGTCCCATAATATCACTAAGTCGATATTGAATAAAAATTAATTGAAATTATATTTTAAATTAAAAGTAAAATTAAATTTTCATCATAAAGAAACTTTATTATTTAAAATTTAAATTTATAAAAAAATTAACTTTTTATAAAAATCTCAAAATATTATAGTTATTAAAAGTTATATAATTATTTTTATGCTTTTATTTTTAAATAAAATTATATAAAATTTAAAATAAATGGTAATTGTCAAGATTTTTCCTCATTATAAAATTTTGGATGAATATGGATGAAAAATAAAAATCCAAAAAAAAAATTGTATTGATTTGGGATGATGTTTTTACATTATCATATTATTTTTATCATTAATATTATAATTCTCCTCTAGTGTGGTAATAAAAGTATATTATGATTACTATTAATATTGAATGAAAATTTCATTTATATAATTAATTAATATAAATTATCATGATTGAAAATATGGAGTCCATTTTTGAAATAAAATTCATAAAACTGCAAGAAATTAATATTAAATTAAATATGTGAAATGTGACAAAATGAGATTCCCAAGAAAAAAAACCACTTTGAGTATAAATTTTATTTATTACCAAATTCAAAAAAAAATTATGATTAAATAAAATTTATTTGATTTCATTTATTCAAAAACAAAATTAAAATTAAATAATAATACTAATCCTGAATTTATTTTAACGTACTGAGTAGATCAAAAGAAAACACAATTTTTAATAAAAATAAATAGTAACAATACATATTGAAGGGTAATTATTTTCAAGAAAAATTATAAACTTTTATCCAGATAAAATTGATATTCTGATTTTAAAAAGATATATTATTCTTAAAACAAAATTTCATTATATTCTAGAAATTTTTTATTATTTTCTCTCATAAAAAACAATAAAAAATATTTTTATAAAAACATATATTTGATTAATAATAATACATTAATAATAATTGAGAACATTCTAAGAAATAAATTTATATTGAATATTTCATTTTTGTTTATATCATAATGTGGTTAATACTATTCATACCATCCATTTCAATGGAGAGTTTATAATCATATCATTTTACTGATAATATTTCGTGGGTCAATTAAGAATGATGTTCTATTTGGTATATTCTATACAACAAATTATTATCTTATAATTTCAAATTGTAATACATATTATCAGATATTATCTTCAAGTAATAAAAAATATTTAAATAAATTTTTTACATTGAATAAGTTTTTAATGTTATCCTTGTTAGTCTGTGATGATAACCAAAGCACTTTGCTTCAATGTGTGAATGTCCCTAATAAAATAATGATCTATGATGTTTTTTAATTAGTGTATGGGTTTGAATAAATAATTTTTTGTCTATTAATATTATAAAAATTATTTATAAAAATGTAATTATGGTCATTATAATAATACATATATGTTAGTTTTCTAATAAAAATATTATTAATAAAAGGATAATTATTATTTAACACTGACATTGGGAGAAGAATGTATCCTATTAAATTAATTTCTCATGATAAATTATGGTGAAAAAGGGATTTAGGAAAATGTAGTTACGTATAAAAATGTAAAAATTATTATTTTTCTCAAAGAAATTTTTTATTAGGGTACGTATCATTGATATGGTTGAAGTTATCAATTTTATATATGACAAAATGGGGACTTTTGTGCAGAGCCATTAATTTTCAATTATGGAATTACATTATTCAATGGTCAGTGATGCTAATATCATGAAATAATGTAGTTTGGGTTAATATAGGTTCATGAATCAATCCACATAACATTTTACAACATTTTTTTAACATTTTCCTAAATTTTAGAACATAATTATTATATGTTAACAGTATGGTTTTTACCATAGAAATAGGTTTCTCCCTAATAGTTTTAAACTTACTAAAAAAATAAGGAAACACATGTGATGAAATTTTGAGGCTCTAAAAATAAATATATGTTTCATACATTATAATTCAAAATATAAAGGATAGAAAATGAGTTTTCAAATTAAAAAATATAAATTAATGATAAAATTTGTAGATAAATGATATTTTCAAAAAAAAGATACCTTAATATTAATTTGTATTTTTAAATTATTTAATGAATTATAAATAATTTATATTGTCAAAATTATTTATTAAATTTTGTTTTTGGGGGTTTTTCAATTTATTTTATTTGATAAAATTTCTACATTATTAATAAATACTCTAAGAAAATTATAATTTTTCGATTAGGATGGTAATTATCATAGTATAAAATATGGAATAAATTTTTTAGTTTTAATGTCAAAATTATCAAGCATTTAATTTGTAAAAAGAGTGAATAAAACCATTTTTGAGTGAGAAATACTACTTATGTTTCCAAAAAAATTATATACGAGTTTTCTAAATTTACTATTATATTTTTTAATTCACATTTTACTCCTTAAATATATTTTTCATTTACAAAAAAATTATATAATTTCATTAAATAAATTCTTCACGATATAATTATAAACATTACTACATTATTATTATAAAATAACTATTCACATTAAATCATATATATTATAAAAATATAAATTAGTTAGTAGAAATTAATTAGAAAAAGGTAAATTAATACCATCAGATCAATTTATAAAACTAAACTTATAAAATTTATAAATTTATTGTTCAAATTAAAAATAAAATATAAGGAATAACTGTATAATAAAAAAACCTATTTCTAAAACTATGCTATCTTAATACAATTTTATACACATTTTTAATTGATTAAATCATTTTTATTGACTATATTTATTATTATTATCAAATTTTTATTATACATTTACTATAAAATGCATCATTTAATTTTTCATAGTGTTTCATTTAAAACATGCTATCAAATAAATTATTATATTTTTAAAAAATTTAAAAATATATACCATTTTTTTATAATAATACTATTTAAGTTATTATTATTTTATATCTTATGTAGAATATGACAAGTTTATATGTATAAGGAGGTGTAAAAGGTTTTAGTAGAGAGAAACTGAATGATTATTCATTGGAAGAATGTTGTGTTTTGTTATTTATTATTAATTCAAAAGGAAAAATTAAGTTCCAATGCGGCAATTAGGGGTAGTGTTTTTAGAGAAAATGTATATTCTATTTTTTTAGATTCCATCTATTTTTTATGAAATTATTACCATTTAGTGTTTTTTTCATAATGATGTCATTCATTGGTGTGTTTCTATATTATATTTCAGAAAATATCATGTTCCATACCTCAAGAATTTTTATAGAGAGATTATTGTAGACTCTTAAGAGAATCATTGGACAAAATAACTCATTATAGATAGTGGTCACTGAATTTTGGTATATAATGATTTATTTTATGAATAGGTGTACTAAATAAAACGATGAAAGTTTATTGTATGAAAAACACCATAGATTATTCTTCTATGAAAAAATGTTTAAATCATCTAGAAGAATCATTTTTCCTTATATAGGGATAAAATGAATTATAGAAAATTTTGGATGTAGATGGATGGTTATATCATAAAAACAACATGAATTTTAAGATTAAATCAATTTTTTTAAAAGGAATATAACAATAATTTAGGATTTAATATATATATATGTAAGATCTGAATTTGATAAATTTTTTGGGATAACTATGATTAGTCATAGTGACATGTAATATTAACATAAAATATTAACTAGTTAGCATGGACTAATCATGCTATTTTATATGAAAAAAATGGGGTCTAAAATATTTTGTTTCAAAAATTATGGAGAAATGTAATTGTAATATATTTTTTTTCAATGATACATAAGAGTTACCTCTAGACACATTTCACTTCATTATTGTAATAATATCTTCCATAACAGTAATCATAGGAATATATAATAATAAATATACAATTTTAAAATCATTAATGTGAAAAATAAACATTATGTGACTTATATGGGAAATACTCCAATAATTAATGAATTTATTACATGATTTTTTTAAAAACATTATCTCTAAATTCATTAATAAAATTTAGCGATATATAATACTATTTAAGGGAGAATAAATAGGATGATTTGTTTCAAAATATGAATATTAATCATGTTTGTGTAAAAGTTATTCAAATTCAAAATATGGATTAATTTTATAGAAATATTTTTCTATATATGTGGGTATACTAAAAAATATAGAGATTGAAGTTCAATAAAACATACATAAAATAGAAAGATATGAATTGTCATAGTAATTTCATAAGTCCCACATATCTAAATAGAAATAATATTTTTCTATATGAATGATCATTTTTCTATAGATTGAGGAATTTAAAAATATTGTTAAAAAATATAGTAATTGAGGAACATTTTAATTTTAGCATACTCTGGTTATTTTTCAAAAAGAATAACTAGGAGAAGATTGGTACACTTAACATGGTGTAAATATCAATAATTTATCATTTAAGATCACATTTTGTTAATGATAATTGTAATGATTATTAAGAGAAGAATTATGATTTTTCTACTTTTCATACTATTCTAATCATTTATTTTTACTAAAATAAATATAAATTTTAATCAAATTTAACCCAATTAATGAATTATACTATAATAATACTTCAATAATTGCATTCCCATTGGGTTTTACAATGGTGGTGAACCATGTAGAATCTATTTTTCCACCCAATATATTCTTTACCTATTTAACATCTCTATATGTGGGGAAAAGAGTGTTTTTTAAAAACTATATAAGATGATTATTATAATGGTTCATTTAAACTAGGAATACCAAGACTCACCGACTGTTAGGGTATAATCTATATAGTGAGACGATAGTATCAGTGTAAATATAATTGATATCATTTATATTTGAATCCTATTATCTTGATTTCCTAGTAGAAAATTGACATAGTTAATCTAATTTTACATTATTAATATATTAGGGTGTAGAGATATTTTCACTAAATAAATTATTTAGAAGTTACTTATAGTGGTATGATTATGATGACAATCATTGATAAATGTATTTCTTCTCATCTTGTAGTATTAGTGGCTAATTTTGATTGAAGAAATTAAGTCTAGTGACTCAATATTAAATGTGATAGAGGGATCAAAATTTAGAGTAATTAGGGGATAAATAATTATTTCTAATGAAGTAATACATAAGTACATTAAAATAAATTCATGTTATCCGGATCCAAATAATAAAAATATTAATGTTTTGGTGACACATAATTTTGTGTGAAAGGTGCATTCTAATTAATAAATAATTTTTGTTATTATGAAAATATGCTGATACTATTAAGATTTTTTTAATTTAAATTTCATATAAGGACAGTAATAAATGAAATAATTCCTTTAATATATCCAATATTGAAGGCTTTGAATATAGATAATTCAATTTACACAAATTTTGAATAATTATAAAGAGAGGATAATATATTCATCTATGAAAATATGGAGGATATAGTTATTTTTTAAAATGAAAATTAAATTCAAAATGACTAAGCATTTTAACTAATTATTTGTGAGTTGGATTTATCTTTATAGATAACTTCTCAACTATAAGTTGGTTGATTGTTAAATAATGTAATATGATCACAGTGAGTTTTCTATTATAATACTAAAGCATCCAATGTGGTAAAATTAATAATAAAACCCTTTAGTGATCATAAATTTTTACAGAAAAATACAATTATATATTAGTAAAATAAACAATATTATTTACTAAATTATTTAGATAAATAATCCATTTTTCAATTTAAATATCAAATGATATCGACCAAAAAGACTAATTAACATCTCATTGGTGGTTTTCTGTTCTAATACCTATGATTATAGTGAGTTCAAAAATAATGCTATGGAATATAATATGAGAATAAAATTAACAATAAAATCTAATGAGGAAAACTATGGATCTCTATTGGATGAAAAAATGAAGAGTACCATAAATTCCTCATTTTTATTATCATGATTTAATGACTTCCAAAATAATTTATAAAAATTATATTCATTGTAAAAAATTTGAATTTGATAGACCATTCGAAGGAAATATCTTTATCAATGTTGTTTAAGTAAAATATAATTACAATAATTGTTATTTAGATCATTAAATAGCCAATATAGTTTATTATGTACAATAAAACAATAGTATGTACGTTTATGTTCCATTAAATTGGATTTATCTACTATAGGAAATGTTTAAATACACTATATTGGTTTAATTATCTTACTACATCATGAAAGAAAAGTATTATCGTACAAGCGGGACACAGATCCATTTTAATGTTTATAATAACCATTTATCTCATTCATAGTGATAAAAATTATAATTATCTATCGAAATATATTATATTTAAATATTATAATGGGTTTTATTATTATCGAATCCCATAGATATCCAGAAAAAAAATCATTTTCTCATAAAATCATGATAAAACAAGGGAAAATAACAAGTTTAAATCCATATAAAAATATCTATTTTCACAATTATATGGAATAATTTATCATATATAATTGCATGAAATGCAATAATCCTAGAATATACATAAACATAGTTATTACTAAATTGAGGGAAATAATGCTATTACACATCACATGAGCATACAAATCCTATATTGGTCAATCAGATCCCATAAGTTAGTTAATATAGAATTACAATACATTCTAACAATGTAAATTATATAATGAATTTAGACTTGTATCAATGTATAAAACGAAAAAATATTCAACCCTATTTCAAAACCGTTTCATGATGGATATAAATAGAATGTTTACTTATGAATAACTAATTACACATATATTGTAATCTGGGTGGTTTGCTCTAGGAAATTAAAAACATACATAAGTTCCCCATCGGGTATAACATATATGACCAGTAATATCTGTATTAATGTTATCCTACTCATAATTATTTTAACATATAATCACAACCCAGCACATTGATCATTAAATAACGATAATTTGATCATATATATATATATATTATAAAGTTTTGTTATAAAATATTTTCCCTTTATCTATTTAGCTAAAATTAACTTCAATTACACTAATAACATATATAAAAAATGGTGGGATATAAATAGTTTAATCCTAATACATGTTCAGTTACATCAATCCAATTAGCAATTAGTTGTATCCCTTTACTAGTTATGTTATAAATAAATAATTTATAAATTTATCAAAACAAATTAAGTTGATCATTACTTTTTTATGAACTCATGATAATAATATAACATGGGTTATCATCAAATAAATTTTTTATCCCATGAAAAAGTACTATTTCATTATAATTTATTTTCATTAATATAATTTTCCTTATATGAATATCCCCTATTACAATGAAACATGACCGGGTTTAGGGATCAGATAGATATAATATCCAATCTAGGATAAAATTATTCAACCATCAATCTAATACTCAAAAAACATCATTATATTTTCTTTCATTGTTTAAAATTTCATCGATTAGAAAACAGTTCAATATTTAAGACTATAGAAACAATAATCATACTTATATCATCTTTATAATAATTTATATAAAGTGGTGAAATAAATGAAAAATATGTTTGGATATATGGGGTTACTATATCCCTCAATCTTTTTCAACTACACCACTATTATAGAATATGTTTTTTATTGGACATAAATATATTTGGTTATCATCTAGTTCAATAATGAAATATCTATTCCATATAGATTTATTATATTCATATTAGGTTGTTATATAGTATTATTTGTTATATAATCAGTAATTATTGGTTACTTATAATGTTTCCAACCTTTAACTCCACCACTAAGAAAAATAACCAATTATTATCTAATGTACCATTTCCATTTTTCGTAATTAGAGTTTTTGTAACAAATTACAATGATATCATTCTCCCCAGAAATGTGTAAGAATAAATATCTAGAGAATATGATGTAATTAATGATATTTTATTTAGATACATAAGGAATTTCAATATTATCTTATTATAAAACACTCATCATAAAAAATTTATATGATATATAAAAATGAGTACAAAACAAGTTATATATTATTCATTTATCTAATGAATCATATAAAATATCAATTATATGTAATTTTTCATTAGTAATTTAAGTACATTAGTTCTTTTAATTACTCACTCCATGAATCTTTAGAAGATTAACCTATATAAAGATTTCTATGTTAAGTATTTTTAACACATTTCCAGTAATGGGTTTTCTATGAGGACAATAAATAATTTTTATCTATTCTAATATATTTTCATTCATATAATGATTATACTTCAATAATATTTTTTATTTATATGATTTATCATAATAAATATTACATAGATTTTAACAATGGGACATCATATCCCGTGATAAATATCACATCATCATAAAATATAATATATTCCATAAATATCTAACAATTCTATTAATATAGACATGGTTTATCCTTATTTTTTATCAAATAAAACTATTGGTTAGTGCCCTCAAAAAAAATATTCTTACTAAAATAGGTTTCTTTCAACCCATTAACTAATTTTTGGTGATTACATATCTTTGAATCCTTACATGGACTTTCAAAACCATCAGGTTATATCACATATACTTTTTTGAATGAATTAAAATAACAGAATATGTTCTTTACATAAATTTTATATTTTTTATTATCATAAAATAATGTAATTATTAAAAAATTCAATAGATATTTTCATGGACACATGATATAATGATTCATTCTAATCCTCTCAATAATTATTTTAAATAATTATTTATAAAATTAGCCCTTCTTATTAATAGTACCAACCATATCAGTCTATATATGATAGATAGATTTAGTGCAGTGTATTTCGTTATTTTTTATAGATACTATTTTAATATACATTACATTTTACCATTACTATTAGTTTTCAATTATAATAGAATCCAAATATGGGGATGAAAAATATTATAAGATAATAATATCTAAATTTCAAAGATAAATAAAATAATATATGTTAGGATCTTGATTAAATAGACTATACCATTATAGTTTATTATTATTCTCTATCAATCAGCTACCACATCCCTTTATGTTATTAAAAACTTTATAGCAATAATATTATCATCTTATTGGTCTTCAATGTAATTATGGTTTAATTTATTCTAATAAATCATTTGGATTTCACATCCTTATATTTAGATACATCAAGGAATAAAATATAAACATTAGGAACTGATGGATTATTGTGACAAACAATTTACCTTTGACATTTAATGTAAATTCATCCTATTTGATTGGTTATGATTCACTCAATAAAGAAATACAATTAAAAATTCCTTTTTTAATAAGTAATGTGTTTTATAATGAGAAAAATTAATTAATCATTATAAGTTAAATTAAATTTTTAATTATAAGAATATTTAATTTTATTTTTTATAGCAGAGCATACAAGGTTTATTTAAAAATAATTTCTTTATTTAATATTATATATTTTTAATATAAATGATAAATTAAAATATTTGGGATTTTGAATTTAAGATAAATGAATATTTTTTTTCATTTTAGATTGTGAAAATTTGACTTATGGTGTCTTTGACATTTTTATATAAGGGTTTCTTTTTAGTTGAATACTAAAAAATATATTTTGGAAATACCTTATCATTTTTTACATGATTGTAAAATAAGAATGGCTTAAAGAGAAATAATTACTTTTCATGAAAAAATACCTGTATAAATAGTATTAGAATGATTTAAGAACTAATATTTTGAATTATTAAACTCATTAATGAATTGATGGAACCTATTTTATAAAATATTTCACAAAAAAATATATTTTGGTCATTTTACTTCAATATTCATAATGATCCATTCAGATTTAAATTTTTTTGAATGAAATAAATCCATTTATATATTTTATCATAATTCAAATAAATTTCATGTAGATAATTTTTATTCATTATTTTTGTAAAAATTAAATATTATGCCTAAAAATCATTCTTAAAATAGTTCTTCATGTTAATTTGTGCAATTATATTATGAGAAATTTTTCTACAATTGAAAAGGATTCTAATAAAATTGAATCCATATTTGATATCATCAATTTAAAAGTTCATTACAATTTATGTTTTTTTATTCATAAAATAAATTATATATGGAAAAATGTTAAGTTATCATGGTAATGGATAAAATGGGTTAATAGTTATTAAATTGAGGATATGACATCTATTATCAAAAAAATATTAAACATATTTTTTTAGTGTATTTAAAACCTTGGTATTATTTTTTTCCATATTCCATTGATGGTGACTACATATTATTTAAATGATAAGGTCATTAACAATGGTTCAAATCCACTCACATAAAAAAATTAATCATATATCCTCAAATACTCAAACAAATTGAGCACCTTATCTTTATCGTACTCTTCAAAAACCACATAAAACTCTACTACTCTTTTACCTATTTAAAATGGTCTCACAAAAATTCTAATCCTATAAGTCTTAAAGTGTAATCCAAAAGATAATATCCAAGGATGTCATATAAAACATAATCAATTTTTGTATGTTTTTTTATACCATATTTAAATTAATTACACAATCCTAATATAATGTATTAAATACTTTTTATATAATAAAATGTTATTATTTGGATATCGAAACAACATTATACATTCTTTTCAACAAATGGGAAAATGATATTGTCACTCATGAATACATGTACAATACATGTCCCTAGAAGAATTGTCTATTATTATTCATCCCCACATCAGTTCAGTGGTTATATTGATATTTTTAAGGAATATGTATGATATTTCTCTTATATTTTTGGTTCTTTAAAGAAAATTTTTCATATATCTTCTTTCCATCAATCCATTGAAAAATGACAACATCATTCGTTCAAACATATAGAGTTCCACCATCATGAAGTGATTTAATTCATTTTTCATCACTTCAATTCCTTTTTATGTAGAACCAAATAAAATATTTAGGACATTATTAATATTATGGTGATGATAAACAATAAAATATTGATGTTATCATAGTTTCTAAAATAAAACATCTCTAGAAAATAAAAATTGTCACACAAAAATACTCATTCTAATGAAGAATTGTTTATAAGTTGGTTATTGGAAATTATAATGGAATAATATATAAAATGATAACAATAAAAAAAATTATTTAATATTTTAATAAATTAATAAATTTAATTTATAAGAGGATATAGTTTATATGATGAATGATGAAAAATAAGTTAAGGGTTTACATACAATATCCCTTTATTAAGATTTATTATTTTTCAACTTAAAATAATCTAGAATGTCATTTTTATTACTCTCTAAAAACTAAATTATTTTCATTTTGAATATTTATTTCATGGGGTTTCAAATATACATTTTATTATATCACTCTGTGATATTCAAAAACATGGATAGTATTTTTTTATTAAAAGCTGACCTTATTTCCTAAATTTGCTGGTGAAACATTTTACACGATATAGTATTTATTAAAAGATTGATTTACATAAGTTTTCATATAATTTTATATTATTTATAAATGTAATTACATATTTTTTAAAATTTTCATATGAATCTTGTTGGCATTTTTCACATGGGTTATTTTTTAAATTATTTATAATGTTTCAAATTAAATTCATTTTAAAATATTTGAAACAGTAATATTTTTTACACTTCTATGTCTTTTCATTATCATGAATATTCCATTAATTGTTTCCATTGTTTTTATAATGAAATTTTTTTAAATTCAATAGTATAATATTTTTGTTGGAAAAGTATAAAAAATGAAGAGATAATTTCATATTATTTTTCATAGAATCTTTATAATTATTTTAAAATTCTGTTTACAAATTTTTCAAATCCAATAAGTACAATTTTTCACCACTAGGTACTTATTCTTATAATATTATTTGTATCCTTTCATGTACTATCTCATAATAAAAATGTTTTAATAATTATTCATGAAACATTTTTCTTTCTCAAGTTTCAATTAAAGTTTGATGGACAAATCAGTGGTCATATGTTTTTACAAAATATATATGAATGTTATATTATTAGGTAGTCCTTGGGTATATTGTATCCCTCTAATTAATTGGATATTGTTTTGTATCTCATGGAATTATATGCAATATGTGAGGTTTTCAAAATCTCAATAGGATACAAGAGATTGTTTTTCAATGAAAAATATGGTATACATGTGATTAACCGCAATATGGAATATTATAGGTTTTACAAAGACTATTTGGGTACTGTAGTTATTATCATAGGTCCAATTGGGTATATAAGTGGTTGACCAATGCCCAAAAAATATTCAAGCGGTTTGGCATAGCCCGAGAAGGTACAAGAGTGGTTATCTCAACCCTATTATTTGATGAATAACATGGTGGTAATATTTGATATATTATTCCTATTTTTTAGAAACATTTTATGATGAAACTTTATGTCATCTTCCTATGATATGGCATCATGGGTCAAAATATATTTTTGATTATTACACACTATTATAAATCATTTATTTTATTGAAACAACCATAATCCATTACCTACATTTTTTATAACTTATTGTGTATGATCCCTTATGTTTTGATCATTTTCTCAAAAACTTAAGCATATATTATTATCTATTTTTATAATTTATTTGTTTATTTCATGTTTTACAATATTGAGTATCTAATCCCACCATTTCTAATATTTATATTTCTTGAATTTATGAAGAATCATTAAAAGTAAGTAATGTTTATTAAGGGTATTATGTGAGAAATGTTTTTAGGAGATGTCCAAGATAATTAATTAGTAATTATGTATCGTGTATTTGATGATATTAAACCCTTAAAAATCTCAAAAAATTTATTATAATTATATTTATTGAATATTTAATTAAATTATTTTTATACTTATTTAAATTATTCTTGAGTTGTATCGGTTCGTATCAGAGTATGTTTTTATTATTTTTATGTATTAGGATATGAGGAGAAAATATATAGAATATATGAAATCCAATTTTAATCTAATGTGATATATGATGAACAAAAATTGTCATAGACTCATAAGAATATTTAATAATTTAGTGCATGTGATGAATGTTTTTCAATATCACATGATTCGTTGAATTTATTAATTATAATAGATACTAACTCTATGATTATAGGGTTTAGACAATGGATAAAACTAGGAGGAACTATGTTAATGACTATTGTTATGGCCAATGAAATGATCAACCTTGTGATAAATAAATTGAGTTTGGTGTGGGATGAAAAATATTATGGCTATTCTCACACAACTCTCTAAAGATATGAATGACAACAAGAATCATACTGAACATCCCAATGTCCAAATGATGTAATAATTACCCATTGATTCATTAATTGTGAAACATCAACCACACATATGTTGGTCATATGATATAATTATTACTTAGTTATAGAAAAAATCAATAGAAAAAATTAATTTTCATTCTCATGTGTTTGGGGTTTTAGAATATTATTTTTCCTATTTATCATTTTGGAAGATGAAGCCAATAAATATTGGAATATTTTAAGTAAAATTATGAAATATAGTGAAATTTTCTCAATTACATTGTAAAATTGTACCAAAATATATTTAAATTACTATTTTTGTAATACGCATCAAAATAAAATAAATTGTTAATTTATTATACAAAATTTGAAGGATGATAAACCATTGGTACCTATGTGGAATATGTAACCAAAAAATAATGATACCCTTGTGTATTTATCGTTAACCATGCAATAAAAATTGATCTAATATTTTTTGGTTTAAAATATTTTTTCTCAATGTCATTTCCTATTAATTATGTTATTTACTATAAATAAATTTTTGCAATCCTCTAAAATAAAAATTAAAGTGTTGAGACTGTCATGGTTCACATTGTTTTGGGGATATGAAGTGAAAAAAAAATTAATTGAAATTAAAATAATATAACCACTGAAAAAAATAATTTCCCATTATGCCAAAAAATTGAGGTGAAGTTTTAGGGAAATTATATCAATCAAATAGGTAAATGAATCAACTATGGACAGGTCTTCAAGGACATGAATGTCAGTGTTATGTGAATAAGTCATCGAATGGAATTAAATGAGATAATTTTCATTTACATGTTCCAAATAAATTATAATTATATCAGTGTATTTATTATGAATATAATGTAATCCAATACATTATTCCATGGGTTAACGATGAAAATCAATATCTCTAACCACCTCTGGCCAATGAAAAAATATGTTTCATGAAAACTCAATTACAAAAATGGTTTTTTGAGACTAAATAAGTGAAATGTACAATTATCATCCACTATATAACTATAAATGTATTATTTCATTTAGAATCTACACATATGATTATATATAAATAATTTTATAAGATTTTCAAATCCCCAAATGAATAGTTAGATAACAATTTATCAGTGAAATAACCTATTCATATAATGATTTCATATTATGAAAATAGATCCAATCCATTTAATAATTTTCATAATTTTATTAATTAGAAATAATATTCTTTCTATTTTTTAATTTGATTAAATTATAGGAATCAATTTTTTCTCTCTATATAGAGCATACATCAATTTTATAGGAAGGGAAAGAAACATTTATATTAGGAATCCACCAATGAGAATCTATGGATACAAGGATTAATATGAACATGAAATGGAAATTACAACCATTATATAAGATTTACTACCTATTCATAATGTTGTATTTATCTCAAATGGTTTGAGAAATAAAACATTGATTATATTTATATTATTTGGGAATATACCGATGTAATTATTGAAGAGATTTCTAGTCTTCCATCAATTTTTAATGTCGATTTTTTAATGAAACACATAAATCCTCCTTTCCATACATCAATGAATCCTTAAACAATGTCCCTAATTTATTTTCATGATTTTAAGGTAGAACTCCAAGACAATATATAAAAAGGATTCATATATACTTGTGCCTCACCATGGGGTGAACATATTTTTTATAAATATGAATGATTATTCAATGAATATTTCAATTTATTATCAATAACATAATGTGATAATAATCATTTAATAATATCCTCCACCCCATATTGTTGACTTTTTTGGTCAAATGATAGGATATCAATACATTTACATGATTGATATATAAATAGGATACCACCATTTATGGGGAACAATAGGGGATATAACCAATAAAATATTACATAAATGGTATAGAATATATTAATTTATTGTTATTTTAGTTTGAGTTAACACTTCCCACGATATCTTTATGGGTTTACCTAATAGATCCACTAGATATTACCATTATCCGCTTGTGGGTGTATTGGTAGACGATATTCCCATATATATGAGGACCTTCTTAGAGCATGAAAATAATTTATGGATTTTTTTGAAGACATTAAATTGTATAAATTATTAATGTGTAAGTTATAAAAATAATATGTGTCATTGTTGTGTACTGTTATTTACATATGAGGGTATATCCTTAAAATATTGGATTTATTCTGTAATTACCTAGACCAACCACTATTATTGATATGTTTAATTCTCTTATTTCAGATGGATACAATAAATGATTTTTGAGTAATTTATCAAGGAAATATAATCGAGAAACCATGATGACATGAAATGGGATCCATGTAACTTTATACAAATAATTATAAAGAAAATTCAATGAAGTTGAAGATATGTTTGGTTAGTGCCCTTATTATCATACTACCTTTTAGTGGAAATGAGCCTATAATTTATTGTGTGACATTAATGAATAGAGTGGGATATATATCCATGAATAATTAAATAGTATTTTCATATCACACAAGAAATTTGAATATTTGGGATAAAAAATACATGACTCGTTATTTGGAGCCAGCAGTGGTAGTTTTTTTCTCAAAATTATGGTCACATTATATTTATGTTTTTAGGAGTGATATATATACAGATAATAAAAAAATTATATATTAAAATGTAAAGTGTTTAATATATTCTAATTTAGAGACATGCAATTGATTATTAATTTTGATATCTCAATACATTACCACTGGTGAAATGTAATGAAGGAGGCTAATGCTTTGGGTCAAAATCGTATTGAAAATGTATCTATGATATTGAATGAATGATATCCAACATTAGTGGATTTATATATGATGGAATTTAAAATATTAATAGATGGTGATATATCCTATATATCACAAATAAATATTCAACCATCCACCCATGAGATGATTAAAGTGGTGTTGATGTTTGATTCAGAAATAAAACATATGTCAACATATATTCGAATATTCAACCTTGACCATGAATAAATGATAATGTTAATGAAATAAATATGATTTTATTCAATATATTAATTGAATAAGGATATATTTTATGAAACAAAAATCTCATCATTCTCTACCCATCATATATATAAAGATGTACTAAATTCTTAAAGAGCCATTTGGGTGTAAAAACATGGAAAGAGAAATTGTAGAGTATATACCTTTTTTCTTGGTATTATAGAAAGTATATTATTAATATTATAATTATAAAGAGATAATATAACTATTTACCCCATTTGTCTTTAAATGGTAAACCATCTCCATGTAATTGTTAATAGGAATCCCCAATACATTAATAGCTCAAATGAAATTTGGGTTATTGTTGATCACCTTAATATGTCAGTGTATTTCATTGATATAATATATGATTTCCCTCTTTACCCAAAAACTAATATAAACAATATGGAAGTTGTAAGTTCAAATAGATTACAAATCTAAATAATATCTAATATATTTCTGCGATTTACAATAACTTTATAGAGAATAATTTAGAAATAATTGAATACGATGTTTAAATTTTGAAATGTATATCATCCTTGGTCTAATAGTCAGCCATAACAAATCATTAAATACACTTTAGATATTTTTTTATAATACTATATAAATCTGAATATTTTTTTGGATAAAATAATCCCATAATAAAATTATCATTTATTAAAAAATTCACTTGTATATTAAGATGAATCTTTATAAGGACCTCTATGAAAAAAAATGTGCAACTAATCATGTGGGGATGATTATGGAGAATGCAATATATTATGACTTTAGTAATATAATAAAATTACATGTAAATATATAATCATTCTAAACTACATTATTTTAGTAAATAATCAATAGATAAGTTATACTACCAATCATTGGGGATTTCTTGAGTTAATATTATGTGGAATGGTATTCTTATGACTATCACCAAGGATGAATTTCATGATATTTAAATTGAAGTGGAAGATGATCCCTATATATATCAATCCTAATGAGTTTCTTGACCATATATAGATGCAAGGATATCACATATGACTTCCATCATAGCTTTATCATGTTCTTGATGTGTTTATGTATCACATTTGAGTATGTATACACCTGATCCATGATACTTACTAAGCTCCAAATCTCTTAATATAGAGTATGATATATTAAATTAGAATGAACCCATAGAGATTATAGATCGATGATATAATGTACAAATAAATAAGACCATTTTCTTGCTTAATGTTTAATGGTCAATCAATAAATTAGAGAAAGATACATTGTCACGACCCGTCCTCAGGTCCTGTTCCATGACTACCCCAAGCCCGCCTTCCATAGGCCAAGGGCTGGCGAATAGCACCAAAGGGGAATCCCTGATAAAAAATGATTGCATTTCCTTTTACCCTGTAACACACACACAGTCTAAACACAAGAAGTAGAGGCAACAAGTACTAAAATAGAAAATTAAGGTGTGCTGAAAGTAAGTGGGCCAGTATACAAGGCCAACTGAACAACAAGTACAAGTACAAGTAAAAAAGGAAAACAGCTCCTAGATCATCCAACGGGGAATCCACCTGAAGGGTAGGTATAGAACTCGAAAAACTCACCCCTGCGGTTCGTCCCGTCTAGTCCAGCTCCAAGCAGCCTCCATCCGACACCCTCACCCTCGATCACAGCTGTTCGTCGTCTACACAAAACACAACAAGGTGCAGGAGAAGCCCGTGTAGGGGTGAGTATAAAAATACTTAGTAGGGAACCCCGAGAACCCCAAAGGTCTCCCAGAATCCATAAAGGATAAACTACAGAATAAAGATACAATAAAAAAGTATCAATCATCCCTACTTAGGTATATGCCCATACATATACCTAAGTTACTAGTAATAGTCTCAGCTCCAACCCTCGAGCCCAAACACAACCTAGTCCACAAAAGAAGTAAAGTCAATTACCATGATAATAATGATTGAAAGACATGACTCAGCTCACACTGGTATACAACTTTCGTAGAGTGATAGATATGATCATATTTATTCACTGATTCATCTAAGATGTCGGACCCACACAGGATACAGGACCAGCTAAGCTGTCGGACCCACACAGGATACAGGACAAACTACTCTGTCGGACCCACACAGGATACAGGAACAGAAGTCAGAAATGTCGGACCCACGGAGGATCCTGGTATAGTAGCACCGTCATCAAACCCATGGAGGATTCTGGTAAAGTTTTCATCACTGTCGAACCCATGGAGGATTCTGGCACAAAGGTCATTGTTGTCGAACCCACGTAGGATTCAGGTACAGTAGTCGTCGCAAACAGCTCTAGGGTTCCCGCACACAGCATGCTCGATTCCGGGAGGGTCAGTTTCTTGAGTCAAGTTTCGATACATAAACTATCATGATTTCTTGATTTTATGTATCCTGAAGTTCTGTCTCATCAAAAGGAACCCAATGCGACAGACGGAGCGTTAATCGGACGCCCGGTCTAAGAGTCAATGGAATTTCTATTCCAGGTGCCTGGTTGGATTTACACTTGATCCAAACCCATTAATTTTCCATGTTTATGAAAAACTCACTTAGAGTAACTCAAAAGGACCACCTCATCGTGAGGGTTCCAGTGTCGCAGATGGCGCGTCGTTCGAACGCACGGTCTTGGAGATATTCGCATTTAGGCGAAGTCAGGCCTGGTCCGTCAAGCCCAGTGGGTTGGCGTGTTGGCCCGACCTGGCTCGGAGGGTCTGACCTGGCTAGGGGGTCGGCCTACCCGGGTGGGGCGTGGCCCACCCTCGGACCCGGCCCACACTGCGGGCTGGTTCGGTTCCCCCGTCGGCACCAAGCGGCACCGCCTCTCCCTGCCCGGCCGGCTGAAGCCGGCCGGTTCTACCCGGCGCACACGGCCCACACAACGGGCCGCGTTTCTCCTCCGTGCGGAGCCTATGGGTGCCACGGTCCACCAGCCCGGTCGACAGGCGGCTGGGCGGTTCGCCCAGTAGAGCGAGCCGCGGAAGAGGGTCACGGATCCTCCGCACGGCGCATGCGGGTGTCGTGTGTTTCCAGCCCAGTCGGTAGGCGGCCGGCTGGTTCGGTTCGGTCGTGCAGCCCATGGTTGCGGACCGCGTCCTCCTCCACGTGGCTGGTGCAATGACACTAGTCCTCCACCTCATGGCCTGGCCTGGCCCCGGCCTTCGTCTCCACTGCGTGGCGCGCCGGCGCCTCGCCTCTTCTTCCACCACAGCCCTCACGGCCGCAGTTCCTCTTCTATTCATCGCGGACCTCCTAGCCGCGGTTATTCTCAGGCGCGGTGTGACGGCACGGTGCCCTACTTGATCCGCCTCTGTTTTCAACACAAAAAAGAATCACGGAGGGTCGTCGGGCCGTATTTGTTCGGCCCACACCCTCCGCTTTAGGTGATAACAATTTGGCCACCATCAATCCAAAAATAAATGCCAAAGTACGAGGTTATAATCACACGTATAAATAAACCAAATTCCTCCTACCTAGTATTTGATGTTTTATGTTGACGAGTCTTGAAATACGGGCGTCGCGGAAGACAAACGTCGTCCCATCAACGTCAAAGGAGGTAGATCTCGGTGAAGTTGCGGGAAGGCGGCGGCGTTCCGTTGACGTCAAAAGAAGATTACGTCGTCATTGGCAACGTTCTTCACGGGCGGCGTCTACACCTTTAACGTGGAAGGAGGTCGTTGAAGATGTTCTCCATGTTCTTCGGAGATGAGGAGCATTCTTCGTTGGAACAGGTTATTCTTCCAAGAGTTCTCCCAAGCTCCACAAAGAATAAATGCCAAGTCAAAATAAAAAAATTGCCTCCCTGTCATTTTAATATTGCCATGCATTTCAAGTGAATTCAAAAGATTTCATAACACTATAAATTAATTAATTAATTGTGGATGCTCAATTAATTAATTAATGGTGTTGGAACTTTAATGAGAGTAGGTGGGAGGTGGAGGGTTTTAAAAATTTAAATGGAGAGTTTGAAGTTTAAGAGACTCCCTTAATTAAAAGAGAGTTACATGGGGAGTTGAGAAGTTTGATGCTTGTGTGGGCCCCACCACACAATATCCTCCCATGGAAAGTTATGTGGGGTATGGGCCCCACCTCTAACTTACCTTTGGAGAAAAATAACCACCACCTAAATAAAATTATTTAACACATAAATTTTATTTAATTTATTAAGAATCCCCAAAATTAAATTCCGCTCTCGACCAAACGCAACTACAGTAAATGTCTTTTTAAGAGAAAACTGGAGATGTGATTTCATCGGTGTTCTTGGATTTAAATTCCAAGAATTGGTTCAATAGATAGAAACCCCACACGTATGTTTACTGAACGTACCTGAACAAAACTTCAACAATTGATTTCGGGCACACCGGGCCTCAGAATCAGGCGCTGTCAGAAATTATGTACTCATAAAATTCCATTGTATTAAAAAAATTCCACGGAATTTCTGGGTCTTTACATTCTCCCCACCACAGGTCTTCACGTCCCCGAAAGCTACAACACACACTAAGGGAACAAATGGAGGTACTGAGAATGCTTCTAAGCCTCCCGCTCCCATGTGCTCTCCTGGAAGTTCTCGTGCTGACAGTGAATGCGCACCAGAGGAATCGACCATCCACGTAGGACCCACTCTTGCAGATCATCGATCCCCACTGGGACCTCCATGAATGTATCCCTATCATCGATGTCCATCTCCCCATGGTCGATGATGTGGGACGGGTCGTGCACGTATCTCGTCAGCTGAGATACATGGAAGACGTCGTGCACTATGTGCAACTGGGGTGGAAGGGCCAGGAGGTAAGGCACCTCTCATAGTCTGCTGACAACCAGGAATTGTCTAATGAATCGCGCATACAACTTGACACCTTGGCCAAATATCTATAGACCTCATCGAGTTGAGACCCGTTAGAAGACATGGTTGCCATCCTCGAACTCCAGTGGCCTCTATCTCCTATTAGCATAGGACTTCTGTCTAATCTGTGCAGTCTTCATCCGCTCCTGGATGATCTGCACCTTCTCCGTCATAGCCTGAACCATCTCTAGTCCTACAAGTACTTACTCCCCAGGGTCAGTCCAGCACAATGGTGATCTGCAAGTTCGACCATACAGTGCCTCGTATGGTGTTATCCAAATGGTGGAGTGTTAGCTGTTGATGTACGCAAACTCCACCTAGGGTAAGTGATCCTCCCAGCTACGACCAAAGTCAAGGACACATGCAAGAATCATGTCCTTGAGAGTCAGAATGGTCCTCTAAGTCTGACCGTCCATCTGAGGATGGAAGACGGTTCTCAAGTGAAGCTTCATCCCGAAAGCCTTCGGCAACCCCTTCCATAACCGGGAAGTGAAACGAGCATCTCGATCGGAGATGATCATCGAGGGAAAACCATGAAGCTATGCGATCTCCTGTAGGAAGAGGCATCCCAAGTTCTCTACTGAGCCCTGCTCTCTGATCGGTAGGAAGTGGGCTGACTTGGTGAGTCGGTCGACAATCACACAGATAGAGTCGTGTCCTCCGGATGTACGTGGAAGTACTATCAAGAAATCCATTGATATCTCATCCCACTTCCACTTGGGGATCTCTAAGGGTTGAACCAATCCTGCAGGAACCTGTTGCTCTGCCTTCACTTGCTGACAAGTGAGGCATCGTGAGATAAACACTGCTAATGCCTTATTTATACTCGGACACCAGTGCTGTCGTCTAAGGTCCTGATACATCTTCGCCACTCCTAGACGTACCGCTAGAGGGGAAGTGCGAAACTCCCTCAACAACTCCTCCTGTAGTTATAATGGTACCATGGTACGTCCTCTGAAGAAGATGACGTGCTCCCCACCTTCAAAAAACTCATCAGGTGCCTGCCCTGAGGATATCTGATCACGTCGCGTCTCACAGTCAACGTCCTCATGTTGTGCCTCTCTGACTCGCTAAATAAGTGGAGGAGTGACTGTGAGAGACTACAGAAAGGCTGCTTTATCTTTATCCACAAAGAATATCTGCAACGCGACCAACTTCTCTGTCGCCTATTCTAGCATCTGAATGCCTAATCTCTTACTGAGAGCGTCTGCTACAACATTCCCCTTTCCAGGTGTATAGACTATCTCAAAGTCATAGTCTTGGAGGAACTCGAGTCATCGTCGTTGTCTCAGGTTCAGGTCCTTCTACATGAAGATATTCCTGATACTCTGGGGTTTAGAGTATACTATAAAATGCTTTCCCATCAAATAGTGCTGCCAAATATTCAAGGCGAAGACCACTGCTGCTAACTCCAGGTCATGGGTAGTGTAGTTCTTCTCGTGTTGTCAAAACTAACATGAACCATATGCGATCACTGCTTGCTCCTACATCAGGACACACCCGAGTCCAGTCCCTGATGTGTCGCAGTAAACTACGTACCCTACACCCTCCTCTGGTAGCCTCAAGATGGGTGCACTGGTCAACCTCTTCCTGATCTCCTGAAAGCTCTACTGGCATCTATCTGACCACACAAAGGGTTTTCCCTTCTTCGTTAATGCTGAAAGCAGTGCTGCAACTCTGGGGAAGTCTGGCACAAATCTCCGATAGTACCCAGCTAGTCCCAGAAAACTCCGCACCTCCGTCACACTCCTGGGAGGCTCCCAAGCAAGTACTACCTCAATATTCGCTGGATCCACTACAACTCCAGCCTCCGAGATGACGTGTCCCAAGATGTGAACCTCTCGAATCCATAACTGTCACTTCGAGAGCTTACCATAATGCTAGTGCTCTCAGAGTGTGTCCAGTACTACCCACAAATGGTAGGCGTGCTCCTCCTCAGTAGTCGAGTAAATCAGAATGTCGTCGAAGAAGACTATAACAAAACAATCAAGGTAAGGCTGGAATATCCTATTCATGAGACTCATGAACACTGTTGGTGCGTTGGTTATGCCAAAGGGAAAAACCAAGAACTCGTATTGGCCATATCTACACCTGAAGGTCATCTTTTTCACATCCTTGTCTCGAACTCTGATCTGGTGATAGCCTGATCTGAGGTCTATCTTTGAGAACCATCATGCTCCCCTGAGCTGATCAAATTGGTCGTCAATACTCGAAAGTTGGTACTTGTTCTTCACGGTCACCTGATTCAGGCGACGGTAGTCAACACATAGTCTCAAGCTCCCATCTGCCTTCTTGGTGAACAAAATAGGAGATGCCCAAGGTGAAACACTGGGTCGGATAAATCCCTTCCCATGCAAGTCCTCCAGCTATACCCGCAGCTCACGAAGCTCAGTGGGACCCATCCAATATGCAGTAGTGGATATCGTTGTTGTCCCGGGGTAAAGGTCAATGTAGAAGTATACCTATCTGCTTGGAGGTAGTCTTGGAACATCATCAGGAAAAACATCCACGTACGGATCCGCCATAATAGAAAACCTCCGACTCCACACATCAACCACTCCAAGGATGGGACTAGCCAACTGATGTGTGATCAGCTACCCCCTCCTCTACATAAGTCCATCCTATGCTGATAAGGCTCCCTTATTTCCGGTGAATGTGAACCTGGTCCCATCCATGCGGATACACCACACTTTGTGCCTAATACAATCAATCTTAGCATGAACTGTGGATAACCAGTCCATACCCAAGATGACATTGTAAGGCTTAGACGCCGCTACAAGAAGATCCCAGCCGAATCTCTCACCTCCAAGAGTATGCTCACACTGCTAGAATCAATGCGTAGTTGTCGAGTCTGCTCCTATAGGAGTCTCTATCCATAAGGATCAAGACAACAGCTCCATCGGAATCTCCGTGCTCCGAACAAGGGTAGTGGCAATAAAAGAATGACTCGCACCTGTGTCTATAAGTACTGAAACAAGGGTGGAGAAGACACAGATAGTACCTCGAATAATCTCAGTTATGCCATGGTTGTAGGCCTCGACTTCCTGGACCTGAGCCCACCTCTGTCCACCAGATCCATGTAGTCGGGGTGAGCCTCCTAGTGGTGGTGGTGGTTGAGCCTCGAAACATCATCCACCACCCGCTGCTCGGCCAGCTCCTCTGCCACGTCCGCCCGCTCCCAGCGGACCACCACGGTCGAATCTCTACCTCTGCCTTGGAGGTCCCTCTACTGTCTACTACTCATCTACATGATGGGTCGGGTAGTCACGAGCCATGTGGCCCTGCCCGCCTCATTCATAACACTGCCTGCTCCTCGTATAGTTGGATCTGTCTCGTGTGCCCCGCACAACCGAACCTGTATCCTGGGGCCTCCCACCTGATGGTCTGGTCCACTTGGACCTCAGCGTCATCTGTCTACTACCGGCTGCATAATACTCCTCTATGTGTTGCCCTATGGTGGGTCATTCCACTGGTGACTTCTCGACGAGAAAACTCTCCACCAGAAGGGTTCTCTCCAGCACTCCCTCCTGCGTTGGAATGCTTAGGGGAATCGTCGAAGCCCTGATCTCATGCATGAGTCCCTGCTCGAAGGTTCGGGCCCTGATGAATGTGTCCCGTACTATATTCATGGAGTAGTGTGAGAGGTCAGTGAACCTCATTGAGTACTGAGCTACTATCATGTTTCCCTGCTGCATATGAAGTATCTCCTAAATCCGCACCACACGAAGGGTGGTTGTAACAAACTCTGAGTAGAAGAGACACTCGAAGTCTTTCCGGATTAATGATGCCTTGTCATGCACCTGGAGCATCAGGCTCTACCATCTGTCTGTCGCCGCATGCAGGAGACTCACGGCAAGGATCACCATGAGTTTGGTTGGTGTCCATACCAATCTAAAAACTCTCATGATAGCCTCCAGCCAATCCTCGGCTACATGTGGGATCGTCTCTCCCCAGAACCTGGGCGGTCCCTTGTGTTGGAACTCATGCAACGTACTCAGGCGGCGTGCACTCATTACTGCTGTAGCTGGTGGTATCGATGGCCCAGTGGGTACTGGTACTGCTGTTACCTCCGTTGTGATGGGGCATTGCACTGAGGCCTCGTCGCTCGGTGGGCAACCATCTCATACAAAACTCAGAACCCTAGCAGACTGCCTTCATGGGGCCATCCTGAAAAAAAACAGGTGCACCATGGTTAAAACAGTATACCTAGTGAGCTGACACAATGTAATCACGAAGAAAATTTTTTCAAAGGAAACACACACGCAATTAGTGTTTTTGTGCACTCAGTTGGAGATCAGAAGTCAGAGTGCTAGTGTACGGATACGTTGGCCACTGCACCAACACCGGTTTCCCTAAACTAATAACCACACACAAAACACTTAACACTATTGTCATTAAAAAATAAGAGTCCAAGTTTTGCGGTAGAACCAACTCCTCTGATACCAATTTTTCATGACCCTTCCTCGGGGTTCGTGACCTGACTTCCCCAATCCCACCTTCCATAGGCCAGGGGCTGGCGACTAGCATCAAAGGCGAATCCCTGATAAAAAAGGAAGGCATTGCATTTTAACCTGTAACACACACATCGTCAGAACACAAGAAGTAGAGGCAAAAAGTGCTAAAATAGGAAAGTAAGGTGTGCTAAAAATAAGTGGGCCAGTATACAAACCTAACTGAACAAAAAGTACAAGTACAAGTAAAAAAGGAAAATAGCTCCTGGATCATCCACTGGGGAATCCTACCTGAAGGGTAGGTACAGAACTCGAACAACTCGTCCCTGTGGTTCGTCTCGTCTAGTCCAGCTCCGAGCAGCCTCTGTCCTTCACCCTCAACCTCGATCACTACTGTCCTTCGTCTGCATAGAACACAACAAGGTGCGGGCGAAGGCCATGCAGAGGTGAGTTTAACAATACTCAGTAGGGAACCCTGATTCCCCCGATGGTCTCCCAGAATCCAAAAAGGATAAACCACAGAAGAAAGATACAATCAAGAAATATCAACCATCCCTACTTAGGTATATTCCCATACATATACCTAAGTTACCATTCACAGTCCCGACTCCAACCCTCGAGCCCAAACACAACCCAGTCCACAAAGTAACTAAAGTCAATCACCATGATGATAATGGTTGAAAGACATGACTCATCTCACATAGGTATACAACTTTCGTAGAGTGATATAGATGATCATATGTAGTCACTAATTCATCTAAGTTGTCAAACCCACACGGGATACAGGATCAGCTAAGCTGTCGGGCCCACACATGATACATGACCAGCTACTATGTCGGACCCACACAGTATATAGGAACAGAAGTCAGAACTGTCAGACCCATGGAGGATCCGGGTACAGCAGCACCATATTCAAACCCACATAGGATTCTGGTACAGTAGTCATCACTGTCGAACCCATGGAGGATTTCGGCACACAAGTCATCAATATCGAACCCACGTAGGATTTCGGTATAATAGTCGTCGCAGCCATCTCTAGGGTTCCTGCACACAACTCGCTCGATTCTGGGAGGGTCTGCTCCTCGAGTCAAGTGTCGATACATCAACTATCATGAAATACTGATTTGATGTGTCCCGAAGTTCCGTCTCACCAAAAGGAACCCGACACGACAGATGGCGCGTCAATCAGACGCCCGGTCTGAGAGTTATTAGAATTTCCGTTCCAGGGGCTTGGTTGGATTTACGCTCAATCCAAACCTATACATTTTCCATATTTATCCAAAACTCAATTAGAAGAATGAAAAAGGACTGCCTCGTTGTGAGGGTCCCAGTGCCGCAGACGGCGCGTCGTTCGGACGCACGGTCTTAGAGAAATTCGCATTTAGGCGAAGTCGGGCTCAGTCCATCAAGCCTAGTGGGCTGGCGGGTCGGCCCGACCCAGCTGGGGGGTCGGCCCAGCCTGGTGGGGCGTGGACCACCCTCATACCCGGCTGGCACTACGGGTCGGTTCAGTTCGCCCGGCGGTACTGCCTCTCCCTGCCCGGTCGGCCGTAGCTGACCGGTTCTGCCCGGCGTTCGCGGCCCGCACAGTGGGCCGCAGCTCTCCTCCACGTGGCCCCTGCGGGTGACGCGGTCTACCAGCCCGGCTGGAAGGTGGCCGGCAGGTTTTCCTAGCTGAGCGGCCCGCATAAGCGGGCCACGGCTCATCCGCGCAGCGCCTGCGGGCGTCGCGGGTTTCCATCCCAGCAGACAGGTTCAGATCGGCCGAGCGGCCTGTGGTTGCGGGCCGCATCCTCTTCCACGTGGTCGGAGCGACGGGGTCAGTCTTCCACCGCCACGTCCTGGCCTGGCCGCGGCCATCGGCTCCACAGCGCGGCGCGACAGCGCCCCGCCTCTTCTTCTGTCGTGGCCCTCCCGTCTGCGGTTCCTCTTCCATCTGTCGCGGTCCTCATGGCCATGGTTATTCTCCAGCATGGTGTGATGGCACAATGCCCTACCAGCTCTGCCTCCGTTGTCAACACAAACAAGAATCAACGGAGGGTCGTCGGGCTATGTTTGTTTGTCTCGCGCCCTCCGCGTTAGGTGATAACAATTTGGCCACCGTCAATCCAGAAATAAATGCCAAAGTATGAGGGTATAATTCACACGTATAAATAAACCAAATTCCCCCTACCTCGTATTTGATGATGTACGTTGACGAGTTGCGAAAGATGGGCATCACCGAATACGGACGTCGTCCCATCGACATCGGAGGAGGTAGAGCTCGGTGAAGTCTCAGGAATGCGGCGCCATTCCGTTGACATCAGAAGAAGATGTCATCGTCATTGGCGACGTTCTTCATAGGTGGCGTCTACTCTTTTAACGTGGAAGGAGGTTGTTGAAGATGTTCTTCGTGTTCTTCGGAGACAAGGAGCTTTCTTCCTTGGAACAGTTTGTTCTTCCAAGAGTTCTCCCAAGCTCTCCAAATAATAAACTCCAAGCCAAAATAAAACAATAGCCTCCCTATCATTTTAATATTTCCATGCATTTCAAATTAATTCAAAAGAATTAATAACACTATAAATTAATTAATTAATTGTGTAATCTCAATTAATTAATTAATGGTGTTGGCACATTAATGATAGAAGGTGGGAAGTGGAGAGTTTTAAAAATTAAAAAGGTAGAGTTGGAAGTTTAAGATACTCTCTTAATTAAAAGAGAGTTACATGGGGAGCTGAGAAGTTTGATGTTCATGTGGGCCCCGCCACACAACATCCTCCCATGGGAAGTTATGTGGGGTGTAGGCCCCACCTCCAACTTCCCTTTGGTGAAAAATAGCCACCACCTAAATAAAATTATGTAACACATAAATTTTATTTAATTTATTAAAAATGCCCACAATTACTTCCGCACTCGACCAAACGCAACTGCGGTAAAGGTATCCTTAAGCGAAAACTGGTGTTGTGAGTTCATCGGCGTTCTCGGATTTCAATTCCATACCTTGTTTCAAAAGATATAAAACCTGCATGTACGTCTACTGAACGTACCTGAATAAAACTTCAGAAATTGATTTCGGGGACATCGGGCCTCGGATTCAGGCGCCGTCAGAAACTGCGAACACGTAAAATTCCCATGTATTAAAAACAATTTCCATGCAATTTTTGGGTCTTTACATACATGGGAATTATAATATTTAATGGGGGATAAGTATCCTAATTTTTTAAATTGTAGTAGTGGAATATTATTGTGAAAGTCTGTAAAGGTTATAGAATTCAACACTATGTCATTTTAGGATATATGTTTTCCATCAATATATTTTTTTTGTTCTATATCATATTATTCACTACACAATATACAATAATAAAAATTAGTAAACATAAAAAAGTGTAAATAACTGATGATACAATCAAATTAATCATTTATAGTGAAGTATGATTTATAATTATAAGAAGTTAAAAATTAATTATTCATTGATGAATAGAATTTTTTTCAATAAAATTTATTATTTATTAACCATTGTATATGATACATTTTGTATAGATTTTTAAAAATTATAATTGGAAAAAATGAACTACCTTTTTTGATAATTTGATTAAGGCGAGTTTTTTCATAATTTTCTATCATAAATGATTTTTAGGTGAATAGTAAAAATATGTATTTTTCAAATAACATAGCCTTTACCGAATAATTATGCTACAAGAGATAAATTTATATTTGTGAATCATTTATTAATACCGTATGTTATTCAATTTATTAAAATTATTAAATTTAAAATATTATTTTTAACATAAAATCCTATGGATTGGATCTGTAATCTAAAAAAATATAATGAATATCAATTTAAAACATGATTTTATTGTCAATTCTCTTTTATTATTAAAAATATGTTTATCTAAAAAAATTCATTTTTTCAATGGAAATATATTGTATGTAATTTCTTCTAACAAATAATTTGAATACGAAAAAATGGATTCGAAATTTTAAATAATATTTTAAAAAATTTATATACCCAATATCATTTTTAGTTGTCAAAATATGATACCCTGTTAAAAATTTATATTCTAATAGTGAAGGTTAATATCGGTTAAAATGTGTTAAACAATGGTATAATGCTTATGATGATTGAAAAAAAAAATATTTGCTTTTATGAGTACATTTATATTTCATTCACCTAATCATTAAAACTAAAATTATATGGTTCCACTAATCTATGATATTGACATCATATTATATTTAATATAATATTTTTTACTAGGGATCCCCTCCCCTCTCCTACAAAATTACAATGACACTCTTCAAATCATCAAAAACATAGAGTACATTATCTCAAATATTATATTCACATACCACATCCCAACACTCCTTCATGTGACTAATATTTTATGGAATCATAAAAAATATATATATTTGAATTCATAATGTATAATTCAATGGAATATATCCAACGATGTGTTTCAAGTCATAAATGTTTTCATTAAAATTTATTTCTTATTATACTTACATAAAATATATTCTAAACATCTTACTATAAAATCAATATCGGATATTGAATGAAATTTTATTTTCATTATGGAACAACTATTCTCTACCTCCTTTAGACTAAATTGATAATGAAAATTCCAATCATGAGTGTATATGAAAATATTTCCACTGCATAGAGATGTATTTTTTCATCCCATTCTCATATGGTGGTAATAGAGACAGATTTAATGAATATATATGATATTTGTGATATTATTATATATTTAAGGATAAATAATTATCTACCTTATTTTATTTACAACCATTAATAATAGACTACAATAAATGTGCATACATATATATTATCTCCTCCCTTAAGTAATATAATTCATTATTGATCAACATATTACAAGAAAGGTCAAATAAAGTTATATAATGAATTTTATTATGACATGATTAACATTTTGATGATGTTGCAATAAATTCCAATGTGAATGGAAAATATTAATTGAAAACAAACATATATAAAAAATAGAATTGTTGACACAAATATATTAATTTCATTGAAGATTTGTTAATATGAGAGTTATTTGTAATAATTAGGGAATATAATATGGTCTTATAAAATTAGCAATGGTTCTTTAATATCTTTATAATATATTTACATTTCTCATATAGGAGGTTAAAATGTGTAGTAACCAAGTTAAGACTTGAGGTAAGCGTTTATGTTATAGTCACACATTTTATTGGGATTTCTAATGTTTCTATTTCTATTTTAAGAAATTATATATTTCATATATAGTGGATTTTGAGAAAATTATTCTACCCTAATTATTTATATGGTTTTAAATATTATTTCCATTTTCAACCCTTTTTCACTCAAAATACTGTTTTTTATTAACTGGGGAAACTATTTATCTTTTTTGTCAATAATTAGTATTTTCCATACGAATGTTTTGAAAATATTTATTGATTTTCATATCTAATATATATTTATTAATCACGTACATTTTTAATATATTTTACTTACAATATAATTTATTTAATTTAATCGTCAAATATTATTATGAATGTTTCATTTCTTTAATTTCTATAACAAAAGTGGGAAAATGATGTTTTTAAAAAATTAGCGGCATGAATGAGTTTTCCAAACATCATTTTCACTCTACATCTGGAGTCATACTTTACAATATTATAGGGATTAAAGAAATAATTTTCCTAGTTTTTAAATATTTATTTTAAGAGTCAAAACAAAATGCATTTTTTCTTATTTTTAAAATTATCATTTAAATGATTTTGTCAATTTGTTTTCATCTCATTAAATAATCATTATTTATTTTAATGCTTCACTAATGATAATATCTTATAATTTCATGCACATCATTTTGATGTATATCCATTGATGATGAGGATTAGTTGTTGTATCATGAAAAAAACTTCTTCTCAATGATTGACTAAGCGATTATGGAATTATGGATAATATTTTATTATTATGTTATATATATAAATATGATTTTTTATTTTATGATATGGAAGTTCATTATATCGCTAAATTTCATTGGGAAATATTTGCAATCTCATGATTTAAAAGCGAGCATCGGAGATTTTTCTAATACCCAGCGGGTATACCTGAGGTTTATTCAGGATAAATAGTGTATACAAGGGATTAATCAAAGGAATGGAGGGTTTATGTGGGGTTTTATGAATATCAGTTGGGTAAATTACTGATTAAACAAATCCCAATAGGGTACATGGGTGATTAGATCATGCCCAATAGGCTACACTAGAGGTTATCCCAAGCCCCATAAGGTATATATCTGCTTATCCCTATCCTACATTGTGATTAATTCCATGTTGAGAAACATTGATTTAAGATTTATATGGTTATACTTATACCAATGTTTTATGCCAAAAACCTATGTTTATACATGTGAATTTAAATAATGGATCATGGTTAATTTTTTTATGATTTTGACTATTATGAATCATGTTTTTATTATGAAAATTTTTATACCATAATTATTATATTATCTAAAAAGAATCATTGGATATTATGTCATATGTTTTGATCATGTTCTTGTAATGTTTTTCCCATCTTATGGAATCATTAGATCACTGATTGATACCATCTATGATTAAAAATATTAAGAATATTAATAGTACATTTTTTATATTTATATTTCTTCTAGTTATGTATATATCATTTTTAAGTAGAAAATTTATAAGATGGGTATCATGCAAGGATAAATGTTTAGGATATATTTAAAATATTACATGAAATTAATATATTATATTGTTTTTATCAAAATACAATAATATATAATTTCTCATAAGAGTGTATTATTAGGGGATTTATTAGATATTCATCTAAAGTAATGTAATATTAATGATTTTGATTATTTGTTCACATCAACTATGTAAATAACAAACTACATTCACTTTATGAGAACTAAAATCTATACATTTTATATTTTATTTATACTCTAATATAGTTAATATATAATAGATATGCCCTGCAACCCTATGAAAATCCGGTATGCATCCAAATGAAAATATCTTGTAGTGTATTCTTAATATACATTAATGGTACATTTATTTATGTATATGGTTAATTATTGAGATATTAATGAATAAATATAAGGTCATTATGAATCATTATAGGCGACATCTTGTATGAAATAGTTTTATTTCTCCTTTTGAATACACAATTTTGCATTATAATACATGGTGCTGTGAATTAGGATACTCTACCGAAATCTTCTAAGTAGTCCATAAATTATTATCTTCTTATTCCACACTTAGATATGATGAAATTATGATAGTAAATTTATTATTTTATTTTGACCATTAGTATTGAAAAATCTAATCATGCTGAGGGATTCACTATTCGGTATTATAAGAATCATTTTTTCATACATATTGAATTCATATGTTATGGTAATTAATAAGTGAAATCCAAATTGAGATAAATTACCTATAGGATAACATAAATTATAATATAAGAGTTATAATAAATCACTGGATCTTTTCTCTTTGAACATAAATATAATATTGATCATTTTAGATAATAAAATTTAATCAAAAATATCAAATGATCTATAAAAATCAAAATCTAGTAATCCATGATTACAAAGTCGTCAAATATGATTCTTTATTTATAAAGTCGTCGAAAATCACAATATCAAATTGACAACAATTAAATAATTTTGAGATCATATAATTAAAATTATGTATAAGTATTTTATTATAAAATATTGGTATATATATACGTAAATAAATATATTAACATGAAGAAAAATAATTTATTTCATAGAAATACGAAAAACAAATTACTTTATAAAAAAATATTCATATATCTCAGAAGGATATAGAATTCAAATTTATATTGATTGATGATATGGCATTATCTGTCAATAACTAATGACAACCCAATTGGAAGAAGTAAATATATTATCATTATAGATAATGCAATAACTGTATCTTTATACCCTACTACTAATTTGTATACATATGACATAATCAATTTACATATTTCATTGAGATGTTACTCATTACTATAAATATGTGCTTATTATCTACATTCTAACACAAATTTGTGAGATTTATTGAAATTAATCTCTATACCAAATAGTTGTTAACTCCATTTATTTTTTAATTTATTCGCAAGTAATTCTAAATATTTAAATTTTTCTAGTTTTTTATATATCATTTGGAACATATAAATCATTGTCCATAAGACATTGTATCTTAAATAACACTCCAATTTATAATTCTTTTAATTTTATTATTTTCTATCAATGAGTAAAAGAAACTAACTGATACAATGTTAGTTACTTTTGATTATATATATTCTCCTCTTGATTAATAAATATATTAAAATTATAATATCAAATAGTGAAATTATTTAATTTTAAATTACCCTTCTTTTAGATTCACCTATAGGAAATATAATCATGGTCACAATTATATTATCACATTCATGTCATTCAAAATGCATGCTTCCATGTGTTAAATGAGATGGGGTCATTTCTATCAATAACCAACAAGATGAATGAATGAATCAAGGTTGGTTATTATCTCTATTGATTTTTTATTCAAATACTAGTAATGGGAATAAATATTATAGTGTTCATATGGATAAAAATCCACTAGTAGGGTCGATTGATCATGTAACGACCCATGTTTTCATTATAGATTATCATGAAATAATATTATATTAATATCATATTTCACACAAAAAATAAAACTAACGAGAAAAAACTATAATATATTTTTCATATTATATTTGAATAATAAAACATAGAAATTATAATAGATTAATTAAAATAAAGTAACTACATTAACAACCTAATAAAGGATGATACAAGAAATGACATTCCAAATCAATATCATTCCTCAAAAAACCCATTTTTTGAATGTCAAAAAGTAGGTTGGTTTTCATTTGTTTTCTATTTAGCATCGCTATTGGTAGTTGATAAATAACTATTTTTTAAAAATTATATATAAGAGAAGTTAAAGATTTTATGACATTAAACAAGATCAATTCTAACATAACTGCCACCCAAAACTTTTACCATATATTATTTGATGATTTGGTATTACAAAAATAACATAAAGTGTTATAAAATTAGTTATTTGGAGTATATTGAAGTATAATGATATATTTATATGAATAGATATATAATGAACATACATATTTTTCAAAAATCATATTTTCAAATTTTTATTATCCATTAAAGAAATTAGATATTGGAATTTGATTTCAATGAACAGTGTTTCCATTGATTCATTCATCATATGGTATATTTACCCTTGACTAATTTCTAATATATATATACATAATATGAAAACCATAATCCTATTTTCAATAAGAACATTTGTTCTTTATTTAATGATTTTTTAAAATAATAATTTTTTAAAATTTTATAAGATAATTTTAGTATATTATCGTCATTTGTGAACAAAAAATTGTTATATTATCATTTGATTAATTTTTAAACCTACAATAATTTTTTTATTTTAGTTAGGAAAATATTTAATCGATAAAAAATACATTTTCGATTTTATTTCAATAGAAATTTTTTTTAAAAAATTCAAAAACCCATTAAATCAATAATAAAAGAAATTCAAATAACATTATGGGTTTTGAAATATTTTTTTCTTAGAGAATAAATATTCCCAGAAATTTTAGAAACAAAAAATAATAATACTATATTAAATAAGCGGTCTTTTTTTAAATAAAGTAATTTTTCACTGAAAATATTATTATTACTTGATTTAAATGATATATAGCAGAATATTTTTGATAATAAATGAATTTATATAATAAAAATATTAACTACAATAATTTAATATCAATCATTGATTTTATTTATAAAACACATTTTTCATAAAAATAGTGTTTGTGTGTTAGCTATTATTAATTTTCAACTAAAATTAAATAAACATAGTAATTTTATTAGATAAATTTATTTTCATAATTATTAATATAAATATAAAATTAGGTTATATGATCAATTTTATATGTGAACATTTTTATTAACTACAATGTCTAAAAATAAATGTTACTATTGTCAAAGTACTCTTTGTTACAAACAAACATAAAAGGAAAAAAAATTAAATCACTAAATGATAACTCTAAAATGCATTCACTAGCATAATTTTATGCCTAAAAATATACCCCAATACATATTTTCCAAACCATAGAATCTATTTCCATGGATAGTGAAACAATATAAGTAAATAGGATAAGTGTGTTTCCAAATCAACCCTTCCCTTCAATTATGAATAGTTAGTCTTCTACACCTTGATGCTACTCCATTTTAATTGAATTACCTCTAATAAAACTTCATTTCAACTGTCCCTCAAACCCACTCCCATAAAAATAGTATTGTGGTCACTAATAGTTGATGCACCTCAATTTTGAGTGGAATGACAAGGAAATATCACATCTTCAACATAATTATTATATCATTCATAAAAATTTATTCTTCATTATAATCATATAAATATTTTAGAACCAGAATAATTTTACTAGTTATTTATAACTAGCATATTGAGATTTCATCATTATTATATTACAACCCATAGTTATTCACACCCATTCACTCAGAAAATAGAGGAACATTAATCGTCTGTGTCTATGTTTGTAACGTCCCGGTTCTGGTTGCCACTCAATGGGTGCCACGAATCCGGTTCTCCATGTGACCTCAAGCTCATTTCCCCAAACGCCAGAGGCTGTCGACTAGCAACGAGGGCCCAGGTATGATACTGGGGAAACTATGCCCTCAATTTTCAAAGTGTAGCGCAGCGGAATGAAATAAAACATACAACAAACAGCGGAAGCATAAAACCATACACAACTGAAATAACAACAACAGTGGATATATCCAACAATATATAAACAATGATTCTACATGTCTCAAGTTCTAAGAAAACAGCCAGAACATGTTATACATCAATACAGCACATCAAAATGCAGAGTACAACAAAACAAAGCAAAACAGATGGCAGCGGCATCGCGAGCCTAGGCTCGGTCCCATGCCCTCGTACTCCTCAACAACAGTCAAGTACCTGTATAGTGACTCTTGCCCCTATCTACACCCGCAGAAACGTAATCTGTTTGGGCCGAAAAGAATGACCCAAACACGGTGTGAGAAACATATCTCAGTAGGCACCCACCAAAGGTCAGTGCCCAACTGCGTGTAAGCATGCAACAACAGTGTGCAGTAGTAAAATTCAATAATGTAAGCAGTACTCAAAAGTAACTAACTACCAGTTATATTGACATTTTATTATTCATTTAATCATTTAAGAAAATCACCACAGTGAATTTCTAAGTAAGCAGTCAGTGTCCTCAGACAACCAAAATCTCACCCTCAGGTAATCAGAATCCAACCCGCAGGTATAGCCCTCAGGCGTACGAAGTGTCGCCCTCAGACACAGAAGTCGAACCCTCAGGCACGAAAGGTTGCCCTTAGGTGAAATAACTACATCCCTCTGGATAAATAGTGCAGTGCCCTCGGGCTAATCACAACGACGCCCTCAGGCTAAAAAAGTAATCGGGCCATGCCCAACATGTAAAAAAGCAGTAAACAAGCAATTCCTCTCAAGAAAATTCTACAATTACTACATTAAAGGCATACCCTTAGGTATCCTGGCCAAACAGCTAAACAGTGGAACACACCCCCGGGGTGGTTCTGGATCCAAGCAACGATCCCAAACAGAATTTTAAAATCATATTTAGATACCTAATCAATTCTAGGTGTTTAAATATAGAAACGGCCTCAGCCACATGACACCCCAACATGGGTTCGTGGCACAAAAATGCACAAAACACAGGACAGTTGGAAAGACAAACACCAAGCCACCAACCTTATACGTCAATGAGTGGTATACATGATCGTCGATCCCAGAAACGCCCATGAACGGTGTAGATATAAGGTAATAAAACTTTCATTCAGCCTTAAATAACTCTCGTTATGAGAAGAATTGGTCAGCAACACGCTGAGAGAAGAGAGGGCTTACCTGTGCAGTTCCAACAAGATCGTCCGAGGCGGAAACGAATTCCCGACGCTCGATCGGTTGATCCACAAAGATCTGGCCTTCCTCCCGTGCTCCTTCCTCTGGTTCTAAACCTTCCCTGTGAACATGGTAGGCTACTGCCGATTTAAGAAAAAAACAAAGTACACAGCGTGTACTTACAAATACACGGCGTGTACTTAATTCATTTAATTGTTCCTCTAGCGGCACAGCCATACTGTTCATCTGTTGACTTGAGTATATGGCATGTACTCCTGAGTACACGACGTGTACTGTCGCCCAGCTTCCGGCTGCTCCACCGCCTTAATGTTTCGGCCTGCCGACTGACTACACGGTGTGTAAAGTACCACTACACGGCGTGTAGTTAGTTCCTACACCCTTCGTCGTCGACATGGCTACACGCCCCGTGTACCCATCCCACACGGCCAAAAGTACACGGAATGTGGAAAAAGTACACGGCGTGTAGTTCCAAAATTTAGGATTTTTCCCCATTTTCCATATTTTCTCAAAAACACATAAGAAAAAGAGAAAAGAAGAAGCCCGTACCTCAAAAATAAGAACCGTTTCCTTACAACCTTCCCCCCTTATAGAAATTCTTCCCCGAATTTACCTTTCAAGGGTGGAGAAGATATAGCCGTGAACAACTCTGGCCACTGATCACGCACATCGGTTTCTCACTCCCAGGTTTCGTCTTGCACTCGTCCATACTGCTATAGCACCCGTATGAGAGGAACTGACCATCCTCAGAGAACCTCCGTGCTCCTGTCAACGATACGAATCAGATGCTCCTCAAAGGACGAATCTGCTTCCAGCTCAACCTCCTCAGGCTGAAATACATGAGATGGGGGTGAATGATAGCGACGCAACTGAGACACGAGGAAGACGTCGGGCATGGATCAGTACCGCTGTGGTAACTGTAACCGATAGGCAACGAGCCCAACTCTCTCCAGAATCTCGAATGGCCCCACATACCTCGGTGAAAGCTTACCATGTCTTATGATCCTCTTGTGTCCCAGCCTCGGCAAAACACGCAAGAAAACCTGATCCCCAACCACGAACTCCAAAGGTCATCTGCGGCGATCAACATATGACTTCTGTCGAGACTGAGCGGTATCCATCTGCTTCCGAATCAACTGGACCTACTCAGAAGTCTCCTGCACGAGTTGTGGTCCTAGTGAAGCTGCCTCACCTGCCTCTAACCGGCACAAAGGTAAACGGAATGGCCTACCATATAAATCCTTGTATGCTATCATCTCAATAGTTTCCTGAAAACTATTGTTATAGGAAAACTCGACTAGAGGTATATGCTTCTCCCAAGAGCCCCCAAAGTCTAGGAAGCATGTGTGTAGCATGTCCTCTAGCACCTGTATCGCCCACTCTAAATGGCCATCTGTTTGAGGGTGGTGTGTTGTGCTCAGAAGAACCTGTGTACCCAACGCCCTCTGAAAACCCTGCCAGAAACAAGATGTAAAGCGGGCATCCCTATCAGAAACTATAGAATGAGGAACCCCATGAAGACGTACGATCTCTCAGATAAACAGCGTTCCGAGCTCGTCAACACCGTAGGTATCCTTGATTGGAAAAAAGTGAGCTACCTTCATGAGTCTATGCACAAAAACCCACACGGCGTCATTGCATCGAGGTGACCACGCCAATACCGTCACGAAATCCATCGCGACATCATCCCATTTCCACTCTGGAATGGGTAACTACTGTAACAGCCCAGATGGCCTCTAGTGCTCTACCTTCACCTGCTGAGAGGTGGAACACCTCGTAACAAAACCAGTTATCTCTATCTTCATACCCGGCCACCAGTACTGACGCCTCAAGTCACGGTACATCTTGGTAACCCTGGGATGAACTACCCAAGATGAAGCATGAAACTCACGCATCGGCTCCTCACATATATCCCCCGGGACCCACACTCGTCCATTGAAACACAAAACCTCATCATCGTCTATCGTCCACCCAGGAGAAGGGTCCGCACTTACCACCGAATCCCGTAGAACTAGGCCTTCTGAATCTGATAGCTATCACATCCTCACTCTGTCCAGGAGGATAGAATTCACAGCTAAAGAGGAAAGATAATTCTACCCCTGACTGTCGTGCACCTCTAAATTCATCTCAGAGAACAAGGTCATGATATCCCACTCACCACTAGCATCATGCACCACCTGTATCTGAGTCTTCATGCTCAGTGCATCAGCTACTACATTACCCTTACCAGGTGTATATGCAAGCTCAAAATCGAAGGACTATAGGTACTCGACCCATCTCCTCTGCCTCAGGTTCAAGTCACGCTGAATAAAGATATACTTGAGTCTTTTTTGGTCGGTGAAAACCACAAAATACTCTCCCAGAAGATAATGTCTCCAAAAGCGTAACGCATGAACAATTGTAGCTAACTCGAGATCATGTGTCGGGTAATTCCTCCCATGTGTCCTCAACTGCCGAGCCCCGTACGCAATGACTCGATCTCCCTGCATCAACACGACTCCTAGACCAATACCTGATGCATCACAAAAAACTATATAGCTCTTCCCCTGCTCTGGGAGTATCAGGATCGGTGCTGAAGTCAACTTTCCCTTTAGGTCCCGAAAAGCAATATCGCAAGCTTCTGACCAAACAAACTTCACACCCTTCTTAGTCAGACCTATCAACGTTGCTGCTAAGCGGGAGAAGTCCTGTATGAAGAGTCTGTAGTAACCAGACAACCCTAAGAAACTCTGTATCTCAAACATGTTCTTAGGCTGCTCCTAGGAAACTACTTCCCTCACCTTCTCTAGGTCTACTACAACTCCTACCTCTGAAATAATGTGACCCTGGAAGTGAATCTGGTCCATCCAAAAGTGGCACTTTAAGAGCTTAGCATATAGCTGATGCTCTCTCAGTGTACTCAATACGATCTCAAGAAGGGTGGCATGGTTGTGTCAAGTTTGAGAGTACACCAACATGTCATCCACGAATACTACCACAAATGAATCAAGATATGGATGGAACACACGATTCATCAGAGCCATGAAAACTACTGGCGCGTTCGTGAGTCCGAACGGCATAACCAATTACTCGTACAGACAATATCTGCTCCGAAAAGTTATAAGTGGTGTATCTGATGGTCTCACACGCAGCTGATGATATCCCGATCTCAAGTCAATATTCAAGAACACTCATGCTCCACGAAGCTGATCAAAAAAATCATCAATCCTCGGCAAGGGATATCGGTTCTTAACCATCAACTGGTTCAATTTTCGATAATCCACGCAAAGTTTGAGGGTACCGTCCGCCTTCTTCGCAAAAAGGACCGACAAACCCCACGGTGAAGTACTGGTTCGGATAAAACCCTTCGATTGTAACTCCTTTAACTGCCTCTTGAGCTCCTACAACTCAGGTGTAGCCATCCTATAAGTATGAATGGACACCGGTGTTGTGCCTGGCATAAGCTCAATAGAGAGATCTACCTCTCGCTCCAGAGGTAGTCCTGAAAAGTCATTAGGGAAGACATCCCTAAAACGATCAACAACTGAAGGGAAATACATCTGACAAGTCCCATGATCATCCAGACACAAACTCCCAATCTGGGATGTGACTCTACCTCACCCATGATGCTCTAGTCCAACTCGACTCGCCTGAACATCCCATTCGCCCTTTTATAGAAACTCTCCACGCTCTGGTGATGTGAAACTCACCCTACGACGATAGAAGTCTACAAAGGCTCGATAGGGAACCAACCAGTCCATCCTGAGAATGACATCATAGCTCATCATCTCTAAGACTTAGTGGTCCCAAGGAAAGTGACACACAACAACCTCCATGGGGCACTCCTTGCACCGGCGCACACTAGTTGTTCTAGTCCCCAATGGAGTGTCTAGAATCATGATATTGGAAGAAGTAGAAACAGAGAGCCTAAGGCTCTCCACAACGGGTACAGATATGAAACTATGTGTAGCACCCATATCAAAAAGTACTGAAGATAAGACAGAAGCTACTAAAATAGTACATCTGACTGTAGAAGGTCCGGCATCCTGCTCCTGCTGGGTCTGCTACACTGCATAAGTCTGCCCAGTGTCGTGACCCTGTGACACGGCCTGACTACCCTAAGTTGTCCCGCCCTACTGCCTCTGAGATCCTGGTGTCTGGCTACCACAGCCACGACCACCATCTCTGCATGCACGCCCTGACGTATTTCAGTTCCCCGACTGGTAAGAAGCCACTGGTCCTGCTCCCGCACACGAAGTCTGCACAGAACCCCTCTCACTAGCCGCTGGTGGAAACGCCCTGCAAAAGCGTTGTAGATGTACCATCATGCCACAAGCTCGGCACTCCACTGGGTCTCATGGACACTATGGCCTCTTGTGCCCCTCTCTACCACACTGGTAGCACCTGATCGGGCCACCTGAAGAAGCTGCATGGCTGGTATTGCCTCCCTGATAGAAATCCATTTGTCTCTTCCTCTTGCCAGAAGAAATAGTACCAGTAACTGGTGCTGAACCGCCCTGGCCCACACCACTAGATTCTCGCAGGTTCCTCTCTGTAATCAGCACCTGATTCACGATAGCGTGTACTGAAGGCAAACTGAAAACATTCACCAGCGCTCGGATTTCATACCAAAGACCATCCTCAAAACGTCTGGCTCTCAACATCTCATCACCAACCAGCACGGGTGAAAACGCTCAAGTTCCGTAAAATGAGCAGAATAGTCCATCACCGACATAGCGCCCTGCTGCAGATTCATGAACTCTCGAGCTCTATCTGCTCTCAGCATCTCCAAGAAAAATAATTCATAGAAGACTGCCTAAAAATCTTCCCACGTCATGTCTCTGTGATGCTCTGACTGGGTGGTAACATCCCACCACTTCTTGGCGGAATCACGTAGCATATATGTCGCGAGCTTGACCCGCCGCCCTGGAGGCGTGTCTAGATGCTTGAAAATAGTCTGCATCGACCCTAGCCAGGACTCCGCAGCCTGTGGTCCGCCCTCCACTGAAAACCTAGGCGGATGCTGCTGGTAGAAAATTCGCGTCAGCTCGGCCATAGATGTGGTAGCCGGCGGTGCTCCCTGAAAGGTCTGCATGAACCTCATAAAGCCTTCACGGAACTGTGCCTCTGCGCCTGTGTCCGGTATAACAGTGGGTACCGCATCTGGCTCTGCTGGAGGATCTACTGGTAGCCCATGGCCCACCATTTCTGGAGTATAGTCGTCGTTGCTCGCCTGGCGAACAATGCGCAGTCGTCTAGGCGGCATGACACTACAAGGTCAAAAGCACGCCTTAGATTCAAGATTATTCAGATTGAAAAGCAAAGGAATCACAAAGGAAACAAGAGGAAGAAGGCATTTCAAGATTTGCAAAACAAGACTACACGGTGTGTACTTGACTTCTCCTCCTCTGCCCGGGTCCTTCTACACGGCTCCCGTTGAACAAAACTACACGGCGTGTACATAACCTACACGGCGTGTATGGTGTTATTTTCCAACTTCCCGTGTCGTTTGTGACACGACCGACTACTCGGCTTTCAACTACACGGCGTGTTACACCCGCACACGGCGTGTACACTACCCCGTCTCCCCAACCACACGGCTAACACCACACGGTCTGTACTGGGACAAGACTACACGGCGTGTCCCACAGGTACACGGCGTGTTCAAGGAGAGGTGACACCGACCAGTGTTGTTAGTACACGGCCGAGTCCCCAAGTCACACTACATGGTGTGTGCATCATTGACACGGTGTGTTCTGTGAAGGAGTTCACCGACCCATGTTGTTAGTTACACGGTCGGACTCCGGGTCACCACTACACTGCGTGTACAAAAGCTACACGGCGTGTTTTACCCAAGCCTTTCCCTACCCCGTGTCGCCGCCCACACGGTTTGTGACACGGGAAGAGACTACACGGCGTGTACTCAGGGTACACGGCGTGTACGCAAAAAGTTCATTTTTTTCAAATAGAAGAACATACACAGCATGTATAAAGATACTACATGGCATGCATACTGGGTTTCCAGACAGTATGCCTCAGAAAATTCCCCAGAACCCAGAAAAATACCGAAAAACAACACCTAAGTGTCAAATTCCGACCCGTGAGGGCCCATACTCCCCACAAATCAAAGTTTGACATCTTATCTATGTTATAACTAAATAAACTAATGATCCACCAAATTCTGGTCAATGGGGGCCCATACTCCCCAAAAACCAAAGCTTGGCGTCCATTCTATAAATAGGATTAAATAAAATTACCCTATCACAAGTAGGTATTTTATCAAAGCAGCTATCACAACAACATACTTTACTAGCACAACAACTATCACAACAAAATGAAATTTCTAATGAACCTACATGGCATAGAAACTATGCATGAAATGTGATTTCTAGGATGTGCCTAAATAATGCATGAGATGGCATACCCTCATCTCATCGGGTTGCAACGAAATAGAACCCACAAATAAATTATAAACAGCACAATCCCAAGTGTGTCACCCAACGGTGAAAGCAAATCAACTGTAAATTGGAAAATCAGTAAAATTGCAACACGAGGTAATTTGGCTTTTCCCTGTACACGGGTTAGCTATGCCCGGGCACAGCTTATTACCAACCATCGTTCGTCATATCCCTGAATACGTCTCCAAATAGTAATTCAAAGAAAAGAACTCATCTGATACCACTTTGTAACGTCACGGTTCCGGGTGCCACTCAACGGGTGCCCTGAACCCGGTTCGCCACGTGACCTCAAGTGCATTTCCCCAAACGCCAGAGGCTTCCGACTAGCAGCGAGGGCCCAGGTCTGATGGTGGGGAAACTATTCCCTCAATTGTCAAAGTGTAGCGCAGCAGAATGAAATAAAACATACAACAAACAGCAGAAGCAGTAAACCATACACAACTGAAATAACAACAGTAGTGGATATATCCAACAATATATAAACAATGATGTTACATGTCTCAAGTTCTATGAAAATAGCCAGAACATGTTATACATCAATACAGTACATCAAAATGCAGAGTACAGCAAAACAAAGCAAAACAGCTGGTAGCGGCATCGCGAGCCTAGGCTCGGTCCCATGCCCTCCTATTTCTCAGCAACAGTCAAGTACCTATATAGAGACTCTTGCCCCTATCTATACCTGCAGAAACGTAATCTGTTTGGGCTGAAAAGCATGACCCAAACACAGTGTGAGAAACATATCCCAGTAGGCACCCACCAAAGGCCCGTGCCCAACTGCGTGTAAGCATGAAACAACAGTGTGCAGTAGTAAAATGCAATAAAGTAAGCAGTACTCAAAAGTAACTAACTATCAGTTATATTTCCATTTTATTATTCATTTAATCATTTAAGAAAAACACCACAGTGAATTTCTAAGTAAGCAGTCAGCGTCCTCAGACAACCAAAATCTCACCCTCAGGTAATCAGAATCCAACCCGCGGGTATAGCCCTCAGGCGTAACAGAAATTTCCCTCATGCGTACGAAGTGTCACCCTCCGGCACAGAAGTCAAGCCCTCAGGCACGAAAGGTTTCCCTCATGCGAAATAACTACATCTCTCGGGCTAAATAGTGCAGTTCCCTCAGGCTAATCACACCGATGCCCTCGGGCTAAACAAGTAATCGGGTCATGCCCAACATGTAAACAAGTAGTAAACAAGTAATTCCTCTCAAGACAATTCTACAATTATTACTTTAAAGGCATACCCTCGGGTATCCTGGCCAAACGGCTAAACAGTGGAACACACACCCGGGGTGGTTCCGGATCCAAGCAACGATCCCAACCAGCATTTTAGTATCATATTTAGATACCTAATCCATTCTAGGTGTTTAAATATAGCAACGGCCTCAGCCACACGACACCCCAACATGGGTTCGTGGCACAAAAATGCACAAAACACACGACAGTTGGAAAGACAAACACCAAGCCACCTACCTTATACGTCAACGAGCGGTATACACGATCATTGATCCCAGAAATGCCCAAGAACGGCGTAGATTTGAGGTAAGAAAACTTTCATCCAACCTCAAATAACTCCCGTTAGGAGAAGAATTGGTCAGCAACACACTAGGAGAAGAGAGGGGTTACCCGCGCGGTTCCAACAAGATCATCCGAGGCGGAAACGGATTCTCGACACTCAATCGGTTGATCCACGAAGATCCAGCCTTCCTCCCGAGCTCCTTCCTCCGGTTCTAAACCTTCCCTGTGAACAGGGGAGGCTACTGCCGATTTAAGCGAAAAAACAAAGTACACGGTGTGTACTTCCAAGTACAGGGCGTGTACTTCCTTCATTTAAATGTTCCCCTGGCGGCACCGCCATACTGTTCATCTGTCGACTTGAGTACACGGCATGTACTCCTGAGTACACGGCGTGTACTGTCGCCCAGCTGGTGGCTGCTCCACTACCTTACTGTTTCGGCCTGCCGACTGACTACATGGCGTGAAGTCGGTTTCTACACCCTTTGTCGCCAACATGGCTACATGCCCCGTGTACCCATCCCACACGGCCAAAAGTACACGGCGTGTGGAAAAAGTACACAGCGTGTAGTTCCAAAATTTAGGATTTTTCTCCATTTTCCATATTTTCTCAAAAACACTTAAGGAAAAGAGAAAAGAAGAAGCTCGTACCTCAAAAATAGGAACCGGGTCCTTACAATGTCTGATGACTACCACATGCTTGATGAAACATTTTTAAAATATGCTTAAAGTTTATCAATATTTATCAATAAAAATTATAAATTATTTAATCATCATAACAAGTGTGTTCATGTTTCCATCCATTTGTCCACATAAATGAATGATGATTTCAATTACGAATATGGTTAAAATTGGGAACATGAATAAATTAGTATTTATGTATAATATGATGTTAACAATAAGTAATTTGTTTTGGAAATATTATATTGACTAAATCACATTATGTTGATATAATTTTCTTTAATTCCCTTAATTCCTAAAATAATCCAACAATAATCAAATTTTCATGTAACAAAACTAATAGAATTTAAAAATGTAATGAGAGTCTTAATAACAAATATTCGATATATTTTTATATTTAAAAATATACTAATTATTGTCCCGGTATAAAATAATGGTTACTGAATTTAGTTTTATAAATCATTTGAAAATGGTTACTATTATTAACACCCATTGTTAAAGAGTGGTTAAAAAATATAATATATGAATAGAATTGTTAATAATTACAATTATAAATGTAAATTTATATTAAAAAAGTTATGGAATATTTAATTAGGTTGTTTGTATTAATGATAAAGTTGGTTATAAAAATAAATGGATATCAAGTGAAACGTTAAGGCATTCTTTGTAACATATATGAATCCAAATATATTACTTTCAATGGCACACAGTGTTTCCATTTCAATGTTTTAAATACTCACATACTATAATATTGATTGAAGATTTTCATATTCTTAATTATATTTATATTCATGTTAAATATATACCACTCATTGGGTTTTGATTCCAAATTTACAAAGGTTTTAAAGGTATATCATATCAGCTTCTCATTGCTGAGAGATTTATTAATGCTATACAGAAATTTCTTATTTATATGGAGAATATACCACCAAAAATATTTTTTACATAATCCATGACTTATTCAATGGGATATACATAGCCACATGATTTTCATTCCTCGAGAGACTTTGAATGTTGTGCCTTCTCCTACGGAGGTGACGGTTTCCTCAGTCCCTCCACCCTTCGATCCCGGTTCTGCTCCTCTCTTCTCTGCTCCTTTGTCTCCGCCCGGCCCTCCTCGCCTCGTCCTTAGGTCGTATTCTAGGCCTCTTATGGCTCTTCTCCCGTCTTTTGCCTCGAGGACCCCTCCTGTCGGTCCCGTGGCTCCCTCTTTAGGAGACTCTCTCGTGGTTTCCTCTATTCTGACGAAAGGTCCAGGTGTTGCTCGTATGTGTCGGTAGCTCGCATCCGTGTGGATATGGATCTGGTCGTCCCCCCCGCCGAAGAAGATCTACCTCCAGGTGCAGAATGATATCTGCTAGATCCAGGATATCAGCTACCCCGTCTTTCCCATGTTCTGCTCTCACTGCCATTTACAGGGGCACTCAGTGCAGGCTTGCAGAATTCGCCACCAAAGTGAGATGCGGCCCCCTCTCAGGATTCTGGCATCTAGGGCCCGTCGGCCGGCTTCCTCACCCTCAGTTTCTCATGGTATCCCCCAGGTGGCCCCTCAGTGCCCCTAGGGTAGCATGGTGGTGCCCTGGAGATTTCCAGGCATCCCCCACCCCCTTTGCAAGCTCGGGGGTTGACTTCTCAACCCAAGGCCCCAAATGTCTCCAGCGAGGTCCTACCATGTTCCCCATATCCCGTCATCGTCACTCCATCAGTTCTCAGGTGGCCATCACTCCTCCTCCTAGGCTGGCCCGCTCTGTTGGAGTTTGCACGCGATCAAGAGCCAAGAACTGTTCGGAGCGCTTTTCCTCCCATTTCTCCAAGGCGAATAGTTCGGGAGCCAATCCGAGAACCATATTTGATCAATGAATCCTATCTTCATATGGAATGGGACCACTCCCAATTTGGGAGTGATTGGTGGAGTTTTTTGGTCGGCGGCACGTTTTCATCAAGTGGCAACCAACCACAGTGGACGATCAGACTTCATGGACCTCCGGCAGCAGGCAGGGAGGACTCCAAGGGTAGATGAGCTACCCTCCACCTACCCGAGACAATCTCATTTATTTCTTCCTCTATTTAAAGGGAGAATTCTGATGTGTACGTGTGATGTGTGCTGTAATTTTGGTGTTCCTCCGACGAGACCGGAGAGATAATATAGTGAGGTCATGTTTCTCCCGTGGACGTAGCCAACTCGCCGAACCACGTTAAATTTTGCGTTGATCCATTTTGTTTTCGGTTTTGTGTGTTTGAGGTCCGGTGCGCGCCAACAAGTGGTATCAGAGGCGAGGCGGAGCGAACGGAGGTGAACCGGCGAGACGACGTCAAATTTTCCGGTGGCTGGAAAATTGAAAGTGGTCGGAAAATTTTTCCGAAGGCAGATTCGGGAAGAGGACGGCGAGACGATTCCAACGGCGAAAACGGCGAAGAAAACGGAGTTGAAACGAAGGAGATATGGCCGGTCAAAGTTTGGTCAAACCAGCGGGTGAACAGTAACCCAGTGCCGGAGAAGAAGACACTGTTCACGCCGCCGGCGACAATTCCGGTGAGATTCCGGCAAGAGCTCCGACGTGCAACGTCAGCGCCACGTCGGCTGGTGATCTGGACCGTTGAACGTGTTTTGACCATATCTCGATCAATTGGTGTCCGATTTCGACGATCTAGGAGTCGATTCCGACTATTTCGACCGTTCCGGACACATCCGTATATTTACTTTTTGAAAATTTTCACTCTTTCAGGTGGTGATTAAAGGGTGTGACATCGACGGTGGTGATCGCGTTTTGCGACAACAACGATGACATGTGGCGGAGCACTACAAAGATTTGATATCGAGAAGTTCGATGGTCAAAATAAATTCGGCTTGTGGCAAAGCACGGTGAAGGATCTTTTGGTGCAACATGGCATGATCAGACCGTTGATCGGAGAAAAGCCCGAGACAACTAGTACCAATGATTGGGAAGCGCCCGAGATGCGGGTCGTCAGCACAATTCGACTGTGTTTGGAGAATGAGGTAATGTACTCGGTGTTGGATGATACATCACCGAAAGAGATCTGGAAGAAGTTGGAGCAGCGATATATGGCGAAGTCGCTCACCAACAAGTTGTTCCTATAGAAGAAACTGTACCAATTACGCATGGACGAGGGAGCGAATTTGTTGGATCATACCAATGAATTCAACAAGATCCTGACGCAGTTATTGGGGCTCGGTGTGAAGGCTGGAGAGGAGGATAAATCAATTTTTCTTTTATCATCCCTACCAAGCTCATTTGGTGGGCTTGTGACAGCATTGCTCGTGGGGAAGGAGACATTGAAGTTGGACGATGTGATGTCGTCATTTCAAGATTCGGAGGCATTTCGAAGACCCGTGATGCATTCAAGCGAGCAAATCATGGCGATGCGAGATGATCAGCGTGGGAGGAGCCGACATCAACAGTCATGAGGTAATGAATGGCGGCCAAAATCCAGGAGACGTGATCCGAGCGAAATCACGTGTTTCTGGTGCGAGAAGAAAGGTCACTATAAAAGTGATTGTGGAGAGCGCAAACGGTACGTTGCTGGGAAGAAGAAAGTTGAAGAGGAGGATGTGAAGATGCAGGCTCAAAATCCAAAGGAAGACGGATGAGTTCTGGATTCAGGGAGCTGAGCACACATATGTACGATGAGAGGTACATTTGATACTTTTCAGCAAGTGCGAGACTCAGTGAGACTTGGTGATGGGTCAACATGCGAGGTTCGAGGAGTCGGGATAGTGAAATTGAACACACCCGATGGAGGAGTTCGTAAACTGGCTGACGTGAAATTTATTCCGAGGATGAGACGGAACTTGATATCATTGAGTAGGCTCGATGCGAGAGAGTTTAAGATTTCCATAGCAGGTGGAGTGTTGGAAGTCTCACGTGGGGATGCAACGAAGCTTACTGGGAAGGAGTCTCAAGGGTTGTATCATTTGATGGAGACCGCAGTCAGCCCGAGATCGAGTGAAGATGATGAAAGTGCCACGTCATCTGGTGTGAAGAAGCGTGTTCGATTTGCTGATGAAGTTTTCGACACCTGCAAGGAGACTGCAGGTCAAGCTTCTACCCCAAATTGGTTGTGAGGGGGAGATTTGTATGGACCACTCCCAATTTGGGAGTGATTGGTGGAGTTTTTTGGTCGGTAGCAGGTTTTCTACAAGCGGCAACCAACCACAGTGGACGGGCAGCCTTCATGGACCTCCAGCAGCCGGCAGGGAGGACTCCAAGGGTAGATGAGCTACCCTCCACCTACCGGAGACAATCTCATTTATTTCTTCCTCTATTTAAAGGGAGAATTCTGCTGTGTACGTGTGGTGTGTGCTGTAATTTTGGTGTTCCTCAGACGAGACCGGAGAGATAATATAGAGAGGTCATGTTTCTCCCATGGATGTAGGCAACTCGCCGAACCACGTTAAATCTTGTGTTGATCCGTTTTGCTTCCGGTTTTGTGTGTTTGAGGTCCGCTGCGCCCCAACAGCTCGCGGACCTAGTTCTCGGGGTAAATTGGATTTCCTTCTGATGTTAGGAAACCCAAAGCTAAAGTGGTTGCTATCCTCGAGCCCAAGAATAACCCGGCTAGACACATTGAATTTTTTAGGAAACTCGATTTTCATGACCACATGCATGCCGATCCCACAACTCGTATGTCTGGAACTTCTGGCACATGGACATTAAATTTGATTTTGTTTGGGCTGGAGACCAATCCATCACCTCGAAAGTGACTCAAGGTGATATCTCGTGTTTCATGTCTTTCATCTATGAGAGTTGTGATCCCCAGTTGCAGGTTACCTTAAGGAAGGATCTCAATGACTTCGACCTAGGCAGGCATCCGTGGTTTTTTAGGGTGATTTTAACATTGATTTCTATCCAGAGGAGAAGTAAGACATTGACATTTTCCAAGGAAAGCCAGTATGGATTTTTCCCAATTCATTGTTGGGAACTGCCTTTCCAACCTCATATTTTCATGAGATCATTACACTTGCTGCAATAACAAAAAGGGTCCTCACTAATCATGGGGTCATTTGGACCATTTCCTGGCTAATATACATGCCATTTCTATGTTCTCGAATTAAAAGGTCTGGCATCTCGTCTGGGGTCTTTCCAATCATTCCCCCCTTTTGGTCTCCTTGTCTTCAGGGAAGCCTCCCCATGCAGGTTTTAGCTTCTACCATCTGCCACTCTGGGGTGTCATGATCTAGTGAGGGATATCTAGGCCAAGCCTGTTCAGGGGAATACTTGGGTTGGCTTTCACAATAAGCTAATACGTCTCAAGGTTAGGCTGTCATCATTGGCCAAAGAGCTCCCCCCGGAACTTTGAGTCTGATGCGGCCATGCCAGAGGTGGAGTGTCTTGATAATAGCCTAGAATAAGTATGGGATGGCATGACATTCGAGGAGCTTGTTAGCAAGAAAGACACCATATCCATTTTGCTGATCAAACAGGAACAAGATGAAAGAGACCAAGATTGAGTCAAATGGCTCTACGAGGGCGATAGGAACACTGCATATTTTCATGCCGGCATCAGCGAGAGGAAATGCCCAGTTAAACCTAACATTCTGTTGGATGGTGGTTCTTATTTGGATGACAGAGACCTAGCGAGAGGCTTGGATAAATCTTTCTTTAGGGACCTCCTGGCTAGCCCTAACCACTACATATCGAATGGGTACCTAGGAGGGGTCTCAGATCTCTTCGATGTTCCTCCTAATCAGATCTCCATCAAGGAAAACGAGGGGCTCCGTGTTACTCCAAATGGAAAGGAAGTCCACTTGGCCAGACAAAACCTTAACCTTGATAGCACCCTAGGACCAGATTGATTTCGAGGCTCTATCTATAGGGCCTCGTGGGAGGTGGTGAATAAAGATGTTGTCTCGGTTATTTAAGACCTCTTCTAAGGTGGAAGTTTACCATGGGTGGCATGTGAAACTACTATTATGCTCCTCCTGAAATCCAAGAACCCCACCTCCATCTTGCACTAAAGGATGGTGATCATGCGCAATTTCCCATACAAAATCCTGTAGGGTATCATCCACTCCAGACTAGCCTCCCACCTCCCTTAGTGGGTTTCTCTAGAGCAGCACGACTTTGTGAAATAACGGTCGATCCAAGGATCCATTGCACTATTACATGAGATGATCAGAGACATTAACCTCAAATCTGGTGGTTCCAATATGGCCATCAAACTGGACAAGAGAAATGCCAATGAATATGTTGAGTGGGCCTTCATCAACAAGGTAATGGGGAGAATTGGCTTTTAACCATGAAATACTGACATGCCTTTAGGTATTTCAGTTCATCATGACTGGTGGTCCCATTCGATGGGAAGTCCTTCAGTTTCTTCAAGGCCACCCATGGACTCGAGTAGGGTGATCCCATCTCACCGAGCATCTTCATCATCTGCCAAGACGTCCTCAGCCATCTCATTCATAGGATCATGTCCGGAGGAGAGGTTCCACCCTACCGTAGAAGGTTGAGGTCCACCCCTATTTCGAACTTTATGTTCGCGGATGATACCGTACTCTTATTGAATTCTAGAAAAAATTCAATTAGAGGTATCTGCAAGGTGCTGGAGGACTACTACCACTAGAGTGGTCAAATTATCTACAACGAAAAGAGTAACATATACATCTCCAATAGATGCTCCTCCTATGGGTCAGCGGAGGTTCAAGACAGCATTGCCATGCAAAGGGGAAACCTCTTTCTGGATAACATGGGTGCACCTATCTCCCCTAGCAGCCTTTGCATGTGGGATTTTTATTTCCTCATCTCCAAGATTATAGACTGGATTCACAACTGGAAAAACAGTTTCCCTTCTTTTGGAGTGTTCTCCTTCCCACCTTGGTCCAATCCCTCTCTGCTATCATAGTCCCCAAAGGTGTCATCCTCAAAATCGACAAGTTACTGGCCGACTTCATTTGAGACCCTATGATTGAGGGGAAACACCACTTGGACTCCTCATGTAGGGTGGTAAGGCCTGCCAGTGCAATATGCATCAATGTTCGAAGTCTTGAAGTCACCCTCCTCTTCATACACGCAAAGCTGGAATGGGAAGTCCTTGAGAGGCGCACCCTATGGGGCATAACAATTCACAGCTAACACTCTAGAACCTATAAACGCCGACTTCTCATGCCTCTCCATTTTAGGTGGTCATATCCCCTCTGGTTTCTTTCCTTATTCCTCAATCGCGATGGATCATCGGGATGGGTGAACTTTTTTTTCTAGTATCAGGACTAGGTTGGGGTTGTCATTGACTTCCCAGGCTGTCCCTCCCCCTTGGGATCTTTCAGAGAGGCTAGCTCGTATCCTATCCTCATCAACGTAGTGTTTAATGAGAGAAAATTTGATATTTATGTCATCGTTTATCCGAATATGGATCATGAACATTGCGTTTTCACCCCTCGTCCTCAGGGGTTTTCTTCTGAAGAGACTTCTGGCGCATTTTTGGGGTGCATGTCAATGCCGATAGATGGGACGACATCCTTTGGTACATGTGCATTCCCTTGAAATACAATTTTCTTCAGTGTAAGATAAGTAACATATATATTCCCATGGATGATCATATTAACCTGTATGCCATCCCGATCGTTTCTAGATGCCCATATTGCAGAAACCATCAGGAGGAAAGTGCATGCTATCTTTTCTTTGAGGTGGAATGGGTGAGGGAGGTATATGGATACTTCGGGGAGTTCACTATGTAGCATGATCCCAATATGGAAGATCGACCACCCCAGGATCAGTGGTTCCCTAGCGCGGGTGAGCGGGGCCCCAAGAAGATGGTTCATTCTTTTGTTCACTATGCATGCTGCTAAAAAATTTAGCAGGCTCGCAACAAATCCATGCATGAAGGGTATCTAGTTATAGGTTGTTCCACTACTGGAAAAAGAGGCATTTCCAACGATTCACAACTGTTGGGAAAGGCCGCAGAACTGTTGGGAATATCTATCCCAACGGTTCTGCAAACCATGGGGAAGTAAGCCGTTGGGAAAGGTTTTCCCAACGGTTTACAAAGAACCGTTGGGATAGGTTAGAAAAATCAACCTATCCCAATGGTTAACATTAACCGTTGGCATATGTTTTCCCAACGGTTATAAGTAAACCGTTGGAAAAACCCAACAAAATCTCTAGCTTTTCCCAACGGTTCACTCAAAATCGTTGGGAAAAATCCAACTATACATCTTTTCCCAACAGTTTCAAACCGTTGGGAAAGAGTTTATACCAACGGTTCCATGTGAACCGTTGCTATAAACCTCCTTATAAGACTATGCAAATGGTTTCAAACCGTTGGAATAGCCTATGCTGTGCAAATTGCATAGTAGCCTGCAATTTGCATAGCAGCCTGCAATTTGCACAGGGGAGGAGCAGGGTCTCCATTCACCTCTGATTCTTCAATCCCTCTCCTTTACCTGCAATAACCAACTAACATATACATATAAAAAACAAATTCATATAAATTTAACATATAATACATCCTGAAACTATACACATTCAGAATTAAATCAGAATTCATAACGTAATTATAATGATACATAATTTAGAATTCATTTTAAAATTCATTTAGAATTCATTTAGAATTCATTTTAAAATTCATTTAGAATTCATTTAGAATTAATTTTAGAATTCATTTATAATTAAATTTCAAATTTAGATGACAATTATATGTGAAATTTGGAATTCAATTCATAATTTGATCAGTTTTTCATATACAGGTGTTTTTACTATATATGATATCCATTTTAAACAAAATACATGCACTTGGAGTAGTACCGGTCACACCATTCCTCGTATTGAAGCATGATTGACTAGTGCACATCACACATGACCCATTGATCATTTTCCTAAAGTATCAACATATTCCGAAAGGGTTTCGTTGGTTTTCCGTATGCCAGTTATTATCACTTAAAATGTGGTGCATTTAAAAAAATGACATTTTTGAGTGATCCCTGCCACACCGCAACTCAGATTTAGGCGGGGTTGACTCATAAACGTCACAAATAACCCATGGATTGTTTTCCTAAAGTTTTAACAGAATCCGAATGTGTTTGGTCAGTTTTTCGAATGTCAGTTGTTGTTTTCACTTGAAATACTTTCCATTTCAAATAAAAGTGATCCACATTGAGTTGTGGCGGCCACACCAAGGCTCAGATTAAGGCGCAGTTGACTCGTACACATCACAAATTACCCATGGATCCTTGTAATAAAGTATCAACACAATATGAATGTGATTGGTCGGTTTTCCGTATGTCAGTTGTTCTTTTCACTTAAAATGAAGTCCATTTTAAACTATAGAGAGACACTTAGAGTGATCCTGGCCACACCGCGACTCAGATTGAGGTGGGGTTGACTCGTACATGTCACATATGACCCATGGATCGTTTTCCTAAAGTTTCAACCGATTCCGAATGCATTTGGTCATTTTTACGTATGCCAGTTGTTCTTTTCAGTTAAAATGATGTATATTTTAAACAAAAGAGATACACTATGAGCGGTGTCAGCCACACCGCGCCTCGGATTGAGGAGGTGTTAACTTTTACACATCACATATGACTCATGGATCGTTGTGCTAAAGTATCAACACAATCAGAATCTGTTTGGTCAGTTTTCCGTATGTACTTAAAATGTTTTCCATTTTTAACAAAAGGGAGACACTTAGAGTGATCCCGACCACACCACGACTCAGATTGAGGCGGGGTTGACTCGTACACATCACAAATGACCCATGGATCGTTTTCCTAAAGTTTCAATGGAAACTGAATGCGTTTTGTTGGGGTTCAATATGTCAGTTGTTGTTTTCATTTAAAATGTTTTCCATTTCAAAGAAAAGTGAGTCACTTTGAGACGTGGCGGCCACACCGAGGCTCGGATTAAGGTGCAGTTGACTCATACAAATCACAAATGACCCATGGATCCTTTTCCTAAAGTTTCAACACAATACGGAGGCGTTTGGTCGATTTCCCGTCTGTTAGTTGTTGATTTCACTTAAAAATAAGTCCATTTTGAACAAAAGAGAGGATGGTTGAGTGGTCCTGGCCACACCACGCCTCGGATAGAGGAAAAGTTAACACATACACGTCACATTTGACCCATGGATCGTTTTCCTTAAGTTTCAACAGAATCCGAATGCGTTTGGTCGGTTTGCCGTATGTCAGTTGTTGATTTCACTTAAAATTAAGTCAATTTTTAACAAAACAGAGGCACTTTGAGTGGTGTCGGCCACACCGGGCCTCAGATTGAGGCAGGGTTTACTCGTACACATCACAAATGAGTCATGGATCGTTGTTCAAAAGTATCAACACAATCAGAAGCTGTTTGATTGGTTTGGGGTATGTACGTAAAATATTGTCCATTATAAACAAAATACATACACTTGGAGTGATACCGGCCACACCGTGCTTCAGATTGAGTCGGGGTTGACTCTTACACATCACATATAACCCATGGATCTTTTTCCTAAAGTTTCAATATAATCTGAAGGTGTTTGGTCGGTTTCTCGTATGTCAGTTGTTGATTTCACTTAAAAATAAGTCCATTTTGAACAAAAGAGAGGGTGTTTGAGTGGTCCCGGACACACTGCGCCTCATATTGAGGCGAAGTTGACTCATGCATGTCACATTTGACCCATGGATCATTTTCCTTATGTTTGAACTGTAAAGACCCGAAAAATTCAAGGAATTTTTTTTCTTAATTTTCTTTTGATTTTTACAAGAACGCAGCTTCAGACAACACCTGATTCCGAGGCTCGGTGTGCCCGGAATCATTTTATGAAGTTTGGCTCGGGTACGTTCAGTGAACGGACGAACGAGTTTTTCTAACTTTTAAACCGGTGCTTGGAAACAAATTCTGAGGGCACCGATGGAATCGCAGCGCTGGTAATTGCTTAGAAACGCCTCTTCTGGAGTTGCGTTTGCTCGGGTGTGGTTTTTAATTTTCGGGCTTAAAGTTAAGAAATAAAATAATTGTACGACAAACTTTATTTTATTTCACTTAATCCACTTGGAAGCCACTTGAATCCACTTAAAGAGGCTTAAGGTGAGTTGTTGTGGATAGGGTGCTATCCAAAAATACCCTACCCTCTTGGTAGGATATTTGTGAGGTGGGGCCCACACGAGCCCCACCGTTTCTTTTCCGCTAAGTAACGCACCCACGAAAACCCGTCATTATGAAAGTCAACTGACACGTTTTCTTAATTTCTTAACACACCAATTAATTGGGCGGTTTTTTTCGTTGAATTAAATGGGCGGTTTATTCGTTAAAATTAATTCTATGAATTAATTTCATTCGTTTCTTAACCTGTTTGAAATCCGTTGGCGTATTAATAAAATAAGACAAACGCACGACATCTGGAAAAATGTTTGTTGAGAAGATTTGACAGAAACCAAGAGTTCTTCATCCTCCTTCGCGAAGAACGTGATGAATGCCGGCCTCTGACGAAGAACGCCGAACCCACGGAAATCGACGACACGACGCCGACGTTTCCTCTCCCGCGACGTTCTTCTGCGACATTCCTTCCTCCGCGACAAAAACCTTCGATCATCCGTTGAGGTGAGAGTTTGCGATTCATTAAATTCCTTTGTGGATTTTTAACTCAAGATGGATTTAATTATTAAAATTAAATCTGTTGTTTCTTGGACCTCGGAGTTCGTCGACGCAACGCCGGATACCGCGACGACGCGACGCTCTTCCGCGACGCGACGATCCCCACCTTCCGCGACGATAAATTCCGTGAAGAACGCGCGTGCGACGACTTGAGAGGTAGGGGTTGTTGTGAATTAATCTATATTCCCATGAACGGTTCTTTTAAATTAAAGAACCAGTTTCATAAGAACAATTTTAATTTATTAAAATTGTTGTTTGATGTGTTGTTTAATCCTCCCAATTGTTATCGCCTAACGCGGAGGGTGCGGGCCAAACGAACACGGCCCGACAACCCTCCGCAGTTCTTCATTGTTGTGCGGATTTGGCGGGCGACGACAAAATGTGACGCAAGGGCGATTTGATGATTCCGCAGAGAATAATGGGTCCCAGGAGGAGCAGCAGCGCAGACGGGAAGGAAAACGGACCACCGGAGCAACTCCGGTGGCCCGCGGAAGTCTCCAGCGGCCGGAGGCGGCAGCGCCCCAACGCGCCGCCGGACAGGGCCGCCACGGCTGAAGCTGCGGCGGCGGCAGCCAGCAGACCAACGACCGCGCGGGTCTGGACCTCATGCGGGACGCGGCAAAAGCCGCGTCCGCTGATCTCCAGCGCGGCCCCTCGAGGGCCACGACTTCTTCATCCCGCGGGGGCGGCGCCCCGTGGCTCCCTCGGTCGGCCGCTCGGCCGAGCCAAGCCGGGTCGGTCCGACCGGCCGGGCCGCGCCCTGGCCGGACCAGACCGGGTCGGACCGGGTCGACCCGGGCCCAGACCCCCCCGTCTTCGGACCGTTTCGGTCTTTTTCCCGTAACTTGAGCTACGGGCCTCCAAACGACTCGCCGTCAGCGGCAACACGATCCTTGGATCGAGACGGTCGTTTCGGTTTATCGCACTCAATGTTTCGGAATACTTTGAGTTCGGCCGGGTTGGTTCGTACACGAAACCAACCGGGCGCTCGGAGCGGAAACGCTCATATCTTGAGTTTCAGACGTCCGATCGACGTGACATCGACTTTGTTGTTTTCCTCTCAGTGAGACGGATCTTTTGGCATACCCCGCCCGAGGTTTGGACACAGGTGGAGTACGGTCGGGTTGGTTTTTCCTTAAAAACCAACCGGGCCCCTGGGACGAAAAAGTCAATAACTCTCAGACCGGGCGTCCGATTGACGCGTCGTCTGCGACGTTGAGTTCCTGTTGATGATACGGAACTTTTGGATACATCAACTCTGGACTATGTGTCAGTTGATGTATCAGCCTCTTGGCTCGTGGAGCGGACCCTCCCGAACGGGCTTGCTGTGTGCGAGAACCCTAGAGCTGGCTGCGACTGTTACTGCGACAACGACTGTGCAGAGATCCTCAGTGGACTGCGACGACGACTGTGCAGAGATCCTCAGTGGACTGCGACAACTACTGCACTCAGCGATCCTACGTGGATCAGTGCTATAGATCCTGTGTGGATCCGATCCTGTGTGGGTCAGCGCTCAGCGGTTCTGTGTGAGCCAGCACCTACAGGTCCTGTGTGGGCCCGATCCTGTGTGGGTCTTTGCAGGGGTTAGTTACCTATTGATCCTGTGTGGGTCCGATCCTGTGTGGGTCATTGCGGGGGTTAGTACCTATCGATCCTTTGTGGGTCCGACGACTTAGATGGATCAGTGATCATCTTATCGTCATCTGAAGAAGTATACCTGTGTGAGCTGAATCCTGTGTTACTCTCCCTTGTGGATTGTGCTGAGCTATCCTGTGTGGATTTACTATTTACTCTCCTTTGTGGATTGTGTTGAGCTATCCTATGTGGATTAATTTTTCTCTCCTTCGTGGATTGTGTTGTGCTATCCTGTGTGGGTTTACGTTTTGCTTTCCTGTGTGGACTGGGTTGTGCTTGGGCTTGGGTGTTGGAGCTGAACAGAAATTGATGACTTTGGTATATGTATGGGCATATACCTAAATAGTGTCGGATGTTATTTCGTGATTGTATATTTCCTTGTGGTTTATCCTTTTGTGGATTTTGGGAGACCTTCGGGGGTCTCGGGGTCCCTACTGAGTAGCTTATACTCACCCCTGCACGGGCTATGCCCGCACTTCGTTGTGTTGGTTGCAGACGAAAGACAGCGCTGATCGTGGTGGAGGCTTGCGGAGCAGGACGGTACCTGGAGGTGGACCACTGGGCGGAGCGTACTCGGAGCGGCCAGGTGGACCCGAGGAGCAGTGGAGGCTATATGTACCCACCCTTCAGGTGGGACTTCTAGAGGACGGCTCGACGCTGTGACTTTTCTTTTTAGTTGCTGTTTTCCCTTTCAGTTGTACTTTACAGTTGGGCTTGTATTTCCGGCCCCTTTCACTTTTAGCACAGCTTGTTACAGTTTTTACTTAGTGTTTACTTTTCCGCTTTCTTACTCTGTGGTGCTTGTTTACTTTTCAAGGGAAATGCCTTCCCTTTTTCCGGGATTTACGCCTTGGTGCTAGTCACCAGCCTCTGGCCTATGGAAGACGGGATTGGGGTAGTCACGACACGAGCCCCGAGGATGAGTCGTGAAAAATTGGTATCAGAGGCGGTCGGTTCTACCGCAGACTCTGATCTTTCCTCTATGTGAAGCAATAGTGTTTAGCGTATTGAGTGTGGTTATCAGTCCAGGGAGTCCAATGTTGGTGTGGCGGCCGACGTATCCGTACACCATGACCCTGACTTCTGATTTCCATCTTAATGCACGAAAACATTGATTGCATGTGTGTTTTCAAGTTTTCTTCATGATTACTTGTGTCAGCTCACCAGATATACTGTTCTAACCGTGGCACACTTGTTTCCTTTTCAGGATGGCCCCACGATGGCAGCCAGCTAGGGTTCTGAGAGTAGAGCACGAAGACATCCCGCAGAGCGATGAGGCCTCGGTACAGGGCCCGTTGACAGCAGAGGCACCGGCAGTACCTTTACCCGCCGAGCCCCCGATGCTTCCAGCACCGACCGCTAGTGATGCACATCGCCTCGGAGCTCTGCATGAGTTCCAGCGCCAGCGACCAACCAGGTTTCGTGGGGAGACAGACCCCCAGGCAGCCGAGGACTAGCTGGAGGCGGTCGTTCGAGCTTTCAGTCTAGTGAGGATATCAGCTGACCTCATGGTGATCCTCGCGGCGAGCCTACTACACGCAGCAGCGGGCCGATGGTGGAGCTTGATGCTCCAGGTGCACGATGAGGCATCTCTTCTCTGGACGGACTTCGAGAGCCTCTTCCGCTCAGAGTTCGTCTCGGCCACCCTCCGTGTAGTGCGCATCCAGGAGCGTCTTCAGCTGCGGCAGGGCAGCTTGACGGTCGCCCAGTACGCGGCGAGGTTTACCGATCTTTCTCGCTACTCGACCGACATGGTACGAGACCCCTTCTTCCGGGCCCAGACCTTTGAGCAGGGTTTGAGACACAAGATCAGGGCATCGCTGATCTCCCTCAGCATCCCGACCCAGGCAGGAGTACTGGAGCGAGCCCTTCTGATCGAGAGCTTTCTTGCTGAGTCTACTTCAGCAGCGAGACCTACCGCAGGGAGGAAGGTAGCAGAGTCTTCGGCAGCAGGTAGCCGACGGATGAATCAGGGTTCCAGGCAGACTAGACCTTCCGGCAGACGACCTCGGGACACTGGCTCAGCAGTGCGGGGCACACTGCGCGGAGCCAGTCTTTCGAGAGGCAGGCAGTGCTACGCATCCGGCGGGTAGGGCCACATGGCTCGTGACTGCCCGACCCGCCGTGCCGAGGAGCAGCAGACGGTGGAGGGTCCACCTAGGCAGAGGTAGAGGGTCGACCGTGGCGGTCCGCAGGGAGGAGGTGGACGAGGCAGAGGAGCTGGCCGAGCAGCAGGTGGTGGGCGACGCTTTGAGGCTCTACCACCACCACCACCAGGAGGTCCGCCCCGACCACAGGGAGCTGGCGGGCAGAGACAGGAACAGCTCCAGGCAGCAGAGGCCTATGACCACGGCGCGCCAGAGATGATTCGAGGTATGATCTATGTCTATTCCACCCTTTCTGCAGTTCTTATAGACACAGGAGCGAGTCATTATTTCATAACCGCTGCCCTTGTTCGGAGCTCGGAGATTCCGACAGAGCCGTTGGCTCGATCCTTACGGCTAGAGACCCCTACGGGAGCGGACATGACAATTACGCACTGGTGCCGGCAGTGTGATCTTATTCTAGAAGGCGAGAGCTTCGGCTGGGATCTTCTTGTAGCGGCGTCGAGGCCTTACAATGTCATCTTGGGCATGGATTGGTTATCTACAGTCCATGCTCAGATTGACTGTTTTAGGCGCAAGGTGCGATGTGTGCGCACCGACGGGAGCAGGTTCACCTTCACCAGCGAGAAGGGAGCCTTTGCAGCACAGGATGGACTTCCACAGAGGAGAGGACAACCCATCACTCATCAGTTGGCTAGCCTCATCCTTGGAGCAGTTGACGTGCGAAGTCCTAGTTTTCCTGCTGTGGTGGATCAGTACGCGGACGTCTTTCCCAATGACGTTCCAGGGCTACCTCCTCGCAGAGAGGTAGAATTTTATATTGATCTGTACCACGGGACAACCCCGATATCCACTCCAGCATATCGGATGGCCCCTGCTGAGCTTCGAGAGTTGCGGGTACAGTTGGAGGACTTGTAGGGAAAGGGGTTCATCCGACCCAGTGTTTCACCCTGGGCTTCCCCGATATTGTTTGCCAAGAAGGAAAACAGGAGCTTGCGACTTTTTGTCGATTATCGTCACCTGAACCAAGTGACAGTGAGGAACAAGTATCCACTACCGAGGATTTATGACCTCTTCGATCAGCTCAAGGGAGCATGGTGGTTCTCGAAGATAGACCTCAGGTCAGGCTATCATCAGCTCCGAGTTCGAGATGAGGACGTGCAGAAGACGACCTTCAGATGTCGGTATGGCCACTATGAGTTCTCGGTTATGCCCTTCGGCGTAACCAATGCCCCAACAGTGTTCATGGGCCTCAGGAACAGGATCTTTCAGCCATACCTCGATCGATTTGTCGTGGTCTTCATCGAAGACATTTTGATATACTCGACGACTGAGGAGGAGCATGCCTATCACTTGCGGGTTGTACTAGACACACTCCGAGAGCACCAGCTTTATGGAAAGCTCTCGAAGTTCCAGTTCTGGTTACGTGAGGTCCACTTCATGGGGCACGTAATTTTTGAGGCGGGAGTTGTAGTGGATCCCGCGAAGATCGAGGCAGTGCTTGTAACGACCCAAAGTTTTTCAATAGAAAATTCCCTTCTTATATCTATGTCATAAAAACACAAAATAATGAACTACTAAGTGATAAGTGACCTTTAAACATAATTTTGTCACCCCTATGTTTGGAATTTTAAAAATACGGCATACACGGTTGTGCTCAAGATAGTTTTTGGAGTCTAATGAAACAAAAATAATTTTTGGTGAATAGTAACCTACCCTTATGAATAGTAATATGAACCTTATGAATAGTAAATAAGAGTAACATTACCTATGAATAATAAAATAAAATTTAGTCATCATAGAAAGTGATAATTTGACCTTAGTGAACATTTTTTGTATTTTATAAATCATAAATGATTAATTATAATTAATTAATTAATTTAAAAGAATATTTATTTTCCTGAAATATATTCATAAATTATTGAATCAATGTCTAATAGTTTTTAGATAATTTTATAATACCCTAAGTAATTTTTGAACGAATTGCAAAATCAGTTTTAATTTTAAAAACTGTTTTTTTTAAGTAAATTATGATTTTAATTAAATATTAAATTAATAATATTTAGAAAATTATTTTTGAAAAATGGACTTCATTTTTGGATTCTACAAGTCAAAAAATGGTTGGGGTAAAATTTTGGGATTTTTCTGAGATACTTGAATTTTTTATGAATAGTATAATACATTAATTTATCATATAAATGCATTTTAATTAAAACCCACTATTCCTGACATCACAAGTGATGTAAGCACCCAAATCCCGAATTCACAAGTCAAATTTACTATTCTTGGTCATCCAAGACTCACTATTCCTTGTCCTTGGTGGAATTAATAAACTAATCAATTTAATATTAAGAAAACCCTTCTCCCCTCCACTATAAAAGCCACCCTTCACTCCCTCTTTTCCTCACACCTCTCAAGCTCCAAGCCTTCTCTAAATTCTGCCCAAACACCTTCCCTAACTCATCCCCCACGTCCAAAATCTTCTGGTCTCATCAAAAGACCAAGCCTAGCTTCCTTAAAGAGGAACTCAAGAGGAGGATTCTAAAGGTAATTTCTCTCCCTCTTCTCCTTTAATTTCCTTTCAAGTTCAAGTTCCTTTATTGATCTCCCTCTATCCATCTTCATCCAAATTGTTATGTAAATCCAGTATTATATATATAATGTAATATTATGATTCTAATGTTATATTATATCACCCCTCACCCTTTCCCCCTTCCTTTTATTTTATTAAAGAGAACGTTGTTCATGTGGTGATAATTTATCACCTTCAAAAACAACATGCTCTCTTCTTCCATTTATACATTAAATATGGTCATGAAACCATTTTTATGGTTGAACCAGAATGTTTTATATGTATTATGTTCTATTTTAAGTTCTGGAAATAACCTATGGGCATACTACTAAGTGAAAAGTTAAAATGAGTTGGTTGTGATCCAAAAACCGCTCAAATTAGCCCCAATAATCTTCATTTAATTCTTATCTAATAATTCGGCCACATGGATCTAATATAACTCATTCTAAAATCATCCAAGCTTCTGTAATATCATTAATTAAATGTAATATCAGTTCTGGATGTTTAACCATGATCTACCCAAACATAAAATTAAGAATACAAGTGGACCACTCAAGAAAACCATGAAAAAGAACATCTCCGATCAATGTTTTTAAACTCTATAAGTCATCCAAAGGAATATAATATGAAATAATAAAACCAGAATGAACCCTATTAATGTATAAAAGGTTCTGGAATTTCTAATTAATGAATATAATGTCATTATACAGGACATTAAAGAGAAGGAGGCATTCGAGTACAAGGTAAGGGGAAATCTCGAACCCAATTTTCTTCCTTCGGGTTCTCCCTCTTTCACTCCATTTTTGATATGGTTACTACTCAAAGATCATTTATTCATCATTTACATTACTTTTCTTGGATATACTTGTTTTTCACTGGTTTTTATGTCCATCAAAATGTTTTCCAAAAGAACTCTTCTTTCAAGATCTCACATTTTGCCTCTCATTCAAGGTTGATGGTTCTTATATCAAGTATGTTGTTCCCTCTTTCTTTTGGGAACCCAAAGCTTATGAATGTGTTATTATGAGATGAAACCCATTCCTTTCCATGGGTTATTTATGTACATGTTTGATATGTGTGCTATGTGGAAAGCATGATAATGATAATGTTATGATGTGACGGGTGCGCCCAGAATTATATAGCGCAATATGAATGTTTAAATGTGACGGGTGCGCCCTGAATTATATAGCGCTCCAATGCATTGGGTAAAGTGATGAATCTCATGAGTAAATGTGAAATTATTCGTGAACATGATGCTAGCTTTGTTCACAATTATGTGTGGTAGTTAACCACTAAGACATGATGTTTCATTTTTATGCTTTGCCACATTTCAAGTTTATTGTTTATGCTCCTCTCATGTTCAAGATCTTCTTCCTATGTCATGATTATGTTCACCCCATGCTATATTGTTCTTATCTATCCTCTTACTGGGATTTTAGCTCAACCCTTTTGATGTATATCCTCAGGTGGCTACATGTACTAAGGAGAGGAAAAGTGCTACTAAGAAGCTATGCAAGAAGAGATTAAATGAATTTTTATGCTTGATGTTGTACTTGTTATGTGTAGTCCTAGTTTGCCCAAGACACTAAACCTATGTATCCTCCATATGTAATACTATTATCTTTTTTTTATCTCAGAAATGATGTAATAGTAATGTAAGAAAAGGCCGCGTCGCTATAGTTGGTATTAGAGGAAAGGTTTAGTTAATTTGGGAATTAGGATTAGTGAACCCTAAAGAAAACCTCTAGCATGAGACTAAGTACAAATATGCACACAAGGATATTTACCTAGGGATCCCATATGTTATGTTTTTGGTATAATTGTTTAAAAGGATAAGTTATTCATGACTTGTTTACTTATGTTTTGTTCTAACCTTTTCTATTTTAGAAAATGGTGGGAACCAGGAAAAATCAGGCCAACAACTCTTGCGAAGGCCAATGCAACGATTGCCCGAACGACATCCCCAATGATTTTGGAGGTGGAGTTCAAAACTTCATGACGATGCTTACCCAATTATCCCGGGTTATGAATAATAACCCTAATAATGGGGAACGTCCTCCTTCACCAAAGAGGGAGCAGCTAGCTATCGAAAGTTTTATGCGGCAACGACCACCGACGTTTTTTGGATCTTCTAATCCACTAGTTGCAGAACAGTGGGTCAACTCCATGGAGAAGATCTTTTCAGTTCTTCACTATTCCGAGACAGAGAAGGTTACTCTAGCCTTTTATCGTCTAGATGGAGAAGCTGATCAATGGTGGGCTTTGATTAAGAACACCAAGCCAAGGGATGAAATTGAAGAGATGGAATGAGAAGACTTTAAGATAATGTTTCTTAATAAGTACTTCCCACGAACTCTTCGCATGAAGATGGAGAGAGAATTCATAGAGCTCAAGCAAAAATAAGGGGAATCTGTCACAACCTATGAAGAAAATTTCACAAGGCTCGCAAGGTATGCTTCGGGTTTTGTTATCAACAATGATAGCAAAATTGATAGATTCTTTAGTGGATTAAAACCACATCATCGAAAATCTCTTGCAATTCGAGACATTGGGAGTTATGAAGAAGTTGTACGGTGTGCTCTCAAAGTGGAGATGGAGTTTGGAGAATGGTCCCATGGCTATGGTGATAAGAAAAGAAATATGGAGTTTCAAGCTGGTGGATCTAGTGATAAAGATGGGAAGAAAACACAACGACCCACTTGCCAAAAATGTAGGAAGTTGCACAATGGGAACTGCCTCAAAGGGACGGGGAAATGCTTCAAGTGTGGGAAAGAAGGACACCTAGCTCACGAGTGTCGAAGAGACATGAAAAGGAAGGATAATGTAGCCGATGAAAGGAGAGAACCACTCGTGGTTCAATGCTACAACTCTAAGGAGCTAGGGCACTATTCAAACCAGTGCACTAAACCTCGAGCTTTCGAGGGTAATCTGTGCCAACAACCACCAAAGCCAAAGGAACAAGGGAAGACTTATGCCATCACTACTGCAGAGGTGGAACATGATAATGAAGTCGTACAAGGTACACTTCCTATTCACTCAAGAATGGAAAAAGTCTTATTTGATTCTGGTTCTACGCATTCCTTTATATCTTGCAAGTTTTCTGGAACTATAGAATCGAAGCCCCGAAACCTTGAAGTAGAGATATCTGTAAAAACACCAAGTGGTGCAATCATTGCAACCCAAGTGTTTGATTCTTCTCCTATTGACGTATGTGGGAAGATTCTTCTGGAAAATCTCGTAATACTTCCCTTGGTGGAATTCGACGCTATAATGGGAATGGATTGGCTCTCGTTATATAGAGAACATATCAACTATCGGGAAAAGGAAATATATTTTCGTATTCCGAACCATCCCATGCTCCTCTACAAATGCAAGGAAGATCATGAATCTCCTTTGAGAAATCCTTCAATGGTGTGGGTGATGATTCCCTATGAGGAAGCATACCTCTCCCAAATGATTGAGTCAAAGGAAAGTTCCAACCTTGAGGAAATTCCCATCGTAAGGGAATACGGTGATGTATTTCCCGAAGAGTTACCCGGAATTCCCCCGGATCGTGAGGTAGAGTTCTCAATTGAACTCATACCCGGAGCTACTCCTATCTTGAAGTGCCCCTATAGGATGGCTTCTATCGAACTGGAGGAGTTAAAGAAGCAGCTGCAAGAGCATCTGGACAAAGGGTTCATACGCCCTAGTGCATCACCTTGGGGTGCGCCAGTGCTCTTTGTGAAGAAGAAGGATGAAACCATGCGGCTGTGTATCGATTATCGGGAACTCAACAAGATCACCATAAAGAACAAGTATCCTCTCCCAAGGATTGATGACTTGTTCGATCGGTTAAGGGGAGCTCAATACTTCTCAAAGGTGGATCTTCGTTCTGGATATCATCAAGTAAAGGTGAAGAAGGAAGATATTCAGAAGACTACCTTCCGTACAAGGTATGGGCACTATGAGTTTTTGGTGATGCCCTTTGGACTTACTAATGCCCCTGCAATCTTCATGGATTTGATGAATAGAGTCTTTAGACATTACCTCGACAAATTTGTGGTAGTGTTTATTGATGATATTCTCATTTACTCCAAGAGTAAGGAGGAACATGAAGAACATCTAAGACTTGTGTTGGAGACATTGAGAAAGGAGAAGTTGTACGCCAAGTTCAGCAAGTGTGACTTTTGGATGAATCAAGTCACGTTCTTGGGACATGTGATCACAAGCGAGGGAATTTCTGTGGACCCTTCAAAGACAAAGGCTATTGAAGAATGGCCCAGGCCCTCTAGTGTCACAGAAATCCGTAGTTTTCTTGGATTAGCTGGGTACTACCGACGTTTTGTGAGAAACTTCTCACGATTGTCAAGCCCGCTAACTAAGTTAACAAGGAAAGGGGTAAAGTATGTATGGACGGAAGAATGTGAGGGAAGCTTCAAGGAGCTAAAGAGAAGGCTGATCACTGCACCTGTACTCACACTACCAAAAAGTGGAGAAAGTTTTGTGATATACAGTGATGCTTCAAAGAAAGGCTTGGGTTGTGTACTCATGCAAAATGATAATGTGATAGCCTACGCCTCACGACAGTTGAAGATCCATGAGCAGAACTACCCGACGCATGATCTAGAGCTGGCAGCCGTGATTTTTGCCTTGAAAATATGGCGGCACTACCTTTATGGTGAGAAGTGTGACATATACACCGACCAAAAGAGCCTAAAGTATATATTCACACAAAAGGATCTCAACATGCGTCAAAGGAGATGGTTAGATCTAATCAAGGATTACGATTGCTCTATTCACTATCATCCTGGAAAGCCGAACAAGGTAGCTGATGCTCTAAGCAGGAAAGAACCTGCTACTCTATCCATGTTGAGGATTGAGAAAGACCCTATCTTCTTGGATATGCAAAGGATGGATTTGGGAATCGTAAGGGCAGGGGATACATCCTACCTTTCCCAAATGATTGCGCAACCATCCATCCAACAGAAGATCAAGGAAGCACAAAGGGATGATGTGGAGATACAAAAGAGGGTGAATGCAGTAAAGGAAGGAAAGCTGCAAGAGTTCCATATCGACGATGATGGTGTGATTCGGTTTGGAACGCGGCTTTGTGTGCCTTCATCACCTGGAATAAAGAAGGATCTATTGGATAATGCACATAGCTCAACTTTCTCTATTCATCCTGGAAGTACCAAGATGTATCGTGATCTCCGAGAACACTTCTGGTGGGATAACATGAAGAAGGAGATTGCAGAATATATATCAAGGTGCTTGGTGTGTCATCAAGTTAAAGCTGAGCGGCAAAAGTCCAAAGGTATGATGCAGCCATTGCCTATACCCATGTGGAAATGGGAAAATGTCACTATGGACTTTGTCATGGGCCTCCTGAAAACGTCAAGAGGAAATAATGAGATATGGGTTGTGGTTGACCGACTCACCAAGACTACCCATTTTATCGTTATTCGGGAAGACCTCTCACTTGAACAACTTGCAAGGATATATGTGAAGGAAGTAGTGAGGTTTCACGGTGTTACACTCTCAATTGTCTCTGACCGTGATCCAAGTTTCACTTCTAAATTTTGGAGGAGCCTTCAACATGCTTTGATTACTGAATTAAACTTCAGCACGGCCTATCACCCCCAAACTGATGGCCAGTCTGAAAGGAATATTCAGACACTTGAAGATATGCTAAGATCATGCTCTCTTGAATTCAAAGGTGGATGGGATCAGCACCTTCCATTGGTTGAGTTCTCATACAACAATAGCTTCCACTCGAGTATTCAGATGGCTCCGTATGAAGCTCTTTATGGGAAGCGATGTAGAACTCCAACCTGTTGGGATGAAGTTGGAGAACGAAAACTACTTGGTCCCGATCTTGTTCAAGAGATGACAGAGAAGGTTCAAGTCATCCAGAAACATATCAAAGCTGTTGAAAGTCGGAAAAAGATCTATGCTGACAATCGTCGAAGGGACTTGGAATTCGACGTTGGAGATAAAGTCTTCCTTCGAATATCTCCATGGAAGAGATTCATGCGATTCGGGAAGAAAGGGAAGCTAAGACCAAGGTACATTGGCCCCTTTGAGATCCTTGATCGTATAGGAGCCGTGGCCTATCGTCTGGCACTTCCACCGAATATGGCTCAAGTCCATGACGTGTTTCATGTATCACTACTGAGGAAGTACATTCCAGAACCCTCACATGTACTAAACTCAGAGGTGGTACAGTTGGAAGATGATCTCTCATATGAGGATCAGCCGGTAAAAATTTTGGACCGAAGTGATAAGGTTCTACGCAACAAGACAACCCGCCTTGTCAAAGTGTTGTGGAGGAACCAAAAGTTTGAGGAAGCAACTTGGGAACTGGAAGAGGCAATGAAGGAGAAGTACCCTCACCTGTTTGTGTAAAGTGAAATTTCGGGGGCAAAATTTCTTAAGGGGGGAAGAATGTAACGACCCAAAGTTTTTCAATAGAAAATTCCCTTCTTATATCTATGTCATAAAAACACAAAATAATGAACTACTAAGTGATAAGTGACCTTTAAACATAATTTTGTCACCCCTATGTTTGGAATTTTAAAAATCCGGCATACACGGTTGTGCTCAAGATAGTTTTTGGAGTCTAATGAAACAAAAATAATTTTTGGTGAATAGTAACCTACCCTTATGAATAGTAACCTACCCTTATGAATATTAATATGAACCTTATGAATAGTAAATAAGAGTAACATTACCTATGAATAATAAAATAAAATTTAGTCATCATAGAAAGTGATAATTTGACCTTAGTAAACATTTTTGGTATTTTATAAATCATAAATGATTAATTATAATTAATTAATTAATTTAAAAGAATATTTATTTTCCTGAAATATATTCATAAATTATTGAATCAATTTCTAATAGTTTTTAGATAATTTTATAAGACCCTAAGTAATTTTTGAAAGAATTGCAAAATCAGTTTTAATTTTAAAAACTGTTTTTTTAAGTAAATTATGATTTTAATTAAATATTAAATTAATAATATTTAGAAAATTATTTTTGAAAAATGGACTTCATTTTTGGATTCTACACGTCGAAAAATGGTTGGGGTAAAATTTTGGGATTTTTCTGAGATACTTGAATTTTTGATGAATAGTATAATACATTAATTTATCATATAAATGCATTTTAATTAAAACCCACTATTCCTGACATCACAAGTGATGTAAGCACCCAAATCCCAAATTCACAAGTCAAATTTACTATTCTTGGTCATCCAAGACTCACTATTCCTTGTCCTTGGTGGAATTAATAAACTAATCAATTTAATATTAAGAAAACCCCTCTCCCCTCCACTATAAAAGCCACCCTTCACTCCCTCTTTTCCTCACACCTCTCAAGCTCCAAGACTTCTCTAAATTCTGCCAAAACACCTTCCCTAACTCATCCCCCACGTCCAAAATCTTCTGGTCTCATCAAAAGACCAAGCCTAGCTTCCTTAAAGAGGAACTCAAGAGGAGGATTCTAAAGGTAATTTCTCTCCCTCTTCTCCTTTATTTTCCTTTCAAGTTCAAGTTCCTTTCTTCATCTCCCTCTATCCATCTTCATCCAAATTGTTCTGTAAATCCAGTATTATATATATAATGTAATATTATGATTCTAATGTTATATTATATCACCCCTCACCCTTTCCCCCTTCCTTTTATTTTATTAAAGAGAACGTTGTTCATGTGGTGATAATTTATCGCCTTCAAAAACAACATGCTCTCTTCTTCCATTTATACATTCAATCTGGTCATGAAACCATTTTTATGGTTGAACCAGAATGTTTTATATGTATTATGATCTATTTTAAGTTCTGGAAATAACCTATGGCCATACTACTAAGTGAAAAGTTAAAATGAGTTGGTTGTGATCCAAAAACCGCTCAAATTAGCCCAAATAATCTTCATTTAATTCTTATCTAATAATTCGGCCACATGGATCTAATATAACTCATTATAAAATCATCCAAGCTTCTGTAATATCATTAATTACATGTAATATCAGTTCTGGATGTTTAACCATGATCTACCCAAACATAAAATTAAGAATACAAGTGGACCGCTCAAGAAAACCATGAAAAAGAACATCTCCGATCAATGTTTTTAAACTCTATAATTCATACAAAGGAACATAATATGAAATAATAAAACCAGAATGAACCCTATTAATGTATAAAAGGTTCTGGAATTTCTAATTAATGAATATAATGTCATTATACAAGACATTAAAGAGAAGGAGGCATTCGAGTACAAGGTAAGGGGAAATCTCGAACCCAATTTTCTTCCTTCGGGTTCTCCCTCTTTCACTCCATTTTTGATATGGTTACTACTCAGAGATAATTTGTTCATCATTTACATTACTTTTCTTGTATATACATGTTTTTCACTGGTTTTTATGTCCATCAAAATGTTTTCCAAAAGAACTCTTCTTTCAAGATCTCACATTTTGCCTCTCATTCAAGGTTGATGGTTCTTATATCAAGTATGTTGTTCCCTCTTTATTTTGGGAACCCAAAGCTTATGAATGTGTTATTATGAGATGAAACCCATTCCTTTCCATGGGTTATTTATGTACATGTTTGATATGTGTTCTATGTGGAAAGCATGATAATGATAATGTTATGATGTGACGAGTGCGCTCAGAATTATATAGCGCAATATGAATGTTTAAATGTGACGGGTGTGCCCGGAATTATATAGCGCTCCAATGCATTGGGTAAAGTGATGAATATCATGAGTAAATGTGAAATTATGCATGAACATGATGCTAGCTTTGTTCACAATTATGTGTGGTAGTTAACCACTAAGACATGATGTTTCATTTTTATGCTTTGCCACATTTCAAGTTTATTGTTTATGCTCCTCTCATGTTCAAGATCTTCCTCCTATGTCATGATTATGTTCACCCCATGCTATATTGTTCTTATCTATCCTCTTACTGGGATTTTAGCTCACCCCTTTTGATGTATATCCTCAGGTGGCTACATGTACTAAGGAGAGGAAAAGTGCTACTAAGAAGCTATGCAAGAAGAGATTAAATGAATTTTTATGCTTGATGTTGTACTTGTTATGTGTAGTACTAGTTTTCCCAAGACACTAAACCTATGTATCCTCCATATGTAATACTATTATGTTTTTTTATCTCAGAAATGATGTAATAGTAATGTAAGAAAAGGCCGGGTCGCTATAGTGCTAGCTTGGGAGCCACCCAGGAGCGTGACGGAGGTGCAAAGTTTCTTGGATCTAGCCGGATACTATCGGAGATTTGTGCCGGACTTATCCAGAGTTTTGGCGCCACTATCAGCTTTGACGAAGAAGGGGAAACCCTTTGTGTGGTCAGACAGATATTAGCAGAGCTTCCAGGAGTTGAGACAGATATTGACCAGCGCACCTATCTTGAGGTTGCTTGAGGAGGGAGTTGGATACGTAGTCTACTGCGATGCATCAGGGACCGGACTCAGATGTGTCCTAATGCAGGAGCGGGCCGTGATTGCCTATGGATCACGTAAGTTGAGGCTGCATGAGCAGAACTACGCCACTCATGACCTGGTGTTAGCAGCAGTGGTCTTCGCACTGAAGACATGGTGGCACTATCTGATGGGAGAGCGCTTTACAGTCTTTTCTGACCACCAGAGTCTCAGGTACATCTTCTCTCAGAAGGAACTGAACCTGAAACAATGGTGATGGATCGAGTTCCTCCAGGACTATGACTTTGAGATAGTCTATACTCCCGGGAAGGGGAACGTAGTAGCCGATGCCCTCAGCAGGAGGACGGTCATTCAGCTACTTGAGGAGGCGACAGAGCAGCTAGCCGCCTTGAAAATATCCTTCATGGATAGGGACGAAGCAGCCTTCCTTCAGTCTCTCACAGTCTCTCCTCCACTTCTACAGCGGGTCAGAGATGCACAGCGTGGGGACGCTGACTGTGAGACACGGCGTGCACAGATATCCTCGGGACAGGCACATGATGGTTTCTCCCTTGGAGCAGAGCACGACTTCCTTTTCAGAGGACGTACCTTGGTACCAGTTGCTTTACGGGAGGAGGTACTGAGAGAGTTTCACACTTCTCCTTTGACGGTACATCCTGGAGTGACAAAGATGTACCAGGACCTCAGACGACAGCACTGGTGGCCGGGCATGAAGAAGGCTGTGGTAGAGTTCGTTTCTCGATGCCTCACCTGCCAGCAGGTGAAGGCAAAGCATCAGGTACCAGTAGGCTTGGTACAACCCTTGGAGGTCCCGGAGTGGAAGTGGGATGGGATATCTATGGACTTCATGACTGGACTTCCACGCACTTCCAGAGGTCATGACTCCATTTGGGTTATTGTTGACCGACTCACCAAGTCGGCACACTTCTTACCCATCCGGGCGCAGGGCTCAGTGGAGAGCTTGGGGCGTCTCTACGTTCATGATATTGTATGGATTCACGGTGTTCCATCATCTATCATCTCCGATCGGGACGCTCACTTTACTTCCCGGCTTTGGAAGGGGTTGCAGGAGGCGTTCGGGACGCGGCTACGTCTGAGCACCACCTTTCACCCTCAGACGGATGGTCAGATGGAGAGGACCATTCAGACTCTTGAGGACATGCTCCACGCATGTGTCCTCGACTTTGGTCGCAGCTGGGAGGACCACATACCCTTGGTGGAGTTTGCGTACAACAACAGCTACCACTCCACCATCGGGATGACACCATACGAGGTGTTGTACGGCAGACCGTGCAGATCTCCTTTGTGCTAGACAAACCCTGGGGAGTCAGCACTTGTGGGACCAGAGATGGTCTGGGCCACGACAGAGAAGGTCCAGGTCATCCAGGAGTGGATGAGGACAGCTCAGAGTCGGCAGAAGTCTTATGCTGACAGGAGGCGGTGGCCACTAGAGTTCGAGGATGGCGACCATGTCTTTTTGCGTGTCTCACCTCATTGTGGATTACTGAGATTTGGCCAAGGCGACAAGTTGTCTCCATGCTTCATAAGACCATTCCAGGTCATCAGCAGGATTGGCGAGGTGGCTTATCGCCTGGCTCTACCACCTCAGTAGCACCGGGTGCACAACGTCTTCCACGTATCCTAGCTGAGGAGATACGTGCACGACCCGACGCACATCATTGACCATGGGGAGCTAGATGTGGATGATGGGGCGAATTTTGCGGAGGTCCCGGTGGAGATCGAGGATCGACAGGAGCGGTACCTACGTGGACGATCGATTCCTCTTGTGCGCATCAGATGGCAGCACGGGAACCTCCAGGAGAGCACTTGGGAGCGGGAGGCTCAGTTGTGTGCTCAGTACCCACATTTGTTTCCCTAGTTTATGATGTATCTTTACGGGGACGTAAAGCCCTGAGGTGGGAGTGATTTAAAGACCTGAAAAATTCAAGGAATTTTTTTTTCTTAATTTTATTTGGATTTTTACAAGAACGCAGCTTCAGACGGCACCTGATTCCGAGGCCCGATGTGCCCGAAATCATTTTCCGAAGTTTGGCTCAGGTATGTTCAGTGAACGGACGAGTGGGTTCTTCTAACTTTTGAACCGGTGCTCGGAATTGAATTCTGAGGGCACCAATGGAATCGCAGCGCCGGTAATTTCTTAGAAACGCCTCTTCCGGAGTTGCGTTTGCTCGAGTGTGGTTTTTAATTTTCGGGCTTAAAGTTAAGAAATAAAATAATTGTACGGCAAACTTTATTTTATTTCACTTAAGCCACTTGGAAGACACTTGAAGCCAGTTAAAGCGGCTTAAGATGAGTTGTTGTGGATAGGTTGCTATCCAAAAATATACTACCCTCTTGGTAGGATATTTGTGAGGTGGGGCCCGCACGAGCCCCACCGTTTCTTTTCCGCTAAGTAATACACCCGCGAAAACCCGTCAATATGAAAGTCAACTGACGCGTTTTCTTAATTTCTTAACGCACCAATTTATTGGGCGGTTTTATTCGTTAAATTAAATGGACGGTTTATTCGTTGAAATTAATTCTATGAATTAATTTCATTCGTTTCTTAACCTGTTTGAAATCCGTTGGCGTATTAATAAAATAAGACCAACGCACGACATCTGGAAAAATGTTCGTTGAGAAGATTTAACAGAAACCAAGAGTTCTTCATCCTCCTTCGCGAAGAACGCGAATAACGCGAAGAACTCCGGCCTCCGATGAAGAACTCGGAACCCGCGGAAATCGACGATGCGATGCCGTGTTCCGCGACGCCGACGTTTCCTCTCCCGCAACGTTCTTCTGCGACGTTCCTTACTCCACGACAAAAACCTTCGATCATCCGTTGAGGTGAGAGTTTGCGATTCTTTAAATTCCTTTGTGGATTTTTAACTCAAGATGGATTTAATTATTAAAATTAAATCTGTTGTTTCTTGGACCTCAGAGTTCGTCGACGCAACGCCGGATACCGCGACGACGCGACGCCCTTCCGTGATGCGACGATCCCCACCTTCCGCGACGATAAATTCTGCGAAGAACGCGCGTGCGACGACTTGACGAGGTAGGGGTTGTTGTGAATTAATCTATATTCCCGTGAACATTTCTTTTAAATTAAAGAACCAGTTTCATAAGAACAATTTTAATTTATTAAAATTGTTGTTTGATGTGTTGTTTAATCCTCCCAATTGTTATCGCCTAACGTGGAGGGTGCGAGCCAAACAAACACGGCCCGACAACCCTCCACAGTTCTTCGTTGTTGTGCGGATTTGGAGGGCGATGACAAAACGTGACGCAAGGGCAATTTGATGATTCTGAAGAGAAGAACGGATCCCAGGAGGAGCAGCAGCGCAGACGGGAAGGAAAATGGACCACCGGAGCAACTTCGGTGGCCCGCAGAAGTCTCTAGCGGCGTGGGTCGTCGGCGTGACGGCGCCGGCGACCGGAGGCGGCGGCGCCCCGGCGCGCCGCCGGACAGGGCCACCGCGGATGAAGCCGCGGCAGCGGCGGCCAGAGGACCCGCGGCCGCGCAGGTCCGGACCTCACGCGGGACGCGGCAAAAGCCGCGTCCGCTGATCTCCAGCGCGACCCCTCGAGGGCCGCAACTTCTTCATCCCGCGGGGGCGGCGCCCCACGGCTCCCTCGGTCGGCCGCTCGGCCGAGCTGAGCCGGGCCGGTCCGACCGGCCGCAAAACGCCCTGGCCGGACCGGACCGGGTTCAACCGGGTCGGGTCGACCCGGTTCGGCCGACCCAGGGGGGGGGTCGGGCAGGGTCAACCCGTGCCCAGACCCCCCCGTCTTCGGACCGTTTCGGTCTTTTACCCGTAACATGAGGTACGGGCCTCCAAACGACTCTCCGTCAGCGGCAACGCGATCCTTGGATCGATACGGTCATTTCAGTTTATCGCACTCAAGGTTTCGGAATACTTTTAGTTCTGCCGGGTTGGTTCGTACATGAAACCAACCGGGCCCTCGGAGCGGAAACACTCATATCTTGAGCTTCGGACATCCGATCGACGTGCCGTCGACTTTGTTGTTTTACTCTAAGTGAGACGGATCTTTTGGCATACCCTGACCGAGGATTGGACACAGGTGGAGTACGGTCAGGTTGGTTTTTCCTTAAAAACCAACCGGGCCCCTGGGACGAAAAAGCCAATAACTCTCAGACCGGGCGTCCGATTGACGCACCGTCTGCGACGTTGAGTTCCTGTTGACGATACAGAACTTTTGGATACATCAACTCTGGACTATGTTTCATTTGATGTATCAGCCTCTTGGCTCGTGGAGCGGACCCTCCCGAACGAGCTTGTTGTGTGCAGGAACCCTAGAGCTGGCTGCGACTGTTACTGCGACGATGACTGTGCAGAGATCCTCAGTGGACTGCGACGACGACTGTGCAGAGATCCTCAATGGATTGCGATGACTACTGCACTTAGCAATCCTACGTGGATCAGTGCTACAGATCCCGTGTGGATCCGATCCTGTGTGGGTCAGCGCTCAGCGGTTCTGTGTGAGCCAGCGCCTACAGGTCCTATGTGGGCCCGATCCTTTGTGGGTCTTTGCAGGGGTTAGTTACCTATTGATCCTGTGTGGGTCCGATCCTGTGTGGGTTATTGCGGGGGTTAGTACCTATCGATACTTTGTGGGTCTGACGACTTAGATGGATCAGTGATCATCTTATCATCATCTGAAGAAGTATACATGTGTGAGCTGAATCCTGTGTTACTCTCCCTTGTGGATTGTGCTGAGCTATCCTGTGTGGATTTACTATTTACTCTCCTTTGTGGATTGTGTTGAGCTATCCTATATGGATTACTTTTTCTCTCCTTCGTGGATTGTGTTGTGTTATCCTGTGTGGGTTTACGTTTTGCTTTCCTGTGTGGACTGGGTTGTGCTTGGGCTCGGGTGTTGGAGCCGAACAGAAATTGATGACTTAGGTATTTGTATGGGCATATACCTAAGTAGTATCGGATGTTACTTCGTGATTGTATATTTCCTTGTGGTTTATCCTTTATGGATTTCGGGAGACCTTTTGGGGTCTCGGGGTCCCTACTGAGTAGCTTATACTCACCCCTGCACGGGCTATGCCCGCACTTCATTGTGTTGGTTGTAGACGACGGACAACGCTGATCGTGGTGGAGGCTTGTGGAGCAGGACGATACCTGGAGGTGGAACACTGGGTGGAACGTACTCGGAGCGGCCAGGTGGACCCGAGGAGCAGTGGAGGCTATCTGTACCCACCCTTTAGGTGGGACTTCTGTTGAGTCAATAAGGTTTTCCTTATGACTTTTTCATTCCTTCTTGTTTTGAAAATCACAAACACCTTTCTTAAGGAAAAATGCTTTCTTAAGGAAAAATGCTTTCTTAAGGAAAAATGCTTTCTTAAGGAAAATTGCTTTTATAAGGAAATTTATCCTTATCATATTTTCATCCATATTTTTCCTAAGTATAAAATTCGGATTCATTTCTGTTTTCTCAGATTTGTTTAAAACTTTGATATAAAGTATTCTGTTTGAGGATCCGAATTCTGGATAAGAACTGTAAGGAAGTTTCACTCCGGATTCCAGATGAGAACTGTAATAAAGTATCATTCCGAATTCCGGATATGAACTCTGACTAAGTTCTATTCCAGATTCAGGATACTAATTCTCATGAAGCTCGTCATTGAATTCTCATTACGAATTCTAATGACGAACTCTCATTATGAATTCTGATAATGAATTTTCATTAAGAACTATGATAATGAAATCTCATTACGAATTTTGATGATGAATTACCATTCCGAATTCACCTATTAAACAGAATCTTATCATCTTTGTTTTATACACTCTGAATTAATTCAGACTCCGAAAAATATTTTGGTTAGACTCCAAACTTTTATTCTGCTTACATTTCTATAATCTGTCTACTCTTTATTATTTCCATTACACTCTAAATCTTCACTCTGAAGCTTTCATTCCGAACTCTTGAGTTGGAATTAAAACGATGTCGTACTTTCAGTTACACTTGTTTTGTTATAAAACGATGTCGTCTATTTTGTTATAAACTAACCGTTGTCTAAGTGACATGTGTACAGGTCCCTCCGATCTTTAAGGAAAATATGACCGTTGGAGAAGAAGCCGACCTTACCTATAAATAGGAGCTCATTTGAAAGATCTCGATGTGAAAGTGCTGCTGAAAGGCTGACTAATCTGCTTGAAGTGATCTCTAGAGAGAGAGGCTCTTATTAACTCTCAAAGCTTCATGTGACTCCGAATGTTGGTGATTACATTCGAGGGCTTCCGGGGATAGGAAGATAGAGGTGCCGAATACCTTGAAGTTCGAGGGCTTCCTTGCTGAGGAAGACAGAGGTTGTCAACTACCTTGAAGTTGAGGGCTTGCGGGGATAGCAAGACAGAGACTCCGATCTTTGTATCGAGGGATTACCCTGGTGTGGGTAAGACAGACTTGCTTGAAAGTATAAATCAAGGGACCTTTATCCAAGGTTGTTGGATACCCTTCTCTTTGGGTTAGAAGACTTATATCTTGTTACTTGTAGTTTAACTACTTGTTTTATTTCCGCTGCATTTTGTATTGTAAGGAAAGTATAACTTTCTTATACTTCTTTACTTGTACTCTGTTTTATTTATATTCTATACGCTTTAAGGTAGAATCTCATATTGTATTCTTTTGTTAAGTTTAAATTTCCGGAACCATATTTCCGGAAGCTACTTTCGGAATCTCTTTCCAAGTTTGCGTTCGGTGTTAGAGGTGTTGTGAATTTTCTTAGATTAACTTTGTTAAACTTAGATCTTTTCTTTGCTTAAGGAAAACATAGTTATTCATAACTAACTTTAAAGGTTCCAAAGGAATTTTCTAAAGTATACAATTCACCCCCCCTCTTGTAATTTGAGCATCTACATCTCTATTTCGATCCTACAATTGGTATCAGAGGAAGGTCTCTAAAATACTTATACTTACAAATAAGTTTTTCTTGCTCACATTGTCATTCCAAACTTTGACATTCCGAATTTTCCCATTCCGAACTTTCTCATTCCGAACTTTGTGATTACAAACTTTTGCTACTAACAAATTTGTGTGCCAAAAGTTGTTCTAGTATGGCAGGAATTAATGTTGGTTCGATTGATAATCTAAATTCTACAAGACCACCTATATTTGATGGTAATGACTATGAGTACTGGAGAGATCGCATGAAGACTTTTATTATCAATACTGGAGTGGATAATTTTGTAATGCTTACTGGTGATTATAAAATTCCTGAAAAGGAAGTTAGAACTTTCACTAACTAGGAAAAACAAGAATATCAACTCAATTATAAGGTACGCAATACTCTACTATGTTCAATGACTAGAAATATATATAGCCAAATTTCTTCTTGTGAAGGAGCTAACTGTATCTGGAAGAAGGTAGAGGTTACACACTTTGGGACTTCTAAAGTGATTGAGACGAGGAGAGCTATGCTTAGAGCTGAATATCATGGCTTCAATTTTCCTTATGGAGAACCTATCTGTAAAGTTCAACAGAGATTTATGACTATAGTCAACAGTCTACAATATATGGGAGAGAAAGGTCTAGATGATGAAGCTCTTGTGGATAAAATAATTGATATTATGCCCAATGAGTGGGAATCCAAAAGAACAGCTATAGATGAAAACAGGAAGGTCACTCAGATCTCTCTTGATGATATTTTTGGAACTCTTCTACAACATGAAACTAGAATGAAGAGAGATGCAGACAACATCAAGAAGAAGAATGGAAATGGTACTGTTGCTTTTACTACAACTTCAAATCAGATGAAAGCTAAGACTCCTGAGAGAGAAACCAGATCCAAGTCTAAGAAAGTTATTTTCCAATCCGAATTTAGTGAGAGTGAAGTCTCAGAAAATGAATTAGCAAATCTTGCTCGAAGGATAAACAAGATAGCTGGCCAGAGAAATTTTCAATCAAAGTATAAGAAAAAGGAAAGGAAAGATAAGAAAGATGGAGAAGTTACTTGTTATGAGTGAAAAAGAGCTGGACATATTAGACCATATTGCCCTATGCTCAAAAAGAAAGAAAGAAAATAAAGGAATTTAGATAGGAACATAAAGAAGTATTATAAAGACAAAGTTAAGAAAGTTCTGAAAGCTAATGACACCTAGAGTGCCAGTGGTGGTGACTCTTCAGATGAGTCTTCTGATTATGAATCTTCAGGACAGAAAAATCTTGGTCTTATAGCCAGATTACCTATTGATAATTATTGTTTTATGGCTAAGGTACGAAATGATGAATCATTGACCAATGTTTCTTTAAATTCCAATGATAGTAAGTATTATAACTCTTCTAATGAAGAATCATCTTCTGATGAGGAAAATACTTTACCTACTTATGAAGAAGTCTCTAGGTTTGCTGAACTTCTTGAGATTGAGAATTCCAAAGTCAATAATAAACTTGATAAGGCAAACTCTAGGAATTCTATTCTTACAAAAGAGATATTAGATCTTTCTAAAGATCTTGATAAGAAAAATGCTGATTTTGAAAGTATTTCAAAAAATCTTGAGGAAGTAAGTTCTGAGAAGAACAAACTTTCTAAAGAATTAGAGAAAGTAATTTCTAATAAAAATGTTTTTGAGCCTAGCTCTAGTTCTAAAAATAATGATTTTGAGGATAAAAACTTGGTTGTAAAACTCAAGTCCGAAATTTTTTCCTTAAAGAAGTGTTTATCAAACTTTACCCATGGTAAGGAAAATTTTGATAAGATGTATTACCAAATACGACCTTTAAGAAATAAATCTGGATTTGGTTATACCCATGCAAAACCAATTTTCAGTAACAATTATTTTGTTCCTCAAAGTGCCCCATTTTGTACCAAGTGTCAATGTGGTGGTCACTGGGCAAAGAATTGTTCCTTAAACAAAACCCAATCTTTAGGATTTCACAAAGCTTACTTCTCTAAGAAGATGTAGGTTGCTAAAATTTTATTGTCTGGAAATCTCGGATCCAAACAAGTTTGGATTCCGAAAGTCTAATTTTCTTCTTGATTTCAGGAAAATAAAGAGAGTACCAGCAACAATACATGGTACATGTATAGTGGATGTTCCCGACACATGACTGGTAACAAAAGCTTTTTTGAAAAGATTATCAAAACGAAAGGAGGAAAGGTAACTTTCAGAGATAATGCTAAGGGAGAGATTGTTGGTATTGATAATATTGTTCTTCTTGGTAAAACCTTGATTTCAAATGTTTTTTTGTTAAGGGTCTTAAGAACAACCTCATTAGCATAAGTCAGTTATGCGATGAAGGTTACCTTTGAATTTTAGGAATGATAAGTGTTTAGTTCACAATTCCAAGGAAGATTTTATTCTCTCAGCCAATAGGCAAGAGAATGTCTACACTTTGAACCTAGAAGACCTCGGGAGTCAAGATATACCTTTCCTAAGTACAATGGAAGATCATTCCTGGTTATGGCATAGAAGACTAGGTCACTGTAACCTTAGGAACCAATGTAAACTCTCTAAGAAGAAACTAGTTAAGGATCAACCAGAGCTTAGATTTGATTCTTCTAAAGTTTGTTATCCTTGTCAATATGGAAAGCAACATAAATCTAGTTTTAAATCAATTGGTGAAGTCTCAACAACCGATGCATTACAGTTAGTGCACATGGATCTTTTTGGTCCAACACAAACTGGAAGTATTGGAGGCAAATACTATGTGTTTGTTCTAGTTGATGATTACACTAGATTTACTTGGGTCTATTTTCTAGCAAAGAAATCTGAAGCTTTTTCATATTTCAAAAATTTTAGAGCTCAAGTTAAAAATGAGAAAAACCTTCCATTGAAAACTATTCATAGTGATCATGGAGGAGAATTTCAAAATTCTGATTTTGAAACTTTTTGTAGTATGAAAGGTATTACTCACAATTTTTCAGCACCTAGAAATCCTCAACAAAATGGTGTAGTTGAAAGAAGAAATAGAATTCTTCAAGAGATAACTAGAACCATGTTGAGTGAATATTCTATTGCCAGACATTTCTGGGCTGAAGCAGTAAGTAATTCTTGTTATACTATAAATCGAGTTTTGATTAGACCTTTTCTTAATAGAACTCCTTATGAGTTATGGAATGGTAGAAAACCAAGACTTTCCTACTTCAAGGTTTTTGGTTTCAAAGTATTCATTTTGAATACTAAAGATAACTTACATAAATTCACACCAAAATCTGATGAAGGAATTTTCTTAGGTTATTCCACAACATCTAAGGCCTATAGAGTTTTTAATAAAAACACTTGTAATGTCGAGGAAACAGTACATGTAAAATTTGATGAGTCAGATCCTTTTGTTTTCAAACCATCCTAGCCTACATCTTCAGATGTGTTTTCAAAAACTGATTATCAACCTTTGATATAAGAACCTTCTGATAAGGATGATGTTCTAGAAGATACTTCTGAAACATTTACCCCAGAAGATTTTCTACCCTATGTTGATGAACAGGTTTTACAAAATCCAAATCAGGTGTTTCTTAAGAATCATCCCAGTGATAGTATCATTGGTGATTTAAACCAACCTGTAAGGACTAAAAGTTCCTTAAGAAATGAAGTAGAACATCTAGAATTTCTTTCCCAATTAGAACCAAAAAACACTGATGAAGATTTAGGTGATGATGATTGGATTAAATCCATGCAAGATGAACTAAATGAATTCGAAAGGAATAAAGTCTAGACCTTGGTTGAAAGAACTAAGGAAACTTCTATTATTGGAGTAAAATGGGTTTTCAGAAATAAATGTGATGAAAATGGAGTCATAGTAAGAAATAAAGCTATACTTGTTGCTAAAGGCTATAATCAGCAAGAGGGAATAGACTATGAAGAAACCTATGCTCTAGTAGCTATACTTGAATCTATCCGTATTCTACTTGCTTTTACAGCATTCTTTAATTTCAAACTTTTTCAAATGGATGTGAAATGTGCTTTTCTTAACGGTTTTGTTCAAGAGGAAGTATTTGTTGAACAACCTCCTGGCTTTGAAGATACAAAACATCCTGATCATGTTTTTAGACTTACCAAAGCTTTGTATGGTCTTAAAAAAGCCCCACGAGCATGGTATGATAGACTCACTGGATTTTTGCTTCAAAATAACTATATTAAGGGAAATGCATATCCAACCATTTTTATAAAGAAAGATAAGAAAAATGTTTTGATTGTTCAAATTTATGTTGATGACATCATATTTGGTTCAACTCAGCAATCTTTGACTGACTCTTTTGCTAGTCTAATGAAATCTGAGTTTGAAATGAGTATGATGGGTGAGTTAACATTTTTTCTTGGTTTTCAAATTTCTCAAAAACCAGAAAGAACCTACATATCTCAACATAAGTATATTAAAGATCTTATTAAAAAGTATGGTTATGACAACACTAAAAGTATAAGTAATCCCATTGGTACCTCAAACTCTTTAGATCTTGATGAAGCTGGGAAACCAGTAGATCAAACATCTTTTAGAGGTATGATAGGAAGTTTACATTACTTAACAGCTAGTCGACCAGACTTAATGTTCTCAGTATGCTTATGTGCAAGATATCAATCTAATCCTAAGGAATCTCACTTAAAGGATGTAAGAAGAATTTTTCTCTACCTTAAGGGAACCATAGATCTAGGATTATTTTATACTTCTGGAAATGATTTTGTTCTAAAAATATTTTCTGATGCTGACTTTGGTGGATGTAGAATGGATAGAAAAAGTACATCCGGAACTTGTCATTTCTTAGGAGATTCATTAGTTTCTTGGTCCTGCAAGAAGCAACATTCTGTAGCACTATCCACTGCTGAAGCTGAATATGTAGCAGCTGGAAGTTGTTGTGCTCAAGTGTTGTGGATGCAACACACACTCACAGACTATGGCTTGAGTTTTACTAAAACTGAAATTTTGTGTGATAACACAAGTGCCATTGCTCTTAGTAAAAACCCTGCACATCACTCCCGTGCAAAACACATAGATATTAGGCATCACTTTCTTAGGGATCACACACTTAAAGGAGATATTATTCTTCAGTTTATCGGAACGCAAGATCAACATGCTGATATTTTCACAAAATATTTGCCTTCTGATAGATTTGAATATATTAAACAGAAGTTAGGAATGATAACCATAAGGTAATCTTTCTTAATTAACTTTCTGTTGAAAAAGTCTCCTTACAGCAATAAACTCCTTTTCATATGGGGAGTACATTTGTTTGTTAGAATAACAAAGTTTTTTTTAAAAAAAATTTGTTTTTCATTCTTTTTGGAACGAAGATTTCCGGAATGGAACTTCCGGAACTACAATTTTTCCAGAATGGACATTCTCGTACAGAATACTTCTGGAATGGAAGTGTTCGTATTGAAAACATCCGGAATGGACATTTTTCATACTGGTATTTTTATAACGGAACTTTCGTACTGAATCTTCCATAATAAGTTTTTCGTTTTTCAAAATTTTATAATGAATTTTTCGTACTAAGTTTTTCCCTTACTAAGTTTGTTTTTCGTATCGAGTTTTCCAAAATTTATTTTCCGTAATGAATTTTCCGTAATGATTTTTTTGATTGTTTTCCGTAGTAAAGTTTTTTTTTTAACTTTGTCTTCTCGTAATAAAGATCTTTTTCCGTAGTCATATTTATATTACCCATTACGAATAATCCTCCTAAGCTAATCCGAAAGGTATGATTACCTTACTCAAGTTTTCGTAGTCATATTTTACTTGCTGGCATTTTCTTTTATTTTGTTTTTGGATTATAGTTTTTCTTATTTCTTTGTTTTAATAAAAACCTCAAAAAGATTGGATTCAAGTTTTCAACCGTTAGATCTGATCTCAGCTTATCACAACCATTAGATCAACCGAGGAAGTTGAACCGTCACTCCATTGCCTATATAAAGGGGACCCAAATACTTGTCCCACATCGGTTCTCAAGCTCTCGCGTCCTGAATCTCTGCCTCTCTGTTTTAAAGCCGTTCCGAACTTCAGATTTCTCCATTCTGAACTTCACAGAGGACTTCAGATCCAAATGTCTACGGAGTTAGCATCTCAAGAAATGTCTTCCACCAAGCCTATTTCACAATGGTTAGTTTACAGAGAAAGGTTAGTCCATCTGGATTTCTTCAACAACTATGATTCTCTTATTTCAAAGAACATTAAGTTGAATGGCTGGGAAGATGTAGCTGTATCCAAACCGGGCATTCAAGACGATGTCTTTTCGGAGTTACTTGTTGAGTTCTATGAAACAGTTTCCTTCTTTCAGGAAGATAATAGGGAGAAATTTTCTTTTAAGTCTTATGATAAGACTTACAAGCTTTCTTATACCAAGGCAGCAAGATTGGTAGGGTTGTCCTATGAAGGAGAAGCTGAGTTTATATCTCACGTTTTGCCGGATTCTAAGGGTAGCTTCGATAAGGAAAAAGCCTTGAAAACTCTCGGACTCTCAGATGACAAAGCTCCGAATATTTCTAGTTTGCCTACAAATTTCTGGATTCTAGAGTTGTGGGTGCAAGGTCTTATCGTACCGAGGAAAGGTGATAAAGACAGCTTGAAGAAGAGTGAGATCTATATCTTAGATTTCCTGATAAATCTAAGGAAGTTTAACTTCATGAGGCACATTCTTATAACCATTGAGAATCTTAAGAAAGGAAATCTCAGAGCCCAGATCGTAATGTACCCAGCAATTTTATCGAGGTTGATAGTTCGGTGCCTTGAGTCCTTCAAGGAATCTTGCAGATCTAAACCAAGGGTTTGAAAAATTTTGTTGGTCAGTGATGATACTCTTAAGAGGATGGATGTGGCTTTCAACAAGGAGACTGGTGAGTTCATCGATCAGCCTAATCAAGAAGAAGCGGCTCCGAAGGCTGCTGAACCGGAATCATCTAAGCCAGTAAAGAAAAGAATGTTGAAAGAAGTTGCAGCTGAGGTAGAGGATCCTAAATCTAAGGAAGCTCAAACCACACCTCCCAAACCAAAGAAGAAGAAAGCCTATCCTAATGAAGTTGTTGCGAAGTGGAGAGCAGATAAAGAGAAAAGGAAAGAAGGGGATCCGCAGTTCGGATTGGACCCTACGGAGGCTAAGTCTTTGAAGGAGAAAACTGCTGATGAGCTTGAAAAACAAGTAAAGGAGAAGAATCTCATGAAGAAGATGTCAGAAGCCGAGGCAGTCCAAGCGTTGTTAAAATTTAATGAAATGGTATCCGGAAGCATTCCAGTTCCGAGATATTTCTCCTTGGAATCTCTTCCTGAGACTCCAGGAAGAAACCTTGATTTTCTGGAAGAGATTACAACCGAACATGTTGAGCAACTCGAGAAGATTCAATAAGTGGAAGAGGAAGAACATGTTGCTGAAGCAAGTGGTGAAACAAGAGACTTATTGAAAGAAGTAGATGAGTATAAGGGGTCGCCTTCGGAACACCTGTCACTCCAAACTTCAGAGGCTGAATCCTCTAAGTTAGTAACTCTTGAGAAGGATAAGAATGAGGAAGATGTTTTTCAAAAAGTTGTTGATGATATTGTTCAAGTGTCTACTGGCGAGCAGAAAACTCCTGATCAAGAATCGATTCCGAAAAAAGACAAGGGAAAGCAACTCCTTGTTGAGACTCCGAAATCAGTGGCAAGCAAGAAAAGAGAATTTGGTGATTCATCTAAAAGGAAGTTGGAGCTTATTGAGGAAGAAAATTCTCCAAGTAAAGTTTCAGATTCGGAGTCATCCTCGTTGGGGCATGATTTTGTTGTTCAGTCCTTAAAGAAGTTGGTGGGAACCATTCCGACCTTCTCAAGTATTGACTCAAGATGCCAGATGCTCCAACATGCTTTAAATCAGAAAACAGACTCCGTATCTATGGTTATGGACAAGTGCGTTGAGATTGAGGCTCAGTTCAAAATGTTTTTTATTGGCTACGAAGATCATAGAAGATCTTGCAAGAGGATGACAAACTGGTCGAAGAAGACTGTTGAAGAGATGAGGTTATTTGACGAATTTCAAGACAATGTTAAAGATGCCTTTGAGACTGAGGACAAGAAGATAAATGAGCTGAATTCCTCCTTTGAAGAGAAGCTGACAGATGAAAAGAACTTTCGGATCCAAGAAGTCAGAGATCTGAATGGGAAGCTCAATTCCATTTCTCAAAACTAGAAGTTTGAAAGGGATCATCGGATTGAGTTTGAACAGAAGATGAAGTCCCAGGAAGAAAAGATCAAGGCTCAGGAAGAAAAGCTGAAAGCCCAGGAAGAAAATATTGAAGCTCAATCTGCAAGAATAGTTGTCTTAGAGAAGCAAGCTGAAAAAGATCATAAAGACCTGAAGAAGATCAAGACTATTCTTAAGGGGATCATTTCGATGGAAAAAGATCCGAAATAACCAAATCCGATCTTTTTGTTGTATCTAGTTTTCTTTGTTGCCGACATTTCAAATCTAATGAAATTTGTTCTTGTCGTTCCTTTTGTTGTTGCTACTAATGTTTCAGGTACTTTTTTATTTTTTTCCATTCCCTCAATTTCTTTTTGAAAATCACAAAGGGGGATAAGGAAAAGATCCTTAAGAAAAATAAGAACTCCAATGAGAGTTTATCAAAGGGGGAGAAGGAAAAGATCCCTAAGGAAAAAGAACACTAATAAGAGTTTGTTTAAGGGGGAGTTTTTCATTTAAGAAGACTTTATTATTCATAATGAAATGCCACTCCGGAAATCTAGAATAAGATCCTTAGAGTTTCAAAGCCTAAGGGGGAGTTAGTCGTATTCATCAATATCCTCAAATAAAAGGGAGATAATCCTTAATGTTTTTCTTTCTTCATAGAATTTCTTTTTCGTAAGGATTTTTGTGCTTTCCAAAAAGGGGGAGATTGTTGAGTCAATAAGGTTTTCCTTATGACTTTTTTATTCCTTCTTGTTTTGAAAATCACAAACACCTTTCTTAAGGAAAAATGCTTTCTTAAGGAAAAATTCTTTCTTAAGGAAAAATTATTTCTTAAGGAAAATTGCTTTTATAAGGAAATTTATCCTTATCATATTTTCATCCATATTTTTCCTAAGTATAAAATTCGGATTCATTTCTGTTTTCTCAGATTTGTTTAAAACTTTGATATAAAGTATTCTGTTTGAGGATCCGAATTCTGGATAAGAACTGTAAGGAAGTTTCACTCCGGATTCCAGATGAGAACTGTAATAAAGTATCATTCCGAATTCCGGATATGAACTCTGACTAAGTTCTATTCCAGATTCAGGATACGAATTCTCATGAAGCTCGTCATTGAATTCTCATTACAAATTATAATGATGAACTCTCATTACGAATTCTGATAATTAAATTTTGTTAAGAACTATGATAATGAAATCTCATTACGAATTCTGATGATGAATTACCATTCCGAATTCACCTATTAAACAAAATCTGATCATCTTTGTTTTATACACTCTGAATTAATTCAGACTCCGAAAAATATTTTGGTTAGAATCTGAACTTTTATTCTTCTTACATTTCTATAATCTGTCTACTCTTTATTATTTCCATTACACTCCGAATCTTCACTCCGAAGCTTTCATTCCGAACTCTTGAGTTGGAATTAAAACAATGTCGTACTTTAAGATACACATGTTTTGTTATAAAATAATGTCATCTATTTTGTTATAAACTAACCGTTGTCTAAGTGACACGTGTATAGGTCCCTCCGATCTTTAAGGAAAATATGACCATTGGAGAAGGAGCCGACCTTACCTATAAATAGGAGCTCATTTGAAAGATATCGATGTGAAAGTGCTACTGAAAGGCTGACTAATCTGCTTGAAGTGATTTCTAGAGAGAGAGGCTCTTATTAACTCTCAAAGCATCCTGCGACTCCGAATGTTGGTGATTACATTCGAGGGCTTCCCGGGATAGGAAGACAGAGGTGCCGACTACCTTGAAGTTCGAGGGCTTCCTTGATGAGGAAGACAAAGGTTGCCAACTACCTTGAAGTTGAGGGCTTGCAGGGATAGCAAGACAGAGTCTCCGATCTTCTTATCGAGGGCTTACCCTAGTGTGGGTAAGACAGACTTTCTTGAAAGTATAAATCAAGGGACCTTTATCCAAGGTTTTTGGATACCCTTCTCTTTGGGTTAAAAGACTTATATCTTGTTACTTGTAGTTTAACTACTTGTTTTATTTCCGCTGCATTTTCTATTATAAGTAAAGTATAACTTTCTTATACTTCCTTACTTGTACTCTGTTTTATTTAGATTCTATATGCTTTAAGGTAGAATCTCATATTGTATTCTTTTGTTAAGTTTATGCTGGTCGGAGTGGATACTCAAGAGGGGGGTGAATTGAGTTCCAATTAAAATTTTCTGTTAAAAACAATGTTTACTAAAATCCCCCTATTTCAAAAACAGATTAAACTGTAGTGAATTTATACAGATTATAAAGGTTCAATTTGTTTCTCAAAGATTGATTAGTTCTCAGTTAACTTAATCATATGATTAAATTAACTTTTGAAACTAACTTACTGGTTTATAATAAATATAAACACTTGCGAGTTTAACTATCAAAGTAGCTTTGAATACAAATTATATTTCAAAGTAATAGCAACAGAATATGAAATAAATATGTAGTATGGATATAGTATGTAGCTACAAACACAGAGAATTAACCAAGAGGTTCAGTCTCAAGCCGAGACTTAGTCCTCTCAAAATTTCATATAAAAATGATCCACACCCTGGATCGGGGTTAACAACAGTGAACACACTGTCCAGGTCACAAGACCTCTACCACAGTTCTGCGTGGGAAAACAAGCAACAGCTTGGAGCTGTCCAGGTCTCACACGACCTCTACCACTATCCACAGTGGGAAATGAAGTGTAAAAAGGTTTGCTGAGGATTTACAGATCCTCCAGTGAAAGTACAGGAGTCAGTGTGTGTGTTTAATACAGCAGATAACACACACTGCTCAAGATGTAAAACAAATGTATCACAGAGCAGAGATGTAGAGTTTAGAAATGGCTCTAGTGATTTCAGTGTAGCTCTGGACTCTTTTGTATTTGGTCATAATTTATTCTGAGTCCTCTTCTCGTTTTTGTTTGAGAAGGAGAGTGTCGTATGCTTCAGGTTCAAAGATAGTGAGATGTAGTCGATGAAGTTCTTCAATGTTCTTTTGTATGCACAGAACTCTTCTTGAGTAGGCTTGATTGTGTATGAGGTTCTGTCTTGCTTGGTTCTTCCTCTTCTTTCTTTCCTCTATATTCTTCTTGTGTTCTTCTGTTCACACCTTTTTTTCTTCAACAGAGTCTTCTTGTATTTATGTCACGTGCTTCAGAAGACAAAAAAAGTTTCCTTTCCGCAGGTACGAGGTACGGTTTCCTGACATCCGACAACCTTTATTAATTAATTGACAGAGCATTAAAATATACCTAATATGACCGTTGGTTAGATTAAATAAAGATAAAGATAAAGAAATTCAAATAGTTGTTTATGACTATTGAAGAATCAAGTGATCGGTAGGTCATCAGCATTAGTGAGTAATGATCGGTGGCTCAGATAGATCAGCATCGGTGAGTCATTTGCATCGGTGAGTCATTTTGATCAACATCGGTCTGTCATCTGATCGGTGAGTCATTTTTCATCGGTGAGTCAGTTGCATCGGTGAGTCATTTTGATCAGCATCGGTCTGTCATCTGATCAGTGAGTCATTTTGCATCGGTGAGTCAGTTTGATCGGTGAGTCATTTTGATCAGCATCGGTCTGTCATCTGATCGGTGATTCATTTTGCATCGGTGAGTCAGTTTGATCGGTGAGTCATTTTGATCAGCATCGGTCTGTCATCTGATCGGTGAGTCAGATTGATATCGGATCGGTGCTACCGATGTCTGTTGAAATTGGATCGGTGCTTCCGATGTCTGTTGATATTGGATCGGTGCTTCCGATGTCTGTTGATATTGGATCGGTGCTTCCGATGTCTGTTGATTCCAGAAGACTTCCAAAATACTTTGTAAGTCAATAAGCATAGACAAAAATAGGATAACAGATTCATTCACAGATTGTAATTAAGTTTATGATATGTCAAACCAGATTAAGCATTAATGGTATGTGATGATTTGTGATTATTAAAACATCAATCATAGACATGAGATCAACAATCTTCCAGAGGGCTCAACAATCTCCCCCTTTTTGATAATCACAAATCTTTATCATAAAATATAAATAATATGATATATCATTAATAAAAACATAATGAGAATTAAACCATAAAGAGAACAAATATAAAGAGATATATAAATCTCCCCCTTAATTTAAATTTCCGATATATATTATACAGATTTCTCCCCCTGAGAGAGACATCTTTTCTCCCCCATATATCTCTCCCATACATCTTTCTTCTCCCATATATAATTCTTTTTCTTCATTATTTTGCTTCTCCCCCTTTGGGATAATCAAAAAGGAGGGAAAACATATAAGTGAAAGTGACAGTAAAAGTAGTCAGCATAGAGTAGAGAGGAAAAAAAAATTGATAAAGTACAAAATATTACAAGCATCACATTGTTCACCCCATCAAAAAACAATACTCAACTATTTGTTGGGATACAAAGGGGCTTTGCATTTGTCTTTGGGATCAATAGTGGGTAAGTTTGAAGGCTTGGAGGCAGGCTGGACTTGGTGAATCTGAAGTGGTGGTAGGACAACTCGGGCAGGTGTAGGAGCAGGTGCCACAGAGAGTTGTTGTTGAGAAACAGGAGCTGGTTGAGAAGCTTGCTGAGGGACTGGTCTTAACTGAGATAGAGCTTGAGGAACAGATAACTGATTTGGAGCTACATCAGAGTCACTGAGAGGTTCAGAAGTAGGAACTACTATTGCAGTGGCCTGTGCATCCAAATAGGGCTTCAAAAGATGAATGAAGTACTGAATGACTTCTACTCCATACTTCATAGCTTTGTCAAAATCATCTTTATTCTCCATGAACTGTGCCAACAAAGGGGTAAAATCTTGCAACTAATTGACTTGAGTTTTGAAGGCCTGAGTGACTGGAAGTAATTTCAGATTTTCTGCCAACACCTTGAAGTTTGCAGCCATTTCATGCTTTGTATAAATCTTGGAAAAGTAATTATCAACATTCTCTTTGATCTCTTGCAGAGCTTTCTTAGAATCTGCTGAATACACCAATACCATCTTATGACTGTTATCACAGAGCTCTTTCATCTTCCTCAAAGATTCTAAATCAAGAATTTGTCTAACATCAGCAAACTCATCATGCACAACTTCTCTTAGAGATTCTAGCTCACGGGTAGTGATCTTGGTTACCTTGCCTATACTGGCTTGGCCAACTATGTGAGTTAACTCAGCTTTCAACTTCCTCAGGTCAGACTTGTTGAGATGTTCAATCAAATTTCTCAAAACTTCCATCATACCAGAGATGGTTGATCGGAATTCGCTTGATAGAGATACCAAGCCGGTGTGAAGATCCTTCATAGTCTGATTCAAAAAGGCTATGTTCCTGCCAATAAGTTCACCAGTATTGGCCAGGTCTGGCTTCACAGCATTAGATACTCTTTGTGAGAAGGCTTCCAATGAATTTTCAGAAACATGTAGAGACACTTGAGTAAGAGCATTATAAATTTCTTCTCTAACTGTGTCTCTCACAGCTGTTAGCAATTCAATCTTAAACTTATTAAGATCATCTTGAGATATTCTAGAACCAGGTAAATTAACATTTGTAGGATCAACAGTAGAAACAGACCTTGCTTCTCTTGGGAGGTTCCTCTTCACAGCTGCAGCAGATTCTGGCATTGCTTCTTCTTCTTCAGAATATTCTAAGCCCAATACAGCATAACCAGGGTAGTCATCCCAAACAGCAGCACACATGGTGTATTTTGGTTTCTCATAGCTTGCTGTTCCACTGATTTTTGGTGAATCATCCTTGCCACTGATATGTATTTCTTGTTCTGACTGAGGTGATTCTATTTGATCTTCAGAAAGACCATCCACTGGTCTGTTATCACCATCAACAGCAGCGTCGGCATCATCAGCACGTCCATCATCACTCTTCTCAGAAGCTTCACTATGATATTCTTCAGTATCAGAATCTTCTTCATCACCAAGAATAGGTTGTGATTCTGGTAGGGCTAAGGGTGGACTAGCAGGTCCAAATTCTATTCTTCTCTTGGGACTAGCAGTGTCAGGATCACTCCTATCATTAGGAGATGACATACTTCCTTCTTCAGTCGCAGCTTCTTCTTGCTCTTGGGCTTTGGTGGCCTCATCCTTTTCTTCTTCTTTCTCATCATCATCAGAATAAACCGGTTCCTCATCTGGTTTCAAGCCAGGGTCTCTCAAATCCTTTGGCCTCTTGCCATGATCTATGGGATTGTAGGCTTCATACAATTTATTTTCATCTGCAACCCAGCACTTCTTCCATGGATTCCAATTGATTTTCATCCTCTTGCAGATCTATTTGTTGAGACAGAAGGTATGATCTGTTTCATCAACTTCATCATCTTCATCAATATATTCTAGATTCTTGAGCATGGTAGATATCATCTTTGAATAAAACAAGGCAGTGGCTTTCTTGGACGGTTTTACCATTCCAGCTATGTGCACCATCACATATCTACACAAATTGATCTTCTCATGTGTTTTCAGAAGAAACAACAGGAAAACATCCTGGTACTTTACAGCAACAAAATCGCCTCTCCTAGGGCAAAGTTGGTGCTGAATAAACTTGAAAAGAAGTCTACATTCACCATCTAATTCTAAAGTTGTGATTCTTCGTGACTCTCTGTTTCCAGTCAGAAGCTCTAGAGCTAATTCGTAAGAGAAGTAATCAGATGTTGGAGGAATATTCCCAGCATAATCCTCGTACCGACCTTCATGAGGTACATTCAAGCACTCAGCCCACTGCTTAGATGAGAACGATATTTTCTTTCCTTTTACCACAGATGACATCCTGGCAGCCTCCACACCATCTAAAGTGATTTCTAGATTCATATAGAACTCATGTACCAGCTTCAGGTAGTCTATTCGAGAGTTGTTAGAAAACCAGTCTATCCATCCTTGCGATTCAAGAACTTGCAGCAACAGTGACTTACTTGACAAAAGCCACGCAGAGCTGACTTCTCTTTCTACAGCAACAATCCGAGTTTCCAGGTTCGGATTTACTGATCGTTGAGAGGTACTACTCGACTCGCCTCGAGCACGCTTTGAAGGTATAGGGCTATCCGGTCCTTTGCTCGGTCTCTTTTGCTTAGCCATTCGAGGATTTTGGGAAGGCAGGAGTTCGAAGGTTCGAAGTAGAAGGGAAGAGAGGTTGAAAGGTTCAGCGGGAAATGAAAGGTCAAAGGTTTAGGGAAGATAAATAACCGCGTATCATTTATTTTATCATTTAGGGTTCCCATAAAAAGTATAAAAGAAATTTACTAATTAATTATAATAAAAAAAAGATCGGTATGACAGATCGGTTGCACATATTAGTTTCACAGATCAGTTTCACAGATCAGTTTTACAGATCAGTTTCACAGATCAGTTTCACAGATCAGTTTCACAGATCAGTTTCACAGATCAGTTTCACAGATCAGTTTCACAGATCAGTTTCATAGATCAGTTTCACAGATCAATCATACACAACTCTTGTTTAATAAATTTCATTCTTTCAGATCATAAAGGCTTTGTGAAGATATCAGCTAATTGATGTTCAGAACTAATAAATTTTAAAGAAATATCACTTTTTTGATAATGATCTCTTAGAAAGTGATGTCTGACATCAATGTGCTTAGTTCTAGAGTGAGAAACAGGGTTCTTAGATATATTGATTGCACTAGTATTGTCACAGTTAATTGAAACATGTTTAATATCAAATCCATAATCCAATAAAGTGTGTTTCATCCACAGAATTTGTGCATAGCAACTACCAGCAGCTATGTATTCTGCCTCGGCAGTAGACAATGCAACTAAGTTCTGTTTCTTACTACACCATGATACTAGGGATATTCCAAGCAAATGACATGTTACAGATGTGCTCTTCCTATCTAACTTACATCCAGCAAATTCAGCATCTGAATAACTAGTTAGGTTAAATGATTGTCCTTTTGGATAAAACAAGCCTAAATTTACAGTATACTTAAGATACTTAAAAATACTTTTAACAGCCAGTAAGTGTGATTCTTTAGGATTATCTTGAAATCTAGCACACATACATACACTGAACATAATGTCTGGTCGACTAGCAGTAAGATAAAGTAAGCTCCCAATCATACCTCTGTAATTGGTTTGATCCACTGGTTTCCCAGCTTCATCTGTATCCAATTTACAGGTAGTACTCATAGGTGTATCACTTTCCTTAATACTATCCAATCCAAAACGTTTTAAAAGATCCTTTGTATATTTACTTTGATTTAAAATAATTCCATCTTTAGTTTGAAAAATTTGAAAACCAAGAAAATACTTAAGCTCTCCCATTAATCTCATTTCAAATTCATTTTTCATAATCTTTGAAAAATCAGTACATAAGGAATTTTTAGAAGATCCAAAAATAATATCATCAACATAGATTTGTACTATTAATACATATTTTGAAATCCTTTTTATAAAAAGATTGGGATCAGCTACTCCTTTTGTAAATCCTTTTGAGATAAGAAAGTTTGAAAGCCTTTCATACCAAGCTCTTGGAGCTTGTTTTAATCCATATAAATCTTTAGAAAGTTTAAAAACATGATTTGGAAAATGAGGATTTAAAAAACCAGGTGGTTGTTCTACAAAAACATCTTCAATAATAAAACCATTTAGAAATGCACTTTTGACATCCATTTGATATAGCTTAAAATTCAGATGTGATGCATAGGCAAGTAAGATCCTAATAGCCTCTAATCTAGCTACAGGTGCAAAGGTTTCCTCATAGTCAATTCCTTCTTCTTGATTGTAACCTTGTGCAACTAACCTAGCTTTATTTCTAATGATGTTTCCAGATTCATCAACTTTGTTTCTAAACACCCATTTTGTGCCTATGGTCAAAATGTCCTTAGATCTTTCTACTAATTTCCAGACTTTGTTTCTTTCAAATTGATTTAGTTCTTCTTGCATAGCCATTACCAAAAATTCATCATTGATAGCATCATTGATATATTTAGGTTCTAACTGTGAAAGAAAAGCTTGATGTTCAACCTGATTTCTTAGAGAATCTCTAGTCTGTGTTCCTCTATCTAGATTTCCTACAACAGCATCTAAAGGATGGTTCTTTAGAGCCCTAGATGGTCTTGAAAAGATAGGGCTAGAGATTTCAGATTCATCTACAGATTGAGGTTCAACAGAAGCAGGTTCTGGAGAATTTACAGAGCTGGATGTTTTAACTATAGGTCCATTGTCTTTATCATTGAGATTCAAACCAGAGAGATCATCTTCAAGAGAGATTTTAGGTTCGTGTGGATCAGTTTCATCAAATTTGATGTGAACATATTCTTCCACACATTTGGTTCTTTTATTGAAAACTCTATAGGCTTTACTAGAGATAGAGTAACCTAGGAAAATTCCTTCATCACTCTTGGATGCAAATTTGTCAAGATTGTCTTTAGTATTAAGAATGAAGACTTTGCAGCAAAAAACATTGAAGTAGTTAACCTTAGGTTTCCTATGGTTCCACAACTCATAAGGGGTCCTCTTAAGAACTGGTCTGATCAAGACTCTATTAATTACATAACAAGCTGTATTTACAGCTTCAACCCAAAAGTAAATAGGCTGTTCATATTCATTGAGCATAGTTCTAGCTATTTCTTGCAGGGTTCTATTCCTTCTCTCTACTACACCATTTTGTTGGGCTGTCCTAGGGGCAGAGAAATTGTGACTATATCCATTGTGTGAGCAGTAGGAATCAAAATCATGATTTTCAAACTCACGACCATGATCACTTCTCAGGGTCTTAATCTTGAGTCCACTAAGATTTTCTACAGACTTGGAGTATTTAACAAAGTAAGAACAAGCTTCACTTTTGTGAGCTAGAAAATATACCCAAGTATATCTAGAAAAGTCATCTACAAGAACATAGACATAGTGCTTCCCATTCAAACTAGAAACTCTAGAAGGTCCAAATAAATCCATGTGAACCAACTCGAGAGGTTGAGAAGTTGACACTTCTTTCTTTGATTTAAAAGAAACTTTATGTTGCTTTCCTTTTTGACAGGGATTACAAAATTTGTCTGCTGGAAATTCAAGTTTGGGTAAGTCTCTAACTATGTTCTTCCTAGAAAGTTTTCTAAGTGAGTGTACATTCCAGTGTCCTAATCTTCTGTGCCAAAGCCAAGACTCTTTATGAAAATCATTTAAGCAAGGAATATTCTGCTTAGCTAAAGAATCTTAAATCAACAGCATAAACATTTTCATTTCTTAAAGCAGAAAATACTAAAACATTTTTTGAGTTAAAAACATTGCAAGAATCATTTTTAAATTTCACATAAAAACCATCATCACACAACTGAGAAATGCTTAACAAGTTATATTTAAGTCCATCGACAAATAAAACTTCAGAAACCAAGATTGAATCAGTGTTACCAATCTGTCCTAAGCCGATGATTTTTCCTTTTGAATTATCACCAAAAGTGACAAAGCCTCCATCAACTTTTACTAAGCTCTTGAAACATGAAAAGTCTCCTGACATATGTCTTGAACATCCACTGTCTAAGTACCATATCTTCTTGTGACAACTCTTCAAGCAGGTCTCCTACAAAACAGATTTAGATGCAAGATGATTTTGGTACCCAGATCTTCTTAGGTCCAGACATGTTAGACAATGATACTTTAGGTATCCATATTTGTCTAATGGGTCTTATATAATTTGTAGAATTAACATTCTTTGAAATATAAACCTTATTAGATCCATAACTATGAATATAACTGGTTGAGGCATATGAAGTTCTAGAATTAACTATCTTCTGTCCAGATTTAGGAATGAATCTAGTTTTGGAAACTTTTCTTTGTCCAGGTTGGTATCCTATAACAGTAGTGTATCTAGGTGCAACTTTATTTCCTAGCATTTGTGTTAGAGTATTCTTTCCATTTGTGAACTTCTCTAAGTCTTTTCTGAGTTGCTCATTAGACAATTTTTGTTCAGTATTCTCTTTAAGCAACTGAGCATTCTTTTCTACTTCTATATCCAAATCAGATTTATGCTTAACACTTAAAGCATACTGTTTCTTTAAACCTTTATATTTATCTTTAAGCTCATTACAGGTTTCTTCAAGCATATCACAATATTCAAACAGTTCAGATTTAGACATGTTATCACATTCAGAATCATCTCCAGAATAATATGAATTTAAAGAAGGAGTTTCTGATGTTACCTCAGAAGTGTTTGTCATGAAACACATGTTGGCTCGATTCCTTTCAGAGTCCGAAGATTCAGCTTCACTTGTGCTGTCTTCTGAAGCACTCCAAGTAGCCTTCATGTCTTTCTTGTACTTGTTATCCTTGTATTCATACCTCTTTCTGTATTTCAGCTTTGGACAGTCTGCTTTTATGTGTCCTTTTCTTTTTCATTCATAACAGACAACTTCATCTGATTTATCAGACTTCTTCCAATCCTTTTTCCAGTGTCCTTTGTTATCATACTTTCCTTTGTAGTTTGACTTTCTGAAAAGCTTCTTCTTCCTATATAATTTCTTAAATCTTCTAGCAATGTGAGCCATCTCAGCATCACTATCAGAATCATTCTCACTTTCCTCACTGCTTGAACTTTCATTGATAGCTTGAGGCTTTTCCTTATCCTTATTCTTTGAGGTTGTAGTCTTGAAGTCAATAGAATTCCTTTTAGGTTCATCATCTTCTACTTTTTTTAACTTGAGTTCTTCTTCATACATCATCAACTTACCAATTAGTTCCTTGACAGGCAGTTCTCCAGTGTCACACGATTCTCTAATGGAGACAGAGGTTCCTCTCCATCTTTCAGGTAGACATCTCAAAATTCTCATGATTTGTTCCTTTGCTGGAACATCCTTTCCCAGAGAAGTCATTGTGTTGAAAATTTCATTGAACCTGAGATACATATCAGAAATGGGTTCATCAGGCTTCATCATAAAATTATCATACTTAATAGTATATGTATTCAATCTCATCTCCTTAACATTAGTTGTTCCTTCATGAGAAACAGCTAAGGTATCCCAAATTTCATATGCAGTTTTACATGCAGAAATTCTATTAAACTTATTATCTCCTAGAGCACAGTACAAGGCATTCATAGCTTTACAATTATTATTGTAAGCAGTCTTTGTAGGTTCATCCCAAGTAGATCTATCAGTAGTGGGAACTTTATATTCAGATTCAATAGCAGTCCAAATATCAAAACTCATGCTTTCTAGATGAATTTTCATTTTAAGTTTCCACTAAGCATAGTTGTTTCCATTAAAGAAAGGTGGCCGGTTAGTAGCAGCACCCTCAAGTATATTATCCATGATATCACAGAAAGAATTTTAAAGAGATAAAAATTTAGAAATAACAGAAATTTTAAGAACATTAAAATACAACTAAAATCACAGTTGAAAAACAGAGTACTTTTAGAAAATATTTTCCAACCTCTGATACCAAATGTTGGTCGGAGTGGATACTCAAGAGGGGGGTGAATTGAGTTCCAATTAAAATTTTCTGTTAAAAACAATGTTTACTAAAATCCCCCTATTTCAAAAATAGATTAAACTGTAGTGAATTTATACAGATTATAAAGGTTCAATTATTTTCTCAAAGATTGATTAGTTCATAGTTAACTTAATCATATGATTAAATTAACTTTTGAAACTAACTTACTGGTTTATAATAAATATAAAGACTTGCGAGTTTAACTATCAAAGTAGCTTTGAAGACAAATTATATTTCAAAGTAATAGCAGCGGAATATGAAATAAATATGTAGTATGGATATAGTATGTAGCTACAAACAAAGAGAATTAACCAAGAGGTTCAGTCTCAAGCCGAGACTTAGTCCTCTCAAAAGTTTATATAAAAATGATCCACACCCTGGATCAGGGTTAACAACAGTGAACACACTGTCCAGGTCACAAGACCTCTACCACAGTTCTGCGTGGGAAAACAAGCAACAGCTTGGAGCTGTCCAGGTCTCACACGACCTCTACCACTATCCACAGTGGGAAATGAAGTGTAAAAAGGTTTGATGAGGATTTACAGATCCTCCAGTGAAAGTACAGGAGTCAGTGTGTGTGTTTAATATAGCAGATAACACACACTGCTCAAGATGTAAAACAAATGTATCACAGAGCAGAGATGTAGAGTTTAGAAATGGCTCTAGTGATTTCAGTGTAGCTCTGGACTCTTTTGTATTTGGTCAGAATTTATTCTGAGTCCTCTTCTCGTTTTTGTTTGAGAAGAAGAGTGTCGTATGCTTCAGGTTCAAAGACAGTGAGATGTAGTCGATGAAGTTCTTCAATGTTCTTTTGTATGCACAGAACTCTTCTTGAGTAGGCTTGATTGTGTATGAGGTTCTATCTTGCTTGGTTCTTCCTCTTCTTTCTTTCCCCTATATTCTTCTTGTGTTATTCCGTTCACTCCTTTTTTTCTTCAGCAGAGTCTTCTTGTATTTATGTCACGTGCTTCGGAAGACAGATAAAGTTTCCTTTCCACAGGTACGAGGTACGGTTTCCTAACATCCGACAACCTTTATTAATTAATTGATAGAGCATTAAAATATACCTAATATGACCGTTGGTAAGATTAAATAAAGATAAAGATAAAGAAATTCAAACAGTTTTTTATGACTATTGAAGAATCAAGTGATCGGTAGGTCATCAGCATTAGTGAGTAATGATCGGTGACTCAGATAGATCAGCATCGGTGAGTCATTTGCATCGGTGAGTCATTTGGATCAGCATCGGTCTGTCATCTGATCGGTGAGTCATTTTGCATCGGTGAGTCAGTTTCATCAGTGAGTCATTTTGATCAGCATCGGTCTGTCATCTGATCGGTGAGTCATTTTGCATCGGTGAGTTAGTTTGATCGGTGAGTTATTTTGATCAGCATCAGTCTGTCATCTGATCGGTGAGTCATTTTGCATCGGTGAGTCAGTTTGATCGGTGAGTCATTTTGATCAGCATCGGTCTGTCATCTGATCGGTGAGTCAGATTGATATCGGATCGGTGCGACCGATGTCTGTTGAAATTGGATCGGTGCTTCTGATGTCTGTTGATTCCAGAAGACTTCCAAAATACTTTGTAAGTCAATAAGCATAGACAAAAACATGATAACAGATTCATTCACAGATTGTAATTAAGTTTATGATAAGTCAAACCAGATTAAGCATTAATTGTATGTGATGATTTGTGATTATTAAAACATAAATCATAGACATGAGATCAACAATCTTCCAGAGGGCTCAACAGTTTAAATTTCCAGAACCATATTTATGGAACCTACTTTCGGAATCTCTTTCCAAGTTTGCGTTCGGTGTTAGAGGTGTTGTGAATTTGCTTAGTTTAACTTTGTTAAACTTAGATCTTTTCTTTGCTTAAGGAAAACATAGTTATTCGTAACTAACTTTAAAGGTTCCAAAGGAATTTTCTAAAGTATACAATTCACCCCCCTCTTGTAATTTGAGCATCTACATCACTATTTCGATCCTAAAACTTCCAGAGGACGGCTCGACGCTGCAGCTTTTCTTTTCAGTTTCTATTTTTCCATTTCATTTGTACTTTACAGTTGGTCTTGTATTTCCGGCCCCTTTCACTTTCAGCACAGCTTGTTACAGTTTTTACTTAGTGTTTACTTTTCCGCTTGCTTACTCTGTGGTGCTTGTTTACTTTTCAAGGGCAATGCCTTCCCTTTTTTCGGGATTTACGCCTTGGTGCTAGTCACCAGCCCCTGGCCTATGGAAGGCGGGCTTGGGGTAGTCACGGCACGGGCCCCGAGGATGGGTCGTGACATGAACAGAATCCGAATGCGTTTGGTCAGTTTGTCGTACGTCAGTTGTTGATTTCACTTAAAAATAAGTCCATTTTTAACAAAATAGAGGCACTTTGAGTGGTGTCGGCCACACCGGGCCTCGGATTGAGACGAGGTTGACTCATACACATGACATATGAGTCATGGATCTTTGTTCAAAAGTATCAACACAATCAGAAGTCGTTTGATCGGTTTGACGTATGTACGTAAAATATTGTCCATTTTAAATAAAAGAGGGACACTTTGGGTGGTTCCGGCCACACCGTGCCTCGGATTGAGGCAGTGTTGACTCGTACACGTCACATATGACCCATGGATCGTTTTCCTAAAGTTTTAACAGATTCTCAATGCATTTGGTCGGTTTTTCGTATGCCAGTTGTTGTTTTCACTTAAAATTAAAGTCATTTTGAAAAAAAGAGAGACATTTTGAATGGTACCGTCCACACCGCGCATCGGATTAAGGCGGGGTTGACTCGTACACGTCACATATGACCCATGGATCGTTGTACTGTAGTATCAACAGAATCCGAATTCATTTGGTCAGTTTAATTTATGTCATTTGTTGATTTCACTTAAAATTAAGTCCATTTTTAACAAAATAGAGGCATTTTGAGTGGTGTCGGCCACACCGAGCTTTGTATTGAGGCGGAGTTTACTCGTACACGTCACATTTGACTCATGGATCATTTTTCTTAAGTTTAAATATAATCCGAATGCGTTTGGTCTGTTTGCTGTATGTCAGTTGTTGATTTCACTTAAAATTAAGTCCATTTTTAACAAAACAGAGGCACTTTGAGTGGTGTCGGCCACACCAGGCCTTGAATCTAGGTGGGGTTGACTCTTACACATCAAATATGAGTCATGGATCGTTGTTCAAAAGTATAAACACAATCATAATCCGTTTGATTGGTTTGACGTATGTACGTAAAATATTGTCCATTTTAAACAAAAGAGGGACAATTTGGGTGGTTTTGGCCACACCGCACCTCCGATTGAGGAGGGGTTGACTCTTACACATAACATATGACCCATGGATTGTTTTAATAATGTTTCAACAGATTTGTAATGCATTTGGTCGGTTTTCCGTATGCCAGTTGTTGTTTTCACTTAAAATTAAAGTCATTTTGAACAAAAAAGAGACATTTTGAATGGTACCATCGACACCGCGCCTTGGATTGAGGCGGGGTTGACTCGTACACATCACATATGACCCATGGATCATTTTCCTATAGTATCAATAGAATCCGAATGCATTTGGTTGGTTTACCGTATGTCAGTTGTTGATTTCACTTAAAATTAAGTCCATTTTTAACAAAACAGAGGCATTTTGAGTTGTGTCAGCCACACCGAGCCTTGTATTGAAAAGGAGTTGACTCATACAAGTCAAATTTGACTCATGGATTGTTTTCCTTATGTTTCAACAGAATCCGAATGCATTTGGTCGGTTTTCCATATGTCAGTTGTTGATTTCACTTAAAATTAAGTCTATTTTTAACAAAACAGAGGCACTTTGAGTGGTGTCGGCAACACCGGGCCTCGAATTGAGGTGGGGTTGACTCGTACACGACAAATATGAGTCATGGATCATTTTAAAAAAGTATAAACACAATCAAAAACTGTTTTATTGGATTGGCGTATGTACGTAAAATATTGTCCATTTTAAACAAAATACATACACTTGGAGTGATACCAGACACACTGCGCATCATATTGAGGTGGAGTTAACTTTTAAATGTCACATATGACCCATGGATCGTTTTCCTAAAGTTTCAACACAATTATAAGGCATTTGGTCCATTTCCCATATGTCAGTTGTTGATTTCACTTAAAAATAAGTCAATTTTGAAAAAAAGAGAGGCAGTTTGAGTGATCCTGGCCACACCGTGCCTTTTATTGAGGCGGGGTTGACTTATACACATCAAATTTGACCCATGGATCGTTTCCCTTAAGTTTCAATAGAATCCTAATGCGTTTGTTTAGAGGGGAAGGGTCTAGTCGGGTACGCGGAGATGCTCTTCTACCTCTGGTACGAACCTCCCTCGTACCGTCGACCTAAGAACTGAAAGAATAGAATAATGATAAGTGAACATACTTATGTAGCTGTAAAATCTACACATAGACATCACATAACCAAATCATGTCATAAAAAATAACAGCAAGGATCAAACAAAATAGAAGCAGTCATGCAGAGTAATGACAAGTGCACATACAGATCAGAAGCAGCTAAAAAATTGTTCCATACATGCCATATGTATTTCCTAAAACAAAGTAAAAAAAAGAAAAATGATGAAACTATAGAACATGTATTGCCTCCCATGAAGTGCTAAGTTTTACGTCTTCAGCCAGATGGATGGACACTGGTCAATCATCTTGGTCCATCAGCTCAGAACTCCTCTGCCTCTTACAAGAACTGGTGGCCGTGTCATCAGGCTCACAGGGACACTTAGTGGGATTGAACACTTCCGGAGCATAGCGGGCGTGAATCTGGTGTGGAAGTAAGAGAATCTGGTGCTCGTCATCAGCCAGACGCCGAGTTACCCGTCCTGCGAGGTCAGATGGAGACGGGACGTGCACATCGATGATCATGGAAGAGGCAGACAAGCTAGACATTGTTGGTTAAGATGCATCCACAAATAGATTCATTTTTATATATTAGAACCTTTATAAATGTTTGTCCCATTTTTACAAACAATTAATGTGTGAAAATTGTGAAAAATAACTTATTAGATATATAAAACTGGATTTACTCATGGGATTGATGCATAATATCTCAAATATTCGTCATTGGATCCAAATTTGAAACTTTAATCCATTATCAAATGTCTTATATCAATTTTTTTATTTGTATTGTTAAGGTTGAACGCTTTTTGTAAAATCTAGCCAAGGGAGGATAGACTAGTGACTTGGAATACAATTGGATGCTATGTGGTGAAAACCACATTATAAGCATTGTTTAGGATATTATTGTGGTGGTTTGAAGATAAAATCTATATTTTTAGAGAAAATCTAGCATGTCCAAGTTTGGTGGTCAAAGTTTTGAAGTGGGGGGTATTTGGTGATTGAGGAGGGGGATGAGGGGGATGTACAAGGTCTAGGAGGAGAGGTGGGGGCAGTCCAGGGTCCAGGAAGGGGGGTGGGGGGATGTACAGGGTCAAGGAGAAGGGGAGAAGGGGTTGTCCATGGTCCAGGAAGGAGGGGGGGCTGTCCAGGGTCCATTGAAGAGGGGGGTTATCCAGGGTCCAGTCTGGAGGGTGGGGGGCTTCCTAGGATCCAAGAAGGAGGGGGACTATACAAGGTATTGGGAGGAGGGTGGAGGGGGTTGTCCAGGGTCCAAAAGGGGGGATGTCCAAGTTTTAGGAAAGAGGGGGGCCAGGCTGTCCAAGTTCCAGGAGGGGGGGACTGTCTAGGGTCCAAGAGGGGGGGTGTCCAGGGTCCATGAGGAGTGGGAGCTCTGTTAAAGGGAGGAAATCCCCAAATAATTCATTGAAAATTAACTAAACTTAACCCAAAAAACATCACAATTCCAATCCATCACCCAACCAACATCCAATTCATCCTAAATATCACTAACCTTCGCATGCCATAAACAACACAACCTAGTTTATACCAAACTAAAACAAAAAACAAAAATAATAGATGAAAAACATTAAAACTAAGGTAGTACTTATATATTTAGAGTGTAGAAATAAAAAATTGTTTGATTTAATATGGATCTAATAGTGGAACGAGTTTCTGAGTTTTTTTTATAGAGAGATCCCAAACGTTTAGGTCAAATCAAAATAGAAAATAAAAAAATAGATGAAGAACATTATAACTGAGGTATAACTTACAGATTTGAAGTGTAGAACAGAAAAATTGTTTGATTGAAGAGGATGGATGGAGTTTCGGAGACTGGGTAATAAGAGAGCATCGAGAGAGGTTCAATTTAGGGCTGCAGTCAAGTGTAGGGGGACTAAAATCGAGCAGAGGGGCTACTGGACACCCGAACTGGATTTAGGGGAAACATTTCCCAATGGTTTTTAAAAACCGTTGGGAATATAGCAACATATACCAACAGTTAGTGTATAACCGTTGGTAAAAGTGTCTTAATTGAGGCCTATACCAATGGTTTTACAAACCATTGGTAAAATTATTCATAAAATCCTCTATACCAACGGTTTTAAGAAAATCGTTGGTATACATGACCATTCCCAACGGTTTATCAAACCGTTGGGATATAAGCGTTGGTAAAAATGGGATTTCCCGTAGTGTTCAATCATACTGAAAATGAAAATTATTCTTATTGATCTGGTCAGGATCTTTGATAACTGGAGTGCGGCTCCCTCTCTCCACTAGATAAAGAAGTACTACCTCGAATGCCTTTCTGGTTCGTGCAGTGACAGTGGGAATTGGGTCCCCTCGAACCTGTCATCTAGGGGCCTCAAACTCTGCACTGATGGGTATTGTTATATGTGGGCCCTATGTGGTGGTGGATGTTTCCGCAAACATATTGGATCTGTCATCTTGGAATTATCATGCTTCCATGGCCATGGTTCCTCTCCTCATGCGGAGGCAAATGCTTTTCTTTCAGGCCTAACCATGTGCCACCAATGAAAGGTTGATCTCATAGAGGTTGAAACGGAATCAAAGATCATTCATAATGCCCAAAATGGAAGGGTCCCCATACCATGGTCCATCATCAAAATCATCAGGAAGTGCTAAGGCTTAGTCAACAATAACATCAAATTCATTCACACTTGGCAGGAGGGGAACCAAGTTTTCAATCATCTTGCATCTCTTGATGTCCCGTGTTCAGAGAGAATCTACCTCCACAATTGGCATTCCTTGAAACCAGAGGGGGTAAATTTTATTTTAGGGGATTCCCTCGAACTCCACCATTTCATGACCCCATAGACCTTCATGTTTGTATTCTCTATGGCCCCGTGCCTTCCTATTTTTAGTTAAATAAATAAATAAATGATGATGATGATTAACCACCAAAATGATCTAAATGGATATCACTAATGATTTATCTAATGATTCATCCTTATAATAGATAAAAAAATGATTTATTGAATAATTTAATATTATGGAAGCTTTTTAATGCCATTTCAATCCACTTCTGGAGATTCATTTCCAGTCGACAAGGAAATACATTACAAACGGACCTCAGACATAATGTAAATAACGCACCTGAAACAATGGAAAGAAAAATTTATTATTAATTAATGGGTTGTATGAGGTAATAAAATGATTATATACGATGTTATAAAAAAAAATATTTTTCCTTATAATATTCATAACACTATTTTAAAAATTATATTGGAGGTTTAACCAAGTTTTAAATAAGAAAAACTCATAGTAAGGTAATTTTGGACCCAATTTCTATTCATTGGGTTATCCTTTTACTTCATTAATTATGTGCTATTGAGATTATTTTTGTAATAAATTTCCTTTATATTGTGATTGATTATGCTTATTTAATGTGTATACACATAATCAATTCATTATATTAATTTTCACTTTAATTATATTATTTTTTATTGGACTTTCCTTAAAAAATCCTCTTTTAAAATCCTCTTTTATGAAATTCAAAAGAAATTTTTTTATGAAATTATTCATGTTTAATGATTATGTAATGTTTCTTGGCCACTTTTTTTAATGAACGGTGGGACCTATATTTCCATCCAATTCATTGAGTATGTGTAATTTAGAGGTCAGTTGTATGGTTACTCTAACTGTAACTGTGATGGTTACACCATAAATTAATTGTGAGGTTTATATTGTTAGGTAGCCCTGGGGGTTAAAAATAATAAGATATACATTACTATTAAAATATAGTAAATAATTCCCCAACATACACTTTTGGTTTAATATATTTTCTCTATTTTTTAATGGAAGTATCATGTTTCAAAATGTAATTTTATACAAGTGAAGAGTATTTCTTTCTGAAAAGGATATCATATATTTATAAGTATTCATGGACTAATGGTTTCTTTACTTGTTTTTATATCCCTTATTAGGCTCTTTATTCTCATCAAATGTTTTGAAAATTTTTTCATAGGTTTTGAGGATGTGTAAGATAAAGAAGGATGTCAAGTTAAATGTTATGAATATTTGTTAATGAAATCATGTTTCTATATTATGTTAAAAATATTATGTTTTGGAAGATCGATACTCTTTTAATGGTAACCACTTTATATTATTTTGGGATGATTTGAATGTGTTTTTTCCTAACACTCTTAAACTTTATATCGAATATGTATTTTTGAGTGTAATGAATATTAATCTATTTGAAATAGATAGATTATATGATGTTGAAGGTCAGTTCCTTATTGATTTAGAGCACCCCATATTATATTTTCCCCTTCCATAGGAATTTAAAGAGATTATTTCTCATGGAATGTCTAAATGTGGATATATATTGTAGATAAATTTTAGAAACATGATTAATAATTTACAATATGTTTCTAGTCCCAAGATATTAATCCTCTAGCTCATTTGGTTGAGATAATGTTTTTGGAATGTCAAAATTATATTATCGTGTCAGTGTTTAATTTATATAAGTTTTTAATGGGATACAATAGTTTGTTTTAGAAGAGGGATTATTTATCATGAATATTTGTTTAGCTACCATTGTGTTAGGGATATAAAACCCCAATAAAAATATAGATTTGATTCTAAATATTGGATCATATCCTCAAACGTTGCTAAAGTCCCGAGTAACTGATTTCATATAAAATAATCCATATCTGGATACTGTATAATGGAATTAGATATGAAATGGATTGACTAAAGGGTAATCACCTTGAAAAGTGTTGCTTTAGCATTAACATTATCATAACCATAATACATGATGAGAAGTCCTAACATTACATAGCTATCTAAAAACTCCCATGGGGAATTCATTGGTTGATCATATTATTTTTATAAACATCATTGAAGGATTATATATATGTTTCACTGAGGATTTTGGTTGAAATGTATATGAAAATATAGCTTAATGTAACTGAGGTAAATATTAAATATATTTGGGAGGACCGTAAAAAACTATTGGACAATATGATAATATAAATGTTGATTTCTTTTTTAGTATGAAGTCATTTTTATAATTAAGATAATATCTACATATAGTAAAAGATTCATCCCTCATATAAACCCATATGGATTTAGTTATAGCTATAACTAGAAGGTACTATTGGTGTGAGTAATAATGTAAAGATTACAACAATGAAAACCCCATTAGAATTAGAGTTGAAATGAGGATCCTTATAACTATTCCAAACCATCAGTCACATTATATGATTAAAATTATGTATATGGTATATGTCCCAAATATTGTAAATAATAGAAAGGGAGAGTCTCATAATAGATCAAGTAAAAAATATTATGATGTAATAAACATAATTTTTTTTAATATGATATAAATAATTCATGACGAACAAAAGTAATTTCCTCTTGTTGATGTGAATAATCGTTTCTTATAGAAGAGTATGGCATCAAGAATACAACAATTATGGGATAATAAATAGGTAAGCTAAAAAATGGATATTGAAATATGAATCAAAATGCACCACTAATAATCAAATACCATAGGTGTGAAAGTAATATAAATTATGAAATTAACTTTCATAAATTTAAATAAGTTAATATTGAAAGGTATAAACAAACACCACAAAAAAGGGAATAAGGTGGATCATGTTCACTCGATTCTAATCAGGTGGACTGAGAAAATTAAATACTATTTATTAGAATGGTTGTTACTGGATTTTATTAAAGCTAATAAATGTTGTATAGTTTTTTCCTATGTTCACCAACTTGTAGTTTTATAAAAAATAAAACATATAATTGTTTGATGTTTTTTTTGAAATCAATTTTTATATGGTTATATATTTTAATATGGGCCCTTAATAAATATTTGAAGTAATTGGATAACTGTATAAACATAGACTGCCTATTCCCTTTTCATTGTTAAATTTCCCACAATGTACTACATATTGGGGAAAATTAATTTTCAAAGTAATTATAACCATAAGTTTCTATGGGGATAACTAAACATTACAATAACAACGAATGATAAGAATATATCCTCAAAATTATGATATATTAATTCACAGAAACTACCTGTAGGCCCTAATATTTCCATAAAATTTAAAATAATTATTACAATGGTGTATGTAAATTACAATATACTACCATAATAGATATTTCAATAGGACACAATGGTTAAGTAAAAATGTGGGACTCCACCCAGTGATATCTGGGTTTGAGAAGTTTTAGAATCAGGATTGATTACATAGAAGACATGATTTATGGGCCCTGTGTGGGATGAGTCTTGGAACTTTGGAAAGCCTTTTTGAACAAGTTATATTCCACCTAATGATAATATAGAGAGGTAAACATCCCCATTAATTCTATATTGACAAATTAATTACATATAAGGCAATGAAAGGAGTAGTGCATCAAACAGATGAATTGGTAGGAGTTTTTCTATAATGGAAGGAAATACATTAGTGGGATATGAGAGGAAAGTCTCATGTTGATGAATTATAGATTCCAACTCAGGAATGAGATTTGAAGGTTCTAAATGTGGATCTAAATGATCATTGATAGAGTTATGAAGTTTTTTCTTCCACTTCATTGTTTGACCTCATCCTTCTATCTATACCACCATATAGAGGGATCAAGAGGGAAAATAGATTTTTGTTTTTGAACAAACTAATATAATATAAGGGAATCATATTTCATTATATAATCCAAAACATGATAATTTTCACTCAATTTATGAATACCAAATTTAATGGAAAATAAGATAAGTCTTAACACAAAACCATGAAAGGAATTTAACTCAAATGGTAATGAAGAATCATGATATTTTAATTATTCTCGATATATATTAACATAGGTAAATGATTACTCACTACAAAATTAAATATTGGGTGAGTATATAAATACCCTTAGATAATTATTTTCATAAGTAACAATTCAAATTTCAAGGTAAAAATTTATTTAATGGTGGAGAATGTAATAGCATGATAATTCATACATAATATTGTTAGATTATGTTTTCTTAAATGGATCCTTCAAATGAAAAAATAAAAAAATGAAAAAGAACCATGATATATTTGGAACATTTAATATGATCATTAAAACTTTTATGTTACACATTTTGGAATAAATAGAATAAACTATACCAGAAAACAAATAAATATAGAATGTATAAATGGAATATTGAAGAATGGATATTCCACGTGAATGATATTTAACTTATTTGGGAAGTGAGTAAGTAGTTTATAATTTTCCCCTGACTAGTTCGATAACAAACTCATGTAGTTTTTGTTTTTGTAAAACAGGATATGGGAGAAGTTCATGTTTTTGGTAACATCCAAAAAATCCAAGATAGATGAAATACCACTGAAATCTAAAACCAATTAATTTATAATTCATAGATATTATAAAAAGATCATAAGGTTTTAGGTAAGTATAAATTATGATTATATTGTAATATTTTAAAACCAATATATTTGAGGATATAAAATGAGATTATATTACTATAAAAAAGAATCATTTATAAATATAATTAATTCATAAAAAATAATTTATGTTGAAATTGGATTTTTTTAAAATTTATTTTGCATGATTTAATAATTATAAATTACATTAAATATGGATTAATAATCAATTTAGAAAAAACAATATTTAATAAAACAAAATAATTTTTATATAAAAATAATTTCTGTAATTAATATGTTTTTAAATTAAAAAATTATAAAATTGATTGATAAGAAATAAAAATTTTGTCTTTGTTTTTTATTTTTATAGTTTATTTATTATTAAATGAAAATTTTGATCATTTTAAAAAAGGATAATTTTTTTTTCAAAATAGGGGATTTAAGAAAATTATAAATTCCATTATTTGAAAACTGTGTAATTATATACCAGCTGATTTTAAAGAAAATAATGAAATAAAATAAGAAATTAATAAATAAAAAAACTAATTTTTAAATATTATTCATTCTTGGATTTCATAATCCAAATATTTATAGAACTAATGAAAATTGTTACTTAAATATTTAAAAATACTATATGATATTCTTTTCATTTAATTAATTTACATTTTGTTAACAAATTTTTTTTTACTTGATTTAAATGTTATATAACCTTATTCTAGATTATAATACATCATTATATCTCATAATAATTGTTTTCCTTAATAATTTTATCTTTCAAAAAATGTTTTCCATAAAAAAACAAGTTTCAAAAAAATAATGTTCTTATGAATTATGTATGATTATTTTGAAACTAAAATTTCATTAAAAAAACATATTTTATGTGTTAAAATTAAATTAATTTTTAGTATTATAATTCATTTATTGTTTTATAAGAAACATTTAAATTTTTGTCACATAAATTTATCACCATGGGATAAAAAGATAGTTTACCAATGTAAAATTAATCTTTGAAAAAAAGGAAAATCCATTAATCACTCAAGGATACCACCGAAATGAGTTTATGTGATGAATTCTAAACATCAAATTTTACCAAATTAAATATTTTAGAATTATTAACGTCTTTTAAATTGAATATTATATTTTTATAAATAAATAAATTAATAGGGTTTCGAAAAATTCCATTCCCTTCACTAATAAAAGTGTACTCAAACACCCTTTAATTCCATACAATTTACAAAGGATTAACTATGGTAATTATTTAATTTTAATTTTCCTATAACCCTATCACACTAATATAATCCCTTTCCCACTCATTTTTATCATAGTTTCATCAATTTTTAAAGTATACATACAAGGAAAATTAATGTGTCCAACAAAATTTCATTCCTCATCTTACCGATTTTTCATAATAATTATCTTATAGTATTTTTATCAAGAAATAATATGGTGAATTTAATATAATTAATATAATTTTATATTCATATATTTATTTTATAAGCCTTACATATTTATATCCATCCATATATTAAATCATTGGAATGTGAATCATGAAACTGGATGGACTACCACCTCCACAAAAAATCTTTTTTTCAATTTTCATCAAATTTTTATATTCTCTATCTAATTTTTTAATATGTTTTGATGTTTTAAATATATAAGAATAATATCGTTATTATTCTATTATAAAGATATTATTCCAAAATAAACACATCCTTGACCATACTCACAAACCGTTTTAAGGTGTGGTCATGTTTGGGCCTCTTTAACCACTTACCCGACCAATGCATTAAAATCAAATTAAGGATGAAAATATTATAATTAGAAGTAATATTTTTATGTTATAATATTAAATAAACTATTTAAAACCATCTCTAAATATATTATATAATGTATCAATATTGTTTTGTATTTTTTTCGTAGGTTAAACTCATCAAAATCAAACAAGATCATTTCTATTTTCACACAATGTTAATAAAATCCATATGGGATGGTAAAAGAGACTTAATAATAAATATTATTATTATAATAATGTTTGGTTTCATATATATTAATTATTAGTGAGTTATAAAATAACAGGTAATGATATTAACATTATAATCAATACACAAATTGTACGTATTGATTACCCCAAATAGTGAAAATACATTCCAAAAATATTAGATATAGTGAAAAATTTTATTAATGAATAGTATAATTTGAAATGAATATTAATATTTTTCTAATTTTTAATTAATATTTTTATCTTTATGGTACATGAGGTCAAATCATTTTCATGGTAATAAAGTGTAATGGTTATGGTTTCCCCATATCTAAATTGAATCCATTGAGACGTGTTTGTGTTTGACACCATATTTTATTTTCAAAGGTGAAAAATACTCCCAAACAGTCACTTAAAATCACTATCCATCCAAAAATTATTACATTTATTGTTATATTTATAGTTATATCTCTTAGGGGGCATTGATTGAAAATTTACAATGTTTTTATGGGGGATTCATATCGAATTCTTGTCATTGTGACATGTATTAATGTCATTCAGGAATATTACATTTATATTGAATATATAATATAGAAAATATATTTATACATACTTTGTGGTGTTATACATATGATTTCTATATCAATATTCTTTTCCAAAAATAAAAATATTTTTGTTTTAAAATTTTAAAAAAATAAAAGAGGTTTTCTTATGTAAAATATATTTCTTAAGATAGAGTAACTATTCACTATCTACTACCATTCGTAATGGTTCTATTGTAGACAATAATTCTGATACGATGTATTGACATGCTATTTTCTGAGTAAAACATGTTTAATACCAATTTCTTCTTCCTTGATGAATTTAATGTTTCCTTAATATTCGTTTTTTGTGGATAATTTTTATTACCTTCAATGATTCATTCCACAATATTTATAATTTTACATCAAACTTGTGATATCCATTTCTTATTGTAAAATATAATTTATTTAATCTATTATTTTATTCTTCATCATTTTTGTTTATTTTAATAAAATAAATTATTTATACTCTTTAATGATGATTGTATTCAATTAAGTTATTTAAAATGGTTCATAAAATTTTTCTATCCCCTAAACAATATAATATTTATTACACAATATAAATTTTATTTCCAAGACATTTATATCATTTTCAAGATTTATTTTTTAAACATAATTTTTGAAATGTTAGTGGTTATAATTTATTTTCACTTCCCTTTTTCAAAACATTATGTATTTTTGTAGTCCCAATTATAATATATTCTTTTCATAGTAAATATTTCAAACTATTATCACTTACTCTATTTATAACATGTATGTATTTTTATATATAATCATTTTTGAATTTTTTTATTAATGTTTTCAAAGGTATTTTCTTTCATTGATAATTTTTTTTTCGAATGTAATTCTCAAATCAATTATTTAAAAGGTTTTGTGAATACACATTTATGTTTAAAAATATTTTTACTCAAATTTTTATCTTCTATTAAGAGATGTTTTGATTACTGTATATAAGTATTTATGATATTATTTTTCTATGAAAATGTTTTTTATATCTTATGAATTCTTATTTTTATGATATATTATTATTTTGAAATATTTAGTAAATAAATTTTTTTATGGTTTCTTTATATAAATATTTTGAAATTTAATATAACCCATTTTCAATTTATTTGTTTTTTTATGATTGAAGATTTCCATCAAGTGTATCTAAAAAAATTGATTTATAGGAAGATTGGGATGCATATCTCCCCTAAATGCATTTGGTGTATCTAATGAGATTTAAATGATATGTGAATTGGGTATCATGTATCTAGGATGATAAAGGGCTAGTGTGATGTACCATATCACTACACATATTTATATACCAATGGTTTGGTGGGTATCCCAGTTCATGGAGATAATAAATATTATTTTTATGGTTGTTCCAATTTCATTTAAATGTTTTATCTTTCTAATTTTTCACATATCATGGTAATATATGTTTCATTAATGATGTTTTATCATCCTTTAATTTTTATTGTTAATGATTATTGATAAATTTTTATTAAAATATGTTATTTATCTTTATTGATGATTTATTATATTCATGTGATCTTAAAATTATGGAATTTGTTATGTTATAATTTAATGATCATTTTATCACAGAATTTATGATGTTTTCACCATACCTTAAATTGAAGGGGAATATTTATCATTGAATTTATAATAATGGATTTATATTATAGAGATATTTTCATATCATGTTAAATAATTATTTTTATGTTTCCAGTACCTATAATATAATGCTTCATGTCTTGGTGTTGTGGGACTATTTTTTGGAACTGGTAATTAAACAAATGTATCGATTTATTATTTATGAATGTTTTTCATATGTCTCTATACTTCACGGTTTGGGTCTTCCACTATCTTAGAGTATGTTTAAAAATTCCCCCCAATTATTCAGGGCATGGTACCCTCAACATGTGGATCCGATAAGGATTATTTTCACCAAATATAGGGGTTGAAGGGTTCATATTCTATTGATTTGACATTCATTCATTGATGAAAATGTTTGGGGATATAGATCTTTCTATGGTGTATCTATTCCACCCATATGTTTTGGGTGTGGGATCATCCACTATAGATCAGATGATATTACCACGGTTAAATTGAAAATTTATCCAAAATTCTTATTAGGAATTATTGTATTGATAGAATAAAGGGTTTTATTGAGTGATGAATGGATTCCCATTCATCATTTATTGTAACGACATAACTATTAAAATCTTATGTAGTATATAAATCCATATGACATGAGATTCATTATTACCATTGGGGAATCCAATGAGATGTGATGTTATAAATTTATATAATATTATTGTTTTTTAGTGCATTATATTAATTTAATTTCCATGTCGACTTATATTGGTGAGAATTTTAGGATTGGAGAAAATATCAGAGAAACTTTTTTAGGTACCTAAGACATCTAGTAATTGAGCATATCCAGACTATTATTTTTTATCATCCCCATAAGAACTCTCTTTTACAAAGACAATTGATCATATCTTTTTCATTCTATTCCCATTTCAATTATTGTTGAATCCTATGGTGTATGTTTATACTCATCCTTACACTAGACATGTTCCCACATGTGATTTGGTATATGTTTTCAATGCATCATTTCAATGATAATCATGGTTGATGTTAAGGTGGCATGAAATGATTCATCTTGGTTCCATGTTATTGTTTGAGATACATTCTAGAGCATAGTGGTTTGATAGGGAGATATCATTAACATTCACTACTGAGAATCCATGTTTTCCAAGTGGTTTTAAACCGTTGGGAAAGGCCCAAAAACCATTGGGAAATCTTATCCCAATGGTTTTAGAAACCCTTGGTGTGTGAGGTGTCGGGAAAGCCTTATACCAATGGTTCACGTTGAACCGTTGGGAAAATCAGCGCACAGGGGTATGCCAACAGTTTTAAAACCGTTGGCATAAACATATAGGGGGTATAACCCAATGGTTTTGAACCGTTGGGAAATGCAGAAGCACACATGGTATAACCCAACGATTTTGAACCATTGGGAAATGCAGCAGCACAGAGGGTATAACCCAATGGTTTTGAACTGTTGGGAAATGCAGTAGCACACAGGGTATAACCCAATGGTTTTGAAACCGTTGGCATAGACCCCCATTAATTTAAAATGAAACAACCTGCAATCAACTGCAGGCTGCAATCTGTGTTAAAAATGTGCCATCTCACAAAAATACACTGTAATCACAAAAAACACTCATTCTATGTGTTTAGGAACACTGCAACCTGCAAACACAGAAAACACACTGCACACATAGAAAACTCACAAAAACTAACTTCAATCACCTACAATCACACAAAAAACACACAAGAAACACATATAAATAATCATATCATTTTTTGAAGGCTTACTCACATCTCTTCCCCTTGTATGGTACACATATTTCTGTGGTAGAGAGACCAAGAACCAACAAAATTTTGTATTGTAGATCAAAAATAGAGGGGGATATTGTAATGGTACCTGAGCATGAATTGGACTTATGAACATTTCTTGCATTGGACACAGAGCTATAGTATCTATGTGGAAGGTTGTATATTGTCCTCATCATATCACATATCAGAATGTGTCAACATTGGAATGATATTAAATAAAAAATCATAGTCAATGTAATATTTTCAAATATTGATAACATTTATCATTAAATACAAGTACAAGGGTTTGATGTTTCTCAACATAATGACATATTAATCTTGATCGATGATGGATATAAAATTATTACATTCCATAGTAATTGTACCTGGTTAGATTATGCATGGGGATTTTCCTTCTCCTGCTAGACTCACTAAATGGGTCTTCCACGGTTTCTACAACATTGATAGTCTAAGTAGGTACATGGCTAGAATTATAGATTCTTCCACAAATGTGCCTTATCCGATATACTCGGGTCCTAAGAAATCGTTCTACAGTTCCCTAATTGGGTTCAAGGAACTCAAGTTCATCTCCATACTCATCCACCTTCCCCCCCACTACCCCCCCTATATAGCCACCACCCACCTACACAACCCCCCGGACCAGCCCCTCCCCCCTTCCTTGCCTAACCCCCTGCACATCCCACCCCTCCCCCACCCGCCTAGACCCATCCCCCACCCGCACAACCACCACCCCCACATGCCCAGCCCCCCAGCCCAGCCCCGTCCCCCATCTGCCCAGCCCACCCACCTACACTGCCACCCCCACACCTGCACAACCCCTCCCTCTGCCCAGCCTACGCCCCACACCACCCTAACCCATCCCACACCTCCCCACCAACCCACCTACACATCCCCCCTCCTCCCCACCTCACCCCATCCAAGCACCCCCACCTCCCCCAAAAATTCACATAGGGTAGTTGATTTTAAGTTTTAATCATATTTTTTTGGGTTTTTGGTTGCGCATTTAGGATTCAATCTATGGATACTTTGGAGAAATTAGGTGTTATGGGATATTATTGGGGGGGTTTAGTTTGGGACACATCATGTGTTCTTTATACTTGGGAAATATGGGTTTTGGGAACTAAAATATTTATTCAAGGGGTGGGTTACACGCCATGTTGTGGTGACTAAGGGTGTGCTAGTGGCAGATGACCATGTAGGGTATAAATCTATATCTAGTGCGAGGTACATGGATAGGCATTGTGCGTGGGTAGACCTTGTGTGGGGGGAGGGATATATGGATAGGTAAATACATGGGAACCATATGTGGGGTAAAGATTGTGTATGGGGTGATACATTCCACGTATTAGGGAATTTTTCATGCTAAGTGGGGCCTTGTATGTGAATGTACCCAGGTGGGGGTAAACATCATAAACCGGAACACATGATGTGTACTTCAGAAAAGTACACACTAAGCAGTCTATGTCACATGGAACGAGGGTACATTTTGGGTTACATATCATGTACCCAATGTACATGTTGGGTACCTTTTTCTCCTTGTTGTGTTTACCCTATTTTAACCATGGAGTTAGAATTAGACTTATGAGTATTCAATTTTGATCATTTCTTCATATAAATTTCCATGGTGGAATACTATATGTGTTTGAATGTGGTCTTTTTTGTGTTTTGGACTAAGAGAATACTTTATCAGGATTTATTAAAAAATTGGATTCAGAATCCTCCAGCAGGTTGGGTTGTGAGATGAGAATCATGTGTGAGGGTTATGAGATCATTAGTTGGAATGGATTGTGAAATATAAGCTAGTTTTGTTCAATGTTCTTTCATATAGATCCTGAAAATTATAATCAAGTAGTATATATGAAGAGATATTGTTTTATCCTGACATGTTGGTACCTATTTCTCAAGGTTAGAATAGTTGAGGATTAACTCCTTTTTTAGGATTGGAACTATTGGAACCATTAGGGCGAGATGATGTTGTGGGATAGAAGTTGTGGTCGGATTTCTTTAATATATTTATATGCGTCAAAGGGAATCTTGAGTATACCATAGTGGTCTTGTTACTGATTGAGTGACCAGTGTTTTCTATAGCTGTTAATTAATAATGCCCATGTGGATTGGTGAATCTTGTACTATAGAGATCTTGTAAGGTAAGACTTTTAGGATTGTCATGAGGACCATTGATAATTCATTAGTTATTCATTTCTTTTATATACCCCATTGGTTGCATTGTTGATAGATGATCAGTTGGATACTTTGTTGATCGATGATCTGTTGGAGGCCATTTAGGGGCATTTGGGATATTTCTGCACTGGGTGTGTCTTGTGCTTTGGATGTACTAGAGGTACCCCTCATAGGGTGTAAGTTATTACTGTGTAATTTTTCCCATTTGAGGTTTTTTTAATGGCTTGGGCCAAGATTTTGGGTGCACTTAAGGATGCTATAGTTGGAAATCACTTTATATTGTCACATTGAGGACCATGGGAGCCCCGTGTTTTGGTTTGGCACTAAGGTGGGTCAAAGAGAGCCAATAGTGGTTGTTTTTAGAGGATAATATCCTAAGGAACATGGAGAGGGTATGATATTTGTTTTATGTGAGTTGATTTATGCTTCTAGATCAGCTATTTGGACAGTGGTTTGAAGGCTAGATCATCCCATGTTTGGTTTGAATTTGGTCATGAGGTTTGAGGATGTTTCTGGTCAGTACTCTAGTCCAAGGAGGATACACAAATGATATCATTGATGAGGAATTGGAAGTATGTTTTGATCTAGTTATATCAATTTGTTGACTATATTTAGATGTGATTTGTGATCTAATGGGAGATATGGATGAGTGAAACACCCCTCTAGTTGAATGAGCACTTAGGATAGAGTAGCTTTAACATCGTAATGTGTTGAGGCACTCATAGAGTTTGAAAAAGTGGTTGAGGTTTCTTGGGTGAGTATATGATGATGAAACTTCTATGGTGGGGAGTGATGTATTTGTTACAAAGATACAATCCTTATTCTAGAAGGCTCATAGGTTTGTGGAGCTAGATTTGGATGGGTTGGGGTGGCATTGTGATTGGATTGGTTGGGGTGGCATTGTGATTCTAGTGAGGAATCCTTGATGCGTGCAATTAGTTTTCATAGGGTGTTTAAATAGAAAATCATTTAGGGTATATGATTGAGCCGATTGTGGGCATGTGATTGGGGTGTTTTCGAAAAGAAATATGAGGTGTGGGTATCTGAGGTGAGTTGTTGCATGTGGTAGGAAACCAATGTGGTTTGGAGTTAGTAGAGGATTTTACTATTGAACTACACTAGGGTCGGGTATTGATTCCAATTGGTGGGTTTGGGTGGTTTTGTAATGCCTTTGGTAGTGAAGGAATTGAAATAAATTTAGGTGGAAACATGCCGACGAATGGAAATGGGTTCTTAGGGAATGAGTCAAATGAGGATAGACTGACAGAGGTTAGCACATAGTGTGGGTTCTTAAGGTTTCACGATACATCTATTGTGTGGTTTTGGAAATGATAAGTGCATTTACAGTTTGACATGTGTCTAACCTTTTGGGGGAGTGATCTCTAAAATGGAAGCATGTAATTAGAAAGAGCTTCTAAAAGGGATAAGTTTTGAATTCAGCAATGTTTTGGGTTGTCAAAATCTGGAATTCATTTACAAAAAACTGAAAAACTGAAATATTTTTAGAAAATCAGGAATTTGTGAACTGTTTTTGTAACCTGTGAACTGCTCTAAAAGTTTTTAAAGCATGGTTGTAGGAAATCTGAAATCGGTTTAAAAAATCAAGAACTTGTGAACTGTTTTTATAATCATGTATATGAACCCAATTACCCAATGCAATATAGAATTCATAATTTAATTCTTAATTGAATACATGCAGAATGAATTATGTAATGAATTATGAATTATGAATCCATAACACATACAAAATGAATTATGTTACATACAGAATTCTGAATTATATATAACACATATAAAATAGGACATACAAGGGGTTGGGGGTGTCCCGGGGGGTGGGGGTGTCCAGGGGTGAGAAGCTGTCCATGGGGGTGGGGGTGTCCAAGGGTGAGGGGCTGTCCACGGGGGTGGGGGTGTCAACACAATCTGAATCCATTTTGTCGGTTTTCCGTATGTCAGTTGTTGTTTTCATTTAAAATGTTTTCCATTTCAAATAAAAGTGAGACACTTTGAGTGGTACTGGCCACACCATGCCTCAGTTTGAGGCAGGGTTGACTCATACATGTCACTTGGGAGTTTTGAGTGCCTTCAAGTGCGGATTCAAGATCTGGGTGAGTCTAATCCTCTTCTTGCTTCCTCTTTTCAATTAGGGTTTTCACTCTTCTCTCATCTTATTCTATAGCTCTAAAAAACTCTTTTATGTTGGGATTTAGGGTGATTCTTGAAGAGAACTTATATTGGGATCCGAGGTCTAGGGAGGAGGGTTGGGGGGCTGTTTGGGGTCCTGGGAGGAGGGGGGGGGGGTTGTCCAAGGTCCTGGAAGGAGGGTGGGTAATGTATCTAACACTCTATCTAGGTATCATACATCTAATTTCGACAGGGCTTCGAACTGCTGTTGAATTTTGTCCTGGAGTAGGGCCAAATCACAGCATTACCACGACATGACTGCGGTGTGACCGCGGCGTGACCGCGGCGTATTGCCCGGTCCAGTGACATCTGTGGGGCAACATCTTCCGACCAGGAGCGAAGGGAGCGGGAGGAGGTGGGGAAACATTCCGACCATCGCCTCCCTCCCCATTAACTATGGGTGGGTAATGTATCTAAAACTCTATCTAGGTATCATACATCGAATTCTGACAGGTCTACGAACCACCACAGGGTGTCGTCCTGGAGTAGGGACAAATCACGTCGTGACCGCGGCGTGACTGCGGCATGACCACAGTGTGTTGGCTCGGTGTGATGACATCCTTGGGGCAGCATCATCCCACCAGGAGCGAAGGGAGTGAGAAGAGGCGGGAAAAAATTCCGGCCGTCGCCTCCCTCCCCATTATCTATGAGTGAGTAATATATCTAAAACTCTATCTAGGTATCATACATCGAATTTAGACAGGACTACGAACTACTGAGGGGTGTCATCCTGGAGAAGGGCCAAATCACGGCGTGACCGTGGCGTGACTACGGTGTAACCGCGACGTGACCACAGCGTGTTGGCCCTGTCTAGTGACATCAGTGGGGCAGCATCTTCCATCCAGGAGCGAAGGGAGCGGGAGGAAGTGGGGTAACATTCCAGCGGTCTTCTCCCTCCCAATTAACTATGGGTGGGTAATGTATCTAAAACTCTATCTAGGTATCATAAATCTAATTCTAACAAGACTACGAACCACCACAGGGTGTCGTTCTGGAGCAGAGCCAAATAACGGTGTGACTGCAGCGTGACCGTGGTGTGACCGCGGCGTGACCATGACGTGACCGCGACATGACCGCGACATGTTGGCCCGGTCCAACAACATCTGTGGGGCAGCATCTTCCGGCCAAGATTCCAAATAAATCCTATGTAGTTGTCCTTCACATTATAGAAACCGATCATCTGTTATAAAAAAAAAACTCTTGATTTGGGATTGTGGTATAATAAAGATATATATTTTATATTCGTTGTTTTTAAAAGTGGTTTTATTATAAAAACATGACTTTATTTATCAAATGAACCAATTATATTAAATAAAACTTATTCAAGATATGCAATTTATTATAATTAAGCAGAATTAAGAAAGAAGCTAAATTCAATTTAAATCATTCTTAAATTAAAGAGGCTAAGAGAGGGACTCTACCTTAAGGTAGAACCAAGCCATCCACTTCAGCTCTTGGATATTTCTAACATAAAATCTGATGCTCCCCCACTGGGTATACTCACCTTCGCACACATGAAAGGACACCTATCCCCTATGAACACACCCGCATGGACATGAGCATGTGTAAGGGGATCCTTACAAATATGATTATATGCATCTACCAATATCCACTCACTTGTCTATGCATTTTTAAATATATACATGGGAACATCTAGCCCCATACATGTATAATCATTGCAATGGTTTACTGTACATGTAACGGGGGAACCCACATAAATATACTTACTTACCTATGCACACGCAGGCGAGTCACCCTTGACTTGGTGACTCGAAACCAATGATCAGGGATCAACGCACTACACAAAGGATATTAAGAACCTTAAAACAGATAAAGGACCCTACATAATTAGTGTAAAACCAACCAACAACATTAAAACCTTACCTCGATTGGAATCAGAGAACCAAATACACCCAAACCAACAAAAAACAATCCAACGCCCTACAGAAAACATAATATGGAGTCGAAAACATTGAAATCTTTAAAATATATGAGGTGCGAGACAATTAGTAATCATAGAATATTACCTCAGATCAAAGACGATGGACTGAAAAAATCTGAACCCCTTCTAGCCTCCTTCATAGAATACTACTACTCCCGGTCCATAGAAACCAATAAAAGACCTAAGTGGCCAATGCGATAAAGAAAATAAAATAAAAACTAAACTAAAACATACCTTTCTCTTGTGACTATACATGTCACTGCCCAACATATAAGAACCACAACGCCACATGGGTCAAATCATGTTCCCGCAAGAAAGGGGGAAACAAATCCATGTTTCAAAATGATAATATCAAAAAGTACATTCCTATTAATTAACAGTTAATCTTCCTATAAATGGTATATATTTAGTTTGGCTCAAGTTTTAGCTTAGTTTGGTTTTGTTCAATACAAGTTTTTTTGGGAAATTTTCATTAGATTTAGTTTGTCTTGTTTTTGTTTATATTATCTTGGAAAATATCATTCATTGGGATTCTAGTCGATCATGGAATTAATAATAATCAATCAATCCATATTAATAATTATATCCATTGGTTCCATATCTAGAGTAAAAAATATATAGAAATGAATGATATCATATAAGGAAAATCATAAGAGGGGAATTTTAGACCTTTCTCTCTCCTTTTATCTCAAGGCATTGCAATTTAAATATCAAAATGCATGAAATCAATAAAATGATTTATCATGTACACAATATAGGTCTAAATAATATAATTGGTGGAAATATTTTCAAATAAAACACTATATAATGATGAATCAATATTAATTGCACCTCTCACTATTGTTGGACCTACATCATCTATCATTGGATTATCATATACCATGTGATGAAATTTAATTCCTAATTCATGTGGATAGAACTTCAAAATTCATCCCCAAGACTGTTTTAAAGACATTGAGCTAGTTAAATCCAGGTGACATGACCTTTTTTCATCATTAAACCTTCATGATATTCTTACAGAATGTCAAATGATTTGGCCAGTAAGTGTGGAGGACTTCGTGAGACCTAACTAATAGACAATGGGGTTTTTGCATAATTTTGGTGACCTGTATGTGGAAATTGTAATATCTATATAGAGAGCCCATAGGGATTCAAAAGAATTAGGTGGAATGTCTGAGGGGTGTCATGAGACTTTATAGAAATGTCTGTAGGACATCGCATGATCCAAATGGCATATCCAGGGAGGGTCACATGACTTGGGTGACATGTCTCGATGCTTTCATATGATCAGGGTGAGTCATGTGATGTTTATGAGGATCATTATATATATTCTTTACATAAGTATCATGTATTTTAATCTTTATTCCATATTTTATTACATATATTCCTTAGATTTTGGTAGTATTAGATTGTTGAGGATTGAAATGATTCGTCAGATATTTAGGACCTCCTTCACATGACCTGGATGTCACGCCAGAAGTACTTTGAAATACATCAGGTAATCACATGAAGTGTTTATACATGCCTCATGACCCCTTAGGTTGTTCTCTATATTTTACCTAGTGGGTAATCATTATGATCACGAGATTGGCCTCTATGAGAAATCTGCAATGTATGTGATCATTTGTGGATGCCTGAATGTGCAAGTGCATAGATTTCTTTTTTTGTGCTAAGGGGGAGGGATATAGAGGACTAAAAACCATATTTATACACCACCTTTTGTGGTGTGTATATCATAGATTCAGTATGAATTTGATGTAAGGAATTGTTGTTATGCGTTTCATATGATCCTGCAATGGTTTATTCATGGGGTGTCACATAATGATCATTGACCACAATAACCATCCACCTACACCCCAATTATTATACTTTGTCCAACAAATGGGGTATTGACTAACCATGTGGGTAATTTCCAAAATATCACACTCCACAAGAATCTTCCACCATTTCCTCTTTTATTAAACTCTTAATTTGAGAAAGTCAAGGGGTCTTGCAACTTCATAAGAGTGTTATCGAAGATAATCTCTCTACCTGTTGGTACTATGTCACATCACCAATGAAGGGTCTTGTGGTGATGAATGATCATTATCAGGTAAAACTCTTTAGTCTTTCTATAGAGTCTTTCATTGTGACACAGAGTCAAATGGTCATGTTTAAAACCTTTTTTATGATGAATGTGACATGCCAACCGGATGTTGTGCGATAAGGTAGACCTGTCACCAGGGTTTCCATGGGGTCTTGCGAACCGCATGGGCACATCTCTGATTAATGATCATGGATATTCTTGGTTAGGTAAAGCTGCTTATATTTTTCCAACCAGTTACATGTTATCCATATTTATGAACTAGTATGGGTTTCCTAGTATATCATATACCACCCGTCTAATATTATAATAGAACTGATTATCCATTGGTTCCTTGGAACCAACTCATTCCATTTGTCCCACAACGATGTTGGAATTAGCCTCTAGGATGTCTATTGAATAGGAAGGATACCATCCCTTGGGGAAATGTGAGACAAATTTCTTCCTGTCAAGGATTTCTGGGATAAACCCTCATAGAATCTAGTTTTGGTGAGGGCTATGCTCAATATCATGAAAGAAAAGTTAATAAATGAGATTTATATACGATCGCTCATCTCTTTTAAAGATTGTATCAAAATTTTACTCTATCGTAGTAGAGCTTGGCCAACCGCTATATGCCCCCATTGGTTCCCTTTTCAGAAGGTCCATAATAGTGTCAGTTCATATTCAGAAATCATAGAAGTAGGAGAATACACCACATGGGGTTATTGGGTGAGGCTGTAAATATATATAATCCTTAGGATTGATGGTTTCATGGAAATATTTTTGAATGTGTGGTTTTTTCAAGTCGGGGATGCGCGTTCAAGAATCCAAGTTGGCACTTTGGTAATGGCAGCTTGAGTGGTAGAGATTCGACCTCTTAATATAGTCATATTGACCCTTATAGGCCTATGGAATCTCTTGATCCATATTCAATAGGTAAATATCCCTTATAGACTCAGTGGTCCTTTATAGTTTTTATTTGGATAGATAGTGGATCACCACCATTGATACAGTTATCACAACACCACCGTAATCCCTGGTGCCTTGTTTCACCCTAGGCTATTATACATCTCTTGATTTGAGTACACACCATTTGGCCCTGATGAGGTTGTTGATCTGGAGAGATGATCTGACCGTTTCTATTTCACAAATTATCTTTCACTGACTGGGACAATTATTGAAAATGGAGATGACTCTCTTATTGAAAGGGCATGAAAGTTATCACTTCAAGATGGGGTTCTGATCAATTCAGTTTCATTACATTTGGTTCCTATTAGTTCGGTTTAGTTCAATTTAATTCATGTCGGTTGTAGTTATATAGGTTTTAATTCATTATATTTGGTCCAATTTGATACATAATTTGTGGGTTTTTATGGTGCCACTTTATTTAGTTCAACTCATTTTGGGTTTACTCTTCATAATCTTATTTGTTTTGGTTTCCTGTGGTTCATCTTGGTTTGTTATGTTTGATGTCATCCTAATTGAGGCAGGTAACTGATTATGTATGATTTGTTTTGATACAACATGATATGATTTGTTTTAGATCTATTTAGTTTTAATTTATTTTTTTGGTATACACTAATTTAATTTATTGTAGATTCATTTAGGAATATTCTATTTTACTCTTTATAGGTTAATACAATTCAGATTATTTTGATTTTTCCTACTTATATTATGTATTATTTCATTCAATTCAGTTTGAATGAGTCCATGTTGGTTTCATTTAAATTGGTTTGTTTCATGCTCAAGAATGTGTGGCATTGAATCAGTTATTGAGAATCTAGAATGGTTCACCCATACATTAGACATCCATGAAACATCAAATAAACTGAAGTAAAAAAGAGAAATAATCCAAATGAGATTAATATAATTAACATAAATTCAAAATAAAAAAATGAATCATAAAAATAAGATTCAATGAAAGTAGAATCAAACATACACTAGGCCGCGTTAGAAAAATATAATAACACATACCAAAACAGAATAAAAAAATCAATTATACCCATATATCCATTGTACAATATCATGTTTCTCAGCATATCTCCACTCACCCATCAATAAAAAAACATGAGATGATTATACCAAAGGATGAATCTTGAACATATAACATGATATGATCTACAAACACACACAAATAGATATGCAGGATGTAAAGTAGTCTTATTCATGAAATTCATACCTAATATAGAGTTTTCATAGACACATAAATCACTACAAGCACTAAATTAAATTGGGCCAAACAAAGAGAGAAGAATAAACCAACCTCAAATGGGGGAAGATGAACCAAGACTATCCAAACAACTTTTCCTTCAGCATCGGATGCCAAAATATGCCCTAAGATAATTGAGAGAACCATGATACCCCCTAGAAATAAGGATCAATGTTATAATTCGGAAACCTCAAAACCCCTAGGGTTCAACCGAATGATTCCGGGAAACCAAAGAGAGGAAAAATATAAGAAATTAAAGAATTAAAGAAAATGAATTCTTACCTAGAAGTATTGATCAAGAACCCTCAAGAAATTTGGGAGAAATGGTGGAGGAGAGGGAGCCGAGAGAGGGGGGCCTCACGCGGGGTGTTCGACCATGGGGGTTCTCACGCATGACTGGAGAGGGGGATGGGGGATGTTGTCAGAGGGGGGGGGGGGAACATCACTGGAGGAGAGGGAACCGTGAGCCGAGAGGGGAGGGAGATGTCATTGTCGGAGAGGGATCCGAGAGGGGAGGGTTGAACGTTGCTAGAGGAGAGGGAGCCGAGAGGGGTTGGGGGTTAGGAGGCGGAGGTGGAGGCAAAGGTCGGGTGATCGAGGAGGTTGGGGTTGGGAAGGGGAGGAGAGTGCCGCGATGACGAGGTTGGGGAGGGTTTGCGCGGGGGGTGAAAAATCGAAAGGGATCCCAATAAAAACCAGAAATCAGTAATGTATACCGACGATTTTAGAAAAACCGTAGGAATAAACCACAATTTCCCAACGGTTCTTATAAACCCTGGTCATGCATGCATTGGTATAAACCCATTTACACCAGTGATTTTTGAGTTCATTTCAGTTGAATTTCTCACATTCAATATTGAGAATGGTGATTTTTGATGGAAGTGGTGTATATTTTATTTCGAGAGTGAAAACTGAACACATATATTATTAGTGAAAATCATTGTGTACTATTGTTTAGGGATTCTTTGAATGTTATATTTCCCCCATTTTTCATTAATGATATGTATTTATACTTTATGTATCATGCACATTTCTTATAACAATCACTAAATTATATATGTTTATAATTTTGGGGGTTTGGTCTAATTTATGCATTGGAGATATATAGTTTTAAGGGGTTTTATAGGCCAATTCATCTTATATTGTAATATATTCTTACCTTGTGAATTTCACTAGACCACAACATACTGAAAGAAGGATTGTGGTGGAACTCTCATGTTTTATGAACTAGAATGGGGATTCACTAGTTCTGGTCATGTAACTGTAATATCAAAATTGTCTTGCCTTACGAATTGTTCTTTGATTGTGTTTTCATTTGAGGAATGGTTTAGGAATTTAAGATATGATTCTAATGGGGAATTTCCATTAGTTTTTAGTGTTGGGAGACTAGTGTGGGTATGGTGGGTGAAATTTCTTTTTTCAAGTACATTTTTTAGTGGCCCTAGAAATCGTATACATCAATTTATTGGTTCATATAATCTATAATAATAATCTTAGTGAGACCTATTGTGATCATACATTATTTTCATATGTTACCTCATCGATATATTCTCTCATCATTTTGGTTTCACTCTATAAATAGAATTGTAATTTTAGACAGTATCCTACTTTTATTGAATGGCTGGGTTTTTATGAGCATACTACTATCTCTAGTCTAATCACCATTGGCTTGTAATTTGATGATAAGGATTTCTCAAATACTCATTTAGAAGATTAAATTCCATTTTTACAATATTAAATCTTTATTCCCCTCTCTCTTCCATGTTATTATTATTCCAATCAATTTTATAGAGTTGATTGTAATTCCCACTGAGTTTGATGGGGTTATTTATAAACTGAATTTTCAATTTTCATTTGATAGTAGAGGCCTTGACACATTTTGAGGAAGAACCAATCCTTGGGTGATAATGAAATATTTGGAGTCTAAGAATCAGGATTCAAATGGTTAGTAAATTTTAGGATCATATGTATATTATTATATCAATATCCCTATGTTGAACCATGATTCATTAAGAGATGAAATTTCATTTCTCAAACACATCATGGGACTTCACTACTATTATATGAGTATGATACATATCTAAAAAGGGGTTGTACTTGATCAATTTTCACCCTCTCTATGGCTGTGTTATCAAATCTGAATACTTTTTTAGGACCATAGAAGCCATTAGGTATTTCTCATATATTATCTATAATAGAATTTTTCAACCATAATGGTTTTCGATAATATTATAGAGGTGTAGTTATCAAGTCATTCAATTGTCTCCCATGAAAAAAAATCCATGAATCCCACTAGTATGATTTGGAAAAATTTAAACGTTTTAAAGTACATATATTAACATTGGATTATGAAGGTATTTTTTTGAATACAACTAGTGGTGCGATGGAAAGACCATGCACTTTGTAGGTATCCTTGAAATCTAGCACCGTATAATTTGTCACAGTGGAATAACATAGTGTTTTTAGTTAAGAGGGTAATTGGTGTTTATAACAATTATAAAATGTAGTTGGGGATAGTCAATAGATTTATAGAATCATATAATCAACACCTTAGAATGCTTTTGTCTATTGTGGAGTACTAATATTCATGTATACAATATAATGCATGTGATTAATATGTATTTTCATATTTTGTGTGAATAATTCTGTGTATGATTCATGTATTTTCTTACAGGACCCACATCTCAAATAAATATTGAATTTAGTAAATAATAATATTACATATGATATTGATATTGAGATTCTAGTGAAACCACAATCTATATCTTCATCAACTATAGAGTCTACATTAACAATTAATTTCATTCAGTTAGCCTTTTTTTGTGAAGTAGTTCTATCAATGTTTTGTAAACATGACCATTGCATGAATTTCAAATATTTGGAGGTGAAACAATATCTATCAAACTCATGTATTGGTTATCTATTAATGGTTTTTTTGAGATGGAGATGATTATAGTGATGAGGTTGAACCATTATCATGGAGAGACAAATACCCTCTCGTTTTCAATGACTAGGTCCAACCCATGGGTAGTTATGTCTGACTACCTTGTTCATAGATATAAGGACTTATTTAACTATATTAACAGGTAAAAATCCATTTTCCTCACATGTGGATAAGTAAATTTATGTGTATGAAATGGAACATTTTATTAAAACTTTTTGAGTGGATTTAATGTACCCCAACAAGATTTAAAATGGTGTTTCGTTTGGAATATTTTATTATGGTAAGGTTAGCCCCAATAGTGGTTATAGAGTAGATGGAATAAATCATTCATTTTTTTTCATATTGTGGAGGATCCATGTAGGATTTAAATTGACTTAATCTATCATTACATTGAGAGTACTAGTTGTGAAATAAAATATCATAATGTGGGATATTGAATATTGGGGTAACATTTCCCTTTACAGTTCCTAAGAGAATGGTCTTTTTTCAATCATTGAATCATAATATAATAATTGTGTCTATGTATTCTAGTAAAGTTATATATTTTTGGAAGATAAATGAGGTGATCTAGTAGCTGGATTATAGGAATTTGACATTAGCATAAACAACGAGACATTTTTTTAACATTGATCTATTGTGATGGCCACAAACACTTCTATTTTTTGGGAGAGTCCATCAATGGGGATGTCGAATTAATGATATTACGTGTATAAAGGATCTCAATTATATGAAATAAAATTCCATAATAGTTTTAGAAAAATAAAAAAATTAATTGGAAAATGTTTTTTAACAATGTTTTTCTATGAAATATGATGAATATCATCATTGGATACTTCCCTTTCAAACTGTGACACATTGCGTAGAGTATTTAGTGGATCATATCATTGTAAGAATCTATGGGAAACAGTAACTATGTGGTAGATAAAGTGGAATTTCTAATGAGTTTGTAGATTCTCATTTCACGATTAGAGATGACTTTGGGTTTGGAGCTGGCATATGTGGGTAATCTGTGTTGTTTGTATTTTCCACTTCAGATTATAGGGAATTATGAAACATAATGGGTGGTGTTATATCATTGCATGATTGAGAGATATTTTTAAGCTTCCTAATATGAACATTCATAGGATTTGAAAAACTATGATGACACCAAAACCCAAATATCATTAAAAATATATGTTATCATGTTTTAGATTGCACTTTGAATAAGATATTCCCATAGATGTTCATAAATACGTTTTGGATAAAGACCCATGTATCTATTGTTCTAAAATATATTGAAATTGGTGTCAGTTTACTAATGGTTAGAATTTGGTGGATAAATTTATGAGATTCATGATGTTTATTTTTATTAGAAATCATTACAGTGATGGTGTATAAATTTATGATGTAGAAAATTTTAGAGTGTGGAATAAGTTGGTATCTCTTGTGTAATGAACACTTAGAATAGTCATTAAAAGTAGGAAGTGGAAAAATCCAAATAAAATTACCATGTCAATGAACCCTCATAAGGACTTTATTGATGGCTTGTTAATTCCTTTCATTCAATGTGGCAGGGTAAAATTTTATAGAGAAGAGGATTTGTGTGTTTATTCAGGAAAATAATCACATTGAAATATATGTATCTCATCTTATTTCATCATTCAAGGTAAATATTAATACATATATTCATGAAGAAATAGGGATGTTTCCTTATATAGATGTTCTATATTGAATACTCTATATGTTTGAACATCATAGATGATGAATTAATGGGTTTTGGTGCGGTCCCTCAATATGAATTTTCAATGTTATCTTCCATCGAGCTATAGTTGATTACTATTTAATTACTGAAATATTTAGGTTAGATTGGGTGTAGTGTCCCAGGTTTTCTCAATTGATACATAGAATTGTTTTGATTTTGGAACTGTTCCGTGGGGAAAATATTATATTTACTCAATAACATTACATGAAAAGAATTCTATGATGCTTTAATAGATTTCAAGGCATGATGTTTACCAATTATCTTAACTAGTATAAGATTTTTAGGTCATAGTGTTCATGATAAAACTATAAAACAATTAAAAGTATTTATCATGGCACATTTAAGTGTTTTATTATGAAATTGTTACCTTTAATGAATTGATTATAAAATTAGATAACCAGAACCATATCTGAGTATGAAACATAGGTTTTACCCAAGGTCTGTTGTATGTTTTTTTATATTGGGTCCTATGATAGTTAACAATAACTATAAAAATAAAATTAAATAGTAATATAACAAATAACAGTTTTTATAATAAGATGTTTATATAATTTAAATTCTATTTAATCTATATATAGGGAAATATATAGGGTTATCAATATAACTATGAGATATTTGAGAGGTTTCCATTGGATGGTATTTCTAAAAATTGATTGAGTATAATTTTTCATTTTGATGATGAATTTTATGGAATCACCAATTAAATTAAAAGTGATGATAGAATTCAATGAAACATATTATGAAATTGGTGTGATTACATTCATAAAAAACTATAGATATTCCCTCAAGATCGGTAATTTTAAATGTTAAAATTTATATATTCTTTATGATTTCTAGGATAATAATCCTTATAATACATTTTCACCATATTTATTATGGAATGTACCATATATTTTTGGAATTACAATTGAGGCTGAATTGTTTGTCTCTCCATTATCTTTGATATTTAAATGGTAATTATAATATTTCTCCACTGGTCAGTATCACAGTAGCCATCATTAACAGTCTACACAGTAATTTTTTGGTTTTCTCCCTCTATTTTTTAGAATTTCTATCATTATTATATAGAGGGATTCAAATTCAACTCTCAAGGCAGTTTAAATTGTGGTCAAATGATAAATTCATGTGTATTGTTTCAATATAAATTATTTTGGTGTAGGGGAAAATTCTAACATACATGGGATCACAGACAATGGAGTGGTATTCATTAGTTCCCTAATGATGATATATTTGAATGTGATTCAATATAGTGTATCATATATAGTGAGTGATTTAAATAAACTAACTTGTAGTGACCCTAATGTGATGATTGAAATATTCAACAATTATATTATAATGATTATAGGAAAATCCAATGTTTTTTGAAGATATAGGGAGAACACATGTTTTACTCAAAAATTATTTACTTCAAAAACATGGATTAAAATAACAAATGTTGTTCACTTTACATGCTAAAAATATGATGATTCATAATGAGTTTTATATCACATTTTTTGGTATATTACCATGTCCCTTAACATAATTTGAATGAATATCACAAATAGGTAGTAAATTCCCTGGTGTTTAGTTGGCCTCACTTGAAATTTTGTTTAGCTCAACATGCCAGATTACATGATTTCAAATGATATGGGATTTTTTTATATACATCATGTTCCACTATCATAGGTACGTGTAATAAACCAACAAAAATGCCATGTGTTTAGGTACTTTCAGAAAATGTGGGGTGACATTACATGAAAATGATAACGATTACAGTTATAACTTTTTTACCCTCTTGAAAACACTATGTAAATCCACTATATCAACCTCCTTGCCATATCATCATATTAAAACATATATTTGTAAACTCAAATATTTCTTATATTAGTAATTTTTGAAAGTCTAAAATGATGCTTCCTTATTTCAGTTTCTTGAGATATGTTATGTGGTAGTTTTTTGGGAATTTTCTCACAACATCATGAAAGATCAATGGCTATGAATGGATGTGTTATCCTTGATCGTTATTAGAAATGATAAACTATTAGATGTGTTCTTGAATCCATAAATTGGTCTCCCACTTTCCTCGGTTCAGGTTTACAATTTTTCTTAATTGGTCATGGAATGATTGTAATACCTTTATATTTAATGGAATAGTTTTTATATATAAATATAATTTCATTGAAATATTTTCATACACAAATCCTCAATTCTAAATTATCTTTCACATTTTATAAAATTTTTAAATAGTAGTTAAATTCGTAGTAATTAATAGGAACCACTAAGTAATGTAATTTATATGAATTTCACATTTATGAAAAAACACCATTAATCAATTTATTATAAATGAAAATATAAAATATCATTTGATTCTAATTTTTTTTAGAAATGATTTTTAAAAATCTAATGTGTTTCTATAATAATAAACCAAATTAATTAATAATTATAATTTTTAATGAAAATTATATATTATATATTCATTAATTTTGTTTTTATAATTCATTAAATATTATTTCTATTCATGGGATAATAATAAATCTTGTTTCATGCTAAACAATTATTTTCTCAATAAAAAGTGGACTCATAATATTTTGAAACAAAGTTTAAAATTATTTTTTTCTTCATATAAAAAATTTATTTGATAAATTGATATTTTTTTGAAATCATCATAAAAAAATAATCTTGGAATGAATTATATAGAATTTTTTTAAGAGATAAAATTTTCAATGTAGAGTGAAAATACTTACTAAAAAATACCTTTTTCAATAAAAAACAATTTAAAATGGATTTTTAGGTATGATTATGTAAATTATATTCTCATTATTACAATTTATTTTACACGAATCAATTTTATATTTAATTTTATTATAAAAAACAGTTTATACACAAGAAGACATTTACATTGGAAAAGTAGTTTCTGTTACGCTTGGATATTTAATGTTTAATTAAATTATTTGGATTTTTTGTTTTGTATTTGGTCAAATTTATAGAAAATTTGGAATAAAAATAATTATTTCTTGTTAATGAGTACAAAATTATTTCTCATAATAATTAATATAAAAAATATAAAAAATCATTTACTATATTTACAGATAAACCATATTTACCAAGGATTAATCCAAATGATATGGGAATTTTTTACAATTATACTTGAATAAATCATAATTTTCCCCAATTTAGAACATATCATATCCTAGATTCTAAAATATGTCCATTTTATTGATTTTTTCTATAGATAAAGATTATCATGTTCAATTCTTGCATGAAATTTCAATATTGGTCCCCTCCCGAACTTATAAAAGAACCCAACCACTCATCACCACCACACATTACAAGATCATTTTGGTTTGTCCAACACCTACCCAAAAACATCATTAAAAACCTTATAATTTATTATTTTAAATATTTTCATTAATAATTTATCCCTTGGAGGATTTTTTTATCACAAAAAATGGGTTTTTAAGAATATGTATCAATTTAACAAAATGATTTGATTAATTTATTCTTATAGCTTTGTTAAATATTATCCAAACATAATTAAATAATTAAATAATTAATATACATATATGTGGATTTTATTATATTAAATAAATAAACTATACCCCTATCCTCTTTCATCAAATTGGAAATGAGACCGTTTTCCATCTGTATATCAGACTACCTCACCACAATCTATTGTAATTCGATTTTCAAAACCATCACCCAACGTTGGGGATAATAATAGATTTATGGACTATATATTATATATTTTTATTAATAATACTAATTTAACTATCATATCACAACAACCTACTTACCTTTAAATCCAGTAGAAAACAATAATGTCCCTCCTGTGTCTGTGTGGTCTACTGCTTCCCAGAAGGGCTATGATACGTTTAACTTTTTATGTTTACATGGATAAAAGAGATGATAGATTTAATGAATATATAAAATATCTATTATATAATAATTATTCTTAAAATACTAATTATTATTTAACAACTATTCATTCTATTCTTAAAAAAAATTCTAAAGGCTCACGAGTCATTATGGCCTACAATATCCTAAACCATGTATTTTATTTTTATATATCTCTCTTTTATGGATTAATATAAATCACTATATAATGAATCTATAATATATTAATATATTTTTTAAAATTATATATATAATTTATCTGTGGTCAATGTATAAGGAACATAACTACCAAACCAAAACATACATGAAAAAAATACGTTATTACACAGAAATGTGACTTGAATAATGAAATGTTAATAAACATGTGATAAAAGATTATATGTAAACCATATATGGAATGGAATATATAAATATGGTTATGGAGTATATTTATATTAAGTATATAATTATTATATATTATTTATGAATATATATTAAGTAAATTGGATTTGAACTAATGGATTTTTATTTCACTATTACGCATGAGGGAAACATGTTATATTCACCACTTGTTTCATTAATGTTGTGTATATACTTCCCCTGAATTTATATAATGTTTCCACTTATTATTTTTTTTTGATTTTAATATCCATCTATTTATTAGTTTTTAAATATGGATTTTGATTCATGATTTATCAATGTGGTGATTGATTTATGTTACAATTTCATTGTTCATCTAGATTGTATATGGTAGTGTTTATAACGATGAATGATTATGATATATCTCTCACAAATCTCATGAATATTATTCTACTATATTTATTTCAAGATAATACATGTTTTAATTATATTTATATTTCTTTATTTACTAAAAATATTGAAAGAATTTATTTCTTAGGAATGCTAATTTTATTTCTCTCATTGGTGAAAAATATTTTCCTTACATATCAATTTTTTCTAAAAAATAAATAATTTTTTATATAAATTTATGATTTTATAAACTCATGTTTACCAATTATTTTATTTTAAGAAAATGGTTTAAAATTATACATATTTTCTATTTATTAGAGGAGGTACATTTTATTATTTAGCAAAAGTGGGAAATGAAACATTATTATAATGTATAAAATATAACATGAATTTTCTACCCCCATTACTAATAAATTTATTCAATTATTAAATTAAAAATTTTAATGATTATTTTCAATGAAAATTTTAACAAATTATTTTGGATTTTTTTTGTATTTTATATATGTGATTTTGAAGAGAAAATTGTATTTTCATTAAGAAATGTTCCATTTTTTTTATTTAAAGGAATTTTTCATATTTTATGTAATTATTTGATGTTAGTTTTGTATTACATAGGGTAAAACCAAATGAAAAAAATACATAATCATTATCTATATTGACTAATGATGTCATTAAGAGATTTTAAATAAATATATTCATTTTCCAAATGTTATGATTAGATAAATTGGGATAATGTTTATTAAACCCATTTCTTCCATGTGGTATTCCATGATTATATGATTATTAAATCCATTTATTTTCTTGGGTTATGATTTGTTTATGTTTTACGATATTTTATCAAAAAAAATATGATTTTAATTTTTTTATTTTAGTTCCTATAATTATACATTGCTCCAATACGTTGGGTATATATAGATATCATTTGAGATAAATATGACTGCAATAAGGATTGACTGATTTTCAGTAAGGGGCTTTGTCAACTATGATAATATTTATAGTTAAAATTTAATACGATGTTTGTTTTGTTAATGAACCCATTCTACTATGATAGTTTTTAAAAGGAGACTTGACTGATAAATAAATGATTCACTATACATATTTTTATTCTAAAAATCATTATTTTATAAAAACATTAATATATCAATAATCATTTTCATTAATTACCTTATTATTATTGTTTTATTAAATTATAATCCTTATTCCATTAATCATTATTTCAATCCATGAAACATAGGGTATAATTTTAAAATTTTATGATAATGTTCTTTTAATTTTACGCATATGTTTTTCTAATGTGATCATTGAAAACTCCATTTTTTCACTAACTATACATCTATGATATCCCTTACTTATAATTATTATCCCTAGGTTATGAAGAATCGTATTATGTAAAATATGCATAAAAATGGCATTTTTATGAAGAATATAGTGTGATATTAAGTAGTTCATTAATTAACTAGTCATTTATATATCCATGTTTCTGAAGTACATTGTATATGACAATTTTGGAAGGGATTGTTATGATATGTAATTTATGCTAAAATATAATGATTTGATATCTATGTATGAAATCTACAAGTTACTATATAAATTATCAGTGAAAGGTTTAGTTAAATTTCGGAAACAAGGATTATAAATATTTATTCATAACCCTTTTGATAAACCTAAATTTAGGATAACGTATTAGGAAATGGAAATTCCATGAGTGTTGTTTTTCTATCAAACCATAATTATTTGGATACTAATAGTGGATGTAGTTTTGGAAATAACGAATCAAGGGTTAATTAACAATTTCATTACAAAGTACCAAGTAGGAATTTATTAAATTATGATCATGGGTGACCTAGGATAATTCTCATGTTCTATATATTCAGAAGTGGGGGTAAATATTTATAATTACTATGAATGAATTTTCATTATTGATTCATTTGATCAAAGATTATTCATGGGCATACTAAACAATTTAGTTTTAGTAAGGGGTTAAGCATATATTGATAAATTTATTGTAGTAATATGTATAATCAGATACTAGTATACCAAATTTTAGAATAGTTATATGAGTTCCTTTATATGTTGAAGATAATAATGTAATGTTAATTTATATTCATGATTATTATATTTTGAATTAGTAGTGGAAACCCATATGGTATGATGATCGTATTAAAATTCTATAATTAATTTCTAATTTAATTGTGTGAGAATATACTTCCTATAAATATTTTTAATCACCATATAAATTAATTATATGATATCATTGGAATGGATTTCCATTAAAAAAATAAATCCCACATCAATTAATGGGGAATGGATGTAATGTTCAATATTACAATCCAACCAATGATTTTATATTAATATGATGTTAAATATTAACTCTTGAACGAAATAACATCCACATTATGGGTCTTGATATCTCTTAAACAACGGTGTTAAAATATGATGGTTGGAGATAATCATAGAATAATTTATATGACTATTTTGTGGGAGTTCGTTGATGTCTTTTGAAAGTTTTTCTAAGTATTCTTATGAGTTGTGATGTTGATATTTGAATATAACACATGTGTGGTGATATAATTATTTCAATTTATCCTTATAGAATAGATCCAATTTAGTTTCCTAAAGTGAAGAAAAAACTACATGATATTCTTAATAATGGATTTATTCAACTAGACGCATCAACATAGGATCTACTAGTTCATTGGGAGAAATATAATGGATTTATTCTTTCTGAATAAATGTGGATCAATGGGATAATATATTGACTATTGAAAATTGAACAGTATCAAAATACAGAAACTATAACATTTACCCTATATTTGTGACATGTTTGATCCAATTATCGTAGAACAGTAATTTTTCATTATTTATCATCATCTGTATATCATAATGTGAGTGTCAAGAAAGTGGATATACCCATGAAATTTTCCATACATGCAATGATCACAATATATATATATATATAGTGATTCCATTTGTTCATATTAATAACCAAATAATTTATATGTATTTAATTATTATAGTATATACAGAATACATTGATGGTGAATTTAAAGAGCATTTTTACATATTCAATTAAAATAGATGCGAATCAATATAAGTTGTACATTTTTCTAAATACCCTTATGAAAGGGAAGTTATATGAAAAAATTAACTGATGTTCATTAAATAATCAACAATTTTCCTTCATGAGTCATTTAATATCATGATATGGTATTTTAATGAATACATCAATGATGGATATTGTTAAAAAGTAGTCCAGACCAACCATAAATAATGAAATCTATAGTTTTCTTGATTAGGATGTATATTATTAATTATTTGATTATAATTATACCTAGAATTATAATCCACTAACACTGTTAACTCAGAAGGGATCAAATTTACCTAAAACTTATGATGTGATGAGAATTTCATGGAACTGAAGAGATTGTTAGTCAGATACCCTATGTGTATATTTCCAAATAGTGGATAAGGTTTTTTAATCTATAATGATGCATATAATAAGTGACTATGATTTATTCTGATGAATATTTTATGTTTATAGCTCATGCCATATAAAAAATGAATGTTCATTAGAAAAATAACACATCTCATATTTAGAGTTATCCATGGTAATTTTTTCATTAATGATATGGATGCATTATCATGATAGAAAATTGTATGATACATATATAGATCATGAAATCATAATTTATATATTTACTCCTAAAGAGTTGAAAATATTCTAGAGGAGGTGGTTGGAGTAGATTATTTGATAATGACTCATCAATAGATTACCACAGTAGAAAATTAAACAATAATGATGATTCATTACGGTAAAAGAATCATACTATTATATCTATGATCAGGAGCACAAAAGATTTCTTATCTCTCAGATTCTAAAAGATATATTTATTAATCTTTAGTGATGGGGAGAAATATTATATTTACCAAATTAATATTCAACCATATGTCCCTGTAAGGATTAAAGAGGTGTATAAAGAACATGTAGAACTGTTAAGAAACTTGGTAAATTTACCTATGAACGACATTGATTTTTATGGGATGATATGGTTCAAGAATGATTTCTATATCCCTTATACAGTATATTTTATAAAGGAGTTGTTGAATGAAGCTTATAGATCACCGTTATCCATTCAACCATGAATAATGAAGTTGTATATAAATATGATAGAGTATATTTGGTGGGAAACATGAAAGTGTATACTAAAAAATATGTATCATGGTGCATGGTAAATTATCATGTTAAGGATAAGAGACAAAGGACTAGGGGAATGATACAACCATTACCCACTTGATAATCTAAATGGAATGACGTCGACATGGATTTAGTCTTCAAACTCTCCATAACATCTAAACACCAAAATATAATTTGAGATGTAGTCTATGGAAATAACATGTATGTACACTTCATTGATAATAGAGAAGTCATATTGGATAAACATTCTTGGTTATACATTAAAGTAGTGTTAGGAATTCATGGAGTACCTGATTTAGTTATATTTCCTTTGGATTTGATTTTACCTAATGTTCATGGAATTTCTTCAGATATCTCTAGATTCAATGTTATTATATGTAACTAATTATCAGCCTTATATAGATTATCATTATTAGATAACCAATAAAAACATAGAGGATATTATGATATCATGATTTAGAAAATTAAATGGTGGTTGAGAAAAAAACCTTAATCTAGTGTAGTTTTCTTATATAAAGTGTTTTAACTTGAGCCTTCAAATAGATTGATATGAATCCCTTAATAAAAAGATGTTTAGAACTCCAAAAACATTGGAAAAGATTAAATGATTAAATTTATTGTGATTTAAGATAGCTAATGTAATAGTAAAAATATTTATACCTTTTTAGATACACAAATGGGGATTAAAATGATTATGAAAATGTTATGCTAAAAATATTTTGTGTGATTTATATTTTAGTGTTAATGCATTATTTTTTTATCAAATTATCTATTGAAAAATGTTATTATATTTTTATAGAGGTGAAATATGAATTATAGTTATGATGACCCTTTATATATTTTTTGTCTAATATGCATTGCAGTATATTGTTCAGTGCTTCAAATGAACCTATATCAAGTTCATGATATGTTCCACGTATCTCCCCTAATAAAGTACATATATTACTATAAAAATTTATTGAACTCATAGATTGTACCACAAGAGAAAGACCTCTCTTATAAGGTAAAACTAATGAAGATTTTGGATCATAGAGATAATGTTCTAATAAATAGTTCCAATGACATTTTCAATATTTTGTGGTGAAACCAAAACAAATTAAATCTACATTAGAACCATAGAATATGATGATGAAGATATATCCAATATTTTATATATCATAGTAACTTAATTTTGTGGGTGAAATTATATTTAAGGGTTGTATAATTTAACAATCTTGGATTTTATGAAATATTCTTAATAAAAATATTACTTTGATAGATTACGATAGACGAAACCCTAAGATTAACTGAAACTTAATATATTATAACATTAAAAACTAATGAAATATATACGGTTTATGAATTTTAAAAAATAAAACTATTAGTTATCAACAACTCAAAAATTTAAATAAAAAATCATTCAAAATTAATATATATATATATATATTATTAAAATTATTCTATGTGAGAAATAATTTTCTATCAAAACAAATTTAATTAATAAATATCAATGACTAATTTTACTGAAATATATAAATTGAATCCCATATCATTTTTTTCATTATTATAATATTTTTTCTAGGAATTGGATACAAATAAATCTTTTTTTATCAAAATATATATTTTTAAAATATTAGTCTCATCCCATTTTTTTAATTTATTTAAAAAATATATTTAAGTTTTTTTTGAAAAATTATTTTATCAAATTATCTTAATTTTGGTAATAACCATGTCAACATCATCTTAGAGTTTAGTTTTTAGAATTTTCTGAAAATATTATTTTTTTGTAGAATAGTGAATGTTTATGTTTTTTATTGAAAACTATTTTTTTAAAGAACATAAATTATTATATTTTATTTAATAGAGGTATTAATAGTTATATTATCTTTTTTATCTTATTATTAATCATATTTATAAAATTGGAATAAATTTTATACTGAATTTTTATGTACAAACTTTTTATACATATTAATTTCCTTTGGAAACCGTGTTTTCTACATGCTTCCATGTTTATTTTAAAAATAAATTCTAAAAAATTTATAAATATTATTTAACAAAATATATTTAATATACTGAATTATTATAATAAATTTTATTTAATAAGGCCTACATAATTATTTATCATAATTAATATAAAATTAATATAATATAATAACCTAAGCTAATGTTAAAATGATGTGATTTGGGTAATTAACCCAAAATATAATGGTTTGTTTTCCAAATAAAATTGTATATATCCAATATTATTGTGATATTAAAAAAATCCCTTTCCCAAATTAAAATATATTTTTATTTGGAAGAATATTGTATAACAACCCAAGTACTGATAGAATAAACCAACTTCATATTTATTATTATTCTTGAATTTAATAGTTATATTCATTAAAAATATATTAAAAAATATTTAAAATTCATACGAATATGGATTTATAAACTCATTTATAATTGGGTTTTATTTAAACAATTTATTTTAAATTTATATTAATTTAAATTGAAAAAAATTATATAATTTTTTAATTAATCGGGTAATATTTGTCGTATGATGAAATTTAAATAATTTTCTAGAAGTATTGTTTTTTTAAAATGGGTGAAAATACTAATTATTATTGAAAAATATATTTCATTTATTTGTTTTTTCAAAGTAAAATTTTAATTTTGATAGCTTTTAAAAAATTATTAACCCTTTTTTGACTTTAAATAATCAAATTATTGTTTTTTTAACTAAAATTTAAATAGGAATTCATCATGAAAACATTTTATACTTAAAAATGGAATTTTTAATAAATACAATTTCCCATTCTATATTTTTGGTTTAATTTTAAATTAAATTTATACAATTTTGGGTGTTAAATTTTTATAATTTGACTCAGAATTTGGAATTAAGAGGTACACATTCAGAAAACCAAACAGTGTTATTTTTTTCAATATGAATTTTAACCTTAGTATTTTTTCCCATTAAAGGGATAATGAGGTAATTAAATTTTAAAATAATACTATATGAACAAGAAAAATGAAACTAAGAAATTCATTAATCTTACTGGATGCTTAATGTTCATCCATAATAATCTAAGATATAGTTATATTGAATTTTCCACACATTTTCTAGAGATTTTGAATTTCATATCATAATATTTCAAAAAAATACAACACGTTAAACTCTTGTTCTTAATTACTATAATATTTTGAATATGGTGTAAAATAGATGATATGATAAAATATAAATAGTCTTTATAAATATAAAAGATTTATCTTCATCATGTTATTTTGATTTTAATTTTCACTGAATAAATAATCACCTTAAATGTACACACAACATAGATAGAGTAATTATTTAATTAATTGAAAAAGAATATAAAATATATTTCAATTATTAAAATAGATATAATATGATATACTTAATGTGATCCAACAAATTAAATGAATATGATGACATGAAATGTATATAATAAAAAATATTTTTTTTTACTAGACTTCTTTATGTTAATAATGATGATGTATGGAATAGTTCAATAATTAACATTATTTATATTTTAAAATAAATAATTTTTTACTAAATGATATAAAATTATGAAAAATATGGTATTCATACCAAATAATAATGAATTCTTTATTAATATCTTATATTATCCATTTAGGGTATTTTTTTTTCCATTTATAGGTTTTATATTGACCCTTATAGTGTAAAAACCATTATGGTCACAGAAGAATTTGAGGGGGTAAACAAGGTGTTAAAAACCAGAATGATAAGGCTATAAATTTGGTAAAAACATGTCTCATTTGTGTTTTATGATGTAATTCACCCGCATAATAATCAATTCACTTAAATAAATAATTTCTATCCAGTTTTAATGGATGATTAATTTATATTAGTTCAATATTTGTTTTTGCAATTCAATGAGTGGACCTCACATTTATTATAAAAGGTAACTAAATCTTCTCATTTATCACACTAAATCAACATATAAATAACTTCCAATATGACATAATATAATCCTCAATCATATTATATATGTATTTTATTAGGAATAACAACATCCTTAGTAGTCATAAGGTGTTATGCATGGAAGGTTTCTCCAAAAAGATGTATAATTTGTAATAAAAAATATCGGTTTTATTTCTTCTTTTTTTCCTCCTTAATTTCTTCAACACCCATGATAAAGTAATTTCTATGGTATTTAAATTAAATTATGATTTTATTATATTAATTTAAAAACCCTTATAAGTCTCTAACATCCATCAAATGTTTATGAAAATTTCCAATATGTGTTTTGAGGTCGACCACCTCACGAACTGATATTTTTCATTTTTCATTATTGACTCTAATGATTTGTTATAAGTGTAAAATTATTATTTATATGTGATATTAATGAAATAAATATAATTAATTATGGAAAATATTACTCATATTTTTTTTACCTTTTCCATACAATATAAATTTATAACGATGTTTGTGCATATGTGTTGACTATCCCTTCCACAAAGAGATATGATGTAATTTTCATATTCACAAAAAATGGATAAAGAATGTATGTATATTTAAATTAATATTATTTTATATATGTTATAATTATAATTATATAAATATAAAACAATACTCAATTTATATCCATAATGATCGTTCAAAAATGGAAATGTTACTCAAGTATACAAATGACATATCGTCTTAATGATTATAATGTAATTAATTTTTCATACATATATTTCTTGATTGGTTTAAAAATTATAATGTATTTATAAAAATTATATTTATTTCATTAATATTTTTATTAATATTATGGAATAATTGACTATCATGACCCGTCCCCTGGGGCTCGTGCCATTACTACCCCATGAACACCTTTCATAGGTGAGGGGATGGTGACTAGCACCTAAAAGACACATCCCAAAAAGAGAAGGCACTGCCTTAAAATCTATATACACACAGATAGGGTGTACCAAAAAATTAATACCACAAAGGATAGAAATTAGTACAAACACCACAAAAGTAACACTAATGAGATTAAAAGTAAATAATGAATGTTAAGGGGCCGGTATACAATCCCAACTGATGGAGTATAACAAAAAAAAGAAAAAACAAGCCCCAAAGATCGTCTGCCAAGGATCAACCCTGAAGGTTAGGTACAGTTGGTCACTGTCACTCAACCCATCAATTGTTCTCCTACAAGAACAATCTAGACCTGGCTCTCCAATGTCTCAGTCAAGTTGTCCGTCATCTGTACAAGACACAATAAGGTCCGGGCAAAGCCCATGTAATGGTGAGTATAACAATACTCTGTAGGGACCCCAAGAACCCCAACAGTCTCTTAGAATCCGACAATGGAAAAAACCAAAAATCATATATCAATCACAGAGCACAAATTAAAATACATCTCACACCATATATACTTCATAAAGAACATGAATAAAGATGATTAGTTATTAAGATAGACCATATTATTCTGTCGAGAATATTTGCAGCTGGTCCACACATGGATGTCAGTTGTTGACCCACAGAGGATCGCTATGTGATGACTAGAGAGGATCTCAAGGTACTGACCCATAGAGCATCGATAGGTTCTGACCCACAGAGGATTTTTAGGTGATGAACCACATAGATTATCTAGATTCCAACCCATAGAGGATCGCTAGGTGCTATCCCACATAGGATCACTATTCATTCATCACATTACATCTAGCCACTATATTCCTTCAAATATAATGCTTGATTTCATGAGGATCCTCTCCTCAAGCCACTGACTGTATCTCACCCTCCAAAAATTCACACATAGAAGTAACCCAAAGGACCATCTTGCTGAAACGGTTCCAATGCAACATACAATACAACAATCAGATGCCCAGTCTGTAAGATATAAGCAAAAAGGTAAATAGGGCCCAACTGAATTTCAGTCCAATCCAAACCAGCCTTACTCCAACCTCTACCAAAATTCTAGTTGAGTATCTCAAATGTACCGCCTCATTTCTAGGGTCATCATGCCATAGACAGTGCATCAATCAGACGATCGTTCTACGAGTTATAATCATATCAGTGAAATATGGCCGGGTGGATTCAGATCATTTCCGACCTGATGGGATAGACCCAACCTGGCCTGAGTGTTCGGAGTGGGTCTGGTAAAGGTCTGGCTAAATCGGCATGTTGGGTCCACTGGTCCGGCACAGTGTTGGGTCCAGGCCGGTTGGTGCGGGTTGCTCGGCCCAGCTGGTGGGGGCACGACCCACCTGAGGAACCCAACCCCTGTAGTGAAAACATGTTTTATGGATCAAACGCAGGGCATTTGGTTCATCAATTTGGTGTTGCCCCGACTCCTCAAAATGGTCAGCAAGAGGCCAATCATTTGTGGACCAGACAAGATGCTCGAGTGGGCCGCTACTCCTCAACGCGGTGCCAACAGACACCACACCTTCACCGCCACCCCAGTCCTCTGGCCTTAGCTCCCTTCCACCGCGACACACCGATTGGAATGCCACCCCGACCCCAGTCTCTGCAAACCTCAGTGCACCGGTAGGGGCTTTGATGGGCCATCGAAGTCACCACAGTGGTCCATTCATGGAAGCGTTTGTGCCAACGGTCTCGGTATGTTTCAGGATTCACTACAAGCCCCTCGAATTTGAATTATTGATAAGTTGATTAGGCAACTTTTTAGAACAAAAATAAACCAATATCGACAGAGAGAGCGGGCCTTGTTAGTTTCAAATCGTACCCTACTCATTATCATTTAAACAAGGGAAAATCGTAACAGGAATCACACACATTGAATTAAATCCCAAGACATCCCCACATGAAAAATCTTCTCGTAAGGTCACGAGAATCACGAATCAACCCATTATTCAGTTTATCCGTGTTCCTTGTAAATTTTCAAGAATGGGATAAAAAACATCATTCACATTGAAAGGATAAAACACCTACATATATTCTATTGAATCCATTGAAGACGAGGAAATAATTCCACGTTCGTTGAGGTTCCACATTCGTTGGAATTCATCACCACTGGTCGATCTCTGGATCGGATCCTCCAACGATGGATGTTCGTTATCCATTCTTTATTAGAGAGGGATTTCTCCATCGTGTTCATCATAGTTTTCCCCACATTCCATCTTCCTGTCGCCAATTAATATGAACAAAAAAACAATGCAGCATTGTTGAGTTCATTATTGTCAATTATTAATGAACCATAATTAATGATCCATTAATTAAAACAGTGTTTCAGTAACACATCAAAAGAAATTATTCACCAAATTACCCTCATTTAATTATTGTCATTACACCGCGGTTTCACCAATAGTCTCTTAATGGTTGAAGAGAGAAATAAAATAACTCAAATAGTTATTCTATTATTTTTTCCCAGAAAAGTACAAAATTTAACTTTTCAGTCTGACCCATGTTGGATGATGTTAAGCATTACCTAAGCGAATCCAGGAACTATAAATTCAACAGTGCCCTCAGATTTCCACTTCGAGCACTGGTTCAAAATATTGAAAAACCAGCCTGCACGTTTTCTAATGTGAACTTCAAAATAGTTCAAAATTCTGTTCTCAGACCATCGTGCCTCAGAATCATGTGCTTTGAATTTCAGTGTCTCAAAATAATTCCATATAATTAAAAAAATTATTCAGAATTTATGGGTCTTTATATTTTACCCACAATATGTATTTACATCCCCAAAATCCACAAAAATAGTTAAGTCAAAAAATGGAGATACTGTGCATAAATCCGAGAATCGCACTCCCATGTGCTCTCTTGGAGGTTCTCGTGCTTCCACCGAACATGCACCATGGGAGTCAACCTTCAATGAAATAAACTATCCTATCATTCCTTTATCTCAACCAAAACTTCTCAATAGTCAACCCATTGTCATTTTCCATCTTGCCTCAGTCGATGGCGTGTGATGAGTCATGAACGTATCTCTTCTACTATGACATGTAGAAAATTCCATGCACTCAGTGCATATGTGGGGGAAGATCTTGGAGGTATGCCACCTTTCCAAATCTATTGAGAATCTCGAATGGTTCAATGAACCTTGAATATAGCTTGTCACCCTGACCAAATCTCTCCAATCCTTTTTGGGGTGAGACCCATTATAAGACATGGTCTCCCTCCTTGAACATAATGGGTAACCATATCTTGTAATAATAAGACTTATACTTGCTCTGTGCAGTCATCATATTCTCCTGGATGATCTACAATTTCTCAGTAGTAGCCTGTACGAACTCTGGACCCTTCATTGCTGACTCCCCTGAGTCTGTCCTCCATTGAGGTGATCTACCTGGTCACCCGTACAAGGCCTCAAACTGTGCCATGTCGATGGTGGAGTGATATATGTTGTTGTATGAGAAATCCACCAGTGGAAAGTGGTCCTCCAAACTGCAGCCAAAATCAAGGGCACAAGCATGAAGCATGTTCTTAAGTTTATGTATGTTCTGTTACATATGACCATCTGTCAGAGGGTGAAAGGCAGTGATCAAGCATAGTTGAGTCCCAAACGCCTCCTATAATCACTTCTACAACAAAGATGTAAAACAATCATTACAATCTGAAATGATCGTCAATGGTATCCTGTGAAGCCGTACTATATCCAAAACATAGAGGTGTCCCATTACCTCTACTTATCTCTCCACTCAGATGGGTAGAAAATTGGATGACTTGGTGAGTCATTCAAAGATCACCTAGATTGAGTCATGGCCCCTAGGCATTCCTGGTAACCCAGTCACTAATACCATTGAGTGCTATCCCACTTCCATTCTAGTACCTATTTTGGATGTGCTAATCTTGTAGGAACATGATGCTTGACCTTCACTTGATTATAATTGAGGTAATGTGAGATGAACTATGCCACTTCGTTCTTCATCCCTATCCACTAGTACTGACGTCGGAGGTCCTCGTACAACTTTTTGACACTATGACAAACCACCAGAGGGGATTTATTGAACTCCCTCAAAACCTCCTCCTGTAACATCACCAGTACAACGATGTGTCCTCCAAAAATGATTATGTGCTCCCCACCCAACGATAATCCATTAGGATCCTGTCCTGATGATATATAAGAATGTTGGGTCTCACAATCAACTCCCCCATGATTTTACACATGAACTCATTGAAGGAGTGAGGGAGTGATAGTCACAGACTGAAGGTATTCTTCCGTATCACTATCCACTATGTTTATCTAAACATGACTAGATTATATGTCATTTCACTTAGAAGGTGTAGACCGCACCTCTTATTTAGTGCATCTGATACCATGTTCCCCTTCACAAGAGTGTAGACATTATGAAAGTCCTAGTCCTAAATAACTCTAGACAACATAGTTCTTTTAGGTTAGGTCATTATGTGAAAACATATAACTGAGAATCTTTTTATTGGAGAACAAAGTAAACAATTCACCAATCAAGTAGTTCCACCAGATCTTCAATAAATAGACCACGACTCCTAACTCTAGGTCATGGGTCACATATTTTTGCTCATTTTCCTCAACTGTCATGAGTCATAGGTGATCAATGCTTGCTCCTCATGACATATCTCAGCCCGGTCCCTAATGAATCAGAGTAGATTACATACACAAATCCATCTTCTAGTAAACTCAAGGTGGGGGAACTCGTCAGTATCCGCCTTAGCTCCTGGAAACTTTGATTGAACACCACCATCCAAAAAAGAGTTGTCCCTTCCTTTTCTAAGCTAACAAGGGTGCGACTACTCTAGAAACTTCCGGTAAAAATATTTGGTAGTAATTAACCAATCCCCAGAAACTCTGCACCTCAGTCACGATCATGGGTGGCTCCCAAGAATGCACTACCTATATCATCATCAGATCCACCGAAACTCCAATATTTAAGATGATGTGTCCCAAAAAGTGGACCTCCAGTATCCAAAACTGGTACATTGAGATATTACCATAAAGCTAGTGCTCTAGGATTGTATCCTGACCTATCTTCTAATGTGTGGCGTGCTCCTCCCCTGACGCTGAGTAAAACAAGATGTCATCAACGAAAACCACCACAAAGCGATCAAAGTAAATATGAATGATTCTATTCATGAGTCCGATAAACATTTCTAGGGCATTGGTCACAGCAAAAGGCATCACCATGAAATATTAGTCGCCATACCAGCATCTAAAAGTGGTATTCAGTATGTCCTCATCCCTCACCTGAGGTTTATGATAGCATGATCTGAGTTCTATGTTTGATAAACAATTGTTCTAACATCAGCTGATAAAAGAGATCATAAATCCCGGGAAGACAATACTTTTTCTTCCTAGTCAACTTATTTTGTTGCTGAGAGTCCATGAAAATACTCAATCTCCCGTCTTCTTTTTTAGCGAACAACACATAGGATGCCAATGGAGAAATACTAGGTCTTACGAACCCCTTCTTTTGCTGGTCCACCAACTATACCATCAACTCACAAAGCTCCACAGGATCCATCTGATAAGCTGGTGTAGATATTGGTGTTATCCCAGTGTACATGTTGATGTACAATCATACCTCTTTGGGAGGATCTAGTCCCTAAACATTATTAGTAAAGACATCCACATACTATTCCATCACTACAAGATATCTTAGACTCCTCTTGTCCACTACACTGAGAGTGAGGCTAGCCAATTGATGAGTGATTGGCTGCACCCTTTTCTGAGAAAGTCCATCATGTGCAGGAAAGGATCGATTATTATCGGTGATGGAAAAACTGGTCCCATCCTTGTAGACAAACCACATGTGGCACCTAAAATAGTCAATTTTTTCATGCAAAGACAATAGACATTCTATACCAAAGATGACATTGTAAGGCCCCGACACTGCTACTAGGAGATCCCAGCCGAAGATCTCGCCTCTTAGAGTAAGCCCACACTATCAGAACCAGTGTGTAATTGTCAAATCCACTATCATAAGAGTATCTAATCACAAGGATCATTCCAACATCTCCATCATAATATCCCAGATTCAAATGAGAGACATGACTATGAAGGAGTGACAAGCAGGTGTGTCGATAAGAATTGCAGCTAAGGTGGATTAGACACATATCATACCTATATTAATCTCTGGAGTATCTTGGTTGAAATACTCCATAGCATGAAGCTGGCCCCACCCATTTCCACCATCTGGAAGAGCCCGGGGTGGACCCCATTGGGGTGTTGGGGGTAGTACCTCGAACCTTCTTCCACGACCTCTCGCTTGGGATTCTCCCCTACCATGTTCACCGCACTGGAGACCTCATTGATCAAACATATTTCACTATCTCAGCAGAACGTCAACCCCCTTATAATCATCTGCGTGAGGAGTCTGATAGTCACAAGAATTTTTCCTTTGTCTGACATAAGAGTAACAAACTATACTCCTCAGATGACCTCCTCTAACTTATGAGCTCTACAGCTCCGAACCTTAATCATGGGATCTTCCACCAGATGGTCTAGCCTATTTGGGCCTCTGCTTCATTTGCTTAATGCCTTCTATAGAGGACTCGACCACCTGTCTTTCAGTGGTGGATATCACTGTTGGTGTCTTCTTGGCTAGAAAGATATCCAATAGGAGGGCTCACTCTAGCACTCCAGCCTGCATTAGAATGTTGATCTAAATCATCGATGATCTGATATCTCGTCAGAGACCCTTCTCAATGTTCCGAGTCTTGAGAAAAATGTCTCGTACCATGTCAGTGGAGTAGCGGGAGAGGTCAATAAATCTTTCTGAGTACTGGGTCGCTGTTTGGCTACCCTGCCGTTAGTACAATAGCTATTGTATACGCATAAAGCGTAATATTGATGGTACACACTCGGCCCTAAAGAGGAACTCAAATTCCAACTAGGAAAGGGTCATCTCATCGTGTGTTTGGGGTGTCAGGATCCACCTTCTCCCTATTGTTCCTAGAAAGAGACTAGCATATAGGATCACTATCTGGTCTTCTAGTGTCCCAAACAAGCAGAAAACTCATGCCACAGCCTCCTTCTAGTAATCAGCTGCCTGTGGATATGTCTCGCCTCGAAACCTCAGAGGCCACTATCTCTAGAACTTGTGTATCATTCTCAGTCGGTGTGAACTTTCCACTGGTGGTACTAGTGGAAACTAATTCACAACAGGTGGTAGTTCTTCCGGCACACCACCCAAATGTGCTATCACTGCAAGAGGGCCTTACACCGACGCCTCATAGCTTGGTGGGACATCATGGCGATCTCTCACAGGAATCCTGGATGGATGTCTATGTGGAGGCATTCTATAAATAAGAAGATTCACCACAATCAATAATTTATACCTGGTGAGATGACTCAAAATATATCCAATGTAAAACATTATCAAAACACCTTCTATTAGTTTTTTCATTTACCGACTTGGAAAATAGAACTAAGGGTCGTAGTGTTTGGATATGTCGGATGCCACACCAATAGTGGAATCCCCGAACTGAAACTAATCCAAAAAAAATTAACCCTTTATCCCCATTGAAAATACAGACACATAGTTACTCTGGTAGAACTAACCACCCTTTGATACTACTTTGTCATGACCCGTCACCAGGGGCCCATGCTGTGACTAACCCAAGCCCACCTTTCATAGCCCCGGGACTAGTGACTGGTATTGGAATGGCATATCTCACAAATGGGATGGAATTTACTTTAATAATGTAAACACATAGATAGATCATACCTCCCAAAAAAACCAAAAAGGAAATAATGTAGTACAACCACCACAGTGTAAAACTACTAAGATTAAAAGTAAATACTGAAAGTAAATGGGAAAGTATACATTCCCCAAAAAAATAGAAGTACAAAAAAGGGAAAAGAAGTTCCAAAGATCATCCACCGAGGATCCTAACTAAAGGGTAGGTACACCTCTTCACTGTAGTTCACCACATCAAATAGTCACCTCCATGCACTGTCTAGACCCGTCTCTCCAATTTCTCAGTCATGCTGTCTGTCGTCTACAGAAGACACAACAAGGAGTTGGAGAAGCTCGTGTAGGGGTGGGTATAAAAATACACATTACGGACCCCGATACCCACCGAAGGACTCTCAGAATATCAGAAAAGAAAACAAAAGAATGACCTCAATCACTATGCATAAAGAAAAAGATAGCTCACATCCAATATACAAGTTAAGGAACATTAATAACGACAACAAGCCGTAATTCTAGATCATCTTATTCTGTCGAGAAGCTTTGCTGCATGTCTGTATAGGGTCTCTAGGTGATGAACCAATGAGGATTTCTAGGTGATAACCCAAATAGAATTGCTAGATGCTAAATCAAAAAATATCACTATGATCTATCCCACAGATGATCGCTAGGTACTGACCCATAGTGAATCATTAGGTGTTGACCCACATAGGATCACTATTATTTCATCACGTCAAAGACAACCACTAGATTCCCAAACATAGAACGCTTGATTTCCAAAGGATACACTCAATAAGACACCGATCATATCTCAACCAACACAAAGCCCCCGTTAGAAGTTACAAAAAAGGTTTGTATTTCCATAAGGGTTCCAATGCGACAGACAACAGGTCAATCAGACGCCCGATCTCTAAGGTGCATACAAAATGCTAAATGAAGTCCGATTGGATTATGGTCTGATCCAATCCCAAGGTACTCCAAATTCTTCCAAAATTAATGCGAGATTCTAAAAAATATCGACTCGTCTCATGGGTCCTCACACCATAGGATGAGGGTCAATCAGACACTTCATTTGAGAGTTATAGCCATTTTAGTGAAACAGGTCTGGTCAGGTTCGGGTCCAGTATGACCCGGTCATACTAAAACGACCTCTTGGGTCCATAGGTTCAGGCCAATGGTGGGTCCGACTTGGCCAGCATGGGTCCAGCAGGGATGGTGTGGGTCCGACCTTACTAGTGGGTTTGGGCCAGACCACCTACAGGGGATGTATCCCACATGAGGAAGCTGACGCATGTGATGCGTACCAATTTTCTCAACTAGAAATGGGGCATCTGGATCTTCCAACTAGAAAGGATATATGGAACCTCCATGTCTCCCGTAACAGCTAGAACAAGGCCATTAATTCAAATTCCAACTGAGCGGCCCATGCGTGATACTCCTTCTCAACAGGGCGCAGACATGAATCACATAAATCTGACCACAGCCCCCTACCATCACGACACACAGTCCCCTCCTGCCCTGGCACCCACTACGAGCCTCTCCCAGCTGACACACCGGCAGGAGCTTCAACGGGCCACATGAGTAGCTCCGGTTGTCCGTTCTTGGAACTGTTTTCACCTAACGCCTCAATAGGTTTTCTCCTTCACTGCGAGCCCCTCAAATTTGCGTTGATGGCTGATTGATCATTTGGATTCATAAAATTTACATAAACTAAGATCGATGAAGGGATCATGCCTCCTTCAGGTTGGCGTGTACCCTTCATGTTAGAATTTAAACAGGGGATAATCATTACAAGAATCACACATTTTGAATTAAATCCCATGAAATCCCCACATGAAAAATTATATCACAAGATCGAGTGAATTATGGATCAACACATTAGTCAGTAGATCCATGATCATCATAAATTTTCAAGAATGATATATGAAAATACCATTCACTTAGAATAGATAAAATCCATCCCTGGATTCGATTGAATCTGTTGCAGATGAGGGTGGAATTCAACGTTCGTTGACATTCCATGTTCATCAATGTTTGTTACTGTTATTCGATCTCTAGATTGGATCTTACAACGATTGATGTTCATTCTACATTTTTGTTGGATAGGGATTTTGTCGGCGTGTTCATCAGAGTTTTCCCTGCGTTACATCTTATGATGGCCAATGAATTTGAATAAAAAAGGAAACAATACAGCGTTGTTGAGGTCATTATTTTCACTCATTAATAAACCTTAATTAATCATCCACAAATTAAACAGGAATTGTGTATACACATCAAATGAAATGATTCTTTAAAATTCCCTCATTTAATGCTTTTCGTTACGCTGTGGTTTTTCCAACCGTTGCTCAACAGTTGAAAATAGGAATAAAATAATTCAAATAGTTATTTCATTATTTTTGCTGAAAATTCAAAAACATTTCTTTTCTGTCTGTCCATTTCCGATCAAATTTAACCTTATCCAATGCTAATCCAAGAACTGAGAATTCAACAGTGCCCTCAGAATTTCAATCTGAGCACCAGTTCGTAGGATATATGTACTCACTCGCACGATCACTTAAGTGAACAAAAAAAATGTTCAAAATTTTTTTCTGGGCTCACCGTGCCTCATAATCACATGTCGTATAATTTTATAGTCTCTAAAAAATTCGATATAATTTTGAAAAAAATATACTGAATTTATGGGTCTTTAAATTAAATACATTACCATAGGCATCCTACCAAAGTAATATTAATCTTCTATACTAAATATCATCAAAATGACTAATAAATAAGTAAATTATTATTTAATTATAGATAACATGTTAGTAACTGATATAAAAGTAATAATGAAAAAAATACCATATGAAAGTAAATAAATAACCTATGTTTATTATTTAATATGATAAGAAACCTACATGGTGAACTTATTGTAAAATACTTTCATTTAAAAATATTACATTAATTTATCACTCAATACCTTATTTTTCATCCATATAAATATCATCTAAAAATATTAAACTGATTTTTCTTACTATTTCCATATTTGTTTTTTATTTCATATTTCATTGAGTTTTATATTTTTCATTTTTTTAATGTAATCATTTTTTTTCAAATGATCTACTTTGTGGAATTTCCAACTAAACTATGGGAGGAATGTTTTATAATATATATGGCATAATCAAATTAATTTTTCATAGTTAATCATATTTTATTTGAAACAACCTTTAAATGTTTATGAATTCATTTGTAAATGAACTTTTTCCCTCACATTTGCGTGGTATTTTTCAAAAATATGTGATAAAAATTTGATAATGTATTTTAATATCCAAATGTTTTTCCATAAAGTTTTAATAATAATTTTCAATGTATTTATTCATTTATGGACTTTGTAAATTCTTTCTATAAATATGAGTTTCCCCCCATTATAGATAAATTTATAAATGGGTGATTACCATAATAGATCCTCATATTAAGGGTTAACACAGTTTTAACTCTTCAATTCATTTGGTAATAATTTTGTTCACCATAAAATTCTATTGGATGCTAGCAATATGGTTATTCCAATTTTAAGGGTTTTGTAATGATTCTTTCATATGGTGTCATAATTAACATACATGCATTTTATATACATTAATATGAGTTTTCCTATTTTTTTTTTATTTTCAAAAATTAAGATAATGAAATTTTCAGAGCTAAATTGTTTCACTTTTCAAATAAAATGGTGTATTTTTAAAAAAATATTTATCCATTGGTTTTCAAGTTTTCACTTCACTTATGGATTTCTTATCTTCTGTATCACACTTGGAATTTAATTCTCATTCCACATTAAAAAAATAAAAGGAGTATAATGATGATTAGGGACAAGGATGATGTCAATATTATGTTTGTGAAGATAATTCATGAAATGAAAACATTATTCGTTAATAAAAGTGTGGGAGAAAACTAATAATTGGTTGAAGTTAACGTGTTGATTATATATGGTTTTGTTATGTATTAACTAGGACCTAATTATGTAGAAAAACTTGAAAAGATCCATAAAATTTTAGATAATAACTTATTAAATTAAAACATAATATTATTTAATGTTTATGTATATGTCCTTATATTACATAACATAGGAATAATTATATTATTTTAGAGTTTCTCACAAAATAATTAAATATTATTAAGTTACTTTATCCAATGGTTACCATGTTTTAGAATTTTTTGGATCAATTTTTTATTTCATTTAAAATATGTTTTTAGAATTGTTTTCGTAATATAAAATCAAGAACAGTATTTGGAGCAATCAAATTGGATAATATCCTTTCAAATCATCATATTCAGGTGGTTATAATATCATCTAAAATATATGTTTCTATACTAGATCAGTTCAATAGAGAAATAAATCATGCTGGGATCCATTATAGATAGGTTTTAGATCTACCATATTTGGAATTTATAATAGTAGAGTACTATATAAGACAAAATATTCAGGAACTCATTGGATCTTTAGACCTAGTTGTAGCCAAAGGTTGTATTAATTTCCTATAAAATATATTTAATGTCATGGAAAATTTAGTACATCAAATGGTGACCCTTTCCATTTATTATTTTAAAGGTGAATAATTTCGATGATTCACTATTGTTAAAAATACAATTAATAAAATTATAAATATTTTATGGAATGTGGAACATTTCATTATATTTTGTGAGAAAATATTTACATGTTGTTATTTTTAATATATTGGAGAAATAATTCCTATAAGTGAGGAAGGAATATAAATATTCAGTGCCTACATATGAATCAAATTTTACAAGACTATCTAGTTACATACATGATTTTGTATAATTTATAGTAAAATTAAAATATTTTACATTTTTATGAAACAAATTTGTAAATAGTTTAGGTAGTATGACAATTGTGTTAAATAAATTGAGAAGAATTTTTTATACATGTATGTTTCTTATGATGACAAGAATAAGAAGTTGTGTTATTTGATGATGATGGGGAAGCCTCCTACATGAAAATTTGGAGGTAAAAAATTGAATTCACATCATGCGTTAAGTGTGGTGTAATGCATTATAGGTAATTTCGTGTATATTCTAGGTTTTTTTACTTATGTTCAAATAATCGACATGTTTCTCATTAGGGTAACAATACTTACCAGAAAAATACTAATTAATCGATAGTAATGTATTTTAATTTTTTATTCTAGAATTTTTTTTGCAAATGTGTGTTTAATGTTAGTCCCATATGAAGGAATTCATCAAGATCAAATGCAAAAATGTGTGGTAAAAGTTTTTTCTCCTACTATAGTTGTTTTTAGGACCTAAAATGAAGTGGTTATAGGTATATAGCTTCTTTATTTGAATACAAAAAATAATATATCTGACTCTAGATATTAGAATTCATTCATTTCATAAAAATTCCTAATTAGATTAGGAATATCACCATATGTGATTTCTATGTATCTTTTGGTGAAAATTATCTTGGTCTAAGTATTAAATAAACATTGTTTTACATGAATCCTATTATAATAAGTGGAATGAACTTTTGTGAAAATCATGTTGAGATTCCCCTAGTATTAATTATTATTATATTCGGTATGGACTGGATTTTTTCATATAATGAGAAAATATTTTTTAGAGATAATAATTTTTTATTCAATGTTATCATAAATTTGATATCATACCAAGATGCTGAGAAATTGATTAGATATAGAAGTGAGAGCAACCCATATCATATTAATGAAAGAAAAAAACTGTATGAATTAGAAATGTTCCAGTATTATAATACTATATTGATGTTTTCCTTAATGAATTGAGTCATGTAGTTCCAAATTGGGCCGTTGAGCTTGCTGTTGTTTTACTCCTTCATGTGAAACCGATAACTTGACCTTGGGGTTCCCATATTTTATTTATTCAAAAATAAATATACTTCCATGAGAATTTTCATGGAATATAATGATTTGAATAACATAAATGTTAAGAATAGTTACAGTATTCCTCTTATCAATGATTTATTTGATCAATAATTTGGAGAAAAATAATTTTTGAAGTTTGATATCAGGATACCGTACCGTCAGTCGAAGGTAAAGGTGGGATATGTTTTGTAAGAAACATTCTGAACCATATATGGACATTATAAAATAACATTTTATCCTATTGGGTTTTCTGAAGCATCATATATATTTATGGATCCAATTAATATAGTTTTCAATTAGTTTTTGGATATTTATGTTGTTTTCTAATGTTTATACTATCATATATTCTATATTTCATGAGAAACATGCAGGATGAAACGTAATCACTTTCAAAACACTAAAATAAATGAAACTATATAAAAAAATTAGAAAATATAAATTTTAGTTCTAATATATTTATATCCATAGAATTATTATTTTTAAAGATAAAAATGTTGTTGAACCTAATAAAACTAATGATTTTGAAGATTAAAAAACACAAAAAAATTGTCACAGAGATCCTATGTTTTCTTTGATTTTAGAGTTACAACAAGAGGATTTTTGAAAACATAAATCAATTTTTGATCCCATTGACTATGTTAACTAGAATGTGATTTAAATTCATCTAGAAAAAAGAATGTGGTGATTTTTTTAGTAACTAATAATAAGTTTGGTGAATGCTCTATTTTTCCCTCCCTTATATTAATGTAAACTTCATCATCTATAGTGATTATTCATTGATAAATATTACCATAAACATCATTTGTAATTATCTACACTAAAATTGTCATAAAAAATTTAGAGGAATCATTTATATAGAAAAAAGTGTCAAATATATTCCAGTCATAAAATTTTATAGTATAATTTCACAATGAAAGAGTTGGAAATTATGTATAAAATATGTTTGGAACTGGTCAAGTATTATGACTTCATGATGTATTTTAATCTTTTTAAAGAATATAAGGTAGCTAAATCTTTGAGTTTAAAAAATTATGCATCATTTACCTTGTTACATTCTTAATATGAATCATTTTTTAATGAGTTGATTAATTATCAACGAGATGTTGTGGATATAGGGACCACCACTATTTTCGTTATGGTTTTTGAATAATATTATCTATCATAAAGAATTGAGAAATCAAAAGAGGAGGATAATTTTTTATAAAAAAGGTATAGTTGGTTGAGAAGGGTAATTTTACTCAATTTAATGTTCACAATTTTTTTTATTAAGATATGTAAATAGATTATTTATTCCTTGTTATTACATATTTAAAAAATTATTATTGATTGTAGAAAATAGTTCCCTAATTAATGTTCAAATTTTATGATCTAAGATGAATATAGAACATTAGGATTATTACTACTAGGATGGAATAATAAATATATATTACAAATCATACCATGAAATGATTGACATATCAACTAGTTAAAGAATAATAAAAATATATTAATTAGTTGCATCAAAATTTTTCTATTTTAGAGTCAAAATGGATGAATATATCTCTTGATTTTATTTTGGGATTATCGAATACTTCTTGAGGTAATAACTTTATTTGTGTTATTTTGGAAAAAATATCTAAATATATGAATTTCATTCACATTATAGATATATTATATTTGGATCATATTTCTTAATAATATATCAAGGAAATATTCAAGTTACAATGAATTTATTTATCCATTATACTAGATCATAACCCAATGTTCACATATAATTTTATAAATGAAATCATAAGCCATTGGGTGTTGAATTAAATATCAGTACATCTTTTTAATCTCAAATGAATGGTCAGTATGAGTGAATGATTAAATAATTTGATGGCATGTATTGTTCTTGTTAAATAAATCACCAAGGAGTTTGGTATTAGTATATTTCATATGATGAATTTCAAAAAAATAATAGTCTTTATTTAAGTATAATGAGATCACCTTTTGATGTATTAAATGGAAGGAATTTATAAAATTGAGATTTTATTAGGATAATTTTGATGAAATGAATTTAATGAGGAATGAATTTGTAAAAAAATTAGAAGATATGTTAATAATGATTTGGAAACATATGATGATAACATAAAGGATGAAGAAAATTCTATGGATAATACGTGGAATAAATTTTCATTCGAGGGAGGGATAATTTTTTTTCTTAAATTATCTACATGGATAGGTGTTTTGAATTTTTGTGAAAATGGTTAATTCATTTTGAGGTTTGGTTAACCATATGAATCATTTTGTAAAATTCACATCATTGTCATATTGAGTGGTAATATATCCTATTTTACCCTTTGTATAGAAAGTGTTTCTATTTTTAATGTTTGGGAAATATGTTCCAGATTAATATAATTTTTTATCACTAAAATAGTTCATTTAGAACATAATAATTATTATTAGGAAAAAATGTTCAGATTCATGACCATTGATTTAAATTATTACGGAATACATGAATTTAACATGTTATGGTTTTGTGGAGAAACAACTGGGCTGATGAAGCAACATGGGAATCTAAAAATGATATCAGAGTATGTTACCACAACTTGTTACAAAAGTTAATACAATTATTACTACACAATTTACAAATGGGGTGGTGGGGGTGGTGGTGAGAAATATAACAATTCATGTAATTATAGAATAAATTATCTTCAAATTAATTATTATTCTTGAATTATATAGTGTTATTCACTATATATATAAAATAATTTTTTGAAATTAACAATGAAAATGTTTTATTAGAGTAATATTTGAAAAGGTTTTATTTCAAAGTATAAATTTTATATAAAATAATTTTAATTTTATAAAGTCTATAGAATTATTTAATTAATCGTGTTCAATTTTTCTTATATTCAAATTTTTATAAGTTTTGGAAATATATAAAATTTATAATTAATAGTGAAACTTATTGATTTTTATTCATAAATCTATTTCATTTTACAGTAATTACAAATTATAATTATAATTTTGATTTATTTTTAAATTTAATTAGACCATATTGATCATATATAATCCAATTATTTTATATAAAATATATTTTATACATGAATTTAGCCCAGAAACATTTTATAATTAAAATGGTTTATTTCTAAAATAAATGTTTCTCATTGTATTCTTTCAAATTTAATTTCATATTAAATTTATCCAAATATTTTTTTTTATTTTTAAATTTTGTATTCAATATGTTTAATCGTGACTTCCAAATATAGTAAAAAGGTTCTATTATTTTTTGGTTATTATAAATAGTAACCATAGAAATTTTGTTACTGTAAAAAGGTAATTAGGTAATTAATGTTATAAATAAAATTATAAGGACATGAAAATGAATAGAAGACCTACCTTATTTTTATTAGATTAGTAAATATCTTCAATATTCATAAAAAAATTATGTTATATGGTATTTGATGGAAATTTTTATGGGATTGTGACATTTATATAATTTTATTTCATGAAACTCAATCAATTCTGACTCTAATTCATGATAACAATAATATTTTCCATAAAAGGACAAATAGAGGATATTTTTTAAATAAATATGATTTTTAAATATAAAATATATATATTCAACATTGTATTTTATTTTTAATATTTACTGAAAAAATAATTACATTAAATACTTACACAACACAACCAAATTAATTATTATACTAATGGAATTAACAAAAAAATATATTAAAATTATTAAAATAATATACAATTGAATATTAAATACGATCCAAAAAATTTGTAGATGACCATAAAATTTTAGGGATACAATAAAATTTCTTATAGGAGTATTTCTTATTTTTTTTAATGTCATTAAATTCAATGTAATGGTTAGTTCTGAAAAACTGATATTAATTGTAAAGACCCAAAATATATGAGGAATTTTTTTATCTTAAATACATGGGAATTTTAAGAGACCGCAAAAAATTTACAGTGCTTGATTCTGAGGCCTGGTGTGCCTGGAATCAATTTATGAAGTTTTGTTCAGGTACATTCAGTAAATGTACTAGTGGGTTTTTATAACATTTGAACCGGTGCCTGGAATTGAAATATGAGGACACCGTTGAACTCGTAGCACCGATATTCGCTTAAGAAGACTATCACCTTGACGATAGAGGGTCGAGATTAAAAGATAGTTTTTTGTGTTTTTAGAGAATGAATGAAATAAAAATTAAGTGTGTGACTTAATTTTTATTTGTTGGTTAAAACTTCCTCAAGGAAGTTGGAGGTCATACCACTATTCCTTAACCTCCCATGAGAGGTTATGGTGGTGGTGCCCACACGAACCTAACCTCCCGTGAGAGGTTACGACCTGTAGACCACATGGGACTAAACCCCCTATTAATGGTGGGAGAGGAAAACCTCTCAACCCACCTCATTAATGAGGGAGAGTCTCTCCAAACCCCCTCCTTTATTGGTGCCAACTCCCCTAATTTTATGGTGCCAAGTACACCACATTAATTAAGGGGGAGCCAAGTTAATTAATTCTTCCCAATTGAATATTGTTCCACTGAATTAATAGGATATCACAATCTATTATTATTTTGGTTGGCATTTCTCATTTGGTGGTACTTGGGAGAAGAGAGAAAAGCTCTCACCATCGAAGAATGAAGAACGAAGAATGAAGAACGCCGGTGAGGAGCAACATCAACTTCCTTCCTCAGTTCATACCGACGTGGGATGTCTTCAACCGACCTACACTCCGCATCATCATCAACAAGCTGATGTGAGAGCTTGAGATTGGTAGTGTGCGATGGACGCGACAAACGATGATCTCCTCCATCTTCTTCCCCGCTAATTCTTCGGTGATCAACAAACAAACGTATGGGTTGATTTCTTTTATGTTCCATGTTCTTCTTTTCTTTAAAAATGAAGAACGAGGTTATGTTTCCCTTGACGAGTGATTTTTTGTTTATAGTTCTCTTACCATGATGAACTGATTGTTATCACCCTAATTGTGGAGGGTGTGGGACAAAATAACATGGAACGACTCCCTCTCTCGATCTCTTTTGTGATATTCTTCGGCATGGAGACAAATCAATGAGGTGAAGAAGGCAGTGAAGACAAAGTTCGTGCTACCTGCGGCCTCCATGATCAGCGCCGCCCTAACAACGTCCCGCGCCGCCGCCAGGTGAACCGGCCCCGACCAAGCCCCCACCGGCCGCGCCGCTCGCCGAGCCAAGCCACTGCCCCGAGCCAGCCCGCGCCCCGCCGGCCTGGTCGGCTACCTGCCGGCCTGCCTGGCACCCTACTCGGCCTCCTGCTGGCCTGCCCGGCCACACGCTGACCCGCCTGGAACCCTGCTCGGCCACCCACCGGCCCGCTTGGTGCCCTGACCGGCTACCTTCCGGCCTTCCCACCAGCCTCCCCGCCCGCCTCCCAGCCCGCCCGTCCCCCTCCCGGCCACCCGGCCTCCCGTGCCTCCCTGCAGACCCCTTGCAGCGCCCTGGCGAAACTGGCCTGGCTGCGCCCTCTGGGGCGAGCCGCGCTGTGCCACACCCTCGCGTTGCTCCAGGACGAATCGGCCCTGAGCAAGGGACGAACCGCCCACGCGGCAGGCTGGGCTAGGTCCCATGGGCCGGGCCGAACCTAACAGGCTGCCCCGCCCAATGGGCCGGGCCAGACCCAACAGGTTTGGTCGGGTTGACCCAGAACGGGTCAGCCCAAGCTGGGTTGGACTGGACCCAGGCCCACTACCAACCCTTTACTTTCTTTTGGCCATATCTTTGGCACCAGACGTTCATTTGACAAGATGTCTATGGAGCTGGTAATCTTGGAGAATGAAAATCCCTTTGAGTATACCCTACAAGAGTTTGGGGTATAGTTGAGATACACTCAGGTTGGATCGTGCACGAATCCAAGTGAGCCCCCAGGACTAAAAGACTAATAACACACAAAATAGGCATCCAATTGACGCACCGTCTATTGCGTTGAGACCTCTTTGATGTGGAGGACCTTTGAAATACTTCTTAGTGGGATTTTGTGATAGTTTGAGTATTGACCAGTAGCTCGTGGAGCGGATATTTTGGCGATGAGCGAGCAGAGTGTGGAGACCTAGTAGCAGGCCGAGACATGACGACTGCTGATCGATTCAACTCGGAGTAACTCGACTAGCCCAATACGGAGCGCCTTGGTGTGGCGGTAGACCCACGGCAGAGGAGTTCCTGGTTGTGGAGGCAGACCCATGGTACTCGACAGGAGGAGTACCTCTTCAGGCTATTAGTGGGAGCGCCTTGGTGACGCGGTAGACCCACGGCAGGGAGTGCCTCTGTGTGAAGTATCATACCCATGATAATCGATAGGAGGAGTACCTTAGCAGTCCAAGGTTAGTGGGAAGCACCTCGGTGTTGTGGAAGGGACACTGTACTTGATAGAGGAGGAGTTCTCCAGCAGTCGTGGTTTGATCATATTAATAAAAATCCTGGTTGATTTGAGTCTGTAAATTTTGTGTTTACCTCATGATTGAGATGGATTACTTGATAATTTTGGTATATGTATGGGAATATACCTAAGTGGGGTTATCTGTTGATTTCGTTCCTTGTTGTTTATCCTTGTTGGATTTTGATAGGCCTTGAGGGTCTTGGGGTCCCTACTGAGTATCCTCATACTCATCACTGCATGGGCTATGCCCACACCTTATTGTGTTGGATGCAGATGATGAACAACGCTGACTGAGGCTGAGTGTACGAGGAACGGACGATAGATGGAGGTGGAACTCACGACTAGTCGGTACCCAATGGAGACTGACGATTACGGAGTGATGAGGAGGCTATCTGTACCTACCTATTAGGTAGGATCCGCGGTGGATGATCCATGATCTGTTTTCATCTTTCAGTTATTTTTTCCTTTTCAGTTGTACTTGTACTTTACAGTTAGGCTTGTATTTCTGTCCCATTTACGTTTTAGCACTCTCTTTTTATACAGTTTTTCTTAGTGTTTTTTATTCAGCTGTGTACTCGGTTGTGTGTGTTTTTAGTTATAAAGGAAATTCCTTCACAGTTTTGAGATTTACGCCTTTGGCGCTATTCTCTAGCCCTTTTCCTATGGATGGAAGACTTGGGGTAGTCACGGCATGGGCCCCAGGGGACGGTTTGTGGAAAATATATATCAAAGGAGTCAGTTCTACCGTAGAACATTGGACTCTGATCTTTTCTGTGAAGAAATAGTGTTAAGGGTACTGAGTATGGTTTTCAGTTTAGAGAGTCCAGTGTTGGTGCGGTGGACGATGTATCCATACACCAGGACCTTGACTACTGATTTCAGACTCAGTGCACAAAAACACTGATTGCGTGCATGTTTTCAAAAGTTTTCTCAAAGTCAGCTGAACAAGTTCAGCTCACCAGGTATAATCTTTGACCGTGTCGCATTTGTTTCTTTCAAGATTCCTCCCCAAGGATGACCAGCAGGAGTCCTGAGAGTTGTACACATAGATATCCCACCGAGCGACAAGATCTTGGTGTAGATCCCCCTTCCAGTGGAGGCACCAGTGCTACCACTACCTGTTGGGCCACCGATGCCACCAGCCCCAGCAGCATATAATGCAAGCCACTTGAGTGCGTTTCACGAGTTCCAGCACCAGAGCCCACCCAGGTTCAGGGGAGAGACAGACCCACATGCGGCTGAGGATTGGATGGAGGTTGTGGTTAGAGTTTTACGACTGGTAGGGACACTAATTGACTTTATGGTGATGCTTATTTCCATCCTTCTATAGGAAGTAGCGAGAATATGGTAGAGCATGATGCTCTGGGTTCATAACAAGATGACTCTTCATTGGACAGACATTGAGAGCCTGTTTCGGTCGGAGTTTTTTCTAGAGACTCTCCACACAGTGCGAATTCAGGAGTTACTTCATCTGCAGTAGGGCAACATGACTGTAGGTCAGTAGTCAACGAGGTTCATAGACCTCTCATGCTACTCCACAGATATGGAACGTGACCCATTCTTCAGGGCCTGAACCTTCAAGCAGGGGCTCAGGTGAGAGATTGGGGCTTCGATGATCTCCCTCAATAGACAAGGGTGTTTGAGTGAACCCTCTTAGTGGAGAGTTTCCTTACTGAGCAGTGTCCAACAGTGAGACCCACCACTAGTCTACATGCAGTGGAGTATTCTATAGCTGGTAGTATATAGATGTCACAGAGGTTTAAGAGGACCAGACCCACCGGTGGATGACCGCATGACTTAGGATCGGTTGTGCGGGGCACCCATAGCGGAGACAAACATACTAGTAGTAGGTAGTGTTTCTCTTGCGGTGGGCAGGGTCACATAACATGTGACTGTCCGACCCGCCTTTCAGATGATCTGTATACAGTCGAAGGACCACCTAAGTAGAGAAAAATATTCGATCGAGGTGGTCCGCAGGGAGCAGGCATATGTGGAAAAGGAGCTGGCCATGTAGCTGGAGGTAGACAATGATTCAAGGTGCTACCACTACCACCACCAAGAGGTCTACCCCGACCATAGGGAGCAGGTGTAAAGGGGAGAGCTCATCTCTATGAAGATGAGGCCTACAATCACGACACTTCGGAGATGATACGAGGTACCAACTATGTCTATTCTACCTTAGCTGCAGTTCTTATAGACACAAGTTCTAGTCACTCTTTCATTTCCACTGCCCTCATTCGGAGCTTGAAGATTCCGACAGAGCCGTTGGCTCGATCCATACGGCTAGTGACTCCTACGGGAGCAGACTCGGTGATTAAGCACTGGTGCCAGCAATATGAGATTACTCTAGGAGGTGAGAGATTCAGCTGGAATCTCATAGTAGTGACATTGAGGCCTTACTATGTCATCTTGGGTATGGACTAGTTATCTACAGTCCATGCTCAGATCGACTGTATTAGTCCAAAGTGCAGTGTGTTTGCACGGATGGGACTAGGTTCACCTTCACCTACGAGAAGGGATCCTCTGCAGCGTAGGACAAACTTACTTGGAGGAGGGTGCAGCTGATCACTCATCAGTTGGCCTACCTTACCCTCAAAGCAGTCGATGTGGAGATTCTGAGCTATCCTGTAGTGGTGGAAAAGTATGCGGGTGTTTTCCCTAACAATGTTCCAGGACAAACTCCTCATAGAGAGGTGGAATTTTACATTGACCTATACCTTAGGATGACATTGATATCTACACCAGCATATCAGATGGCTCCTGTTGAGCTTCGTGAACTGTGGGTACAGCTGGAGGACCTGCAGGGGAATGGATTCATCCGACCCAGTGTTTCTCCCTGGGTTGCCGCAATTCTGTTTTCCAAGAATGCAGATAAGATATGGAGGCTTTGTGTCGACTACTGTTACCTAAACCTGGCGACCCTTAAGAACAAGTACCCACTCTCGAGGATTTACGATCTCTTTGATCAGTTGAAGGGAGAACAATGGTTCTCGAAGATAGACCTCATATCAGGCTTTCACGAGCTCAGAGTTCGAGATGAGGATGTGCAGAAGACAACCTTCATATGTCAGTACATCCACTACGAGTTCTTGGTTATTCCATTCGGTGTAACCAACGCTCTAGTAGTGTTAGTGGGACTAATAAACATGATATTCCAGCCATACCTCGATCACTTTGTCGTAGTCTTCATCGACGACATTCTAATCTACTTGACTACTGAGGAACAACATACATACCATTTGAAGGTAGTACTGGACACACTCCGAGAGCACCAGATTTATGGAAATATCTGGAAGTTTCTGTTTTGGATCCGAGAGGTTCACTTTTTGGAACATGTCATCTCGGAGGCTGGAGTTGCTGTAGATCCAGCGAAGATTGAGGTGATACTTTCTTGGGAGCCACCCAAGAGTGTGATGGAGGTTCGGAGTTTCCTAGGTTTGGCTAGATATTATCTAAGGTTCGTACCATACTTCTCTATAGTTTCAACACCACTAACAGCCTTGATGAAGAAGGGGAAACCCTTCGTGTGGTCAGAGAGATGCCAGTAGATCTTTCTGGAGCTAAGGAAGAGGATGACTAGTGCCCCCATAATGAGACTTCCATAGGAGGGCGTAGGGTACGTAGTCTACTGTGACACATCAGGGAATAGACTCGGGTGTGTCCGGATGCAGGATTGAGCATTGATCGCGTATTGTCCTTGGTAGATGAGACAATATGAGCAGAACAATACTATCAATGTCTTAGAGTTAGAAACAGTGGTCTTCGCCTTGAAGATGTTTCAACACTATCTGATGGGAGAATGTTTTACCATATACTATGACCAAAAGAGTCTCAGGTATATCTTATCTCAGAAGGACCTGGACCTGAGATAGCAACGATGGATTGAGTTCTTCCAGGACTATGACTTCGAGATAGTCTATACTCCTGGAAAGGGGAACATTGTAGTAGATGCACTCAGCAGGAGATCTGGTATACAGCTTCTTGGTGATATAACGAAGCAGCTGGATGATTTACAGATATCCATTGTGGATAGAGATGGAGCAGCTTTCCTTCAGTCCCTTACAGTCACTCCCCCACTTCTTCAGCGAGTCAAGGAGGCACAACATGGGGACACAGACTACGAGACACGGCGTGCTCAGATATCTTCAGGGCAAGCACCTGATGGATTTTATTAATGTGGGGAGCATGTCATCCTCTTCAGAGGAAGTACTATGGTACCAGTGTCACTTCAGGAGGAAGTGTTGAGATAGTTCCACACATCCCCTTTAGCAGTACATCCAGGAGTGGTGAAGATGTACCAGGACCTTCTATGACAACACTGGTGGCCAGGTATGAAGAAAGAAGTAGTGGAGTCTGTCTCTCGATACCTCACTTGTCAGCAAGTGAAGGCAGAGCACCAGGTACCAGCAGGCTTGGTTCAGCCTTTAGAGGTCCTAGAGTGGAAGTGGGTTGGGATATCCAAGGACTTCGTGACAGGAATTCCACGTAGATCCAGGGTTCCCGACTCGATTTGGGTGATCCTTGATCGACTCACCATGTCAGACCACTTCCTACATATCAAAGAGAATGGTTCAGTAGATATCTTGGGACGCCTCTATGTGCAGAAGATTGTGAGGCTACATGGATTACCTTCTTCTATTTTCTCCGATCATGATGCACAGTTTACTTCCTGGCTATGGAAGGGGTTGCAGGAGGCTTTCAGGACACTGCTTCATCTGAGAACCACCTTCCATCCTCAAACAGATGGTCAAACTGAGCAGACCATTCAGACCCTCAAGGACATGCTCCATGCTTGTGTCCTCGACTTTGGTCGCAGCTGGGAGGATAACTTACCTTTAGTGGAGTTTGAATAAAACAACAACTATCACTCCACCAGAGGGATGACACCTTTTAAGGCATTATACGTACGACCTTCAGATCACCCTTGTGCTAGACAGACCGAGGGGAGTCAACACTGGTTGGACCAGAGATGGTACATGATACCATGGAGAAGGTACATATCATCTAGGAGCGAATGAAGACTGCACAAATCAAATAGAATTCATATGCTGATAGGATATGGAGACCTCTATAGTTTGAGGATGGCGACCACATCTTTCTAAAGGTGTCACCTCAATGAGGACTTTGGTGATCTAGACAAGGAGGCATGTTTTCTCTGAGATTCATTGGACCTTTTTAGGTCCTCAGTAGAGTTGGTGAGGTGGCTTACCGCCTAGCTCTTCCACCTCAGTTGCACCGGGTGCACGAAGTCTTCCATGTATCCCAGCTGAGGAGATACGTGCACGACCCTTCTCACATCATCGACCATGGAGATCTGGACGTCGACGATGGGGCGACTTTTACGGAGGTTCTAGTGGAGATTGAGGATCGACCAGAGCAGGTCCTATGTGGACGGTCGATACCTATGGTGTGCGTTCGCTGGCAGCATGAGAACCTACACGGGAGCACATGGGAGTGGGATGCTCAGATGTGTGATTAATACTCCCACTTGTTTCCATTGCTTGAGTTGTAGCTTACGGGTACGTAAAGCCCTGAAGTGGGGAGAATGTAATGACTTGGAATTTCCGAGGATTTTTTTTTCTTAAATGTATGGGAATTTCATGAGTCTGTGAAAATTTACTGCGCATGATTCCAAGGCCCGGTGTGCCCAGAATCAATTTCTGAAGTTTTTTTAGGTACATTTAGTAAACATACGAGTGAATTTTTAAAACATTTGAACTGGTGCTCGGAATTGAAATACGAGTACACCGTAGAAATCGTAGCACAAGTGTTCGTTTAAGAAGACTATAACCTCGACGACAGAGGGTCGAGATTAAAAGATTGTATTTTGGATTTTTGGAGAATGAATTTAATAGAAATTAAGTGTGTGAATTAATTTTTATTTTTTGGTTAAAAACTTCTCATGGAAGTTGGAGGTGGGACCACCATGCGTTAACCTCCTTGAGAGGTTATGGTGGTGGGGCCCACCCGTGCCTAACCTACCGCGAGAGGTTATGATGTGGGGACCACACGAGATTATACCTCGTATTAATGGTGGGAGAGGAAAACCTCTCAATATCCCTCATTAATATGGGAGAGTCTCCCCACACGCCCTCCTTAATTGGTGCTAACTCCTCTAATTTAATGGTGCCAAATCCTCCACATTAATTATGGGGGTGCCAAGTTAATTAATTATTCCAATTTGAATATTTTGTTTGTGAATTAATAGGATACCACGATCTATTATTATTTTGGTTGGAATTTCACATTTGGTGGAACTTGGGAGAAGAGAGAAAAGCTCTAGCCATCGAAGAACGAAGAACGAAGAACGAAGAATTCCGGTGAGGAGCGACTTCGACTTCCTTCCTCGGATGTTACCGACATGGGACGTCTTCAACAAACATACCCTCCACATCTTTGTCAACAAGCCTACGTGCGAGCTTGAGATTGTTAGTGTGCGGCAGATGCGACGAATAACGATCTCCTCTGTTTTCTTCCCCGCGACTTGTTCGGCGATCAACGAACAAAGGTAGGGGTTGTTTTCTTTTATGTTCCATGTTCTTCTTTTCATTCAAAAGGAAGAACGAGGTTATGTTTCCTTTGACGGGTGAGTTGTTGCTCATCATTCTCTTACCTTGATGAACCAATTATTATCACCCTAATTGCGGAGGGTGCGGGCCAAACTAACATGAACCGACTCCCTCCATCGATCTATTTTGTGATATTCTTCGGCATGGTGACGAAGAAACGAGGCGACGAAGGCGGCGAACAAATAGGCCACACTACCTACGAACTCAGTGATCCATGCCGCCCCCGCGGCGTCCCGCACCACTACCGGCCGAACCAGCCTCGGCCAAGCCCCCGCTGGCTGTGCCGCTCGTAGGGCCTGGCCGGTGCCCTGAGCTGGGCCGCGCCCCGCCGGCCTGCCCGACCATCTCCCGGCCGCTCGTCGGCCCACCTGGCACCCTACCAGGCCCCCGTCAGCCTACTCGGCCGCCTGCCGGGCCACCCAGCACCCCACCCAGCCACCCGATGGCCCACCCGCCGGCCCGCCCGGAGCCCCGCCGGCCTGCCCGGTGCCCCGCCTTCCGACCTGCCTGCCAGCCCGGCTCCCCGCCTTCCGGCCCGCCCGACGCCCCACCTGCGGACCCGCCGGCATGCCCGACGCCCCGCCTTCTGGCCCACCGGCCCGCTCAGCGCCCCGCCCGCCGGTCCACCCGAATCCCCGTTCTCCGGCCCACTCGGCGCGCCCGGCCGCACGCCGGCCCGCCCAGCGCCCCGCCCGACCGACCGCCGGCCTACCTAGCCACATCCCAGAATTCCGGGCCTCCTCCCACCTACCCGACCAACCAAGAAGGCCCGCACCCCCTCGCAGTGCCCTGGCCAAACCGGTCCGACCATGCCCTATGGGTCGAGCCGCGTCGGGCCGCACCCTCACGGCGTTCCGGGCCGAACCGCCCACGCGGCCTACTGGGCTGGGCCTAATAGGCGGGGACGAACCTAACAGGCTGGCCTGCCCAATGGGTCGGGCCAGACCCAACAGGTCTGATCGGGTCGACCCAGACCGAGTCGGCCTAGACTGGGTCAGATCAGACCCGGGCCCACTACCGACCCTTTACTTTCTTTTGGCCATATCTTTGGCACCAGACGTCCATTTGTTGCACCATCAGCGACACTGGAAATCTTGGAGAATGACAGTCCCTTTGAGTATACCCCATAGAGTTTGGGGTATAGTTGAGATATAGTTAGGTTGGATATTGCACGAATCCAACCGGGCTCCTAGACTAAGAGGCTAATAACTCACAGATCGAGCGTCTTATTGACGCACCATCTATTGCATTTAGACCTCTATGACGTGGCGAACCTTTAAGATACTTCTTATTGGGACTTCGTGATAGTTGGAGTATAAACCTGTAGCTCATGGGGCGGATCCTTTCGGCGACGAGTGAGTAGAGTGCAAAGACCTAGTAGCTAGCAGAGACCTGACGACTGCTGACCGATTAGACTATGAGTGACTCGAATAGCCTATTGGGGAGCACCTTGGTGTCGCAGAAGACCCACATTGGAGGAGCGCTTGGTTGTGGCGGCCGACCCGTGGTACTCGATAGGAGGAGTACCTCTGTAGGCTATTAGGGGCAGCGCCTTTGTGAGATGCATCAGACCCATGGTACTCAACCGGATAAGTACCTTAGTAGTTTAAGGTTAGTGGGAAGTGCCTTTGTGTCACGGTAGACCCAATGTACTCGATAGAGGAGGAGTTCTCCAGCAGCCATGGTTTTGATAATATGAATAAAAATCCTGGTTGAGCTGAGTTAGTAACTTTTGTGTTTATCTCATGATTGAGATCTATTACATGATAACATAGGTATATGTATGAGTATATACATAAGTGGGGTTATATGTTTATTTCTTTCATTCTATTTTATCCTTATTGGATTTTGAGAGACCATGAGGGTCTCGGGGTCCCTACTGATTATCATCATACTCACCCCTTCATGGGCTATGGCCGCGCTTGGTTGTGTTAGATGCAGACAACAGATAGCGCTGACCGAGGCTGAGTGTACGAGGACTAGAAGGTACCCGAAGGTGGACCTAACGACGAGTCGGTACCCAGTAGAGACTGACAGACGTGGAGTGCAGAGGAGGGTATCTGTACCTAACCTTCATGTAGTATCCTTGGTGGATGATCCAGGAGCTTATTTTCACCTTTCAACTATTTTTTCTTTTCAGCTGTACTTGTAATTTACAGTTGGGCTTGTATTTTAGGCCCCTTTACTTTTTAGCCCTCTTTTGTTATACAGTTTTGTTTAGTGTTTTGTATTCAGTTGTGTACTCTGTTGTGTGTGTTTTTAGTTATAAAAGCAATGCCTTCCCTATTTAGGGATTTACATCTTTGGTACTAGTCACCATCCCCTGGCCTATGGAAGGTGGGCTTAGGGTAGTCATGGCACGGGCCCCGTGGGACGGGTCGTGAAATGAATTAAATTTGAAAATAAATAATAATATACTAAATTGTATTTTATTTATAAAAAATAATTTTTTTAAAAAATAACTATTATATGGATTAAAATACCAAACACAGTCCATTATTTTGATATTATCTCATTTACTGTAGCTATAGTGACAAAAATGTGTTAAAATCATTGTCAATGTGGTGATAGTGAAAGGGGTTAACAATGGACTAAATGAAAATGGTAAGGGTGTAAATATTGGAAAACATTGTTAAATTTATTTTTAGGATTTTATTTGTACCCATAATCATCTTATATTCGAAATAAATAATTTTGGATATATTTGGAATTGATAATTAATTAATATTATTTCTGTATTTTTTAAAATTCCAAGATTGTTCTTCGAATCACATATAAAAGTGATCATGTTATTCTCATTAAATAAAACATAAAAACCCTTTTTAATAAATCATCCACCAAAATACCAAACTAGAATACATACCTTCAATATAGAGTTAATTTTTATGTAGTTCACCAACCATATTATTCATAAGTTGTAATGAAATTCAGGTTTTCTAGAGAAGAGGTATCACCTTGAATCATGAATTTATATTTTTTGTTTTCTTACACAACCTAAAAATATTCTTAAACCATACTAAAATTAAAAAATGTAATATCCACCACATATTGATTTGTTTTTATTTTAAGTTTTTAAACTATAATTATCCCAACTAACCATCAAATGGGATAAAAATTAATCATTTGCGTGTATGGATGACAACCACCTCATTAACCAAGGTAATTTGTTTTCTATCAACATCACTCAATACATGTTAAATTATGAAATTAATTTTTATATAGATATTAATAATATACATATAATTATATTAGTATAATATAACACCAAATCTCATAAGTTTATCTATAATTGAAAATTATACCATCATTCATGAGTATTGTGGACTACCACCTCCACGAAGTAATGTGATTCAATTTTTATCAACACATCAACTTGAATATATATATAAGTATAACTAAAAAATATCATGGTATATTTGAAATAATATTCATTAAATAAATATAAAACAAATAGTTATTTTCTTTTAGTAATGATTGTTAATATTAGGAAATGTTACTCATGTGTACGTATGGCCTACCATCTCTATGACTGCAAGAAAAGTCATTTTTCATTATCATATTTCATTATTTCATTGAAATTATAATTGATGTATAAAATAATAATATTTTCATTAATATTATTATTGATATTTTTTAATACTGAATACATTGACCATAATCATCTTACAAAAATAATTTTTGAAATATAAATATAATATCATAAAAACTTCCTATGAGAAATTAAATGATTATGTAATTGTATATAACACTACAATAAGCGATATAAAATTAATAGTATAAATGAAATATGATATTATGAAATTAAATAATTACAACTTTTTTATTATTTAGTATGATATAAAATTTTAATGATGATTCAGAATCAAGGTGATAGACATTCATTTAAAGAATAACTTTTATTGTTTCCCTTAAAAACAATTTTTATCCCATATACATATTATCTATGATTATTAAAACTATTTCCGTTTGATTTTTTTAAATTCAATTTTATTCATTTATGAATTTTTACTAAAAAATTTAAAGGTAATATTTTTTCCATTTTCTAGGTGGGGTACTATGTGACTTTTCTAACAAAAGTATGGAAGGAATTTTTTTACTTATATGACAAGATGGGAATTTCCCACCATCATGACTAATAGTTACATTGAATCACCATTACCAATTTTTAATTTTTTTTCATATAAATTATTTTTTAATATTTTCATATATTTTTCATACATATCTGATTTAAATTAATAAATTTTATTTTTATATCCAAATGAGTTTTTCATGTTGCTCAAAATATATTTTCCAATCATATTATTCATGATCTGTACATTGGGAATTGTTTAAGATATCACCATTTGAGGACCATTATATCTCATGATATAAGTGGATGATCCCTATTTTATCTTATGGTGTCACTGGTGATAATCATTACATCTCTCCAATTCATCGGGTAATAATTACGTTCTCCACATAATTATATTGGGAATCTGTCATAAGGTTTTTCCAATTTTAAAGTGTACTATATGGGTTCCATGAGTTGATGCGTAAAGGAATCAACAAGACTATTCTATGCATTATTCTGAGATTTTTTTAAATATATATATTTTAAAAAGGGCAAGATAATGTCATTTTTATGGTAAAATGATGCACTTTTTAGGTAAAAATCATTTTTTGTAAATGTTTACTTTATTGGTTTTCATGATTTTCACAAGACAGACGATTATCTTATTTTATGTCCCTTATTGATCATTTTAAGATCATAAAATTTTTTAAAAGGGTTTTATTGATGAGTAAGGAAAAGGATGAGTTCATGGTAAATTTTTTTAATACCTTCCCTGAAAATAATACGTTTTTCTTTTCATAAGATTGTTTTCATTGGAAAATGTATACTAAGTAGATGTGTACACATGGTATATATTTGATATTTTAATACATGAGTAATAACCTAATTCTATAAAAAAAGAACAAATAAAAACTTCATAAAATTTATTAGAATGAGTTAATGAATTAAAAATGAATATTATTTAATTTTTTGGATCAGTTTCATAATTGTTTGTGTGAATTAATTTATAATATTGTGATCTGTTATAATGCTTTCATGTGGTACCTATCCCACACATATAAAATATCCCATACTCTCCACATCTATAAATATATAAAAAATATTATTTTAACGGCCTATCCATTTCAATACAACTTTCATATATCCTTTACTATGTCCTAAAGTCATTGTATTTATTATAAAACCATCCAATTAAAGATTTTCATTAAATCCTAAAGAGGATTTCTGGAAAAGTTGTATCATTCATAAAGAATGCATTATTTGGTCTTCCACAGCCTAAAAAGTTTTTCTAAATATTATGAAATATTGTAAAAACAATATTCCATATATCTAGGTTTTATAATGTTAAAGTAATAATGTATATCCCTCTCTGATATAATAAAAAATAAAAGGAAATTGTTGAGTGTGTCTATGGTGAATTGACACTTTAAAAACTAATGTAATTTAATTTCCATAACCTCCTATAATGAAACGAGATAAAGATGTATTTAAAGATTACATATGATATTTATGATAGAATAATGATACTCAAATTATAATCTAACATATAACATCTTACCTTTCAATCTATTAGAAAACGATAATGCCACTCATGCATATATGTAGACTATCGCCTCCACATTGTGATTTGATATGTTTTTCATTTTATGTTGACATGAATGGTAATATTGAAAGATCGAATGAATATATATGATATATATGATATAATATTTATTTTTAAATGGATAATTTTTCTTTACCTTCCTTACATTACACCCATTGATATAATGGAAACAAATCTCCTTTATACGAACGACCTACCAACATAGATTTATAATAAATATGTAAATAGATAATGATTATATAGTATATTTATATCATGATTAATATTAGAGTTTATATCTAACCATGATCAGTATAAGTAGACATAAACTACTGATAAAATACATATATGAAAGATGAAGAAGCTTTTACCCATGAAAAGCATTTTAATATTTATTTGTTAATAAATTGGTAATAAAAGGATATAAATATATAACCTTTGGTATTATATAAATTATTATGGTTTATCATAGATTAATAATAAATTTATATTTATCATAATTGATATTGAACCATGTATGAATGAAATCGGGTTTGAAGCACTTTAGTCTTTTTACTAAAAACACGATATAAATTCTTGTTTTAACATATATGGAATAAATAAAAATTCCTTTAATCATGATCAAATAATTATTCCAATATTCCTAAATTATATTTCATGGTTTTTTTCCAAAGAGATTTTTTTCAAATATATTTTATTAAATTTTGATTTTATTTAATATTTTTAATGAAAAATGGTATTTTCCTTGAAAAATGTTCAAAGATATATTTTAAAATAATTTTTAATATATAATTACAGATTCTGATGTTATATAAGTTTCACTAGGTATAAAATCCAATTAATCCATATTTATTAATTTTATGTGTGGTTTTTTATTATGATGCAAATATGGTTATGTAATCTGTTATGTTTCCTTGGGTTATGATATGATGAATTAATGAAATGTTTTTGAATCAAATTTCCTTTCCATGGGTTATTCCATTATGAAATGTTGTGAATCCTAATTATTTTCATTTTATATGACATGATTAAATTTTTATGAATATTTGGAACACATTTGAATTGTATTCATTATGTTATTGGTGGGACTAAAATTATATATACCACCAATACATAGGGTAAGGATATATATCTCTTGAGATAAATAGGACTTAAATGATTAGTAAACCTTGATTGGTAAAATATTATGTCCATTATCATATTCGTGGAAGTGAAGATTTAATTATATGATATTCTAGAGAGTGACCCCATTTCACTCTGATATTAATATATATTATCCATGCCTACTTAGTAAATGATATTCAATAATTTACAGTAATATAAAACATTATATTGTATTCCAATGTTATTCTATCATGGAACATGTTATTTGATTACAATAGGATTCATGTCTTATGAATATCCATAAATTATTCCATGATGTAATATTATGAAATGTGATATGTATGTTATGGTAACAAAATGTTATGTTCATGATCTAATACTCATATTCCCATGTTATGCTTATTTTACCACTAATATACCCCCTGTTTTCACAAATTTAGCATCATGGCTTTACTTTTCTTCTGATTCATTTCCATGGGTTACAGATAAATTTATTAATTATGATATGTCTTATAATGGTAGTTGTTATGAAGAGTGTGAGATGTTGTAGTAAACATATGAACTAGTTTTTTATGTATCTATCGTCTCCAATGAACTAGACCAATATGATACTCATATGGATCATTATGTCATTTGATTAATATTTATCAAATATGATGTGATATCTATGTATGAATAGTATGGGTCTCTATAATGAGGTCTTCTTAATATGGAGTTAATATTTCCCCTATATACGATCTGAATCATGGAATGAGATCCTCTATATAGTTTGGTATTCACAATGTATTTTTGGGATGGGAAATGTAGAAACAAACCCTTTATAGATTTTTTTGGGATTTATCAAAATGTTAGTTCAGATTCTATTCTAATATTGTTGTATGAATGGATCAAAGGGTTCACTGAACCCTAGTCCAAATAATACTCCTCAATGATTATAGTCCATCGCTTTTTGTATCTTCATAGAGATGTAACTGCTAGATTTCCATAGAATATAGAACACTATTGTATTCATGATTCCATGGGACCTCTTGGGTTTTCATTGGGATGATACGCTATATCACTCTACCATATAATCTTTTTTTTCTCTCTTAAATGTAATGGATTTTCTTATCATCATGTATACTAATACATTTCAAGATTTTTGCTTAGATGGCCCAGACTTCTCTTTACCTATGATACTTACAGTGATTGGGAATATAATGAATATTATTTTAAGTAAATTTCATGAAAAATATTTTTTGGGGGGAGCAGTGAGATTATGTTTTTTTCATTATATTGAATTTATGTTCTTTATATCATCTTACATGTTTTGATTATACTAAAAACATAATGGAAATTATTCTAAATAACCTCAACAATTTTATATTCCTAAATAAAAAACCTCATCAATTATTATAATTCTCAAATAATTTTTTTATGTTTTTTATAACATTTATTTCACTTTTTTCTAGGTTTTATACAACTACTTATTCTATTAGATTTATGTAGGGTGTTTTGAAAAAATTCAGTTTATGTGTCAAAAAAATTAATTTTTGGTAAACACTGGTGAAAAAGAAAAATAATATAACATATTCATAATAATAATCAAGAAAAAAATATTATATTTATTTTTTATTATACTTTTAATACGAATAAATAAATTTCTTTATGGGAAATGAACAAATGTTACACTCATGCAGATAGATGGTCGTACGTACTCATAAGTAACATTCCCATTGTTCAATAATCACTATTTAATGAAGGCATCTAACAAAATATATTTCTAAAAATATCATTATATCGTAAATAAAATTTTATTAAATAATGTATTATTTTTATATAATTATAGTGATGTAAATGGAGTCACATCATGTTGAGGAGGCGATAGTCCACATGTCCATGAATAACATTACCACTTTTTATTATGTGAATGGGTAATAAGAAAATTATATATTTTATCTGAATAAATGTAATTATTTCATGAATATCATATAAATTTTTATGTCACATATGTTTAATTAAAACTATCCTTTATACATTACATGTATCATGTGATCAAATCACATTTCTTTTACGAGGTGGTAGTCCACACTTCTACAAGTGATGTTAATTATGTACAAAAATACTAAGTATGTGGGAATGTGTTATAAATTATTTAAATAATCAAAAATTCACATTAAGTTTCATATATATCATATATAAATAGTTTTTACATATGAATTCCTAGTTATTAAAGGGGGTATGTAAGAATAATAATATATTTTCATGAGGTGTTAATTAACCATACCCATAAATGGTATGTTGGTTACAAATTAGATGGATGTTTCTGTAAGTGTTGGTAAAACAATTAAATTAAAAAATATATATTTATGATACTAGTGGTTTTATATAATCATTTAAATATTATAATTGAAGGAGTGCATAATGGAAATAAAACTAAACATCCTGAGGAATGTTGTAACCTCGTATTCTGGTAACTCTTTTTTGTTAGCACCAAAAGATATCCCTAGTTTTTTACTGATATTTTGGTGTTTTTTTGGGAGAGTATATAGATATTTTTGAACTATTAGAAAATATATTTTCTAGAAAAAGTTTATTTAGATGTGTGCAGAAGTGGGAGGAGATGAGGCCTTTTTATATTAGATGAGTGGTTGTCTTGTGAATTTGGGAAAATGTAATTACACTCACGATTTACCATTTTCATGTTCAATAAATTATGATTCTGATTCCATAAAATGATGTATAGGCTCAAAATTTGACCATAAGATGGATTTTGGATAATATTATAGGTTATTTTGGCCCTTATATTAAAGGATAAGTCCTTTGTCATGGTTAATTTCACCTTTAGTGTTGTAATTAATATTAATAACATTCACAAATATTTTTGAAAATTAAATTTTTTTATAGTATTATAAACTTTTAATTTTGATAGTTCAAAATATGGAATCATTTTTTCTAAATTTAATTAACCTATGTGTCCAAAATTATTTTGAATTTAATCCCATTGATGGGACGACAATGCAGGTATTTAATATAAAACCGTTAAAAAGTTTTCAAGGTTATAATATTATGTTTCATAGTGAAATTGATTTAAATTCCCAATATTTGATTAATTCAAAAAAATTTATAATTAATCATTAAAATAGTTAAAATATAATTTATCTTATAAATAAATTAGTTGAAATAGAGTATTTGAATTAAAATTCAATATTTTTTATTATTGATTAAAAATGAAACTTCTTAGAAAAATACTAAAAAATAAAGCCTATCTAAATTTTATCCTTCTAAATAAAATATAAATTTTATTATGACATATTAGATTTAAAATATTTAGATTCATTGGATTTAAAATAGGTTCTATATTAAAAAAAATCTAAAAGTGCCTTAATAAAAATATATTATTCTATTTGTCAAACTAAGCTCATTATTATCTTACTCAAATCAAATCAATTAGATTAATATAAAAAACATATGGAATATAATACATATATATATATATACAATATTAATATCACTCAGTTACAAAAATTAATTTAATTTATTAGCAGAAAATAGCAATACGAGCATAAAAATTGTATTATATAAAAACATTCCCTTTATATTCAATTAATTATTATATTAAATCTAATTAATTTTTATCCAATTAATTAAATTAATATTATTGAAAATGCTAAATTTAAAAAAAAAATTATCCATGTTCAATATCGCTAATTTAATGTCTGGGTAACATTTTATTCTATTAAATAATAATATTCTAATAACATTTGGTATTTCATTGTAACTCAGTATGAAGGGTAACCCAATCCATCAAAGAAACTCATTGTCACATGTGACATATGCTAATCGTCACGAACCAGGCTGATGTTCCATTCAAACGAACACCTAACACTATTCATTCCACGTCTTAAAGGGTATTACCGATCCACATTGTCTTGACACTAGTGGCTGGGTAATAGTATTATGCTCCGGGAATTATATTACCAATTTAGATAAGAGACATCAACAATCAAAATATAAAGAAGACATAACTGAATAAATATAAAACAAATGGAATAAATATTTTCATATTTAACTTTTAATACATTAACCAACCACCATGATACACCAATAGAATGCAGAATGAAAAATTCCTTCAAGAACTCTATACGACAAGAGGGACATAACCCTCAAGCCACAACCACCAAAACATGTATGAGAGGAACTATAACAACATAAACCACCCACACAAAAGACCATTCCATTACCTGTGCTAATAATAAACAGTCTACATAATCCCAAATTTATATCTATGGTGTGATATAATGACCATTATGATGACACCAAAAAGAAGGATTCCATGTTATAACATTATAATTAAATTAACATGTTCATTTATTTCAAATCCATTAAGGCATTTATAAAAAAACCTTTTAAATAAAGGCCAATTTTAGAACTACACTTTAAAATAAAACACAATTACTTATATCACTTCGAAGGAAACATTTATTTAGATAAAAATTTTCAGAGATAGAATTCCTTAAATATCCACCATCTGCTGATGGATGGTACCACATTTTAGATGTCTCGAAAAAGAATCATGTGTAAATATCTAGGGGTAACCTTGATCGAGTGAGACATTATAACCTCATAACTCGGTGAGCCGTTTCATAGTAACAACATCCATTTTTATATCATGAACATGCCACTAAGAGGGAACACCAAAGGGTTCTAGTGGTTTCTAATCATGATACATGGTTGTATAGGGCTCAATTCGTTAATCCATCTTTGTGAAACCTATAAAATAAACTTACTAATCACAAATGTACTGGAACCTTTCATCCCACCAACATAAATATGGTTTACTTTTTTCTCAAATTATCATTTCACAAAATAACATTTTTTACATACACATTCCAAGGACTATAAACATGTCAAGAAATAATTTTTTTTGATAAACCTAACCACATTCCATTTTACACACACGAAAAACTACTTTAAAATATATTTACCACCATGTACACAATTAATAAATCCCCAATTGAGAATTAATAGGAAATTAACTCATTTTATCTTCCAATTCCATGGGATAAGACCCTTCTAAAATCCACATATAAACCCAGATCAATTTGGCACATGATTTTCACCATTTATACAATTTAAAATGTATATTTAAGGGTGAAAAACAAAATAAATCATGAATAATATAACATATCATTCCATTATAAAGTCTCTATTAAACGTATTTTGCACCATAAGTTACTTTTAAAACCCATTCCACACCTTCCAAATAAGGCATATAAAATATTATGATAAAAATCATAATAGAACATAGATAATTATAACCTTACCATTTTGAAAATAAACTTTTATCATGAAAGATTTCAAAAAATCCACAAAAATTTATTTCACACAACAAAATTACTCAATAGAACATGATTATATAGAAAAAACCATATTAATAACGTCAAAAATGTTAATGACATTGTACCACCAACCTTAAATACAGAAACATCATCAAAATTTGTGAAAAACTACAACTGCACCACCACATGACCCTAGAAAAGAAACAACTGACCAGAATAATCTAGATCGAACCCTAATAATTAATATTAAACCAAAAGAGACCACCCACCCACTAGATATATAAAACCCAAATGTAGAAGAGAATAAACCATAGAAAAGAGGGAATAACAAGCGGGAGAACAAATTACATGTAGCTTCCTCGCTAAATCAGGGTCAAATATTCCTAAGGAGAAGTTCCCAAGGAACCTAGGGGAGATTGTTGGAGGATCCCTTTACTAAAAATACTAAGGGATTTTATTGGGATAAGGATTGTGGTTAATTATAAAAAGGTCACAACTAGTATTTTTGGAATTTTTATTAACCCAGAAATCCACACATTTACTTGCACTATTTGTCAAATCATAAAGTAGTCATGCACCCCTCTATTCATATAAGGTACATACCACATGGTTAGTCCACATGACATTCCATTCTAGGGGGTATCGTTTTTATAAAATCCACAAACTACTGTATTGTTAACTAGGTAGGGTTGCATGATTTCTACTAGCTGTACGCTAATCGTGCACCTCAGGCTGTATAACCAAGATTTTATAATTTTATATCCAAAAGTAAATGGATAACCTAGGAAAAAATATATAACCATAATAAATGGAATGAATAACTCTATATTTAATAAATTTCATACATGGTTATTAGGTGAAAAATATTGTCCCAAAACAAACCTGATCCAAAGAGAAATAAAAACACTTGGTGTGATAATTCTCCTCACCATAATGCTTTATGACCCTATAATTCCACAACAATGTTTAATCCAAAAAAATGGATACTACAATAAAAATTAATGGGATTCCCAAAAAACATCACATGAGAAGGAATAAAAAATCCATGAGCAGAAAAAAGAAGTTTAGATGTTTGAATTCGAGTAGCCAAAACCATCTCCTTACCATAAAATTTATATCTAAAAAAACATAAAACCATCCATTTTATTGATTAAAATAAGTGGAATTATCACCAATTTAAAATAAAACCATTAAAGAGAAGATAAATTTATGAATTTCCAAACAAAACACACAAAATATACATGAAATTACCAAAATACACAGACCACCTCTCGAGAAACACTTCCACAAACTTTTTTCAAAAAACATTTTGGTGAACTTAAACCTCATCATTTACTCAATGGAGGTTTCTCTAATTAGATATAAATAAATGATGCTACCCATTTATAGGAAAGAAATTTGAAATATAATGAGATTATCAACATGGGGGAGGCCCGAATAGACTCCCAAAAAATTGAAAAAAATGGCATTTCATCACTTAGGGAGAAATTTAAATGAGATCTTTGGTGGGTATCCACACCATAATTACTAAATAGAAAATATAACTAGAAAATATTGATACATGATTATAACATGGGATAACTTATTAACTCTACAAAAATACTGAAACACATAGGCCAACAATCCTATCTAACAAGAAATAAAAACACAATGGGGGAAGAGGGCATAATTTTGATGGTCTATAACTAAAAACATTTTAGAATTCCAACCACATAAGAGAAACCAATAAAGGATTCACATCCAAAAATTTAGACCACTGCAATCCTAAGAAAATGAGATACCCTTATTTACTGAAAACTAGTGACTAATTATTAGACCATAGGTGTCATTACAATGAAATAATGACACAATTCCCATTCCAAGAAAATGGAAACTCCGCTTGGATAATAAACTTACATAGTGGACATAAATTGTACTCAATCTAGAACCGAAGGAAAAATAAAATCTAAGAACCCTAAAAAACCCTGATATTAATGAATATTCAAGAGATTCACTTTGAGGCACATGGTTGGAACACAGATGTATGAAGCATATCCTGCTTTGTTTCCAGTAGCCGTCAATTCTAAATCTGATCACTCTATTTGGTCTCAGGATTTACAACACAACATTCCTGGAAGAAACAAAAGAACATAACACCCCACTAGTCTCAATTTTCTACAACATTGATCTTTCAACAAGATAATATATTAGAATATACACACACATCATCATCTTTCACCTAATATGAGAAACCATAGAATAATATTCCAACAAAACGCTCCACTATTTAATATAGAAAATTTGGGTTTTCTGAAATATAACATTATTCTGTTAAAATAGAAGTTCTCAAAAAATTCGACAACATCAACTTTTTTATTTCAAGGAAAACATGAGACCACACAAAATTCCACTAAACAAGACAATTACCAAAAAATAGGAATTATAAAGGAAAATTAAACTAATCCTCAAATATAACACTATATCTACAAACAAAAATGATGTAATATTATATTTATATTTTCCACACATAGTGCACTACATGCTCCCTTTCTTATAAAAAACCAAAAAATGTTTCAATGGCCTTCTATGTCCATGGCCACCACCACCAGCCTCGAGTTAATTCTATTATTGGAATTTCCCTTCACCACTTAGAGATGGGACCTTCTTACACAAAGGTCGAAAAATTCACCTATAATGACATGGAAAACTCAAGGAAACTAGAGTTTCATATAATATTCAATTTCTACCCTTCCAATTAAAGAGGATTCACATGATTGAAAAAACAAGAAGATTAATCATTTGAAAATCTAGTAGAATGTTATTACATTGATCAACTATAGTGTCTGCTAATGGTAATCCACCCATAGAATCACCACAATGTTCACCAAATTTTTTTGTAGGCACAAACTTTTCAATAAAAAGATGTTGAACTCAATCAATGTAGATCCATCAATGAAAATTTGAATCATAAAAAATTATTCATAAAATAAGAGTTATCAAACAGAAAAAACTCACCTGAATCATTTCAAAATAATAATAAGACACACCGCACAACTACTTGTTATAAAAAGAAACCATTTTATCTTAAAATTACATTTGAAAATAAAATTATATTGGCGTATTATTCATGAAGAAAATTTATTCCATGGATTCATAAACATTAATATTTTTATTTAAAATTGGGCACTGATCCTCCTTTACACACATATCTGATGCATGTGGCCACTTATGTGAAAAAAATGCCAAAACAATTGTTTTCCACTTTTCAAGGAAAAACATTCATCCCACATATTCAACATTCCAAATTTTCATTAAACCTTTAATTATTTCACTAACCATAAAATTGAAAACCATTAAAATTTCCACACATCAATCCCTTATATTTCTTTCAGAAATCTAAAATCCATGATTCCAACTGAATAATGAACTTATCCCATTCAAAACATTTCCACAATTAAAAAATTCACATTACATAAATAATCCATTTTAAAAAAATCAAACACTTTATAAAAAAATTCAACTTTCCATGAAATTATTTCATTATTATATAGATCTTGATAATAAAAAAATAATTTTCAACAAACTCATTACCACTTTATCCAATGTTTGATTTTTGAAAAAAAATCATATTTCTTTCTCAATGTAAATTATGAAAATACATCTTATTTAAAAAAATTAAACATTTACTAATTTAAATCCAGTATTCACTATATTAAAAGAATAGTATCCAAAACAATTTTTCAGAAACCATGAATACACAAAAAATTTATAAGAGAAAACTTATGTCAGTAGGTGGATTGGCCATATGATTAGAGATCACATTCCAATCACACTTCCACCAATGATATTATTCTTAGATAATATACCCATCTCGACATGGTGTGCTAGGCCCTACGAGATCATATAGACCATTATCCTAACTCGTTTTTTATTTCCCAAAAACAAAACTACCAATATGTACCAAATAAAACTAATGAAACCTAACTCTCCATGGAATCACAAGTCCCACTATTAGGTGTACTACCGAAAAGCGAATCCTGTAACATGAAAAAAATGTCATGAAAATCCTAGTTCTAGTCTAACTATACTCTTCCCCAAACAACGGGACCCATAAGAACATGAACTAATTTTATTCCATTTTATCATGATCTAGACAAGAGCAACATCCCACCTGAAAACTGACCCTATTCTTAGCATGACCCTAAGGGTGTTCCTGATCCCCATTGGGTGGAAACTAGTGCATTAGTATAAATATTATTCATTGGGAATGATTTTATTAATTTAGATAATCCGAAATAACCAAAAAAACATAAATACGACATAACTGAATAGAAATAACCAAACATGGAATAAAAACATTTAGATTTATGTTTTACCAAATTAACTAACACCCAAGATATACCAATGGAAACGACATTCCTTAAATAAAAAAATCCTTCTATATGAAAGGATGGACATCAAACTAAAGACACTGCCACTAAACCCAACATCAGTGGAAGTCTTCCAACCTAAACAACCAACACAACCCACCTTTCCTTTACATGTGGCAAACAAAATAGGCCTCCATACACCCAATGGTGTATGTTGGGTGTATTAAAAATCCTTGTATGATGCCACCCAAAACAAGGATTCAATTTTATAACATTAAAGAAAAATTAGCATTATCATTTATGTAAGAACATTAGAAACATTTCAATGAAATCATTTTAATGAAAGAAATTTTTTTAGTAGAATAATTTCATGGTAAAAATTTTTAAATGTTACATATCAATGTAAATATTTATTAAGATACACATTTCATAAGATAAAATGAACTCAAGGTCAACCGTTAGCAGACTAATGGTACCACATTTCATAAACCTCTATATTGAATCAGGATAAAATCTCTAGGATTAATATATCTTGAGTGAGAAACTAGAACCTTGTACCTTTGTGAATGGTGGTATAATAACCCCAACCATCTTGTTTCTCATATACGAGACATTAGGTGGGGAAATCACATGAACCTAGTGGTATCCAATCATTATAAATGATTAGTTGGTTTTGTATTCATCAATCCATATATTTGAAATCATTACAATCCACTTCTGAATCATAAGTGTACTAAAACTAGTGAGACCACCTTGATACCATATATTTCATTTTTATTCAAATTATTATTTTACATGTTAAAAAAATCCCCCTTTTTCCCATGAAGAGTCCACAAATTATGAACATATAGTGAAATCATTTTTTCTATAATCTAAACCAAATTCCTTTTTTTAAACACCAAAACCACTTTCAAATATTTTTATTATCACTTACACAATACATTAATCCCTATTTGGAAAAGCACAATAAAAGAAAATAATTGACCAACCAATTCCATGGCCCAATACCCTTATTTAATCAACACATAAACCAAGATGATTTTTTAATCATTATTTTCATCATTAAAATAATTTAAACTTCATTATTATTGGGGAACAATAAAATCCAACATGCCAAAGTTACCCCTTCTTCTATTGAAACCCCACTTTGAAACATGTTCTCACCATAAATGTCTTTAACAACCTATTACCCTCCTTCCAAAAATGCATAAAACTCTTTTTATCAACATCATAATTAAACATACACTAACATAATCTTACCCTTTGTGAAAATATACTTTCATAATGTTTTCATGACAAAAATATCAAGAAAAATATATATCTACACCCACACAATTATACTATACAACTCAATTAAATAAAAAAATTAAAATAATCTAAAAATTTTAAGACATGGATCCACCTACCTCAAGTCTATAAAAATATAGAAAGTGGTGGGAAACAATAATTACACCACCACATGTCCCCAGAAAGGAAAGATATGACCAAAAACATAAAGATCAAACCCTAATAATTATGAATCAACCAAAAAAAGAAAACCCAACCCACTGGTCATATGAATCCTCCTAGGAGGATAGAAGAAACCATAAAAAATTATGAAGAACAACATGAAGAAAAAAATTCATGGTGATTCCATTGTGAATCAGGGTAAAATTCAACAAATGGGAGGTTCCCAATGAGCCTAGGAGTGTTGGGAGGAGGCAACCATTTCTGAATATTCCATGGGGTATGATTGGGAGATGGATTAGGGTTAAATCCTCAAAGGAAACAACCGGTATATTAGTATTTTTAATGATTCAGATAGGTGCACAGTTAACATACAATGTTTTTTAAACCATGTGTTGACCATGCACACCAATCTACCTAAGTAGTACCTACAATAAAGTTAGTTTTCATAGCCTAACAAATGCTACTGAATATGTGTGGTATCTTCTATTCAAAAACCCCAACCTACATCAAGGTTACCTAGGTAGGAGTACATGGTTTCTACTAGTTGTGAACCAACTGTGGCCATTCAGATATTTACCCTAATTGTTTCATTATTCTTCACACATCAAAGGAGAATGAGGGAAAAAAATACAAACTGAATATAAATGGAAGGGATTCCTCAAAAAAGTTTCCCTACCACCCCCAGTTCCTGATAAAAAAATCATGTCACTAAAATGAATCTTATACAAAGAGAAAAAAAACCAGGGGTATGACACAAACTCAGTGTCGTGTGCACTGCATGATATAAATTATAATGAATTTATTTAAAATAGAAAATTTATTATCAATTGTTGTGATATTTTATTCCCATAAACACAAGTTTTTTAGTGATGGACTCTTTATCTATTACTATGTTCGTACTTTATATTTTTGGTGTGATATATTCTCCCCATCCTAATGGAAAATTTTCCCTATATTTTTTACTTGACCATGGTAATAGATTTATAGATATTTAAATCATTTAAATCCTACATCAAGATGATGGTTTATAAAAAATAGCCCATAAAATAATTAATTAGATGTTCAAATCTCACATGGTATAACCTATAAATAGACCTCTGAGAAGGAGAACATTAGTGGAATTTAGATATGCATACATGTAAGTAATGCATAAATACTTATAGGAGGATAATGGGGTTATCAATAAAAAATTATATATTTAATGTATTTTTTATTCCATAAAATAATTTTTTTATTTATTTATAAGACCATTTGTTAAACAACAATTATTGTAACATGATAACATTTTTTGAACTTTTTTTTTAAAAAAAATTAGTAATTACCTTAATTGTTAAGAGTATAAGAAAATATAATTACATGACATATTTTTATAAACCCAATATTATCCATTATAATTGATTCAATAAAATTACAATTATATCATTACATTATAAAATAGATATCCAAAAAATAAAAACATATTTCATAAAAACTGAAATACACTTTCAACAGATCATAAGGTACATAAAATAGTGAAAATTATAACTATTTTTCTCTAACTATTCACCATTGTCAAAATGGTAAATAAATTAATCTTTGATTCTAAAATGTTATGGAAAATCATCAACATTTATATATATTCATCAAATTTTTTAAGTAGAAACAATGAAATATTAACCAGGACATTTCATTGGTAAGTGGTTGTTATGAAACCATAATCATCCTTCAGTCACCAGTCTAAGATGTGTGGCCTTGATGGAATTGATTTTCTTTCACCTAGAATCCAATTTTCTATTTCTAAAACCAAATTAATATATATTACCTAATAATAATTATTTACTTCTTTAAAATTATGTTAATCAGTAAATTTCTTATTTAATATGGATTTCAATGTAACCTCAGTATATTAATACATCATCATTTTCATTTCCCAATGGGTCATTCTTTATTTAATGTATTAACCTATGTAATATGTCATCATTATATATTAAAATAATTCATAATGTTTTATAAATAAAATGTGATTGATCATAATCATGTCCCCAAGAAGTGTCAAACCAGGTTCACAGAAAGTCAAGTTTTCATGTCCTACATTATGTTGAGTCAGGCATGACACATCTTGTCAGAGTTGTTACTCCTATGTATATATATTCTAGAACCACACCCAATTGTAGTAACCAAACATGTATTTATTTCTATAAAGAACTGCATCATATATACTCTACCAAAATTATATGGTGTTCTTCTATATATATCCTAAAATTATGAGTTTTGTTTATTTTCTCTAATATATGTTTTCTTAATTATATTTCCATTGTTTTCTAATAAAAATATGTTTATTCCAACTATATATACCCATACCCAACAAGTCTAGAGTCTGTTTCTTCTATAAACACATTAGTATGATTACAAGGAATCAACTACATATGGACCAGTCAGTTTAGTAGGATTTGCAAACAAGACAAATACATGAACCATAATTTATAAATAAAAACATTAATAAAAACATAATTTAATTAAATTTCAATGATAAAAAAATAATTAAATATAGTGTATCCTTACATATCAATATTAGTACACGTAATGGATTCCTATGGAAAATAATCAAAATATGGTTGAGCTCAAATTCTCAAAAAGGAAACAATAGATCTGATGCAATAATTTAAAAATTAGAATATAAAAATGGAAAGGTAAATATATAGAAACACATTCCATTAAAATAACATGAAAAAGAAAATTAAACGAGTAATGTTAAAAAATATAATCATATTCCATTTAATAAATTAATTGAAAATTAAATGTATCCAAAGATATGTAGACAAAAAATCCCATGGATGAATATTGAGATAATAAAAATGAAGAAAATTATTAATTATTGGCTATCATGTCTAATGGACATGAAAATATTTACCATCAAGACCCTTAATAAGATGGTTAATACTATAGATATAACCCCATTTAATTTGGAAAATGTATTATTCTAATGAGAACATGTCAATGCATTGAAGAGCTATATAAATTCTAGGCCCCAAATTCCATTACAATTCCAATGAAGGTGTCTTATCTAATAATAAAAATAAATAATATAACATAAAAAATACCAATATTTAATGTTGAATAATTTTTTTAAATTATCCCCAATATTTATGATAAATAACAATAGTTATTGTTGATATTGATGAAAGGAAAATCCTGCGAGGAAAACATTCTTGAATGAAATAATCTTCAAACACTCCATAGAGTTCCATACCACACTGAAACATTTGAATCCTAATTAGTATGAAGTAATAAAATTAATGTTTATATTAATATCATGAGAATAAGGAAACTCAGGATATACCACATTTCAAATTGATGTATTTAAACTATATAAAGGAATCTAGGTTCATAAAGACAAATCATCATAATGTAATGTAAATTTAGGCGAAATCCCTTACCTTGCATCTGATTCTTCTTATGTCACTTTATATTCTTGAATAATAAAACATATGTAAATAATTTATCGTTTTGAGAATCTTTTTTATGTTTTTTATATCTTTTATTTAACTAATTATCATGTTGAATAAAAATATATAATCAATTATGTTTACATCAGTTGTTTTTACCAAATTTGGTTCATGTGTCAAAAAACAACTTTCTATGTCACCTATGGTAATAAGGGACAATTTACAACATCCCCACAATAATAATAATGAAATAATTATTATTATATATAAAAAACAGTGCTTTTAAAACCTATCATTAAATATGGTTTTGAAAAATAAAGCAACCTTAAAATCAGAGAGACAGTGGGTCGTACGTACGTAGAAGTAACGTTTCCATTTTTCAATGATCATTATGGAAAGAATGTAAGTAACACTGTATATTTCCATAACGATAATTATATAATAAACACAAAGTAATTTAATAATATATAATTGTAATTATAATTAATTTTATGTAAAATTAATCACATCATTTCGAGGAGGTGGTAGTCAGCCCGTCTATGACTGACGTTATCAGTTTTTAGTGTGTGAAAGGGTAATATTGAGAATAAAATATATTATATTTTCATAAATTTAATTACTTCATTAATATCATCTATATATTCTATGTACCATATTATTAAAAAGTCCATTATACATTCCATAAATCTTGTGATCGAATTTCATGGCTTTTAGGAGGCGGTAGTCCACACATCCAAAAACAATATTATCCTATTTACACAAAATAAAAGTATAAGAGTATGAGTTATAAAAGATTAAAATAAGAATAAATACATATTAATTATCATATATTTTATATAGAAACATTTTTTACTTCATAATTACCCACCATGAATGGTAGTAAAGGATAAACTATCAACATTCTTTTGTGAGGCGGTAATTCCGCGTACACATAAACTGTATATTTGTCACACATTAGAAGGAAGTGTGTGTATGTTTAGGTATAAAACATAACATAAAAACTTTTCATTATGTTTAGGATACTATTGTTGTTATATAATCATGGAATAATTTCAATTTAAGTTGTGGATAATGGAGATAAAAGTAAACAGCTTGAGGAAATATGTAACTTCTTTTCTTGGTAACTCCTATTAGTTTTCACAATAGGGAATCCTTTTTTTCTTTATAACCAATATAGTTTTATATGTTTAGAGGCGGTTTATGAAAAAAATATGATTTGATTCAGTTAAATCCATAGTGTATTGAGAGGTATGAGTAAGTGGGAGGGGAGGAGGCCTTTTTATAGTGGAGGTGGGGTTGCACTCTTGTAAATTTAGTAAAAGGGAATTCCACCCATGTTTTTCCAACTCCTTCTGGATACAATAATGATTCACATCCAATAAAAAAAGTATAGGGTCAAAATATGACCATCCAATGTATTTTTCACAAGTTTCATTTTCATTATGTCTATTATGGTTACGATTTAGTCTTTTTTAATCATAATTTGACCTTTAACATTGTATTTAATTTTAATTAAATTCACTAATTTTTAAAAAAAACATATTTAACCTTATTAATCAATATAATTTAGGTTTATTTAACATATTTATTAAATTTTTCCAAATTAAAATCACATAATATGTATAAAATAATTTTATTTTAATCCCGCACAATGAATGAAAATATGTGTTTTAAAATATAAACCTTCAAATGTTTTCAATGTTTTTATATTCAATTTCAATTTCAAATTTATTCAAATGAAATATATTTTATTTATATATAAAAAAATTATATAATAATATATTAAAAAATATTTAAAATATAATTTATCCTTATAAATAATTAATATGATAAAACTTTTTTGAAGTAAAATTCATTATTTTTCATTATTCATTAAAAAATGAATCTTCATAGAAAAATAGAAAGAAATTACCCTAAATAAATTTTAATCATTCAAATAAGAAGATTTTTTATTTTGGAAAATTAAATATTTAATGATGTATAATTTTTTTTATTTAATATAGGTTCTCCCTTAAAAGGTGGTAAAAGTGCCTTAATAAAAATATAGTATTGTACGCATATAATTGGGATTGTTCTGGTCTTCTTCAAATAAAATGTATTGGATGAATAAAAAAATATATTTTACTGAATATATAATATAAATATATATATTATGTTAATATCACTGAATAATTTAAAATAATTTAATTTATTACCATAAAATATCTTTGTGAGTATAGAAATAGTTTTTTATAAAAATGTTCCCTTTAAATTCAATTGGTTATTTTATTACTTTTTAATAGATTAGTAACCAATAATTTTCTTAATTATTTTTAGGAATCATTTATTTTTAGAAGTTAGATAAACCTAATATTAATCATTAATTTAACAGCTAGTTGATACTTCAATATTTTAAATAATAATATTTTAACAATATTGTAATGTTTGGTGAAACGTAGTATTGCGTTTAATGCTATCCATAAAAAAACCTTTTGTTTCATATGAATTATGATAACTCTATGTTGAATGGATTAAAATATATAAAATATATTTAATTTATTTAAAATAGTGAATATATAAAAATTTCTAAGGACATTATATTCACTTATGCACTTAATGTTGCATGTCATACACATCATCCAATACAATGTTCATACTTTTTATTTTTAGGAAATTACATTCATAGTAATGTAGTTAGTGTGTCTTGATCAATGATTGATCTATGATACACTTGGGATTACATAATGAATCCTGGTGATTCAAAATGGTGGTAGTTTCCAATGTAGTTGGAGTGTGGCCAATTATTATATGATGTATAGAAGATATTATCCATTACATGTGTTTTGGAGATTCATTGTATATTTTATTAGTACACTCAACCTTTTTTCCTTTATATGATCTATTTTTACCAAATGTATCACGCCATTGATGTATATTTTTTAGTTTCTTATATATATTTATCATGATGGTTTTTTTGTTTTTTATTGCATATATGTATCTTTTTAGGTTATTATAGAATAAATCCCCCATTCATGAGATATGCTGATGTGGAGTTAATCACCAGCCCCAATACTATTGGAGACAAGATTAGGTTTCCACTATTACCATTCTAATAGTGGGAGTGGGGTCTTAAAGTTTCAACCCATAAGGTAACCTATTTCATATTTACCAAAAGAAATCTAACACAGTTTTATTTAACAAAAGATTATTTATAATTTCTGGACATTAGTATATCATATATCATATATATATGTTACATGATAATATTTAGGATAATTAAATATTATATATATTACAAATACATAGTGTGTTTTTCACATCAATTTCCTAGTTAAAATGTTCTTAATCTTATAAAATATTCACCACTTTATTAACACTACCTATTTAATGTCTGTCTACCTAAATTGATTTCTATTATATATAATGATCTAGTATACTTATGTGGTATATTAAACTATATAAAAATGAATATGGTAAACTTCAATAGGTTCCATGAAAAAACAGACTCCCCAAAATTACCCTAATGAAGTGATATTTGTTAATCAGAGCCTCAATCAATGATTCTGGTTTTTTTTAAATTTATTTTATATTATTTCAATATATAATCAATATTATAACATGTAGTCCATGCATGTATTCAAATTAAATAATATATATTTGATATAACAATATGTTTTTCATAATGACACTTCATGGAAACAAAATTTTTGTTCCACACATTGGCCTCCAGAGAAAAATATATTTGAAAAATTTAAAACAATAACCTAAAAGTGTAATTAAATATATTGAGAAAAAATGGGGTCTGCATATTCCACGTAATTCACCATTCTCTGAAAGTTGGATATATTTCAAATATGTTACTCACTTATATTTTAGGGCGTGATAACATCCTATTAGAATTAGTATACTAATTAAAATCATTTTTATGAAAAGGAATCAAAATACAATATAATCTAATTCTAGATCCCATTTGGGAAATTCCTTGTACCTTAAAAAATATTCCAGGTAAAATATTTATCTAGTTTAACATCATAATTCAAAACCATCTATTAGATCATATATATAGAAATAAATCAAAATCAATATTTATCGCTATTAAAAGATGGAAATATTCCATAAATGAATTCAGGAGGAAAAAGGGGAGAACAAATTCATTTCATGTGTCCAAAGAATACCATTTGTTAACTTATCTATGTCTCCACTAATGTCCAATTTATTTATATACATTGGGGGGAATATATAGTCATATAGACAAATGATACTAATTAATTTTCCATAATAAAAGATCCACTAAACCTATTCATACTAATGTCAATCAAAATTCAACCATAATGCCCCAATATCATGGTTCAAAAAACTTGTTTCCATTAACTATGGGCCTTTCAAACATATATTTTACTATATTGATCAATTTAAACATGTTTCAAAAATCTATAATCTAATTCACTACCACAATGAACTTTTCCCAACTACTAATAAATGCCAATGAAATATATACAACTTTTCCCCTTGTCCATTATCCTTTATAAAATGGAATGATCTTTTTTATATTGCTTAAATATCCTCTTTAAAATTACATATAAAAACATATCACATCTAGACAAGAAAAATGATGATACATGTGCTATATCAATTACATTGTAAATTTAAGGACATCATGAAACACAACAAGAATCACATAATACACAATTTATTGTTCACAATGAATCAGTAACATTTCATAGGATACATAATAGTGACCATGACACACAATGTTTGAGTTTGTTCCCTATAATATACTACATTGATAATTAAATCATCTTTCACAATGAATCATGAAGATTTCATATCAGACATCACATTTCCCACAAAACCGGTTGATTGAGATGGTTCCCTAAAACCATCTACATTGAACATTAGATTATTGAATTCTTCATACTATTGAGTAAAAATTAATTATACATCACATCATTGACTTTATTCTATGTGAAATCTATGAGATATTGTACTTGTATTAATAAAAATACAAAAAATATAATTATGTTCCATGCTATTATTTTTCCTAAAAGTTCCATGAAGTTATTCATAAAAATAGATTTTCAATCCTATTTATTTCATTTTATGGGACAATAAAATATGGTATACCGGTGGTGGAGACACATAAGTTGTTAAGATTCATTCTTATGGTATGATCCCTTTAAATTTTTTAATGTATGATATTATTAAAACATGACCCTATACTATGAAATTAATATCCATATATATCACATGATTTCTTATCTGGTGATTTAGGAAATTATCTATCAACATTCTGATTATTACTAATTATTTTCATGATGAACAAAATTTTATTTTTTTGATGAAATCCATGATGATTGATAGTCATTTAGAGGAAGGATGTATTGGACCTCTAATGAAAAACATTGCATTAATGAATTATACGAGGATATATGATTAAATTATATTCCCCCCAGAAAAGTAGATATCATATGACTTTATAATGATTTGGAACTACCTGATTATGTTAATGGAAATGTAGTTTTGTTCCCAATTTCATTATTGAAAATTCAATGAAAGAGAGATATAGTAGATTGGTTCATGAAACCAACATGAAACTGATCTTATAAGAGATATTATGATAATAGGATTATATTTAAAAATTTATGTTCATATAAGGTTTTCTATTATTGTAACATTAAATTCCATCTTTAGGATTCCTTTTAATGTTTAGAATTTCTATCCTTAGATATCATGTGGTTATACCTAATACCATAGTTAATGGGACACAGAGATTCATACAATAATTGAATTAAGTACCTTAGATAAATTTGACATGAATTATATATATTGAATTAATTTTTCCAAAAACTTATTTTATTTATTATTCAGGTCTAATTGATAAAAAATATCCAATAACCAATTATTCAAGTGAATATAAATGAATTAAATATTTGATAGAAAATAATTCATTATTTAAATGACTATAATATGTATTTATTTATTGGTGAATAATGTAGTGAAATATATTTATTTAACTATATATTAATTATTCAAGAATATAAAAATATTCAAAATTTCCGATGAACCATGTTTAAGGGTTTGGTGAGAAATGACATATTAAATGTTATATATATAAATGTGATTTTTTAATTAGTAAAATAATATTTATTTATCTGTGAGTTTACAACATGTCAAGTAAATAATAATAATAATATTATTTATACATGATTTTTTTTGGAATTATATAATCATAGGTGAAATTGTGCAATTATTTGTATCTATCTCTGGCTTAATTTAAATTTGTTTATGATATTCTCAAAATCCATATCCATTCTAATAATTTTTTCATGATGAATATTTTTTAGAATCCTATCAACCCTTTAGATCTCTTCTTATAGTATGATTTTATAAATAGATATTGATTATCCCCAACCACCATCTTAGTTCTATAGAGATCAACAACATTCGTCAACTCCTAGTGATTCATGTACTGATCATTATTTATTGTGGAAAGTGTATCAATATATTTTACAAGAAAAAAAATAATATATGATAATATATTCATAAGCTCATGGTTGTCATATATATCATATATAATGGTTTTTACCCTTGGATAAATCGGATAAACAGTGAAATACTGAAAGTTATTCATCCAAATCAACAAGAAAGAATGAATTTCAATATTATGTAACTCTTTATTCAATAAAAAAGTTTGTAAATAATATGTGAAAATATAATATATTCGTTGTTATATAATATTTTTTTGTTAATAATTTAATTAATATCACTTTTCATGATATTTATTATCATTTAATTGAAAGAATTATTAATTGATTATTATATATATAATGTTGGATACTATTCCAATGGTCGGATTGGTAATGGTAATAGTGGTTACCTACCTTCACTAAATACCTCATATTATATTCATTAATAATGAAAAATAATTTTTCATTAATGTTAATTATATTTTTATTATAAAAATGAATATTTCATTGGTTATGTTCAATTATATGTCTATAGTTTGTCTTTCACTACTATCATTCTAAGGGACATCACATATACAAAATTTCATATCATAGTTATCTTATTATATATTTAATTTCCTATAATTACACTTTCAATTGTTATGGATAAATATATTCTATAAATATAACATTAATGATAATATATTTTAATTTTTTAATTCTATATTGTGGTTCATGTGATTTATCTAATATTACTTTACTAAATATCACTCATTTATACAATCAGAAGGGTAATTCCATTGTGAATTTTTTGGGACATTACATTCAGAACCCCCTCTTAAGTAATTCCCCCTATAAATTTTCTGTCACACTATAAGATTAAAATAAATGAGGTTACATAATTTTCTTTTTTTCCATTAATACACAAGTAACCAACTCTTATATAGGGTTAAATCAAAATACTTTGACATTGTGAGTTTTCAAATTTTTTATCACACATTATCTGTAGTACATGATTCCAAATCACCTCATCATATTAAAGAGATCAATATAAAATAGTGACACCAAAGAATTCGTTACATTCGATGGATCTAGTATATACTTCTGGAAGAGGTATATGTGGAACATGTATGGTATTTGAGACAGGGAGGTGAGACTACATGTTGATAGTGCAATTCTTCGATGTGATCAAGAGTATAAAAGTGTCAATACATATGAGATATTTCTTTTTCTGCTTCATAAATATCATGGAAGACTTCCCTAAAAATATATTGAGGGTATATTTATCTCTCTTCCCATTTTCCATGTATATAACACCCCAATTCATAGGAAATTGTTTCAAACATAATATTCATTTTTATGTTCATTAGAATTTTTTTAAAATTATTTCCAAATAAATTAATCAATTGTAATAAATAACTCATACTAGATACCATTAAATATATAATAGGGTATCATAATAGTGAAAATATTACTAGTTAATAATTATCTATATATGTCTATATATTTTAAATGCATTAAATATTTTGTAAATAATGAGTTCTCAATAGAATATGATACATAATAAATTCAATTAAATAGTATTAGTTTAAAAAATATAATTATTTTTATTTTCACATTTTATTCAATTAGTAGTTATAATAAATTATTATTATTAAATGAATTAATACAAATATCTTTATAACTAGTAAAAATAAATGAATAATATTCTATAAATAATTATTGTACTATAAGTAATACTAATATAATTATTAAATCATAAACCAGCATTTTTAGTAAAAATTATTTTTTAATTTATATATTTCGTAAAAGTGAAACTTCCAATATTTAAAATTTTAAATATATTTTTATTTATATATAATATATATACTAAAAACATATAATTTATATAATTATTTGACATGTTACAAACTAATAATAAATTCATTTTACAATTTAAAATATATTTCTCCAAAACAAATTTTATGTGTTATGCACAAATTTATTAAAATTAATTATTATCATTATTAAAAGTTGTTTATTGAAAAATAACATACATATTTGAAATAAACATGCACAAATTTGTTAATATTTCAAATTTAATTGTCAGCCATACAAATTAGTTACCATTTAAAAAAAATTCAGTTAACGTGGAAGTGGTAATATAGGGAAAAGTAATTTTTTGTGTGAATAACTTAAAATAGCCCAATAAATATCCCATAATTCTTAGTATGGATATTTGTTTGACTTGTATTTCATAAATTAAATTCTATTAATTACATTGATGTCTTTTATGGCTTCCAAATGAAGGAATTATTATGTTAAAAAATTATCCCATTGTCCTGTAGAATGAATTTCTCAAATAACCTTATAATCCTTAAATATATTTTTAATTTTCACTACAAATTACTAAATTTACTTCCTAAAAAGTCAACATACAAACTTTTAACTAGTAATAATTATTATTCTATATATAAATTTAAACCAAGATGTATTAAAATATAAAAATCAATTTCTTCTAGGTATATAATAATTTTTTTTTATTTATTTTCATTAATATTCCTCCACTACAACTTCGTAATTATGATTTACCAAATTTTTTGATATTGAATAATATGATTCTACTCCTTTCATAATGGAAATATTTCTAAATCACATGAAATTCATACAAATAAATTGAATATAAAATCTTATTGATTTGTTCTGCTTAACCACCTACATCAATGATGCTTTAAATTTTTTTAATGTATTAATATTGTTTCTTAATTATCCGTAATATTATGATTTAATGGTGACAATTTTCATTAATTTTTTCTAGTAATGTAATTATAATATATTAATTTTTTTAATTACAATTTTTTTATCTTTAATAATTACGGAAAATCAAGTTATATAATTCATTTTTTAAGGAAAATATAATACTCCCATAGATCAATGACAAAACCATATAAATCAGGATTTATAAAATATTTAAATATTATAAATTGATCTATAGATGATAATATCATTAAAATTTGAATATTACTGAAACCATTATTCACTAAAATATTTTTAACAACTAAAACTACTTATAATTGATTATTAATATTAACTAAAAATTTGTAATGTCGACGTAACAAATGAATAAACAAATGAATCAAAAAATGATAAAAATAATTATAAGGTCCGAAAATATATTTTTACTCTTTTATAGTTTGTTAATTTTGATTTAAATTATCTTCATGAAGGCAATAAATGAATATAATGTTAATTTTTTTAAAAAACCCATATACATTAATGTCCCCTCCTCCATTTTAGAAACAATAAAATTCACTTCAATATAGTTATTTAAAATTATTACTTATGATTTAAATGATATTTTATGGAATTTTTAAAATTACTATTATTTCTATTAAAGTGTTTTAAAACTTCAATACAAATATTTTGAAAGAAATTTTCCCACTAGAAAATGTACCTAAAAAAATTAATTCTTTTTTTTTTCATTTTATATATTACCAAAATTTTTATATTTTTTTTTTGAAAAAATAACACTTTAGATGTTATATTGGATGTTATATTTATACTAATGAATTTATTTTAATGTAGAATTCATAAAATTTCAAATCCGTAAGAAATTTTATGTTTTAGATTGAATTTTTTTATTTCAATAACATACATCATTAATATTTTTTAATGAAGGTTCACTTTTGAAAACTATTTATATTTTGATAATAGATTCACTAATTTATTTTTAAATGTATTTTATGGCCAAACACATTTTCTATCATCTACATTACCAGTTTATTTTGGATATATTATTTTTTCAAGATTCATATTGAATGATTTATTTCAATTAATTTTAGATGTTTTTAATTTATTCATTAATTTCATAAAAATATTAATATCATTGAAAATAAGTTCATTGTAATGATTTCGTTGATAAATCATAAAATTATATGTTTATTTCTTATCGTTTTTAAAAATATATTTAAATTAATGTTAATTATTTGTTTATTTATTATTGAATTCATTTTTGGGGAGATCTCATATACTAATAATGTGTTATTAATATTTATAACTTGAAATTTGTATATAATTTCAACTGATGTCGAGTGATACCAAATTATAATTGAACATGAAAAAAAATTGTGAGATCTATATATACATTAAATGTTATATATTAAATATTAAATTTATTTTATTCTTGATAAATATAATATAATTTTATTTATTATGGATTTTTTTATATTTATCAAATGTAAAATTTTTATTTCATGAGTCTTTTTCTGTATTTTAAAAGGGATTTTAAAATTATTAAATTTTTATTGAAAAAGGTCATTAGTATTTTTATGTATTATCAATGATATTTTTTGAAGGAATGGTTTTAGGAAATATTATTTTTCAACAGTAGTTTGATTTTAATGTTTATTTTCATTGTTTTTTATAAATCATAATGTATTATGTTTCAATTAAAATTCTTTTACTGTGTTTTCAATAATTTCAAAAGAAATGAGTGTTCTTAATTTAATAATAAACATACCATATTTTTTATGTATTGGTAATTTTCGAATGTTTTTAGAGGTTTTACTATGGGTTTGAGCTGTCATGGTTTTAAGTCCTAGTTATGAGGTTTATCCTAAAGGAATATAGTGTATATTTTAGTGACTACTTATTCGTATGAAATTAATGTTTCAAACAAATATTTTTTGTAATTATTTTTACTATATTTCATAATCACCTACATATTTAAACTTACTAATATCCTATGTATTTAGTTATTCTATATTAGTTGAAGATGTTTTACTTTTTAAAAAAATTTGGGTCAACTATTTGGTATGAGTAAAAATTTTTAAAAGATTTTGTGTTTAGCACTCACCCCGGAAGTGACTGTTTGAGGAGTTATATTTGGTATTAAAGTAGTATTCAAATTATATTTGTGACTAGGATAGTATTTGTTGAGTATAATTTAATATTTATAATCTTATTTTATGTTTTATATTATATTTTATCTTTATTATATATTTAATATAAGATTTATGTAGAATGTTGAGAGAAAATTTGATCTCTGGGATAATTATGAAGACCATTAATTGTTTTTTTGTCTCATATTTAGGGATTAGTAGAGTTATGTTTCATATGAATTATGTTTCATGGAGTAATTACTTTAATGTTTTCTATCAAAATGTATCTTCATTACACAATCAAAGATTTTGAATAACAATAATGTAAGGTCATGGATCCATGTATACTAAACCTTTTAATTATTTTGATGCTATTATTGGTTGGAGGAGGACTAGTGTTGGAATGGAGGTTCTTGTCTACTAAATTATGAATGCATGGAGGATTCACATTAGGTAAGGGTTCCTTTCATGAATGTTTGGTTTGTTGAATCAGTCACATCCTGACTCAAGGTCAGTGAAATTAGCTAGGTTGATCCATTGGCTATATGGAGCCAGTGGATACATGGAGAAATCAGCTACATGAGATAGGATACATGGTTGGGTATGATAACCTAATGAATCATCTATGTGGATGGATCAACATAGTGTTTTAGCTACGTCAATCAAATATGTGGATCACATGTATGAATTAGATACATGGATGGATTATCTACATAAACCAGCTACATGGATTTATTGGCAACATGAGTCATCTACAAGATTGGTTTACTATGTTAGTTGTCTATGAGAATCAGATATGTGAAAATTTCACTGTGGGGACATATGATATATTAGGCTTCTAGCTTGTTAAAATTGGACACATGGAGTTTTCCACCTATTTTGTGAAAATGATGATGCATATCATTCTGAAGCATGAATCAAGATGCATAAAATTCCAATTTACTAAGGATAGTTATATATTTTATTTTATTTTACAGTTTATTATATAAATAAGTCCACGTGTAAGGATTTTAATGAGTTCAAAAATAATTAGTGTTAAATCATTGCTATTAAAACATTCAATCATACTGTATATAATGACTCGAAAATGTAATACGTAAAATTAATTCCTTCATATTTCTTTCCTCTGGAGACTATAAATTCTAAACCCTTACCTTGAAGTCACGGAATCATATTGTTATTGGATAATGTTCCCTCGATAGGGGAATCCATCTTCTTTAAGACGCTGGTTTCTGGTGGAGGGATTAACAAAAAAATTATTCTTCCTGGTATGTGATTCAATGAATATAAAAATTATTTTTATTCATTCATATATATAGCATGTATTATCCAATTGGGTAGAAATTGAAACAACTAATTGATTATTATACCGTGTTAACAATGAATATGAGTGTGAATGTCTGTCATTTCATTCTACAATGATAACGTGTAGCCTCATATTTTTCTAGACAGTGAGAAATCTATTCAATGCTAATATGAAATATTATTATGCTAGTTTTTTAAATTTCTACTCATATATATAATAAGGAACATAATTCTATTATTTACTAACCTTTAAAGAGTAGTATAACATAGGGGCATGCCTAATTAATCTAGAATATGTTTTAATTTGACAATGATTAAATTGATGGGAGTATGCATGAAAGTATTTTATATTTAGTTCCATTTGTTTATATAATTTAATAAAAAATTTGAATAATTTGAAGGCTGGATGATGAAACCGATTAATGGAATGTCATGAAATTTAAATTCCTATGTTTTTTGAAAATGTAATGAAATATTTTTGACATGTTTAACATTATTAAATAATTTTGTTAGAATCATATACAAGAATTATTCATTAGGATTCCCATAGCGGGAAGAAATGTATAATTAATTTTTAATTTTAATATTAAATTACTCAAGGGTTTACCTATAATATTTTCGAATATTTATATTAATATTTTAGTAAACATGTGCTGATTCAGTGTGGGTTTCCAAGGACCAGAGATCATTAATATTGTGACATTAATAACTGTAAATTAAATGTGGCCATGAAATTTTTCTTATACTATTATTTTGAATAACCCCGAAAAGGTGTTTCAAATTCAAAATATGATACCACTATTTCGTTCGGAACATAACGCTTACATTAGGTGTGAAATAACATTTTTCTGTACTCGGTGTTGGACCAAAGGTGAGTTGTCTGTTATTTGATAAAAGGGATTTAACTGATTTACTAAATTAAAACCAATTTTCCCCTTACAACCCTTTAGTGGACATGAACCATGAGAGGATATCACCTCTACCTTAACCCTTTGGAGTGATGGGAAACTGAGGCTAAATTTAATCAATGATGTGTTATTAATCTCTATTTTGAATGCTGATCATAATCATATTGAGAAGAAACAAGATTTGAGCCTCATTCAACCCCCAAAGATTCCTTATTTCTTCACAAGTTAGGTCCATATTAGTTATAGTACTAAACCCCTTTTATTGAATTATTATATTGTCGTGTATCCCTAAAATTATTTCTATTTATCGATTCTAAGTTTATTCATAGGCTTTGGGGAAGACCAGGGTGATTCAGATGTCTCGTATGGAAATTCCAATCATAATTACCGTCTTCGTGGAATGTAATCCTATGATACACACCATGTTTCTTTCCCTTTTGTGAAGATGTATTTGGGGAAATAAACACTTTTTATTGGGATCACAGATCATGCAGTGACCCCAATTCATGGTGCCAAGGGACATGGCTAGGGGATTTATTGTAATGGGACTTGGTCATATAGAACTATATAGACAATGTAAAAGTTCACGAGGTGTGAAACATGGTAATTGAAAAATTTCATGGCCATCGGTCCATTTATAATGAAAACACCATCTAACCTGGAGTACCTGTTTCGTGGGAGGCACGATTATCCATGTCGAGTGGATGAAAAACATGGTTAGGGGGCTGTAAGGGAGGGAACACAATGTATAACATTAATAAACTATATATTCATACTGTTATATCCATATCAAGAAAAATGGGACACTTCTAGATTCTTGGGTGGGTTCTCATGTCGCATAGACCCCAGTTCAAGCCATGCAATTTCTTGATATAATCTATAATCTTCATCCTTGCGTATCTCGTTATCTATAACCAAAATATAGGATTTAAAGTTTCATATCCTGATATGTTTTCCTAATAGAACATGTTGGTTATCAGGGTTAGTCACTGAGATGACAACAAGGACAGCGCCCTTCTCAATGACCATAGGATGTGGGCCTCCTAGACTATTTTTTCTAGTACAGTAGTGCTCAAATGATTTATTACAGATTTGGAAACCTACCGATGATAGTGATGTGACATGATGAATCAAAAACTTAACACTCCTCCCAATGGAACAAGACTGATTTTGGAGGTTGGTGTGAAACATAATGATAGAAAATGGGATAGGTTTTCCCTTTTGGAATTTTGACAGGAGTTTCCCTATCCTCTATTATTTGGTTGAAACGGTACTCACCACATCACATGTGAATGTTATGTACCTGTGGAGTAGATATTCTATGTTTGGTAACCTCTGATGGACCAATGATTGGGATCCCTATATCATTTGTGTTGATAGAGACAATGCTCCCCAACTGTGTCAGGGTGTGTACCCTCCATACTCATTAAACAGTTAGAGTAGGTTTGTCCCTATAAGACTAGGGTGTGGGTTCTCTATATATATATTTGGTACTCACCTACCCTGTTAGGGTAGGGGTCCTCTAAATGTGATGTTTAGATAGATTGGTTACCCCCTACCATGTTTGGGTGAAGGTACTCAATCCATGGAGTTAGAACTACCCTATCATTCTAGGGTGTTGGTCAACCATAGACAATATATTGGTAGAGTCAGTACCCCCTATCTTACTATATAGTCGGTACTCTATTATATGATTGGTAATCCCATGTTGTTTCAGGGTGAGGTTCCCCCGTAGTGATCATATATGTATACTGGTAATCCCCTTTCATACTAAGGTGGGGGTCCCCCATCCATATAGTTGTAATACCCTATCATTTTCGGGTGAGTTTTCTCATTCTATTGAGTGGTACTCCATTGTCATACCAAGGTGCAGGTCCCCATATGAAGTGTAGTACTCCCCTACCATGTTAGTGTGTGGATTCTTTATCTAAGGAGCTGTACTCCACCATAATCAAGTATCAATGTTGATAGTTTCTTCCACTAAAGTAGAACATCCCTTTGACGTGGAGAATAGTAAAAAGGAGTTGGCCCCTTCACTGCTTATGTGAGATAACTAGTAAGGAGTTTGTTCTCCCTCGATAGATAGAGTTGTGAGAAACTATTTATTGGATGGAAAATGGTTTTTTGGGGTTAGTTATGAGATATCACACCATTGAATACATGAATACGGTGAGCTTGGGTCCCACCATTCTCTCCCGTTAAGGAGGATTCACATAAGTAATTTTAAGTGGATGTAATCCCTCAAAAATTTCCAATGGTGAGGATCCAACCATTCTATATGGGTTTCTCTTAGCTTTTGTGGTGAGCATGTTAGTAATGGAATGACCTCTGATACTGGGAAACTGAGTTTGACCTAGCGAGTTATTCTTAATGGAGTGATTTCTCTCTAACACACCATTAGGGATGGTAGATAAAATCCCAATAGAGGGTATCTATCATATGGGTTCTATATTAGATGTCTAATCTGGTAGAGTTTGTTTCCATGGTTTAGAATTACCTTTAGTGCCTCAAGTATAATCCTTTTACTGTCTATGGGGTCAGAACATAATGATACTTAATGTCTGAGGCAAGCATTTCTGTGTGATTTTTAGAATCATTTCATTTTTTTGCATGTCTGAGATGACACACTTGTGAAAAAAGATAAGATTCATGTAAAGACAATGATAGGCCAAAATGGATATTTTATTTCAATCAGTTTTCATTTAGATAGGTCGAGTGGTATATTTTCTTTTAGTTTCCCATATTTATTTTTGTTTCATGGGGAGTATGATTGTTATCATTCTACACAACCCTACACCAACCTTTCCAACATATGATGTGTATTTTTTATTCAACATGCTTTCAGACTGATTCCCCAAGGGACCTGAGGTAGGTGGATCTTAGTTAGATAACATAAACATGGTGTTTATGGGAGATAGTTTTAGGGGCAATACATATGTTTCATTTATTGGAAATACCCTTCATATAAGTAGTTTGATTTCTTTTCTAGTTTCAAGTTGGCTTCTACTTTAAATTTATAGGCACTCAATAATCCTAAAGTAATATAATTTGGTATAGATTTACGAATGCCTTTTATTTAACATCTTTATATATATTTAAACTGTTTAATGGAGATACTCATTGCTAGTCCCTAGAGACTAGCCTATTAGAGATGAGCATATGGAGTAGTAGGTTTGGTTCCATTGAGTTGGTTAGTCACACAATAATGATTAATATATGGGTTTTTCATAAATGTAATATCTATGGAATTGAATTTTTATATAATAAAATAAAATAGTTCCTTGTTTTTAGATCCATGAGATCTTGTTAATGTGTGAAAGTCATATGCCATTTTTAGGTCCGAGATTGCCTAGTGGATTAAATGAGTTTTCCTTATGCTTTTTAATGTTTTGTGGATGTGATATTTTGATGTGATTTTAATCAAGGATTATTGAGAACAGAATGGATGATGTTATATAAATATTGGATGATGAATCATAGGATGGATAATTAGATATACGGTGTGCTGTCTAAGATGATGTAAAAGAAGTCGACAAATGTGGTGGAAAGATGCATCAAGATATGCATGAGGGTATCAGGGATCAAATTAAGGATGAAGGAATGGTTAGATGATAGGATAACCCCGTGATGTGATAAATATAGATTTTTACTTGAAATGGATAATGGCTACGATTCATATTTTATCTTCATTCCTTTCCCTACTATTTGATGATGCTAGATGTGATTTGCGGATTGTTTCCTCTTGGTTGTAGCTTAAGATGGTTTTTCTTAAGTACCAATAAATATGGAATGAAAAAAATTAATAATCTTTAATCCCACTATGTTAGTAATGATGGAATGAAAATGATTGAAATATGATACACTTGAGAAACCATGTACTCTATTGGGATTATTCTTAGAGGGAATTAACATAGCTATATAGTTTATAAATTAATTACTAATATTAAATGGTAAAAATAAAATACAAAATTTAATGTATCACTTTAAATAAATGTATTATTGTAGGATATCTAGTCATAGATGTTCCAGTCAGAAATATGAGTGACATTTGTTTTGGTTGATTCTAAGACGAGGATATAGCCAAAGTGTGATTGTGAGCTATATTATGTCATTAATGATTTGAGAACTCATAATCTTCCCAAACCATGTTAGTTTTCGAAACTAACACATTGTATAATATGGTATAGTGTATTTACCAACATCCTAGTGAGTGGATGGATGGATGACTACCAACTATGAGCATGATCTCACCCTTTGTTTTTTCATCATATTAGAAAACATGGCAGTTATTTTCCCCACATACATGTGTAGATGTTTATGATAGATTTTGGTTTATTAAAAAAAATTATACTCTGTATATAGTATCTAAATGGTAATTTCAGTTATAACATGTTTTGGCTATAATGGATTGATGTTCGTTACGTGGTGTATGGGTTGGGATTGCTTGATGTTTAATACATGAGGCATGATACACATCATATATGCTTTAGTGGAACCCAAAAACTACCATGTTACAATATAATGATTTCATATGAGATTATTTGATGATATGTTTCATGATATGTTTGGTTTGATAATTTGTAGATATGTCCAACGACAAGTCTATTTTTGAGAGAGATGGCTCTGGACGTGCAATGTTGGGGCATAGTAAAAAACCAACGGGAAGAGGGAGTGGGATACCCTTCATGATAAATTACGATGATATATGATATATTGTATGTGATACCTGATTGTAGTAGTTAATGGTGACCCTTTGAACAAAGTAATCCTTTTTTGGTGATGAGTGAGTTTAATAGTTTTTCATTGTTATTTAGCATACTTTATTTAATTATTTTCATGAGAAGCCCTAGGGGGGATCCTATAGATTATACTATTAAAATAAAATTACATATATAAAAAAAAAATTTCAAGATAGATAGAGATAATTGGAGTTCATTCTTGATATTACTGGTATGTGGTTTTGTAGTATCGAATTGGGCTTCAAGGATGCTAACGTCTTCAACTTTTTATACTATTAGTTTTTCAATTAAATTGTAATATTATAGAATGAAAATTATTAATTTAACATTATATATATATATATATATATTTGATTGATATGGATTTTATTGGTTTACTCAATTAATATCTGTTTATTAAAATTTTATTAGAGGGAAATGAATCCCATTTTATAATTTTTATATGCTTGGTTCTAGTTACCAACCCAAAACATACTACCAGTGGGACTCAAGAATTCACCATATCTCTTATATCATTGTTGATCCTATAAGAGAACAAATTAGAGGATGGGTTAATTATAGAGTCATATCAATGTTTCGGTGTGAGGAGAAGAATATTTTTTTTAAAAGTAATGGGTGATGTTACATCGGTTGGATAGAAAAAATATTATCTATATATTGTATTGGATGTTAACAAAGGAGGCCAACAAAGACACAATTATTTTAGGAACCCTATGATCTGATTAATTTAGATTTAGGTATATCAAACCTAATAAATGAAGTGAAATTTGTTTTAGGTTAGATACCTAAGATAGTATTTTGTATCATTCTTCATTTATTATATGTTTGAAATGAGTAGACACTAGGATTGGTTAAATCCTAAACAAGATAAAAAAATAAAAAATAATTTTTTTTAATTTTTTCTTATTACACTCTTATGAGTTTATAAGTGTTTTCATTTCTTTGAATGGATCCAGGTCAACATACCCCTCAGGTTCGAGCTAAATAATTTTTTAAGATGTCTCAAACGGGCACCATAATTTTGAGGTCAATGATAATGACACTCGTAGGATGACACTCCATGATTTTTAGTGCCATATTATTCATACATATGATGGATATATTTCAGGACCAGTAATAATGGACTAGTTATTGTAGGTTAGGATACATTTTTGTTTGAAACATTCTTAGAAGAAGAATTTGGTTTTATTATTGTGATGATTTTTTTTTGGAGAAGTGAGGAAATGTTTGTTCTTATTCTATAGTTTTCATGAGTTATTGGTAGTCTCAACAAATAAGTTTAATGACCATTTCTCAAAAAATATTATTTCATTGATAGTAATGTTTTCTAATATCTAGGATATTATTACTCTTTAAAATGGAGTTCCAATGTTCATTATTTTAGTGTCTACTTCATCATCCCTCTTTTATATGATTCAAAAACTAAATTTGATTAAAGAGGCTACTGAAAGAAATTCTGATCAGTCACTGAATACTAATATCCTTTGTCAGGTCACTCTATTTGTACTAAAGACATATACTGAGGTGATGGTTAGAGAATATTTCATTGAGAGGAATATGGATAGAACTGGATTGTAACAATAGGGTATTCGTCAAGATTCCTTGTGAAGTAGAGTTATGGTATGGGGATCCTAGTTTTAGGGAGATAAGGAATTTTGGTCAGCTTGGGGTTGGTTCTAGCCCTCATAATCTTGTTTTTCCAGATGATTCTGATCATAAAAAGGAATATTTTACTTTTTTTATTAGTTATTCATTATGAGAAGCTATATGGGATGTTTTTGAAGTGTGAGTTATGATCTTGGGAAGTATGTTTCTTTGGGATTGTCATTTTCTTATAAGGAGTGTGTGTGGATCTTTTGAATTGAGATGCAATTTTATTTTGGGGATCCCCCATGATAGTGGAAAATTTGTGGAGCATATTCGGTATTAAAATCTATTAGACAATTTTTTAGCCAATTTTTCTTAGTTTTTGACTCCTCTGACACCCATTACCTTGATGGGTAGATATTTATTATCGAATTACGAGCATTAGGAAAATTTGTGTACTTTAAGGGTATTTTTATCAATACTCCAAAACATTATTCCTATATAGGGAGTTTTATTCTATGTTTAATGTGATGATTAATGTTTTAGGTTAGTGTATTTTCTAATATAGTCGATATTTGTTATTTCTTATGGGTCTCTGTAGTTACATCCCCAAATGAATTTCGGTTCCCCCCAAGATATTGAGTTTGTTGAAATTTTATTTTTTCTAAGTTAGAGGTGACATTGTATCATGAGAGTATTTTTGGATCAATCATAAATATGATCCTAAGGTATTTGTTCTCCCAATGTGACATAAAAAAATTTTAGTATCAATATATGGAATTCTTTTTGTATTATAACATCTTGATTTCTTATACACTAGGAATGTGAAATGTTCTAGCTGACTCACTTAGAAATAATATAATTAATGTCGAAGTGCATGTATCTGGGGACACGTAGAGTGTGATGATTGATGACTCAATATATGGGATTGTTTTGAGAAAGAGTCGTCCTTTTCCATAAGAAATTACAATCAACTTTGGGGTGAATAATCATAGTCCCAAATATTATTATCTTTGATTACAATCTTCTTTTTAACAGAAGAGTGTGTAGATTTATCCAACATGATTTTAGCTCTCGATGATTCAATATAACTTCTTTTTATCCAAATAAATACATTCAGATGGATCATACCACCTATACAGTTTAATACACAGTGTTATATTGTGTCAAATATTGTGGAAGATTAGTTATGTGCAACTTTCCCTTAGTCAAATTTTAATATAAAAATACATTCTCTTCCACTATTATTAGGGAACTATTAGATGGTTTGTACTACATACCATTAAATTATCCAGTGTGATAGAATGGGGCTAGATAGGTAGATATTATTTGGTGGAAACCGGTAAGAATATGACAAAGATGGTTATGGTAATTCTTGAAATGATGAAGCTGACACATGATCATTATAGGTGACATTCCAAACATAATAGAATAAATATGTTGTTTGAAAATAGAGATCACATGTTTCCAATTCTGACTCCTCATGATGGGTAGTGAAGGATTGGTAATGGGAGTGATATTTATCCCTAGTCATTTTGGAATTTTTTGATATTAGATCATGTTAGATTCAAGGAATATCAGATAGATAATTCCTACCAGATGAGAAGAATATATGATGTTTTCACCTCTTATGGATCCTTCATTACACTCATGAAGAATATCATGTCACTGATTGGGGTGATAGTAAGGTTTTTGATAATTATAACTAATATGGAAGCCCTTTATAGATCAAGGGCCTCTAGGATAATGCATTTAATGGGTGTACTATTACCCCAACTTGTGTCTGTTGGTCGTATGGTGGCATGGAAGACAGTACCTGGGAATGTGAGTCATAAATACACACTTGGTACCAAAGTAATTTTGATATTTTTCTATTATATAGTAATAGTTTTCTCTTATGGAAGTAGATATTCCTATTTTTTTATATGTTTATATATTATTTCTTGTAGGTAACATTGGCCTAGATTGAGAAGTATCTACCACAGATATTGTTAAGGAGTAGATTATTGATGTTTCGTAGTTTTATGATTGATTCCTTTGATGAGGTGGTTGAGATCCTCAATGAAGAGGCCCTTCAGAGGAATATCACATGTTAGTTTTTCAAATGTCACATTTTCTCATTCTCATTAGGATTGTTTATGGATTCTTAAAGTTAATAATTTTTTATGTTGTGTTTTATGTAAGGGAATAAATTCATTTATTTCAAACTATTTCATATATCTATAACTCATGGTGATTTGATAAGGCATGGAGTGGTTATGAATGTATTTGGATACTAAAAAAAATAGAAAATGTAATGACTCATGACATGTAAGGATTTAACGTCATGAATTTGTTACTCAAATCTTAGGATAGTGATAGATTCTAAGTCAGTTGAATCAGCTACATAGCACTATCAACTACTTGGATCCATTTTTTCTGTATAGCCATAAACTACCTCAGATAAGCTACATTGTTGATTCTGTTATGTGGAAGATTTCTAAACTATGAGTTATCGGCTAAGTGGATCAGCTACATGAATCCGAAATGTGAATGATCATATATGATGATTGGCTATGTGAATTTACTACATGGATGAATCAACAATGTGAATTTGTTGCATTGATGTCTTGAATATGTGAATTAGCAACATGTGTGGTTAGATATTTGAACTATTTTCTTTGTGAATCAGCAACATGGATATATTAGTTATGTAGAATGGATATGTAAAAACAAATATGTTGTTTTTTTGGAATTATAGAAAATCCATCAACATAAAATAATTCACATAATGGTTTCCACTATTTTCATGAAAATCACCATGTAATACTTTCGATGGTGTGAATCAAGTACTTTCAAAGGCCAATTTGTCAAGGAAAATTATATCCTTGATTTTGGAAGATTTATGAGGCTAGACATGAGTCTCAATAGGTGGTGTTAATTTAGATCAACAATAGATGGAATTATATCATTTTGATATAAAATTTGAATCATTATTTATTTTAGGAATAAAAAATGATGGTTATTACCATTTTTATATCCTAGTATCATCTACTATTGATTTTTGGTTCTAAATAATTCCCTTATATTCATGTAATCATGATTCAAATGACTCATGAATCATCATGTAGAAATTATATCTTATGTGTGCCCCCAATATTTTGTAGAGTGAGTCTCACAATACATCTTTTTCCATGAAGGTAATTCATTTTTTGATGTTATTTATGTGAAATCATAATGTTTACATGGTGTCTCCAATTGGATGGATGTGTAATTAGTCAGATGATGATTGAACTAGATTAATAATTAATTTCATTGGGATCTACTATCAAATCATTCTACTATGATAACAGGTTTCAACCTTTTTTTTCTAGATATTGTCAGATTTATGATATCCTTATGTGGTGTACTGTTATTCTCATTATTTCATGTTATTATTGAAGAAAAATTTTATAGAATGTGATGAAATTATTAATTTATTAATAATTTATTTAATAATAAGGAGGCATGTTAAATGAATCATTTGATTATAGTAATTTTATAATGAAAAAATTTATGTGATTATAATTTTTATTTGAATATGAAATTACATGATTTTATTGAATTTGAAATACAATATGAATCATGATAATGATTTTTAATATAAATAATTCAGAATATGATAATATATTAAAATTAAAATGTTTTTCCAAATAGGAATGTAAGCTTGTAGAGAAGATTAATCTAATTGTTTTGTTATGTTTGTTGCTTGTTCTATCTCCATATTTTTTTTACCAAAGTAAGAAACTTTTTATAATTAATCAGTTATTTCATGAAGGAATTGAGAATGGTTATTTATTAAATATAATTTATTTGGATTTATTTTCCCAATTTTAGGATGAGGCTGAGTGTCATATGCTGGGATCTCTGAGAGATTGTTTATTTATGAAGGATAGATGCATTTTTTAGAAAAATATTAACCTATTGAGAATTTTTTTTTCATTTCATTTTACATAGATATGATATTTGGAATATATATGATATTGGGATGGATGATAGTATAAATGATGATGAGACATGAGCCTAGGATGGATGATGTGATATGGGACATGGAGGATTAAATGATGTGGTAGCAGTTGAAAAATATGATGGTGAGATGCATCGAGGTGGGTATGTCTCTGTTGGGGATGGAAATAGAGGTTATGAAATGAATTGTTGTTGATATTACCCATTGCTGTGATAAATATGGATTATTTCTTGATTGAAAAATATTAATAGTCGATGATAGGGTTCTTATATTATCTATATTACTTTCCCCACTACTTGTGCAAGCTGTATATGTTTTGTTACATGTTTTATATTTGGGGTAGCTTATTATTTTTTTCTGGAATAAATAGAATTATAGAAAGTAATAATGTTTATGAATATTATAACTCATGTAGATGGTAATATTAGAATAATAATGCTTGAAATTTGTAAATAACGAGAAACCATGGATTTGGTTTTGATTATTCTTGGAGATAATGAAAAAGGATTAATGGATAATTAGATGATTACTAAAATGAAATGGAAAATTGAAAAAAAATAAACTAATATATATATCTATAAAAGTTTGTTCTTATAGGATATATCGCCTTGGTAGTGGTAGCTGGGATTCTGAGGGATGTAAGTTGTAGTTGATTATAAGACTAAGTTATGCCCATTGTTATTATGTGAATAATATTATATCATTTATGATTTTTGATCTCATACACTACCCAACCAAATCATGTTAATTAAAATAACACGCAGTAGACTCTAGCGGGGTGTTTCCATAACATCTGAGTGTTATGATTGATGGTTGACCTTCCTCTTTGGGCCTACTCTCTTTTCATGGTAGTTAATTCTGAAAGTATGAATGAAGGAAAGCTACTCCTTATATATGTGTAGAGGGATATAGATCCTTCTGTTTATTTCATAGACATGTATCCGGTGATTTCATATCTAATTTGTTATTATATGTATGATATGTATATGTTCTGATTTCTTGAGATTTCTTACACGATGTACGGTGTGTGATGGAATGATGTATAATACCCAATGTATGATACACTCTCAAAAAGATGTGGTGGATCCCCAAAAATACCTAATTACTAAGGTATTATGTTTTAAAGACGATGTAATGATGTGATGAACAATGTTCTTATTGTGATATACATGCCATGTGTCTATGAGTTGGCTTATTTTAGAGAGATATGGATAGTACATGTGAAGTTGGGGAATAACATAAAAAAATTGTGAATATTGTGTGGGGTAACCTTAATGTTACCTCATTATATTATATTCTCTCTAGTATGTGATACATGGTGATAGATATCCATGGTGGGGTTATGAACATAGTATAAATTTTTAGGTGAAACGTTAGTTTCATCATGGTTCAAATTTCGTTAGCATGATTTCCCTATCTTTTACAAAATGTGATATATGAAAGATCCTACTGAAAATACTATCATCATCACCATACGTGCATATAATTTTTTTCCTATCATCTAGACAAGGTTGGGGATCGAATTAGATATTTCTAACTTGGTGTTTGGTAAGGGCACTTAGGAATTTTTGGTCTCTTCCATCCTTACAATTTTTGTACCTATAGTTTTTCATTGAGTTGTTATAGTACTATATAAAATTTCATTTTTTCACATTGGATTTATTATTATATATCATTAACCATATTTTTGTTTTTGTACGTGTCTTATCTCTATCTTTTGTATTTATTCTTATAGTGTAATACATTCCAGTATATGATTATTATATTATCTGTTTGAGTCTCTGACCTAGATCCTACAAGACTTGAGGCTCAGAAAGTCAGTATATCCAATCACTCATTTCATGCACAAAAGAGTTACACTTTGGGTAGAGGGAACATGATAAAAAATTTGTTACCCTATAGTGAATAATGAATTATAATTTTTTATTCAATAGATAATTAAAATCTCAACGAATCATTTTCATTATTGGGGTAGCATGTAACAAACCCAGACATAGGATTTTTTTTCATAAACACAATCAGATATGATTAATAACAATATTTAATAAGATATAATATCATTCAAAATATTACCCGTTCAAAATTCATGATATATGTTTTATCTAGGAATATATATATACATATTGAAAATACATTTCAAATAAAATATTTAATTTATAATAAAAAATACTCTATAATACAATAATATAATAAGTATTTTTTAATGAAATATTTTTTTATTCAAAAATATATTTTTTAATTTATACATGATTTCAACTATTAGATATAGTAAATTGATTCAATTAAATGGATTAATAGAAAAAATTTATGATTTATAAATATAAAAAAAATAATAATTATGAAATTATTATCTCTTTCTAATAAATACGAATTTAATTATATATAGATAAAAAAAGATTCTTCAAATGTTACACACCTATTTAATAATTTTTTATATGATATTTTTAAAATATTTTGAGTTATAAATACAATGAAATATATAATTAATATATATATATTATAAATTACTTAATTTTTATTAAATATTATCTAAAAATAATAAATTCATCTTACCTTTAAAAATAAATTTTTTAATCATAATTTTCTTTTAAGATATATCAAAAAATATTAAAATTAATATTTAGACACTTTCTGAATTTAAATCTAAAAAATTGTCTAAAAACATTATCTTTTCAAATTAAAAAATTTCAATATGGAAAATTTATTTATTATTCATAAACATTTGTTAATGAGTAAAAAAAAGATTTATCTCAACAAAGGAAATTTTGTTACTATGTAACATTATATGTAAAATCACAAAAATGCCTAAGTCTATATCCATTATATATATTTATGGAGGCTAAGTCATCCATGAAACCATTGAAGAAAATTTGCGGTTGTTTCCAATGGGATCATGGATACAATCCAATTAAATGAACTGTTTAATTAAAAAATGTCAACCCTTCATGATAGAATTTTTTATGAAATACTTGTGAGACATACATAAAATTTGAATTGATCTAAACACATTACTAAATTTACATCCATATAAATCCAATTAAAAAAATCCCTTCAATTATTTATAAATCCGTACATCCTTCAAAAGAAAAATGGCTTCCAAAAGATAACAAAATTTCATAATTGAATAAAATTTATTATTATATTTAATTATCTTTTATATTATTCTCCTTCCACTTCCTAATTTTGATTCAACACATTAATTACACAAAAAAATATCTTCAGACTTCTATAATAATTAAAATATGACTATGTTAGTTCAAAATAACACTTATACATTGAATATACAATGTCAATGTTTTTTTTCTTAACAACCAACAAGGAAGATGCTATAAAAATTTATCACAGATGAATATGGAAAAATTATTAATTCTACTATTACATATTAGTTAGTAAATACTTTTTTGTTACATAATGTGAATATAAATATATAAAATTTGATATAAATATAATTATTTCATTTAAAATTTCTCCGATAAAAACTTATAGACATCATTGTTATAAATCATACATAGTAATCCCAAAAATACTACCATATATCATCAAAAATAATTATTTAAATTTTATTCAAATATGATGACAATTTTTTAGAAGATAATATTAATAAAATTGTATGATAATATAAAAAATTGTATATGAAAATAAAATTAAAAATAAATAAAATAATATATACGATGATAAATATAAACTAAGATTATTTAATGACTATAAAAGAAAGTAATAGGAACATTTTTATATTCTAAAAAAATATATAATGTCATGAAATTTATGTTTAATGTGTATTAGAATATAAAAACTCTGTAAAATTTATTATTCAAAAATATTAAATGGATATCATGGAAATTATTTTTATCATCTATATTAATTACCTCTCCACTTATATTTTCAATGAAATGATATTGCATTTTTATGGGAACTATTTTTAAAATAGATATTAATTTCCTTTTCTTTTTATATTGTTTTTAAAATTGTTATTATTTTGTAACGAGTATATTAATTTCTAATTCAATGTTTTGAAGAATATTTTTAGTAAAGGAAATCATATAAAAACATTCTTCTAGATTTATGTTTCAAATGAAATATTTATTATTTATGGTTTATAAATACAATATTATTATTATTTATGAGATTTTGGAAGTAATATTTTTGTATTAAACAATTATTTTAATGTTGGTATTTAATAAATTTAAAATACATCATTTTTATTGTATTTTCTAAAATATTTTATTTCACAAAAATATTCCTACCATGTTTATAAAATAATATTCCCTTCAGAAAATATTCAATATTTAGTGAAATAACTATATTGGGGATTTTCATTGTTAAATTAAATTTTTATCACCAATCATTTTTATCATCTTTAATCATTTTTTGTTTCAAAAAACATATCTCGACATTATTCTATTTTATTTATTTTTTTCCATTAGTAGTGGCCTTTAATGATACCTAATAACATTTAAATTTTTTTTTTCATTCACAAATAAATTAATTTCAGATTATCCATCGATAATCTATTTGATTATTTATTTATTTACCAACTATATTTCAAATGTTTTCTCACACGTATTGAGTATAGTAGAATAAATAATTAAATTTTATTAATGAAAAAGGAAATATACTATAAATTTTTATTAAAAATTTTCGATTGAGAATTTTAAAAAATGTCTACTCATTGGGATTGAACTGATATCCTAATTGAATTTGAATAGAAAATTAAGTGAATGAAATATATATCCCTTTAAAAATCTATGTGTCTTTATGAATTTATTTGAATATTAATGAATAATATTTATTTTTATTTCATAGGAAAATGTTTCTATATTTTTCACATGTAAAAGTTCAATTTTAGAATTGATTTTTAAAGGTTTTTGGTTTTAATGTTAATACTTTCAATTTTTTATTTGATTTCATTGAATTAGTAATGAAATAATTTTAAAATATTTTCAGAAAAACATTGTATTTAAAATCATCACATGTAAAAAAATATATAGATAAAATTATTTAGTTTTAAAGAAAAAACTTTTATGTTGTTTTCAATCATTTTAATAAAATGAGGGTCTAAATATTTTTTTTAAATAGTACCCAAACATTCAGTTCTCAGCTATGTTTTTCAAAAAATAAAATAAATTGTTAACATATAAGTAGAAGCTGTCATTGATTCATGTCCTAAATATATTTTTATCAAATGTAAATCCAATGTAGAATTCAATTCATTTTTATATATGGTAAAATCAAATTTAATAGAAATATTATGGTTTTGATGTGTTATAATTACCCATTCCCAAAATTTATAAAATTAAAATTGTAATGTTTATTTAGTGATTCAATATTATGAAATGATCTAATAATTTTAACTTTCATATTTGGGTTTATTACTTATCAATAAATAAAATGTATAATAGATTATGGGTCTTTGTACCAGGCCCACTAGTACATGTATGGGATCTTTTATTAACTCTTTGTTGGTTATCAACATACCTCTGTAGAAAACTACATGCCTGAATGATGATCTTCAATATTATATTGGTCTATTATACAATATTTTATTCAATTTTAGGTCACAATATCTTATGTTCACCTACACAATTGTGAAAGATTAGTGAGCCTCATAGCATCACATATATTGGTTTATATATATACATTTTTATATTTGAGTGGATGTAATTATTGTACAATAAAATGACCAAAGAAATTTGTTGATCAGATCTTATTTTGATGTCAATGAAGAAAGATCATAACATTTCCAAAATTGTTCTGATAGTATTCTTGGTTTGACCATCTGTTTCAGGGTTATGATCTATATTAATTTTCAAATCTAATATTATGCAATGTGGTTTACTTTTCCAAAACATATAGGTAACACTTAGATCATGTTGAAGTATAATCAAAGTGGTATACCATGAAACATCACTGCTTCCATTATGTATATCTTTACATGTTGATCAGTAATAAGTTTTCTTTTTTTATGTGAATAGATCAATCATTAAATAATTATCCATTATAACACATATGGATTTATTTCTTCCAAATATATTCTGATGACTATAAAAAATTCCATGGTGGTGTTATTCCATTTTCATATTCCTATGTTTAATGGTTTTATCATGACCATAGAGTTTTACTCTCTTTAGTTACTTTATTAAATACTAGGAACATTCATATATATCATATGACATATTTATTCATATTTTCACCCCAAATATTGTTCATGTTTTTTTCGATACTTCTTCATGCACCCTGGGTAGATGGATATTGTCTTTATATCTTCATAAATCAATCACTCTGTCATTATCTTAGGGTTTGATGGTGAAAAAATGGTAAACAAAATATTTCAACTCCATCATCATCAATTTATAATTCCTATGGTTTCATTTTCATATATATTCCAAATTATTTTATATATCTACATCAAACAATTGATAATTTTTTATCTACTACAGATGGATGGATGAGAAATCATTTGGACATTGTGGATTATGTTCAATCTATTTTTAATTCCATGAACATCATTTTTATGTATATTAATTTTATATCCTAACCAACATTCAAATTGATATTGTTTTAGTATCCTTTCTACATAGAAAATTTTCAAAATTATTATTCTTTATAGGATAATAACAGATTGATTATTCATAGTACTTGGAAATATCAAAACAAGTTCATTAGTATATTTTTGGATCCTTTTATGTGATTATATATTTAGGGATCTTACAGTCCATATATATTTATCACTTATAAATAAATATATAATCCATCCAACTAATATTTTTGATGATCACTGTATCTACCTCCATATCATGCATTATATATTTTTACTCATGAAATTTCAACTACATTGGATAATTTGGTATAACATTTTCTTTTCTCATTAGTAAACATCCCAACACATTTTATAGTCATTCAATGTATATTATTATATGATCTCCACATTATGGTAGTGTGACTAATGTTTCAGTGATATTACTCATTTTCAATTCCTTAAATATTTCATCACACTCATTAATCTAGTAAAACATCACTTCATTTTAACAAATCTTGTTTATTGGTTTTTAATATGATTATAAGTTTATCATAAATAAATTATTGTACAAATATATTCTATTCAATAAAAATATCCTCAATACTAGTGTTGGATTGGAACAATAATCCATCTTGATTGACCATAAAGGAACAACATAAAACCTTTTTTTGGTGATAATCATCCCCAAGAATTATACATCATCCATAAAAAACACAAAATTATTAACCATTTCATATAGATTATCCTTTTATAATGTCATTAAGACTCCAAAAAAATTATCCACATTTTACCCCATAAATTTATCACGTATCAGAGTATCATATATAAGGACTTTAAATTGTTTGACATGGTAATCATAAGAAACTACTCATAATCCCCATATTGATTTTTGGAGACAAAATTATTATATAGTGAATAACTATTAATTTTTATTGTATACACATTTTTTTGAATGAAAATATTAGAAATATGTTACTCCTTCACATTTAATTGGGGATATCCTAACCATGCATCCACAATAAGGAAGTATTGATCATTTTTATATGATAAAAAAATTAATAAATCTATGTTGTATGTTAATTATTATTTATTTGGATTTTATAGTCGTCATATTATTCAATATAGAGGCACACTGACCCATTCATGTTGTTGATTAAGATGATTGATGTTAGCAAAGGTCCATAATGTGGGTGTATAAAACCTTACTCATGATTCACTTGAAATTCTCTCTTTAGTTCTTCCGACTCAACTAATGTCATTCAATTAGGATTTTTGGATATGGGAAGAGATCCACATATATTTTCAATTTAGAACTCAGTCTCCAAAATAAGAGAATGACCAAATAAATCTATGTTAATACATAAATATAGTCGCTCGTAATGAGAGTGACCTAAATCATGATTATATCCATTTGGACCATCATTTGAGGTATATATTCATACATAAGAATTATTATCCATTCTTGAGAATAATATTAAAAATTAGATTCCTCATTATCTTTATGTTTGTAACAAGTATGAGGATGACTTTTAAAATGTAACTATTTTCCTTCTCCCAAAAATTGATTTAGGATTTATATAAGGATAAATATTCCTTTTATATTATAGCATGAAATTAGACAGAATGGAGTTCAAAAAGTTTAATTTGGTGGCAATGTCTACAAAAGTTTACAGGTGATATGTTATACACATGGGTTGAAATAATTTTTGCATTTTCTATTCACATAGATTACTCATCATTCATGGTTCAATGTGGGGTCTAAATTTTGGTAATAAATATTCAATATATACAAGAATTTACATAACTTGAATCAAATAGAAAAGTCCCTATTATAACATGAATTAAAATAATTCATATCCCTATTAGCTCATCATTTTCCATAAAATTAGTTGTGATTTTATAATCCCTTCTATTATATCTAGTTCTAATATTATTTGGTCATTGTTTATATATGACAACCCTTGGGATATGGAATTTCCTTTCATAGTGTCACTGTTCTTTATAGCTGAGAGATTTGACCATATATTAGGGATTTATTGGAACCTTCTTTTACTTTTAACATTATTGGGTATAGTCATCTCCCATTGATAATGATTATAATAATTCTCCTCTTCTCCACATATTTATCAATACCACGATCCCTCAATATAGTTCTTTGGATGATTCATCCAACCCTTTTGTTATTTGGGATATTGGGTTATCCTTATACTATGGTATTTTCCATATGATCCTCTAAAATTAAACTTTATTTTCAAATATATAAATCTACCCCCATAATACCATAATGATTCAAAAACTTCAATCTTCATCATAATGAAGAAATTAACTATATCAACATAATAATCAATGTATCAAATATAAAAAACAGTTTCTAGAAATTGATTTAATCGACTAAAGTAAAGGTGAACCAAAATTTCAATGTAAATGTTATAAGTAGAGGAATATTATTAAATAAAAGAAATATTTTCCTTATAATAAAGTATAGAATAAAGTTCATTTTTCTCATGTCCCTAGAAATACCTCACAATATGAATTGTATATTTCATGGAAAATATTAATTGAAATATATTTTAATTAAACCTTTTCATGCCATGGATTCAATTCCAACCATGGGATTCGTGTACAGGATTAGCCCTACTATAGATATCCATCACTTCATATGTGATAGAAAACCAGTATAAGTTATTCTTATATATATAATTAGGGTATTGATAATATATTATAAATACACTTTTTCTATTATTCCATAGAAAGGATGTGAAATGATCCACATAAAGTATGAGGCCTTTAATGCATGGATGACTAAACCACAACATTAAATTTATTAGGATATAGAGGATGTTCCACATGATATATGTTTTAATAATTAAATAACTATTTTAATCTCATATTATTATTAAGTTTTCATATACATCTCCCATCATATTTGAAATATAAATATGGAAATCATCAAATTACACATCACATTTATTGAATTAAAACTCTCTCAAATTACCTATGATTAAAAAAATAAAATAAAATTAAGTATGGGAATACTTATACTAATAACTACTTAAATTGGTAACTATGACCATATAATTAATTACATATAAATAATATGTGTATACTAAAATGTGAGCCTATATGTTTTAATCTATGTTATCCATGGAAATGTTCTGGTTAGGTTTTTTGAACCAAATAATTTATTCCTTTTCCATCCTAATGGTTATTAATGTGTTTTTGAATTTACCAAATTAAAATCTCTTAGAGTGTCACACTTTCTATGATGTATGGATAGTTTTCTATGAACCATATAAAATTTTAATAAATACCCAATGATATCTTTTGGTTTTATTTTTAATAGGTAAAACTTCTCCAGATCCACATCCACCTAGAGTATCTAATCAAGGATTTCAATCAATGGAATCTACTCACTATATATATAAAAAATATTAATTATTTTTTACTATGAATATATATATATATATATATATATATATATATATATATATATTTGTATATGGATTTTAGTTATATGTTATTTTCAAAAATACAAAATTTATTTGATGTTCCTCTGATACAAAATATTGTATTGTGGTCTCTAAAATATATTATTACATTATTTTTTACGTAATTATCCAGTAAACACAACCAAATGATATAAATACATAGTGTATATGAAATACAAGGTTCTAAAAATGTAAACATGAATAAAAAATACAATATGTTTATTTTAAACTCTATAGTGTGCTCTTAGAACCCTTTGATCATTAAAATAGAATATGATAACATGAATAATATACGAACAAAAGTTGTGTCTTACAAATCCCTGTATAAGTGTATGTATGAGAATAGACAATAGAATATTATTAAAATTGAATCATTTGATATCATAAAAGGAATGGATAAATAATCATCATACAGAATATGAGATAAATAATATTACAAAAAATATCATGACATCATAAAAATAAGGAAACATTATAGTGTGAAACATCATATGAATATGTCAGGCCATACGGTAGAGAAACAACAATATGGTATAAATAATTTAATTAAACACTAGGCTTACTCCAAATTCCCAAAAATAACATCTCATGAAATATATGCTTTTAAAATGCATTGGATCCCTATTTGTGAAAAGTGATTATAATAAGTACATGCATAAGTCTTCCAAATAGTTGAATCAAACATAAGTAATATTCATAATAAATTCACATGGAATGTAAAGACATAAAAAATCATTCCTTAATGAATAATGATGTAATATTACAATATTATTCAACATAAAATAAGGGGAAAATATTTTTTATATTTATGTTTCAATTAATATGTGCTGGTCTCGAATATGTAATTTATTTTTGAAAAATAATCCATAGAATGACTGTAGAATTGGGCGTAGAAATAAACCATTAAAAATTAGTTTAAATGAACTAGCAATTAACTTTTAAACTATAGGTAAACCAAAAAAATTATCCATATACTAGTTATAATTTTAATAAATTTTCTACATTTAGTCGAATTTCAAAGACAATTATATTAATTTATTTTGTTATGAAATGTTTCACCTTAATAAATTTTGACTTTATGGAATATATTGTCTAACGTACACAATAAATTTGTAAATATAGGGAAAAAATGAACACTAATAATGGTGTAAATTTTAAGGACATATATACATAATTTATGTGTATTAAATTACACTAAATACTAAAAGAATGCGAGGTATTGACAAAATAGGTTTTTTGAGAGCGTTCCCTTAACAGGAGTCATTATTCTCTCTCCACATTAACTTCACATCCAAAATAAGATAATTATATTTTGGAAATACATTATTAAGAACCATATTATTATATATATATTTTTATTAGAAATATATTCTATTGTTTTAGAGTCATTTTATTAAGACATTTTTTCTTTTTAGTTATCCTAATGTCATTTGGGAAATCGTTCCCCTGATGAATCACTAGTAGGTAATTATGAACATTCATTATAAAAATTTTGGTCAGAGCATATTATGAACCATGTTTTTAATTATAGAATTGATTTGAAGGGGGGTATAAAATTTTTATTTCACCATAATGATAAAATATAAATATATTTAGTATACACATGTTACTATGTCAATTTAGGTGGAAACAAATTTGTCTAGTAGAAGAAGAATAAATTTCTACGAGCTTTAGTTGATAATTTACATCTTCTATTGAGTGTATCCTCTAAACCTACCCCTTAAGGGTCCTTTTAATGGTCTTTTATGATATTAAAATATCTATGATGTGGGGGTTGGTTGGTAAGAAATTTATATTGATGTTTTGAAAGCTTCAAGTCTTAGAATATGTGCGGATATGGGAATGAGTTTATAAAAAGTTGAAATGTGGTTTATTGAATATATTATTGATACAGTTAAGGCATTCACTCATGGCTACTAATTGTAAAATATTATGATTTAGGATCAATTATTATTTTTATTATATTTATTTATTATTTCAATATTTTTGAATAATGATTCTCTCTTAATAATATGTATTGATATATGTTTAAAAATTGTTCCCCATAAGACATGAAAAAAACTGTAGTCACATGATTCATTCATAATTGCGATATTAAAAAAATACATAAAAAAATACAATTAATACTATTTATTATTACTTATCATGGATGATATACATCAATTAAAAATACATCAACATATTGGGAATAATCATTACATTATAATAAAATCATCATGACTAAGTAATCTTTCGGATAATATTCAACAATGAGGATCAATAATATCCAAAAAACCCTATAATGAGGATTATCACCAGGAAATTAAAATGATTTATCAATGATATATAAAATAAAATAAGAACGGTGACTTTTTTCTTTAAGATTCGAATGAATGAATGTTTTGGTAATTCTTTATTTATGTGAATGAAATTTGAAATTTATAAATTTATTCATTACAAATATGTTCATTGAAAATATGGTACATACAATTATTGTCATTTCCCATTTATACAATAGGTATAATTATGTGTTTTATTTTTATATTTTAAAATTAATATTATATTACTCCCAATTAAATAAATTTATGTTATTATAATATTATGTATATATATATGTTTATTTTTCATTAAGAAAATATATTAATATTATTTTTATTAAAATATGATATTATATATTTATAAAACAAAAAAAAATATTTTAATATGAATGGACAAGTGAATTTAATATTTATATTATGCACAATTAATTTTATATCTATTTGTTAATGAATATTTTATATGAATGAAAAATTTCATATTGTTATGTATTGTATATTTTTTTTTGTAGTTTAAATTGAAATTTTTTAAAATATTATTATATTTGATATAACACATAATTTACCTGATTTTTTATTAGGAAAACTGGCCTCAGATATTATTTTTCAGTCATGAACAATTTCCATAAATTTCCTAATTATTTAGATAAATTTAAAAATGTCAGGAAATATTTTTTTCAAATTTATGTTCTCTATGAATAATTTTTTTAAATTTTTTATCATTTCAAGTATAGTATGTCTTCATCAATTTTTAAAAGAAATATATTTTTGGTGTCTTCCATTTGGAATATTATTTTCTAAAACCTTTTCATTTTATATAATATTAAATTTTTGTGAATGATGTATATTTGATATTAATATATTATTGACATTTATATATAAAATATTTTTTAATCTAACATGATATCAAAAATATTAATGTTTATTATTATTTCAAATATTAATTGTTCAAATGATTTAAAAATAGGTTTCATCTAAAACCAAAAACATTGAAATACATTTATCTTGATCAAATATATTATCCTAATGAAACCATAAACCTTTTACCTATTAGTGACCTATGTAATTTGTTGATATTTTAGAGGAATTATCCATCATTTCTTTTTCTTGTGAAATCGTTTACTATATAGGATCATATATTTTCACCCAATTTATTTTCTTTGTGAATAACATATTTTATATTAACATCATTAAAGGGTGTTCACCCATATTGGGTACACTGATAAAGTTGAATAATTTTTTGAAATAATTTTATTCAATTTGTCTATAATGTGTAATTGATATATGATTTATTATCAATATTAAATTGTATTTACACTGAATGTTAATTGATTTCATTAGATACTGAATTATATTCTATTGGTTTATTATTTTATGGTTATTAATGGAATTGTAAATAAATTCAATATGTGAATCAGTATGAAACCCATTATCAATTCAGTTGGTCTTTATGTTTTTTTAATGAATCATATTTTCTTACACAGTTTAATTATGGTATAAAAGTGAAAACTATCATTTGGAAAGGTAAAATAATACCATTTAACTTCCAAGGGTTATTGATTGTGTAATAAGTGATTAATTTCTTGTTTCACTCATAAGTTTGCGTGCATATGATTGGGTTCCTATATCACCATCCAATCCCTTATTTATATATCTATATCCCAAGAGATAATTTATTTTAATGAAATATTAGTTTCTCATATAAATTAAAAATTATTGTATCGATCATGAATGAAATATTCCCTAGATATTTTTTTTCCTAATATGTATTTTTTAATCATTTTAAAATTATTATAACCATTTTGTGCATATATCATGGTTTATGTCTACTAACTCAGGGTTTTTCACTCTTCTGATTCATGTACTGTGGTATAAAATGTAATATTCAATGAATAATATTTTATAATTTTTGTGGAATGATTTTTTTGTTTTTCATGATTATACCAATATGCTCATTATATTATCACTTTTGATTTTAAATTATTATCACTTATCTTTACCATTAATAAGAATATAAGATCACCTGTTTCTTGTGATATCATTACGTTGTGATATGTAGATGGGTATGAATATTAAAATATACCTGATGGAGTCAAATACGACCCATTAATGAAGAAATGTTTATAGGGGTTGAAAAATATGTTTCCGTTGAAGATTGTCCTCAAATACACTAAAAATTCCATTCATTTTATTGTTTGATTATTTGTGAGAAGAAATTTCTACCTTATGAAAATAATTTAAAATAATGGAATGTCTAATTGGGTTCACTGTATTTGGAATCAGAAAACAGTTTAGGAAATTTTGAAATTTTTTTATTTATATTGGTGATTAGAGTGAGAATACATTATTTAATAAACAAGATATGAGTTTATGTATATGATTGTATCTAGAAATATTGATTATGTTTTTATTATGATGTTTTACTAGATATTTGTTCTCTATATTGATACCGGAATTAGGATGTGGTTTTTTCATAGATCCACCATATGGTTATCACCCCAAGAGGGATATATTGAATATTTACTCGATCATCACCCCACTTCATTGTGAGATAGCCTATGATGACACTCTTCAATGGAAACTCTTAGAGGATATGTGTTGGTCAATCACATGAAAATTAAAAACCGTTATATAAGTTTAATTTCTAAATTTCTATAACGCATTAAGAGAAAACTTAGGATGAAACACAAAAAATAAACCTATGTAGAACTAGATGACTTATATGATAAAAAGGTATGAAATAGAGAGAATGAATATATTTTTGGTTAAGTATATGGTGCCATTTTTGAGTACATATTAGGATTGAGAATTCATATTAACAAACAAATATTTTTTTGTATTAAAATAATAATTTTAGATTTATTATTTGGTTGAAAAAGTATTACAATGATGTTGTTGATGAATGTATATAAAAAAAACAATTATACATTTTAAATGAAGAGGCAAGAATCCATAAATTATTAATATTATTAGAATATTACATTTATTATATAAATGGTTTGATTACTATTGTTACCTAAGTTAGTGAGGTTTATACAATAAGAAAAATTATTTTCAAAAAATCAATGATATTGTGAATTTTGATTGATATTGATCTATGATGTTTTTGTATCTTATAAATCTTTTAAGGGTAATGTGAATCACATAATGATATTTTTAGTAGTTAAGATAAATTGGTTTTGAAAATTCTCTTAAATGTAATCAATAAATGAAAAATGTAATTATATGAAAATACTAAATTTTGGGAAATAAATTATGTATAAAACCCAATTTATGAATTTAAGACATTCAGTATTAAAATAATTTTGATCTTGTGTTCATAATAGGGTGACTTATTTTTGGAAAATTGAGTTTGATATTGTTTAATTGATTTTTTGGTTAATAATAATGTAATAAATGACAATTCTGTGTAATTTATATAATATTTGGGATTCAGATGTATATTCATATGTTTGAATCGTTTTGAAATAGAAAATAATACATTTTGGGGTTAACATATTGTTAATTTTTTTGATTAATATACAATTTAATAGTATTTAATGTCTTTTTGATTCAACTGGTTTTTATATAATTATGTTATGGAGCATATATGATGCATTATGTTTTTTATTAATGGTCAATGTAGTTTGACTATTTATATGTAACATGTAATATCCTAATAAATGAAGTAAGATTTCTTATTGAAAATTATAACTTGAATGATGAATATATATGGAATTACCTCACATAATTACCTATGCTACAAATAATTAAAATCATGATGTGTAATTTATTTGAGGGGAGAATATAAAAACCCATATTTTTAGACCAATTATTATTGTTGATGTTTTTGTTTTTCTTTTGTTAATTATTTTATAAAACATTTCCTTATTAATTAAAAGGGGTTGAAACGAGATTATAAAATATTTAATGAAATGTATGAACCAAATAGAGGTCAGATTATACACTCAAAATTGGGGTACCACTATAAATGAACATTTGAATAAGTATTACCCAATATCAATTATTACACACTATAGATAGAATAAATCCATTAAATTTGTATGAATTAACAGGGGATAATACACCCAAAACAATAAAATTATAACAAAAAAATAAAAATTCTAGATAATTTCTGACCATGAGGATCATCAATAACTAATCATAACTAATATCACCGAAGATCACCAAAAATGGAGTTATCATTATACAAAAATTGTTTTATAAAATAAGAATAGTGTAGTGAGATGTGAGAGTGGAATGAAAGTATGAATTAGTAATCCTATTTATATATATTTATATCATTTAAATATCTGCCAAATAATTATGGTAGTTTTTATATAGGGATTGAAAATATGTACATTCCAAATACTATCATTGGTTAAATATCCAAAAGGTATCTTGAAGTCATGCATTATTATGTATTAAACTAAAAATATTACAACTCAAATTGAAATAAAAACATGACATTGAGAAATTGTAAATATATATATATATATATATATTTGATTCATATAAATAATAATAATAATATTATTTTATTAACATTAAATTATATTTATATAATATTAAAAGAAGTTTTTTAATATGAAATTGGGTTTAAAATTAAATTTCATAAAATAAATAAATATTTTCAATTATATTTATAATAGATTATTTAGTATTACAGTAACATTACATTCTTATAAGTACTGTATATCATATCCTAATATATTAATATGAGAACCATTATAATATTATTATATATTAATCTACATATTAATTACATTTAAATAAGAAAATTACGTGAAATAATATTAAAAATAAATAGTATTTAAAACACCTATTTTCGATTACATTATTTCTTATTTCTAATTTTTACTACTTTGAAAAAAATAAATTTATGATATTTATAATCATAATTAGAAGAAACATAACCTTATTTTTTGATTTATAATTTCATAATTATCTTGACAATAATTATTGGGATTTTTTACAAAGTAAGGTTTTAGGTAAAAAATGGAAAATTAATTTTTTCAAATAACATGACCTTCGTGATATAGTTCATATATAAATATTAATTTTAAATTCAAGAATCATTTATATAAGACTAGATAATAAATTTATAATTTATTTTATAATTATAAAAATAAAGGTTTTAATTTAGAAACCCATATTTGTTATATTATAATATAATTTCCTGTTTTTCTGAAAGAAAGTATTACGTTATACATTTAGTATTTGATAATTTATTTTAATCACTATTAAATTTTGAAAAAATAAAAATGTATTTAAAATTATGAATCATTATTTAATTTATATAACATGCACCATTTAATTTTTGGAAAAAATCATTATATTTTCAAGGTAATAATATTATAACATGTTGAAAACTCAAATGGTAAAAATGATAAACCTAAGAGGTAAATGGGAAAGCATGATAAGAACATGTTTTCATATAATATGTAATATTTTTATTGAACCCATCTATCCTCCTTTATTTTATTTCCAAATTTTAGAGCAAATTTCATTGACAATGACAATCCATTATTGTAATGTATTATGTATTTACATAAGATCCAATTCATTTTACTAATAAGAGGGGAATTCCTCTCCTCACATCACCTCTAAACAACACCCCCTTTTGTTTTCCCAAAATCATTTCAACCATCGAATTATATCATTTATAGTTTTAAGGTGGTTCCGTTCTTTTCATCATTCAATTCTTTATCGCCCTTCGTGAATGAGATAATGAAAGTAGTAAGGTAAAGCTTTCTATCAACATCAACGTATTTTACTTTTCCTTCAGTTCATTTATTCATTCCCAAATTTATTTTTTCTATAAAAAAAGATTATATTTTTTTCCAGTTCTATCGAAATATTACTATTACGATGTTACAATATTTATCCACCCTTCCCTTTTATATCTATGAAAACAGAAAAAAAGATATTTTTGTGTGAAATAACTACAATATCCACAAAATACGATGTTTTAGTTTCCGCAAAACCATACATAACGAGTCCTAATGTCAAGATTAATAAATATATATCATATATATCATAATTTTATATTCTTAAATGATTTTATATGTTATTTTTTCCCTCATTAAATAAAGAATGAAATTGTCAACAATGAGTATGTGTTGACTAAAACCTGTATGGGAATTTTTATTTCAATTTTTATTTTCAGTTTTCACAATAAATCATGATCCCTAGGATGCGATAAATGTATAAATATTTTTTTTATGATATCATTATGATTCGAATATGAATAATTTTTTATCCTGTTAATGACCTCATCAAGAAATTTATATACATAATTAAATTATTTAAGACAATTATACTATGAAGAAAATATTTAATTTAAATTATGTAATATATTAATATCCATTATGTATTCATCGAAATGAATTAAAATTATGATTATATCACAGTACTAATTTTTAAATAATATCATTATTATATTTTTGGTTATATTGTAATTAAAACACATCATAATAACAAATAGTCATGTTGTGTTATTTTTTGGGCTAGTATGACCACATAATAAAAAAATACATTGAATTTTATATTCACCTATTCTATAGAAATATAGAGTCAATGGTTATAATAAATTATTTAAAAAAATTAGAAGAATCCCAAAGGATGAAAAAATTTAATATTCATGTCAGACTAGATACATACATATTTACACAAGAAATAATAAGATACAATATTTAAATATTTAGGGGACCATGATTATCCCTTAAATATTACCAATGAATATTATACATAGTCCACATCTAGGATTTTTGGGGAAAGGAAAAAATTATTTTTGATCTCATATTATTTTTAGGAATTATCATAAAATATAATCGTCCATAATCTAAACATTGAACATGTTATATGGAATGATAAAATGAACAACCTAAAGCCATAATCAATTGATATAAATGAAATACTATATCCATTATAATATATGAAAACTAAGATACCATAATTAATTAATATCATATTGATGTAATTTTAATTATAGACATAATAAAGATATTCTCAACTCCATGTGAAAAGAAAAAATCTTATGATTCGTAGAAAAATACACTGAAACCCAATCTATTTTCTCTGATAAGACATTTTACTAAATATACGGGTTATATAATGTATTTCCCAACCCAACACCAGTTTAAGTCCAATTCATTTAGTATGTGATTCATTAACATCTATCATACAGTTCCCTATGTAACCACTAACTGAATATAACATTGTTGTATATATAATTAAATAAACATATATCAAACACTTCATTATTCAATATATTAAGGTTAATATCTAGGAGAGTATCTCTTAAATAACAAATGTTCTGGGGTATCATCAATATAACATGAATACCCATATCAATGAAGTATCATGGTGAGGGTACATTAAATGTTATATGATATCCATGGATAATAAAAATTAGATTCAACATACTTATATAGAATCATACGAGGGAAATGATCAGAATAATCCATGATCATTTTTCATTATGATCATCTTAATATTCTAATTCATAACCCTAGGAGTTTCATTCCAGGTCAGAAATCCTATCCCCACTGATCATTCATCTGATAGATGATTAATTGATTTCCCCACCAACCCTTTTGGGTATTACCCATAGGTTCATCTATTCCAAAGATGCATCAAGTTGGTAGTACCAATAAAAGAATGTATTTACTAGTAATTTATAGACACATTCACTTGAAAGAACATTGGATAATTTTTCCACAACTAAAAGGAAATTATTGAATAAAAGGAACACTAGAGAGTGAAAAATATATAGATATGTAAATCTTTAAAATTTCATCGTTAACATTGAAATTTTATTCCAGGAAATGTATCCCCCGTGAAATAAAAATTGGTGGTGATTACAACATGATTCCCAAAGGATAAAAATTGTAATGGAAAACAAAACCTTCAGGCTGGATGTATATTTAATCATTACAACTAGAAAATTGGTCATATACATGATTAAAAAATTTCACTGATAAAGTAACTTCATGATATTAAATCTCAAATAGGTATGATATACACCACATTATGTAATTTTTTTCCATAGTATAAAACTTGTCTCAAAGATATTAATTTGAGTGAGAGAAAATTATTACTTTAGATAAATTACATGAACATAAATTAACCTCATATATAATCAAAATAACTATCTTAATCAATTAATTTAAAAACCAACTCATCTTCAGTTTCATTCATACTCATCAAAAAATGGTAATTCTCTAAAACAATCCATCGTATTTTCCACATCGGTGTCTAAAATTTTTATCATTTGTAAGAATTAAAAAATTGTAGTGTTTATATTCTTTATTGTTAAAATTTTATTTTTTTTAAAAGGGCATTAAAGATTCTATTAATGATTTTATAAAAATTATATAATGTTTCATATTCCATTCCTGATTTTTTAGTCCTTATCCTTGATGATAATGTAGATAATAATCATGTTCAATTATTTTATGAATAAGAAATTTTGTGTCCTTAATTCATGAATTAAATAATTATATAATATCTCCATTTAAAAAAAATAAAATTTGTTTACAAATAAATGAAATATTTTACAAGAAAATATGTTCTTATAATCATTCATGTCCTAAAAGTATAGTATTATTCAATTTGGTAGTTAAACAGACACAAATAATGGACGCGACATAATAGGTGGTTGATTATAAGATGGTTTATTTATTATATCACTATAATAATATTATTAAGACTTCATTTATTTTTAATAGTGTTATATATAATAATTTTAAGTATTTACTACAATATTTAATGGATTTTAAAACATCAAAAAATTTGAATATATTATTGTCTACATAATATTATTATTTTAAACCATCAAACTAATGATGACTCCATAATTTTTTTGTCAATAATTGGTTATAATATTTTATAAACCATAATGATAATGATATAACAAAAAGAATATTTTTCATTAATATCATCTTTTGATCAAACCTCATTGCTCCATGAAAGAAAAAAAAACATCTTACATCATGGAGGTTGTTATCCGTATAAAGAATAAAAAATGATTGTTTCATTTAATAGACATGGTATATGAATAAATAATTATATTATACAAAAGAAGTGAACATTACATATTAAAGTTATAATTATATGATCATTTTTTTGATATAATGAATTTGATATTTCATAATTATAAAGAAAGAATTATATTTTATAATACTCATTTAAAGGACGTGTTTTATCCTTGGAATTATTCTTCAATATGAATGGATTGAACTAACCATGTGTTACTTTGGTCTTACGTTCATGGTAGAGGATTCCATGGAGAGATATAAAGCTCAGTTAGAAGGATAAATTTGAATGGTAGGTTTATCATGAAGTGGTGAATAAGTTATCGTATTATAATTCAAGGGAAGGGTGGTTTTTTTGATCACCATTAAATTTTTCAATAATGTTACAGAACAATAAAACTATCAATGGATCATAAATGGGTTGAAGGGTATGTTAACTAATTAATGGTTAATCCAAATATAAATATTTAATTGATGATAATTTTTTTTAATTTTTTTTTGGCTTTTACAGAATGCTAATATAAATTTATGCAATATACTTTTCAACTATAAATTAATTTATTCTATAATTAATTAATTTGAATGTGAATCACTAATACTGTCCTTTAAAAAAAATAGATACAAATAATTTTTGGAATTTATATTCATTTTAACAAATATATTTTATAACGGTGTGAAAATATTAAGTTAATATTAAAACAACTCTTCTTCTAATAACTATTTTTTTTGAGAAATGAATTTTTTATGCATTCAATTTATATATATTATAAAAAAATTATTTAATATTTTATTGACCCTAAATTTATTTATAATAATATAATTGATTTTTATTAGTTATTCAGGGTAATCCGAATAATAATATACGCAAAAATTTCCTGATTCAATCTAAATAATGATGAAATGAATTTTTATCAATGAAACAATATAATTAGATATAAAATGTATTCCCTTGGTATTCTATGTTAAAATTATTTTTTTAAAATATATAACATTATTAGTTAAATTTAAATTTGATTACATGAAATGGTTTCTACAAATATATTTCACTCTTTTATAAATATATATTCATTAAAATTATATGTTTCATGAAAAAATCACTTTTCAGTAAAAAGACCTCTTCTTTATAATATCAACAGATCAAATTAAGTTAATTTAGAAATAAATAATTCAACACTACTACTAATATAACAACCACTAATCTGGTTTTCTCTCACCTGGATGAAATGAGTAGGATATGAGACCTCAAGTGTTCTTCGTCCTTCACCATAGGTTGTTGACTAGTAGACTGACATTTGATATGAATGGTGGATAGTCAATACAACCTAGTATAGAGTAAAAAATAGTAGAATAAGCCATATCAGAAAATATAAGTGTAACTGAAAAATAATGGAAAAAATATGTGATACAACATGGAAAATAAAAGGATGTTCCAATGACTAATAATGATGAATGATGTAATGAAATTTTGAGATGCATCAAAATGTCAAACTGAAATAATTAAAAAAAGAATCAACTGACACTATGTAATCCCAAAAAGACCATATTCTTAAACCCAATGATGAACCCATATCCAAACTCCATCCCTTCCTTCAAGAAACTAAATAATAACCAACAAGGTTCTTTTACCTTGTCTAAACCTACATCAATGTAATAAGATTTACTACCAAACGATGGCCCAAATAGTGTGTGAGAAAAGGCCAGTAGGTTGACCCCAACATGCCTAAAAAAATAGTGTGTTTTTAAGTGTATTCAAGAAACTGATAAATAGGTGTATTTATTAATCAATTAATATAATACATCAATAAAACTACTTAGTCATAAGGTTGGAATATCTCTGAGAATGTAACATATCCATGCCAACCATATCCATATTCCATGAAATAATAAAAAACTTTTATGGTCCCTTTGTATAAGAACTTCATCAATAGATCATAGCCTTATATATAATCATTTCATCATGTGTCTTTAGAAATATCCCTCTATATAATAGTTTTAACATGAAGCACTAGGAATACCCAACAATATAAGAATTATAGCATGTGTCAGTAGACATAGCCCAATATATGCATTTTAGCATGAGTCACTTGGCCATGCCCACAATATATGAAATTATTCCTTGAGGAATAAACCAATATATAATCTCTTTATAATCAAATAAAAATTCCATAACATTAGTGATATCATAATTTCACACCTTACGAATCAATGGTTACTTATGAAAATTTCAAGTATTCGTTCAATTAAACATTAATTTTTATCTCAAAAGATCAACATTCATATCAATGAGCAATAATCCATTACCTATGATTTATATATCATGAAATATACTATTGTCTCTTACCATTCTTAAAACACTTCAAACCGTTATCAATGTTATTACTAAATAATGTTTTTATCACCCAATATTATCAATATAATAGATCACATCAACCGTTGAATCCAAAGTAATATAATCAATATTACAATTCATTCTTTCTCATAAATCAATAGATTAATTAGAGAACACATTATATAAGATCAATTAAATTATTTCATATACTTCACAATTAAATTGACCCGCGGGTTAGGTTTAGACCCCGTTGATCAATGTAATTCTTCTATTAGAAAACTCCCACAAGGATGGATGTGCATAAGAATAGAAAAAGAACCTAGTTAAACCCATGTCAAGATCAATCCACCAAAAAACCTACAAACAAAATATTACCACTGTCAAAATATGAAACGATAGAATACAAGGGAAACCTAAGAGGAAACACACACTTAGGGTCGGATGTGTTATTAGGAACTTCTAAACAATATTTTAGATTATAAAAATAACATGGAAATTATCCATGGGTTGAGAGGTGAGATCGTAAGGGGACGGGATTAAGTAATCACAAACACTTACAACTTAAAAATGTGGGTTTAATTGAATACAAGGAGTGTAATCCTTTCATATCTTATAATTCATCATTTTTTACCATACAGAAAATCATGTCACCTTGGGTTTATATTTATTCATATCAACATTTAAACTACATGAATTAGGTTCATGTCATATAAAAAATTGAAATCATATACTATGTCATGACATGTTATTGGAGTATGTTACATATCATATAACAGATAAAAGGAATTTACTTTTTGGTTAGACCGTTTTCATATTAACTTTTATAAAAGTGCTCACACAACCTTTGACACCTTCCAAACTCAGGGTAAACCCACTTAATAATGTTAAACACATTTATAACTGGACAACATCATATTTAAATAAACATACATCCATGAAAATAAGGTTAATTCCCACAAAAAAAATTTCCATCTCTGGTCGAGACATATCTACTGTGGTCCAATAAAAAACTCAAATAATGACATAACTAGAAAAATATGGGATCATAAAACCTCCCTACAATATACTAGCTCATCATTGAGATTATCCACAAATCATCATTGTGGTATCAATGATGAATTCCAAGAATTTTACTCTCATATCAGAGACCCTGTCTCAGGTATCCTCTTATACCCAACCACTCTTCCATTTCACTTGAACCAGTGATATAGTCATAATCTAGAGATAATTCCCCCTATGATCCACAATCTATATTGAATGCACCTCAAAGGATGTACCAACAAAAAACTTTATGTCCCCATCATCTACAAATGATATGTGTCAAGATAATATCTCCAAATACACACCACATGAAACACATAATTAATTGAATAGTAACATTATTGAAGTGATTATTATTATGGAACTGGACCAATGAGCATTTCAGTCTAAAATGATACTCCTTGGAATGATGTTGAAACACAGTGATCCAGAGCAATGCTCTAGAAATATAAGGATCACTTTCCACTTCAAACGTATAATATACAATTTTTAATACCCTTATAAAAACATGATGTGATACAAGGATATCTATTTTAAATGATACTAATTTGACTAAAATTAAACATATCTGTCTCATAGACATACATACTGCCTTGATCTTCAAATGTTAAGGTATCTGTGATTGAAAGAATGGGGATGACATTTTATTTTGAACCATGATAACCCATATTACATAATTCATAGGGTGTTTTATAGGTAATCAAATCAAAAAAATATTTATTGATATTAAACTACATCTAATAAGGAATGAAAAAATAATACAACTGCCCAATAGGTCTCTCATTTTCGGCTTTCACCTATTGATAGATTTATAAACTTTCGTGAAATCAAGACACCAGTTTTAACTATTCATACCACCATTAAATTTAAAGTGTATCATGATAAATATTTTTCTAATAACTATGTATTCACATATATAATTATTAAAATCTCTCAAAAACTTCCCACAAATTCCTGCTGAAACGTATACTTAGCAACAAATATTATAGAATTGCTTAAAGTATGCAAAAAAGTTCCATTTTCATCCACTCATCACAAGACACCCAAATGTCCTCGGTCTAGATATTATGTATCAATTAATTAGAATTTATATTTCCATTTCATGGTGTATAATCTAACTCAATGTCGAAATACTACAAGTACACATCCCATTAATTCATCCGAAAGATTAAGTCTTATTATTAAAATAAGTAACTAAGGATATTTTTCTCATTGTTATCACAAAATCTCTCCCAAAATAAATTTTCTAAAACAAAACATGTCATTTAAAATCGTATTTACCTCTATATAATGAGAATGGAATTTTGTGTAATGTGGTATCAGCTATGTGGTTCCAAAAGCAAAAAAAATTGGTCCTCAAACATCAAAACTGATCTGATTCTAAAACATGATATATTATAGTACATGAAATATGATTTACCTAGAACATGTTATGTAAGGATATGTGATGAATTCAGTATTGTCCTTCGATATTTAAAAGATCCCACATAATCATCAGACCAAAGAAGTAGCCCTCTTTTATTGTTTATCCCTTACATTTGTGTTTCTATATGAATTAATTCATAGATTAAGCACTAATAAAAACCCTTTATACCCATAAAAACTGATTGAGGATTTAATTACAAGGTTTCTACAAAGATTCCCGATTTTCAATATTATTTTGGTCTACTTTCCCTCTTACCTCAGAGATAAAATCTAAAAAGAGGTTCCATTTTTCAATCATGAAATTGCATTTCGCTTTCTTGGAAAAATTCCAAAGCCCACTCAATCTACTAATGACGATGTGAAAATATATTTCATGATCATATATGAACTAGAAGTAAACTATGGTATCATCGAAGAAACCCACCAACAACTGGTAAAAAAAATGACATATCTATTTGATCTTGTATATGAATAACATAGGGTTTCCTTTTAATGGAAAAAAGCATCACTAATAATTAATTCCACACATAACTACTCATAAAAGAACAATAAGGTTTGTCTAAAGGTATCACCATCAAATAAGAAAATCTATATCTTAAATGGATCTTATATTAGATCTTAAACATCTCAGCTAGTTAAAATGATCATTGATGCCTGGAAGAATATATGGATTCTTGACTTTAATCTAGATAAATCATTGATAATCCACACATAAGAGCAAGGGAACATCATCCTTTTTTGTGAAAAGAAATAGAGAACCCCCTCAAGACATACTAGTCCATAAATAAACCATTGACTTCTAGAACATCAAACTCAAAATTAAACTTTCATATCTCCACATGTAAAATTCAATAAGGTGGGGTAGAAACCCTATCTTCTCTGAACTCCAACTTGATCATGATCTCGAACTCTTGCTTGTGTGTCCACCAGTAAAACTCATTAAGAACGAAATACTAAAAACTATCTACCACTGGACTAAAAGAATCATGTTCATTACTCCGTCATCATGAATAAATATAATTATATCAACTATGATGAAATCCAATCTCTAGTAAATTGATCATGTATTACAAAGAAGAATATCACACTAAGACTCGTAATAATAACTACCTCCTTATTGAGAGAGAAAGGTTAATCTACTCTAGTAAATTAGAATATGATCTAGGTATAGTTTGTAGAAACCCATAAAAATAAAAAATACAAACCTTCAATTAATACAAAACAATTCCCACAAGAAATGGTAATCTCTGATCTCTAGAGAACATGAAATGTAATGATTGATATTATTTAATTTCACTCAAGGAGGAATGTGAATAGTCATTGAACAATACATGATTTCTAAAACCAATCCCACACAATTTTCTAAAAAAATATAAAAATATTTTCATGGCCATGTAAAAAAAATTCAATATATATTTGATACAGGAATCATACATCTGATGGTAGAATGTCCTACCTCCACATTAGACCTACTAGTCTACATAATATAAAACTGACCATCCATTCTACCTTGGGATCCAGACTACTCCCCTATGAAATACTCTCTTCTAGGTACAACTATTACTTCAATTGATTATAGTGTCCCCTACCTCATTCCAAACGTCATTTGAAACACTAAATACCGATCTATTATAGAGTAGTAGATTCTTAACTAAAATTTATTTCCTATCCTAATCCCATGTAACATCTCCATTGTCATAACATTTAAAAAAACTTTTGAATATAGACTAAATATTCTCATTACTGATAATCCATATCGAGGTATATACCATATGGCCACATATTTCTGGACATTCCACACCGATATCACTATAATGGAAAATGTTCCCATGATGGGCTCTCCAAACCTAGATGTTGTGTCCTCTTCTTCCATGGGGAAACTATCATAACATGGATTCTTTCCAATGGATTAAGAGCTCCTAGTTATCCCAAATGAAATAACATGGCTGCTGATTAGGGCATGTCTCATATTTCATTCTGTGAGACTTCTTGATTAATAACATTATAAAATATACTCATATGTAAAACATTCTCCTAGCAACTGATCTCATAGATAATATCTTCATAAAAAAAATTTATCCATAAATCCGATCAATATATATAGAAAGTGAAATGTTTTGTAGGACAGTGAACGATTCAACATAGTCCACCATGGAAATTCCATCTTGTGTCAGTTGAATGAACATTTAATCCTTCTAATCCCTCACCATCTATAGATATATGTTGATCATGAACATCCCATAATTTTCATTCCAAGTAAACTCCACATACATATATCTATAATCTATAATATTCCACCATTTCATTGTATGTTTAGGAAGAATATACAAAGGAAGGTTCACCCTCTTATCATTGAGTGTCACTTGGTTCTGGAATATCATTGACATCGAAAGAATCCAGATCTTTGAGGATTGGAGGACTACCTACCTTCTGAATGAAGGTGCATAATACATATGAAACTCTCTCTTCACATCATACATTAAATTAATTATGCAAATAGTATCCCGTTTTTTAGATAACATGACCCTCACGAATATATCCCAAATTCTGAACATCCATCAAATCACTAAGATCCACGATATTCTCTAGTTCAGTTGTGTGAGGATAATTCTCATTTCTACCCCTAGAAACACAACTCATAGATGAAGGGGATGAATTTTCACTTCAAGAAATATAAACTCCTTATATGTTTCAAAAGAATAATTAATATGAAACAAAAATAGAGAAACACTAAACTAGGTCACTATAAACGTGGATTACAAGTGTATTAGAATGAAATAAATATTCATTTCATTCCATTTTTCAAATATATTTTTTATCTCATACCAAATGATTTGTTGGAATGTATATAACAAATGTAATAAATATTTACCTATAATGAAAAACTCATTTCAATATATATAACAATATTTTCCTATTAAGATTCATACATACTCCTCTCAAAACTATACTATACCATGAGTAGACATTTCAAGAAACAATAACATCAAAAAATTATAACATCACAAAAAACATGAATGAACTAAGGTGATATAACATCAACTAATAATTGAACACCATGAAAAAAAATCACATCCTTGGTCACTCAGATTGTTCCCATTACATGGGTTAGCTACTATTTTGCACAATCACATTACTAATTCATAACAGATATTAGTCTCCAAAATAAATTCCCCCAATAGAAGGGAATTTTTATATAAAAACATGCCTCTTTGATAACACTTTGTAACATCCCCCATTCTAGAACTCTCTTACATGACTAAAGAAGGATGATTATAAAACCTCAATATTTCCTCCCTACACTCTATAGGATTCCACCTAGTTGTTAGGGAGTGATATGAATAGTGGGGAGACTACACACCCTGGTATAGAGTATAATACAATGGAATAATACATATTTAAAATATCATAATAACATGAAAACTTACGAAACATTATATCATAAAATAGGGAAAATAAATGGATGATCAATTAACAAATAAAAACGAGTCTTGAAATGATTATCATAGATGTATCTAAATGTCAAAAGGAAAATAACAGATATTAAAGAATTATCTAAAAAAATAATCCAAAATTAACCCAACAAAAACCCAATGTAAGAACGATATTCAATATCTAATCTATAAAATAGTAAATAAATGATTTTTTAACAAGGACCCTTTCACCAGACCAAAAACTAATCCATGGAATATTATCTAGTACCAAATAGTGATGTTACTTTTTTGTGAGTAAAAATACGTATGTCAACAACAATATAACTAATCAAAACCATTCTAATAAAAATTGAATGAAATAATGTGTTAAAAAGGTTTATTTGTTGATCAATTAATATCATACATCAATGAAAATTCACCAGCTTCATCATAGAATATCTCTAAGCTTGTAATTAATCCATTTCATCTATATAAACATATCATAGCATAATCAATAAACTAGGTAGATCTGTATCAATCATCATTTCATCCTAAGGTCATAGCCATGTGTATAGGCATTTCATCTGTTGTCCCTAGGATTATCCCTCTACATAATCATTTCATCATGTATTAATAGGTATATAATTCTCTGTTATAATTAAACATTTGTCACTAGGAATAGCATGGTATATAAGTAAATAATCTTGTGTCACTTGGCTAACCCACTATATAATCATTTTAGCCTCTAAGAAAATACATATATATAATAATTTCATCATCAACTGAACAAGTAATAATAATAAGGATATCAAATTGTCACATTATATTCATTAATTGTTAATTATAAAAGATATAATTTGTGTATCAATTAAACCTTCATTTATATCTCAAATGGTTAACAGTCATATTAATAAGAATAATTCCATTACCTATGGATTCAGTATTAATAAATCACCTAATGTCTCAAGTCATGCAAAATGCATTTTAAACCAATTTCCAAGTTGTTACTAGTCAAATAATTTCATACCCAACGAGTAGTTGTATGATAGGTCACATCAACCATTGAAATGAATGATTTAAAAATATATCCAAATCCACGATTTACTGTTAATATATTGTTTAATTATAGTTCATGTTATATTGTAAAAATTATAAAATTTCATGAAATTCAAAATTAATTAGATCAGAGGGTCAGGTTTCAGCCCCTAACTTTATTCAATGATCATCACAACACTTCCAACATAAATCACCAACAAGGAATAAGGCATTGAATATCACAAGGAGAGCCTTGATCATCCAAAATAAGGATAAAAACCCTAAAACAACCCCATGGTAAAAATACAGCTACATCCACAATAAAGAATTATATAAGAGAGGGGAACTCTAAATAAAAACAATCACCATGGATCATATGTGTATTTAGATCCTCAGAAATAGAAAACGAGGTTCCAAAAATATTTTCAAAATCTTTCAAGGGTCAAGAAAAGATTTATTTATCTAATGGAATGAAATAATCACACACAAACACCCTACATAAAACTTATGGTTCCAAGTAACATAGAGTGTGTAATCCATTCACATCGAGTATTACTTAATTACATTATTATCATAAAAAACACATCACCTACGATAAATATTTATATTATTCAACATTCACATGATATAAATTATCTTCATCAAATGTAACAACTTTAAATCCTGAAAATGTTCACAAAATTTGTCTAATGGATGAAACACCTCATGTGAAAAATATATGGCGTTTAGTTTTCTATCGAAGTGTTTGGATCCTATCTTCTTGGAAATTTCCCAAAACACCTCTGATTCCTTTCAAACACAAATGAAACCCTTTAATGTCTATTTTTCATCATAACATACAGACTCCGTTAATTCTAAATAAATATAAAACCCTGAACATTAGAAAATTTACCCCAAAAAAGTCCCTCCATCGCTAAACATGATTTAGTAACCTAGGTCCAAAAAAACAATTGGATGTGAAATGTACAACAAATAAGATGGTAACATTCAATTTTTTTGTTCAATTTCAAAATATAGAATTTATTTTTAAATAATTAAATTAATAAAAGATATTGAAATACTTCATTTTTTCAACAGGAAATGATATGGTACATTCCATATGTAGTTGTTTATCTGCTGTTACATCCCCCCATGATTAAATAATTCCAAACTCAAAATTGGTGGACATATTATATATTTAATATATTTTGATACATATATATTCTTCTTTATCATAGGATTCCTTTTCTAATTTGTTATTTTTACAATGGACTTTCACAAAATGAGTTCTTTGATTATGAAATACTTTCTCTCTCATGAAAGGAATTTGGAAAGCCTTATCATTGTAAGACAAGCTATACTCCAACTATATTCCCACAATTCTGAGACCATTCACTGAATCTATATTTTTTCTGTAGTAATAAATCCTGGAATATATCATTTACTTTAGAAATGGTTGGAGAAATATCCGATTAGTAAGTTACATCCCGTGTTCATTCTAATAATTCAGAAGACTTGATGTACTAAGGTAATTACAATCCCTCTATATGAAATCTAAGAACACTCTTAAATGGTGAAAACATAATTAAAACATGATTATGAACATGGCATTACATAGTATTCCTTCAATTATAAGCATTTATTATATGTTTAATTTTTCCATAATTAATATGATCTTTAATAATTAATACTTTATATATCAACTCATCATTATCTCTAGGATAGCTATATTTCTTTCTGTATATTCTTCCCAATATGTAATATAATCATATATAATCATTTAAATTTCATTATATGGTTCCATATGTATTCTTAAGTGGATGATATTAGTGTTTTTAATCTCCATAAATGGTATATATAGATCCAAAATACCAATAAAGTCATGATTACAAATATTAACACGTCCCCCAAAATCTACATAGTTCATTTAGACATACCATTAGTCTAGGGATGATATTTGGGGAATAACTATTCATAGTGTTGATATACTGATGATGAGTCTTTGAGAACTTCTTTTGTACCTAAGGGTCGTTATCAGATATAGACGATAGGGGTTCACCAAGAATCTGAATTATTTCATTGATATATAACTAGGAAAGGAATTCAAGGGGTATATAATCTCTTATAAATTAGAAATTGGAAATTTTTTAAGAAGATAGATTATGATCCATTTAACTTTATTTTTCAATTGTATATTTTATAGTCTATAGACAATGTCTATTTCAACATTAACCCACATTTTTATAGTTAGAGGAAGAGATTTAATGACTCCATTAGGAGTTGTCTTTCAGCCTTTAACTACATCTATACCAACCATTTGGACACATAATCTAAAACAACTGACTTCATACAATAACACTAGAAATTTTTTCCTATATCTCAAAATAGATTTTTGGAAATGGAGTGTATAGATTAATTAGAGATATTTGATTCATCTTACAATTCCCATTTAATGAATTGTATGGATACAACAAGTAACCTATATCCAATCACAAATACTCATTTTCAGTAGATTATATTTTTCAATATCATGACACTCAATTTATTAGTGTCCATTTTTAAGTTCTCATCGTTCGTCTGGGACTTTTCTATCCTATATAGAATGGTTGGTTTATAAATTTCCTGGAGAAGGGGTCATAGCTCTCCACTCTTAAAAATAATTTTACTAATCATCACTAGATCTCTATATATGGGATATATATTAATGAATCCTTGGAACATCATACTCAAGGAATGGACCACCTTATTTTCTATTCTATGATGGTAGGTTGTTGTGAAATAATTGTCCTTGAGTAGTTTATTCCATCTACTTTGAATAAATTTAAACTCATTCTGAGAGAATATACACATCAAAATATTCGATTCTATATGCATCTCTCATATTATATTATATAGGTTGTGTCGCTATATATAAAAATAAAATATTATAGCTTCCAAATCAATTTCATGTGATGGATATTTCTAGTCTTTAGTTTTCAATATCCTTCACGAATATAAAAAATCACTCTATAATTTGGAAAAAGGGAACATCAATGTTCTTTCTTGGATGAATTACTATAAATTAAAAAAAATTATAAAACTAATAGTAAATTTAATATCAATGAATTAATCATTCCCCTATTAATATATTCATAAATTTCCACACATTCCAATTATCATGTGAATTTTTCCACATTTATTTGATTAATTGGTAAATGTGTGTTCAAACTAGGTAATTTTTCCAACAAACTAATGACAAAATCTTATTAACCCATAGAATTTGGGGATCTTGGTTATGTTGATTGATGTAGGGAATTTAGTGACTACATTTTTCATGGACTAAACCACAAATATACGTTCCTTGTAAACAATATTTCCATGCATGTAATCCCCATTGGGCCAATATTAAAACATCTAATATAACAATCATAAATCGTTTTTCTTGAGGTCACCCGAATTATTTTAATATGACTGACTTTCAATTAATAGATCATAGAGAATATAAATATATATTCAATTAATACATCTAAATTATAATCACCAAATTCATAAAAATATACATTCATTATATACATAAGGACTAAAGGGGAATAAGTGAATCAAAAAGGTATTACCGTAAACTGAAACCATATATACCCAATTTGAAATGTCATATTATGTATATCATATTTCATTACCCATATATAATGATAATTTTTTTTGAAACTAGTCATTTAAATGTATTGGTATCCATGATGTTGATAAAAATAAGTCATCAATTCATTGATAGTGATACCAATTCCTTAGAGATTTTTAATTTATATACATATAATTTATCAACAATGCTATGGACCCATCAAACATTTTCCTGAAGAAAAAAATGATTCTTTCTAGGGAAATTCTATTCAATATAAATAACCTATAAATAAATGCATGAAGTTATTTATTTAACATTACCAATTACCCTACATTCATTTTATAGGGAGTTTTAGACATTTGTATTTTTTAAAGAATTTGATCAATAAAGAAATTAACTTATAGTTCCCTTGGTTGACTATTTAAATCTCCTTGAATAAAATCATGTAAATGGTAAAAAATGGGAATAAAATATATTCACATGATACCTTACTCATTCATATATCACACATAAAAATCGTATTTACCTAGAATTTCATTTAGGATTGCTACTAAGGGTAGATAAAGAAATGATTTAAATGACGATGTTTCCACTCTAAAAACAACATATTCCACTTCACCTTTTCAAATTGAAATCTCCTTCTCGGGGTATTTAATTTTTCAATTCTATTTTCAATTTCTATAAATTTAAAAGAAAATATCAATTTCCCTAAGGGGTACAATAAAATTATTTTTATTGGTAATATTATCATGAATCATAATTGGATCTACCTGGCCTATAATATTTTCCCAAGGCTCCCAATTGGTGTCATAATTATTAAATCAATATCTCGAGTTTCAAGGAAATATATAATGTTTTTGGAAATCATGGATGATTTGAAATAAGTTTAATATAAAAAATCAAATAAATAATTATCTAACATTGTGTAAATAATCAAGGTATCACTGAAAAAGTCATTAATAAATTCATCATTTGCACTGGTAACCATATTTGTTTTTTCCAATATCTCTAGTCCTTTTAGGATGAAAATTAATTTGAGGTTTGGGGAGTTGGTTTGCATAATTTCTCTTCCTATTATAGTTAAATCTTGATCATTAATATATCCCACAATTAATTTTCATTTTTCATCATTATAGATTTTTTCTATTTAATGATAACAAAATATAGTTCCATCTTCCTATATACTTGAGGTTTTTTCTTCCCATAAGTACCACACATGGGAAATAACATCCTTTAATTAATTCCATTAGAAAAATTATACTACTATAATTATTAGTCGATATGATATTTTCTTAATTTACCATGAATACATATGTTTGGGAGAAGTCATTATCTTTATTAATGACAATTAAGACTATATCTTCGTATGATGAAAATGATTAACATTCTACTTCAATTCGAAGGATATAAATTAACCATAAATGAAGTGACAAGTCATTTTATTAGGTTTACATACAAATTATATAACATGACTAGGGAACAATGTATTGTTAATATCACACTCATAAATATATTCTTCCACCTTTTATCTATTTTTATGGAACTCCCTTTCCATTTTTGGTATTTTCCAATAACGAAAGCATTATTGTGTACCTCATTAAATTATTCGTTCTCCATATATTGGATTTAAATATCATATTAAATGTTTTGAATTGGGAAACACTATTTTCTTAAATATCCCTTTAAAAAATAGACGATAATAATGAATATAATCTTTTTCACTACTTCCCATAGTGAGAAATAACATCTTTATGGACTGGTAAATTATTCAAAAACCATTGAATTAGTGTGTCCTTTTAATGGGATGGATATTTGTGAACTAAATAATCAATCGTAATTAAACATTTTTATGGTTCCTCAGGAATTTCTTTATGGGAACAATTATTTGTCACAACCTGGTTCAACTACCTCAATATGGTTGATAACATGTTAGCCTCAATTCCATCTTCATGAACATGTATAGGGGGAATTCCCCTACATTAAATGAAGGTGTTCATATAGTAACAATTCCCTTTATTAGTGGATATATTTCTATAATATAATTAATAGAATTAGTTAATAACATATAATTGTAAAATAGAAATACTAATAAGTATTATTGTGTTTTCCTATGATATCTTGATTGATTTGTATAACACTTGTGCTATCCAACATTTTACACCAAAATATAATCCACAATGACTATAATGAAAATCATCTAATTGAAAATATATCATACCTATCTCTATAAACCTATAACATGTAGTAATAATATATTTTTTGATATAATGTACAATAGTTCTATTGGGTTCAAACAATATAGTAGGGTTTTAAGACTAGATTTATAAATAAATAACAATTTAAAATAAATGATAAAGATGATTATGTTGTGAGAATATGATTAACGCATCCATTATATAAAATAAAATTTCTCATAGTAATCCTCTAGGATTACTAGGGAAAAGAACAAAAATATGGGTGAGCTAAGAAGATTAGTATGGAGAAACATAAAATGTATGGTTACATGAAATAAATATGTAATTTGTGATATGGTAAAAATAAATGTTGAACATGAACCCATACTCAATTTAAAAAAATGGAATACTATATCTACATTAATAAATGAAAACATGGATATAAAAATAATAATTTTTCAAATATTGATGGAATGAAAAATATTGTAAATAATAAAGCTATTTTCAATCATCTTTTCTACTTATGGGTAGATGAATACCTCAAAACTTATACTTTTTTGTATCATGATACATATCGATTCATAGAGGGGAAATAAAATTTCTAGACCAGCCATTCATGTAGTTGATCCCAATTCATTCAAAATAATAATCATAATTACATTTCAAACTATTAAACATGGTACCTATTAATAGAAAACTGTGATTACCAATATGTAGAGATACACATATATATAATTCCACCTTATTCAAGTGAATAACATGGATTCCTATGTGAATATCTATCAATAATCATAGAATTCATATGGTAACATCAATGTGACATGAATTAAACTTATCAAATTGGAATAGTGTAAATTGTATATAAAATGTTCTAGGTTATCCATGGGTGATAATAATTGTGTTAAATTTATTTAATTTTTATGAGGCTAAGAAATTGGTAGAAAAAATCCATCATCAGGGTCTGTTAATAGTAAAAGAGTATTCTAACACATATCCCTTAGGAGTGACTTTCCAAGAGTTTAGTCTTAGTCCACCTAATCATGCATCATGTTGATGATTGCGTTATTTTTCAATGAACATTATTTGGGTTTATTACCAATAGGTGCATATAATCGATAACAATATCCACATTCTATTGTCTAGACCTCTATGTATTTTCTTCTAAATTTCATAGACTTTTACTTTACCAATGCATAAGATGATTTTCCTCCATGTGAAACATAATTTATTATTGAAAGGAATATGTAAGGGATCGATATATATATATATATAATTAAATCCAATATATTTCATGGTTAACATTGAAAAATTTATCTATAAATGTTTAGGTAAACAAAAAAGAAATTAGGCTGTGATTACAGAATGTGTCCCATTAATGAAAATTGATATGGAATACACACTTCTAGTGTGGGTAGAAATTAAGTCATCTCCAATTGAAAAATATACCTTAAATGATCAAAAAATACCATTAAAATGAACTATAATTCTATATTATCTCAAATAAACATTTTATACCCCATATAATAGTAATTATGTGCATATTACAAAGAGTGTCCTAAATGGAAGAATTTGAGATTGAAAACTCATTTATCTTCACAAGATTTCCATGATCATTCATTAACCTCATTTATCATAATAATATATATCTTAATAATATAATTCATAAACTTAATCATAACCATTTTCGTTTTCACTATTCTTAAATACTCATTATCTTCATTAATTCATCATAATGTTTATATCGGTGACTATAATTTTGATCACTTGTAGAAGTTTACTAATTGAATTTTTTATATTCATTATTTTTTAATGTAGGATTATTAATTGGTCATTAAATAATATATTAGGGTTGATTTTTATAAATTTATTATGTCTCATATTAATTTAAATTTCATTATAGAACATATCCTTGATTATAATTTTGATAATAAGAATGATTTCATAGTTTGTGAAGAATGAAGATAGTTTCCTTTATTGAGGAATTAGATATTGATATTATATCTCTAAAATGGATAAATAAAATAATTATTTACTCATTTAATAACATTATACCTAAAAATTATTTCTTGTGGTCATCCATATTCTAAATTTATAGTATTTTTGTCGTGGGTTAAATATATCCGGACATCATCATTGTGAGATTATTGGATGATTATTTGATTGTTTACATGTAATATCAATATAATAATATCTGTATGAAATTATTTCATTTTATTATATCAATATACACTAATTATTTTTAATTACAATAATATTTTTAGGATATTAATACATTATAAATTTTTAATAAAATATTTTAATCACAATACGCATTTTTAAATGAATAAACTATTGAGGATGGTCATATCACTTATTGATTGGTAAATATTTAAAAAGATACCATAATTAAATCATAAAATTAATATTTCTAATTTAATACCACCATTATATCATTCCTTATGTTTATTTTAATTAAAATGAAACATGTTACATCGTGGAAGTTGCATTACACCAAATCCCTAATAACAATTATTTTATTCATCCTTTTGGTATATGAGAAATTAGTTATTATAAACATAATAGAGTAATATTAATGTAAATTATTTATAATAATATCAATATATTATAGTGTATATAGTCAATTATAATAATTATAAGAAATAAAAAAACTAGGAAGTTGAAAATACTCACTTCACAGATTTGACTTATCATGGGGAATATCCTTGAATATTAATGGATTAGGATAATATTGAGTGACTAGAGGATTAATTTATGGTAGTTGAGTTCTGGGGAGGAATAAATAGAATAGTTTCATGTTGAAAGTATACTATTATGTGTTTCTTCTTTAGTTAATGATGTTACCGTTTTAAAGGGAAGGTAAGGGATTATTTTTTAATACCTATACGTTTTTCGATAATTACATGAAACTATTAGGGGGTAAGTAGATTCAAATTAGAAAATATTTTTGGGTAAACAAGTGGTTATATATCGAAATATCAACCATTCAATTCTAGAATTATTTTCAAATTGTTTTAGGACTTTTTAACTAGGATAAATTCTTCTTACCACCTTTTACATTTACATTGGAAATTAATTTCCAATCGTAAAAAATAATTATTAGGAAAATATTATTGTTGAAAATTTTACCTAATTTTACATTAAAAATTATATATTTTATAATATATATATATATATATTATAATTTATACTTGTTAGTAGTTATTTTGAAAATAAATAGGCTTAATCATGTGAAATATTTTTTGGATAAATGAACTCTTTTAAGAATTAAACTTTTATAAAAGTTAAAATTATTTTTGTTACAAATAATATTGATAAAAATGATTTATTAAAATTGAAAAAAATTATAGGGAATTCAAGGAAATACAAAGCTAATGCTCCACTTAAAATACATGATTCAATAATATGATGAAAAGAATGTTTTTATTAAAATAAATTTTCATTTAGTAGTCAAAATGTTTTAATAGGTTCTATTGTATTATATAATATTTTAAAATGTGTAATTATATTCCTTAAATTCATATTTGATTAAAAAATGGATTTTTGAACTACTAGGTCATTATTATATAACTACAATGTCATTAAAATTAATAAGTTATATTGAAATCATAATTTTTTTGACTAAAACGTATTTTTAAGAAAAAACACAAATAAAATACTAGGATATTTTAGATATGGAAATTTGAAATATTTTGAATAATTGTGACTATTTATAAATTTAAAATTTAAATATAAATAAATTATTAAATAAATACTCTTTTAAGGGAACATTTCGGTAATAATTTATGATACAATATTCTCTTCCTACACTATTGTCTCAAGTGTTTCAAATTTATATCATGGATGATTATGTGAATTAAATAATTTTTATAATATGATATAAATACGTATATAATTATTTTTTGGGTTTTAAATACATAAATCCATATTTAACTCCTAAATTAAGAAAATATTCTACATATGTAAGAAGTCACTAAAAAATGTGAATTCATGATTTCATTTTCTTGATAAAAGACTATTGTGATCCTTAAATTTATTTTAAATGTAAAAATTCATTATAATTCATCCATTAGAGTAAAATTAATGAATACAGAAATTTTCATGTTGGGATAATAATGAATAACTACTACACTATTACGGAACATGTTAAAACAATCACGATTTACCACACAAGTCATCAAAAAATTATTAAAAACTGACCAATATAAATGTATAGAATAATTATAAATTTGGTTAATAAAATTATAATGTAAGAAATTTTTTAATGAATTCAGTATTATGATATTTATGACTGTTCTATAGGATCTTAGACTGCATTGTACGGATCCAAGAAATAAGGTAAGGCGTCCTTTGTCTCAAATTTAATTTCTTGAGTCATATTTTATAATGAACACCAAGAAACAATTAATAAGGCTTAATTACATCATTATTAATTTCTAGTACCATATTAATGTTTTTTCGGAGTGATATCACATACATTCATTAAATGGGAATTGATTCAAATGATAACCATTATAAAACACATTTTGATCAAATTGTTACAACAACTTTAAAGGTTTTCTTCATAATTTTATTTTAAAATGATTTGTTCGAAAGATTTAACGACTCAGGAATTATTGTTTTCTAATAAAACATCTCTCATTTGGATACTATATTAATTTGATTTTATATGGTCCTTATATATTTCATTTCATTTTGAATCATATCTACAACAATGTCTATCTTGAAAGTAAAACTCACCTCTTATCTTATTTTATGTTTAGAACCTCCCTTTTCCTCGTCCTATATCATTAGATTATTTTGGAATAATCATTTGTTAATTTACTCTTACATCATATTTTTAGAGATATTTTATACATATTTTTAATGTAATCCATATGGGCCATTTCCATCAAATTGTAAAAATAATTTTTTTAATGAAAATTCCTTTTTTTATCTTTATCACTTTATATGATACTTATATTGTCTTTTTCAATGGTATCATAAATTAAATCTTATTATACTAATATATAATAAATTTCTATCTAGTTTTTTTCCATAAAGATTAAATATATTCCTTATTTACAATTTCATTTTTATTAATACTCATAAAATGGTGTTCATCAAAATCTACAACGATTGAAATAAATTATTATATAAGATGGATATTGTTATAATGAATTCATACACTATTTATATATTTATAACCTTTATAATGTATATATAATTAGTATAATTATTCATCACGACCATTTTATTTCTTAATCATTCACCATGTATGATGCTAACATTTCACCCATTTCCTTTTCATTGTGAATACTGTATTGTTTTCATTCATTTGATTGAGGGATGTTCAACTAAATTACTTTAATTGATTGTTTTTTGAAACTATAGAATAATTATATAACATTTTTCTCTATGGTGTAAATACCATATTCCATATTACATTTATTGAATGGTATTTACAAAGATATTTAATTAATGTCATTTCATACACATTTATTTTCTATTAGTTTACCATGTCATGATTAATGATACAATTTATAATTAATTAATTATTTCAGACCCAATGAACCCATTTTCACTCAATGTGTTAATTATAAGGTGTTCAATTATGCAATTTTATTCAACCCCGACTCAATTAACACAGATCTAGTGCCTAATATATTAAATTGACATATTAATAAATGATAAAATCACGAATTATTGGAAGGTTTAAATTTGTTTTAGAGTAGAATTTATACATAATACACATTTTACATTTTCAAAATAATATAAAATCGAATAATAGGAACTTTTCAGCATCCTTGAAACTCATTTAAAATATTCACCTTCATAACATGTGGAATGGAAAAAAATATGGGTTATCTCAATTTCCTAGAAATTCATTCATATATTGGATGATAACATGAATAAAAAAATAATATTCAATATTGAAATGTAAATAACTAGAAACATATTCCATTTAATCAATAACTTGAGCTTCGAAAAAGGCATAATCAATATGGCAATGTAAAGAAATTAAAACCGATTCCATTTAATCAATAAAATAGAATGATATGAATTTAGAGATAATATCAATAATAATATATCTTAGATAATAATAATATGTAAATTCCAAATGAATTAAATATTTAATTTTTTGATGTCATGATCTCTAGAATCATGATACCTCTACTTTCAACACCATTCCCTAAAAAGATTAAAACTATATGTAAAAACTCATCTGATTTGGCCAACAGGTTTTATCAAGGGACATGTTGATGTATTGAGTGGCTATCTATAAGTATGTATCACCTGCAACTTCATTTCAAAATTGTACCTACTATATCAAATAATTGATTTATTTTGTTAATAAATATAACATACGAAAAAATATCTTTATAGAGTAAGGATAAATATTTTCCAACATATCTATCTTTAATAAAATAATGTTAATAGAAAACACCATATTTAAAAATCGAATATGTATTTGGAAATAATCATATCCGTCATATATTAACATGGATATTTAATGTTAAATTAATTTATAATAAAAAACGATTCCAAGAATGTGATTGTTTCGAGAAAAATAAATTAATCATAAATGAATTTTAGATTGTACAATTAATAATTTACATTTATTTTTAATTTTAAATTGTATCCATTTAAGAATAAAAATAAAAAAACCCTGATAATCATGAATGTATATTTGAACATGTTAAATATATCAACATGTAGGAAAATAAAACATATCAAAGTGAATAAGTTCATATTATTAAATATGTCTCAATAAAATGGAAATTTAGATGAAATACCTTACCTCAAACTTCCCTTTGATTGAATATGCATTAACATCATGTATTAGGTTTTTTAGCACATTAATATTTTTACCCTAAACTATATTAATATTTATAATATATATAAATATATAATAACATTATAACATTATATAACCAATTTTTAAATAATAATTTATTTTATTGTTATCATTGTTTTTAATTGTCCTCTTTTCTCATTCAATTTTTTTCATAAATGTTTGGGTTCACATAAATGGGATATAAATACATCATCTCCAGAATTATAATAATGTTATAAGTATTTTCACATCCCACCACTCCTTATTGTTTTTAGATAATGGATGGAAATTACTAGGCCTTTAGTGACATCCCCAATGCCCTATAGGCTAGAAATAAATGGTAAGAGATTCAGAAAAATTGGGTGATGATATTTAATTTGAAAATGCATTATCTAAAAAATGATAATAGTAACAAAAAAACCACAAAATTATGAATGAGAAAAATTTATACAATAATATAATAACAAAAAAATTCCCAATTCAACAAAAACTACATCATAGTACAAGATTGTAACCAAACAGAATATTAGTGTGTAAATGATAAATCAAAACTAACAAAACTCAATGACTCCAAATACACTACCCCCACAACTCCTGAAATGATCCATTCTCTAACTCAGGAATCCTTGTTCAATGTATCCCTCTGACTAATTAAACAAATGAGATAATTTTCCATTACATGAGTCCCAATAACTAATATCTACAAATTCACCTACCATGGGGTAAATAATGAAACTCAGTTGGATTTCACCAAATTAATTCCATAATCACACCACTATAGTAGAAAAATATAGAAAATTTATATAGAAAATTTATATATAATTATTTAAAATCATTTCATTATTTTATAGATAAACTAAATCAGTCCCAAGGAATGAAACCAAATAGTTCATTAACTCCATTAACATTTCTTTTTGTCATTACCATTCTTTGATTCACCCACCCACTCGCACTTTGATTCTCCATTGAATGTTTCATAATCATAAGTGGTTTCATGTACAAACACCAAGTCATCAAAAAGTATGAAATGTCCTCCTTCTCTAATGGATCACACCCTTTATCAAGGGTAACATCTCTTGTACCAAAATGGTACACACCCATTATTTAGGATCATGTTGAAATCATGAACTCACACCAAACCATGTATAAAAAAAGTAGACCAAAAAATTTAATTAATTTCAAAAAACTCCCCCTTTTATTTAAAAAATCCACATCAAAACGGTTTCTTATATCGAAAAAAGTCATATTTTTAAAATAATAATTGTTAAATCCAAAAAAATCACATTTCACATTAACCAAATTTCAAAAATTTAACAAACCATTACTAAATAGGGTTTATATCAGGCATTAAAAAATAATATTACACTTCAAAACAATCAATTCCTTCAATATGTAATTAAGACTTCATGTTTTTGTAAGATGAGTAAAGTGTGATTCCATCAACCTCACAAAAGTATTTGAAAACGAAGAGTGAAAAATATTATTCAACAAACATGGAATATATCTTCCATAACAGGATATAGATATTTTTCCCTTTCAAATAAAAAATCATATCCCCACATGAATAGAATAAAAACAAGGATATATCCCCAAAAAATATTGTAGATGAATATTAAAAAGGAATGTAAAAGGAAAATAATGAAAACCAAAATGAATTTAGATGTTTCTAGAAATCCATCCTCTAATGCAAAAATATTTTCCAATGGACTGCTCTCGGATCAATGTGAAAGGTCTCCATTATTATGGAAGGGAGATAAATTTGAGTTATGGTTATATTAATTGTAAATGATTGGTTTAAGAGGTATTTCTCATTTGATCCAACAAATTAATTTCTATTTTTTTAAACATCATGGTCATGGATATTGATTAGGAAAACACATTATAAACCATGCACTAACCCCTAACTCCAACCACCCCTCGCACAATGGGATTTCACGGTTATAAAAACCATGATCCAACCATTTTGATCATATCTATTCCATATTTCATGTTTTATCAAGGGTTTTTTCATGGGTTGGAAGAAATGTGTGCTGACAATGATAATTCCTAGTTAATTGTGTCTCCCTTTTCACGATTTCCTGGATGTGATTCCTATTTTCTACTAATCGTGATCAATCTATTCACCCTTATAAAAGGACCAAATGCATTCCTAAACTCCTAAAATCAATCCCAAAATTAACCTGATTATATTATATACTTATAATATATAAATTAATGATTAATTACCTGAAACTGGGGGGTTCTGCTTCCTCTACACCATTAGTCATTTCATCCATAGAATGCATAATATCATCACTTTCTTAAAAGTGTTTAAGACACTTCTCAACCATTTCCTTTTCACATTCATATGTTTCATCATTGATCCAACCATATTTCCATAAAACCCACTATGGAATGAATTTTTCAATAGAATATTTTCTGTTTCTTATACACAATTAGTAATGGAACTGACACCAATGATGACTCCATCTCTATATGAACTGATCACATCGAATCTAATGGTCAGTATCGAGATGATAAATTTTCATCTGAGATATATATAATAAATTGTGCACATACCTAAAATGCAATGGAATATATTATCATGTCCTCATCAACCACTCATTACTGCATCACAAAAGAGAATATGTATCCAGTATATTACTTTTTACACTACAAAAAATGACGCTTCCCTAGCCTTGAAGAGATTCTCAACAACACACAATCTCTCACCTCGAATGACAGTTTCCATTGATGATGATCTGTATAATATTTCTGATAACTCTATGATGAATCCATTCCATTCATCATCAACATAATCCACTCCATTGTCTCTTGAACAAGGCTAGTTCCAACTATTTAATTATCGCGTTTTTTCACAGAAAAATGTAGATAATAAGAAAGATGTTCATAGAATTCATAAAAAAGAAACACATTTGTCATGTATTAACAACTATTGATACAATAAAACTATTATAATAGAATGTTATCCTCCCATGATCTTAAAAAATGCATTACATAATACTAGTTAATGAATAACAATATTTGTATTGTCTTTTGTTATTTCCCTTCCTTCGGTGGACGATACACTATAGTCATTGACAACTGAGTCCAAAGGGATTTCTATAAGGATATAAAAAAAATAAGACATATAAATTCGATTTCAGTATAATACCATTGAAACTGGTACTCTAATACTCTTTACCACTTCTCAGATATATATTTTATACCACTACACTGTCAGATGAGATTCAGGAAGAGGGATAAAATATGAAAACATTCAGAGCTAATCCACAATCACCGAGATGGAATCATGTTTCGAAACCATACTTGGGAAACCTATGATAAAATACATGGCTATATTTTCCCATTACTATACTATAATAGTTATATAATGTATTATCCTTAATGGATAATGGTTCTCTACCATAACATATTGACAGGTTGGGCATCTCATAACAAACTCATCCAACTTTATTTTCATTCCAATCAACCAAAATTTTACATTCAATGGCTTATAAATCTTAAATATTCTTGGATGAACATGACAACATGAATAGTTTTAAGCATGATTATTTTGTTCCTAACAAGATATATGTATGACCAATTGATATCAAAAACACTACACTAATCCAATGTCAAGAATACCCCCCAAAATGATCTCCACACCATTGAATATTTACCTCATCGTAACAAATTTTACATCATATTTAAGTACCTATTTAACAATATTTACCAAGCCAGGAACTAAAACAACTAGATAGAAAAAAATATTACTAACTTAGTATTCATATTCCATCTGTATGTATGATATAACTGACACCAACTACCACTAATCTGATGCCTCTCTTATAAACTGACCATACTACTTTCTTCTTGATTCATCTTCCACCGAATTACCTATATCCAGTGTCTAAAAAATTTAAAAGTCCAATATTTAGACATAATCCATCCATGTTCCCATTCTAATTTCAAATCATTTTGTGATATAATATGGTTAAATATCTTATGATCTGTCAACACTGTGAATTTATATCAAACTAGTTAATGATTTCATATCTTTAAATCATGGACTACATTAGTAGACTCGTAATCGTATTGTGTGTATTTCTTCTCATGAAACCATATATGTAGTGAGCCAAAAAAAATATCTGTATCTCCCTACACGAGAACATAACCCAACCTTGAATACAAAGAACCACAATATACAACCAAAAATATGTCTCAATTATAAAAATATATGGATGGTGCTAATTTAAGTAACCTATTTAACTCTTGATAAAACTTCACACATTCATAATTTCATTATAATGGGAAACCATTACATGTCAATTTTGTCTTAGGTGAATATTTTTGTGAAAATTAGTAAAATATTTGTCAGTAAATACAATATTATCCATGAAATATACATATCCCAATGACATTATTTGGAGTCTTACAAGAGATAACAAGTTCTGTATTCTTAGGATCTGTAAAAAACTCTTTCATAGATTACATGGATAATTAAATGGACCTTTTGTATCCTGGAATAACACTTTGATATTTTAGTATAAGGATTATGATTCTATAATACTCCCAGCACTATTACAATGAATTGATCACACTCATCTCTTGTCCTTTAATTCTTTAATATGTTATCCATAAACACTACCACAAAATAATATATATACATTTACAATATTGGATTCATCAATTCAATAAAAGAATCTAATGCATTTATTTGACCCAAATGAATAACCACATAGTCATAATAGCCATATCAACTCTTAAAATATCTTTGTCAAAATATTCTTCTTTGAAACCCATAATTGGTGATATTTTGATCATAAGTCAATTTTAGAAAACCACTAGGATCCACTCATTTAATGGTATTTATAAGAAATTTGTGGAAGTCGATGCTGATTCTTTATCATAAACTAGATAAGATTATGATAATCTACACAAATCCTTGAAGATCTATATTCTTTTTTCAAAAACCAGACAGTTGATACAAAAAAAGTCATACTAGGACAAATAAAAAATTTTATTTCAAGATCTTAAAAATATGTTTGTAATTACTATATCAATATTGGTTACATTTGATAAGATGGAAGTGAGTTAGGACTTTTCCCTTGTAATTGATAGATCCTAAACTACACATCTATTTAGGGTATAAACCCAATGAAATTATTAAGGCCAAAATCTGTAAACTGATGAACACTTTTTGGAGAATTGATATTCTTTATCTCATACACCTATACCAAGCTCAATGAATCCAATATGTTTGAGGTGGGTCAAACTACTAGTTACAATGAGACTATATCCCCTACCTTTTCATTGTTGTCTCCTTTAAAGATATTTAAGTTTCCAATATCAGTCATAAAAAATCCTTCAATTATAACAATTATTAAGAGCTTTAAACAATTTCAATGAATCCTTACAATGGATTGTGTCATATGAATCCCTCTAAAACATAGAGAAATCCAAAATCAATTTAACTTCATCTATAGTAAATATGGTTTTTAGGATTCAAAAATGAAGGCATCATATCGATATATAAACCCATAAGATCAATATAACGAGAGGAAAAAAATGAATGGTATTCTATCATTTAAAAAAAGTACATAATCATGGAATTAAAAAAATTTATATATCCCACTATCCAATGTTCATAATAATAATCCACCATCAAATGTTCAAATTCATACATTTTATTGCATGCGACACTTTTCCCTTTATTAATATGTTGAAATGTCACCGGTTGTGGAGTCAATGTATTCCTAGAGTCACCTTGGCTTCCTCGGTTGTTCTGAAAAGAAGTGATCTTCTACCTACATCTAGTAGAAGCATATTATATCTATGAAACATGATATGGTTCCCAAGAACCCGACCACGGAGAACTGTGAATATATCATATTATATTCCCAATTGATTCTAATTATAAAATTCCCTATACAGTTTCATACAATCTCACATTATGTGATCATAAAATTATATTGAAAACATACTTGTGTTATCATTGGTTATTGAGGAAGATTCATAGGAAAAGACTTGTGATTCTGATTCACACCACTACCTTGGAAATAGGTGTCCCAATTTCTATTATTCTCAACATTAGAGTTCCCACTATTTACCATATATATCACCATTCTTCCTCCCCTTAGAGTTTCTGATATTTCACTTTATCCACCGTCTCCTTATTGACCATCTCTGTATAATCAATTTTACAAATAACTTATATATTTGAGTGAATATATATCCTTAACCCTGATTCAAAATTTCATCCATTCAAGGATGCACATGCATCATCTTTGATTTGAAAAATGGAAACAATTCAAAACATTATCCACATAATCTATCACTGATAGATTATCCTATTTTTGGATAATTTTTTATGTCCATATTTTAATTCAATGAGTTTTTGGATAGAATTTGTTTTTGAAAAATTCATAAAAAACTCTAATACACTATATTTCTAAATTTTTTCCTGAACATCTGAATTCAACTACTAGAATGAAAGATACTCTATTATGTAAATTTCCAACATTAAATTCATTATAGATTGGGTTTCTAGGAAATAGAATATTAGATTCATCCTATTTACCCTCACCACTGCATTCTTCTATTCCGAATTTCCTCAAAATATGGGTGGATTATACATCAAGATATGAACATAATGATGCACATGACTTTTTTAATCCCTCTCTAGCCCTCTATCTACATTGTGAAAATTCCATAAAATACTCTGAATCATGTACTGGTTCACATACATCATATGTGAAACCAAATCCTCAGTAGCATCTATTTTTTGATTTCTTCTATATCTAACCGGTTCTATTTTCCCAAACCCTATGAAAATTACACTTAGTCAAAATCTCTACCAACATAAGGATTACAAATTTAAAATTTACCACATCACATTTTTCATATATAGGATTTACAAAATTCTATATTTTTCTAATTCAAAACCATTTATAATAAATAAAACATGATTTTGAAAATAAAACCAATTTCAAAATACCATTTCCATTAATTTTCAAATTATCAAATTTCAATATGATTCTAACCATTTTCAGAAATCAAATATTGTGCACTAAATCATAAATCATTACTCAAAATTAAATATGCACTCCACGCAGGATGTCATATATATCCATCAGTTTAATGATTGTAAGAACCCATAATTTTGTTAGTCGAATAACCCTGATTATAATTATTCCATATATTATCAATCACATAAAAACACATACAGAAAAAAATAAAATCATTATAAATGAATAATTAATGCATGAAGAGGTATTTTTATCAGTTAAAGAACCTATACAAATGGAATAGTCACTTGACCTTCAGAATAGTAATATGATCACTACTAATAGTATTGAAAGCATTATAGTAGTAACATTTCCTATAAATGTATAAATAAATTTTTTGTATGTTATGAATGAAAATATGATATGATAATATGACGGAATAAGAAAAACAATTTTAGAAATGGAAAATTAGGTGTTGGTATTTTTGTAAGATAAAAATATATAATTTCAATTTTGTAATTAATATACTGATTTATAAAAAATTCTCCTAAAATGTATTAATGTTTTCTCTTGTCTTTTTAATATATGATAATTTTATTAGCCCTCAAACAATTCATCAACATTTCATAAATTCAATTATAAATTTAAAATTATTATCTTTAGATAGAATAATATTTTTTTAAAAAATTATTATATTTATATCATAATTGTCATAAAATTTAATTCATTTGTTAATTCTATACATCCAAAAAAATTGGTTGTAGTTTTGGTACTTTTCTAAAATATGTGACTTTTTAGTTAATAGTGAATTACAACAAGTATTTATATAATCTTAATACTATAATTATTGAGTGATAGTTTTTTTATGGTTGATGTAAGACCATAATATCGAACATTAATTTATAATATGAATAGTATGGTGATATGTTTCAAAACAAATTACATTCTTGATTGAAAATAACAAAATAATGGATTAATTTCTGAAATAACACTCCTATCCTCCACTATAAATACCTCCCATCACCACCACTTCTCCTCACACCATCCAAACATTAATGATTTACCAATTTTTACCCAATACCCTTCCCAAGCCCCTCTTGAGGTCAATGATACTTTGGTCTCAAGAAAATACAAAAACCAATCACCCAAAGGTGGTTCTAAAGGATAATAATTCAAGAGTTAAAATATTATTTATTTTCATTTTATTTATTTTCTTTTTTATTAACTCCTCATATCACATTTAACATACTGAATAATAATATAGTAACATATATATGCTATAATTTTAGTATTTTAATGGTATACTTCATTATCAATCCTATTCTCCTATACCCACTAGTGCAGAAAACGTTTTTTTTACGTCAGTTATTTTTCATTTTTTACACCGGTTTCTAGCCGATGTTAATACGGGCGACGTTATAAATAACGTTTTTGACATCGGTTATTTAAAAACCGACATCAAAAACAAAAAATCGTGATGTTTTTGACATCCGTTATTTTAGAACCGACATGATAAATAAAATGGGAAGGGTTTATCACGTTGGTTATTTAACAAACGATGTGATAAGAGGCCTAGAAAATGGTCTATCACGTTGGTTATGAAAGAACCGACGTGATAAACTGGGGGGAGGGGGGTTTATCACGTCGGTTATTATAGAACCGCCGTGATAAATCAGGGGGGGGGGGGTTATCATGTCAGTTATTAAACAACCGACGTGATAAACCGGGGGGCGAAGGGTTTATCAAGTCGGTTTTTTAATAACGGACGTGATAAACCGGGGGAGGGGGGTTTATCACGTCGGTTATTATATAACCACCATGATAAACCAGGGTGAGGGGGGTTTATCATGTCGGTTATTATATAACCGCCGTGATAAACCGGGGGGGAGGGGAGTTTATCACGTCGGTTATTAAATAACCGACGTGATAAAATGGGGGGAGGTGGTTTATCACGTCGGTTATTAAATAACCGACATGATAAACCATTTTCCAGGCCTTTTATCACATCGGTTATTAAATAACCGACGTGATAAACCATTTTCCAGGCCTTTTATCACGTTAGTTATTAAATAACCGACGTGATAAACCATTTCCCAGGCCTTTTATCACGTTGGTTATTAAATAACCGACGTGATAAACCCAATTTTTTTTTTAAAATTGAATGTAGTCATCTGCTCTCCAACAGAATCAACCAGAAAACAAATCAAGAAATCATACCACAAAAATAGAAGTAGATCAAAATTAAGCATGTACATTGATAACATATAAAACATACCCCCTAGACAGCCCCCACCCTCATGTATACCCCATGGACAGCCCTCCCCCACCCCGTTGGAGCCCTCACCCTCATGTATACCCCCTAGACCGCCCTCCCCCACCCCATTGGAGCTCTCACCCTCATGTATACCCCTTGGACAACCCTCCCCCACCCCATTGGAGCCCCCACCACACTCCTGGACTGCCCCCGACCCCCGGAAAGCCCCAAACACCCCTCGACAACCCCCCACCCGCCTGAACAGCACCCCCTCACCCCACTTGACAGCCCCCACCACACCCCTGGACAACCCCCCACCCTCATGTATACCCCCCACCCCTGGACAACACTCCCACACCCCTAGACCGTCTTCCCACACCCCTGGACAGCCCTGCCACCTCCCTGGACTGTCCCCCACCCCACTAGACAGCCCTCCCAGACTGCTGGACACCTTCCAACCCCACTGATCACACCCCCCACACCCTTGGAACCCCTCCCCCACAGACCCAAATCCATACCAGAAAAACAATCATAAGTAAACCAAAACAAGAAGCAGAGAAAAATTAAACATTCACTTATATAACATTCAAAACTTACACTGTCAACTTCAAAAAAAAACTAAATCCAACCTAAACAACTACTAAATACACAATTACAATGACAATATTAAAAATTACATTTTACATTACAAAGAACTAAAAGTCAATCAAACCTGTAAAATAATTTGACCACTCCACTTGTAAGTGTTTGATGTCTTCAGAAGTATAGGGTTTAGGGTTATCAAAAAGCTACAAATGAAAAGGAAATTAGTTAAAGTGTATAATGACTAAATCAAATTGAAATATTATGGAAAAGTTTAAGAGGAAATCGTACCAGGTCAAAATTCTCAACTGTCCCAGTTGTTATTATTTCATACATAAATCTTAACATATAATATCCGCATTCAATGAGGCCTTGTTGTTCATGAAAATTCTGTTTGAATGAGTGTAAATTCAATATATAATTTTTATGTAATAAATCCAAAAGTACAAATTATAAATGGATATTTACCTTCGCATTTTCATATTTGATCTTTGAACCTCTTTTCTTTGTGTTTTTTCGAAAGTAGGCCCATGCACTGTTAGAAAATAACACGAATGAGGTAAATTTAAAATTCATTATAATATATAAAACTATTGAGAAATTGAAACTTACTTTTCCAATATATTCTTAAAACTATCCCGCACATCACTAGGGATAGAGCATATCCAATAAAGGGCTTTATCCCTTCAGCAAAAAACCCCTAACATCCAATGATCACTGATAAAAGGAAATTTGACTTTAGTGGTTTTTTATGTTAAAAGATAATTAACTATTTGAGAGAAATTTGTTTCATACCTCTCACAAAAAGGCATCATCCAACATTGTGTGATTATATTCTTTTCAAATATTTCAGCAATATAAACCATTCTTTGTTCCTCATTCAATGCACATGCTTCAGGGGAAATCAATTGAGGGTCCATGAATCCATATACTTATGTCAGCTCATTCCTCTCAGAAATTTTATAAAGATACCTAATACAAAACATACATAAGTATACATTTTTAATAAATATAACGCAGGGAAAAGGTGTTAAGACTTACATGGAAAACATTTACACCACGTTGATGCCCAACTTATCTCTAGTAACAAGCTCCATGATATCAGTTTTTATAATCCCCACTCTTATTTCATGTCCACAAACATGATCCTCCATTGGAAACTCATAATAACTCGACAACAAATGTGAATATCTTGAAAATATGACAAGACCATTTGAATCTGTATATGATGTCATATCCATTTGTCTTTGTTGTTGTCTATACAATATTTCTTTACCTTTGAAGTATTCCTGTAAAAAAAATTGAAAAATACATTAGTTTTCAAATGATAAAACAACTTTAATAAAAAAATAAAATAAAAGATATAACATTCATACATCTATGGTAATGAGTCGAAGAAGTCTGGATGGCCAAATTAAAAAATGGCCGATACTCTGTCCAACTTTCGCCACCTCATTTGTAGGTATTGGTACCCTAGCTGATCTATCTATAATATCCTGTACAGTGACCATCTGATTCTTTACCTCTAATTGTTGATGATGAACTGTATCTCCTATACAATATACCAACCCATATGCTACTATATGATGTTGATAATCATCAACATACAACTCTCAATAAGTAAGAAGATGTGGCAGAGGCGTAGGATAAAAAATGGGGTCTGCAGGCTGAGGTGGGGTAGTGGGAGCTACTGGCGGAGGTGGAGGATAAATAATGGGGTCTGCAGGGGGAGGTGGAGGAGTGGGAGCTACAGTCTGAATTTTTTTTTTCATTTCTGCAAACATATACTGCACCGAATCTCTAATATTTTCCTCCATTGTCACATTAATATTATGAACTTCAGACTCCAAGGATTCTATTTTTTTATAAACCCCCTCAATGTTAGAAGTTGAAGAATGTGGAAACACTTTTCTTACCGATACACCTGCCGGATATCCTCTTACACGACCAGGATGTTCGGGCCTTCCCAATACTGTAAATAAAATATCTTCCCTCCCAGTAGCTGTAAATGTCCCCTCTGAACTCTGCTCCTCAAGAGAGTCCTTTATTAATTAATTGAACATTTCTATAATTATTGAAATTATATGAAGAAAATAGTTAACTTAAATAAATAAAATATATATCTTACAATCCTCTCAGCTTTGAATCTCGATTCTTCCGAAAGATATTGCCCCCTTTTTCCCTCCCGAGCTCTCTTCCATTTTTCATGTCTAGATGGAGGGGGTGTAGGGGCCACCTCTCTAGAGCTTGAAGACTCATCTCTTTGTTGTTGAAATTTTTCCGCCATCTTTTGTTCTTCCAATAATGCATACCCTCCTCGAGATAAACAATGAGGGTATACAATTTTAGATTGGATCTCCTGATGAGATTTCCTTGTTTACTGTAATTTAAGAATAATAAATCATTAAAAAAACATTAATAAAATCATTTATATAAGAAAGTTTATATCGCCTTCAAGGACAACATGTCTTCATTTTCCTATACCACCTTCAAAGAATGACATAAGAAAATGATAATGGATAAAAAATTGTTTAAAATATTTTTCATAAAATTTTTTCTTGTTTTCTAATTGATTATATATATAATTATAGATTACAAAACTGAATAAGTTTATTATGATCGAAAACCGCAAAATATTTCTAATCGATTATCATTAATATTTTATTTAATGAATCTTCCAAATTTCCTATAAGATAAAAATATATAAGGAAAACTGAACTTCATTATGTTCATTAATAACATGTAATATCCCTTTTGGATAATTATCCCCACTTTACATGAATATCTGTACATGCATACAAGTGAACCAATCCAAAAAATCAAGTAAAATAAACACCCCCGAATGATGAAATTGAAAAAAATTAAACCTAAATATGGCCGTAAAAGAACATAAAAAAATTTTAATGCATGAAATACATGGTGAATAAGTTTTTCAATTATTAATTAACATGTCTAATTTTATTACCGAATATATTAAATTGAATAAGGAATTCATACATACAATAAGGGGATTATTAGACCCAATTTATTTTTTTGTTTTTATGGAAAATTTCAGAATGGATTTCCTTTTATTATTATTAAATTATAATTTCCATATTATAACCTTTTATGTTTTTGAAAATAAATGTTTTTAATATGGTTTTATAGGAAGCTAAATTATTTTTTCTAAAAGGAATATTCTTTTTAAAAAACATAACTTTTACTTATCTTGAGATTTTTTTCATCATCACTTAGGATATATTGTTTTTATATAAAGTATCATATATTCATTTTATTTTAGTATCCCAAAAGTTTATTCATGAATGTATTTTTTTTGTGAAATTCCGAAGAAACCCATTTCCATTCTATGGGTTATTTTATGAAAATTAATGTTTTATGTTTTATGTAGCATGGAAGATTATGTAAATTTTATGATGTGACCGATGCACATGGAATTATATAGTGATAAAATGCATTGGTTAATATTATGTATATCATGATATAATGATGAATTATTTTTTAAATGATTCTATATTGTTTAATAATGATGATTATATTATTATGAAAATATATTATATATGATCATGATGCTATAATTGTTCACAAATACACTTGGTGTTGAAAACTAAGATATGATGATATGTTTTTATTCATTACCACATTATGATATTTTATGTAATGGTTCCTCTCAGTATTATAAATATTAATCAATTTTTATAATACAATGTTTATTATTATTCTAACACTTGTTTTATTGATTCATGTCCTTATTTATCATCTTACTAGGATTTTAGCTATCCACTTTAATTAATGTACATCCTTAGATGATTACTAGTACTATGGATATTGAGAAGGCCATTAATATTCTAGGGAAGGAGGATCTAAATAATTTTAATTTTTAATTTTGTAAATTTTATGTTTTCATATCTTCTTACCATGATATAAAACTATTTGATCCTAGATTTGTAACACTATTATATTGTATATCATTAAAATGATGTAATATTAATGTACAAAATTCAGGTTCACAATATTTGGATTCATAGCACACATTAGTTAATTTGGGAATTATGATTTGAAAACATTTTTTAGAATATTTATTATGGTACTATGTATATGAATGTTACTAAGACTATTTTTTTTTGAAAAATACTTAACATATGGATCATAAAAGATATGCCCCTATAGATAATTTCATAAGGAGATAAATTATATATTCATAACTTGTAACATACATTTGGTTCATAACATTTCTATTTTAAAAAATGGTGGGAAAAAGGAGAAACTAGGAAAACAACTCGTGTATGGGGTAATGTAGTGATTTCCTTAATGACAACCTAAATACCATGAGGCGTAGAGTTCAAAATTTCATGGCGATGCTTACCCAACTGCCTCATACTATGAATAAAAAAATGATTAATGTGAAATGTATTTTGTATCCTAAGTGGGTGTGACTAACTATAATGTATTTTATAAAGAAACAACCATGATCATTTACTAGATCTTCCAATCCACTAGTCATCTAACAATGGGTCGACATAGTGGATACAATATTTTCTGTGATTCATTGTTCTGATCTTTAAATGTTTAATCTTTTTATTTATCATTTATATGGAGAGGTCGACCAATGGTGGGTGATGATTAAAAACCACAAGCCAAATGAAGAAATTTAAGATATTGAGTGGGAACACTATAGGGAAATATTTATTATCACTTTTTTCACTCAATATCTTCATACGAAGATGGAGATTGATTTTTGGGAGATGAAGCAAAATGAAGGAGAATAGGCTTGAACGTATGAATAAAATTTTACTAGACATGAAAGGTTTGTCTTGAGTTTTGTAATCAACAATGATTGAGAAATTGATATATTAAATATTAGTTTTAATCCAAAACATCTAATAGAGTAATAAATTCATGAAATTAGGAGTTATGATGAAGTTGATCAATGATCTCTCAATGTATAGATGGAGTCTTTAGAATGGTACAAGGCTATAGAGAAAAAAAATTAATGATAGAGTTTAAAGGTGAGGGATTTAATGAAAAAAGATAAAGAAAACGCAACCACTCACATGTCAATAATTTGGTAAGAAGAAATAATGGGACTTGATTTAAAGGGATGGGGAAATAATTTATAGATGTTAGAGAAGTCCACTCAGATCCTGAATGATAAAGATACATTAGGAGTAAAGAAAATGTGGTGAATTAAATTAAAGAACAACCCATGGTTAAATGCTTAAACTATAGGGAGAAGGTTTACTATGCTATTTAGTGCAATAAACATAGAGTTTTCAGGTAATCTTTGTCCCCAGCCAAAAATTCCAAAGGAGAAAGTGAATGTTTATGCAATAAATACTTATAGGGTGGAGCCTGATAATGATGTGGTGAAATCTAAGCTGGTTATTCATTTAATAGTATATAACTTACAATTTTATTTGCTTTCTACTCATTTTTTAATATCTTCCAAGTTTAGTATAACTATTCATACACCACCTCAAAATTTTGAGGCTGAGTTATTTATAAAAACTTTAAATATGAAAAATAATGAATCCAAAGTATATAACTAATCCTTGGTTAATGTTAATGAACTAACCCCAATAAAATCACGTGTAACTTCCTTTGGTGGATTTTGACTCTATTTTGGGCATGGATTGGATTTCTTTAGACAATTCCATCATAAACTGTTTGAAATGGGAGATAACTATTTACATCCTGAGGCATCCTAAAATTATGTATAAGGGTAAGTAAGAGGATTAATATCCTTCAGAATCATTATATAACTGTGGATATTATTTCTTTAAGAGAAATCATATCATGTTAGAATGATTGAATCAAGGAGAGGGTCATGATTGAATACATTCTCATTTTTAGGGACTACACTGATGTGTTCCTTTAAAAACTTCTTATTCATCCCCATGAGAAAATTGGTTGAGATAATAGTTGAACTTCTTCCTAGATATCATCCTCTATCAAAGACACCTTATTGAATGGAAATAATCCAATTAGATGAAATGATAAATAAGTTACTAGAGAACTTCATTAAGCTTTTAATATGAACAAGTGATTCACCATGGAGTGCAGTAGTCCAATTAACTAAGAAAAATGATGGTAAAGTGTGCCTCTCCATTGATTATCTTGAGCTCAGCAAAATAAAAATAAATAAAAAGTATAACATTCCATGCATAGATGAGTTGTTCGATCAACTATGTGGTTCCATGTATATATTTATGGTAGTCCTTCGGTCCGGATATCACCAATTAATGGTGATTAATGAAGACATTTCTATGTCATGATTTTGAACATGTTATAGACACTATGAGTCCATAATGATTCCATTAAAACTGACTAATTCTCCAGAAATAAAAATGGATATAAATAAAATATTATTTATATATCACCAAGAAAAATTTGGGGTAGTTATTCTTGATGATATTCTGATATACTCAAATATAAAGGGGACAAGAGGGGAATTTTATTACTATGAAAAAGACATTTTGGAGGGATAATCATTATAAAATGTTAAGTAAATGAGAGTTATGGATGGAGTGTTTATCATTATTTGGGATTGTTATCACCAGAAATGGAATTTTTTTGGACCCTTACAATATAAAGGAATTTGATGTGTAGCCAAGACTGACATCTCTAATGGAGATCCACAGCTTCCATGTTCTAATGCGGTATTAGTTGTGATTTTCAAAGAAATTATCATGATTTTCAAACCAACTAAACAAGAAGACTCAGAAAGGATATCATGTTTTTGGACTAGTGAATGTGAAGACATCTTTAAATAGATAAAAATCATCTTATTATCACTGTTCCACTCACTTTTTATTGAAGTGGTGAACCACTTGGGGTATATATCAATACTTTAGGGAAGTTCATAGGTGTTATCTGACGAAAAATGATAACATTATATCATGTACTACAAGGTTGATGAAAATTCTTGATAAACTATATCCCATGAAATATATGGAGTTGGAATTCAGGATGTTCACATCTGAAATCTATCAGCAATATTTCAATGGGGGGATGTGTGAAATATATATTTAAAATAAAATCCACAAATATATAATCACACAAAAGTACAGTAATATCTGTCAATTATGATGTTTAAAGATCATTAAGGATTAAAACTTCTCGATCCACTATCATTCTATCAAAGAGAATAATGTGGTTGATTATCCAAGTAGAAAGGATCCTAGAACATTATAAATGGTGAAAATTTAGAAGGATCCAATGTCCTTATATTTGAAAATGATGGACATAGGATTAATTAATGATGAAACGTCAGTAGTATTTTCACAAAAGATCTATTATCCATCCTTCATGGAGAAAATTTTAGATGCTCAAATAAATGATGTGAAAATTTAGAAGAAGGTGGAATCCATGTGATAGTAGAAATCCTCAGTGTTCAAAATTGATGAGAATGGAGTGGTAAGATTTTTGTCATGTATATGTGTACCATGAAATCCCGACATAATGAATGTGATTCACAATGACACACATAGATTAACATTCTCCATTTACCCAAGAAGTGGTAAGATGTATCGATATTTCATTGAACATTATTTGTGGTAAAATATAAATATGTAGATCCCTAGACAAATATATATGTTCCTAATATATCATAAAGTGAATGATGAAGGAAAAAAATATAATGGGATGATGAAACCATAATCTATAACAAAATGTAAATTTGAAAATATTACCATAGAATTTGTCCCCATACATTCAAACACATCTATAGGAAACAATATTATTTGGTTGTTCTTAATAATCTCACAAAACTAAATCACATTATAACAATTAGAGATTCCTTCTCACTATATCAACTTGCATGGATATATATCAGACATTCGATATGTCTATATGGAGTACCAATACTGATTGTATCTGATTAAGATCCAGGATTCTCCTCAATGATCTATAAAAGACTCCAATATAATATAAACACTAAGACGAACATATGTATGGATTCTCATTGACAAATTGATGACTAATATAAACATACTATTTACACACTAGAATACATGTTAAGAGTATGTTATATGGAATTAAATGTATTAAGGGACTAATATCATTATCTATAGATATTATCTTACAACAAAAATTTCAACAAAAGTACCCAAATGGTTTCTTATGAATACTATTATTGAAAATGATGTAAAACACCAGAATGAAGGGATGTATTTAGTTAACATAAGCTATTGGAACATGAAATGGAATCATAAATTAGAAAAGGTGAATACCATTCAATAGAACATCAAGGAAGCCCAAAGTAGACTGAATATATTTATAGAAAATCATTTATGGGTCTTATATTTTAGGGATAGAGACATGGTGTTCCTCCATATATCTCCATGAAAGTTCAGAATTATATTTGGGAAGAATGGAATGTTATGTCCCAGTTATATCAACCCCATCAAGATTCTTCATCGTTTTGATTATTTGTCTTATAGAATTGGAATTATACTGACCATGTCTCAGTATATGAAGTATTCTATGTATCCCTCTTGTGTAAGTACAAACCATATCCCTAACATGTACAAAATCCAGAGGTGGTAATGTGGGAAAATGACCTCTCTTACGAGGTGCAATAGTGAAGATATTAGACCACAGAGATAATTTTCTATGAAAAAAAACTACTCACCTAGTCAATGTATTATGGAGGAACCATGAATTTGAATAGGAAATAGAGGAATTAGATGGAGTGATAAAGGATAAGTAACTTTACTTTTTCACCATAGTTTGAAAAAATAGATTTTGATGGTGAAATTTCTTAAGGGTGAGAAGTGTAAGAACCCAAAATTTTATTAGTGTAAACTCCATTCTTATAATTATTACATATTATATAAATCACATAAAATAACCTATAAAAAATACGAACATTATAACTAATAAATCAATGGAATAAGAGGTATTTCTTGATGTTAATATACCCATTCCAATATAAAAAATAACATGACCTTTAGAATAGTAATGTGCCAATTAGGAATATTAATCTTGGAAATAGAATAGTAGAATCCCCTCTGATTATATAATAATATATATGTATCTTATGAATGAAAAATTATACATATTTCTTTCATGGTATTAGTAAATAAAAGTTTTAGAAATGATAAATTAAGTGTTGGAATCATTGTAATCCATAAAATATTAATTACAATTTTATAATTAATATTATAATTTAAATTAAATATTATTTTAATAACATATATTAATATATTGGTATTTGTTTATGTTATGATGATAAGATAATTAAATGGTACCCTACGTAATTTTTCAAAGTGGTATACCAATTGTTATAATCAAAAAATCCGTATTTTTTGAATAAATGAGGAATATATTTTAAAACTGAATTTTTCATATTTAGAAAATTATTTTCATAAAATGGAGTAAATTATTGAATTTGGAAGGGAAGAAAACAAGGGTGAATTTTTGGGATTGTTCTATAATAGTTGAATTAATTTTTAATAGTGAAATATGATAATTTACGATATAAACAAATACATTTATTATTGTGTTGTAGATAAAGTATAGATGATTTAATCCCACAATAACGAAATATCCTTAATTATATTAATTTAATGACTAGTAAGGTTCAATATATTTATAGTCATTATCAATAATAAAAACATAAAGAAAAAAACCCCTCTCCTCCTCTTCAAATCTGACACTCACCACCTCCTCTCCTTACACATTCCAAGCCATTAATATTGTCCAATTTATGGTCAATACACATCCTAAGCCACCAAACCACCCAAACATATATTATCCTTTATTTAAACACAATAGACCAAAACAAATATCCCACTGGAGGTTATCATGAGGAATAATAATAGTATTAAAATCATTTCTTTTATTAAATTTTCATTTGTTTTTTATTATAATTTCATAATATATGATCATCTCCCCTTCTCTAAGTGGAATGATGACCCCGATATATTATATATACTGGAATATTACTATGCTAATATAATACTATATCATAAATTCTTATCTACCTCCCATTTTATTCATAAAATATAATCATCCCTTATGAGTCACCTTTAAGGACAACAAGTTTTCATTTTTCCTTTGTCGCCATCAAAGATGGTACTAAAAATATTACAATGGATAAAAAAATTTTAATTTTTTTTTATAATTTCTTTATTATATAGAACTATCTTATATATATATAATATTAAATAAATAAAAAAAATGTTATTGTTTTGATCAAAAACATCAAAATCAACCAAAATTACTATCAATAACATTTTAAAAAAAGAATTATCCTCATATCCAAAAAAATATAATATTTAATGTTGTTACTTAGTAACTAAAAATATAGTGTTTTATAATTATCCAAAATTTACATGATAATCTATACATGTATACAAGTGAAATGATCATGAAATTTAAGATAATGGTCACTTCTGAATAACAAAATTGAATAGTATAAATCGTCAAAATAGCCCTAAACGAACAAAATAAAATTATATTGACTAAAATTAATTTATAAGAGTTTATTGAATTTTTAATTAATGAATATAATTTTATTATCCAGTTTATTAATGTGAAAAAAATTAATGCATCAGGTTAAGGGATTCTCAAACCCAATTTCCATTTTTGGGTTATTTCTCTTTCATGAAATTTTTTTGTGTGGATAATAATTTAATATTCCTAAAATATAATGTCATTTCTATAACTTTTAAAATATAGTTTATACTTGTATCCAATAGGATTTTAATTTAAATTCAAATATTATTATTCTAAATGGACTCTTCTTACTGAAAGATGCATCATTTACTTCTCCTGAGATTGTTTTCTTCTTCACTCAAGACAGATGATTCATATACCAAGAATTTAGTTCACATTTTATTTTGGGAACCCTAAAATTTATTTATGAAAGTATGATTTATGAAATCTTCATTAAACCATTTCATTTTTATGTTATTTTATGTAAATGATTGTTATATTTTCTATGTGCAATGAAAGATTATGTTAGTGTTATGATGTGACAGGTGCACGAAGAATCATAAAAACCTCCAAATCATTTGGAAATGTTATGTATCTCAAGAGATAATGTGAAATATTTGTGTAAATGATTCTAAATATTTTCATAATGATGATAATGCAATTATTAGAAAAATTTAGGAGGGATCATGATTGATTCTTTTTTAACAAAAATGTGTGGTGTTATCCAATATGACATGATGTTTCTTTTTTAGGCATTGCAATATTTAATTACACTATCTAATGATTTCTCTCCTGAATATGAAGATTATTAGAAACATATTTTATAATGAGGATTATTATTATCATCTTTAATTAATTTATTTAATTTTTAACTTGAGTTCATAAAAGGAAACACTATGTTTGATATCATACATGATATGCCACAATTAGCTTAAATGAACAACATAATATTGATATTTAATATGATAGTTATCACATATCCATTAGAATGAATAGAATAAAAAGGGTTAATTTTTTTTTGATAATATGGTTTACAAATGAATATATATCGATTAATTGGTTACCAAATTAAGTAGTAAATTAACTAAAAAAATTGAATATAAATAATGTTTTATTTCTGAAAAACAATTCAAATGAAAAATAAGGGACTTTATAAAAATTAAAATCATTATTTTTTGATTTTATTAATGAAATATATATGTAGTATATTAAATAAAATGTTTAAAATTCAGCTTATATGTGTTATAAAATTTATATAAAAAGAATCAATTTTATGGAGGAAAAAAGTATTTTTATAAAAATGCCCTTTTAACAACTTTTGATAGAGAACCATATTTAAATCATGTTTTTCTCTTTTTATATGTTATATTTGTGAAAAATATCTTTCTATTTTGAATTGTAGAATATAATTTTTGTTTTTTTGATTTATTTTTATTACTCTGACAAAACTAATATTTTAATAAATAGGTAAAGACACAACATTTTAATTTAAAAACTCATTTTTATCTATGTTATTTATATTTTTATATTATATTTTTAATTGGTTTTATAATAATATTTTATTTTATTTTTATAATTTAATCCAATTATGGTTATTGGATGTAATTTTTTGTTGGATTTCTATATAAATACACAGAAATCATTTAGTGGTTTTTACTTTTAAAAAACCCATTTTCATGTTTTGACAAAAGGGGTTATTTTTATTTTAATAACTACAACCTCTCGGTTGTAAATTTGAAAAAATGGATTTTATATTTGGAATATATAGATCTGATTTATCGAAATAGGTAACAATGATTTTTAATAAATTATGAATTTTAATGTTAGTAATAAACATTATTACCATAGTAAAAGGGAATTCATTTAATTAAAGTTAAAAATAATATAATAATAATATAAAAACTACCCTAACACTTGTAATAATATAATTGGATTATTGTATCCAGACCATTATCATCTTTTGTTCTATATTAGGACCACATGGAGCCACTTGTAAGTGATTGTGACCCTTTTAAATATTTTAATTAAAATAAATACCAAGATGTTATAATTATATCTCTAAAAAATAAAACTATTTTTATATGGGGTTCTAAAAGCGATCTCTTAGACTATACACAGTCATTAAAAAGATAAAAATATTACCTAAATCATTATAATTTATTTATGATTTTTTAAAATAAAAAAAATAAAATTTAATTATGACACAATGATGGTGTAGTAATTTCTTAATTAATGAAATAATCCAATAAATGATTTTAAAAATATTAAAATACATATTATATGACATAATTTATTTCATCCATGAATTTTAAGGAAATATTTTACATATTAGTGATGATTTATAGGAGTTAGTTCGAACCTATCTTGTTGTTATTATATTTGTTATATGTCAAATAATGAATAGTTTCAAAATTGACACTATTACTATATTATAATATAAAATATTTTATTAAATGACTCCTAAAAATGTATGATTAAGAAAAATGTTTTCGATAAGTCAAAATATGTCATAAATAGAAATGTTTTGGTCTTTATTACTTGTTACGGTATTAACATAAAACCACCAATTAAAATAACATAATTCCAAAGTATGATAAAAAGGGAAAAATAAGGTTTAAACCAAAAAAATAAGGATTAAAAAAGATTCAAAACAACACTAATTTTAAATTGATGATGGTTATTATTACTAAAATTATCTTATATAAAGGTTCCCACTCTTATCTAATTCTAACACACACAAAGCTTTTTTATTCGGAAAAGATCTACCCAAATCACTTCCAGAATCCCTCTTCACATTATTGAGGCCTTGAATTAGTCAAAACTCCCTCTTAAGAGGTGTTATGGTGTTCAAATATCTTCAAAAAATGATGATATAAAAATTAAAATATCCGACATATACTGAGATTTTATTTTGTTTATACTATCACCTAATTCATTCTCTAATCCCATCAAATGGGAAATGATCTTTTCATTTGTTTATACGGTGAATTATCACCTCACGAACCAATATAGTTAATTTTTAATTTCTGTATATCAAGACTAATCATAATGATAGAATTTATCTTTATATATGATATTAATTAAATATTTATCATTATAATATAATATTATATCAATTATATTAATACTTTCTTTGAACTAAGAAATGTTAACTTCACTCATCCGCACGTATGAATTATCACCTCCACAATGTGATGTGAATCGTTTTTATTACCATATCACCTAAATGGTAGGTATATATAAGTATATCAAAATTATTATTATGGATTTATTTATATTTTTATAATTATGTAAATATAAATTAATAATTATTTTACTTCCATAATGATCAATGACAAAATGGAAATGTTACTCAAGCGTACACACGACCTACCATCTATATAATTATAACATTGTTCATTTTTCATACAATAAATGAATGGTTTTACAGAAAAAATATAATTGATTTATAAAAATAATTATTATAAAATTAATATTATTCTGGAGTTGATATACCAGAAAGAATATTGACATCAAGCCAAGATCATTTCCTTCTCAACTACCGAATATCGAAAAAACATCCTATATGATCTTAAAAAATTATGTTATTTTTATAACATAGATGGAATAATAAACATAAATAAGGTTATTAAAAAAGTATAAATTAACTTAATATTATTATTTGGGAATATAATGATTTTAAGTGACGAATTGAACAAACAGTAAGGGACTTCGTCTCAATCTCTTTTCATTGAGGCATATTTTAATAATTTAAACCATATTCTTATATACGATGTATAATTATCCCACTTTAATGTTAATTCCATTCAATGGTTTTGAAAATGAATATTTTTTAAGGAATCATTTTAATAAATGGAAAAAGAATGTATTTTTTCATATGTGGCGATAATGAATTCTCTCCTGATGTAACCGTTATTTGATATTTTACTTCCCTTATTAGACTTAATGTTTTATGATGGAAAAGAAATCCCATATTCTATAATTGGGTGTTTGGTTATTAATTTTTTTTGAATGTGGAATTAATATTTCAATATATCTAAATGGTTTCTTATGATTTCAAATGAAATTTTATGAGTGAAATTTTGATATTTTCAATCATTTAAGTGTTATGATTATATAATGGTACTTGGAAATTTGGCAGGTGGTTATATGATAAACCAAAGATGAGTGGTTAAGTGATAATCCCAAGACATGCAGTTTCTTGATAATCTAAGGATGTGTGGCTATGTTATAACCTACAATTCATTGGGAGTGGAGGATGACCATATGGCTAATCCATTTAGATATATGTGTGTAAGTAAACAATATAGTTATTCCATTTAAGTATGATTATGTCTCATGTTCCCTTTGAATGTTATGTGTTTCTTTCTATGTGTTCATGGTAATATTTTGGTTATAAAAAGGGTAAAAAATGAGATAATATATAGTTAATAGTAATTACTACTACTCTATGGTGAAAATTATTATTTTACTATAAATTATTCATAGTTTTAATGTTTTTTAAAGGCAAATAGTTATAATTTTTTGTGTATCCCTTAGTGATATTTTATTCTCATCCCATGTTTTGAATTTTTTTCATAGGATTTGAAGAAGAATAGAGTTGAGGATGCGATCAAGGAAATGTTATGATTAAACATATAATGAAACCATGTTTGATTTTAAAATATTTTGTTTTATGGAAGAAATGGATATTGTTGGAAGTGTCCACATTGTATTTAAATGTTTTTTTTGTATGAGTTATGGACTAATTCTCTAAAGCTCTAAAACTAAAAATATCCTTGCTAAGGAGTAATTTTTGTTTATTGACTTATATCAATTTTATGTAATGTTTATTGTTGTGCCCATATAGTTAGTATCATAGGAGGGTTTAGAAAAATTTGGAGATTTGGATATTTTATTATGAGTTATGGATATAATCATTAGTTTTTAGGATTTAAATTGATCTTAAGTTTCATTTATAAGAAACCCTTTTGAGCCTTAGGTTATGAAATTTCAAGGTTATTAATGGTAATTTTTGAGAAATTTATTTTTCAGGTAGTTATGTGTTATTAATTTTTGGGATGAAAAAGGAAATTTATATACAAACCTTTGAGGGTAAAATATTTTATGGTTATTTTTCAGGATTTTATCTCATTCTGGAAATGATATAAAAATTATAAAATGTTTGTAAAAGGACATCACATAGAAAAAGTAACAAACCGTCACATTGGAAGAAGATATGAGAATCAAACCCACAAATTAAGTGAGAGAAGGATTTATCTCTTACCACTTTCCTATATGAAATCCATGGTAATGATGACTTATTTGTTTAGCTAAATGATTTTATGAATTAAAAATTATTGGATTTGGGAGACATATATTTTATCGAATAGATCTAAATGGGGTTTGAAAATAAATATAGGATTAAGTGATAAATGTTATTTTGGAAAATGTTCACTCTTTTGGGAACCCTACATGCCTAAGGAAAAATATACTTTGGGATTTTATTTTAGGTGTAATGGTTGAATTATATTTTGGAATAATCCAGTATTTTTGTCTGTGGACTTATTGGGAATTAAGATATTTATTGAAATGATTGACCTACTTTGGAGAATATTTAATTATGATTTTGTGCTTGATTATGATTAATGGATAAAACTCTTATTTCCTGTATATTTATTTAACTCTATTATTATTCTATGTAGTAAAATAATTCTTCAACTTTAGGAAAGGGATCCTAAAAATAATGTTTTCCATTTACTTTTCCTAATATGAAATCGATGAACATTTATCCAATCAAAATCTAATGGTTTTTGATTGTAAACATTATCATGATTATATTTTCTATCACTCTCCCTCAAAACATGATATTTAGTGTTTATTCTATACCCATTTTTACTATATTGAATCCTAGTATGTGTTATCTCAGGTAGTCTTTGTATTTCACATTCTTTCTTTTAATGTGGAAGTTTCATTAATCCTTTTACAAATGTGGGAATTCAATAAAGGTATTTTTAGGTGTCATACCTTAGTTACTAAACCAATATTCAAATTTCTAGGACAAAATTTAAAAAATTGGGGAGAATGTGACATCTATATTTTTTAAAAGGAAACACTATGTTCTATATCCTACATGATATGCCTCATTTAGCTAAAATGAACAACTTAATATTGTTATTTAATACGATATTTATCACATACAAATTATAATGGTCATAATGAAAAGGAAAAATAAAATTATGAAAATATGTTTTACTCATTAATATATAATGAATAATTGGTTAAGAAATGAAATAGAAAATAAATAAAAACTATTTGAATATAAAGGATGTGTTTTTTTGAAAAACTATTTAAATTTAAAATAAGTGATTTTATAAAATAATAAAATCACACTTTTTGGATTTTATAAATGAAATATATATGTAATATATTCAATTTATTATTTAGAATATATCTTATATGTTTTATTAACATTATATAATAACAATATCAAATTTACACATAAAATGAGTATTTTTCTAAAAATATATATATTTATAGCCTTTTAATGGAGAACCATTTTTAAATCTAATTTGTGTCTTTTTTATAAGTTCTATTTTATAAAATAAACCTACTATTTGTAATAAGGTGATAAAATTTTACTTTTGTAGTATTTTTGGTATTTTCATGAAATATATCATATTTTAATGAATAATAAAAATACTATATTTTAATTTCAAATTACCTTTTCATATATGTTATTTTATACTATTATATTCTATATTAATTTTCTTTTCAAATTAAAATTTGATTATGTTTTTATAATTTAATACAATTTCATTCATTGGAATTAATTTCAAATTAAAATTAGATATAAACGTACGTCAATCTTTGGATTGTTTTTACTTTTAAAAACACATTTTCTAATATTTACAATGGAGATTATTTTGAAATTAATTTCTAGAACTTATATTTTTTTAATTCTGTAATTGTTTTTCCATATTTTTAATAAATAAGTCCATGTTATATAAATATATCCCATTTATTTTTGGAAATTTTTAATAGTATCACTGGTAAGAAAATTTATTACCACAGTTAAAGGGGAATTAGCCAATTAAATGTAAAAATAGTATTATAATAATATTTGAATACCCTAACAGCTGTGCTGATTTAATTGGAAGAGTGTATCCAGACCCTGAGAATCATTGGGTCTCATTTAGGACCACATGGAGCAACTTGGATGTGATTATGACACTTATAAATATTTTATTAAGAATAATGTCCAAGATGTACTAATCATGTCTCTATTAAATAAAATAATTTATTTATGGGGTTATAAAAATTATAACTTAGAATATGATTAGTCATTAAAAAGATAAAAATATTTCCTATATCCTGATAATTTATTAATAAATTAAATAAATTAAATAAATAGATTTAATTACGACTCAACGATGATGTAGTAATTTCCTAATTAATGACAGAGGAAACTAAATGATTTTATAAAAATAGAAATAAATATTATTTATATAATAAATGTAATCCACGTTTTTTTGAAATATATGACATTTTGGTGATGATTTAAGAGAGTTGGTTTGAAATTATATTTATGTTATGATATTTGTTAAAAGTAAACTAATTAATAGAGTCAAAATTGACATTATTGGTATTTTATATTATAGAATATTTTTTAAATGATTCCTAAAAATACAAGATTCATAAAAAAGGTTATTATAAGTCCAAATATATAATAAATAGAACTTTTCGGGTCTCTTAACATGTTATGGTTTTTACTGTATCCCAGAAATTGAAAATAAAAAAAATATCACGGTATGATTAAAAAGGGTAAAATTGGGGTTTAACAAAAAATATAAGGATTAAAATAATATTTTCAAAACATCACTAATTTTAATTGAATGATCTGTATTCCACAAAAAATCATATAAATTTAGAAATTAATTATTTAGGTAATATTTATAATTGAAAATTAGTTTTTATTAATTTAATATTTTAAGAGTTTCTAAGTGTGCCCCTCCCCTCTCTTATAAAAAGGTACACAATCTTATCAAATAATCACACATCCAAGGAATTTTAGTTCTGCCAAGCTCCAGAAAACCCACTTCCTTGAATCCCTTCCCACTTTCATGAGGCCCTGTATTATTTATAACACCCTACTTATTGGGGTTAATGTGTTCATCAATGGTGATCAACCGAAGAAGATGTATCATTTTCTTTAAGTACTTCAATTTGATTTATTAGAACACTTCCTTCAACTATCCTCCACCCATGAATAAATAATAACTCCATCAGCCTTAAAATAATTCTGTTTTATTATTTTAATACCATTTCCCAAATCCTTCCCTAATTCCATCAAACAGGAAATGAACTCTTAGTTCATGTAAACGGAGAACTATCACCTTACGAACTGATATAGTTCATTTTTCATTACTGTCTCTCAAAACTGATCTTAATAATGGAATTAATTTTTTTATAGAATATTAATTAAATATTTAATATTATATAATAATTATATATCAATTATTTTCTTACCTTCTATTCACATAAAAATGAAAACCTTGTTCTTGCGTACAAGTAAATTATCACTCCTTGAAGCGACGCAAATCATTTTTATTCACCCCATAACTTATATGATATATATATATTTATATATAAATGATTATTATGATTTTAATTATATAAATATCATTCTGTAAATATTAAATAATAATTATATTACTTCTATAATGATCAATGAAAAATGGAAATGTTACTCATGCATTTGTACACCATACTGTCTCAATGATAATAACATTTTGAATTTTTCATACCATAAATTAATGGTTTTATTTAAAAAGTATAATTGATGTATAAAAATGATTATTATTCCTTGAATATTAATCTGGAGATTATGGAAATATGACTACATGGACTATTGAAATCAATCCTAATTCAGTTTTGAATTAAGTACCAAATATCGACAAAATGTCAGATATGAACATAAATAATTGGGTAATTTTTATGACATAAAAGGATTAATAAACATACAAAAGGTTATAAACAAACTAGAAATTTACCAATATTTATTAATTACAAATATAATGATTTTATGTGACTAATAAAACTTATTTTATTGGACTTCATCTCAATATTATTTCATAGAGGCATATTTTGATAATATACACCAGCTTCTTTTATATAGTGTATAATTACCTCTGTGGAATTTAAATTTTATTCAATGGTTTCTGAAAAAGATATTTTACAATGAATCATTTTACTAAATGGAAAATGGATTGTTTTTTAACATATTCAGTGAAAATTAATTCTCAACCACCGTAATCGTTAATTGATATTAGGATTCCACAATAAGCAATAATGTTTTTAATATAGATAATAAATCCCATATTCCATTTTTAGGTGTTTTGGTGTTGAAAATGTTTTTGAAAGTGGATTGACTATTTCATTATCTTGATACTTTTTATAATGATTTCAAATGAAAATTTTTAACCAAAAATTTGGTTATTGAAATAATTTATGTGTTACGATTATAAAATTATACTTGGGCATTAGATAGGTGGTTACGTGATAAACCAATGATGGGTGGTTTCGTGATAATCCATAAATGAGTGGTTATATTATCACCTATAATTAATTGGGTATGGAAGTTATACGTAAAACTATTCTATTAAGTGAAATGGGTGGAACTCAGTCATTTTTTCATACCATTTATAAATGATTATTTCACAAGATACCATAATATGTTATATATTGTTTTCTATATGTTTGATTGTAATATTTTGGATATGAAATGATTAAGAAATTTTCATAGGTTTTGTAAAGTGTATTTACAACTTCTTTAAGGTGAAATTACTACTTCAGGATATTGTATTCATAGTTTACATGTTTTCGCATGGATACCATTTTCCTTCTTTTTTTATACCTTACTAAGGTTTTTTATGCTCATCCAATGTTTTGAAATGTTTTTCACATGATTTATAGAATAATCATATTAGGGATGTGATCAAGTAAATGTATTGATTAAACATGAATGGAATCCACTTTTTTTATATAATTGTTTTTAGGAAATAAATTTATATTGATGGATGTTTCCACATTGTATTTTTATAGTTTTTTATATATGTGTTATGTCCTAATTATCTAGTGATCTATACATAATAAAATAGTTAATGTGAAATAATTTTTTTTTTGAAATATCAATATATTATGTTATGATTAATGATTGGGGTTTTTCATTCATTCTCAAATATATCTTCTTATTGGGATTATATCACACCCATTTAATTGATGTATATCCTCAAGTTATTACATGTACTATATAGATTGTGAAGGACATAAAGAAGCAAGAGAAGAAGGTATTAAATAAAGATTATGTTTTATTATGTAAATTTTTTTGTTGTTTATAATTTTTTGAAGATACAAAAAATTTGGATCATGGATTTGTTACATTATTATATAAATTATCATTAAAATTATTTTAATGTAATGTATGAAAAGGAGGGTCACTATAATTGTCTTCTCTTCAGCTAAAACTACTATGATGATGTTACACTCCTTAATGTGTATCAAAACAACTTTGTAACCAACTACCTTCTATAATTAGGTTGAACAAAAATATGATAGATATGACTCTTTATTCTATAAATTTCTTGATTTTATTTTCTCACTCAGTGAATCGATGATAACTCATGAACTAAACTAGAATAATTTTCCAACTCCTATATTTAATTAACTACAAAAATATGTCCCAAAATTAAATAAGGACCGACCAATACTACATTATACAGGATAAAAAAAATTTATAACTCATTAATTCCATATGACAATACAACCATCTACAAATAAATATCAAAGTATAATGTAAAATCCAAACCGAATATCATATTACAAATACAAAACAAACAAAAGTAAAATACTTCAAAGTCTCGTATTCCATAGCTCACAACTTGATATAAGATCCAAATCACTATTCCATGGATAATGTATCATGATACATCACTAATGAAATGAGATAACATTCCATTGTCTATGTCTTGATAAAAATTTTAACAAGTGCACAAAAGTTCCAAGTATGGGGTGTGTAATGAAACTCATTAGTATTTCCCAAAATGAATTCCATACTCATGCCATTATGATATAAAAATTAAGCCTATTTATATAATTTTTTTTATAAAAAACCATTTATATTCATTTATATATATTTTATGATACCAAATAAATTCAAAATAAATCAACCTAATAGTTACTTGAAGTAATTCAAATTTATTATTAGAATAACCATTCTATGATTGACACACCCACCCACATAGGCATTCCCAATTGGCTATTCCATAATCATGATTTGTTTCTCATAGGTCCACCGAGTCTTCACTAAGGGGCCAACATTATTACATCCCAATGGAACACATCCATTTTCCATGGTCACGTCCCTTTTACACCAATTATACACACCCATTATTTTGGGTCACACTGAATTCATGAAAACAAACCAATCCATGAATACCAATACCATTCCAAACAACCATTTCATTTCTTTTTAAAGAACACTTCTTTTTAAAAAAAATTATATCAAACTATTTTCAAGAATAAAAAAAGTCATATTTTGAAATCATTGTTTTAAAATCTAAAAAAAATCGCTTTTTAGAATATCCAACTTCCCAAAATTTGACTGACCATCAATAAAGATGATTTATAGAAATATTTTCAAAAAAAATTCTCACATCAAATAAAACAGATCAATTTATTTGAAATAAATCATTAATATTCTTTTAATTGGGTTTGAGTCTGAAGCCACTAACCTCACATATTTATGAAAAAATGATGAACTACCCATATTCATTAACAAAAATGGATTATATCTTCAAAAACGTACATTATATATTATGAAATATCATCAAAAAACAGTCTCACAACATTATTAAAGCTAAAAAATAGGGATATATCCCCAAGAATTAGAAACATTTATCCAGGAGAGGGAAGAAGATGAACATGAAGGGAAACCACCAAGAATGATCAATTACCAAGAAATCCGATATCCAACACCCCATGATGCACTAGAGGACTGCTCTTAGATTGATTGAAAAGGTTTACATGAACATGGAGTTGATAGGAATTCATTTCTGGTTTGGATATATATAAATTAAGTGGTTAAAGAGGATATTTTGTTTAGATCAACAAAATCTGGATATAATTTCTTACGTCACACTATTTTGGTATACAGTTATGAAATTCATGCACCAACCACTACCATAATGTGTCACTCACATGGTTTCTTAACACAGTAATTAAAATTGAATTCTAACTATGCTTACCTACTCTATTCCACATTTCAAGGTTTATCTTAGTCAGCAACATTTTTTTTCAAAAACATGAACTAACTTAGAACCTTTTTCGTGATCTATGTTTCCCTTATACCAGATTATTTTTTGTTTTTAACATTTTCTAGTACATTTTATAAACCATGAACCTCCAAAAATTTCTAAACAGTTTCCAAATCACCTGAAATCCTTCTAAAAAACCAAATTAATTTCTAAACATAAAATACAAAATAAAAAGGGTTAATCATAAGAAAACAATGGTGATAAAAATACCGTATTTGATTATATATATATTATTATAACAAATCTTAACTATTGGGAATGGAAAATGAATCAAATCACATCATGGTTATGGTAGTTCATACATATAGACAACTAAAAATACCATTTCCATAAAGAGTGAAAGGGTATGAATATTTATGATATATAAAATTTAAATAATATCTATAATGTCATATAAATCATATGTATTTATTAAAATTATCCTTATTATATTCCATGTGAATCATAACTAAAAAATGAATCACATTGTTTTGGGATGTGGTAGTCCACTGTACATATTAGTGATGTTATCATATTTCAAACATATAGGAAAGTAAAAAATATATTTAAAATTATAATTCCATAATTATAATTTAATATAAACAATATATATATAACCCATTTTTTATCTACCCATGGGTGGTGCTTATGGAAAATGAATTTCACTATCATTGTGGGGCGATAGTCCAATGTGAACAAGATTGATTGTTTCATTTCAAATTTGATAGAAAAGACATTTATATAGGGAATAACATTGGTATAATAACATATAAATATATTAGAGATGCTTTTAGAATTATTTTATAATGACTGAATATATTTTTATGGTGTTTGAAGACTAAATTAAATAAAAACGATCGTTTAAGAACATTAAATTTTCTTTGATCTACTGCTTATGTTTTCAACAAAAAGCCTTCCTATGATGGATTTATGACCAAAGAAATGTCTCTAGGATATTGGTAGGGGTTTTTTTTTTATTTTCATTGGTATTGGGTGAACCAAATGGATTTTTATGTTTGAATATTGGAGTATAGGGGTGGCCTTTAATAAATGGGGGAGAGGACACATTTGTAATTTCAGAAAAGAAAAACAGAGACCCATGTTTTTCTCATACCTATAGACATTAAAATGTTTAATTAAAAAAAGTAAAATTACATATGGTCAAAATATATATATGAAATAGTTTCCAGAAATGTTTTATATAATTTTTAGCCATTTATTTCTTATTTTTTCCCTCTTAAACCCATCTTTAACTTATCCTCAATAATTATTTTTTTTAATTTTACACTAATCACTATTGTATAATTTTAATTAAAACATTTAAATTAAATAAAATTTTATGATTCCACAAATAGATTCCATTTTTTTAAATTAAATTAATCTATGAATCTATATTCATTTTAAAATTATACCACTAACGTGAAGGATTTATTAGTTTTCTAAAAATATTTCAAACGATTGAAAACTGCTTATGTCATTATTCGATATAAAATTGATTGAAATGACCAAACAAGTTATACTATAATATAATTGAACTACTTTTAAATTAAAACATTTTTAATGTAATCTTTTTCTTTTTAAATAATTTAATCAAAAATATAGTTTTTTTTCCAAATTACTAATTTTTTTTATAAAAAAATAATTTTTCAAAAAATTATAAAAATTAAACTAATTTAAAATTATACATTTATATTTAAAAATCATGTTATGGTATTTGTGAAAAATATTCTTAAATTTGTAAAAAATAATTATAAATTCTGTGTGAAAAGCATGATTTAAATGCATTTTTAGAAATTCATTTTTCCCAAAACATATCTATATCATTCAAATGATTTTTATTTTATTTATAATAAGTATGTATCCATTGAAATTATTTTATACATGTGTAAATAACACAATTTTGATAATTTTCTTAGTACTATTCATACCATCTATGTAAATCACATGTTTACGATGCTCAGGTTTAATAATAATATTTTAATAGAGTATCATGTTTCATTCAAGCATAGTGTTGTGTGCATTTCATGATATCGTAGAGATTAAATTTAAATAAAAATCACATATTGTCTTCTATAGTTGCATTATTTTTTAATTTTAATTTTTTATGCCACATATTCTATAAAATATAGTATCCGACTATATAAATCTCATGATATCACATTATACCCCTTTAAATAATTTATATATTCACAATTTAATATTGATCTCAGTTTCCCATTGTCTGAAATATGATTATATAATTTTCAGAAACCCACATCCTTAAAATTGACAATGAAACATAATCATTATAGGATAGACATGTTTGTAATACTTTCATGTATAATAATACATTATTACATTTCTATGTAAGAAATAATTGGGTGAAAGTGAAGATATAGAAAAGGAATAAAAGAATAAATAACTTTAGAGTCTAATAAGATCATTGATCATAATAAATTGGATGATATAGATAAGGTTAATGAATACATTACCATTAATATGTATAGGGACACTAATTCATCAGTAATTATGATATTTGTAAAATAATTTTTTTCATGTTCACTTTCTTAGAGTTGATAAATTCTTTTAATATCTATGAATATAGGGAAACATATGTTGAAGACATGTTTCTTTTTATTAATCAAAATTTTCTCCTTTGGTTTTGTTTTTATTTATTTCCAAAACATCTGTTACTCCACAATATGAATTTTAAAAAAATGGTTTTTTATAATGAACTAAAATTAACATTTAATGGATCATAATATCTATAAAGGGTAAAAATCTATTCCTCCTATATTTAATAATACTAAAATATATAGTATAATTTATCCAATATTATAAATAAATATATATTACATTAATATTAACTAAGAAAAATTTACTCAATCCATTTCATAAATGGTTAAACATATGAATCAACAAAAATATGATTGACAAAATTCAACATTATGAAAATAAAATAGAATGTCAAAAAAGTAATATTATATAACGCTATCATTTTAAATTTGATATTTATATCACATTCCAAATTTATGAAAACCCTTATCCCCATAAAACCTCAATGAAAACATTTTTTAATAAAAAAAAATATTTTGGTTTGGAATATATTATATATATCCAAGCATGCAGTAAACTCCAGAAAAAATAACATAAACCATCATATCACTAACCAATTTCAGGTTCACTGATACAATAACATTAATATATATTTTCCATTATTATATTCACATACATCCTAAATTAATTGTAATTTTTCACCAATATATTTTTCAAAGAAGTTAATCATTTCATTGCATCACTTTTCTTGTTTATTGGTACCATTAAGCATATTCCCTCAAATACTTAAAGAAATAGTACAATTGTAAAATATTTAAAAATTTAAAAATTATTATAAAATATTATTTTTGTTAAATTAGTAATACAAAATAATTATTGAATACAAAAAAATACATTTATCATTCCACTTTGTTAGTAGAAATACCATATTCTTGAACTTAATCCCATTACATACTATGAGGTGTATTCCTTTGGTTCTAGGGATATTAATTTGGGTATTTAAATTCTACTTTTAAATATTTAAATTAACATTGGAAACATAATTCTTTTACATTGAATCATATTCATGGTGTTATTTCTCTCTACACTTATAAAATGTGATATTAAAATTAATAAATTACTAACACCTTTCGTTCCACCACAATCACACATGGGAAAATCATTCATTCCATTAATCCCTTTCTCCATATTCTCTATGTCATCTACTTCTTCAATTTATTCCCTTGATATCCATTTTAAATTTATAATTAATTCTCTATCATGATAGGATATGATATTATTCCCTCATACTATTAGATTGTTTGGGAGAATAATTCCCTTCAATGGATTGGATTTAACCCATTAAAACGATTTATATTTATATTTGGATTATGTATGTAGTTTTTAGAATGACTTTCTACCATTGTAATGTTTGAATCATACATTTAAATATTTTATCAATCCTTTTATATGAAAATCCAGACATCTATTTGTATCAACTCACTTCTCATGGGAAAATAAATTTCTATAAATTGTATATTAAAATCCTTAAATTTATTCATTTATTTATTCATCATCATTAGTTATCTGAATCAATTACCACCATTGATCTGTATATATTTATAGGAAATAAAAGTACATAGAGTATAGGGCGGCATCCTCGTGGGAGGGGTGGCTGCTCCCCTCATCACAACATGAGCACTCGATCTAGAATGGCCTAATTGAGTTTGCTTTGTCTTTAATTTCTGTTTTTAATTCCTCCTCTCTATTTTGGAACATTATATGTTTCAATAAAGAGGCCTATGTGCCTAACGATTAAAACAATGTTACAACATATGGTAGACTAAAATTATTCTCTATACATGAAAAGGATATTTCTCAAAACTAGATATAGATTCCCCAACATGGTTACAATTACATCTGTTATAGCTGTAGATCTAGCACCAAATTTATCATATAATTTTAATAGAAATCCAATATTTTTTTGTCCATATATAGTGCTATCATTACTCCAACTAGACACCATATAAAAACAATATAATATACTATATTAGATCATAGAATTTTGAAATATAAAATAAAATCTCGATATTATTGGAATACTTACTATAAATTAAAAAAAATCATCACTAATTTAATAATTATAGACATGGTTTTAGTGGGAAATGTTTCCAATAAGAAAACTATTTTTAAACAATTCAAAATGTTATGTTTTTAAAATATGAATTAACCCAATATTATCCCTAATTGGTGTCAAATCACTTGAGTACAACACTATGTTTTCATGTAATTGGGAATCCTTGATCTATGCCCAATTTTCCTTTTCATATTTATTATACCTAAGTACATTTGTTCAATCAAAATTTTTATTTCTTTTATTAAGAAAATGATGTACTAATTTGAAAAATACATAATAAAAACGTTATAAAAACTTAGGGATAAAATGATATGCCTATACTTATCTTATTTATATTTTATATGGTTATATTCCTTATTATATGTTTTCCTATATATTATTCCCATAGTTGCTACTAAACATTCACTAATACCAATGGTAATGAACCCAACACTAGTAACCAAGATTCTATGGTTACCTTGATACTTGTTCATAAGATATAAATAATTGAATATCAGTTGATGAAATAGTGTAATAGTCATGGTAAACAAGATATGTACTTGAAATTCAATATATATTTTAAGAATGAAATAAAAAAAGTGTTTTCACTATGAACTCCATTATTTACCTTAATATACCTATGAAGATCTATAAAAAAACACCTCAGGATATCCTGGGAAAAAAATAAAAAAGGTGTTATCTTGGATGCCCAATCTGGGTATGCATAAAGTGGAATATATTATGAATAAATAATAATAATCGATTTGGATAGGTAAATAACTATACAAACATTAAATTCAGTCTCTATATGATAATAAAATGATTCCATAGATAATATGTAAATGAAAATATCATGATTAATAACACTAACTGAATTCAAAATGGAGTAAATTCATATTTTTAGACACCATGATCTCTGGAATCATAATATATATATTATCATGACCAATCACAAATAATTTTTAAAAAATCACTAAAAAACATTAGATTTAGTGAATTGATTTGTCCCATCATATTCATCGTTGTATCATATGGGTATCTATAACTGGGCCCACCCTTAACTGAATTTCAAAATCATTCATTGTAAATTGAATATTTTATTCGATTAATTAATCTTAATTCCATATTAATAAATATCCTTATTTTGTATGAGAAATCATTTACCAATATTTCAGAAAAAAATAAAACAACATTCAATTTATACACCCTATTTCAAAGGTGCAAGGTTTAGTATATAATCCTATTAATCAAAATATAATTTTTAAATTTAATAGAATGATTATTTCCAATGAAAAATTATCAAAACAATGTGATTATTTATTTATAAAGTAAAAAATCTCAATGGATTGTGATATTTTTTAAGAAATTATTTACCTCTTTGGAAACATCTAAATTGAAACCCACTAAAAAATAAAGTTATAAAAAAATCGTCAATAATTTTTTTAATATCATATATATAATTTGGGAATTATATATTCAATATAAATTTGAATTGGTTCATATTAATAAATATGTTTCCAGAAAATAGATATTAAGACGAAATCATATACCTCACGATTCCCAGTGGTTGAATTTGACTTAATATCATACATAATATTTTAATTAATTTTTTTAATACTTACCAGAACCATATTCTTATTTATTATCTCATATGTGTTTCTATAATACAATATTACCATGTGTGTGTTAATAATATTTCACTATATTATTTATTTTTTGTGTTATTTTCCTTGTTTTCTAATCAATGTTTCGTCATGAATGATCCCATTCATTTAAATAAGATATAAATACATCATTTAAAAATTATAATATCTTCATAGAAACCATATTTATCAATTAGATCCATTATTATAGGGACTCATAAAATTTGGGTATGGAAAATGAATATCATCACTTCTAGTATTTGGTATGTCATGCGTACAAATGAGTGATGATATCATTTCCTTAACTACTAAATGGGTAAGATAGTGTACAATATAATAATTTTTAATCATTAATATGATTATATATATATATATATCACATATATACATTAATTGTTTCATTATTACCTTCTATGTGAAGCGTAAGTGAAAAAATTACAATTCTTTGTGAGGAGGTATTATGGTGTACACACATGAGACATAACAATATTTTAAATGGAATATATTTTAAGAAGTTATAAGTGATATTATAATTATATATCTATAATTATATTACAAATAATATATATATATATATATATATTAAGTCCATAGTTATGTCATACCATGAGTGGTGTTGATGAAAATTGAATTCCATCGGTTCGCATGGATGTATTTTGTCGTAGACAAAACCAAGAGTTTCATTTCCAATTTTATGGGACATTATATGGATACAATGTATGAAATTAATATAATAAAATATAAATATACGTGATATATTTGTGTTATTATATTATCATTATTTAATATATTTGAAGCATTTTGAATAAAAATTAATATAAAAATTATAGTCTAGGAAGGTTTCCTCTTCTTCAAATGACATATTTTGGTTTACACCAAAATACTTACTATGATGTATTTATGATAAAAATTACTATAAGATGTTTTTAAGGAATTAAAGAAGATATTTTGGATAGTATTTCTTGATAAAAGTGGCTTTGTAAGAGTGAAGAGGGGAGGAAATGGGGCATCCTTTTTATAAGTGGGGGAGATAACACAAATAAAATTTCTGAAATGGTAAACTAATAATGGTGTTTTTATAATTACAAATCCTAAAAATTGTGTCATTATTTGAAACTTATATATTATAATGTATATATATTTCTATAAAATTATTTTCTATCATGTTTAGGTCAATTTTGGACATTAATTTTATCATTTAAAATCCCATTAAAACCATTTTTAAATTAGTAATTCGTAATATATTTTTACAATTTTCACTAATCATTACGGTAAAACAACTAAGTTTACATTTTATTATAATTTAATTTATCCTAATTAGAAATATGGAATCCAATTATAAATATTCAATTCATATAAGTGGTAGAATTTAATTGAAAATTATACTGCTTACAATATGAAAGAGTTGTTTTTCTAAAGAAATCCACTCAAAAGTTTAAAATTATTTATTTCATAAATTAATATGAAACTGATTCAAATTTTCTAAATTTGTTAAATTTAAATATAATTTAACAAAATTTACTTCAATTAAAAAATATATATAATTTATCATTGTAGTTAATTCAAATGAAAATAGAGTTTTCAATAAAATATATGTATTTTCATTATTTATAGAAATTTACATTTTCAGAAAAATATAAAAAAACGCACCCAAATATAATTTTTGAATGTATGTTTCAAAAATTAATTTTTTTCCTCATAAATTCTATATATATTTTAATAATTATTTTTCAATTAGGTGCATAATGGAATATTAAACCAAATTTATTTGTAATTCATTTTTTCAAAAAACATTTTTTTGTTCACATAATTCTTGTTTAATTTATAATTTATATAATTCACATGAAATTATTCTATACTTGTGTATAACTTATAATTTCAAAATTATAGTTAGTTCTATTTATTATTGATATCAAATACTCTATGTTATGATGGATTTAATTATGTAATAATTTTTAATAGAGTATTACATTTTCCTCATACTCAGTGTTGTGTGAACTGAAACTTATCAAATAAATTGAATATAAATAAGTAAAATATACTGTCACTTGGTATTAAATTATCTTATAAACATGGTGTTGGGTGTTTTTTATGATTTCAAATATGATGTTCTTATAGGTAACTGGCCTTAAAAATTACATATTCTAGTTTTATTTGAACTATAATTCAAATTAAAGGCTCACTTGAGTTTAGAGTTTGAGAAAATTAAAAAATATCCTTATAACGATTAACCATACATCACATGTTAAAACATATACTCAGTATCCATTTTTCCCCCAATGGAAACCCATTGAAAAACATGACTTCATTTCAGGACACATCTTTAGTTCATTCCTCATGAAATCTTCTTTTCCCTTACTAATCATAAAAATTGTGAAACTGATTTTGAAAATTTGGATGAGGACCCTAAGGTCATTAAAGGACATAATGAGATAAAAACAAAAGTCTAATGAAACCCCATAAGTTATTTCCTTAAATACGTACCTTTTTACCATGAAACATTTATCATCAAATTAAAGATTTCTTTATCATACCTTTTGATAATAGAATAATTTCCCAAAATGATCATAAGTAAACATATTATATATAAGTAGGTAACATGGGAAATAATTATACTAAAGTTTAATAATACTATGGTATACTTTTATAAATATAACTCTTAAAATTTAACATCTATATATCCAACTTACAAACCCAATACATTAGAGGTTTTAACGTAACCATCTGTTCTTAGTTTATCATCGAACCACCAATCCTGGGTTTTTCTTGTTGCCACCCATCAAATATACAATTACCACTAAAATATAAAATCATGAAACCTTCAAAATTGGCCTCTTTGAATATAATTTTCTAACATAATAAAAACATTACATAAATAATCATTCCATTTTCAAATAATAATATAAAACAATTAAAAAATAAATTTTTTAATCGGAGTTACACATACCACATTGAAATTTTATACAGAAATAAAAAAATTAAATTTTAAAAAATTCATGTCCCTATAAATAAATCCAAAAAACCGTTTTCAAAACATGGACATTAATGATAAACATTAAGAATAATAAATCACTAAAACACTTGAAATGTTGTTTTAGTTGAAGGCCCCCCAACTTTGAGTTTGAATCATCACATACCTTCATTATATTTCAAAATAATGAACAAAAGATAATTAAAAATATATTTATAACCTTTTTTCATGTTTTATTACATTTATATCTTCTATTACCATGTTATTACAATTACATAATAATTAAAGTTCATATTGGATGTTTTGAGGATATTTGGTAAATGAGTCTAAAATTACATCGCTAAGTCAAATACGGTAAAAGAGGTTATTAGTCCATATAATCCATTATAATATAAATGATATAATAATAACTTTAATAAATTAATTATACCCTTATATCAAACCATTTTATTATGGATATGAAAAATGAATAATAATATATTCATGGAGACGGCTGGTCGTACATACCCATCAGTAACATTTCCATTTTTCCATGATCATAATTAAAAAAAGGTATATATTATTTTATCTTTTTATAATGATAATAATATAATTAATATTGTGTTAATTATTTAAACATATATATATATATATTTCATTAGATTTGGTGATTAAAAATGAATCATACTGCTTCATGGAGTAATAGTTCAAATATACGCTCAAATGACGTTATCATTTTCATGTAACTAGAAAGTAATAACATAATTGATATATAATTCAATTATAATAAAAAATAAGTTATTAAAATCAGGTATAAATTTTAATTATATCACAATAACAAGTCTTATGAAAATTTAATGGAAAATTTTTTATTGGCTTTTGTAGGCGATAATTCACATGTATGTATAAATGAATTATGCATTTCCCATTTCCCAAAAATTAGAGATGGATTTAAAATATGATATTAATATAATAACATATTAGTCTATTTAGTATTGTAGAGTAATTATCTCACTAGGGTTGGAGAATATTTTAAGTCAGTGGAAGAAGAAAGAAAACATAAAAACATAATAAAAAACTGAATGTCTTCTTTTGACGATCACCATTGATTAACACATTAACACCTCTAACGAGAGTTTTCTGCTAAAACTAAGGCCTCGAAAATATGGGGAGGGATTATATTAAAGGGATTTTTGTATATAATGGATGAACCAAAAACTATTTTAGGTGTAAATAATATATAATAATGGGTTCCCTTTTACAGGAGATGGGAGGGGCACTAATGGAATTCATCAAGGAATAAAATTATTATAAATTTATTTTAAATTCATAATGGATCCAAACATATTTATTTAGAATATATTTTTAATTTAGGTAGAATAAAAATAATTCAATTAATATTTTATATGTTTTGAGTATATCATAATATATTTATTTTTTGTTTTACCCCTTATTTTACACTTTAAACTATTTCCATGTTATGATTTAATATACACATTGAGTGTTAATATAATAACTATTACATACCAAAAGGAAAATGAATGAGTCATTTATGAAATTTTATGACATATGAATATTATTTTTATGTTGGATATTTTCTTTATTTTTTCCAAATAAATAAAATATTATATATTTTAAAATATCATTAATGTATACATTGACTCTATTCATAAATTGGCTTTTTTTAAAATATCATAATAACATTATATCATTAAAAAATATCACTAACTCATTCCTAACATGTGATATTAATCAACAAAATTCTTTTATTACCTATATAATATAACTCTATATCAAATTTAATATTTTTACAATGATATGTCCAATTCTTCCATTAATGAAGCAATTAACACATAATAATTATGTCACCATTTAATTTAATTATGTATTTCTTAAATATTATAAATAAATTAAAATGATCTGAAAAAAATTATATTTGTAAATGCTTTTTATAGTCGAATATATCCTTTATAACCCCATTTAAAAAATATTTCACTTATTAAAAACAAGAGTGTGAAAAATTGACTTTTCTATAAATATATTATATTAAATCTCTTAAAGTCATCAAGGTGTCCCCCAATGGTTATATTTGATCCCAATGATGATTTTAGGTAGAAATATTCTCGTACAATAAAATTAGAAAATGTTTTTGGGTAATTTATAATATTACTTTATAGTTAATTACCAGATTTACCGTTGACCATTGTAATAAATAAATTACTACAGTTACTCTTCATATATTTTCAGAAATTATATTTATCCTATTAAATGATTTTTATAATTCTAATTACAACTGTGTCTATGTGTTTATCAAAATTTAAAACAAATAAGTGGCTAAAATTAATTTATAATTAATCCTGTTGAGAGAACAATAAAATGGGGATTTTAAGTAAAAATTTTCAAAAGATAATAAAGTTATTTTGTCTAATTTAAATGTTGAATTCATTCCAATAAACTATATTGGATTAAATAAAAATCATCATTTAATTATAATATAAAACAAATTAAAAACACAATTTAACTATTAAAATAAATATTATATTAATATAGTTTTGATCACAAATTCTATATTACTCACTACTCATAAAAAATTGATAATTTGATTCTATAGAAGAATACTATTTTGTGAATTATAATTTATAAAATTTTGAAAAATTTATTTCAAATGGTTTCTCCATCAAAAAGAGGTGGAATGTCCATTTTCAAAAAATACTTCCATTATGCCTAATGTTGGATTTATTATTCATGTATAGAAAATACATAAGATAAATTTTAATCATTAAAATAAATTTATTTCATATATATTTCATTAAAATAAACCAAAAAGTTTTATTTATTAAATTATTGGTATAAAACCTAGTGATTATTTAAGTAATTTTTCAGAAAAACATTACCATTTCATTAAAAAATATTTCATTTTCATTCATAATTAATTGGTCACTATAAAATAAATTATATATACATTAATTGACAATATTTTCATAATTTAGTTAATATTTTTATACTATACATTCTAAAGGATATGTTATAATAATATAATTTAAATAACAATTTCTAGTTGTTTGTTTTATTATGATTTGGTGTATCATATATAATATCATACATAGTGTTTCATTTTAAAAACATGATATTTTACATTCTCTCGCCCATAGTATATTTGTTTTTCTAAATTTGATCATAGGATCGAAAACATGGGGATTGACTTTTCAATATACCTTTATTGAACTTTAACATCAAGTAAATGATTAATATAACTTCCATATTAAAATATAGAAAAGGAAGTATGATGGTCACCATAGATAACACATACTAGGTTACCATGTAGGAAAACAAGGTCTTTAAACATAAAACTAACTATTAATGTCTTATAAAGAGTGATATCAAACCTAATCATTAGAAATCTCACAATCAGAAAAAAAATTAATATGTCATTAGTGAAAAAAACATTGAATAAATTAACATATATAATATTTTTGGAAATCATTTTCATAGAGTTGTTGAATTATTTTAGTACCTATAATAAGAACACAAGGAATCATTCTACTTGAATAGTTTAGTTCACCCATTAATATAATTCATCAAAAATATTGTCTTTTTTCCCAAATGATGAATGTTTGTGATTAATTTTTTACTCTTGACGCACTGTAATAAATATCTAGAGAATAAAATAATCCGAAAAATATTAAATATCTATTCCACATACATTTAGACATTAAAACACCAATGTAGTTATGAAATGACTTTATAATTACTCAAAATGAATAATCCTTATATGATGATAAAATACCTCAATCTCCAAAATTGAATTGTGCCATGAACCAAGTCTGGTCACCATCAAACTAACACCCGACCCGGTCCACGGAAAGGCCCGAAGGTCATTCCCGACCACCATGGGATGGCACAAGTTCTCAGGTATTTAAAACAAAACTTGGGAATGATTTATCTGAATAAATAAATATAAAACAAACAATAGGATGATAAAATTTAAACTAAAAATCAGAAAACCAAACAGACCGTTACACTAAGTGATGATAAAAGTTTACAATGTGAACCAAAAATCTAAATGGATGGAAAAAAAAGGAAGAACTAAAAAAACTAACTCAAACCTCCATGCAACATGAGGGGAAATAACCTTAATCCACATCTATCAAACCGAAAAGAGGGTTCCACTAACAACCCAAACCACCCATGCTATGCTCGATGCGTCAACCAGGAAAGAAAAAGAAATAGGATCTACGTACACCTAAAGGTGTATGTAGGGTGTTATACCAATTTCCAATAGGATGACACCGAGAAAAGTTTCCACGGATAATTATTAAATGAAAAATATATTTCAATTTAACGGAATAGAAATAAATAAGTACTTAAACAATCTTAATGAAAATAGTTTTTAAGGAAAATTAATCTAATGAAAAACAACATAAATTACCACACACACACACACACAATATTTCTTGGTAATCTAAACGTCACACCATGTGCTGTTGGTGAGCGTAAAGAAAAAGAGGAGCATAATACATGGGAGAGGCCCTAAAGATACTAGCGAGAAGTGGGGCCCTAGAACATCGTGACTCGATGAACAATGGTATAGAAACAGAACAATATATGTTCTAATTCATGAGACACTAGTAGGGAAATACATCCATAACCTAGTGGTCTCCAAACACCATCCAAAAGTTTAGTTATTTCTGTAGTCGTAAATCCATCAAAGTGGAACCGGGCCGATGCATCTTTTGTGTCATTAGCACACTAGTCCTAGTCCTCCCACCTAGTAACTAGGCTTCCCGTTTGTGCTCAAGTAGTTGAGAGTTCATGTCACATGTCATAATCATATATTCAATCCCAAAAAGACAGTACACATGCCAAAACTTCCATTCGCACAAACAAAAGCTATAAAAAATAATAATAATATGCAAACTAAAAATATTCCAAAACCAAATATGTATCATTTAGACAACCAATTAAAATGACTACACAGTCAAAGAAATCAACTTCATCGACAAACACATCATAAAAATAATTAATTAAACAGTTTCCACACACGTCGCATGACTTTATCCACCGAAAACATTTACACAATTTAACCCAAACAAATTTTCACCCTTAATAATTATTTAATAAAACAATTCAAATATTTATAAACAAATTTTAAAGAGAAAAACAACGCTTTACCCACTAGTTTGGCCCAAACCCTCTTATACGACCACACGCACACAACGTCTCCTCAGGAACACAAACTGTATTATGCATGTAATTAATGAAGCCACCCACATAGTTGAAAAGACCATAGTTAAAGTTAAAAAACCAACCAGAAAAACTTTCTAAACCATTTTCTATGTACACTGCACGACTAAAACTCCAAAAACCCACTCAAGTACTCATTTAAGATCGAACACATTCCGAATCTACAACAAAACACCAATTTCACCATTTGCACTTCTTAACAAAATAAGTACGAAAATTAAAAAAAAAGTAAAATTAACCAGAGATGAGATTTCAGCAGGAAGTACATGTATTATGAAGATACACTACTAAAATATTCAATGGCATGTCAAACATCAACGAAAATCAACTTCACAAACACACATTAATTGAATAACAGTCTAAACAACTTAAACATGCTAATTCATTAGTCATATAAAAATTAGAAGTGGAAGAACTTACCGTTATATAATGAATTTTGTGATTTTGGTGCATAATGATTGTCACATTTTAATCACACCTCAAGCAACACAACTAAACCATAAAATCAAAAAATCAGATCAAATACACAATAAATAAACCAATGCAAAATCCAAACCCCCCAAAAAAACTTATGCAATGTGTGTAGGGGATACCGGGGGGAAGGCGTGTGCGCCAGAGGAGGTCGAGACACCGGTGAAGTGGTCCGGTCGTCAAAGGGTGTGAGAGAGTCTCAAACTAGAAGGGAGGGCTCTGGATAGTGGGATCGCCGGAGGGTAGCAGGAAGCTGGCTAGGGTTTGAGGGTAGGGTGCAGTGCGGCTCTGTGTGAGGCAGATGGTCCGGTGTGTCGTGGCTCGTCGGAGAGAATAGGGCGTCAGGGGTTGTCTTGTCGGAATAGGGGGGGGGGTGGTAGCATGCTGGTTTAGGGGATGAGGGGCAGCATGCGTAGCAGGTCCTGGGAAAAGTGACACAGGGTTGCAGGGCGGCGCATGTTCCGTGCGATGCCGGTAGCAAAGTGGCGACACAATTCGGTGGTGGCTGGTCCGGTGATGACGATGGAAGGGGGTGCCGAGGTGATATGGTTCAGAGAAGGGGGTGGCATGAACCAGGGGAAAAGGGGGTGGTCTTGTGTGTGAAGTGACAGAGAGTGGAGAGGGGTTTAGAGTAAAAAAAGATAAAATAAATATAAAAAATGAAATAAAAATTGAATGAAATACACAAGAAACTTCAAATAAAAAAGAAAATAATTAGAAATCATAACAAAAAAAGACAATTACTTTAATAAATTTATAATAATGTTAATGATTTAATAAATATAATAACCTAATTAAAACATTAATGATGATTTTAATAATAAAAACAATAATCTTAATATTATCATCGTCATCATAGTTATTATTAAAACAGTTCCAAAATAATTTAGTTTTTTTTCTCTTTTTTTGTCATTGACTTTCATGTTCATCTAGATAATTTATTAAAAAATAGCGCACCAGACAGTCCACATGGTGTTGTGGTGAAGCAACATGGCTTCGACCAGGCCCCGCAAGTGCTTCAGACATTACCAAGCCAAAAACAATCATTTATCAGCAAAAGCACAAAAATTTCATTCGGGCTCATCCCGCACCTCAGTAGAACAAATTTAAATCCACACACACACACACATATATATATATATAATTACCGAATTTCGGGTGTGAAAATTCTCCCCACCATGACACTTTCTGCACCCTGAAAGTCTCAAATGACTATGTAAACGAAGGGTTCCAAGCGAGACCACAAATAAAATTAAAAAAAAACCTAAATCACCTAAATATTGAGCTTTTTGAATGCCCATTACATGAAATTTCCAAAATTTCAAAACCAAAATCCCCAAGAAAAATAACCAATAGCAAGGAATTCACCTTCAAACAAAACTGCAACATGGAACACCCTTTCCCCTAACATAGTGATAACCACGGCCGCTCGAGATCTCCCAGAATACTCATCCAGCGACCCACTTCCCAAGTTAACCAATTAGCATGGTCATGGTCGGGTGGAGGGGAAGTTAGGGGATTCCCTGCCAAGCGCACTTTGTAGACAAATTTTGTCCACAATTTCATCTTATAGTGGTCTCCCCAACATATTAGGATTAGTTTCAAACATTAGTTCTCTAAGACAAAACGTCTCACAAACGCAGACTAACATATAACACTGACAGGACCCTCCAAACTCTCTATGTTAATACAAACCAACATAAGAAGAGACGTTGGTGATACCCACACTAGTTCTCCCCACCATTTAAAAACTTACTAACACCACAGAACCTGTGCGAGCATTCCTATTTTATTTTGAGCGATACAGACTGAATTCTTCATTACGAACCCACTAACACATGCTGACATGCACTGATTATCCCTACGGTGGACAACACTCTCCTTCATGAGATGGTTTTGATAGCCGAAACTCCTAACATATCGAAATCTAGACATGAAAATTTCAATCCCACAAGACATGAGAATCTCTAAAACGAGTACGATTTCAATCCATAACCGACCACCAGAAGGTTCACAGAGCACACTTGGTGGATTTATAAGAATATGGATTTTCTGAACCTCATTACGACCCAAGAAAAACTCACATAAATAAATACAACAACAAGGAGACTGGGGATTTATCTTCTCACAAGAAAAAAATAAGCTTTTAGAGACGATACTGTAATAGAGGAAATTTATATCACCCTCATCCCGACACTGCAAACTTATGTCGGACCAAGCTCCTCCCACGTCCGACGAGTTTTTGACTGAATGCAAGCTTTGTCGCGAGACCTATGGATGGGGACCTGATGTATGAAGCATATACTTCCTCACAGTCATAAGATGAAAACCACAAACTAGAACTTCCTTTTCTAGAAAAGCAACCTACATTCTTATCCTCATGCCCCAAGCATCCACTTCATCAACAAACCAAATAAGAATTGTGGTGAACAACTTATAATGCCCGACTGACCACTCTAGAGAGAGGGAATTGAGTGGTCTTTCAAATGAAAGATGCAAACTGATGAAAGGGGAACTCCATGAACAAGTCCTTTTGGATCACACTCTTAGTCAGACGAGGAACCTTCACCTACCACAATATGAACAAGTCCAAAATCTATTGCGAACATTAAACTGATTTTTCCACACATCCTCTAGGGAACATGAGACTAGCTCATCAGAATGGTCAAAAAACCTCCATCTCCGCCTGTTTATTGGTCGAGCGCCTACGAAATCCACCACTTTCTCTTGCCTTCACTTTATTAGGTACCACAACAGGATGAACTTAGTCTTAACGATCACTCAATACATCCCCATTTGCAACAACAACTTAATGATCATCGTTCATTGGTTTAGTCCTGCTCCTCCAGACGTACTCGAGACAACTTACACCCACATAACTTTTGGTGTTCCTAAAAAGATCGGAAGAACTTTCAACTTTTCCAAAACACTCAGTGATATTCAACGGACCTTGACGTCTACAAAAAGTCGACACACTAGAGAAAAACCCAATTCTGCAACTCCACTGGGAGTTTGGGCTGAGCCAAGAACCAAGAGACCTATTGGAAACCCATGGGACATTTCTAGGGGGAATATCCCAAACAAGAAATAAAAAACAACCTTCCACAAACTCAAACACAACAAAAAATAAACATCCACACTGAAGACACAATTTCAGCAATTCCAATTTAAAACATTAGTAAATTTTAAAAGAAAAACACTTGCTGAAAAACTAAGCATGGTACAACAAAGCCCAATAGCTCTTATGAAACTGTCGCTTTCACTCTGAACTCAAAGTCATTTTCAAATTACAAAACCATTTAATCCCAAGCCCATTTCAGAGAAAACCCCTAGTTTGGGGATACAAGAAGTGTCTTTAAAAATCAATCACTCACCACTGCTAAGAACATAAGGAATCATGATACTTTAAAAGGTTAGTTCCCCCATTAATATATTTCAACCAAAATATTGTTCTTTTCCACAAACGACGATTGTTTATGATTAATGTTTCCCTCCTGATGCACTGCAATTAATATCTAGAGAATAACATAATCCGTAAAATATTAAATATCTATTCCACATACATTTAGTCATTAAAAACCCAATATTATTATGAAATTTTTTGATAATTCCTCATAATGAATAATCTTTATATGATGAAAATCTACCTCAATCTCCAAAATTTAATTGAATAACCCAACATATGATAAATTTATATAAAATTCCCAACATATGTGGAATTCATCATAAGTATTATAAAATTTAATAACCTCAAATAGTACCTCATATCTTTTATTTTCCTCCCTAAGAAGTAATAAACCTTAATTACCTAAAAAATAATTGTATCCATAACTACAATTAATCGATATAGAATTTTAGAACATAAATACATAGAAATGAGTTTATAATATATTTATGTTATCATAAACCTCCAAATTATATACCCATAATGATTAATCTTACTGTAAAGAAACATCCTAATCTATAACATTTTTTAAACCCTCTTTTGACATAAACTATAAGGACCTGACCTTAAACAATATGTGTTCTAGAGTTGGTTGAACAAGAATTCCCATTCTAGGATATTCTTAGTCTAGTATTTTGGAGAGTTATAAAAATATCTTAAAAACATAACCAACCATTTATTGTGAAAAAAATACTTAGTATCCATTTTTTTCCCAAAGTAATCACTTTAAAAAACATGTCTTCTTTTCAAGAAACATAATCAATTAATTCATCATGAAATATTGATTCCCATTCCAACATTAATAAATTTTAAAATTTTTTAAATAATGATATGAGAACAAAATTCATAGTGAGTGGCACAAATAAATTAAAATAGCAGTCCAGTGGAAGCCCATCAATCATTTCATTAAAATATAGACTTTTACCTTAAAAATGGACCATTATTTCAAAAATATCATTACCTTTACATATAGAGATATAAAAATATAAATGAATACTCATACAAAAATACAAAATTTAATTTAGATAATATGGGACATAATTATACAACAATGGAATAACGATATGGTCGAATTCCGTACATGTCACTCTTACAACTGTAATATCCATACGACTAATTTCCAAACCTAATGTGTTGGAGGTTATAACATAACCACCAATCATTGGTTTATCACATAACTACCTATCCTTGCTTTATCACATAACCACTAGTAAACGTTTCATGTACCACTAACACATAAAATCATGCGATTTTCAATATGGAACTCTTAAATTTTCATTTTCACTCATAATAAATCATTAATAGAAATAATGTTCTTATTTTCAAAACCCCACCTCAAACATTTATAAAATATATTTTTGAATCAATGTATCTCATAAAACATTGAAACTAATCAAATAAATATTAAATTTAATGATTTTAAAAAATTAATGTCTATATAAATAAATCCAAAAAACCAATTTGAAAAAATGGACATTTATGAGAATGATTAAAATGAATAAATCATTAAAACACATAAAAATATATTTTAGTTGATGAGCCCCTTAATGTGAGTCTCTATCATCGTGTACCATCATTATATTCCTGATTAATAAAAAAAGTTAATTTAAACTAGCATGATAAACTTATATTTGTGTTTGTAATTACCATAGTATAACATATTTCCATGTTATAACTATTATTTAATTATTTAATTTCACATTATATGTTTTGATGATATTCAGTTAATGAGTCGAAAATGTCTTTGGTAAGTTGAATTAGGTAAAAGATGTCATCAGTACATCATATGAATATTAATATTCAGGAAATAATAATCAGTTTTATAAATATGTATACAATTAAATCAAACTATTTATATAGAGTTATAAATATTGAAATATGTTAACATTATGGAGATGTAAGATCGTACATACACATGAGTAACGTTTTCATTTTTTGATGATCATTATGGAAAGAAGGTATATACTATTTTGACTTTATAGAACTATAATAATATAATTAATTACATATTAATCATTTAAATATTATTATATATGTTATTCTTGTCATGTGGTGAGTAAAAATGAGAGTCATCACTTTGTAGAGGTGATAGTTTACATATAAACTCGAACAATGTTGTCAATTTAATGTGTTGGAAATGTTGGAAATTAATTGACAAATTATTCTATTATAATGATACTTATTTCATGAATATAATATATATAATCAAATTAGATTATTATAACTAGTCTCTAGAGATGTTAATAGAAAAAAATCATATATGTTCTTAGTGGTGATTATTCACAATTACAGAGAAATGAATAATTCATTTCCCATTTGATTAAATCATTGATGGATTTTAGGGATTAATCTAAAATAATATAATCTAATTATACTTAGGATACTTGAGTTATTATCTCATCTTTGTGGGATAATGTTTGAAGTATTTGGAAGAAGAAATAATATAGAGACACTTAATGGAAAATGACCCCTCATCCTCAAACGATCACCTTTGATTAACACCTTAACTGCTTAAAGGAGAGGGTTCAGCCTAATATAAGGACTCTAGAATGTGTGTATGGATTCTAGGGAGGTATTTTTAAATATATTAGATAAAAAATAGGGATTGAGGTGTTGAAAATAGTGATGTCTGGGTTCCATTTTACAGAGAGTGGAGGGGCACTATTAGAATTTTTTGAAGTATAAAATTAATATAAATTAACGTTCTCATCCGATGAGATACAAACATATTTATTTTTATGATATTATTATTTTAGTTTTAATAACCTTAATCAAATAAAAAGTAGATATGTTTTTATTACTTTTGTAATCTTTGTCTTTTTTAACCATAATTTACCCTAATAACTCTTACCACGTTATAATGTAATTTACACATTGTGGGCTAATATAATTACAAGAACATTCCTGAAGACCAAATATTGAGTCATTTATATAATTCTAGGACTTATCACAATTATTTTCAGGATGGATATATTTTTTTAAAAAAATTATATGATTTTAAAAAATATTATTTATTTTAAAATATCATTCATGTAAATTCTGATATCATTCGGTATTTTACTTCTACAAAATGTCAGAAAATCATTATATTATTGAAAAATATCCATTAAGTCATCCCAAGATGTCAAATCTATCAATAAAATTCTTTTGTGAAATCTATTATATCAAATTATATTTATTTTAATATTTTTGATACTATTTATTTTATTATCCCATTAATGAAGTAATTATTTAATCATCGTGGTGTCATGAATTAATCCTTTTATTTCATCCATAGGAATATAAATAAATTACAACTATGTAGTTAAATAATTGATATATCTATTTAATACATATTAAAGGACATATCCTTTATATTACACCAATTGTAAATGAAATCACTTCATAAAAACAAGAGTGTGACAAAATTTCTTTTCTTTAATGTAATATTATAAATGTCTTCTAGTCATAAAAGTGTGTTAAAAATTTTATATATAGGTCCAAGGATGATTTTATGTCAAAAAATAAAATCTAATGAAGTTATGAAATGTTTTACTATACTTTATAATATTATTCCTATCCTTAATGACCTGATTTATCCTTCGTCATGGATGTGAAAATAATTACTAAATCTAATATTCACTTTTTTATAAATTTATATTGATAATTTTAGATCTTTTATATCATACTAATATCTGGATTTTATTTATATTTTTAAAAATTCAAAACACATAAGTGTGTGAAATTTATATAAATTTAAACACATATCAATAAAATGGGTTATTAAAGTAAAAATTGTTTCAAATTTCATAATGTTTTTATATCCAATTTAAATGTGTAATTGATTCCAATTACCTATAATATATTTAAAGATAAAAACATCAATTAATTATAATTTAAAGATAAATAATACCCTAATTTTACTATATGAATAAATTTAATTAAAAATCAATTTTGAATAAATATTTTCTATTATTCAATATTCATCAAAATATGAATGTTATCATAAGAATACCAAAAATAAATCCAATGAAAACTTTTATAGTCATATTATAAATATTAATGTTATTTTTTCATAAAACAAATTATAAATTTTACAAAACCAACATTTAAATTTATTTCTACATCAAAATTCGGCAGAACTGCCTTTTTGAAAAATAGTTATTTATGCATCAAATTGGATTTATTCTAATTTAATTTATAGAAATCACATGAGATGAATTATAAAAATTAAATTATATATATATATCATATATATTTAACTAATATAATCCCATAATTATGATTTATTAAGAAATTTTTATGAAACAAACTTGTACAAATTAAATAGTTTTTATAAAAAAACATTTCCTTTTATTTAAAAAAATGTTTTATTTTCCATCAAAATTATTTGGTCACTAATTATTTAATTATATATAAGTTAATAGAAAATATTTTCACAACAAAATTAATAATTTTCATAAACTCCATTTTAACCGTTATGAAATAATGGTAACATTTAAAAAATAATATTGATTAATTTCTTTAAGCTTATTGTGGTGTATCAGGTATGCTATCAAATATATTGATTCATTTTTATAAATTAAGATGTTATAGTTCCACTTTTAAAATATTTATTTGTCACAATTTTCATTCCATGTGTTCTTTATTTTATAGAAATGAAAAATTTTCATTTAGAAAGATTTTTGAATCCCATTTTATTTTCTTTGTTAATTATTATTTTATAAGTGATTGATTTAATGTGGCCTTGATAAGTATATATGAGAATAAATGGGGTACCTTATATCCCACTAATGGACTATTAACAATTATATATCTCATGAAAAAATTTATTTCGAAGTACATTTTTCCTTTCATGTGATCAAGGGCACCAATGGTGTGGATCATGAACGTAATGTTACATATAATAATTTCTGTGAAAAAGTTATAATATGTTTTAATGTTTCATTGTTATTACTATTATTTTTTAACATATAGTGGATCATTTTTATTTAATCTTATTTCCACACTATTTTTATTCATGTATTCTGTAATTAAATTTAAAATACATTTATATTTATGATATATATTAAATTAGGAATAAATTTTATTATGTATTTTAATCAACTAACACGATCATATTGTTTTAACTATTGATATTAAATTTTAATCACTATAATAAAACGTACTATGAAATTGAGTTCCATAATTTCTCATCACTAATTTTCCCCTTGTTATGAAGATTTATTTAAAAAAATATGATATATATGAGGGGGTTCTTTGATGATAAAATTATATACAATTGTTTAAATGGTTTATAGAAAGTTTTGGTATGTAGATACTCCTTAAAGAGGAGAAACCATCCGTTCATTTCATTATGTGTTTATTTTTCAGAGGTAATGTTTTTTATATGTAAGTGTTATAAAAAAAATTAAATTTCTATCTAAGGTCCCTATAACAGTATTGATGATTATTGTGAGTATACATGGAAATTGGTTAATGTGAGTTCATGGTAATGGTTTCTTAAAATATCCATAAATCCCAAATTCATGTATTTAATATATAATTTTAAATAACGTATTTTGTTTTATTACACTTTTTCAGAAAAAAGAATATGTTTTTGAATGAAAATAATAGAATTTTTTATGTATTTATTCTGAAAATAATATCTATTTTTTAATCTAAATTTATAAATTTATGAATTTTTTTAATAATATATTAATTTAATTGAAAAATACAAATTGGTAAATATGATCAATCATATGTCGTATTGATAAATTACTTAATGCCTCATTAAATTATATTATCATTTTAAAGAAAATTTATATTATTTTAAAAACCAAATTTTAGATAATATAAATTCATTTCATCTTTTAAATTGGTCCTAAAAAATTATATAAAACATATATGTTTTACACAATTAGAAAGAATTATCTTTTCATTTTATAAATATTTATTTATTTTTATAATGATATAAATTTTATATATTTTCAATTTATAATATATTAATATTATTTTACAATTATATATGTGATATTACTATTATAAGATTCAGGATACTCTTTGATAATAGTCAGATTAATGTTCCATCTTTTGGATTTTTAGTTGTGGCATTGATTCCCTAAATTCATTAAATTCCTCCTATTTTATTTAGTGTTCATTATATTATTTTTTATCTTAATATTATTTATATTTTCAATTTCAAAATAAAAATTACAAATCAAATGGTTAGTTTTATGTCAATAGTGTTTTGGTTTTGTGATCATTCTATAGGATCAAGAATGTCCTATTATATATATATATATATATATATTATTTTGGGCAATATTTTAATACTTTCAATCACTATGGAAATATTTTTTTATAAAGTTAAATTTCATGAATATATAATTAAATTATATTAGTTATTTCATGCGGTAATTTCATTTATAAAACCCAACATTCTTAAATATTAAACATTTATATAACTAAAAAACAAAATTTCAAAAAAAGTCAGGTTCATTAAATTCTCACTACAAAATAACTATTTTTCACTACAATATAGAACTTACATATTTATATTTACATTAATATAATGTGGTACATTAATATGATTGTTATGTTTTAGATTCTATATGGATAAAAAATTATCCATTAATCTTATATTATCATGCTTATATTTTATATTCTCTGTATTCATATATAAATACTAGATGAATATTACATATGACATAACTATATGATCTTTTGATAGTGATTCAGAGGGTAAATAAGAGTTTTGGGGCATGAAGTTCCATAACCATCCTAATAAATTAAATGAAATGAAAGGTTGAAAATCCCATATGTATTTAGAAGTATATAGTTCCTTTGAAATATATTTTAAGGATACTAATTATTTAGGGGTAGTGTCTAAAACATGATTATATTTTATTACCATTTGGAAAAATGTTATTTAAAATACAGTTGGTTCATAATGAAGAAGAATGAAGATGTTTCACCAACATCAAATGTAATCCGTAAGCATTTTAATATTTATATTTTGAATCGTGGAGGTTAAATACTATCCAATATTTACATACCAAAACAAATAAATAAGTATTACAACAATTAATGTTTTTTACAATGAAATTGTAAATGGTGATTCTTATGTCATTCAATATCAACACACAATATCAAGAAGTAATGATATCTTCTCCCAGAGGATAAAAATGGTTAATCCTACGTCATTATATTAATTTCCATAACTTATAAATACTTTCTAGATATATTTTTTTGAAAAATTATATGTTATAAAGTGATACCATGATATTGATCTCAATTTTATATGAGACATAATGAGAAATTATTTCTACTAAAATTATTTTTCTTATTGAATTATATAGTTAAATGGATGTTTAATAACATTTCAACAATTAATATACACTTAGCGGAATATATGTTGAATATAAATTATATGAATAATACTCATTTGTTGATAGATAATTAATTCCTAAGAAAAAAATTATTATCTAGGAGATACAAAATTGTTTAATTGGCCTCCTTCCAAAATGTTTTTTTTATGTATTACCAACATAATTAAATATTAATTTTTATAAAAAAACATGTTGACCTAAAAGTATTCCCAATGTTTTTGGAGTTAGGTCAGCTACATTGGGAAAACTAATCCAATATCAAGAAAGTTATAACTTTATATTTGAAATTATATACCATCAGGTTGTTTTCACTATGATTTACGAAATTATTTAATGCACATGGTAATATTTACATGATCCTTCAAGTGATTATATTATAGTATGTATTGACCATAAATTCGTTGATCAATAAATTTAAAATTTGGTTTTACCTAAAATTATACACACTATGTATAATATTCCAAATAAGATATATTTATAAAGATTCATTTATATGTTTTTCATGTCATTGTATATTTATGTAATGTTATTTTTTTAAATAACATCATAGTAAAAAACAATATACCAATAAAAATGAATAATTGATATCAAATGTGTTATCATATTAAAAAATTCTATTAATCTATAGCTTCATGCAGTTTTTATGGGATGCATTTATAAATTCTATAAAATAATTTTAATAAAGTAATTAAAAACAAAGATTGAATATGATGTAATGATAAAATTTCAATTAAGTATTTTAAATACTCAAAAATAGAAATTACATGAATTAATTTTAACTATAATTCAATCACTATTTAATATATATTTTGATATTTCTGGGAGAAAGAATTAATTCAGTAGAATCATAGCCTTAGATTCTTTAGTTTGAATAATAATTTCAAACTACAAAATTGATAATGTGAGAAAATCATCTAGAGACACAAATAATGTAGGATGGTTAAAATTATCTTATAGGCTTTATGTATAACCTATTGGGTGATAAATTATTCAACAATAATAATAATTCCTATAAAGCGAACTTGTATATAATTTTATATAATTGAAAGGTTCTGTTGAATTTAATTTTGGAATTCATATACAAAAATTCATTTTTAATGGTTTATGTAAACTTGTTAGTCGTAATGAAATAGAAACTATGCATATTTTTTTGGTAAGATTTACATGAATAAGGCAAAAATAAATATACCATCTCATCATGAATAATTTATTTTTAATTCCAAATATCATATATAATATTATAATTACATTTGGCATCACATGTCAAGTAAAATCCATTATAGATAGAATTAGTGGTAGTGAAATTTTTTTGTAAGACTTTTATGTTTGAAAACATTGGTATACATCTTATTGTTCTAATAGATATATAATATTTTATAATTTTTTCGATGACGATATATCTAGAATCCCATGTTATAAGGAACAACTTATAGTAGCAATGATCATGGGGGTTCTCATTCTATTTATTTATAAATAATTTTCATGGTTTTGAAAGAAATTATAATATGAAAAAATTCAATTTAATTGTTTCCAATGTCACAATGTATTCTTATAATGTATAGTATAAATATATGTAAGAGTATATTGGAAATATATCTCATATTTAATGATATCTATAGAGGTTTTATTTTTCTTTTACATAATGAATAAAATGATAATGTCAAATATGATAGGGTTAATTACATAATATGATTTTCATAACTAACTGAATGTTATTGAAAATTAAACCTGGATAAATTCCCAATAACTTGAGAAATGGAAATAAATGTTTTTAGGGAAACTAAAACTGTAAATATCTATATTTTTTGTTCTATAATTGTTGTAAATCACTTTAAATATGCATGTGTAAATCCTATTATAGAGAGTTTTTGTTATATTAACATTCAAACAAGTACGCGGTGGTTTGTCATGCATCTTAATAAACACACAAATATATATTTTAAGAATCCTAGGATTATACCTAGATAAAAAATTCATCAATGATGTCACAGATTATATAGGAAAAATTGTTTAATCACATTAATATCATCACCTAATGGATTTTATATGTGACATTTACATGTCATATGTATATCCATAATAGGTATGATGGTGGAATCTACAACTATGACCATGCATCAGATGAATAATGTTTAACATTTGAGACTTCCAAATAGAGTATTTATAGTTGGATATAGTTCATTAGGGTGTCTTTGGATTTTTTAACCATGAAAAAACTACATATAGAATTAAATAGTTTTAATAGTAAATATATTTTATATTAATTAATTGAATATCATACAATGGTTAGTCTTTTATTAGATATCCATGTAATAATGACCATTGTATATGAGTCACACTAATGTTTCATAATTGTTCTATGCAATAATGATATCCTAGAATATCTATTATAGTATTCTTAAAAATATATTATATGGGTAGATGATATCATTTTCACTATTGAAAATTATATAGACTATCATTGGTTGACCATAATCGAACATTGAGACACTTTATAATGGTTAACTCCCTTAAACAATTTTCAAGTGGGTGATGATGAAAACAAGACCCAATAGTAGGAAATATACTTTATTTATATTGCATTAGATGTTCTTATATTTTGATAGTTTCATAATCAATAAAAAATAATAATAATGTTAATCTATTTCAGGAGTGATGGTCAATTATGTATTTATGAAAATCATGATGATATATTCTTATGATGATGTTGGATATGTTTGTTGTGTCCGGACTTATGTTGTTTAAGTTAATTATTTGGGGAAGTATTCATTCACTTAAGTTATTTAACCAATGTGTTCATCTAAGGCATGTTGGTGGGAATAGAATATACTGATTAAATCAGTTTTCATATAATTCTATTGAAATCTACTTATTTATAAATTTTAATAAATTGATATTGATCACATTATTATTCCATCAGACATCATTATTAAAAATAGATAACATTATAATGTTATGGTAACTAGACGATTATATTTGAACAATTTCGTATACCATTGTGCAATAAATTTCATTCACTATTTTTTTTCTTGGAGTGTTTCCAGACACAAGCATTGGTATTTAAGAATTCATACATAATTCCACCATGAAACAGGCTTAGAGGTTCATGAAGTAAGTGTATTTTTATCCTTAGTTAAATTCATTTTTAATTGAACATATTAAGTATATAATATTCATAATCATTTATAAATAAATATTTATCAATTATTTTTTTAATGTAATATTTATTAAATATAGGTTAATAATTGTGGTGACATTTTTTTTATTTAAATAAACTTCCATTTATAAATCCCCAAAATAATTCAATAGGATATGGAGAAAATAATTAATTTATTAGTTAAGAATTAAATATTAGTAATTATTTCAAAAAAATTAATTTTATCTATTCAAGAAGTACTATTTATTTATCCCCATGTTTAGAACAAGTCTACAAAATAATATTTTTTTATTTAGACATAGTGGTCATTATGGATTATTATAGTCATAAGCATATATGTGAAATTATAATTCCCTATTGCTAGCCCTATTTAAGGTTTATTATGGAATTATCAAAAGATTTATTCATTAAAAATGATTTCAATAATGATTTATAGAGAGAAACCTCTGATCCCTATAGATATAATTCTCTATAATTGTTTCAACAATGGAGACAAATACTCCACCACCAGACCCCATGTCAAGATAGAATGGTAAGATTATTTTTATAATGAATTTATTGATACATTGATCATAAATAAATGATGAAGAATTTAGGTATTAAATTTTGGTTCCCTAGAATTTATAAAGTGATGTTCATAGTGTTCTGGTAAACATGTGGATCACTATTAGATGAATTATATGATTGAATCCACTGATTGAATGACGGTATTATGTGAAGTTTTTATCCCATATAAAAAATTAAGAAGTAATTTCCAAATGAGGAAATCATTTATTAAATAAATTACAAACTTTATGTCAAAGATCACCAAATATTGATCCTATTTTTTATTTCAACTGGAAATTGAATTAATATCACCCTTAATGAAGATATTTATCATGTATATATGATATTAATCAATCAAAATGATAAAATACATGTTTTATACATCCTAATAAGCACTTCAAGTATGATTGAAATATTCTTATAGTACATAATACACAACACTAAACACACACAAAACATTACAGAACTCTGAGATCTTAGGAATTTTCCCACTAGTATCCTACAACGGAAGTCCCATTTTTGACAAAAATGAAAAATCATTTCTTGAGGAATTTTGGAGATCTCCCACATTACTTATAAATGTTCGATCCACTATGAATGTTTATGCTCAAGTATGTATTTACCCCCCAAAAAAATTCATAAAACAATACTTGAAACATCTCACTTGATTAAGAAGTTTTTATTATGAAAATTGACTTTGTATTGATAAATTTAATATCAATGATTCTTTGGAGAATATGAACAAAATTACATTGACATGGAGAGGTGAAAGCTCTAAACATATAGGTTCTCGCATTTATAAAATGTAATCAACCACATTGACATCATAAATAATATTTAGACTATAAATAAAATCATGTTTATTTCTAGTATGATACAAACCATTTCTTACATCGGCCCGGAAGCATAGATTTCAACAACATTGAATAAAATACATTTCCTTGGATCACTTTTCTTGGCTAAATTAATTTTTTTAAACACCCATAAAATATACCTAATTAAATTTATTTCACTAATGGGAAAATATTTAAATGGTAATATTTACCAAGACACTTATATAGACTCCAAATTTTCAAGGATTTATTGGTGGCCACACTCATGTTTCCCCCTTCAATTAGGTATTATTCAGATAATAATATACCCGATTCCTATAAGACATATCTAATTAGATATCCTTCATAATTTAAAGGTTACTCATGGTACCAAAACCTATATATTTCCTAAATAATATGGTTTTATATTCATATGACAGTGTTATATCCTATTCATTCTTAACACACTCATACTTGACACACTACACAGGAACCACAAAGACATAAACTTCTATTTTGTAACCCATTCCTTATAAATGATACATATATATCTAAGGGAATCTATCTATGCATAATCACTAATAATATTAGGTCACCTATCCTTTTCGTGCCACAATATATTCCCATAGTTCCACATAACAAATGGGTATAGTCTTCCATTTATGTTTTTTAAGCATAGAACATATATTAAAAAAAAGTAATTGATATAATGTAATCCAAAATCTTAAAGTGTTTATCATACATAAAATATACCCGAACATGTTCTATGAACCACTCACATATTGGTATATTTTAAATGTAATTAAATTTCATAGAACATATCACAGTAATATAACCCCAAACTAAAATAAATAATGGTCATGTATGAACAAACATAGTAGAAACCCAGATTTTGGTAGTAATATGACCTATAACTTCATTAAATTATGGCTATGGATTACATAAAATAATAAGGACAACATTTCATCATCACATTATCCTAAATGTTTTCTCATACCATATTGTACGACATTGTACATCTTGGGTTTTGATTCCCTTCTATGGTATACTTATGAGTCCATTCTCATGATCTTAACAAAGATGTAATCTCAATCTTTAAAACTCATTTTATTTCACAAAATTTACTTATTTATGATTAAGAGGTTGATTGAATCTATATTGACTCTTGTGAATTGAATGTAACCTACATATATATACTAATGGTAGGATGATGGTATCCCAAAATCCAGTAGGTATGGGATGATAAAATAAACATGTTTTATAGTGGTTGTCTTGGGAAATTTATCAATACCTTAGTGGTATGAAGGATATATAAATATATTCACTGGTGATTAGTCAAAAACATACATTCATCAGTTTGGGAAATTTGTAAGACTTTGACACTCTTCTAGCGACATGATAAAATACCAACATAATTTTTATGAACGAGACAACTCAAAATTATTATGCTCATGATGACAGGACACATTAATCACCTCCCAAGATATATTTAATATATATAGTACTCCTCTCACTTGTCATTATATGAAAAAATTACACACACAGTACATCACACTATGAGGACGAGACAATATATTTTAATTGAAATATTCATTTAGTGTTTTGATCAATAATCCCATTATAAATGGAATTATCCCCACTAATTTTAGTGTCGATGTAAAAATTGATATTTTCATCATATGTATTTCATAATTATGATTTTATTCCTTAATATTTTCTCATAATAGATAATAAACTCCAACTTGAGTTGAGTGATTCTCTGATCCACTAATATTCATCAGATTATTTTTGAACCATTTATGAAACATTTATAATTCAAACCCATCCTAGAAAAATGGGACCATGATGAATATGAATGAAACACTATTATAGAGATATGAAAATGAAAACTGGAAATGAATTTATCTTCTATTTCACAGATTGATGGACACCATTTGAATAGTTATAATATTTCCATGATGTGTATTTTGTTCTGTAAGATTCAATAATCATCAAAAGTTGTCCTTTAATGGGAACCAATATTTTAAAACCATTTGATCGTGTCAGTTTACATGAGGATTATGGGTGACCCTGAGAATAATGTTCATCATTACGAAACCCCATGTTCCTTTGTTTTTTATATTCCTCTTACCCTGTCACTGGGAATAATCACTATCTCCCAAACTCACATTCTTTATCACCAGATTATAACTTATCTAGTTTTAAAAAACATGATCATGTGATCCTAAAATATGTTGTTACTCAAAATATTTTTGATAATAATAAACCATAAAAACATGCATGGAATTTATGACCCCTTAGGGGAAGTCACATTCCACTTTTATATTAATCATTGTAGTGTTCATTTCTACCAGGTGAGACAATGTCTTACCCGCACACCTAGAGGAGAATATAGTGGATGAGAATGATTTTCATAAATCTAGACATGATTAACTAGGGAGGGATACAAATTATTTTGTCCATTTTATCTATTTAATGAAATAAATTTCTATGATGATCTCTAAACCCTTGAATTGAGTTTTCTCGACACATTAATTGAGGATAATATCTCACCACTTACTTATCATCCAATTTCTTATATATGAAATTTAAATCCCTAGTGAATATCCTAATACCCAAAAATAATAATATTATATAAAATTAATAAACAAAGGGAAACCTATTTTAATCATGACCAAGAGTCCCCAACTACATTATGAGTGAACAAGGGAGGCACTAGGGTATGACTTTATACATTACCAGAGACTCATTTCTATGGTTTTAAAACGTGTAAGGGAACTATATAATGGAATGATGATCATATTTGACATAATTATTAGACTTTACAATGATGTTTTTCTTATGAACATTATTTCAACATAGATGCCCGAACTATTCACATTACCAGGAATCCATTAGTAAAACTACCCATAATATTTTTATAAACAAACACATGAATTATGGATCTAATTATATTATAATATGATATATAACACATCCTAATTTTCCTATGTAAATATATATTATCCCATACAAAAATAATATCATCTACATTGTGGTCCTTAGGGAAAAAATGTATAGAGTCTATGATGGAATATCTTTCCCCTTACCTGTTTGTGAGTTCACCGACTATCACAAATACACAAAATATAATGAGATTCAAATGATATCATAACCCACTACATGGATCCAATTATCAACTAATTACTCCCAATAATTAATAGTATAAATAAAAATAATCATATTAACATCAAATCAACCATTATACCATTTTTTAATGATTATGATATAGTATTCCTTAAGAATCCTAAACCTACCTAATAATGCAATGTAGAAGAAATTGTTTTTGGATGATTGACTAAATAAACCACCAAAATTAAACGAAGGATTCCTATTTGATATTTTTCGGTAATGATTTGATGAAAATATTTTATTCATGTATTGGATATTACAAATTTTATTCTATATATTCTATATATATAATCATTAGATATGTACTCTCCTTTGGAAATAAGTTATGGGAATCCATGAATTTCATCAGAGGATAGTATATATCATATACTAAATAAAAAATAATCTCATTATTTATATAATTTGAAAAATTTTGTAACCCTTACAATTCATTTAATCGGTGATCCCCAAATCCATGAAGCATCAAATGAAACTTCAAAAGGCTTGTTTTGAATGTGTTGAAACTATCTGATAAATGATTTTAGATTCCTAACACTATATCTACATTATATGGTATAGAATCTATTCATACATTTAATATTACACTACCAATATATGATGGGAGGATATTTATAATCGAATTCAAAATATATATTCCAAACAAAAAAAATTTAGTGTAACGAGATTTTTCTCCCTCTAATGGAAATAAAAATCCATGAAATATAGTTTTTTGGTCCACTCTAATCTTATACACTCCTCATATGTTCAAAATATAAGAGGAATGAAATACAGATCCATTAATAGGATCATATATGGATTTCATAAATTTTAAAACAAAGAAATCCTATGAAAATGAAATATTAAATAACTCCCTGACAACAAAAATAATGGCCATACATTTTCCAACATTGGATACTATAATGAAACAACCCTATAAATATCATTATCTAGATAATATCTGAATAAATACTTTGGTGGAAAACATGGAAGTATATTTAATCACCTAAAAAATTATACGGATAATCCGAGACTAAAGACATGGGTTTTTTACCCAAAACCCCAGAAGGCCATAGCACATAGAGGTTGTAATTTTAATCTACACCAACATCGGAAAATATACCCTTTACTGTTGTTATGGAAAAATTTGTCATCGAACCACATTAGAGAATATAATTTCATCCCAAATTGGGTTCACCCCATCTAGTGGTTGATCAACTTATATCTCTCTCATACACTTAATTAGTAATAGTGTGGGGTGGATCCCTCTAGATTACAGGCTACTTAGAACCCTTTAAAATATTGAAAAATTTCCAACCAAGAGAAATAGTTTAATAAATTAGTTTGTTCATACAAAAAAGTGATTACATGTAATGCCAATATGATTTATTTTTCTTGTTTTCTGATCATAAGGAATCATCGAACATGAATAATTTTGATGATGAGTTTATTATATCAAGGAAATATTTTTCAGTTTAATCATGGAAAATGAAATTGATTTAAACAATATCAATGGGAATGTATGAGAATCCCTTCTAGTCAAAAAACTCTTCCCACAAAACACTTATAGAATATGGAGTAAAAACTAGATATTAGTGATAGTAAAATTATATAAGATTCTATCTTGATGTTTGATTTCCATTTATTAAATGAATATCAAAAAATAATAACAGTAAAGGTCTAGATGAGGCCTTGATATATCTTCATCCAAAAAATATTATTGAACATAAAAATAAAAAGGAACAAAATAAAAGTAACATTGAGATCAAAAATCTATTTCGATATGATGTTGGGATATCCTAGGAAAATTACCCTTGTATTGATACATTTAATGAAGAAGGATAACCAATGTATATGTGCAACCTACCCCTTCCGACCAGGAAATTCTTAACTAAAATTGGTGGAACCCTCCATGAAAATCAGATATTATTTATGTATGACTATGCCATTCACCTCCTACCCCATAGACCACCAATTTATTATTTTATAATAATTGTTTCCAAATATAACACAACAGAGAAGTCTATTGTGAACTCTAAGAGTTGGAGTAACAAAACATCCAACAAAGAAGTATGAATCAATTACGACGATTTTAAACAACATAGATGAAAAGTAATCACATGTAGGACCAAATAGGATTCCATATCATGATTGGGATGATTTTATTCACCTATTGTTAATGATTTAGAATACCTAATTTTTAGAATTCAGTTTAATTTTGGATTCACAGAATGACCTTCCTCGCATTACTTCTCAATATATCTCTTTGTTGGGAACCACGACACAAATGGTCTCCAATGATAGTTGATTCAACCAATTATTGGAAGGGGTTGTGATCATGTTTTTTGAAAACATTTCATTATGTTCAATGTCTAAATGGGGTTAATATTTTTGGAAATTATTATGTTACTTCGAGTAGATGCTGACAACTACTAGTACATGTCACCTTAATATATACATATATAGAAAGAATGAGAGGGTTCTAAACATCATTATCCAATGAGAAATGTGTAATTACTATGTTTATGTTAAAATACCATAGGAGAAAATTATAAATATATATACTATGAAGATATAAGATAAAATAGTCCCATTGACCATACCATAGAATTTCCCCTAAATAATATGACAGTTGACTGAAAAAACTCAAGGATGATTCTATATAGAAAATAGATAAAACATATTTGTCATTATCACCCCAAATATGAATATGAAAGATAATAAACCACCATTACATAATTAAATAACAATATAGTACATAAACCATTCACCGATAGTGATTTCATATAAGTGAAACTAAAACATAAATCTAAATGTTGGAAATAACAACATGCATGACCCTACCAATTGGCACATAATACCTATGGAGAGTACAATTTCATGGAATATGAGTGTTAGAAGAAAACATTATAATCATGAATTATTTATAAGGGTATTAGTTTCATAATATAAAATATAAAGAATGATAGAATCATATTACCCATGTACCAGAAATCCAATGAAGAGGGTCTTGAAAATAATCCTAACAATATCCCATGTTAAAATATTTTATAAAACCCCATCCTTGAGTTTTTTTAATACATAATCTAGAAATTGGTTTATAGATATGATGTTAATTTTCTTCAACATAGATAATAAAAGGTATCCACATGTCCACTATCTATTTGATAAAGAAATAGAGTAACAGAAATATCCAAATCAGATTTCCTTGAGGATTGGTAGACATATTAATCATAAATTATATAATTATTTCACTACCATTATTAGTTTATGGATGAACCAAATAGTTATTATCCTCATTCCCTAATCATCCCACAAAACATATCATATAGTTGTCAAACAAATTCCCAAATATGATGCACCCATTTATGGAATACTAAGAGGCGTGATAAAAAAAATTGAAGGGTTATAAAAACCTTGTAAACCATTTTTGATTTGATACCCGAAATAGTATAAGGATTATTAACATCATGTTGATTATACCCCTCCTCTTATGTAGATGTGTAATATAGTTCATTTACTATCATTAAATTTTCATATTCATATAAAGAAAGATAAATATTATATTATATAGTTTACCTATATTCCACATTTAGTACAAGGATATAATGTAAATGACAATGAAAAAAATAATGTATAAAAAAATTATTAAGCTAGTCCAATACCGTGTCATATATATATTAGACACCATAATAAGAGATATGTGAGAAGAATAACCAAGATAGTGGACACAAAATCTTGGATTTTCCAAGGTCGGTCTAGTTGGTCAAATTTCAAGATGGAGTATCATTCATGGTTAATCTACTATCTTGAATATCCACATATCTTTAATACAATTTATTATAAAGACTCCACAAAAAATTATTCAATAGTGTTTTCCTCTCTACCTATATAGTTTATGTTTCATTAGATGCATTAAATAAATTAAATATGAGGATAAGAACACTTTCCCCGAAATATGTTGTGGTAAAGAACCCATAAATTTAATTGAAAGGATTTTAATATGATGATCCATTATAATATCCAAGGATCCAAGATAGTCCCATGTCTAACGAATATAAAATCCAAAAAAATTGATATTTTGGTGGCAACATCTGATTTATAATGTGTTGAGATTAAATTTTTTAAAAAACAAACTGTTTAATTAATCATAAAGAAAAATGATGGAAATAAAATAAAAGTTGTATAAAGTCACTTTATATCTTTATTAAACTCAATGATATACGTATTTTTATGTTTTTCCCATAATGGTTAAAAAACTAAATTCATGGTTCTCTATCTAAACATAGTATTCATTACACTTCATGGATGACCCTTTCTCCATTTTCGTGTAATCATTTCATTATCATAACAATAATTCACAATGTTTTATCAAAATGATAAAACCAATATTCTCCATATAGTTATTATACATTTATATTTATTTAAATTTTTGTATTTATATATTTATATATCAAAATACTGGTAAAAACATCAGAATAAAAAATCAGTATATGTATTGGCCTCAAATGGATTATAAGTCACCCTTTGCAACCATTATATTAATACAAATTACGGATTATTATTTGTATTATATAATATTTAGTAAGAATAAATTGATTTTTATTGATTACTGGTGCTTCTAAAAATTTAAAATTTCTCAAGAGAAAACCCATTCTCAAATTATGGGATTAATAATACTTGACGGTGGAGATCAAGAAACTTAATGGATTAAATTTTAGTTTGAGAAAAATATTGTATAACGATCCTCGATCATAAATATAAAGTATGGTTTCATTTCCAAAATAATCTATGATTTCATACATTCCATGGTATCAAAATCCCCTAAATCTTTATCCATCATGGCCGTTAATCTCACTAACCAAGTTAAAATTGAAATTATTATTTGATTATTGTATAAAAAATTAAAGGCTATATTCTCTAATGAACTAGATTTGTCGGTGTATTAAATCAATACAATTACAAAACAAGTATAATATTTTTCTCCCTCTAATAAAGCTCAATCAACCACTATGATATATTAAATAGTGTATTGTATCTAATCTAAGGATATTCTGTAATATTAATATAAACAAGATTCCATCCATCAACAAATTAAATGACTTATCCACAATAAAAGTAATATATCGAAAACATTTAAATAAAATCCATGTATTCTTGGATTATAAATTAATTTATCAGAAATTGGGTCAAATCCTAATTTTATAGACTAATTCAATGAATTAATGTTTGAGTGTCACTAAATAGTGGAAAATGGTTTTGAATAATACTACAAGCTTCAGTTATTATTTATTGTGATTTTAATAGACTATTATAAGTTCAAAATGATGTTATATGAATAGATGACCCATTATATATTCATATATCTACCCTAAAAAATACTACATTTCAATAAGTACAATGGAAAATTTATATCATGGCCACTGATTGTTTTAGGAATGAACACTTTTACATAACTATAAAAATATATGTTCATATTTATTATAAGAGAATTATTCTCTAAATGGGTTGAATTAGTACACCAAAAGGTGGTGACTGTCAATTTTTTACTCATTTTATATGGTTAAATATTATCACCAGAATTGTGTTCCTCATGATATCCATATGGATAATGGTTTGATAATATTTTTAAATGAGTTGAAAAAATTGTATAAAATGAAAAACAAATTACTCTAACCACTATTACCACTATCAAGAGAATGATAATAGATAGAATTTTCCATTGTACAAGACTCTATATAAATTACTATATAATACTAAGGAAAAGTAATTAATCAAGTGTCCATAAATGATTATTTTTTAGTTATGGACCTATCAAACTTCCACAAAAACCCCTACATTAGAAAATCCAGATTCCATTGTAAATTGGACAGAGGTGGCCATGACAATTGATTTTATTTAATCCTAACTTGAAACATATGTTTATGAATAATTGATAAATAATGAATATTTATTAGTCAAATTGAATGATTAGTTATGTATTAATGTGGATTGTTTGAAAGCCCTAAACTACCTCAAATACTTTAAAAATTGAATGGTTTGCTGTTTTAATAAAATAATTTATCATTCATTATTAATTTTAGGGGAATTTATATTATTTTTATAGATTACATATAATATTGTCATGGTACCATCTATAATTAATATTAAATTATTGGGACTTTACATCATACATAAGGTCCACCCCAAGTTGTGTATATTCCATGATCATCATGGATATATAGGTTGTTGATCCTATAAAAAATGTGTAATTAGTGGTGGAATATTTTAAATAAACATTCACTAGTACTAAGGTCACCCTTGTAATAAAATAAACATTGAGACATATGGTCTGTATTTCTAAACTGAAAACTCTTAGACATCATGTCACTATCAAAATACCATAGACATTTACATATAAAATCATTATCAGAATTCTTTGAGTAGGTTACCCATAACCAAACTATTTACACATTAAATTCCTTATATATATATATATATTAAAATATAGTAATATCTATAAATTTATAATCAGGTATTGACTATTCATATTTGATTAAATAATGTAATAATTTCATATAGTATATGTCCCATCGATATGGTCAAATAAGCTCCCCTCTAATATTGAAATTTGAAATAATATTACAATATTATAAAAACATTTTCCCTGTAGTCATATGAGGTCATATATTATGACATCAATGATTCTTATTATATGTTATTGGACACTAATAATAGGATAAGGATAAATATCATGGCTTTTACTTATAGAATTATACATGGGAGATAATTATTGGGATAAAACTATGTGTATGGAATCAACATGTTTTTGTTTCATTTGATATTATCATCTGTGAATGTATGTAATTATCCTTATACATTAAAATTTCTATTAATGCCTCAAATTACTCAAACACATAGCTGAATTTCCAAAAAATATTTAAATATGTTAACATTGGTGTTTTTTATGATGGGTACATCCCAAATAATATTGTATCAATACATTATTCGATGATGGGTTTTCCCTTGCATATTTATGAAAGTTGATATTTAAACATATTGGATGAAATTAAATTATTGAACAATATTTCATTGATGTTGTGGATAGAGACGATTATTTTAAAATTTAAAATAAATATGATTAATCATATTGGTTGATAAAATGAGAATGAAATGAGACTGATAAGATATCTTAAGAAATGATTATATTACATAATTAGTGTTCATAAGTTATTTCAAGGTTTCATCCTTAACACCTTCCTTTAGGTATCAATTAAATTATCCAAGGTGCTCATATTGGACTTTAGGTAATCCCTTGTAATTCCAAAAAGGGAGATTCTTAGAGGGTAATATAATAGTGTCTCTAGAGATATTATCTAAATAATAACAAAATTAAATTATTTGAATAAATTATTAAACTATTTTCCAAGGAAAAATATTTATGTATGATTTATTGAACATAAATATTTAGAAGAATAAGTTTTTTTCTTAGATGAATAAAAATATAGTTTATTTGAAACAAAATTAATATTATAACTATTTATTTTTTCCAGTAATAATTTTTTTTAATTTGAGGTTCAATAATGAGGAGGAAGTAGTTGGAACCAATTTATCATGTCTAGTAAAAATAGTATATTAAAAATAATTTGAATATAAATATAATTATTTATTTAATGGAATTGTGTTTCTTATATCCATGACTCCAGACCATTTTATATATTTTTCAATAATAATATTATTATGTATAAATTAGGGACGTTGTGCAACCTAAAAATAAAAAAAATGAAAATGTTCAAAAAAATATCATCTATCCAATCTCACTAAATGATTCGATATATCATATGCATGTGTGAAATGTGATTGCTCAAAATACAACCCCTATAGAAAATATCCTTAAATAGGAGAACAAAATTATGTATAACACCCTCATGTAATGGTACTTCCCACCTTCCTCCAAATATGATCACTAAAAGTACATTAATCAACACTTAAAACTCAAAGGGTTGTGTGGTTCTCAAAGGGATTGATACAAGACACCATGTACCACCATGAAATAACCCAGAGTACCATATGATGAATTTTTGGATCATATAAGCACATGTGGATCACCAATATATGTATTCCATAATGGATCCTATTAATTAATCAATTGTGTACTTAAATATAGTTTCCAACAAAAAACCTCTACTACAATGAATGAATTCCGAAAATAAACATTATTACCTTAAACAATGAATTTATATATTTTCCAATAAAAAGATATCCTCCCTTCATTATGATGATATTTGTTTATATTTTTCAGACTTCATTCATTGGTCATGAAATTTTCCATTATGCTCACAAATTATTACTAATTTAACCACAAAAATCTATGATTCCCAAGAGACAATTGAAACGTATACTAAATCTAGAAAATATATGTTGTATCATAGGTGAATAATTTAATATTATAATTAATTATTAATTTTTAACATATATATGCATCTATAATTAGTTTTTATTTTAATTATACACATTCAATAATTATGAATGGTTATATATCTGACTGTTATTATATTTTCACCATTATATAACCATGAAAAGGTCGATAATAAATGAAAAACAAATGAAGAACCCAACAATAGTAGTGAATGATTTTTTAGATAATATGGGGTCACATGTCATATATAAAAAGGTATAAACCATGTATACTAGTTTATTACCCAAATATGAATTTGAAACTTATTTTGATGTTTCAATAAATAAATGTTATACATCATCAATACACATTGTATGTTACCCTAGCCCATGCAGCATGTGGAATCCCATCTTATATAGAATCTCAATATATTAGATGTCGTGAAGCCCATATGTTTCCAAGAAGTAAATAATATATTCACATTTTCATCTTATTTTAATTTTATGTTTTATCATATATTTACCATTATATTTCAGGTGGGAATTATAGGAATGAAGAAATTATTCTAATGAGTAAACATGCGTATGTCCAATCTAATTGAAAATATAATTTAAAATAGGTAATAACAATGATAATGCATGTTACAAAGGAAAACACTTAACTTATCATTAAAATTTTACATTTTTTAAAGGTTTAAAATAAATATTGACCTAATATTTGTTGTGAACCTATATTAAACATTCCAACATGATCAAAAATTTAAATTAATTATTTTATTATAATACCAGATTAGGTTGAGAATCGAAATTTTATGATTATATTATTGAAAAATACTGGTCCCTTGGTTGATTATGTGATAACCAATATTATACTCATTCAGATTTTGGTAAAAATAAATGAATCCACAAGGTAAAAAAATTACAAAATGGAAAATTAGAAATGAAATCATAATCATTTCCCCTATAATTAGAGCTAAAATTAATTGATTATTTAATTTGAAAATAATCTCATAATAATTATTTTCTCAACAATGAGTAATTTATTTACCCATTATTAATATATCCATTGTTTTTTGATTATTGCCTATATATTGAATTGAATGTAATGAAAACATTATTAGGAGGCATGATGATTAAGAAGATCGTATGGAATATTAAAAATAGAATAGAGACAACAATATTTTAAATAATCTAATATTTTGAAATTGAGATTTACCATTATTATGTGAAGAGATTTATTAAATAAGAAGGAAAATCATTTAAGAATATTCTAAGAGGTATTATTTCATTCATATATGAAAATAGAAGAATGTTCTTGAATATATTTATTTGAAAATATATCAATACATACTCAATAATTCATGTTTTATAATATATATTATTGGTGTAAAGGTGATGAGTTTTCATTTATCAATCACCTAATATTGGAAACATTCATGGGATAATTCCTCAATATATACATATTTAATGTTTTCATATGTTCTCAATAAAAGTGTTTGGTTGAGTATAAGAAATCATGAAGATTATTTAATGACAATAGTAATAAAAATTGGTGTTAGCATCTTTAGAATTATTAACATATTTTTGTTTCTCATGGAGAAGGAATTTTGAGATTTTATGATTATTTTTTATTTTTTGAATTTTAATTTTTAAATTAGATCCTTTTATTTTTGAACCAATCATTTACCATATAGAATTTTAGTGAAATAATTAACGACCCATTTATTTATGATAATTGATACAAAAACTCATAACTATATTTGTTAATTTTTAGTACAAGGTAGAGAGATGAAAATACAAAACATATTGACATGAATATTCTAAATTACTGTTGAAAAATTTATCAAAGTGGTACATTGTTGAACCTAAATGGTGTTCAAGTTTTATTTTATATTAATCGCCACTATGTTAATGAGAGGAAATGGTTCCAGTATTTACTGATCAAATTTTCATGAAACAATATTATTTAACCCTAACATGTGAATGATATTAATTTAGTTTCCCAAATAAGGTGTCATTATATGGGATGATTTTAAAACTCCAAACATATTTATAATGCTCTGAAACAAGAACCCTGGTACGAGTGCCTACATTTATTATAATGGTATGATAACAAGGAATAAAATATTGAAAAGACCAATCTATTTATAGTATTTTGTAAAACAAGATTAAATAAATGATACCCATAATACATTTTCAGGTATAAAATAAAACATGATTCACAATTAAATTAAATGAGCTTCATCATTTATTTATTTTTCAAAGATTGTTTCTTCAATTCTTGTAGAAGGGAAACAAAATACTGGTGAGAATAAAATGATCATTTAGGGTATGTAAAATATATATATTAAGGAATCAATTAGAATAATAAACATGGAATGGTAAATAATTGATAATACATTCCATCAATATAACTGGACAAGAAAAAATTTAATATGGAAGGGTAAATAACTACATCACATTACATTAATAAATACAATTATACTGAACTACAGACATAGATAATGTCAATGATAAAATATCATGCTTAAATAATAATAGTTTTAAAATGAAATAAATTATTAATTATAAATTCCATGTTTCAGAATTACATGGTACCTTTATTACCAATATTGTTCATTAGATAGTTATGTTAGGATAAAAGACATCAGGTTGGTAAATGATTTGGTTCATGAGACTATCGATGCATATAGAGTCGATATATATACATTTCTACCCATGAAATACCTATCCAAATATTTCCTCATATATTGAGTAATCGATTTAAATAATTAAAAATATTTCTTATAAAATTTCTATATTGATTACAAGATATGGATTTATCAATATTTCCCTAATAAATAAAAAATCATTCAAACTATGAGCTATATGTGAAAATGGTATATGTTTTAGTAAATAATTATAATCATAACATAATATTATGGACTTTTAAATTAATATTAATGTCCAGTGGAAAATTTTCATAAGTGACTATTTTAAGATACATTTAGCAATCACAATAGAAAGTGAGATTGTAATGATAACTATTACCAATTTGTAAGATTCTAGTAAAACCATATATGATGTGTCATTTTAAATTAAAACATATAATAGCCTGAAATATGAGTGAATAATGATATTAAATGAAAATGGGGCTGCATATAAACAACATAATAGTTGTAAGTGGTGAATATGTCATTTATCTCAAAGATGTTAAAAGTGAGATTAAAATCCATTACTGTATTCCACTTTCTAGTTTAATTCCTTTAAAATACTCTATAATGATTCTAATAATTATATAATCTTATAATATAACCAATATAGTATTTATAATATCATATATTATCTTATTATAATATCTTATTACCCATTTTTTAAAAAGAACTCATTATTTTCATTGTTTTTTGTTTTAATTGTCATGTTTTTTGAGTATATTTTTACTTATTATTTTTTGTATTATTATGTAGATAATGCTCTAATAATATAAAATATGTAAAACATGAATTTATCTTACTATATATTAATTATAAAACTATATTTAACACTCCATAATGTTTGGATATAGGAAATAATTTCATCGTTCATGGAGATGGAAGGCTGTATGTACACATGAATGCTACTTCAACTTCCATGTCATATTTAAAAATGAAATGATATATATATATATATATATATATTATAATTTATATATTATACATATCACATATTTTTACTCAAAAAATTCTTAATTCATACTATCTAATGTGTGAATGAATCACATCGCTTTAAGGAGGCGGTAGTCCACAGGTCCACAAACATTGTTATCGTAGTCCAAAAAAATTAGAATCATGAACATATGTGTCATATAAAACATACATAAGAATAAATAAATTATAAATATTATATATATATATATATATATCACATATAAACTACTATTCCATCATTATTTCTAACCTAAAAAAAGGTAATGTGAGAACAAACAACATTAGTTCGTGAGGCGGTAGTTCACCGTACACATGAATGATGACTCTGTATCCCTTTTTATTGAATTGTTTATAGGTTTAGATATAACCCTTAATAAAAAAATATTTATATATTTGGGAATCTTATGATATTATAGAATCAATATATTTAAATAACTTAAGTGGTGGGTAAATAAATGAATGAGAAGTGATCATTGAATAATGTAACCTCTAATCCAGGAAACTCTTTTTGGTTTATACCAAAATATATCCTCGATATTACATATGCACAAAGTTACTATAATAATATTAATTTAATGATTTTGGGATCTTATTTGGGCAGTTTATTCATGATAAAAAGTACTTTAGAGTTATGAATATATGGGAGGGGTGAGAGCCTTTTTTAGTGGACGGGGATTGGCATTTTTGTAAATATAAAATTTAAAAAAATTATTGGAAGGTATACATTGAATCATGTGAATCCAATACATAACAATATTTTCCCATTAAAGGTTAGTTTCTATATATTTCCAATTAATAGGTTTATTAAATGTGTCTAGGTTATTTTTTCCCTTAATATTATCTTTATGTCCCTCATTAAGCTAGTTTTTCTCTTAGTCTCTGTAATTATTTTTTATTTCCATCAAACATATTTTTAGTAAAAAAAATTGTTCAAATTATATGAAAATATATATTATTATACTTAAAATTATGGAAACCATTTTCTAAAATTTCAATCTCATAATTTGATGAAGTTAATTTAAAATTAATCCCATATGTGGGGGTGAGAAATCAAGTTTATTCAATGTGAAAACTTTCAAATTGTTGAAATTTTTGTATTCAATTTAAATGGGTAATTATTTTCAACAAAATAAATTATATTAATGTATTATAATTAATCAAAATATTATATAAACCCAGATTTTCAATTTAACTATATAATAAAATTTAACTAAAATAATGATTTCATCAAAATTATGTATTTTCCCTCATTCATCCAATATTAAAAAATACAAAAAACTCACCCTATGATAATTTGGAAATTAAAACATCAAAAATAATGTTATATTTTTAATATAAAATTTATAAATGTAAAGATAATTTAGTTTTAAAATAGGTGAATTATTAAAAGTATGTGAAACCCTCTTTATAAAAATATAGTTGTTTATGAATAAAATAGTATTTGTTTATATATTTAAACAATTAAATAAACTCTATGAATGTAAACATTATTTTGTTGAATATTTAATATATGATATTTATTAATATCATTCAGTAATCATAATAACATTAATTTAATAAGAAGCAATTCAAAAAAGTGGTTAAAAATAATTTTTCAATATTTTAATATATTCAATTTGTTTTTATATTACTTTCTAATTAATTGGTAACCAAAGAATTAAACCATATATTTTTATAAGTTAGTTAATGAAATTTATAAACAAAGATTTATTTTCTAGGTTATATATCATTATATTAAAAAATAATAATTTAATAATATAGTGTTTTCGGTAACACTCTATCATGAATGTTATAGAAGACATTGAATAAAGTCAACATTCCATGAAACTTACCTTTAACATGATGTTCCATATAGAGAATGATAAAACTTATTTATCAAGTAACATAACCATAACATTATTTCTATAATAAATTAATGTTTTAAAAGGAAATTATTTTTCTAAAAAAAATAATCTTATGTTGTAGGGTGTTACATTCTCCTCGTATAAAATAAATTATGTCCATGCAATTCTAACATTATATAGGTAATTGGGGGACTGATATTTGAAAAAAATGGTATAAATCCCAGATCATAATGAGGTTTAATAACACATCTTATTAATAAGAATGAATTTAAGTGAAAATGTCACAAAAAATAGGCATTCATATAGTATAAAAATAGTGAAATCCTAGACATGGAGAAGAAATATAACAATAAATTGTGTTTGGAGAGTTACACAGAACATGTTCAACTGAATTTTGATTACCATAAAGCCGAAATCCATAGACATAAAAAATTTCATTTATTTCAATAAAAATTATGATAATCAAAACAAAATTGATTCACAACCCCTATCCTACAGTCGTATAATTCATTCTCACTATTACAACATTTTTATATATAAATATCCATTTCATAAAAAATCATATCCTTTGGTCGTTCCATGAATATTTTTAACATCATTTCCTACCATAGGTACCATCATATATTGAAATAAAAAACATTCCTTTAAATCAATGTCCAAAGGTCAACATAAACCATTTGATAAATGTTTATCCTTTAAAAAATATACGATCAAACACACAATAATAAATTCCATGATAATAAGTAGAATAAAATACAATTTTTCCATATAAATAATCTCTTTATCTAAATTCATTGTTTAAAAATCATAAAAATATTAAGGATTATCATTCCCCTATCCTTTAGTTTTATAAAAATATTTACTTTCTAATGATTTAGATTTCATGGTACGATTCACCATATGATCTAAAATCATTTATGAAAAATTTCAGTATTAAAATAATTATATATTTCAAAAATCATATATTAATATCATTTTTAGTAAAATAAATTTAAAAAACATTTAATACATCGATATACATAAGAACATTAACCATTCCACTTCATTTTTTCAATAACATATTTTATACCTTGATCCCTTGTATTCCATTGAGATGTACTCTCTCAATGCTTCAAGTATTCATTTACATAGTCCCTCATCTCCTTGTATTTATAATACTCAATAATATTTTTTCCTTAATCCATGTGAATTATTTTTTTGGTTACTCATTTATATGTGCTTATAAAAAGAACCAAATCCTTTTAGTAGTTTCATAGCGTGACAATTTTTACAGTCATCACATATGGGAAAATCCATCTTAATATTATTCCCTATATCTGTTATTTGATATTTCATTATCTTATTTTATTTATTCTCTTGTATTCCATACTAAATGGAGAATTTAATATCCTCTTTAATAGAACATGAAACTAATTCATCGTATGATGAAAAGGATTGAGAAACCATAACCCTTAAAATACAATTATTAATCCCTTCAATGAAATGGTTTCTCATTTATTTGCTATTACATATAAAATATATATAATACTGTTCCACCCAAATAAAGGTAGATTAATTCATTGAAAAAATTTCTTCCTCCTTTTCATATAAACTCTAAAATTTAACCTTAATCTCAGTTTTTTCCTTATTAAGCAAAAAATCTGACAAAATATTTCTAGTTATAAAAATTCCATTACAGGAGTTCTAATTATTCATTCATTTTTGATTCCTGGATAAATGACCACCATTGATCTTCAGCGCTATTAAGACCATACACTGAATTTTTAACATTTTTCTTTCCACCATTATGCAATGAAAAAAAATTATATTCTCCAATTTCTTAATAAATTTATTATATTCTATTGGATCATTATTCCCACTAAATAGTGAGGGACTCTATCACATAATGTGATCCAAAATCATAGAATCTCAATGTCGAATAGGTTTCTTCATCCATACAGGGTTAAGTTTCATAATGTAATTATACTTCATAATAAATACCTAAAATTTTATGTTCTAATACAAGCTATATTTACTTTCTTAACTGGTAAAAAATAACATTTCCCATGAATATTGTTACACTCCTTCCCTCTAGGATCCATTTATAAATAATTTAATAAATAATATTAAAAAATAAAAATATGAACTTTGTATAATTATAAAAATGTTTTAACACTAAAATAATTGATAAACATTTTTATAGATAATTTCATTTTAAAAAAATGGTTTCATTTGGGATATATTAACATTATAATCCTTCATAAAGAATAATATAGAAATTTTGAATTATCCTAATCATATCACTTATGAGTGTCAAACATGGTGTAGATTAAGACAACATATCATTTATAATGACACACTCAACTCAATCCTGACTCACCATTTTAGAGATGTTACACCTAGGTACATGTATTACAAAACAATCTCTAACTGAAGTATCAATACATGGATGTATATACAGGAACTCCCAGTTAATCTATACCATACCCAAATTCAAGGATGATATTATGTATATATCCTCGATGACTTTCATAGGGTTATGTTACCTAATCTATATATTCTTTATTATATTTTCAAAGGTTTATACTATAATTACTTGGATAACAACAGTAACGCCCTAAAACCAAAATTTTGTACTCGGTCCCTTACTTTATTATATTGGAATGATTACAATGAATCCAATCTCAAAGGACTAATCAGTTCAGTAAATTTGGAAAACTATATAAAATAAATGATAAACATATTACATTGGGAATTTTAAAATTTAACATGATATATAATAATATTAAATGTTAATATCAATGATAGCTCGTGCAAATATTTCTTCCTTATATCTTAGGGAAAGGAAGAAAAATAAGGGTAAACTCAAAATATCCATAACAGTAAATATAGAAGAATAATTAATGAATCAATGAGAATAATAAAAATGTTATTTTTAATAATTTATAATTATCTTAATTTATATTATTTAATAAGGGAAAATTAATTTTTCAAAGCTATGTAACTGAAAAAACATTCCACTTAATCAATAGAAAAAAAAAAAAATTTCCTTAGATAATTTCAGAGAGAAAATCACATAGATAAATATTAACTATGAACGATAGAATTACATTTTTAACCATTGGTTTACATGATTCCTATATACATGTTTCCTATACCATAAAGACCTTTAACATGATATTTAATAATATATCAGTTGAAAACACACATGGTTGCTTAAATTATTCATCTCATGATACTGTAGATGCATCAACTAGAAAAATATAACTGGAACCTACCTATGTTATACCTACCCAAATAATTTCTCATATATCAAGTAATTTATTTCAATCATTTTCAATTCCTTGTCAAATATCAGTATATATTAAAAGATATAGATTTAATAATATTTACGCATCTAAACATATATAATTCAAAACTTGCACCGTATGTAAACATGGTATATGGTTTAATAAATAGTTATTCCCATCACATAATAATAAAAAAATATAAAATAAATTTTATTTTCCACGGAAAAATTTCCTATAGAAGTTATTTTTTAAAGATATTGTTAGCAATCGCAAAATATATTGAGATTGAAAAGATAAATTTTACCACATGGTAATTTTCATGTATAACTAATTGATTGATATAATTATTAATTAATTATATAATAATATTAATTATGAGTGAATAATTATATAAAATTAAAAATGCGGAGTATATAAAACCCATAAAAGAATTATGTGTTGAATTTGACATTTATCTCAATGATGTAAAATGTGAGATGAAAATCACTTACCTTACGCTCCCTTTTCGTTGATCATTGATAAAAAAACCAATATAATTTTTTTAATTATTTTATTTTTATATATTGGATTGATAATATTATTTATAATATCTTATATTATCTTTAGCTAATATCTTATTACACTTTCTTAATAATAGTTCATTATTTTCAATGTTTCAGGTGTTAATTGTCATGTTTTTTAATTATGTTTTTAATTTTTGTTTTAGGTATTCTTATGTAGATAAATATTTAATAATATCCAATATTCAAATAGTAATTTAAAAATCATATTTATTCAATATATATCAGTTAATAAAAATCCCTAATATTTTCCAATGGGAAATGAAATGAACCATTTCTTGAGAAGGCATGTTGTACGTATGCTTGAATGCTACTTCCATTTCAATAACGTATTTAAAAATTAATTTATATATATCTATGTATTGACTATAGTATTGTATTTATGTTATATATATCACATGTTAATACTAAATCCGTCATTAATACATTCCATGTAATCTATGAAGAAATCACATCTCTTTGAGGATGTGGTAGTCCCCACGTCCGCAAAAGTTGTTTTTGAAAACCCATAAAAGGAAAATTATGATGTTATGTGTTATATTAAAATTAATGAATCATAAATAAATTAAATTATTATATATATCATTTATATAATATAAATTTGTCACTATTTTCAACCTTGAAAGGCGTTAAAGGAAGACGCATGACATCCGTTCGTGGGTAGTAGTCTAATGAACATAATAACGATTTTTGTTTATCAAATTTGATGTAAGTGTCTGTAGGTTTTTCTCATCCACGTTATATCAAAATATTTCATTGTATTTTTATTACTTATGTTATTATATATTAATTATGTGTAATTAATTTAATGTGTTGATAAAGAAATGAACTAAAAGTGATCTTTGAAGAATGTTACCTCTTATTCCATAAACTCCTTTGGTTCATACCAGTAGCTTCCATTGGTATTCTTTCAACCCAAATTTAATCTTATAGAATGATAATAGGGATTTTGTGACATTATTTGGGCTTTGTTTGGATGATCCAATTGTATTTATTGGTGAGAAAAATTGAAAGGGGTGAGTTTCTTTTAATAGTGGAGGAGAAGTGGAAATATTAAAAATATAAAAAGGTAAAAACTGTTGGGAGGTCTCCCTGAAATATTGTGCAAAATAATGACAAAAAAAAAATATAAAATGGATGATGTAGCCTATATATTTCAATAAATATGCTTTTCAGGTATCTAGGTCTTCTTTTCATTATGTTTATGGGTTACTCCATTGATGAGGTAATTTTTCTCTTAATCTAAATAATTAATTTAAATTTCATTCACTAATATTTTAGTTGAAAAAGTAACTTTTTATCATTATAAAATATATAATATTATATTTCCAAATATTGAAACCATTTCTTAAATTAAAATCTCAGAAGTGTGATATATTAATTTAAAATTAATCCCACATATAGGACGAGGAAACATTTATTTTTAATGTGAAAATGGTCAAAAGATTAAAACGTTTTTATATCCAATTTAAATTATAAAATGATTCCAATGAAAAAATCGTAATAATTTATTTATAATTTGGAAAAACATAGTCTAAACCAAAATAAATATAATTTTTATACAAAAATAAATTTAATTAAAATGAAATTTTAATTAAATTCAGTACTTTCCAAATAATCATCCAAAATGACTCTTCATAGACAAATACAAAAAATTATCCCAAATGTATTTCTGAGATAGTTATTTGAAAAATAAATGATTATTTTAATATAAAATTTTTAAATGTTCAAAAAAAATTAAATTAAGCACACAATTATAAGACAATGAAACTATCCTTATCAAAATATATATATTTAGTCAAAAAATGTGATTTTTTCTTAACTTATGATAATAAAAAATATTTAATTATTATAAAAAAATATTTGATTTAAAATTTAAAATTTAAATTTAAATAATATCATTCTTGTAGAGTAATAAATTATATTTTTAAGACAAAATTCCTTTAGGTTTATAAAAATAATTTCTTATAAAAAAATCTATTTTATATTTAGTTTCATTTTGTATTCATTTGTAACCAATGAAGTCAACAATATATTTTTATATGGTTTATAATCCAATTCATAATTTCCAATTCAATATATAGGTTATATATGACTATATTCAATAATAATATTTTTATGGTATGTTTTTCTCCATAAAACATGGTCTTGCGTGTTTTGCATGTAATAGAATAAAGTAATTGATGTATGTAATAGAATATATCCATGGTGTTCAATGTAGAGGAATATAAAACTTATGTTTCATGTAACATAAGGTTAACATAGTGTTTCATATAAATCATTCTTGGACCAACATTAAATTTATTCGAAAGGTAATATATTGTAATGTCTCTGGGTGTTACACAAATTCCCATGTTAAAATGAGAGTAGTACATTAAATAAGTCACAGATAAATTTACACAAGATGCAACCATCTACTAGCGAGCGACTTATTGAAATATTTGGAATAATATATACTCCTTTAGTTTTTATTGTAAAGGATAAACTACGTAAATATCACATTATAAATTCATAGTATGAAAAAACCATATACATACAATCGTACCTAAATTAATTTGAAATAAATAGAATAGTATAGTTATTACATGGTGGAAGAGGATTCACACCCACCATGATGATAATATTTAAAAGAGAGTAAATAAAAAATAATAAAAAGGCACTACACCAATCTCTAATACTCACCTCACCACATTTATAAGATTGGAAGTGAGATATCATCCTCAACAATCAATATCGGGCCTCAGAATGACCTATACCTCTAATAAATAAGGATTTCATGGGTACCAAAGTATCATAGAATCCCATGAAGGATTTTAGAAAAAATAATTTGATAAACACAAAAATGTTTCCATATATATATGATAAAATCATTATAAATTTCCTTGTTATGATTAACATAGTAATAAAAACATTAAATTAGTGGCATAATGTATAAATAAACAATGACAATTTTTAATTCACAAGAAAAAAACTAGTAATTTTACATGTGTACACAATATTTGAGACCTCAAAAATGCTCAACCAACTTCATCTCAAATATAAATGGAATTTAATCCATTTTCCAAGCATACTCATTCAATCAATCACCATTCTACATCCCACATTATGGTATTTTCACATCTTCATTTAAGGGTATGTCATGTTGCATTATTATGGAGTATCCACACATTACCTTCAAGGTGAAGGACATGTCCTTCCATTAATATTAAACAACCTATCCTATAATGTGAATATCATAATACATTGATATGATGATTTTATATATCAGTAAAAATGACCCCTCATTTGGTTGAATTTCATATCATTCACTAATAGAACAAACAATCATCCACCTATAGTGAAATTTACTCCACATTAGTTAGTAGTTTCTATCTATTGGGGAATGAAAATAAAAGATTCCTCATCCAAAAAATTGGGATCAAACATTGGGTAGTAATTCCCATCATTCATGTAATGATTATATTGGATTCACCTTTATAGAGGAACACTAACTTATAAAACTCAAACTCTTATCAAAATTGCAGATATATTGTAACTACACCACTAACACAATAAACAATGGTATGAAATGTTTTATTCAGGTCATTTCATTAATGACTCACATAGTCAATCACACATACAATTGAGAATAATATTCTGTATAGTTATCCTATGGATGATCACACAATCGGTGAGAATCATATCAAACATCGGTCTCATAGGGCTACCCATGTACACCATATATGATTTATTCCATGCATTGATATCACATGACACAAATACATGCCACATGATAATCATATCCATCATAGTTATAATGGTTTACAAATACAATACATGCAATTCATATTAATAAGAGGTCACATTGGACACTAAAACATATATTTCATGATCAAAACCCAAATTGGTTTCATATAGTTATATGAGAATGACTACTATTAAGGCCAAGACCATCGATATATGTGGAATCAACACAACACACATACATCTACCACAGAACTTATTAGCTAGATTAATTTATGAGGAATAATCCTTTATCTACTTCAGTTGTAACAATATTTAATCTAATTAATCATGTGACATAGTTTATGTCACATTTATGAATATATGTTTTTTCTCACAAAGTGAAGATCCTCATATCACAATCCAATATATTAGGATAATAAAATTGGGTAATGTGCATTTAATATCCTATAATAATACATATCCAAGTTTCATCTATGAAAACATCTTTTCCAATCTCTCTTTCTATGTAAAAATACATATAACCTCTAACAATATCCACATTGTATTAACTCATTCATGATCATTAAAATTTAATTTTTTTAATAAAATTAATATCAATTAGTTGATTAAAATAAAACAAAAAATAGCTGAAAAAAATAATCGTCCAATAACTCTTGGGGACTATTCACTAAATGTGAACCATAACCAATAATAAATGGATAATTTGTAACTCTATTCAGAAATCATATATGGAAGAATCTCAATAATGTGAAAATGATTTATAGGTTAATTTAATATTATTAAATTGGAATCTATAGGTGAAATCAAACATATGGCCTAACTATAATTAAATTATTATCAAAGAAGCATGATCGTCATCATAGGACATCCCCTAGCCTTAATGATCATAATCCCTATCATTCAAAGAAAATTCCCCCATGATCCGGTGGAAATATCATCCAATTATCTATTGAGGTTCTTTCCAATGAAGGATACATTATGTATATGGCCATGGGGAATGAGAGTTGAGATATAATGGGACTAAAAAGGAAAAGAAATAAAATGAGTATTTATTTACAACAAATGACACATAAACCATGATGGACAAAAGGAAGCGAGGTCAAAGATTTTTATAAAATGTGTATCATGACAAAATTTTACAACTGTATTTATTTACATTGATATCAGACTTGCAAGAACTATTTTTTGGTTTAGAGGAGGATATAATGGTTGGAATTTACATTCCCAATTTTATATGACATGTAAATCTTGAAGGGGGTCTAGAGGAGAAATGAATAAAATAAACTAACATGATAACCCCTAAAAAAATTATAGTAACTAGATTTCTAGGGTCCACTATATATCTGGTGTCGGCTCATGATATTGGTGGCAGTTGAATTAGTAGCCCCAAACGATTATGCATTTTTTTGGATCCCCTAAGAAATGAGTCTCCCGACAAGCATATATTAAAATTTAGAGGAACCTCTTAATGATATTTAAACACAATTTTTTATTTTTCACTCCTGTTTCACAAAAAAACTTGTACCATAAGAAATGTGAAAATTTCCTCCATAATTCACAACTTCTAATCATGTGGGTGGTTATAATCGTCCAACCTTAATTTTCCACATCCAGGAGATGTAATGGTAGTAGGAAAATATAATATATCTTTCTTACTGATTTATCATCTATAAGGATTTTTTATCATCCAACCCTCTAATTCAAAACTAACTACCCTACATACACTACCATTCACAAGCTCTCATAATTCTCTCACACTAATGTTTGCTTTTTTGATAAATACTAAAAAATACTTACTGTCAATTCACAACCTCTGTTTCATCTATTTAATTTTGAAGGATTAAAATTTTTTTTTATTTTTTTAATGTGTAATTAGATAAATTAATTATATTTTTATTAAATTTAGGTCATTAGAATCATTTACACATTGGAATTTTTTATAAAAACTCAACAAACATTGGATCATTTTTTCCTTAAAACCCAACATTGATGTCTCATCTTTGGGAATAATTGAAATTAATATCTTTTAGTTTTGGGTGAATAATTTTTCAAAATTATTAACATATTTGAAAAAAACATAATTTATAATTTATAAAAATTTGATATTCGTTTTTTACAAAAAATACAACTGAATGTGAATTAAATTAATTATAATGATTAAGAGAAACATAAGCTTTGTAAAGGACTCAACCTTAATCATAAAGGCCAAACTGACCTAGAAACATGTACAAAATAAATTTTATATAAATATTCCGACCCTATACTCTCTTTTATATAATTTGACATATTTTTTTATCCAATATACATTGTAATAACATGGGTGGGGTTTCCATTTCACACTTTTACAATAATGTCACTCATCATCCACTATAAAAATTCACTCACCCCTCTCACATCAAGACACCATTCAAGCCTTTTGGATTTCCCAAATTCATTCCATATAAGCTCTAAAATTTTCTAACATAGTCCTAAAATCCTCAACTTGGGAATAAATCCATCCGAGTAAGTCCTTTATTGAAAAAATTTTATAATACACCTAAATATAATGAAACATTCTTCCTCCCAAACCTTTATCTTATTTTCATTGTCCACACCAACAAATATTCTTTTTCAATGATCAAATAAAAACACAACATATTAAATAAATAAATATATATAAATATATATATATATATTTATGTATTTATTATAAGTTTTATATGTACACTAACACACACTTCCATCTAATTGATAACAAACTAACTATTCTTTTCTGCGATGAACTACCACCTCTCGAAACGATGTTGTTCATTTTTCCATTTCCACCACTCATAGTTTTGAATTATGATATAAAATATATTTTTTAAATGAAATATATGGTTTTTTGATTTATTTAATATTATATAATTATTATATAAAATATACCTTCCGATTTCCATTTTTAAAAATATGATGACTTCACTTGTGGATGTGCAGACTACCATTTCCTCAGAACAGTGAGATTCATAAACACTTTTCATTGAATTTATTAAGGATTGGTTTAGTAATTGTATATGATATTTATGAAATAATATTTAATCTAGAATAATAATATATTTAAATGAAATATATATATATATATATTTCAATTACATTCATTCTTTTAATAAGAAATGAAAACGTAAACTGTGTCCATGAATATGTATGACCTACCATCTCTGTAAACAGTGTACTCCATTTCATATTTATATATTTTATATATTATTAGGAAATCTTTATAAAAAATTTATATGATATTAATATCATGATTTAAATTATATAGATAAGTTAATCATGATCTAAGTATCATTATTAAGAATAAAAAGTGATAATTTATATGAAAAATAATGTGAATATTACATGAAACATAAAATTAATATGAATTGTTAGTAAATTATTAATATATAGTAATAATAAAATAATATATAGTAGCAGATATAATATTATTGTTCTATTTTTTTTGTGAATAATAAAATTATATCTATTGTGTAGGAGGTTTTAAAATTTACAATGAAAGTCAAGACATATGGTAGGGGTTTTCTCATCTCACTTTAATTTTTTTGAGAAAAAAGGCATGTTCACCTCTAATTTAATAAATGTGGTGTGTATAGTAGACATGGATGTATTTTATGAATCTTATAGTAAAATTTCCATTTATTTAAATTTCAATTGTAAGATCCATTATTTATTTGGTTCATGTTTAAAATGTTACCAAAGCTGTAAAGAAAATTTTTCTTATTTTTTATTCATTGAGAATCATGCAATGCTGTGGTCTATATTTTCCAAAAATGTGTATATACTACCTTTGACATGTTATATAATGAATATACTTCATTTAATTATATATTATGAATAATATTATTTTATCCATTCAATTTTATTATGATTTAATGTTATAAAAGTGGTAATAGTTTATTTTTATAGTCTCATTGTTTATCAGGATTTTTTATGATTACGATTCCATTGATTAAATATTATGATCCATATCTCAAAAAATACAATAACATTTCTAACCTGTGGTTATTCATGTTATATCCATGTAATGGTACAATTTTTATACACATTGGTATTTTTATAATTATGAAAGTATTTTTTTTTAAAATATGAATTTATTTCTCATTTCTATTAAAAGAATGTGTTATTTCAAAACCTTGTTTTATAAAAATGATTATAAAAATGTTTTACTATTATAATATAATTTTTATATAGTATTTCCACATATGAATTACCTTTTTACATACATTTTTAAAAGTAATATAATTTTCTTTTTCTTGTCTATGATCTTTTATATAATATTAATGTGAAAAAGGAATGTTTTACATGTAAAGACTTACCTACTATCACGACTGTGATATAATCAAGGAATTTTTTTTTGATTATAAGTTTATTTTCGAAGAAATTGTTTCCCAAATATTCTATATTTTTATCAATGAATATTTAAAATATTTTCAATATTGTCCATTTTTAAAAAAAGGTTTAAATTTTTTCAATATTCTCTAACATGTTTTCACGAAAAATGATTTTGAAATTTCTTAGAATATTCTTTTGAATGTTTTCTGGAAGAATGTTTTAAATGTTCTTTCATACCCTTATTCTAAAAGTTCGACTTTTTATATAAAAAAATTTGTTTCCAAAAATGTTTTGTGTTTTTAGAATCCCTTTTTAAATAATAAATTATATTATCCTCATAAAATGTTTATAATATATATTTGAAAATCATTTTCCATATAAGTCGACATATGTTGATTCTACTCATGGATTTTTAGGAAAATACCCCAAGGTTATATTCATATACTTTCTCAAAATGCTTTAGGTTTTTATGGAATGATATTTTTGAAACCCATTTCTCTTTCATTGGTTATATTGATAACATCATGACCCATCATTCACATTACCCATGCCCTGAGACTATGGGTCATGTGGCCTCAGAAGAACCTCCTTATATACCAGAGGCATCAACCTAGAGGCGAGGGTGTAATGGTGGTGAAATGGGGAGACTATGACCTCACATCAGAGTAGCACAAATTATACAATCATATACATACATCAAAAAATAATAAATTAAAAAGACCATATCAAAATATAAGTAACAATAGAAGCATAATTAGGTAACTAAAAAACTACTAATAATATTAAAATCCACTAAGTGTTTGAAACATATATGCAGGGAATTGTGCGATACAAAATGGAAAAAACATATAAAATAATTATATACAATAGTAAAAAAGAAAAAAAGAAAAAAGGTCCTTCATAATGTTCCTGAGCTAAAGCCCGGTCCTTTTCTCTATGATCTATCTAAATAAAATTATATCAAAATCATATGACATGGTTCTTTGCCTTATCAAATCCTACAAATAGATAATCTTATTGGGTACCAAAGGTAGCATGAGTATGGTGTGAAAAGAAAATCTTAGCAAGTCACCACCAATGTTTTCTATATGTAATCTGATTAGTTCTTGTAAATAAATAGTGTACATATATAAAAATAATAATAAAAAAATTCAGATATAAATAACCATCCCTCTTAGGTTCCTATAGAACACCTAGATGGCCTGCCTACTTCAATTGAAGGATAAAATGTGTATCTGATCATGTCAATGTATATATGGTATTAATAAAATGTATAGTTTAATTTTATACTACATCCACCCGTATGAACCAATTACGTGTATACAGAAGTGGCCATATACCTAGATACTACTGAAGGTTGGACAGAGGTGTAACTAAGACATCCATGACCAGTCTAATGATCTTATAACCTCAAGGAATTGAGTAAGTTTCCTATATCCAAATAGTGTGATAGACGTCCTACTACAATACTATGGATTGTGAGTGGGAAGCCATGGGAACACTCATGTCATGGAACGTGGTGCCCCAACCATATTCCCAGATAATATCCAAGGTGAGAGATGCCATACTCAACACCTAATTTAATGGAGTGTGATTATCTACCATGCTCAACACACATTACCACCGCAAACCACCCAAAGAAAGACATAATCATTTATTGTATAATGCATGAGGAAAACCCTATCATGATATTTATAAATAAATAAAATATATATGAAAGAGGAATAAAAAGTTATCATAAAACATATGTCATAACCTTTTTTCAATCCATTATCCATGGTCGATTCCATTTTATTCATTAAAATCCATATAATGCATTTTAGAAAGCATAATCAAAGGGAATGGCCTAACTATCCCATATATTCATTCAATTTAATTCCAATTGATTCGTTTTATGAAAGGAACCCCATTAAGCATTATCCATTTCACCCAAACCAACCCATTCAATATACCAAAACATGTAGACTCACTTATGTGGCTCAACTGTCAATTTGAAGATGTCATGGTCAATTCATTTAATAGATTCCACTATTATGAAAAATTCATCCTATAAAATCAATTCATAAAAAAAATTCATTAAATTCATTAGGAAATAAAAACACTATTTATAAGATCAAAGGGGTCACAAGGTAGAATACTTGGGCAATAAGTCAATTTATTACTTTTCAAATTTTAATTTATAAAAGGGTCAAACACCTAATAGGAGTTTAGGGTCTTTTAAAACATAAATAGATGAGGAAAAAATCATTTAAAAGTTATGTCATAATCTATTTAGGAGTTCGGGGAATTTGATCCGATTGAAAAAATTTTCATTTTTCAATCGACACATTGATGTGGATTCCAAATAAGTTTTGTTGTAATTTCCCCGAGTCAGGAACCACTAAACTGGTCCGCTGATTTGGGTCACCACATGACCTCAAGCATGCATCCCTGTCTACCATAGGTTCCCAACTAGAAGCAACGATATAAGTAGGTCTGGTGGGGAAACTATACCCTCTTTAACAAAGTGAGTCCATTCATAACATAATTTAAATTGACAATAACAAAAGAAATAATTAATAACATGTATAAATATCCAACTCCAAAACTGGGTACAACCATATACAACAACAAATATTACATGCCACGCTACAGTACCAAGTAAATAAAACACCAAAAGAATAACAAATAGAAGAACCCCCTAAGTGGTCCAGAATCCACGTTTTGAACCTCACCCATAGATGACCCATGTCCAAATCAAGTCCCTAAAATAGCGCCCTTTCCATTGTAAAGACATACAAGAATGAAATATGTTCTGGTACCCAATGGTATCCTAAGAAGGGTGTGAGTATAACTTAGTATGCCACCACCAACAGTGTCTAAATAATATATATTAAATTTATATTGTGGATGAGGGTGATAAATAATGGCATGTTAAGGTAGATAGTTCAATATCACATTCTAGACTATGTTCCATTAAATTATACTACCATTTAATCTTGGATGACTACTTAAGAATCCCATGGTTTAAACTACCTTTTTCATGGGTTCAATGGATTAGGGATGTTCAATATTCTCAAGCATATGGGAATAAAAATTGAGTCATATCTCACTAGGAAACAGATTATAATAACCACACAATCCCTACCTCGTAACCTCATTACAAGTGGAATGAAACCATTGGGGTAATATAAAACTATCCACATCCCTAACCCATGCATTTGGGGGTGGATCTATAACCATAGACCAACTCAACATGCAGGCATATAACATCAAGGCTATACCCCACTCTACTAATCCATGCACACATGATAACGTATCATTAACCACAATTAATCACATCACTAAATTGCATAGATAATATCATTTTAAACCAAAATACAATATAAATAAATGGGAAGATTTCATTTTTCATTAATCCATTGTCACAATCATCCATTTTGTCACTTAACCCTTAATCCCTATTTCACATTTCCCTTTCCTATCTAATTAATCATATTCAAGTTTATACATAATTCTTTATCATATTCCCATTAATCCCATTTTACCAATTTAATAGTAAACCAAAAAACCCCATAAGACATTATCCACATTAACAAATCTATCCAAAATCCTTATAATTGATTACATAAACCAATCAACATACATACCAAGTCTCTACATTATTTCGGGTGAATTTCAGACCTCAAATTTATGTTAGCCCAATTTGGAGGGATGAAACACCCCATGGAGGGCCTAATTTGATCTAGTCATCTTCCATGCATCCCACAAGGATCATCAGGGGTTAAATTGGTTGATTTTACACCAACTATGTTAAACCTTTCAGAGGAAACCAATTAGAGAAGAAGGTAATAATCAAGAACATAAACTTACATGCACAAATCCAAGTATAAGCTATGGGATATCACTTATAGACCTCCTACCTCAAATTATTAGGTGAAAACAGACTTAATTGAATCATTTAATTTTGATTCAACCACCATTGAACTCCTCAAACTAAAATATTCCAGAAAAGAATGGTTTTAGATTTTTGGACGGAGAGAAGAAGTTATGTGAACCCTGGATTAAAAAGAGAAGCGAGGGTGGGATTATCCATACCCAGATCAACATTTTGCAACTAAAAACACTCAAAAAACCTAGGGTTGAGGGATAATCACCCATGGGTGATCTTGTAAGCATTGTTTCGTTCCAATGGATGCAAAATGGGAGGAGGTGGAAAATACCGAGTAGAACCTAAAATATCATAATGGATTTTTTTTGTAAATTTCTCAATGTCATTGGGTTGCACGGTTTACTGGAATGGTTTTCCAAATTGTGAAGAAACCATGAGGATAAAACTATTTGAAAGAAGCCCCTCACAAAGTTAACTAGTATTTCTGCATGGTTTTCACTAACCGTGCGCAAATCATGCAGCATGCCCAAAACCACATTTTATTCCTTTTTCGTGTCCCAAACCAGTGGAACACCCCCAGTTCTTAACATGATCAAGGGAAACCAATTATTTAACCAAAATCAGAAACATAAACATAAATATTAACAGATACATACCTACGGGGTATTTGGGATCATACATATGTATAAAATCTAATCAACTAAATAATGATCAATAGATTTGTATTATGCTGTGAGGGTCAATTCTACATGATGGAATCAATATAATTGCTATCTAAGAAATGGACTAATGAATCTATATTTATTATTAGGAATATATTAAGATCACAATCAAGAAAATTTATCAATTACCCCTTATTGATGATTTATTTTAATGACTGTGTGGAGTTAAATACTTTTCATGCTCTAACATTCATTCTAGGTATCATTAATTCAGGGTCATGAATGAGGATAAACCCAAGCCATCAATCCATAAAATTTATGGACTCTATAAATTTATAGTGATTTGATTCTATCTTACTAATTCCACAAAAAATTTCATGGATTTACTAAATATATTACTTAGAGATAATGATAATTATTTTTTATATTTTTTTATAATTCAACTATATATTCAATGGGGAAGAATATTCTTGAAGGTCATTCAAGAATTGTGAATAATATAGTATGGAATGATAACATTTGTAAAAAATTTACCAAGTGTGAAATTTGGATTCAAAAAGTTAAATTATTGGGTCATATAATTTTCAATAAGGGTATAGACACAGATCATTCAAAACAAAATGGTATCAAATAAATGAACATAATAATATTTGATACAATGATAAAAATTTCTCTAGGATTTTCTAGATATTAAATGTTTTTTTTTGAGAAATTATATTAAAAATATAATCTTCACATGAAGATAACTCTAGAGGGATATAAGACCCTTTGGAAAGATAAGTATAAATAATAACTCATGTAATTTTATAAAATGATAGTTAGTGAACCAATACATACTTTACCATATAGTATTTAATTGTTTTTTATATATAGTAATGCATTTAAGAAGGGGCTAGGATGTGTTCTCTTGATGAATGATATGGTTATAGATAATTTTTCAAACCAATAGATGATTGATGATAAATATTAAATAGATCATGATTTGGATTAAATTGTAGTATTATTTTCATCAAAAAAATAAAGATTTCTATTTTGTAGAAATTTTTTATATACACACTGATATAAAATAATTTAATTATATTTCTTTACATAAAGAGTTGAATGTGCGTCAAAAAATATGGTTAGAGCTAATTATATATTGAGGATGCACAATACATTAATTCCCATGGATAATGATCAACATGAAAGATTCAATTATTCAATTGATTTATGTAGCATATCTATGATGAGGATCAGGAAAGAACTAATATTTAAAAATAATAATGATGGATCTGAAAATTTTTAATGTATAAAAGGAATATTATCATTCTCAAATGACTTCTTAACCATATATCCAAATGAGTATTATAGTGGGGTTGAAGGAAGATGTTGAGCTACCAAGGATGTTCTGAAATGAACTAGAGTTAATCCTTGATTTAGATGGAATGATACGGTTTGGGATCCATTTATCATTTGTATCAAAATATGAAATGAAGAAAGAGATATTTGATGAAGTGAATAATTCATCTTTCATGATTCATCCTCAAAATAAAAATATTTATAACAACTTGAATGTGTATTTCTAGTGGGGAAATGTAAAGATATATATTATAGAGTATATATCTTAATTCATGGTTTTCAAATGTTAAGGAAAAGATATGAATATTAAAGTGTATGTTACAAATGTTACCCATAAGAGAATGGAAATTGTAAAACATTCCCATGGACATTGTCATAAAATCCCTAAAACAAAAAAGTGAAAATATTATTTATGTTGCTGTAAATTTGCTTACAAAGTAATATCACTTCCTTTACATTAGATGATATTTATCTCTTGATAAAGATACTAATATTTATATTAAGGATGTTGTGAAATTTCATGTACTTCAATATTCTATTTTATCTGATAGGGATTCAAGTATAAACTCTATTTTTAAGAGAATTCATAAGTAGGTTCTTGTTATAGTTTTTAGTTTCACTGAAACGTATTATCATCATACACATAGTATGTCTCATAGGACCATGCTAACAATATAATATATATTTAGGGAATTCCATTTATAATTCACAAGGGTTTGGGACCAATTCCTTCTATTAGTACAATTTTATGTAAATAATATATTTCATAGAATCATTAATATATATTCTTATTCAACCCCCAATAGTAAGAGGTGAAAAATAAAACATTTTGGGATAACTTTGGAAAAATAATGGTATAGATACATGGTATAACTTGAGAAATGGAAGATAAGGTTAGAGTTATTCAGCCACACATAAGGATGGAAAAAAATTAACTGAAAAGTATTGTTGATAATAATTTGTGATATTTATAGTTCGACATTTGTGATAAGGTACTATATGAATATATCCACAGAATAGTATTATTATTTATTAAAATAATGTGATTTTTAGTTGTATATATTTTGGTGAATTTACAATTATTGTTCATATCTTGATGATGTCTTGTCATTTTGTGCTTCAAAAAATTAACTCTCAAGATCACAATGTCTCATATATATCCCTACCGAGGATATATATAGCTTATCCTTCACATTTTCTAAATTAATAGGTCATAAAAATTGAATAAGATATCTGTTATAAAGAAAAACCATTAGATATTGTGTATCATAAAGAGAAAACTCTATAGAATAATTTCTCTCCTCTAGTCAATGTTTTTTTGTGAAACAAGAAATTTGAGGAAACTAGATGGGAACCTAATAATGTGGAATGGTGAAATTATCCTATGTTTTTTATCAGACTAAATGGTTGAGAAATTGAAATTAATTTTATAGGGTTTATATATAACTCCTCATGTTTTAATTAATTATATCTCTAAAAATATATTTTAATTCATTTAAATCTTGTGTTACATGAAAATTTGAGTTTAAGAAAACTTGATATACTGTTAAATATTTTTTATGGAACATTTATCGCCTAGACTTTAGATTAGAGAGTATGAATATGACAAAATATATTATGAATTTTTATATTGTAAATGAATAAAAGAAAATTATTTATAATGGACTAATTATAAATGAAGATAAAAATCATTTTAAAATGAACAATATTTATTTTAATAAAAACCATCTTTATAGGGACAAAATTTTTTATCCTAATAAATTTAATTATTCAATATTGGTGAATCATATTAATAAATTTCTGAATTATATTCAATTTAATTTGTTAACATTCATGTAGTATTATTTTCTAAGCATGTGACAAGTACAAACCATATGTTTATGTATAAAAGTGTATTCCACCAAAAATAAGTTTTCAATGCGTTTTTGCTCTTATTTCTAAAATTAATTTTCAAAAATTATAGAAATTTTATCATTAAATGGGATTCCATGTTTGGAATCATGAAGTTTAAATTTTTTAAATAAGAAAGTTTTCTTTCTTGAAATCATTAGTAGTAATGGGGGTAAGATTTATCAACTCTATAAAGGGTAAATTTGGTAAATCATGGTTAAATATAACTAGTGAGACCATAATGATACAACATTATTCATATCTTATTAATTAAATTAATCCCCTTTCGGATTTTTTTTTAATTTTTTTTTGTTCAATGGACACATTTACTTGAAATATATATATATATATATATATATATATATATATATATAATATCTTAAATAATGGAAAATACAATGTGTCACTCTATAAAATTTAAATATATTTTTTTATCCTCATATTCACCAAACTAATTAACGAATGAATATAAATTCATATATAGATAATATTGAAATTATTTTCATGATAGAAATTTATTTATAATTATAATAAATTACATAATTACCTTAAACTATTATGAATTTTATACATATTATTACTTCATTAAACATATAAAGGAAAATAAATAAATTTAAAAATATAAATAGTGATTTAATTTCAATGAAATATACTATTTGATTAATTTTGTATATTATTATGAAATATAAGTATAATGTTAGGGATTATATTTTTATAAATTGTTTTTCTTCTATCTAGTAAGTAAAATTAATTTAATAATGTAAAAAATTAAATTTTTCAAATTTTAAAAAAAATACATTATGAATTTAGTTAATTATTTTAAAAATCATGAAACATTACATGGTGAGTAAGATATGTGATAAAATAACATACCATGGAAAAATTTTATTCCAATATCAATGTATAAGTAATATTATAATACATTAAGATTGAAAATTATGTTATCATGATTATGGTTAAAAATGGGTCAACTAATGATTGAACCAAAAGATAAGCTGTTAACAACCACTTAAAAATTTCCAAAGTTTATTTGTTGTTGGGATTTAAAAACTATAACAATTAATCTTAAAATCCCAAAAAATTTAGTATAATTTATCTTGAGAACAAATTTATATAAATTTAATATTTTATGAAATCCCAAGTGAGGACCACCACTCAATTATAAAAGGAAACCCCTCATTACTCTTCTTTACACAACATCGAGCATTGTATCTCAACCATCCCCTACCAAAATACACTCTATACTTCCATAGATACATTATATAGAATATGTTATTTCCAAAATAAAATTTCTATAATCATTAAGAGGAGATCTAATGAAGTAGTTTCATATAATTGGATGTTCAAACGTGTATAATGAATGAGCTGACTTGAGTCATGTAATTTTCGTCTCACTTTTAATATTCTGATACACCTTTCATATTAACCAATTTTTTCTTTTATTTCATGTATATAAATATCTTTAATGTATTTTTTAATGACTGTTAAAAACATATATGGATATATATATTTATTTATGGTTCTTCCATTCATGAGTAATTTGACACAAAAGTTACTAATGTTTTAAGGGATTTATGTCTCAATAAAATTGTAATTAGTATTCATAATTCTGGATTTCCCATGGATGAAATTTTAAAATCATTGTATTATTAGTCCAAATCATTTTCATCTAGTCTAGTAATTTTTCAAATGTATTTCTTTACGAGCCATTTTTTCCCTTTACGTACTCAATAGACCAACAAATATATATAAAATAAAATCATTTTCATTTCAATACTACATCTAAAATTAATTTTATTTTATTTAAAAATATTACATAAATGGTTTGATGTTATTTTATTACAATTTAAAATTCATGTTTAAATTCAATTTTACCGATGTTATTATTCTTACAAAATTTGTTAATAGGACTCTTCTTGTTATCTTCTGAACAATATACCCTTTAAAAGTTTTACAAAACTATGGAATGATTTTTTTATGTATACAACATACACCAAATTCAATAAATTAAATAACTCTCAATTCATTGATTCTTTTTATTCTTATTTTTAAAATTCATTTTATATAAAATTTTTAATTTACTATTTTTTTTGTATTTTAGGATTTTAAATAATTTCTTTCAAAGTGAAAAGATTATTTTTCTTAAAAATTAATCATGTGATTCTATTAAAGTAAAATTAAACTATAATATTATCCAATGATATTATTTATTATTCCACATAGGATACAATCAAATTATTTCATCCTTTTTCTGTCAATAAATGTTTTATTATTATAATGGTGATATTTTATTTAAAACCCATTTATTTTATAGGTGGTATGCTATGATGAAATTTTGACATATTTATGAATCCGTTTTTATTTTAATAGGCTTTGATATAATGATATGATGAATATTTTATGGTTATGTGGCACACATATGTATCGTTTTAATAATTTTACATTGGAATAGAATTATATTACCCAATAATGGTTTGGTTAATGTATTATATATAATTAAAAAATTTGGATAAATACATTAATGTGATTCATATTCTATTATATAAGTCCATATTCTTTATATTTTGTGGGAAACAAGTAAACATTCTTTATCCATTATGGGAAACAAGTTAAAATTATTGATCTACTATGGGAAATATGCATTTATTCCTAATCGATTAGTTTTTATGATCTCGGTTTTTACCATTAACAAATGAAATGTTATCTATTGTATGATTATTCCACACATTTATGACATTAATTCATGGTGCATGATATATTTTTGAATATTTATCACTCTTATGATTCATGGATTTTCAAATTATAAGGCTTTATATAGTGAAAGATCTTTATGATCCTTGACATATTGGGTGTGAATGTTGTAATATATGGTCATGATCTCAGAGAATTATACTTATTTTATTCATTCTGATGGTTCATTGTAACACCGCAGGTAAATAAGGAATATGAAATTTTCATATTTATCCATATTTGTGAATAAAATATTAATATGACTTTAAAGGGGACACTATGCTCGATGGCGTACCCAACACGCAACAACGAGTTTCTTGGGAGTCTTACGTTGCACTCAAATAATAAAATAATATTATTTTAAATGGTAGTTAACATGTAGCTGTTGTAATGGAGAGAATGGATAGAAATAACTAAAATATGATTATATATGTTCTTAAATATTTTTACATTTATACAATAAAAGATAAAGGCTTAAAATACGGAAAGAATTCAATTTTAGGCGTATATGCCCTAGTTTTCACTAAAGGTTCACTTATCACCTTTTGATGGAGAAACGTCATTAGATATAGTTTTGTTCACTCTTAAACATTCTTTTGGACCAAATAAAACTCTTATTAAGAATCTGGATATCAAAATTTACTTTGTGTAAATTTTTGGTATCTTTCCGATAAAGTTCATTTTTTAATGAATAGTGTAAAATGATGTATTTTAATTCAAAACCACTTTTTAATCTAATTTATTTATATGATTAGATTATATTTTGAATTGGTTTTAAAGTGAAATTAGAAAATATTTTTACCATTAAATCCAATAGTGGTCGTTGGAATCAATTTCACTTTGAAATCAGACTTAAACTAGTGTCAATCTTTTGACACTTATTGTTTCATAAAACACGCTATTTGTCATGACAGCGGGAATTAATTATTAAATTAATTAATGTGAATTATATGTTTTGAATTTTGTAAAACGGACTTCATTTTTGAATTCATAATATCAAATATAGCTTAGGGTGAATTATTGGGATTTTTCTGAAAAACTTCAATTTTTGATGAATAGTGAAACCACTAAGTGGTACTTATAAAAACGGATTTTCCGTTTAAATGAAATTTTTCCATCATTGTGTTTTGATTTTCAAAAATCCGACATACATGGTTGTCATTAATAAGTAAAATGTGGTTCAATGAGATTAAAATAATTTTTTGGTGAATAGTAACTTATTAAGTTTTTAATCGCGATTAGTGGTAATTAGTGTAGTTTAAGGTAAAAATAATGCTTTAATAAAATGAGATGAGCTTGACAAATGTCTTACCCTCATTGGTTGTATCATGTCCGACCAAGACAAGCCATGGGTCAACTTGGGGACCCCATGGATCCACTTTGGTTGGGAAATGACAAAAATAACATTTTATTTAATGTAAAAGTAAAATTGACACAAACATGATATGTTTTACTAAAACAATTTTTAAGTGGGGTCATACAAGTCATCTTTTTGATTATAAATATTCATTGGAAAGCTAAAACGATTTCCTACATCATAGTATTTTTTTTATAATTTTTAGACATTAAATAAATTAAGTTATATATGACATAATAATGATGCTGCGATGACATCATTATTTGACGATTTAAATAAAATGGAAAGATAATGTAAAATCTATGAACTAAACATGTCCAAAACTTATTGGATGAGTGTATTTCGAATCCTTATCACCTTATACACGAATTATATCAATGTGGGACCTTTTGAAACCGAAACACATTTTCAAATAAAGTAATATTTCTTTACTTTCCAAAAGTGCCCCTCCTCTCCTCTTATAAAAGGCCCCCACCTCTACCTCATTTAACACACTCCTCAAGCCTTTGGCTCGGCCAACCCCTTCCCATTTACTCTCTCCACATCCCTCTCCTCATCCTAGAGGATTCCCTTTGGGCATAAGCCTTTCAAAGTAAGCCTTTAGGATCAAATCAAAAGGAGTTACACTTTTAAAGGTAATTCATTCTCTCATGTTCATTTGTTTTATTTTGCTTCTACAACCCCCTAGACTCTTTTTATTTACTTATTTTGTAACAAAACCAGTATCTTAAATATACTAGGATGTTGTTATAAGATTTATTCGAGCTACACTCTCACACAACTACATCGAATGGTTAAAGAACATACGGTTTCCGTGGATGGTGAAATTCTGCCTCCCGAAACGATGATTGTTCAATACTCATTTAACACCTTAAAAGGTGGCCATTATGATGTCACTATTTTTATATATGATATATAATATGTTTATGTTTTATTTATGCTTCTGTATTTTTCATTTTTTTCTTACCTTTATGGCTTCCATTATGGGTATACGCGATATCTTCATTTAAGGAAATGCGGACTACCGCCCCCTCAAAGTGATTTGATTCATTAAATACCATATGTGGGATGTATAAAGGATGAAAATATAATATTATATATGATATTATACTGGAATTATAATATACCTTTATATCATTATTATTCCATTCTATAAAATATGAAATAGAAATGAAAGTAGAGTTCATGCGTACGTACGGCTTACCGTCTCCATGAACGGTGCATTTCATTTCTTACCTCTAAATGATTATGTAATGTTATAAATGCATGAATGTACTGGATATATATGACATATATGATATATACATAATGAATACAGTTCTGGATATAATAAACAATTGGCCACATGAACAACATGTAATTGTAAGAAGTCCACTTTCGACTTAAGAACCAAATATCGGCAAAACAAATATTATTAACTTAAATGATTACATAATGTTTATGACATGGTAATAAGTGGTATAAAAGTAATAATGAACTTGAAAAAAGTTCTTAAGGAATTAGAAATTAACTCAAGTTTATTATTCAGGAGATTAAAGAACGATCGAGTCAAGTCGGACCCGAGGTAAGGGATCCTACACCTCTCTTTCTTTTTAAGTACACTCTTTTATGTCATTCCTTTTAAGCTCATATTTATTATGATTGGGATGTTCTTTTATATTACTCCTACTGTACTTATTATGTTCATATGATGAGAGACCCTATTTCCTCTCATCAATCGATTTTGGAAGTTTGAGTGGCGCCGTTAGGCTGCCGAGTTTTCGTAAGGGATTTTTCATCTCACTTTTATTCCCGTGAGATTTATGCTACATTTGCCACAAAATTCCATTGAGTGGTGTATGTACTACCCATTATTCTAATCTTTGTGTAATATACTTTAGTTTATGAGTATTTACATCAATGACCTGTTTTATTTCTTTCATGGGATGTATGTTTTGAAAGATACCCAAGTCGGTAAGGGAATCTTTCACCCTCCTCTTTTTTAAAAGACTTCTTTTATTGGGTCTTTTAATTTACATATTTTTATGTTGGGATATGTTCTCATACATCCTTATTGATGTAAATTCTATGTCCAAGTGATGAGATACACTTTTTATCTCTCATCAACTCATTTTGATGTGATGTCGTTAGGCTGTCAAGGGAACTTTTTAACCCAATTTCGATTTCTTTGGGTTCAACATGTAGTCATTGAATATGTCATCTATTGAATATGTGTGAATGACATTTTATTGTTTTACACTTAATATCCACTTATATTGGGTGTATTTATATTTGTCACAAATATTTTTGAGATTGATTTGTCCTTAATTTAAGGATACCTTCTTTATAAGGGATTTCATCACATTTGACATTTCTATTGAGGGTTCATTGTTGTTATGCACCAATTCACTCTTATATGGTGTATATACTGTCCTTTGGAGTATTATATCATGAATACTTTTATTCTCATGATATTATAAAGTTCTGACTAAATGTTATTCCTCGATTATTGTACTCAAGTGTCTCTAATTTTGGTAAAACCCCTTTAACCAAAATATCGTTTTAAATGTTTTAATTATTTGTTCTTATTAATATCCATGTTTTCAAAATGGTTTTAAGGATTTATTTATATGGATATTAATGGTTTAAAATTTTAAAAGCTTCAAGGTGGTATGGGACACTTTGATTCAAAAATCTCTTTATTAAATGTTTTAAATGGTTTTGGAAATGGTTTCTTTTTGAATGGATTCATTATTTCGATATCCTAAAATGTTATATTGTGATTGAAATGTGGAAATGTTATGGTTCCTTTATTCATGTTTATGTGATACGATTATGTTATGGTTCTTGGGCATTGTTATGAAGAATGGGTGGTTCCGTGATAAACTAAGGGCGGGTGAGCCCGATATAGCTCTCCAATGCATTGGGTAACGCGAAGGAGTGAAACGTTAAGGTTTCTCCGAAAAGATTTAGGGAATATACTGTGATGGGTATTCCAAACGTAACCAAGAGGGTTACTCCCTACGTAAGAATGTTATGAATGCCTCAAGTTACCCTTATGTCTTATGTTTTCTATGATTTATTCATGGTTTGATGAGGTATGTTAAAGTGCCTATGTTTTATGGGTAAAGTATGATTTCATTCTCATGTATATATGAACTCATGTTTCCTTTCCATATTTTTATAACCATTACTGAGCTTTTTATGCTCATCCCAAGTTTTGGAAATGTTTTTCACAGGTCAAGGGAAAGGTACATGATGTGATGATAGTGTCAAAGATGTTTCAATAAATAATCCGTGTTATATTTTAAATATGTATCCGTTGATGGGAAGAATGAATACTGTCTTTTATGTAACCACTTTGTTTAAATGTGGAATGTAATGAATGTTTCATGATATAATTCTCTAAAACTCTAAACCTGAAAATATCCTCAATGTGTAATCTTGTAATAACTCAAGATTAAGTAAGGTTTAAGGCTGGGGCCTTATAGTTGGTATCAAAGGTCGGTTTAGATAACTTTAGAGGTTAGGGTATTCTTTAAGCATAAGTGACATTACCATAATGGTTAGGATTTCAGAAAGAGTCCTAGTTTTAGATAAAGTGAATGAGTAAGTATATCTTAGTGTTTATCTTCCTCATTGATACTTGATGGTTTTGTTGATATACTCACGTTGACCTTTTTGGTTTTAGTAAATGGCTGGATCTAGCTGGCACCAAAGTGACAATGGGTTTGAAGGAAACTGTGGTGGATCTATGATTAAAATACTAGATAAAATGGAGGATTCGGTGAGGAAACTCATGGTTGTTCTAAACCAACTATCAAGGAGTCATGATCAACCACTTCAACCTTGGTGAGTTCTCTAGTGCATCATGTACGAGATGGCCAACTCGATGTGGAAATTCAGGTAATAATTATTAAGGTAACCATTAGGGTTTATATGATCCTTACTTTTGAGGTAATTATGGGTTACCATATGTTATGATTGAAGTGAAAGGCATGAGATAAAATTGAGGTTAAATTATGTTATGGTTATTTTTGATGATTTTATCCCTTTTTGGGTAATGATTTGAGAATTATATAGTTTTGGAAAAAGGACAACACGCAGACCGTGTGACAACCCGTCGCGTCGGACAATGCTGCGGGAATCGAACCCACAACCAAAGTGTGACTGGTATTTATCGCCTACCACTGGACTACGTGATGTCCCTGGTTAGTTTTACTGATTCTTTTTAGTTATATTATTTTATGAATTAAGAGTAAGTTGATTTTGGAGGATATGTGATTAGGATAATTACTTTTCAATGTGAGACTTTAGGAGCAACTGATGTTGTTTGGAGATAAATGTTACGATTTAACTTGGAAGACTATGTGACTAAATCCTTCAAATATTTGGGTTTCAATCTTATATTGGTTTACTTTGAATAATTTTATGGACAAATTGTTTATCGGATGGTCCTCGTTGAACTTTGGGTTTTGTTGGACAAATTTTGGAGATTAAGAATAGATTTTCTTTTTTAAGGGGTTATCCTTTTCTGGATTATCTGATCTTGTACTAACCTTTTTGGTTTTGGTTTTGGTTAAAGCCTAAATACATGGGATGTATATAGTTCTCTTTTGGGGATTAGGTGATTCTCTAGAAGTTGATTATAGTACTCTTAATGCGAACAAGTCTCCCAAAATACTCGTCTTTTGGAAAAAATATGAGTTTGATTAAGGAATCTAGTAAAAGTTGAAAGTCCACATGATAAGTGATTATGTTTCCTTATGAATAAATTCCTCAATAAAAAGCAACTTAAAACAAAAATGTTGTCTATTAACTTTTCCTACTGGGGAATAGAATAACGTTTAACCCATCACAAGTTTGTGATTTTCTCGTGGTTAACTTTCTCCTAAACATGTTTTCTATCACTCTCCATCAGAACATGACCCTTTGTTTTTTCCTCCATGTCCATATTTTCATACATTGAATCCTAGTATGGGTTAACTCGGGTGACCTTTGTACTTATCTCTCTTTATTTTAAAGTGTTTGTTTTACCGACTTTTGTTCCGATGTGGGACTTCCAAGGATGTTTCCAAGCGCAATTTTAAAATTGCGAGGACGCAATTCCCAAAAGGGGGGAAGGATGTAACACCCTAGGTAAATAAGGAATATGACATTTTCATATTTATCCATATTTGTGAATAAAATATTAATATGACTTTAAAGGGGACGCTATGCTCGATGGCGTACCCAACACGCAACAACGAGTTTCTTGGGAATCTTACGTTGCACTCTAATAATAAAATAATATTATTTTAAATGGTAGTTAACATGTAGCCGTTGTAATGGCGGGAATGGATAGAAATAACTAAAATATGATTATATATGTTCTTAAATATTTTTACATTTATACAATAAAAGATAAAGGATTAAAATACGGAAAGAATTCAATTTTAGGCGTATATGCCCTAGTTTTCACTAAAGGTTCACTTATCACCTTTTGATGGAGAACCGTCATTAGATATAGTTTTGTTCACTCTTAAACATTATTTTGGACCAAATAAAACTCTTATTAAGAATAGGGACATCAAAATTTACTTTGTGTAAATTTTTGGTATCTTTTCGATAAAGTTCATTTTTTAATGAATAGTGTAAAATGTTGTATTTTAATTCAAAACCACTTTTTAATCTAATTTATTTATATGATTAGATTATATTTTGAATTGGTTTTAAAGTGAAATTAGAAAATATTTTTACCATTAAATCCAATAGTGGTCGTTGGAATCAATTTCACTTTGAAATCAGACTTAAACTAGTGTCAATCTTTTGATACTTATTGTTTCATAAAACACGCTATTTGTCATGACAGGAGGAATTAATTATTAAATTAATTAATGTGACTTATTTGTTTTGAATTTTGTAAAACGGAATTCATTTTTGAATTCAGAATATCAAATATAGCTTAGGGTGAATTTTTGGGATTTTTCTGAAAAACTTCAATTTTTGATGAATAGTGAAACCACTAAGTGGTACTTATAAAAACTGATTTTCCATTTAAATGAAATTTTTCTATCATTGTGTTTTGATTTTCAAAAATCCGACATACATGGTTGTCATTAATAAGTAAAATGTGGTTCAATGAGATTAAAATAATTTTTTGGTGAATAGTAACTTATTAAGTTTTTAATCGCGATTAGTGGTAATTAGTGTAGTTTAAGGTAAAAATAATGCTTTAATAAAATGAGATGAGCTTGACACATGTCTTACCCTAATTGGTTGTATCATGGCCGACCAAGACAAGCCATGGGTCAACTTGGGGACCCCATGGATCCACTTTGGTTGGGAAATGACATAAATAACATTTTATTTAATGTAAAAGTAAAATTGACACAAACATGATATGTTTTACTAAAACAATTTTTAAGTGGGGTTATACAAGTCATATTTTTGATTATAAATATTCATTGGAAATCTAAAAATATTTCCTACATCATAGTATTTTATTTATAATTTTTAGACATTAAATAAATTAAATTATTTATGACATAATAATGATGTAGCGATGACATCATTATTTGACGATTTAAATAAAATGGAAAGATAATGTAAAATATATGAACTAAACATGTCCAAAACTTATTGGATGAGTTTATTTAGAAGCCTTATCACCTTATAAACGAATTATATCAATGTGGGACCTTTTGAAAACGAAACACATTTTCAAATAAAGTAATATTTCTTTACTTTCCAAAAGTGCCCCTCCTCTCCTCTTATAAAAGGCCCCCACCTCTACCTCATTTAACACACTCCTCAAGCCTTTGCCTAGGCCAACCCCTGACCATTTACTCTCTCCACATCCCTCTCCTCATCCTAGAGGATTCCCTTTGGGCAGAATCCTTTCAAAGGAAGCCTTTAGGCTCAAATCAAAAGGAGTTACACTTTTAAAGGTAATTCATTCTCTCATGTTCATTTGTTTTATTTTGCTTCTCCAACCCCCTAAACTCTTTTTATTTACATATTTTGTAACAACACCAGTCTCTTCAATATACTAGGATGTTGTTAAAAGATTTATTCGAGCTACACTCTCACACAACTGCATCGAATGGTTAAAGAACATACGGTTTCCGTGGATGGTGAAATTCTGCCTCCCGAAACGATGATTGTTCAATACTCATTTAACACCTTCAAAGGTGGCCATTATGATGTCACTATTTTTATATATGATATATAATATGTTTATGTTATATTTATTCTTCTGTATTTTTCATTTTTGTCTTACCTTTATGGCTTCCATTATGGGTATACGCGATATCTTCATTTAAGGAAGTGCGGACTACCGCCCCCTTAAAGTGATTTGATTCATTAAATAACATATGTGGGATGTATAAAGGATGGAAATATGATATTATATATGATATTATACTGGAATTATAATATACCTTTATATCATTATTATTCCATTCTATAAAATACGAAATAGAAATGATAGTAGCGTTCATGCGTACGTACGGCTTACCGTCTCCATGAACGGTGCATTTCATTTCTTACCTCTAAATGATTATGTAATGTTATAAATTCATGCATGTACTGGATATATATGACATATATGATATCTAAATAATGAATACAGTTCTGGATATAATAAACATTTTGCCACATGAACAACATGTAATTGTAAGAAGTCCACTTTCGACTTAAGAACCAAATATCGGCAAAACAAATATTATTAACTTAAATGATTACATAATGTTTATGACATGGTAATAAGTGGTATAAAAGTAATAATGAACTTGAAAAAGGTTCTTAAGGAATTATAAATTAACTCAAGTTTATTATTCAGGAGATTAAAGAACGATCGAGTCAAATCGGACCCGAGGTAAGGGATCCTACACCTCTCTTTCTTTTTAAGTACACTCTTTTATGTCATTCCTTTTAAGATCATATTTCTTATGATTGGGATGTTATTTTATATTACTCCTACTGTAATTATTATGTTCATATGATGAGAGACCCTATTTCCTCTCATCAATCCATTTTGGAAGTTTTGAGTGGCGCCGTTAGGCTGCCGAGTTTTCGTAAGGGATTTTTCATCTCACTTTTATTCCCGTGAGATTTATGCTACATTTGCCACAAAATTCCATTGAGTGGTGTATGTACTACCCATTATTCTAATCTTTGTGTAATATACTATAGTTTATGAGTATTTACATCAATAACCTGTTTTATTTCTTTCATGGGATGTATGTTTTGAAAGATACCCAAGTCGGTAAGGGAACCTTTCACCCTCCTCTTTTTTAAAAGACTTCTTTTATTGGGTCTTTTAATTTACATATTTTTATGTTGGGATATGTTCTCATACATCCTTATTGATGTAAATTTTATGTCCAAGTGATGAGATACACTTTTTATCTCTCATCAACTCATTTTGATGTGATGCCGTTAGGCTGTCAAGGGAACTTTTTAACCCAATTTCGATTTCTTTGGGTTCAACATGTAGTCATTGAATATGTCATCTATTGAATATGTGTGAATGACATTTTATTGTTTTACACTTAATATCCACTTATATTGGGTGTATTTATATTTGTCACAAATATTTTTGAGATTGATTTGTCCTTAATTTAAGGATACCTTCTTTATAAGGGATTTCATCACATTTGACATTTCTATTGAGGGTTCATTGTTGTTATGCACCAATTCACTCTTATATGGTGTATATACTGTCCTTTGAAGTATTATATCATGAATACTTTTATTCTCATGATATTATAAAGTTCTGACTAAATGTTATTCCTCGATTATTGTACTCAAGTGTCTCTAATTTTGGTAAAACCCCTTTAACCAAAATATCGTTTTAAATGTTTTAATTATTTGTTCTTATTAATATCCATGTTTTCAAAATGGTTTTAAGGATTTATTTATATGGATATTAATGGTTTAAAATTTTAAAAGATTCAAGGTGGTATGGGACACTTTGATTCAAAAATCTCTTTATTAAATGTTTTAAATGGTTTTGGAAATGGTTTCTTTTTGAATGGATTCATTATTTCGATATCCTAAAATGTTATATTGTGATTGAAATGTGGAAATGTTATGGTTCCTTTATTCATGTTTATGTGATACGATTATGTTATGGTTCTTGGGAATTGTTATGAAGAATGGGTGGTTCCGTGATAAACTAAGGGCGGGTGAGCCCGATATAGCTCTCCAATGCATTGGGTAACGCAAAGGAGTGAAACGTTAAGGTTTCTCCGAAAAGATTTAGGGAATATACTGTGATGGGTATTCCAAATGTAACCAAGAGGGTTACTCCCTACGTAAGAATGTTATGAATGCCTCAAGTTACCTTTATGTCTTATGTTTTCTATGATTTATTCATGGTTTGATGAGGTATGTTAAAGTGCCTATGTTTTATGGGTAAAGTATGATTTCATTCTCATGTATATATGAACTCATGTTTCCTTTCCATATTTTTATAACCATTACTGAGCTTTTTATGCTCATCCCAAGTTTTTGAAATGTTTTTCACAGGTCAAGGGAAAGGTACATGATGTGATGATAGTGTCAAAGATGTGTCAATAAATAATCCGTGTTATATTTTAAATATGTATCCGTTGATGGGAAGAATGAATACTGTCTTTTATGTAACCACTTTGTTTAAATGTGGAATGTAATGAATGTTTCATGATATAATTCTCTAAAACTCTAAACCTGAAAATATCCTCAATGTGTAATCTTGTAATAACTCAAGATTAAGTAAGGTTTAAGGCTGGGGCCTTATAGTTGGTATCAAAGGTCGGTTTAGATAACTTTAGAGGTTAGGGTATTCTTTAAGCATAAGTGACATTACCATAATGGTTAGGATTTCAGAAAGAGTCCTAGTTTTAGATAAAGTGAATGAGAAAGTATATCTTAGTGTTTATCTTCCTCATTGATACTTGATGGTTTTGTTGATATACTCACGTTGACCTTTTTGGTTTTAGTAAATGGCTGGATCTAGCTGGCACCAAAGTGACAATGGGTTTGAAGGAAACTGTGGTGGATCTATGATTAAAATACTAGATAAAATGGAGGATTCAGTGAGGAAACTCATGGTTGTTCTAAACCAACTATCAAGGAGTCATGATCAACCACTTCAACCTTGGTGAGTTCTCTAGTGCATCATGTACGAGATGGCCAACTCGATGTGGAAATTTAGGTAATAATTATTAAGGTAACCATTAGGGTTTATATGATCTTTACTTTTGAGGTAATTATGGGTTACCATATGTTATGATTGAAGTGAAAGGCATGAGATAAAATTGAGGTTAAATTATGTTATGGTTATTTTTGATGATTTTATCCCTTTTTGGGTAATGATTTGAGAATTATATAGTTTTGGAAAAAGGACAACACGCAGACCGTGTGACAACCCGTCGCGTCGGACAATGCTGCGGGAATCAAACCCACAACCAAAGTGTGACTGGTATTTATCGCCTACCACTGGACTACGTGATGTCCCTGGTTAGTTTTACTGATTCTTTTTAGTTATATGATTTTATGAATTAAGAGTAAGTTGATTTTGGAGGATATGTGATTAGGATAATTACTTTTCAATGTGAGACTTTAGGAGCAACTGATGTTGTTTGGAGATAAATGTTACAATTTAACTTGGAAGACTATGTGACTAAATCCTTCAAATATTTGGGTTTCAATCTTATATTGGTTTACTTTGAATAATTTTATGGACAAATTGTTTATCGGATGGTCCTCGTTGAACTTTGGGTTTTGTTGGACAAATTTTGGAGATTAAGAATAGATTTTCTTTTTTAAGGGGTTATCCTTTTCTGGATTATCTGATCTTGTACTAACCTTTTTGGTTTTGGTTTTGGTTAAAGCCTAAATACATGGGATGTATATAGTTCTCTTTTGGGGATTAGGTGATTCTCTAGAAGTTGATTATAGTACTCTTAATGCGAACAAGTCTCCCAAAATACTCGTCTTTTGGAAAAAATATGAGTTTGATTAAGGAATCTAGTAAAAGTTGAAAGTCCACATGATAAGTGATTATGTTTCCTTATGAATAAATTCCTCAATAAAAAGTAACTTAAAACAAAAATGTTGTCTATTAACTTTTCCTACTGGGGAATCAAATACCGTTTAACCCATCACAAGTTTGTGATTTTCTCGTGGTTAACTTTCTCCTAAACATGTTTTCTATCACTCTCCATCAGAACATGACCCTTTGTTTTTTCCTCCATGTCCATATTTTCATACATTGAATCCTAGTATGGGTTAACTCGGGTGACCTTTGTACTTATCTCTCTTTATTTTAAAGTGTTTGTTTTACCGACTTTTGTTCCGATGTGGGACTTCCAAGGATGTTTCCAAGCGCAATTTTAAAATTGCGAGGACGCAATTCCCAAAAGGGGGGAAGGATGTAACACCCCAGGTAAATAAGGAATATGACATTTTCATATTTATCCATATTTGTGAATAAAATATTAATATGACTTTAAAGGGGACGCTATGCTCGATGGCGTACCCAACACGCAACAACGAGTTTCTTGGGAATCTTACGTTGCACTCTAATAATAAAATAATATTATTTTAAATGGTAATTAACATGTAGCCGTTGTAATGGCGGGAATGGATATAAATAACTAAAATATGATTATATATGTTCTTAAATATTTTTACATTTATACAATAAAAGATAAAGGATTAAAATACGGAAAGAATTCAATTTTAGGCGTATATGCCCTAGTTTTCACTAAAGGTTCACTTATCACCTTTTGATGGAGAACCGTCATTAGATATAGTTTTGTTTACTCTTAAACATTATTTTGGACCAAATAAAACTCTTATTAAGAATAGGGACCTCAAAATTTACTTTGTGTAAATTTTTGGTATCTCTTCGATAAAGTTCATTTTTTAATGAATAGTGTAAAATGTTGTATTTTAATTCAAAACCACTTTTTAATCTAATTTATTTATATGATTAGATTATATTTTGAATTGGTTTTAAAGTGAAATTAGAAAATATTTTTACCATTAAATCCAATAGTGGTCGTTGGAATCAATTTCACTTTGAAATCAGACTTAAACTAGTGTCAATCTTTTGATACTTATTGTTTCATAAAACACGCTATTTGTCATGACAGGAGGAATTAATTATTAAATTAATTAATGTGACTTATTTGTTTTGAATTTTGTAAAACGGAATTCATTTTTGAATTCAGAATATCAAATATAGCTTAGGGTGAATTTTTGGGATTTTTCTGAAAAACTTCAATTTTTGATGAATAGTGAAACCACTAAGTGGTACTTATAAAAACTGATTTTCCGTTTAAATGAAATTTTTCTATCATTGTGTTTTGATTTTCAAAAATCCGACATACATGGTTGTCATTAATAAGTAAAATGTGGTTCAATGAGATTAAAATAATTTTTTGGTGAATAGTAACTTATTAAGTTTTTAATCGCGATTAGTGGTAATTAGTGTAGTTTAAGGTAAAAATAATTCTTTAATAAAATGAGATGAGCTTGACACATGTCTTACCCTAATTTGTTGTATCATGGCCGACCAAGAAAAGCCATGGGTCAACTTGGGGACCCCATGGATCGACTTTGGTTGGGAAATGACATAAATAACATTTTATTTAATGTAAAAGTAAAATTGACACAAACATGATATGTTTTACTAAAACAATTTTTAAGTGGGGATATACAAGTCATATTTTTGATTATAAATATTCATTGGAAAGCTAAAAATATTTCCTACATCATAGTATTTTATTTATAATTTTTAGACATTAAATAAATTAAATTATTTATGACATAATAATGATGTAGCGATGACATCATTATTTGACGATTTAAATAAAATGGAAAGATAATGTAAAATATATGCACTAAACATGTCCAAAACTTATTGGATGAGTTTATTTAGAAGCCTTATCACCTTATAAACGAATTATATCAATGTGGGACCTTTTGAAAACGAAACACATTTTCAAATAAAGTAATATTTCTTTACTTTCCAAAAGTGCCCCTCCTCTCCTCTTATAAAAGGCCCCCACCTCTACCTCATTTAACACACTCCTCAAGCCTTTGCCTCGGCCAACCCCTGACCATTTACTCTCTCCACATCCCTCTCCTCATCCTAGAGGATTCCCTTTGGGCAGAATCCTTTCAAAGGAAGCCTTTAGGCTCAAATCAAAAGGAGTTACACTTTTAAAGGTAATTCATTCTCTCATGTTCATTTGTTTTATTTTGCTTCTCCAACCCCCTAAACTCTTTTTATTTACATATTTTGTAACATAACCAGTATCTTCAATATACTAGGATGTTGTTAAAAGATTTATTCGAGCTACACTCTCACACAACTCCATCGAATGGTTAAAGAACATACGGTTTCCGTGGATGGTGAAATTCTGCCTCCCGAAACGATGATTGTTCAATACTCATTTAACACCTTCAAAGGTGGCCATTATGATGTCACTATTTTTATATATGATATATAATATGTTTATGTTATATTTATTCTTCTGTATTTTTCATTTTTGTCTTACCTTTATGGCTTCCATTATGGGTATACGCGATATCTTCATTTAAGGAAGTGCGGACTACCGCCCCCTTAAAGTGATTTGATTCATTAAATAACATATGTGGGATGTATAAAGGATGGAAATATGATATTATATATGATATTATACTGGAATTATAATATACCTTTATATCATTATTATTCCATTCTATAAAATACGAAATAGAAATGATAGTAGCGTTCATGCGTACGTACGGCTTACCGTCTCCATGAACGGTGCATTTCATTTCTTACCTCTAAATGATTATGTAATGTTATAAATTCATGCATGTACTGGATATATATGACATATATGATATCTAAATAATGAATACAGTTCTGGATATAATAAACATTTTTCCACATGAACAACATGTAATTGTAAGAAGTCCACTTTCGACTTAAGAACCAAATATCGGCAAAACAAATATTATTAACTTAAATGATTACATAATGTTTATGACATGGTAATAAGTGGTATAAAAGTAATAATGAACTTGAAAAAGGTTCTTAAGGAATTATAAATTAACTCAAGTTTATTATTCAGGAGATTAAAGAACGATCGAGTCAAATCGGACCCGAGGTAAGGGATCCTACACCTCTCTTTCTTTTTAAGTACACTCTTTTATGTCATTCCTTTTAAGATCATATTTCTTATGATTGGGATGTTATTTTATATTACTCCTACTGTAATTATTATGTTCATATGATGAGAGACCCTATTTCCTCTCATCAATCCATTTTGGAAGTTTTGAGTGGCGCCGTTAGGCTGCCGAGTTTTCGTAAGGGATTTTTCATCTCACTTTTATTCCCGTGAGATTTATGCTACATTTACCACAAAATTCCATTGAGTGGTGTATGTACTACCCATTATTCTAATATTTGTGTAATATACTTTAGTTTATGAGTATTTACATCAATAACCTGTTTTATTTCTTTCATGGGATGTATGTTTTGAAAGATACCCAAGTCGGTAAGGGAACCTTTCACCCTCCTCTTTTTTAAAAGACTTCTTTTATTGGGTCTTTTAATTTACATATTTTTATGTTGGGATATGTTCTCATACATCCTTATTGATGTAAATTTTATGTCCAAGTGATGAGATACACTTTTTATCTCTCATCAACTCATTTTGATGTGATGCCGTTAGGCTGTCAAGGGAACTTTTTAACCCAATTTCGATTTCTTTGGGTTCAACATGTAGTCATTGAATATGTCATCTATTGAATATGTGTGAATGACATTTTATTGTTTTACACTTAATATCCACTTATATTGGGTGTATTTATATTTGTCACAAATATTTTTGAGATTGATTTGTCCTTAATTTAAGGATACCTTCTTTATAAGGGATTTCATCACATTTGACATTTCTATTGAGGGTTCATTGTTGTTATGCACCAATTCACTCTTATATGGTGTATATACTGTCCTTTGGAGTATTATATCATGAATACTTTTATTCTCATGATATTATAAAGTTCTGACTAAATGTTATTCCTCGATTATTGTACTCAAGTGTCTCTAATTTTGGTAAAACCCCTTTAACCAAAATATCGTTTTAAATGTTTTAATTATTTGTTCTTATTAATATCCATGTTTTCAAAATGGTTTTAAGGATTTATTTATATGGATATTAATGGTTTAAAATTTTAAAAGCTTCAAGGTGGTATGGGACACTTTGATTCAAAAATCTCTTTATTAAATGTTTTAAATGGTTTTGGAAATGGTTTTTTTTTGAATGGATTCATTATTTCGATATCCTAAAATGTTATATTGTGATTGAAATGTGGAAATGTTATGGTTCCTTTATTCATGTTTATGTGATACGATTATGTTATGGTTCTTGGGCATTGTTATGAAGAATGGGTGGTTCCGTGATAAACTAAGGGCGGGTGAGCCCGATATAGCTCTCCAATGCATTGGGTAACGCGAAGGAGTGAAACGTTAAGGTTTCTCCGAAAAGATTTAGGGAATATACTGTGATGGGTATTCCAAACGTAACCAAGAGGGTTACTCCCTACGTAAGAATGTTATGAATGCCTCAAGTTACCTTTATGTCTTATGTTTTCTATGATTTATTCATGGTTTGATGAGGTATGTTAAAGTGACTATGTTTTATGGGTAAAGTATGATTTCATTCTCATGTATATATGAACTCATGTTTCCTTTCCATATTTTTATAACCATTACTGAGCTTTTTATGCTCATCCCAAGTTTTTGAAATGTTTTTCACAGGTCAAGGGAAAGGTACATGATGTGATGATAGTGTCAAAGATGTGTCAATAAAGAATCCGTGTTATATTTTAAATATGTATCCGTTGATGGGAAGAATGAATACTGTCTTTTATGTAACCACTTTGTTTAAATGTGGAATGTAATGAATGTTTCATGATATAATTCTCTAAAACTCTAAACCTGAAAATATCCTCAATGTGTAATCTTGTAATAACTCAAGATTAAGTAAGGTTTAAGGCTGGGGCCTTATAGTTGGTATCAAAGGTCGGTTTAGATAACTTTAGAGGTTAGGGTATTCTTTAAGCATAAGTGACATTACCATAATGGTTAGGATTTCAGAAAGAGTCCTAGTTTTAGATAAAGTGAATGAGTAAGTATATCTTAGTGTTTATCTTCCTCATTGATACTTGATGGTTTTTTTGATATACTCACGTTGACCTTTTTGGTTTTAGTAAATGGCTGGATCTAGCTGGCACTAAAGTGACAATGGGTTTGAAGGAAACTGTGGTGGATCTATGATTAAAATACTAGATAAAATGGAGGATTCAGTGAGGAAACTCATGGTTGTTCTAAACCAACTATCAAGGAGTCATGATCAACCACTTCAACCTTGGTGAGTTCTCTAGTGCATCATGTACGAGATGGCCAACTCGATGTGGAAATTCAGGTAATAATTATTAAGGTAACCATTAGGGTTTATATGATCCTTACTTTTGAGGTAATTATGGGTTACCATATGTTATGATTGAAGTGAAAGGCATGAGATAAAATTGAGGTTAAATTATGTTATGGTTATTTTTGATGATTTTATCCCTTTTTGGGTAATGATTTGATAATTATATAGTTTTGGAAAAAGGACAACACGCAGACCGTGTGACAACCCGTCGCGTCGGACAATGCTGCGGGAATCGAACCCACAACCAAATTGTGACTGGTATTTATCGCCTACCACTGGACTACGTGATGTCCCTGGTTAGTTTTACTGATTCTTTTTAGTTATATGATTTTATGAATTACGAGTAAGTTGATTTTGGAGGATATGTGATTAGGATAATTACTTTTCAATGTGAGACTTTAGGAGCAACTGATGTTGTTTGGAGATAAATGTTACGATTTAACTTAGAAGACTATGTGACTAAATCCTTCAAATATTTGGGTTTCAATCTTATATTGGTTTACTTTGAATAATTTTATGGACAAATTGTTTATCGGATGGTCCTCGTTGAACTTTGGGTTTTGTTGGACAAATTTTGGAGATTAAGAATAGATTTTCTTTTTTAAGGGGTTATCCTTTTCTGGATTATCTGATCTTGTACTAACCTTTTTGGTTTTGGTTTTGGTTAAAGCCTAAATACATGGGATGTATATAGTTCTCTTTTGGGGATTAAGTGATTCTCTAGAAGTTGATTATAGTACTCTTAATGCGAACAAGTCTCCCAAAATACTCGTCTTTTGGAAAAAATATGAGTTTGATTAAGGAATCTAGTAAAAGTTGAAAGTCCACATGATAAGTGATTATGTTTCCTTATGAATAAATTCCTCAATAAAAAGTAACTTAAAACAAAAATGTTGTCTATTAACTTTTCCTACTGGGGAATCGAATACCGTTTAACCCATCACAAGTTTGTGATTTTCTCGTGGTTAACTTTCTCCTAAACATGTTTTCTATCACTCTCCATCAGAACATGACCCTTTGTTTTTTCCTCCATGTCCATATTTTCATACATTGAATCCTAGTATGGGTTAACTCGGGTGACCTTTGTACTTATCTCTCTTTATTTTAAAGTGTTTGTTTTACCGACTTTTGTTCCGATGTGGGACTTCCAAGGATGTTTCCAAGCGCAATTGTAAAATTGCGAGGACGCAATTCCCAAAAGGGGGGAAGGATGTAACACCCCAGGTAAATAAGGAATATGACATTTTCATATTTATCCATATTTGTGAATAAAATATTAATATGACTTTAAAGGGGACGCTATGCTCGATGGCGTACCCAACACGCAACAACGAGTTTCATGGGAATCTTACGTTGCACTCTAATAATAAAATAATATTATTTTAAATGGTAGTTAACATGTCGCCATTGTAATGGCGGGAATGGATAGAAATAACTAAAATATGATTATATATGTTCTTAAATATTTTTACATTTATACAATAAAAGATAAAGGATTAAAATACGGAAAGAATTCAATTTTAGGCGTATATGCCCTAGTTTTCACTAAAGGTTCACTTATCACCTTTTGATGGAGAACCGTCATTAGATATAGTTTTGTTCACTCTTAAACATTATTTTGGACCAAATAAAACTCTTATTAAGAATAGGGACATCAAAATTTACTTTGTGTAAATTTTTGGTATCTTTTCGATAAAGTTCATTTTTTAATGAATAGTGTAAAATGTTGTATTTTAATTCAAAACCACTTTTTAATCTAATTTATTTATATGATTAGATTATATTTTGAATTGGTTTTAAAGTGAAATTAGAAAATATTTTTACCATTAAATCCAATAGTGGTCGTTGGAATCAATTTCACTTTGAAATCAGACTTAAACTAGTGTCAATCTTTTGATACTTATTGTTTCATAAAACACGCTATTTGTCATGACAGGAGGAATTAATTATTAAATTAATTAATGTGACTTATTTGTTTTGAATTTTGTAAAAAGGAATTCATTTTTGAATTCAGAATATCAAATATAGCTTAGGGTGAATTTTTGGGATTTTTCTGAAAAACTTCAATTTTTGATGAATAGTGAAACCACTAAGTGGTACTTATAAAAACTGATTTTCCGTTTAAATGAAATTTTTCTATCATTGTGTTTTGATTTTCAAAAATCCGACATACATGGTTGTCATTAATAAGTAAAATGTGGTTCAATGAGATTAAAATAATTTTTTGGTGAATAGTAACTTATTAAGTTTTTAATCGCGATTAGTGGTAATTAGTGTAGTTTAAGGTAAAAATAATGCTTTAATAAAATGAGATGAGCTTGACACATGTCTTACCCTAATTGGTTGTATCATGGCCGACCAAGACAAGCCATGGGTCAACTTGGGGACCCCATGGATCCACTTTGGTTGGGAAATGACATAAATAACATTTTATTTAATGTAAAAGTAAAATTGACACAAACATGATATGTTTTACTAAAACAATTTTTAAGTGGGGTTATACAAGTCATATTTTTGATTATAAATATTAATTGGAAAGCTAAAAATATTTCCTACATCATAGTATTTTATTTATAATTTTTAGACATTAAATAAATTAAATTATTTATGACATAATAATGATGTAGCGATGACATCATTATTTGACGATTTAAATAAAATGGAAAGATAATGTAAAATATATGAACTAAACATGTCCAAAACTTATTGGATGACTTTATTTAGAAGCCTTATCACCTTATAAACGAATTATATCAATGTGGGACCTTTTGAAAACGAAACACATTTTCAAATAAAGTAATATTTCTTTACTTTCCAAAAGTGCCCCTCCTCTCCTCTTATAAAAGGCCCCCACCTCTACCTCATTTAACACACTCCTCAAGCATTTTACTCGGCCAAACCCTGACCATTTACTCTCTCCACATCCCTCTCCTCATCCTAGAGGATTCCCTTTGGGCAGAATCCTTTCAAAGGAAGCCTTTAGGCTCAAATCAAAAGGAGTTACACTTTTAAAGGTAATTCATTCTCTCATGTTCATTTGTTTTATTTTGCTTCTCCAACCCCCTAAACTCTTTTTATTTACATATTTTGTAACAAAACCAGTATCTTCAATATACTAGGATGTTGTTAAAAGATTTATTCGAGCTACACTCTCACACAACTACATCGAATGGTTAAAGAACATACGGTTTCCGTGGACGGTGAAATTCTGCCTCCCGAAACGATGATTGTTCAATACTCATTTAACACCTTCAAAGGTGGCCATTATGATGTCACTATTTTTATATATGATATATAATATGTTTATGTTATATTTATTCTTCTGTATTTTTCATTTTTGTCTTACCTTTATGGCTTCCATTATGGGTATACGCGATATCTTCATTTAAGGAAGTGCGGACTACCGCCCCCTTAAAGTGATTTGATTCATTAAATAACATATGTGGGATGTATAAAGGATGGAAATATGATATTATATATGATATTATACTGGAATTATAATATACCTTTATATCATTATTATTCCATTCTATAAAATACGAAATAGAAATGATAGTAGCGTTCATGCGTACGTACGGCTTACCGTCTCCATGAACGGTGCATTTCATTTCTTACCTCTAAATGATTATGTAATGTTATAAATGCATGAATGTACTGGATATATATGACATATATGATATCTAAATAATGAATACAGTTCTGGATATAATAAACATTTTGCCACATGAACAACATGTAATTGTAAGAAGTCCACTTTCGACTTAAGAACCAAATATCGGCAAAACAAATATTATTAACTTAAATGATTACATAATGTTTATGACATGGTAATAAGTGGTATAAAAGTAATAATGAACTTGAAAAATGTTCTTAAGGAATTATAAATTAACTCAAGTTTATTATTCAGGAGATTAAAGAACGATCGAGTCAAATCGGACCCGAGGTAAGGGATCCTACACCTCTCTTTCTTTTTAAGTACACTCTTTTATGTCATTCCTTTTAAGATCATATTTCTTATGATTGGGATGTTATTTTATATTACTACTACTGTAATTATTATGTTCATATGATGAGAGACCCTATTTCCTCTCATCAATCCATTTTGGAAGTTTTGAGTGGCGCCGATAGGCTGCCGAGTTTTCGTAAGGGATTTTTCATCTCACTTTTATTCCCGTGAGATTTATGCTACATTTGCCACAAAATTCCATTGAGTGGTGTATGTACTACCCATTATTCTACTCTTTGTGTAATATACTTTAGTTTATGAGTATTTACATCAATAACCTATTGTCTTTCTTTCCTGGTATGTATGTTTTGAAAGATACCCAAGTCGGTAAGGGAACCTTTCACCCTCCTCTTTTTTAAAAGACTTCTTTTATTGGGTCTTTTAATTTACATATTTATATGTTGGGATATGTTCTCATACATCCTTATTGATGTAAATTTTATGTCCATGTGATGAGATACACTTTTTATCTCTCATGAACTCATTTTGATGTGATGCTGTTAGGCTGTCAAGGGAACTTTTTAACCCAATTTCGATTTCTTTGGGTTCAACATGTAGTCATTGAATATGTCATCTATTGAATATGTGTGAATGACATTTTATTGTTTTACACTTAATATCCACTTATATTGGGTGTATTTATATTTTTCACACATATTTTTGAGATTGATTTGTCCTTAATTTAAGGATACCTTCTTTATAAGGGATTTCATCACATTTGACATTTCTATTGAGGGTTCATTGTTGTTATGCACCAATTCACTCTTATATGGTGTATATACTGTCCTTTGGAGTATTATATCATGAATCCTTTTATTCTCATGATATTATAAAGTTCTGACTAAATGTTATTCCTCGATTATTGTATTCAAGTGTCTCTAATATTGGTAAAACCCCTTTAACCAAAATATCGTTTTAAATGTTTTAATTATTTGTTCTTATTAATATCCATGTTTTCAAAATGGTTTTAAGGATTTATTTATATGGATATTAATGGTTTAAAATGTTAAAATCTTCAAGGTGGTATGGGACACTTTGATTCAAAAATCTCTTTATTAAATGTTTTAAATGGTTTTGGAAATGGTTTCTTTTTGAATGGATTCATTATTTCGATATCCTAAAATGTTATATTGTGATTGAAATGTGGAAATGTTATGGTTCCTTTATTGATGTTTATGTGATACGATTATGTTATGGTTCTTGGGCATTGTTATGAAGAACGGGTGGTTCCGTGATAAACTAAGGGCAGGTGAGCCCGATATAGCTCTCCAATGCATTGGGTAACGCGAAGGAGTGAAACATTAAGGTTTCTCCGAAGAGATTTAGGGAATATACTGTGATGGGTATTCCAAACGTAACCAAGAGGGTTACTCCCTACGTAAGAATGTTATGAATGACTCAAGTTACCTTTATGTCTTATGTTTTCTATGATTTATTCATGGTTTGATGAGGTATGTTAAAGTACCTATGTTTTATGGGTAAAGTATGATTTCACTCTCATGTATATATGAACACATGTTTCCTTTCCATATTTTTATAACCCTTACTGAGCTTTTTATGCTCATCCCAAGTTTTTGAAATGTTTTTCACAGGTCAAGGGAAAGGTACATGATGTGATTATAGTGTCAAGGATGTGTCAAGAAAGAATCCGTGTTATATTTTAAATATGTATCCGTTGATGGGAAGAATGAATACTGTCTTTTATGTAACCACTTTGTTTAAATGTGGAATGTAATGAATGTTTCATGATCTAATTCTCTAAAACTCTAAACCTGAAAAGATCCTCAATGTGTAATCTTGTAATAACTAAAGATTAAGTAAGGTTTAAGGCTGGGGCCTTATATTCATAGTTGATATTTCCTATGTTTTCCCATATTTATCATCTAAGACCACCCTTTATTATAATTCATTTCCCTATATTATGAATAGTGGTTTTATGTAGGGTATATCTACAATCCATACTAAATAGAAAGATCATTATTAGCAAGGTTGAATATATTTCACGAAATAAGAATATTGTTTATCTCGTCTCTATATAGAGTAAATATTAATGGTCTAGACACATCTATTTTTTAAACGTGAAAAATATTTTTCTAATAAAATATAATAATTTAATATGAAAATCTTTGATCTAAACTGTTACCATTTTATATCGCTCTAACATGAATCACCCGTGATTTATCATATTATTCCATAACCACATGTTTGATTACCTATGTATCAAAGGTTACAAAAATGAATCAAGGATTAAAGTGAAATAGTGGGGAAAGAATTACCCTGATCAAAGTTTATGGTAATAGAAATAAAAAATAAAAAATAGATTAAATAGTACCAAATAATGATTGTATTTTATTTTTTAAACATTCAAATGATATATACCTATGGTAATTAAATTATTAAATAGGTTGATATCCCACCTATATGCCTACATAAGCAATATAGTTTTTGAATTGAAATACAAAAGAGGATATACGCCCAACTCCAAGAATCATCTCAACGAAGTCTATGAACTCAATGTGAGTCATCCCACTATGTGGTCAACCCATGGTATCAACCAATAATTTTCCTACAATATATGAGGTTTTCTTTGGTACCCATGTTCCAAGCCCACCTATGGAGGGTTTTACTATAATATTTTAGGGTACCACCAATGACATTGTGCAAATAATAAGTAAATGTGATGTATTTTGAAATTATTAAGTCAATAAAATAATAGATAAAAAATAAATTTCATATCTGTAGTAAATAAATAAACAGTGGCCATCATCAATATATAAGTGAACATAAATTAATCCTAAATGTGCACACATATTCCAGGTCTTTAATCACTTACCCATGCAGATTGAGATCAATGTTGGTGGGAATTTCATCAACTTTCCTAAAGTATGAATCCAACTGATCACCATTTCACACCCCCTTATAGGGATACTGAAAGTTTTATTTTTTAGGTATGTCACACTCTACAATTAAAGAGTATCCATAAACAACATTTATGATACAAGAAACAACCTACCTTTAAGGATCGAATGAGATATCATGATACCCAAAAATTTCTATAAAACCACACATGAGTTTTCCCTATATAGAATAATTATTCATCTCGGGGATTAATTTACCATTACTCTAGGAATGAACATTAAGTCTCCCCCTCTAGGGGATAATGATCCCTCATTGGGTAGTATTTGACATCATTCAATGAATAAATACATTAGCTTCCCCAACTCATAAAGTATAACCTATCATTGCAACATTTTCCATCTTTCATAGAATTATCTGATAAGCTTCCCCCTCTAATGGTGCACTAGGTCATAAAACTCAACATGTACATTCAATTGAAAATATATAGTAGCCAGAAATTCATGATACAAAGATTCATTAATGTTTTTTATAATTTTTTCAGGTCATAAAATAATAATATAGTCAATCACATTTCCACTTATTGATTATATCACGAATATGAGTCATAGGGATACACACAAAGTCCATTTGTGATTCATATTATTATTATATCACATGGGAAAAAAATAACACCTCATGGAAACAATGTTATGTATATGTATAAAATTATAAACATACATCCAACATAATAATCATGTCTAAAATTGATCCGTTGAACAATAAAACATAAAATTGATTTCATAAAAAGAATAAAACGGGACACTAATCCTAATGAAGCATGATCACACAATAAGGGGGTTTCATGTAATAAATGGAAAACATCAAAAGTCAAAGTGATTGACCATCAATGGTCATGGAATCAAGATGATGAAATATGATCTATCAGATCCTTAACACATTTATCAAATTACTAAATATAGTCTTTTAATAAGATATAAAGTTACAATCATTTATATAAATAAGTTTTACAACTATTTACTATAAAATTGATATCTTTATGTCATTTTTTCAAATGGGGAAACCACTTATAACATGCCAATAGACTATTATAACACTAGAAAATAATGTATATAGATCCACATACCTAAATGTGGATCCAAATCCCCTAAAAACTCAAACAATCATCCTCAGTCTATCATACTCTGTAAGTCCACCAACGATCAAAAATAGGTCCTAACTCATGCTCAATTATTCCAATTTATATAAATAAAAATAAATTATAATTTGTTAAATGTATAAATCAAAATTCGAAACCAAAGTTGGTGGGATTAATGAACGAATAACTCATCGGGGCACATCGCTTAGATAGGAAAATAATCAATGAAACACATAAGTCTTATAAAACTAATTTTAATCATCTTAGAAAAAATACAAATAAAAAACCATAGTTCATATAAAATTTAATATGATGCACTAATCACTCTAATTTGATTATTATCATGGGAAATCCTTTGGGAATTTATATTCAAAATCCCTATTACTATTGAAATATTCCACAATTATGTTTTGGAATTTTCAACTAATTTTCTAACTAGCATATATCCGAATATGGATATATGATAAATATGTCCATTTAGAAGGATAATTGAGATATCATTTCATCATATTTTCTAGTTCAAACCAAGATTATTCATAGACAATGAATAAAACCTCAATCCGTAACCACACAGTGCGGAGGGATTTTTTGCCAATGGATAAAAGAACATATCTCACAAATTATGCAATTGATTTCATCTGGATCTATCCTATATCAAAAACTAAAAAAATCAAGGGAGTAATGGAGTAAAGAATTGATTAAATAGACCTTATTATTCATCCAAGGAATGTAAATCATGAATGGGTTCTTAATAGAAATGTTTGAATGTCCCCCATCTTATGACACCATACATTGATCCCACATGTGAGCTAGATGGGGTCAACTGCCTAGAAGAAGGTGCAACAGCTACCCAATGAGTCTTAATAGGTAGAATGGATACTACCCAGTACAATATATAGGTGGTGTATATAGGAGAATCCCTTGGTGCTTCAGGGCTCCATAGAGAATTTATAAAATCTATTCCACACATAGATATTCATTTCATGTCTAAATATTGAATTTAAATACATTCAAAATTAAGAATCATGGGTCAATAAACTGCTCTCAAAATAAACTATTCACTGGATTCAATGTTCAAATTCCACCTAAATTTTTAACTTGTAACAACATGGGATATAACATTAAGGAAAAAATAAAAGTGGATTTTAGAAACACCATTATTTTTGTAATAAGTAATATAATATTTCACATTTGAATAGGGAGATTTATAGTGAGATCTATAATTATGAATTCATGTATATCCATAAATATAGAAAATCTATTTATATGGACTTTAATATTTTATTTTATTTTATGATTGTATTTAATAAACAGTATTAATATGATGAATAGTGTAATATGTCGATTAATATATAAAAGAGATTATGTTATTACCAATACTATATAGAATTAATTTATATCATAATGACTATCTATACATTAGGATAAAATGAGCAAGCAAGAGATTAGAACATTTGAAAAAATCATGATTGAAGATTTAAATTATTTAATGTTCTCTAATATCTATGCTATTAGTTTAATTGTGATCTTCCTATATATATATATGAAAAATTGATGAAATATAGTTTTCAATATCCTAAATAATATTTATCATGACTAGACAATAATATATCATATCATGAATGAATTATGGATTCTTAAAAAAATTGTTCTGTAAAGGTATTTAAAAAATTTAAGGAATTCAAAATTAATTTTTTTATGACATATATAAATGTTTTAATTATTTAATTGTGATTTAATATTATTTTAATTTTAAATTTTATTTATACTGATCAAAATATTATAGATTACATGTAAATACATTGAGGAATTTTGATTAAAATATGGGTTTATGTAAATATGTTCTATATATTTAATAAGATAGATAAAATTAAGAAATTATTGTATGAATATGTTTCAGCATAAATGTTTTAGTTGAGAATTAGAAAAGTAAGTGCATACATAAAATTCCTATTGGAATAGTCTAATGAAATTTGTGTAATTATTCATGTTGTATGTGAAAGTTTCTAAAAACATAAGAGTAACTCGAGAGCATAGAGTGGAGAATTAAAAATGGAATTTTAAATATATAATTAAATTTGATCCACCTATAGGAGACATTTATCAACCAAGATAGATAAATGAGATCCAACGACGATACAACTTTCGTAAGACTAATTCAAAGTAGTTTTTCCAATATTTGATAATGTGATGAGAATTTCTAAAATATGTAAGAGTCATACATAGTGTAAAAATAGGTGAAAAGTTTAAAAATTATTGTTTTTAACATTAAATGTAATACTAGTACTCTCATAGAGAGAAGATGTAACTTTTTCAAGATATGAGCATTTCAAAAAATATCAGAGTTCTCTTGATGTTATGAATGATAAATAAATTATAATATGGACATGGATGTTGATATCATATAAATATTTTCTATCCATTTAATATTTCAAATATATGTATTAATAGTATTTCCATGTTTCAATATACTTTCCTTGTTAATAAATAAATATCAGTAATTTTATATGATCAATGGGAATGTAATATATATCCTCACGATTCCAATGAAGATAAATAATATGAGGATGGATCTAATTTTTATTATATAGTAATGTAAGGAGGAAAATTCCATGTCATATTGTGTAAAGAATATAATATCGTAAATGATCATTATGATGGAATAGTTGTTTCAAAGATTTGACATTGGTGTTCTATATTTTTTAGTATATATTTGTAATTGAAGGATTGTCAACTTTAGTAAAGTGTATATAAGATTGTGTTGTATTAATTAAGGATGTTATTTATGGTCACATTTTATAACACTACAAGTAGAAATTGATATATTTTAATAGGTATCATGTAGAGAGTTAAAAAATGATTCATTTTAAATATTATGAAAATGATAAATTACTTTTAAATATTTTTATATTTGAGGATAATGATGAAGTGAATCCAATTAATATTTCTAAATTAATGGCCAAATATTGATAGAGTAATATTCACCTTATTTTAGGAATATATATTTTGAGAAGTAGATGTACTGTATCTGAGAAGATACCTCCAAAACAACCAATATGTTATTAAAGAACAAATAATTATTTATTACATAAATATCAACTTAATAAAACAAAATATGATTTTGAGGCCTTATTAATTTGGAAATTTAGGTACATATAACTATAATGTGAAACATGGGAGTAACATAATTATTTGAATACTATGAAACATGCCCATATATTTAATTGATATTCTAAAATAGCATGGGATAACCTGGGGACTTACGTAAGAAATGGGGTGATATAAATCACATTATGGTAATAAAATAATCATAGAATAAGTTAAATTAATACTTGTGATCCAAGAGGAATATCAAGGTAAAATAATGGGGGTGAATATAATATTGAAAAATTTGGGATGATATACCGTGATAACATATATGAAATATAGGAATGTGGAAATACCATAAAACACGAAATGAAAAATATAAATAAAGGATAAATATAAAGAAAAAACATCATAATGTTATTTGTATGACCTCTGATTCACCATACATGGAAAATCTTGAAATAAATACATTACCCAATACAATGTAGGGATATATAATTTCAGTCCCACCCCACACATTCGTATCATGTACAAGAATATCTGTTCAATAGTTATCATCTTAAATAAGAATTTATTTAATCAATTTCACCCACATGAAAATGTATTATTGGTTTATTATATAAAAACCCCTATTCAACAAATTATAGATAAAAAATAGGAGAATTCTTTAATAATTTCTAGACATTGGTTTAGGAATCTATATGGTAATTTAATAAAAACCACACATAATAAGATTTTTATACCTTGGTTTCTTCTAGCGAGGAGTACAATATATTATTTTATAAGTCTATGAACCTGAAACATTGAAATAATACCTTTGATAATATGGATATGTGTCATTTTTAAAAGTAATTTATATTAAAACCTTAAAATATAATATATGTTTTGGACGACTAATTAAGGATTAATAATATTAATCAGAATAAATTAAATAATTATTTAAATTTGGAAAGATATGGTTTCTCATGTATACACTTTATGGTAATGATGACAAAACTTTTGGGCTTCTAGGATTTAAAAATACATACTCTATAATTTTAAAATATTAATTTTTTACACAAAAAATAAACATTCATAGAAATTGGTGATAAATTAACCATTGGATAATTTAAAAAATTCTAATTTTAAAAGTAATATTACTTTTTTCAAAATTATTCTCCAAATATGTGAATTTTGTATTTTAAATAAATAATACTCATTTATTAAAATAATTTTTTTTTCTAATAATAGTTTTTCACTGACCATTACAAAAATACATTGGAATTAATAAAATTATTTTATAATTAATTTTCTAATTTTTTTTAATAATAATCATTTTTAAAAAATATCATTTATATAAATATTCATGAATTCATTGTATTATTTAATTGATTGACACTATATATTTCCCAAAAGTACAATTTGGGTTCAATCATATCAAAATATAATTTTTATCAAACTCTTTATTTAATAATTTAAAATTAATATTGAAAATGGGATAATATAATCATTATTTTATTAAAAAAATATAAAAAGTCACAGTGTTAGGGTTTGGTAACTTGTACCTTTATTAATCCAGAGATTTCCCTAATAGTAATATGTGTGATGTTGAGATTTTCATTGGTTGGTTTGGGGAACTGGATCTGGACCAAGATCTCGATGAACATCTACTACTATTGTAAATGGCAATACTCGTGATTTGGTTATTTAATCTAATTTTGAATGTCATCAAGGTACAATAATAATGATGTAATATACCTCTGATTTTTGGATAAATGGTGTTCATAGGGTCTGATCATAATTTTCACAGTTATCACTTCCTTTGTCGTAGTCAAATGGAAATTATCATAACACTTAATACCCTAGTGTTAATAGTCACTAAAAAGGGATATGTTATCAATTTTTATTATTCTTAATGTTATTTTTTATTTAATAGAGCATATGATGGTGAAAAATAACCATTATAGATAATTTCCATTCTTTAACTTCATATTATAAATAATTATTTATTTTTTAAAAAAGATAATTTCATTTCAAATATTTATAGTCATATCATTATTCCCCCTTTACGAAATTTCTCCTAAAAAAATTTCATTTCATAATCTAAAATAGATAATTGTACTTCTATTTCATTTCCCCTTCTAGTTCCCCAATCACATAAACTTTTCATTCTGAGACAACACTTTTACCCTGTGGGTATGATTATTTCAAGTTACCATGCCTATAGGATCTAATTACTTTACTATATGATACTAGTATGAAAAATAATTGACCAAACATAGTACCACTGGATTCAGTGCATTTTAGGGGTTTGGTATGTACTTCTTTAAGAGGGATACATAGAAAACACTGTGTATATTAGATTGGTTAGGTTGGTGTTCTGGTCAATAGGCCACCACTTCGATTAATCAATGATCTAGAATGGGAGAACGTCACATAGGATATGCTTTTCATTCATCAAAAATATCAATAAATTATTCCATTAATATATATGAAGTAACCATTTTTATCCAAAATATAACTTCAGGCCTCATAAATTATTTTTTGCAAATCATTTCTATCCAAATTGTTTGGATTTTATATGTTGTTGAATTTTTATTACCCTATCTGTCATTTCATGGATAATAACACTTCCCATCACCCTATACTGAAAACAATTATCCTATATTGTTTGATTCCAACACCTCATCCCAATCAGATCCCCGTAAGGATCCATTTTAATTCATAAACATATATTTTTGTCTTTTGAGAACTCCACTAGGGGAATGTGTTGGTGCCAATATCATTAGAAACCCATTGAAAGAGATAGCATTATATTTTCTAGAGTTTAAATCATTATTTTAGTCAGGACATCGGACTAATATTAATATGTAGTGTTGAATCATAGTTCTATTTTCAATTCTTGTTGAATGCTTATCTATAGCATAATTGTAAACCTTGCCTCTTGATCAGATATAATAGTTATGGAAACTCGAAGAGGTATCCCACTTGACTTATGTATATAGAGGTGATTCGGTAAAAAGAGAAACATTTCGAAATGACTATGATTTTTTTTCATTGTATTGTGATTGAATACCACCCATATATGGTTATTTATTTTCGTTGTCATGGTAACACCTATGATGAAATCTATTATTTTGTTTTCCCATTTCAATAATGGTATAGTAAATTATTGCATCATACAATTATACATATTTCTTTCATCAATTCCATTTTTGAATATTTTGAATCATGATAAATTCTGAATTCTCTATTATCATATTATCTCACAATACATTTTTCATGAAATGTCAATATCACTTACTATTTACTAGATAGAAAGAGAAGGATGAACTATGTGAGTCATTTAGAAGTTTTATCTTCTATAATAGTTTTTATGCAATGCATATCCAGATTTGAAACCATATATATATCAATCATTAACCTTGTTTAACTCCAAAATATTCACTAACTTTAATTATAATAATCCATGATCTTTTAAGGCCTCCTTGATACTGAAAACAATTTATTTTTGGGTGCATATATGAAAAATTATAATGAATATCCATTTATTATACCCCTATCCATCATTTAAGTATAAACAAATATTGGTTCCCTTTCATTCTTAATCATGTATTGAGTTATGAGATCATTTATACTATGACAATCTACAACATTTTTTCCCTTAACGTGATGCAAATGGATTTCATAATCATAAGTCATTCTCATCTCTCCACACATTCATTGATGAATATTAAGCTTTTTTTTGAATATGTACATCATTATTTAAAGATTCTTATATATGTCAATCTCTTATCTATTGATTTTTATTTCAAATCATCAACATGAAGATTACTTCTTCCAATTAGATATAATGCTTTGGTATTTTTACAATTGTTCAATAATTATATAAAGGTGTAGTCTATAAATTTACATCTAAAATGATTTCCGAACCAAATTTATTTTTTGTAACATCACTATAGTTCATAGATACTTCCCCACTAGTGGGTAATGTGATAATCAGTGTATTGGTATATCTTTTCATCATCTCATTAATTATTCTTCAAATTCCACATCCCATAAACACTTGACTCACTTATAAGTACTTTTTGTTATTATGAATGAAAAGTATTTAAATTCTCTCCCAAACCAATGATATTCCCATATAATCCATAGTAAAAAATATTTTTTTCCATATATATTGATCAGGGCTATCCTTCAATTTCCGTATTTTTTGAATGATCCACATATATCCATTTTTTTGTGATAACGTGCCCTATTAAAATTTCTTTTCATAAGAAATAATATAATTTACTACACATTTGAAATCATATTTCCTTATACATGGTATTCAGTTTACTATTTATATTATATTAATTTTCTTCTTTTAATTTTGAGTAGAAAATAATATCAACTGTAAATATTATTAAAATTTTCATTGAGTAATTCCAAAAGGATCTATTTATTAGGACCACTGTGATTACTAGAGAATTAGTGATTCCCGATGGAATCACTATGAACTCGTAGTATCCATAAAATGTACGAAGATGTAATATGGGGATATCCTCCTTATTTACTTTTTCATTGTAATATCCCGATTGAAGATTAACCTTGGAGAAGAACTGTTCTCCACAAATCTGACTAAGTAAGTCATAAATCTGTGGAAAATGATACATCTTCTTTATAGTCATCCTGTTGAGATCATAATAATCAATGTAGAGACACATTGAACCTTATTTCTTCTTGATGAAGAGGACTAATGAAACCCATGGGGTAGCACTTTCGAATATAATCCCTTTACATTAATTCTCCTGAAATTGTTTATTCATCTCCTATATTTCAACAACATTATTTCTATAAAATGTAATGTATATTGGAAAAGTTCATTGTATAAGAATGATTGAGAAATCAACCTCATTTATATAACAAATACAATAAAATTATTTGTGAAACACATCACTAAAATCCCCTATAATTGGATTATAATCAAGGATGATCTTTTCATTGTTCACAATCATATTATCAAAATACACATTATTAGAGGGTAATATTAACCATGTTTGAGATGGTGAAAACAAATAATATTCAAAAAAATACGAGAATTGTATAGAATCTAGTTTATCTCTATGATAAGGTTGGTGGTTTCCTTCCCACAACAACATGAGTTGTCTCTATAAAGAAAAATCCAATCCATGATAAAATTCATATAGAATATTAGTATGGTGTGTATTACATGTCATTCTGGTTTATTCATCCAAATAATTCATAAATGGATGAGTTTTATCAATGGGAAGAAATATTTCACCCATTTTATAGCTTCACTGATACCTCGACTTTAATATTTTTTTGTGTTTGAATAGTTCTACAAAATAAGGGTGTCATGAATGAATTCATGGAAAAAGAATCAAATAATAAATTATCTATCCTTATTTGAATAACTATTATACCTATCCCTATTTAGTTGTAGGGATCTAGATAAGAATATTTAATGGCATATTCTCTCCCATTATATCTAGTACTTGGCATTTGTTATCCATGATTATCATTGATAACCCTTAGATTAGCATACTAATTTACACAATGACCATGTTCCATGAATCTAAAACATTCGATGATAGGATGATGGTTGACTCTAGGATTAGTTTCTTCCATCACATCGATAGGTTTCCCCCATACCCGATTTCTATCAAGGTTCCCTTCCTGGATCATTTCCTTGTTCCCTTAATCTAATGTTCTTGACGATTGTACCTTATCCTTTGACAAGTGGGATGATATTATTTATTAGAAGCAATATATTGTTTCATTACATTACTATAATTAAAATCCATTCTATGATTCCTATGCCATAAATCATGATACTATTGATATTGAACTATATCCGTTTCATTATTAATGGCACATCATTCAATTTCTACCTAGTAGTTATAGTTTCAAATAGATGACAATTTTCATAGATTGCGAATTTACCTACCATAAAGTAGTCAAAAATACATTCATGGGTAATAGAAAATAAAAAGTTTTATTATGATTTCCCTTTTATTTTTTCATCATACATCTTTATGTAAGCATTATCCTTTTTCTTAAATACATGAAAATCACTCTATATTTCATGTTTGGGAGTTCCAGGAAAATATTTTTTGAAACAATAGAATTCCATCCACTCCATCTCATCATTATCATTCCAAATCACAATAGTGTTTAATAAAATTCCCTGGTCATTTGATTATCCATCCACATGATAAATAGTGCGTATTATATTTTCCTTCTCTATTCATTGAAGTATGAAAAATTTAATGTTTACAGATTTTGTACATTTCTCCATGATCCACATAGAATGAGATCCAACCAAATTCTGAGTACATTTTACCTAGAATTAATTAATTAGAACATTCTATTTTATATAGATATTTTTTTGTTCTTTAGGATTCTATATTTTATTCAAATCCGATATCAATTGAGAAATTATTTTAAAAAATTTCATGATTCCTACTAAAATTGTCTTGGGAATATCATCTGGGAAGTCATTATAATTCCCCCCCTTTTTTTTAAATTCTCCTCAAATTTCTAACCTTTGACATGATAAAAAGATATAATTATGGCTTATAATATTTAAACTATTAACTAAATAAAACAATTAATCAAAAAATAGTAAAGTGATAATTGATAATTAATATATATTCTTTAACCTATTTATTTTTAGGTATCAAAATAAGGTTTCAGTGTTCTATTTCATAACATAAAATATTGTTGAATATGATGATTTGTTAATAATGGTTTTTAAGGAGATTTTGAAATTACCAAATCATATACAATGGGAGTGTCAAATAATTTGTGTAGTAAGACAAATTTTCATGTAGCTGGTGATGATTGATTATACCTCAATCTTCCATTTCTAGTGTTATTACCCATTAGTATAATTTTTCCCATGCCATATCCACATGAATTGTGAATACACATACATATATTCACATTTAGACAACATAATCTATAATTTATAAAAATTTACGGATGATTTAATCTTTTGACACTTATCCAAAATTGTTTCACTATATTTTTTTAATCAGAATATACAAAATAACTAAACTACACATTGATACCAACTATGAAAACCAATATTTTATTTCTAAAAAATTCATAATTTTTACATTAATATTAATATAATAAAAACCCAATTGACCAAAAGACCTAGTGTATTTTGGAAATTAGGTACTTGGAAAAGAATATTGAAACATGTGTTCAACATCATTATCTAAAAACATTAACACATTCCCTTATTTTCCATTGATCTTTTAAAACATCCTAGTACAACCTAGTGATGTACATAAGAAATGGGTGAGATATAAATACCATTAAAAAATAAACAAAATATAAATAAGTCATAATAGTTCATGTGATCAAAGATAATTATCAAGGTAAAATAATTATGGTGTGAAATCACAACCTTGAACAATGATGACTATTATAACTTGATTATAAAATGAATCATAGGATTGAGGAAACAATATAAAACACAAAATCATAAAATTAATTCAAGGCTATTTTCTAAGAAAACATATCATATTGTAGTAATGATAAACTCATATTCACCAAATATTGCATATCAATAGTTAAAAAAATTACCCAATGTAATTGAATTCTTTATAATTTTGTTCCAACCCTTCACTTTCATATCACGTACACACATAATTAGTCGACATAGATCATACTACATAAGGATATATTTCAATAATAATAATCATATAACTAAGGATTAAAATGTTTATAATTTTATATTTTATAAAAACAATGGATAGGTACAAAAAGGTGAATATCATTAAGTGGAAATAGAGATAGTTATTTACAATATAATTGATTATCTTGAAAAACCATAGAATAATTTTGTAGCATAAGGGACGTGCATAAAGATTATTTAAGGGGTGAATTACTGTTACAAGGGAATTATATTACAAATAAATCATAAGGATAGTAATAGTCATGTGTTAAAACATATACAAACTTTAAAAATTAGAGACCAAAATTCATGACATAAATATGGTGCTTGAATAAAGTGGAGAAAGAAAAGATCTTATTCCATGAGTGAGTTCTTTATAGATCATGGAAGGAGATTTCAATGTTCTCGGGGTACCTTGGAAGGGATAATGAGAGTTAATTTAATATTACCTTCATGATCTAAGAGTTTTAGTGAATATTTATGGTGTTTTCAGTGGTTTTGTATATAAAGAGAGAAGATAATTAAATAATAATGTCCAAATATAGGTTTTGGAATCTATATAATAAGGTAATCAAAAAAAATATACCAATAGTTTTTTCCAATGGTTTCATCCCATTTGTAGTGGTTTTCATTTTTTTACCTGAAGAACTAAACACATTAAAACAATACTCATGTATATGTGGATGTTATCATTAATTGTATTTAATTTAGTTTAAAACCTTAAAATATAATATCGGTTTTGGATGATTCATTAAGGAGTCTTACAATTTATAAAATAATATATATAAAAAATAAAAATGGAAAGCATAATATTAGTCTATCATACACTTTATTATACTTGTTTTATCACTTTTTGTGATAATTATTTCATATTACATATTGTATAATTATATACAATTTAATTTTTAATGAGAAAATTAGAATTCATTGAAAATTATAAAAAAAAAACTATTGGTTATTTTTATGTGGACACTTCAAAAATAAAATTTATTGTATCAAAATAATTATCTAAATTTGAGAATTTTAACTTTTAATTACAAAAATATACATTTATTCAAAAATAATTCATTTTTTTGATATTAACAGTTGTATATCCATTATAGAAACTACACTTGAATTCATAAAGTTATATTATCATTTATGTTAAATAAATAATTTTAAATTATAATAAATTATTAAAATATTATTTATTTACAAAATTATTGAATTCATAAAAAGAGGTTCTGGATTGACAATTTATGTTTCTGAAAAATAAATTTATGGTGTTATCATATCAAAATAATATTCATATCAAACCCATAATATTTTCATTTAAAATGTCACATTAAATAGGAATATATATAGTTATTATTTTAATTAAAATAAAACAAATTATGTTGTTATGGCCTATATACATATCAATTTATTCCACAAGAAAATTCCTTAAGACTAAGGTGTGAAATGGTTTGATTTTTAAGGAGTGGTTTTAAAAACATGGTATTGGTAATGATCAAGATGTACTTTAACATATCCCATAAATTTTTTGACATTTACTTTAATTTTTTAATATTTTCTTAGACTTGGTCATGTTTAATGCATAGTGATTCTATCTCCCATTGATGGTCTGGTAAATGAGCTTCATAGGGTATGATCCTACTAGTCAAGGCCATCACATTCTTTGTCCGTATCTAATGAACAATATCATAACCCTTGATATAATAATAGTAATGGTCCCCACTAACCATCTATATTATCATTAATTATGATTATCAAGGTTATTTAAAATATTAAAGGCCATATAATGATCTAAAATAACCAAATTTGTCCAGGTGTTTTCAATAAAATCATGTTTGAATAAATTATGTTATCATTTAAAAATGAAATTTAATTTATAAATTTCTAAGTCATCGCATTGTTCTTCCTTCATAAATTTCACAGTAAAAATTATAATTTTGTTCACATTATTAAATAAGGGTACTCCCATTTGATTTCCTCTAATGGTATCAATATCTCCTCCTCATCTAGGTGGTACTTCCACTAAAATTATACCAGATGAGTCGTCTTATTCCATTGAACCTTATCTCTACAACTTAAGATCATCTCCATCTTCTCCTAAAAAGATAGATCATTCTCAAATGGAAATATTTCTGGAATTATTTCATTTTAGGGGTCTAGTATTTAACTATTTAATAAGGATACATGGGACACATCATTATTTGAGTTAGGTTGCGTGGGAGTGCTAGTTTATAGGAAACCACATGTATATGATCATGGAACTTGAAGGGGTCGACGTATCATGGACTAAAATTTCAATTATTCCAATACATCCTAACTTTCATCAATGAATATTTATGAAGTTACACTTTATATCCACCCTCATACTCAGGGTATTGTGGATGATAGTTTACATAGGTTTTATGTTGGCTTTTTTTTTCATTTTAGTTGTTGTCGAATGGTTTTAACCATTTATTTACTTTCATACATAACATGATATATCATTAGAATCTTTTCTCTAACTTAATAGCATCATCTTGGAGTCTTGAACCTCTTCCCAAAAAAAGCCTCAAGAACATATAATTTGAACGGTAGGATAAAAATTGATGTCTATAAGAACTCCACTAGGGGGTGGTGTTGGTCCCAATATCACTGAAAATCAATTTGAACATGATCTCAGAATGTACTCAGAAGTTTGAATGGTTCATTCACATTGACCATCCTTCCCAGGTCACAAGAAGTGTTAAATCTTCGTTCTATATCGAACACATTTTGAAGACATTTACAAAACATCAAGGTAATCATGGTATCTTTATCCGATTTAATATATAACGAGACTCCAAATTGTCTTACTACATTCCTTATGTATATCTTGCGGAGATTCTATAGATATAAATATTCATTTAAGATACAAAATGTTTTATCATTGCAAGGTGATCGACTACCACTCAAACAGAGTTATTTCCTTTAGGGTACCTAGAAATTTATATGAAAAAATGATGGTCATGTTTCAAATTTAAATTTATTAAATGTATGAATCATACCGTTACACATATATCATTTATCCATGACTTGTTGGGAAAATATGAATAATGATAAAAACTCATTAATAAACCTCTTCATGTTGTCCCATAAGATGTTTTATTTTCAATAATTATACCTCTTAGTGATTCCAAGATGAATAAAGAAGTTTGTGATATATGTATATCCTGATATTTCCTCCTCATTTATGGTTTTCATGAGACATACATCCTAATTCAAAACCTAAAAATACATCTTTAAAAAATTGAACTCCTTAATATTCCCAATCATTTTGTATAGAAACTCATTATCTTTCTAGGACTCCTTGGTGATCTTATTATTACACGGTTGATCCGTTATTAGTGAACGGTAGGATAAATATCCTTTTATAATTCCTATAACATTCATTTTCTTGTTAAAGAATATTGGATCCCTTTAAATCCACATGATGGATTGGGTTGGGGGATCCATTCATATTAGAGAAATTATAACATTGAATTCCTTAACAAGATGGAAATGCATTGAACAATGATAATAATTGATAATCTTTAACCACGTTCATTGGAAACTGTTGTGTAGTATTTATTTAAATATATAATCGAATATTTTATTATTAGTATATATGTAACACATTTATTTATAGAAATAGTGTCATAAAATAATCAATGAATATTAAATTACTTGCAATTCAACATTGAGTATTTTTGTAGTTCATAATAGGGATAATTAATTGAAAGGAGGCATAGGATACCAATTTTTCATCATTCATGAGTACATAATCAAATCCTTTTTACAATGTATAATTGTAGATCATATATCCTCAACCACTAGTTGTTAATGCGAGAATAGGTGCCATGATTATCCTCTTATTCAACTCTTTAATGATTTCTTTACATCAACCATTGCATAAAAAAATAACTCTCATTGGAGTATGAATTTCAATTTTTATTGAAAATCCAGATATGTTTCTAAAAAAAATGATGATAGTTCCCATATGATCTAAGAAATGTATGGATTTCTCGAACTATTATAAGTCTTGTCTATCCATCGATTACAATGGTCTCTGAAAATTCCACATATATCCATTTGATGGTGTTAACACTTCCAATGAAAGTTACATTCCATAAAAAACTCGAGTTATTTTTACATTCCATATATCATTTACCCCTCCAAAGTCATTATTATAGTTTTTAAATTCAACATAATGTATTCCATTCATTTGATGTAGATAAGAGTGTCATAAGTAAATGCTCCCTTAATTTGACTAGTTAAACAGTAACGCCTATATTCATTATGTTGGTGAAGATTACTTCTGAATTAATGAGTCCAAATAGAATCAATATGAACTTATAGTGTTATACTATGTATGGAATTATTTATTGGGGTATCATTGTTCTTCACCATTACATGATAATATCCCAACAGATGGTCCCCTTTAAGGATGTTTAGGGTTCTATGTAGTTGATTGAAAGAGTCCTCAATTCATGGTACATGATACTTGTTCATTATTTTGATCTAGTTGAGATCCTAATAATTAATTTAGAGGTGCATTGGCCATTCATTGTTATTGAAAAATATGACTTTTACCCACATGATGAAGAACTGGGGTATTTAACCCCTTTATCTAGATTCTCTGGTATTTTTGTATTTACTCCAAATTTTCAATAATATTCATTCTATATAGAGTCTTAGATATTATAATATAACTAGTTATGAGATAAATTGATACTCAACCTCACCTCTAGGTGGAATTACAATGAAATTCACCAAGAAATTGATCAGTGAAATCTCATAGAATGGGCATGTAATCATGGATTATAATATATTTAGTATCAATTATTTGAGAATGAACCTCTTTCTTGAAACACAATAATATCCATTACTAATATGTTGCTACAAATTAATATTCATCTTTCTCTATAAACATGTATAGAAATCGGTGTATAATACTACTATGGAAGTTGATGGACTTCTACCAACAATATATTTTTTCACTATATAAGTAAATTCTATCGATTTCAAAAATAGAATAAAAAACTATCAATGGATTTTTAACAAGAATTATTATGAAATTAAGCCTAAAAATTTGGATAGTGAATGAGATATAATTTAGGTTTTCAATAATTGAAAAAATTATATATTGACTGATAACTCACCTTATTTGTTTTATGTAGGTGTTTGAATAATTCAAAAACCATTATTGATATAAATTTAATCATAAAACTATAAACAAATAGTATATTAAATATCAAACAATTAATAACTATTTTTTTTTGAAAAAAATTGGTTTTTGGGATCCAACTCTTATGTTTTTATGTCTTACACTCACCCTTTCTCTCCAGGCCTTGCAGGCTGTATTCATTAGTTATCACTGACAACCTATGGCTTAGGGCATTGATTCACATTGTGTCCTTGTTCCTTGTATATGAAAGAATAGTAAACATGATAACAGAGGACTGAAGGATTCCATTATTAGTTCACATTAATGGGTTTCTCCATTTAGAAATCACTATCTAGATAGCCTTGTTACGACATACCCTTTTCAATTTTCTGTAATTTTTGGGACGCTTCTTCCTACAATTTTGTAGGTATAATGATTTAATTTCTCATCCCAATGAGATTTTTCTAACCAAATAATATAAATAAATCCATTCTCCTCTTCTTATCTCTATTCCTAAGGGACCCATGAGATTTTTTATCTCTATTTAAACTATTAAGGAATATAAAACAAATCCAACCTAACTATAAAATTGTTGAATATCCAAACCTTTTCATAGATTCATATTTAAACAACTAAATAATATCTAAATATTACATTTAGGGTAAATTAATAAGTAATTGGAGTATCTTAAATTTATTATAATGTCTCCATCATACTCTATAATGGATTCGTCATCCTATTTTCATGAGGATCTAGAAATACATATCCATTTTATTTCAAATTTTTCTAGGGAAACAATTTACTAAATAATAGAAATTATTTCTACTTGATCACTTCAATATCATTCTCTAGATTCCTATTTTTTAAAAACATCCACAATTTATTTTCTTATCCCTCAATATGAAAGATATCGACCAATACCTACACTCGCATAGATAATTTAATGATTGATAATATTTTATATATTTTTTTCATCTATTTCTATGTGATTATGTAATTGTAATATGCATTAAAATTTGGGTTACTTTTTCACATAATGTCTATAATTTTAACATTTTATTTACTACGGTGGTTTGGGAGACCCTCATATTTCAGGATTCTATTCAAAAACTATGAAAATTAATGAAGTTATTTTATAAACTAAATGATTCTAACTCAAATATAGTAATTCATCTCATTTGTGTAGTTAGTAAATTTCCCCTAACATTGGATGTTAACTCGATTCCTCCTATTTCTGGATAATGATTAAATATATTAGGAAAATTTGGGGTGATGGTTTTTTAAATTTCAAATACGTAAATTTGATGTCGTGAATATTATAATGATAAATTATTAATTACCTATATTATTTAACTTGTTAACTTCTAGATTTCAATCATGGTTATCAATTAAATATTTCTTAAAATAAACCCTTTTGTGAACTTTTATTCCCATAATAATTGTTCAAATGTTTTTCTAATTTTATTTAATCATTTTTCCATAGATTATAAAACTAGATTTTTATGAAGACATGTTATCGTGCACTAGGTGATGATCGAGTACAGAACATTGTGTGGTATCTAGGACCCAAATTAGACATAATAAGTGCCCAGAGCCCCATGGGGCACAAGGAATCTAGCATATATCCCCGAATCCTAGAGGCTACCGACTAGTAGGCAGGGCCTAGAGTGTGTCCATGTGGAGAAAATACCCACCTTACTAGAGTTTAGTTTAGTAGATAAATATGAGATTATGTTAATAGTGAATGAATTACATGTAAAAAGAAAGGAACATCATAAATAGGGGTAAAATTAATAATAACTATAACAACATGAATAACTCATAATGATATTTCAAACCACTAGAAACCTAGAGAACATGGATATGAGATAGAGAATTGACATGTTCCAGAAAAGAGAAATAGAAATCAAAATACTATCCCAAGAATCATGAGCTCGAGCTCAGTCATATACTATCAATCTCTATCCTAAATATGAAGTCATCAAGTGTTCTGATTCATATTCTTCTCTTTATCAACACTTAAATTCATGTATTCTACTGTGGGTACCAAATGGATCCTAGAGTGCATGTGAGATAAATTTCAGTGGGCCACAACAAATAAGGCCTATAACATTTGTCCCAATTAATGAAAATGTAATAGTGTGAAGATATGCATAAAATAACTAAATTAGTATAATGAAAATAAATACCAAAGAAACTACTTCATCCCACAGTTGGTGATTAAACGTATAACAAATTCATTATTTTATTTTAAAAATTTATAAATGAGTGAAAAATTATCATTGGTGAAGGATTCATGATTTAACAATGAAACCCCATATGATAGTTAATAAGAAGTGGTTCCATGGTATTAAATATGGAAACCTAGACATCAAGGGTCTCTTACATAGAATTAAAATATTCTAGATAAGGGTAAGAGTGTAATCAAAGGAGCATAGTCCAAGTCTTCTCATGATATGATGCCTACCAGATCCAAGGTGATAATCTATGTTAAAATGGGGCTAAGAAGTGACTGTGCACTATGGAAATTAACCGTGGAACCTACTTGTCAATGGTAGATCTAATGAGTATATAAATTGAATCATTTAATACTATGTGAGGTATCGTACGATGCCATAATGGGAATTCAATAATATACAAGGATCAAGATCTACTTGGGTCTCAACCAAAGAAATTTGTATCTTCTTATCACATTGGGATTCTAGAGTCCTCAAGGAATTCCTCAATTAGAATCCAAGGTGAGATCGAGTCAGTCCAATCTTATTTAATAATTAATGCATGTAGAATTTCAATTGCTTCAAGACTTTCTATTCATTAGTTTGAATAGTCCAAGTACCACGCAACCCAATAATCAAGTCATATTTAATGAATAAGTCAATTTGGTTCAATACATTCCTTTAATTAGTGTAACAAGACAATGTAGTATGAAACATTTATAATTTTTATTTAAGTCATATTAAATAATTAGGTTCCATTTTTATATATTCCATCAATGTGTTAAGGGGTTATGCGGGCACACAACATATTATTTATTTACATTTCATACGATCTAGACATATACATAGTATACAAGCCATCTTCTATTTCACATTTAATTATAAATTTGAAGGACATTCCTCAGGTTGGTCAACTAGAAGTGACATGGAAATTCTTATTCACAATTACATTATTCAATAATCATTTATTCTATGGAGTATTACTATTATTGTGGTCAACTTCAAGCACACCTGAATGATGGCTCAAAATTGTCAAAACACTAAAAACACAACTATAGAATATCATCCTAGAAGTGATTTTAGGGATTGTGGGAGTAACTAGCAAAAATTAATCATATATACGAAAAGATAAGGATAATGTGGTTCTAATGATTATAATAATGACATATAAATTCACTAAAGGACACTCGGTGGAATTGGAGGGCACCGCACAAGAATGGAAAAATCAAAAAAATTGAGCGATGAGTTATAGACCACCCACCTTTGGGTCGTACCACTCTCCTCCTCTGATACTCACCTATGATTAAGTGTAAAATGGTGTAGATCGAAGAAAATGGTAAAATAGTCACACCTCTATAAATAGGTTGAGAGTAAGAGAGAAGAGGAAAGTCTTAAACAGTCTCGATTACTCATTGTTGCGCATCCAACGTTTTGAACAGAAGATAAATTATATCCCAGGTGAATATGTATTTCAATTCCCAGCAGAGGATATTAAAAAGACCCAATTTATGAGAAATAGAGGATAATCCTTCTGAAATTCATACTATGTGGATGGAGGAGGATTATTTATATTGTTAGGGGAAAATGCCAATTTTAACAAGAAAGCCTCCTATGCATGATTTTTCCACATAGGTTAACAAACCATATAAAAAACAAACATGGGTACATGGAGAATATGGTAACTACCATGGTTAGGCCATACACTTTGGGAAATCTTGTTCTAACTATGCGAGATGTCTCTACCCAAAAATAAATCCATCTGAATTGTATGATCTAACCATGTAGCCTACCTGTACGGTTTACTCTGACCATGATACATGCCCAGTTTCCCAAATAAAATGGCTTCTAAGTTTTGAACAATCCTCTGATACCCTAAGGACATTCTCTATCCCACATTCCATCCATATAAGGTAAAAATATGAAATTTGATCATGATTTAAATGATTCATAATGGAGTTAAAACCAGCAACCTATATTCATCCCCTCATAAAAGTACATGTCCCCAAGTTCACCTTCCAAGGGTTCAGAAATAATTTATGAGAATAACTCAGTCCATTGGGCTTGTACGTTGACCTTAACACTTACTTATCTTCATCCATGTGGCCATTATACTAGAGCACTCACACTATTGGGATAAACAGACCTCGGAGAGCCTTCGTGCTCCAGCCAATGATGCATACTAGATACACCTATATGGTATCATCAAAATCTAACTAAACATCTTCAAGATCAAATATATTAGACGAGTCATAATTATATTGTAAATTTGTTAAATAGGGAATACTTCGAGCATGGAATGATACCTCTTAGGTAGTACCAACCAATAGGCTACTAGACTAACATTATCTAGGATCTCAAACAGCCCTACATAACAAATAAGAAACTTACCTTGCTTCTATAACTATTTATGTCTTAATCTTGTTGATACTTGATAAGAAACAAGATTCTCAGACTCAAACTCTAGAGAAAGTCTACCATGATCTACATATGATTTTTAACTAGACTAAGCAGCTTCCATTCACATCCTGATCATCTAAACATGATCTAAAGTATCTTGAATGAGATAAGGACCAATTAGGTACTATCCCTACCACAATTGTGATGTAAAATTTGTAGCGATATCAGAATCCATAGTATGGGGAAATCAATGTAGTTGTATATTCTCATGGACATACAGTTGTCCCAACAATTTGACTGAGAATGTATCTTGAATATGTATGAAGTGATCCACTTTCATCAATATTTCAATGAAACCCCATACAATGTATCTAACTCTTGGTGACCTAGGTAAACTGTATATAGTGTACATGGAAATAAGTTCTCATTTCTATTCCTAGACTAGAATCCACTATAACAATCCTTCAGTTCTCTGTCACCCCACCTTCACTTGCAGACGCATCGAACAACTATTGATAAAGCCAACTATCAGAAATTTCATCCCATGCCACTAATATTTTTAGGACGTATCTCGATAAATCTTGGAGATTCCAAGATTAGTTGCCCACTAAAAATCATGGGACTCCCACATCAAATCCACTATCACATATATAGAAACCTAGATATTTTCATGAAAACAAGGAATTTCATCTCAATGTATAGACCAATCTGGAGGTGGGTTATCTCTTGAAAAATTATCTTAGGGAACTAATCCTTCTAGATCAAAAAAATCTCTAATATTCAAATTCTCAACTAGGGAAGAGGAAACTTCAAAATACGTGAGATAATAGTTGTCATTACTATCATGATTATCTTGATGATTCTTAGAGAAAAGGCCCATGAACTCTTATTCATCATTAACTTCCTTCACGACATGTGTTTGATTTTACCTACTTAGTGCATCTGCAACCACATTGGTCATTCCATGTGTGTAAGAAAAACCAAAATCAATGGATTCTATATACTCAACCCATGTTTAATATCTGAGGTTCATGTCACACTATGTAAATATATATTTCCAGATCTTGTGATATTTTTAATCTAAAAATATTTCACCCATCAGATAATGAATCCAGTTAAATAATTTGTGGACAACTACTGCTAGATCTAGGTCACAAGTTAGGTAATTTTTCTCATGGTGTCTCTAATGCTAAGATCCTTACACAATGAATATGTCCTCCTACATCTTCACTTCACCTAGTTTGATTCCTAATGTATCAGAGAACATGATATAAGAAATTCATGGATCTGGAAGAATCATAATAGGTGTAGAGACAAATCTCCCTTTCAGCTACTAAATGGAATCATTGAAATCTTCTGAACACATGATCTTCAAACCCTTCTTTGTAAGGGAAATAAGAGGTGAATCAAGATTAGAATATTTATTTATGAAAAAACTAGAGTCTCCAACCATACCTTGGAAACTATGTATATCAATCACATTCTTGGGATGATCTAATGAAACTATATCACTAACCTTTTTAGGTTCAACATACAATCTTGATTCTGATATTATATGACCCATGAAGTGAACTTTATCAATCCTGAAGTGGAACTTAAAAATCATGGTATAAATCAGATTCTCTCTAAGTCTACCTAGAACTATCATGATGTGGCCGACATGGTCTCTACGAGATTGATAATATACAAATATGTCTTCTAGATAGAGGATGACAAGAGAATCCAAATAGGGATGGAACACCTTATACATTACATCCATGAAATTTCATCTTCATCCATAATACCGAAATACATAACATGGTACTCATACATACCATGACTACTAAAGAATGTGGTACATTTTATGTATGATGTCCTAACTCTCTCTTACTGATAAAATGATCTCAGGTCCATAATAAACCAGACCCAAGCTCCCCAAATCTCACCCACGAGATCTTCAATTCGAGGAAATGGATATCTATTCTTAACTATAATCAATTTCAACTATCTGTAATCTACACATATATGTAAGGTCTCCTCCACCTTCTTGGTGGAAAGCATGGGTGTACACAGAGTTGATAAACTAGGAAGAATGAATAATTTGACTATAAATAAACTAAGTAACACTTGATCTTCTAGATGCCATTAGGAGACATCCTATACTAAGGATTGGACACTGTAGATTCTCTTAGAACAAGATCCTTCATAAACTCTACCTCTGTCTGAGGAGGTAATATAGAAAAATCATTAGAAAAATATCCTTAAAATATTCCATTACTGGAGGGAAGTCATTATATTGAAAACCATGATACTACATGATGTGGTTTGAAATTTTGTCAGCCACTCCACAGAACCCATGATGCATTGGTCTAGATCTACATGCCTAAAAATACCACTCACCATTATGTAGATAAATTCTCCCTTATAGTGTTGAAATTAATTCCTTATAGTGATTGTAGTCTAAAAAATCATGATTCTAAACCAGCCAATCCATCCAATGCATGACATTGAAGCCCTTCATTTTGATAAAAACAGGTTTCAAGGGAAAGGCTAACTATATACCTCAAGGAGAGTGTCTTTACACTAGAGTATTCACTCTCACGATATCTCTATTTATGTACCTAAGGTCCTTACACCATAGTAATATTTTATATCCATTTTGAGACATTCCACGGTAGATAAAGAGATAATAGAGTTCGGAGAACTGGTATCAAATAAATTAGATTTTATAGTGGATTGAACTACCATAATACCTCATACAATAGATGTCCCTACATACAGTTCCTCAGGAATCGGCTGTAGTGGATGCAATTGACCTCATCCATAGTCATGTTCAATAACTGGAGTACCATGATCATTGTTGTTTTGATGTTTCTACATGTGATCATGGGTCTGGATACCACATCCATGACCTCCTCCTCACTATATCATTACGGTTCAATTCTAACTCCATTCCAACCATAGGGTAAATGAACACACTTCAAACGGTGGATTTGGAGTTAATTCTTTTCCGCTCATGGTGGATGAAAAGGTCCTATTGAAATGCTTAAGACTCCCTACATTCCCACAAGCCAAAAAATCCATTGGGCCTAGATCATAGTGTGTCATCACGTGACTCCATTTTCCACACTGATTAGACACTAATGTACCATCAAAATGAAAGATATGGGTGTCACTTCCCTATCGAGAAGCATTATGGGAACTTTTCAAACAACTGAATGAACTATTGGCTTGTCCCAGCCCTAATCCTCTATACCCATTACATTTTTCGTTCCCCAGGTTATGTTCGGTGACAAGATTATTATTAAAACTTTAATAAATTTTTGGAATGATAAATATACTTAATTGCGTATGGATGGAATACTAGAGGCCCTCCTTGAATCATCTATCATGTGAATGTTCATAATCAGCTATAGGTGGTGTAATGTGCTGAAACTCATTGAAACACAATGAATTTTCTATAAATGAAACAGTTCCCAATTTAAGAGGCATGAACTATCTGGATCAATCATATCTCAATTTCTGTGGAATGATAAGGTCATAGAAGGTAGTCCATAAATCAATTCATATCATGTCGTGATGATAACCGGCCAGGAAAATCACATCCCACTAACTCTTAGCTGAATCCTGAAGCATGTAAGTAGAAATCATGATCGTCTTCTCTATAGGTATCTTCATATGCTCAATGATAGACAATATATATTATTGAAAATACTCAGAATCCTATGGACATATATCCCCTAAGAATGTTAGAGGATGTTACTATTATAAATCACAAGTCAGATCATCCATTATTTGTGCAACTCATATATCAATATAAATTGACTGAATCAAAAATTTAAAACTATCATGAACCTTTGAATCATTCCATGGATTAGCTACAATTGGTTGTGCCTCCTGTTGAAGTCCAAGAAGTAAGACTAGAGGCATAAGGCCTACCCCATCTGGAGCATGTTCGTCATCATCCTCATGGAGAATGATACAAGGATGTCCTAGTGGAATCGGTCTATAATTTCCATGAACATGCCTCAGAAATATATTTATGAAGTTAGATAGAATCACATATGGAATCTAAACAAGGAAGGATCACTACCCCAGGTACACTACCTGATCAACTCGCATGGATGGCCATGTATTGGTAAGTGCTAATGTTTCTGTTTCATTTCATTTAACATGTAATTACTAGGATTACTCATTTTTCATTCATAAGCATGAAAAGGCATGATAAATATGTGAAGTAATATTATTTTTGAAGTCATGTTTCACATTATAATTTAAATCCATTCACATTGAATAAGTTCCCATACATGCCATCAATGAAAATGAAACATATTTATTTATAGAATGATGGATCGAATTGGAAAATTACTTGTCCCCACCAATAATAGCCCATAAACCTCATTAATTGAGATATAAAATAACTCATCCTTAACCAAGAGTAATACAGGTAAAAGATAACTGTCACAACATCACTCAATAATAACATTCATATCAAACAATACAAATAAGTGAAATTCACAAATATGGCATCGTAATATGCATGAAATGAAAATTCTAGGTGTCTTTAACGATGCATGCAACAATGATACCTTCCCTCATATCATCGACCAAATTATGAAATTAAATTCTCAATTAGAAAAATAATTGAAAACACCACATCGCATGTCTGTCACCCATTGGTGAAATAATATAAACTATAATAGGAAAAATAAAAACAACAATTATAATTCAAGAAACGTGGTTTTACACCTATCATGGGCTCATGATGACCAATAACGACTTATGGGAAGTAATGAAGAATTTTTATTCTCCTAAATACAATATAAAAATATTAATTCATGAAATGAAATGACTTTTTAAAACTATATGTTGTCCCAGTCCTGGATGTCACTAAATTGGTTCCCCGAGCTATCTGGGCCACATGGCCTCAAGCACATCTCCCTAAAAGCTAGTGGTTGTTGACCAGATGTGATGTCCTTGGGTGTGTCTGTAGGGAGACAATAACATCATTTTAAATGTGTAGAATAGTGTACAAATATATACTATGATAAATAGTGGAATCGAACAATTAAATAAAAGACACATCAGAAATAGGGACAAAAGAAACAATAAATTATATAACAAGAATAACACATAATGATAAGTCATGTTTGTAGAAAGATTGAAAACCTGGTTACAAGATATTATACATAACTTGTTTCACAATTGATTAATGTAAATTAAAATACTATCCCAAGAATCTCAAGCACTGACTCAGTCATCTCCAATCATGCTTGGAACTAAATATAAAGTACTCATGTTTTTAAAGCCATATGATTCACTTTATCAACACTAATATTCATGTAATCTACTCTGGGTACCAAACGGCTCCTGGAGAGGGTGTGAGGAAAATCTCAATGGGCCACCACCAATGGTTTCTATAACCTATTCTCCATTTAATAGAAATTTAACAGTGTGCGTGAATGCATATAAAAATTAATGCACTAAAATGTAACTAAATAACGAAGTACATTCTTTAACCCTCGGTTGGTTTCTAAACATAAAACCAATCAATTATTTTATTGTACCAATTTATAAATTGGATACACATTATCAGTAGTGAAGGTTCCAATATGTATTAAAGAATCCATTATTGATAATTAATAATAAATGGCTCCAAGGTATTATCCAAGGAAACATATACCTCTGGGGTTTCGAATTAAGTACCAAATATGTCTATGTAAGGGTATGTGTGTAATCCATGTAGCATAGTCCATGTTTTCCATAATAATATTCCTTATAAATCCAAGATGGTCATCTACGATAAAATGGGGCTAGAAGTTACTAGGCCCTATGGTATTTAACCATGGAACCTACATGTCAATGTTGGGTCAAAGGAGTGTATCCATGGAATCCTTTAATACTATTTTATGGATCCTATGATGTCATACTAGGCATCCAATAATAGGAAAGGATTAGGATCATGGAGGGTCTCCACCTATGAAAGTTGCAGCCTTGAATTTGAATGGCGTTCTTGAGTGCTCAAGGCATTCCTTGATATGAATTCAAGGAGATATCATGCTCGACCACTTCTATTTAATAATGGAATCATTTATAATTATAGTTGGTTCATTCCTTGCCTATCATAATTCATGAATAGTAAAAGTAGCATGTAACCCTTTAATGAAGTCATATTTGAAAAATATGTTCATTTGGTTCATGCGTGGCCTTTTTAGTAGTGTGGCATGTCCAAGTAGCATGAAACATCTACTAATTCCAATTATTCCGTATTCAATAATTAAGGTTCATTCCTCTACATTCCATTAATTTTGGATGGGGTGATATGGACATAAAATTTACTATTTATTTACATTTCTTTCATTCATGTCATATAAAAAGTATATATTCCATTATCCTTTTTGCATTTAATTATCCATTGGATGTACTTCGCTTAGGCGAGTGAAGTGGAAGTGACAGAGTACTTTACCACAACCATTACATGATTCAACAAGAACATATTGCAAGGAGAATTACCATTATTATGGTAAAGTTTGAGCACTCACGAACGATGGCTAAAAAGATTCAAAACACTAAATAGTAAACTATGGTATATCATCCAACATGGAATGTTGGGGGTTGTGGGAGCAAGAACCAAAAATTAACAACATATATGGAAATAGAATAATCATAAGGTTTTAATTATTTTAATCATGACATATAAATTCAATAAAAGGAACCAGATAAAATTGGGAGGCCCCACACAACAATTTAAAAAACAATGTGCTTGAGGGATGAGTATGGGCCACCTGCCATAGGATTGTAAAACAACCCTACTTTGATATTGGCCTATGATTCTTCATATAATGGAGTAGAGTTGAGAAACTTTAAGGTTTTTCACACCTCAATGACTAGGTCGGGAGGAACAGAGAATAATAAAGGCTTAAATAGACTTGAGTACTCATTATTACCCATCCAAAAGGAAACAAAACAATCTTGATCAGATCACGAACGAATTAGATATTTCAATCCCTAGATTATTCCATCAAAAAGCATCAAATGGGGTAAAATGAAGGAAAACCCTGTTGGAATTCGGAATAAGATGAAGGAGGAGGACTAATTATATCACTAAGGGAAAATAATTATTTTACCCAAAAACTAGCATGTTCACAGTTAGACAAGTCGTGCACAACCCATGCAAGGGGCACCTGGAGAATAAGAGCACTAGCAAGGTTAAGTTGCACTGTTGGAGAAACCATAATCCAAACTTGTGAGATGGAACTTACCTAAAAGAAGAACAACCTCAATGTTATATCTAACCATGCAGCCAACTAAAATTGTTTACTCTAACAATGAGGCAGGCTTAGTTTTCCCCAAAAATAGGTTCTGGGTTCTGAAAAATACCCATACACACATGTGAAATTTTCTTTCACACTAGGCATCTATATTAGGTACAAAATAAGAAATTAGAACAAAATTTAAATTGTCCATACCTGAGTGAAAAACCAGGTTCATACACAATTCTCCCTTTTATGGGTTGTTACCGCTATGTAAAAATATTCTAGATCAAAATATACATGTAGATTCTAGATAGGGATGCATTTTCATTGAAGCTATATAATATATATTTTACCAATATTTACAGATTTTTTTCTTCTTTTTTATATCATTCCAAACCTATTTCACTAGTTTTTTCTAATCCTAATCCCCAAAAAATAACGAGATGTTGCTTTGATATCATCTATGACATTCTGTATTTTATTACGCCTTAATTAATTACTCATTACATAAAGAAACAATTTAATAGAACTCAATTTGATCATGATGCCTATTATTATTAGGAAATTATTGACCAAAATCATTAACAAGAAATATAGAAAACATCAATATTTATAAACACTAAGTCATTCCCTTATATTCCATTTATTTTCTAAAACATCATGAGATATACTAGGGCCAAACAGAAGAAATGTCTAACCATGAAAGTCCAATAAGATAATAATCCATGAATAAGATATGTTAATGAATTTCATGTGATCCAAGTAGAATATAAAGGTAACAAAAAGGGTTTTGAAATCATAATCATGAAAAATGTGGCATTAGGTAACATGATAACAGAAAGGAAGCATAGGAATGTGGCGACAAAATAAAACACGATATTAGAAACAAATGTCAAGGGTGAACTCCCTGTGAATGTTCCAAGGTCTGGATAGTTTTATCTTTGGGATGGGGAGGGTGATTATTAGTGATACCTTTTCTTTTATATTTCCTTGGAAATGAAACAACCTTCAGCCCTGTTAAGGACTTCATTCCCTATTGAAAAAAATTAAAACGCACATATATAGGTACACAAGTATTTATATGGTTCACTATTCAATAATAATAGCTACATTTAGGGTATAGATTAAAAATAATCCAATACCATTCAATTGACTAGAATTTAATCCTCTAATTTAGAATAAAGTTTGTAGGATATGCCCTTACACTCATATAAAACTATGAAAAAAATACAATACCTTGTGTTAACCCTCTATCACAAATAGGGTAATATAATGCTTGTGTAAAAACACATGTTACCTATGCCTCTTTTTCCACTTCCACAATTGTATTCTTTGAAATAAAAAATCTTCATTTTATTACATAGAATCTAGTACAAACATCTAAGGAAATGATATAAAATTAAATATATTTTTGTGTTATGATTCTCCCAATATAATTATCCCTATAAAATTATTCAAATCCAATTTCCCAATATGAAAATATATCTATTCCAAAATATGACTAATCCAATTCAGAAAAACTCTTTATCAGACCAAAAATCCATATTTGATTATCCAACCCAATATGATTACAAGCCGAATACGATGGAAAAAATATTATGATAAAAAAGATAAATATGGTGGTCAATGAATTTGTGGCTTGGATATATATGTTTCAGTCTTGTCCCCACTTCTTTCAATTCAATATGATTATAATTCTTGCTGAAAATAACCAAAAATGTTTTTCTCTTCATAGAACATTGGAGCTTATCCCTCTTCATGAACAATTAATCAATAAAAAATACTATTACTTCTTTATATTATATATGACCAAAATATGTTTTAAATAGAATATGAACTGATTCCCCCTCCCCCACCGAATTCCCTTAATTTTCATGATTCCTTGGATTTATAGTGTGTTTTTGACTTATTCAATGCTTATCCATTATTTTCTATACTTCTATAATCTTCTAAACACTTCATCCCTCTTCTAAAATTCTTTTAAAACAACCGTTTGATCCCAATTTTCAAATATATTTTTTCAATATGACTTCTGCAATATGATGCTCCGTACAAATCTTACTTTAACGTATGAATAAATATATAACATTAGCTTTTTTAAAATCCATTTTAATTAATATTTACAAAGCTCCCTAGTAGTTATAGATTCAAACCATCCTCTATGAAATTCAAGATCCCAGTAATAGCCCAGACCATCCGGGTCAATTACCTTGTCAAATTATGGTTTTTAGGTGTCGTTGGTACTATCGGTGACTCATTAAAGAGTTTTCCAAATTTTAGATTGAATGAATGGTGGAACTGATTAGCATCGGTGGCACCGATGGGCATCAGTGGCATTGATGGGACTCGGTGGCATCGATCGGCATCAGTGGCACAAATGGGTGTCGGTGGCACTGATGCTCATTGCTTGTTCTGATGGTTGTCAGAGGCACCAATGAGCGTTGTAGGGTTCAATGGGATTTGGGGGCACCAATGAGCAGCGGTGGAACCAATGGGAACCTGTGGCACCGATGGGTATCAGTGGCTGCAATGGGCATTGGTGGCAACTATTGGAATCTATAACACCCCGACCATAGTTACCCAGAGTTGGGGCTTTATTACATAACATTGGAATGAAATAAGGAATAATTTCCCAGAAGGCCGATCAGTTTAGTATTATTGGAAATAAGATACATATATAAGTTCAACATTACAAATTGAAAAGAAATACAACACTAATTTATTCTATTAGAAACATCCAAGACTCTTAGTTATTCATGAAATGCACTCATAAATAACTTCTTTATATCCTATGAAAATGAAACATAAGAAAGGGGTGAGCTCAAATGCTCAGTAAGGGTAAGCGACCTAGTGGAATAAAACATAAACATTAGGCATGATGAATAATTTAAAACAAATTCCTTTACAAATAATAAACATGAACAATTAATGGAAGGAATATGAGCTGGGTAAATAATTCCATAATGAAACATAGTCATGGGTATTCTACCCGTCAAATAACCACATGAACCATTATAGTTTTTTCATAATGAGGGAATGTATAATGCTGTACATTCTGAAAAATTTTTTCAAGGCCTCAGGCGAGATGTCTAAAAAGGATTAAGGGATCCGCCAAAACTATATATCAAATTGGTAAAGGACTTATACAATTCCACATATAATTGCCTCATGAGACCTACTAATTCATTGACGAGCTATATCGGGCTCCACCCATCACACAGTAAGTCCAATACATTCCTCATCTGAAAAGGTTGAAACATAACAGTAACATTCGTATTAAAACTAGCATACGAAATGTCAATACTTTATCTATAAATCATGAATGGTATAAAAATAACACATACTCAATCAAACATATCACAAAACCTTCAATACAATATGGAATATTTGTATCATAAAAAATCATCTTCAAACGAGTTTAGAATCCATCAAATGATGCTGACATAGATGAAATGAAAACTATTTGAAAGAGACACCTCTTTCTATTTTGAAACCATTTAAGAGTTACATAATTATTATAGAAAAAATTTATTTGGAAAGCATTCCTATAATCTTGTAACAGAATATTTGATGATATTATAATGGCGGAAAATAGCCACACCCGCCATATAAGTTACAAAAACATTCTTACCATAATTTTGTCGAAAAGGTCATAAAGTACCTTGTTTAGAAAAAAATGAAAAGATTCCTTTCAATACATATATTGTCAAAGAAGGGTATAAATTACTTTAACCCATAGTCTAGTAAATAGTAAAAAAATTTGAAATTCATTTAAAAAAACATGGATGTGAATGATAAAGAAGTCCCAGTAGATACTTACGTAAAAACAACCCCGAATAAAGAAGAGATTGAGAAATTAACCATTAACTTTTACTTTTCCTAAGTAAATGTTATGTTAAACATCTATATAATAGTTAAAATATTGTTATTAAATTATACTATAAATATATACTTAAATATGATATCACATATGATCCTCTAATATTTCGTTGTTAATAATATTTTAGTAGTATCATCGTTTTAGGTGTTAACTGATTCATTTTACTTTATATGATTGGTCATGTAATACATGTTTGTTATGTATAATATTTATTTTATTCGTATAAATAATTTTATTATGTTCAAAAAAATTATTTTTAATCATAAAATGAAAATTATTCTTGAATGATTACAAAGGGGAAAATAATCTTATCGTGTTCGTGGAGAGGGTAATCTGTACGTACGCACGAGCGACAATATCATTATATTGAAGGTAAAATAGTATGTAATTGGATGGTATATCATATATAAAGAATAAATAACATGTTAAATTTATTATTTACCTCAGTTATACTAATTATTATACCCATCCAAATATTGAAGTGTTTGAATAACATACTACACCACGATGTGGAGACAGTAAGCCGTACTTACGCACGTATGGTGACTTTGTCATTCATATGATTGATAGAATAATGAATACGGTTGTACCATTTTTATAATAACATAACATTATATAGAAGATACTGAATTTATTATGTTATAATAGAATCAACAAAGAAAGATGATGTGGAAGAAGAAAAGAACTTGAAAGTGGTGATGAAATATTTACCTCTTCTTCTTCTTCTTCCTTTTGATTTGATCAAAAGGGCACCATAGGATGGATTTATGACCAAAGGAATTCCTCTAGGACGAATTTAGGATATTGGGGAGGATATTTGGTCAGGGTTTGGCCAATCCAAATGGATTTCAAGGTGTGAAATTAAAAGAAGATGAGGTGCCCTTTTATAAGAGAGGTGTGGGTCGGTTAAGGAAAAGATTGGAATATTATTTTATAATAAAATCATATTAGTTTTATAATGGCTCCAAAATGATTTATTAAGAGGCTATGGTGGTTTTGGTTGTAACCCTCTCAACGCATTGGTTTTAGATAGGATTAGTTACCCATATTAACCTTATCTTCTATATTTAACTCTTAGTTAAATAGTTTGACATTTACCATGTATCATTGTATTTTTATATTATATGGTTCATAAACTTACAATAAACAGCCAAGAGTACCCTATTTGGTTAATTATTAATATATATAACCTTATATAAATCCTTTGGATGAACCTTATATTTTTATGAATATTATATCAATTAATAAAATAGTATTTTTAAAAAAAAAATTAATTATGTCAATTTTGAAACTATTTAGTATTTGATTTTTATGAAAGCCATTAAAACATTATCACTTCGAATAAAAATTATTTAACCAACCCTAACATGTAATATTAACCTATAATATTTGTTTAATACATCATAATTTTCAACTTACATTTATTTGAATATTTATAATATCAATTATTATAATATTTCATTAATAAGGTAATTACTGCATCATCATTGTGTAATAAATAAATTAAATTATTTAATTTCTAAAAATTATAAATAAAATACCATTATGTAGGAAATAGTTTTAGGATTCTACTTAATATTTATTATTGAATTTATATTGGGTGTAACCCTATATTAAACAAAGTTTAGTTATTAAACATTTAATTTAACTCTTTTAACTCTTTTTTAAATAAAATAATAATAAATGTAATAATCTAATTTATTTGGACAAAAAGGGATCATATTTTATTCCTATGGTTGTTTTTGGTAGAATTACACTTTTCTAATATAATTAGGACATGTTTTAGGGTAATTATGAAATCATTTTTACCCTTAATTTCCCTATTTACTTTTAACCGTGGTAAATCATAGTCAAAAGTAACTATTCACCAATAATTATTTTCGTCTTATTGAACCAAATTTTACTTGCTTATATTAACCATCCTCTCATATCTTTGAAATTAAACTCACAGAATGTGTAAAATTTTGTTTTATGGAAATTTGGAAACTCTCCTAGGAGGTTGGTAAAAGACGGTAAAAAGTTTGATAAAATTTTTATATATTTAAACTTATTATAAAATGAATCCAATGAATAAAATTTAACATATATACGTATTATGTATCTATTTTGACCTAAAATAAATTTATGTAAAATAAATAATTATTTAAATAAATAGTCGGTTTTAAACAATAACTCATTGTTTTAACTATTCATAAAAAATTGAATGTTTTCATAAAAATACACAAAATTCACCCTAAGATAATTTCAATATTACGAATCCAAAAATGAAGTCCATTTTGAAATATATAATTTAAAAAATTTAAAAAAGTGGGTATTACTATTCATACTGGGTAGTTTGATTGGTTGTTGTGTGTTTGAACTCGATGTTGTGTACAACCCATGTTATTGTATGATTCAAAGGGAAACATACCATGGATGCATGGGGTGTTACATTCTTCTCTCCATAAGATAATTTCACCCTTGAAATTTCTATAATTTTACTGCATAAACAGATTTGGGATGTTCTTCATCATATGTTCTTTAGGTTTTCACATTACCTCTACCATCTTATAGATTCTCCATAGAACTTTAACCATACGAGTTTTCCGGTTTCCCAACACTTGTTTTCTTGTTTCAAGAATCTTTACAGGCTCTTCACAATAAGACATATTTAGTTACAATTCAATTTCTTTATAGGTGAGTACATGGATTGGATCATGCATGTATTTTCACAAAATTGAAATGTGGAACACATCATGAACATTGGAGAGACTTGACGGAATTGCCATACGGTAAGCTACAACCCCAATTAATTCTAGAATATCAAAAGGTCCAATGTACATTGGACTCAATTTTCTCTTCTTATAGAAACATATAACACCCTTCCATGGAGATACCTTTAAGAAAACATGATCTCCAACCAAAAATTCCAAATCCTTCATTCGGTTATCGACATAGCTCTTCTTCCTACATTGAGATACTTTGATGTGGGTTTGGATAATCTTTACTTTTTCCCCTGTTTCCTAAACATGTTATGGGAATACTAGTTTTCTTTCACCAACATCATCCCAACAAGTAGGTGCGCGACATCTATTTCCATATAATTCTTCATATGGTGCCGTCAGAATACTTTAATGGAAGCTATTATTATAGGAAAATTCTACCATAGGTAAATATTGATCATACATACCTTGAAGGTCATGTGATCAATATCTCAACATGTCTTCTATGGTTTTAATAGTCCGTTCTGATTTTCAATCAGTTTGAGGATGGTAGGATGTGCTCAAATGAAGTTAGGTATCCAAGGATTTTAGAAGACTTTTTCCAGAATCTTGATGTAAAATGGGGATCACGATCAGAAAAAATTGTTAGGGTTATTCAATGAATTCTTACAACATCATTAATATATAGTCTCTCTAAACATTCAAGTGGTAAATCCTCTCTTATAACAAGAAAATGTGCCGACTTGGTAAGACGATCAACAATGACCCACATTACATCATTCCTTTTTAGAGACTTTGGTAGCCCCATGACAAAGTCCAACATAATATTATCCCATTTCCACTTTGGTATGGGAAGAGGTTGCATGAATCCTCCAGGTTGTTTCCTTCCATCATTAACTTGTTGAAAAACCATACATCTTGACACAAAATCAGAAATATCCCTCTCCATGTTGTCCCACCAAAAACATTTCTTCAAATCACTATAAATATTGGTGCTCATAGGGTTTATTAGGAAATTGGATCTATTAGCATCATCAAACAATTCCCTTTTTAGATTAGTTATCTTAGGAACATAATTTCTCTTCCCAAATTTCAAAATTCCATCTTCATATATGAAGTCACTCAATCTCCCATCATTCACAGAATTAATCTTCTTTGAAAATCCTTATCATCAGTCTGAGAACTCTCTATACTATCTAGTAAAGATGGTTTGGCAACCATTTGAGGAAGTATTGATGTTTCACCTACCAAGGTTATTCCCATGTCCATCATTTCTAGATCCATGAAAATAGGATCTCTTTAAAATCTGATCTTGTTCAAAACTCCATGATCTTTTCTACTTAAAGAATCTTCCACCTTATTTTCCTTCCTCAGGTGGTATTGTGTGGTGAAATAATAATCCTTGAGTAGTTCAAGCCATCGAAATTTCCTCATGTTGAGTTATTTCTGTGAGATAATATACATCAAACTCTTCTGATCATTATAAATCTCACATTTTTCACCATAGTGATAGTATCTCCATATTTTCAGAGAAAAGATTACATCATCTAACTTAAGGTCCTAAGTAGGATTGTTTTTCTCCTGAATTTTTAGTTTTCATGATGCATAGTCAATAAAACTATCATTCTACATAAGGACACAAGCATGTCCTTTCTTTTAAGCAACTCTATAAATAAAAAAACCTTCATTCCCAAATAGAATAGTCAAGATAGAAGCATTAACTAATATTATCTTCAGTTATTCAAAACATTTTCACACTCTTTTGTCCAAAAAAATTTAACCCCTTTATGAGCGAGCTTGGTTAAAGGGTTATCCAATCAGGCAAAATTCTGGACAAAATGATGATAATAACCTTATAGACCAATAAATCTATGTACCTCAGTTATATGCGTCGGTGCTGGCTATTCTTGAATTTCCTTGGTCTTTGAAGGATCAACAGAGATTCCGTCTTTAGAGACAATATGGCCATGAAAAGAAATATCTTGAAGCTATAAATCACACTTTCTAAACTTCTCATATAATTCATTTATTCTAAGAGTATTTAGAATAATGTGCAAGTGATTTTCAAGATCTTTGTAGCTTTTTGAGTATACCAAAATATCATCAATAGATACCACTACCAAGACATCAAGATATTCATTGAAAAATCTATTCATTATATCCTTGAAGACAGAGGGTGAATTAGTCAATCCAAAAGGAATTATTGTAAACTCACAATTCGCGTACCTGGTTCGATATATTGTTTTTGCAATGTTATCCTTCTTCACACACAACTGGTGATATCTAGATCAAAGGTCAATCATTTAAAAATATTGACCTCCACGAAGTTGATCAAATAAATAATCAATGAAAGGTAGGGGATACATGTTCTTTATTGTTATAGCATTTATCTCCCTATAATCAATACAGAACCTCATAGATACATATTTCTTCTTAACCTAAAGAACATGGTCTCCCCGTGGGGAAACACTATGGAGAATAAATCACTTATTACTCAATTCATCTAGTTGTTTATTTAGTTCCACTAATTCCACAGTAACCATTCTATAATGGGTATTTGATATGGGCCTTGATCTAGTAATTAAATCAATGGAAAACTCAATTTCTTGTTCGTTAGGATCTCCAGGTAAATCCTCTAGAAACACATCAACATGTTCTTTCACAATAGGTACATCATATATTTGAAATTTATTTTCCTCACCCATAATTATTTCATTCTCATTCTACCCAATAATAAAATTTATTAAAGCTACTGGGGGTGGATCTAGATAAGAATTTGATGGTGACGTTTATACTCTTAATATGAGGTACTCCTTATCATCATCGAGAATTGTAACCTCCTTCTTCTTAAAATAAATTTCTACATAATGGTCCGAAAACCAATCCATACCCATGATTATATGAAATTAAATCATGGGTATGATGATTAGATCAGCAGATAAATATCATTTATATACCTTAATAGGGACTGATTCACAAAACTTGGTTTCAATGATAGTTCCTTTATGATTTTCACTAAAAAATACCATGTTAAATCAAATTTGAAATATCTAATTTTTTTAGCAAACTGAGAAGATATGAAATAATGTAATGATCCAGAATTAAATAATGAATTGGGTAAAATTGAGGAAACCATTAAATTAACTTCCACCACATCTTTCGAAGATTCAACCTCAGTAGTAGTGATTGCATAAGCTTAGCCTCTATCCCTTGGCCTTTTCTAATTTATGTTTCCCTAACACTTAGGTAATTCATTTGAATAATGCACCATTTCTCTACAATATTATCATTCAACATTGAAAGTATCTTTCTTTCTCCTTGAAATCATGATCTTTGTGGCCTTTTTCACCACACTTGTAATAGACTCTCATTCCCTTTAGGTAAGTACCAGGGTGTTTCTTCCAACATTTTCCACAGGATGGATTTTCAACCTTTACATTCTTCCCCATATATCCATTTTCAGAGTGTTCAGCAGATCTCTTCTTTTACAACATTGATTTAAATTTATAAGACTTAGACAATTCATTTTCTGTCTAGATAGCACCTGAGACAATATCTTTGTATGATAAGTATTATTATGAGACTAATGCTTACCGGAAAAATGGTTTTACCCCATCAATGAATCGATCAATATTACTACTTGGATTGTGTTTATAATCTAAAACATTCCTTTCTAACCTTGTAAACTTAGCCTCATGCTTTGCGACATTCTCATCCTCCTTTTGTTTTAGACTCTGAAATTGCCTTTCCATATCCGCTCGATGGTCATGAGGAAAGTATTTTTCAATGAAAATCTCTTTAAACTCCCTCCATTCCATACATGATAATTCTTCATCCTCTGTTGTGTTATGAATTAATGACCTCCATTTATCTGTATCTCCGGTGAGGTGATATACTACCATGAAAACCTTTTCCCTTTCTCTACTCCCCAAAGGAAGAAATATTTTCTCTAATAAACTTATCCATTGATTAGCTAAAACTGGATTTTTAGACCCGTTGAATGTTGGTGGTTGTTTCCTCATAAAGAGATCTAACACTAATCCTCCAAATTGTGTATTAGGGTGTTCTATACGGGTAAAGTTAGTATTCATAACCTGTGTGAGTTGTATCAGTACGGTGATAAGCTGATCAGCACTAGTTGCTTCATCAGCTCCGATATAATTATATCGAGTAGGAGGGAAATACCTACATGGAATACATGGGTTGATACATTTTCTATTACTTCAACTAGGTTCCATTTTTAAACAATGCAAAACAATAGATTAGTTTATGAACCAAAATACATAATTCTGAACTTGTAAAACACTTAACATAAATTGAAAATTTTAGGGATATAATTCATAATCATAAAAAACATCTTTGAGGAGGTATATACTCATAAATACATTATAATTGGTTGTAAAAAAATGATAATTATCAAAATAATATCCCTGGGAGTGTCGTAACGAAGAGTGCCGCAAGGCCCATTTTCATGCACCGGTTCTTATTCGAGTCTAGCTCAAATCAGTGCTTTTGGGTTTTACCCTTATGTAAATCTGTGCCAGAGCGGCATCTACCATATCGTATCTAGACATGGATGTATTTTTGGGAAAACACAGAAAAACTCTACAATATGAAAATTCTAAGAAGTTCTTCTATACTAATCATCAAAGTTTATCTTATGGTAATGTTATCTAATCATAGTTTTCTAAATCTAGTTTCCAGAAATTGTACTAAACTACCTTTGATGCAAACTCTATAGCCTCGACCCCAATTACCCTATGTTGGTGCTTTATTACATAACATTGGCATGATATAAGGAATCATGTCCCAAAAGACCAATCATTTTAGTATTATTGGAAACAAGATACATACCTAAGTTTAACATTACAACTTGAAAAGCAATACAACACTAATTTATTCTATTATAAAAATCCAAGCCACCTAGAATATGCGTGCAGTTGACTCATTAACTTTTTCATATCATAGGAAAATGAAACATAAGAAATGGGTGAGATCAAACACACAGTAAGGGTAAGAAATACAACCAAAGATAACATAAACATTAGGCATGATTTATAAATCAAATCACATGCCTTTAAAAATAATAAACATAAACACTTTATGGAAAGAATATGAGATAAGTAAATAATTCTATAAGAAAGTATAGTGATGGGTATTCTACTAGTCGAATAACCACATTCTCTATCATTATTATTTTCATAATGAGGGAATGTATAATGTCGATCCTTTTGAAATATTTTGTCAATTCCTCCGCCAAGATCTCTAGGAATGTTTAAGGCCTCGGCTAAAACCATATATCAAATTGGGAAATTCCTTGGCCAATTCCTCATCTAATTGTCTCATGAGACCTATCGATGCACCGAGGAGCTATAGTGGGCTCCACCCATCACATAATAAGTTCTATACAATTCGTCATATGAAAATGTTGAAACCTAAAAAAACATTTGTATTAAAACTAATATATGAAATGTCAATGCTTTAACCATTAACAATGAATTTTATAAAAATAACACATCCAAAGTCAAACATATAACAAAACCTTCAATACAATATGGAATATTTTAATCATAATAAATCAATTTTAAACAAGTTTAAAATCCATCAAAGGATATTGACACGAATGAAATGAATAATATTTAAACAAAATACCTCTCTCTATTTTGAAACCATTTAAGAGTCTCATAATTATAAAAGAAAACATTTATTTTCAAAATATTCTTATAAACTTGTAATGGAAGCTTCGATGTTGTAATAATGGAGGAAAATATCCACACCATCTGTATAAGTTAAAAAAAATATTCTTACACAAATTTTGTCGAAAAGGTCATTAAGTACCTTGTTTGGAAAATGACAGAAAGATTCCTTTCAAAATATATAATGTCAAATATGGGTATAAATTAATTTAAACCATAGTCTAGTAAATATTAAAAATCTATTGAAATAAATTTTAAATAAAATATGGATGTGGATGATAAAGAGGTCCCAGTAGATACTTACGTAAAAACAATCACAGATAATAAAGAGATTGTCAAATTAACCATTTCCATGTAATTTTATTAAGTTGATGGTATGTTAACCTCCTGTATAATAGTTAATAAATTGTTATTAAATTATAAAATAACTATATACATAAATATGATATCATATATGAATCTCTAATATAGCTTTGTTAATAATATTTTCGTAGAATCATCATTTTGGGTGGTAACTGATTCATTTTCCATTATATACTTGGTTACGTAAGCCATGTTTGTTATGGATATGATGTATTTGATTCATTTACGGAATGATATTATTATCATATACATTATTTTTAAGCATAAATTTAAAATTATTCTTGAATTATTACGATGGGGAAGTGAATCTCATCGCGTTCGTGGAGACGGTAATCCGTACGTACGCACGAGCGACAATATCATTATATTGATGATGAAATAATATGTAATTTGATGGTATATAATATATTAAGGATAAATAGCATGTTGTATTTATTATTTACATTAGTTATACTCATTATTTTACCCATCCACATATTGAAGTGTTTGAATAACAAACTACACCACGACGGGCAGACTGTAATCCGTACGTACGCATGTTTGGTGACTTTGTCATTCATATGATTGATAGAATAATGAATATGGTTGTAACATTTTATAATAACATCACAGTATATAAATGATACTAGGCTTTATTATTTTATAATGGAAACAACAAAGAAAGAAGATGTGGAAGAAGAAAGAATCTTGAAAGAGGTGATGAAATATTTACCTCTTTTTCTTGTTCTACCTTTTGATTTGATCAAAAGGGCCTCATAGGTTGTCTTTATGACCAAAGGATGGCCTATAGGATGAAGGGAGGAATTTTGGGATTATATTTTGGAATGTTTTGGCCATGAAAAATTTCTTTGGAGGTGTGATATTATAAGAAGGGTATGTGTCCTTTTATAAGAGATGTGAGGGTCACTTTAGGAAAATCTTGAAATATTTTTTTTATAATAAAATAATTTTTTATTTATAATGGCTCCAAAATGATTTATTTAAAGGCTAAGGTGGGGATGGTTGAATAAATCTCAACCAATAGGTTTTAGATAGGTTTAGGGCACCATATTAACCTTATCTTATATATTTAACTCTTAGTTAAATAGTTTCACATTTACCATGTCTCTTTGTAATTTTTTATTATATTGTCAATAAACATACTATAAACTGATAGACGAACCCCAAGTGATTTATTATTAATATATATAACCTTATATAAGTTCATTGGACGCACCTTGGATATTTATGAATATTATATTGATTAATAATATAGTAATGGTTTAAAAAACCCAAATATGTCAATTTTGACACTATTTAGTATTTGATTTTTATAAAGCCATTAAAACTTTATCACTTAAAATAAAATTTATTTAACCAAACCTAACTTATCATATTAACCTAGAAAATTATTATGATTCCTCAAGAGTCTCAATTTACATTTATTTAGATTTTTATAATATCAATTTTTTTAATATTTCATTAATAAGTTAATTACTACATCATCATTGTGTCATAAATTAATTAAATTTTTAAATTTTTAAAAATTATAAATAAAATAAAATTATTTAGGAAATATATTTATCTTTCTAAAGAATATTTATAGTCGAATTTATATTGTGTGTAACTCTATATTAAAAAACGTATAGTTAGTAAACATGGAATTTAACTTTTTAACTCATCTTTAAATAAAATTATATTATATGTCGTAACCTAATCCATGTGAACCAAAGGAGATAATATTTTATTCCTAATGTTTTTTGGTTGAATTACACTTATCCAATAGAATTAGGACACGTGTTAGGGTAATTATGATATCATTTTAACCCTTAATTACCATATTTACTTTTAACAGTGGTAAATAAAAGTCAAAAGTTACTATTCACCAAAAATTATTTACATCTTATTGAACAACATTTTACTTACTGTTATTAACCATGTCTCTCAGATATTTGAAATTCAACTCACAGAAGCGGTAAAATTATCTTTTATGCAAATTTGAAAATTCTCTTAGGAGGTGGCTAAACGACTGTAAAAAGTTCGATAAATTTTTTTATATATCTAAACTTATTATAAAATGACTCCGAAGAATTAAGTTGAACTTATATTGGTATTATGTATCTATTTTTTCCTAAAATAAATTTAAATAAAATGAATAATTATTGCAATAAAAATGTGGTTTTATAAAATAACTCGTTGTTTTTCACTATTCATCATAAATTGAATATTTTTAAAAAAATACCAAAAATTCACCCTAATCTAATTTTGATATTATGAATACTAAAATGAAGGCCATTTGGAATGATAAAATTTATAAAATTTCTTAAAGTGGGTATTACTATTCAGAACGACTAGTTTGATTGGTTATGGTGTGTTTGAACTCAAAGTTGCGTACAACACAAGTTATTGTATTATTCAAAGGGAAAAATAACATGGAATCTTGGGGTGTTACAACATTGGTGGTGCCAAAGGCCCTCAGTAGCACCAATGGGTGTCAGTGGAACTGATGGGTTGTTCTTTGCACCAATAGTTAACAGTGCCAGGATGATGGTTCCAGGGTGACGGTGTTAGGGCGACGATGTCAGGGCGATGGTGTCAGGGTGATTGTCCCAGAGTCCTGGTTCTAGGGTGATGGTTCCCTGACAATGATGAGTCATTCCCCGTTTTTCTATGAATTTCCAGTTTTGCTCCCATAACGTATCTTTTTATGTAAAAGTGTTTTACACCACTTACAAATCGTTAAAGTCCCGTAAAATATGTTCTAAACCCCCAAGTGTTGGGCGGCCCTTGAGTTACCAAAATGTGTGACCTTTTCTTTTTTTTCCTCGATGCCACACACCTTCTCATGTTTTATGGTTTCACCATGTTACGTGATTTTCTCCATTTAAATGAAATTGATTAACCCACATCTGTTATCTCCACATTCTCTGATGATATTTTTTAAATCTCAATTAATCCAGATGTAGAAACTTCCGACTGCATGGTCGAGCCATGATCTGAATTTTAATTACTTCAAAATCAACTCCCTGATTTTGGAATTTTTCTTTTTTTTAAACTAAGATCCTCTCTTCGTTCCATTCAGTTTATCATAGTGCGCTTAGAGACTTCATTTTGAGACGAGTTGTGTGCCTGTACTGGAGCCCTTACTTCTTAGCTTTGGAGTCCTTATATTTTTTATATACAAGTCGTGAATCCCATGTTAATAGATCTAGAAGAAAGATTCGATAGTTGATCATCCAAATAGGGTTATTACTTCATCTCTCTTTATTATACATCATGCGGGGTGGGTGTGATAATCATTCTCATTGATCCTAAATGAATCCAAACATTAATGAAGATAATAAACAGGTTATTTTTGAATAATGGGGTGGTAATGTTGATGATGTTTTTTTTGTTTTACCTTCATCTTTATGATCTTAATTGTATGTGGTTATGTCCACTAAAAATAATGGTAGTTGGTGGTCCTTTTTGGAGCACAAATAAAGATCCGTTTATCTAAAAAAAATTGATTTCATGTAATTAAAAAGGAAATTGGATAATCATGTAAAAAATGTAGATTAAATTTATTCTTAATGAATAAAATACCTTATGTGATCACTCGGATAACCAAATGGATGGAAAGAACATAATGAATGGTGTTGGCTAAATCTGAAAAATTCCTTGATCTGTTCTAGTGATATGAATTTTTACCTTGTTGATGTGTGTGGGGTGATGTAGAGGGGAATATAATCTCACATTGGGAGCATGTTGGGTTTTTAATCTGAGGTCATGTGGAGCTGGTATGTTGGGGTTTGGATTGGGTCCAGTACATTGAGGGATCTCACATATCCATTTTGTTTTTATGAATTTACATGAGAATCATGTGTGAATTCTTAAAATCATGCTTAGATGTTTTTCCTTCATCAATTGTTTTGTCTTGTTGTTATTCCTATTAGTGGCCCAGTAGTGGAGTAATGTTTCAAATATAATCACTTGAACATGAAAAAGAGAACAGATACAATGGGGGATTTTTTTTGCCAATAAAAGGTTGTGTTATGGTTGTGGTTGTGATGTATTTGTGAATCTAGGGATATAAGTGATAGTTATTATGTACATGCTAGTTGTCTATCTCAAAACCCTTAGGTTGGGATGATTGCTTGATTATATATATTTATAATGTTTTGTTCTTTTTTATTCTTATATGAACCTCACCCATGTTGAGCACTTCATACCGAACACCTCCATTTCATGGGGGAGGTTGTTTTCCCTAAATTAATATGTGGGGATGGTTACAAGCTCCTTTATGCTCGCCCTCACATGTATCCCATGATTCTTAGGGTAGGCTGTGACGGCCTATGGTTCAGTATGACCCAAGATTCGTCGGTCAGGGTGTGTTGTGGTGGTTGGACCAGGTGTTTACTGGCATGTTGTTTCCCAAGTTTCTTTGGGGTGAAGCCCAGGGGTCTTTGACCACGGTCATGGTTGTTGTGGGATAGGTTTTTGTGGGTGTGGATACATATGGTTGATGGAGATTAGGTGTTTATGGGTATAGTTATGTGTGGTAGGGGCCCAGGTGTCTGCGGGCAGGACACTTGGTGGTGTACCACATGGTCATTGTTGGGGCGGCAGTGGGACTACAGTGGAATCTGTGGGAGAGGTTTTACACGTAGGATGTCTTAAATAACTAGTGGTAAATTGGTATGTGGTACCAAAATATCGATGTGGTATTACCTATTACTCTACATAACATTAATTATTTGGGGAGTGTTATTTGATGAGGTTGGGTGGATAGTTTCCTTGTTTGGTTCTTTTGTTACCTCTACTTCTCACGGGGCATTAGAGTGACTCCTATCTGGTTCATGAGAGTTTTTTGTATTCCATTCTATGTATACCTATATAGTCACCCAACATATATAAAACTTCTTTTAGGTTTTCGGTAGGACCACTAGGACTGGGCTAGACCATAATATCTTGGGAATTAAGAGTTTATGTTTTTTCCCTTCCCTTCACTGGTACATTCCTTTGGAGTTTATTTTAATTTTTATTACTTTATTTTGGACATGCATGTGGGAATGGATTATTGGTCTTTACTTTTACATTCTTCTTTTGTATTTGGTTGGGAAATACCGAATTATCCCCCGATATTGTTCTACAAACAAGGTAATGCCTTCCATTTCATGTAATATTTTATACCCTTGGTGATAGATGCCACTTTGGGTCCTATTAAAGGAGGGAATCGGGGTTATTTCATATCCCTCAACTTGAAGAAGGATGGGTCTAGAAGTTTTCTGTTCCTTTTCTCATCTTCGTGAAGAAAGGTTATTGTAGAATGGTATAAAAGGCTGATGGATGAGAGATAGGATGGAGTTTGGGGTTAGGCACTATGAGGATTGCCTGGCAAGGTAGGGAAACAATGTTACACAATCTTGGTTTCTGAAATATGATAGGGAATACTGGCTTGGAAACGAGATTTTAGGGCCCCTGTAGTCTGAGGCAATGACCCAGGACCTACCGAACAACCAAGTGAGGTTACACTAATTGTAGGGTAGATTCCCTATGAATGGAAAATGCATCATAATGACTTTTGTTCTTGTGCATCATGGGTGTTTTGGGGTTTTAAAATAAATTAAAATTTGAAGGGAATTTTAAAAATAAAACTTCTATAGTAATCAGGATTTGGTATTCCTTGTTAACCATACAAATATGGAACCCAGATGACATCCATGTGTAGTGTGGGTGATCGAGGCCCATGAAGATGATCTGGTCAATCATTGGAGGACTGACCAAGAGGAATAGTATGACAAGTGGGATATGGATTTATGTTCTTTCAAGGTGAAGACCATCGAGAAGTAAGAGGGAAGTGTTTCCCACTTGGAGATAGAGTGTTGGCTTGAAGATTTTGAGGTCACATTAATAATGATCTTTTATCCAAGAGATTATTGGGTTCCATTGGTATCCATTCAGTCATATTAGGGGAGTAGCGTGTTAGTGGAGGGCGCTCTACATTTGAAAGATAATGGAGACTGAGGTTTTGTTGACTGACATCGAGATGAAGTTCGAGGTTGAATTCCAATCTTCTACGATGAAGGTCAAGAAGAGGGAGGATATTATCTCCCTCTAGTATGGGAGTATGTCGGTGAGGGAGTTAGGGATCATGTTCAAGGACCTCTTTCATTATTTTCTGGACCACTTTCAGGATGAGGAGTCTTAGGTGAAATTTTTAGAGGAGGCGCTCTGACCCTCCCTACAATAAATTGTTACTCCCTTCACTCCAATGACATACATGGAGGTTCAGAAGAAGTCTGATGTGGTGGAGAGGATGAAAAACTAAGAGTTGTACCATGTGAGGGGATCCAGTTGAGGTCATCGAACGAGAAGACCTTTAGTAGAAGGAATCCAGCATTAGGTCCTTCCAGGTTTTCGCTGGCGGGGAGAAGGCCCCAACAGTTCCAGTTTCGGTCTCCCAGTCCACACCCTTTCTCCAAAAACCTTGGACCATGGTTCTTTGTCCATGGAATCCATGGGAATAATCAGAATTATTTTCCAAAACATATGGAGTATAGTGGTTGTGGGAAGGCTTAGTTCCACCTTAGCAACAAGAGTTTCCATCCAATCCTTTTTAGAAATAGTAGATGTAGCAGGTGCAGTGAGCTCACGATCCACCAAGGGCGAATGATGCAATATTAGGCTAACCTCAAAATGCACCTCAAGGAACTCGACCAAGACATGGCCAGGGAGGTGAACTAAAATTGTGGGAAAGAGGATCCGGGCAATGGAAGTTTCACATTGTAGGGGTAGCAGTTGCAGTGGGGCCGAAGGTCATTCGAGTTACGATCAGTTTGTTTAGTACTACTGATGGTGTGTTGTTTGACTCAATAGAATCACAATACTTTCTTGCCCCTGGTCAAGCACATGACATGGACCTATACATAGAGAGACTCTATAGGCCCCTAGTTATGATTATGCCAGTTGAAGGTCAGACCAGCATGTTTGATGTTTGGGCAGGATGATGACTAATGATGGGACCCCATGAGTCTTGTGTGGACCACTTTTTTCTACAAATGCATCTATAATGTGTCATACAAACCATCGAATGGATGTTCTCTATGCCTTTTATTATCAACTACTTCTAGAGTTGGTTCGTATTCATAGACACGGGGGGTCCAACGTGTAGCATACATTGGTGAGTGGGGTTTCTAGGAGGGCAGATAACAAGTAGAGCCCTGCTTTTATTTATTAGCTGATCTGTCAATGGAGTCGGTTGACACAGAGTTGGTGGGAGTTTCAAGGATTTTTATTGAGTTCCTGGATTTCTTCCCTAAAGAGGTTGTGGCCCTACCCCCTTGACATGATGTTAGGTTTGGGATAGACTTACATCCTAGCTCCCATAGGATTTCAATGGATCCCTATCAGATAACACCTTTTGAATTGTGGGAGTTGCAGATTCATGTTGATGTCATGATGAAGAAGGGTTTCATCAGACTAAGAGTGTTACCTTGGAGTGCTCTAGTCATGTTCGCAATGAAGGAAGACATTGGCCTCATGTTGTGCATTGAGTACCGAAGTCTGAATTAGGTAGCAGTCAAGAACCATTACCCCCCCTCCCCCCCGAGGATCGATGAAACAATTGACAAGTTGAAGGGTGGAGGTTGGTTCTCTAAGATTGACCCATGGTCTGGATATCACCAGTTGGGTGTGAAGGAGGGAGACATCTCAAAGACTACTTTCTGGTGAATATATGGGAACATTGTGTTTGTGGTCATGTCGTTCGGTGTTATGAACTCACCATCCATGTCCATGGGGCTCATAAAAGAATCCTCCATGAATATCTTGATTGTTTTGTAGTCGTGTTCATTGGAGACATCCTGATCTAATCATGATTATAGGAGGATCATGCCGAGAACCTCGGGACTATCTTGGAGGCCCTTCAAGAGCTTATTCTCTATAGGAAGATGTCTAAGTGCATGTTTTGGACATGGTAGGTGCACTTCCTTGAACATATGGGGTCCCTGCAGGGAATAGAAGTGGACCCATTAAAGGTAAAAGTAATTTTTTAGGGAAGCACCCAAGAACATGGAAGAGGTTCGTAGTTTCCTGGGTCTCGTAGGATACTACGGGACGGTTTTACCCTAAATCTCTCAATTTGGAACCTTTGAATACCATGACCAGGAAATACCAAGCTTTCGTAAGGAGTGATCAATTCAAGTCATCCTGCACATATCTTAAGGGGAAGCTGATCAGTGCCCTAATTCTGAGGTTTCCAGAAGAAGGGGTAATGTTTGAAGTGTTTTGTGTTGCTTCGGTTCTAGGCTTGGGGTGTGTGATGATGTAGTAGCAGGTAGTTATCTATTATAGTTCTAGGTAGTAACATCTTCATGAACATAACTATGTCACCCACGACATATAGCATGTAGCAGTGGTGTTTGCACCGATGTTGTGGTCGTATTTTCTCATCTGGGAATGATTTTTGGTCTTCACATATCACAATATCTTGAGGTATGTCTTCTCCCAGTGAGACCTGAACATGAGATAGCCATGGTGGATGGAGTTTTATCAGGACTACAAAAGTGAGATATCCTACACTTTCAGAATGGGGAATGAAATGGCCAATTAATTGAGCATGAAGTCACAAAAATATGTTGTTTGAAAGTCATAATATGCTTGGAAGGCGATGGAGGAGTTGGCTTCCATGAGACTAGATGCAAAGGTGGAGGATGATAGGGGCTGTAAATTTCATATGAAAGTGAATTATTCTAGGTTAAGACTAGTGTAAGCGTCTCAGTGGGGAAAATTATAGGCCGATGTGATGCATGATCGTGTTATCCAGGGTGATACTTCATGAGGATGGTCGAAAGATGGCCAGAATAAGATGTTGTTTTGTGGAAGGATCTTTTTCTTGGTGGAAATTCATGAGATAGTTCTCAGTAAATTCCATAAATCACCCCTAGCAGTGCACCCAGGAGTTTCAATGATTTTTTGGGGCTTGAGGGGGTAGTATTTATGGCCCGTGGTGACGCGGGATATGTTAGAGTTTATGGAAATGTGGCTCGTGTATCAGTAGGTGAAGTCTGAACACAATGTTCATGGCAGTCTATTGTAGCCCTTAAATGTTCTCAAGTGGAAGTGGGAAGACTTCTTGTTGGATTTTGTCATAGTACAACCCATATCTATGGGTGGCTATGATTTCATCTGGTTAGTGGTGGATCAGTTGAAAAAATTAGCACAATTATTAATGATTAAGGAGTCGAGCATAGTGGATGCCTTGTCATAGGGGTAGTGGGAGAATTTTTGAGGTATCATGTAGTTCCTAGAACCATCGTTCATGATATGGATACATGATCTACTTCAAGATTATGGAGGGGATTACAGTGTGATTTTCATACTCATCTATGCCTTAGCACTACTTTCCACCATCAGACGAATGGGAAGACAAAGAGAACAATCCATCTATTGTAGGACATGCTACGGGCATGTTTCAGGGACTTCGGAGGATCGTGGGTATGATACTTTCCTCTGGTAAAGTTTTCCTAATACTATATGTATCACTCAACGATTTTCATGGAAATGTTTGAAGCATTGTATGGGTGACCATGTCGTTCACCCGTGTGATGGACATAGGTTTCGGAGGAAGGTGTACTTGGCATAGAGATAGTGTCGGGAAAAATAAAGAATGATCAGCGTGTGTGTAATAGAATGATGGTGGCTCAAGACAAGTAGAAGTCATATGCCAATAATAGGAGGATATCCATGGAATTCAAGGTTTGGGACCACATGTTCTTAAATGTCTCCCCTCGGCGTGGGCAGTAGAGTTTGGCATGGGGAGTGAACATTCTCTCAGGTTCATCAGATCCTTCAAGGTGTCGAGATGAGTCGGAGAGGTGGAATATTAGCTAGTGCTACCACTACAACTAGAGAGGGTACAAAATGTATTCCATGTATATCAGCTCAGTCAGTATCTACACGATGAATCCCGCATCCTTGACTGGGGAGAGATGGATATTGAGGACGATGCAATGTTCGTGGAGCGACCGATGAGGATCGAGGACTGTTTAGAGAAGGTTATCCATGGACGAATCATTCCCTTGGTTCATGTGTTTTAGTGGAATGGTGGCCTCGAGGAGAGTACATGGGAATGGGAGGCACAGATGTGTTCCCATTACATAGATCTATTTTTAGTTTTGATTTTTTTGGGTTTGTTATGTACTTGGTTTTGATGTAATGCTTGACATTGTTCACTATGATATGGTATGCTTTCTTTATTATCTGAATGTGTGTGAAAATCACACACTATGGAGAGGGGAGAAATTGATCCCTAATCCAGATGTATTATGGTGGATGCGATTAAAACCATCCAGGAGAGTCAGTTTCGCCCTAAGTGCATAGTATCTTGACATGGAAGAAGGGACTCCCTTATCCATATGTCTAGATGGAGTAACCGTTATATGATTGTCGGGAATCCTGGGGGAGGTGAGCGGTGGTGCATCTCTGGTTGTTCTGGAGATAGGTAAGGAAGATCACTTCATATATATTGATATTTTTTCCAGCTTTCAAACAACTCAATTATGTTTTTTTCCTAGAGAGGTATCTTGCGAGGTGGTTGTTTGAACCCCTCTCTTTTCATCGTGTTTATTCTTTAATTCACAAGGGTGAGAATAGTTTGAGAGGTATCTAATGTAATGGAATAGGCCTTAATAGTCCATTAACATGTAAAATTTTGGTGTTTGGGGTATATTGGGGACCATTGGTGACACATTAAATAGATTTACCAATTTCATGTTGAACGAATGGGGGCACCGATCAGCTTAGGGGGAATTAATGGGCATTTGTGGCACCGATAAGCTTCACTGGCACCGATGGGTGTCAGTGGAACCAATATGCATTGGTGGAAATGATGGGCATCAGTGGAACCGAACTATATCAGTTACATAGATCTAAATTGGTGGAACTGATTGGAATTGGTGACCTTGATGGGCGTTGGTGGCACCGGGGAGTTTCAGTGGATCCAATTTTCACCGATGACACTGATTGAAAACGGTGGCACCGATGGGACTTGGTTGCACCAATGGTATCTCAATGGAACTAAAAGGTGTCGGTAGCACCGATGGGTCATCCGTATCACCAATCGGCAATGGTGCTTGGGTGACGGTGCCAGGACGACAGTGCCCAGGAAACAGTGCTTGGGAAACAGTGAATCACCTAAAGAAGAGTCATTCCTAGTTTGTACAGGAATTTCAAATTTCTCTCCTGTAACATATCATTCGATGTAAAATTATTTTTACACCCCTTAAATGCCTTTTAAGTCCCATAAATGTTGTTTTAAACTCCAAATATCCAGGTGACCCATGAGTTTCCAAAACATGTGTACTTTTCGTTTTTTTTCCTAAGTGTCACACCCATTTTCGTGTTTCACAGTTTCTACCTATTACAAAATTTTTTCCATTTAAAAAAATATATTAACCCACAACCATTATCTTGACCATATCCGAGGAGAATTATTAAATCTCAGTTAATGAAAATATGTGAAACCTCCCAATAATATTGTTGATACATGATCTGATATTTATGTACATAAAAATCCTCCCCATAATTTTATAATTTTGCATCTTCTTAACATGAGATCCTCACTTCATTAAATTATGTTTATATTAGTGTTCCTAGAGACCTCTTTTTGAAATGAATTGTGAACCAATGCTATAGCCCTTCTCAATCTACCATGGTGTCCTTAATTGTGTTCCTATTAAAGTCACACATCTAATGTTCTTGGAGTGAGAATACAACTTTGATCGTTTATCATCCAAGTGGCGGTTCTTCATTCTTCTCTCTTTGTTGTGAATCATGTGGGGTGGGTAAGATAATGTTTCCCAAAAGATGTAGATGAATCCAAATTTTCATGTAGATAATAAAGATAATGTTAAATAATAAAGGTGTGGGAATTTTGGAGATGTTTTTAGTGTTTTACCTTTCTGTTTATGTTGTGAATTGTATGGGATTATATCCATCGAAAATCTTGGACATTGGTGGTCCATTCTTGATGACTAATGAAGCTTATTTTTTCAGTAATATCTTTTTATTTCATTGTTGTAACATGGAAATTGGTTAATCACATAAATATGGTTGAATAAATGGATTCTTGATGAATAAAATACCCTATGTGATCACCCTGGATAACAAAATGAAGGGAAGGAACATAATTAATGGTGTTGGATAAATTTGAAATCGCTCATTTCAAATTTTGGTGACAAGTATTGGTACATTATTGATGCCTTGTGGGGTGATGTGGAGGGTAATGGAAACTCCCATTGGGAGCTACTTGGGTTGTGAATTTGAAGCTGTGTGGAGTCAGCATGTCAGGGCTTGGTTTGGTTCTAATACTTATAGGGATCTCACAAATCCATTTTGTTTTTCTTTCTTTACAAGAGAACTGGGTGTGAATGCTTAAAATCATAATTTGAAATTTTTCCATCAGTAATTGTTTTGGCTTTTGGTTATGCTAGTTAGTTTCCCAGTAGTGTAGGAATGTTTCAAATAGAATCACTTGAACATTAAAATGGGAATGGGTACAATGTTGGAAATTGTTTTGTAGAGTGGAGTGTATTCTAGTTTTGGTTTTTGTGTTCTTGTGCTTGTACGAATAATAGTTAGAGTGGTTGTGTACATGCTAGTTTGTAATCTTGAAACCATTAGGTTGTGATGTGTTATTGATTATCCATATGTGTAATGTTTTGTTTTTTGGTTTATTATACACAGCCCACCCATGATTATATCATCATGTCAAACACCCCCATTTCATTGGAGAGGGTGTTTTTCCAACATTCTTATGAGTGGCTGGTTTCTAGCTACTTTCCGATACCTCTCTTAGGTCTTCCAAGATTCTTTAGGCTGGTTGTGAAGGCCTAAGGTTCAGTACGGCTCAAGACCCTTCGGGAAGGCTGTGTTGTGGTGGTTTTCCCAGGTGTGTGTGGCCAGGTTGATTCCCCAGTTTCCTCAGGATGAGGCCTAGATGTCTTTGGCCATGTTGGTGGATGTTTGTGGCCTATTTGTTTTGGGTGTGGTTATGTGTGGTTGTTGTGGCCCGAGTGTTTTTGGGCATGGTTATGTGTGGTAGTTTCCTAGGTGTCTACGAGAAGGATGTGTGGTGGTGGCCCATAAGGTTGACATTGGGGCAATAGTGGGTCTGCAGTGGAACCTGTGGGAGAGCTCTGACATATAGGATATCCTAAATAACTAGTGGGAAAGTTGTGTGGGGTATGAAAATATCGATGTTCTATTTCTATAACTCTACCTGACTACATTATTTGGGGAGTGTTCTTTGGTGAGGTTGGGTGGATAGTTTCCTTCCTAGGTGTATTGGTTACCTCTACTTCCCACGAGGCATTTGAGTGCCTCCTCACTTTTTTTCACGATATCTTTTGGTTTTCCCCACTGATTATACCTGTATCCCAACCCTACATTTATAAAACTACTTTCTAGTATATAGGATGTCTTTGAGGACCGTTCCAGACCTTACTAGCTTAGCTGTTGGGAGTTGTTTTTTATGCTTTTCCCTTCCTTTGGTACAATCCTTTGGAGTTTTAGGCACTTCTTACCACATTATTTTGGACATGCATGTGGGAATGGATTTTTGGTCATTACTTTTAATTTCAGGTTTTGGATATTTTTGGAACATACCATCTTATCTCCCAATCTTGTTATACAAAAAGGTTAATGCCTTCCATTTCATGTGAGACTTTATACCTTTGGGGAAATTCGTCACTCTAGGGACTATTGAAGGCGTGAATCGGCGGTCATTATATCTCATTCTACTTGATGAATGAAGGGTTTGGAAATTTTCTTCCCCTTCTCTCATCTAGGTGTAGGTGGGTCGTGATAGAATGGTATCAGAGGCTAATGGTTGAGAGACAAGATGGAGTTTAGATTTAGGCACATATATGGTTTCATCGGATGGTAGTGAAATAGTGTTATGAAACATGGTGCATATAATAGGCCAGTGAGGACGGGCTAGGAAACATGATTATGGGCCCCCTTCATGGTCCGAGGTAAGGACTTCGCACGTATAGAACAACCAAGTGAGTCTAAACTAATTGTCATGTATAGGCCCTAGAAAGGGTGCATTCATAATAATGAATTGTGTTATTGTCCATCATGGATGTTTTTTTAATATTAATATAAATAAAAGGTTTTTGAAAATTTTAAAAGGAATCTTTTACACTACATGGGTGGAGGCATTCCTTGTTTTCCTTACAGTCATGGAACCCGGAAGACATCCATGAGTTATGTGGGTGATCAAGGGCCATGATGATGATCTGATCAATCAGTAGAGGATTTATAGAGAGGAAGAGTATGAAAAGTGATAGAAAACACTACATTATTTCTAGAGGAAGACCCTCGGGAAGTACGAGTTCAGTGTTTGTAATGTTGAGTCAAAGGGCTGGATTGTGGATATGGAGATCACATTTACCTTGATCCATGATCTGATAGCATTCTGGGGTTCGTTGGTAGTCAGCCAGATGAGGGGAGCAGCGTGTAATGTTTTGGTTCTAGGTGTTGCCCAGAGGTTCCCTTTACCCAGTAGGTCACACAACCTCAATCAAATTTACTCTAACACTAGAGGCTACCGACTAGCAGCGAGGTCCTTACGTGTGATAGTGGGGGAAACTATGAAATCATTTGCAAAGTAACATAACAGAAATAAATAGATAACAGTAGTGGAAGAAGTAATTATATCATACCATAGGGAACATCAGAAAACTTATAGTAAATGAACAACTACAACATATATATAAATAATGATGCATGCCACAATATTGAGGAAAGAATCCAAACAAGTCACAATGATGGAATATAGTACTAAACCAATGTACAATGGAAAATAAAGTAAACAAAACCAACAAAATTACAAACCACTTCTTGGTTGCATGAAATCCAGCTCCATAGAAATCAAGTACCTAATGTACAAGGGCACATTCCCTTATTTATACCTATAACAATGTTATCAGTTTGGGCCAAAAAGCATTACCAAAACAGGGTGTGAGTCAAATCTTAGCAGGAAACCACCAAAAAATTTGTGCCTAAATTTCAATGAATATATATGGTAGTCGATATGAAAAATAACTTAATAAACATGGTAGTACTAAAATTTAAACAATCCTACAGTTTTATCTACATTAATTTATATTTATCTACATAAACAAGAAATCAATATCAAGAAACCCTATGGGAAGTTCTCGCAATCTAGCCCCTCTGGTTCATCTTAATAAAGGATATCTAAATAATCACTCACAGTCAATTCCCCATGTGGTATCGCAATGGTAAACTACAGACAGTCAGAGGAAACACTCAACATCCAATTCCCCATGTGGCCTTGCAATGTGGAACTGTAGACAATCTGAGGGAGAACTCATGTTCGTCCCACTTATGGTATCGCAAATTGAAAAGATTAAGAGGCACTATGGGGAAGCCCTCGACGTCCATTATCCCAATGGTCTAACTACACCAGGTTCCCACAGCCCTATGTAAGTCAATCATGCACACATTATATCCAGTAGCCAATGTAAATCATAATATAATACTTGGATAAATAGCTAAAAATCATATCACAACATATTAAATAAGATCACTCCATCCCAACAACCCTAGGCATGGAAAAATCGTCCTAATAGGCGGTTCTATACCAAACTACCAAAATAATCAAACATGAAAAAACACATCCATAGCAAGGAAATTAAACCCTATTCTCAAAAACAGAGACCTTAATCAAGAAATCAATGCATAACATGCATTATAAGTTTAAATTCCATAAACACGCAATACTATAAACTTGGGTATTGGGAAATTTTTCATATATAATTCAATTTCAATCTACAGAAAAGAACAATCCACCTACTTTGATGTTTTACAAAGAACAATCTCGAAATTCAGCTCTTCAATCTGCCTAAATTGTCATAGATCTACAAAATGAATAAATACATTCATCGCAGAATATCCTCCACAATAGTAGAAATCAAGAAAAGAGGCTCTATAAAAAGGAACAACTCACCCGTTCCATTCCAACACAGTCGACGCCGGTTGATTTGTATAACGGATGGTCGACCATGGGCTCAGAGAACAATCATGACCTTAGATCACTCCTAGAGGAGTGGATGTTAGAAGAACTATTTTCTATGAACAATATGAAAACCAGGTCTAACATATCAAATAAAAATAAAAATACACATCGTGTTCCATAAAGATACATAATGTGTATATGTATTCTCTATTCCCTACCTTAAGAGGCCCTGCCAAGTATTCAAAAGGTCATGTACACGTCCGTGACATGGCCAGACATGGATTGGGCCCGGTGCTAGAGTACATGTCATGTACAAGGTAGTACAAGGCGTGTACTCATAAAACATTCTGTCTTCCCCTTTTCCAAAAAAACAATTTGAAATGAAAAATCATACCAAAAAAAATGTTCAAGTTCTTACCAACATCCTCCCCTAAAGAAATATGTCCCTTATTTCCTCTATAATGGTGACAAGGAATAATCCTCGAACAGATCTGGCCACTTTGATCTTACATCAGCCTCCCTCTCCCATGTCTCGTCCTATAATTTCCCATGATTCCATAACACATGTACTAGTGTAAAAAACTGTCCATGAAGAACCTTCACGCAGTGATCAACAATCCGGATAGGATGCGCTTCGAACAAGGCCTCCTCCTCCAAGTCATCCTCCTCGGGTAGATAAAGATGATACAGGTCTAAGATGTAACGTTTCAACTGAGAAACATAGAATATGTCATGTGTATCCCTATACCTCTGTTCTAACATCAACTTATAGGCAACCAGACCAACTCCCTCCATAACCTCAAAAGTCCTGACATATCTCGGTGATAGCTTGCCATGTCTCCTAATACTCTTATGTCCCAAACTTGGTGTGACCCACATGAAAACCTGATATCTGACTTCGAACTTGAGAGGTCATCTCCGTGAATCATCACATGTCATCTGTCATGCCTATTAATTTTCCATCCTCTTCCAAAACAACTCTATCTTCTCTATGGTCTCCTGGACTAGATGATGTCCCAACATAGATTCCTCTTCTCTGTCCAGCCCTAAAAGGGGTGACGAGAATGAACTATTTTACAAATCCTATTAAGGTGACATCATAATAGTTTCCTGAAAATGATACTGTTGGAAAACTCCACCAAATCTATGTGCTTCTCCCAAAAACCTCCAAAATCTGGGACACATTCTTGAAGCATGTTCTCCAGCACCTGTACTGTATGCTCAGACTATCCATCTTCCTGGGGATGGTAAGATGTACTAAAACGATTCTATGTACCCAAATCCCTCTATAGTCCCCTTCCAGATACGAGAAGTTAAACTTGTGCCCCTGTCAGAAACGATTGAATGTGGAACCTCTTGTAAACGTACAATCTCACAGATGTACAACCTTCATAGATCCTCAACACTGATGGTCTCCTTGATTGTTAAGAAGTGAGAAACATTCACGAGTCTATCAGTGACAACACACACTACATCATTACCACAAGGTGACCTCAGTAAACCCATCATGAAGACCATCACGACATTATTCCACTTCCACACGATAATGGGAAACTGCTGCAAAATCCCTGCTGGCCGCTGATGCTCCTCCTAGGTACCAATACTAACTATGTATATCTTTATACATCTTGGTGACAACAGGATGAACTGACCATACTGATGAATGTAAATCCCACATCATCTTCTCGAATATATCTGTTGACCCCCATACACATCCATGAAAAAACAAGATATTATACTCGCCTATGGTCCCTCTAGGAATAGGGTCCTCTCCGAACACACTCTCCTATAGAACCAGGCCTTCAGAATCTAATAGTTTCCTCATTTTCACTCGATCAAGAAAAGTTGAGTTAACAACTATAGAGGAAAGAAATGGCTACCCCTATCTGTCATTCACCACCAAATGCATCTCAGCGAACAGAGCCATAAGATGATAGTCACCGCTGACATATTGAACTTCTTAAATCAATTCTCTTCTTCTCAACACATCATCCATTGTGTTACCTTTTTCAGTCTTGTAGGCAATATCAAAATCAAAGGATTGATGGTACTCAACCCACCTTCATTTTAAAAATTTTAGAGCATGCTTGGTCAAGATGTACATGAGACTTTTATGGTTGCATAAATCCACAAAATGATCTCCCAATAGATAATTCATCCAAAATCATAAATCATGAACAACAGAAACCAACTCAATATCGGGCATTGGGTAATTCCTCTCATTTATCTTCAACTGATGAGACCTATACACAATGAAACCACCCCCCTTCATAATCTCTTCTCCCAGCCCGATACATGATGCATCATAGTAAATAGTATAGCGATTTTCCAACTCTAAATAAACTAGTATAGGTGATGAATTCATCCTCCATTTCATCTACAGAAAGGCTAAATTGAAATAATATGTCCACATGTACTACACAACCTTCTCAGTTAGGCTTGTGAGTGGTTCTGTTAAGAATAAAATGTCTTTTAGAAATGTCTATAGTAACTAGATAGCCCTAAAAAACTTCGTTCCACAAAGAGGTTCTATAGATATTACTAGGAAACTACTGCTCTCACATTCTCTAGGTCTACTGATATTCCTTTCTATGAGAAACATGACCCATGAAGTGAATTTGGTCTATCCCAAAGTGGCATTTTGAGAGCTTAGTATATAACTGATGCTCTCCCAGTGTACTCAAAATGAACTCAATATATGAGGAATGGTCGTGTAGAGTGTGAGATTACACCATGATATCTTCGATGATGACTACCACGAATGAATATAAGTATGGATGGAACAATTGGTTGATTAGTTCCATAAAAACTATAGGCACGTTCGTGAGACCGAATGACATAACAACAAACATTATAGACCATACATTCTCCGAAAGGCTGTAAGAGGTATATTAGATGGTCTAATGTTCAACTAATGATAAACAGATCTCATGTAAATCTTATAGAAAAATCATGATCCTCAAATATTATCATAGCGATCATCAATTTTGAGCAAGGGATATTTATTGTTGATTGTCAACTGGTTCAGATTCTAAAAATCCACACAATGTCAGACGGTACAGTCCACCTTATTTCCCAAAAATGACTTGAAATCTCCAAGGAGAAGTACTGGTTCGGATGATACCCTTTTCATATAACTCATCTAACTCCTTCTTGAGATCTTGTAACTCTCAAATAGCCATCCTATAAGGAGGAATAGACATTGCTGCCACTCTTGGAATAAGAACAGTTGAAAATTCCACCATTCTCTCTGGATTCACACATGAAAAGTAGTCTAGGGAGACAACCCTAAAATGATCCCCCACTAGAGGAATGCCTATCTATGAAGTCCCCTAGTCCTATAGTTATAGACTATCAATTTGGGATGTAACTCCTCCCATCCCATGATGCTTAGGTCCCACTCTTATCCCCCAGACATCCCATTAGCCCTTATGATGAAACGATCCACCTTATGGTGATGTTAAACTCACCCAATGACGATAGAAATCGACAACATCCGGAAAGGGAACTAACTAGTCCATTCAGAGAATGATGTCACAACCTATCATCTCTAAGACGTAGAGGTCCCCCTAAGAAGTGACGCGTGCAGACCTCAAGAGGGAACTCCTTGCACTAATTTACACTAGTCGTTCTAGTCACCAACGGAGTGTATAATGTTATGATATTAGAACATGTAATGATACAGATCCCAAGATGCTCTACAATAGAAAAAGATAAGAAACTATGGGAAGCCCCTTTATCGAAAAGTAACGAAGCTAAAACTGAGGAAACTAGAATCATACCTCTGACTACGGAGGGTCTGTGATCATGCTACTACTGGTTCTACTATACTACAAAAGACCTAACTATACCACTGACTTGCAACCCTGCATGTCCACCCTATGTCAATCAAACCTATTTTCGTTGAAATCCTAGAGACTATCTGCCTCGACCATGACCACCACTTCGGCCTGAACAGCCAAATAAACTCTGGTTCCCTGACTGATGAGGAACTGGTGGTCCTGATCTTGAATGGGGAGTCATATAAGAACCTCTATCACTAGCTCCTAGTGAGATAATTTGAATGAAACAAGGAATAGACCCATCTTACTGCAATATCTTCATTCCACTAGGTCCTTCAGTCAATGTGGCCTCATATTCTCTCTCTTCCCACATTGGTAGAATACAACTTGGATATCTGAATAAGTATTCCACTTACTCAGATATCTGAAAGAAGACTCCCTACATCACTTATTACAGTCAGTCAGAAGGGTACCAACTCCGTATGCCGAGCTGAACTGGCTAATAGACCCTGAATTCCTCAGGTTGCACTCTGTGATCAGTGCCTTGTTGACTATAGATGTGATGGAAGTCAATATTAAGCTGTTCACCTAAGATTGGATGTAATGTATGAGTCCATCCTGAAACATCCATACCATGAATAACTCATCACCCCCTGGAATTGATGTGAAGCAATGAAGCTCTGTGAATCAATAATAATACTCCATGACTGAGAGTGTACCCTCCTCCAAAATCATAAACACCTGGGATCGATCATCCCTCAATACATCCAGGTAGAAGTAGTCATAGAAGGTATGTTGGAACTCATCCCATGACATAACCTATGGGTTCCCTACCTGTAATATAAAATCCCACCGTCTCTTGGAGGAATTTTGAGGTATATAAGTATCAGACTTCACCCTCCTGTCGGGAGGTGTCTTTAGATGCTCGATAATTGATAGCATGGATTATAACCATGAATTCATAGCCTGATGTCATCTATCCCAATGAATGTTGGTGGGTTCTGCTACTAAAAACCAGCTTCAACTCTACCATAGACAGGGCATGATTGAGTACTCCCCTGAATGTATCCATAAACCTCATAAAGCCTTCTTAGAACCGTGAATCAGAACCTGCATCTCGAATGACAGATCATGCCAAGATAGGCACAATATGAGGATCTATTGGTAGTCCCTAGTTTAACATGACTAATATCATATCATTTCCTTGAATATGGCATACAACTGGAGGGAATCTCGGTGGCATGACTCCTCATGGTCAAGTACACACCTCAGTTCAATATTATCAAGGATTGAATCTTAGTAGTGAAAGAAATGAATGGTAGGAATAAAATATTCATGATCTTCAAAACATGGATACATGGAATGTATTACCCTTACACGACATGTTCCCTTAAGCCTCTACATGTCCGCGTACTTCATCCAACACAGGTCATGTAACACCCCATACACATGGCGTGTTCCTCCCAAGGAAACGGTATGTACATGAATCGTTTTACCCTGCCCGAGTTCCCCTACATGAATAAACCACCTGGTTCTCATAGGAAAAGATTACACGACATGATTTTGAATAAAACAACATGTACAATAAGGAATACACATACATGTGTCATTAGTCACATGGCCGGTTACATAGTCAGCTCTACATGACGTGTTCAAGATGGAAACAACACGAACTACCTGATTTTTAACTGCTTGTGTCATTATTCACGAAGTCAAAGACACAATTGAATCTATAGGGAATGTTTATACCAAACAAAGTGTGTACTAAAAGGATTTCACTGACCTTTTTTGTTAGTCACATGGTCAGATTCATGGCCTCTGCAACACAGAGTGTACTTCTAGTATATAGTGTGTTCCACTAAATATTTCCCAACCCCATGTCAATGCCCCCATAGGTAGGCACACAGTCAAGTATTACACAAGGTGTACATATAGTACAAGGCATGTACATAGGAAAAATGATCCATTATGATCAAAAGGACACATGGTATGTATTTATCATTACACACCATGTATTCTATGTTTTTTCAGACAGTTAGCCTCAAAAACTACTCTATAATCCCATAAAAACACTAAAACAAACATTAAAGTTTCAAATTCTAATCCGTGGGGCCCCACACACACCGCGAATGAAATCGTGGCATCTTATTCTTGTAATATCACAATAATAACAATTAACGATCAAAATGATCCACCAAATTCCGTTCCATGGTGGACCATAACACCTCAGGGACCAAATTTTGGCACTCATTAAAACAAAACCATACACAATAAAATAACCTATCAAATAGTAGGTATTATATCAAATCATTAATCACAACATCATGCATATTATCACACCATCTGTCACAACAACATGCAATCCATAATTCACCCTAAATAGCATGACAAGAATGAATGACATGTGATCTCTTGCAAGTGCCTATATGATTCATGAGATGGAATACCCTCATATCATTAGGTTCCAATAAAAATTGAACCTCAATAATATCAACAATAACAACAAAAAACATGTAAATCTCCCAATGGTTAAATCAAATCAACTATAATAATTGAAAAACTAGAGAAAAATTGCAATATTCGAGGAATATTGGATTTTCCTTATACACGGGTTAGCTAATCCTAGGCACAAGTTATTAGCAACTACCTATTATTTCCTATCCCTATATATAGGCTCCAAATAGTAAGTTAAATATGAAAGTAATTCATCTAATACTACATTGTAACGTCCCGGTACTGGGTGCTGCCGAGTGGTGCCCCGTACCTAGTTGGTCACAAGACCTCATGCGTATTTACTTGAATGCTAGAGGCTGCCAACTAGTATTGATGGCCTTGGGTGTGATAGTGGGGAAACTATTCCCTCATTGGAATAGTAACACAATGAAAATAAACATATAACAGAAGTAGAAGCAGTAATAATACCATACAAGAGTGAAAATTGGAAGACTGATAGTAAATAAAAAAATACAACTTGTATATAAATAATGATGCATGTCATAATATCTTGGAAGTAGCCAAACAAGTCACAATGATGGAATAAATCACCAAACCAAAGTAAATAGGAAAAAAAAGTAAACAACTGCAACAACATCGCAGGAATCGACATGGTCTTATGGTCTCTAGCCCCATAGCAATCTAGTACATGAAGTAGAAGGGAGCTTTCCCTTATCTACACTTGCAACAATATAATCAGTTTGGGACCAAAAGTAATTCCCAATCATTGTGTGAGACAAATCCCTGTAGGAAAACACCTATAGATATTTGATTAACTATAAATGAATATATATGGTAGGAAATATGAAAAATAAAGTAATAAACAAGGTATTACTCAATAGAAAACAATGCTAAAGTTTCATCTACATTCATTTACATTTATCAACATAAAAATCCAAAAAAATAAAGAAACCCTCTAGTATGTTCTCACAATCAAACCACTCTGGTCCATATCAACAAAGACGCTCTGAGGAAACACTGACCATCAATTCCCAATGTGGTTTCGCAATGGTAAACTACAGACACTCTAAAGAAGCACTCAACGTTTAATTACTCCTATGCACTCACAACATTGAACTATAGACACTCTGAGGGAGTATTCATGTTCATCCCCCCTATGGTCTCACAACATGAAATGTATAACATGAACTCAGGGGAATCCCTCAACATCCATTCCCCCTATCGTCTTACAACACCAGGTTCCCACAACCCTGTGAAAGTCAATCATGCACAAATGTTATCCAGCAATCCAAAGTAAATCACAATTTAAAACTTGGATAAAGAGCTACAAATCTTATCACAGTATATCATATAAAATAACACCATCCTAACAAAACTAGGCATTGAAAACATATCATCTTAACAGGCTATTCTGGATATAATGTCTAAAACAATCAATCATGGGGAAAACCATCCATCGAAAGGAAATTAAACTATATTCTCAAAAAAACCCCTAACTTAAGAAATCAAGTCATATAAAGCATTATAAAGTTAAATTACCTAATCATGAAATACCCTAAACTATGGTATTACTCAATTTTGAATATATAATTAATATACAATATACCAAAAGGGACAAATCATCGGCCTCGATGTTGTATGAAGAACACTCTCAAACATCTTCCCTCAAATCAGCCTAGAACATCATAGATCTAAAAAATGGCCATAAACGTTCATCCTTGAATATCCTATAGAAGAGGAATGATCACGAGAAGAGGGTCTAGAATAATGGAGAACTCACCAATGTGATTCCAATTCAATCGATGGTGGTTGATTTGGAGAATGGATGGTCGATCAGGGGCTTAGAGAAAAACTGTGATCAGCGATCGCTTCTGGAAGAGTTAACGTAAGAAGAAGTGTTTTGTGTGAATGTGACATGACCCAATCTGACTTATCAATTAAAAATAATAATTCACGGGGTGTTTCCTAAGGATACACAGTGTGTATATGTCATTTATGGTCCCAGCCTTAAGAGGCCCTTCCACGTCACCACATGGTCGTGTACACAGTTATGAAATGACCATACATGGCATGAAATCTGTGTCAGAGTACATAGAATGTATAAATATGTACACAGTGTGTACTCTATAAACATTCCTTCTTCCTATTTTCCCCCAAAATAACTTGAAATGAAAACTGATACCAAAAAATAATTTCTGGGTTCATACACATCGCATCTGTGGTGGATGATCAACCTCAAAGAGAGGATAGAGACCAAGGTTTTTTGTATTGACATTGAGAAGTAATTCTGGGTGGAATTCATTTCTCCTAGGATGAAGGTCTAGTATAGGTAGTAGTTACTCTCCCAAAATAGGGGAGAATGTTAGTGTGGGAGTTGGGGTTCAAGTTCAAGTACCTCTATTTTTTTCTCTAGACCTCTTCCCAGATGAGGAGTATCAGGTGAGACATTTAGAGGAGGCGCTCATACCTTCCCTATTATATGTTGTTACTATCTTAACTCTACCTATGTACTTAGATGTTCATAAGAAGGCTAGAGTGGTGGAGAAGACCAACACACTGAGAGGTGTTCCATGCGAGGGGAGATAGTTGAGATCATCGAAGGGTAAGGCTGTTAGTAGCAGTCCTCCAGCACCAGGGCCTTCAATATTTCGGTCAGCATGGATAGACCCCAAAATTTCTTGTTTCGGTTTCCCTCTCCACACCCTTTCTCCATGAGCCTAGAAACGAAGAGATTTATTTTTGGCAACCATGCGCATCTTCTGAATCAGTTCCCAGACCATGTGTAGTACAGAGCAGGTGGGCAGTTTTAATGCCCACCTAAGTGTGAATTTGTTTTTCATCCATGTTTTTTCTTGTAGCAGCAGCAAGAGCAGTGAGCTTCCCCTCTATCGAGGGCAGATGGTGTATAATTAGACCTACCTTAGTGCGCTCCTCAAGGACCTCTACCATAATTTGGTTGGGGAGGTGGCCAACAACTAAGGATAAGAGGGGTTGGGAATGGGAATTTTCATACCACCAGGGTAATAGTTCTAGCATGGACAAAGGTTATTTGAGGTACGATAAGTATGTTTATCACTCTTGCATATGTATTGATTACTTCAGGATCATATCACACCTTTTTTTCACCTTTTATATCCCATGACTTGGTCCTAGATGTAGAGAGACTCTTCATGCCCTTGGTGCGGAGTACACCAGTTCAAGGTCAGACCAACCTGTTTGATGTCTGTAGAAGATGCAGACTAATGCTGGGAACACATCAGTCAAGTGATGATATCGTTCTAGAAAAAATGCAACCATACAATGTCATCCTGGTCATCAAAATGATGTTTTCCATTCATGTTGTAACTGAATGATTCGAGAGAAGGTTTGTGTTCTTATATATGGGAGGCCAGCATGTATCTTTCTTTGCTGAGTGGGTTTCCAAGAGGGAAGATAGCAATTGGATCCCCTCCTTGTTAGTTGAGGTGTTAGTGGAGTTAGATGACACAAATATAGTGGTATTTTATGGGATTATCAGTGAGTTACTAGATGTATTCCCTAAAGAAGATGTGAACCCACCCCCTTAATGTGATGTTTAGTTTAGGACAAACATGAAACCTGGTTCCAGTCGGATTTCTATGGATCCCTATCAGATGAAACCTTCTATATTTTGGGAGTTTTCAGATTTAGGTTTTTGAATTGATGAAGAAGGGTTTTATCTGAGTGAGTGTGTAACCATTGGGTGCTCTAGTAGTTTTCGCCAAGAAGGCAGGCAGTTGTTTCAGGTAGTGTATAGACTATCGAAGGCTGATCAGGTATCAATCAAGAATTGATACTCCCTCCTAAGGATAGAAATTGTTTTTTGAACAGTTGAAGTTGGAAGGGTTTTTCTCTCAGATCCACATATGGTCTAGATATCACTATATGAGGGTGAAGGAGGGTGACATCTGATATACTGCATTCAGGTGATGATATGGGCACTTTGAGTTTGCGGTCATGTCGTTAGGAATTAAAAATACAGCAACCATGTTATTGGGGATTATAAACTCTGTCTTCCAAAAATATCTGGACCGGTTCATAGTCATGTTCATTTGAGACATCCTGAACTACTTATGATCATAGGGGGGTCACGCTGAGCACCTCAGGATAGTCTTGGTGATCCTGCCACACCACCTGCTCTATGGGAAGTTGTCCATGTGAAAATTCTGGACATAATATGTGAACTTCCTTGGACATGTGGTGTCCAACTATGGAATTGATGTGGAACCATTGAAGTTCAATGTATTTTTTTCTTGGGTAGATCCCAAGATGGTGGCATAGGTCTATAGTTTCTTGGGACTGGAATATTTCTACCAAACTTTTATTCCTGACTTATCTTGAGTTGCGACACCATTGACGACCTGGACCAGGAAAAGGCTGGAATTCATATGGTGTGGGATGTTCAAGTATAATTTTAGTTATTTGATGGTAAATATAGTGATTTACCCAGTGTTGAGGTTTCTAGAGGAAGGGGTAATGTCTAAAGTGTTCTGTGAAGCTACTGGTCTAGGCTTGGTGTCTGTGATTATGTTGCAGCAAAGAGTGATATCTTATGTGTCTTTGAAGTTACGTCCTCAAAAACATAACTATGCCACCCCACAACATCGATCTTGTAGTAATGGGGTTTTCACTGATGTTCTATCGAAATTAACTCATCGGGGAAGGCTTCGTTGTATTCACAGATCACAAGAGATTTAGATATGTCTATTCCCAATGAGACCTGAACTTGTGGCATGATAGGTGGATGGATTTTTTTTGGACTACAACATAATGATATCCTACACCTCAGGGAAAGGGGAACAAGATAGCCAATTCCTTGATCTTGATGTCACAAAATGACGTGGTTTGAGAGCCAGTAGAGGCTTGGAAGGTAATAGAGGAGTTGGCTTCCTTGCACCTATATGCAAGGGTGGAGGATGGTAGGCGATTTCTGTTTCATATCAATGCCCATTATTCCTTGGTACGATAAGTGGAGGTGTCTTGGTGGGGAGACATAGAAGAAAATTTGATGTGTTATTGTGTTATCCTATGTGATGCTCCATGAGGATTGTTGGATGATGGCCGGAATTAGATGTTTTTTCCTAGAAAGTTGTGTTTTCTGGTGGAAATGCACGAGATAGTTTTTAGTGTGTTCCATAACTCACCCCTGGCGGTGCACCCAAGATTTTCCAGTATGTAGAAGGGCTTGATGGGCCATTTTTTGTGGCTTTGGGTGATTCAGGCAGTGGAGGATTTAGTGGAAAAGTTCCTTGTGTGTTAGTAGTTGAAGGATGAGAACCATTTTTTGGATGGTCTCTTGCAGCCCATAGACGTTAACAAGAGGATGTGGGATGAAATATCAATGGATTTAATAACAAGAATACCCATATATGATAGAGTATGTGATTCCAATTGGGTAGTGGTGTATTAGTGGATGAAATCGGCACAATTCTAAGTGATTAAGGAGTCGAGCGTAGTGGATTCCTTGGCACAAATGTATATGGGTGAAGTTGTGTTTCTACACGGACTTCCCAGAACCATCATTTTATATTGGGGTACATGCTTTTATTCACAAGTATAGAGGGTATTATAGTGTTCTTTTGACACCCAGTTATGCCTTATCACTACATTCCACCATCAATGGGATGGGAAAATTGAAAGAACCATCCAGAAGTTGGAGAACATTATGAAGGCATGTGTTTGGGACTTTGAAGGATCATGGGTATGACACTTGCATCTTGTAGAGTTTTCATACAAAAATACTAATCAATATAAAATTGTTATGGAACCATTCGAATCCATGTATGGTAGACCATGTCGTTTACCTGTGTGCTTGATGGAGGATGGGGAGGTAGGTGTTCGTGGCCTGGTGGTAGTGCGGGGCACGAAAAAGAAGGTTCATCTTGTGCATGAATGGATGAAGATGTCTTAGGACCCAAAAATGTCATATGCCTATCATATAAGGATACCCTTTATGTTCAAGGTTGGGACCACATGTTCTTAAAGGTATGCCCATGGTGTGGGTAGCATAGGTTCAGCAGGGAGAGTAAACTTTCTCCAAGGTTCCTCAGACCCTTCAAGGTGTTGATACGTTTCAGAGTGGTGGTGTATCGGTTGGTGCAACCACCGTAGATAGAGAAGGTCCAGGACGTCTTCCATGTATCTTGGCTAAGTCAGTAGCTACATGATTACGCCCACATCCTCTACTGGGGAGAGCTAGATATAAAGGACGAAGCAACATTCGTGGAGTGACCAATGAGGATCGCGGACCATTAGGGGAAGGTGCTTCATGGACAAACATTCCCCTGGTTCGTGTGTTGTGGTGTTATGGTGGCCTCGATGAGAGTACCTATGAATGGGAGGCATAAATGCGTGCCCAGTAACAAGAGCTATTTTTTGTTTTGATTTATTTTTTGTAGTTGGTTGTCATGTAATGCTTGACCTTATTAATCATGAGATGGAATATTTTCTTTACTCTCTAAATGTGTGTGAAAAGTATCTAATATGGGTAGGGGTGGACCTAATGCCTAATAAATTTTCATTAGAGTGGATGGGATTCAACTCGTGAGGGCGAGTTAGTGACGCCCAATGTGGATAGTCTGTTGACGTGGAGGAAGGGACACCCAAATCCATTTGTTTGGATGGTGTGTCTGTTATATGTTTGTGTGGTTTACTAGGGGAGAAGAGTGGTGGTGTATTCATGGTTATTCAGGAGATAGATAATGGAAAGGTGTTCCTAGATATCGAGGATTGTATCGGCTTTCAAACAACACTAGGATGAATTTTTCCCTGAGAGGTATCTTATGAGGTGGTTGTTTGAACCACTCTATTTTATTAGGTTTATTCATGAATTCATAAGGGAGAGGATAGTTTTTTTGGTATATAATGTAATAACACATACCTTCCTGGTCCATTACCTTGTCAAATTATGGTGGTTGGATCATACTAGAGACCATCTGTGACTCATTAAAGAGTTTTCCATATTTTAGGTTGATCGAATGGTGGCTCCGAGCAGCGTTAGTAGAACAGATTGGCATCGGTGGAACCGATGGCTTTTAGTGGTACTGATCGGCATCAGTGCCACCAATGTGATTTGGTGGAACTAATTTTTATTAGGGGCACCGATGGGCGTCGGTGTAACCATTCGACATTTGTGGCATTGATGCACAGTTGTGGTACCGATGGGCACTGGGGGTACCGATGAGCAGTGCTGGCACAGATGAGCAGTGGTGGTACCAATGGGCATCAGTGGCTCTAATGGGCCCTTAGTGGCATCAATGTGTCTCCTGTAACACCACTCGACAATGGTGCTAAGATGACGGTGCCAGGGCGGCAGTGCCAGGGCGATGATTCCATGGAGATGGTGACTCACCTAACTGTGAGTCATTCCCTATTTTTCTAGGAATTTCCAATTTCACACCCGTAACCTATCTTTTTATGTAAAATTTGTTTTTCACCCCTTCCAAATCCTTTTATGTCCCATAAAAGATGATTTAATCCCCCAAGAGTTCGGTGACCCATGATTAACCCAAACGCGGGGCCTTTTCTTTTTTCCCTCGGTGTCACACCCATTGTCTTGTTTTACGGTTTCTCCCTTTTACACGCTTTTCTCCATTTAAAGGAAATCTATTAACCCAAATCCATTATCTCTAACATATCTGTGAGGAATTATTAAATCTCAATTAATTGAAACCAGCAAAACAACCCAAATATGGGGTCGAGCAACGATCTTAATTTAAAGTACTTCTAAATCGTCTCCTTGATTTTAGGATCTGGTCTCTTCTTAACCCAAGATGCTATATTCATTCCTTTCAGTTTCTATTAATGCACTTAGAGACTTCCTTCCGATTTTAATTGTGCACCTATGTTGTAGCCCTTCTCACACATACATGTAGTTCTCAATGTTTTTCCTCTGTAAGTCGTGCATCCCTAGTTCTTGGCGTGAGGAGAAAACATCGATCATTGATCATCCATATATGGGTTCTTCCTTTTTTTTCTCTTTACTATTCATCATGTGGGGTGGGTGTGAAAATGTTTCCAATGGACATAGATGAAACCAAAATTTAACGAAGATAATAAATAGAAATTTAATGAATAAAGGGGTGGTATAGTTGTTGATGTTGGTTGTGTTTTACCTTTCTATTTATTTTGTGAATTTTATGGGCTTATTTCCACTAAAAATTGTGATCGTTGGTGTTTATTTATTTCACCATAATAAAGCTCTATTTTTATAAATATATTGTAATCTCAGGGATGTAACATGGAAATTGGTTAATCACATAAAATTCGTTGAATTAATGGATTCGAGATGAGTAAAATCCCCTGGGTGATCGCCTTGGTTAACAAAACAGAAATTAATTAAATATAATGAACGATGTAGTATAAATTTGAAAACATCCTTGATCTAGTATGGTGATATATATAGTTATCTTGTTGATACCTTCTGGGTGACATGGAGGTGAATTGAACCTATTGTTGGGATGTTGTTGGGTTTTTGAATATGTGGTCGTGTGGATCTGGTATGTTGGGTCATGGTTTGGTTCTTGTATGTCGAGAGATCTTACAGATCCCTTTTGTTGTTGTGACTTTACAAGAGAACCCAATGTGAATGCTTAAAATCTTGCATGTCTGTTTCCCTTTAGTAGTTGTTTTGGATTTTGGTTATGCATGTTAGTTTCCATGTACAGGAAGAATGTTTCAAATAGAATCCCTTGAACATGAATATGAGAACGAGTACAATGGGGGAAATGGCTTCCATGAATGGATTGTTTTTTGGTTATGGTTGTGGTGTGTCTGTGCATGTCGAAAAAGAAACAACAATTGTTGTGTATGGGATGGTTGTCTGTCTTGTATCCCTTAGGTTGGGGTGATTTCTTGATTATATATATGTGCAATTTTTAGTTCTTTTGTTTCATATACACACCCCACCCATGTTGATCACTTCGTTCCGAACACCCCCATTTCACGGTGGATGTTATTTTTTCCAAGAATCTTATGATTGGGTAGTTACTAGATGCTTTTGGATCCATGTCCCATGTATACCAAGATTATTCAGAGAGGATGTGATTGCCTATGGTTTAGTATTTCCCAAGACTCTTTAGGAATGGTGTGTTGTGGTGATTGAACCTAGTGTATGCAGGTAGGTTGTTTCCCAAAAGTCTTCGGGATGAGACCCATGTGTCATTGGCAGTGGCAGTGGATGTTGTAGACTAGGTGTTTTTGGGTGTGGTTACATGTGGTTATTGTAGACTAGGTGTTTGTGGGCATGGTTATGTGTGGTAGTGGCCTAGGTGTCTATGGTCAAGATGCGTGGTGTTGGCCCACAAGGTTGTTGTTGGGCTAAGAGTGGGACTATAGTGGAACCTATGGGATATGTCTGATGCATAGTATTTCCTAAATAACCTATGGGAAAGTGATGTGAGGTACCAAAATATTGTTGTTCTATTACTATTACTCAACCTGCCCTGTGTTATTTCGGTAGTGTTCTTTGGTGTGGTTGGGAGGATAGTTTCCATGCTTGGGATTCGAGAGTTTTTCTTGCTGATTTTTCCTTCCTTTGGTACTTTCCTTTGGAGTTTCTTGTACTTTTTATCGAATGTTTTTAGACATGAATGTGGGAATGGATTTTCGGGGTTTACATAAACTTTCAACTTTTGGATATGTTTGGGGCTTAGCAACTTATCTCCCGATCTATTTATACAAAAAGTGAAATTCCTCCCATTTAATTGGAGATTCTATACCCTTGGTACTAGTTGACACTCCGGTGCCTATTAAAGGAGATACACAGTGGGTCATTATCTATCCTTGAACTTGACGACTATAGGGTCTGGATGATTTTTGTCCCCTTTAGTAGTTAATGATTCAAAACACATTCTCTATAATTCTCGCTTCTCCTCAAAAACACATCCATCTATTTTCATCATCTCTTATCTTAATACACTTAAATGAAGTGATTCATTCTTATCTATTTATTCTTATCCTAAGAAAGATGAGTCAACATAAATTCTAATATGATGTCACATGACTAATTGAAAAAAAAATTAACACAAATAAGAGTTCATCTTCCTATTCTGAATATGATACAACTTACTTCTCCCGAACAAAAAATTCTTCCTCTGATGATTACAATGAAATATTGAATACGTTGGACCAGTTTTAGCAGATTCAAATTCAACTAATTTTTTCAATCCAAAACATATGATTATATCATGAATTACATATTTACTTGTTATATGATTAGGACCGACAATATCATCACCTGAATTCAAATATTATTTATTTTAACATCCCATCATTCAAGCATCCACATTCTTTTCTAACAACATATTTCTTTACTTCTCATCATGAATACTATTTTCCATAAAACAACTTCCCAGAATATGATAAACTTGATTACTATAAGATTGATTACGATCAGGATGAATATTATGTAAAACTTATTTACTCCATCCATCAAGATACGATCAATCAGAATATGATTGAAAAAATCGCTTTCACTCTTTATTTCATCATCATGTTTTAATAAAATGTTTTTATATACTACTAATTTATAATACATCCATCGTACACAAAGAAATAATACATTTAAATAAAATTCATGGAGACTCTAATTCTCATCTTTATGATGAAATACTTTATAATATATTGAGAGTGAATCTGATGACCATTTTTTTCGAGCAGGATATGATAATCAATTTCATGCATTATTTGTAAGTTCATTGAATATTATGGTCAGTCTAATTTTCACAAAATTAAATGTGTGGCGATTTTATTTTCTTCAAAAACATTCCTTCTGACAACAAATGATTTTTTTTTTAAAAATTTCACCTTTATCATCAGCTTGGTCCTAAAAATTAACCCCTCAAATTTTGTTTTCAAACATGTATCATAAATAATAGAAAATTTTATCCTCAATATAAGGATTAATTTTCATCAATTATAAGACTTGGTGAGCTAGCTCATTGTAGGAAACATGATTTATGGATATGAAAATTATGCTATCTAAATGAAGATTTTATGAAAACTTCCTCAACTTCTATTTTCATCAGTATTTCGTTCATAGCTCCGTCATTGTTCATATAATACAATATTTTTTCGATTACTTCACCCACTTCAACTAGAAGTTTGAATTTTACACATAGTAAAATTCATAATTCAATGAATACCCAATACATTCACATTTTACAATCATTACAAAGGATATATTATTGAAAAATTTATATATTTTACTTGAAAACCATATACAAAGGTAATATGATAGGAGGAAACACATACCTCAACCTTGATGAGAAAATGGTTGGATGAACATGTTCAACATTAATTTTTAAAAAGATTCCTTTGGTAATGTTTTTGTGAAAATTTCAACAACTTGTTCCATTGTTGGAACATACCCTAGCTTCAATTCAATATTCTCCACATTCTCTTTGGTAAAATTATATCTCATATCTATATATTTTGAAATATAATGTTGAAGTATATTACTAATGATAATGATTGTAATTTTATTTTTACAATACAAGAGTTGTGGTAACATCAAATCAAAAATTAAATCACCACATTGTGTTTTCAACCACATAAGATGGGTAGATGCATGAGTGGAAGTAACACACTCACATTAATCAATATTGAGATTTAATAAATTACATATAATTGAATGGTAAATAATTCAATTATTTCCCAAAAAGAATACTCCACCTCATCTATAACTTCTATCATCAATATTTACGGTCGAATCATCATCTAAATAACTGAAAAAATTGATACATTATAAGATATCATGAAAAATTCTGAAATCTGTTCTGAATTTTATTTTTTTAATAATTCTTTTCCCATAAATTAAATGTGACCTATTAGGATCACTCTGAAATCTGGAATGTCAAGTAACACCATAGTCAATGCCAGGTCTTGAGGTATTCTAATACAACAAACTTATAATTGGCTTCTAAATTTATATCATATTAACTTTTCTTCCTTCTCCATATTTTGTTAACTTTTTTCCAAAAAAAAATTGTTATAAAAAATGTCTTTAGTTTTCCATTATGAACCACTTTAGAAGTTTCTTAGCATATGTTTCATGATAAAGAAGAATATGTTACTTCATTGGTAAAATTGGTATCCTAATAAATTATTTCATTCCCCCCAAGCATGGAAATGTAAAATATAATTTTCATCTCATTAGAAAATATTTCAAAAACATATTTCTTCATTCCCAGAAAAGGTAATATCATCAACAAATAAACTGATGATGAGGGAATACTCTTTACATTATCTGATCTACATATTTCATTCATATCTTCCTCTCATAAAATTCTTATTCTTTAGGTAGGTATCCAATTTGGACTACCCTAACCCCAAAGAATGTTTTTCCCATAAAAAGTATTCTTAAATATCCATACATTACTCTCATCTTTAGCAAAAAACCCATCATGGTTGTTCAATGTAAACTTACTCATCATGATCACTATTGAAGAATATAGATTTAACATCCACTTGAAAGACCTCATGACCTCATAATACAGAAATAGAGAGAAAAATTCATATTGTTTATAATCCTCCAACTGAGTAAAATGTTTCATATAAATTAATTCCTTAAATATATGAATACCCTTTACAGACTTATTATTCATTGTTTCTTAGCACTTATCCCTCTTCATTCATCTTGTTATAAAAAACCCACATTGTTCTAGTAATGTTTCTATTATCTGGATTGGGTATGAGTTAACATGTATAATTATTTTCAATATGATAAAAGTATTTATTTATGGATGATACTAATTATAGATACAAAAATGATTCTATCCCATAATTTGGATCCTATTTTAAATATAAATAATTATGTCTAATAGCATGTTTTATTCTTCTTGGTTGAACCTTTTGATGTTGATTACCACTTATATTCAAAGAATCCAATTTTTTCCATAGCCTAGGATATTATTTTTAATTTACTTCCTCATCATAGGAAATAGCTGAGACATATACATTTCATTGAGTTTGATTACAACTTTCAGTATCATTATCTGAATTGTTTTAGAAATTTCCTTCTTCACTTCCATATCTGAATGGACAAGTTTATCTTCTTTTACCTTTTCAATTACATCAACAATGAAATATATTAGTAATAATGTTTTGTTGTTAAAAAAACTATATCCTCATCCTTATGGATCATAGTCAATAATGATTATATCATCTCCTTTTTCTCAAACTTTCCATACTTTCCACCTTTCTTATTTAAAATGTGTTTACTCCTGAAAACTCATATATGTTTCAAACATGGATTCTTCCCATAAACCAACACATATGTGTGGATATATTAATTCGGCCAGTAGATACAATTATTTTCAATATAAACAGTAGTTCTCATGGATTTCATCCAAAACTAATGAGGAATGACCATGTTCATGTAATATTGTTCTTCCAATTTTTACCAAGTTTCAATTATTTCTTTCATCAACACCATTTTGTTGAGGTGTGTATGGGGAAATAAACTCATGTATAATTTTATACATCTGTAGATAAATTTATTTCTCTTCACATTTTTATTCACCTCCATTGATGGTTCTCAACCTCTTCACTAAATACTTACATTCAATTTCATCTTTACTTCTGAAAAATTTAAAAAATTTCAAAGAATCTTATTTATGTTTCTTATACGTATCACACGTAATGAACTTAATACAATCAATGAATGTCCTAAGGTACATATCTCATTTTTTATTGTTTTCTCATTGAACCACATATATCAAAATGAGTCATCTCCATGGGTTGTTTTGAATAATTCCCAACTTTCTTACTCACCGAGTTTGTAATCATTCCTTTATAGAAAATTATGAAATACCAATCTCTTCTTCTTGGAAATTATGGAATGTCTTAGAAAATATATCTATTTAAATATTTTTTAGTGTTTCCATGAAACATGTTTCCCAGTATTTTATGCCACAATTGATTCTCTTCTACCATACTCAATTTACAAGAGTTTTGTTTTTCACAACATGAAGGAAATTACCTTTGGTAAATTCACCTTCTGTAAATATTATTCCATTTTTATCACTATTCAAATAAATATAAATTTTCTAAATATATACTTTTCACCCCCATTATACAATTTTTAGGCACTTAGAAAATTGTGTTTCACCCCTTTGACATACAAATCATTCATGGATTTTAAATTTTCTTTTCCAATAATGGCTGATCCAACACATTTGATTCTCAGATATTCCTCATTGCAAAATGGAAGTGTTCCATCATTAAAATATTAAAAATTAATCAATAACATTAAATATCATGTCATCAGATAGGAATAATCATTATCATTAATCCATGTTTGTTTACCTTTTTTTCATTTATAGAAATTTAAATAACAAAATCATTTTCTTCTTCAGTTTCGGTATCTAGGAGACATTAATAATTTTTTGTTCTTGTAACAATAAAATAGAACATTAAGAAAGATTTCCATGTTTTTCACATCTTTCATATATAGTTTCTAGGGTTTGTAACCTATGTTCAATCATTATTCTAACAATCTTAGGTTTCATTAAAACTACCTTCCGGAACTTCTTTCTATGAAGAGATTGACTCGCCCTACAAACATTGTTTTTGTAACCTATGGAGTCATTATAATGTTGTTGGTTGAACCAAATCGTGTTTTACATATGTTAGAATATACCACAATACTAGTAGTATCCACTGATGGATTATTGTCCTATAAAACATATATACTGACTGGAATAATAAATATATTTCTGAAAAACCTTCTTGTTTTTATTTTCTGATCCAATAACCTTTTTATTATCAATTATAATTGTGCTTTTCTTTTAATACTTAATTATATAAGTCCTATTATAATTATTTCTGGATCCAATTTTTTTCATTAATTTTTTAAAAGTGGGTATTTTGATACATCTAAATTTCGAACATTTTTCTTCTTTTCCATAAAGGAAACATTCCCAGCATTCTAATTTTTAGATGAAATTACTTCTTTATTCAATACCATTGATGTTAACTTCTTTGGGCCCTTATCAAGTTTCTCCAATCATGAATTCTCTCAAAATATAGTGATATTGTTTTTGAAACTATTATTTCCCCTATTCATCATTACAAAATATTTGTTGGGAAGTTCCAACATATCTTCTTATTTCTTTAAATTCACATCCATATGCTCATTATGTTTATTTTCTTCCTCAATAGTTTTATTAAAATCATCAATCTCATTCACCAGCCGTAATTTCTCATCAAATATAAATTATTTATTATTTCACGAAGAACTATTTTCTTAAAATGTATTTTTTTCAATTTAATCCTTTTAAACATTCTTAGACATTCTTCCAACTCCTATATTAACTAAAATTCATTTAGAGTATATTTTTCTTTGAAAAAAAATATTCTAAACACTTCATCTTTCACCGTTGAATTTTTTTACATATCCATATGGAATAAAATTTTCATTTATCTCCATATTTCTTCCATGTTTTCAAAACCTTATTTCATCTTTATTATTATCCTCTTCTTTCATTATTTGATGAAACTTATCTACAAAGTTCCCAACTACTCAACATTCAAAACATTTCAAGGGATGTATCCCATTGTATTTCCATGTACCACTTTTCGAATTCATAATAAACATGTAAAAAATTTCTAAATGTTTATACATAACTAGTTTTCATAATTATATTTACCAGTTTCATCTTTAATAAGAATATTCATTTAATTTTAGTTCTTTTCATCCTTGAAAGACAACTCTCTATCAACTATTGTTTTTATTTTCATATATTTATACCCCCTCCATTCGTAAGTGATGAGAGGGATATAAAAATCATCTAGATATAATATTTAGGATATATGTATTCTAATGATGAAATTTTTTCATCAAACATGTCGTGAATAATTCTCAAATTATTCTCAATAATTTTATAATATTCCATCCTTTCACCAAGTCCTCTTATAGTTCTAAAAATGACATTCATCCTAGTAAAAAAAACCCCTAATAGATTTGTATTCATACATTTTAAAATATTCATACATAAATCACAATATCATTAATTTTACCTTATTCACTTTTTAATTTCCTTTATATATGTTTTTCAATTTATGTCGTATACCTTTGGTAATGGAAACACCTTTAAACCTTAGGAATTCAGTTTCTGACTCTGATGATCATAAAACATTCTTTTCCATTCCATCATTCTCAAGATTCATCTTATCAACGAATGTAAAAGTAACATTATAATAAATAAGTGTAAATACAACTATTATAACTTCATGAACATCATATAAAATTGACAGAAGATAAATAATCATTTTGTTTTTCTGGATACGATAAATCATACCGGTAAAAACGGAAATACAATTACTGTTCAAAAATTTCAAATTCACCATCATCAATGAATAATCGAAGAGAACTAACCCCTCAAATAACATATGAATGTTCCTAGGCCAAGATAATTTTATCTCATATTGTGTGTGTGTGTGGGGGGGGGGGGGGGGGGGGTGAATCCATGATATTTTTGTTGAAATTTCTATTCAAATAAAATAATTGTCACCTCCTATTAAATATTTTAATCCCACCTGAAATCTATTCAAACCCACATCCAAAATAAAACAATTATTTAGAAATGTCACTATTCAATTAGAATTGATAAATACATGGTATGGTTTGAAAATAATCCAATACGACAAAATCTAATAGAAGATAATCCTTATCTATGGAATATAATGAGTATCATGTTCTCATACACTCATGTTTCACTATGAAAACAATCCAAAAGCATGTGTGAACCCTATAACAGAAATTGTAAGGGTCTGATCCTAGTTTCTAAGAGTCGGTTCCTTATTATATTACATTGATGTGATTACACAAAATTCGTATCCCGAAAGAATGAATAGTTCTGTAGTTTAGGAAGACCAGATATATACATAATTTCACCATTAAAACATGAATGTAAATACACCATATCATCTTATTTGGAATAAAAAATAATCTCATATATTATCCTTTCAAGACATTCATAATGTCCATCTTTAAAACCGTGATAAAAAAAAACTTGCGAAAGGGGTGATATTAGATGCTCAGTAAGTGTAAATAATACAGTGGAATAAATTATAAACATAAACACTAGGCAGGATGAATAACTAAAAATTAATGCCTTTAATAATATACTTGATATTATTATGATAGAAATAAAAACTAAATAAAAATTCCATAAACCATTACCTTGGTTATTCTACTATTTTAATAATAACATGGAATATCAATCACTAGATTCATAATGAGGGAATGAATAACATCATAAAACATAACCATACTGTCAAGGCCTCCTGCCCAGACCATAAATATCCATATTTTCAAGGCCTTGTTCTAGGACTGAAGTTTGTTTCATGAAACATATAGATGCATTGCGGGAATAAAGTGGGCCCCTCCCTTCACATAATAAGTCCAATAAATTACTCATATGAACATCAATAAAATAGACAACCTAAGCATTCATATCAAAATTATGATATGAAATGTAAATAGATTTCCCAAATCATTAAACATAAACAGTGACCATTTGATGTAATATGGTGAATGGTATCAAGATAGAACATCCAAAGTAAAAATCATCATAAACCATTCAATACAATATCATAGCTTATATCATATATATTTAATCCCAGTTGAAAATAATAATAAACACTGATGTTGAAATAGGTGAAATACTCTTATAAAATAATCAAGTAATTCTTGAGATAAATTCCCGTTTACATTGAAAAAAATAATTATTTTGGAAATTTTTTTGTATTAAACCATAACTTAATTTAGTTATTTTTTTCAAAACAAAATATTGAGTTTTTAAAAATAAATTTATTTGAATATGGATTATATACTTCCCTTGAAAATAGGTAAGAATTCGATAAAATCCCTTGAATCATTATTGTATTTCGAGATGAATTTTTAACGATCCTTTTAAAATATGTAACTCCAAAAAATAAGAAGGATTTTTATAGGTACACATACATAGAACATTCAAAAAAATTATGATGATTCCATTAAAATAATTAAGAATATCATTGTGGTATGTAGATAATAAGAGTCAACCGAATGAAAATGGAGGTTCAGGTAGAAAACTATTAACTTGTGTATGAATATATTCCTCTATTGAACTTAATGTCATAGAATATAAAACTATACATTTTAATAACTTAATTTATAACTTATATGATATGTATTTTATTTATTATAATTTTATTATGTTCATTTAAGGATGTTTTTATGTGTTATGAAATTCAATATCATATTTTATGAGTGCTCATTTCATTAATTTTCACAATAGGTTCTCTTGTAATGATGTTAATGTGAAATGAGAGTTGAATACTGTTTCCGACACTTTCTCTAGGAAGCGTGCATCCGTCTGTGAAGGACGCACAACTGTTTCACCACATTCCCACTTTCCCAAGTTGGGCAGCATCCGCTCTTTGTTCAGGGAATTTGGCTCATTGATTAAAACAAGATGATGGGATGTCAGTTCTTCCTTCCGTGGATTCTTCCTCAAAACTTGTCACCTAGTCTGGGTCCCCCTTAATGAAAATGTCGTGGTTTGTGAATCTCATTCCCGGTGCCATATCTTCATGGATGCCAGTTAATTACACTGCTTTTGTCAGGACATTCCATGGGGTCCGGTCAGCGAAGTAACCTTTAGTCAGAGTAGCCGGTAACATCGGGCATGACCGGGCATCTCTGGATGCGTGGGAATTGGGGAATCTGTATTCTTCCCGATAAGAGGGAATCTAAAGGGCGCAAAACCCGATGCATCGCACATCAAATGAGGGGAATCATATTCCATAGGCATGTATCTCAGGTTTTTCATAGATCTCATGTTTAACATAGGGTATGCTGCAAGTTTAACGTCTAGTATAGACGGTTACAACAACGAAATGTCTTCTAAGGTTTTCCTCAAGCTTCTCATGTTTAACACGAGGTCAGACGCGTGTTTACCGTCTCTTGGAGACGGAATGAGAGTGATCGTCCCATAGATAGGGATCAGATAAGTATATCCCATGGATGGAACACCTTGAAGATGGATGGATCAGAACACCCAATAAGAACGGATCCGAGGTGGTGTGCCCCATTTAGGGGAGATGTGACACCATAATGGTTGATATGAACACCACTGAGGGAGTATCAGGGAGAGTGCACCACATAATGGGGGACTCCATTGTTTACCATTGGCTGGGATTGAACCATAGGGAGGTTTCCTACATACCCTGTATAGACTATAGGGATCAAAACACACATAGTTTGAAGGGGTGATGAATCAGGGTATATAGAAGTGACAATGACCCGGAGACATGCTTTGGATTACACATGCATTGAGTCCCCAGAACTTCTAGAAGAATCGAGGAGGGGGATGGCATGATCCCACTAGGATGTGGCGGCTCGGGTGAGAATCAGGATGGATGATGGAGAGTTGAGTGGAGTTGAGGGGGAATAAAATGGGATCGTCGTGAAGGTGACTGTAGTGTTGGTCTTGATCCTCAAAGAGACCTCATACATATCCCCATGGAAGGGAATCAAAGTCTGTGTAGTTCGGTGAATGTAGTTAATCTTGACAATGGCGTACTATCGGTTGGAGTTCCAATGGCTTACCACTAAAGGTGGTGACAATGGTTTACCGCTGAATGAGGATGACAACGTCTTACCCCTGAAAGGAGTGACGACGGCTTACCACTGAATGGGGAACAAAAAGTGGAATACAGTTTAACGTCATGCAGGACGGGGGTGGACTAACGTGAAGTCGTCGGGACTATTGGATATCGGGCTAGAACCTCAGGGAGGATTTCTATGTACCCTTCCTTGGCAAGGATCAAAGTCAACATAGTTCGAGTTGGGTTGGGTGAATCGACATGAAGGGTTCGGAAGGGCTTGAACCACAAGGAGGCTTCCTACGTACCCTGCCATTGCAAGGATCAAAGTCCACATAGTTCTAAAGGGGGAATTTGGGGCATACTCTCTGAGGAATCCCAAAGTGCTGGTGAACTAACGTAAAGATGGTCGGGACCAATAGCTGTTGGGATTGAACCTCCTGGAGGCTTCCTACGTACCTTCCCTTGGCATGAATCAAAGTCTCCGTAGTTCGGATACGGGGCTTCGTGAACTGAAGTGAAGATGGTCGGGACAAATGGATGGTGTTGGGATTAAATCTCATGGAGGATTCCTACATACCATACCAAAGAAAGGATCAAAGACCATTTAGTTTAGGATAGCATTGGACCTACACTCTAGGCTGCCCAAGGAGGGTGTCATGGTCGGTGCATAGTCTAGGCCCACATGATTCATGCTCGGTGTGAGAAACAAGAGGTAGTAGAGACCTGACGATCAAGCGGTGAAAGGTGAATCTATGAGAGGTGAAGTGTGGGTTGCACATGATCGCAACCCAAAGAGTAAATAGGGGATTATACTTGGTTAGCATCCCACAATGTTGGGACTTACTTTATGGTGGAGGCCCGGTGGCGACAAAGCCCTGTGGGAGAGGGATTTGGTACCAAAGAAGAAAGGGATCTGACACCCATACCCCTCCGCCTCTCTAGTCCTTGGTACCGAAGAAAAAAGGTGGAGCATGGACACTACCTCCTAAAATAAAAAATAGGGGCTTAAACCAAGATTGTTTCCCTTTCCCCATGGAGATACACCGCTCCGATAAAGAGGATCTCATTCCTTGAGAGGAACGATCTCACTCCCGTGGAGACCAGTGGGCGTGCATCATGTCCAAGGTGGGGGCACCCCGCAAGCGAGGCATAGGGCGAGGTCACAGTTTAACATCATGTACTGAGGACGATGGTTCTTGGTTGTTTAACGTCCTACAGCTCGGACGAGGTGGTTTCACTCCGCACCCCTAGTACTTACATAGCTGGTACCCTCTGCACCTAGGTGAAGAGAGGGGACATGCAACGTTGTGTCTAGGGGGTGTTATGGAGAGAACCATTGGGGTGTCCACGATATCATGGCTATGTGAAGAATCAACAGCCGTTAGTGTGCCTGGGTGGCACTAAGGAGCGGTAACGGTGGATGACGCTAAGGCTTGGTAGCTCGCTGGGTCCTCTATGAAGCAGAAAATGTGAATGGAGCTTATGCGTGGTTATATACCCTTAATGTCTTCCTCATGTCTGAAAATTAGGGAATCCTAATTCAAGGGTGGTTTGGGGAATAATATTGAGGCCTACACCTATGCCCAAGTGCACAAGTGGGATAACACCAAGGGGTGTTGGAATCAGTCCGAACTAAGGGAGATAAAAACTGTGAATTACATGCCCGACATTCGGAACGCAATGTGGGTGGAGTGGCGATAGAGGATAACTGTTGAACGTGATCAAAAAACAACATCCATATCACGTTAGCCTGAAATGGGGAAAAACAAATGAGGGTATACTGTTGACTGTGTTCGAAACACATGACCAGACTCGAAGTGTTGTCCAATGTATTACGGGGCATTGGCCTGGGACGGTAGGTGAGCCGAGGCGGTATGGGACCAGGACGTTAGTGGGTCCCTTAATACATGGATGTTTATGGAGATCCGAATGAAGGACTCATAAAGCGTGAGGTGGAGTGATGGAACGTTTGAATGGATTCCAATGCTCTAGGAGTTATGCCACTGTTGTCATAGCATAATGCATCTTATGCTTCGTACATAAGTAATATCTTATTTGGAACAAGAGGCATCCTATGTTTGGAACATAGGGTGTACTACAATTTATAGTCATGTTGGAAGGACTACTGGCATATCTTGCTTAGAGCATAAGGAATCCATTTCTTGGAGCAAGAGGCATCCTATGTTTGGAACATAGGGAGTACTACAGTTCATAGTCATGTAGAAAGGACTATTGGCATCTCAAGCTTGGAGATTAAGGCATATCTTGTTGGGTGCAAGAGGCATCCTACGTTTGGAACATTGGGATCAATACAGTTTACAGTTATGTAGATAGGACTGTTGGCCTCTCATGTTTAGAGCATAAGGAATCTCTTGTTTGGAGCAAGAAACATCCTATGTTTGTTACATAGGGAATACTAAAATATGAAGTCATGTATATAAGACTGTTAGCCATCTTATTCGTGGAACATAAGACAAGTATCATATAGGGAAATAAGCATCCTATGTTTATCATATAGTGATTACTACAGTTTAAAGTCATATAGATAGGACTATTAGGTATAAGGTGCCAAGAAATCGCTGGTGTTGGGACTTACGCAAGGGAGGCCCTTTTTAGTCCAACCTGACATAGGAGTCAGGTGATTGGGTTTGGATGAGTTGCCTATGGAATGGTTCGACTCAAGGTACTAGGGGAATTGATGATGAGAATCTGAAATCATGACATGGGAAACAGACCAAGATAAATATGTTGAGCCAAGGTGTTTCATTGTGTGTGGAGGGGTATCTCAAATCATGGTATCCCATGGGTGGAAGGTAGCAGCACGTAAGGACACAATGGTAAAGGCTGACATCCTATCCCAAAAGGTTTTCACTATGACTCTCATTTTTTCATGGGGGTCAGTGATGGTAGTGAAGTGACCGACCCGAGGAGCCGGGATCGCAGCCCGACAGTGAACTAGAGCGGGGGTGCGGGGGTTGCACCCCTGCAGTATGAACCAATGGACATAGGCCTAGGCATTGTTGTGCGTAATAGGATCGACACACAGGATGTGCAGTGAGCAACAATGAGGTATTGCGTGAAATAGGGAAGGCTTGCGTGCAATAGGGCAGGGGTGCGCGCAATATGGGACATGTGTGCAGAAAACACTGGGTCGACGTGAAATTGGGGAGATTTGACGTGAAAAATGGGATATGTGCGCACAATATGGGATGCAGGCGCGCAATCGGGGAGTTGGGTGGGAAAAATGGGAGATGTGTGTGCAATACGGGATGCATGCAGGCAATAGAGGAGCTGGGTGTGCAAAATGGGATATGGGTGCGAAATAGGCAGCCACGCGCATAATAGGGCAGCCGCACATTCAATGTGGAAGGACTTGTGTGAAATTGGATAGGGGGAACATTTGGTGCTTGAAGAACTGGGCACCGTGGAACTATTGGGTGAAAAAATAACATTTTTCATGAAAAATTGGGAGGGTTTCCCCCTTTACATGCGAAATTGGTGTTTTGCGTGCAAGAGAGGGGATTTTTCACATGGGCATGGAAAATTTGGACTTATGCAGATTAGAGCGGCGACCCATGTTCAGTTTACTTTGGGAAGAAGGGGGGGGGGGTGGAACTTGTATTTATTGGCAGAAAATAGGTTGGCGGTGTGCATAAAATTCCACGCGTGCAAGCGGTTTTCCGTGCGAGTCGGCGCGCGTAAAATTCCTCGCACGTAAGGTGGTGTGAATAAAATTCTGCGCATGTAAGAAGTTTTCTGAACAAGGAGGTGTGCATAAAATTCCATGCGCACAAGGCGGTGCGTGTAAAATTCCACACCTACAAGCAGTTTTCCACATGAGGAGGTGCACCTAAAATTCCGCGCACGCAAGGCGGTGCGCGTAAAATTCCGTGCCCACAAGCGGTTTTCTACGTGAGGAGGTGCACGTAAAATTCCGCGCACGCCAAGGGTGCACCTAATATTCCACGCGTGCAAATGGTTTTCTATGCGGGATTCCCTTTTTACGCACAAATCCATTTTTTGGCTCCAAAACCGTCCTGGATGGCCATTTCCAGTATCCTGACATCGGACAAACATAACATCTGATCCGTAACTCCATTTGGGCTTCATGACAAGTCAAATCGAAGCTTGTGGAATAAGCTACACTCTAGGATCATTTATGGGAGCATTTGGATAATTTTGTGGACGCTTTATTTGTTTTCAAAAAAATACTAGAATTGATTTTATATGTTATTAATGTCCATTTAGGAAGTTAAATGATCATATATGTCATTTCATTACATTTTGATGAATCATTTGACCAAATTGTAATGATAAACTCTTGGATTAATTTGGTGAGTTTTTTATCACCATGAACTCATTTTGTTTTATAAATTACTTCCATTTGTACAATATGATTCTAGAAAATTAAATAGGATATATTACATATATTATGATCATGTTCAATAATAAAATTTTTCATATCCATAATTGAATATGGTAATAGAAGTTAAAAACACATCGTCCATCAATGTGATTAATTAACACATCTCAGATGGTTCTTTCATTTCTATAATAAAAGTATGTTAAATTAGAGATGATGGAAAAATATTTAATTATAATTACAGAATTCCATTAAATTTAAGGTACTGGAGTTTTCCTACCATTTTGAGTAAAGTAAGTGATTAAAAAAAATAATGAAAGGGACATGATAGAAAATTGAATAAATTGAAAGAGGAATTTATGTCATGAATGTTTCTTTTTCTAGAGACACTTTATTTGAGAGTATTTTGTATTTTGAGGAGACCAAGGGAAGATGGATGTGGGTACGATCACTGAAAAAAGGTTTTATATAATTTGGGAAAGGAAAAAGGATTGCGAGTATTGAAGTGAAGAGGGAGTGAGGGCGATTTTTATAGTGGTGTAGAAGTGGATTTACCCATTATTTTAGTATTTTTAAAAATTAGAAATAAATAGTATTTATTATTGTGATGAACAATTTTAATAATTGCATGTGAGTTCTATCCATGCATGCTTTCATCATACATCTTGAAAGGAATAGAGTATTTATGTTAATATGAGTTTATACTGTAAATTATCGTATATTACTAATCAAAAAAATTTATGTTTTCATAAAATTCAAAAAAATTCACCATAACAATTTATAAACATGTAGAATTAAAAAATAAACCCAATTTTAACAAAATAATTTTTGAAATAATTGAAATTTTATTTTTAAATAAAAGCATTATTTACATGACATATAAATATTTTAATGGTAATGGTGATTTTATAATACTTTCAAAAAATAAACGAGGTCTCCTATAATTATCCTAATTATAAAGGAAAAAATGTTTATTGAATAATAAATTTTAGGAAAATTTATTTTGGTTAAAAAATGTATTAATTTATAATTTTAATTAAACATTTATTACTCATCACATTATTATTAAGTTATAAAATACTCTATTTCATTAATAAGGTGTCCAAATTTTACAAATACTTTTAGGGATATTTTACTATTCATTAAGATGAAATAACTATTCATAAGGGCACATTACAATTCATAAGGGTACATTACTTTTCACCAAAAATGTAAGAAGATCCTCTCAGACACTAAATATCTTACTGAACACAACTTTTATGTCATTTTTTCTAAATTCCAATCATAGTGGTGGAAAAAGTAGGATTAATGTCTAGGGTATAAAAAATTGGTGTTTTTATAGACTAAGTATTTCATTCATTCCATGTTAAATTAATTTATATAACCTGGGGGTGTTACATTCTCCCCCTAAAAAAATTTCCTCAAAATTCTCGAATGTTACATCATAAATTTTTTTGGTAGTTCTTCATCATAAGATCCATAGGATACCATGTTGCTTCATCAATTTTATGATTTTTCCAATGTAAAATTACTAGTCATGTCGTATGTGTCCTCATCACCTGTTCGATAGTGTCTAGAATTTGTATAGTATCTTCACAAAAAGAAATGTGAGGTTATAATTACGTACCTTTTGAAGTGAGAACATATGTTAGTACACGCATGTACTTTCTCAACAATAAGACATGGAACACATTTTTTTATAATATAGGCTTGGTAGTATTTTCAAAAATTAAGGAACAACTCTAATTCTATATAGTATTTCAAGTGGGCCAATATATCAATGGATCAGTTTCCCTTTCCTCCCAAATTGTATAACAACATTCTATGGTGATATATTAAATACAACATGACCTACCACATGGAATTCTGAATCCTTCCTTTGATTATCAGCATAGCTCTTTTCCATGATTTGAGCTGCTCTGATATTGGTTTGAATAGTCTTTATATTCGTTGACATTTCCTCCAAAAATTCTAGGCCCACATGCTTCCTTTCACTAACTTCATCGTATCACGTTGGTGTACGATATCTCTTTTCATACATCACTTTATATGGTTCCATTTGAATGCTTGAATAGAAACTATGATTGTTAGAAAACTGCACTAAATGAAAATACTAATCCCACTTACCTTGAAAATCTAGTGAGAATGATCTAAAAAAATATTCTAAAGATTGGATTGTCCTTTCTGATTGCCCATCAGTTTGTGGGTGATAAGTTGTACTCAAATAAAGCGCAGTATTCAAATTATTATGATGACTTTTCCAAGATTTTGATGTAAATCAGGTTTCATGATAAAAAACCTTTGAAATTGCTTATCAATGAAGTTTCAAAACATCATTGATATAGAGTCGTGCAAGCTGATCAAGTAGAAAATCCTCCCTTTCAGTGAGGAAATGTGTAGATTTTGTAAGTTGATCAAAAATTACCCATATTGCATCATTTTATCTTGGTGATTTAGGTATTCCAATGAGAAAAAACCATTGTTATGTCATCTCATTTTCATGTAAGAATAAGTAGGGGTTTTATGAATCCTCTTGTACGTGGCTGTTTGTCCTTACCTTTTTGAAGGACTAAACATTAAGGTACATAATTAATAATTTCCATCTTCATGTCATCCCAACCTAAATATTCCTTCAAATATCTATACATCAATGTTCTACCAGGATGTGTAGAGAAATTTGGACTATGGGAATCATACAATTACACTATTTTAATCTCGAGTATAGCTGGAACCCAAAGCCTCTTCCCAATATTCAAAATTTCATCTTCAGATACGAAGACTTGAAAATTCCCATCATTCATAGCATAAATTTTATTTTGAAGATTCTCATCATCCAGATGAGATATTTTAATTATTTTCAATACAGATAGTTGGGAAAGCAATTTAAATAGTAATGAGGTGTCAACATCTTTGATAGTTCCCCTATTCAACCTTACAAAATCCATGAATACAAGTTCATTTTCAATCCTCAGTTTGTTTAATACACCATGATATTTCTTTATTAATGCAACATCTACCTTATTTTCCTTTTTGGGGGTGGTAGTGTATGTAATAATTATAACCCTTGAGTAATTAGAGCCATCAACTTTTCGTAATGTTAAGTTCTTTCTATTTGAATATATATTTCAAGCTCTTATGATCCATATATATTTCACATATTTCACAACAGTGATAATGTATCGATATCATTAGAGAAAATATTATAGATGTTAACTCAAGATCATGAGTATTATTGTTTTTTTCATGACCTTTTAACTTCCTTGATTCACAGGCATTAACTCTATTATTTTGTATAAGGACACACCAAATTCCTCTCATGGATTCATCAATATAGATCCAAACCCATCATTCCTTGATGATAGATTTAGGATAATATCGTCCACTAATATATGCATTAATTATTTGAAACATTACTTACATTTTATTTTCCATTAAAACATACCCCTTATATGAGTAATATTGGATAATACGTTGGCTAATCTGGTGATTTTCTGAATAAAACTCCAATAATAACCTCTAAAACAAATAAAAATACAAACCTCAATTATATTTATTTGTGTAGGATATTACAGGAAATAATTTTCCTTCATAGGAGAAACAGATATTCCATCCTTAGAGACGATATGAATTTTAAAAGAAATTGATAGATTCCAAAATTCACACATTTTGAACTTCCCATATAATTAATTTCACATAAGAGTATTCAAAATAATTCACAAGTGAATTTCTTGATCGGAGAGGATTTTTGTGTATACCATTATTTCATTAGTAAATACCACAACAAATGAATCAAGATATTCCATGAAAATTGTATTCATTAAATCCATGAAAATAGAGGGTACATTAGTCAGTAAAAAAAGAATTACTATAAACTCAAAATGCTCATACCTGGTTCAAAATGATATCAATAGAATATCATCCATCCTCATACACAACTAATGATATCCATATCGAATGTTAATCTTTTTTAAATATTGGCCTTCATAACGTTTATCAAATTAATCATCAATGTGAAAATATGATACTTTATTGTTATCATAATAACATTGATCTCACTATATTAAATTCATAACCTCATAGTTCTATCTTTTTTCATAACATGAAGAATATGAGAACCCATTGGAGAAACAGTAGGGTGAATAGACTCTTTATTACTCAACTCCTTTAGTTATTTATTTAGTTCCACTTAATCCTGTAGGGACAATCTATAAGGATTTTTTGATACATGCATTGAAACAGAAATTAAATCAATATAAAACTCAATTTCCCACTGTAGAGGATGTCTAGGTATACACTCTGGAAATACATAAATGTATTGTTGCAAAATTGGTACATCCTTTATTTTAATATTTCTTTCCTCACCCACTAGTATTTTTTCTCTTCCTAAAAAAAATTGAATTATGTATAACTACTAAGAGTGGATCTAGATGAGAATCATAAGGTGATGTTTCTTCCCTAAAGAAAATGGATTATACATCGTTCTTAATAATTTTAACTACCTTCATTTTCGAATATATTTCATCATAATAATTTAAATGTTAATCCATACAATGGATTATATCAATTTCAATAATGGGTATGATGATAAATATAGTAGATAAAGAATGGTCAAATTCCATAATGGGGACTACATGGCACATCATTGTTGCAATGATACTTCCCTTAAGAGTTTTTACAGACAATAACATTATCATATAAAAATTGAAATATCTAATTTTCTGGGAAAACTGGGAAGATATAAATTAATATGATGATATAGAATCAAATAAAGCATTTTCTAGGTTTTAGGAAATGATTAATGCATATGCAACCAAATCATAATGAACTTCAAACTCATTAGTTGGGTTTGCATAATCTTGGTCTTTCTCCCTAGGAATTATTTGGGGAATATTTCATTGAAACATACGAATTCCATTTTCATAATGTACCACCTCATTTCCATTGTAGATTCAATCATTGGTAGCTTATTTCATCGCCATGGAATCAGGGGACTGATGACATTTTTCTCCAAACATGTAACAAACACCTATACCTTTTAAGAATGTACTAGTGTGTTTCTTCTGATATTTATCACTCGGTGGAAGGTAAAATCTTCTCTTCGGCCACATTTCCTAATTTAATTTTCCAGAGTTTTCAACAACGGGCATCATCTCTTGCATTCCTTTTATGTTGTAAGAAAAATAGAATTCATTTTCCCTCCTAATATCACAGTAGACACTATCATCATATGATGATAATATTTTGGTGAGTAGTTCCATTAGGATTAATAGTTTTAAACCATTAATGAATCAATTACTCATTCTCCATGGATTGCGTATGTAGTCCTTAACATGTCTCGCAATGTTTATGAAGATAGATTCATACATTATCAACATTATCATCCTCTTTTTTCCTCAGATTTTGAAACTTCCATTCCATATCTTCACTCTATTCATAAGGGATATATTCTTCTAAGAGGATTCCCTTAAAATCCCTACATTCAATTTCATCAATTTCATCCTACTCCATCATTTTTTAAATTAAAGACCACAGAAAGTTCACATATTCTGATAGATGATAAACTTCCCTAAGAACCGCCTATCTTTCGTTACATCCCAAAGCTAGAAATATCTTCTCTAAATAAAATATCCACTCTTCCACTATAAATGAGTATTTTACATCATTTAAATATGGAGGTTGTTTTCATGTAAAGAAGTTTAAAATATCTCATCCACATTGATGATATTAATTCTCCAAATAGGTGAGTTTATTATTTATAACCTATGTCAACTGACCTAATATAGTAATAAGTTACTCAACACTAGTCACATCACTCAATCCAACATCATTATCATGCATCAGAGGGAAACCCGTCATGGGATACAGATGTTCATGTGGTTTCCATTCCTTCTACTAGGTTCCCTATCTAAATAATGGAATACACTAGATTAGGTTATGAATCGTTATGTATAATCTCATCTTAGAAAAAAACTTTCAATAAATTGAAATCATATCCATAGCCAATATCATAATCATAAACTTGGTTTCTTTGAAGAAAAATTTATATTTAATTCCTTCTTAATGTTTTGTAATTAAAATGTGAATTATCTTATTCATATCCCCAAGGAGTGTCAGACGAGGTGTGTAGTAAGGATCATTGTCATGTAATAGGATACCTAAGGTAAAGCCCTAAAATACTTGTGGGAGTTGTTACTCCATGTTACATCTGTGCTCGAACCACGTCCACTTGGAGTATCCAGACCTATATTTATTTTCCTGAAATATCCACATAATATATTCTACACTAGAATAATAGGACGTATATATATTTTTATCCTCAATATATATCTTAGGGTTTTTTCACCTAATATAATAACATAAATCTAGTTTCCATTCTTTCTTCTAAATTTTCTTAGATTTAAAATGTAAGGACTTGGTCTTAGATATCTTGAGCTTATTCCATATTTGATTAAATTAGAATTTTTAAAACAATATAATATCCAAAAGGAATGAATATTTTTTTAGATTTGGAAAACCATATATATACATACGTTCAACATTATAACTTGAAAGGAAATAAATAATATTAACTTCTTTTGAAACACACATAATTTCCAAGATTTTACTTGCATGTAATTAATAGTAAGCATCATAAAATCTTGAAAAAATAGAACATATAAAAGGGGTGAGATCACATGATTAGTAAGGGTGAATATTAAAATGGAAGAAAAAAAAAATAAACAACAAGCATGATGAATAACAAAAAATGCATGCCTTTAATAATATACTTGAGCATAATAAAAAAAATTAAAACTGATTAAATTATCCAATAAAACATTACAGTGGATTTTTTATAAGTCGAATAACCACATAGAATATGAATCACTAGATTCATAATGAAGGAATTCATAATTCCAAACATCATAACCATACCATCAAGGCCTCATGCCTAAACCACAAATAACTATATTTTCAAGGAATTATACCAATAATATATTTTTTCTCATGAGACCTACCAATGCTTATAGGGTCTATAGAAGGCCCCAAAAATCATGTAATAAGTCCAATTCCTTCTTCAAATGAATTAGAATAAAAATAAACAACATATAAATTCTTATTGAAACTAACATATGAAATGTAAATAGTTTTCCCAGATTATTAAAGTTAAACATGAATTATTTTAGTAATATGAGGAATGGTATCAAGATAGAAAATACATAGATAATATAATCATAAACCTTTCAATAAAATATGGTAGATTATATTATAAAATATTAATCCCAATTTAGCATTATAATTTAAAATGGAGTCGAAATATGTGAAAATAATCTTATAAAATCATTGAGAATTCTTGAGATAAATACTCATTTACATTGAAAGGATGAGTTATTTTGGAAATATATTTTTGTAAAACCAGATGATAATTAAGGTAGTCGTTAATAATAAAATCACTAATACTGTAAAAATAAATTTTTATAAAAAAATATTATAGAGCTTCCTTGATAATAGGTAAGAATTCATGAAATCCCCATGAATCTGGCTTGTATTTCAGGAAGAATATTTCAAATATCCTACTAAAATATGAAAATACCCATAAAATAAAAATGGATTAATAATTTTTATAATATATATAAAATTAACACAAAATTTATGATGAGTAAAAAAATAAATAATAATTTCACTACGGTATGAAGATAGTAAAAGAAACCTCAATAAAAATGGATTTTCGGGTAGAAAATCCTTACCTTATATATGAATATGTTCTTCTTGTGAACTTATGTAGCTTGAATTTGAAATTATATTTACAAATAACTTTATTAATATCCTATTAGACACATGTTTATTTTAGTATAAATTTATTAATTTCATTTATGGTCCTCTTTATTGGTAAGGAAGTTCAATATCATCTTTTGTGAGTGCTTGGTACATTAGTCTACATGATCAAGTTTCTTGAATGGAAGTCAATGTAAAATGCGAATTGAATTCCAAAAATTTTGTTATAAGATATTAATATTAATCTATATGGTTAAATTATCATATAATTTATTTGGTTAATTTGGGTGATGATTAATTATTAGATGAAATTTTAATGATAAACACTCGGATTAATTATGTGGTTTTTCGATCACCACAAACTCATATTGTTTAATTAATTAATACCATGTGTACAAAATGATTCTCTAACATCAAATAATATATATTACATATATTATGATCTAGTTAAACCATAAAAATAGTTTCATTACATGAATTGAATAAGTTAATAGATGCTGAAAAACCATCATCATTCAATATGATAAATTAACACATCATGGATAGTGTTTTCATTTCTAGTATAAAAGAAGGGAAAAGGAGAGATGATGTTGAATTATTTCATTATCATAAAACATTTTTAATACATTTATGTTAATTATTTTTTCATAACATTTGGAAAAAATCAGTGAAGAAGTAAAAATAAAGGAACATGAATGAAAATAAATGAAATGAAAAGAGGAATTTACCTTTGAATTTTTCTTCCTTGAGAGACTCTTTTGGTGAGAGGATTTGGTCTTTTGAAGAGACCAATGGCTACTGGAGGTGGTGAGGAACATAACAGGGATTTTAGTTGAATTTATAAAGGGTACAAAGATTGAGAGAAATCAAGATATGTGGGTGTGAGATTTGGTTTTTATATTGGACGATAGAAGGATTTTTTCATTAATTTAATCATTATTTTATTATTTTTCCAAAGGCAAACAATAGTGATGATTTATGTAACCAAAAATAGTAATAAGTGAATTTGAGTTTGAAAAATGTGTTCCTACTATAGCCATGATGCAATATTTTTGTATTTACCTTATAATGTATTTATATTTCAAATTACTGCATTTTACTATTCACCAAAAAGTCATGTTTTTCAGATAAATTCCAAAAAATTAACCCTTTCAATTTTCGACATTTAGATTTCACCATTAAAAATAATTTTATAAAAATAAATTTCCAAAAAAGAGAAATTTAATTTTTAAATAAAATCATTATTTTCTAGAAAAATGCATATTTTAAATTTACATCTACTTTTATAATACTTTCAAAAATTAACAGTGATCTCACAAAATTATACAAAAATAATGGGAACACAAAATTAAATGGAGAATAACATTTAAGAGAATAAATTTTTTTAAAATAATTTTTTTTATTTTAAATGTTAATAAAATATTTATTACTCAACATATAATTATTAATTTTTAAAATACACTATTTCGTTTATAAGGTGTCTAAATTTAATATATACTTTAATGGGTGATGTTACTATTCCTAATGTTCATATTAATATTAAAATTGGTACATTTCTATTCATAATTGTACATTACTATTTACCAAAAATGTATGTTGATCATATCATACTCTAAATATTTACCGAATAAAACTGTATAGGTCAGTTTTTGGAAATTGAAATCCCAAAGGTGGAAAAATTATGTTTATTATAATGGATATAACAATGTGGTTGTTTTTAGTGAATTAGTGTTCCATGTATTAAGTATTAAATTTATTTACAAATCCTTGGGGTGTTATAGAAATTCGGTAATAAAATGTTGTTATTACAACACATGTTACCCATGCTTTCAATACAACTAGAAAAAATTATTATTTGAAAAAAATAAAAAATTTATTACCTAGAATCTAGAAAAAACATCAAGGAAATTGTTATAAAATTAAACATGGTATTCTAGTCCAAGTCATGCAATACAATTCTTTCTATGATATTATTCCATTCAGATTTCCCAATACTAAAATATATCTCATCCAAAATAAAATTGTCTCAATTAAAAACACCTCATTGGTCCATAAATCCCAATATAGATATTCTAATCCAAATAACTAGTCTGATATAATGAACATACGAATACAATGATAATAATAATATGAAAAATAGATGAATATGATGTTCAATGAATACTATGATCGGATGAATATAGTGAAATCTTGTTTGGTCTCCTTTAACATAATCCAAAAAACACTTCTTCAAGAAAATATCATGAAAACAACTTCTTCTGTCCCAATATCATCAAAGATTCTCTCTCATCATTAATAGTGCCTCCATCAGAAAAATTACAGAGTACTCTCACCTTTTATTGGTGGCCCAAAGATAGTTTTGGTAGAATCTTGAAATGATTTCCCCCTCAAACCTACTCCCCATGTTTTTTGATTCTGTGAATTTAAGGTACATTTAGGATTTCATCAATGCTTCCACATTCATCCCTATCCTTTAAAAATCATCTAAAAACTTAATATCGCTTCTAGATTTTTTTCAAACATCAATGTGATTACAATTCCTATAGTGATTTTCCCAATTTTATTTCTTAAATATGATGCTCTGTATGAATAGTATGTAAATGTTTGAAGAAATAGTCATCTTCCTTTTGTTCAAACTCCATTATGATTTTTCATTATGATGTTCAATATCAATTGAAGAATCAATACTTCTTCTCTAAAATTCAAGTTCCCCCTCAACAACACATACAATTATTTCCTTCATCTATTCTGTTGATTAAATCGAATGATGTGATTCAATCATATCTACATCATCTTCCCTTTAGAAAGATTAATTGGAATCAATTCCAATATGATGGAGCTCGACCTAACATGAAAATTATATTTTAATAAAAATTATATTTCATTATTATATTTTGAATATGATACCACTATCATATCCCAAATAAGAAATTCTTCCTTTGGTGAATATGATGAAATAATAAATATAATAGAAGTGTTTCATCAGATTCGACATCAGATGCTTCCTTTATTGAAAAAATTAATAATGTATCATGTCATACTTCTTATCTTAGAGAACATTGAGGATCTTCTTCAGCATTACCTGACTTACTGTGGAAATTATTGAAAATTCCCACAATTCTATCATTTTCATACTCTTACGACATTTTCATTCATTAATTCCCAGCCTAAATATGATTGAATTGAAATCAATCAACCCGAATACGATACAAATGATTAAGATCGGCACAATTACGATCAAGATGAATTTTGATCTCGAGAATATTTTTTGTTTCATCTAGATATGATCAATCTGAATACGATTGAGATAATCTCTTTCACTACCCCTTTCTTCATTAATATTTCATCCTATGTTTTTGAAATACATGAGATTTATGGGAACTCCAAGTTCAACAATCCATTTTCACATTTAAATCAAATTCATTAATACTTCAATTATCCTTAGTACAAAAATACCATTCATACTATATTATGATTATATCTAATGAAATTTTACAGAAAGAAATAACTGATCAACCATTTAATGCATTATGGGTCTGATTCATTGATTACAATAGTCTGTCCATTTTCACCAAATATATAGTGTGTTGATTTTCCTTTGTTTTGAAACATCCATTATTTTTTCTAAAACAACATTCACAATAAAACTCATCATTGGAAAACGACTATCTTTATCATCATCTTGGTCCTAACACTAAGGAAATAAAACATAGTTCTATTGAGATACCAATATTTTCCCCTTTATGTGTCTATAATGTGATAGAAACATTACCCAATTCATTTTAGGGATATATAATATTGATCCCACAATTCACATTCACATCATGTAAGTGCAGAAGTGTGAAACACAGATCATACATCATAAGGATTTCATTAAAAAAACTTTAACCTATAATTAATGGATTTTATGTTACATACATATAAATACTAAATCAATTAAGGATGGATATTACATGGTGAATAACATTGAATGGAAATCGATACAGGTTTTCACTTTTCAAATGTTGGGTATAGAAAATCAGTGGATAATTTAACTATCATTTCCATTTTACATAAAGGATTATATAAGGGGTTAATGAGAGGTGAATTGTCATATAATTACATTGGAAGAATATGTATACTAACATATTTTTTTTAAAATTGTCCTAACTTAATGAATTTGAAATTAAGAGGAATTCCATAAAGTAGGTACTTAAATATTGAATATAAAGACATGATCCATTTCCTTAGGATAACAATTCATACATCATGGGAGGATATTTTTAAAACCTTGGGTTACATTGGGTGGTCTATAGAGTGGGAAATTTAGAGTAAATTCATTCTCCAATAGCTTTTTAGTGAAGAGTAATGGGTGGTTTGGTGGGAATATATAGAAAAAGGGAGGATACTTCTTTATTAATTTTCATATATAGGTTTTCTTCTATATATGATAAAGTAATAAAACCCCATAGCACACTAATATTAATTGTCACCTTGAAATTTCTATGTTATCAATGTTTAGGATTCTTAATGTCCTTCAAAATTTGAAAACCCATTTGACTATCCAATATAACGACATTAGTGGATGTGGGTTTTAGAAATTAATTTCTTAATAAAGTATTTACTAATTTTAAAAAATAATTTAATTTATAAATTTTCTTGTTGTTACACAATCACTGTTATTATTATAAAGAAACAGATTGTGTTAAATTAAGATAGGTCAATAATGTTAATAAAATAATCATCCTTTTGAGTTAAAGAATAAATATATATGATTGTTACCAACAATACTATTGGGGAATATCATATTTGTTAAATTACTAGGAATCATAGAATAGAATATTTATATATTGCAACATCTTATGATATCATGGTATACATGTAGATCACTACTATTATAGTGAGTATATTATATCCATTATAATCTATTAAAAAATATGGATCTACTAAATTGATCACTTCAATAAGTTCATAAAAATATCATGTATTATCTAAAGAAATTAATAGTTGGTGACTGAGTCGGAACTATGTGTTAGTTAATGCATTGTAACTTGTTGGTGCTAATATTAATGGTCTAATGGTATTCTATTTCATAATATTTCAATTGATAATAAAAAGAATATTATTTTTGCATATCATAAAAACCACTATACATTTGAGATGAAGTCATACAAATTAGAAATAATCCACTTCAACAAGACATTCTATTTTTTAGGAATTATCCATGATTTTTCATGTATACCAAGTGATTTATAGGGATTTTTTATCCATTCACAAAAAATATAGAGGTAAATAAGGGAATTTTTTAATTAATTTATGAATTTAATCTATTATTCACCTCTTATGTGTGTTGGTAATACTCCCATTGTTCATAAAAAAGATACATTTAGATAAGATTGGTTATTGTTGCACTACATAGTGGAATCAATTAATAATATATTATAGGACTACCTTTGTATTTTTGAACCTATAAAAGTGCTCATGTTATGATTTTTTGTTAGTTATATTTTCTCTCTCAAGGTAAGTGTAAATGGGTAATCTTATTTTTTCACATCTATATTATTAAGGGTGGTTTATTTATTTAATTTTACATTAGATTTTAATAATAGTAATTTTTTATTTTCAAATTCAATTAATACAATGTATTTTCCCTCCATTCATCAACCATTATAATAGTATATAGGGTTGGTTTATTTTTAAATATTTAACAAGTTACATAGATTCATGAATGACCATTGTATGATTTAGTGTCATTATATGTGAATTGGGCATTTGGGGAACCGATAATTTAAATTAATCGATGTATTTAATTAATATATAATCGCATTTATTTATTAGATAGTGATTCTTAAGTTAATTTTTTTTTCTTATAACCCATTTAAAATCTCACATGTCCATTTATAATTCAACCTTATTTTATTACTCAATCATAATCATATATTTACTTTTATTTCATCACCATTATCAATTAATTAATTATTCAATAGTATCCTAAAAATTCATTCGATCCTTCATTTGGATAGTCTAAATTTTCAGACTACTGATTTTCATTCCATTAATCCTTGTAACTGTCAATTTGTACTTTTATTAACAACATACTAGAGTTCCCAATTCATTGATTAGTAAGAGTAAAAGAAATTAATATATGATATGACATTGGGATTATAGATTCCTAGTGGTTCATTATCCATAATTGTAATATATATGAATATGATGGTTACAAATATGAGAAGAACGAGTTTGGGGCACTTGTTATGATCATGGTTCACATTGAAATTAAAGGAATATGTTTGGTGAAACCTAAGTGATTACACAGTCATGATGTTCAATATAACATATTCAATATATTTGGTGATGTTTTGGATATGATTTTATCTAGTTTAATTTTTGTTATATAGCAGTCTATTCATGATTTTAAGAAGGGAATGGAAATTAAATTCATTACATCTGAATCTTATTTTTCCATAATATTGAGAAAATGGGTAAATATAGAGATTTTAATTCTATTAGGTCATTAGAAGTGTACACATCATATTTAGAAGTGTTAGAACATTATGTATGAATGGTTTTACGAAAATAAAAAATGGTGGTAATATAGAAAAAATTGAGATATTCATATCTCATTTAAATATAAATAGTTTATTGTAATTGTAGATAATAAAAAATATTTAAATTACATTATAGCATAATATTGGTAAATAAATGATACAATTAATTGAAATTATTTGAATTATTTTCATAAACTAAATAGTATGTTAACAAATTTTTCTATACACAACACCAAACTAAAAAAAGCATAAAACATTTTACAATAATTTTAATGTAGCAATTAAATTTCATGGTGTAAATATCCATAACCACTTAAAGAATTATGTTTAAAAATAAATATCACTACTTTTAGTGTAGTTTGATAAAGAATAAAAGTACATTATAGATATAACATTTTTTAACATTATATTTTGATGAACATGACATTATGAATCTATATATAATATATAAAATTTGTATTTTTGATATGAATAATTTACATATTTGTACCATTAATATATTAGCAGTAATGTTATTTTTAGTTGTTAAAATATAATAATATGAATGGATAATATTATGAAAAGTTATTTTCTAATAAAAATTAATCTTTGTGATATTTAGTAATATTATTATAATGTTAAATTTAAAAAATATATTTTTTAATTTGGAAAAATTAACTACATTTGTTTATTTATCAGAAAAATATTATCTTAATATATTGTTTTTCATTTTTTTAAAAATTTTTTAAGGTGAATAAAGAAATAGTATATATTTTTCTAAAATCGTCAACTTTATATAATCATTATAATAAAATAATGAAATAATTATTTTTAAATCATATTTATGTTATATATTTAAATAAATTATTACAAAATTCATAAAGTGATGTTTTTTATTCATAAACTCATGTTTACCCTTTTTTGAAACTTAATTACTATTTCACTTTAAAAAATGTTTTATTCTTATATGATAAAAATTAGTTTCCATCAATAGTATAAATTAAATTTGGAAAAAATTATTTAATATTTTATTTCAACATGATCATGTTATGAACTAGTATCAATATCATTTTTGGGAATAAAATTATAATTACTAATATTAAATATAACGACTATGATCATGTTAAAAATATTATTTTCAATTATTGTTTCATTATCATTGAGTAATTTCTATATAACAATATAAATAATAACCTATAAATAATTATTCAAATATATATATTTTTTAACTCTATACATAAAAATATAAATATAAATTTATTTATTAATCAATTATAAATATTATAATGAACACTTATTTTTCAATTAATTCCTTTTTCAACAAAAATATATTTTTAATATATTTAATTATATAATAAATATTAACATTATATTATTTTTAAGTTGAATTAAATTCACATTATATTAAATTTAGATTTATAACATAAATACATTGTGATATTGGTTACCATATATTTTTAGGTAAAATAAAAATGACACTGTTAATAACTAAAAACCAATTAAATAATAAAAATGATAAAATGTAAACACATATGCTAAATGACCAAAATGATGATTAAATGATATCTCTATAGTATTAATTGAATATTTATCAACCTAATATCACCAAAACATCAATTATTACTAATTTTTGCAGTCATTGAACAAAGAATTCTGTAATGGCATCAATGAATGGTAAGGGGTATTCAAATAAGGGAACTTATCTTCCCTTATTAACAAGGATCACATCTGTTATTTCAATTCCACACATACCATTTCAATTTCACATTAAATAAATCCTTTTAAACCTCTCATATAAATACTTTTATCATTATTTATCCCATTATGTCATGAATATTTCATAAGTAATTCATTTTCAATGATATTTTTAAGAGCTAATCAAATCTCCAATGTATGTATTACTTACATTATAATATTTTCTTACGAAACACCCTCTTAAAAAAATTATATACATAACAATATATTGAATTATAATCATTTTTATACTTATATGCTATCATATATATTTAATAACAATTATTTAGTTCTCTCTATGACCTATGTAAAACAAAAGTATTGTTAGTGCATGTGCGCATACAACCCCCTCCACAAATTGACATGTTCTATTTATCTTACTGTCTATAATGATAGGTATTAATTATTATATTAATAAATAAATTTAATATATATAATATAAAAATGATTATGCTATTTAAAAATATAATACACCTTAATTCCCTCTAATTTTTTGAGTAATGATAACTTTAATTGTTCATTGTGTGCACTACCAGCTACATGATGTCACAACCCATCCCCCGGGGCCCGTGCCGTGACAAACCCCAAGCTCGTCTTCCACAGTTCATGGTGTGGCGACTAGCACCAAAGGCGAATTCCCTAAAACTAGGAATCCATGGCCTTTATAACCTGTAAGCACACATAACCATACACACATCAAGATAGAAACTCAAGTAAACTAAACTGTAAATAGAGTGAGTGGAGTAAGTAAAAGGAGCCAGAATACAAGACCAACTACAAAGTACAAGTAAAACTGTTATACAATACAATTGAATAAAAATAAGATACAACTACCGAATCGTCCTCCTAGGTTCCTACCTGAACTGTAGGTACAGATCGCCTCCTCAGTACTCCACGTCCACTTATCTCCACTGCATACCGATACACCGTATGGTCCACCTCCATGTACCGTCAAGTCCTAGTATGCTCAAACTCAGTTATCATTGTCCATCATCTCCATCCAACACAAAAAGGTGCAGGCATATCCCATGCAGGGGTGAGTATAACGAAACTCAGTAGGGACCACGAGACCCTCTGGGTCTCACAAAATCCAACAATTGTAAAAAACAATGTATGATATCAACATATAACCTTACATTGGTATGTACCCATACATATACCTATGTTATCATGTAATACATCTCAATCACGAGGAAAACACAGAGGTTTTGACTCAACTCACATCAGGAATTATTCTAGGGGTAGTGTTATGTAACATTCCTAGTCACAAAGTCGAACACCTCAGCTTCTGGAGAACTCCTCCTCTATCGAGTACAGTGGACCTACCACATCACACAAAGGCTCTTCCCACTAACCTTGGATGGTTTAGGTACTCCTCCTATCGAGTACTATGGGTCTACCACGTCACACAGAGGTGCTCCCCATAGTAGGTCTGCCACGTCACAAAGAGGCGCTCCCCTTCATGGCCTGCTGAGGTACTTTTTCTGTCGAGTACAATGGGTCTGCCGGGTCACCAAGGCACTCCACAACATGGTTCTTCCGCGTCACCAAGGCACTCCCCACTGGGCATGTCGAGTCACTCTGAGTTTAAACGGTCAGCAGTTGTCAAGTCTCAGCCAGCCAATGGGTTCCCGCACTACGCTTGCTCACCTCTGGGAGGATTCTCTCCACAAGCTACTGGTCGATAGTCCAACTACTATGAAGTCCCACAAATAAGTATCAAAAAGGTCTTCCACATATTAGGGGTCTCAACATAATAAACGACAAATCAATCAGATTCCAGGTCTGTAAGTTATTAGCCTTTTAGTTCCAGGGGCCTGGTTGGATTCATGCTCACTACAACCTGACCGTTCCCCATATTAATCTAAAACACAATGTGGTATCACTCAATGGGACTGTCTCGCTTCAAGATTTATAGCACCGCCTAATGTTCGCTAAAAGGACTTATGATGCCAAAGTTATAGTCAAAAGAATGAAAAAGGGTCGTAGTGGGCCTTGGTCCAGTCCGACTCGTCCCCTAGTGTAGCCCGACCTAGGAGGACCGCGAGGGAGTCTTAGCAGACGAGTACCATGAAGGCGCATACCGACCATGGTTACTGTGAGAGAACGAACCCAGCCATGAGGGCAGCGGACCGGCTGCGAGGGTGGCAGACCGGACGCGAGGGCGCAGACCGACCGCATGTCGGTGGACCTGCCATGGGTAAGCAGACCAACCACGAGGGCACGGACCAGCGGCAAGGGAATGGACCATCCCCGAGGGTGCGTATCGGCCACGAGGGCACGAATCGGATGCTAGTCGACGGTTCAGACGTGGGTAGGCAGATTGGTCGCGATCCAGCGGTCCGGCCGCGGGTCGGCGGACTGACTGTGGGGTGGTGGTCCATCCGTGGGATGGTGGTACAACGACGGTGGAGGTGGGTTGGAGGATGATGATAGTGGCTTGTTGGACGATGGAGGTAGCTCAGCGGATGGAAGATTCAACAACAACTAACGTCAAAGGCACGAGTGGCGGAGCGGTGGGGCGCAGAGGACGTGAGGCAATGGGGGCCGTGGGGCGGTGTCGTTGCACCATCGCCTTCGTCGCGTTCAACACCCCATATCATCACAAGATTTTTGGAGGGTTTGTTCAATGATTGTTTAGCCCGTGACCTCCACATTAGGGTGGTAGAAAATGACTGAACATAAAAAAAATGACGAACTCCAAACCCTCCCGCAATGATTGTTCCCAACCCGCAAAAGAAATCATCCTCGCTTTTAAAAAAAAGAAAAAACATGGGAATATAATCACACACAAATTAAACCCCTAACTCAGGTTGTTCATTGATGTTGGAACGAGAAGCAAGTATAGATGTCGACTCTTCATAGATGAATACTTCCCACATATAAAGAATTCTTGAGGAAGATGGTTGAAGTCAAGGTCGACATTCATCATTGGTGGAGCATTCTTCAGGGATAAACGCATTCTTCGTTGGAGAGATTTCTCCCAAGAGCTCCTCCTCTCCCCAATTCCTCCCAAATAAAATGATAGCCCCCCAAATAATTGATTATGATATCTATTATGTTTGTTGTCATAAAATTAAAATTGGATTAATTAATCACATAGGTTGGGATATTTATGTATAGTGCGTTGGCTTAATTAATGTGGAGGAAGCTCAAGAGGCTCCTCCATATTAAACAGAGACTTGGGAGGTTTCTCCCTCATTAAGAGGTTTGGGTGGTCCCCACATCTTAAATCAAACTTGGGAGGTTTTGTCCTTGGTTGGTCCCGACCCCATAATATCCACAAGAGGGTGGTTACAAAAAAATAAAATAAAAAGTGTGATTATTTAATTTTATTATTTCCCCGAAAAACCCAAAAATTATCTTTCACCCTCGACAAACTGCCATCAAGGTGAATGTGTCCTTAAGAGAATAATGGTGCTGCGAATTCAATGGTGTTCTCATATTTCAATTCTGAGCACCAGTTCAAAAGTTAAAAAAACTCACTCGCATGTTTACTAAAAGTACCCGAACATTAGTTCAGAAATTCATTCTGGGCACGCCGGGCCTCAAAATTATGCGCTGTCGATTTTCGTGGACTCCTAAAATCTATATATAATTAAAAAAATTAAAATGAATTTCTAGGTCTTTACATTCTACCCACCTAAGGATTTATTTCCCCATAATCCACAACTCAAAACTAAGGGAAAAAGTGGGGGTACTGAGCACACATCTAGGCGTCCTGCTCCCATGTTCTCTCCTAGAGGTTCCCATGCTGCCAGCGAATGTGCACCAGAGGTATCAACCATCCACGAAGGACCTGGTCCTGTCGATCCTCAATAACTTTTGGAACCTCTATAAAAGTATCCCCATCGTCGACATCTAGTTCTCCATGTTCGATGACGTGATAAGTGTCATGAACGTATCTCCTCAGTTGGGACACGTGGAAGATTTCATGCACATGGTGGAACTATGGTGGAAGAGCTAAATGGTATGCCACATTTCCAACTTTGTTGGGGACCTGAAAAGGTCTCATGAACCTTGGAGATAACTTTCTACCTCTGCCAAACCTCTGTAAACATCGTCGGGGTGAGACCCGTAGAAAGACAGGGTCACCATCCTCGAACACCAGAGGTCTCTGTCTCCTGTCGACATACGACTTTTGTATACTATGTGAAGTCTTCATCTGATCCTGGATAATCTACACCTTCTATGTGGTAGTCTATACCATCTCTGGTCCCACTAGTGCTGACTACCATGGGTCAGTCCCGCAAAAATGTGATCTGTATGGTCGCCCGTACAACGTCTCAAAATGTGTCATCCCAATGGTGGAGTGATAGCTATTGTTGTATAAAAACTCCACCACAGGTAAGTGATCCTCCCAGTTATGACTGAAGTTGAGGACACAAGAACACAACATTTCCTTGAGGGTCTGAATGGTCTGCCCAGTCTGACCATCCGTAAGAGGATTGAAGGTAGTGCTCAAATGAAGTTGTGTCCTGAAGGATTCCTGAAACCCCTTCCATAGCCGAGAAGTAAAACATTCATCACGATCTAAGAAAATCATCGAAGGTACTCAAAGTATCCGCATAATATCTAGCCCATAGAGGCATCCCAAACTATCTACTGAACCCTGCTCTCTCATTAGTAGGAAGTGGGATGACTTGCTGAGTGGGTCGACGATCACCTAGATCGAGTCATGACCTTTTATTGTACATGGAAGTCCTGTCGCGAAGTCCATGGATATCTCATCCCATTTCCACTTCAGTACCTCTAAAGGCTGAACCAAACCTGTGGTACTTGATGCTTCACCTTCACTTGTTGGCATGTGAGGCACCGAGAGACAAACTCTTCTTCGTCTTTCTTTATTCCCGGCCACCAGTGATGTTATCAGAGATCCTGTTACATCTTCACCACTCTAGGATATACCGCTAAAGGGGATGTGTGGAACTCCCTCAACACTTCCTCTTTATGTGACACAATACCATGGTACATCCTCTGAAGAGAATGACATGCTCCCCATCTTCAGAAAATTCATCAGGTGCCTATCCTGTGAATATCTAAGCATGCCGTGTCTTGCAGTCAGCGTCACCACGATGCGCCTCCCTAACTCGCAGAAGAAGTGGGTCATTGAATATATAAGAATGAAGTAAATATTCCCTATATCTATCCACAAAGGATATCTAGAATTCATCCCGCTGCTCCTTCCCCTCACCAATCAGCGGTATACCAGACCTCTTGCTAAGAGCATCTGCAACCACGTTTCCCTTACTAAGAGTATAGATGATCTCTAAGTCATAGTCCTCAAGGAACTCAAGACAATGTCGCTGTATCAGGTTCAGGTCCTTCTAGGTACCTGAGACTCTTGTGATCAGAGTACACGGTAAATCGCTCGCCCATTAGATAGGGTCACCACATCTTTAGTGAGAATACAATTACTGCAAACTCCAAGTCATGGGTTGTGTAGTTCTGTCCATGCTGTCTCAGTTGTCGAGAACCATTTGTGATAACTGCTCACTCCAATATCAGGACACATCGGAGCCAGGACCATGATGTGTCACAATAGACTACATACCCTATGCCTTCCTCTGGAAGCCATAAGATGGAGGGCACTAGCCAGCCTCTGCCTCACCTTTTGAAAACTCTAATGGCATATCTCCGACCAAACAAAGGGTTTCCCCTTCTTCTTCAATGCTGAATTTGCTGATACAACTCTTGAGATGTCTGGAAAAAACCTCCAGTAATAACCAGCCAAACCCAAGAAACTTCTTACCTCTGTCACACTCCGGGGTAGCACCCAAGAAAGTATTGCATCAATCATTGCTGGATATACTGTAACTCCAGCTTCCGAAATGACATGTTCCAGAAAGTGAACCTCTCGGATCCAGAACTAGCACTTCAAGAGCATACCATAAAGTTGGTTCTCTCAGAGTGTGTCTAGTACTGCCTGCAAATAATAGTCATACTCCTCCTCAGTAGTTGAGTAGATCAGAATTTCATCAATGAAGACCACTAAAAAGCGATCAAGGTATGGATGAAAGATCATGTTCATGAGTCCCATGAACACTACTGGAGTGTTGGTCATGCCGAAAGGAATAATCAAGAACTCATTATGGTCATACTAACATGTAAATCCCATCTTCTTCACATCCTCGTCTCACACTCTAAGCTGGTGATAGCCTGATTTGAGGTCTATCTTTGAGAACCACAGAGCTCCCTTCAGCTGATCAAAGATGTCGTCAATCATCGGAAGTGGGTACTTGTTATTCACGGTCACCTGGTTCAGGCATCGATATTCAAAAAAAGCCTCAATCTCCCATCCGACTTCCTGGAAAACAGAATCGGGGATACTCAAGGTGAAACACTGGGCCGGATGAATCCCTTCCCCTGCAAGTCCACTTGCTGTACCCATAGCTCTCGAAGATCCACGGGAGCCATCTGATACACTGGTGTAGATATAGTTTCTATCTCGGGGTAAAAGTGAATGTAAAATTTCACCTCTCTACAAGGTTGTAGACATGGAACAACATCTGAGAAAAAATCCACGTACTGGTCCACCACTACAAGAGAGCTCAGACTCTCCACTTCAACAGCTCTGAGGGTAAGGCTAGCCAACTGATGAGTGATCGGCTGCACTCTCCATCGAGTAAGTCTATCATGCACTGCATAGGCTCCCTTCTCACCAATGAAGGTAAAATCGGTCCCATCCGTGCGGAAGCAAAAAAACTTTGCACCTAATACAGTCTATTTGAGCATGGACTATTGATAACCAGTTCATACCCAAGATGATGTCGTAATGCCTCGACACTGCTACTTGGAGATCCCAACCAAATCTCTTGCCTCCTAGTGTGAGCGCAGACTACCAGAACTAGTGTGTAATCATCAAATCCACTCCTGTTGGAGTCTCTAGAAATAAAGATCGAGCCAATGACTTCGTTAGAAACCACAAGCTCCGAATGAAGGTAGTGGAAAAAAAATGACTGGAACATGTGTCTATAAGTACTGCAGCTATGGTGGAGTAGAAACAGATCGTACCTCATATCATAACTAGAGTGCTATGATCTTAGGCCTCAGCTGTATGGAGATGAGCTCTCCCCATTCTACCTACTCCCTATAGTCGGGGTGGACCTCTTGGTGGTGGTGGGGGTAAAACATCAAATCGTCACCCACCACCAGCTACCCGACCAGCGCCTCTTCCATGTTCGCCTGCTCCCTGCATACATCCTCAGTCGAAACTATATCTCTGCCTGGGTGGTCCCTCGACCATCTACTAATCTTCTATATGGCAGGTCGGATAGTCACGAGCCATGTGACCCTGCCCGCCGCATGCGTAACACTGCCCACTCTTGGTAGAATAGGCTCCGGCTCGGGTGCTCCGCAGAAACAACCCTGAGTCATGAGGTCGTCTACCTGTATGTCTGGTCCTCTTGGACATCTATGATGTCTATATAATTCCAGTTGTATAAGTCTCTACTACATGATGACTGGAAGTGGGTCTCACCGCTGTTGACTTCTTGGAAAGGAATCTCTCCACCAAGAGAGCTCTATCTAACACCCCTGCCTATGTCGGGATGCTGAGTGAGATCACCAAGACCCTGATCTCCCACATAAGACCTTGCTCGATGGTCTGGGACATGAAGAATTAGTCCCACACCATATCCATGGATTAATTAGAGAGGCCAATGATCCTCAATGAGTACTGAGTTACAGTCATGTTTCCATGCTGCATATGAAGTAGCTCCGGGATGCGCACCACGCGAAGATTCGCTGGGACAAACTCTACCTGAAATAGGTTCTCTAAGTCTTCCCAGAGAAGCGTCACCTCCTCGTGAACCTCGAGCATCAATCTCTACCATTTTACCACTAATTCCTATCGAAGGATGGGAGCAAGAATCATCATGAGATCATCTGGTGTCACTACCAGTCGGAAAACACTCACCATAGCCTCTAGCCAATACTCAGCCACATGTGGGTCCAACTCTCCCATGAACCTAGGTGGCCCCTGGCATTGGAATTCGTGCAATGAGCTCAAGCAGCATGCACCCTATGCTTCAGGGGCTAGTGGCATCGGTGGACCAATGAGGAATGGTACAACAGGTGCCTCTGATGGTGTCTCTACTAGAAAAGGGCCCTACACTGAGGCCTCATCGCTCAATGGGATATTAGTGCGTATAACTCTCAGTACCCTAGCTGGATGTCTTCGTGGAGGCATTCTGAAAAGAAACAGGTGTTCCACGGTCAAAAATTTATACCTGGTGAGCTGGAAGTTATACCTAGTGAGCTGACTCAAAAGATGACTAAGACAACTTTTGAAAACACAAACGCATTCAGTGTTTTCATGCACTAATTCAGAAATCAGAATATGGGGTCCTCGTTTATGGATACGTTGGACACCGCACCAACCCTGGATTTCCTAAACTAATAACTACACTCATTACCCTTAACACTATTGTTTCACCAAAAAGTTCAGATTCCTAGTTCTGCAGTAGAGCCGACTGCACTTATACCAATTTGTCACGACCCATCCCCGGGGGCCTGGGACAAGACTAACCCCAAGCACGACTTCCTTAGTCTATAGGCTAGCGACCAGGACCAATGGTTTATTCCCTAAAACAGGGAAGGCATTGCCTTTATAACCTGTATGCACATGTAACCAAGCACAGAACAACAAAGGAACACAAGTAAACTGAACTGTAAACAGAGTGAGTGAAGTTTTTAAAAGGGGCCAGAATACAAGTCCAACTGAAAGGTACAAGTAAAATTGTGATACAATAAAATTGAAGAAAATGGAGAGACAACTATTGGATCATCCACCGAGGTTCGTACATGAAGTGTAGGTACAGATCACTTCCACAACACTCCATATCCACCCATCTCTTTTGCATACCTATACATCGTATGTTCTACTTCTAGGTACCATCTGGTCATGGTACACTCAGCCTCAGTCAGCGTTGTCCATTGTCTGCATCCAACAGAACAATGTGTGGGAACAACTTGTGTAGTGGTGAGTATAACGATACTTAGTAGGGACCCCGAGACCCTCTAGGTCTCAAAAAAACCAACAAGAATAAAACATAAAGTATGATATCAACAGATATCCTTACTTAGGTATATGAACATAAATATACCTATGTTATCATGTAATCCATCTCAATCCTGAGGAAATCATTGAAGTTATGACTCACCTCACACCGGGATTTATTCTAGGGGTAGTGTTAAGTAACATTCCCAGTCACAACATTGAACACCTCAGCTGCTGGAGAACTCCTCATCTATCAAGTACATTGGGACTTCCGGGTTACACATAGTCTCTTCTCACTATCCTTGGACTGCTGAGGTACTCCTCCTTTCGAGTACCGTGGGTCTACCGCGTCACACAGAGGCGCTCCCCACCATGGGTCTGCCGCGTCACACAGAGGTTCTCCGTATCATGGCCTGTTGAGGTACTCCTCCTATCGAGTACCGTGGGTCTTCTGTGTCACCAAGGTGCTCTGCAGCATGGGTCTTCCATGTCACCAAGGCGCTCGCCACTGGTCCTGTTGAGCCACTCTGAGTTGAAATGGTCAGCAATCATCATGTCTCTTCCAGCCACTGGGTTCCCGTTGTACACTCGCTCGTCTCTGGGAGGATCTACTCCATGAGATACTTTTTGATACTTCAATTTCTATGAAGTCCTACAATGAAGTATCACAATGATCTGCCACATCATAGGGGTCTCAACGTAATAGAAAAAGCATCAATCAGATGCCTGGTCTGTGAGTTATTATACTTCTAGTCATGGGGGCCCGGTTAGATTTGTGCTCGATCCAACCTGACCGTTCTACATCATAATCTAAAACATAGTGGGGTATCACTCAAAGGGACCGTCTCACTCCACGGTTTCCTGTGCTGCTGATGTTTTTTCATACAGATGTCTGTTGCCAAAGTTAAGGCCAAAAGAATGAAAAAGGGTCGTAGGGGGCCCGCGTCCGGTCCAACCCGGTCGGACCGACCAGGCCCGCAGTGTAGCCCAACCCATTGGGTCTGGCCCAGCCCACTAGTGTCGTGAGGGCTGCTTGGCTGAGGGGTACCACGAGGGCATGGACCGGTCACAGGGACTGTGGGGGTAGGGACCCGGTAGTGGACTGGCCGCGAGGGCGTAGAACAAACCTGTCGTGGGGACAAGCCGCGAGAAACGGACCGGCCGCGGGCACGACAGATCAGCCATGAGGGCACAGACTGGCCATAAGTGCACGGAGAGGCCGCTAGGGCACGGACCGGGCGCCAAGGTGAGGACCGGACGCAAGGGAGCCGACCGTCCATGGGTCGGCAGACCATCCGTTGGTTGGCTTACCGGCCATGGGGCAGTGGTCCAGCCACATGATGGCGGTCCAGTGGAGGCATCTGTGTCTCGGAGGATGGTGAAAGTAGCTCAGTGGTCGGTGGCGATGATCGGTGGACGACGGTGGCGGCGATAGAAGACGGTGAAGCCGCAAGTAGTGGAGCTACGGGGTGCAGATGTTGTGAGGTGGTGGTGGCTGCGAGGCAGTGGTGTTGCACCATCTCATTCATCGCATTCAACAATAAAAATTATCACAAGATTTGCAGAGGGGTCGGCCATGTTTGTTTAGATCGTACCCTCCAGGTGAGAGTGGTTGCAGATGACTCAACATACACAAGAATGAAGAACGTCAAACCCTCCCGAAATGATTGTTACCAACCCGCAAAAGAAATAATCCGCATTCATTGTTTAAAAAAAAGAACGTGGAAATATAATCCCACACAAATAAAACCCCTACATCGGGTTGTTCATTGTCGTTGGCGTGAGAAGGAAGTACATACGTAAATTCATCGTTGATGAAGACATCACACGTTGGAAGAAGTCCCGTGGAAGAAGGTTTAAGTCAAGGCCGGTGTTCTTCATTGGCGGAGCATTCTTCATGGAAGAACGTGTTCTTCATTGGATAGCTTTCTACCAAGATCTCCTTCTCTCCCCAATTCCACCCAAATGAAATGATAGCCCCCTAAACTTATAGATTATGACATCTATTAGGTTTGTCGGCATAAAATTCAAATTGGATTAATTAATCACATATGTTGGAATAATTAAGTATTGTGCATTGAGTTAATTAATGTGGAGGAAGATCAAGAGGCTCCTCCACATTAATGAGGGAGTTGAGAGGTTTCTCCCACATTAAGAGGTTCGGGTTGTCCCTACCTCTTAAATCAAACTAGGGAGGTTTTGGGATCGGGTGGTCCCCACCCCATAATATCCACAAGAGGGTGGTTACATCAAATTAAAATAAAAAGTGTGTTTATTTTATTTTATTATTTCCATGAAAAACACAAAAATTATCTTTCAACCTCGAAGAACTGTTGTCCAGGTGAAAGTATCTTTATGCGAATACAGGCGCTATGAGTTCAACAGAGTCCTCAGATTTCAATTTTGAGCACCGATTCAAATGTTAGAAAAACATGCTCACACGTCTACTGAATATACCCGAAAAAAAGTTCAGAAATTTATTCTAGGAACTTCGGGTCTCAGAATTATACACTGTCAATTTTCGTATACTCATAAAATCCCCATTTAGTTATAAAAAATTACATGGAATTTCCGTGTCATTACACATGATTTGTCATTTTTAAGCATCACGATCTTCCCTATGTATCTAGAAAATAAATATAATTATAATAAAACCTAAATATAAATTACATAATTTTACTTCTATTATAATTATATTATAAAATTCCTCACAACATTCACCCATATAACTATAGATTCTCTATGTTGGAGTTTTTTTAACAACAAACATGATTAATGCTATAATACTCTATCATGGATTAATATAGGTAAATAAATAATAAAATTATTATCACTAAATAAATAATTAATTAATCTTTAGTTATTTAATGGTTATTTAATCTTATTATTAATGTACCATATTTTATCATAGAAACCACTAAAATACGTTGACACTGATTCAATTGTGACAGAGGAATAAGATAAAAATATGCATATAATAAATAAAATATGATATTAAATGGTCCATAAAAATTTATATATATATGAATAAGATATATAAAATTATATATAATAAATGTAATTATATTATTCAATACATTAAGGGAATTCATAGAAAGAATAAAGAATAAGTTATGGGTTTTCGTCATCATAACACATCATTAAAGCATGATATTCTTTTAAGCACCAATATTCATTTATAAAGTGTAACAACTTCCAAAAAAACTATAACATCAAAAAAAAATTATGAACATAGATAACCCACATCCATATTTATCTTCTTCTATGTTTACGTCTTTTGATATCTTCCACAAATTATAATGTTCTTTCATACATCAATATACTTTCCTAAGTTAATTTTTTTTAATTTAGTTTCATTATTCTTTTCACACGGTATAACTTTTTTATATATTTGAGGATAATTTTTTTATGAGTTATATTCCTTATTGAAAATGAAACAATATAAAGAATAACTTACATTCTCTTAAATCACAGTTTCCCCTAATTTTGAAAAAAATTACATCAAGTTAATGCTATCCATTTTCATTAGAGACACAATTTCATTTCATCTAATGTTAAATTCATATAACCCTTATACTATAGTTAAATATTTTTTTAAAATACTATTTACTATCTTTGATTTTAACAAAAGTGTTTTTTAATATAAAAATTGAACCTTCTATTTTCTTATTTTGTTATATGATTCACCTCTATAAAATGTTTTCCAAAATGAATATCTAATGGAAACCCTTATTGTTTTATGAAAATACATCATAGTTTAAATACTGTTTAATGATAAATTATAATCAATTTCCATATTGGTAATATTCAATTCTTGATTTAAATAACATTACAAATTATATTCATTTTTTATTATTAATTATCCTTGATCATTTTAAGGTATTTTCATACATTGAAAAATAATATTTAATAACTATGTTTATTTATTGAAATATTAAAATCCATAAGGATTTATTTACTCATCCTAGATACACTTATAATATAGCCATTAGCTATGAATTGTTACTATAATTTGAAAACAACTAATTTCCCATTATCTTTATCGTACTTTTGTTAACTAAATATATTATTTTTCTTCATGTGGAAAACATATGCATTTACATATTATAATTTTCATTATGTGTTTGGTTCGAAATGAATTATATTCCCTCCAATTAATTTTTAATGAATTATATCTCTTGATATATATTTTATAGAATTAGGGAGTGGAACTAATCCACCATATGAAATTGTCTACGATGTTAATTGGAATGGAGTGTAACCCCAATCAACCATGGTACATTTCCCACTATGTTTGTGATATTGAGGTGTGAGACCAATAGAAATGATAAATTTTAATAAATGATCACCAGAATGTGAAGGGAACCCAATTTACATAATAGGTTTTCTACAATATTTATGGGAATGGGGAATGAACCCAATATACAATGGGACTATGTGCACCATGATAGTCTTGGATGTGATCATTTAAATATATTAATTATGTAATATTTTATGTAATCAAAACATATATATGATCCAATGATAATATTATATAATTTATGTATAACAAGTTCCCATGTTTATCTCACACAACAATGTCATGGTAATTATTTATTCATTTGAGAATACATGTCATTCCTTCATGATTTGTGGATAACTCTAATATTTGTTTATTTGTTTATTATGATTTTCCATGATAATATTTTCTCATATTCTAATGAACTATCCCTCGATAACTTGTTGATAAGTTTTCTTTCATGGAGATTTTGAGCTCTATCCTTTCTTTTGTTTCCCTACCACATGTCTAGATGAAATGTAGTAATTTTATCATGTATAGAAGGTGGTCTAGAAAAATATTATATGATATAATTGTTCACAAGTTTTTCAAAATAATTTACCTATATAACTGGTCTGTAAATACTCTAAGACAAAACTTTCTCCCCGATATGTGATATTACTATGAGAAATCATGTTTAAAATTTTTAAATAATATAAAATAACATTTTGTTTTTCATGGGTTTTTATAGTTTTTATTAAAAGAATATGTGTTTATTTTTGAAAATTATACAATTATTTTTTGGTTTTTTGGTTTAGATAACATAATATGAAAACCTAGGGATATTTCTAATGTATAATAATTTTAACATGATAACATCTTAATATTTTAGAAATGTTTTGAGAATTTTGGTTTCCATTAAATATCATCCCTATATAGATACTGAAAAGTTGATGTGGTAATGTAAAATATACATTAGGGGAAATCATCATGAAAATATTAGATTGAGAAATTTCTCGATCACCACTTTGATGTATGAGGAGTGGAAAAATGATTTCACACCTAATTCTAAACTACCTAGGGATTTTTTAAATGATCATGTAATATTCTTAAACCAAAATGATGGATTAATTTCCTATATACATTAAAGTGATAGGTTGAGATGTATATGAAAAAAGTTTAGAAAAAACATAGAGAATCATAAATTATATAGTTTGATTGAAGGATACTACATTTCAATAGAATAATGACATATGTAAAACTGTCAATGATATGCATTAAAATTAGTGATATAACTTGAAATAAATTAATTACAAGCTAAAATTATGGTACTATTATTTTAAATACCTTCATGTTAAATCTCAATTTGATTGTCTTTTATAATACTCTTTTAATGGTATTTTTTTATCCCTCATGTTAACCACTTTTTTAATTAATCAATTCAATTAGAAGGATCTGAGTTAACCATATGTATGAGGGACAATGTAATGATTTTAAAGATGATCGTCCTATAGAAGTGGGAGATGTACTTGAAAATATGGTGAATTTTTAAAATCATCTACCATGAAATATGTTTAACCATGTGTGCACAGTAGAAATCTAGAACCCTACAACATTGGGAAGGATATACTATAATAATAACTCAAATGGTGAAGATGATGAGGGAAAAAATATTCCACATATAACATGTCAAAAATATTGGAAAAAGTTCCAAGGGATTTATATAAGGGGACTAGAAGATTATTTAATTGTTTTAAAGGGGGTAATAATTCAATAATATATCAATCAAAAAAGTAAGGATTTAGTGAAGGGGGGTGGTGTTCATCCAAAGGATCCACATAATGTTTTGTGATTTAGATGTGTGGAATTTGGGAACTATGTAACCAAATATAGTGATGCAGTGATTAAATCAGAAAACCATCACTAAAAATATCAAATCATGAAAATTAGTGAAATCATATGAAATAGGTATTGTTCAGGTATATATTGAATTTTAAAAAAAATTAATTTCTTATTCCATGTAATATTTCACTAATCAAATATTAAGCATAAAATTAAAAAAATAAAGTAATAAAATTATTATACCCTTGGTAAATGAAAAATTTTGATTCATTGAGGATCATTACATGTTATATATTTATAACATCATAAAATACTAAGATTACATAATAAATGGATTATCACTCTTTACAAATGGATCATATCAAATGACATATTGGGAAGTAGAACCTCAAATACTAAATAAAAAAATGATAACATATTTGTTTTATGGATAATCATAATATACCTATCAAAACTAATATAATATTATTGATTTAAAAAATGAAAATATGTAATTAATTTAGTAGGAGAATGTACATATACGAAACTACACTATATATTTACATTAAAAAAGTATTATCTAAATAGTTAGTTCTATATGAATCAGGAATAAAAAAACACAAAACATTATATAACCATTATAATTTATATATTAAGATGGAATCTATAAATATAAGAATCCAAATTATGAAATATTTATATTATCAACGTTATTTTTATTATATTTAGATAATTAATAAGATCACTTTTTGGTCAAACATGTATTTTTTTTCAAAAATTATGTATTTGTGAAATTTATTTTTTGAAACTAAATAAATTATAAGAAACTTTTATTATTAATAAGAATAATATATATACAGAAAATAATAATATATTTGATAAAATATTATTAGTAATTTAAAAAATATATGAACCATCATGGTTAATATAATGAAAAGATATTTTTCTGACAAAAAAATCATAATATTTTATAATTATATTTAAAATTTATCTTCTAAAATTTAAGAAATATAGTTTCATAAACTAAACAACTTTTATTTATTTACCATATTAATATTACCTATATATGATGATTTTTAATTGTTTGGAAATTGTTTATTTAGTTGCAGTGTAAAAAATACAGATTTTTTAAATATCTGTCACTTTTATAGAATTATTATAATATAACAATGAGATAAATTATTATATATATATAATGAATGTATTTAAAATGTAAATTAAATAATTTAAAAATGCCGTGATTAATTTATATAAATCATGTTTATCATTTCAGAAACCTATGTAATATTTCAGTGAACACATATTTTTAATCACCTATGTTATAATTAATATTTCATCACATGTAAAAATGTGATATAAAAATATATTTCATATATCAGATAAATATTAATGTATTATTTAGTAATATCAATTCAATTATTGGGAATAAAATTTTCAATACAACTGATAATTCCTATGATAATTGGGAAACAATTATTCTTATTATTAATTTAATTAACATTTTATAATTTGTGCCTAATGAAATAAATCATTAACTTATAAATAATGATTCTAATATATTTCATAAAAATACATATGAATATATTATTCCCCATTAATTAGGTAATCAATAATAAATTTTTTTAGAACACATAATTGTGAAGTCAACACTTTTATAAATATCATATTTTCTATATATTAATTTTTTAACAATAATGGTTACATTTATGTTATTTATAAATTAAATTAGGATAAATGGAGATTAATTATTTATTTAGATAAAAAATATTTTTCAATAGTTGTTATCATATATTATTATACACAGTGTAAATCACATAGTTAAAACAAGTTACTAAGGAAAAAATAATCATTTTAGTTTATTAAAATGATGGTAAATGTCTTGAGACATATACAATATATATTTTTAAAATGAATTTTAATTAATTAACAATCTAATATCATTACCCAATATATTAGTTTGATATTTTGGATTAATGGACTAAGGAACAATGAACTGATACCCTGGAAGGGTAAAGGGTGTTCTCAAAAGTTCAATTTTATTCACATAATAACGGGAATAAATCCCACCCATTATTTTATTGTATTCCCATTTAAATTTCCCTTGAATTTATACCAATCAAAAAATATTATAAATTAATTTCTCATACTTAATCCCTATATCACTAGAATGGTCCCATGGACTTCATTAATTATGAGATCTCATCAAAAAGATCAAGTCTCTAAAAAAAGTACTACCAAAAAAATAAAGGTGAAAATTTTCATCCTGGTTTTAATGAATTGATGATATATACAGGGGAGTATATAATGTCATGGAATAAAATGTGTAGGATCAAAATAATGATGTTTATTTTCAATTACAAGATGGTGGGTGAATTATAAGTTAAAAAAGATTCATTTTATCCTTAAGGAAAACAGTGTTTAACAAAGTTAAACAAGGTAAATTTACAATCCCTCTTTTAGTTTTGTTATAAAAAATTCTAGGATACAGAAATATGGTTTTAGAAATGAAATGTAATAAATGTTTACAAGGAAATTATTCTACCTTAATGTTTATAGTATCTTACTTATCAGAGTATACAAAAGTGCATGAGATAATAAGAAAGCTATACTTTCTTCTGTTATAAAAAACACAACTAAAATAAACCTGAAAAAATAGTAATGAGTATGAAATAAGTTAACCTAAATGGCAAGATATCCAACAAAATTGGATAAACATCCCTTGATTTATACATTCAAGAAAGTCTGTCTTACCCACACAAGGGTATTCCCTTAATAGAAATATCAGAATCTGATTTGTTATCCCTGCAATCCCTAATTATTTAAGGTAGTTGGCACCCCCATATTACTATCCATACAAGTCCTAGAACATTAAGCTAGTCAGAACCTTTTTCTTCTTATCCCCAGAAGCCCTTGATTGTTTTGACCAACAATCTGAATCAGATAAAGCAAGCTGAACAAGATGTTCAGTACGCACAAGGCATGAGAGTATCTCTCTCTATAAATTATTTCAGCAGCATGCAATCTATAGAGTGATGGAATGATTTTCTCTATAATGGTCTTCTTCTAATGATATACTATTTATAGGTACTTTTCCAATGGTCAGCACCATGCTCCAATAGTCATATTTTCCTTGAATATCAAAGGGACATGTACATATCTCATTTAAAAAACATTCAGTTGAAAATAGATTTCATAACATCATTTTAATGACTATAACAAGGGTATGAAAATTATGTTTTCTTAACACAATATATTTTTTGAAGTGATAGAAAAATGTAATTCATAATCTAACCAAACAAACTTTCAGTGTCGATAATACTTGGATATTCAGATTCTATTATACAAAGACATAAGAAACTAAATTTTATATATTACGGAGTCTGAATTCTAATTAATTCATATTCATAATTCTATGAAATTTGGATTCTGAATTTTGAGGAATTCTGAGTCTAAAATTAAAAGGAATTCAACGTCTGAATTATAAGGAATTCGGAGTCATAATTCTCTAGAGTTTGGAGTCTGAATTCTGTGGAATTTTGAGTATGAATTCTGACGAAATGAAGAGTCAAAATTATGGGAAATTTAGAGTGCAAATTTCATAGAATTACCAAACTGAATTACATAAAAATTGGAGTTTAATTTCAGAGATATCAGATTCTGAATTTCTGAGAATTCAGAGTCTGAATTTTAGAGAATTAAGAACCAAAATTTTAAAGAATTTACTATATGAATTTCAGAGAATTCAGATCCTGAAAACAGAATTCTCAATATCTATGTATTTATAGGATTTTGAGGTTTTACATGTGAAACCAAATTTTTCTTTACTAATAAAGAGGAGTTAGATTCTAGAGATACTATAAAATGAACATTTAAAACATCAGTAAGGATAAAAACATCCTTATAGGCAGGATATTTTATTTAGGAAAATAATCATTAGGGAAAAACTATTTGCCTCATGATAAAGTTTTTATGATTTTCAAAACATAGAACAATGGAAAATTCATAAGGAAACCGTATTGACTAAACAATATCCCCCTTTTTGGAATGCACAAACATCTTTACAAAAATGAATATAAGGACATAGAATTTTTCCCTTTGAACATAAAATAAAAAAGTATCCCCCTTCACTTATGGATCATGGAGAATACAAAAAACTCCCCCTTAGGTTTTTAAATACCAAAGGATTGTATTCTTGATTTCCTTAAAGTGATTTTTCATTTTCTTGTATAAAGAAATTTTATTTGATAAAACTACGCCTTATATTGACTCCCCTTTACAATATAAATTATCTTCTGTACTTACTATTCTTTTTATCATTACTTTCTCCACCTTTGTATTTTTTGATAAAGGAATTGAGAGAATGGAAATAAAATATGGTAACAAAAATATTAGTACTATGAAACAACACAGCTAAAGAACAACAAAAAATTTCGATATGATTTGAAATTTTTTTCACACCAAAGGTAATATAATAATATATTGGATTGAGAAAAAATCACCCCCTTAATCCTTTGGAATTAACTTCTTCATGATGGTTTTCATCTTCTTAAGCTCTTTATGATCCTCTTCAATATGCTTCAGTAGCTGTTCCTGATCATCATTTTTTATTCTCCAAAGAAGATATTTTTTCTTCATGATCTTTAAGAATTTCTTCATGAGTCTTAAAAAGAACTTATTGTTTACTAAGCTTTTCTTCAAACTCAATTATATGTTCTATTCACCTTTTCCAATTCAAAGCGGTTGATTTAGGCTTCCCATTCAGATCTTTGACATATTGATTCAGGGTTGTTTGTTCAAGATTGAGCTTCTCATCAAAACATGTAGTGTGGTCTTTTATTTTATAATATTTGGTATCAAACACATCCTTTTCATTATCATGAAATCCATAAAAGACCCACAACTCTTCTATTTTATTCTATTTCCACTTTGAAATTTCCTTAAATGACCTCTTGTGAGGTTCAAACCTAATGAAGAATGATTTTAAATCAGTCTCAAGACTGATGAACTTATCCATAATCATGGAAACAATATCTGATTTCTGATTAAATGAGGGTTGAAGCATCTAAGACCCAGGGTCTATACTGGGTAACAATGGAAAGATATCAACCAACATTTCAATGATTGTACCACATAGTCACGTCTTAGATAGGGTGATTCTGAACATGATTCGTTGGTTGGTGAATTTATTTTTTTCTATCTCTTTATATATTATCTTTGACGATCCACTGACATCTTTCCTTTCCACCACGGCTTTCCTTAGTTTATCAACCAATACCTATTTTACCTTATCAGATCTTAGAATGATATCTACTGTATTTGGTAGTTTATGTTCATAATCTAATAGATTTACTATCTTATCTTACTCAAATTTTTATATTTCAACATCTTCCACTAGATCCTCTAGTTGAACAAAATCATGATTACTGCTTTCATCACCAGGTGGTTTATTCACTTCTTCTTACTCCTCATCATCTTTTTCATGTGAATGACTTTTGGTAGTGTTGAGTCAAAAGTTTTCCTTTGACTTATATATCATGTTTTGGAAATCACAAATGTCTTTTATCTTGTATCGTACTGACTCTGTCAATCGTATCGTACTGACTCTGTCGATCGTATCGTACTGACTCTTTCAATCCTATCATACTGACTTTGTCAATTGTATCGTACTGACTCTGTCACTCGTATCATACTGACTCTGTCAATCGTATCATACTGACTCTTTCAATCTTATCATACTGACTCTGTCAATCATATTGTATTGACTCTGTCAATTGCATCGTACTGACTTTGTCAATCGTATCGTACTAACTCTGTTAATTGTACTAACTTTTGTGTATCTTACTTTGTATCGTATCAATACATTACATTTAGTAATACTTATAATACTAATATGTTCATTACTTGATTGTTTTGGTACTTAGTCAAAAAACAGATGTTTCATGTTAATAGTACTCTTGTTTGTCATCTTCATATGTCTTTTGTTTTAAGCAATACGATGTCGTTGAGTTAGTTAAAATCTAATCAAAACGATGTCGTCCTTTCTGTTTCAATATGACCGTTATAATGCCAGGTGTCCAAGTCCCTCTGAGTTTTTCGGAGAAATATGACCGTTGGAGGAAATGTGACCATTGGAACCTTAGGCCTATAAATAATAGGTCATTTGAAGCCGAGATAGGATGACAGTGATATAACTGTGATACTTTTCTTCTATCAAGTTATAGAGAGAGACGTTGTGACTTCTCTCATGCTTTTTGGTTTGTGCGTCCGATCATCCTATCGAGGGATTTCAAGTAATTGAAAGACAGAGGTGCTGATTACTTACAAAATCAAGGTCTGCTGGAGATAGGCAGAGAGATTTTCCGATCATCGTATCGAGGGCTCCTGAGGATAGGCAGTCAAACGTTCTGATCGTCGTATCGAGGGCTGCCGGGAATAGGAAGAAAGACGAACTGATCATCGTATCGAGGGTTTACCATGGTGGTGATAAGACAGACCTCTTATCCTTGGTGAAAGGAAAACCCTTATCTTTGGGTCAAAATAATTCTTTCACCTGGACTTATTCACATGATTTATTGGTGTCTTTGAGAAGATCTTGTACCATTTCATCCTCTAATCTCTTCTTCCTCTTCTTCTTTATATTTTCTTCCTTCTCATGATCCTCAGTAGCCTTAATCTTCACGGAATTATCTTCAGGTGGGTCCAAGAAAAAAATAAGCTCCCCTTCCTTTTTATTCTTCCTATCTTCTATCTAGTTGGAAACCCCATCATCTTGATAAGTGTTTTCCTTCTATTGTTTTGGATGAGAAAATTTTGTTTCATGAACTGCATGAGTTTTTTCTTTTACATTCGGTTCCTTCAACTTTCCCTTTTTCCCAACTTTCTCAGAAGTCTCATCCAATTCTGGTTTCATTGATAAAGCTACAATTTTATATTTAGATAAATCATATAATTTTCCAGATTCACTAGAGCAACCAACCTTCATTCTTCTCAAGGTATCATCACTCAAAACCATATCCTTGAAATTCCTTGGCTTAGAACTATAATAGATTTTGAACGATTGTAGAAAAAGGAATATGAACTTGGAAATAATAACCAGATCCATGGTGGTTTTTTATTTGAGAGTCCCATTCTTGATATTGATGATTGTCATCATGAAAAATTTGATGAAATTATTCTTCCTATGGATCACCAAAAAATCCTGAATATAGATATCACTCTTTTTTAAGGAGTCCTCGTCTCCTTTTCTTGGAATTAAAAAACCATGAAACCATAACTCAAGAATCAAAAAATTTGTACAAATACGAAAAATCTTGGGAGTCTTCACTTCGTTCAAACCAAGTCACTCAAAGGCCTTATCCATTTCTAATGAACCTGAGACCTCTTGTAGCTTGTGGGTAAAGAACTCACCTTCACCCTCATATGAAATTCCAATTATGTTTGAAAACTTACTATAGGAAAGAGAATAGGTTTTTCCGTAACTTTTAAATAAAAATATGTCTCTCCCTTCTTCATTAAAGAATCGTACGAAATCATAGAATTCTATAAGAAACTACAAATAAACCAGATCACGTGCCTTCAGTTTGGATATGCATATGATCTCCCAACCATTCAACATGATATTCTTCGAAATAATAGATTCATTCTTAGCAAAGAAATTAAGATATACTATCCTTTCAATATAGATCTTCCATTCATAAATTTCCTTCACTGATGAATTTTGTTTCTTAGGATAATCTTCCAAAGACATTCATAATATTGGAAAACTAGGAAATTTGGAATGGGCCTTATGTAATGTAGCAATGATTCAGCACACAATTGATTGATAATCGGTGTGGGACAACCATCTGGGGGTTATTATATAGGCATTTTAGGTAACAATTCATATTCCCAAAAAGATATAATGGTTGAAATAATCTTGATCTGATCTTATGGTTTTGATGAAAGACGAAGAAAGATTTTGGTAGGTTCCGATCATTTAAGGTTTTTTAAATAAAACATCATATTTAAGGAATGTGAATCCATAAAAAACTTTCATAAAACAGTTGGAAAATACCATGAATTAAAATAATCTTGTTTATGAAAATTTGATTAAGGAAACATACCTTCTGGATATCTAATAAAATTAAAATAATAAGAAAATTTCTTCTTGATGATCTTTAGATTGAATAAAATTTCTATATGAATGAAAATTTTGGATTTTGGATTTTTTGAAATGAAAATTTGATTACAAAGAAATTTTTATTAGAAGAATTTTGAAAAAAAAATTGGTTACAAAGATAATTTTTTATGGAAAATTTTTAGTACAAAAAAAAATATGGTTATGAAAAAAAAATTTGGTTATGAAAAATTTTTGTTTTACAAATTTTTTTTAAGAGAAAAAATCTTGTTATGAAACAATTTTTTATTTATTTATTTTATTAAACAAGAAATTTTTCTCCCCCTATTAAAAGGATTTATTTACTATAAGAAGATATGTTTCAAAACAATGTTAATATGGAAGATTACCTTACGGTTATCATTCATAACTTCTGTTTTATGTATTCAAATCTATTAGAGGGTAAGGATTTTGGGAAAATTTCAGCAAGTTAATCTTGCGTTCATATAAATTGAAAGATGATATTTCTTTTTTGTATGTTATCCTTATGAATGTGATGCCTAATATATATTTATATAGCATGAGAGTGATGTGAAGTATTTTTACCTTGAAATGGAACTAGTATTGTCAGAATATATCTGTGTTTTGGTAAAACTCATGTTCTAGTATAAGAGTGTTTGTAGCATCCACAAAACATGAGCACAACAACTTCCAGCTACAACATATTCTACTTTAGAAGTGGAAAGTTCTATTGAGTTTTGATTTTTTCATGACTAATAAAGCAATGAATCTTCAAATAAATGACATGTTCAAGATGTTATTTTCCTACCCATTCAACATCCACCAAAGTCATCATTTGAAAAACTTTTTAAAACAAAATCATTTCTAGTAGTATAAAATAGTCCAAAACCCATAGTTCCCTTTAAATAGAGAAAATATTTTCACTTCTTTTAAATTACATTCCTTAGGATTTGATTGATACCCTGTACATAAGCATACTAAAAACATTAAGTCTGGATGACTAGATGTTATTATTAGTAGACATCATATCATACTTATAAATGATGTTTGATCTACTGGTTTCCCACTTTCATCAAGATCAAATGAATTTGAAGTACCAAGGGTAGTACTTATACTCTTAGAATTGTAATATCCATATTTTTAAAGATGATCATTAATAAAATTATTTTGAGATATATATGTTCCTTCCGGTTTTTTAGAAATTTGAAAAACTTGGAAAATGATAACTCACCCATCATACTCATTTCAAACTCAAATTTAATTATATTTGCAAACAAATCGCTTAAAGATTCCATATTTGAATCAAATATAATGTCATCAACATAGATTTGAACCATCCAAACATTTTTCATATATTTAATTATAAAAATGAATGGATCAATAGTTCCCTTAACATAATTATTTTGTCACAAAATTCATGTATGTCAATCATACAATGCTCAAGGGGATTGTTTAAGTCTATCTAAAGCTTTGTTAATTTTTAAAACATGTTTAGGATGTTTTGTATCTTCAAAACCAAGAGGTTGTTCAACAAAAACATCATCTGGAACATATTTATTAAGAAAATCACATTTTAAATCCTTTTGAAAATGTTTGAAATTGAATAATGTTGCAAAGGTAAGTAAAATAAGAAAAGATTCAAGACTAGATACTGGAGTAAATGTTTATTTATACTATATTCCTTCTTGTTTGTTAAATCCATTAGTAACTAATCAAGCCTTAATTCTTACAATGATTCCATTTTCATCACACTTATTTATAAAGACCCATTTTACTCCAATAATAGAAGTTTCTTTAGGTTTTTTGACCAATTTATAGACATTATTTCTTTTTAATTCATCTGGCTCATCTTTAATGGCTTTAATCCAATGAACATCACCTAAAGCATCCTTAGTGATTTCTAGTGTAAATGGGAATGGAATGCTAGATGGTCCACTTTATTCCATAATGATGTTATAGTCCTCACAGGTTGATTTACAACACCAATGATACTATCACTGATATGATTATTAAGACACAATTAATTTGGGTTTGGTAAAACCCGTTCATCCGCATATGGTAGGAAATCTTCTAGGGTAAATGCATATGGAATATTTTATTGAATATTTTTTTATCAGAAGAATATTCTATGAAGTTTTGAAAATTAGTTTTTGAAAACACATTTGAAGATGTAGGTTATTGTTATTTAAAAACAAAAGTATAAATTTCATTAAATTTAACATGAATAGTTTCATCAATAGTACGAGTGTTTTTATTGAAATCTAAATAACCCTTAGAATATGTGGAGTAGCCTAGGAAAATTCCATCATCAGATTTGGGTTTGAATTTATGTAAATTGTATTCAGTATTCAAAATGAATATTTTCACCCAAATACATTGACGTTGGATAATATATATTTTCTACCATTACATAATTCGTAAGGGGTTTTGTTATGAAAATTTCTAATTAAAACCTGATTTATAGTATAACAAGAAGTACTTACAGCTTCAGCCCAAAAGTGTTTAGCTATATAATATTCACTGAACATGGATCTAGTTATTTCTTGAAGAATTCGATCTCTTAATTCAATAACACAATTCTGTAGAGGAGTTCTCAGAGTAGAGAAGTTATATGTAATGCCTTTCTTACCAGAAAATGTTTCAGAATTAGAATTTTTAAATTCTCCTCCATGATCACTATAAATATATATCAATGGATGATTTTTCTCATCTTTTTTTTACTTGGGCAGTATAATTTAGAAATAAATAATATCTTCATATTTTTTTGATGGGAAGTAGACCCACGTAAATCTTGTGTAATCATCAACTAAGACAAATGAATAATATTTCCCTCCAATGCTTCCAGTTTGTGTTGGAATAAAAATATCTCTATGAACTAATTGTAATGCATCAAAATTCAAGACTTCATCAATTGATTTACATATTAATTTATGTTTCTTTCCATAATTACAAGGATCAAAAAATTTTTATGAATCAAATATATGCTCTGGTAGATCCCTACCAAGTCTTTTCTTTGTGACTTTTATTAGGATTCTAAGGTTACACTGTCCTAACATTCTATTCCATAATCAATATTGATCTTCCATTGCAATATGGTAAGGTAGATCTTTCCTCCTAAGGTATTATATGTTTAGTGTGTATACATTCACTTTCCTGGGGGTATTAAGAATAAAATCATCCTTGGAATTGTATAATATGAATTTATATTTCCTAAAATTCACAAAGTATCCTTAATAACCTAATTGAAATATTCTAATATGTTTTTTTCATAATACTTTTTACAAATAATATATAGGAAATTGGTGTTTTCCCAGGAAGAAGAATGTTACCTATACCAACAATTTCTCTCTATGCATTATCTCTGAATGTTACATTTCCTCTTTTCATCTGGATAATATTTTCAAAGAATTTTTTTGTTACCATTCATATGCCAGGGACATCCACTATCCATGTACCATGTATTTCGATTGGTATTTTATTAATTTTCATGCAAATGAAATCATTAGACTTTCAGAATCTAAGATTTCATTGATCCAGAAATTTTTGAAAGAAAAATTTTAGGTATCCACATTTTCTTAGAAAAATAAGCTTTAAGAAAATATAAAGATTGATTTTTTTAGAAACAATTATTTCACCCAACATCCACCACACTGACATTTAGTGCAGAATGAAGCACATTGAGGAAGAAATTATTTATTACTGAAAACCTGTTTATAGAGGGTATACCAAATCCAGAATGATTCCCTCAAGGTCAAATTTTGGAATACATCTTTTCAATGTTTTTTTCATTAGCATAAGCAATGTTTGAAAAACAATTCTTCAAGGAAAATATTTTGAATATTAGTTTAATAACAAAATTATTATCCTAAAAGACATTAATTTTATTTCTAGAGTTAGTCTCTAAAATATTTTTCTTACAAAATATATTTTCAAGATCGTTAGAATGCTTATACATCTCAGAATTAAATTCCTCATGATTTTTGGAAATACTTTTAAAACCAAATGTTTTCTTATATAGATCATTAAAAAGATTTGATATTTCTAAATTTAAAATAGATAATCTAGAATTTATCATATCATTCTTCTTCTTGAGTTTATAATTTTCCTTCTCAAGAAGTTTCGAAAATCTTAACACTTATTCATAATAATGTAATGTGTTATCTTATAATGAGGAAGACTCGTCATCTGAAGATTCATAGTATTTATCATTGGTATAATCCACATTCAAAGATACATTATTAATAAATTCAAGATTGTGTACCTTGTCCATTAGAAAATTATTATCAATGGGCAGTTTTTCTAGTAGACCAAGATTCTTCTAATAAAAAGATTCATACTCTGAGCATTCATCTGAAGAGTCACCACCATTGGAACTCTAGTTGTCATTAGATTTCAAAACATTTGTAGAATTATCCTTGAAGTACTTCATTATACTTCTCTCAGAATGTTTTTCCTTTCGATCCTTTTTTATGAAGCCTATGTCAATCTATCCTGGTATCCCTTTATTTTGCATTCATAGCTAGTGACATCTGAGTCTTTCACGTGTTTTAGTTATTTATTAATATATAAATATATATAATAAATTTATTTATTTCCAAATATATTTTTCATCCTTCAAGAATGATTAGCTATCTCATTTTCACTATGATCACTTTCACTAGATTCAGAATGAATAGTAACATTCATCAACATGGATCTTATAACCCTTTTAAGAGTCTTGGATTTAGTAGTAGATAAGACTACATTTCCATTGATATTCTTCTTCTTATTCATATCAACGTCTCTTTACATTATGATCTCATGTTGAAGGAGAGTTCCAAAATTCTCATCAAGAGTAATTTGATATAATTTCATATTCTCATCAATAGTTGTTCCCCTAGATTACCACTCATTATGCATGACATCTACAATCTTGTCCACAAGAGCTTCATCATAAAAAATGTTATCTCCCATAGATTTTAAACTATTTTTAGTAGTCATAAATCTTAGATGTGCATTATATACAGGTTCCCCATAAAGAAATAAAAATCCATGATTTTATGATCTCAGTATTTCACTTCTAGTTTCAATTACTTATGATGTACCGAAATGTGTAACTTTCTATTTATTCTAGAAACAATTTGCCTCTCTAAAAGAAAATTTCTGACTATATAAATTACAGGTCATGGAAGACAACAAAGTATTATGTACCTTGTAGTTTAGTTGATATTCTTGCTTTTCTTGATTGGTTGCGGTTTTGACATCATCGTCCGGAATCATGTAATATCCTGTAAGCATGAAAAAGTTGTCCACTCCATTGTTAATAACAAATGTCTTCATATGATCTCTCTTGTACTCATAATCACTACCTTCAAATGTAGATGGTCTATTAGTATAGTGGATTTCAATCAAACCAACATTGATTCATGACATCTTTAAAAAGAATGTAATTCTACAAAAACTTGTTAATTAAAAATTTTGTAAACAAAGATAAAAATACATAAGAAAGGAAAAATTTTGAATAATTAAATCTTGAGCAAGATAACTTATATGTGAATGTAAGTATTTTAGACACCTTCTTGGATACAAATTGTTGGATTGAAATAATGATGTAGATTCTCAATTACTAGATGTGGGGGGGTGAATTGTATGTTTTAAAACATTCACTTTTTACCTTAAGGAAAACTATGGTTAAAAAAGTAAAACAAGGTAAATTTACAAGACCACATTTAGATTTTTATAAGACATTCAAGGTTCTAGAAATATGGTTTCAGAAATGAAACTTAAGAAAGGATTACCAGGAAACGATTCTACCTTAAAGCATATAGATTCTTACTTATTAGAGTATACAAAAGTAAAAGAAAGTATAACAAAATTATACTTTCATCCTTTATCAAAAACACATTGGAAATACACATGAAACAAAAAATAGTAACAATTATGAAATATTTTATTCCAATGAGTAGGGTATCCAACAACCTCAGATAAAGACCCTTGATTTATACTTTCATGAAAATCTGTCTTACCCACACCTAGGTAAGCCGTCAATTGAAATATCAGATTCTATCTTTTTGTCCCAGCAAAACCTCAATCATTAAGGTAATAAACACCTCTATCATCCAATCCCCGAAAGACCTAGAAAATTAGGGTATTCAGAACCTCTAAATTCCTATTTTTTGAAATACATCTATTGTACTCAGGGACAATCATAATCGCACGAAGTAAGCTGAACAAGATATTAAGAATGCACAAGGCATGATAGTTTCTCTCTCTAGAAATTACTTCAACAACATGCAATCTCTAGAGTTATGGAACGATTTTCTCAATAACGAGGATGTTCAAATGAGATCTAATTTATAGGAACTTCTCTAATGGTCGTCTCCCTCCACCAATGGTCATATTTTTCCTTGAATCTCAGAGGGACCTATAAACGTGTCACTTAAATAACTGTTAGTTAAAAACAGATTGTATGACATCATTTCATGACTATAACATGTGTAAGAAAATATGGTTTCTTATCTAAATCTATTTTTCAGAGTATAGGAAAAAACGAAATTCAGAATCTAAGCATAATATCATTCGGTTTCTATAATACTTGGATCTTCAGATTCTGTTTTACAAAGAATTTAGAATCTGAATTCTATAGATTCCAGAGTCTAAATTCTAATGAATGTCGATTTCGAAATCTACAGAATTCTGAGTCTGAATTCTGAGAAATTCTGAGTCTGAATTATAAGGAATTCAAAGTTCATATTATAAGGAATTCAGAGTCCTAATTCTAAGGAATTCGAAGTCTGAATTCTAAGGAATTCAATGGATGAATTCTGCGAAATTCGTATTTCATGTTCTAAGGAATTCGGAGTCTGAATTTCAGAGAATACAGAACCTGAATTTCAAAGAATTTTTAACCCAAATTTTAGAGAATTCAGAACCTGAATATAGAATAATCTATATCTATGTATTTATAGGATTTTGAGGTTTTAGATGTGAGCCCAAATTTTTCCTTACTAATAATAATGAGTTGGATTTTATAGAGAAAATAAAATGAACAATGAAACATAGGTAATAATAAATATTTCCTTATTGAAGAGAAAATATACATATGAAAATAATCCATAGGGAAAAACTATTTTACTCATGATAAAGTGTTTGGGATATTCAAATCATAGAGGAATGGAAAATTTATAAGGAAACCTTATTGACTCAATAATATGTCCCTACTATTAGAGGATATCATTATAATGGAAAATGAATAAGAAAATTTTCTTTTCATTGGAGCCTTCGTATGAAGCATAGAGTAAATAATATGAGGTTTTATTATAATGGTTATGCTTTTATGATTAATATCTAATATCTAAAATTTTCATGTTTCTATTTGAACAATAAAATAATTTTTTTTAGAAATGAATTAATATATAATTTGAGGTAAGTACACACATCAAAATTTATAATATGTTATTCATAATCATTATATACAAAAAACATATATATAAATTATAATGAAATAGAAAGAATTTTTTATAATTTGTTATTATATGAATGTAACCATCATTACATATTTTTTCCTACCCAATACATTAAACAAAACAGTCATTACTGTATATGTGTGTGCGAATTACAGCATGAATGTGTGATGTTTTCCATTTTACATAAAATATCCCCTAATAGGTTTCAGTTGTGGGTTTAATGAGTAAATATTATATCTATAATATATATATAATTATATTAATAAAAATTAAAATCTAAAACAATTATATCTAATTGTTAATAAAACAAAACTGTAATCGTGTGTTGTGTAAACTACCATCCCCATGAAGTAACATTTTTTATTTTCCATTGTGATTTTTATTCCTTATCAAATCTTAATTAAATATGATTATATAACATAAAAAACAACTATATAATATATCCAACCATATATTTTAGTGAGTATATAAAATTATTTAACCACACTCACCCATCTGGATACAACTTGTTCATATTTGGAATTTTTAAAAAAATATGCTCAAAAAATAATATAAAAACCTATCATAGATAACCATGGAAGTAAAAATAAGAGTAATTTCAAATGTTTATAAAACAAATGATTGGTTAATATTTAATGAAATTTTATTAAATGTATATATATTTTTATTAAAATACCGTATTTTGTCGATAAAACTACAGAAACAAGCTGACACAAATTCATGTTTTACCCAAACATAATGAAAATATATATACTAAGTAAATGGAAGGTGAAAATAAATGGAATGTATTAAAATAGATTTAGAATTATAAGGTTCCTAATATGTTACTTAATTAAATATATTTTATTAATAAGAATTTTAGGCTCAGTAAATGAATTCATTGGGAATAATGTAAGGGTTTCTATCACAATCACCTTTCAACTAGTCATGTGTTTATATTATGAAATAATTTTCACATGAATAGTATAATTAGTTACCCATTTTATTATAATTACTTAAATTATTTTTATCCTTGAAAAAATTACATACAATCATTCACTTCCATGTCATGGGATACAATTGATGCCTTCCAAAAAAGAAAAAGGACTTTTATAACTAAATCTGCATCCTTGAGTCATATTGTTTCACTTTTACTTTCATAATTAATTTAATAAGTTATAACATATTAATCTATCAATATATCATTTTAAATTAAAATATTCCTTATTTATTGGATCTATTTCTTCTTGAAACTAAGAAAAATCCCCATCGTCATAAAATAATGATTCCCCTATATGTACATAATTTTTAGTTCCACCAATACTATACATTTTAATTGGAATCATAATTATGTATTTTAATCTATAGAATTCATATTTCCATTATTTTGTTTTCAAAGTAATATTTTATAGTACATTATAAGATGTTTAATTTCAACATTGGTGTTTTTAACATTAAAAAAGAACCTTTTGATTTCTAGTTTAATGAATATTTCCACCCCTATAAACTGTTATTCATCATGAATAGAATTTCAAAATCTCCATTATTTTTTATAAATAAATAATTTTGAAATTAATTTATAATGGTAAATTATGATCTACTAACTTCCTTAAACAATCATATGCACATTTTGAAAAGAATCACTTATATAGATCAATTTTTATTCTTAACTATATTTGATCATTCTTAGGAATTTTTCTACAATGGAACACAATGTTAAATAACTATGATTAATTATTAAAATATGGATATAAAAATGATTTAAATAGTTATTATATTTGGTTATCCATATAATATAGGATTCCATTATTCATTTATTAATTATTTTGAAACCCGCTTCATTCTAATGGGTTTTATCTTCATTATTCCTTATATATGTCTTTTTTCATCATGTGGGACATTTATCCATTTCAAAAAATATATTATCCTTATGTTATGAGTCGAAATAGATTATATAGACTTGAAATTCATTTTTAATTATTTAAATCTCAAGAAATTTTTTTATGAGATTAGGGACTGAAAATAATCTTCAATAAGAATTTTCCCTCTATGTTTATTAAACTGAGGATTGAAGACAATAAACTATTGGAATTTTACACTATGTCAAAGGGAATGTGTATTGAGCCCTATCCATAAGTTACTTCTTCCAATAGTTTTTAGGAATAGGTTTTGAACCCAATCTATAGTAGGAGTCTATCCTCTTTGATATTATTGGAAATTATCCTTGACTTGCATTAATGACATCCGTTTTTTTGGTTTCTCTATATTTATAATACCACGATCCCATGATATCATTTCCATAAAAATATTTCGATTTCCATTTCACTCTATAATGTCATAGTATATGTTTTTTATTTTTATATTACACGTATTTAATTCCTAATTAACGGGAACTCTTATTTTTTAATGTTCCTTAAACATTTTTGTTTTCAATGAACTGTTTTATCCCTTAATCATGATATATCCCATGATGAAAAGTTGATAAGTTTTCTGTTAATAATCATTTATTATTAACCCATTATTATTTTTCTATTTACCATATAATTAAGAGAGTTTAATCTTATGATATTTCTATATGTTGGTCTAGAATGGATAATTTAAGGAGAAATGATTTGGAATTTTTCAAAATAAGTTTCCTAGGTAATTGGTCTTCAATAACACTCAACCAAAAGGTTCACTGAATTATGATATAATAATGACTGGTAATGTTAAAATTAACGATATGATTTAAAATAAATATATTTTTTCTCATGTTTCTATAAATATCATTGACATATCTAGAAAATTTAGAATGAGTCATTAAACTAGAAAATTCATGAAATATCTCATATATATGATTGAATTATTGTTATTTATAATGTCTCAAAGATAAATATAATTCTTAATTAATATGGAGTTAAATAAATGTTGATTTTTTGTTGGATATCATTTCAAATAATTATAAATATTTTTATCACATAAGGATAATACATATATAGAGAACAAAAAGGTATAAAAATGAAATAATGACATATCATTTTGTGATATATATAGAGATGTTATTAAATTTACTTGTTGATTTTAATGTGTCTCTCATGTCTATAAAATGATATTTGAATAAATTAATTGAATTATTGAATATGAAGAAGAAAAATTGAATCATTAATGAGCGATTTTATTTCTAAAAATATAAATTGTATGAGTGATTTCAATTGATTAATAGTGGTCATACATAAGAATGTATCCACCAAAAAATTCATATTAGTAGATCATGTTATACAATAAATTACACAAATGTATGTTTCATAGATACATAAATGTGTAGGAAAATAAAATCAATGTAACTCTACATGATTTCATTTTGGGAAAATATTTAAAATGTTTTATACAGTAACATTAAGATTGGGATAGATTAAATTATTGTAAATAAAATCACTAGAGAATTACAAAATTACTAATCTATGATATTATAAAAAAAGAAAAATTTATATTTTATTAGCTTTTAAATTCACCCCAACATAAAAATTTCCATTTTTATACAATTTAAATCAAAATTCCCAATAAAAATCATCTTTAATCTTGTATTTTTTTAAATTATATATATGTCACATGTCAGTTTCCATGTCAAATGATTTTCTATGTCACATATATGGACCCATGTAGGGTATATAAATTTTTTATAACATTCAAATTAATATATATAATAAATAATATATCATTTTATGGAGATAAATGTCACACAAATCCTCCCTGATATATGAATTTATAAGTATAGTCATAGATGATTTGTTTATGGGATTTTAGTTAATTGTCCACAATGCTGAATAAGATATCAAAAATTATGCATTTTAATAAATTTAGTGATTCATCCTTGCACATTATTATAGAATGAAAATAATGTTATTGTATAATGAATGTATATATTTATTCCAATAAACTATATGGACATATAGTTTCATTGTATTACAATTTATTTGATAAATCAAAATATAATGAATATCATTTTTTATGAAAAATAAAATAAAACAAATATTTGTAACCATTTAATGAATGAAAATTATGGAGAATTAATTCATAGTAATGATTTTATTTAGAATATGAAAATAAAAATAAAATAAGAAGTCAGTTTAATTAAATATTTTGATGAATATAAATGTAAGGGAAAATCCATTAATCAATCTCAATCGGTAACACACAATTCCTTCCAAATACAAGTTTTTTATATTATTATTACAATTTTAGGGGAAATTAGTTCATATAATATTTCTGAATGATTATTTAAAATCAAATAATTTACTAAATCACCCACCCCATATTAGAATTCAAATATTTCTATATATTTTTTGAATATGGATGATTGATATGTCAACTAAATAAAGATTATAATCACGATATTATTAAAAAAATTCATTTAATTTTTTTTTTCTATCCATGATTATTCCTCCATATTCACTTTATTTATTCCATTTAAAAATAACTATCACACCTTGAATATTATATAAAAATCAGAATTGTTGATGAAATAATTAGAATATAAGTAAATAAATAAAACTATATGTTCCGCTAATTATTTATTTAATGAAATCAAAACAATACAAAAATATCACTTCAATAGTAAATTATAAAATTTTACATTTTATCTGAAGGGTGACATCCATGTGTAAATAAGATTTTATTGGAATACCTTAAAATTTTATATTTTTTCATCATCAAATAAAAATTATGTCAATATTTCGGTTATATTAATCTATAATATTGTTATACTCCTGTGACATAGTAATTTATGTATCTTATTTTTTAAAATTCAATCTCACTAAAAATCATGCAAACCCTTTGAAAGGGAATTAACGAGTGGATTTGAACATCAAATATTGGAAAATGAATTTCAAAAAGTATAATAGATTATATATAACTACATATAGTATTTCTTCAGAATGAAATATCTCATGGAATTTTACTTTTTACATGTTAAACACATACTCTTGTTTAATGATTTATACACAAAATATCATAAATATCTTATAAAGATCATCTAATCCATGAAAATGCTTTCCATGTCTTGTATAATTGTGGTTCATAGTCCAATTTTTAAAAATATAATTCTCAATAACAATTTCACTATTTTTCATGTAATTAATCTCAATATATTGAAAAATTATTATATTAATAGTGATAATTTTTTATTGATTAATCAACATATGTTACTATTAAAATATCTTGAATATAATTATGGATAATATTGAAATAAGTATTGTTCACATGATAAATAATTAATATGGAGGATATATCCATATATTTATGTGTTTTTATATAATCATGTTAAATCATTATAAAAAAATCTAATTTTATCCATTAATTTAAGATATTCTAAAAAATAACAAAAAATCAATGATAAATAAACTATAATTCACTAATAATAATATTTAACCAAAATATGAATAATGTTCCTCACAAGGACATATGTACATTTCTATATCAATATTGCATATTAAAAAGGTATAAATCATTTAAAATTCTTGCTAGAGGATTATTTACTTTTTATACAAACTCTATTCCTCGTGAAATTAATTTTTACTAAATTCCAAGAATATTGTTTTTTATCATACTAGACCAATGTATTTCTCCTTAACTAACCATTATTTTTAATCTTTACACATCATTAAAAAATTATATATTCAATCATCAAATATAAAACAACTCTTGATATTTATAACTGAACATACTGACCCCAATATCTAAGTTTAAAATATGTGGGAATAATTATAACAGACTCCCTCTATCTCACTGGTAGAGACATCCAAAAACTAATTTCCACCAATTAACAAGACCATATTCTAACAAATCTATAAAAAATATATTTATATTTTCTTGTTTAACTCACCTAAAATATATAGTTATAATAAAATAAATAATGTCTTTCTATGAGTTTATTAATGAGGTTCTTCTGTAACATGGAAGACTGTACCCACAGTGCATTGTGGATTTTGACTAATTATAAATAAGTTTTATTTTATTTTGATAAATAATAATTTTCATTAGAATATACCGAAACAAGTATTCTTGTAAGAAACAATGTTAGACGAATGAAACCATTTTCTTTTTTTGGTGGAAAACCTAGTAGGTTTTAGCGTATGGAAATAAAATATTGCTTTAATCATGCATCTAGGTTGTATATAATAATACGTGTTCTAGAATATACTATGGAATATTATTCTTATTGATAATAGAACAAAAATAGTGTGGGATTAAGAAAACAAGAACCATTCCCCAAGTATGTAATCATCCTCTTTGGAGGTGTACCTTATTAATAAATTCCATGATATTTTTTTTGTTTACAATATTTTCTATAATTGAATAGTTTTTAAACAAGTAAGTGAATATAAATAGATTGATACATTCAAAACGTATTTCTATATGTAAATTAAATAAATGATATATTGACTAAAATTCAATATAATTTCTTGAGATCCCAAAACACTAAATGGTTCCACAACCAGAAGATACTATTGTACCAAAGACGCTCTTCCTCATACATAAGAGATTATTGACAAGTGGAAAGAGTTTATGTTCATATTATGGGGAGACTATATCCACATATCAGAGTATAAAATATAAAAATAAAGGATAACATAAACGTTTAGATAGGTAGTACAATTGAAATATGTATAAGAAAGTGTCGAAAATAATCAAACTTTGGTGTGAAATTACAATTTAAGTTTATGCCATAACGTTCAGTAGATCAAACCTCAAAACATAAATAGTTGAAAGATAAAACAATGAAAAAATTGAAAATGTCCCTATGTAATAGCCTAGTTGAAAATTTAGTTATCTTACATTTTATCCCAATCCAAATCTTATGACATTTACAATATGAGTGGGTACCAAGATTCTTCGAGGCCCAGGACGGGTGTGAGTAAATCTAAGAAAACCAATACCAAAAGTATCTATAAATAAAACCCATATAAATTGTGGCCAATGAATAAGTCATATAAATATATAGTTTAAAATTCTAAACACATTAAAAAAATAGATAAATTACCATTTATTCCCTATGTTCATGAATCACTTGAGGTTATTCATATCAATGATGATCCATAATATCATGATCCTGATCGACCATCAATTTTCTTCCATATATGGTGTGTCTATGAGCATGTCTCATGGACTACATAAACAATATTACACACCCTAATTTCTATGAGAATTTTTATAAGAAACTATCCACCCATATGATAATTTCTCATACAATACATAATCCAAGTAATGACGAGGAACTAAATTATTGGTTTTTTCTTAACTATTACACATGCCAAAAAGTAAAAGAGATATCTCTATGTAATTTTTTGTCATGAATCAGAAACCACCTCATTGATCATTTTCACCTCCATATAATATAAGGTCGCCCAGAGGGATTCTTAACCTTTAAATAATTTAAAAAACCAAATCCAATAGACCAAATCTATAATAAAATTTCAAAACAACATTCAACACATTATTTAAAACCATTAAAACAAAAAAACATCACATACCATTCTACAAGGAAAATTTCACTACGTACTAGACCTAGTTCATTCCAATCCATAAATACTCATAATCATCAAATTATATTAAATAATCAATGATTCAGAGAATAATTATATTTTATGTTGTATAAATATAATTTAATCATACGAAAAAGGGTAATCCACAGATAAAAAATTAATTTAACAAAATTCAATTAATGTTTTTCCTATACGATCACACAATGAACCAATATTAATTAGTTAAGGGCATGGATAAATTTAAATAGACCATATACCTAATTTGAAGCCTCTTCATTTTAATTTCAATGAAATAAGACCACTTTTTGAGCTCTTCTAAGAAAACATTCCAATGATTAAACCATCTTTATTCTTAACTCAAATACCAAAAATATTAATTATTTCTAATAAAATTAAAATTAATTAATAAGGTACATCTACTTAAGCACATCCATTTATATTGGAACAGTCAATAATTTACCCATTAGAGGCATCTACTTCCCCTAAACGGAGATAAACATTCTATTGAAGGTCCTTTTGATACTCTTATCACTAACCCAAGAAAAAACCAATAAAAAAACCATTTTACACGAAAAAAATCCATCTAAAAATAATTGAGCACACATACTATGATATTCCACCATCAAAATCATGGGTGATTGTGTTCATGTTTTTTCTCTTGGCATCCTATTGAAGGGAAGCACCTAAAACTTATTGCCATGGGCTGATTCCACTATTATCTTTTAGAATAATATCTGAAACAACTAATTGGGATATCAGAAAATTAGATACATGTGAGGAGGAGAGAAATTTAGGTCACTATCGGGGGAAACGTACAAAATATCACCACAAAAAAGATCTCAAACCGATCACACATTATGTGAATATAAAAGGATGTCATATGGGATCTAAACCGGTCCATGGGAACTAAAATATCATTTTTTTTTCAAACTAAAAAAGAAACATTATTGATATGTCTTTAATACAGATCAACAAATTTTTATCTCAAGTATTAATATAATATTAAAACTATAGCATAGACTATATAAATATATAAATTCAAATATTCCCCATAAAACTATATGATAAAATATTTATTTATAAACTATAATCCTATAGTGATTTCATCTAGCCACGATCAGTCACATAGAATCCATAGTCTCTCCCATATAGAACCTCATACCCTTAACTAATTCAATACTCCAAACCATTGGAGTATCATTATTATTTCACCATTAATCCAAAAACCAACACCAAACTATATCATAATTCCTTGTCTCATTATTTGAATCATCATGCTTCCACTAAGCATCAAATCCAATAGTCCGTACCACATTAAGAAAATATTTTTTGATATAAAACTTCCAATACCATCTAACCTTTATCATGCACACATCAGGATGGAATCCTCATTATACTATCACTAAGAATTTATTTTTCATACTCTACTAGCCCCACTATGTTTACCACTAAACATGATGGCCTGATGGGGCCGAGTCACCTCACCCCATACTATTATTGTGAATGATAAATCATTAAAAAATCAACTATCATGGGAAAATAACCCCAATTCCAAATGGTATCATTATGACTCGATTATTTTTTATCTTCTTGAGTTAGACTCCCCCATCTGACATTTCTGCCATAGATTCTTATGTTGAGGTTTCACAATGAACCGAATGATTCATCACAACTGATATATCTACCACGTTCCACCAATTAAGGAGACATGGATGTATTCTCTCGTACCTTCTGATCCAACAAAAATTACTTCATGCTTCTCCATCACATGCTTTCCCCCATGATTCCACTAATGTTTAATGGTGTCTTACTCCAACACAACATCTTTTTGAGGACATAACTCTGCTACAACAATAATTATCTCCCAAAAACATGACATATGTTTCAAAACCAATAGACATTCCTTTCCTATAATCGAGTCTCACCAATGGAGACAATGTCAACACTTTCATAAAGAAAAGGTACTTCAACAAGCCAAAACATCACACATGAATACTCCTAACCCATGATTGATTCAATATCTAACTAATATACATGTTCTCTAATCATCATTTCATGTAGGAATAAGTTTTACCATCATCCATCTTCTAAAAACATAACAAGAGAATGATTAGGTGGGCATTATGATGATCCTACCATACAAAAGTAGAATCAAATCCGAAAATAGGCCATGGGATCCATGTATCCTTACTCAAATACAATCATGGTTATCCAATTATATATGGAAAGCATACCCAAAATTCCTATAGAACTAGGAGTTTTTATATACTCTCTATGTTGGATAGAATACATGACACACAACACCATGAATTAAAAACAGTGATATAATATTATTTTAAGTATATCAATTCTAATATATACATTTAATAAGATGGTTTGAATATGAGAAAATGAATAGTGAAAAAAATTCTTACTAAATATAATTTTATACATTATTTCATTGGATGTATGAAAACACTTTTTCTTAAATTTATTTTATTCTTCAAAAATATATTTTCTTATATAATAGTTTTTATTAATTTATTCAATTTATTTTTATATTTATTATTTATGTAATGGGTAATGGTGTCAGAAGAATTTTTTCCCAATAAAAATATATAATCTTTTCATTAAATAGTTTATATATGAATTACATAGATGTCCTTTTTTCTTTAATGTAAAAATATTTTTATAGTACATGATATGATTTTAATTTTTTTGTTAAATAATTTAGTATATTATAATTTAATAACAATAAAATATTTACATAGGAGAATTTAAATTGTATATTCCTAAAAAGTTTATATATTTATAATTTTTTTGAAACATTCCCCATTTTAGTTAAATTTATAACTCTTTAGTATCTAATCATTTTTTACTACATTAAAAGATAAAATTGGGTTGAGAAGGGGTTAAACCAAAATATATGTTTTAAAATGACACATAAACGAAAAAAAATTTAAAGGTCGAATGAATTTAATTCCTTACTAATATTTTTTAAATTTTCACTTGATTGTTCCTCAAGCACTAGAAAAAAAATTTATTATATTAAAATATTTTAGTTAATTCAAATTGTTCTATTTAATTCATGAAAATAGGTCACCACATATCCTCTATTTTTCAGTCACCATTAGAAACTTATATTTAAAATCTCTACTGAAACATATTTTAAATATATTTAGTCATGTTTTATAGGATTTATTGTCTTAAAAATATTATCCCTAAGTTCATTAAACATAGATACAATGTATGTTCTTTAAAGATGAGGAAATATGCTCAAATATTGTTTTCCATTTTACGTATTTAGCAATCACTAAAAATTATATCCGAAAAAATAAGATATTTGAAATTCATAATCATAAATATAATGAGATGTTAATATTTTAATTGAATAGCCTTATTTAACTAATTTTCAATCATATATGGAATAAAAATATTATTTATTCGTACATGTGGAATACCTCTTCCATGAAGTGATGTGTATCTTTTCACATCACCACCTCAGAAGGATGGTGATTATTACAGATTAAATAAATTTATATGATATTCATAAAATTAATATGATTTAAATAATATAACATATTACATATGTTATAACCATTCCACCCATTATAAAAATTATAACATATCTTGTACACACATACAAAATACCATCTCCATATAGATATGTGATTAATTTTTCACATACCCCAGTCATTGGTGATTCTATAAATATATCTTACTTATAAAAACATTAATTACATTGTGGTTATTCATCTATCGTTGGTGGAATAATGAACCCTTTCACCATGGTCAACCTACCAAAGTCATTTTCCAATTACGAACCACCCATCCTCAAAATAACTGATGTGAACATAACTGATTTAGTAATTAAATATTTCAATGATGGAAATTAAATAAATGGTTTTATGATAAACTAATATATGTGTAAATAATTATTACAAAACTAAATAATTAATATATGTTAATTTTATAGGAGTAAAAGGACCTTCATAAAAAATTGGGACTCTTGGTATGTGGTTTCATAACTCAATGTCCTTAAATGGGATATACATCAATATCATTGACTTTGTTATGAAATTATTATGAATCAAATGAACACCGATTTTATTATTTTTTTATTTCAAATTATATAAATTGTTTTATATATAGGGACCCTGATTTTTCATAAATGAATATTACTTTATTTTATATCCTAATAACATAAAATCATTATTCAATTGGGATGCATCAGTTTAGTGTCTTAAGAAAAATTAGAGAATAAATAAAATTTACCAAATAGAAAAATAAATTTTTATTTAATTCTTCCTTATATACTTTATTATTTACCCTTAAATTTTCTAAAGTACATGTAATCACCTAAGGAAATTCATAAAAAGATTGGAGAGCTAAAATCCTAATAACAGGATATATAATAACATGACACAATATAAAATTGGTTTGGTATAGTCATAACATCTTTATCTGAATCATGAGATATATAATTAAATAATGGCATGGAATGTGGAAATTCATAAAAATGAAATATCGTGTCATCGTATCCAACTACCACAGAAATTTGTAAAATAATATTGCATCATGTTCTTGAGTATTTCAATTTTTGCATGATATATATCACATCACCTTATTCATTGAATCAATATATAATTCCAAGTGCACTCATCACATCCTAACTTTTATAGTGTCATGCATGACATATAGAACTTATACCAATATTCGATGTAAAATAAACTATGAAATTAAATTTGGGTAAATACATGTATAATTCAATCTTATGATTTTTGATCAAAAATAATTGTGGGGACAACATACTTGAGAAAGAATGACCAACCTGGAGTGAAGAAGAGATAATATTGAGAAGTAAAAGGTGTGTTTTTCTTGAAAGAAGTTATTTTGGAAAAACATTGGGGTTATCGTAAACTAAATTAGAAAAACATTATATACTATAAAAGTTATTATAATTTTTAATAAATTATATTTAAATAATATCCATACTGAAAACTGGGTGTAAGAAGGATGACCCCAAAAAAAGAGTTGCGGGTTCGAAAATTCCCCTTACTATGTGTCTGAAAGATTAATTCACATTAATGTCTAGTATAAACACATTATATTGATTAAATAAAAACTCCATAACCTTCTAAAAATTAATTTTATTAATTATGTTTTTATTACGTTTTTTATGCATTTTAATGACATAGATTTTAATTTCATCGTTCAGGAATGTCTGTTTTCATAGTTTCATGATCGGTTCATTTGTACAGATGAGTAGATGATCATGAAAAATAAATAAATATATGTTATTTTTATTATATACTATTAACATTATTATTTTAGTAAAAATTAACTTATAATGAATTTTTTATATATCATGAGGATAAATCACTAAAAAAAATATAATGACGATTGGTTTAGGATAATTTTGGTGTTTTTTTATCACAAAGAACTCGTTTTGTTTTATCATTTACTATTATTTATAAATGTTTATTCAAGGAAATAAATATGTATTTATAAAAAAAATTATTCCTTTTTAAACCATTTAATGGTTTTATTTTCATCCTCTAAGGCTTTTATGGAAAATGATTGTGCATCGCTCACGATGTTGGTAAATTCACACATAATTGGAAACTATCTGATTTTTGTAATAAAATAGTGTTAGGGGAGTTTAATGAAAAATATTCTATTAATATGATATAATTTAAGTACATATATGGTACATGAGTTATCATTCTGTTTGGATGAATACAATATTAGGGTAACAAATTAAATTAAATTAAATTTAAACAAACATTAATGAAAAAGAGAGACAATTTACCTCTTGAATTATTCCCTTGAGATCCTCCTTACAAAACATAGACATGTTCTTGTTACGAGACTGAGATCTCCTAGATATGGGTATGGGGCTATAGAAAAGTATTTGGAAATTTTTTATCAATTCTAAAATAAAGAGAGGTTTGTGGAAAAGAGGGAGTGATAGGTAGTATTTATAGTGTAGGAGTGCAGTGTTTTACCAATATTTTAATCATTAGATTATTGATTTCCCTCAAGAAAATAAATGGTAATGACATACAAACTAGATATAATTAAGGGAGAAATATAATTATATATTATACTTATTACACCATCAATGACACAATGAATAGTTTATTTATCATCTAACATATATATACCATAAATTTATATATTTTTCTATTCTAAAAAAATTCATTTATTTCATAAAAATATAAAAAATTCACCATAATAACTTTTAAACATATAGAATTAAAAAATGAACCCCCTATATGCCAAAAATATCTAAATATAATTAATTTAATTTTTAACTAAAATCATCATTTTCTTGGAAAATAGAAGTCTTAAAATTAAAACAGATTTTATAACAATAAAAAATAACTTATGGTGTAATAAAACAGTCTTAAAATCGGAATACAAAGATATATTATTTTATTAATACATTTTATGAAATGAAAATAAATTTCCTATTATTTAATTAAACATAAAATTATAATTAAATAATTATGACTTACAAAAATACCAACACTTAATTAATAATTTTAAAACATTTCTTTTCTTATACTAGGATATAATTATACAATAATTCTATTTATAATATTCCTAAATTTTATTTACACATTCATGTGTGAGGTCATTATTCATATGATTGGTTTACTATTCAAAATGTTCATATTACTATGACTAATGTCATGTTACTAATTAATTGATATTGGTTGCCTAAAAACTAGTAGGAACATTCATGAGACCGAATGGTATAACCACATACTCGTGTAGACCATACCTTCATTGAAAAATGAATGTGGTATATCTAATGGTATTATGTGAAACTGATGATAAACGGATCCCAAGTCAATCTTCGAGGACACTCGGGCTCCTCGAAGCTGATCAAATAGATCATCAATCATTGGAAAGGGATATCGTTTCATGATAGTCAATTAGTTCAGCTTTTGATAATCCACGTAATGTCTGAGGGTATCAGATACCTTCTTTATAAATAGGATAGGCGAACCCCAAGGAGAAGTACTGGGTCAGATGAAATCCATTAAATATAACTCCTATAACCACTTCTTGATCTCTTATAACTCTAATATAGCCATCATATATGGATGTATGTACATAAGTTCTTCCCTTATCCCATTCTCAACAGAAAATTCTACATCAAGCTCAGGAGGAAAACTTGAAAAGTCATCTGCAAAGACATCGCTGAAAAAATCGAGCACTAGAGGAAATTCCATCTATTTATTCCCCTTGTCATCCAAATATATAATAGAAATATGATTTGTAAAAACTCTCAAACTGTGATGCTCGGGTCCAGATTTTCTCTCATGGCCATTTCATTCACCCTAATGTAGAAACAATCCTCCCTCGGGTGATGTGAAACTCACCCAACGACGATAGAAATAGACAACTGCAAGGGAGGGAACTAACCAGTCCATTTACAGAATGACTTCATAGCCTATCATCTCTAAGACATAATGGTCCCATAAGAAGTGAAACCCACCAACCTCAAGAGGGATCTCCTTGCACTGATGTACACTATCCATTTTAATCCCCAATGGTGTGTTCATCATCATGATATCTGCAGAAGTAATGATACAGAACCCAAGGATCTCCACAATAGGAACTGATATAAAGTTATGGGTTGCCCCTAGATAAAAAATTATAGAATCCAAAACTGAGGCAAACAAAATTGTACATCTTACTATAGAGGGTTTATGATCCTTTTTATGCTGGAGCATCTCGAGTGAAAATGCCTGACCTGCATCGCAATCGCAACCCTGTGAATCTGTCTGAGATCCCTGACATGATCCACCATGTGGCTGTCAAAAACCTTATGATTGGTCACTGCGGCCATGACCACCACCTCGGCCTGAACAACCTAATCAACTCCATCCCCCAATTTGATGTCGGACTGGTGGTCCTGCTCTGGTATGAGGAGTCGAAATAGATCCTCTCTCACAAGCTACTGGAAGGATGGGGTTGTAGAAATGCTAAAGATGTCCCATCTTCCTGCTAGATCAGAACTCTATAAGGACTCTCGAGAACTGATGATTATTATATCCTCCCTTTCCACACTAGTAGAACATGACTTGGATATCTAATGGTAAATCCAACCTACTCTTATTTCCACATGTAGCATTCAAAATGTGCATCCTAATATCAGTTGGAAGAGTACCAACATTGGATGATGAACCACAGTGGACCACATCTCCAGAATCCCTCAGTTCATGCTCCGAAATCAGTACTTGGTTGACTATAGAAGATATGGATGTCAACCTGAACATGTTCACAAAAGAACAATTGTCAATCCTGAGACCACGCTCAAACTTCATCTCCAGAAATTACTCATCCCCCCTAGAACGGGGGTGAAGCACTGCAGGTCTATAAATCTAGTAGAATACTCCATGACTGGGAGAGTACAATTACCATAGAACTGGGCTTCCACAGTGCCACACATAAACAACACTACAAAATTTATTTTAAGGGGGGTGACATTATCAACAATAAAAAAATCGTTGATAAAGGGCACTTTTAAGAGTGCTAAAAAAGTGCTGTTAAAAGGGGACGTTTATCAGTGCTTTTTTTAGTGATGATAAAGTCACCCTCTTTAACAGTGCTTTTTTTCACTTATAAAGGGTCCCCCTTTATCAGTGCTTCTTTTACTAGCACTGATAAGGGGGGGGGGGGTGATTTATCAATTCTTTTTCCTAGTGCTGATGAAGTGTATATTTAAAAAAATAGATGAAAAATATATTGATATATATCTATTTTCATTATATTGATATAAAAATAATAGATATAATTTAAATATGTTCTAGATAATTATAAATAGACAATTACATTTAATATATATTAAATTCAGTAAAAATGGATTTAAAATATTTAAAAAATACTATTAATTCATATTTTTCTAATTATATTCGACTAATTATCATTTAAAAACAATTTGAAGTGACAAAAAATAAAAAATAATAATAAAAGATCTAAAATGAGTTGAAAATGTAACTCAAGCTTCAAACATCCATAACTTTTGATTCGGGTGTCCATTTGAGCTCTACAGCATATCAAATTGAATCCTGAAATGTGTGCTATATTCTAGTGACTCAAAGGAACATTCTGTTACATTTCTTGATGCTAAAAAAAGGCATAGAAGCCTCCGAAACTGAGTTTTAACTCGGGATACCCAATTGTTTTAGCATTCGATGGAATTTCATCCTTATTTAAGGGGGTATTTTCCCCCTTTTTCAGCATATAATGAATTTATTTCAATGTATTACATTCATATTCATATTATGATATTTAAATTTTACCATTTTTCATAATTTACTGTTATATATAATCAAATAAATAACAATATTTACATAACTTTTTTATATTCGCGCATAATTATTCAATTTTTAAATAAATAACTAAACATATTTACATATAAAATATATATCCCAATATATAATCCTTATATAAATAAGAAAATAATATCCATTTTATTTAAAATACAAATATATGAATATTTATATACCTATAAAATGTGTACATGTATATATATATTTGTGTATGTCTGTATTGACAAGATGATATATATTATCTGTTTATTATAAACATAAACATTTACATATTAATATATAATATTTGTAAATATATATATATGTGTATTATTATACCTACAGATATACATATAATATATATCTGTGTGTGTGTGTGTCTGTTGTATATATGTATTTATTTATTTATAAACACACAAAAAAAATATTTTAGAAATACAATCGAAACTGATCTTATAAATATATATTAATATATGAATAAATATATGAATATATTAATATAAATATAAATATAAATATATATATTAATATACAGATATATATATATATATCAAGAAATTGACATATATATTAATATAACTCAATATATAATAATATAAATATAGATTTTTTAATATATATATATATATATATATATATATATTAATATACGAGTAAATATTACTATATATGTTAATAAATTAAGATCAAAGAAATCTGGTGGAGTGGTAAAGGCTAAGGTGGGATGGAAACAGGTTACGAGTTTGAATACTAGGGGAGGCAAGCCACATACGCATGTGGGATATAATGCATGACACTCTTAATGGTGCAGGGGCACTTTTAAAGGCTGGTGGGGTTTCTGGGGGTGTGCAGCGCTATTGAAGGGGGGCTTCAAGAACTTTTGAATCCCTCTCTAGATATGCAAGAAATTTTGTTTTTCATTTTTGTTTCTATTTTTTATCTTTTATTAGTGATTTTTTTAGCACTGATAAAAGACACATTTTATCATTTTTTTAGAGCTAATAAAATTTGATTTTATCTGAGCTTTTTTGAGTGATAATAAAATCCCATATCTTCACCTCTATTAACATTTCTTTCCATGCACTATTAATTCCATTTTATGTCACTAATAAAGTACATATTTTCATCAGTGTACCATGCACAAATCTCATGAAATCTGGAGATTAGTCGACCCTCAAGGTCACTAGGTAGAAGTAGTCATAGAAGGTATGTAGGAACTCATCCCAATCCATAACTTGATGACATCGTACCTGTGTAACACGTCCCACCATCTCTTGGAAGAATCCCAACGCATGTACATTGATATATTCACTTTCATCTCTGGAGGCATCTTGAGATGTTTAAAGATTGTCAACATGGATTCTAAGAATGAATCTATAACCTAAGGTTCTCCAACCCATAATAATGGTATAGGATTATGATATAGAAAATACTATGTCAGAACTTCCATATACAGGAAGGATGCATTGTTCCAAAGAAAGTATTCATTATCCTCATTAATCCTTCCTGGAACTATGCATCGACACCTGTATCTGGAATGATGGATGGTGCTATGAAGGGAACGACGGGAGGGAATTCTGGTAGTCCTTGGTCCACTATTTCTGGTGTATGATCGTTTTTCTGTATCTGGCGCACAACCGGATGACATCTTGATGGAATGAATCTACATGGTGTAGCACACAAATCAATTCATTATTATAAAGGATTGAAACATAGAACTTAAAGAAAAGCCCAGGAGAAGAAAAAATCATGTTTGTTAAAAAAGTGATACACTGCATGTATACCCTCCACACGATGTGTTCCTTTAGCATTTAACATGGTCATTTACCTATGCCAACCCTGGTTGGGTAACACCTATACACACAATGTGTTCTCCTTGCGACAAGGCATGTACATGAATCATTCCCCCTTCTTGAGTTATTCTACAGGGATAAACACACATTTTTCTACTGGGTAACACTACATGCCATGTTCACCATTGAAATGGCATGTACCCCTAAATTTTTAACCACTCATGTCATTAGTAACATGGTCAGAGACATGCTCAGAGACATTGTCGGAGACACATTCAACATTACATGACATGTACTACTAGTACATAGCATGTTCCATCAAAAATTTCCAAACCCCATGTCTCTACCCACATAGTTTGTCGCACGGTTAAGGACTACACCATGTGTACATATTGTAAGTGATGTGTACATAAGAAAATTTTTGTCTTTTCTAATAGAACGATACATGGTGTTTATTTATCATCATATGCTATGTATTCTAGGTTTTCCCAGACAATAATCCTTAGAAACTACTCTAGAACACCATAAATCAATGAAACAAGAAATAAAGTTCCAAATTCCAATAATTGGGAGCCCATACTCCACAAAAATCAATGATTTTCATCATATTCATGTCATATCATAGAATAATTTAGTTAAAATTCAAAATGATACACTAAATTCTGATCTAAGTGGGCCCAACAAATCCTAAGAGATAAATATTGGCGCCCATTCAAATGAAATGTTAAATTTTTCAATACCCTTTCAAAATAAAAGGTATTCTATCAGAACATCTATCACAACAGTTTGCATATCTAGCACAACATCCATCACAATAGCATGAAATCTTTAATGCACCCTAAATGGATTGAAAAAATGCATGACATTTGATCTCAAGAAAGTTACTATATGATGTTTGAGATGGAATAACCTCATCTCATCGTGTTGAAAAAGAAATTGAATGTCAATTATATAATTCATTATAGAACACATCATGTGAACCACCCAATCGTGAAATCAAATCAACTGTAACAATTTCAGAACTAGAAAAATTTCAATAATCAAAGTAAATTGGATTTTCCCTATAAATGGCCTAGCTACTCCCGAGCATAGATTATTACCAAAAACATATTACATCTTATACCTTTCGTTATGCTACAAATATTAAGACAAAAAAGGAAAGAAGCTCCTCTGATACCACATTGTAACGTCCTGGTTCCAGGTGCTGCCTGAAAGATCCGCATACCCAGTTAGTCACTTGGTCTCTAGAGTATTTTCCTGAACATTAGAGGATGCCGACTAGGATTGAGGGCCTTGGGTGCGATAGTGGGGAAAACATTCCCCATTTGACAGAGTATTCATAGTGTAATAACAAATAATAATAAGTAGGAAAAATATTAATACCATATGACAAGTAAACAATGGAATAATGAAAGTAAAAAAAGAACTAAAGCACACATATATAAATTATGCATGTCACATATGTCTAGGAAATCTAGGAAAAAAACAAAATGCTGGAAATATAGTACAAGACCATGTTTAAAAAAAATAAAGTAAGCTCCAACAGCATCGCAAGCCTTAGCTGGGTCCCATGCTCCCCTGATCCACAGTAATCAAGTACCTGATGACGAAGGGTGCATTCCCTTATATATAACTACAACCATATAATCATTTTGGTTCTAAAAGCATGATGAAAACCGGGTGTGAGATTAATCCCAGTAGGGAACTATCAGAAGATATATACCCAACTGTCAGTGAGTATATATATCAGGTAATAATGGAAAGCATCAAAGAAACTAAGATTACCCAATACATACCAATCCAATAGTTTCCATTTATATTCATTTTCATTTAATGAGCAATATTTAATCACGTTATTATAACAAACATGTATCTCAAATGACTACCTAATAGGACCAAATACAAGCTTATTCATTGTCTTGGTAGATGCATCACAACATTCAATATTTATGTTAACCCTATGGGTTGATCACACTATCTAATCTATCTAGCCAAGTAATGAAATAAAAATGAAATGACACTCTGTGGAAGTACTCTCCATCAACCCCCCTGTAGTATTTCCAGAACAACTAGAAACTCTATCGGGAAGCACTAAATGTCAATTCAACTTGTGGTCTAGTAACATAAACAATAGAAACTCTGAGGGAGCACTCACCATCAATCCCCCTGGTGGTCTCATAGAGTGAAATATAATAGACACTCTGAGAAAGAAATGAATGACAATTTCCCATGTGGTCTAACTAAACAAGTTTCTCACATCCCTGTACAATTATATCATGAATATATGATATCAAGAATCCCAATTTAATTTCAAATACCACATAACTAAACAATTCCAATCCATATCACATGAATTTAATATGAAGAAAAAAGAATTTTCTTCCATCATATCAAGAAATGAAAGGAAACAAGGTCAGCCTCATATATAACCTGAACCAAACAGACCAAAAAATTCAGCAAGAAAATTCACCTATGGGGTGTTACATAAACATAAAATCTCACATAATACTAAAAAAAACCACAATCCCACAATAAATCTATGTAAGATAATACTAGGTTTAATTTCCTCAGCTTGAAATACCTGAAACATGGGTAATCATAACTTTGGCATATAAACTGAAGACACACAATGAAAGGAAAAAAAACACCTACCAGGATGGTGTAAAAATAAAACTCTTTAATGTAATTGATTTAATAGGCCTAGAACGTTTTTATCTACAAAAAGGAAAAAACGTTCATCCTTGAATAACTAGAGAGAGGAGAAATTATGAATAGAGATTCATGAAGAAGGTTGTACTAACAAGAGGGATTCCAACTCATGCACTGGAGATTAAATCAGAGCATGGATTGAAAAATAGTGGCTTTGTGAAGATTCATCACTCTAGGTTACTCCTGGATGAAACAAATCAAGAATAAGATGAATCTGGGGATTAGATGTGCTGAAGGTATAAATAAAACAATAAAAATAATGGTACATGGAGAGTATTTTTAATGAACACATCATGTATTTTCCTCAATAGCCCCACCCCCCCACATTAGCGGTCTACCACGTCACTCCACATGGCCATGTCTCGGTCATTACATGCCCAAGACATGGTTGTACTCAGTCACTGGGTACATGGCGTGTACTCCTATGTACCCGGCGTGTACTTATAAAATTTCCCAAACCGCCACTTTTTCTTCAAAATACCCGAAATCACGATCCATAACTAAAAATAAAATCCATGTTCTTATACTGACGCTCAAATGAAACCATATTGATACTTCTTTTTATCTTATTCCATAAAAATATAATCCCACAAAAAATTAATTAGAATCTCAACATTCATATAGCTCTTTCAAATGTCGATTCTAAAATGGCCCTTACCACAAAAGAGTCTATAATTTTATCAAAAAATTATAGAACCTTAGTAAAATATTTGTTATTATAAAATACCACCACAACAAGTATCATATATAAAATGTCCCATACATCACCTTATTGGATATCCAAAACTATGATTCTTATTAGTTTTCACTCAATGGTGGTGTTCCAATATGGTACGCTTAATGAACTACTAGAGTTTAACAAAAAATTTAACGTGCTTAAACTAGAAACCAAGGAAACAACTTATTCTCAAATTAAAACAAAATGACGAGGAAATTTACCATGCTAATATACTATGATACTCCTGTTGTATCTTTATAAAATGGCATAACATTACAACGGTGAATCACATGATACGATCGAGCAAGAAGAGACTGGTTCTGAGCCACTACACCGTCCATCTGTCTAATTTTATTTATAAAAATGATTATTTATTTAAAATTATATACATGATGTGGTTTTCCAATTAACATTTCTAATTATAAATGAAACGCCTTTCAAGGGTAGGGTAACCTTTTAGTTCCATGTTTTGAAAAAAATGGGATGTCTTTCTACTATAAAATCAATAATCATTGAAATGATGGATTTTCACCAAGAATCCCATTCAATGATCTAAAACATCCATTGTGTCCAAAATCATACACATGGAATAATTTCCCATTCATCAAATCAAAATACACATAATAACTCAAATCCAACCTCCTTTGGCCAAACAGTTTCAAATCATTCTACATCCCCTTCAGATGCATTACATATACACCCAAAACATGGTTCCTAGAACTAAACTCATATTGAGGCCCCGAAATAATTTACTCCATATCTAGGACCCTAATCATAATTCCATCGATTTATTTATCCAAAAAATAAACATTAATATCACTTTATTTTTATGTCGAGTATTAAAACATTGTTGATTTGACTCCTGCATAGATCAACAAATTGTTTTCTCAAGTATAATGATAACAGGAAGACTATAACCAAAACTATCAAAAAATATCAATTCTGGTTTTTTCTTATGAAATCATTTCCTACCTTATTACTTTACAAAAATGAATCCAATAGTGATTTCAACTATCCATTATCGGTTACATAGAATCCATAGTCTCTCCCACTAGGAAAATCACACCAAAGTCCAATTTGATATGTCACAAAAAAGAAGTATCTCTATCATAATTACATAAACCAACTTCAAATCTTGAGTCCATTTATCATCTATTTTTCATCAAATTATATCACTAGGGATAACAATATCACTCATATTACATTTTTATATCACATTTCCTCACCTTATTATTCTCTTATAAATGTTTCCCCTATGAACTAAAATCCCAAAATCCTGACATACTTACCAACCTTCTTTCTAATATAAAATATTTCCTAAAAATGTAGAATTATCATGGACCCACCATAAGAGAATCCCAATTATTATATAATAGATAAATATTTTTTTTCAAACACTACATGTCACACTATGTCTATCACCGAACATGTTGTCATGATGGGACCGGGATAACCCCACTGTACCATCGTTATGAAAGACAAATCATTACCCATTCATCTACGAGGAGAAAATAATCATTATATTTCATTCTCAAATTGTATCATCATTAGCCTATGTGTTTTACTCCTCCCTAGTGACACTCCCCCTCCCAGGAGGCCATCCTATGATCTTTATGTCAAGGTATGACGTCGGATTGACTATGTCATCAGAACCAATCAATTCATAATATTTTTCTTATTATGTGAAGCCAAAGACTCTTTAAAGAAGCCCAAAGATTACATTAATTACATCCCACCATCAAACCTGCGTTTTTATTTATCCATTGATATATTCGTGATCTTTTTAAAATCCTGGTAGTATTAAATCATTCAATTTGATCTTAGTGAAATTTAATTGTGCTTCTATAGCACTTGTTTGCCTCCAAGATTACACTAATGTTTAATGGTTCCATACACTAATACAACATGATGTTGAAAACCTTACTCAGCTCCTGAAAGACACATCTCCCCAAAATGAGACATAGGCTTCAAAGCTAGTAGACATTCCTTTCTTGTATTCCAGTCTCACTAATGAAGGAAATCATAATAATTTAAAGAACCAAAGGAACCTCATCAAGTAAAAAACAATACCAATGTCCACTCATTACAGAAGAAAAATTCTATTCCCAAAGCATCAAAACATTCACTTATCTTCCCTTCCTGGATGAGCCTGGTTTACTTCCATCCAAATCCTACAAACCTAATATAAAAATGATAAGGTGAGGCACGAGAATGATCCTGCCATCCAAAACTAGTCTCTAAATCAATTACACATCATGAGATCTACATGAAGTTAATCAAAACATTCATGGTAATTGAACTATTTAGTGAAAAAACTACCTGAATTCCTTATAGTACTTTGATATTTTACATAATTAAAATGTTGGATATAACACAAAAAAACAATAACACGTATTAAAAACTATGATAAAATATTACTTTAAATATTTAAAATATAATCTAGCCATTTAATTTGATGTTATGAATCAGAGTAATGGAATTGTAAATTTAAAAAATGGACCTCCTAAATAAAATTTTATTGATTATTTCTTGTGAAATAAGTAAGCAGTTTTTACTGAAGTGATTTTATTATTAAAAATTCATTTTCGTCTCGAATAATTTTTATTAAATTATTATATTTATTATTATAATTAATATTTAACCCTTTTAGGAATAGTATATTTTAAAATTGATATCATTTTCTAAATAATCATAAAAAATCATGAATCTGTGAAATTTACATTTTTTTGTAAAGTGTGATTTTCAGTTGAGGGGGATAAATATTTCTTATTGTAACACTATTATTTATTTATTTTTTTAAAATTCCCTTTATTCATTGATTTTTATATACAATTAAAATAATAAACACGTATATAGAAATAATATAATTAATTATATATTAATGGAAATTATACCTGAATATGCTGTATCATCTTTCCTGAGCTTAAATCTGATTTTTAAAAAATTTGTTTATGTTGTGTTCTATAAATTTATATTATAACTAATTTCAAAAACATATTAAAATTTAATCATGAAAAATAGATTCCAAATTTTTAATTATTAGGCCCAAATATAGTAAATGAATCATCCTTATTTTTTCATTATGAATATTAATCTTGGTAAATATTTTTTTCCTTAATAAGGGTAAATCAAGTAAATATGGTTTAAAATATTGTGATAAGGATTTAAAATAATATCCAAAAAGGAAATTATTTATATTTTATGAGTTTTCGGTAACCTTACCCAACTTTTATTTGAAAATATGGAACTGTAATTACATATTAATTTAATAAATACCTTTAAATTAGTTTAATTATAAGAAAATTTTAAAATGTCCCCCTCTTATATTTAAATTAAAATCTTTTTTCACAAATGGATAAAAATATGTGATGAATTTATATAAATGATTATATTTAAAAAAAATTATGATGGTAAATTATTATATATTTCAAAATATTATATTATTTCCATAAATTATTATAATATTTTGGCATAGTGATTCTATAAGAAATCAAAAAATTAAAGTAAATGATATTAGAAACATCAAAATAAAAAAAATTAATGAATAATTGCATCGCATGTTTTTTTTTGGTCATTAATATTGTATATTTTTTCATTTAATAGTTTATATTGGAATTTCATATATTTATTATTGTCCTTAAATTCAAACAATTTATATAGTTCTTAAGACGAATAAATTTTTTATATTAAATAATTTAAGATGAAATAATTTAAACACAATGAAATAATTAAATAGGAAATATTAAATTTTTTATGGTTTAAATGTTCATCTATTTATAATTTTGTTTTTAATTTTCAACATACTGTTTAATTTATTACCCTTTAGTATTGAAACATTTCATTCGACAATTGTGGATAAAATTTTGTGATGAAAGGGGGAAACCAAAATATAAAATTTAAACGTACACACAAATCATTACAAATATTATTTTCCGAAATATTCTAATTTTTAGGTGATTATAAATTATAAATTTTTAATAGTTTTTCTATATTCACTTAGAATGGAATTTTTTATATTTAAATTTTTTATGTATTTCAAAGTGTGCCATTTATTTCACTATAATATGTACCCATATATCCTATATTATTCCAACCATAATGAGAAAAATATCTAGAAAGAAACCCCCTTATAAACCCTTTTTTTAATATCTTTAAAATAATTATAGGTTTTTGTATCTTTAAATTACTTTTCTTGGGGTCCATAATGATAAATCCAAAGATGGTTATTCAATGACAAGGTAATCAAATCAAAGGTTGGGTGTAATTTTACTTCTTTATCACTCTCTTGTAATTATATCATCATAATTAAAACACTGAAAAATAAATATATAACATATAATGTTATGTTATTATTTTAATTGAATAACCATATTCCATACATTTCTATGATATGTATAATGAAAACATTATTCATGTGTACAGGTGGAAAACATCATTCTTGAAGTGATGTCTATAATTTTTCTCACCAATTGAGAATGATGATTTGTATAATAGATTAAGTAAATAGATATGATATTCGTGAATTTTTTTCTAGAAATATAATATATTTAATTAGGTATTACCCTTACGAACCTTTAAATAATTATAACATCCCTCGTGTATACATGCAGAATACCATCTCAATGAAGAGGAGTGATTTTTTTTTCAGATCTACCAATAATTTGTGATTCTATAATTATATTTGACATATGAAAATGATAATTATGTCCATTTTATCATTCTATATATGGAGGAATAATGAAACCTTTCACCACAGTCATCCTAAAAAGGTTATTTTTTAATTATGAACTGAATATCCTCAAAACATTTATTGTGTAGATAATCAATTAAGTAATTAAATATTTCATTGAAATAATTTAACTAATTTGTTTATTAGAAATATAATAAAAATGTAAATGGTTCTTAAAAAATTATGTAACTGATATAAATTGAATATGTTGAAGGAAAAGGTGATTCATTAAAACTGGAAAACTATGAATGGGGTTTCATAACCCAATTTCAATTCATTGGGATATACATCAACATTATTGACTATGGTATGCCATTATTTTTCATGAAATGAACTCTGAATATATTATTTTGTATTCCCTCTTATTTTTTGTGGCTATAAAATTCTTAATCCTAACAAATTCATTGATTAATTTTTATTTCAAAGATATGATATTTCTAAGGATTATACAAAAAAATATTATTTCATTGAGATATATATTGTAATATGATACTACATCCTTTTATAACTAATATATAGTTTTTATTAAGATATTATATAATTAGTTAATGTTTTACCATTATAATTAAAATTATATTGAATTCAACTCTTTAAAATGATGTTGAATCATTTTTATAGAATATATTATGTTTTTTAGACATAAATCATGTTATGTAACGTGAATTATTTTTTTATGGTTTACATATTTACCAATGAATATTTATTCACTTTATTGGTTCTTGGAAAATATGGGATTCAATTAATTATGTTATATTCCTTTATTCAATTTGTTTTTGATTGAATATTTAACCCTGATTTTTTATCTCACACTATATTCTTTGATACATATTTTAATTGATGCACTTTATTCTTTTATATAGTTTATACACTTATATTAGACATATAAAATAATTTTATATTTTCTTATCACGGTTTTTTACATTTCATATTATTGTATTTCTAGGAAATACATTTTTTCATAAAAGGAAAAAATGTGTTTTCATTAAAAATTATTCTTTAGTATTTTCAACGACTTAAAAAGAACCTCCTCTACATTTATAATTATATACTATGAATGTTATTTTATAAAAATAAATTTTTTCAAAACATTAATTTTCATGATCTTTGTCCTTGTTTAAAAAATAATAATGAACATTCTTAATATTTTTTACATTGGTAACTTTTCAATCTCATTATAAAATATTGTAAAGAATGCTAATTCTTGTCATTTATGACAATAGATTATTTTATCAGTATCATCGATGATAAATTAGTTTAAGCTTATTTTATAATATTTCATTGTTATTCCTAGAGAAATGTATTCTCAAAATATTGTGGACATGTTTATAAAATATTATCGGTAGAAAAGGTATATGGTTCCTTACTTTAAAAAAATATTAAATGATCATAGAAATTCATTTTTCAAATATGATGATATCCTTTATTATGTTCTTATTCTTCATCATGGTTATGTTCCAATGATTCAATCATTATTATTTCCCAAGATGGATTATTTGTTCTAAATGGATTCTAATGGAACCTTTTCCATTTACATTATTTTATCATATTATATAATTAATATTGATTATTTATTTGAGTGATATAATAAAATGAAATATTTTTAAAAAATATATAGGACATGGTTATTGTACATTTTTTATGATGATAAGTGAGCCCGAAATAGTTCTCCAATGTACTGCAAAATGACGATGTACTATGGATATATACTTGGGAATTAACCGAATATATTTTTCCTCATATAATTGTACTTTTATGTGTTTTTGTAGGGGTTATAAGAATATATTGTTTCAAGATACATAATAAATTTATCAATACATTCAAGGAGATTTAATATATGTTTTTCACATTGATTTTTCTCACATGGCTCGTGCTTATTGAGTCATAAGACTTTATTCTCCAAAAAAAGCATTCATACATGTATTATTATTTATGATCAATTTTTTCATGTCCATTAATTAATATTTGTTATTCTCATCCACTAAATGTATATCATCATACCCTAATTTACATATTATGAACATTTATTGAATTCGACTATTATTTCCCATGTTTTTAATTACTAATCATTTGATCTCACCCTTCGTCTGTCTTCTATTTTACCTGGTTTTTAAGAATGATGTAAAATGATTTAAAATTATAAAGGTTACAAGAGGGAATAATTTTATTGGTGAATATTAATATACATTTTGAAATAGAAGAAGATACATATAGTAGGGAAATTATCACTTGAATATAAGTGTTCTTTTATATAAATGTTTGGATTTATTATATAAAAGACTAAACCAATAACATGCACGACTATGTATGTGAGTCGATATTTTATTTTGATGTTGAATGTTTTTAATGAAAAAATTGGGTCAAATATATTAGTATTAAATCCATATATATATACATATCATGTTTTTAGAAATTAATATGGGACTCTGGGTTTGGGGTTGTTTTATTTGATTTCATATAGGTTTTATATAAATTTTTAGATTTTTATTTTTTCAAATAAGGATTACCTAATATGTATGGATACCACCCTAGGTTTATATGTTTATGTTTCATTATAACTCAAAAAAATTAGACACCCAATTTTATGTTTTATGTGATGGGATTTTATGTCGATTAATAGTAACATAAAAACATTTATGGTAATAAAACCAGTTGATCTAGTATGCATTTTAGTGAAAATAGTATTTTATGAATACTTATTTTTTATTATATGGACATATGTATAATGGTATTCAAAACCTTGAAAATTAATATGATATTTGATGCTATATTAATTATAGTTAATAGGGATAAAATTTATACTACATGATTGGATTATAGGGTAATATTTATAGATAACCATGCAATCAAAAAGATAATTAGATGCTAAGTGAATAATGTTATTTTGGGAGTTGGTAATTTTTTTGGCTATAATGTTGAGAAATTTTATTATAAATCTATCAATTAATAAATTATGACTCTTTCATAGTTTTGTTTCAGGGACGACCGCGTATAAACAAACTAGTATATCTCATCATAATATTAATATATAATCTGATATTTTTTCCAAATCGTCGGAATGCTGGGTAAAAAATTGACTAACTGGATTATGAAAAAATAGTACAGATTTATAAAATTAGTCCATTGGTTTCCAATTAATAATAAATAATAATAAAAAACATTTGGAACTAAAATAAGTTTTTTTATACAAACTACTTTTATGAGCACAATGTGTTTCCCCCAAAATAAATTAATATAATTAATGTTGATGAATTATTTTAATTAAATTCATACATTACATTCAATATTATTTTTTCAAATTAATATAATTTTTATTATGCATGAGATAAAAATATATTTCAAGTTTTATAAATAAAATTAATTTTTCTTGAAAATCCACTTCCTCATGTTATAGGAAAAGAATATAAAATAAAGGAGTTAGACTTATAGAAATTGTATTTATGATAATGGGTATAATATTTTTACTCCGGACGATAAAATTTTGAAAATTGATATATTTTAGTTTTTTTTTCAATATGAATAGTCACATAGAAATAATTTACCACCATGTAAGGGAAAATAGTGTTAAAACCTTGGTATAAGGCATTAATATTTCTATGAGACTTAACTTTATCGTACTTGATGAGTTATGTTCGAGAAATCGCCACCCATTCCTTGAAAATATGGTCATGTGGTGCCATATTTATTTGATTATGACGCTTAAATTATTTATAAAAATGATAAATACATGCTATTTTTGTATTCAAATTAATTACAAAAAAAATTATTACAAGGATAACAGACAATAAGTTTTGTTAAAAATGCTGATATAAAGGTAAATTAGTTTTTTCACCATATAATTTTTTTATTGAATGAAAATTTACCTTAAATTCTCACTCAAATCAGATATAGTATTTATTCAATTAATACAAAAAATAAATCATGTTAATAATGATAATATTAATAGAATTTTGATACATAAATTAATAAAATATTTTATCGAAAAATTTAAAATATTTGAATCATCTGAAATCTTTATATTCAAATTCATTAAATTTTATTATATTTTGATGAAAAAAAATAAATGAATAGTTTACAACAAGAGATTATTGATATTTAATTAAAATCAAAATTTATTTAATTTTTTTAAAAAATAAAAAATCATGAAAACATGAATAATGGATAATATATGGTCAAAATTTTATCTCGTATAAATTTAAGATCCATGTTATAACTTAAAAGTATTATTTCAACCCTTTATAATTAAAAAATAGGTTATATTGGTAAAATATTAAATTTTTAAAGTTAGTGGTTAATAAAAAAAGGTAAGGAAAAAATTGAAACAAAAATATATCTATCAATTATTGGATACTGATATTTATACCTTAGAAACATTTCCATCAAAAATATGGGAATATTTAATTATTTGTCTTTAAAATGACATAATTATATTTTAATATTTTTTGTAATTCCACTAGTGTCCTTTCAATCCCTTATCAAATGACACACACTTCTTAATTACATTACAAATGGATGATCCATATATATAGACCAAACCCCAGAAAACAATATTTTAAACAACAATAGACACATTCTAGAGATTTTTTTAAAAAAAATACAATCCAGAGGGTCTTTAAGTTGATATATAATGGAGTAAAATTCAATGAAGTTTTAATCTCTACAAAAAATCACTTTCATTTTACATCTTATTTATGCTCCACTATGTATACAATACTTTCCATAAAAATAATATTATATAATAGAAAAATACTGAATTATTATTATTATAATTATTATGAAACCACCATTATCTATCATCTATCTCATCCAATGGGAGGTGAAGTTATTTCTCATGTGTATTTATGTCTTGTCGTCCCCTCGTAATGATTCAATTCATTTTTCATCACCGTAATATAATTCATGTTTTATAATATGGGTATTATAGAATCATGATCAAGGTTAATAGACTGAGACTACCAAACCTAAAACTTCATGATAAAAAAAGCGCTACTACAAATAATAATTATTTTAATAAAATAACTATATAAATTAGGTGAGAAGGTGTTATATGAAAATCATATATGGTATGATATATATTATTATGGTTTAGTAATATATTTACAATAACTCTTTTTTTATTATATTATAGTCCCTATTGTGTACAAATAAATATAAGACTTGAAAAAAGGGTTTTATGTCACAATTTCAATTTTTACTGGGATTGTATATTATCAAACATCATATAATGGAATTTAATGATATAACTCTCAATAATTATATATAATTTTACTATCCAAATTTCTAAAGATTAAATCTTTTTTCTTTCATTTTTCACACATTAAATACACTATATACAAAAATATTCTCTAATAAAAATTAAAATTATTTACAACTTTGCATGAAAATCCTTTTTTACGTGTATATATTTTTTAAAAATGTTTTGAATAAATTTTATGAAAACATCCAATAAAATATTAATGTTTTTTTACAAATAATTAACATAGTATAAAACAGTTTAAACTGAATCATTTTTTTGTTTTCTGAATGAGGTATATTTTTTCTTTTTCAACATATATATATCATAAATATTGGTATTTAACATATATGGAATAAATTCTATACCATACCCTCGTTACCAATAAATTACTTGAATATTAATTTAAACAATTCCATTTTTTTAATATAAATATTTCCTTATTATTAGTAAAAAAATAAATTCTAATACGTTATTTCAAATTGGAAATTCCATTTTATCTTTGAATTATTTTTGAGATCTGGTCAAGTTGTTTTAATCTCCGATAAAATCCATCAATGTTAAAAAAGGCTTTACTGGGGTTATGATCCAATGAATCCATCCTTATTCATTATCTATACCATTCATGATTATGATTTTTTGATATTTATGAAATTCATATATATTTTTTAATGTGATGTTATGATGATGTGAATAATGTTCTGTGATCTGGTGATATTTATATGAATGAATTCAGATTATATGACCATTGGTTTTATTATATCGATTTAATGCATTGGATAATGTGATCTAGATATATCATGAGATTATAATTATATTCATGGTAATTTATTTAATATCTCTGTTCATATATTGATGAATGAGAATGAATGAATTTTAGCTATTCCCATTGGAAAATTCATGTATATAATTCCCAATACCATTATTTACATTATACGTGAGTATCATCTCTTTCAAGATATTTTCATTATACTATACAATATCATGATTTCATTTATATCTTCTGAAAATATAATTATTTCGTTGGATTATAATGTGACATGCATATATTGTTACCCTTCTATGTTGATTACTACTTTTACATCTGTACTGATCATGTTTCCAGAAAAGAGTTGTTCTCATATATTACGATCTTAGTTATTCGTATAAAATTTTTATTTTGATAACATCCTCTTCAATATATTAGCATACCATACGACAATATTATCCTATGTGGAATGATATTTCTCTTGTTTACCCTTACTGAGAATTTATTCATTGTCATTCATATCTTCCATATCCATGAATTATGAATTAAGGTTCAATATAGTTTATTTATAAGAATATTTCTTTCTAGGATGTTATTAATGGTTGATTATTTTGATCCATCCTGGAATAATAAAATTATTTATCTAGTATCAAATGAACCAAAAACATTACAACACATTTTCATGTATTATTGTGAAATGTATTCATTATTAAAAACAATGATGCAATATTTATATATTCTATGATTATGTTACTTCAGTTGGTATCAAAGAATGTGTGGAAAATTTTTGGTGAATAGTGTTCTCTCGGGATAATTCTCAGTATTTTATGACATCGCAATTTTTTCCGAATAACCATGGATAAACTAATTTAAACCCAATTTTCCGTTGATTGAAAATTAATTTCCTTTATTTAGATATCTTATGAATTAAAGTTCATAATTATATGATATCACACTCTAAGTAATACATATTCATGATTCAACATTTTATTTTCTATTTTTCAATGACTGGAATAATATATAAGTCATGTAAAAAAATAAATTTGATTCTCACTACAATAATCTACCATAAAAGACACCAAATTTCAACATATAAGGGTTGCAATATCTCATGACTATGATAACTTATCTATCTCAAGCTATGAAAAATGAATGTAATTTTGTATATAGTCATTATTAACCAAGATTATTGATAAATCCCAATGATCCTTTCATAGTACAATTTCAACCTCCATTTTATAGGGATTCTGATATACTATTTCCAACCTAATAGATCAACGTAATGAAAAGGATATTTTCTATTATTTAGGGCTAAGAACATAAAAAATATGAATTCAAATATATCACTTGTTTTGTGAAGTATATCAATGGTGTAATCTTACCTAAAAATATGAGAAAATATTATGAAATATACTCTTTGAAATAGGAATTTTTAGAAGATATTTTGCAAAAAAACATTCATCAAACCGTTTGTTCCAAAATGGAAGGGGATATTATAAAGATAAAACTGAGGGATGATTAATACATTAGTTAATATAAGTAAAAAATTATAATATTATGAAGTATTTATTCATTTTTTATATTCAAACCTACCTAAATAACGATCCATTCTTTAGTGGTGAAAAACCATATCTTTGATGGGTGTTTTTCATTATAGACTCTTCTAATTTTGAAAAAATATTTCAATGCAAGAAGATTGTATAATTTGAGTGTGAAAAATCTATTTAATCTTCACATTTTAGTCACATTAAGAGAAAAAATATTCCTCATGAAAACATGAATGATGAATATCAATGATTAGCTAATCTACAACCACCTACATACCAAAATGTTTTTTGGAAGAATTCATGAAATTAAATAATTGAATAAGGAAATACTTCTATTATATAGAGGATGTTCAGAGAGATAGTGATTGTTCAAAAAGGAAGGAAAGGTTTTTAATTCCAATGAGGAGAATAACGATTTATCTGATAAAGTTAAATTCTAATGATATAGTGATATTGGGGATTATGTGAAAGAATTACCAAATCCAAGAGCTAAGGGTGTTAGTTGGACTTAACAAACACTTATTAAATGGAAAATTTAATGACTTGTGATATCCCAATTAAAGAGGGTAATGAGTATGTTGTGATTAAAGGTTCATTTAAAATCTACTCTAGAACAACTACCGACTTATACTATTTTTATCCAAACCACACTTTTTCATCTGAAGAATTTTAAAATGGTATCACATCACCTCCTCAACATTTAGATGTTTAGTTAGTATTGAAAATACATTATGGTATCATGATCAAATCAATTGTTTATATTTAATATATGATAGAACTTTGTGGGAATATACTTCCATAAAATCATTTGATTCTCCATATATAATAATTTTATGTGATTTTGTGCATGGATTCACTATCTTTATATGAATCTGATATCAGTTAATGAGGAATTTATGTAACATTTCATATTTTGAATGAACCAATGATCACATATCATTTCATGAAAAAATACACAAAACTAATGGAAGTTATTCTACGTTTTGAGTTCAAAATCCCATTGATGAAGTGTATCTACCATAGAGGGTTCCAAGGAAACTAAAGAATCAATATTTTTTTATTTCATAGGTTATTTATGCCTTTCCAGCATAGATTTCTATTCATCCCTTGAGTTATGAATTTATGATTACAATATAACACATACCTGGTTCTAAACTTATTACAATAAATTATAATATAATGTCCCTGATTGAGTTATAGAATTTAATAATAAACAGTAAAGGAATATAGATAAGGGATTAATATTCCCTGGTGCATCACCATTTGGTTTATCCTTTTCATTTTTTTGATAATAATGATAGTTCAATGTGTCTTTTCATTGATTTTCAGGAAATCAATAAGATCACTAATAAGACGAAGAATCAATTACCATGTGTTGAAGGCTTGTTTTATCCATTATTAAGAATTAATTATATTTCCAATATTAATTTTTTTTCTTTAATTTATCAAATGAGCTTTATGATGGTGTAAATACCCAAAACAACCTCTCATATGTGGTTTGGGAATTTTGAATTTTTAGTTTTTCAATTTAGACATACTCATTCACCTAAGATATGGATGGATTATATTAATAGTGTATTTAGAGGCTACCATGATCATTTTATTTTATCATTTTTAGTCCATTTTTTAATAAATTAAAATAATACAGTTTTCTTGAACCCCTCTCTATAAAGACTACCCCTCACGGGATGTTAATAAGGGAATGGAGATGGTGACTTCCCTAGTACCACCCCATATAGGCCAAGGGTTGGTGACTAGAAATGAATGTATAATAAAAAATATATATCGGAGGCATTACCCTCTAATATATTTTGTAAAGGAAGATATAAGGCATATAAAATAATCAATATAAACTCATACATATATATAATAAAATCCCTTGTGAAAATATTCAATTTCATATAGTATTATAATAACTAAAAGGAAAACTAAAGGCAATGAATCGTAATGATGGTGGTGAACCAAATTTGAAAACTACTGATATAAAACCCTGAGATATTAATCATTTTACGAATAAAAAAATTATGTATGACCTAAAAATGAATGTAAATATTTTTATTATGTGAATAATAAAATACTACGTAAGATCCTCTTCATATACTCACATGGAAATCATAATGAAATCATTCTAAAGTATAATTGATAGTATGTAAAGTGTCACATTTCCAAAATAAATGTATACTGAGTTCCCAATGACACTATTCTAAATCTCACCACGTATCATTTAAAATAAATATTTTACTATAGTGGTGAATCATTAAGGGTTCCTCTCTCCCACTTCTCCACTTGTTTTCCACTCTTCCCCAACATCACATATCCTAAGACTTCTCTCTCCAAAATGTGGTGGCCCACACACACTTGGGAAATGAATATCAACATTTAACTCATATATCACATCAACACATCATCACATTATCCCATATAGATATCATTGTATAGGATCGTTGTATTTTTCTGTATCCACCAAAGCATATATGTCATGTTTAATTCCTTAGAAGTTATTACCCAGTCCATCAAACCCCATACACCAATTAAGTAACTCATGCCATCATATCCTATACAAGTCATACCTATAACAATCTCTTGGGTACTATATCCAAAGATACATGTGGGTTAAATATTCACAATCTATCACATCCCTCTACACACATATATGTTGATTCACCCTTCAATGAATACCATCACAATTAATTATATAGAGAAGAGAGCGGGGCTAGAGTGTGTCGTCAACCATCTGTCCTCCCACCAAGATATTTGGTAAAATACACTCATAATGGTTACTAGGCCTGAATCAACCAAATAAATATTGGTAATATTACATATGAAATCACAGAATATTTTGGATGTAATATACCTCATAACAAGATATATGTACAAAATTAGTTGATGTGTATCATAAAAAAAATATTTTATTTATTTATTTCCCTCATTGATTTATTTCTTATAAATTTTATTACCAATTAATATTATTTCAGTGTACATTAATTAACAATAATAATGAATTTCACACCCTAAATATTAAATAAAAAATGATTCACATGTTTTTCAAGATTTTAAGGTTGAAATTATTTTCATTCCAACAAAATCAACCTTGTCGGTAAATAATTATTAATCCAGTTTTATCATTATTCCTTTATCCAGAGACTCTTGGAAAACCCTCTTAAGCATTCAACAAGAGGAGACATGAAACAAAAGACAATTTTATTCCTTATGTAGTTTGAAAAGGATCACATATTAAATAAGAAACATGGCTATTGGCCACAGAACATATTCATAATCAAGAATCCCAACTCTCATTATCGCATGAACTTTTAATCCCATATTCAACCTCTTATATCATCTCATGTGTCATCCTTGACAACCACGTTCATATCCTATTATATTACACCATCACAAAAATCCACTACCCCAATATAATCCATGACTCCCCACATACATACCACATTATCCATCCTAGTCTAACCCATCCCAATAACATAAAACATCACATAGTAATGCTCATATTTGGGGCATATTACAAGGTAGTAAGACCGAAACATAGTCAATATGGGAACCTACACCCTAAAAAATGAATCAATCCTTCACATATAAACAATATATCTTGGATCCAATCAAAATTAACATAACCTGTAACAGCCCGAGATTTTATGAAAAAATCTTCTTTTTATTTTACTAATGTCTTGTGTTATACGCTACACCAAAAGGAGCTTGCACAACACGCATCCTTGACTTGCCTTGCATTACACGCAATCGCAACCTTCCTCGATAGCGTGTGTGGTACGTAATCCTGAGTTTCACGAAACAATGATATGCTATTAAAATATTATTAAAACTAGCCGTTATGAATAGTAATAACCACTTTTTAAATTTTAGAAATTTTAACTCTCAAAATGGACTTCATTTTTGGATTCGGAGTATCGAATTTAGCCTAAGGTGAAATTTTGGTACTTTTCGGATAACTTTCATATTCTGATGAATAGTGAAAATTACTAAATTATAATTAAAAACAACTTTTTTAATCGAAATAATTAATAGTGATAAATCATTAATTTGAGTGGTTTTAAAGTATATTTAGAATATATTTTTACAATTTAATACAATGTTGGTCATTGGATGTAATTTCACATTTAAACTAGACATAAACAAGTGTCAATCTTTTGATAGATATTGTTTCTTAAAAACACGCTATTTGTTTTAACAGCGGGATTTAATTATAAAATTAATTAATGCAACTTTTATGTTATGAATTTGGTAAAATAGACTTCATTTTTGAATTCGGAATATGAAATATAGCTTGGGATGAAATTTTGGCATTGTTCTGAAAAACATCAATTTTTGATGAATAGTGAAACTACTAAGTGGTAGGTTAAAAACTGAATTTTGCATAAAACATAATTTCACTGCTTCTGTGAATGGAATTTCGAAAATCCGAGAGACACGGTTAATATCAAGGACTAAAATGTGGTTCAATGAGATGAAAATAATTTTTTGGTGAATAGTAACTTTTTACTTTTTTTTACCATGGTTAATAGTAAATAGGGTAACTAAGGGTAAATATGATATTAATATTACCCTAACACATGTCCTAATTCAATTGGACAAGTGTAATTCGACCAAAAACAAACTTAGGAATAAAATATGACCATTTAGGCCCACTTGGATTAGATTAGGACATTTATTATTAATTTATTTAAAGAAGGGTTAAAATAGTTAAAATCAAAGTTTAATAAGTAAATCATTTTTAATATGGGGTTATACAAAAGATAAATTAGATTTTAAATATTCATTAGAAAGATAAAAAGATTGCCTACATGATGGTAGTTTATTTGTAATTTTTAGACATCAAATAATTTAATTTATTTATGACACAACGATGATGCAGTAATTATCTTATTAATGAAATATTGACATAATTGATGTTATAAACACCAAAATAAATGTAAGTTGAGATTTTTTATGAATGCCACTAATTTTCTAGGTTACTATGATATATTAATGTTGATTTAATCAACTTGGTTCGAACATATAATTCTGTTATGACTTTCACAAAAATCATATATCAAATAGTGTCAAAATTGACACAAAATAGTTTTTAAATCAAATATTATATTATTAATTGTTATTTTATTCCTAAAAATTTAAGGTTCGGCCAAATGACTTAGATAAGGATATGTATATTAATAATAAACAATTTGGGGTTCTATTGGCATGTTATAGTAAGTGTATTAACCATATAGTGAAAGAAAACAAAAAGACACGGTAAAAGTTAAATTATTTAACTTAGAGTTAAATCTAATTGATAAGGTTTAAAATAATCTCCAAACATGTCTAAATTTGATTGGTTGATGAGATTACAACCCAATATCATCTAATCTTCGAATATGATTCATTTTTGGAGGTTTTTAAGTGGGGTTAGATTTATTATAAAGTAATATTTTTAAGAATTCCTAAGGGGCCCCTCTCCTCCCTTATAAAAGGACACCTCCTCCCCCTCCTCCTCGCACCAATTTGAGCACTCAAGCTCTGCCAACCCCTGACAAAATCCCTTCTCCACTTCCCTAGCAACATCCTAGAGGTTCTGGTCTTCCTCAAAGACCAATTCTAGTGCCCTAAGAGGAGGTCTCAAAGAGGCACTTCAAAGAGGAGGTAATTACCGTTACCAATTCTTTCATCTTTATTTCTTCTTCCACTTATTCTTCTTAGGTTGTTTCATTATGAAGTAATAACATCAGTATCACTCATATACTGATATGTTATTATAAGTATGAACCAACCCTATTTCACCATCTATCCATCCTACGGAAAAAGAAATCACCGCGCGTGCGTACGTACGGAATACCGTCTCCACGCCGTGGTGTAATCTATTTTCCACCACCACCTTACATGGATGGGTATAATGGTGTAAAGAATAACTATACATAGTTATTACAACATCATATTGATTCTGATATATTGTATAATCCACTCCAATTCAATTCAATATTTATAGAAATGATATCATCGCTCGTGCGTACGTACGGACTACCGTCTCCACGACGCGATGAGATTCATTCTCCATGTTAACCATTTAAGAATGATTATAATGTATATATAAGAAATAATAATGAAATATATGAAATTATAAAGCTACTGGATTTATGTATATATATACATATGTATGTCATCTACTTACTTCCATTTCAAGACAATAAGGAAAGAAAAACAGCGTTCATGCGTACGTACGGACTACCGTCTCCATGAACGGTGTTTTTCATTTTATTTATCTATCTATTATATATATATATATATATACTGAATATATATGATATATAAATCATATTTTATATTCTGGAAGTAAGTAAATCATGATATAAGTAATAATGATGTCAAGAACAACAAGTCAAAACACCTACGATAAATGAAACGATTTTACCCAAAACGCTTCTTTAACATGGAATTTACAAAAGAACGGGTAATATAATGTCATAAGTGAACCATATATGAAATCATAACAATTAATATGATTCTGTAATAAGTCAATGACATTATTTAAATCATTATACAGGAGGTTCGTACACTTACAAAGCAAGTCGGACCTAAGGTAAGGGAAATATCACAATCTCATTTTTATCCGAGATTGTTTTTACTTTGGTAATTACTGGGGTGTATTTTATCATCCACATCCATGTTTCCTCAATATGTAATGTTATTTACATCCACCTACAATTTTTTAAATCCAATTTTACCCTTAGGTGAGTTTTTAGTAAAAGATATGAAAGGAATCTTTTGTCGTTTTTCATACGAGGTAATTTTTGACTTTTCCGACAAAAGTACGAGAAGAATGTTTTTTTAACTTAAACGGCACGAACGGATTTTTACGGTTTTATAAAGCCTTATTTTTATGAAGATTCCTCCAAAAGATTTCATGACTATTTTCAATAAAATCTCTTTCTTTTAAAAATTTCATGATGTTTTGTGAAAAGAAATTGATTTTGAAGAAGAAAGGATATTTTCCTCAAGAATTCAATTCAAGTGTTTTATCAAAATTATTTTCCATCTAAGATAATAAAGGGTTCTGTTTCTATCCATATTTTTACATTGATTTGACTATGTTGTGATGGAATTATGTTTATGAATTCCTTTATCTTATATGAATGGTTTTATGATGTCATGTTGTTTAAGAATCCCATTTTTATTACATGGGTTATGCAATGATGTATGATTTATGATTCTGTGGCACACATAAGAAAGGATTCATTAAGAGATGGGTGGGACCTATATCTCCCTCCAATGCATTGGGTAAAGATTTCATATCTCATGAGATAGACGTGGCTGGAATGGTAGGTTATACCGGTTCAGTGAAACAGGACTGGAACGAGGATTACTCGATTCAGAAAGGGACTTTGTCCACTAAGATAGTCTTGGCAATGAGTCTTGACTAACAAGAAATGATTCTCTATGATTATGTGTGTATGCCACAATGAGTAATGTTTTAAGTTATGGTTTCATTTTCACTACTATGATTTATCCCATGTTATGAAATTATGCTCTCTTTTGCAGGTTAAGATTTCCAAAAATGTTATGTTCTTATGAAAATTATGTGATTGATATTTCTTTTGTTTACCCTTACTGAGCATTTGAGCTCACCCTTTTATGTTTTCTTTTCCCCAGGATATAAAGAAAGGTTTTAGGTAAAAAAAAGGGGAAGATCTTTATGGGAGATTTTGAAGATCTTTCACCAGGATTAGAAGATTACGTTCCGAGTTTCCAAAGACACTAAACTATTACAATCCTTGTGTGTGTATTTTTGTTATGTATTAAGTATTCCGCAAAAGTAATGTAAAGTCCATGTAAGTCAGGCTACGGGTCTCTACAGTTGGTATCAGAGGAAAGGTTTAGTCAACCTTTGGAAACTAGGATGTGAGAACTTTAGTGAGATCCCTAGAGATATTTATAAGGTATGTCTAGGGATGTCCCTAAGGATAAGTATACATATAGGATACAGTCCTAGAACTATGGTAACGATCATAGAATGTAACCTAAGATGTTAGATATCAAGGATACTCCACCTTTATTATGTTATTTTCCCTAGAATGATTTTTTCCTCTCACACTATTCTTTTTGGGTTTTAGACGATGGTTGGAACCCGAAGGAACCGTGTTGATCAATGCAATGGACAATGCAATGATTATCCTCCTGAACAAACAAATGTTACGGGAGATGGAGTACAAAATCTTATTGCTATACTTACACAAGCTATGAATCATTCTGGACTTCCAAATGAGCAGAGAAGGGAACAATATTCTATTGAGTCCTTCATGAGGCAACGCCCACCTTCTTTCAGTGGGACTACCGATCCACTTGTTGCTGAACAATGGATTAGTACTACTGAAAAGATATTTTCAGTTCTTCAATGTTCTGAACATGATAAAATCATCTTAGCAGTATATCGTTTGGAAGGTGAAGCTGATCAATGGTGGAATCTTATCAAGAATACGAGGCAAAGAGATGAAATTAATTCCATGGAATGGGACGAGTTCAAGAACTTGTTTTTCAGTAAGTACTTCCCTCGTATTCTTCGAACGAAGATGGAGAAGGAGTTTCTTGAACTAAAGCAAAAGGATGATGAATCTGTTGGTATATACGAAGCAAATTTTACAAGACTTGCAAGGTATGCATCTGGCATTATCATCCAACCTGAAAGTAAAGTTGATCGATTTTTCAGTGGCTTAAAACCAAGTCTTCGAAGGGCATTAGCTATAAGAGACTTTAGTAGCTATGAAGAAATTGTGCGTTGTGCTGTCAAGGTAGAAATGGAAGTTGGTGTTACATATCCATCTCATGGTTTTGACATGAAACGAAAGATGGAATTCAAGGAGAAATCTCAGAATAATGGTGAAAAGAAGATGAATGTTTCCTTATGCACAAAGTGTGGAAAGAAGCATGGTGGAGATTGTCTTAAAAGGACTAGAAAATGCTTTAAGTGTGGAAAAGAAGGCCATCGAGTAGCTGAGTGTCGAAGTAATGGAAAAATGTATTCTAATGATGTGAATAAAGAAAACACTACAGAGAACGCACCGCCAACACTTCAATGCTTCAAGTGCAAGGAAATGGGGCATTATGCTAATAATTGCCCTAATCCAAGGGTTAGTGATGATCAACATGAGCAACCACTGAAGGCAAAGGACAAAGGGAAATCACATGCGATCACTATTGGCAATGTTGAATATGACAACGATGTGGTGGAATGATTAATTGTTTATGTAATGGGATTGCAAAATAATGTTGTATCATTGAGTATTGCAATATTTATTGATGTGGTATTCAAAGTGATTGAGATATTTTTTGGAAATAAGATGATATGCGCATAATGAAGACGAGAAAATGAAATGTTTAATAGTATTCATGAGCTCATGATTGATATAAGGACTAAGTGATATCATGGTTTGAGTATATAGAATTTTGAGGATTTTAGTATGTGGAAGGTGTTAACTTTTAATTGCATTCATGTTTCCACTAAGGTATTCAAGAGAATACACGATTAAGGACTTTGAATGTTTGGAATGTGACCAACAAGACATATCTTATGATATGTGGGGATCAACGACAGTATTAAATCTCTGGTAATCATTGTCACTATATTATGAGAGTGGACTGCAGTATTATGTATAAGCCTAAAGATTAGACTGGATTATGTTGGACATAAGTTAGTATGGTTTAAGGATAGAAGATTTTCGATATTATTGATGGGATGTTATATAGTTTTGGAAAAAGGACAACCTACAGGACGGGCGACAGCTCATCGCTTCGGACAAGGCTGTGGGAATCGAACCCACAACCGAAGTGCGACTGGCCCTTTTCGCCTACCACTGGCCTACAGGAAGTCCCTGTTTAGTAGAAACTAGTTTTATTATATTAAGCAGTATGATATATGAAGTATAAGTCCATTTTAGGAACTATATATGATTAATATCACTATATAATGACTTATGTATATTTAATAACTTTTGCTTACCTTTTGTTTGAGACAGATGGAATGACCCGTCATTCTATCACATGATCTGCTAACACTTCACGAATAACAAATTCAACTTCATTTATTTAAGATATGAAGTAGAAATTGTTCAAGGCATGAACAAAAGTGAGATTGTACCAAAATAAAGTAAGTATTTATTCTAAGAAAATTTTCAACTTTAGGGAAATGATCTTGAAAACCAAAAATGTTGTCCTAGTGATCTTATACCTGATGAATCAGATGGTACCTTATATCATCACAAATATATGGATTTGTGATTACTGGCTTTTCCATAGCCATGTTCTCTACCACTCTCCATCAGAACATGATGGTTAGATTTCTCTTCCATATCCATATTTTCACCTATGTGGAAACCCAGTGATTAATTTATTTGAGTAATCGTTACATTTCATACTTTAGTTTTTAAAAGCCAAGTTTTGGTATTCCCTTTTACGATGTGGGTTTCTATTAAAGAAACTTTCAAATAGTAAACCATTTATAACCCCGACGAATTTCGAGGGCGAAATTCATTTTAAGGGGGGTAGAATGTAACAGCCCGAGATTTTATGAAAAAATATTCTTTTTATTTTACTAATGTCTTGTGTTATACGCTACACCAAAAGGAGCTTGCACAACACGCATCCTTGACTTTCCTTGCATTACACGCAATCGCAACCTTCCTCGATAGCGTGTGTGGTACCTAATCCTGAGTTTCACGAAACAATGATATGCTATTAAAATATTATTAAAACTAGCCGTTATGAATAGTAATAACCACTTTTTAAATTTTAGAAATTTTAACTCTCAAAATGGACTTCATTTTTGGATTCGGAGTATCGAATTTAGCCTAAGGTGAAATTTTGGTACTTTTCGGATAACTTTCATATTCTGATGAATAGTTAAAATTACTAAATTATAATTAAAAACAACTTTTTTAATCGAAATAATTAATAGTGATAAATCATTAATTTGAGTGGTTTTAAAGTATATTTAGAATATATTTTTACAATTTAATACAATGTTGGTCATTGGATGTAATTTCACATTTAAACTAGACATAAACAAGTGTCAATCTTTTGATAGATATTGTTTCTTAAAAACACGCTATTTGTTTTAACAGCGGGATTTAATTATAAAATTAATTAATGCAACTTTTATGTTATGAATTTGGTAAAATAGACTTCATTTTTGAATTCGGAATATGAAATATAGCTTGGGATGAAATTTTGGCATTGTTCTGAAAAACATCAATTTTTGATGAATAGTGAAACTACTAAGTGGTAGGTTAAAAACTGAATTTTGCATAAAACATAATTTTACCGCTTCTGTGAATGGAATTTCGAAAATCCGAGAGACACGGTTAATATCAAGGACTAAAATGTGGTTCAATGAGATGAAAATAATTTTTTGGTGAATAGTAACTATTTACTTTTTTTTACCACGGTTAATAGTAAATAGGGTAACTAAGGGTAAATATGATATTAATATTACCTTAAAAACATGTCCTAATTCTATTGGACAAGTGTAATTCGACCAAAAACAAACTTAGGAATACAATATGACCATTTAGGCCCACTTGGATTAGATTAGGACATTTATTATTAATTTATTTAAAGAAGGGTTAAAATAGTTAAAATCAAAGTTTAATAAGTAAATCATTTTTAATATGGGGTTATACAAAAGATAAATTCGATTTTAAATATTCATTAGAAAGATAAAAAGATTTACTACATTATGGTATTTTATTTGTAATTTTTAGACATCAAATAATTTAATTTATTTATGACACAACGATGATGCAGTAATTATCTTATTAATGAAATATTGACATAATTGATGTTATAAGCACCCAAATAAATGTAAGTTGAGATTTTTTATGAATGCCACTAATTTTCTAGGTTACTATGATATATTAATGTTGATTTAATCAACTTGGTTCGAACATATAATTCTGTTATGACTTTCACAAAAATCATATATCAAATAGTGTCAAAATTGACACAAAATAGTTTTTAAATCAAATATTATATTATTAATTGTTATTTTATTCCTAAAAATCTAAGGTTCGGCCAAATGACTTAGATAAGGATATTTATATTAATAATAAACAATTTGGGGTTCGATTGGCATGTTATAGTAAGTGTATTAACCATATAGTGAATGAAAACAAAAAGACACGGTAAAAGTTAAATTATTTAACTTAGAGTTAAATCTAATTGATAAGGTTTAAAATAATCTCCAAACATGTCTAAATTTGATTGGTTGATGATATTACAACCCTATCTCATCTAAGCTTCGAATATGATTCATTTTTGGAGGTTTTTAAGTGGGGTTAGATTTATTATAAAGTAATATTTTTAAGAATTCCTAAGGTGCCCCTCTCCTCCCTTATAAAAGGACACCTCCTCCCCCTCCTCCTCGCACCAATTGGAGCACTCAAGCTCGGCCAACCCCTGCCAAAATCCCTTCTCCACTTCCCTAGCAACATCCTAGAGGTTCTGGTCTTCCTCAAAGACCAATTCTAGTGCCCTAAGAGGAGGTCTCAAAGAGGCACTTCAAAGAAGAGGTAATTACCGTTACCAATTCTTTCATCTTTATTTCTTCTTCCACTTCTTCTTCTTAGGTTGTTTCATTATGAAGTAATAACATCAGTATCACTCATATACTGATATGTTATTATAAGTATGAACCAACCCTATTTCACCATCTATCCATCCTACGGAAAAAGAAATCACCGCGCGTGCGTACGTACGGAATACCGTCTCCACGCCGTGGTGTAATCTATTTTCCACCACCACCTTACATGGATGGGTATAATGGTGTAAAGAATAACTATACATAGTTATTACAACATCATATTGATTCTGATATATTGTATAATCCACTCCACTCCAATTCAATATTTATAGAAATGATATCATCGCTCGTGCGTACGTACGGACTACCGTCTCCACGACGCGATGAGATTCATTCTCCATGTTAACCATTTAAGAATGATTATAATGTATATATAAGAAATAATAATGAAATATATGACATTATAAAGCTACTGGATTTATGTATATATATACATATGTATGTCATCTACTTACTTCCATTTCAAGACAATAAGGAAAGAAAAACAGCGTTCATGCGTACGTACGGACTACCGTCTCCATGAACGGTGTTTTTCATTTTATTTATCTATCTATTATATATATATATATACTGAATATATATGATATATAAATCATATTTTATATTCTGGAAGTAAGTAAATCATGATATAAGTAATAATGATGTCAAGAACAACAAGTCAAAACACCTACGATAAATGAAACGATTTTACCCAAAACGCTTCTTTAACATGGAATTTACAAAAGAACGGGTAATATAATGTCATAAGTGAACCATATATGATATCATAACAATGAATATGATTCTGTAATAAGTCAATGACATTATTTAAATCATTATACAGGAGGTTCGTACACTTACAAAGCATGTCGGACCTAAGGTAAGGGAAATATCACAATCTCATTTTTATCCGAGATTGTTTTTACTTTGGTAATTACTGGGGTGTATTTTATCATCCACATCCATGTTTCCTCAATATGTAATGTTATTTACATCCACCTACAATTGTTTAAATCCAATTTTACCCTTAGGTGAGTTTTTAGTAAAAGATATGAAAGGAATCTTTTGTCGTTTTTCATACGAGGTAATTTTTGACTTTTCCGACAAAAGTACGAGAAGAATGTTTTTTAACTTAAACGGCACGAACGGATTTTTACGGTTTTATAAAGCCTTATTTTTATGAAGATTCCTCCAAAAGATTTCATGACTATTTTCAATAAAATATCTTTCTTTTAAAAATTTCATGATGTTTTGTGAAAAGAAATTGATTTTGAAGAAGAAAGGATATTTTCCTCAAGAATTCAATTCAAGTGTTTTATCAAAATTATTTTCCATCTAAGATAATAAAGGGTTCTGTTTCTATCCATATTTTTACATTGATTTGACTATGTTGTGATGGAATTATGTTTATGAATTCCTTTATCTTATATGAATGGTTTTATGATGTCATGTTGTTTAGGAATCCCATTTTTATTACATGGGTTATGCAATGATGTATGATTTATGATTCTGTGGCACACATAAGAAAGGATTCATTAAGAGATGGGTGGGACCTATATCTCCCTCCAATGCATTGGGTAAAGATTTCATATCTCATGAGATAGACATGGCTGGAATGGTAGGTTATACCGGTTCAGTGAAACAGGACTGGAACGAGGATTACTCGATTCAGAAAGGGACTTTGTCCACTAAGATAATCTTGGCAATGAGTCTTGACTAACAAGAAATGATTCTCTATGATTATGTGTGTATTCCACAATGAGTAATGTTTTAAGTTATGGTTTCATTTTCACTACTATGATTTATCCCATGTTATGAAATTATGCTCTCTTTTGGAGGTTAAGATTTCCAAAAATGTTATGTTCTTATGAAAATTATGTGATTGATATTTCTTTTGTTTACCCTTACTGAGCATTTGAGCTCACCCTTTTATGTTTTCTTTTCCCCAGGATATAAAGAAAGGTTTTAGGTAAAAAAAGGGAAGATATTTATGGGAGATTTTGAAGATCTTTCACCAGGATTAGAAGATTACGTTCCGAGTTTCCAAAGACACTAAACTATTACGATCCTTGTGTGTGTATTTTTGTTATGTATTAAGTATTCCGCAAAAGTAATGTAAATTCCATGTAAGTCAGGCTACGGGTCTCTACATGACCTAATCAAGTGTATTTGAATATTAGAACCGTGAAACTATCATTATCAAGCAATCAATTTTTAATCAAACTGGAATTATCTGATTTATTATTCATAGGCTCTAATTTTAGAAATACTAAGGCACAAAGTTATAATAAACTATGAAAAGATATGTAATCTCTAATAATTAAAACCATTATCAATAAACATATAGATATTCCGTTCTCATTAACATTGTATTTAATTATATTAAAAAAAAAGACTAATATGATTTTGATTATTTAACAATTCCATTAAACACATGGAAGGTCATTTTCAATGAAAAATATTCATCGAACCAATTTTTTTATAATAAATTTTTAATAAAAATTAGATTCACTAAAAAACGACTCATATTAAATTATTAATCCATTTAATTAAATAATTCAATCTTTGCATTCGTTATAAATTCCCATAAATAAAAAAAAATGATACATTATAGAATAAAAATTCATACTAACACAGATAACATTGATGCAATGTTATCTATCAAATCATGATGAAATGGGATATCTTAATTACGAAAACAACAATTTTCTACAAAAAAATCATTAGTCATCCAGTTCAATAATTATTATGTTCATTCTTTTTCAATACAATTTTTTGAACCCTGAATGCATTATCATTGAATGTAAATTAAATGGGAAAGAAGTAAACCCCCATCTCAAATGAATCAATTGTATTCACACAAGAACATACCAATATTATGGATTTATATCACACCTCCCACAATGGATGTATACCTCCATAAACATTGTTCCACAACCTTGATAACTGATAACCAATAAAGCTCCATTATAATGACTTCTTGAAATCCCTATCTCATCGAAAGGACAATAATGAATATATTAATCATATAACTAAAAAATAAGAGTTATACCAAACCTATAATCATTAAAAATATCTGAATAAAGGACAAGAATCAGTCCACATCGAAGGGATTAATGAATTTCAGAAGAGAGTGATGTTGGACACAAAGGGAATGGGAGAAAAGTCATAGGGTTTGAGAAAAACTTTGGATCTACAACTTATAAAGATTCACTACATAGTAGATTCTTTAGGTGTGAAAATATTTCATGTCGTGTATATATCAGGTTTGGTGTAATTTCGAAATTTATGTTTCTATAGATGATTTAACCTATAATTCATTCAAATTGTGTTGAACCCCATGAACTATCATTTCAGAATCAGTTAACAGATTCCTGTTAATGAATTGGTATCTATACCAATCCAAAAAGAATACATTTAGGATTTGAAAACCTTACACACCATGAAATCTCATTACCTCAATCATTTTGTATCCAAACACCATTATACAAGATCTAGGCCACTGTTTAGAACTGTGGGCATTAAAAGAATGCCAAGGGTGGGGCATTATAAATGTTGATCCATACATTAGAGACCTCTCAAAAACCATTCTCATCCTAAATAATTAAAAAATAGAATAAGGAAGAATGCAAAAAATGGCCATCTGAAGGGCCACCACATGACATACCTCTCAAGAATATTTCCACCCCAAGACCTCAAACACTTCATCAGGGGAATAGATTAGAACAATAAAACAAAAAACACTCAAATAAACACTCTATAGGGAATATACCTATCAAACGATTGTAATGTTAAAAACAAGAATCAATATATAACTACCTTTATAACCAAAAATATCAACATCAACAAAATTAAAAATATTACAAGATAAGAGTTAAACATTAAGAAACATAGTGTAATGAGTGTGCATATGTGACTCAAATTACCATGTACTCTCCACCATGCCACCATACTACCACAATGCTTGAACGAAGTGAATAACATCCTTTTGCAACACCTTCTCTTGGTGGTCCTAGAACTCCAAATACAACTCCATGATGGTCACAACATCATCACCATCTATCTCACCCAAATCATTGGAATGAGTGTCATGATGAATATAAATATGTATCTATGAAATTTGGAAATAAATAATGTATCTAGATGAAATTTTTGGCAAAAATTATATCTGATACATAATATATCCAACACGATCCAAAACCTCAAACAATCCAAAAAACTGGCGATTAATCTTAATCCCACAACCAAACATTCACATCCCATGGGTTGTATTGACATTCTTGAACACATGATATCCAATTAAAAACCACATGGGTATAATTCTATGATTGGGATGTGATGTTTTACTATCATGTGTTTCTTTAATCCTATCATGAATTACATAAACCATTTCATTCATATTCTGCACCTTTTCAGCCCAATTATTGATGCCTCTCTAACGCCATTCAAGAACAGTGCATAATATAAGGGCCAGTCTTTAATAGAATAAAAATGATGAATACTAATGATAGATTAGAAACAATTATTTTTATAAAACACATCCAAGGGTCGGTTCCTCCTCAAGAAAACTCCAAATTCTATTATCCCAGACCACAAGATATCTTCAAGAGTCCAGTTGGTCGGCTAATTCGGACCATCCGCATAGGGATGAGAGTTACTAATAAGGCATAACTGAAAAAAAGTAAGATATAGACCTGTCCACTTTGAAGAGGTAAACCAACAATCCCCATCAAGGATGGTCATCTTTGGGACTCTGTGGAGTCACACCACCAACTCTTAATTATGCCTTGACAATAACCTGAATGATCTCTATTACCTGGCAATAATAATGTTGGATGATTTAATCAAATGATCAAATATAGGAAATATAGAATCATTTCCCACTGAATATAATGGTAATATAGTAAAAAAACGCATTGATATATCCTCCAACTTCTACTTAGGAACACCTAACTGTAGGATCAAATCATCGGGATCAAGGTGCTCGACCATCACCATTTGGAAGACCAAACGTTGAGAATAAAACACTACAATTGAATACTTTATCCCAATCCAAAAAAAACAAACACTCAAGATTCCCTATGTATTTTTCATACCATTATGTAACTACAATGGTCAGCTTTGGATCCCTTGGATAACTATATCTCACATCATCAAAAGAATGCAAACATTTCCCCAAAACAACACTCAGTGTTGTCCATCCTAAGAGTGGCCATTAGGGGAATCTCTAATAAACCGGTACCTCCAGACCTCCACCATAGAATCCCCTAACTGGGAATCATCCAACTAAAAAACAAATGGTGACCACACTATCCTCTTAAAAATTTAATCTCATCCCCCAAACTCTACCATGTATCCATTCATCTCTGACAGTTCTTCCATAACACTTCTTTAATATACAAATTCACCCATAGCATCACTCCAAGACATAAAGATCCAAAGATAGGTGAAATAATTTACCCATCCTATCATATATGAAATATCAATTTCATTATCATATAAGAATACCATCCACCTTCCTTGGTTCATATTCATGTCACGCTGGGCGATAACATACTTCATGTTGTTATGGTCATTCAAAATGAAAAACATTCTCTAATGAGATAATATCACCAAAACATCAATGAAAACAAAAATAACACCATATAAATATCATGGATGGCTTATTTTTTATCATGGGGATGTTATTTTAAGAAACCTATAATAAAAAAGTTATCTTCTTCATTATTACACATCCCAACCCAAAATATGAATTATTATAGAAAAACTCAAAATGAACTCCTTATGTTGGTAGAAAAAAGACTCGAACGACAAGAAACATCTCCTTCATGTAAAAAAATGATTACTAACACTAGTTAGTCGAAAATAACACAAGATCCTTTAGGGTCAAGGATGTCAATTAAGTTATAGATAGATATAAATTGGCCACAAAACTCCTGTATTAGTCTAAAAGACCAATAAAACTGCGCACCTCTACCACTATCTTAGTGGGTTACTAAGAAACAACAACTTGTATCTTCTAAGAAGATAAAACTAATCATTAAAGGTTCATGAACTTCCCTGTGAAATGGACATCCTAAACCCAAAACTCATACTTTTATGATTAATCATATAGATGATCATGATAAATAACATAGTAAATTACACATTGATTATCTTTATTCTCCTTCTCCAACATGTAGTGGAAAATGATATTATCAATGAAAACTCCCATGACCTAATCTAGTAACACTTTGAGCATTATATTCCTTGACCCCACAAACATGTTTGGAGCATTTTTCACACTAAATGGCCAGAAAATTGACACATTATTCCCATTATAATAAAATGATGTTGTATTATAAATAATTACATCCATCTCATGTAACTAATGATATCCTGACCACATATCAACCTCTTAAAATAATCCTTCTTCATTAAGATTATCTAATAATCATCATTCTATGGAATATGATGGAAGTTATTCACTATAATTTTGATCATGTGATCATAATTGATAAAAAGAAGCAACCCCCAACATCCATCTTCTAAAATAAAAATGGTACACCCCATGGTGAAACTCTAAAATGAACAAAACCTCATTGAATTAGATTATTGAGCTATAATCATTGCTCTAACAACTCATAAGGCACTATCCAATATAGATACATAGAGATATGAGAAGCACTCAACTACATATCAATCCCAAATGTGATCTCCCATCACGAGGGATGTGATACAAACTCATATGAATATACATCAAGGTCCCATTCTACAACCCTAGGAAACACTAACCACTAACAGTCAGTTGATTTCATAATCTTCTCATCCCTCAAATAAGACAAGGATGAAACAAAACTCCATCAAATTTAGGGGTATATCAAGCCAATAAATTCTATTGCATCTCCACTAGGATCAATGAATAGAACATTCCCCCTGACAAAATAAGAGCTCCCCCAAAGAGTAGTGATTACACAAAAATATATCACACTATCAACATACAACATATATTCTAGATCAATCTCTAAATGGCGTAGTCAATGATAAGTGAAATTTGACCCTATCTATAGCATGTCCCAAGACAAGTGTGAGGGTATGTGACATATAGGTGATGTCTCTCCTAGATCAAACATACCATGAAATCATTTATAAAATATAGAAAGGGTACATAGAATGCTGTCTTGATATCCCCACATAGGTAATGTTAAATAATGAATATATCCACTTCCCACTCCATTGCCTCTATGATCTTGATGATGACAACCTCCACTACCACAATCTTATCTATATGGAGGAGGAGTACCTTGAGGCTTTACTCTATAAACCCCATATCAACTATGCTAAAGAAAAACTAGAATATAATTCTATATTTTCATTTGTCGAATCTTCTCCAAAAGATAAACCTTAATAAGGAGACCTGGTGCACACAGACTGCTCCATGATGTTTAGCACACTCACCGTTGATGACCCAGGCCTTCACATGAAAACGAATTTTCAATACATTGGCATTTTTGTTGAGTATATGCCTCTAGTGAAATAAGATTATGAATGAATGTAACTACCCTAATATAGAAAATATCTCTTAATTCTATGAAAATGGGAACCATGGACCACAAATATGCTTCATGAGGCATCCAGATGACCCCCATCAAGATAATATGGTTCTTTCCATCATCTTCTCAATGAAATATACTCTGTCCAACACCTATAGATACATCATTAGAATAAACAAGGCTACCCAAAAATAGATCTCTAGATGAAAATCCTCATCAAAATTCATTTCTATGGTCTTCTCATACAGAAGTAGATCAAAATCATTTCGAAAAATTATCTTGAATGGAACTCCATGTATCGCATACCAGAAACCCCTATTTATGGGTAAAAATCTCATGGGGACTTGACTCCTTCATTGTAGAATTAATGAACTCTCATGAGGACTGGTCCCTAAACATATCCAAAGAGTATTTTGACTATTTTAAATCACTATAGAATAAGAACCACCACCACTACCCAGCTCCCCATAGCATCATCATATCTAATGAAACTTAGTGATAATTCAAAGACTGTATCAAAGTAAACACTATCTCAAATTCTTCCAAAACAGTATTCAATAAATGAATCAAAAATGGTTCATATATACTTCTGTATATATTTAAACTGAATATATGATAGTTTCATCCTCTAGGTTTTTTCATCGTTGTCCTCCTGTCTGTGGAGATCATGTAGTACATCTTGTTGAAAATAATCAATGAGAACACAACTAGGATGTTGACCAAGAGATATACCAACACTAAAAAATAATTTTATATATCCTAATCGTGTAATGTATAATATAAAAAATTAATTAATTAATTAATTCTTACCATGTTAATCATTAAACATATCCCTAGGTGAACCAAGTTCAAACACAAGCTTAATTAAGAATGATGTATAATATTTTCCTTGGTATCTACCATAAAATGAGTATAACATCATTTAGTGGGTTTAATAAACATAATGATTCATGAATAAAATCATAGGGGCCCAAAAATATTCATTTCTTAGCTGGTCTTTGATGTTTACAATACTTACTAAAATTATCTAAAATTATTTCCCTAAAATCCAATGCAATTTAACATGTACCTAACCCTAAACACATTATTATCCTCCTAACTTGAATCTCTAATACCACTCTATCATGTCCCCATCCTACCAATGAATGCCCTTCCTTGAATTATAATTAGTGATGAGTGATATTTATATTATGATACGCATCACCAAAAGGACTCATGTTGGAAACCATCATTAATGGCATTATAAATATACAGATTGGAGGTAGTACATGTAATAGAAAATTTGGATATAGATATAATAATGATAGATTTATTAACACCTACTTAGAAATATATTTATAAAAATTCCTAGTGATAACAAAAAATGTCATATAATACTATAATAACTAAAAAAATATTTTAAGTAATAAAATGTAAAGATGTTAGTAACCACGAAGCCCAAATAGCTCCTGTAAAAACATGACATAGTAATATCCATCTTGAACTCCATTATTTTCTGGCTGACCTATAAATCTGTTTAAATATATGTAGGTTGAGTATAATAGTATACATAGTACAATATTACCTGGAGAACCTCATTAAAATGATACATATATCAAGATAAATCATTTTGAAAATTGAGATTCTAAAGCATCACCGAAATATGAATACAATGTTCCCACACTCATAATTTCTAACACTCACGAACTATCACAAACATGTGAGCATATAATGTAATAATGAAACAACATAGGTACCCTGCTCCCATTTCTCCCCTAGATTGCTACCCTTCCCAAATGTCTCATGTCCTGAGCCACACCTTTCCAAACAAATCTAGCCTACAAATACCAGGTTAAGGCATAAAAAACCTCATGATGAACATCATCACATCATGAAATCTTCCCATCAGAATATATTTCTATAGTAACCATGTAGGTTCTAGGATTCACCACATTGTGTTTGTTTTGTATCAAGAATCACATATTATATGTCAATCCATCACATCCCATACAACGAGTATGTACCTCAAAACTTCATAGCTAATAAATATTATAGATAAAAATACAATGGATACTATATTTTGAAATATATGTGTGTGAAATAAAAACAATCCATAATTTCCCTCCACATATATATTTTAAAAAACTAACCATCAAGAATACAAAGACAAGTAACATTTAAGAGAATATTGTCAGGCTAGAGGGAGTAGTCATCTATCATGCCTATAATAAGGTGTTGGGGAAAACAACCTCCTAATGTATACTAGGTTTTAGTCACCCAAAATGTCAAGGGAGGTGTAGCGTATCAAATCCCATCATATCTGGGATATAGTATATCTGAAAACTACACTATGGGAATAACATGTTCCAAAGATAAATTGTAGTTTTTTTACTCAAAACCCTAGTATCCACTTCTAGAGACTACCTATCATTAAAAACACATTAATTTAAAGATCCCAATTAGTAAAATATTTTATTATCATCATTTACATTCATAAAATCATTTATTATCCGTTCAATTAACCATTAAATTTTTTTCAAGATACATTCACTCTCCTCTATCATGAATTCCATGCCCTCTACAAATAATCCAAACTAAGAACAAAGTTTATCATGTTTGAAATCGTTTTAGTTTTTTCATTCCAGAAACACCAACCCCATGGAATAAAAATTATTTATTCACTATTAGATTTATTTCATAATACGAATACTACAAGAAAAATATCATAAGATTCCACAATCATGAAACTACAACCATGATTGTTCAGATACATTAAGTTGTTTTCAATGAAATTCCAAAAAACAAATCCACCATCATCCATTAAACTGATTTCGAAGTGTCTATTCCTTCTCTTGGTATCACACAATGTGTAATCCTAGAATCAACTTATTTTAGTATATTCAGTTTCATCCCTATAACCCAAATACATATCCTAATTCATTTGATCATCACATGAATCAATTTCCACCACATAATCTCTAACTCCCCACTAATATATCATAACATTCATTCCATTATAAAAACACATCTCTCTACTAATATCACATCTAGACAGAGTCAATGGGAAAAAGTAACAAACATAGTCAACATGGAAATATCAACCCTAAAACAAGGCATATAAACATCATACACAAATGATCTCTCACAAATCAAAACTGAAGTCACTTTTCCTTCCCAAAAATATTGGAGACATAGACCTTAACAATTATCCTTATTTAACAAATATTTTTTATGTAGTATTGAATTATATGATTGATTGTTTATAGTTTCCTTCATTAGGAATCCTAATGAATGAATCAATAACAAGCTATGAAAATCTAAACATTCTATTGTAATTATAACAAGTCCCAAAGGTATAGAGAAGTACCATTATAAATAACATGACTTTGAAAATTATTATAAAAAACAAGTATTAACATGATTCACATTCTTTAAAAATTTTATTAATCACAAGGAAGACCATTTCTATTTATACATTTTAATTCTTTAAATTCCACTATCATAAAATTATATGAAACACCATATTAAATACAACATGAATCTTTTTTAATTCTAAGGCAAATTAAATATTTATTTACATATTTACATTATTTATGAGTTATCATTATGAACAACATGATATTACAAATCACAAAAAAACATGATATTATGCACAAAATAGATAGTACACTACCTATCAAATTAATAGGAAAACCCCTATCAGGGTATGAATAAACAACATGTGATCACTAAAACTTATTAATTAATAATTAAATTCAATAATGATTAAAAAATTTCAATTTCTACCTAATGGGTTTACCCATGAAAAACATATGATTGAAGATAAATAAATAAGAGAAGCAATGAATCTACATCCTCAAAGGCATAATTGTACATTTTAGAAGAACACACCAATATAGTAGATCATGTTGACCTATATTGAAAGATATGCATCCCTCAAATTATACACATCCAGAACTACACAAAAAAACATAGAAAACTCTATTAGAATGATGGAGACAAACCTCCATCACATGTTACGAATAAGAGAGGGAATCCAAATCTATGAATTAAAAGACAAGAGTTAGAACATAACTAAGATCAGCAAAGATTAAAGATAGAAGGATGTGAATTGATCCACATTTAAGGGCTTCCAATACACCTAAAGATAGATCATCTGGTCGCCTATGGTTTGGGAAAAAATCCATAGGGGTTGAAAAAACCTAAGGTTATATACCTAATAATGGAACGATGGAAAGAATATTTTCACTGAAGAAACCTATTTCATATAGTGACAATATCTGGTTTTATGTTATAATGTAAAATGTGCCACCTCAAACTATTTAACATCATATTAATTAATTTCATGAGGAATATTTTTAACCGGTGTCACAAAATCTATTTTCAAGTTTTTGATCCATGAATCAGGATCTCACCCATGATGTAAACTTTGAATTCATGATATGAAACTGGTATACTTAATAAATTCTCCCTATATCCATATTTTATTAGATAAACAACTTAAATTCCTATGAATACCTCCACTAATCTACCATGTTCTTTAGAAACACACAATGGTTCCAACTACATGGATTTGGTACATTACAATTTAATGGAATAACGATATTTATAGAATGTTGTGGAAGACTATAGTGAGTAATAATTTGTACGAAAAATTTAACAAGGGAGAATTTGTGCTACAAGCGATTCTTTTCAGGTTATACAATATAATGTAAATTTTTATCTATCGATCTATAAAAGATGAATTTCATTGAACATTGTCCAAGAACAACTACAATGAATAAGATCCTTCCATAGTTTGGATAGATATTATCGATGATTTTTGTTGAAGTTATTACGGATTCCCAATCCAATCGCCAATTTAACTCATAATTGAGCCAAGTTCCAATGGATATATGAATGTGAGGAATATATCAATGAATTATAGAGATAGTCAGTTAGTAAAAAAAATTCTACACTACCATGTAGTGGATATGGGTATTTAATTTATAGTTACACATCAAAAACGGTATTAATATATATTTTCATTTGGATTTATAGGGTTAAAGATATTGCCGCATGAAATTTCATATTTTCTGAGGGAAATTTACTGAATCCTGATTTAGAATTAGTTTTAGAAAATATTTCAGTACATATATTTGAATGTAATATATTAATGGAGAAATTAGTGATATCTATACTTATTAGAAATGTTTCAATTTTATATTCAAATAGAAAGAGCTTAATATGATCTAGACAAGATTTTTTATGTTAATTAATGATTTTTACCACTCATTACATTACCACAATGGAAACATGAACAAGGTGAATGATTCTCATAGTCATATGGGCCATGTTATTTTAAAAATGTTGTGGTTTGAAAAAGATCCAACATTTATTGATTTTCAAAGAATGAATTTGGAAATATTGATGGAAATAAAAAACATATCCTGATCAAATGAGTGTTAAACCATTAAACCATTTCATGATTAACAAGGAGTGCATGAAGGATGTATAGTCGAAAAAGAGGATGATAAATATTTGTGAGTTAAAACCTAATTTTGGTAAAATGATATGATATAAAACCGTGTATCTATTCCACCCGTACCAAACATAAATAAGGATTTATTGGATAAATTTCATAGTTCATCCTCATATATTCATTCTAGAAGTATAAATATGTATAGTGGTCTCAAAGAGTATATCTAATGGTGAAAATGTAGAGGAAAATTAATGAGTATATATCTTAGTTATTGGTAGGTTGGAAATTTAAGGAGGATATATTGATGTATAAGTTGACTTGATCCCAATTACCAATACAATAAGAGACTTATGAAAATTAAAAATATAATTTTCCATAAAACTCACCAGAATTTATAAATTCAATAATGCTATTAGGGTTTTAATAAATTGCCTCACAATGGAATAACACTCCATTTTTATTAAAATTAATTTCTCTATTGTCCATATTTATAGGATATAAATTGAGGTTGTTAAAATGTTTATCGGGGTACCATATACTATAGGACCTACTTGGGATCATAGGTTTACCATGATGTTCTACAGAAATATTCAATATCCCTTTATTAAACATTATATATTAGTAATTATAATAATTTAATGATGTGTTTTAAACTTACAGTATCAATTCATACCATAGAGGATATTATGAGATCATGTTCAATGTATTTCAACTTTAGTTAGGATCGCAAACTTCCTCTAAAAAAATATTTTTAACATGAGAATTCAATTGGACCCTTTTCAATCCCTCTTCTGAAATAATCGTAGAAATCCATAATTTTGGAATCATGTGGGAGAATGAAATTTATAGTGCCCTAAAATTATTGAAGAAATGGTATAATATTTTTGATATCGTCAGTAACACAAAAAGTTATCAAATAGATAATGTAAAATTTATGATGAAAATCATGAATAAAATATTGAAATAAATGTAGGTGAGAATTCATTTCCATGAATTTCACTATTAAAAATTGTTTTCAAATTCAGAAATAAAGGAACATTGATCCATATGTATATTTCCCCTATCATGATTCTCGAGCTAGTAGGGATTTCATCTTACTACATAGGGCTTCCACCGAACATCCCTTGAATTCATGATCTCTTTATTTTAACTGTTTGAAAAAAGTAGATACCTGGTACATGAAATGTACTAAACCTAGAAGTCATACTAATAGAGCATGATCATTCCTATGAAACAAATTAGAATCTTGGAGCATAATGTCAAAGAGTTATGGAACAATACTAGTCATATTGTTAATGTTCTCTTGATAGATCAAAAATTCTATGAAGCTACTTGGGAACCTATGTGTGTGATTAAATATGATATACTCATTTATTTGTATCAGATTGATAAAATTTTGGGGGTTAATTTGAAGGGTTGTATGATTTAATTTCTTGGTATTTTAGGACTAAATTCCATTTATATAAATTTTATTTCATTGATTGATTTTTCTAAACGTAACACAAATCATGATATCTTCTATTTAATATTAGAATTTTATTATTTAATATAATTCTTATCACTGGCCCATCATATGTATTGGTATGAGTAAGATTATGAAAATTATAAAAAATTAATGTTTTACTTATCTATTTGAGGAATTCAATTTTGAAAATTTTATTATAAATGAAAATACAAATCATTTGAAACAACAAGATATGTTTTCCTAAAAATAGTTATCATGTGCACATTTTTTTATATTAGTAAATTGAATTATTTATTAATGGTTAAATGTTTTTATGAAATATGTATTTTTTAGTTAAAATATTTTTTTTAACTTTAATTAATTTATTTTGTATGAATTATATAATAAAATATATCAGGTTTATGTATAAAAATTCTTTTTTCTAAAAAACAGTTTTCAACACACTTTGTGAACTTATTTTAAATTGGATTTGTTCCATGAATAGAAATTTAATTTTCAAAAATAGATTCCATATCATTAAGAAATATGATTAATTTTTTAAATTGGAACCTTTAATAATTGGTCTATATTAATAGTAACAAGAGTATAATTTTGTCACCCTAGTAAACGTAAAGCATGTAAAATAATGTTAAAACATTTGGATAGGGCATAAAAAGCACCCTACCACTTTACATTATCATATGTTACGAGTTTATTTTATCCACTTGATATCCTTAATCAATTTATATAGTTTTTGGTCTTACGAATTGTATAACACTATTTTTCATAAGAAAATATTTAATAGAGTTCATTCAATGAAACAATGATCAACTGCACTGATTGCTTTCTTTTATTACATCATCATTAAAAACATAAAAATTCATGTTAGATATCATAAAATAATGATTTATGTATTCTAAATATTATCAAAATATATTATGATTTTGAATCCACCATTTTCCACCCTCTCTCCCACAACATGGAACATGAATGTATCATTTGTGCGTATATAGAGCATAATGTCTCCACATGCTGATACAATTCATTTTCCTTCATTGACTTTTATAAATGGGTATTAAGATGGTTGTAATATTTATAAATGTATTTATAATGTAATTATTCATATTTAATGATAATATAATATCTAATATATTACCTTCTTGTCCTTTAAAAAATGAAAACTTCACATGTGTATACGTGTGGATTTCAACTTCCATTAAGCGATGTGAGTCATTTTTCATTTCAACTTTACATGAATGGTAATATGGAAATTTATTTTAAATATACATTATGTATATTGCCACCACCTAACCTAATGGGGATCGAGCAACAATACCCCAATATTTCTTCCATAGGCCATGGGATGGCGACTAACACCAAATGACAAAACTAATATGGGTTGTACTTTACTATGAAACCTATATAAATCAACGCAACCATATTGATGTAGAAGTGAGGATGAATAATAAGAAAAGATGACAAATTTATAGACTAAACCCTACATGTAAAACCTCTTGGGATTATATTGATATGATAGTATAAAATTAAATTAATAAGGGGAAAATACATGCATAACTAGATATGTTTCCCACCCTATAAAATGAAAATGTAAAATGTTCAGTGAGCAAAGATCTAGATTTCCATCACATGAATGCTATACATGGTCTAATACACCTAGTATCTTTATGCCCCTCAATAATATCCATTGAACTGAAATTAATTTTCATAAAGCACAATAAATAAGGGAATATCTCTAGCATCAGTGAGTATATAAATGCCTAGTTGAGTGTCCTAAAAGCTGAAGGGGGTCAAGTAAGAGACATTCTATGAATTGTTATCTCATCCAAAAGAAGGAGAGTAAAAAATCCATTGATGTGGATATAGATAGATAGATAGATATATATATATATACACACCCTAGAAAAGGAATCCCAAATGGGAGAGAAAAAAAATCTCAATCTAACAACCCATCCCATGAAAGAGTTCCAACTGTTCCAAATGTCCATCAATGATGCCCAACATCTCACTCGTCTCTCCAAAGAAACAACCATTTCAAGACACACCGCTCCAATTTGTTTACGTTCTATTGTAACAATCTCTAGTAAGAAGATCCATGACATATTTCAACTGGAGGGTTCCCCTCAGCCGATATAGGACCCATACATTGACTCTGTGGGTGGGTTCCACTCATTATGTAGCTAGAGGACCCATGAAATATCCTGGTATGGGGATTCCAATATGATTATTGGTGTGAAATACCCTGACTCTATATGATGTTTCCAAAATAGTTGATATAGGTCTACTTCTATGTCCCAGAAGGAGGGGGATACTCTAGTTATTGTTATAGGATCCATTCCCTTCCCAAACAAAGAGACACACACTAGTTGTTATGGGCCCATGCCCGAACTAACATGAGGGTGACACTATGATAGTAAATATCAGACACATTCCCTTTTCTATAGTAGGATACTATTTTGATATTTTAAGGGGAAACCATTCTCTACAAAAAATTATGGTCCCACTCTGTTGGTCGATGACCCATGGCCTGAATCTAGAGGGTGCCACTCAATAGTCAATATAGGAACCATTCTCTATACCAGTATGAGGTTCCTACTATATTAATCGGTAGATGAACCATGCCCTTCCCAAGAGTAGGGTTCCACTCAAGTGGTCGTGGAATCATCCCTAGCCCCTCATGAGGGTACATCTATGAAAGTTGATAGAGAACTCATTCTCTACACAGAAGGAGGGTTCAAATATGATAGTATATAAAGGAAGCATGTCCATCACAACTAGTGGGATCCACCTTAATAACTCTAGTAATCCTACATGATCAATACTTTATCTTATCATCTCCTAAATAAGAGTCATGCTCAGAACATCTCAAATCATATCCCAAAGGCCACCATTATATTCTATACGGAGAAACACTTAGGATAGGTTAATCATGTGACGAAATATGATTTCAAACTAAGGATACACAATAGGTAGGACATACTATAAAATGAAGTAGGGGTACCTGGAATGTCATTAGACCCAAAATGCTTGTCGTCCCTCCCTACTGGTTGGTAGTTTCCCTATGAGTTGATGGATCTTGACGAATGTATTTTTATATGTCATCTAATGGGACTATATGGTGTACAACTACCACCATGGGAATGAACCATTATTTTAGAAATGTATGTGCACTTTAGTTATCTATTTTACTCCATTATGGGGTCATTCCCATAATCGTAGCCACATTCCTTTCCATGCTTAGGCCTTTTTTCTCCTTGTGTACACTTCGTGTCTCCAGATCCATGTCACATGGAATGTGGGATTATAACATGGCATGTGATATTTAACACAATATGAAACCTTATTTACCATATTCAGGGATCTAAAATCCTTGTGTTCTATATAATCGACACTGTTTAGTGAAATTTTTCACTAAAATACCAAATATGAATAGGAATTATTGATATGAATTATATTCCATTAGTCTCTCCTGATACAGACTATAAATCGAAAGGTAAATTCATTGTTCATTGATTCCTTCTCCCCAGTGACTGGAAACTAAATCTATATTCCTTCCCTAATAAACTCATTTGTTACACCATTGTAAAAAGTTCCTCCCTCCACCTAACTATTATTCTAATCCATAATGGAATAAACATCATCCCACATTCATCATAAATCCATCCCTGATTCATCAAAATGTTCATCACACAAGAATTTTTCGTTCATCAGTGGGTTTGACCAGGTTAAATCATTTCTGAGATAGTAAAATTGTGACCATGTTGTTTATTGATAGTGAATGTGAAAAATGTAGAGGTAATAATATAAAAATAGATTTTCAATAATCAGTTTCCATGTATTATGAACCAAATAATACAATTGGGGATATCTAGGATGAGAAACAAGGCTAAAATCATTAATCTAATAATTTAATGGAATATGATACATGGGTCCATGAAAAGACATAGAATTTGTGCATATCAAAGTAATAAGAATGATCATGGATAATCAATTAATCATATGGGTCGAAATACATATCTCATGAGTCCTAACTCTATTTGGATCATTCATCAATAATGAAAACTTTATCCAATGATGGGGAGTAGTTGTTATATTCTATGCACAATGATTTTCTTAGATCTAGATGCTTATTGTCATCAGAATATCCATTCTATATTAGATGGTGGAAGAAATATACTCTCAATGGTCTTAGGTTTACAAAGATAAAAATATCAATCCAATATAATGTGATATTTTTAAATAATTACTATTTAGGTTTTTCAAGGAATTAATTAATTTAATTATTTAATTAATCATCAAACATCCACCACCAACAGTCACTTTAACCGAACATCATTTGCTGGCCCATTTAATGTAGCACCTAGGGTGACCTCCTGTGGAACACTTAACTATAGTCTTGTTTTCATGATTTATGAAACCATTTCAGAGATATCATAGTTCAATTTTGAAAATATTCATGCGTGATATAAAAATATATTTAATATTTTTTTAAAAAAATTAATTCTATGAACACTAGGTATTGATATTTGAATCTATCTCAGCACCTATCTCCATATATATTTCTAGATATATTTATTGTTCGTATAACGGAAAAATAGGGTCTCTAAATTATTCCATACATCAATATTTTTTCCCATAAAAATAAATAACTAAAGACATCTCATGGTATAATAATACTCCATCTATCTCTCTAGAACCCATGATCTACCCTACATGCTCCAATGCTACCACAAAACAAGAAAAAATTTGAAATTATCCATACATTATGGTTCCCCCCTACCGATTCGTGATTAATACAGTGTTCTTAAAAAATGTGGCTCCAACTTCAATGTCCAACTCTCCCTAATGAATGACATGCATTGGGTCATGCACTTATCTCCTTAGGTACCACAAATTTATGACTTCGTGATCCCATTCCAAATGTTGGGGTAGGGTGATTTGGTATGAAACCACACAATCCCTCTTCATGTTCCTAAATGGTCTGATGAACCTCAAGGATAGCTTCCTCCTCCACTGAATCTCTATAATCATTATCAGGGGAGCCTCTATATCAAATGTGGTTTCCATGATATAACATTAAGGGCCTTCATTTTAAATCTAATTATTATTTCTTCCTCCTACGGGTTGTCCTAATCCACTCGTTCATGAGATTGACCATCTCTGTTATCACATACACCATCTCTAGTCCAACATGAAATGCTACATTGATCTCATTCCATCATAAGGGTGACATGTAGGGTCTCCCATATAGGGCCTAAAAATGCTTCAGGCCAATATTAGTGTGGTAGCTATTAATATATTCACACTATAGGAATGTGATGTTAGCCACCAAGCTATGGATGAAGAATAACAAACATGTCCTCAACATATCATCTTGAACCTAGATTGTGCGCTTAGTCAGCCCATCTGTCTTAGAGTGAATGTATGCACTCATATGGGTCACAAATTCCTTTAGAATGCCTCTCCATAAACATAATGTTTACCACTCAATTTGGTTGGAGACAATCTTCTAGATCACCCCTTGAAATCAAAAAATATCTCAAGCACAAAACAACCCAAAACTCCCCATTGTAATATTTTCCCTCTAAAAATGAAGTGTTACTATTTCATGAGTTGGTAAACAATTACCTAGATAGAATCAAGGCCTCTAATGGAAAATGGAATACCTATAATAAATTACATGTATATCTATCCCATTTCCACTCTTGGATATCAATAGGCTAAAACCAAACAACCAAAACCTAGTGCTCATCTTTCACATACTAATAGGTAAGGCAACATGATATTAACTAATCCTTTTTATCTCATTCCAACCCACTAAAACATCTGGTTAAGGTCCTTGTAAATCATAAATTTATCAGGATGTAGATTAAAATGATATTTGTGAAACTCCTTCATCAACTCCTCTCACATCATGATTGTGACGACCCCTTTCCCCCCAAAAAAATGATGTCCTTCCATTCATCAAAAAATATATCTGTTGAATCTAATATGGATATATGGTCACTTCAGACCACACATATGATGAATACCAATTGGTATTGATTCACATGTCAGATTATCAGAGGATTACACACCATCATCATTATAAAAGATACACCCTCATCCTCAACCAGGGTCAGCAGCAATAAATCTAGCATCTCTAATGACTCCTACAACAAATGAACATGACACTACATACTAAGGAAATATTCCACAATGTTTACCTTCCCTAAAGTATAGACTATTCTAATTTCATAGTCCTGTAATGACTCCACCAAGAACCCCTACCTTATGTTCATGTCTCTATACATGAGGAAATAACTGATGATTTCTACATCTGAGTAAACATCAATGCCTCTTCATAAATATAATGCATCCAAATCCTTAGATAGATGACTAAAACTACTAAATCTATGTCACGAGTTGCATAATTTTTCTTTTTAGGTCTCAATTAACTCGACCCATTTGTAACAACTTATTATGACTACATCAAATAAACAATATAATCCATCAGAACAAATAATATAACCCACACCATCCTACGGTAGTCTCAAAATAGGATAAGTCATCAAGAATAGCATCAACTCATTGATGTCACTCAATAAAAGATCAATCTAGGTAAAATGCATCATGTTCTATCTATATATTATGATTCGTGCTAGAATCCAAGATATTTCTACCAAAAACCTCATATATTACCCGACTAAGCTAAAAAAACTCATCACCTCAGACACACTATCGGTTTGATATGAAAAAAACAACATCATCAATCTTCACCGGGTCAATATATATTCCATTCCTATAAATGAAATTCCCACGCAAGTGAACCTCATGGATCCATAAATTTCCCATTTATTTCTTACCATAAACCTTGTACTCATAATAAAACTTACAGCCATACTCAAGAGGCCTGTATGTTCTTCCTACAATGAAATGCATGAGATTATTTCTTCAATGAAGACACAAAAAACTCAATACATTTTTGTCTAGATGATCATGTTCATCAATGACATAAAAAAATTCTGGAATTGATAAAATATTAATGCAATCATAGGAATTTATAGAGTCTATAAATACTTAGGAATGACAACTTTAGAACAAAAAATATTTGAAATCTATATTAGTTGTAGTTTCACATGCGATAAATATTCAATAACCATCTCCTACATCAAAACTAATCAAAAAGGTCCTATATACATAGAAAGGGATGAATGATCTTTATCATGGTCAGGTTCTAGAGAAGATAATCCACTCAAATCCATAATCTTCTCCATTTTTCTTGTACAACACAATATCATCCCAAAGGGACAAACTAAGTCTCATAAGAACCTTCTCATGAAGGTACTCCAACAACAATTTTAGATCCTAGAGCTGGTTAGGGGCCATATGATATTCCACAGATGATATCCAAGTGGTATTGTGGTAAATTCGATGAAAACTTCCCTCTACCTCCATTGAGGTAGTCCCAAAATGTCCTCAGTGATGGTTTCAATTAAATACTCTATGACTGAAGGTATATATATTCTTGAGGACCATAATATTTCTAGGGTTAAACTCACCATATGATGGGTAATGAGATATATCCTCCTTCTCATATAACCCACATGCCCCTCCATTTGGTTTCTCTCACCCATTAAGGGGAATCCCGATCATTCAGTATGAACGCATTTCACACGTCTATAGTGACAGTAAATATGGGCTCAGCCTATAGAAAACAAATCCATACCAAACATTACATGTTATGGTTTCATCATGATGACATGAACTTTCATGGGGAAAATTTCTCCACCAATTTATTTCATGCACAACATTAAAATAAAATACATGACATTAGCATTCCCCATAATAAACTCATGAAAAATACACTGAGATAAATCCTAAATTGCAACCACAATCACTTACACCATGAGTATAGATATATAGGAATGGATCTCACCAATTTCTACTAATACCAAAGAAAGATCAAAATAAATAGATATCTTTCATCTAATCATATTTGTTCCCTTGGTTTATACACCTCTATAGCCTACACCATCCCATGAAAAAACCACCAACTCCCTTGTCCTAATGTGTTCCACCTAGTCATTGTGTTTAAAGGATATTGTTGCATCATTCACCACCCATAACTCCTCCTAGATCCCCACATAATCCTCTTCCATCTTTTCTTCCATGGGATCCACCCTTCCCTCTCTGGGTAGATCCATGGTCACAGTGCTACCTCTCCATGGAGGTCCATCATATATCATCCTTCCATCCTTTTCACATGCATTTTGGAATTCATGTTCCATGTTACATTTCTCATCACATGCATATAACTAACCCACTCTAAACTACCCCAGTCCCATGCAAATTACAACTTTCAAATGATCTCATGTGTGAGTCTATTGAAAGGGAGGTATCCTATGATGAGATCATGTTTACATGTTCCCAATAGATTCTATATAATATTGTTTCCTATATTGATGACTTCTAGATCTATCTACCTACTGTCCCTCTGACAGGAAGCTATCCATCAGTAGATCCCACTCCATTACTCTAGCACATGTGGAAATGCTAAGGGAACCATGATGGTATATATGTTTCTATGGAGACCATGCTCAAACTTCCTCACTAAAATGTAGTTATCTCGATTCATGTTGAGGAAGTGCTGCATACATTTTGTGAACCTCACAGAATACCCATCCACTGTTATCCCTCCCAGCTGTAGTTCTAGATGATCCAAAATCCAAACTAAGAAGAATAATTAAAGATAATACTCCTCATGAAAAATATGATAGAAGTTGGTCCTTGAGAGTTTTGACCCAGCAAACATATTTTTAACAGCACTCCACAAGTTCCTAGATGACATGTGGAAATGGTTGGATTCTATTACAACCACATAATAAATTTTTTTCTAGATATCCCTAAAAAAATAAATTACCAACTCTATAGAATACTTCGCCACCTAGGTATCTAGAATACCATGGATCCTTAGGAGATTATGTTTTTGGGACCCAGTAAGTGTGTTAAGGATTCATGTATATTCATATAGATATGATTTAATGATCAAATACTTGACTAGTGGGGGTACTACTACATATCCATAAAGACGAATAATAATATGTGATGGAAACTGAATTGAGACCTCATTAGTCGATGGATCATCACCATAACCACAAATCAGTAACCTGGTGGCTATCTTTAGGGAAGTATCTTGAAAATTTAATCAAGACATACCATGGTTACCTGAGACTATATATATGGGGATATGATTTAATAAGGCTGTTAAAAAAATGCCCAATCATATTTGATGCAAGAACCAATATTCGTTACAACCAATGACTTGGTACGATGAGTAGAAAAGGATGTGGCCTAACTCTTGATGTTTGGATACATCATTCACCGCTCTGAAACAGTGTTTTATGGCCTAAAAACACACATAAGAACCTTCGAAACTGTTTCCATATGTCCGAACAAAATCCATGTATTATAAAAACTCAAATCGCCATCTTATGGAATGAACCACCACTAAAACTAATATGCCACCACAAAACCTAATGGGGATCAAGACAAAACTATCCCAAGATAATCTATACAGTCTAGGGTGTTGTTTGAAGAACAAAAAAGAACAACTAATATGGGAGGCCTTTTCATATTGTACTTGTATGAATTCACCGAAACATCACGATGAAGATGTGCAGGGGATGTATAATAAAAGATAAAACCTCTATATAAAAAACCAATCTTGTAAAACCTCAATGTATTATAGGGTCCTGATAGTGTGAACTAAAAAAACAAGGGGAATAATATTTTCCAATCGAACTATATTTAAAAAGAAGATAAAACTATAAATGTAAAATGTTGAAAGATCTCATCTGTAAATCACCGATCCCTCACCACCATATGAAGTCTAACGTACCTAGTATCCAATTACTCATGCATAATTTCTTCTGAAAAATATTTAATTTTCATAAGACATGACACATGAAAGAAAATACCTTCTAAGGGTGAGTATATACATACCCAGTAGGACGTTCGGAGAGATGAATAGAGCGAATTAACAAACATGATAGGAATTCAATGATAGAACCAAATAGATCGAGTAACAAAATCCAATTACATGGATAATGATATATATATATGTGTGTGTGTGTGTGGATATAAAATATTACCAAATGAGAGAAAATGTGGATCTCTATCTCACTTCTGATTCAAGGAAGGAATTCCATTACTCCCAAAGGTCTATAATTGATTCCCATCAACTCATGTATATTTCCAACGAAACAACCATATCAAGACAAACCACAACATTATTATACAAAATAAATGGGAACTATATATACATATTGAACTCATGAACCATTATAACTTGAGGTTTCCACTCAGAATACTTTCGGACCAATACTCTGAATCTTCAAGAGTTTGAGACTATGTAAATAGCTTGAGGACCAATGCCCTGTCTTGGTACATGGGTTCCACTCTAATGGTCGATGACCCATTAACTAACTCCGTAGGATGGTGACAGTCCACAGACGATAAAAGAACCATGATCTATCCAAACCGGAGGATACCACTATAGATACCAATAGAAACATACTCTTCCCAGTAAGATGGATCCACTGTCATGGTCGACAACCCATGCCATGATGAGTCAGAGGATTTGACAATGGAAGTAGATAGAGGACACATTCTCTAACAAGTTGGAGGGTGACAATATAATGGTAGATAGAGAAACCATGTCAGAACCAACAATATGGTACCAGTTATATATTCAAGGACCCATTATTTATGTTAATGAGATGGTTCTGCTAAACAGTAAATAGAGAACCCATTTTTTATCCTTGTAGGAGGGTGGCACTATAGTAATTTCATAGGACCCATTCCCTTCCCAACAAGATGGAGCCAGTATTGTACTCAAGGACCCATAACCAACATAGTATGAGGGATCTACTCTGATAGAAGGTAGATTACCCATTCCCAACCTAGATGTATGGTTCCATATTGATTGTAGATAGTGGACCATGCCCTGTCCAATTGGAGGGTGTTACACTAAAATCTCCTGGGATCCTTCCTCATAAGTGCCATCATCAATTTTCACCTAATGAAGTATTATGCTAAAATCATATATTATTTTATCCAAAGTCCACTATAAATTACGTCATCATATTATTTGTTGAAAAACACCTCGGATCCACTACGTGTGATCCAAATTATGAATCCAAGTGAATAATAAACAATAGATTAATCTTTTAGAAAAATTATTAAGGGTACATGGAATGTAAATGGTCCGACAAGGGTTGTGGTCTATGCCAATTTTCTAGACATGTCTCTATATTTACATGGATATAATTACATTTTTCTCTACAAGGGATATAGATATACATTGTGGTGTGCCTCACCCACCCAAGGTCCTTTTGTGCTCATGGTCATTTCTATATACCTTGGTCATGTTTGTGTACTCTAATACACAATGTGTCCTTCTAACCATGAACCTAGCTACCCTTATTCCCAAGTAATCCTAGATTAAATGGTAGGTTACCATAATAGAGTCACATATATGGAGGTAATCCCATATGGTAATTCATATTTATCTCTCCCAAAAATTATATCCACCACAGCATGGGAATTAAAAATTATGTGTTCTTCAAAGAACACAAATGTGTTTTTAGGTTATTCCTAGAAATATCAAATCCCCTCCAACATTAAAAATCATAATTTTATAAACTATATATCATTCTTTTAAAACCTGATATGTATGGGGAAGCTATTTTTATCGATTTCATCTCTCCTGTGTCTATAAATGGAATCTAAAACCCTTCCTGTATGAGGGTATAATCTCCATTATAAGTTTTGGTTCCTCCCATCACTGCACCAGTATTTGAATCTATGTTCTAATCACCTTCATCCCACAACCTACACCAAAAAATCATTTATTCATAAAAAAAATCACCACATGTGAATCGTTTTCGAATATTGGGTTTCAATTATTCTTGATATATCCATGAAATGTTATATCATGACCGCATGGTCTAATGACGAATAAAATGATGAATGGAGGGAGAAAAGAAAATGAATAATATTTGAAATAGTGTTTTTCCAATCACAACTGTCAAATTACTAAAATTTGGGATATCATTGGTGAGAAAAATAGAATGACATGGATTAATCTAATAAATGAATTGAATCTAAAACACAGGCACTAGAAAAGGCTTAAAATTGATGCATATCAAATGAATAAGAATGATCATTTTCAATCATTTAATCATAAGGTATTTAATAAAAATATTATGATTTATACATAAATTCATTTCGTTCTTTGTTGAAAAATTCACTCACCAATTAAGAAACACAGCCTTTGTATTCATTGCGCATCAATTCCCTTGGTTTGAGGGGATCATTTTCATTTAAACTCAATTCACCAATGGTGGGTGCCAGAAATTTACTATAAATTGTCCAACAGTTATGTAGATAACCCTTATGATCCTAAATAATGTTATATTTATATATAGTTTTATTAATATTATATAATGAATTAATTAACTTAATTATTAAATAAATCCACTCTTTGAATTGATAATGATTTCTCTGTCTAATCGTCCTTAGTAGACCCAATTTAGGTTATTTAGAGGGTAAAGCATAGTCCTTAGACTCACCCGTCATCTCATATTTTTCATTTAAGACTCAATTTAGTAGATAATACATTTTAAAAATCAACTGTTATAGAGTTATATAAAATATATTTAATATGTTTTTAGAAAATCAATTTGAGGCACACCACGCCTTGTAATCGTCCCCGTCACAGCCTCGGGATCCAAAATTATTTACAGATCTATTAGAACTTCTTATAAGATAATAAAAAGGGTCTATAGAAAAATATATAAGATATAATAATATTTCTAGAATGGTGGAATGTTATTTACCATTATTTTATTGCATCCATTTAAAAAATGGAAACACTGTTTCAACATGTGTATAACCTATTATCACCATAAATTATGTAATTCATTTGTCATTATCCACTTTTTGTAAATTAATTATAATATATATAAATAATATATATGATTTTAATTTATTGATAAACGTTATTGATTTGTTTTATCAGTGAAAAAATGTATAAATATGGAGACTTTTCAACTAAAACAAGAAGGAAAATGATGAATTTATACACCAAAACAATTATTCTAGAAGTTAGGTTTTTATAAAAAAGGGGATAATATAATCTAAAAATATCATATATGGTCTTATATATATTTTTATTAATTCAAAATATAGGTTTTACAGTGACCCGTGGTCATCATATCTGTTATTTCATTTTTTACATAAATATTTAAAATATCACAAAAACACAAGTTTGAGGATTGTAATAGTTTAGATTCATTGTAGACTAGGCTCAAAATATTCTATTCTTTTGAAATATCATTAATGTATCACAAAAATATCCTCCCTTTTGGTAATATTGATAGAAAAAATCTGCATAAGACCATTCTTCATAACCTAGGTAAACGAAACATATGTATGGTTGATTACATATTACAATTAAATTTTAATATATAATATATCAACTTATGATCATATTAAATCATAATATATTAATATGGGTATGTGATCATGAAAATAAATTAAAATGTTCATTTATAAGCTTTTATATATTAAAAACAAGATTCCAAAAATAAAACATTACCATTTCAAGAAATGTGGCCCAATAGGGCGATAAATCATTATAAATCAATAATAAACCATAATCTCATCTAATGATTACAGGGAACCATCATAAATAATGAAAACCGTTTCATAAAATAGGCTTAGAAACAAAGACTATAAAAATAGTGGACCAAGACTTATCACCTCTTCCACATTATAGATCCGGACACAATTGTTTCCTATAAAGGATCAAGTAACACTTGTTTCTCCTAGTGGATCAGCACACACCTATTTCCCATAGTGGATTAGGACAAACCTGTTCTCCATAGTAGATCTAGTCCATTAATTTTTCCCATCATTATTTCATGAGATATAATTCATTACCCAATGCATTGGAGGGATAGTTGGGTCCCACCCGTCTCATTTTAAAAATCATGCATACATGTTCGAGAATATAAAAACCAGAATCAAATCATCACACCATAACTCTATAAAAAATGTGTTTGACAGAAATTTCCTCAATTCACTGTAGAATAAGAAATGAAAAATTAATGGGTTTAATAAAAAATTCAACAAAATAAATATTTATCATAAAGAGAAATAATAAGGATGGTATCATTAATTTTTATCCCAAGAAAATCATATGTAACATTAGAGGATTTAATTTTATATATAAAACAATTTTGAATGACCATGTTTGAAATTTAATGTGGAAAACAACTTTTCTTTAAAAGTGACATTTAAAAAACGTTTTTATGATACTTTTCATGGAAAATAATCTTTGAAAACGTAGAATGAAATCATTAAGAAATAATTTAAAACATATCTATATTAATATATCCATTCATAATTGAAAAAAAAATTAAATCATTTTTTGAAAATATTGAATTGGAAGAAAAATTGTTTTCGATATAAAAAATGATTTTTTATAAAAACATTCATGTTATATATTTATTTATAAAAATTGGATACCTAATGGTAAAATTAATTTCAATTAAAAAAATTTGAAGATGAATATTCATGAATTTATTCATATATATATATCATAATATTTCACCATTGAATGTAAAAACACTAACAATCTCGATAAACGTGGAGATTGTAACATAAAACTATTATCACATTAATAAAATTGAATAATAATAACCATAAATAAATATCATAAAATGGAACATTAATAAATTATGATATATAAATAAATGATATCAAAGTAAAAAGGTATTGTATATCCAACCTGTATAGTAAAATAGTTGCATAATATATCATTCTTCTAAAAGAAGGAAAATTGTGAAAAACATTCCTTTCAATTTGTGTATCTTTTGAACCATAAACCCCATGAAATTTAGATCATAAAAATCATATTTAAATCCCAATTATATTAATTATAAAAATCAAAAAATAATTTCATGTCCATTATATACACCATATAAAAGAAATAGGCAGTGAATATGGAATTTGTCTCACAAAAGTTAATGTGAGATAGAAATCGCATAGCATAAGTCCAGACATCCTTGATTCATGTAAAAACTATAGTATAATAAACATAAGTATATTTTAAATCTATTTTTATAAACATACATACATATATCATAACATATATTATATATATTTACCTTTTTTATTTACTGTTTATTTAAAATTCCATCATAATGTTACATTTCAGGTAATAACAACTTTTTTTTTCATATATGTTTTGATTTGTTATATTTTTTAATATTATTATTATTCTGGTTCCATAATATAAATAATTATAAAATTAATTTAAATTTCATATATATTTCATCTGTATTTATTTATATTAATCCATACAATCAATTGATTGAAAATTAAATATACTTTTTCTTGGAGATGGTAGACAACATATATGCATGGATACCATTTCCATTTTATATTTTGATTGAAATAAATAAATATAAATTTTATATTATCATTAAAGTTTCATTTTAATTTACTATTTATCACATATGATCATTAACCCCATCCTTAATACCTTCTATGTAAAAACTGAACAAATCACATCGCTTCGTGAGGCGGTAGTCCATAGTACACATGAGCGATGCAATCATATTCCAAAAAATTTAAATAATTAAGGTTTCTGAGATACAATAATCATATAAGAATAATAATACCATATACATGATATATAATCAATAAATACATCATTATGTCAAATAGTGGGATGTGGTAAAGGAAAATTGTAATACATTGGTTAACAAGGCACCAATCCATCGTACAAAAGAACTACGACTTCGATACCATTTTGAGAGATGTTGAGAAGGTTTTATTTTATGAACAAAAAGAAAATCATATAATTATATGTAATATAATGATTTTCACATAAATATTGTATAATAATAATTGATAGTGGTGGACGAGGAAATAGAACAAAACTATTTATTGATGAACATTACATCTTCTTTGGGTATCCTCGATAATTTTACACCAAAAGCCTCTATAGGATTGTTTTACATAAAAAATATTTAGTATAGGATGTTAAGAAATAAAATGGAATCTTTTCAGTTAGTTATCAGTTGAATCAATGTGGTTTGAAGGTGTGATGAAAATCGGAGAGGAGGTGGACTTTTATAAGCCGGGGAGAGAAAACACATGGTATTTTTTAAATGAACTGAGTACTCCAATGTTTTATCAAGTTAATAGTCTCAAATAATGTTCAACTTTATATTATATAAGTTATTTGTCCAATAAATGTACAAAAAATGAGTTCTAGAATTGTTTTTAATTATTTTTATCACATATCGTTTTTGTTTTACCCCTATTAAACCCATAATTACCATAATCGTAGAAAATAATTTTTATTATTTTCTATATTCATTTTTATCAAAAAAAATTAGTTGAATGTATTAGAAATTATAAATTATTATGACACCAAAATATAGAATCAATTTTTTAATATTAAATTTATATAGGTAGAAAATTTTAATTTATCATTAATCTTGTAGATGCGATGAGAAAAAAGGTTTTTAAAATAAAAATTGTTAGAAAGGATGCAATGTTGTTATGTATAAATTCAATACAAAAATGATTCCAATTAACTAAAAAGATTTTATTGGTATAAATTAAATCTAATTATAATTTTAAAAAATAAAAAATATATTTTAAATTTATATATTTTTTAAATAAAAAATTATGTTTTAAATTAAAAATTCAATATTTTTCACTATTCACAAAAAATAAAACTTTTCAGAAAACCCCAAAAATTAATCATAACATAATTTTAAAATTTAATTTTCAAAAATTAAAACAATTTTGTTAAAAAAAATTTAAATCTTACAAAAATTATATTAAATTTAATTATTCCATCTAAAGGAAACACAACTACTGTTTAGAATAATATTGTTTTTAAGTGTAAAACAAGATTTATTCTTATATCATGTCTACAAGAACAAATTATTGTAATTTTAAAAATTTTATTTGATATATAATAAATTAATTTAATTGAAATAATTCCCCAAAAGTTACTCTTTTAATATATTTGGAGTGAAACACCATTATGTGCATAAAAATAGTTCTTTATAAAATGATTTCCTATATTTTCAAAAGGCTTTTATTTTTATTTATTCTTAATTGGTTATCTTATAAATCATTATATATACATGTGTAAACCATACATTTTCATAATTTAGTTATTAATATTAATAATGCCTATTCCAACGACATGGTGACAACTATGACATATAGAAATGTTTTAATATTATCACACATCTCATTTAAACATAGTGTTGAATGTAATGAATGATATGCTTAGTGTTTAATGTAATGAATGATATACTCAGTGTTATATGAAATGAAAGATAAAATTTATATTATTTTGGTAGAAAATATTAAAATGATTAAATTTACATGGGAAAAGTAATTTCAAAAAACCTTGGGTTGTTATATTCTACCCACATAAAATTAATTTCACCTTCAACTTAGAAACTTTGGTAATAAAAACTGATTATACATGTACCTCAGTACAGAATTAGGTTCCCACATATCATTCATAAGATAGTGTTTTCACCATAAAACATTGAAAAAGTATGTGGTATTGTTTATTAAACTATTCTATATTTGAACCAGAATTTCTACATGTCATTCCTAATTAGATATGTCATTCTCCATCAGTACATCCTATGAGTTTAGTATATGTGGGAATCATGTATTAACTTTCTATGGAATGATACATGGATACACTTCCTTATCCAAATTGATGTTTGGTTGAAGTTCCAAATGTAAATCAACTATCTTGATATTCAGATGTATTTCAATGGGAATGATAAATTTTTGGATTTGTTTTATGTTATTTATTTCATGAAAAGTTCATAGAATGACTTTATCACCATATTAAAATTCTAGATCATGATTATAACTATCATTATAACATCTATTTCATATTTCATCATATATTACATGTTTTTTAATGGATCTAACATTCAATGTCATCTCATCATCTTGTTAAGGTCCTAATTTCTTTCTGTCTACAACATCAATCCAGTATGTATAAAGGGATTCATAAGGAGACGTCAAACTACTAGAGGAAAATACGTTTTTATTGAAACTATCTTAATTAAATTTTTTATCACAACCAATTTTGAATCAATCTTAAAATACTTTAACACATCCAATAGGGTTTGAATTGTTTTTATAGTGTTTTGGATGAAATATTTATCCTAATATTGTAAAATATTTCATCATAACTTCTAGGTTATATTGATTATATAATATTGAATTTGGTACACCATGTGACCATACCACTTCATTAATATATATATTCTGTAAATAAAATTTATATATAGATCTTATCTGATAATGATGAAGGGTGTTCACTTTTTTAGATGATCGACTACAACCAATAATTACCAAAACATCAACGATATGATAAATCCTAATTTTTACTATTAAAATCACAAATATGTCTATGATATTTTTAGGAATAATTACTCAAATAAAATTTTCACTTAAACATATAAAAAGAAAACAGTTTTATTACTAAAAATGTATCTTAAAATATCATAAATTCTGATAAACACCCATCAAATGAATCCTAAAAAGGCTTTCAATGGATTTGATCTTATGATCATGATTTAAAATCATATACCAACAGTGGTATCTATAACTCTAAAGTTATTAATACATGGATATATATAAACATCCAAAAGGAAATTCACAATTTTTCCTCTATAAAATCTCTTACCTTATATAAAAACTTTTCCCTAGGAATATTTGGTTGAACCAATTCACAATTGAATTTCAAATGTCAGATAATTATTCCATAATATACGTAAAGGGGTATAATCACAAGTGATTTCACTAAAATATGGGAAATTATATATTCATATGGGTATTTCAAACTATGGAAAAAATTAAATTCCCCACTAAGGAGGTGTTGATAGTTGTTTCCTTAATAAACATGATTCACTACATCCATTTTGATTGAATAATATTTCCATTTTTCATTTTTTCATATGTTTTTGTGGAACATAATCCACATTATAGCTTGTAAATGTTAATTAATTCGCATAATTCCCATACTCATTAAATTTTAAACCCATGAGTTAGGTAGATGCATTAGGTTCAAATTTCTCTATATTTTTATCTTTTTCTAACTTCTTTACATCACTTCTGCAATCAATTCTACAATGATCCTTCCATACACACTTCCAAATAATTTACAAGTTTCTATAATTCAATTGTGATCATTTTAACTTCTAAACATTGATCATAAATAGAATATCATCTTCTTCTCTCCCTGGTTGTTATATTTTTCATTGAACTTTATTTTCCTTAAATTTTGAAACCTATGAGATTGTTAAATAACTCCAACCTTTTTTCCACCTTGATAGCACAAATAACAATATCATTATAGATAATAAAGTATCTTATGGCTATATCCCTTTATAGATATGTTTTTAATCAACTTTATAATCGATCAACCTTACCTTTATGTTAGATCATAATACTAGAATCATACCAATGATGTCTTTTCTAATATTATACATATGTACTGTAACATCCCAGGTAAATAAAGAATAAGATATATTACATATTTAATAATATTTTTGAATTAAATATTAATTTTACTTTAATGGGGTTTTTATGGTCGATAGCGTACCCGATACACAACAACGAGTTTCTTTGAAATCTTACGTTGCACACTAATAATATAATATTATTATTTTAAATGGTAGTTGACAAATAGCTGTTTTATTGGAGATAATGAATGTAAATAAATAAAATATTGTTATACATCTTTGCTAAATGTATTTACATTTATCGAATAAAAGTTAGAGGCTTAAAATGAGAATGAATCTAATTTTAAGCATAATTTTCACTAAAATGTCGATTTACCACCTTTTAATAGATAACCCTCATTAAATATAGTTTTGATCACATTAATACATTCTATATGACCAAATAAAATCCTTCTTTATAATGGGGACAAAAAAATTAACTTTCTGTAAATTTTTGGAATTTTGCCGATAAAGTTCATTTTTTAATGAATAGTGAAAACTATTGTATTTTAATTCAAAACTGTTTTTTAAACTAATTTATTTATATGGATAGATTATCTTTTTAATTGGTTTTAAAGTATAATTATTATATATTTTTACCATTTAATCCATTATTGGACATTGGAATTAATTTCACTTTGAAATTTTACATAAACAAGTGTCGATCTTTTGATTGTTATTGTTTCTTAAAAACACGCTATTTATTGTGACAATGAGAATTAATTATTAATTAATTAATAAAAAATATATATTTATAATTTTGTAAAATAGACATCATTTTTGAATTTGGAATATCAAATACACCATAGGCACAATTTTTGGTATTTTTCAAGAAAACTTCTTATTCTTGATAAATAGTGAAACCACACAGTATTAGTTAAAAAATAGACTTTTTCATTTAAATGAAATTTTACTACTTATGTGAATTGTATTTAAAAAATAATATACAAATTTTTGTGATTTTTATGTAAAATTTGGTTCAATAAAATGAAAATTATTATTTTTTGAATAGCAACTTTTGACTTTTATTTACCGCGGTTAAAGGTAAATAGGGTAATTCAGGGTAAAATGGATATTAAAATTATTCAAAATTACCTTAAAAATTTTTATAAACTCATTGGATGAGTAATTTCCGACCATGTACAACCTTGGGTCAATTGTGGGACCCCATGGAGCAACTTATGAATTATAATGACACTTTAGACTAATTAATTTAAAGTAAAGGCCAAAATGACATAAAAAATAATCTTTTAGTAAATTATGTTTTATATGGTGCTATGTAAGTCATACTTTTTAATATAAATATTATTTGGAAAGATAAATAGATTTAATATATCATGATATTTTAATTTTAATTTTTAGACATCAAATAAATTAAATTATATATGAAAAAATAATGATGTCATATTTACCTCATTAATAAATGATTTAAATAAATAAGATTATGAATATTAAAATAATATCCAAAACCTATCCAATTATTATTGGATGATTTTATTTCGACCATGAGTCTTCCTTTCTTCCACTTTAATGATTTTTGACCTTTAGAAACCGAATATCATTATATAATAAAATTATATTTCACACTTTCTTAAAGAGCCCCTCCACCCCCTTATAAAAGGATACCATTTCTATCAAATTACTCAGTCCTCCCAAGCCATTTGGCTAGTCCAACCACTACCTAATTAATCTCCCTACATCCTTCTCTTCTACCTAGAAGCTGTGACATAGGTAGAAGACACTTCAACAAACCATTTTTGTTCAAACCAAAGGGAGTTGCCCAAATTAAAGGTAATGGTTTATCTTTACTTCTTTTCTTTTATTTTACTTATCCAACCCCTAAACTATTTTTATAACCTTATTTTATAACAAAAACAGTATCCTAAATATACTAGGATGTTTTTCTGAGAAGGATTCTTACTACACTTACACACAACAACATCTAAAGGATGAATAACATAATGCTTCTATAGATGGCAGACTAACGCCTCACAAAATGATAATTGTTCAATTACCTCCTACCACCTCTCATGGTGGCCATTATGATGGAATTTTATTTATATATCATATATATTATATTTATATATTCTCTATGATTCTGTGTTTTCTATTTATATCATACCTTTATGGTTTATATTATGGGTAAACGCGATAATTTCATTTGAGGAAGTGCAGACTACTGCCCCCTCAAAGTGATAAGACTCGTTAATGCCTTATGTGGGTTTTATAAAGGATAGAGTTAATGATATTATATTTGATATTATACTAGAATTAAAATATATCTATGTATCATTATTTTTTAATTCCATTAAAATAAAAAATAGAAATGAAAGTAGTGTTCATGTGTACATACGACTTACCATCTCCATGAACGGTGCATTTCAGTTCTTACCTCCAAATGATATGTACTTATATTTATATATATATACTAGATATATATGATATATATGATATATGAATATGAATATAATTCCGGATATAATGGACTATTGAAAACATGGACAACTTATAAATATAAGGTGTTCATTTTTGTCTCAAGTACCAAATATCGACAAAACTAACATTATTAACTTAAATGATTATATAATGTTTATTACATGGTAATAAGTGATATTAAAGGAATAATATACTTGAAAAATTTTCTTAAGAAAGTAGAAATTATCTTTGGATTATTATTTAAGAGATTAAAGAACGAACTCGTCAAGTTGGACAATGAGGTAAGGGGATTTTCTGATCTCACTTTTAATTCCATGAGATTTCCATTATTCGCCACTTATTTATTGCATGTGATGTAATGTGTACTGACATTGATATATATTAAAATTATTATCTTTATATTCATGGTATTATATGATTCATTTTGTTGTTATTAACTTTTTGTCATACGACTTGATTTGATTACAATGAAGTAACAGTTTTTCATCTCAGTTTTTATTCTCGCATGATTCATGCTATATTGGACACTATTTCATTTTGTGTGGCGTATGTACTGTCCATGATTGTATTAATTTGGTAATATAGAATCATTTTTGAGTATTTAAATCTTCATTTAATGATCCTTCTTTCATGTGGTGTATCTTTCATATGTTACCCAATCTATAAGGGAACCATACACCCTCCTTTTTTTAAAAGACTTATTTTTTGTTATGTATTTTAAATTACATATTATTATGTTGGGATATGTTATTATATATCCTTATAGATGTAAATTTTATGTCTAAGCTATGAGATACCCTTTATCTCATCAACTCATTTTCTGAATTTTAATGTGACACCGTTAGGCTTTCGAATTTTTGCAAGGGAACTTCTTAACCCAATTTCAATTCATTTGGTTAAACTTGTACTTTTTAAATATGCCATCCTATGAATATGTGTTAATTACCTCTAATTTTTATACACTTAATATCCAATTATTTTGGGTGTATTTATATTTGTCACACATAATTATGTGATTGATTAATCTTTAATTTAAGGATACCGTCTTTATAAGGGATCTCATTTCAATTTACTTTTCCATTGAGACTTCATTGTTGTTATAAACCAATTCACTCTTATATGTTGTATATACTATCCTTTGTCATATTATATCATGAATCCCTTTATTCTCGTGATATTTTAATGTTCAGATTAAATTTTATTCCACAATTATTTTTATTCAAGAGTCTCTCATTTTGTTAAAAACTCTTTAACTAAAATATCATTTTAAATGTTTTAAATATTTATTATTCTAAATAATTATCTTTAATGTCCATGTTTTAAAAATGATTTTGAGTATTTATTTATATGGACATTAATGATTCCAAATTATAACTCCATTATAATATTCAAAGTTTTATGAGACACTTCGATTCAAAAATCTATTTTTAAATGATTTTTGAAAAAGGATTGACTATTTCAATATCTTGAAAATACTTCTTGTGATTGTAAATGAAATTTTATTAGTGAAATGTTTATATTTGAAATATTTTATGTGTTATGATGGTACATGGACATTTGACTAGCGTTTATGTGATAAAACGTATGATGGGTGGTGACGTGATAAAACAGGACGGGTGGTTATGTTATAACCTATAATGCATTGGGTATGGAAGTCGGTCGTATGGATTTTCCATTTATTATTATGTGTGGAAGTCGACCGTATGGTTATTCCATTTAAGTATGTTTATGTCCCAAGTTACCTTTATATTCTATGTATTCCTTATATAGGTTTTATGGTTATCTTTTGGATACAAAAGGGTAAGTAAGGATATTTTATTCACTGAAGATTATTTACTACTTCATAAAGGTGAAATGTATTACTTATGATAAAGTATTCTTGGTTTACTTATTGTTCTTAAAAAACTAATAGTTTTCCTTCTTTGTCTATCCCTTACTGAGCCTTTTATGCTTATCCTATGTTTTGAAATGTTTTTTCATAGGACTTAAAGAAGAATAGGGTCAATGATTAGATCAATGAAAAGTCATGCTATCTTAAACATGGAACTAGACATGACTCTTTTTTTAGAGATTTTGTTTTGTGAAAAAAATGGAAACTGAGAAGAAGTTTCTACTTTGTAATTTTTGAAAAAAAATTTAATAGTTATGAAGTAATTTTCTAAAGCTCTAAACCTGAAAAGATCATCAATTTGAATTATTCATTTAACTCAAGATTATGAAATGTTTAAGGCCGGGTCCTTAAAGTTGATATCAGAGGTCGGTTTAGATAACTTTAGAGGTTAGGGTGTTCTTTAAGCATAAGTTACATTACCATAATGGTCAGGATTTTAGAAAGAGAAAATGTTTTTTAGATATGGTTAACAGGTTTCAGATAACCTAAATAAGTATATCATAGTATTTAACCTCCTCTTAAGATATTATATGATTATTTTACTAATATAATAACACAAATATTTTTGGTTTTAGTAAATGGATGGATCTAGCAGGCACCAAAGTAACAGTGGATGTGAAGAAAACTGTGATGGTTTTCAGAATGAGAAACTGAATGAAATGGGAGCTGCAATGAGAACTCTTGTAGTTATTCTCAACCATCTATCTGGATTCATGATTGAAAACCCAAACCTTGGTGATTTTTATAAGGAAACATATATGCATGAAACAAATCCCTATGGAAGTTCAAGTAATAATAATAAAGATAAGTATGTTCAAAAACATATGTGTGAAGGATGTGGAAAGAAACACCTAGGAAAATTCTTCAAAGGGGACGAGAAGATCTATAGATGTGGGAATGATGGTAATTAAGAAAGAACCTTCCATGGGAAAAGGAAACATCCAGTTGAATATATGAAAGGAAAATATGTTCCTTCTGAGGGATCAATTGAATGTTTTAAACGTGGTGTGCATGGTCATTATACAGACAGATGTCCTATGAAGATGTTTTGAGAATGGGATCACTAGGATCGTACAAATATATGTCAACCAATACCTAATTCCATTCCAATTGAGGATGAAGAAAAAGATAATGACCAATTAATGGTATAGATCATTTATTAACATATGTTTTGACATTACTAAATCTTAGGAGTTTGTAGGAAATAAATATTTCATAATAAGTTGGAATGGATTGGTTAATGGATCATGAATAATGTTGAATGAGTAAGAAGTCAACATATAAGGGATTCAAGTGTTATGGTAGATTTTAAGATGATGAAATATATAAAAGTATTAAGGCTCTTTTGATGATGGGATTATATTGGAAGGCTTTTTATAGTATGTGTAACCCTAAAGATTGATATATGAAAATATTATTCAAGGAATAATTACATTTTATTTTGATGAATAATGGTGGAATATTATTTTTGGGAGAATCTATGTTTTTATTATGGACAAATGGTGATTTGTTATTTTATAAAAATGATTAACCTATCATATAGAATATGCAATTTGGTTAATTACACTTCATTATGAGACATTAAGATTGGTTGATTTTTATTTGGAGATAAATGTTATGATTTATAGTGGATGACTATGTGACCAAATCCTTATGAGTTTTGGGTTACAATCTTAGTTTGGGTTATTTTAATTAATTTTAATGACAATGGTATATTGAATGGTCTTTATTAAACTTTGGGTACTTTTTTTTGAATTTGGGAGATTAAGAGTAGTATTTATTTTTATAAAGGATTATCGTTTTGGGGATTATATGATCTTGTAATAACCATTTTTTGGTTTTGGTTGATGTCTAGAGATAGAGGAAATTTATAGATTTTTTTGTGCGGATTATGTGATTCTCTAGAAGTTGATTCTTGTGATTTTTTTGATATGACCAAGTATGTTTTAATACTCATCATTGGGAGAAAAGATGTGTTTGTTGAAGAAATTTAGGAAAGGATGAAAGTATACATGAAAAGTAAGTATGTTTCCTTATGTTTTTAGTTAAGCTCATAAATAAATTCTTCAACAGTATGAATAATAACTTAAAACCAAAACTTTATCTATTAACATTTACAATTGGGGAATCAAAGACCATTTAACCCATCACATGTTTGTGATTTTCTGGTGGTTAAATTTTTCCTAATCATGTTTTCTACCACTCTCCATCAGAACTTGACCATTTCTTCTTTCTTCCATATCCATGTTTTCCTATATGGAATCCTAGTATGAGTTATCTCAGGTTAAATTTGTGCTTCTCTTTCATTATTTTAATGTGAAAGTCTTAACGACTCTTTTCTGATGTGGGACTTTTAATGAAGTATCCAACCCCTATTTTAAAATTGTGAGGACACAATTCCCAAAAGGGGGGAAGGATGTAACATCCTAGGTAAATAAAAAATAATACATATTTCATATATATTAATATTTGTGAATTAAATATTAATTTTACTTTAAATGGGTTTCTATGTTCAATAGCGTACCCGATACGCAACAACATGTTTCTTTGAGATGTTACATTGCACACTAATAATATAATATTATTATTTTAAATGGTAGTTAACTCCTAGACATTGTATTGAAAGGAATAAATGAAACTAACCACAATATGATTATACATTTTTGTTAAATGTATTTTCATTTATCGAAAAAAAGTTAGATGCTTAAAATGTGAATGAATCTAATTTTAGGCATAATTTACACTAAAAGGTCGATTTACCACCTTTTAAAGGCGAACCCTCTTTAAATATAGTTTTTACCACTTTAATAAATTCTATATGACCGAATAAAATCATTATTTATAATGGGGATATAAAAATTTAATTTGTGTATATTTTTTGTAATGTTTAAGGTAAAGTTCATTTTTAAATGAATAGTGAAAAATATTGTATTTTAATTCAAAACTGCATTTTAATCTAATTTATTTATCTGGTTAGATTATCTTTTTAATTGGTTTTAAAGTGTAATTAGAATATATTTTTACCATTTACTCCAATATTGGTCATTGGAATTAATTTTACTTAAAATTGGACATAAACAAGTGTCAATCTTTTGATATTTATTATTTCTTAAAAACATGCTATTTGTTTTAGAAACGAGAATTAATTTTTAATTATTAGTGATACTTATTTGTTTATAATTTGTTAAAATAGAAATAATTTATGAATTCTGAATATCAAATATAGCTTAGGCTGAATTGTTTGTATTTTTCAAAAAAACTTCAATTTTTGATGAATAGTGAAACCACTTAGTAGTAGTTAAAAAACTGTCGTTTTCATATAAATGAAATTTTACCACTTCCGTGAATTGAATTTGAAAATCTGATATACATGGTTGTTATTATTAACTAATATGTGGTTCAATAAGATGAAAATAATTTTTGGTGAATAGTAACTTTTGACTTTTATTTACCGCGGTTATAGGTAAATAGTGCAAATCAAGGTAAAAATGGTATTATAATTATTCAAAATAACCTTAACACTTGTCATAACCTTAATGAATTAGTAATGGACGACCATGGGCATCCTTTTGTTGATTTTGGGACCACAAGGACCCACTTATGTATGATAATGACACTTTAGATTAATAAATTTAAATTAAAGGCCAAAATGACATAACCAAAAAGCATTTATTAAATTAATTTTTATATGGCGTTATATAAGTCATATTTTTACTATAAATATTATTTAGAAATATAAAAATATTTACTACATCATTATATTTTTATTATAGTTTTTAGACATCAAATAAATTAAATTATATATGACACAATAATGATGCAGTATTTACCTCATTAATAAATAATTTAAATAAATAAGATTACAAATATTAAAATAATATCCAAAACCTATCCAATTATTATTGGATGATTTTATTTAGACCATGAGTCATATTTTATTAGAATTTAATGATTTTTGGATCTTTAGAAACCGAATATCATTATATTATAAAATAATATTTTCCCACATTAATATTCCTAAAGAGTCCCTCCTCCCCCTTATAAAAGGAGATCATTTCTAACCAATTCATCACACATCCCAAGACTTTTAGATCTTCAATCCTCTACCCATTTAATCTCTTTACATCCCTCTCTTCAACATAGAAGCCTTACCTTAGGCAGAAGGCACTTTAACAAACCATTTTGGTTCAAACCAAAGGGAGTTACCCAAATTAAAGGTAATGATTTCTCTTAACTCTTTTTCTTTTATTTTACTTCTCCAACCCCTAATATCTTTTTATACCCTTATTTTATAACAAAAAAAGTATCCTAAATATACTAGGATGTTTTTATGATATTTATTTGAACTACACCTACACACACCTCCATCTAATGGATGAAGAACATAATGTTTCTGTGGATGGAAAACTAACGCCTCACGAAACGATGATTGTTGAATTACCTCCAACCGCATCTCATGGTGGCCATTATGATTTCACAATATTTATATATGATATATATTATGTTTATTTATTATTTATTATTCTGTATTTTTCATTTATATTATACATTTATGGTTTCCATTATGGGTAAACACGATAATTTCATTTGAGGAAGCACGTACTACCGCCCCGTCAAAGTGATATGACTCATTAATGCCTTATATGGGAAGTAAACAAGGATAGAGTTAAGGATATTATATATGATATTATACTTGAATTATAATATATCTATATATTATTATGTTTTATTTCCATTAATATAATAAATAGAAATGAAAGTTGCGTTCATGCATACGTAAGGCTTACCGTCTCCGTGAACGGTGCATTTCATTTATTACCTTCAGATGATATGTAATATTATAAATAAATAAATATATATATATATATATGTACTGGATAGATATGATATATATGGTATCTAAATATTAATATAACTCTGTATATAATGGACTATTGACAACATGGACTACTTGTAAATATATGGTGTTCATTTTTTACTCAAGTACCAAATATTGACAAAACAGACGTTATTAACTTAAATGATTAAATAATGTTTATAACATGGTAATAAGTGATATAAATGGAATAATAGACATGAAAAAGTTTCTTAAGAAAGTAAAAATTAAAATTAGTTTATTATTCAGGAGATTAAACAACAAGCGATTCAAGTCAGACAATGAGGGAAGGGGATTTTCTTATCTCACTTTTAATTCCGTGAGATTTCCATTGTGCGCCTCATATTTATTGCATGTGGTGTAATCTGAACTTCCAATGATATATATTATCATTATTGTCTTTATATTCGTGGTATTCTGTGATTAATTTTTTGGTTATTAACTTTTGGCCATACGACTTTAATTGATTATAATGAAGTAAGGGTTTTTCATCTCACTTTTTATTCCCGTGAAATTCATGTTATATTGGCCACTATTTACATTTGTGTGACTTATGTACTGTACATTATTTTATTCATTATGTAATATAAAATAATTTTTGGGTATTTAAATATTCATTGAATGATCCTTCTTTCATGTGGTGTATCTTTCATATGTTACCCAATCTGTAAGGGAACCTTTCACCCTCCTTTTTTTAAAAGACTTATTTTTTGTTATGTCTTTTAATTTACATATTTTTATATTGGGATATGTTCTTATATATCCTTATTGATTTAAATTTTAAGTCCATGTTATGAGATACCCTTTTATCTCATAATATCATTTTATTAATTTTAATGTGATGTCGTTAAGCTTTCGAATTTGTGAAAGGGAACTTCTTAACTCAATTTCTATTCCTTGGGTTAAACTTGTACTTCTTGAATATGTAATCCTATGAATATGTGTTAATGAACTATAATTATTTTAGACATAATATCCACTTATATTTTGGTTTTTTTATATTTTTCACACATAATTATGGGATTGATTTATCATTAATTTAAGGATACCGTCTTTATAAGGGATTTCATCTCAGTTTACATTTCCATTGAGACTTCATTATTGTTATGCACCAATTCACTCTTATATGGTGTATATACATTAATTTTTCATATTATATCATGAATCCCTTTATTTTCTTGATATATTAAATTTCAGATTAAATTTTATTCCTCAAGTAGGTGTATTCAGCAGTCTCTCATTTTTTTAAAACTCTTTAAATAAAATATCGTTTTAAATGTTTTATAGATTTATTATTCTAAGTCATTATATTTAACGTAAATGATTTAAAATGGGTTTGAGTATTTAATTATATGGAAATTAATGTTTTAAAATTATAACTCCATTAAAATCTACAATGTGGTATGGGACACTTTGATTCAAAAACCACTTTTTAAATGGTTTTTTAAAAAGGATTGACTATTTCAATATCTTGAAATTACTTCTTGTGATTTCAAATGAAATGTAATTAGTGAAATGTTTATATTTGAAATATTTTATGTGATATGATGTTACATGGAAATTTGATGGATGGTTACGTGATAAACCATATGACATGAGGTGTCGTGATAAACCAGGATGGGTGGTTACGTTATAACCTCCAATGCATTGGGTGTGGAAGTCGGTTGTATGTCTATTTCATTTAGGGATATGTGTGGAAGTCGACGGTATAGTTATTCCATTTAAGTATGTTTTTGTCCCAAGTTACCTTTATATGATATGTGTTCTTTATATGGGTTTTATGGTAATCATTTGGTTATATAATGGTAAGTAATAATATTTTATTCAGTGAAGAGTATTTACTATTTCATAGAGGTGAAAAGTATTACTTATGATAAAGTATTCATGGTTTACTGTTGTTTTGAAAAACTAATTGTTTTCCTTATTTGTGTATCCCTTACTAAGCCTTTTATGCTCATCACATGTTTTGAAATGTTTTTCACAGGACTTAATGAAGAATAGGGTAAAGGTTGGGATCATGGAAAATTCAGGCTATCTTAAACATGGAACTAGACATTCCTGTTTTTTTAGAGTTTTTGTTTTGTTTAAAAATGGAAAATGAGTAGAAGTTTCTACATTGTAATTTTAGAAAAAAAATGTAATAGTTATGTCATAATTCTATAAAATTCTAAACCTGAAAATATCTTCAATTTGAATTATTCATTTAATTCAAGATTATGAAATGTTTATGGTCGGGTCCTTACAAGTACCAAAAGATTCGTCATCATTTTTCATTAGCTCACGGTGTTCCTTTTCCAAATTCATAAAAATTATAAAAGAAATATACTTTTTGAAAAATATGTTTTTAAGTCATCCCAATACTTGTAGTCAATTTCATCATGTTTCATCATACTCTATATAACGATCCACCATTGATATCCTTCACCTTCAAAATGGTACACATCAAAAATTACATTCTCATGACCCAAACACTGATGTATAGAACATGTATTTTAAGTGGTGATAATCAATTTCTCCAAAATTATGGGACCATTAAACCCATTGTATGAAGTTAAACATTACATTATGACCTACTCAAATTATTGTTTTTCATTCACATTTTTAAGTACAACATAATTTATAGCTTGAGAATTGTTTTGAGAATATCGGTAAGATTATGCTTTGAATATCCCATAATATATGGATGATCTGGAGGAAAATCATTACATTTAATATCTCACTCATTATTCACATGTTTTATTCATGTTCTATCCATCGAATTTAACCAAAACTATAATGTGAAAACACTATTCATAGTGGAAAATTATATTGTGTGAAAAGTATTTTATGAGTTCTAAATAATGAAAACTACATTTAAATCAATGAAACATTAGTTTTATCTTTGATAATTTGTATCCACATTCTACATATATCCTTTATGGTGGGTTATAAATAGTTTGTGAATTTCCAAAGAATATAACCTGGGAGTTTGAAAAATTATGTACAACAAGGATCATTTTTTGGATATAGGCGACGATTGACTATAGGTCAAAGTTCCATTTTTAGAGTTTTTACCTCAAGGATCCTTTGTGTTAGACCCACACCCACTTGTATGATCATAACATGGTTTTATTTCTACACAATAACATTTCTATTCTGTACCAAAATTGTAGGATATTTTCATCTATTTTGAGTAGTCCTTATAATTATCTTCAAAAATTACTTCATAGATCTCTCATATATTTTCCAATCATAAATTCAAAATTTTAATTAAAAATTTCTTCTGATACCAAATATAGAGACCAATTCTTCTCATACATGTGTATTACCAATTTTTAGGGGAATATACAATACATTACAAATACACTTTCCAAAGTACCTTAATATTCGAGTCCCTTTTGAGATTAAAAAAATCTAATATAGTGTAATATCATCAATGTAACCCAAATTGATCATAAAATTTAGTTTTCCACATAGACATACTCAAAATAAAAGCTTTCAAAATGATCTTCCCATATATTAAAATTTTTTATAAAATAACTATGTTGACATTACTAGAAATTATAATTCATTATTATTCCAAATATTAATTTTTTTTTAAAATTCTAATAATTGATGTGCGAAATTTTAATTTGAGATTAATCCAATATAGAGAATGAGAAAGTAGGGTATCAAAATGAAATGATTAAAAAATTTATATATGATATTTTTTCCAATGACCTAAATTGGACTATATAATATAAAATGTATCAAGTAATACAATAAAACTTAGTAAAATTATTCCATAACTATATAAATAGATTAGGCAGAAGAAGTATTCAATTAAAATTTAATGTTTTCTTTATTCACCAAAAAAAGAAACTTCTCATAAAAATAAAAAAATATTCCCAAATTAATTTTTATATTATTATTCAAAGAATATATTTATTTTTTTCTTTAAAAATTATAAAATTTTCAAAAATTTGTTTTAATGTAAGTCAACAATCCAATGGTTGAAAAATATCCATATTAAATAATAATATTAAATGTATACTATTGATTCGTATTACTCAATATTGCAAGAAAATCATTATTTAAAAAGAACTAAGACTTAATTTCTTATATACTATTCCAAATAGAATAAATTTTAATTAAACAATTACTAAATAAATCAGAAATATTAATAAATTTAAAAAAATATTCAATCATTACGTGATATGTTAAGTACGTAACCCCTTTTTAAAATTGTGTAATCTCAATTTTATTCACTTATCAAATAAGTGAAGATATTTCTCACAAATATAATTCTCAGATTCCCTTGATGCATATTCTAACATATGGTTTTTTCATAAAACCATAACCTAATAATTTACCATCTTCATCAAGTCAATCATATAGTATTCATAAACCATAACATCTTATTCCTCATAAGAAATTTTCTCATCCAACTAAACTACATTAGGTCTCAAGATAATGAATTAATATAATAAATACATAAATATCATTGTAACATGAAATACTTTCCGTACCTAGGATAAAATAATAGGCATGTCCACATAGTTTGAAATTAATCCAACATTGTCAAGGATTTCAAATGGTCCAATAAACCATAGACTTAACTTCCTATTCTGACAAAAATGAATAACACTTTTCCCTAGAGAATATTTGGGAAAAACATGATCACATACATCAAAGGAATGTTATTTTATCTAGTTATCAAAGTGAAATCTCATCCTTCTCAGAAACTTCATCTTGATTCAATAAAAAAACTAAACATTCTCTATAATTCCCTATTCCAACTCTTATATCATCAATATCATATCTCCTACATCATCCCAAAATATTGGTGGTAAACACCACATTTTTTATAATTCCTCAAATTGTTCTATATGTCTACTAGAATGAAAAATGTTATTATAAGAAAAATCAACCACTGATATATTTTTATCCCAACTTACTTTGTAATCCATTGATTGCAAATAAGGAATATCTTTGAATGTTCTAATCACCCAATCCGATTGTCTATCATATTCAGTATGAAAATATGTACTTGAATTTAATCAAGTACCCAATGACTTCTATTTTAATTCCAATATTTAGATTTGATCGTAGTATGATAGTCTCATACAATATCGAGAGGCACTTAATTTAACAAAAATATCTCTTTTAGATATAGACAACAATGTTGATTTGAAGACATTTTCTTTTTAATGGGAAGTAAAGGTGAACATTTAGTTAATTGTTCAAATATTTCTCAAATAATATTATCACCATGATAAGTATTTGGAAATACCAACATTAAATCCATTGAAATATTGTCCTATTAAAACATAGGCACTATAAAAGGTTGAATCATCCCCTCCAGAGAATGCCATTTTTCATTAACGTACTGACAAGTCAATCACTTCATGGGATATTTAGTAATATCTTTTATCATCCCAAACAATGAGTAATACTTTTGATGGTCTGTGTACATCTTAGTTCTTCCCAGATGATCAATAAATGGAGATCTTTTAGCTTCTATCAATAACTCTTCTCTCAATTGGGAATCAAAAAGCACAAATATTCTCCTTTCCTCCAATGGCCCGAAGGCCTTCATTTTTAATTTATTTTTGATAATCCGCCTTTCAAGGGATGAGGTGGAACCCTTACAAGGCCCATAAGCATAAGTATTACATGGCCCATAGGACTTAGAGGAATTAATATTTCCTGTAGACTTCACCATTACATACAACCCAGTAAAACTACTTGGAACTGCTCCTCCCCAACATCTTCATCGTGAAATCAGCTCTCTACCTTCGCATGGCTATCATACTGGGCATTCTCGTGCATGCACAGGCTTGTCCTGATGGTAGGCTCCATACCCTCTCATTCTTGCAATCTGTTTAGCTTCTACTGTGGTGAAATCTCCATGCTAATCCTCCTCATAGAGCGTGTTCCTCGTAGGTCATATGGTTTGCATCTGCATATAAGGTGGCCAGAATGCCTTGAGGTGGCCGGAAGGCCTTACTGACCCGAATTCCTGGGTGGCCCAAAGGCCTTAAAGGAATCGGGGACCAAATCGGTGGCCCAAAGCCCCAAAGGGGGGCATATTCTAGACTGCTACAATGCCAAATCATAAAACACCTTCTTATTCCATATTATAATCATAAAAAATATCATTCATAATAGATCCTACCATTTCATTAAAATATTCACCCACCATCCGAGCTGTCATAATTATTTAAGAAAACATCGATTTAAATGAAACTAGAATCATAATTTATGATGTCCTTACATCCAAAAAATATTTGAAAACATTCATCAAATCAATAACCCAAGGGTCACATTCCAATCTTAACATGGTTAATGTAGCATTAATTTTTAGTCTCAGTGCATTAGTATTAATGTTCAATTTTCCATGATTCTAATGAATCATGAAATCATAATCCTTGATTATTTATTTCCATATTATATATCCCATGTTAAACTATTTCGGATTGAATTTATATTTTAACCTTTTCTATCAGTATATAATTCAAAGATCATTTTATATAAATGATGAAACAATATTTTTAAAGAAAAAACAACTATAGCCAAATCCAAATCCTATGAAAGGTTATTTTACTCCATCATTTTCAATTAATTTGAAACATAGGTGATTACTCTGTCATTCTAAATTAGAACAAAACATAGTCCATTCAACAATGAATCACTGTAAATGAATAATTCACCATTTCTGGAAGGATGGTCCAAACATATAGGGAAAATAATATTATTTTACGTTCCAAAAAACAACACATTATCTTATCCAGATAAACCTAACTCACTTCAGTGTTAACTTAGTTAGTGCGATAGTAAACAAATAAATGTTTTAAAAGAACCGTCAATAATAACCTAGGAGTCCAAGAGAACTATGAATCTTTGTATCACTTAAAGGACTTGGTCACTATTGAATGACATCTAACTTTACAATATGTATAGATATTTCATCATTACAAATAATATTTCCTGGGAAATAAATTTATTTCCACCAAAATTCACCTTTAATAAACATTCCATATAATTTGTTTTATTTTAATGTTTGTAGAAAAATAATAAAGTTCCTTTCACGTTACTCAGGGATTTTAAAATATACCAAAATAACATCTATAAATAAAACTACACAATAATACAAAAACTAATGGAGTAATATTTTCAAAATATTCATAAATATAAATTGTAAATTAGAAAACCCAATGGGAATAACTATAATATCATAATTCACATATCTTTGAAAATTCTATCTTTATAGTTTCATACAACATAACATTTATCCAATAGTCCACGAATCTCAAGTTAATCATTAGAAAACAATAATCTCCGAGGATCTAAATAATTAAACCATCAATATGATACAAAGGATACCATATCATAATAGTGATGTTATTCAACACTACAATACCAATTAATATCTCCAGAAATCATATTTTTGTACAAATAAACTAGGATTAACTAATGGTCATGTTAATGGTTGAATGAAACTCCTATATATAAATTCATGCAACATGATTTTAATTAGAAGAAGTTCAAATTGAAACATTGGATAAGGGTGTTTAAAGACAGACTTATAATTCATTACTAAATAAATAGTAAATTAATCTTTATGACCTCTAATAACACAATAAAAATTACCTTAAAAAACTTCTATATGTTCATTCACTATGTGGATATCACAAATTTTAATTACTTATTTCTTTTCAAAAAAAATGATATATATAACATTAAATTAAATTATAAATCAATTTCTCAGTTTCATGGTATGTTATCAAAGCGTATGAAATCATGGAATAAAATATTATTGGCATTTCAATCTATTATAGAAAGATATACTAAAATCTAATCCATTAAAAAATTGATATCATACTACACTACGATTAGATAAACAAGGTTTTAAGAAAGATCAACCAACTAATGAAAATAAAAATATTCCTATAAATAATGGTTTATATAATACTCCATCTAGGAGTTTTTAACAAAAGATATAATTTACATTCATGAGGGGATATTCCCAATTTTATTGAAAAATTATTATAAATGAAATAATTTGAATATGTTTAGTGAAATAGATTATATTTATAATTAGAATAAAGCATTTACATACCTATCTACAATTAATTTTATGGAAAAACATCAACATATATGGAGTCAAAATATTTATACAGTCCCATTTTTATTGAATCTTGATGTTTTCCAAACAAGGTAACCAACCTTGGACGTATATTTGAATCAGTCCCTTACTCATAAAAATAAAAACATTTTACTTTTATATTTTAATTCAATGATCATATTTCTTGCTGTCATGATCCATAATACTAAAATTACAACATTGGAAGAACATTACTTACAATAAAATACATTATCCCTGATTTTTTACAACATATCTCACAACATGGGTATTTTTATTTCTTACCTCCAATCCTCGTGGATGAATTATTTCCCATTTATTACTAAGTGGACCTCTTCTTTTTCTTATTTTCATAGGGCACATGATCATTAGAAAAATCCATTTCATCCTTATTATCAAATAGAAGAAAACTTTCATAGATATTTGATGCATGAGAAGACAATTCTCATTGATATCATGGCACTAATCTTCAATAATAAAAATTTATCTTACTATCAAGATCGAAGATAAATTTTAGGACTTACATTTCCTAACAATAGAAGTTTTCTTTATATGTAGCCACCGAATATTCATAATATTATCCTCAATTCCATGAATATTTTTCTATCCTATGTCAAATAACATTAGGAAAATATTTCTCATAGAAATTATTATTAAATTCATCCCATTCCAAGAAATTAGTCTCTTCATTTAATTTGATATTCTTAACCATTTACCACCACTAGTCAACTTCACCATCAAAATGATAAATTGAAAATTTTTCCTTTTTGTGTTTTAAAATCCCCATGAAATTGAGTATCTATTATAGGTATTTAATACATCCATAATCTAGAACTATTTACGATGATCCAATGAATGATATGGGACGTTGTCACATAAAATGCACCACAATAATCTTGTTCCTCGATGGTAGAACTGGTTTATCTCATTTATTGAAACCAAGAACATTTATATCCTGTGTCAAATAGACCATCACTACAAAAACTACTAAATTTAAATTCAAACCATATCAATATTTTTATTTTGAAAGATATTTTACTCAAGGTTTCTTCCAATGATAGGTTCCTTGATTCTTATTGGGAAACTCATTTTTACCAAACATTCATTAGACGATACAAAATTGTTATCTTAAGATTATATTTCATTTTTACATCACTATAAAATTAAATATTAAATGTGTTGTTTATTAACACTATCCTATCATATAAGGTTTTCAAATCCTTTTTATAGATACCAAATATAAGGACCCACCCCTTAAAAATTTCATAATCATTAGTCTTAATAAATAATTTACTTTCATTCTCATTGATGAAAATTTTTTATTTATAGTTTTAGATAATTAGGCTATAAGTCATACATATTAGACTCATAAAATAAATAGTGGAAACTTTCTATTAATATCTATTTTCCCATTAATCAAAACATTTCAAATGATGAATTATTTACATCAGAGATGATCTTCATAACATTAAATAGACTCCATCCATTTTCTTACCCATTCATAAATATTATGAAAAAAAATGTGGACTGACCACAGAAAAACTCATTAATGTATACAAAAAATTGGGAAATAATTGAACATGTAAAAACATTAAATAACTGAAAAATTTATCAGAATGTAATATTTTCACCGTTTCGAAGTCGTAAATATTTTCCTATGAAAATAGCCACATTTAATACCCTTTGTGTAATCAAATTATTACTATAACCCCATAAAAATACCTGTAAATAGATAGAATAATCTTAAGAAATTCTAATACATTTAATTATTTTAAATGGAATAACCCAACAGTTGAATTCCATGCATGTCACTCTTACAAATTGAATATCCAGACCATCTATTTCCCACTCAATTAATTTTAGGTCTATCGAGGACTCACATTTCATTGGTTTATCATGACCCCCCTTATAGGTTTATCACCGAGCCACCCATCGTTGTCTTATCAAAAAACCACCCATAAAATGTAAAAGTATCATTATATAATCATAACACATAAAATATTGAAATTTTAAGCATATCCCTCATAATATTTCCTTTTCTTTCAAAAGAATTAATTTTTTCATATTGAAATAATATATACATTTTTAAATCCCATTATCAGTAACAGAACTCTACAAAAAGAAAGAGATGGGTTTCTATTTCATTTAAAAACATGAAGTCATGTAGAGGATATAAAATATTAAAATAGAAATATATTTAAGTTTATAATCAATTTCAAATATATTAATATAATTATGTGAAATAATATCAATAATATTGACATATAAGAAAAAAACATATTTTTTAATCAAAGTGTCTCATGCCACATGAAAATATTAATATCATAAGCCCCCTAAAAGAATAATATTTAACAAAACATTAAATAACATGATAATAAATAAATTCATTATATTAAATTTTAATTGGTCATAATTTACACCGTATAATGGATTTTGTTTTGTATAACATCAAAATATGCCTCAAATAATGTTGATTGAGACGAAAACCCTTACTAGGAGTCTGAATTGCCAAATGTGTCTTTATATTCAATTATAATACATTTATGATAATGATTTAAATTATTCAAATCATTTTTAAATTTTATCATTGATTTTATTTATCTTATTACAACATTATAAACAACTATATAAACAACTAAGTTTATGTCCAGTGTTTTGAATAAATTTGGTTCATTTGTCAAAAACGACTTTGGTTAGTCGATTATTGTCAAATGGGTTTTTGTATAAACCGATAAAAAATATAAACCATGAAATATTTATCATATTTATAAATAAATTTTACATTTAAAACCAATCATGAATGATGGTTTATAAAAATTAACCACTGTTAGAATAATGGAAATGGTATGTCATACATACGCATGAGTACTGTTCCCATTTTTTAATGAAAATAATAGAATGTAGTTAACTAAAATATCACCATCCAAAATGTTCATTATATCATAAATATGATATCAAATAATTATATATAATTTTATATATAATTATTTTGATTTAAAATAATCAAATCACTTCGAGGAGGCGGTAGTCCACACATCCACCAACCACATTATCACATTTTCGGCATGTGAAAAGGTAACAAAGAAATGACATATTATATTTATAGTAAAGTGATTATATAACTAATATTATATATATTTCATTTATATATTATATGTTTAGTAAATCCATCCATAATAAATTACATGTAAATTGAGAAAATATAACATCTCTTTGAGAAGGTGGTAGTCCATACATCCACATGCCATGTTATCTTTTTCAAAAAACTAAATAGAATGATGGTATGTGTTATCTAATAATTAAATAAGTTTTAACTAAAAATAAATATAAAATATGTCATATGAAAATATTAATTCAATCATTATTTCTAACCTTCATAGGTGGTAATGGATGAATGAACAACATCTATTCAAGAGGTGGTAGTTTGTCGTACCGAAGAATGATAACTGTATATCATAATTCATGCAAATGTGTGAAGATGTAGATTTAACATGTAAAAAATAACAATATATTTAATATTTTTATAGTATTATATAATAATTTAAATATAATAATTCATGTGGATTCAGAATAAAAGATATCAAAAGTGATCATTGATAATGATACAACTTTTATAGTTAAATCCTTTTGGTTCACATGAAAGGGATTAATTGGACTGAATTCCTATGAAATTTACACTTCTAGGATGAGATGAGGGATTTTGTTATCTTATTTGAGTTCAGTTCTTATGGGAAAAAGGGCTTCATATATTTTATATAGTGGGGATGGTGAGTACCTTTTTATTGAAGGGGGTGAGTGATAATCTTGTTAATATAAAACGGTAAACTCAATTAGGAGGTATCACATACATCATGTGGCACAAAAATTGATAATAATTATTAAAAAGTGGTGATATGGTAAAATAATGCGTATAAAATGGGTTTTGACTTGTTTCTTGGTCATTTGGTACATTAATATTAATGTTTAACCAATAAGAAAACACATTTTTACATTAATTATTGTAATTAAATTTAATTACTTACACTAATTATTTTTAAAAATAATTATTTTTACCATAATAAACATTATAAGATATGATGAAAAATATTTTTTAACACTTTTTGAAAAATGTTATTCACAGATGTTTTAGAATTTAACTGATAATTAATCTCTTAGATAGAATATAAAAGCGGGCCTTAAATGTAAAAAATCTCGAACGATTGAAATGTTTTTGTACACAATTTCATTGTAAAAATTACTTAAATAACCAAAATTATTTAAATTTATATTTAAATTATATAATTATAAATTGAAACTAATAGAAAATTTTATTTAACTACATTAAATAATTTTTTTGTAAAAATATATTTCGATAAAAATTGATCATTTTTTAGTAATTATCAAAAAATGAAATTTCGTAGAAAAATAACAAAATTTCAACCAAAGTTAATTTTCATGTTACACTATAAAAAAGAATTTTATTTTTCTTATATAAAAATGTAAAAAAATTCAGAATTTGTTTTATAATTTATTCCATTTAAAGGGGTCAAAACATTCATATTGAGTAATAATATTAATATTACACCATTGTTCAGTATAACTAAGTATTTCATGCAACAAAATATTTCTATGAAACTCATGTTTCATGTAATATATTATATTTAAAATATAAACACATTGAAATTTTAAATTACTATCTAAAATATAAATATTGATAATAATGAAAAAGACTTGTTCAATAATTACATGGAATGTTACAACAAGTACTATCAACATTATGGATTAAGATTTACCACATGTTTCCCATTACGGATAAGGATAGACTAATTTCATATATTTTATTAGGTCATTATTGTTTCCTATTGTGGAATAGGGCACACATGTAATATCCCAGGTAAATAAAGAATATGACATTTTCATATTGATCAATATTGGTGAATAAAATTTTAATATTACTTTAATGGGAATGCTATGTTCGATGGCGTACCCAATACATAACAACGAGTTTCTTTGAAATCTAACGTCGCACACTAATAATATAATAATAAAATTTAAAATGGTAGTTATCGACAAGTCGGTTTAATTGCAGGAATTAATAGAACTAACTAAAAAATAATTATATATTTTGGTTAAATATTTTTACATTTATCCAATAAATTTTAGAGGCTTAAAATGCGAATGAATCCAATTTTAAGCATAGATATTCTAATATTCTTTAAAAGGTCGATTAACCACCTTTTGATGGAGACCCCCTATTTAAAACTACATTTTTTCAATTTTTTATTTTATATTTGAAAAAATTAAATCCTTCTTTAACGTCGGGTCATCAAAATGTACTTTGTGTAATTTATTTTTGTTTTTTCAATAAAATTAATTTTTTAATGAATAGTGAAAAATGATGTATTTTCATTCAAAACCTCCTTTTAATATAATATATTTATATGTTCATATTATCTTTTTTGTTGGGTTTAAACTTTAGTTAAAATATATTTTTACCATTTAATCCAATGGTGTTCATTGGAATTGATTTTACTTTAAAATTGGACATAAACAAGTGTCAATCTTATGATAGATATTGTTTCTTAAAAACATGCTAATTGTTTTGATAGTGGGAATTAATTATAAAATTAATTAATGAAACTTATATGTTTTGAATTTGGTAAAATATACATCATTTATGAATTTGGAATATCAATTTTACTTTGGATAAATTTTTGGTATTTTTCTCACAAATGTCCATTTTTAATGAATAGTGAAAAATACTACATTTTACTACAAAACTGATTTTTCATCTAATTCAATTATAGAGTTAGATTTCCCTTTTAATTTGATTTAAAGTTTAATTGATTTATTTTTTATCACTTAATTCAATTTTATTCATTTGAAGTAATTTCAGTTTTTAATTGGATGTAAAACAAGTCAATCTTTTGATAAATTTTACTTCTTAAACATCCGTCTTTGGTTTTGACAACGAGAATTATTTTTAAATTAATTACTGCAATTTTTGTGTTTGGAATTTGCTAAAATGGATTAATATTTTGAATCATAAGGTCTAAATTTTGTAATTAAGACTCTTGTTTTTGGACATTATGAATAGTAACGATGACAATTATCTTAAATTTTTGTGATTAATTAGTAATAGGGTAGTTAAGGGAAATAAAATAATATCACAATAATACAAAATTACCCATCCATGTGTCTTAATTCTATTTTTAGAGTCATGGATGACCATGGGATGCCTTTTGCCAACTTTTGGACCCCATGGAATCACTTTAGTGTGATGGTGACCTTTTATCATATTTTTTTAATGAAAGGAAAATATAACCAAAGTTTTATCACCTAAGTAAAAAAATTCAATTTTGTTTATATAAATTATATCTTTGACAATAAATATTAATTGGAAATCTAAAAATATTTTATACATCATGGTATTTTTTTATAATTTTTAGGCATTAAATAAATAAATTTATTTAAGACAACATGATGATGCAGTCATTACCTCATTAATGAAAGATTTAAATAAAATGAAAAGATAAGGTAAAATATAAGACTTACACTTGTCAAAAACCTATTGGATGGGTTTATTTTGAACCTGTGTCACCTTATCCTTGAAATATATCATTGTGGGACCTTTAAAATCCAAAAAATATTTTATAATAAAGTAACATTTCAAGACCTTCCAAAAGTGACCCTCCTCCCTCTTATAAAAGACCACCACCTCTACAACCTTACCCACAACTCTAAAGCCTTTTTATCATCCAAAATATATTCATATTATCCCTCCACATCCATCTCTTACTCCTAGAAGCCTCACTTTGGGCAGAAGTCTTTCCAAGGAAGCCTTTGGCTCAAATCAAAAAGAGTTACCTGATTTAAAGGTAATATTTTCTCTTTTGATCTTTTGTTTTATTTTCTTCTCCAACGCCCTAAACTCTTTTTATTAATTGATTTTGTAAATAAACCAGTATCTTAATTATATTACGATGTTTTTATGAGAATTATTCGAGCTAAACATACAAACACCTCTATCTAATGGGTGAAGACCATACTGTTTCTTTGGATAACAAACAACTGACTCACGAAACGATGTTTGTTCAATTATCACCTACCACATCTCATGGTGTCCATTATGATGTCACTGTATTTATATATGATATATATTATGTTTTTTTCCTTATTCCTATGTATTATTCTTTTATGGCATACATTTATGGTTTCCATGATAGGTAAAGGCGATAATTTCATTTTAGGAAGTGCAGACTATCGCCCCCTCAAAGTGATATGACTCATTCATGCCATACATGGAACGTATAAAGGATAAAATTTATGAACTTATGTAACATACAAAAAATATATTTTATACTGTATTTATAATATACCTATGTATAATTATGTTTTCAATCCATTAAAATATGGAATATAAATGAAAGTGGAGTTTATGTGTATGCACGATTTACCATCTCCATGAACGGTGCATTTCATTTCTTATCTCCAAATTTTTTGTACTATTATAAGTAAATATATATAATTCATATATATGATATATATTACATATAAATGATGAATATATTTATGGATTTAATGAACTTGGTACCACATGATTTACTCATGTACCGGACATCGACAAAAACGTCTGATATGAACTCACATAATTTACTAATTATTATAAAATTATAATATGTGATATGAATTGAATAAGAAACATTAAAAGAGGTCCTTAAACAATTATAAATTTAACATAATTTATTATTCAGTACTATAATGAAACGAACAAGACAAGTCAGACTTGAGGTAATGGATCCTACCACTCTCTTTCTTTTTAAGTACTCTCTTTTATGTCACTCCTTTTAAGATCCTATTTATTATGTTGTGGGATTTTATTTTATATTCCAATTACTGTAATTTTTATATTCATATTATTATAGAGCCTATTGGATCTCATAAATCCATTTTTGGATGTTTTGAGTGCCGTCGTTAGGCTGCCAAATTTTCGTAAGGAATTTCTTATCTCACTTTTAATTCCATGAGATTACCATTAATCGCCACTTATTTATTTCATGTAGTGTATTGTGTACTGCCATTTCATATATATTATCATTATTCTTTTTATATTCATGGTATTAAGTGATTAATTTGATGTTTATTATCTTTTGGTCGTACGACTCAATTGATTACAACGAGGTAAGGGGGTTTTATCTCACTTTTTATTCCTGTGAGATTCATGGTACATTTTCCACTATTTCCATTTGTGTGGTGTATGTACTTCCCATGATTGTATTATTTGTGTAATATAAGTTAATTTATCAGTATTTACATCTTCATTTTAGGAGTTCATGGGGTGTATGTTTCGAAAGTTACCCAAATCGGTAAGGGAACCTTTCACCCTCCTCTTTTTAAAAGACTTATTTTTGTTAGGTCTTTTAATTTACATCTTATTATGTTGGGATATGTTATTATATATCTATATTTCTGTAAATATTATGTCCAATTGATGAGGTACCATTTTTTATCTCTCATCATCTCATTTTCTAAAGATTAAAGTGACGCTGTTAGGCAATCGATGTTTTGTAAGGAAATTTCTTAATCCAATTTCAATTCATTGGGCTAAACCTACTACATGATTATTTCGTGCTATGAATATGTGTGGATGACCTATTATTTTTTTACACTTAATATCCACTTATAATGGGTGTATTTATATTTGTCACACATAATTATGTAATTGATTTATCCTTAATCTATGGATACCGACTTTGTAATGGACTTCATCTCAATCTTTTTTGTTGAGGCATATTTTCATTTATACACAACATTCTTTTATACGGTGTATAAATCCCTTTGATTTTTACTTTTATTCAAAAGGAATCCTTCCTCTACAAATTGTTTTACTAAATGACAAAAATTATGTCTTTTTAACGTATGCAGTAGCAACGACCATTCCACCACCACGAGTATTATTTGATCTTTGAATTCCTCAACAAGAAGTAATGTTTTAAAAAAAATAAATACCATATACTCATTTACGTATTTTGGTATTGAAAATGGTTTGGATAAAGAATTATTTTATGTCAAATATTTAAATGATATATTGTGATTGAAATGTTTAAATGTTATCATTCCATTATGTTGGTTTTATGTGTTATGATTTTATTATTGTACTTGGACATTTGATGAGTGGTTACATGATAAACCAATGACAGGTGGTTCAATGAAAACCAGGATGGGTGGTTACGTTATAACCTCCAATTCATTGGGTATGGAAGTCGCCCGTATGGCTATCCCATTTAGTGATATGTGTGGAAGTCGACCGTATGGTTATTCCATTTAAGTATGTTTATGTCCCAAGTTTCCTTTATATGTTATGTATTCAATATATGGGTTTTATCGTGAAATTTTGGTTACAAAAGGTAAGAAATGATCTTTTATTTAGTGAAGAGTATTTACTACTTCATAAAGTCGAAAAGTATTACTTATGATAAAGTATTCAAGATTTACTTATTTTTTTGAAAAAACTAACAGTTTCCCTCCATTGTGTATCTCTTACAGGGCTTTTTATTCTCATCCCAAGTTTTTGAAATGTTTTTCGCAGGACATAATGTAGAATAGGGTCAAGGATGGGTTCAAGGAAATTTCATTCTATCTAAAACATGGAACTAGAATGTTTCTTTTTAAGAGTTTTTATTTTATGAAAAAATTTGAAACTGAGTAGAAGTGTCTATTTTGTAATCTTTTAGATGTAATAGTTATGTACTAATTCTCTAAAACTCTAAACCTGAAATGATCCTCAATGTAAATTATTCATTTAATTGATGATTATGTAATGTTTTAAGGCTGGGTCCTTATAGATGGTATCAAAGGTCGGTTTAGATAACTTTAAAGGTTATGGTATCCTTTAGGCATAAGAGACATTACCATAATGGTTAGGATATCAGAAAGAGTCATAGTTTTAGATAAAGTGAATGAGTTTAAGATAACATGAATAATTATATCTTAGTATTTATGATCCTCATATGATATTTTATGATGATTCTAATGATATACACACTCTGGCCTTTTTTTAGTAAACGGGTTGATATAGCAGGCACCAAAGTAATAGTGGATGTGAAGGAAACTATGATAGTTATCTGAAAAAACAACTGAATTATATGGGTGCGGCAATGAGAACTCTAGTGGTTATTATCAACCAACTATCATGAGTCGTGTTTAACCACTTTAACCGTGGTGAGATCTCTAATGAATCATGTACGAGATAACCAACTCTATGCAGAAGTTCAGGTAATAATTATAAAGGTAACCATTAGGGTTTATATGATCCTTACATTTGAGGTAATTATGGGTTACTATATGTTATGATGGAAAATGAAAGGCATGAGATAAACTTGAGGTTAAATTATGTTATGGTTATTTTTGATGATTTTACCTCTTTTTGGGGAAAGCTTTAAGAATTATATAATTTTGGAAAAAGGACAACACACAAACTATGTGACAACACGTTACGTCAAACGAAGCTGTGGGAATCGAACCCACAACCAATGTGTGACTGAGATTTATCGCATACCACTGGACTACCTGTAGTCCCTAGTTAGTATGACTAATTCATTTTAGTTAGATGATCTTATGAATCAGGAATAATTTGATTTTGGGTTATATATGGAAATGATTAACCTATCATAGAGGATATGTGATTAGGTTAACTAATTTTCAGTATGAGAATTTAAGAGTAACTGATGTTATTTGGAGATAAATGTTAATATTTCTCTTAGAAGTATATTTGATTAAATCCTTCAGATATTTGGGTATCAATCTTAGTTTGGATAACTTTGAAGAATTTTATTGATAGTTTTTTATTGAATGGTCTTTGATGAACATTGGGGTTTGTTGGAAAATTTTTGGAGATTAAGAGTAGTTTTTTTGTAAAATATTTTTCTTTTTGGGGATTATCTAATCTTGTACTATCCATTTTTGTTTTTTCTAAAGACATGGGAAATATATAGTTGTATTTTGTGGATTAAGTGATTCTCTAGAAGTTTATTATAGCGCTCTTAATGTGAAAAAGTCATCCTAAATACTCATATTTTGAAGAAAATATGAGTTTGTGTAAGAAATATAGTAAGATATGAAAGTCTACACAAAAATTAAGTATGTTTCCATATGATTTAGTTATGCTCATAAATAAATTCCTCAATGAAAACTAACTTAAAACAAAAACTTTGTCTTGTAACTTTTCCTATTGGGGAATCAAATACCGTTTAACCCATCACAAGTTTGTGATTTTATGGTTGTTAACTTTCTCCTAAACATGTTTTCTATCACTCTCCATAAAAACATGACCCTTTTTTTCTTCCTTATCCATTTTTTCCATGATGGAATCCTAGTATGGGTCAACTCGGGTGACCTTTGTACTTCTCTTTCATTCTTTTAAAGTGACAGTTTAATTGACTACTGTAGTACCCTCGGTTTGAGGTATGTAGCTTTTTTCTATGATATTTTATGAGTTTACAGTGCATGGGATGTGTTGGTAAAAGGTCAGGAGAGTTTGGAATGTTTTTGGATGAGTTCGGAGGCATTTAAAGGGGCACACGATTTGAGCACGGTTAGTGTAAACCATATTGATGCTCCAGAAAACCGTACATGGGGAGGCAGTAGGCTACGCACGGCCTGCACACGGTTTTCCAAACCGTGCAAGGAAACTGTGTGGGAACCTTCTCTTGAATAAGTGGTGTGCGCACGGTTAGTGCACGGTTTTCCAAACCGTGCGGGATAAAAATGCGGTCACATAAAGTTGGGGTTTTTAAGTCCGAGCTCCCTCGGGCTTGACCTAAAACACTCTTATCTTCCTCCCACTCGAGCCTCACTCAAGATTTTAAGTTCTCAGGGGATAGAAGAGCTCTCCCACTCATTTCGGAAGGGTTTTGAAGAGGATTCAAGAGGGCTTGAAGGCGATTCCTCCCGGGTAAGTCTTCTTTCATGGTTTCTTTGTGTTTTCATCTAGATCAGTTCTTACCTCCTTCTTGGTTTTCTAGATCTACACTTGTTGTGTGTAGATCTAGGGTTATGGTGGCCATGGATGATGTTTTTACGGCTTTTGGGTGTTAGGGAAGAGGATCTAGAGAGGTTTCGGTTGTGCGTTCTCCCGTTTCGGAGCTGCGGTTGCATGTGGATCCATTTCTTAGGAACCCTAAAAGTTGGTGTCTTCTCTCTCGACTCCACTTTCTTGAATTGTGTGGTGCATGTAAAATTAAATTTTTTGTTTGAAATTTAATTGGTAAATCATGTGGAATTTTTTTTGGAAAATATATGGGTGATGAAATTGGGGGTTTTGGGCATAAAATTGGGATTTTTGGGCAGAAATGTGTTTTGTTGGAAATGGATTCAATTGGATGATTTCAAAATGATGATTTTAAAATGGTAATGAACTGGAGCATGAAAATGGCATGTGATGGTGTTTGAAAAAATGTGAGATTATTGAATGTCTTGTGCTTGTGTGGATATGGATGATATTTCGTATTAGAATGTGTTGTGATATTGTGAAGTGGTCGAGAAAGTGCCACTATAATCATGGAAATGGATGGATAGTGGACGGAAGGGCCACCATCTAGGAAAGTGGCCGAGAGTGTACCACTTTTTGGGTTGTGAATGGGTTGTCCGAGAAATTACCCTCGTTGTTGGTTGATTTCTTGACTATGTGATGTTTGTAGATGGGGATTGTGAGTGAAATATGAACATGGTAACTGACATGTGGCTTGATTGTTGTGGCTTTCCCTAGTGTGGAATGTTTGGATTTTGTAATAAGTTTGCAAATGGGATTGTTTTATATAATATGTTTTATATAAATGTGATAATGGTTTATCCTAGTGGCATGTGTAGGGAAGTCATTTGGGGAAATCCTGCTGAGTAGTTGTACTCACCCCCTGCTATGGCACATTGGTGTCTTTGCAGATGTAGTATACCGGGACATGGGTAAAGGTAAGGCATCACCTTCTTTTAGTGGTGCCTCATGATGCATGGTGGAGCATTGAGTTTGGAGCTGGAGTGGAGTGGTGGAGGTGTCACAGATTGATGTGCCAATATTTTATTTCAATTGTACTCTGATGTTTTGGTAATGTTCGGTTGTATGAACCTTGGGTTGTTATGGCATGATTGGGTAAAATTGGAAAGCATGCATTTTTTTAGCTGTTGGTCATTGGTTGTTTGGGTAATCCTTTTGTGGGAAAATCATTCCCCAATTTTCTCTTGAAGCCCTTGGAATTTATTTTCAGCCATTGGTGCCTTGGTAACATCGCTTAAGGACAAGTAACCCTCACAAACTCCTCAAGCCAATGAGGTAGGGGCAGGGTGTTACAAGTGGTATCAGCTTGTTCGGTCCTTTGGAGTTGATTCTCATACTGGAGTTGACATTCGTTCTTGGTTATTCCTTGAGTCGAGATGGTGGCAAAGATGTAGGACTGCCGGAACATGGAATATATAGTATAAAAGGACGTAGCTAACCCTTTCATGCTGAACTTCATGTTACCAGGGAGTTGGGTACATAAGTGTTTTGAAGACGCATATAGGCATTGGAAATCTCATTGTCTTCGGTGTAGCCAATGAGATGAGCATGAAATGTATGATATAAATGACTTCCCTCTAGGATGCGTACTTCATTGGGTTTAATGATTTATTGATTGAATGGGAAAATGGTTTTTCAAATGTGTGAACCTGAAATGTGAATAAACATGGTATTTGGAAAATTGTTGATTTTCGAAAATGGTGCAATATGGGAAATGTGAAAGAATGGAAAGACTGGTTGTGATTGATTGTTATGAAATGGTATTTTCCAGGGTTGATTCTTTACATCTACAGAATCAAGACTCATTCTTGTTTGGTTTATGTTTATAGAAATGGAACTCGGTAGGCGTCGTTGAGACCAACCAGAAGTGGCTGATGAGAATGTGGTTGCACCGGAGCCCTAGGTGAACCAGAATCTAGTGAAAAGTATAGTCCAAGCCTTCCAAGCGGTGGGAAGTATAAATAAAGTGGAAGGGACCACAAATGTTAACGATGTGGCTCAGTTTTAGAAGAAGAACCCACCCGTTTTTAGGGGTGAAGCAGACCTAGAAAGTACAAGGGTGTGGTTTTCCCGAATAAATAGAATTTTTGAATTCTTGGGAACCTTGACCGAGCTGAAGTTCAAGTTAGCAACATATAAGCTGAAGGATCTTTCCCTAAAATGGTGGGAGCTGGTAGTATAAGTGGGGATGGACTAGGGTATGACATGGGAAACCTCTGAGGAATTTATTAACAGACAATTCTACACTCATACGTTCATGATTCAGCGTACAACTGACTTTTTCAGTTTGAAGCAAGAAAAAATATTGGTAATGGAGTATCCAGCTAAGTTTATGAGCTTAGTGCGGTTCGCACCTGAGGTGGCGGGTAACACGTCGCTGAAAGAACGGATCTTAGAGGTGGGCATAAGGCAGGAAATCCATTCAAAAATAGCGGTGCTGTGTATCGGGGACTACACATAAATGGTAAATCGTGCCTCGGTAGCTGAGTGAGATCTACTGGGAACATCGGGCAGAGGAAGAATGGTAATACCCACATGGAATAGTGGGAACACTTATTATGGGTTCAAGCGGAACAGGTACACATATTCCCAGAGTGGGACCACATCAAAAAATGCAATGACGGGATCGGTGAACCTTCCTCCAAAGCCCCAGAGTAAATTGGTCTATTTTTAATGTGGCTACTCGACACATATCAAGCGAGATTGCATGGAACAACCCAGAGAATGTTATAGTATTAAGAAGATGGGGAATATCCAGCACTACTATAGGAATACTCCAAGGATGAGTGTGTGTGACACTCCGCAGGGATCGCAGGCGTCCTATGCTTCGACGGGACGAGGGCAGCAGTATACCCCTCGTCAACAAGTTCAGGATAGCCATGGTGATTATTGGAACACCATGACACCTCAACAAGGGAGTAAATAGCAGGGTGCGACTACTAAGATGTTTTTTGGAGCTGACTAGATTGTGGTGGATGATCAGTCGGGGCCATCCACAGTACGAGTTACTATGCTTTTAAATTCTACCTGCATGCAAGTGTTGTTTGATATGGGTGCGTCACAGTCTTTTATTGCTGCACGCATTCTTGATTTGTTGGGTTTAAAGGTAGAGATGATGCCTTCAGTTTTGATACATCAAACCCGTCTAGGTAGAAAAGAGTGTCGAGCCTTCTTGTTTATAGCATGCTATATCATTGTGGGCGCGATCGAGATAGTGTGGGATTTCTCAGTACATGAGATGGATGGCTATGATGCAATCTTTGGCATGGATTGGCTAATAGCGTTTAAGTCCCACATTGATTGTGATATGCAGACAGTGAGTTTTACGACACGTGATGGTGTTAGTCATCTCTTTAGAGGAGAGAGGCATGAGAAGCAGGTTACAGTAGCCTTGTTGGCACTGGAAGTTGGCACGTTATCATATCAGTTGGCGGTATTGTCATTGGAATCAATAGAGGGTGACAGGAATAGTGTTTTTCCAGTAGTGGTCGATCAGTTCAAGGACGTTTTTCCCGAAGAATTTTCCAGGTTACCTCCTGTAAGAGAAGTGGAAATTACGATTGATCTCCTTCCGGGGAACAATCCTATCTCACTTCCGTCTTACTGGATGACACCTGCAGAATTGAGGGAGTTGAAAGTCCAGTGGGAGGGTTTAGGAAATAAAGGCTTTATCCGGCCTAGAACATCTTTGTGGACAGCGCCGGTTTTGTTTGTGAAAAAGGAATATGGAACATTGAGGCTTTGTGTGGATTATCGTCGACCTAACCATGTGACGGTAAAGAATAGATATCAACTTCCATGAATTGATGACCTGTTTGACCACTTGAGTAGAGCCCAGTGGTTCTCCAAGATCGACCTGAGATCGGGATATCATCAATGGCGAGTAAGGAAGGAGGATATTCCTAAAATAGCTTTCAGAAGTTGATATGGCCATTATGAGTATGTTGTTATGCCCTTTGGTCTAACGGATGCACCAGCAATGTTTATGGAGTTGATGAATCGGATATTTCCGAGATATCTGGATTCATTCGAGGTGGTATTTGTAGATGATATTCTCATCCATTCAATGACAAGGGAGGAGCACGAGCAGCACTTGGAAATAGTGCTAGGGATCTTGAGAGATCATTGGTTGTATTCCAAATTGTCAAAATGTGCCTTTTGGATACAGGAAGGTCGTTTTCTTGGCCATGTGATTTCTGAAAAGGGTGTTTCAGTAGATCGGGAAAAGATAGATGCCATTATCTCGTGCCAACCACCAAGGAATGTGTTTGAGATACGAAGTTTCCTTTTTCTAGCTGGGTATTATCAGCGTTTTGTTCGTGACTTTTCACAGTTGGCTTCACCAATGATAGATTTGACAAGAAATAATGTTCCATTCCAGGGGAATGAACAGTGTCAGCAGTGTTTCTAAGAGCTAAAGGGTCGCCTTACATCAGCACCAATCTTGGTTTTTCCAGAATTGGGGAAAGGGTACGTGGTGTATTAAAATGCATCAGGATCAGGGTTGGGGTGCATCCTCATGAAAGGGGATCATGTGGTTGCGTATGGCTCACGATAGTTGAGGGTGCGTGAGAAGAAATACCCAAATCATGATTTCGAGTTGGCGGTAGTGGTCCATGATTTGAAAATGTGGCACCATTATCTCTTCAGTGAGAAATTTACTGTCTACATGGATCATAAGAGTTTGAAGCACATTTTCTCACAAAGGGATCTGAACTTGAGGCAAAGGATATGGATGGAATATCTCCAGATGTTTGATTTTGACTTAATTCACACACGGAGTAAGGGAAATTCGGTGGCAGATGCATTATGTAGGAAATCATATGGTCAGGTGGTGACGTAGGCATCTGACCAGTGGAAGTTGATGTTAGTGATAGCTGAAATGCAACTAGAAGGTGAGGACCAATGCAATAATGTGGTCTTGTTTCTGGTTTCCTTGATTCCTAACATGGCATGCCTGGTTAAAGAGGTGCAGATGTCTAATTCGGAGTGTGAGACCATGAAGTCAAAACTTAATGGTGGGGAGTACATTGAGGGTTAGAAGCTGAATAAAGATTTAGTTTTGTGTTTCCAGAAACAGATAGTTGTACCGGTGCCTTGTCAGGAGGATCTTCTCAGTGCGTACCATCATTCCAGGTGGGTTGTTCACCCTAGAATTCAGAAGATGTATAAGACATTTAAAGTGTAGTTCTGGTGGGTTGGAATGAAAACAAGAGTGGCTGAGTTTGTTTCATGATGCTTGACTTGCCAGCAGGTCAAGGCAGAGCACCTGAGGCCAGCGAGAATGTTGCAGTCTTTACCTATCCCTGTTTGTAAGTGGGAGTAGATAGAAATGGATTTTGTCACAGGTCTCCCATGAATGGTCAGAAAACACGATTCCATTTGGGTGATAGTGGATTGGATAATGAAGTTGACCCATTTCATTACAATTCGTGAATCTCATACGGTAGAGTATCTGTCCAAAATCTATGTCCGGGAGGTGCTAAATAGGCATGGTGTTCCATTTTCTATATTATCATATAGAGATCCGAGGTTTACATCCCGTTTCTAGAAATCATTGCAACAAGCCCTTGGAAGAAAGTTGACCATGAGTACGACATATCACTCTCAGACAGATGACCAATATGAGAGGAAGATACAAACCTTAGAAGATACGTTTCAAGCTTGTTTAGTGGATTTTTGTGGCTCGTGGGAGGAGCACCTATCCTTGGTTGAATTCTCGTATAATAACAGTTATCAGGCATCCATAGAGATGGCTCCATTTGAAGCATTGTATGTGCGGCCATATTGTTCTCCACTATGTTGGTTGGAAACAGGAGAGTCTTCAATGGTTGGATAGAGTCTTGTCCAGGAGACTACGGAAAAGATCAAGTCGATCAAGAAGAAGATAGAGACAACTTAGAGTCATCAGAAATCTAATGTGAATCATCGTTGACGACCATTGTCGTTCGAGGTGAGCGGTCATGTTTTCTTGATTATTTCTCCTTGGTTGGGACATCGTCGGTTTAGGAAACAAGGAAAGTTATCTCCGAGGTACATTGGACATTTTGAGATTGCTGAGTGGGTTGGTGAGGTGGCTTGTCTGTTGGATTTTCCACCTAGGATCAGTGCAGTACACAATGTGTTTCATGTGTCGCAGTTGAAAAAGTATCCACCGGATCCGGACCATGTTATTCGATGGGATCATGTTCAGCTAGAGCCGGATGTTTCGTTGGTGCACGTGCCAGTGCGGGTTGTGGATAGGCAAGAGAAAGTCTTGCATGGTAAAAGAATCGGTCTAGAATGGGTTTTGTGGAAACATGGCCAGATCCAGGAAGAAACTTGGGAACGAGAGGAGGAAATGGTCGAGCAGTGGCCCGAACTCTTTCAGCAAAGGGAGGGGTCACTACTTTCTGAGGAGAGAAATTCCAATGGCAAGGAGAATTTAGTACCCCCGGTTTGAGGAATGTAGCCTTTTTTATGTTTTTAATGAGTTTACGGTGAATGGAATGAGTTGAGAAATGGTCGGGAGAGTTTGGAATGTTTTTGGATGAGTTTGGAGGCTTTTAAAGGGGCGCACAGTTTGAGAATGATTTGTGTAAACCATGCAGATGCTCTAGGAAACCATGCAGGGGGAGGGAGTAGGCTATGCATGACTGAAACACAATTTTCCAAAACGTGTGAGGAAACCGTGTGGGCACCTGTTGTCGAGGCAGTGGGGTGCACACGGTTAGCGCACAATTTTCCAAACAGTGCAGGATAACCGTGCAACCACTTAATGTTCAGGTTTTTAAGTCTGGGCTCCCTCGAGCTTGACCTAAAACACTCCTCTCTTCCTCCCACTCGAGCCTAACTCAAGATTATTGGTTCCTAGGGTCTAGAAGGACTCTACCACTCATTTCGGAAGGGGTTTGAAGAGTATTAAAGAGGGTTTGAAGGCGATTCCTCTCAGGTAAGTCTTCTCCCATGGATTCTTTTTGTTTTCTTCTAGATCTACTCTTACCTCCTTCTTTGTTTCCTAGATCTACACTTTTTATGTGTAGATCTAGGATTTTGGTGGCCTTGGATGATGTTTTTAAGGCTTGTGGGTGTTAGGGAAGAGGATATAGAGAGGTTTATGTGGTATGTTCGCCAGTTTCGGAGGTGCGGTTGCTTGTGGATCGATTTCTCGGGAACCCTAAAGGTAAGTGGCTTCTCTCTCAACTCCACTTGGTGGAATTGTGTGATGCATTTACAATTAAATTGTTTGTTTGAAATTTAATTGGTAAATCGTGTGGAAAATTTGTTGGAAAATTTATGGGTGATGAAATTCGGGGTTTTCGGCCTGAAATTGGGATTTTTGGGTTGAAATGGGATTTGTTGGAAATGGGTTCAATTGGATGATTTTAAAATGTTGATTTTAAAATGAAAATGAACTGGAGCTTGAAAATGGCATGTGATAGTCTTTGCAATAACGTGATATTGTTGTATGGCTTGTGCTTGTGTTGATATGGATGAGATTTTGTATTGGAATGTGTTGTGATATTGTGAAGTGGTCGAGAAAGTGCCACTATAATCAGGGAAATGGATGTATAATGGACGGAAGGGACACCATCTAGGAAAGTGGCCGAGAAAGTACCACTTGTTGGGTTGTGAATGGGTTGGCCGAGAAAGTACCCCTATTGTTGGTTGATTGCTTGACTATGTGATGTTTGTAGATGGGGCTTGTGAGTGAAATATGAATTTGGTAGCCGACGTGTGGCTTGATTGTTGTGGCTTTCCCTTGTGTGGCATGTTTGGATTTTGTAATAAGATTGCGAATAGGATTTTTTTTATATAAAATGTTTTATATAAATGTGCTAACGGTTTATCCTAGTGGCGTGTGTAGGGAAGTCATTTGGGGAAATCATACTGAGTTGTTTTACTCAACCCCTGCTTTGGCACGTCAGTGTCTTTGCAGATGTAGTATACCGGGACATGGGAAAAGGTAAGGCATCACCTTCTTTTAGCGGTGCCTCATGATGCATGGTGGAGCATGGAGTTTGGAGCTAGAGTGGAGCTATGGAGGTGTCACAGATTGTTATGGTTGTATTTTGTTTCCATTATACTCTGATGTTTTGGTAATGTTCGGTTGTATGACCCTTGGGTTGTTATGGAATGATTTGGTAAAATTGGAAAGCATGCATTTTTTAGCTGTTGGTCGTTGGTTGTTTGGGTAATCCTCATGAGGTAAAATCGTTCCCAACATTTCTCCGGAAGCCCTAGGCATTTATTTCCAGCCTTTAGCGCCTTGGGAACGTCACTTAAGGCCAAGTAACCCTCACCACCTCCTCATGCCAGTAAGGTAGGGGCGAGGTGTTACAACTGCATTTCTGATGTGGGGCTTTCAATGAAGTTTCCGAGCCCAATTCTAAAATTGTGAGGATGCAATTCCCAAAGGGGGGGGGGGAAGGATGTAACATCCCAAGTAAATAAAGAATAATAAATTTTCCTATTTATCAATATTTGGGAATAAAATGTTAATATTACTTTAAAGGGAATGCAATTTTTGATGGCGTACCCAATACACTACAATGAGTTTCTTTGAAATCTTACGTTGCACACTAATAATATAATAATATTATTTAAAATGGTAGTTAACACCTAGCCATTTTAATGGATGAAATCAATAAAACTAACTACAAAATTATTATATATGATTGTTAAATATTTTTACATTTATCTAATAAATGTCAAAGGCTTAAAATGCAAATGAATCCAATTTTTAGCATAGATATTCTAATATTCTTTAAAAGGACAATTAAGCACCTTTTGATGGAAACCACTTTTTAAAAATACTTTTTTCAATTTTATATGTTATATTTGACCAAATAAAATCCTTTTTTAAAATCGGGACATCAAAATGTACTTTGTGTAAATTTTTGTTATTTTTTCTGATAAAATTCATTTTTTAATGAATAGTGAAAAATGCTGTATTTTAATTCAAACCCTCCTTTTAATCTAATTTATTTATATGGTTAGATTATATTTTAAATTGAGTTAAAATTGTAGTTAAAATATATATTTACTATTTAGTCCAATGGTGGTCATTGGAGTTAATTTCACTTTGAAATTGGACATAAACAAGTGTCAATCTTTTGATAGATATTGTTTCTTAAAAACACGCTATTTGTTTTGAATGCGAGAATTAATTATAAAATTAATTAATGAAACTTCTATGTTTTGAATTTGTTAAAATGGAAATCATTTTTGAATTTGGAATATCAAATTTACTTTGGATAAATTTTTGTATTTTTCTGACAAATGTTCATTTTTAGTGAATAGTGAAAAATACAGCATTTTACTTCAAAACTACTTTTTCATCTAATTTAATTATATATTTAGATTTTCCATTTAGTTGGTTTTAAAGTTTAATTAAATTATGATATTATCACTTAATACAATATTATTCATTGTAAGTAATTTCACTTTTCAATTGGATTTAAAAACAAGTCAATCTATTAATAAATTTTACTTCTTAAAAACCCGTCTTTTGTTTTGACAACGAGAATTATTATTAAATTAATTACTGCAATTTTTTTTGTTTGGAATTAGGTAAAATGGATTACATATTTGGAATCATAAGGTCCAAATTATTTAATTAATACTCTTTTGTTTTTTGACATTATGAATAGTAACGATGACAATTATCTTTAACTATTGTGATTAATTAGTAATTAGGTAGTTAAGGGTAATAAAATAATATCATAATAATAGGAAATTACCCATAAATCTGTCTTAATTATATTTGATGAGTAATTTCAGACCATGGGATGACTTGTTCCAACTTTGAGACCCCATGGAATCACTTTAGTGTGATAGTGACTGTTTATCATATTTTTTTAAAGAATGGAAAATATAACCAAAGTATGTATCACCTAAGTAAAAAAAATTTAGTTTTGTTTATATAAATGATATCTTACACTATAAATATTCATTGGAAATAAAAAATATTTCCTACATCATGGTAATTTTTTATTATTTTTAGACATTAAATAAATATAATTATTTAAGACACCATGATGATGTAGTGATTACCTCACTAATAAACCATTTAAATAAAATGAAAATATAAGGTAAAATAAAAGACTTACACTTGTCGAAAAACTATTGGATGGGTGTATTTTTAACCCTTATCACCTTATCGTCGTAAAATATCATTTTTGGACATTTAAAATCCGAAAACAATTTTATAATAAAGTAACATTTCAAGACCTTTCAAAAGTGACCCTCCTCCCTCTTACAAAAGGCATTGACCTCTACCCCCTTAACTACACCCCTGAGGACTTTGGATCATCCAACCTCTACTCATATTCTATCTCCAAATCCATCTTTTATTCTTAGAAGCCTCACATTGGGCAGAAGTCTTTCCAAGGAAGCCATTGGCTCAAACAAAAAAGAGTTACCCGATTTAAAGGTAATGTCTTCTCTAATGTTCTTTTGTTTTATTTTTCTTATCCAACCACCAAAACTCTTTTTATTCCTGTATTTTGAGTCAACAAAAGTATCATAAATATACTAGGATGTTGTTATGATATGTATTTGAGCTACAATTTCACACACCTCCATCTAATGGGTGAAGAACATACTATTTCTGTGGACGACGAACTATTGTCTCACGAAACGATAATTGTTCAATTATGTCGTACCACCTATCATGATGGCATTTAAGATGTAACTTTATTTATATATGACATATATTATGTTTATGTTTTCCTTATGCCTCTATATTTTTCTTTTCTGTCATACGATTATGGTTTCCATGATAGGTAAATGCGATAATTTCATTTTAGGAAGTGCAGACTACCGCCCCCTCAAAGTGATATGAATCGTTCATGCCATACGTGGAATGTATAAAGGATAGAATTGATGAACATATGTAACATATATAATGTATATATTATACTGTAATTATAATATACCTATGTATAATTAGGTTTTCATTCCATTAATGTAGGAAATAGAAATGAATGTAGCGTTCATGCGTGTGTACGACTTACCGTCTCCATAAATAGTGCTTTTCATTTCTTATCTCCAAAATGTTATGTACTATTATATGTAAATTTATATAATGGATATATATGATATATATTACATATAAATGATGAATATAATTTTGGATTTAATGAACTTGGGACAGCATGAACATCATGTAATTATAAGAAGTCTATTTTTTTGACTCATGTACCGAACATCGACAAAAACGACTGATATGAACTCACATAATTAACAAATTATTATAACATTATAATATGTGATATTAATTGAATAAAAAAAATAAATTAGGTCCTTATGAAGTTATAAATTCTCCAAATTTTATTATTCAGGAATATAATGAAATGAACAAGAAAAGTCAGGCTTGAGGTAAGGGATCCTACCTATCTCTTTCTTTTAAAGTACTCTCTTTTATGTAATTATGTTTAAGCTCATATTTATTATGATGGGGGATGTTATTTTATATTAAGATTATTGTACGCTTTAGGTTCATATTATGAGAGACTATATTTGATCTCATCAATCCATTTTTGGATGTTTTGAGTGGCGCTGTTAGGCTGCCCAATTTTCGTAAGAGATTTCTTATCTCACTTTTAATTCCATGAGATTTCCATGGTTCACCACTTATTTATTTCATGTGTTGTATTGTGTACTAGAATTTCAAATATATTTTCATGATTCTATTTATATTCTTGGTATTATGTGATTCATTTGGTGTTTATTATCTATTGTTCATACGACTCGATTGATTACAATGAGGTAAGGGGTTTTTATCTCACTTTTTATTCCTATGAGATTCATGCTACAGTTGCCATTATTTCCTTTTTTGTGGTGTATGTACTTCCCATGATTGTATTCTTTCTTCAATATAACTTAATTTATGGGTATTTTTATCTTCATTTTATGACCCTTCCTTCATGGGGTGTACGTTTCGAAAGATACCCAATTCGGTAAGGGAACCTTTCACCCTCCTCATTTTAAAAGACTTATTTTTTTTAGGAATTTAAATTTACATCTTCTTATGTTGGGATATGTTCCTATATATCCTTATTTCTGTAAATGTTATGTCCAAGTGATGAGATACCATTTTTTATCTCTCATCATCTCATTTTCATAAGTTTAAAGTGATGTCATTAAGCTATCGATTTTTTGCAAGGTAACTTCTTAATCAAATTTCAATTCTTTGGGTTAAAACTCTACTTCTTGATTATGTCATTATATGAATATGTGTGGATGACCCTTGCTTTTTTTAGACATAATATCCACTAATATTGGGTGTATTTATATTTTTAACACATAATTACGTAATTGATTTATCCTTAATATAAGGATACCGACTTTATAAGGGACTTCATCTCAATCCTTTTCTTTGAGGAATATTTTCATTTATACACAAAATTCTTTTATAAGTTGTATAAACCCCTTTGAATTTTACTTTTATTCAAAAGGAATCTTTCCTCTACGAAGCTTTTTACTAAACGACAAATATTTTGTTTTATTTACGTACGCGGTGACAATGACATTTCCGCCGCCGCATGTATTATTTGATCTATGGCTTCCTCAACAAGCCGTAATGTTTATAAAGAAAATAAATACCATATAATACATTACGTATATTGGTAGTGAAAATGGTTTTGATAAAGGATTATTTTATGTCAATATATTTAAATGATATATTTTTATTCAAATTATGAAATTTTATCATTCCTTTATATTGGTTTTATGTGTTATGATTTTATTATGGGACATGGACATTTGACGGGTGGTTATATGATAAAACAAATGATAGGTGGTGCTGTGAAAACCAGGATGGGTGGTTACGTTATAACCTCCAATGCATTGGGTATGGAAGTCGGCCGTATGGCTATTCCATTTAGTGATATGTGTGGAAATCGACAGTATGGTTATTTCATTTAAGTATGTTTATGTACCAAGATACCTTTACATGTTATGTGTTCTTTATATGGGTTTTTTGGTGATCTTTAGGTTAAAAAGTGTAAGAAATAATCTTTTATTTAGTGAAGAGTATTTACTACTTCATAAAGGTGAAAAGTGTTACTTATGATAAAATATTCATGATTTACTTATTGTTTTGAACAAACTAACAGTTTCCCTTCTTTGTGTATCTCTTACATAGATTTTTATGCTCTTCCCAAGTTTATGAAATGTTTTTCACAGGACATAACGTGGAATAGGGTCAAGGATGGGATCAAGGAAATATCATGCTATCGAAAACATGGAGCTAGACATTTTTCTTTTCAAGAGTTTTTATTTTATGAAAAAAATTGAAACTGAGTAGAAGTATATACTTTGTAATCTTTGAGATGTATTAGTTATGTCCTAAATATCAAAAACTCTAAGCCTGAAAAGATCCCCAATGAGAATTAATCATTTAATTCATGATTATGTAATATTTTAAGTAGAGGTCCTTATAGTTGGTATCAAAGGATTGTTTAGATAACATTAGAGGTTAGGGTATTCTTTAGGCATAAGTGACATTACCATAATTGTTAGGGCATCAAAAAGATTCCTAATTTTACATAAATTGAATGAGTTTAAGATAACATGAATAATTATATCTTAGTATTTACCCTCGTTATAAGATATTATATGATGATTCTAATGATATACACAAAAAGACATTTTTTATTTTAGTAAATGGCTGGATCTAGCAGGCACCAAAGTAACAATGGATATGAAGAAAAATGTGACGGTTTTCTAAATGAACAACTGAATGATATTAGAGCTGCAATGAGAACTCATGTGGTTATTCTCAACCATCTATCAGGAGTCCTGGTTAACCACTTGAACCTTGGTGAGTTATCTAATGCATCATGTACGAGATAACCAACTCAAAGTGGAAGTTCAGGTAATAATTATAAAGGTAACCATTAGGGTTTATATGATCCTTACTTTTGAGGTAATTATGGGTTATGATATGTTATGATGGAAAATGAAAGTCATGAGATAAACTTGAGGTTAAATGATTTTATGGATATTTTTGAATATTTTATCTCTTTTTTGTGAATTTTTTATGAATTATATAGTTTTGGAAAATGGAAAACACACAGACCGTGTGAAATCCTGTCACGTCGGACGAAGCTACGAGAATTGAACCCACAACCAAAGTGCGTCTGGGATTTATCACCTACCACTGGACTACATGAAGTCCCTGGTTACTAAGACTAATTTTTTTAGTTATATGATCTTATGAATCAGGAATAATTTGATTTTGGGTTATATATGTAAATGATTAACCTATCATTGAGGAAATGTGATTAGGTTAACAACATTTCATTATGAGACATTAAGTGTAACTGATGTTATTTGGAGATAAATGTTAAGATTTACCTTGGAAAGATACGTGATTAAATTCTTAATAGATTTCTGTTTCAATCTTAGTTTGGAGTACCTTGAAGAATTTTATGGATAGCTATTTATTGAATGGCCTTTGATGAACTTTGGGTTTTGTTGGATAAATTTTGGAGATTAAGAGTTGTGTCTCTTTTTGTAAAAGATTTTTTATTTTGGGGATTATTTGATCTTGTACTAACCATTTTATTTTTGTTCTAAATACATGGGAAAAATATAGTTCTCTTTTCTGGATTAAGTGATTCTGTAGAAGTTGATTATAGCATTCTTAATGTGAATAAGTCATACTAAATATTCATCTTTTGGAGAAAATATGATTTTGCATATGAAATCTAGTAAGAGATGAAAGCCTACGTGACAAGTAAGTATGTTTCCTTATGATTTATTTTTTCTCATAAATAAAATACTCAATGAAATTTAACTTAAAAAAATATTTTCTGTTAACTTTTCTTAATGGGGAATCAAATACCCTTTAATCCATCATTAGTTTTTGATTTTCTGGTGGTTAACTATCTCCTAAACATGTTTTCTATCCCTCTCCATCAGAACTTGAACCTTTGTTTTATCTTCCATATCCATGTTTTCCTTCATGGAATCCTAGTATGGGTTATCTCGGGTGACCTTTGAACTTATCTTTCTTTCTTTTAATGTTACATTTTAATTGACCTCTTTTTCGATGTGGGGCTTTCAATGATGTTTACGAGCGAAATTTTAAAATTTTGAGGACGCAATTCCCAAAATGGGGGAAGGATGTAACATCCCAAGAAAATAAAGAATATGAAATTTTCATATTTTTTAGTATTTGTGAATACAATGTTAATATTAATTTATAGAAAATTCTATGTTCGGTGGCGTACCCAATACGCAACAATGAGTTTCTTAGAAATCTTACGTTGCACACTAGTAATATTATAATATTATTTAAAATGGTAGTTAACTCCTAAACGTTGTAATGGATGGAATGAAAAGAAATAACTAAAAAATGAACATATATGTTTGTTAAATATTTTTACATTTATCCAATAAATGTCAGAGGCTTAAAATGCGAATGAATCCAATTTTAAGCATAGCAAATTTAATATTCTTTAAAAGGTCGATTAACCACCTTTTGATGGAGACACCTTATTAAAACTACTTTTAGTCAATTTTATATGTTATATTTTACAAAATAAAATCCTTCATTAAAATTGGGACATCAAAATTTACTTTCTGTAAATTTTTGTTATTTTTCTGAGAAAATTCATTTTTTAATGAATAGTGAAAAATGCTGTATTTTAATTCAAAACCTCCTTTTAATATAATTTATTTATATAGTTATATTATGTTTTTAATTGGTTTTAAAGTTTTTGTACAATATATTTTTACCATTTAATCCAATGGTGGTCGTTGTAATTAATTTTACTTTGAAATTGGACATAAACAAGTGTCAATCTTTTGATAGATATTGTTTAATAAAAACTCGCTATTTGTTTTGATAGCGGGAATTAATTATAAAATTAATTAATGAAACATATATGTTTTGAATTTGGTAAAATATACATCATGTTTGAATTTGGAATGTCAAATTTATTTTGGATAATTTTTTGGTATTTTTCTGACAAATGTTCATTTTTAATAAATCGTGAAAAATACTGCGTTTTACTTCAAAACTACTTTTTCATCAAATTTAATTATATAGTTAGATTGTCCTTTTAATTGGTTTTAAATTTTAATTGAATTATTTTTTATCGCTTAATACAATTTTATTGATTGGAAGTAATTTCACTATTCAATTTGAAGTAAAAACAAGCCAATCTTTTGAAACAATTTACTTCTAAAAAACCCGTCATTGGTTTTGACAACGAGAATTATTTTTAAATTAATTACTGAATTTTCTATGTTTATAATTTTTTAAAATTTATTCAATATTTTAAATCATACTGTTTAAATTATGTAATTATGTCTCTTTTGTTTTTGGACATAATGAATAGTAATGACGACAATTATCTTTAATTATTGTGATTAATTAGTAATCGGGTAGTTAAGGGGAATAAAATAATATCATAATAATACAAAATTACCCATATATGTGTCTTAATTATATTTTTTGTGTCATGGAAGACCATGGGATGCCTTGTACGATCTTTGGGACCCCATGGAATCACATTTTTGTGATAGTGACCTTTTATTATTTTTTTATAAAGAAATGAAAATATAACCAAATTATGTATCACCTAAGAAAAACAATTTTATTTTTGTTTATATAAATGATATATTTTCCAATAAATATTAATTGGAAAGATAAAAATATTCCATAAATCATGGTATTTGTTTTATAATTTTTAGACATTAATTAAATAAATTAATTTAAGACAATATGATGATCTAGTGATTACCTCATTAGTGAACGATTTAAATAAAATGAAAATATAAGGTAGAATGTAAGACATAAAATTGTATAAAACATATTTTATGGGTGGATTTCTAACCCTTATCACCTTATCCTAGAAATATATCATTGTGGGACCTTTAAAATCTTAAAACTATTTCATAATAAAGTTACATTTCGAGACCTTTCAAAAGTGACCCTCCTCCCTCTTAAAAAAGGTCCCCACCTCTACCCCCTTAACCACACCTCTCAAGACTTTCGATCATCCAAATTCGGCTCATATTATCTCTCAAAACCCCTCTATTACTCTTATAAGCCTCACTTTGGGCAGAAGTCTTTCCAAAAAAGTATTTGGCACAAATCAAAAAGAGTTACCCAATTTAAAGGTAATGTCTTCTCTTATGTTCCTTTGTTTTTTATTTTGATTCCCCAACCCCCTAAAATCATTTTATTCCATTATTTTATAACAAAGAAAGTATCTTCAATATACTAGGAATTTTTTATGAGAATTATTTGAGCTACACATACACACACCTCCATCTAATGGATGAAGAACATACTGTTTCTGTGGACGACGAACTAATGCCTCACGAAACGATGATTGTTCAATGATCTCCTACCACCTCTCATGGTGGACATTAATATGTCACTGTATTTATATATGATATATATATATTTTTTATTTTTTTCTTTATTCCTATGTATTTTTATTTTATGGAATACATTTATGGTTTCAATGATAGGTAAACGTGATAATTTCATTTTAGGAAGTGCGGACAACCGCCCCCTCAAAGTGATATGACTCGTTCATGCCATATGTGGAACGTATATAGGATAGAATTTATGAACTTATGTAACATATATAACATATATATTATACTTTAATTATAATGTACTTATGTATCATTATGTTTTCATTCCATTGAAATTTGAAATAGAAATGAAAGTAGCTTTCATGCATACGTATGACTTACCGTCTCCAAGAACAGTGCATTTAATTTCTTATCTTCAAATGTTATGTACTATTATATGTACATATATATATATATAATGGATATGTATGATATATATATTACATATAAAATATTAATATCATTCTAAATTTAAAGAACTTGGGACCACATGAACATCATATAATTATAAGAAGTCCATTATTTTGACTCATGTACCTAACATCGAAAAAAACATCTGATATGAACCCACATAATTAACTAATTATTATAACATTATAATATGTGATATTAATTGAATAAAAAACTTTAATGTATTTTCTTAAGAAATTATAAATTTACCAAAGTTTATTATTCAGGAATATAAACAAACAAGAAAGACAAGTCGGACTTGAGGTAAGGGATCCTACCTCTCTCTTTTTTAGTACTCTCTTTTATGTCATTCCTTTTTAGCTTAAAATTATTATATTGGGGGATTTTATTTTATATTCCTCTTACTTTAATTTTTATGTTCATATGATTATAGAACCTATTTGATCTCATTAATCCTTTTTTGGAGGTTTTGAGTGGCGTCGTTAGGCTGCCGAATTTTTGTAAGGGATTTCTTATCTCACTTTTTATTTCGTGAGATTTCCATTTTTTGCCACTTATTTGTTTCATGTGGTGTATTTTTCCATGAAATTTCATATATAATATCATGATTATATTTATATTCATGGTTTTATGTTATTCATTTGGTGTTTATTATCTTTTGGGCATACGACTCGATTGATTACCGCGTGGTAAGGAGTTTTTATCTCACTTTTTATTCCTATGAGATTCATGATAAATTTTCCATAATTTCCTTTTGTGTGGTGTATGTAATACAAATTATTTTATTCATTTTTTAAAATACATTAATTTATCATTATTTACATCTTCATTGTATGACCCTTCTTTCATGGGGTGTACATTTTGAAAGTTACCCAAATTGTTAAGGGAACCTTTCACCCACCTCTTTTTAAATGAATTCTTTTTGTTAGGTATTTTTATTTACCTTTTATTATTTTGGGACATGTTCTTATATATCCCTATTCCTGAAAATGTTATGTCCAAGTGATGCGATACCCTTTTTTTATCACTCATCATCTCATTTTCTGAAGTTTAAAGTGACGTCGTTAGTCTATCGATTTTTTGCAAGGGAACATCTTAATCAAATTTCAATTATTTGGGTTAAAACTATAATTCTTGATTATGTATTTCTATGAATATGTCTGGATGAACTCTGATTTTTTTACACTTAATATTCACTTATATTGGGTTTATTTAAATTTTTCACACATAATTACGTAACTGATTTATCCTTAATCTAAGGATACCGACTTTGTAAGGGACTTCGTCTCAATATTTTTCGTTGAGGCATATTTCCATTTATACACAAAATTCCTTTATACGGTGTATAAACCACTTTCAAATTTAGTTTTATACAAAATAAATCTTTCCACTAAGAAGTGTTTCACTAAACGACAAAAATTACATTTTTTAAAGTACATGGTGACAACGACCTTTCTGCCGCCGCGAGTATTATTTGATCTTTGGCTTCCTCAACAAGCTGTAATGTTTTAAAAGAAAATAAATACCATATACTCTTTTGCGTATTTTGGTATTGAAAATGGTTTTGATAAAGTAATCTATTATGTCAATATATTTAAATTATATATTGTGACTGAAATGTTGAAATGTTATCATTCCTTTGTATTGGTTTTTTGTGTTATGATTTTGTTATGGTACTTGTACATTTGACGGGTGGTTACGTGATAAACCAAATAATGGGTCATGCCTTGAATACCAGGATGAGTGGTTATGTTATAACCTCCAATGCATTGGGTATGGAATTCAGCTGTAGGGCTATTCCATTTAGTGATATGTGTGGAAGTTGACCGTATTGTTATTTAATTTAAGTATGTTTACATCCCAAGTGACCTTTATATGTTATGTGTTCTTTATATAGGATTTATAGTGATCTTTTGGTTACAAAAGGGTAATAAAGGATTTTCTATTTAGTGAAGAGTATTTACTACTTCATAAATGCGAAATGTATTACTTATGATAAAGTATTCATGATTTACTTATTGTTTTGAAAAAACTAACAGTTTCCCTTCTTTGTGTATCTCTTACTAAGCTTTTTATGCTCATCTCATGTTTTTGAAATGTTTTTCACAGGACATAAACTCGAATAGGGTCAAGTATGGGATCAATGAAAGGTCATCCTATCGAATACATGAAAATAAACATGTTTCTTTTTAAGAGTTTTTATTTTATGAAAAAAATGGAAACTGAGTAGAAGTGTCCACTTTGTAATCTTTGAGATGTAATAGTTATGTCCTAATTCTATAAAACTATAAACCTAAAATGATACTCAATGTTAATTATTCATTTAATTCATGATTATGTAATTTTTTAAGGTCGGGTCCTTATAACACATGTTTCCCATACTAGATCAGGACACAGTTGTTTCCCATGATGGATCAAGTCCATAGCCTATTTCCCTTCATTATCTCATGAGATATAAACCTTTACCCAATAAATATGATATAAATATAGTCCCAACCATTCAATTAAATAAAAACCATAATTATTTGATCAATAATATCATAGAACTTTAAACCTATCATCACATCATAAATCATGTAATGAAAATGGGTTTCATAGACATTTCATCAGTTCACCATAGTATTACTCATGAAAAAAACATGGTTTTCCTAAAGATATGATCCATGTAAACATTAATCATCCATAGAAATCATAATAATTTTATCAATAAATATTAGCCCTAGTAAATAATATTTATTATCATAGTTTGAAACAAACTATGAAAGGAGTAATGGAAAACTTATTGGGGAATATATGTATTTAATGAAAATACCTTTTCAAAACATAAAACAATTTGGAAATCATTTATGTCGAAAATAATATTTTAAAACCAATTAAGGTACATTTAAAAAATAATATAAAGTTTTTCTTTAAAAAAATATCTTCCCCCATTGAATTTTTTTCCATTGTGTTTTTTAAAGAAAAATTTTTTAAGGAAAAAATGTTTTTATATGAAAAGATTGATTTTTATAAAAATATTATTTTGAAAAACTGAGAACAAAAATACAATAAATTTAAAGGAAAAAATTTATTATGACTAAATAAAAATATTATAATATAATTTATATGATTCATTATTGATAGATCATAATATATCATAATTTGAAGCATAATCATGAACAATCTTGCTGAACGATGAGATGATAACATAACACTCTTACTAATTTGGTAACATTAAATCATAATCCCCTAAAAGGAAAAAAAATTGAACGAAAAATTTTTTTGTTATAAAAATAATGATAGTAAGTGAAATATTGGATGTAAATACACTTAATAATGGAAGATAGATTCATACCATTACAAATGTCTCAAAGTAGGAAAATCGAGACAAAAATCATATACCGTTTTGGTGACTTTTAAACATTAAAACCCATGAATTAAATACCATAAAGTGAATTTAAATATTAATATATTTTTATTTATAACCATTATGAGATACATTAATGTTAATTACATACACCACATAAATAAAATAATGAGGTGAATATGGCATGTCTCTCACAGAAGTAACTATTATACGAAAATCCATTCCTTAAAGACCTGTCTTCCTTTATACTCATTCAATCTACTTCTATAATAAATTTATGTTTTTTAGAAATATATTAATGAACTATAAATACATATATAATATCAAATTTTATTTACGGATTACCATTTATTTCCTTTTTGTTAAGAAAACCATGTTAATGTTTTGTTTCTTGTAATAACTGCTTTGTTTTTTGTATATATATATATAGATTTGTTATATATTTTCCTTGTATTTTAATCATTTATATATATTATTTATAATTATATAGATGATATAAATGTAATATATTTTTATAATATATATATATATATATATATAATTTCGTAATTGAAATTTAAATACATCATCCTTGGAGACAGTATGTTGTACGTACACATGAAAATAATTTCCATTTTTTGTTGACTTCAATGAAACAAATTTAAATGATATATTATAATTAATTATTCAATTTTATGTAATTTATCTCATTTTTTAAACCATCTCTAATATCCTCTTTTCAGGCATGAACGTATCACGTCTCTTTGTGAGACGGTTGTCCGTCGTACAAATTAACAGTGTAATCGTAATCCCACAAAATGGATTGAATGAATTAATGAGTGATATAATAATTTAAATGGTATAATTTATCAAAAAGATCATGTATAACAAATATATACATAATTATGCTCAATATAGATCGTTGGTAATGGATGAAAGAACAAAATTGGTTTGTTAGGATGTAGTCTGCTATACAAACATACAACGTTTTTGTAAACTATTTGATTGAAGTGGATATTTCATTAGGTAATGAAGTTTACCTAAAAAATCATTGTATGTGGAATAAATTGTATTTTCTATATCATCTTGTAATAATAATTACATAATTAGGTGGGGTTTGAAATAAAAAAATATGTCATTGATGAACATTACATTTTCCTCAGGCATCCTTTGTAGGTTTTCAACAAAAGAACACTTTTGTATGATTTATATAAAAAATATGGAAAGTAGGTTTATAGGATATATTTTTTAGAGTTATTGTGGGTATGATTTTTCTAAACCAAATAGGATTGATTTTTTTTAAAAATGAGAGAATAGGGTTTGCATTTTTATTTGTGGGAGAGGACAACGACAGAATTTTTTAAAATAGTTGATTCCTACCAAATTTATTCTATTTCAAAAGGATCAACTATTGGTCCTTTTTCCATCCATGAAGAGATAATTTTTAAATTATTTCCATAAATTAGTGTAGCACAGTTTTTGTTGTTTTAACCCTTTTTCTATCAACTTTAATGCTCTAGTAAACACATTTTTACTTTAACCGTGATAAATTATTTTTATTATTTTCACTATTAATTTTTGTCAAAAATTATGTTAACCATATTATAAAAAATAAATAAATCTGATTATATATATGAAATATATTTTTTCAATTTCAATGCATATAATTATAAAAAAATAATTTAATATTAACCCCAAAGACATGATGATAAATATGTTTTTTAAAGTGAAAATGTTTAAAAGTTTATAATGCCTTTATATCTATATTTAACTTATAAATTATTAAAATAAACTAAATTGGATTATTTGATTTAAAATTTCACTAATATTAGATTAAACCTATTAAAAATATAATGTATCATTATAACTAATTTAAATGACAATGCAATTTTCAATTAAAATGTAGTAATTTTCACTATTCATATTAAAATGAATTATTTTAGAAAATACCAAAAAAATCTCCCAAAGAGAATTTTTATATGAAAATTTTAAAAATTATTTTTATTTTTTTTTAAAAAATTGTTTATATATTTAATGAATTAGTTATAAAATAGGTCTGTTATAGAAAAGAGATGAAACATCTTTTTTTAAAAAAAAATTAAGCATACAATTTGAGTAATTATTATATATTGTCAATAATACACATTAGATGAATCTTAATTTTTTTGAATGTATAATTTATAAATTACAATAAAATTATTCCCCAAAATAGATTTTTTTAATTTATTTACCTAAACATGTTGCTGTGCATCATAATACCTTTTCCAAAAATCATTTATCATATTTTCATAATAATTTTTATTTTAAATTTATTTTATTTCCAAATAATTCATTATATATAACTTTATAATCCAGATTTTTAATAATTTTCTTAATGTTATTCACAAATTCCATTCCAATGGTTATATTTTAGCTATCTTATATAATAAAATTTTTATAGTATGACATGTTTTGTTAAATCTCAGTGTTGTGTGTAACATAAAATAAGATTTCTATTTCCTGTAATGAAAACTAATATCAGTGATACATGTAATGAAAAAAAATCAATATTATGTGTTACACAAAATATTAAATAATTTACATTAATTTAAAAAAATTATTTTCACAAATTCTCATGTGGTTACATAGATAATTAATATATATATAATATAGTATATTTTTTGACATTTAAAATGATATATGTGTCATCAGGTAATGGTTTTTAGTGAAAATATAATTGTTTATAATTATTATTTATGGATAAACATCAAATAATAAAATTTCGTTATATTTCTCTCAATAATTATCACGAAATTTCATCTAATCTAATAAGTTCTAGAGATTACATGTTTTAATTTCTTTTTCCTCTCGTGAAATATTCATAAGACAAAAATATTGGTTTTTAAGAAATTATATCTTTTTTCACACTTCAATTGAATATGAATTTTCCCATATCTTTTTTTAATTTTCCCAAGAATTATTGTCATATCCTTCTATAATTGTTGATAGGTTTTCCCCATAATTTAATTTTTACAAAATGTTTCATAATTAATATTATTTTTTTATGAAAGAGTTTGTTTTTGAAGTGTGTAATAAATTATAAAAATAATATTTTCATTTAAATTTTACAACAAGGCTTAAATTCCCCACTGTCATGTCCACTTAATGATTGGAAGACTCCTTCACAAGATTCCATGGTTTATTTCAATGAAATTTTTTCCATACTATTGGTTATATTTTTTGAATTTAAATATATGATTTCAATGAGAATATGATATTTTAATCCAAAATTATTATAGAGATTTGATAATGAAATATTTAACTTCTGATAAAATAATCAATTTTTAATTATTATTTACTTGTATTATGATCAAATGAATATATTATTTTTCTTTCATTTTATGGTTGATTATTATGATTCTTATATTTTTGTGAAATATATTTATTTAAAATTGGTAATTCAATGATTATATAAAGAATTTTTTATGATATTATGACATTAATATGGATGGATTATTATTATTCAATGGGTGGTTTATTTATATCCCTACAGATAATTGTAAATTGGTTTGGATATCTTATAATAAGAAGGTGATAAGAATATAGGTGATTTAAAATATCATGGTTCACATAATTTTTTGTAGGTTTGATTGAGTTTTTCTATTTTGACATCAAATTTATTATAAAATATTGTTAGTACCATAGTTCACATTTTGATACTTGAATATGGTTTCTTATTATGTATGTTCTCAATATTATGTGAGGACAATATTTCTTTTATATATTTTCAATAGATTGGGACTTATTATACTTACGATAAATCAAGAATATATTCAAAATTTTGGATATTGATTACTAATTTGACACCCTTATTGGTCATCAATATAGAAATGGATTGAGTTCTAGTCCAATGATCTATGATTTTTTGTTATGGGTGTTTATTGTTGAGATCATTCACATTGATATGTTATCATATAGATATTCTCAAAATTTTCAAATAATTACTACTATCTTTAATATTTACACTTATCGGTATTCTAAGATCACACTTTCTTATGTTTCATTTCTCAATGTGATGATCAAACTTCCTATGTAGGATATCTCTAGGATGATTTCTATTTCACAATATAATTTTGGGAGAAGATAAATTCATTTTATATAACAAGAAAATTTGTTATCAAGTATCTAAAGACACTAATCTGTTATAGACATTGGGTCTGAATTACTTTTAATTTTATTTAATTTTCATATAAAAGGATTCAAAATTATATATATTTGGTGGATGGGTCACTTCATTTGGAACATTATATTGTTATAGTAAATTGAATTAATTTTAGATAAAATGTGATTTTTCTTTATGAATACAGGTTTCATTATATTTTGGAAGCATACGTGGATTCATAATGAATTTATGCTAAATTGAGTTATTTATGAAATGAATTAATAGATAAGGGAGGTTATAAGATTTGATAATATAATTTATAGATTTTTTTTTCAGGAGTGGTTTATGTAACTTATATGTATATGTCAACATTAACAAAAAATATTATGTGATCATATATTTAGTATTTTGTTTGCACATGGTCCAATAAACATCTTGAAAAAAATGATTATTTACTTATCAAATGATTTAATTTGAACATTTTGTATTAATTTTTAGTCTTTGGATAATAATGTTTTATTTCTCTAGATAATGCTTTATTCAAATAGAATATTATGATAACTATCTTTTCATCATTTTTTATACTAAAAATTACAAAATATAGGAGGGAAAACTACATTTCTATTCTTGAATATTGTGACCCATTAGAATTTTATTTATTTTTTTATCATTCAAAATATTTATTATTAATTTTTATTTTATGGATTTTGAGATTATGATTAAATAAAAAAGTTATAGAAAAAAACTAAAGGAAAAATTTTTTCTTACGAAATAGAATATAAATCAAGTAATTATATTTTCTCAATGTATATATCTTCATTTTAAAAAATAAATCACCTATAAGCATATAATTTCCAAATAGAAACGTTTTTATTTTAAAATTTTTAATGATGAATTAATCATCTTATTTATCCCCTATTGATTAATGGTCTTGTGTTCATTAACACACACATGATCACATTCTCTATCAGTCCCTATCATTAATTGGACATTAATTTTCTCCTCTATACCTATATATTCACATCCCACTATTTTTCAACTATTTGGAAACATTGCTATGGGTTATTAAAGATTACATACATATTAATAATTCCTTATTACCTATAATATTTTCTATTAACCAATTTTATGATGCGGGTATTCAATGAATCTGACTTCAAATGTTAACCCATCATATTTTATAATAGAAATACATTTGATAAAGTATATGACCCTTGGAAGAAATCATTAATGACCATGAAATAATATATTTTTTAAAATATCACCACTATAAGAGAGATATTAAAACTGATGTTATGAATAGTAGTAACCCAATTAAAAGATATATATATATCTAATGTTCATTCTCAATATAAATGTGTTGATTATATATTTTTAAATGAGAACTCTATTATTATCAATGTTATTTTATTCTTTAAAAATACATTTTCTTTCAAAATAGATTTTATACAATTTTTTTAATTAAAATTTAATTAATTTTTTTAAAATTATATAAAACTATTTGATAAAATATATATCATTAATTAAATAATAATTTCCTAATTATCTTATGGTAGATATATTTAATTCCTTTTTAAAAAGTTCATTTTTAGTGAATTCTAATAAATACAAATTTTTAAAAATTTGTAATTTTTTTATTTCAAAACTCCAATTTTACAATAAATTCAATATTAAATTAAATTATTTCACCATTATTTTGTAATAATTTAACTAAATGATATGGAATAATTTTTATTCTTGATTTTTGTTTAAGTTCATTTTTGGGCATCAATTTTTTTTCTAAAGACAATTTTTCATTTTATTTTATGAATTTATTTATAACACCGGAATAAAATAAATAATTATTTAATATTTGGAATTATGAGGTTTATTTTTTTTTGAATAAGTCAAAATTATTTTTTTTCTTAATTAATAGTAATCTTAGTAAATATTTTTCATCTCGATAAGGAAGAATCGGGTAACTTGGTTTAAAAATAATTTGATACGGCTTCAAAATTTATTCAAATTACATGATTATTTTTATTATATGGTTTTAGGTCTAAATTTTTATGAATATATTCTAAATTGGGTAATTTTGGTTCCACTTTTTTTGATAAATACATTTATATGTTTTTTGAAAAGGAAAATTCCAAAATGTCACTCTCTTGCTTTTAACATGACATAGAAGTTCACATAGGGTAAATAAGATGTTATGAATGTTTATAAAGGTATATTTTTAAAAAAATTAATTTATTTTTATAATGGAAATTTAATTTTAGTTTTCCATGATTCTATAATTAAATTATATGATTATTCAATGAGGGCATGATCATTGTAAAAATAGTATAAAAATCAATTAAAATTATTCAAATTACATAAAATATAATATATATTGTTTAATTATGTTTTGAAATAAATATTATAGTAATTAGTAATGTATAAATGATTTTTAATATGTTTATATTCATATACCATACAAGTATTTATGTATTTAATGTTAATAAATGTGACCAGTTCTTCAAATTACATAAATTGCACTTTAGGTTAAAAATAATAATATTAAATAATTTAGAAATAAAAAAAATATATAAATATAATAAAAGGGGTTATGATATGGTCCAAATATCATACCATAATCATTTAGGATCAAAATATTACAAAATAAGAAATGATTGAATTTTTAAAATTTAATAAGTCGTTATAAGATTTAATGTTAAAATTGGTTTACGAATGAGTTAAACATAAAGATATGGCTTAAAATGAAACATAAACCTATAATAATTTATTTTATAAAAATATTTAAACCATGAAATTTATTATATTCTAAATTTTGGAAAAGTTAATTTCACATTCAGATGAAAAAATATTTATTACATTTAAATATTTTATGAAAATACAAGTCTATCATATCCTTCACAATAAAAGGAAATCATCTATATTCTACTAATAATAGAACCAAAAGCCTAATTTCTAGACCAAACCATTAAATAAAATATTATATACATCCTTACAAATATTATAATATCTTTGGTCTCTTAAAAACTAAATACATATGTTCCTTATTGATTGATCCATCATGTTTCTTCAAAGGATATGTAATCATCTCAACCATGCATTTTCATTTTACTTATTATTCTTCCTCGTTAAATTCAATCCTATCCATTAAAATATATAAAACTATTATATTAAAAATAACAATTTGTTACTATGTTACTTTTATAATTTTATTCATCTTCTTTCCATCTTACGGGGAATGTACGCATTGATTGTGTTATGTGCAGACTACAAGCTCCATGAGTTAATGTTTTTCATGTTTCATCACCACCTCAAAATGGTAGAAATTAGTATTAATTTTATATTTATATAATATATGGATAAAATATTTATTATTCTATAAATATAATCTATTACATACCTTCTTAACCATCCACCCCCTTCAAAAAATCATATTGTTTCTCATGCATACATGTGAAATACCACCTCAATGATGAAATGGGAATAATTATTCATGACCACAATTCATGATGTATTATAAAATAATATGTAATATATAAAAATCACAAATATATTATTATTATTATTATTATAATGGAATCATAACCACATTGACTATGGTTATCCTACTAAATTCATTTTGAAAATACGTATTAAATGTCCTCAAAACGAACAACATGGATTTACATATTAAGTATAAAAATGTTTAATTTTTCTAAATGAAATATACTGTCTAATGATAAATTAATAATATATTAAATATTTATTATTAAAGTAAATAATAAAAATAAGTTCATTATTTAGGAGTTAAAATACATTCATCATAAATTGGGACTTGGGGAATGAGGTTTTTAACTAAATTTTCATTCGTTGGGTTATAATTCTACTTAATTGACTATGTTATGAAAAGATTATGTGTGAAATGAAATATTATTATATAAATATATATTTAAATTTATGTTTTGAGGATTCATAGTTTTTACACATAAAAAATTCATTTATTTATAATATATTTAATTATATGATATTTTTAAGGATTATTGATCTGAATGTCATTTCTTGGATATATGTATTTTAATATGAAAATAATTCATTTTATACGGTGTATGTCTTAATTATTGAGATATTATATCATTATTTAATCTTTTATAATGATATATAATGATCCATAGAAATATAATCATTCATGAGACATTTAATTCAATTTTATAAAAGTAACAATTGTTTTGTAGTCATATTTCCAATTATGAACCATGATTTATTTTTTTTGGTTTACTTAATAAAATTTGAGTATTTTTCACATATTAAATGATTAAAATAATATTTTTACATAATTATTTTATGTTCCTCCACTCATGGAATTTTTGAAAGGGATTCTGATCTGAAACTACTTTATTGTTTGAACAATTTAATAGATAAAAATCATTAATTTATATAGTTTATAAACTGTCTCTGGGAATATAATTTCATGGAACTTTTTATAGTCAAGTTATTTTATCTTCCTTATTATGTTCTATTTTTAAAATGGGTATTGGTTTTAAATGTGATAAAAATGGCTTTTATTTAAAAACAATGTTATAATATTTTAAAAGACGGTTAACCAAAATCTTCCTTATTGTTATAAATATTTTTTTAAGAGTGTTATTTTATCAAAATATATGTTTTCATAAATTTATTTTTAATGAAAATAGAAATTATTTTTATGTGTTTAAATTTAAATTTATCAATGTTTTCCACATGGGTAACTTATTACACTCTTTAAAAATATTTGAAAAGAAGGGTAATTTTTACATTTTTTACATGAATGGGTTTCCCCCCATTTATGAATATTTAATTATTTTAAGATTAAATTACATTTTAACATTTTTATTTAAAATGAAAATATCCATTCCAATATTCTAGATTATTTAATAAAAAACTATTAAAAGATAATGATAATTTTCCCAATTTTCAATGAAACTTACTAAAATATTTTAAATTTATTTTATATCTACTTCAATATTATTTATTGTCTACCTATAATTTAATAGGGGCATGTTTTAATGATAACATCCTTTTGATTTCACAATATGGATTATGTTTCTTTGAAATATATTTTCACGGAACAAATTTCTTTTCCAAGGGTTAATCATTTCAAAAAATGTATAATGGTTTTTTCTATGATATTTATAATGAAATTAATGATATAATATTTCTATTAATTTTATTAGACTTGGAAATTGATTATAATTATTATTGAAACTAATATTTCTCTCAAATTTATTCTATAATGATTGTGTTTTTTTTATAATTATGATGGGATTGAATAAGTTGTTATTCATTTTATACGAATTCATGTAAGAGATTTATGAAGATAATGTTCCAAGATACCTATAAAATTTTTGAATGCATGTGATCAGTTTTAGTTGATATTTTTCCAAAATATTATTTACCCATAGCTCTGGATGTTTGGATTAGATGAATCTATACAAATGATATATCACTAATCCATGTCTCATGATTTATAATATTCTTTTCTATGTGTATGAATTATCTTATGTTATGCCCACTAATTACGATTTTGTCATCACAACTGTGTTATCATATTCTTCCCACTAATGAAAATAAAATTTCAATGCTTATCTTTTCCATTACAAATAGTTTAAGTTCACCTTTATAATGTTTTCTAGCTCCCCAGTTATTAGTGAGTGATGGTAAATGAGTTAAAAATTGAAATATTTCATATGTGAGTAATTTTATTGTATATTATCTAGTATTTTATTGAGGTATAAAGTCATGGGTATTTTACTGTATGAGTTTCTTCAACTTCAATAAATAATAAATCAAATAGGTAATTATGCATTTATGAAATCTATTAATTTTTTTTATTTTTTGAACAATTTAGTTCCTTAAATTTTTCACATTTATACATATAAAATGTAGAAAGTAAATATTAGTTATTTAGTTCCATATCTCGGGTTATGGGTTTATGGATATTATATGTTTGTGGAGTCTCAGTAGAAACTTACACACAAAATAATTTCATCTAACTCATCATTCTCATGAAATGGTTTTACCCACAACTTGTTATTTCTAGGTCAAACTATCACAAATTTCAACAATCAATATCTAAAAATGAATTATGGTGTCTACAAGAATATAATAACTGAATTGAATATACATATCCTGAAATATTCAAGAAAATTAATGGTACAAAATCATAAGTTCTTCTACCCAAATTCTAAATAATCTACCGCACATAAATCACATACCTACTAGCACCTGTCATGCACTAAATTTGTAATACAAATTGTATATAATTAATTAACATACATAGTAGAAATCACAAACTTTGATAACTCTGTAATGGGTCACTCTCTAAATTCATAAGGCACCAAACCCCTAACCCAAATTCACTCTTATTGAAGGTCACTTGGACCTCCCACCTAAACATCACTTCCCAAATCAAATAGGTAGTACATCCAATCATAATAATCACTATTGTTTCAGGTCTACACAATATAATCCATGTAAAAACTCACTATAGTGTCTCAATTATAGGTTCATATATGTTCCAATCTACCCAATCTCAGGATAACCAAAATTCAAGATATCAATGTGATCCACAACCCACACTATCTCAATTTAATAAGTGATATCCCTAAATCATATCTTATCACAACCCAAAACATCCTTATTAATGGTAAAAAAAACACCAAATAGATCCAGAAACTATACATATAGGGATCAAAAATTATTAGCGCACATTTCAATTTTACATTAACCAAAACATCTTCATAACAAATATCTTTTAAATGAGATTTTTAGAACAATTTATATAGGAAAATCTTTCTATGTTGTTCCTTGACATTTATTTAGATAAAGTTATATAAAACCCCTAAAAAATAGTTCTATAATTTAAATTAACTATAAATTTTCTAAGTTGGGACATGGTTAAATAAAATATTAATTATATGCAAAAAAGGAACACACTATTTATGTTGTAATTATAATTTTATTTAGTATTTACCTCATAATATCTATTCCATACGCTAACCGGACATTAATTTTATCCATTTAGTGTACCAGTAAAATATGATTCCCATATATATGTAGATGGAGTTATTGTTTAAATGGTTTCTTTCACAATAAAAAACTAACAATTCTCGCTGAATACATAAAAAAGTAACCAATCATATTCAATCATAAAAATGTGACATGAATACTAACTTTTTGATAAGAACTATGAACAAAAATCATCTACTTATATATGTGGAAAAGAAATAAAATCTCATAAATAAATAACCTCATGGTTAAGTGCATCATTCAAGGTGAAATCAGGTCAACCATGTAAACAAACTGGAAAAACTATAATCCCATCCTAGGAAACATATTCTTTCCTCATATGTTGGGTTGTTAGTCCCATGAACAATCTGCATTCCACATCCTAACTCATTACTATTCACATTTTTACCTCCCCTAAATAATAAAATAAATATGAACTCCTCTAATATAACATTGTCACATCCCACCTTCTCAGACCCCAAATAAGGGCATCACCTATCAGTCACAAAAATACCTATATTATCCATCCCATTATTACAGAGGCTATCAAATAGTAAAGTGTGTATAAGGTGGAATTGTGGGATGAATATACCCATATATCATGGTATTAATCATACAAAATAATGATGAGCATACACATCCAGATAAATACAATAGTTGAATGATATATACGAAAGTATAGAAAATAATAAAATAAGACATTTAATTATAAATAAACTATATACTATATATGGTTTAAAGATAGAATAAAAAACAGAATGCATAGAAGATAAAATTGGAAAAACTATGAAAAATGTTGGAATGTCATATAATGGTCCCAAATCCCAATATTCATCATAATAGCCAAAACCAGACTTGATAGAAGTATCATCATTTCATGTACCCATGTTCACAAGAAGATTCATCTAGGTGAGAGAAAAAATCATAATCTGCTTCCAATTTCATCCAAAAATATAAACACCCTAAATGAGAGTGGAAAAAGAAGGGCCAAAAGTATTTGGTTAAACATTTACATCAAATCAACAAAAAATGACTAACCCTATATATCCCATGTTTGTGAAGACAGTAATGGTCTGTCAAACCACAATGAATCCATTGGCTCATTTCCCAGATCAACATTAAATTCTTAAACCCCTTTTATTGTGGATCTAATTACATCTTTCAGACCACACCAACCAATATAACACAATCTAGTTTCCCTATATTAAATGATATATAATGAATACTTCCCCATGTGAGTTCTATTAGTATGAGAAGAATCTAAATAGTAACCTGAACCTCCCATATAAGAGTTTTCCCATCCAAAATCAAGTGTAATATTTCAAAAAATACTCCCCTATGATATTTTTTTCAGCCATGTATCATGGACCACGTAATAAGAAATTTTTATTTCCATATAAAAAAATACCAGATGCAAGATTTGTTTCCATTAAATTTAAAATATTTCCATATTCCCTCCTAATTCTCCAACATGACATTAAATTTTATAAACCATTTTTAGTAATTATTTCACAAATTATAAAACATAATCCATTAACATATCATTAAAAATTTACTATTAAACTTGGTCGACATCCAATTTCAATTCCATTCATATATAATAATGACCACTTAAGGTTCTATATCGCATCCAAAAGACCTATTTTAATTAATTATTAAATAAAAACAATTAATTCACAATTTAAAATTAATTAAACACATATATTCACATTGTTATAACATTACATTTGTATAGAAGTTTCTTCTTACACATTTAAAAAAATCCACCACCCTTTTAAGGGACATGCAAAGATCCCCACACTAACATGGGCTAATTACCAATCAAGTGCATGTGAAACCATTAGTAATGTATATAATTTGACAAAAAACCTCTTGAGAAATTATATTGAGACATACATACATCACAATTATTTAATACAAACATGAATTCATGGTCTCATAATTTCCTTGATCAATTTGGCACCAATTACCCTCTAACAAGGTATGATTCCACCATACACCAGTGGTGTAATCTCCAAAAAACCTACCAGAGTTATTTGAAATTTATAGGAATATTATGTGGATAAAATGGTAGGTCCCCTTGGGGGGAAAAATAAAAATTATCTCATAGATATATCTCCCAAAACCATTACACATGATGGGTGACAATTGTATGAAAGGGGGAGCTTCTTTGGTACATAAGGTCTAAAAAATATGAAAATATGGTATAGTGATCTAAAAATAAAATTACATACAATTATAATTATTCTTTTTAATAATATTATTTTATAGATGGTAATAGAAACTAGTTGTATTGTGGATTCCTAAAGTTGATCTTTGCACTATTTTACCCCACTAACCAGCTGTTATTGGCCCATCATCTCACTGGTCAGACCCTATAGGGGAGATTCCTTAATCGACTAGTCATTTTTTTCCTGATGGATTCATGTTACATGAACATCCCTATTTTTATCTCCTTGTTTCTCCTAACTAATTTTTCCACAATCCATCCTTGAAAATCCAAAAAAAAAAATCTTTTTTAGAGGGTTACAAACAATTAAATCACTCTTTTAAACATCAATTAGCATATCGTCACATCCTATATATGAAGGCTAAAATTTATCCAAAAACATTTTGAATTTATATAAACTGAGGGTATTATATTTGTCCATAATTATTCACCACCCCCTTATTATGGTTTAAAAATTACATGTTGAGAAGCAATTTATATCATATATTGGTTTCCACATTTGGTATGAATAAAAAAAATTAAAATTATTATATTTTTGTGTTCCTATTACAATTCAATCAAGAAGTTAATTTTATGTTTAGGGCTCTATATTTTTGATAAAAAATAATAATCTTCTATTACTTCAAAGAAAAAATAAACCAATATTTGAAAAAAATTATTAATGAATTCCTTTTATTTGTTTTGGAACAAAAATAATTTTCGACATTCTATAATACTAGAAATTATATATATTAAATTGATAAATTTGACCTGCTGTTAAATCTAATAACATGAAGGAATAAAATGTTTTTACCATGTAAATTTCATGAAAATTACATGAAGAAGTTTTAATTAAATATTTTTTCATTATTAAATTATTTTTGACTTGTTTAATAGTGGGATAGATCATCTCTGTAAATACACATGTTAAAACAATATAATGATTTCTACACACATATCATGAAAACCCTATATATTTTTATCAATTATGTATTCAATTTTATTTACACATCTTTTATAAATATTCATCATGAAATCACTCAACTTAATAAATATTTAAGACTACTAGAAGAATAAATAAATAAATTGAGTTTTTGTTGTTTTAAAATCATCCAACAAGTTGATAAAAAATTTTATACAAATAAAATGATTTCATATTTTCACTCTAAAAGAGAGAAATAATTTCACAATCTCGTTAAATTAAATGATGAATACTTGAAAAGGGCTGAAAAATAATAATACAATTGAGGAAATATAATTTTATTGTGTTGACTATGATATTGTAAAACAATAATTCAAATCAATATGTTAAAACTATATTGAATTTGTAAAATTAAAATACTCAATATCCAAAGAATAACATTGTGGAGATATGAAGAGTGTTTCATTAAATATTTAGTTCCATTGATGATTTGTAAAATAATATTAATATGATTTTTTATGGTATTGAGGCCAAATTATAAAACCTCAGTGTTACTCTTATTGAGTTTTAAAAAATACTCAAAAAAATACCACAGTAATACATTCCTTATAAGTTGAAATATTTTCTAAAACCTCTATATATTATGTCAAAAAATCATTATATGATGTAGAGAAAATCCAACCAAACGATCACAAAAAATGAAAACAATTTTTCTAGAAAACATTGTTTGAACTAATTAATATTTATGGAATAGTATAATTTATAATGACAAATATGGATAAAAATTGGTCAACTAAAATAATGTAAAATGTAATATTATATCATACGTTCTTGAAAAAAATGCATGATAACTGGTTACCCAAAAAAACATAGTAAAATTTAGTTTTTAAAGAAAATTTGTCATTTTATGTAATCATATTTTTAAATGAGGGAAACATGGTTTATGAGTATTGTTGGTGTTGGGGAAGGTTCGAGCATAGAGAACATGAAATAGAATAATATGTCAACCTTTAAAAATAAAAAAAATAAACCAGAATGGGTTAGAAAAAAATGAGGTCAATAAAAATACAATAATAATGGAAATAAATATTTTATTCCACAATATATTAGGAATATTTGGCACTTTATTATAGAATGTCAATGATAGTTGTCTTTGTGAAGATAAATACTCGTCTAAATCGTCAATGAACATTATATAATAAATTGAGAATAAAATAAGATAAAATATGTAGGGAAATTTATTGGAGATTAAATTTTAATTATCCATAGGTCATATAGGATAAATAGAATTTAATCAAGAACACCCAAGATAACTAAGAACATTATTTCCTAAAAAAGAGATGATTCTTGAGTTGTAAGTGAAAATAGAAGACCTTGTAATCTTGTAAATGGATAATAAAATGTTATCTTCATAGAGGAAATATATAAAAAATATGTATAAAATCTATATATTGATGTACTGTGATGATTGTATTAGTGATATCAATATATAAAAGGTAGTTTTAATTATATAAGAAGAATCCACCAATTGGTAACTAAAAGGTTGTAGAGAAACCATGTGGAAAATCCAAGTAAAGTGATCATGTTAAAAAATAATGTAATATCATTGGGATAACTACATAAAAAATTGACGTTGAATTAGAAAATAAAAATAGAATAGAATTTCTAAAGGGAAATAATAATTCCTCTAGAATAGGAATTAAAGTTTAATAAAATTTTACTAAACTATTATTATCAAATATAATTTTTAGAGATATGTATAAATTGAATGAGAGATATTCATGAACTTATATATTGTATCATTCTACAACCAAAATAATAATATAGATTAAAATAAATTAATAATCCAAAAAATTATGATATTTTTTATTTTCTTAATTTATTAAAGGAGTTCCACACAGTAAGATAATTTAGAAAATAAAAAACACCGTTCTATTTAGGAGGTATCATGTCCCAAATTGTATTTAAATGTGATCATGACGAGTTCAAAACAATATGAAAATAAGAAGTTTGTATTATCATTTTTTATTATAAAAATATTAAACTAATTTCTTTCAACAATACGATGAAAAAATACACCTTATTCTTATATAAATTTAATTTTTCATTCAACTTTTGGAATTAATGGTGAACCATGTATTTATGCTGATAATCTTGGACATAAGAGGATTATAATACCCATACATTATATTATTGGTTTATATATTAGTTGAAATACATATACATTACATCATGAGAATTATTTTATGAAGATATCAAACACATTAAATTAAATATTTATTTTACCCTTTGTCTGGGGGATAGTTTTTGAAGGTTTGAGAAAGCATCTGCATCTTTAACTGAATGCAAATCTGTAAACTTTAGAAATTTTCATGATGTTTACATTACTGTTATATCTTTTTTCTATTCTAGTTTCAAAATATTTTATATATTTATATTTTATAATTAATGGGTTAAGATCATAATTATCAACATGATTATAAAAGAATAGAAATTTAGCGATACATGATTGTTAATAATATGTGTTGGGGAATTTATTGGTCAGTTGTTATTCATCCCGAATCATGGTTAATACATAAATGGAATAATTTTATTAATAAATAAAATAGTTGATATCATCTTTTATATTTATATTCAATGGGGAGAGAATAGAAAATAAAATTAAAATATATTAATAATAATTATATATATATATATCGTGATAGAAAATAAAATTGGGAATATGGTTGAACCTATGTTTTGTGAATTTGTTTTCCTAAATCCATTAATTAAATGTTTGATATTAACATAATCACTAGATTATTTTGGAGTAATCAACAATATGTGATGATATATTGAAATATAAGAACCCATATTTGTTGATAAATATATTATGGCTCATGAATATTGGATAATAATCAAGAAAAAACATGAAGATAGATGTGTTGATAAAACATTAATAAGTTTTTTAAAGATAATTTGGAAAGGATTCAATGAGAATGCATAAATATATGTTACTACCAATGTTCAAAATGATAAAATATATTTATAGTTATATTTTCCTATGGATATGAGATAAAACCGCCTATAAATATTTTTGAAGAAGATATTGAGAAGTTTCATAGTGAATTGGGATCAATTAACATTGTATTTGATATCTATTCACATATGACATAATATGTAGGAGTTCATGAAAAGTTCAATTGAAAATAGTGTTTGATTTATGCGATAATTATTCATGATGATGGAATATGGAATATAACTGATGAGTTGTTGAGGTGGAAATCGATAAGAATCCATCTGGGTGTTTTCCATGAATAATGGATACAATTTAAATAGGGGAAAATATTTATGGTAATATAGAGAATAATTTATTTCATTATTTTAATATTATTTTGGATTATGTTTTTAGATATAATGACTATATTTCAACCATATATTTTTAAAATTAATGTGAAAGTTGTTTTCAGGTTTTGAAAAATGTATAATGTTATTTTCTATAATAAATTAAATTAATAGGATAACCTTGATTAGAGTTTCCAAAAAATTATATAAGGTACATTGAATATCTTATGAAGAATGGTTTTCAAATGTATTGTAAATCTAGAATTATGATACCTAACATAATGAATAATTTATTTAATATTTTCTTGCTGATATGTAATATATCCCAGTTTATATGTAATATATCATAATGTTCTTAAAGATTTTTTACAAATTAATAGATATCACTATGATGCATAATACCAATTATGAAATTATATATAAGTTTCTAATGGATATTTATTCCATTTTCATCAGTACATTATATATTGAAAATGGTACATAAGATGTTCCAGAGTTAAGTATAGAAGTGTAACAGAAACAATGACGGTATGAATCATATTATATAGTATATGTAAGATTCCAATTATTGAATGCAAGATTTAATCTAAGGTTTCATATGATACATATAAAAATACAGAAGATAAATATGATCATTCAATGTGTCAAATATATTCGAATTGGTCAAAAGTGAGTTTTAAATGTTATAAAGATGATTAATGCATTGATTATTAAAATATCACGATTCTACTAATGATACATGATTCATGTAGATTTTTGTGGATTAATAAATGAGAAATAATTGGGAATATCTCTTTACATTAGCACAATTATTTTAATATATTTAGATTATTAAAAGCCTTAATATGGATCAAATATTGATAATTACAAAGGATAATTATTTTTGGGTGTAAATGATATTGGTATTTTTAGAAAATCAATTGGTATATTCTATTTTAAATGGGTTTTTGGAATAATGTGGAATATGGTAACATGAATCTATTGAGATTATCAATAATTTAATAATTATATTTCATATGTAAATCTATATATAATTTATAATTTTGGATGTATACGTGAGGCAGTGATAATAATAAAATAATTATGAGGAAAAATATGAAGGATAAAACCATGATGGTGGGAATAATTCTACAACTATTCTAACACTCACAATCATTGATGAAAAATAATACAGAGATACCTGAAGTAACAACTATTCCAAATTTACATTATGATAAATAAGTATAGATAGATCCAACATAGTGTGAGTGAAAAAACGTATTATCCATTGTTGAAGAAGAATAATTAAATAGAGGGATTAGTGTGAATATTAACTATTGAAGGTACTACTGGATAAAGAACAATACTATGAATAAAATATCCAATGATTTACGTGTATCCTAATGACAGTAGATGAATTAACACAATCCCTTGTGATTTCTAGGAGGAATATTCATATATAACGATTATTTCAATCATGTTAAAGGATATTAGATTCACATTATCAATAAAAGACACTATTCTACACTATATTCCACATTTCAATGGACAAATCCGTATTTTGATTTTGTGAAGGATTTCATGGTTCGTTCTGGTGTATGGAAATAAAATTATTATTCTTCAATAAATGCTGGAAAGATATTGGAATATACCTTCAAGGACATTCCCTTTTACATGATTAGTATTTATAATAATATATATGCAATGTGTGAGTAAGAAAACATCCGCCAAAAAGCTGGTACTTAGAACTCAACATTTGAGGGAACCTCATTTAAAAATATTGATGTACCTTGTTTTATTCCATTAATATTCACCATTACAATGATTTGAATAAAGTTATAGAAAAAGAATGGTATATCAACTCACTTAATTTTTTTCGAGTTAAAAAGAAAAAGTTTAATTGGGTAAAATTCATCTACACTAAGTCTCCCATAGTAACAACCTAAACCACAAGGACCTACCTTGCTGGAAAACGACCAAGCCACAAATACCCCATCCCCACCACCAATTTGTTGATTCTTGGAGACTACTAGTGGGTAGAAATTTAACACATATTAGAGGCCATATCCTTAAGTACATGTGCACACACACCCCCATCGGTCTCCATGAAAATGTTTAGAGATTTAGAAAAACTATTACAAAAGTGCATGCACACATCTATCATACATTAGAGTACTAAATAATTTCTAGAAAGTGATAAAATTGAAAAATTAAAGGCCTACAAAAGTGAAAAATTATTCCAAAATTATTAGTATTATGTGACTTCTAACAAATTCTTTATGTGTATACTCATCATAATATTTATCTCCGATTTGTGGTCCACCCAAACCAAGTCACCCATAGACAGTACACGAATAACTATATTTTATAGAAGAAAACATATGTATAGTCATAGCCCATATAGGGGTTAGTTTAAAAATAATTATTAGGAATCCTAAATGAAAAAAATGGGTCTAACTAGAAGAAATTAGTTAGTTTTACCAAAAACTAGAGGACAAAACTCATGCGAGAGAGAAAACTTTATCATGTACACTCCTTGTATAAACAAGAATAGTCATATAATCACCCCCGGTATGTCATGCATGATTAAAAATAACACAATTTATTCCATAATATTCAAGATATACTCATAACATACTCCCATGTTTCATAGTCTTAACTATGCAACCAACCACAACAACTAGCATGAGGCTCATTGGTAATTAATATCATAGAGAACTCAATACATGATACCTATCATCCCATATACCACTCAATAGGGACATATAACACATCCTACATCACTAATCTAATTTCATATCCACACCATCCAAGAATTAATACATGTACAAGGGTATCGTACCATAAATCAAATGTAAATAAACTCATTATGTTAGCGATTGACACCATTATAGTGTTTTCCATGATGATTCAACAACACTAACTAGTAAAGAAATCACATCAGAACACGAATGAACAATTGGAGGATTTATTCAACCTAAAAACTATATCTGAATACTATTCCATTGTTAATATCATATCTTGATACATTGATAGGGGTTCAAAAACCACGTCTCAATGAGTATACACTAAAAAAATTAGAAATATCCCACTCGGTTGAGGATTGATTCCTATGTAAATATTAATCATGCTAATTACAAAAACCATACTAATGGAAAAAGAATGTTGTGAGGATCAATGTGGGCCACTACTAGGGATACCATCTCCAAGACCCTAAGGAAACTATTGAAGTGAAAGAATAAAAATCATCAAAATAAATTTGATCACAAAAACACTACACATGCTCCGGGAATTCAAAGAGGTGTGAGATCCTATGATGAGTACAAGATAACATGTTTATCCCTCATATGAAAAGTAAAATGGAACTCACTATATATGGTCTACACATCATTAACTAGATAGACAAAAAAAATCACCCCTCATTACACTAATAACTACAAAAATATTGCTTCCACAACATCCCATGTGTAAAACTACTCAGGATATACTACTATCCTACCTCTACCTGAGTATTGAAGATGATGATTTGAGAGGAAAATTCAAGGAAAGGTACACAGTTTCTAACATCAATACAATGTATTTTTCTTGACTCATCCACTAGTCGTGTACCATTAAAAACATGTCTTGTATAAATGGAAATAAATTTATGGTACCCCACTTCACATAGTGTGTGACCAAATCAGATCTCCGTGGTTTTTCATTCCCCATACATGGAAGCCTAGGCATGTAGACACACATGGTGTGTACTCTCAGTACAAAGCGATATATTCTTAGTCAGACTGAGGAATATTACCTCAATTATTCATAATTAACTCAACTTATTCAGATTTATTATATCCATGTACATTGATACATCCATGTCCCATGGTATGGAAATATTCTCCATGTCCCTCGACCACATGTCACGAGATCACAACATGATGTGTACCCCTAATATATGGAGTTAACTCCCACAAAATTCATATTCTAAGAACATATATATCACAGGGGTTTCCTCCTATACTATAATATCTATCATTTGAAATTATAAATGGAAATCTCTTCTAAAACACTCAAAACCTCCAATTTTGACCTACACCTCACATATCTACACCAACAGGAACCCTAAAAGATCTTCAATGGGTCTAAAACATTATAAAATGAATGAAAAGTGTGTTGGTATGATATTATTATATATCCAATAACCTCACTGAAAAATATTGATGCTTCAATTCCCAAATGAGGCTCAGAAGACTCTACAGTTCATTTTCTTAATGATTAGTGATAAAATGGGGATCAGTGGTAACACCTATCTTTGGTTCAACCTTGGTTAAATCTTCACCATAAGGGGATACTCCCACCTCTCTCAGTAATTCATAAACTAAAGGGAAGGGTTTTAAAATACTATTTATTTTAAATAAGCTATTATATAATCCACACTCAAACCAACGCTCAATGTCACCCAGGCACCTGGTGCCGAAAATATTTATCTCATTCCTATTGTAAAACCCACTTCATAAACTCAAAAGTGGTCTATGATATTAGAACATAGACATTCCTTGAGAATCATTTCACATTTTAAGTTGTTTGATAAAATATATCTAATATTTTTTGTATAACTAGTCCAATGATCTCTGGTCCCTAGAATGCCACGCTTACTCAACATATAGCTTCCAAAATATTCCATGAATTATTACAATGTATTAAATGGAAAAATCTAGTCACTAAACTCTCCACATCATCAAGGATTTGTTTCCTAAAAATTGATATCCTTTCAACAATTATGAAAACTATGCTCCCAACTAGATCTCCCACACCAGCTATCTCTCAAGAAGGTTCATATTCCATCAAAAATCATACACCTTGGGAACCATTATCACATATGGGGGATATTGTATGGATGGATAAAACCACAACCAATTAACATTGAAAATAACCCTACAATCAATGAAACAAAATCCTATAATGTAACATTTTTGATGAGCTAGGGACTTGACACCTCTGCTGCGGTAGGTGGGAAACATGCAAAATCTTACTATACAGCTATCAAATGTTCTTCTAACACACTACAACACCAACTCATACATCCACTAATGAAATATATTACAATATCGAGATATATAGTACCACCTTATCCAACTCTCTATATCCCATGGTGTGGATAGATCTCACTGAACAAATGATGTCATCATCAAACTCCAAGGGACACCATTATCAATTTAAAATGACCCATTATTGGTGCTGAAAACCATTGAAACACCTCATCTCGCCACATGGTCAGTGTCATCAGGGGCCCTCAAAAGGTTAATGTATTCCCATCCATCAATACCTATTTGATCTTATTTCTATTGGATAACCAATCATACAATTCTCTATAACAAAAACACTAATTTGTGCCTCCCCAACTAGATGAAAAAGCATTGGGAAAAGTATTATACTAGAGAAATGGTCCACTATCACTCATATATTAATGAGGAATCATTTCAAGGTGGGTAATTTATATTTCTATAGTCCATAAACTGATAGATTCTTGTATGGTCTATACTCTCAAAGAATATCTAGAACATTCATATAGTGTTCCACATTCTCGACTCTCAACACAGGTCACCCTATGATATTTAAGAAAAATAAAACCAACAACAAATCCAAATGGAATTAAGCATATGGTCCATCAGTGTTACAAAACTAGACGTCTATCAAACATTTTGAAAGGAATCATCATGAAACCAATAAAAACTCCACCCAAAACTATAGGTGGTGATAACCTGACCAAAGGTGACCCATAAAAAACCATAAAGCATTAAGGATCTAGGAAGAGAATACATCGTTGTTCAGGTATAGGTACTCCTCCATAATAGTCACCTGGGTCCAGAAACATCAATTTAAAATCGCATCTAGTATTCATATTACAACATGGTAAACAAACAATAAATCTCAAGTGAACACTTATGGTCATGCAATCATTAAAATATCACAATGACACCACGAATCACAGAACCATTTATAACCCCTTTAACATAATGTTCGAGCTTATTAAAGGATCCACTTGTGTCGTTGGGCCTAAAAAATTGGTGAAAACAAGTTAAAAGAAACTCATGTATATAAGGAAACCACAATATGGGAAATGAAGTCACTTTTTTTACCGTCAACCAATCCATAAGTCTACAGGTTAGATGCACATACTACTTGAAATTCATTGAATCCCTTTTTCACTTAACCAAATCAATTGGTTCCTACATTGATAACATAGAACTACACAGTTTCTCAAACTCATACATCAATGTAACTCATCCAACACAGCTAGAAACTATCTTCTTTTTATAGAACTGACTCACTAACACATTTTGTTATTTCAATGAATGAATAAGTCTTATTAGGGTACCCATTCATATTTTTTTTGATCAAGAATCCATATCAAACAAAAAAATTATAGGGATCCACCGATACATTATGTCACCCTGTTTAAACCTTAAATAAGAAGGGGAAATGAAAATTTATATCATAAATGTATCTAATAGTTCCTCATGAAAAGTAATAAGGATACTAATCATACCTTAAATCTATCCTAGATCATTTGTATCAAAACACACTTGTTCCATTAACGATGTGTTTTGATATCCACTATATCCCCACTATTATCTTGGACAACATGGGGTCAAAATGGTGACAGGAAATCAATGTTACATCCACCTCCTCATACTCTCATTCCACAACCACTCCCCTTCATATATCTATTCTTAAATTTCTTCCTTTACTTCAATGGTCCAAAAAACATCTATCATCTAGAAGCTCGACCAGTATGACACTCCCATAAAATATTTCCAGACCCATCATAAGTGAAACAATGCCTTGGACTCTTTAGGATATCTCCACTACCTCTAATAGAAACTACTCTGAAGAGAATAGCATGATATACCCTCTACCTTCAGGTCATTCTCATACAGGGTCTCAGGGAATCCCTACCGAGGAAACTCTTAATATGCCCTCAATCCCTACATATCGTCCTTAATCACCAACAATTCCAACCATTGAATAATCTAAAACCCCTCATCCACCAAAACACTAATTGGTGTATTGATACACTAGTCAATTGGTGGTCGCTCTACGAATTTTCAACTCCATATAAAACCTACCATGTAACCAGGCCCCAAAATGGAAACCTCATCGCTCATCAGATCATACCATTGGACTTGATATAGAAACCCAAAAAGGATTTCATCATTGAAACTTCTTGAAAGAATAAAATATGTTTCATAGTCAATGAGTATATCTAGGGATCATAAATATGTAGGAAATTTAATCCACAACCCAATATTATATGATACATGTAAAAATGATTTCCCTATAATGAGTAATTAAATGATCTGAGTCAACAAGTTATTTATCAGAGTCCTGGGGAATGGATATGTCAGTTCCAATGCTGAAACTACAATCCCATTCTTGAAAGACAAGCTAAAATGATGGTAAAATTATTGAACAATATCTCAAACAAATATCATAGCTAATAAATGAAACATTATGGCCCCAATGTGGAAAACACATTGATTACACTATGTAACGACCCAGACCACTGTGGTCCACCAATATGGTTGAATTATAAGCTTCCAGTACCCCAAATCCATGTCAAATAGTCCATATCCACGATACAAGTTCCATGTAGGAATATCACTTGGATTGAGGTCCTTAAAATATGTTACATGTATATATGCACCCACATTTATCTACATGGAACAATTAATAGATAAAAACAAAATTCATAGAAAAATGAATGAATACATCTATCACAAGTAAGAGGAAAATGTAAGTAATAAAAATATATAAAAGGGAGAAATATAATCCAACTTAAAATGGATAACTATTCTATACTTATCATTAGTATGGGACTATTATCAATCATATGACAAGAAAATATCTTTTTTTTCATCCGAGAACAATGATCATCCCACTCCTCATCCCCCATGGATAGTGCTTGAATACCTTTACTATAAAAAGGACATGACATTGGTGGGAATATCCCATGTAGGGGTGAGATTAAAAATGATGATAGGGATCTCCAAAAAATGAAAAATATGTATTAATATATAATAATCAGTTATCTCAACCAAAAGAAAGTGGGGAAAACCCAAGAAAGAGATATAATTCTATCGTGAGGTCTCCTCTATTATAAAAGAATTGTTAGTTCAATAACAGTATTTTGTAAAGAGGAGTGAAACATATCACAATTCCCCTAGAAGAAAATGTAAATTCATTCATAAGACTCCAAAATCTCATAGTCCAAACAATAAAAACATACATAGCAATAATATTAAGGCTCATAGGTAATTATTTTCTTGGAGAACTCACTCCATGAGCCCTATAATCCAAAATGGATATAAATCAATAGATATAACACATCGGTAAGCACAATGTTTATTTAATATCCACACAATCTTTTATTGAATATGTTTGACAGAACAAGATCATTTCTTCTCGCTATGATAAAATTGGCACCAATTCTTGGTAAATCTCAGAAAATATATTGGGGATCAATCCTTTGATAGTTAGTGTACTCTATAAATTGTACTTGAAACACAGAACCTTGGAAAGCATATTGAACCATAACCCAAATTTATAATAGTTCACTAAGTTCATGATCATCACCCTTGTAGTGTTTCTCACACCAATTCCATAACCCATGTTGGGAAAATATCACACACTACTGGAAAAGAAGGTTATACCAACGGTTTTCCAAACCGTTGGCTAGTAAGCCGTGAGGAAATCCTTATACCAACAGTTTGATCCAAACCATTTGTATATTGGTTATATATATTTAACCCAATGTATACCAACAGTTATAAACCGTTGGTAATGCATTTTAGGAAGTATTATGCCAACGGTTCTAAACCGTTCGTAATGTGATTTTCAAGAAAACATAAACCAACGGTTTAGAACCATTGGTATTGGTTTTCCAGCAACTCCTATACCAACGGTTATAAATCGTTGGTATTGGTTTTCCAAAAATCCAGACACCTATACCAATGGTTTAAAACCATTGGTATAAGTTTCCCAGAAATCCAGAACACCTATAGCAATGGTTTAAAACCGTTGGTATAGTGTTTTTCCAGAATTCCAGCACCCTTATACCAATGGTTTATAACCGTTGGTATTGAGTTTTTCCAGAACTACAACCCAGCAGCCCCCTCCCTCTAGTAGCCCCTCCACTGTACACCTGCATAAATAAAATCGAAAAAACACATACAGACTTGAAACAGTATAAAAAACACCTAAAATAGAACAAAAAAACACATAAAATCATAAAACTCTTCCAACCATGTCATGTACAACACTTCCGTATTTCAATCTTCATAAGACAACAATCATCCAGTAGTAATTCACCTCACCCCTGCACAACCCCCCAACCAGCATAGCCCCCACCTCCCCATCAAATTCTAATCAGCAGAATAGTATGAGAAATACCTATTAGAGTTGAATAAGAGTTTGAAATTGGCTCATATCCCATTTTTTTTATGATCCTAGATTTGGATATGTTATGATTTGTGATGAATTTTGCATTGAACTTGTATTGTTTATAATATATGGTGAAAAGGTATTTTCATAGGAGTATTGTCACTTATGAACCCATGAGTGAAACTACCCAACTCATGAAAAATATTTTGCGACTATCGTTGATAAGTGTAAATTTCAGTTGTATTCACTTAAAATGATGTCCTTTTCAAACACAAGAAAGACACTTTTAGTGGTACCGGCCACACCAGCCCTCGTATTGAGACGGGGTTGACTCATAAACCTAAACAATGACCCACAGATCGTTTTCCTAAAGTTTCAACAGAATCCGAATGCGTTTGGTTGGTTTTCCGTAAGCCGGTAGTTGTTTTCACTTAAAATCTTGTCCATTTCAAATTAAAGTGAGACGGGTTGAGTGGTACCGGCCACACCGTGCCTCATATTGAGGCGGGGTTGAATCGTACACGACACAGATGACCCATGGATACTTGTCCTAGAGTATCAACAGAATCCGAATGCGTTTGGTCCATTTTCCGTATCTCAGTTGTTGTTTTTACTTAAACTGTTGTCCATTTCAATGAAAAGTGAGACACTTTGAGTTGTGCCGGCCACACCGCGCCTCAGATTGAGGTGGTATTGACTCATACACGTCAAAAATGACCCATGGATCGTTTTCCTAAAGTATCAACACAATCCAAATGTGTTTGGTCGGTTTTCCGTATGTCGTTTATTTTAATTAAAAGCGCATCCATTTTAGACAAAAGAAAGACACTTTTAGTGGTACCGGCCACACCGGCCCTCGGATTGAGGAAGGGTTGACTCGTACACATCAAAAATAACCCATGGATCGTTTTCCTAAAGTTTCAACAGAATCTGAATGCGTTTGGTTGGTTTTCCGCATGCCGGTGGTTGTTTTCACTTAAAATCCTGTCCATTTCAAATAAAAGTGAAATAGTTTGAGTGGTACTGGACACACCATGCCTCCGATTGAGGCGGGGTTGACTCGTACATGACAAAAATGACCCATGGATACTTTTCCTAAAGTATAAATAGGATCTGAATGCGTTTGGTCCGTTTCCCGTATGTCAGTTGTTGTTTTTACTTAAACTGTTTTCCATTTCAAAGAAAAGCAAGACACTTTGAGTGGTGTCGGCCACATCGCATGTCGGATATAAGCGGGGTTGACTCGTTAATGTCCCAAATGACCCATGGATTGTTTTCATAAAGTATCAACACAATATGAATGGGTTTGGTTGGTTTTCCGTATGTCGTTTATTTTAATTAAAAGTGCATCCATTTTAAACAAAAGAAAGACACTTTTAGAGGTACCGGCCACACCGGCCCTCGGTTTGAGGCGGGGTTGACTTGTACATGTCACCAATGACCTATGGATCGTTTTACTTCAGTTTTAATAGAATCTTAGTGCGTTTGGTCGGTTTTCTATATGCCGGTAGTTGTTTTCACTTAAAATCCTGTCCATTTCAAATAAAAGTGAGACAGTTTGAGTGGTACGGGCCACAACATGCCTCAAATTGAGGTAAGGTTGACTCGTACACAACAAAAATGACTCATGGATACTTTTCCTAAAGTATCAATAGAATCCGAATGCGTTTGGTCTGTTTCCCATATGTCAGTTGTTGTTTTTACTTAAACTATTGTCTATTTCAAGGAAAAGTGAGACACTTTGAGTGGTGTTGGCCACACCGCGCCTTGGATTGAGGCGGGGTTGACTCGTACACGTCACAAATGACCCATGGATCGTTTTCATAAAGTATCAACACAATCCTAATGCATTTGGTCGGTTTTCCGTATGTCGTTTATTTTAATTAAAAGTGCATCCATTTTAAACAAAAGAAAGACACTTTTAGTGGTACCGGCCACACCGGCCCTCGGAATGAGGCGGGGTTGACTCTTACACATCAAAAATGACCCATGTATCGTTTTCTTAAAGTTTCAACAGAATAAGAATGCGTTTGTTCGGCTTTCCAGATGCTGGTAGTTGTTTTCACTTAAAATCCTGTCCATTTCAAATAAAAGTTAGAAAATTTGAGTGGTACCAGCCACACCGTGCCTCAGATTGAGGCAGGGTTGATTCGTACACAACACAAATGACCCATGTATACTTTTCCTAAAGTATCAACAAAATCCGAATGTGTTTGGTCATTTTCCCGTATGTTAGTTTTTGTTTTTACTTAAACTATTGTCCATTTCAATGAAAAGTGAGACACTTTGAGTGGTGTCGGCCACACCGTGCCTCAGATTGAAGTGGGGTTGACTCGTACACGTCACAAATGACCCATGTATTGTTTTCATAAAGTATCAACAAAATCCGAATGGGTTTAGTCAGTTTTCCATATGTCATTTATTTTAATAAAAAGGGCATCCATTTTAAACAAATGAAAGACACTTTTAGTGGTACCGGCCACACTGGCCCTCGGATTGAGGCGGGGTTCACTCGTACACGTCAAAAATGACCCATGGATCGTTTTCCTAAAGTTTCAATAGAATCTGAATGCATTTGGTCAGTTTTCCATATGCCGGTAGTTGTTTTCACTTAAAATTCTGTCCATTTCAAATAAAAGTGAGACAGTTTGAGTGGTACCAGCCACATCGTGCCTCAGATTGAGGCGGGGTTGACTTGTACACGACACAAATGACCCATGGATCGTTTTCCTAAATTTCAATAGAATCCGAATCCATTTGTAATGCACTCTAAGCCACCAAACATAAACTAAAAGTGCTCTCAATAATTGATATTAATGGTGAAATATAAAATCTTCATATTTTTCATATTATATATGCAAAATTTGAACATAATACAGTATAAAAATTTCTCAAAATTACTCAATTTAATACATATAAATTATATAAGTAATTAGATATTTTTGGTTTCTAAATTATATTCCCAATCAATGAAAATATATAAAATAGAGAATAAAAATGTTAAAAATAATTTTTTTAACCATAGAAATTAACCAATATTTCATTATCATTAAAATCCATTTATCAAAATAAAAAAGACACACACTTATTTATATTTTTTAACCAATGGAATTCATCACCTAATAAATCATTTTCCACCTCAAAACCCTCATTTTATTGTTTTTAAAATGAACCCCCAATATTACCCATGGATCTAAAACACATAATTTTTCATGTCATGTCCTTAGGACCTAAAACTTACTTATGGATGAACATATGTCCTTAGGCCCTAGAACACCCATGACCCGACCCGACCTGACCCGGCCTATGGACAACCCAAATTTCAAGTGATTTTTTTTGAATATTAAGATGACCATATTAACTTATCAAACCAGATATCATACAGGGAATCACAGTACCAAGGAATACTAAAGGTCTAGGTATTAGACTAATCATACAATAAGAATCAAGTGAAAAAAAGAGATCTGAAAACAACATCCCTATGAAGCAGAGGAAAACCCCAGAGTGGAAATCTAGGTTCAAAAATAAAGAGTTATACAGAATTCAAAAATGAAATGGATCAATCTTCCCCTGATCACCATCACCATAACCACTATCATCATCAGCCTCATCCTCGTCGCCATCTATGTCCTCTTCATCATCCTCGTCATCGTCCCCATTCTCATCATCGGCCCCATCCTCGTCCTCAGCCCCATCCTCACCCTCGGCCCCATCCTCGCCCTCGGCCCCATCCTCACCCTCGTCCTCATCCTCAACCACGCCCTCATCCTCTTCAACATCCTCTTCATCAGCAGGAATGTCATGATCTCGATCGCCACTATATTTTTCGCATGGTGCATTGGATAATTCACCCATCAATGACATAAATGTCTGACAAGCCGCGCTAGCCTCTGGTGGAAGTGATGAAGATAAATCTTTCATCAGTTTCATAAATGCTTTGTCCCTCGTTTGAACTTGTACTTCCAACTATGTGACCCTTTTATTAGATTGTCTTGCTTCCTCCTTGACCTGTTCCAACTCAGTCGTACTAGAATGGATACCTGGAGAGGACCAATACCTCATCGGGACTATATTCTTACCAGGTCGGCAGCGTACTAGACCAAAGTGCTCCTCTCCCAAAACCTGATATAAATGATCATGTGGCCCAAAATTGTCAGGCTCCTAGGCATCAAGAGCCTCTAAAGCAGCCTCTTAAAAATATTAATAGATTAATAAATTTCAAAATAGATATTAAACTTTGAAATAAACAAATTAAAACATACAGTATTTTCTTAGGTTGATTCATTTACCGCAGTTCCATCTTTTTTTCTTCTACTCGAGAAAAACTATTTTGCTCGAGGTATACGTCCTTCAATATTCAATTTATGCTTCTGTAATGACATTGAAACAATATAAAGTGTAAGTATAATCATATATTCAATATTCAATAAATCAAATAATTTAAGTAGGTAATAATAAAAAGGGAAAGTCCTAAAGAAAAATTATAAACAACTATATCGTACTAGCTGCCTCTCATGATCTAACATAGTTGTGCACCCCAATGTGTGGAGGTATTTCTTTAAATCAATATTTTTTTTTCAGAAGATTCCTAAATAATGTTTAATTATAAATAAGATTATATTAATGCAAAATATGAAAAATCTGATTTAAATACCTCAAATGAGATTAATACATTAAATTTGGCAGTCGCCCAATGGGTAATCATTTGGCGATATTGCTCTATCGGGAAGTCATCCACGATAGGTAACTTCTCTAATTCCGTGCCCACCCTATCACACCATCCAACATACAAGTCATGCTTATAAGATCTCCAAATCACTCCCAACTCTTTTAAACGTGATGGTCGTGCACCTTCACCATCAGGGAAGTTAAACTGAAGCTGAAACCCAATAGATTAGTTCATATAAATACAAAAAAAATACTACATTAAATCCAATAGATTTTTTACCCATATTTATGCCCACACTTTATCTTTGATTTCGTGTGGCAGGTGTCTCCAAGAGAGAGGGCTGGCCGGAATGATATTGGAGTATTTGGCTAGCATCGCCAAAAAACCCTGATATTCCTACCCAGATTTCTCAATCATTTATCCATCAACATTATATTCAACCATCAACTGTTTCTGGCGGTTCCATACCGCACGCAAGCGAGTACACCCCCTCCCCCGCCTCCTATCTGTAGATGAATCTGTTATTAAAGAAAAATAATATCAGTACAAGTTATGATAAAATAAATTTTGGTATAAAAACTTTATAGATTCAGATAAATATACCTGTGGTAGTCAGATAAATGAGCATCAGTGGATGTGCAGAAGCTGAAGGAATATCCTGTACATATGGAGTGTCCCTCAGTGTACACTCCTCACCCGCATACTATGTCACATCAGGATTTGAAGAAGGTGGAATATAATAGCTCGGAGATAATGAACCAGAAGCAAAAGATGATGGCATAGACATCTAGAAAACTGGTAGTGTAAACATCGGAGGTCTAAATATCCTGTGTGTCCCTAGAGACACACCAGGATCAAAATGGGGTGAAGAAGATATGATTGTTGCGGTGTATCTTCTAACTCTCGCCCCATGAGATCTCGTACCACCGGCCTCAGTACCAGGCACACTAGATGATCGTCCATCTCTGACACTACCCCCCCTCCTACCACCAACCACTCTACTGGGAGAAATATCAGGCTCCTCATCAGATATCTCTCATCTAGGGGGTCGATCCTAAAAAAAAGTTTAACACATAAGTAAACACATGATATTATATGTTATTAAAATATTTATATTTGAAATAAAATACTCACAACAGGGATGAGTGGAGGAACACCCATCTGTACCATGCGACGATTATTATCTATCATCTTTTTCCATCACCTCTCTTCAATGGGTGTCATTTCCTGCAATGAAAACAAATATGTAAATAATTAAAAATAGATAACTAATGTGTAACCCAAAAAAAAATAGAGAAAAACCATTCTGATAAAAAACATAAAGTAAAAGAAAATTTATGGTGCTTTGAAGGTAAGTACTTGGATACACACTCTGAATGATGTAGGTGAGAACACGACTATATGATTCTATATATTTCCCACAACAACTTCGGGTTCACAATCAGCTCTGACAATTGAGCTATTGGCGTCATCATAAGTAATAAACGGATTGCTTCCAATTGTAGTAGGGATAGTTTCAACTTCATAATCACCATCATCAAAAACATGTCTTGGATTTACTTCAATAATTACACTGAATTTAGGATGACGAAGATCTTTTACATAAAAAACATGTTTCACCATTGATGCCAATACATATGGTTCATCGGTCTCAAGAGTGCGAGTCATGTCAATAACTCGAAATCCACAATCATCAATAAAGGTGCCTTGCCTCATCATTGAATCAAACCATTGACATTTCATCATCGTGACTCGACCAAGCGAGTAATAATACAAAGTTATTATTTTCTCCACGACTCCATAATAAGCAACATTTTCAGAACGAGGTCTAGTATCCAATGAGCTGGCATAACAGTCTGCTGTGGCAGTTAGCATAAAACCATTATGTTGTGTTCTCATGTTTCTTGCTCGTTCAGTGATAATAAATTTTTATCCATTGATCACAAGTGATTTACAATCACGAACCATGGTATTAGGACCAAAATCCAAAGATCTTGTTTCCTCAGAAACAGAGTCTGTAGGAAAACTCGATACCTGAAATATAAACAAATAGTAAAGTTAATTAAATATTATTTTTATTTAGTTATTACAGAAATATTTTTACCTTCAATTTCAACCAAACAGAAAAACCTTTTCTATGCAAAGTCTCTTTCCTTCTTAATGATAAAGAACGATTCTTTCTATATATCAATTATTTATGTTCCATGTAGATAAAAATAATAATAGTTTAACAAATATTTCAAATTACAATAGATAAGATGAGAGATACATGTACACTTTACTTACTTGATATACTCATTGAACAAATCACAATTGAACAACACTGTGCGATGTGCCATCTCTCGCTCTTCAAGGATTAATGTCGTCAATCTATATGATCCTAAAAATCCTCCTGTCTAAGTGATGGAAAACAGGGTTCAATTTTCCCATATTGTTCTTCTTCATTTCATATTGGTCTGTTTACTCTCGTAGTAAGATCAGACAAATACATTGCGCATAAATCCATACATTCTTGAGCCATGTAACCATTCACAATAGAACCATCGGGATAATTCCTGTTACAAAGATATGATTTCACTGTGCACATGTTTCTTTCAGTTGGATACAACGAACGGAAATAAATAGGTCCTCCAAGAAGTATTTTTGTCGGAATATGGACAGTTAGATGAAACATGCATGTAAAAAATGATGGAGGGAATATTTTCTCTAACTCGCACAAAATTAATGGTGTCTCTGCCAACAATTTTTGCAAGAAGGATTTGGATAGCCTCTTAGCACAAAGATCCCTAAACAAATAGCACAACTGAATAATTGAGACTCTAACATTATTGGACAATAGATGACGGATTGCTATTGGAATCAACTCATGAAAAAGGACGTGATAATCATGAGTCTTCAAAGATTTCATCTTCAACTCTTTTCTGTTGACTCGTTTTGATATATTGCTTGAATAGCCATCAAGAACTTTAATAGTCTCTAGAACTTCCAGAAATTGATTTTTTTCAGCAGGTGTCATCACATAAGAAGCACATGGAACTTGCCATTTATTTTCACTGATACAGACAGGATGCAATTCTGGTCTGATCCCCCAATCTACCAAGTCATGCCGAGATCATAAATCATCTTTTGTCTTCCCCTTGACATTTAGAAGAATCGAAAGCAACATTTCAAATATATTATTTTCAATTTTCATTACGTCTAAGCAATATCATAACAAGTTGGTTGACTAATACGATAACCCAAAGAATATACTTTTCTTCTTCCAATTGTAACAGGTATCATTGGAAACATTTTTCCTCTTTCTAGATTTCATTACACCCTTCCCAAATGAATAACTGAAATCTTTCAATTCATTAAGCACATAAGTTCCAGAAAAACGCTGAGGTGGAGCGTCATTCTCCATGGTATTATAAAATCTTTGAAGATTGTTTCTATATGGATGGTTCATTGGAAAGAATCGTCGATGTCCCATAAAACAAAAACTACGACGATATTTCAGTCTTCTCGATCGAGTATTCTTCATACAAACAAGACATGACAATTTTCCTTTAGTGCTCCATCCAGACATCATTGCATAAGCAGGAAAATCATTGATCATCCACATAAGCGCATCATGCATCTGAAATATGTCTTTCGAACATGCATTGTATGTGGGCACACCCACATCCCAAAGAAGTTTCAACTCTCTTATTAAAGGTTTCATGTATACATATATATCATTGCCGGGATAAGAAGGGCTGGATATCAGTATACTCAAGAAACTGTAAGGCTTTTTCATACACAACCAAGGGGGAAGGTTATAAATGTGTATGAAAACTGGCCATGTGCTGTGCGAAGTAAGCATCTGCCCAAATGGATTAAAACTGTAACATGAATGACCCAGTCTCACATTACGCACGTCGGCTGAAAATTCAGGATATCGAGCATCAAATCTCTGCCATGCAAATCCATCTGCAGGGTGAACCAACTCTTCATTATTCTTTTTTCTCTCGGTGTCATGACATCTCATTTTTACAGATATTTCATCAGACATGAAAAGGTTCTGTAATATGGCTATCGATGGAAAGTGCCACATTACTTTTTGTGGCACACGAGACGGTGATCCATAATCTTTTGGCTTCTATCGGGAGGTTCCACATTTGATTCAATCATTTCTTTTAGTAGTTTCCTCCCAAAATAAGTTGTAATCATTTGAGAAAGCATTAATTTTTTTTGAGAATCCAAGTTCATCTACTAACTTCCATGCCATATAGTGGTTTGAGGGAATATCTGCATCATCTAGAAGTAAGTACTTTGAGAAGGTATGAATGCAATCAATTGCAGTATTTGAAATCCCATACATAGTTTTCTCATGAAAAAATCGGATTAAAAATTCCAACTTTTTCATTTTACCACATTTCCGATATACTAGAGTCATCGCAGCATCATTCAATTTTTTCACCCTATCAACATCATCATTTTCATTGGACGCATCATGTGTTGTTGTATCGAAATCTTGTTGGCTGGACATCCTTTCCTTCTCATGATGCCGAATAAATGGAAACCGATCATATATCAAACTCTCCAATTCAGTCTTATCATTTGGATCATCAACATTTTGAGATTCCATTTTCTCTCCATTGTGATACCACACATAATAGTTTATTTTGAAACTATATTTGGTTATATGATAGCTAACTGCGTCACGACTCAACCAAGGTCTTCCAACACAATTAAAACATGGGCAGTGTATGCGACCACTATATGAAGCCTTGTCAAATGAAAAATCTTGAAAGCTGTTCAAATTATTTTGAAAATCGGTTGAAATCCAATCAGTTTCGTACATCCATCTTCTGTCCATTTTGTAAAAAAACTACAATAATTCATTTCAAAGAAATTGAATAATATTGAAGTATAATCAAAAAAATATTTAGGTAAATGACAATTGTTTACTTTATATAAAAGCATATCTGACACATTACTCTACATGAGAATCATATTAAGAAATACATAAAATACAGTGTATATAATAAAATAAGATACATAATTTATAATGCCTATATTCAAAGATTTCCCAGTAAGATATTGGAAGTGGGTCAAGGAATACTTAATCCTTAAGGATGTTGTTGGGAGTACATGATTTTTATACTTTAAATTCTACAGGGAGATCAAGATGAGGAGTATAATAACGATCAGGGGAGTGGCGGGACTATCCAGGGTGTGCGACGTGTCCAGGGGGGTGCGGGGTGTCTAGGGGTGTGGGGACGTCCGGGGGGTCGGAGGTGTATAGGGGGTAGGGGTGTCCAGGTGGGCGGGATGTCCGCGGGGGTGGTCAGGCTGTCCAATGGGGTAAGCAGAGTCCAGGGGGTGGGTGGGCTGTGCAAGGAGGTGAGAGGGGTGTCCAGGGGGTGGGTGGGGCCGTCCGGGGGGTGGGGGGGTGGGGGTACAGGGTGTCCAGGGGGTGGGCTTTCCAAGGAGGTGAGCGGGCTGTCCGGGGGTGGGGTGGCGGGGGGGGGGGGGGAGCTTTCCAAGGAGGTGAGCAGGCTGTCCGGGGGGGGGGGGTACAGGTTGTCCAAGGGGGGTGCGGGGTGTCCAGGGGGGACGGCTGTCCAAGGAGGTGAGCGGGGTGTCCATGGGGTGGGTGGGGCTATCCGTGGGGGGGGGGGGTACATGGTGTCCAGGGGTGGGATGTCCAAGGAGGTGAGCGGGCTGTCCGGGGGGGGGGGGGGGGTGCTATCCAAGGAGGTGACCAGGCGGTCCGAGTGGGGTACATGGTGTCCTAGGGGGGTGTGGGGTGTCCGGGGGGGGGGGGGTGGTGGGTGGGCAGTCCAAGGAGGTGAGTGGGATGTCCAGGGGGTGGGTGGGGCTGTCCGGGGGGGGGGGGGGGGTGGTACAGGGTGTCCAGGGGGTGGGATGTCCAAGGAGGTGAGCGGGCTGTTCGGGGGTGGGCGGGCTGTCCAAGGAGGAGAGCGGGATGTACGGGGGTGGTACAGGGTGTCCAAGGGGTGAGCGGGCTGTCTAGGGGGTGCGAGGTGTCTAGGGTGGTGGGGCCGTCTGGGGGGGTTGGAGGTGTCCAGGGGGTCGGGGGGTGTCTAGGGAGGTTGGGGTGTCTAGGTGGGCGGGCTGTCCGTGGGGGTGGTCAGGTTGTCCAATGGGGTAGGGGAGTCCAGGGGGTGGGCGGGCTGTCCAAGGATGTGAGCGGGATATCCAGGGGGTGGGTGGGGCTGTCCGGGGGGTACAGGGTGTCCAGGGGGTGGGCGGGCTGCCCATGGGGGGTACGGGGTGTACATGGGGTGGGCGGGTAGCCCATGTGGGTGGCGGGGCTGTCCGGGGGGGGGGGGGTTGTCCAGGGGTGGGCGGGCAATCCACGGGGGGTGGTCGGGCTATCCACGGGGGTGGCGGCGCTGTCCAGTGGGGTCGAGGGTGTCAAGGGGGTGGGGGGCTTTCCAAGGGGGGGGCTGTCCACGGGGGGGGGGGGGGGGGGGGGGGTCGGGCTGTCCACGGTTGATTCATTTGATGACATAGTATAAGTATATTTATATGAAAAGAATACCCCCACAATAATCATGCAGCCCTGTCATTAGTCTAAACCCCTAGAACACATAAAAGAAGCTAGTATGGACATTTACTAAAATATTTAACACCATAAGAATAAAAATACACTCTAAATATAGTTTGAGAGTATATAATGGTGTGTTTGAAAAAAATGATATTAATTCAATTTAAATGAATATGGAACAAATAAGGGTTTACAATACACTAAGAGTACCTCAAACAATCCAAAACCACTATAGCGCCACATATTTAACTTCATGAAACAGGACCTGGAAATCTTACTTATGTCTTTACTAATGAACACCTAATTGGAACACTATTTATCGTTCTTTAACACAAGGAACAAACTATGTTGGGTCTCTACCAACTCAATCACCCCCTTGTAGATCATAATCTTGTTTCCCTTTAAACGAATATGGTCTCACTGGAAGCTACTTCTAATGATGGTCCTAAACCATTCATTCTCCACAAAACAATGATCAAAGAATCATTGGAAACATCTTAATGATGATACAAGCTCATCACATAAATACATCAAAACAGAAACAAAAACATATAGGATGGGTCTAAATCAAAAACATAATTAGATAAATTTCAATAAAAAATAAGGTACCAGTTAATACGATACCTTAAACAAATCAAAATAAAAACAAAAACAAAAACACATCAAAATCAAGAACACAGAAACAAAAACATATAGTATGGGTCTAAATCAAAAACATATAGGTTAAATAAAAAAAGAAAAAAAACATAAACACATCAAAATCAAATCTAAAAACGGAAATATTAGATAAATTTCAATAAAAATAAGGTTCCGGTTAATAAAATACCTAATTTAGGATGGATCTTATGAGATTTGGAAGTAGATTCATCCCGTTGGATGGGATGGAAGAAGAGGAACCTAAAGGAGATCGAAGATCCAAACTGGTCCGGCTGAAGGAGCTCCAAAATCGCTCGTTGCTCCCGTTTAGGGTTCTGTATCGCGAATGGGGGAGAGGACGGGCCACTGCCAATTTGGGGGAAAGTTATGCCAATGGTTTTTAACAACCATTGGTATATACTTTTAGGGCACACCTATACCAACGGTTCATTAGAACCATTGATAAAAACCTCCCCCAACCACACCTATACCTACGGTTCTTTAGAACCGTTGGAAAAAACCCCCCCCAACCACATTTTTACCAACGGTTCAATGAGAACAGTTGGTAAAAATCCCCTAAACCCATCAATACCAACGGTTTACTAGAACCATTGGTAAAACCTTCCCTCAACCATCCTTTACCAATGGTTCTATGAAATCGTATGTATGTAAGTGTGGGAAAAAACCCACATTCCAGTAGTGACAGTTGTTCACAGAAGGAAGGTGAGAGGACTCATTTGAGATGCACAGTCCATCATACTATTATCCCATTATAAATATTAGACATTGTTACATTGATAGGGGTTCAATACATATGGATCCTTGGGGGGAAACTAGACACTACTGTAAATATCCTTTATGGATAGAGATCGATGTCCTGGTAAATATTGGTCATTACATTTCCACAAACCCAGTAGGGGAAACACAGAGGTTGTGAGGATCACTATGTATCTCTAGAAGGGATATATTATTCACGAAACAAAAGAATCTATCAAAACATATTGAAAAAAATCAATCTTGGATGCGAGAACACACCCACACTACACAATATTGAGGCTGCCATATAGGGGTCATGATCCTAAGATGAGGATGTGATTCCACATCAACCAATAATAATAAAACTCTAAGTGAACTCACTCAATCATTGATGGTCTATACATCACTAACAACATCTAAACACAACATCACATTATATCACATATCTAATTCCAATACAATGTCTCACACCATTTCCCAAGTCGAAAACCTACTTTTGATAGGATAGACCTGATCCTCTATCTAAATCACGAAGATGAATATGTGACATAAATGTATCAAAGAAAATATCATGTTGTCTACCCTCAATACATAAAATTTATCTTAGATATGACCTCTGGACAGGCCCCCTTCGATTTCCGGTAAGTAAAATGGGAAATATAAATCATGTACCACATGTCACATTTTATTTGACCTTATCCAAAATATTGGATTTTTCCTTCCCTTTACATAGATAGTTAGCCCTGTAGACACACTAATATATTCCCATTGTATTTTTCATGTTTCTTGTAGATGTTACTAAACCCATGTAATTGTATATACAATGTAAAACAACCAAATCACTTTTATTCTCACTAGAAAAATTGACAATGACATGGCCCTTGATATGGAAGGACTAGTCATTCCCTCAATCACATGACCTAGGATCATTATCGGGAGTTTTTCCCAAGTGCATGGTGTGTGTTCCCAAAAATATCATCTTCCCAAAATTTGAAGAACACAAGGTGTGTGATCCCACTCTAAATGACATGTGATTGGAAATTCGGAATGATAATCTCCTCCGATCTACCAGAAACATACAATTTTCATCTAACAACAATATATTGAACCCCATGGTTTCTATAGCAGTCTTATACGTGATCTAAAAAATTTAAACAATGAATAAAATGGATTGGGATATAAATCTCAAATACTCTCCAACGTTATTGATAAAAAACCAGGATTAGGGCTTAAAAGAACACTTAGAAGACGTTTAACCTTGATATGGTGATGATCGATGATAAAAATTGGGCTTAGTAGTGCTTCCTCTCCTTAGTATGGCCTCAGGCCATAAATTTCCTCAATGGGATCCTCCATCCCAATCTCTACCCATGAGAACCAACAAGGGTTTATATTAGTTTATTTTTAAAATAACAATTATATCATCCACATGTCCTTGAAATACATCTTTTCACTTGGGTAACAGACACTAACAGACATAATGTCACTCATTAGGTAAGAATGCATTATGAACTCAACTATGGTCACAGATTTCAAATCCAACTATTAGATCTGATTTTATTTCAAATATAATAATGAAATGCATGTTCTTGATAAAGTATAATTAATATTTTTAATATCACCACACTATATCAATATTTGTCTTAGCTTCCCGCACTAACACATCATCTGGATTTAAAAATATTTCTAGAAATATTCCAGAGTGCTACATGGAAAAACATTTGTCACTGTTCCAACCTATTATTATGCTTACCCTGATCCTAGTGCAAGAACATGATTTAAAAAAAACCACCATTAAGAAATAAAAAGATAATAAATTCAAATTTCAATCCTCAATAAGGGAATTGAGGAATTAAAGGGGAATTTAAAAAAATTAAACTCAAAAATGTTCATGTGAATTAAAAGATCATTGGTGGTGTTTTTAATATTCAAATATCAATGAGACAGTCATAGGATGACATTATAAAATTAAAAAGGATTCATTTATAAACTATTAATGTATTTAAGGATATTTTATTTTATTGTTTTATATGGATATTTTTTATTATTGATAAGATTGACACTATAGACATAATTTATTAAGAATTTATTTTTAACTAAAGAACAGCCAAAAACACATATTTTAATTCATGAATGCAATCAGAACATTAGGTTTTAAAAAATTAATTTTCTTAAAATAATTTCATTTTTGAAATCAATATTACCAAATTGACATAGGAAAAATATTTTCTATTTTTTAGGAATGATTTATTTTTTAGTGACAAGAGAAATATAATTTTTTTTGAATACTGTAATTTATTTTCTTTTAAATGAGTAATTTAAAAATCCCAATAAATTTTGGAATAAGTCATAAATTGACATATGATCTATTTGATTTAGAATAAGATAATTTCAACCAATAATTTTTATGAATATGATATAATTTACATTGTGTCCTTAAAAATCCATTATTTTAACAAGAATTTTTCATTACATTTTACCCATTTATATTAAAATTAATTTCAACCAAATATAGAAATTCATTAATAAAAATATATATAATATTTGGAATCTGGCTTTTCACATTTGGAGAATAGATCCTTTTTATTTTATGGAATTGTGAATAGTAACCATGTTCAAATTAATCAAATCGATAAAGGTTTAATAAAGAAATTAAAGTAAAATATAACACGATGTGGAAAAAAATAAACTGAACACTTTTTTATAGGATTGGGTTAATTTATATCTTTCACCTCCATCAATGTTTTAAAATTATGGATACCTTGTTCCATGTTTCATTTATTTTAACATTTATAATATTTAATTGTGTGATAACCACAAAATGTAAACATTTATTCTTCTTATATTTATTAGATTTTTCAATATGGATAATAGAACTTAGGTTTAGTTGAGATATTTTATTTGAGAAAACAATGAATATTTTTATCATTAATTTATTTTATTTTATTTTTGTTAGGGAATAGTATTTTTAAATTTTTAAGAAACAACCAAATAGTATTTATTCCATTAATAGAAAAGGAAAATAAATGATTTGAAAAATAATAAAAATAATAAAAATTGGATTACTTATTTTTTTCGTTGAATTTTATTGAGACAAATGGCATGATATAGATGTGTTAAAAGTTTATATTCTAAATCCATATTTTTCATGATTAATTAAAATTCAAATTAAATGAATAACATATAAAATGACATAATGATATTTTATAATAAATTAAATTTGATTAAATGATATAAAAAACCTAAAATTATAATCTTAATCAAAATTAATGGTTTATTGTTTAAAATATCAACCATGGTCGATTTATTAGACTTATTTTTATTTAGGATTAAGTTCCCATTCTTAAATGGTACAAAAAAAGATATTGTGATCATTTTCAACTGGGGGGACAGGATGTTAAACTAAACAATATGGGTGAAAATATTACCAAAACATATAAAATTACTTTATATGAGAGTGAGACAAATCATATAAATATTATCCTCAAATTAATCAAATTTTATCCTTCTGTAAATAATAATTAGATTACATTGATTTAATAATTTATAAGATTACAAGAATTTCACTCCACGTACAAAAAAAAGAGAACTACTAATCTCTTTTATTTAGACTAAATATAGCATAATTGCCTTTCCAAACCAAATATAATTCCATTCTCATAAAATTTATTCATGTTATATTTTATTTTTTTCATTTGAAGGATCAATAGTACATCCCATAAGATGGTATCTAATAGATTTTATGGAAGAAGATGTAATTATCTATACCAACTCATTACTATTTATTTATTCTTCAACTTTCATATAAACATTTGTACCCATGATAATATAAAAAAATCAATAATCATAAATATAATTATATTTTTCTTTTATTATGTTAAAAATGTATACATTTCCATCCTACGATAAGTGAAAACATCACAAGTGCATAGGTACTTCTTATAGTCTCTACATATAGGTGTAAATTATTTTAATTACTATTTAACAAATAAGGTTTTAATTTTGGATCTAATTAATATATATTATTTTTTATAAACTATTATTATGGAATTATAATCCCATATATACCATTTTATATTCCATTACATTGGAAAATGATAATGCTGCTTTTGTGTACAAGGGGACTCCCACCTCCATGAAGTGATGTGATCTCATTTTGATTTCCAATGTTCATTGATGGAAATATAGATTTATTTAATGAATATATGAGATATATATGAAATAAAAATTATCTAGTATTGTTGAATTATTATTTTCCATTATTTTACTCTATCTATCAAAAAGTGTAAACCACATTCATGCATATATATGGGCAATTTTCTCAATTAATGGGGTAATTTATTTATATATCTATACCTATCGTGGATAACTATAAATTTCTAAATATTTAATATATAATATAATTATAATAATAATATTTTTTTTTGAAAACATAACCTTGAGAAATCAGAAATGGCTGAAACTATTGAATTAAAACATACGTGGAAAATGAAGCAGTTACAACATGAAATAAAGATAATAATAAAATATTGTTAACAAATGAGTCATAAATTGTTAAAATGGATTATATATGAAATTATAGATATATATATGGTAATTTTATATTATTATGATATTTTTAAATTAATTGTATGTGATACTAAACTGTAATATGATGCTTGAAGAACATGTGGTATGAGATTTCAACTCAATTTTCACTCAATTGTTAAATAATAAGTATTTTACACCTATTTAAATTTTTGTGATGTATTTATTTCTCTAATAAATTATTTATGATGACTATATATTTATTGGTTATATTTTACTATTCTGTTTAAATAAGTATTTCATGATAAATGGTTAAAACATAATCCGATGTTTTTTCTAATTTTTATTGGAAATATTTTTCAGAATTGTCCATTTTTTTCAAAAAAATTTCAAAATGTACATTTAATCTACAAAATTGTACAAATTAATGTACCAAATGTCTTGTTAAGAATTTCTAAATGAATATTCATGACGTTTTTCACATGGTTCATTTTTTACTTTATTTTCAAATAGTAAAAATTAATGTTTATTTTAACTTTTATGTCATTAACAAATTCTCATGCCACCATAACGATTTTCTACACTAAGAATATTATATAAAATTTCAATGGAGTTATAAATATTACTAATTTAAGAAATATTATTATAATGTTTCACTTAAATGTTCGTTATTTTTCCAAAGGGCATGGTTTTTTTTAAATCCTATATTTTTTATGAATCAATGGACATATTTTAACTCTTACTAATTTTTTGGTCATCAATATTCCCGTGAAGAAAAATTCATTATTATGATCATTTTACATTAGGTTTCTCATAATTTTCCTTACTCGTTATATCATGGATATTATTATTTCATAACATGTATACCTTTTCTATATACAATTGTTTACATTGAAAGTTTTTTTATTGAATGTGTAAATATATATATTATTTATCAATTAATCAATATTTTCAATTATTGATAAGGAATATTGTTTATGAATGAAATTTATCATTTAATATAAGAGTAATGAATTGGACAAGAATTGATGGGTGTGTCCTGGAAATATATAATCCCTCGATGCAGTGATAGGTCTTATGAGATAAGTTTTTATTCCAAATTAATGTTATATTTTTGTATTCCTACCATTGATTAAATTACCATTGAACGTTGATTTAGAGGGTGGGATATAATGTTTCTTAAGATCATGAAATCCAAAATTAAGCATTTAATTCATTTATAATTCAGTAATTATTATATGAGGAATTGTGCTTACACATTATATTCTACATAAATCTATGTCATGAATTCATTATCACAAATTTTAAGATATTTTCAGTTATAGAATTATAGAGAGTTAGGATATAACTAATACGTAACAAACCCATATAATAAAAAGTGGAAACTTCTTATTAATATCCATTTTTCCATTAGATAAGACATTAAAAAATTATTTCTTTTAATGAAAACAAATAATGGAATTAAACCTGACCTCTTCATTCCACGTAATTGTACTTAATTCTTTCTTTTTTTCTTAAAATATGAGATGATTCAAAAATATCCTTAAGGGGAATGAAAATAATAAAAACATTAGTCCCATAAGAACATGAAATTCAAATAAATTTTTATTCTTAAAATGTAACTTTTTATCCAGAAATGGAATTATCATAAATCTAAAATAATAATTCATATATCATTTTAAGTGAAACAAATTTCCATGAACACTCAATAGTAAGAAAAGAAAATTCATGTTGGTACCTTAGGACAACATGTCGAAATAAACATAAAAACCACATTGAAATTGAAATGTACATATGAGAAAATTCTATTATAATATAATGAATTACATAATCATTACCCAATTCAATGTAGTTTTTTTAGATATATACATAATATAATAAATAATTGGGTTTCATAAGAATATCTTGGAACACCCATCATATCTAATGTCCATGAACCATATATTGGATAAAAAATATTTTTTTTAAATTTTTATCACTAAATGTGTGAAAAATTATTTTACACTCATATTGTGAATCACTTTAAGATATCAAAATAAAAATTTTCATTTAAAACCCCATTTTCAATAACAAAATACCACAAAATGGAAATAATAAATTTCATTGAAGAAAATATGACATATTTCCGAGGTATCAAGAAATCAATTAATAGAAATTTTAGTGGAAAAAATCATTATCCTTATGTACATTAAGAATAGATCATTCCTTTTGTTTTTTATGAAAAAATTATATCTATATCCTTTAAAATGATTATTTTCTAAAACCATTGAAAATATATTAAAAATATACATATAATTTTCTTTCTAAATATTTTATGTCCAAATCAAAATTCTTATAAAATCATTTTAAAAACATAATCACGGAAAACATTTGTAATAATGAAAACATTACAGTGTAATTGTTTTAATGAAAAGTTCATTATCACTTTTGAAATTTCTAAATCATAATACAAATTAAATAACTACATTAAAAATAAAACATGATAATTAATGAGATATTTTTTAAATGGTATTTATATACAACTCGTAATAGGGTTTAGTTGTATAACATCAAAATATGTCATAATTAATGTAAATTGAGATGAAGTCCCTTAGCTTGGGTCTGACAAGTCTTATATTTATGGATCATCCTATATAATAAAATTATGTTAATTATTTACATTCTTAATATTATTTTTCAATATTATTATCAATTTTATCTCACTTATTTCAATTTTATATACAATATCTTAATCTTTTATGTTTCTTTTAGATTTTTGGATCATATTCAGCTCCTATGTCGAAAATGACTTTAGTAGGATCACTATTATCAAAGAGTTAAATATTTAAACATGATAATATTAAAAATAAAGACATATTTATCATATTTAAATATAAATTATACATTTTATTCCAATCACGCATTTGGGGTTATTTAAATTTTGTACAATAAGATCATAGATATAGTGGGTTATACGTACACAATACATATGTTTTAATTTTTCAAAAAGCCAAATGGAAATGTGGTTTGTAAAATTTAATAATTCCATAATGTGAATAAAATAATAAATACAATATTATTTCATTAAATTAAATTTAATATGTCATCAATGTCTCTTGGTGACGAAAATATAATCACATCAATTTGAGAAGGATGTATTCCACTTGTTCATGAACGACGATATAGTATCCCCAATATAATAGAAATTAAAAATATATATATGATATTATGAAAAAGTGGTTTATTTTGGTTATAAAAATCATACACACATATATATATTATCCAAAATCATACTAATCCATGAGTTTTGGTAATAGAAAATATAATTAAATTGGTTCATGTGGGGGTAGTCTATCGTACAAACGAATGATTATTTAGTAACCCATTTCAGGGAAGAAGAGAAGGATTTAGGTTAAAAAATAAAAAAAATAAAATCTCAATTGATTTAATATTTTTATGTTAGTATTTAATTATGATTTAATAAGATATGAATGTTATTTTGGATGAAATTAAATAAATATTCTTGTTAGATAATGTTAACTATTCTTCTAGTACCTTCTTTTGACATTCACCAAAGGACTTCTTTGGTTAGATTTCTACCCAAAATTAGAATACTATGATGAGAGGATGGAATTTTATAATCTATTTGTATTTTTATTGTCGGAATCAATGGGTAAATAAGATATCAATAAATTAGGACCTATGGTGGCCTTTAATGTGTGAGGTTAGTGCCACACTTGTTTTTTTTCTATAGAATGAATTCAACCCACGTTTCATTCATGTGAAAATTCATAAATTATATATTTTTACAGATAATAATAGGTATAGGGTATAAATATTTCTAGAAAATAGAGTTTATAAATCATTGATTAATATTAACTGTTGTAATTTTTTTTAATCCCCTCTAAATCCAAATTACCTTAATCGTAGTACTTGATTTTTACTATATTCAATATTCACTTTGGTCAAAAAATTATGTTTAATTTAATAGAAAATATAAATTAATATGATTAGAAACATAGAATTTAATTTACAAAATTAAAATCACATATGTTTAAAATATTAATTTAATACAAAACCTATAGACGCGACAAAAACGTGTTTACATGTAGAGTATTTTTGGAGAAAAAATAACATTAAATTAACTATATTACTACTAAAAATAATTATATATGATGCAATTAATATTATAATATATATAATATATAAATTTATTTTAAAAAAATTCTCTATTATATATTATTTTACTTTATTAAAATAGAGATACATTATGCAATTTAATATATTTTCTAGAAAAAATGTTTTTTAAACCGGAAAACATTCTAATAATTAAAAAAAGACGATTAAAAATTATTTAATACGATTTAACATATATATATATATATATTATTTTACATTAAATCATATTCAAAACATATTGTTTCTTTCTCAATAAAAAATTAGTAACAAATAAAATTATTTTTTAAAAAAATGTATAATTTTCACTAATCACTAAAAAAATTATTAATTATGGAGGTATCTAAAAACAAATTAATTATAGAAAATTTTTATATTATTATTTTTAAAATTATAATCACATGTTGATAAAAAAATAATATTCAGTAATCTATCATTTAAATGGAACCTGATCAGACATGATTTTAGTTTGAACTATTTCAATTTTAATTTAAAAAATTACTTAATATTTTTTAAAACAATTTAAATATCTAATTCATATTAATATTAGTAAAAGTGAATTTTGATATTCATTTCCTTTACTGTTTAATTATTCCAACATCTATAAATTGGTTCCTCACTATATAATTCACTTATTAAACAAGTGGGTTGATCTTTCCCTTAAATAATTTTTAGATTACCATATTTCCTCTACAACCATTTAGTTTTTCCATAAAATAAGAACCCGGTGAATCGCATTATTTTTCAAAATATTATCTCTTTGTCCAAGAATATGATCCTTTTTTCCTTATAATAAATATTTTCTTCCTTCTAATATACTTCTATAATCAAAACATGAGATGGAATCTGCAGATATTTTCCTAAAATTAAAACATGAAATAAATAATATATAGGTGATAAACATCAGGGAAAAGACACTCGGTAGGAAACAGTTAAAAAATTATTAAATATTTCATATGGTCAAATTATGTATGGAATTATCATCCCCTTCCAACGTAAATTTATAAACTTTTCAATTGAGAACACTTTTTAAATGAAATATGAAATACTATAAAAAATTGATATTTCAACCGGTAATCCACATAAATTTTTTGTCTACACTTTTATATACTTAAATGTTACTAAATCAAATTAACAATATCATTTATTTCCTCTAATAAATCTAGTCTTGTTAACATTATTTATCTTATATAGACTCTAAATGATGGTGTATGAATCCCCCTTCCATATAGTGCCTCAAATGGTTCCATCTATATACTGTATTGAAAACTGTTATTATAAGAAAACACAACCAATGAAATAATTGAATCGCTACATCTATGGTAATTCATTAGACAAGAATAAAGAATATATCAATCACTGGAATTATCTTATTATCTTGTCAACTATAATGGGGATGAAAAAAATATTTACTATAATTTAATGTGGTATCCAATGTCATCTGATGTCCATTACAGAAATTAGGTACGAACATTGTATCACGGTCTGATCGAATACGGAAAGGGGCTACAGATTTCTAGAATATATCTATTATATACTTTCAAGAAATATGATCAAATAAAATTTTATCTAGAATGGGTATGAAAAGAGTAGATTTCGTTAATCAACCAATAAAAAACAAAATCACATTATTACCTCATTAAGAATTTAGAAATCATATCAGGATATCCATTTATATATTTTCATATTTATTCTCATCAACTCGAAAATGATGAAGTATTCTATTCGAAAAAAGTTATTATTCTTAAACTACTAATAATCCAAACAATTTTGGGTCAAGATAAAAATATATCCTTATATTTCTTCTCATTATTAATGCCCCCAAATGTCTCTATACATCTTAGATCTACCCAGATAAATTATAAACAAATAAATATATGCTTCACATTCAATTGGAAATCACAATATAGAAATAATCATCTTCCAAATGGAAAAATTTATACTCTATCAATATTTATATATGGAATCATTCCATTCATAATGTATTATACATTATCCTAAATTTATTTTTCCTTCTTTTGAGCATGAATAATTATTTCTGACAAATTTGACCACATGAAAACCTGAAACAAAAATTGTGGATTTCCCTAAGTACAATACATCTATTTCAAAAAATACGAATCCTTAACCAATGGTTCATGTTATAAATATAAAATGGTTAACATTTAAATATTTTTACAACTAAAAACATCGGCCACATTTTGGTTTTTCTATGATGGTAATGAATCCTCTAATCATAATACAGGAATGGTTCCATAAATCATCTATGTCTTATGTTTAATTATTTATAATTGAATATATACTCAATAAAAAATTTATAAGTAAATATTTCACACCTTAAACCATACATATTATTCAATTTAATATTTATTAAATATACCAAATCCTATAATTCTAGATAATGTGTTGTTTAATTTAACATATCAGGTTTCAAATGATGTGAAACATAAAAAATTGTATAATTCTACCATAGGACACAACAATATCCTTTCAAATAAGCTTCATTGTGTATGAATATTTCTCCATTTCTATAATTATGGTCCATAACTAAAGAATTCACCTATCGTGTTTTTAGTTCCTAAAAACAATCATCTGTTTTAATTTTCCTTGTTTATTTAACTACTTTTTGAGTTATCTTATTCAGTGGTCTACTCAACTGAGTAATGAGTTAAATATTCCATCATCTGTAACCCTAATATAATTAATATAGGAATCATTGGGATATTTTTTGTTATTTTCCATTATTCATAATTAAATATTTTATCATGGTTGGTATTTTTGTCATATTTCAAAAAAATGCATCCATTGTATGAAATTTATTGCAACCAATATTAATATATACTATATTTACCATATAGTTTAATTACATTAAAGGTTTGAAATTAAATAATTAGGTCACATTCATATCCATCACGAAATTTATAATATTCCATAATGTCATTAATAAACAAAACTACACACTTTTCCAAGAACTACATAAATCCTCTATTCATAAGGTATATACTTATAGTAGGTTACCTGAACAACAAATTGGGAAAAAACCAATAGTTCATATATCCAGTATGACATGTATTCTATTGAATTTTATCCATCTTCACCATCATCTAATGGTACCAGGACCTCATAAGAACCATCTAGATATATTGTGCTCCCTAAATCTAATCTAATAAATCATTTATATAAGGAAAACAATACATTTGTATTATATTAATTTAATTTAGGATCTATAGTCAATGAAAAGAATCATTGAACCATATTTCACTTTCACAAGAAAAACATGACCCTCAATGTATAAATCTTGGAAATATGAAACCTTCCATTAATTACACATGTTGTTTATTTTTCAATTCTAAAATTTCCCCTTGATTTATTTGAAAATGGGGTTTAGAAATATGCTTATAATTAGGAATTATTTGAATAGTAAAATTAAAGTCATGATCATTAATTACACTATGAAAATAATATATAAAACCATCAATTTATTCATTCACTAATGGAACATAAAAAGTATGAATAGTCTAAATCTTTTTAGAATTGTGAGCAAGATAACGTCCACTGCCATCTGTAATCAATTTATCAACTTCTTGCTTTGTTATAGACGGAATGAAATCATTGTATAAAACATTTGTGGAACTATAATATTTCATATCATGCTAAACTATATGTTATTCCATAACCAAAATGCATGAAACTCTATTATTTATAGTTATAAACATTTTTTGGAATACAATCACATTAATAACTACCAAAAGATTCTATATTTATTGGTTTCTTTAATTCCTCTACCTGGAGTTCTCTCCGTGAGTTGTATTTTAATGTTTTGAGGTGATATTCCCAATTTCCCTGAAAATTTCATATAATTTAATGAATGTGATGATCCAATGTAAAAAAGGGTATTGTAATATTTTGATTACACAAGTAACATACATGTGACCACTTAATTTGATACCCAAACATCCACTGTATTAGTAGAAATAAATTTTATAGCAACCCTTTTATTTGGATCGAGATGATTTATAGATATATTTAGTGGCAATGGGAACATGGTATCGTAAATATCAAAAAAATTATAACTAAAACACATAATTGTTTGATGACTATTTTTGACCACGTTCTTTAAATTGTCATGATCCTTTTTTTAGTAATCACAGTCTATATGGGAAAACATTCCTTATCTCTAACACTTTCCTATTTTATTAACACATTCTCTAGTGTGATTTTAATGAGTCTTACCACTAAATGGGATCTTTGTTTTCTTACATCCAGATTGTTTTTGTATGTTTCCTTACCGTTTCCCATCATAATTCTTCTTAATTTCACCATTACTTGGAAAATAATTTTTAGAAAACATCATCTCAATTTTTTTAAAGAACAAGATACACTCCCATAGACATTAAATTCTCATGTAGCCAATGATCTTAATAGACTTGGTTTCAATCTAGAGTAAAATATTTTAGATTTATAATCAATGTCATCATTAAAACATGAGATGTACTTGGTCATTCTTGTAATATTTTCTTCATATAAGGCCATATAATCATCGTCTTTTTCCTCAATTAAATGATTTTTTTGAACCACAATCGAGTAACCCTATTGAAATATATCTCATTAAAAATATCACTATATGTATCACATTTCATGGAATGAACATATTCTTTATATCATTATTTAATAAGAAAATACCACCAATAATACGTATGTCCTTCAAAAATATATAAAAAAATAGATACCTTTTAACATTATAAACATCCACTAACTTTAAATATCTTCTCTATAAAACTGATCCATACTCTAGCTATCATAAAAATATATGATCAAATGATTGATGAGAGTTTTTTCCTCATGAAATTATTTAAAATATATATTTTATTTCATTTTTTATCGGGTTCCAATCTTGAATGGATATCCCCACAATTTATATATTATGTAAATTGATCCAAAATAGTCAAAAACTATTTTGTTCCAATTATAACCATTTCCTGATGTTGATTTAGAACGATATATTCCTCTTTTTTCTTCCAACTAGAGTTTATATGTTTCTTCTAGGGAAAATCATTCTAAACATGTATAGTTTAGATAAATCAATATGGTAATATTAAATGATATTTCATTTCAAACTATACAACACAGATAATTATTTAGGGGAATGATTGGAACATTATCCCAACGTATAAGGTTATCTAAACTGACTTCTAATACCAATAATATGGATCCTATTAAACACTAAAATATTTGTAGTTTTATGTCAAGAATTTATTCTATTATATTTCATGATATTTTTAAGTTTATAAATATTGATAATTAGGTAATAACTCAAACTTAATAGAACCATAAAATAAAAACTTGTCACTTATGATTAAAATCGATATTTTCCTCCTTATAATGATGTTAAAACTAAAAAATATTTAATTTAATGAAAAACCATCATGAAATTCATATTAGACACTTCATTACCCTTACCCAACATTAAATCTAATAAAAAACATTTTTATATTGTTGTATAAGAAATAAATATACACATAGGTTATATAAAATGAATAAAATCGTTATTCTAGAGAAAAATATGAAAAATCATGGAAACCCATTTCTTAAATAATTAAATTTTACCAATAGATATAATTATAAATCATGAAAATTTATCATATATACTACTATTTGAAAAAAACTTATTTCCATGAAAAATACTTAGAAATAATAAAATTACTTGTAAGTACCTTGGGACATCATCTCATAGAACCCTTAACTAACCCTTAAAATACTCACGAAAATATTAAAAACCATGAGACAAAATTATAATATAATTCTATTGATATAAAATTCATTATCAAATGAATTATAGATATATCATTTTTTAACTTTTTTATAATCTTTAATGGGATTCCCTAACATTGTTTGGTCATATCTATATTCTATAATTTCCCAAAAGCTAGACAAGAATAAAACATTTTATTATTTTACTTTATCCCCATAATACATTTGAAAAACTCTTTTTAACTCAAATCCGAAAACACATTCACATATGAAAATATCAATTTAATTTAAAAACCCATTTTCAAAAAAAAAATAACCATCCAATGGAAAACCTGGTTTTAAAAGAAAACATGAATGTTTGTAAAGAAATCTAAAAATAATCTAATTGTAACACAAGAAGAATCATTCAGTTTCATCATATACATTAATAATAGAAAAGTTCAATGTATTTATTTTTCAAAATGGTTCATAAAAACACATAAAAATATTCCTTTGGAAAACATTTGAAAATGCTGTGAAAAAGAGATTGAAATTGTACTTTATAAATCATTTTACCAAATGAATGGTTTTATAAAATCATTATAGTTACATGTAAATGCCAAAAAAGAGTATAGGGGAATGTGTTAAAAAATATTTTAAAATAAAAGTCACATATCAAATTGAAAATAAATGAATCATAAGCCCCATGAAAAATAATATTTAAAAAACTATAAAAACATTGATAATAAATAAATCATAAAAATAACATGGCATTGGGGCTACATATACACCACTTAAAAGAGTATAGTTTTATAACATCAAAATATATATGAATAAATAAAAATTGAGATGATTAACCTTACCTTGAGTCCAACTTGTCATATGTGTATTTATCATTCTGAATAATATCATTATACTAATTGTTTACTTTGTTCATAAAAGACATCAATTTTATTATTAGTTTTATTTAACTTTTTACAATGCAAAATTCTATTACATAATCAATTGATTTTATGTTAGATGTATTTACCATACTTGGATTATGGGTCCAAAATTACATTGGAATGATCACTATGGTCAATGTGTTCATTATTTAATCATCTATAGAATAATAATATTTAAATATTTATCCTTTTTATAAATCTGTTTTATTATTAAGACCAATCATGATATTTTTTACTGTGAAATGAATTCTTTTATGACCATGAAGGTTTATAGTCTAATGTATGCAAGAGTAATGTTACCATTTTCCTAAAATCATAATTAAAATATTGTATGTAATAATTTTAATTTAATGAATGATAATAATGTATTGTATAAGATATTATTTATTTACATATTCTGATATATAACATCTATGTGGTGTAGAGATGAAAATGGGATTACACCAATTCAAGGAGGTGGTTGTCCACATGTTCAAGAATGATGTTATTATTAGTTGGTGAAAAAAATTCACAAGGAATTGTGATGAGGAAGTCTTTCATACACACGAACGATGTTGTCATATCCAATGAAAAATAGGATGTAAAAATACGTATATGATATAATGAATCAATTCGATAAATTGTGTTGTAAATATCATATCTATATATATATTATATATATCATCATTCCCAACCCTGATATGTGGAAATTGAGAAAATAATGACATCTGTTTGATATGCAGTACTCCACAATACACATGATTGATAATTTCGTAATCTATTTAATAGAAGAGGTGAAATAATTAGGTCATTAAATATATTCTTTAATATATATATATATATCTGGGTGTGTGATATTTTGGTATGCATATAATCATGGTTAAATGATAATTTAATGTTTTGGTGTAAGAAATAAAATAAATATACGTGTTATAGAATAAAACCTCTTCTTCAAGCAACTTCTGATGGTTGGAACCAAAGTCCTTCCATGGTTGTATTTCATCCCAAAATTAGGATTATATGATTATTAGATTGATTTAGATAAGTTATTTGTGCACGTTTGTCCAAACCAAATATTTTTTAATGATTATAGAGAACATGATAGGTGGTGTTGTTTAATATCTGAGGGGTGTGTCACACTTGTAATTTTTTAATAGAATGAATTCCTCCAATGTTTTGTTGAAGTTTAAGGCTCCAATAATTAACCATCATCTATCATATGTATTTTAAGATATAAATGTATACATAAAATATATTTTAGAGATTTTCTTAGGTCAATTTAACCATTATAATTCTAGTGAACCCCCCGGTAAACCATTTTTTTATTTACTGTAGTAATTGATTATTACTATTTTCACTATTCATATTGGTGAAAAATAATTATTTAAACATCCCAAAATAAAAATTATTATAATTAATAATATTAAAACCATTTTTCAAAATTCAATTCACATAATTGTAAACTTTTTAATTTAAATCAAAACTCGTAGTAATAATAAATAAAATATTTTTTCAAGTAGTGTATTTTTTGAAAAAAAATATGATTTTATATTTACACTATGAGTAATAATAGTTTTATGAAATTAAATTAATATTTAAATATATAAACTATATTTACGAAAATTTAAACATTCCTTACTAGGAATTATTTTAATTTTTGCAAATTTATCAACAATAAAAATTTAAAAAATTAGAATATTATTTTTTTTAAACCAAAAAATTCATATACTAAATACAATATAGAATTTATTAAAATGTAATTAATTAGAATAAATATTGCATAAAAATTATTATTTTTCTCTATATCATATTAAAAACATACATGTATTTAAAAAATTTTAATTGTTGAAAAGAAATGACCTTTTAAAAAAATATTTATTTTTCACTATAAATGGAAAAATAAATATATTCAAAATAATCCCAATATTTAACTATAGTTGGATTTTAATATTCTATTTTACAATTTCATATTAATATTTCAAATGAAAATTTTAAAATTTAGAAATATATCTTTTAAATAAAACATTTTAAGGAGATATTTTAGTTAAAACTATTTCATTTTTGATTTAAAAAGTAATTAAAATTTTTATATCTAATATAACTATCTAATTCATATTAACAGATATGAAAATAATTTATTATATTAATTGAAATGTAACGTCCCGGTTCCGGGTTCCACTCAATGGGTGCCCCGAACCTAATTCGCCACGTGACCTCAAGCGCATTTCCCCAAACGCCAGAGGCTACTGACTAGCAGTGAGGGCCCAGGTCTAATTGTTGGGAAACTATGCCCTCATTTGTCAAAGTGTAGCGCAACATAAAGAATAAATAATACAACAAAGCAGAAGCAGTAAACCATACACAACTGAAATGAACAACTGCAGTAGATAACACCAACCAGTATATAGGAAATGATGTAACATGTCTCAAATTCTATGAAAACAACCAGAACATGTTATATATTAGTACAGTACAACAAAATGCATAGTACAAAAAAAAACCAAGAAAAAACAGCGAGCATTGGCATTGCGGGCCTAGGCTCGGTCCCATGCCATCCTACTCCTCAGCAATAGTCAAGTATCTATATAGGGACTCTTGTCCCTATCCACACCTGCATAAACGTAATCTGTTTGGGCCGAAAAGCATGACCCAAACTGGGTGTGAGAAACATATCTCAGTAGTCACCCACCAAAGGCTCGTGCCCAACTGCGTGTAAGCATACATCAACAGTGTTCAGTAGTAAAATGCAATAAACTAATAATTATTCATAAGTAACTAACTTAACAGTTAACTTGCCATTAAATTATTCATTTAATCCATTAAATATTAGAAATCACCATAGTGCATTTCTAAGTAAACAGTACACGTCCTCAGACAAGCAAAACCATACCCTCAGGTAAGCAGAACCCAACCTGCAGTTAATTGACCTCAGGCGTAACATAATTTTTCCCTCAGGCATAGGTAGTGTATCCCTTAGGCACATAGTCTATTGCCCTCAGGCACAGAAGAGGTTTCCCTCAGGCAAAAATAACTACAGCCATCAGGCTAAACAGTGCAGTGCCCACAAGCTAATCACAACAATTTCCTCAGGCTAAATAGGCAATCGGGCCATGACCAACATGTAAACAAGAAGTAAAAAAGCAATTCCCCTCAAGGAAATTCTACAATTACTACTTTAAAGGAATACCCTCGGGTATCCTGGCCAAACGACTAAATAGTGGAACACACCGCAGGGGTGGTTCCAGATCCAAGTAATGATCCCAACCAGCATTTTCATATCATATTTATATACCTAATAAATTCTAGGTGTTTAAATATGTTAACGACCTCAGCCACATGACACCCCTACATGGGTTCGTGGCACAAAACTGCACAAAACATGTGACAGTTGGAAAAACAAACACCAATCCACCTACCTTATACGTCAACAAGCGTTATACATGAACGCCGATCCATGAAACGCCCAAGAAATACGTATATCTGATGAAAAAGACAAACCCTTCATCCACAATTTACTCTCCAACGAGAAAGAATTGGTAAGAACTACACCAGGAGGTGGAAGAACTCAACTGTGCGGTTCCAACAAGATTGACGGTGCAGAAATCGGATTCCCGATGGGTGCTCGGCAGATGTCCCATGTTCTGGCCTCCCTCTCCCGCTCCTCCTTCCCATTCTAAGCCTTCCCTGTGAATAGGGGAGGCTACTGCCGATTTGTGAGAAAAAACAAAGTACATGGTGTGTAATTCTGAGTACATGGTGTGTACTTCCTTCATTTAACTATTCCTCTGGCAGCACCACCATACTGTTCATCCGTTGACATGAGTACACCGCATGTACTCCCAACTACACAGCGTGTACTGTCACCCAGCAGGTAGCTGCTCCACCGCCTTACTGTTTCTCCTACGGACTGACTACACGCCGTGTAAGGACCACTACACGGCGAGTAGTCAGCTCCTACACCCTTTGTCGCCGACATGGCTACACGCCCTGTGTACTCATCCCAACATGGCCAAAAGTACACAGTGTGGTGAAAAAGTACACGACATGTTGAAAAAGTACACGACATGTAGTACAAAAATTTAGCATTTTTCCCCATTTTCCATATTTTCTCAAAAACACTTAAGGAAAAGTGAAAATAAGATTCCCGTACCTCAAAAATAAGAACCGGGTTCTTACAAACTTCCCCCTTATAGAAATTCATCCCCAAATTTACCTTCCAAGGTGGCGTAGATATAGCTCCGAACAACTCTGGCCACTAAGCACGCACATCGGTTTCCTGCTCCCAGGTTTCGTCCTACACTCAGCCATGCTGCCATAACACCCATACGAGAGGAACTGATCATCCTCAGAGAACCTTTGTGCTCCTTTAAATGATATGGATCAGATGCCCCTCAAAGGATGCATCTGCTTCCAGCTCATCCTCCTTAGGCTGAAAGACGTGAGACGGGTCTGAATGATAGCGACACAACTGAGACACGTGGAAGACGTCGTGCATGGCTTGGTACCGCTGCTGTAACCACAACCGATAGGCAACCATCCCGACTCTCTCTAGATTCTCGAATGGCCACACATACCTCGGTGAAAGCTTACCCTGTCTCCTGATCCACTTGTGTCCCAGCCTCGGCGAAACACGTAGAAAAACCTGATCCCCGACCACGAACTCCAATGGTCGTCTGTGTCGATCAGCATAAGACTTCTGACGAGACTGTGCGGTAGCCATCCGCTTCTGAATCAACTAGACCTGCTCAGAAGTCTCGTGTACGAGCCGTGGTCCTAGAAAAGCTGCCTCACCCGCCTCTAACCAGCACAACGGTGATCGACATTCCCTACCATATAAAGCCTCATATGGTGCCATCTAAATTGTTTCCGGGAAGCTATTGTTATAATTTAACCCAACTAAGGGTATATGCTTCCCCTAAGAGCCCCCAAAGTCTAGGACTCATGCTCAGAGCATGTCCTCCAGAACCTTTATCATACGCTCTGACTGGCCATCAGTCTGAGGGTGGTAAGCTGTTCTAAGAAGCACTTGTGTACCCAGTGCCCTCTGAAAAATCTTCCAGAAACAGGAGGTAAATCGGGCATCCCTATCATAAACGATAGAACAAGGTACCCCATGAAGACGAACGATCTCTCGGATATACAGCCTTCTAATCTCTTCTACACCAAAGGTCTCCTTGATCGGAAAGAAATACGCTCCCTTCGTGAGTCTGTCCATAAAAACCCACATGACATCATTGCCTTGAGGTGACCTCAGAAACCCCGTCACAAAATCCATCGCAACATCATCCCATTTCCACTAGGGAATGGTCAACTGCTTTAACAGCCTAGCTGGCCTCTGGTGCTCCGCCTTCTCCTGCTGATAGGTGGAACACCTCGTAACAAAACCAACTATATTTCTCTTCATACCCGGCCACCAGTACTGACGTCTCCAGTCATGGTACATTTTCGTAACCCCGGGATGAACTTCCCAATCTGAAGCATGAAATTCCCACATCATATCCTCGCGTATATCCCTTGGAACCCACACTCGTCCATGGAAATGCAGTACCTCATCATCGCCTACCATCCACCTAAGAGACGGTTCCCCACTTGCCACCGACTCCCACAGAACAAGGCCCTCTGAATCATATAGTTGTCTCATCCTCAATTTGTTCAGGAGGGTAGATGTAACAGCTAAAGAAGAAAGATAAGTCCGCCCCTGACTATCGTGCACCTCCAGATTCATCTCAGAGAACAAGGTCATGCGCTTCCACACACCACTGGCCTCCTGCACTGCCTGTATCTGAGTCTTTTTGCTCAGTGCATCAGCTACTGAATTACCATTACCAGGTGTATATACAAGCTCAAAATCGAAGGACTGTAGGTACTCGACCCACCTCCTCGGACTCAGATTCAGGTCACGATAAGTAATGATATACTTGAAAATTTTTTGGTCGGTGGAAACCACAAAATGCACTCCCAAGAGATAATGTCTCCAAGAGTGCAACGAATGAACAACTACAGCCAACTCGAGATCATGCGTCGGGTAATTCCTCTCATGTGGCCTCAACTGCCGAGACCCGTACACCACAACTCAGTCGCCCTGCATCAACACTACTCCTAGCCTTATCCCTGATGTATCATAGTAAACTATATAGCTCTTCCCCTGCTCCGGAAGTATCAGGAATGGTGCTGATTTCACCCTTCCCTTTAGGTCCTGAAAAGATTCCATGCAAGCTTCTGACCAAAAGAACTTCACACCCTTCTTAGTGAGACCCGTCAACGGTGTAGCTAAGCAAGAGAAGTCCTGTATGAAGCATCTGTAGTAACCAACCAGCCCTAAGAAACTCTGTATCTCAAACATGTTCTTAGGTTTCTCCCAAGAAACTACTTCTCTCACCTTCTCTGGGTTTACTGAAACTCCTGCCTCTGAGAAAATGTGACCTAGAAAATGAATTTGGTCCATCCAGAAGTGGAACGTTGAGAGCTTAGCATATAGATGATGCTCTCTCACTGTACTCAATATGATCTCAAGATGGGTGTCATGGTCATGTCGAGTGCGAGAGTACACCAAGATTTCATCCATGAATACTACCACAAAATAATCAAGGTACGAATGGAAGACACGATTCATCAGAGCCACGAAAACTGTTGGCGCGTTCATGAGTTCGAACGACATAACCAAGTACTCGTACAGAACATATCTGCTCCGAAAAGCCGTAAGCGGTATATCTTATGGTCTCATGCGCAACTGATGATATCCAGATCTCAAGTCAATCATCGAGAACACTAGTCCTCCACGAAGCTGATCAAACATATCATCTATCCTTAGCAAGGGATATCGGTTCTTAATCGTCAACTGGTTCAGCTTCCGATAATCCACATAGAGTCTAAGGGTATCATCCGCCTTCTTCGCAAAAAGGACTGAAGAACCCCAAGGAGAAGTACTAGGTCGGATAAAACCCTTCTCCTGTAACTCCACTAACTACCTCTTGAGCTCCTGAAACTTAGTTTTATCCATCCTATAAGGAGTATTGGACACCAGTGCTTCTCCTACCATGAGCTCTATCGAGAAATCCACCTCTCACTCCGGTGGTAGACCTGAAAAGTCATCTGGGAAGACTTCCCTAAAACGATCAACAACTGGAGGGATATCCGTCTGACAAGTCCCCTGATCATCCAGATTCAAACTCCCAATCTGGGATGTGACTCCACCATGCCCATGATACTCTGGTCCAGCTCGACTCACCTGAACATCCCATTCTCCCTTGTATAGAAACTCTTCTCCCTATGGTGTCATGAAACTCACCCTACGACAATAGCAGTCTACAAAGGCTTGATAGGGAACCAACTAATCCATCCTGATAATGCCATCATAGCTCGTCATCTCTAAGTCATAGAGGTCCCAAGGAAAGTGAAACCCACCAACCTCAAGGAGGCACTCCTTGCACCGATGCACACTAGCCATTCTAGTCCCCAACGGAGTGTCTATCATCATGATATCAGATGAAGAAGAAACATAGATCCCAAAGCTCTCCACAACGGGTACAAATATGAAACTATGTGTAGCACCTGTATAAAAAAGTACAGAAGATAAGACAAAAGCTAGTAGAATAGTACCTCTGACTGTCGAAGGTCCGGGATCCTGCTTCTACTGGGTCTATTACACTACATATGCCTGCCCAGTGACACGACCCTGTGAGACAGCCTGACTACCATGAGCTGTCCCACCCTGCTACTCTGAGATCCTGGTGTCTAGCTACCACGGCCACGACCACCATTTCTGCCTGCACGCCCTGACGTATTCCAGTTCCCCGATTGGTAAGAAGCCACTGGTCCTACTCCCGCACACGGAGTCTGCACAGAACCCCTCTCACTAGACGCTAGTGAAAACTCCATGAAAAAGAGTTGTAGATGACCCATCTTTCCGCAAACATCGCACTCCACTGGGTCTCATGGACACTACCGCCTATTGTGCCCCTCTCTGGCATACTAGTAGTACTTAACCGGTCCACATAAAAAAGATTCCCAGCTAGTACTGCCACCCTGAGAGAAGTCCATCTCTCTCTTCCTCTAGCCAGCAGAAATAGTACCAGTAACTAGTGCAGAACCACCCGGGCCCACACCACTAGATTGCCACATGTTCATCTCTATAATCACGTCCAGATTCACGATAGCGTGTACTGAAGGAAACCTGGAATCATTCACCATCCCTTGGATGTCATACCGAAGACCATGCTCAAAACTTCTGTCTCTCAACATCTCATCACCCACCAACACAAGTTCCAAACACTGATGTTCCGTAAAACGAGCAGAATTTTCCATCACTGACATAGCCCCCTGCTGCAGAATAGTGAACTCTCGAGCTCTATCTTCTCTCAGCGTCTCCGGGAAGAAAAATTCATATAAGACTGTCTGAAAGTCTTCCCACGCCATGTCCCCGTGATGCTCTGACTGGGTGGTGACAATCCACCACCTCTTGGCGGAATCACGCAGCATATATTTCGCGAGCTTGACCCTCCACCCTGGAGGCATCTCAAGGTGGTTGAAAATAGTCTACATCGACCCCAACCAAGACTATACAGCCTGTGGTTCGCCATTCCCTGAGAACGTAGGCGGATGCTGCTGCTGGAAGATACGAGTTAGCTCGGCCATAGATGTGGCAGCCTACGGTGCTCCCTGAAAGGTCTGCATGAACCACATTAAGCCTTCATGGAACTGCGCCTGTGTCCGGTATAACAGCTGGCGCCACATCTAGCTCTGTTGGAGGATCCACTTTTAGCCCATGGCCCACCATCTCTGGAGTATACTAATTACCGATCTCCTGGCGAACAACGCGTGGTCTTCTAGGCGGCATGACACTACATGGTCAAAAACACGCATTAAATTCATGATTTATCAAGACTGAAAGTGAAGGAACCAAAAAGGAAACAAGAGGTAGACTGCACGGCATGTACAATGACTACACGGTGTGTACTTGACTTCCCTTCCCCTGCCTGGGTCCTTCGACATGGCTAAGCCACACGACTCCCGTTAAAAAAAACTACACGGTGTGTATATAATCAACACGGCGTTTATGGTGTTATTTTTCAACTGCCTGTTTCGTCTGTAACACGACCGACTACTCGGCTTACAGCTACACGATGTGTTACACCCGCACACGGCGTGTACACCACCCTGTTTCCCAGCCACATGGATAACACCACATGGTTTGTCCCTAGAAAAGACTACACGGCGTGTCCCACAAGTACACGGCGTGTTTAAAGAGAGGTGACACTGGCCCGTGTTGTTAGTTACAGGGTCGAGTCCCCAGGTCACACTACACGACGTGTGCATCATTGACACGCCGTGTTCTATGAAAGAGTTCACCGAATCGTGTTGATAGTTACATAGTCGGAGTCCGAGTCAACACTACATGGCCTGTACTAAAGCTACACGGTGTGTTCGCTCCATGCTCTTACCTTCCCCGTGTCGCCGCCAACACGGTTTGTGACACGGGAAGAGACTACACGGCGTGTAATCAAAAAGTTCATTTTCTTCCCGAACAGAAGGTCATACACAGCATGTATAAAGATACTACATGGCATGTATATTGTGTTTCTGGATAGTATGCCTTAGAAACTTCCCCAGAACCCAAAAAGTACTAAAAACCAAAACCTATGTGTCAAATTCTGATCCGTGAGGGCCCATACTCCCCGCGAATCAAAGTTTGACATCTTATCTGTGTTATAACAAATACACAGTCAATGATCCACCAAATTCCAGTCGATGGGGGCCCATACTCCCCAAAAACTGAAGTTTGGCGTCCATTCTATACACAGGCTCAAACAAAAATACCATATCCCAAAGCAGGTATTTATCAAGAAGCTATCACAACAACATTCTTTATTAATACAAAAACTTTCAGAACAACAAGCATTTTCTAATGCACCTACATGGCATGAAAACTATGCATGGCATGTGATTTCTAGCATATGCCTATATGATGTATGAGATGGAATACCCTCATCTTATCGAGTTTCAACTAAATAGAACCCAGAGATAAATTATAAACAGCACAATTTCAAGTGTGTCACCCAACGGTGAAAACAAATCAACAGTAAATTGAAAAATCAGTAATATTTGCAACACGAGGTAAATTGGCTTTTCCATGTACACGGGTTAGCTACACCCGGGCACAGCTTATTACCAACTACTTTTCGTCCTATCCCTGACTACGGCTCCAAATAGTAAGTCAATGAAAAGAACCGTCTTCGATACCACTTTGTAATGTCCTTGTTCTGGGTGCCACTCAACGGAAGGCCCGAACCCGGTTCGCCATGTGACCTCAAGCGCATTTCCTCAAACGCCAGAGGCTGCTGACTAGCAGCGAGGGCCCAGGTCTGATAGTGGGGAAACTATTCCCTCATTTGTCAAAGTATAGCACAGTGGAAAGAAAAAATCATATAACAAAGAGGATGCAGTAAACCATACACAACTGAAATAAACAACTGCAGTAGATAATACCAACCAGTATAGAGGAAATGATGCAACATGTCTCAAATTCTAAGAAAACAGCCAGAACATGTTATATATCTGTACAGTAGAACAAAATGCAGAGTACAAAAAAACAAAGAAAAAACAGTGTGCATCAGCATCGCGAGCCTAGGCTCGGTCCCATGCCCTCCTACTCCTCAGCAACAGTCAAGTACCAGTATAGGGACTCTTGCCCCTATCCACAAATTATAGAAACATAATCTATTTGGGAAGAAAATCATGACCCAAACAGGGTGTGAGAAACATATCTCCGTAGGCACCCACCAAAGGCCCGTGCCCAACTGCATGCAAGCATGCATCAATAGTGTGCAGTAGTAAAATGTAATAATGTAAGCAGTATTCATAAGTAACTAACTTACCAGATAACTTGCCATTTATTTATTCATTTAATCCATTAAAAATTAGAAAGCACTATAGTGAATTTTTATGTAATCAGTCCACGTACTCAGATAAGAAAAACCATACCCTCAGGTAACCAGAACCAAACCTGCAGGTAATTTCCCTCAGGCGTAACAGAATTTTTCCCTCAGGCATAGGTAGTGTCGCCCTCAGGCATAGAGTCTATTTCCCTCAGGCACGGAAGAAGTTTCCCTTAGGCCGAAATAACTACAACCCTCAAGAAAAACAGTGCAGTGCCCACATACTAATCACAACAACGCCCTCAGGATAAACAGGAAACCGGGCCATGCCCAACATGTAAACAACCAGTAAACAAGAAATTCCTCTCAAGGCAATTCAACAATTACGACTTTAAATGCATACCCTCGGGTATCCTGACCAAACAGCTAAACAGTGGAACAGACCCTCGGGGTGGTTCTGGATACAGGCAACGATCCCAAACAGAATTTTAATATCATATTTAGATACCTAATCAATTCTAGGTGTTTAAATATAGCAATGACCTCAGCCAAACGACATCCCAACATGGGTTCGTGGCAAAAAACTGCACAATACACACAATAGTTGGAAAAAAAAACACAAATCCACCTACCTTATATGCCAAAAAGCGTTATACACGAACACCGATCTATGAAACGCCCATGAACGTCATAGATCTGACGAAGAACACTACCCATTCAACCACAAATAACTCTCAAACAGGAAAGAATTGGTAAGAACTACACCAGGAGGAGGAAGAACTCATCTGTGCGGTTCCAATGAGATCGACAGTGCAGAAATCGGATTCCTGACGGGCGCTCGACGGATCTCCCAAGATCCGGCCTCCCTCTTCCGCTCCTCCTTCCCATTCTATGCCTTCCCTATGAACAGAGGAGGATACTGACAATTTAAGCGAAAAAAACAAAGTACATGGCGTGTACTTCTGAGTACACAGAGTGTACTTCCTTCATTTAACTGTTCCTCTGGAAGCACCGCCATGTTGTTCATCCATCGACATGAGTACACGACATGTACTCCTGACTACACGGTGTGTACTGTCGCCCAGCTGGCGGCTGCTCCACCGCCTTATTGTTTGGCCTACCGACTGACTACACGGCGTGTAGTCGGTTCGTACACCCTTCATAACTGACATGGCTACATGCCCCATGTACTCATCCCAACACGGCCAAAAGTACACGGCGTGTGGAAAAAGTACACAGCGTGTAGTACGAAAATTTATGATTTTTCCCCTTTTTCCATATTTTCTCAAAAACACTTATGGAAAAGAGAAAAGAAGAAGTTCATACCTAAAAAAATAAGAACCGAGTTCTTACAGAAAGGTTTTTCACTTATTATCCGTCATATTTATGAATTAATATTATCGACAAAATCCATTTTTACATATATCGAATAAAAGGGATTTTTTCCATTTATTTACATTGTAATATTGATTGTGCCCTATTTAATCAAGATATCCTCTATGATACATAATTCATTCTGACTATATAGTCTAAAATTTTATTTTATTTTCACTTTCTCTAGAATATGGAGTAGAATTTTTTGAATAATATCAGAGATTATATAATATTTATATTGTTACATATTTGACATTTTCAATGAAATATGTAAATCATGAATGTCTATAGTTTTTCATGAATGCTAAATAATTTGATTATATAGGGTGCGATCCATTATACACTATAACATGTTATTAAATTAAATTCAAACAACATGGATTTAGATTTAGTTTGTTCCATTTGGAAAAAAAATTAGTTTTAGTGGAAACCATAGAAACTAGATTTTAAATAAAAATCACTAACATGAGAATAATCATAATCCCATATAGTGTTTGATTATTTAACCATTTTTTGGATTTTATTTTATGGCTCAATATTCATGGTGATTAGTAGCTAATTTAATGTGTGAAATTAATCATTGATGGAGCCAAATGGGATAAATTAAATCACCACATATACGCAATGTGGGGATTTCACTACAAATGAAACCAATACAATTGGTGTTCGATTATGTTGAATTTAATCATCTGAAAAATCCACCAAATTTCAGTGGATCAACTACTCCTTTGTTAAATGAGAAATTGAAAAAATCACTTAACAAGATAATCAATGATTTAAGATGTACTGAAAATGAAGTTTTTTACGCATATGTTATTTTGTAGAATATTTTGATTAATGGTGATTATTGATATAGAACAATAATAAGGATAAATAAATTGATATAATCGAATGAAAAACACTTTATTTCATGTTATTTAAGAAGTACATCCCACAAGAATTATAAATAAGTAAGATGTTCCACACGTTAAAGTAGAAGGATGAATAATTGTTTTTGGAATGTTAGGATTACATCACTATATTATCCATGGATTCATTTGATAATATACATAATCCAAAAAGTAATATTTTGAATTTAATTTATGTGAATAAGGCGAGACATTAAATAGATGCATTTTAATAATGGTTTTTAATATAGGATGATATAGTATCAATTTATATTAATATGGTGATGTAATATTCTAGATTATATATCTTCAATTGAAATTAGGAAATGAATTGGTCCTCAGAGCACCAAGAAAAAAGTATTGAGACAATGAATAATGATAGGAAAAATCAATTTCTACCTTTTGAAAACTATGCAAAAAACCAATATAGAATATAGTTGAGGATAATGGTACATTATTTTATGTGTGGTGATACAGGTCATTTTCACGTGAATGACAAGGGAATCAAGGGATCAACTTTTTTATCATTTCCATTATAGATCAATGGGGAATTATTCACACCAATGACCCAAATCTCATCGTTCTATGTATTTTCAATATTTTCTATCCTTCAATTTTTTTGATAAAATTGGACTTTTTCTTATGAATAACAATGAGTTAGTTTAGACCAAAAATCCTTTTAGAAATATCATATTAATAAGGATACATCAGTCTGTTAACATTATGACACAAAATCATACCATATTTATTGACTAGATTATTATACCTATGGGTGATTTTCCTATAATAATTTGAATGTATTTGATTTGAAATTATAATTTCAATATTTTATTGCAATATAATGATATTATTATTCACGATGAGGATATAAAATTATATATCTTTTTAGGTGAGAGTTCATCATCTTGATCATATATAGAACCACCTACATAAGAACTTTTGAATGAAATTCATGGGGAATAAAGGAAGATACAATCATTGGATGAAAATTTTAATCATTAAATTTATGATGTTATATTTTTACTATAACACGTTTCTAAATTTCTTAAGGAATTTCCTAAAAAACAACAAAAAATGATGTTTAATTTCTTATTGATTTAATCCCAGATGACAAGCCGGTATCAAATAAACCCTATAAAATGGAAACTATGTAATTAGTTAAGAATACATTTTCATCTCCTAGTTAAAGCATTGATTATTACAAAATCATTGATATTACTATACTGAACAAGTATCATATGCATCATATTGATGACTTGTCCAATCAATTTCATAGAACTTTTTTTCCTAGATTGACCTTATTTACTGGTGTCATAAATATTTAGTAAATAAGGAATATATATCTAAGACATAATATTGTATAATTCTAGTAAATTATGATTTTACATTTGGATTGACTAATGAACTCTACATATTTATGGAATTAATGAATATAGCATTCAGTTAATAACATAATAATTTTTTGTGGTATTTATTGATGAAATATTATTATTCTCTAAAATATATAAGGTTTATGAGAATAACTTTTTGATCATTATTGAGGCTCTTATATGAAAATTAGTCACATGTGAAATTATAAAAATGAGAATTTTGGCTTTATAAATTTTCTATTCATGGCAATATTTTCTCTAAGAATGGAATCATCACAGATCATGTAAATAAAAAAGTAGTCAAATAATGGTATATAAAAATGAATATAACTATGGTATTTAGTTTCATTGGATTGGAATTTTAATTTTGTAAAATGTTTCAAAAAATTCCCTGATTGAATAACCCAGTAACCAAGAAAACATGTAATGGGGTTATCTACTCATGTACAAACAAATGTTAATAATATTGTAACGAATTAAAGAGGAAATTGGTGTTGAATATGAAATTTAACATACCATAAATATATAATTTTTTTTATATTTATTAATGTATCAAATAATTGAGATTTTGTGTCCTTGTGGTGAAGGATAAAGTTATTTTCCAAGAAACAAGGTGGTAAATTACTCATGACAAGAACTATATAACAAATTTTAATTTGTTTTTAGCTTCAATAATTTTATTTAATATATAGATAAGTAGTCTATATTTTTTAAAATGTGACATATAAAGAGGCAATAAGATCCTAAAATACATATTTTAATATAAATATCTCAATATAAAGAAGATTTTATTTCAAAAACAACTTAAGGATTATAAATTATCCATACATGACCACCCCAGGGAGGAAAATAAGGTAGTATATGCATTAAGAAGGATTTATAATGGAGTAAATGACAAAATGAGGGCCGATATAGATCATATAATCATCAATTTAATTATAATAAATATGAGTCTTATTCAATATGGGTAATCATCATAACATTTTCAAATTATTTCAAATAAATATTTATTATAAAATATAAAAAATTCTTAGCCAGATGATAAGAATTTTAAAAGTAAAATTATAGTCCTAAAATATAGGATATAGGTTAAAACCATTTATAAAAATGAAATTATAAAATTTGGAAAGAGAATATTAGAATCCTAGTTACCTGATATCAAAATTGAATTAGGAGAAGATTCCCAAAGATCAAATTTATTAATATACCCTACAATCACTAGGATTTATAAAAATTTTAAGGAAATTTTTTTGTAGCATAATAGGTGGATGAAAATAGGTCATTATTCATACAAATATTTTTTTGTTAACATGTGAATTTTTGGAGACATCATCCTATTGGATTTATGAAACCAATACATATTCTTGTGTATATTTAGAATTAAATTACGATGAAAATTTTCACTACATTACTAGACAATCCTAGAAAGAGTAATGTAATAATGTTTACTATTTGTTTCCTTAAAAAAATATACATTTAATTGCTATAATAAAATATTTACCTCTTGATAAAATTTTATGACCCTCTATTAATAAAGTCTTAAGGCTTTAGTGATAACATATTGTAATTATTTCTGATCATGATTCAAAATTTATATTGAAATTATTATAATTTATTAGAAGAATATGGATACTGAGGTTCATTTTAGGACTTCCATTCACTATCAAATGGTTAGAAGTTATGAAATTTCAATTAAAACATTATAAATAATTTTTAGGTCAAGATCAATTAACATTTATAGTATATGGGATTATTATTTACCTCACCTAGATATTTTCTATAAAAATTCCATCAAATCCTTCATTCAAATAATGAAGTGTGAATAATAATATATATAGATATGTCATACCTGAACATGGTTTGATGAAGTTAGTTAATAGAGTCTTGTGGGACTATAACATGTTTAAGAGATAAAAATATATGTAAAGACAATTAAAACTAACATTATGGGAGATCGATGAAGGAAAAAGAACATAAATGATAACCAAAGTAAATATTTTTTATTTCAAGTGTAAAATCATGTTTTTGTAAAACTATCTCCATATAAGAGTGTCATAGGGTTCGTTATGAAAGGGAAACATATCGTGAGGTAGATCAACCCTTATAAAATCATAGAAATAATTGGATTAGTGGCTTGTTTATTGGAAATTCCACCAAACCTCTATAAGGTACATGATGTGTTCCATATATCTTTATTGTTAAAGTACATGACAGTTCCGACACATGTTCCCACCTATGTGGAATTATAATTGTAATGAGATCTATCATGTTGTGATCATCATATCAATATTCTAGATATTGGATAATAATTATTAACAAATAGAACAACTAATCTGGTAATGTAATATTAGAGGGATAATTAGATAGAATTGGGGACATGGGAACCAGAATAAATTATGATTAACAACACAAAACTATTCATGAGGTGAAACTATGAAAAAAAAATTAATTTTTTTAATAATGGAAGAATGTAACACTTTTGCTTCAATTATAGTTATTTTTATTCAAAAAAACTACAACACAATATAAATGGTTATATTATAGAATGTGATTAAAAAAAATATTTCCAAATTTTTAAAAAAATTGTAAAATTTATTTTATTATTATAAATATCAAATAATAATTAACATAGGGTCATATTTTAGGATTTTTCATAAAATATGGATTCTGTAGAGAATTGTGAAAAATACAGTTTACTCAAATATTTTCATTTATATTCAACTAAACAAGTGACAACAAATTATCAGTAGATTTTTTATTTTATATTATCTTGATATATGATATATTTTCTTATAATAATTTAATTTTATCTAATGATTTTAATTATTTTGATATATGTTAATTATTATTCTTAAATATTAAATTTTCTCAAAAAAATAATTACTATTTTCATTTACATTAAAATTAATTTATAAAACATATAGAAATATAAAAAAATGAATATTATATTTCTAATAAGGAGATTAATTTTTTATTTACCCTTTATTTTTAGGTTGTGTGATTAGTATTGGTGATAATATTTATCGCATCGGTAAATGGTACATCAGGTAATTAAGGTGAATCTAATTTTTTAATTCATTTAAAATCAATCAAAACATATTCTTATTCTATTTTAAGATTTTTCCTCCACCATTTCCAAAAAAATTTAAATAAAGGAGGAAAAAAATTCCAATTTATTTTATTTTGAAATTTATAATATTTATATATGAGATAAAAACCAATATGCCACTTTTCGTCTCTTAATATCAACAATATTTAGTGACTCGGATAAAAAATACTTTTGTTTTACATAAATATGTTACTTGAAATATATATGATTATTTATGATGGATATTTATTTTATAATTTTATGGATTCAATAATGAGTATAATTTTTCACACAATATCAATACAATATTTATTCATCTAATAGAAAAATAAAATAAATGATTATGAAAATATTATTTGTAATACAAATTTGATGAATTATTTGGTTTAATTAATTTTATAGTAAAATGTGACATTTTATGTCGATTTTCTAGGATTATATTATATATCCCTCAATTTATGGAATTATATAAAGTAAAATTAAATAAATAGTTTCAAAATAATATTAATGATATTTTATAAAAAATAATATTCTATTGAATAATTTAAAATGAGAAAAATATTAACTTTTCCCATATGAAAGGTATATGGTTTAAAAAATAAATAATATTAAATTTACGGGATTTATAATTTATATGAAACATTCTTGACCCTTAAATTTTTTAAAACATTAGTATTTCTATAATAGTCAAAACATGTAATTCTTGTTAAAATTAAAAGATAAGGATGAAAAAAATTAAAAATACAAGTAAAAAATTGGGTGAAATTATTTCAACTTATTATCGTTGTATATTATAATTATCATTATTTAGATCGGTTTTTCATAAAAAATTATTTATATTATTTCAATAAATTATGAAATTCAAATAAATTCCCATCCATTGACATATTAAAGGTCTCCCCTTCCCTATATTCTTTACAACACATTGAGAAATATAGCTCTCCAAAAGCTAACCAAATTCAATTATAATAATCCTTATCCATATTTTATATATTTGTGTCCTTCCATAATACCAAACCTACATCACCTAATAGGGGATCTAATGGAATTCTATATAAATTTTATAATCATATTTACAAAATCATTCTTGTTGATTTCATCTTATAAATAATCTTAAAGTATTTTAAACATAATAAAATAATAACTCTAGTGTATCAAATATTATTATATTCTTTTATTATTATTTTATAACAATATACGAACACTTTTATATCCTATCGATGGAGAAATCACTTCTCATCTGTATGTATGTCTTATCACATCCTCATTTTGGTGTAATTCATTTTTCAACACCACATTACATGGATGGTTATAAATATGGAACGAATGAATCGATTTTACATTTATAAAATAAATATATTTCTTTTATTATAATATCATATACACATCTTCCAATCTATTGTAAAAAGACAATGTCGCACCTGTGTTCCTAAAGACTAACTCTTCCATAAAGTGATGTGAGCTATTTTCCATTTCCACTATTCATGGACACTAATTGAGATTGTTTTAATGAATATATAGCATATATATGACATGAAAATTTCATTTTAATGGAGATTTATTATTTTCCTTTTTTTCATCCATTAAAAAGTGAATACAATGTTCATGAATACATACAACCCACCGTCTCAATGAACTGTTTGATTCAATTTTCTATCTCACCATTTTATAGATAATACTATTCATATATATATATATATTTAATATATAAAATATATTTATAATTAATAAAATTATATATATTATGGAACCATGATAGATAATTATGGACTAAAACTACCAAATCAACAACATACATGAAAATGAAGCAGCTTGCACATGAAATAATCATAATAATAAATTATTGTTAACCTATTTGTGATAAAATGTTATAAATTGATCATATTTGATATTATTGATCTTTATACGGTTCTAGAATATATTTCTAATAAATATATATTAATTATATAAGAGTTTTTAATAATTTATAGGGTACCCAATTTCATGGAAAAGAAATTGAACCCAATTTCTACTCGATTAAGTTATATTTAGTATTATTTGGGTGTTTACATTTTTGTGTTTATACACTTCCCCTATATATTTTTTAATATTAATATTTTAAAATTAATTATGATTAATTATATTATTAATATATAATATATAAATAATTAACAAATAATCAAATTTTATTTCATTTTTAGATCAGGTGCATTTTCCTTCCTTGTCTATATTATTTCGAAATTCATTTAAAAAACTGATCTTTAATTCCTAAAAAGATACTTAATGTACCCCCCTCATTTTCAATAGTTTTTAAAAGAATCATTCTAATTTTATTATGAATAGTGTCATTTTTAACATTCATTATTAAATCTAAAAAGGTTTTTTTATTCTGTACAACATTATGGGTTTTCGCCACCACAACAATTATTTAATTCCCTTATCTTATTCTACAAGTTTTTAATGTATTTACTAAGAGATACTGTTAATAAAATGTTATCATAATATATTTTTTTATTCTTTATTTCTTCCATAGGCCATAACTTTATTACAAAACCTATTTTAACACTTTTTTGATGACTATCTCTTTTCACATGTACATTCTAGTTTATTTACATTATCTTGAAATATTCAATTTATTATTATCATGAACCCTTAAATTTTTTATATGTATACATATTATTTTTATCATGGATATAATTATATCCTAAAATATGTTCCATTTCAATATAAGGTGTTTACCATGATATTTATTTGGTTATATAGGGAAATATTGATATTTATTATTCTTTACTCGATATGGGGATTTTTGGTTTATTCATATTGTATATCAATTATAATGGTCATTCAATATATCATGAATTTATTGGAAATATATCTATGTGTTGGTCTTGGAATTATATATCCCCTTGATTCATCAACAAAACTTATTAGATAATATATTTGGTCAAATATAATGGGTTTTTATTTTATTATTACCTATAGATTAAACTATCATGATAGAAGTCTTTGATGATTGAAATATATTGATATATAAATCCATGATGTCCATCATTAATAATATCCTCCATTGATAATTTATTTTATTATTATATAAGATATTTATTTTTTGATATTATCTATGGACACATTTTACTAACAAGATATTGATGAAATTATATTTGATTATAATTATTTACCATTCCATATAGATTATTCCTTATTTACTCATGATCACTTCTGTTGTAAAAATTAATTACTATGAATATAATAAAGACCTTTATTTCCTTCCTTTTCACTATATATGAAATAATTATATTATGAATAATTTCAGGGCTTCAACAAAATTTATTATACTATGTATTTTTTATTTCCAATGTAATATGGAAATCATGTATGTATTTAGTTCCTCAAGATTGAAAAACCTATCTAACATGTATTTTCAGATCCATTTTATGATATTAAAATTAAATAATGTAACAAATACCACTAAAATACTATATAAATAGAGTTACAAAAAGGTATATGTTTTCTTTCATTTTAAAAAAGTTTGATATTTATTATACAAGGTTTACAACTATGGTACCAATTTTAATATACTATTCTACATCAATGGAAGGTCAGAAGCATTTAAAGATTCAACAAGATGTGTTCTCATTCATTCTAAATATATGCGCTCATGTAACATTTTAATTCTTACAATTTTTCATATAGATTTAAAATTTTATATTTTTAATATAAAAATATTTTGAAAAGGATTAAAATTCGATTATAATATTATAGTGAAAAATGCACAGAAAGATTAAAACACATGATCATTTTCTCAATGATTATATGTTGTATTATAATTTATGAAATGAATATTTCAAAACAATTTTATTAAAATACACCATGGTATTGTTTCTTATTAAGGTATTATTTGACATAATAGACCCATGAATAATTATGACCTAAATGTGTGATATTTTTTTATATGATTGTCCAATTTCATAATTTTTTGTTTAGAAATATTCACTAGATTGGAGGGACTTCGAATTTCACTTGAGCATAAAATTACTAAATAATTTACCTAAATATAGATATGAATATATTTCTTATCATATACCAAGTAAAATATATGTTAGAGATCAGAATAGAAAAGTTCAACACAGTAGTGTGACTATGGGTGATTCTAGTAGCTCTAGTTAAAGGTTGTATATTAGGTATTTGAATATTATTTGATATATATCATATATAAATGAATATTAGTATATGAACATTGATTACTATATATAAAACTATCTAAATCTACTATAACTACGGTTATATTTGACATTTCCAGTTTTTTATTTTATATATAATATCCATGTCTAAAATATGAGTAAATATTTCACAGATGTTTTGGTGATTCAAATTATGTAGTACATTTTGAACTATAAATTAACAATTAATGATACAGTAATCTACAAGGTCATTTTTATTTAATCATGGTCATATATGAGATTTTTATTTATTATATATAGTAATATTTTATGAGATGTATGGTGTGGGTCATATGACATGGTTTGTTTCATGCATTAAATTCTGCAGTTGGTTTGATGAAATAAATGTTTCTCTTTATTTTAATTTTATATTTACATATTAATTTTGTTACCATAAGAGAAAATAAATTTTGGTTATTTGGAAACTATGGAATATTACATTTCTGTATTGTAAGAATAATTATTTATTTGAATAAAAGCGCTATTAGTAATTTTTTCTATGAATATTTTATGTTTAGAATATTTGATTCAATATAATTGTACATGTTTTCATTCATATTGTGATATATATTTAACATAAAACATGGTACTAATATTGGATATTATTTTGATTCCTCTAGATGTTAAGCACCATTATAAATTCTTCCAAACATTCATTATGAAAATATTTAGTCAAATGGGTTATCATTAAATTTTTATCATAATGTGGTACTCCAATATAGTATTCCAATAAACTAAATTAGAGACTATGGTTTATTTCTCCAAATAATGATTCAAATATCCTTTTTAATCAATATCGATTTCCTTGATTGATTCCATATTTGACTACTTTTTTGGAGATAATAAGTTCCCTACTATTGATATATGATCAATATATAAGAATATTAGAGTCATTGATAACAATATAATGGTGATGGAATCTAAAAATTAATTCAATTTTTTTTCTCATTAATGATTACTAGTTTCACAAATGCACATGAATAAATTTTGGATTTGAGGAATCATGTTATTCTCAATTTACTGGACTATATTTAATTACATTTTTTTAAATAAATTTTTCATATATTCACGACCATGAAAAAAAAATTATCATTAAATAATAGGTTTAGAGAAATTTTAGAAAAATACAATATCTATATAATTATTTAAATAACATATCATGATTAAATATGTAAAGTGTCTTAATAATCAGTGGTTGAAATTAAGCAATATTATGGTTCATAATAAGTTAAATGTAGTGATATCTTGTGGAGTTTCTATAAATATCAGGAAGATATATAACTATATTTGACAATAAATATATTATAGAAAATTAAATCGAATTTTTATGACTATTGAACCCACTAACGTATCTTATTTATAAGAGAGTTATTTTTAAAATTGATATATATCATAATGTGGTTTTCTAGATTTTTTAAATCTAATCATAATTATGAATCTCAAAAATTTATCAAAGAAATATGTTATCATGTGGATTATTATTTTATAGAAAATTTGGTTTTCAGTTACATTCTCATACAGGAGGATTTATTTATTTATTTATGATCTTAATAAATTACGAAACATTATCTGTGTAAATTAACTCATATTTATATACTAAAACCAAAATTTGAAGATCTATAGTGTAATAATTATTATATATTTTATGATAATTATTTGGATTATAATAATTATTTGACTACAAAATATATTTACTCCTAACAAGATATCTATCCCATAGAAAACATTTCCATGTTGTATCTCTAGTCTTTTGAATTTATGATGGTGTATGCAATGGGTAAATGAAAATTTTTTGTGTATGCATTTAGCGGGAAATCATAATTGGATATGGTTATAAAATATAAAAATGAATGATCAGTCATATATATGTCTTCATATGTATATATATATATGTTTATAGGGATAAAGATAATGTTGTTTTTGATGTTTTGATAATTACATTATAATTTATAGAGTTGGATAAAGGGTGTACATGTTTGGAATCTATTTATTCAATCAAATATAAAAGTTTTTGATATAAATTAATTTTAATAATTAAGGACTAGTTTCATTATTATTTTATAATTATTTATTCAGTTAGTTTATTCTGTTTATGGTTTCTAGGGATGAAGAGAGATGTAATAAGGTTTTTATTAAGTTTTCATTCCTTTTAATGGGTAATGGTGGAGTATCAATGACTAATGCATAAAGTGTATCAATTATTATTTTTCATATGGAAATGGGATGAGTTCAATATGGAATTTTAACCTATTAATTAATGTCTTCATAAGGTATATATTTCGTATATGATATTTTGGATTACCTAAATAAATAATCTCACATCATTCCCAAAATTAAGATTAATTTTGTTGGTGATTTAGAAAATATGTATATTTAGGAATTTATATATGTTTTTTAGCTCTAATGAAAATTATATCATATTATTATTAAAAATTAATTCAACAACTTTTAGAGTGTGTATGGGTATTCTTTGTGTTCATAGGTGGGTTTTAATTAATATTTTTTATATTCATGTTCATGTTTTATGAAAAAGAATTCATAGAAAATATGTATCATTTTGGTATTTTTGGATTTTAATTGTTTTATGACAGATTATCATTATTTTAGAGAGATTTAATACAAAAATGACAAATATTAACTTGTTTTTTTTCAATTTTTTTTACAAATTTTATGGCATAACATATTCATCGCCTTTATATTGGATATAGATTGAGTAGACACCTCCGATTAGGCCTAGATTGTTGAATAAGACTGTTGGAATTGTTTAGTTCACCGTAAACTTGAAATTTATAATGAAATACTAAAAAATAATTCAGTGACTAAAATAGGATATATATATATATATAATAGTAGTTAAGTGTTTTACAAAATCATCATCTCAGAAATTACATAAGAAACCAATATGAAAATTTGATAGTTATTTTTACTTTTATAGTTATATGAGTTCACTTAAAATTAAAAATATAATATATTTATAATTTAAAAGACATTTCAGTTAATTTTATTTGTAATCAACTAAGTTAATTTTTATTAGTGATGCTTAAAATCCCACTCTAAGAAAATAATGAGTACTATTATGTCATCAAATGTTCGTTGTAAGTGAGTCTCAAAGGGGGGGGGGGGAATGGGTGGTGGACATGGGATGAAATTAAATTTCATATTAAACAACATATTCCTCCATTAAATTATTACTATAAAATTGAATGACCTAATAGAAATTTTGAACATCACTATAATTAAAGATGCACCATAATTAAAAATACACTTCCTGAAACTCCATGGAATAGGTATTTATATTATTTTTAAATAACTATCAATATGTCCCAATATATGCTTCATTTTTTAATTTACACATTTTGATCATTAATATACCATTATAAAATCATAATAATATATATCTCTTATTATTTTTAAAATTATTGAAATAGAATCACTTTTTTTCTTATATTTATTTATATACGTGCAAAATAACATCATAGAGTTTAATTAAGATTCTTCTCCCTGTATTCATCATTATCGAATTTGAAAAACAGTCTCATTAAAGCATAGTAAAAGGAATATATTTACACTGAAAATACTTCGCTTTTATATAAGATTTAAAATTGTGGAAAATATATTTGGCTAAATTTATTTATAAATAAGTATAAAATAATATTTTTAAATTCCTTTTCTTCTCAAAAAATCTAACATCAAATAATTTGAATCCATATTTGGTGTCGTGTTCACTCTTATGACTATAGGTTTTATTAGAATATCATATAATGGCCATATATTTTATGAAATAGTCTCTATTATCTATAAGTAACTAAGAAATTACATTCCCTAGCCCTTATGAAACAATTTTACATCTCATAGCTCAATACTTGAGTTTAAGATATCACATCACACTCATGATCGAAAGAGGAAAACACTTATTATAAATATTACCTAACATATTAATCAAGGTGTGATATTTTTTCAATAGATCATTAATAATCATTTTTCAAAATCTAGAATTGTATAATTTATTTCATTAGATAACTAACATTTTATGGTAGCAAAATTTTGGATCCACCAACAGATATTTTTTCAAACATCCCGGAACATTATCTTGACCTTTATATTGTTATCACACTTCTCATATGTGACACTGAGAAACAATTTATTAATTTATTAATTTTCTTCCATAATTATAAATGATTCATAATGTTTGAACTCCACCTTTTAGACACTCCAAAATATATATCTATCATAATTATTTGATTACTATGAAATTTGTATTATAAATTCATAAATGCTAATACACACTTCATAGAATCCAACACCATGTAGATTTCTTCCTATGGATTGTAAAAAATAAAATATTATGTTCCTAAATTACATAATTAAATCAAATAAAATTCCCCAATTTATTAGTTGGAAACATGATTGTAGATATTTATTTGATAACATTGAAATATATTAAAATAAAGACATAGACACTTGATACGTGTTTCTCAAGCATTTATATCAAATAAAAATTGATATTCTTTAATAATTTTATTTATGAATTTAAAGTAATTTAATATCCAAGGTCAATAACAGTCCGCATTCATGTTGGTGAAAAACACCCCAATTTTTTTGATTCCTTATAGTAAAAATTATACATTATTTTCATACTATTTACTAAATTGGGGGATAAAAAATATTTTTTTGTCAATATATCCCATTATTTTTTAATCCATTATATTTTAGACAAAATCACCAGTTTTTAATCTGATTGAAAAAATCATCCAAACATACTCATATTAACTTTTTTTTAATGAAACATTATAATTAGTGAAAAAATATAATGATATAAATCTAAAAAATCTACTAAATCTTAAAATAAATAAATAAATATATAATATATTTCTTCACAAGTTCAGTCGTAAAGTGAATTGAAACACTAATTCTTTGATTTATACCAATTTTCTATAATGTGATATTTCTTAACAACACCTTTGTAAATATTTTATTTCTTATTTTACTATATTTAATTCTTTAGTATATGTGATAGAAACATCAAATTTATCAAAACAAATCTTCCTCATTTGTACCCTTAAATATTTTGTGAGATTTTACCTTCTTCCCTGATATCAAATATTCAGGAAAATATATAATACCATAGTTTATAATGAGACTAAATAAATAAGGTATTTCTCTTTATTAAATGAACAATTAATCTGTTGACAACATATTCTCCCTCTACATTTCGATAATGAGATATTAAATGTTTTAGATTCATTATATTTTCTTTGAAGTCATCCTAGGGATTGTATTACAACATTAGACTTTCATTATTTTAATATTAGTTATGAAAACTAAAAACATGAAGATATAGTATCCATTAATAACATTCATTTTATGAAGATAGTTAGTAACTATTCACCAAGAATTTGTATATGTAATTCATTATTTTATTTATCTTGAGTTCGTAATATGATTTGATATAATCTAGTTTTATCATAAAATTTAGAATTATTCATTTATTCACAACCCAATTCACCAGAATTTTCATTTTAGGTTTTCTAACCAACAATAATTACAATACTTTAATTTTATTTTATTTTTAATTTTAAAAATACAATTAACAGGTTAATTCTCACTAAAATGTTAATTAGTAAACATAATAGATACCTATCTTTTAGATACCTTCTTCTTCTCTTTCATTGAACAACTAGTTTATCCAATATATATGTAAATCCTTCATAGGACTCTTATGAATCATGATATTCTATGAAAAACCCCAAAAATAAACTCATTGAGAGGATATATTTTTCATTAAATATATAAATATACTATTTACCCATTCAAGATGAATTTATTAAATCATTAAAAATAATTTCATTATTTATATGTTAATAATTATTGGAATTTTACTCATAAATATATTCCGAATGTTTATAAAAATAATATAAAATATTTTCCTTACATTAATAGAATGAACTATATTTATATTATTTAAAAAAACATTCAATATGATAATTTATTCCACAATATAAGCATATAAATGAAAACCGTTATCATTTATAATTCAATCCTTTGTCTACACAACTTATTGGAATCAATTTTTATATATTTTCAATACATATAATCTAATAAAATTGAATGATTTATGATATTACATCCCTTTTGTTGGATCACTAAAAGAATTAATTATCCAAAATATTGATGTCCCCTGACCAAATCATATTCTAGAATATTCCATGTACTGTACCATCTGCACCATCGTAAATTTAAAATGAATCTTCTATAATGTAGTATATTAATCCTTCACATCGAATCAACTTAGATGATTATTTTCAAATGATAAAATAATAATATTTTAAAACAACTATACCAAGGGATTTTGGTTTATCTACATGATTAATGACAAAAACATGTCCCTATTTAATTTATTGGAATACTTTCTTCACATGTCACTATTAGTTTATAATGTATTTATTAAATTTTATATAGAAATTATATAACTTAACTATCTAGAATCAATATCTAGTATATCAAATTTCTCTTTTAACATGGTTTTATTCCGACCTATGGAATAATTCATGTTAAAGATATATTTATTGAAATTTGGATTTATCTTGAAAAATGATTCTTACCACGAAGATCCAGGGTCTGAGCATGCCAGCCCTAAATTTATTAAACAAAATGTAAGGTACAATATATTAGGCCTTACAGGTTGCAGTACAATAATGGGAATAAGTCATTCCCCACATATCATCATCCACTATGCTATCACAGGCATCAGGGATCCTGAATGACCACATGGTATTGAACAATGATTCTTTGCGTACATAAAATTCATGATATTTGAACCCAAACCCAAAATATACTCAAATACAAACATGATCCATTTTTATGTGGATGTTTTATTATTCACCAGTCTAGAGATATGGGAGCTTTAAATTAATCTTATTTAAATCTTCTAAAATAGTCTTATGATTATCACAAGAAGCACGAATATTTAACCACTACATTGTGGTTCGTTCTTACTATCTTTCCATTACCATTATAAACCCATTGATTAAAATATTTTTAGTTAACATCACGTGTATATAATTATTACCATTTAGTAAAATCATTTTATCTATCCTCTTTGATACTACCATTGATTTTTTTTTGAATCCTTTACTTTTCCTAGATACTGATAGTTATTATAACACCACTATAAGGTCGGATTTGATGAGTCTTGTTTAGTATCCCATTTTTATATATCTTTTATTATTCATAACAATTTCATACTAAGTTTCAATTTTTTTAATTATTCAAATAATTCAATTCATATAGAACATGCATGTGTTGGTTATTGCACTCCACTAATGGTAGTGTAGAACATAAAAGGTACCTTGAATTTGAAAACAATAGATAAAATTACTACTCCCAAATTAAAAGTTGTGTACAAAAATATGTTTGAAGACTCATAAGATGGAAAAATTTATCAGAATATTTTATAAAGATATATAGATGACATAGGAAAAAAGTCAGTTCAATTCATCTTTATTGAATGAAAATCTAATGAATGGGAATCAATTATATGTTTTTATGATGGTTGGTGATACTCTTGATAGAATCAAATATAGTAGCGAATATAAGGGTAATAATGTTTTAATATACTTATATGGTGGAAATAAAATAGGGAAGTCATTCCAATCGTGTTTCACTATGATAAGTCTTAAGGTTTGTTATTTCAATAGTTTCATGAGATAATGGTTATACCATTGTTTCATTCAGATGAATGTAATCCCACTAGTTCTGAAATTAGTGGATATGTAATGAAAAAACCAATATTTGGGGTCCATTGATTTCAATTATGAATTTTTATTTTATATTGAATTAGGGAACCTAAAGGAGATATCTTAGGTAGGATTAATAAAGTGTAGAAAATTTTCATATCTAAGTGTAAACTAATGTTCCTTCATGCTGTAGGTTCTAACCTATGTAGTATTATAGTAACCTATTTGTAATAGATTGAATTAAATTATTATCACTAATACCTCATCAACATCTAAATATTATCATAGTTCATGGACTCTGGAAATGTAGGTTCATAAACGAAAAAATGAATGGAAAGGGGAATTTAAAATATAAAACTATTATTTTCCATTAGTTAGAAATCTATATTTTTTAATTACTATTCAAAAATTCCCAAACAAATGAAGACTCATTTGATTGGATGTATTATTTTCATTCATGAAAATATGGTAAAATCACAAGGGACCATAAATTTTAATTCATCAACTATCCAAGGAGAATATGAGAATAATATATAAGAATACTCATTCAGATCATAGTTTCCCAGAATAAATTTACCTTTTCTAAATATATATTTTCATTCCATGAATAATGATTGATCTATGGAACCAATTTTTTTTGTATTTTTCATCAATGCTATTTTATCTTTATGTTTCAAATTCATATATGTTTATTCTAGAAATGTATTAATAGATCAATGAAAACAAATAAAGGTAAAGAGTAACCTTTTCAAATTATCTCTCATTTATATTTACAATGTTTTCAAGTATGTGGATAAATTACCCCATGGCCTTTTAATAGAACTTGATAAATGGATTTACTTATAAGAATAATCCATTTATTCACAAATGTTGAATATATTTTTTCTCTATGATGAATACTCTCTAGCTTTATATTCTATTTCAAATGTTTTTTAATGAAACATCTAGTCTTATACATATCTATGTATAAGGGATCTATCATAGATATAAAAATATACCTCACTATACGTTATTCCTCACATGTCCTAAAGTTCAATTTTTATTAATTATCTTATATCTTATTAATGTGTTCCTTCACAACTTCAATGTGATTTTTTAGAAAATATAAAAATCTATATATATGAATGCTTACTTTAAATTAATCTGTTTTAATATTTAGGTTTGGAACATATTTTGAGATAATTCAATTCTCCATAGAACCAACTATTGTTTAATTCTAGTTATATATGACAATTCTAGTAACTTTATTTTTGTTTCTTTCTTATCCATGTGTGTTATTTCAACATTAAATAATCATTTGTTAAAAGCTAGATATATATTTTATTTTTTCCTCAGCCTTTTAATATTAATTCCCTGTTACCCATTCAAATTTCATAACATCATGATTTTCCCTTTCATTGTTGATTCATTATTTTCTGTTAAGATAATTTGTTCAGCCCTAACAGTTTTCATAATCTAAAAATTTTCACCACATCAATAATCTTCAATGAAATTATGTTCTTGAAAGAATCATCTTTCTTTATTAAAATATAAAAAAATACTTAGAATCAAAATCATTCAATCATGCTCATTGAGGAACGGACAAATAATTTCATTAAATCTCAATCTCCCTATAAAATATTCCAATATATCAAATATTCATTGATTTTTTCATTGTTTAATGATTCTTGATCTTCTTAATTATGTAATTAGAATTTACTGGTAGAAAATTAATGGATCTTAACATGATTTTATGAATTAACTAATTCAAATTAGAGAAAATGAAATTATATATAATAAATCTATGATCTTAAATATATTATATGTCCTAGAACATTTTTTGACGTGATAATCCATGTGTGGGTGGTGAATCAGGGTACGAAATATGAGTTCAAATTAATCTAGTTCTTCCTATAAGATCTTAAATCTCTAAATTATCAGTATATCCTGATTTATAACATAATTATTATTCCTTAATTCACGATAATTATCAGAGTAGTATTCCCTATATAGTCTTTTTAATATAATACATCTAAATATTAAATCACCAATAAATTAATTGATTCCATATTTTATACCTGTAGAATGTAATTGCAAGACATAATACTTTAGGTAGTTCAAATTATCTAGTCTATGTCCAATATATAAATAATGGAAACATAATCATGGTATAAAATCTACTAATTAATATTTATTAATGGGTCTCAGATAGGCCACTCTAATACACTGTTAACCCCCTTTATGAGATCTCAAATATATAGAATATCATTTCAAGGGTCACTCAATAAAACTTATACATATTTTTGCTGATATATAAATGAAAAACATATCACACAATATATTAAATAGATCAAACAATATAACAATTGTATATATTTCACTCAATATGGATCAGGGGTATTCACTATAATTATCATTTTATCACCTTGTATGAAATTTGTGAACATCCACATATTTTATATTTACCTTAAATTGCATGATCATAGACATACTTTTCTAGAAATAAATTATTCATATTCTTCCAAATCATATATCAATGAGTTCTGTATTATTTATTCATTGTATGTTTCTTGGTAAGGATCATTAAAATTCAAGAATTAAGAGAAAAATATATATATCTCTCTCTATAATTATATTATTTTAATTATGTCAAAATGGGAGTAAACAAAAACCATCATATAGAACTATCAATAACCAAAATGCCTATTTGGAATTGTAAAACAATGCAAATCATGATGTGATTGTTTCTCCACCTAGAAAACATTCTCCGACTATTCCCTAGAATTATCAATACTCATTCATTATAATGATTCTTCTCATATGAGATTCGTTAGATGTCTTTAATTAATCACTTACTTTCCCCTCATAATTAGTAATGAATATATATCTGGGCACTAAAATCTAATGTTCTACCCATCATAACTCTATCACCATGTCGTGTCTACTACAAATTATGTATTATATAATCATGTATATTGACGAATATACAATCGAATCCAAAAACTTTTACAAGAAATCCAATTTTTTAGGACTAATAAAATTAATATATAAAACAAATTAACAATTATAATCAAATAGAGATCATGTAATTGATCATTTGTTACTATGTTTATTTAGAGAAGGATTAAACTTGGACTAATCACCGTGATATGAAGAATTATCTTCAAATATTCTTTTGTCGTTCTAAATTCAATGTAAATCATTTAGTATGGATATTTTATGCTGATATAATTCCATAATTATCCACAGTATAAACTATTATTATTTAATTTAGCATTATTTATTATGATATCTAGTCAATCACCTATGGTTTTTAGAGGATATTTTTTTAAAAATAGTTATCTATAAATATTAACTATTTTTACCATAATATATTTTTTATAATTTTATGGTAATGGATAAATTGAAAAAAAATACATATACTCTTGAAATTCCTCATGTTATACCATAAAAAATCATAGAACCCATTTAAAAAAATCAAAATCAAAATACAAAAATTATTTTTCCAATTATAAATTTCTCATAATAGATAATAAAATGTAAAATTTATATATTTAAATTATGTCAATTTATACCAATAAAAAAATAAAATTTATTTAACATAAGTGATTTACATATTCAAGACCACAGTAATGACATAAAAATCCATTCAAGCTAAATATGAATAATCATAAAAAAATGATTTTATTACTGATTCTATTGTTCAATATTTGGGTCATTATTTTTTTCTTCTTAAGATAAAATCTCATTGTATTCTGATTCAATTATAGACACTATTTTCATTATTTATGTGAATAAAAACAGAAACATTATTATTATAAATCAATAATATAAGTAAATTAGAATTAAGGATATTATATTTCCACAATCATCGGCTTTATTGGATCCTAACCATTATATTATTTATAGATAATACATATAATATATTCAAGTATGTCATGAATGATTATTCTCCATCCACATATGATAATGGTTCCATTTCTCATCATAATGGATTCTCAGTTCTGTGATTTTTATATGATGGCATCAATAATCTCTCTTAATTCCTTCAATTATTAGTGGTTCATTAGTTTTATAGATTTTATATGGCCGTAGTTTTGATTCAAATGATATAGGAATGTATTTTATTTAATAACATTTATTTTCTACTAATTTATGATCATTATTTATTTTCACACTTTAGGCCAACAAACTGTTCATTGAGATATTACATTAAAATTGATTGTTGATATAGACATAAGACATGTTGGTACAAACATTATCTCCATTATCACTATATAGAACTCATATCTATATCATATTAGTCTGAGTATGTCTACTGTGGTCATATATTTCTCTATTTCACATATATCCATTTTTCATTATAGTTAAAATATTTTAGTTCCCATAAAAAAATTCAATACATTTGGAATCTTTAATATCCATACATAGATCATATATTTATATGAGATATTTTTCTAAATTCTTTTCCATATAATAATTGATTTTAAATGGTTTAGTGTATTTATTGTGATAAATTACATGTGAAAATATACATGTTTTATGCTTTCAATGTTGAACTCTTGGTCAAGATTCTTTTTCTTACAACCCATCATGAATTATTTTGATCTAGAATATGAATATGTGATCATTGAAGAATCATTTTCTACACATCATGGATGGGAAATAACCAGGTTATAAATTTCATTTTAGTATACTCCTTTTTTAAATGTCCATAGTATTTAAGCCTTATTGAGATTGATTAACACAAATAATTATTTATTACTTTTCGTAAAATTTTCTTTTCCAACAACTCTACCTTTTGAATATTTTATATTTAATGGAATTATAGTTATTGATGAGTACTTTTTTATTTATGTTTCCATAAATTATCATTTTGACGATATATTACATAGAGACATAGAAAGTGGATCATATAGAACCTATCATCCATACATTACCATGATGCTAAAATTATTAAACATGGGAAATTACATGATAATAAAAATTTTGTAATTTCTGCTAATGATATAATGTCTACTCATTCTTAATCAATACCCAAAAATTGAATTATATAAAAAATTTATTCTATAAAGGAAAAAAATAAAAAATCATTACATTAATCCACTAAAATTATTCCTTTAAATAAATCCCATACAACTTCATCAACACACTAACATAGTTACTGGTATTAGATATTGTAGAACATGACCTCATGCACATATCATAATATGAAAGTGGTTATTGAATAGAAATTTTGTCATGAATGATGTCGTGGAGGGACTATTCCCTTGATAATAGTAGTTATAATCTAGAATCATAGTAAGGTAGATATAAACATCCCAGAATATCACATCAAAAAAATATAATATCATAATTCTATAATAAATGCAATCCAATTCATGAAATATAAACCAAAAGACTTTAAATTTATAAGTTTAACCATGTTTTTATAGTTGAAAATATTTATCTAAAAACACTTCCTTAATGGTCCTCTTTCAATACTAGTATTGTCACCATCTTTGAAACTCCACCTACACAGCTCCCCGTTGAATATCCATTTCTATTACATGGATCTATGAATATGAAATATATTTTTACATCTTGATAACCATTTAGGGTTTGACTATTGAACTAGTATTCCTCTACTAATACATCATGAATATAAACATCGCATGTATATACTGGTATAGTTCAGGAAGGAATATAAATGTACAAAAAGGTAACTATCCATATGTGGGTCACTTTTTCACTAACCATAATACCACAAGACCCAACAATAAATACATAAAATCCATTATATATAGAATATCTCATCCATTTAAACAAATTAAAAAAGGCCAAAATGAAAATATATATCATAGACCATGTTTCATAACAAATAAAGCCATATGTTAGGCCACAAGGCTATCACACACAAGGATTCACCATGGACCAGACAACAAGGTTTTCATACCCCTAACTCAACTAGGTAAAATAAGAAGGTCATTATACCACATTCCCTATATCATGTTCGGTCACAAGGTCTTCATAAAGTATCCTCTATCTTGTTATTGGTTATAAAGATGACTTACCCTATCCACTATCTCAATTTAGGCCACATCGCCAACATACGTATTCCCTTTCTTTGGGTTTTATCGTCATCATCATTTCATGTCACACTAGAAAACAGTCATCATAAAATAGATATTAAATTTATGATGATACCACTTACCACATTAATTCTAGAGAAAATATTAATAGGCTAAGCATTATCACACAATCGATAATAAAAAAGAAAGCCAGAATCCTAGAACATAATAACAAGACATCAAATTCCACAAACACGAACCATAAGAAAGTCACAGGAAACCTATATCAAACAACTATTCTAACAACTATTGAATTTTAGAAATGACATTCATGAAAATAAAATTTATCTAAAATTTTTATATGGTATAGACTTCTTACCCCATGTGAATTGATGTAAATAATACTAATATCACACTCAATTACATAAACAAAGATTCCTTCCATATAGCCAAACCCAATTAAAAAATAGTACTTTAAAATAAATATTTATGTTGGAAAAATATAATGGGATTGGGGATAGATAAATTAACCCATAGGATTCTCATCTAATATTTTATCTATATTTATTAAGGATAAGATGAAGATTTTTTCGATACAACCACCTATCCATCTCTAATTTGCGAATTCCATATAACTTAATATTATAACCATATAATCATGCTACAAAACCATATATCATTAATTTTTATATGAATATAAGTCGATATCTAGAATATAATTGAGTAATAAAAGACTAATATCCTCAAACAAAAATTCTCATGGATCACAGACTCTAGGTCAACCCGAAGTTGATCTTGGAAGGAGCTGAATTTCCCTAAATATCCATTAGAGTCCTTTATTTCATTATCCCAATATAGTGGAGGAAGAATGGGAGATTTTAGAGTGATATGTGCATAAACATATTATTATTTTTTAAATAATAACTGAATGAGTTTTTTCCTCCATCGAATGCAAACCTTTTCACTGTTCCTGTCAACCTCACTATCTATTCTTGATAGATGCATGATGTGTCTGCATGGATTGTTAAAAAGTACATCAACCATTATTTTTTCTCTATTTTTTTATACTTTGTTTCTTAAATAATATCCTAAGGTAACCCCTAAACATGAAAATTATGCTCCATCTATATCCCCTCCCTAGTATGTCGCATGGTTTAATAAATAGAATTGCAAGGTTCTTCCCAATCTTGCTGAAGCAATGATATACCTTTAGAATTTATAAAATACACCAAAAATTCATATAACCTAACTGATACCTCAAATAAATGTATAAAATTAAAAAAAGTCTAGGTCAAAACATAATGTGTGACATAATTGAAAAGTGAGGACTATTACAATATCCCACTCTACGGAATTATCATCCTTGGGAACTCTCTCTAGAGTAACTTATCAAGAAATATTTCTATTGTTCCATTGAATCTTATCTCGCCTCCCAAGTATCCTCATGTATTTTATTATCTTATAGGAAAACTCAAACATGGGTCGCTATAATTCCACCAAATACCTTTTCACACTAGTCCATGATCTGAATCGAATGTTCCAAAAATTATGCATTTTATTCCAAAACAATGTCTTTACATTTTATCACATGAAAATGATCAATCTAATATATCAAATAGAGAGACAAAAATAACATTTTTTTATTCCTCCATATAAGGAAGGGATATCTGATTATTATACCATTAATTTTAATTTTGTAAAGAACACAAATTATTATGCACACCTTTTTTCTAAAACACCCTTCTTCTATTATATACGATTACCCAACATTGGTGACACCCATATAAATAAAATTCACACATAATGAATTATAAAATTCATCTCCTTTGATCATCACATGATTTCTTCCATCGATAAGGAGTAACTAAATACATTTAAATCCAGTGTTCCCAATGAGAGTTCTCTTGTACCATACATTCCTAATATTAGCTACCTCACTTACCTCATGATAAAAATTTGAGGAATGACATAAAAAATATATAAATATTCCAGCATAGTTCCATATTAATAATAGAGTTATTCCAATTTTTTTATGACAACTATACTATGTTCAACATATCATCCAATCACCCATTGCAATCCAGGATGCATTCTCGAATCATATCCTCTAAAATATAAAAATTCCACTTTATATGCACATTTTCCTGCTAATGATACATAGTCATCATATTCAAATGATTTCCCATTAGATTCTAAAATACTTGGAACAAATGGAATAAATCATGTATCTATTTATAAAATATTTATCAAATGAACTCCAGAAATAAATAAATTGCAATGCAGATCTTGCCGAACTGATCAAAAGAATGTCTCTCTAATATCGAAATGATATTTTCCACCATCTTCAGTTGATTAAACAAAACCCACAAAACATAGAAATATATCATGTTCTTTGGAAACCCTATAAATATCTCATCATCACATAATCTGAATTCCACATAAGAATAGATGGAGGAAAATATAAATAACCTTTTCACTGACACCAAACCTTAATCCTCCAGATAAGTCAATGAGAGAAAAAACATACATTATACTACTTCCAACCAGGCCACAAGATTCATTTTCTAATATTAAGATACAACATAGTTATTTATGGGTGGAATGACTAGTGTGATGAATTATATTACCTAATCAAATACTCATAATTAAAATAAGGAACTACAACTATATAATCAAAGTAGATCATATTTTCATCTTCTATAGACTACTATATAAATAGTTCATTCCCCTAGACACAATTCTTACAACGCTATGAAAAGAAATTTTTTCATCAAGGTGGATTCCACCTAGTCTGCAATGGTAGATGTGGTAACATTGGTAAAATATGTTTTCATCCCTTGATCAACAGATTCACACAAAAACAATTGTTCCAATGAGCTAACCAATCTTCATAAATCATGTGAAGGGCAGTCCCTAAGTATTTATGTCTTCCTACATAGGCCATATATGACAACGATACCCTTCCCTTGAGCACAATCCATATCAACATCAAGGGGATACATATTCGATAGTGACCCATATATTCTATAAATAAATATCACATATTATTAAATTAATATTAATTATTTAACATAATGATGTACATCATAATCATATTGTTAGAGTATATTTTCTAATGGGGACACATGATAAACTTTCTCATAAGACTTCTACATGAAATCCCTCTTACGTCTTCACAAATATAACCCTTATTAGACACATCATAACATCAAAAATTTATTAGTAAACTACAAAAACGAATTATAAGGAATGGTGATATTTAATTCTCAATAAGGGTGAAAAATGTTATGAATGATCATATAAGTTTAACATCAACATAAGGGTATGAGAACAATCAATTAAAATTTGAAAACATACCTTTAATAGTAAAGATGATAATAATAATTAATTGAATAATATATCATCATATCAAATTAGATGAATCATAGGAGTGAAAAATCATGCCAATTCAATCATATATTATAATTTTTTTCATACATGTATGGTGCCAAAAAATTTATAGAAATAATTTCATCTGTCAAAGTTAGTTATTAACATTCTATAATCATATCAGATCTGGAATCAACACATGTTTCCCCTATCATAGTGTATCATAAATCATGATATGTTTCCCATATCACCAATTATGATGAATCATAAAATATTTTCCATAGTTTACTAGGGACATTAGATTATTTCCCCTAGTGGATCAGCAATATTGACATAGTTCCCATAGTGGATCAACCTTATCAACTTGTTTCCCATATTTATGTAATTAAATATAACACATTATGCCATGAATTAGAGGGATCTATAATTATGATCCCATCGGTAACATAATTAATGTAATGAATTTTTCTCCCAAATGATCACAAAGCATTCAACTTGTCATCATATAATTCATTATGTGAATAAAATTGGATTCATATTCACTTCTTATATCTATCATAAAAATCCCATTTAAACTAAATAGGCATCGCAAAAATCTCATCATCCTAATAAAAAACTATTTATATATATAATAAGTGTTATATCATTGGATCATATTATTAATAAATCATAATTAACATTAAAAATTGTAACCATAGATGAAAAATCCATCAATAAATCTCTATAATACTTCATGTGGAAAATAAAATTTTCATTTGGAGAATACTCAATTAAAAAAATACCATATATTAATGAAAACATTTTTAATGAAAATTATCTTGGAATCAAGTAATGGATTCTTTAATTAATTTAATGGTCATGTTGATAGGAGCTTTTATTCATGCCATCTATAAAAAAATATTCATTTCAAATGTTTTTGGTAAAAGTCATAACTACCTCATTTAGAAAACAAAAATAATATTCCATTGATTTTTTTATAAAAAATTAAAAATAGATAAAAGGAATTTATAATTTAGAAAATATAAAATTGAAACATCAATTGAAAAATTTAAATAAAACACGAACATGTATGATGTATATTGTTCATCGAATTTTAAAGTGTAATCAGTTTTTATTAAATACATTCATTCATTATCATAAGTACTTATCATGAGAAACAAAAAGTAAATAATGAATTTGATATAAATAAATATAGGATAAAAAAATAAAACTTATTTATCTGATAATGATTTAATATATTCCCTAATGGAAAATCTCGTATAAACCATCCTGAATAAAATAGGATTAAGGCATAAATCCCATACCACTATAGTTTCTTTCGAATAAAAACATTCAAAAAATATAAAAATTATATGGATCTTTAAACCACAATAATTTTCATTATAAGCATCATAAAATGTAGTTATTTTTATTATATACACCAAATAAAATATTTAAGTTCATAATATGGAATTTGTCTCAAGGAAATTAATGTGATACAAAAAATCCCTAAAATCGACTTCAACTTTCATTAAATGTGAGGTATCTTACGTTGTAATAAATATATATTTATTATAATTATATAATAGAAAAAATTATATTCTTATAATATAAATTTTATCCCTTTATAACATTTAAACACCCATTTGTTTATAATCCCTTATTAATATCACCATTTTATGGTGTTAAATGTTTTCGTAAAATTTTTTATTTAGAACTCCTTTTCCTAGTATTTTTTTCATGTGTCCACCATCAATATAACTATAATAATCCTATAAATATCATATATATATATATATATATATTATACTAACATGTAGAGTTTTCTACAAACTTAATGATTGAAAAAATATAATTAAATCGTTCAAGGAGGAGATAGGCCATACATACCCATGACCAATATTTTCTCTTTTTGATGTATGGAAAAAAATTAATGTAAATAAAAATAACCAGTAAAAAATAATTATAATAAAATTATTCTATATTTATAAAATCCATCCTTATTTACATTGATATAAAATAAAAAAGAAATATTACTCTCATTGCTTCATTGTGGCGGTACTCCACACGTATGCACATGTAACTTAATCATTTTACAAATGCTAGAAGGGAAATAAGATATATAAGATATTATAAATATAGAACAATAATTTTGATGTAAATATATTATATAATTATTATAACCATCATAATACATAACCATAAATTATGGGGATCAAAAATGAATTGAATTGTTTTGTGGAGATGTAAATTCGAACGTACGCATTAGTGATATATTCAATATTCATGTGATGGGAAAGAGTGTGGGTAATAGTGGTATAAAACAAGTATAAATTCAATATATTTAGGATGCTGTATTTATTATTTTATGAGAAATATCATAGATTTATATTAGGTAAAATAAAAAGTAAAAAATAACATGATTAGTTAATGAAATTACCTCTTCTTAGGTCTACCTCATTTAGATCCATTCTTAAAGACCATTGGTATGGTATTTTATGATTATAAGAAAAAAAACTAATTTATAAGGGTGTTTATAATATAATTCCTTAGGGTTTTCAATATATAAGGCTCAATGTAGAGTAAATAATAGAAATATAGGGTTCCCTTTTATAAGTTGTAGTGGAGAACTCTTTGAATTCCCTAAAAGATTAATTTTTAATGAGTTTTTTTTGAAGAAATATGATTTCAAATGGACTTATATAATAATATCAACTAGGATATGGTATATATATTCTAAAATAATAATATTTTGATTTGTTAATTTTGTATATTCAACTTTATAATTTGGTTTAACCCTATATTTAAGCTTTTTAAACTCCCACTGCAGCAATCCCATTCCACAATAGAAGGGTTATAATTTTTTTTAATATAGTAAATATTGGGTCATAAATGGTTGATTAATGAAAATTTATAATAAATAATAATCATCTTCTCATTGTTCATGATTGTTATTACATTTGAATTTTATAATACATTATTATTCTCTGAAAAATAATTATTTTCATTTTTTACACTATTCATTTATTTTGACATTAAACGCACAAATACAACTGTTTAATTCCATTATAATCAGTTAACATATAAAAAATATATTTTATTAATTGATAAATTTTGTGAAAAAATATATCTCTATCCAATTATTTTAATTCAATATTTTCTAAGTCATTTTTTCATATTCTATTAATTGAAATAACAGTTTTTCAATATTGCCAATGCATTTAATGTAATTAGAAATTTTCTAAAAATTAAAAGAAAATATCAACATGAAAATAATTGCATTATTATTAAAATAATAATTCATATTCATTCACATTACTATTATTTTCCTATGTGAACATGTAATCGATATTTAAAAGAAAGGGAGTGACATTTTTATCTCATTCCATTAAATATTATATATGTAATTTTTATAGAAAATTATCCCTTAATAAAATAAATTTTGTTAAAATAATGATAATTTTATAGTTCCCTCTATAATATAGGAATTATGTTTAATAATTCCAACACCAACATTTTGTTTTAAAATAGGTTTACTTGATTTACCCATTATAGAGGTGATAATTTTTTCAATTGTTACTATACATAATGCATAAAAATTAAAGGCTCATACTAAAAAATATGGAAAAATATATTAAAAATATTTATTCATATTTTCATAATTAAATTAATAAATTTTTAGTAAATTAATTTTAAAATATGTGTGCACAATGTGGTTAAAGATCTTTTAAAAAAATGAAATCATAAACACCCAATAGGTTTAAATTAAATGTATACCTAGAAAAACGTTATTCATATGATAATAAATATGATTGAATATATAATATATGATAATAATTACCATTATTAATAAATAGTTGTTAATTTACTTTTTATGGTAAAAAACATTACGCCGATAAAAATTGTTTGTTTTCAGAAAAATGGATTTTTACATATAAAAATATTATTATACCAATTTCAATAGAAAAATTGAATATAATTGAGATAATTTTTTATTTTTAAAATATGATAACTAATTTTATAATGATCCAACTTGAAAACAAATAAAAAAATTCAAATTATTGAAACAAAAATAAAATTTTCATGAAAAATAGTTATTTTTAACTATTCATAAAAAGTATACATTTTCCCAAAATAATTAAAAAATTCAAACAAAGATAATTTTTCCATAAAAACGATTTAAATTTATTTTTTTTATTAATGAAATGTATAAATTTTTTAGTAATTTAATATATCATTTTCTCTCAAAATTCAAAAAAATCTATTTTAAGGAAACTTATTGTTTATGCAGTATCTAACAAAAATAAAAACAAAAGGACTATTTCTTATAAATTTATAAATAAGTTTTTATTGAGGTACAACCTTATATATAAATCTAATAATTTTGTTATTAATATTCATAGACACCAATTCAGTGATTTGGATATATTGGTCATATTAAATAAATAATATTATGGGGGTCATTTTTGCTCAAGTGCTTGTATTGTATATAATATAAAACATAAACTTTTTGTTATTTTATAAAAACATTATACTAAATTCACCAAATCTTTTAAATAAAATTATTCATCAAATTTTGATCAAGTTACTGGTAATCATGGATTTTAAATTAAAAAATTCAATTATTGAAAACAATATCAAAAAAGAGGGTTAATAAAACATCCTATAAAAATAGGGATTCTAGGATATAAATGCGAGATGGAACAACACATAAATAGGATTCAAAAATATGATATCATTATCAAGGAGTAAAAATAGTTATATTGAGGATAGAACTATTTTCTAATGGCTAATATAATGTTATATATAACATGGTAAGGAACATGTTATCGACCACAAAACCATAAACCTGTAATGGGTGAAAAGGATTTCAACTCATCCTAAATAAAAGGTAAAATTAAAAAAATTTATATCAATATCCTTTTTGTAGTGCTTATGTATTAATTTACTATCATAAATGAAAACATTTGAAATTATTTTTCCTTGATTTCCTTCCAAATAATAATTACAATTTCATCTTTTGGTTGTTTTTGATTGATTTCCACTTCATCTCATATCCAAGAAATGTTGATTCAAGAAGAATTATTCCATTATAAATCACTAATACTAACATTTAATTGATTATTAGATCCATAAATGTTTTACAAGTAATTCCTTGTGCATCATGATTTTGTACCGTACCAAAATGATTAACATATTTTATCAAATATGATAAAAAAAATATTTACCTCACTGTTATACAAAAATAACTACTCAAACCATTCTATCAGAAGATGACCCTTAAATCCTCCAAATGAGGTATAAAGTAATTCAAAATCCAGAAATTTTGAAATAATATACCAAAAAAATATAAATTAATTTATCATTACTCAACCAAATTATATAAAATAGCTCCAATAGTCAAATATATAATATGTGAAACCCATGATAATATATTCTCCATAAACAAGTCTATATCATAAATTCTATTAAAGACTCTATAAATACAAACATTATTCCAAAAATATATAGTATCCAACATCATAGATTATAGAATATATTAAATAAAACAAAAAATTGTTGTCAACTCCATCATATACAATATAAATAACCTCTTCATATAATTATTAAGCAATTTCATGGTAGTAAATACTATTACATTGCCTATAATCTTGTTATCTCAACAATCGAAATTATTTTAACATTGGAAAACTATAATGATATATTTTATCATTAATAAAATGTATTTCAGTAAAATTTAATCTTTTGAATAAAAATAAATTATTGGTCATCATTACCACTTAACATATTCTTTGATATACCTAAAGAAAAATATTTCCGAAAAATCCATTAATTATCCATGATTCATATTTCCCTAATACCAAAAATCAAAAATTATTCAATTAATATATTCCTAAAATTATAATTATTAAACACTTCAATCGTCCCCCATCCATTTTAAACAAACAACTAGGCTTCATCAATGTTGTAACTTAATGCCTCCATCCATTCACTTGTCATTTTTATCCTCTTCATTAATAATAATAAAACCATCACACATACAACCTTATTGATCCTATTTTGAATATGACTCTTTAGGAAATTGACTTACATGATACCCAAATTTACCACATATTTGACAGTTAACTATTTATGAGAAAATAGAGAAACTATTAGTCTTGTCCATTTCACCAGCCAATTTTTTTTGTTGATAATTCTTTTCTGAATGTCCTTTTTTTCTATATCCCAGAACATCTTCCCATTCAATTGACATATTTCACTGTGTTCTACTTCCAAAATACATTACATGATAGAAATTGAATCTTCCTGCCACTATCGTATTCAAAAAAATAAAATTTATTATTATATATTTTAGAAAACTCACCTAAGATAATATTTTTAATCATATGACGAGATGTATTATTAATAATAATCACAAGGATTAAAATTATAGATAATTATTTATTTGGTAAATCATTGTAATAATCATTCCAATTTTTATCACATTTAATTTTAACATATTTTTTCTAGGTTCAATCAATTATATAAAACAAAATATAAAACTTTATAAATCATTCTATAATAATTAGAGTGATTTATCATAGAATCATGAAATATATTTTATAGGATGTCTAATTATTAAAACATTATTCTCAATATATGGGTCTCTTGTTTTATCATATCTAATCATAGTTTTTATCTATCCTAAAAATTAATACTTATTCATAGTAAGATGGAATTATCCCATGTATATCCCCTGATAATGTCAAACTAGGTGTATAGTTTTGGTACACTCATAGTGCAACAAAGAATGTGGGTTAAGATATACATGGAAAACTATTTCTAGTGTTATTACCACTAGATTTATCTTTTTCAAAACCACGTACACCTAAAATAACCATATAATTATGTTTTTTAAGGAAAACCACACTCATATATTTTTTATGACATTAAATATTCCCTTATACATTTTTTTATTACAAGGTTTATCACTAACATTTTATCATCCTGGATTTTAAAGGCCCACTTATCCTTTCTATGATATCAACTATTGATACAGACACGTTTTAGACATAAATATATCTTCTCGTTATATTAATATTCATTAAATAACATAAAAAATAGCAACAAAATCATATAGATCTTCTATATTCAGAAACATAGGAACATATCCAACTTTATCATAAGAGGCCTACATAGCAACCCACATAGGTTAGTATAACTTCCCCATTTCTTAAACAAACAGTTCCTAATAGAATTTATCATAACATGGTGAAAAGAAATATAATAATGGGTGATCTTAGACGGTCGATAAGGTTAAAAATGGAGATATCAACTATCACATAAGTATATGATTGGAAAAGTGTATCAAAACCTAAGATAAACATTTGAAAACCATACATTATATATCAGATACTATAATCCTGATTAAAGGAATAAGAATTTATAATTTCAAAATAAAATATCATTGGAGTGTGAAGAACATATAATTCAATCCTGAATCATAGTTTTATATAACAAATGTGTGGAACTAATATATGAATTAAAAAAATCATATATCGTTGTAACGTATTGAGGCCATTAAATCACAATAGATCATGCAAAAACTCATGTTTACCATGTCATAATGGATCAAGAATCATCACATTTCAACCATATAATAATAGTTTGAGAATCATCACCAATTTCCCATAGTAGATCAATCACATAAGCATGTTTCCTATAATTTTAATTAAAATTGACTTGTTCCCTATAGTGTATCAAGAACGTTGATTTATTTATGATATTTTTTCTAGGAGATATCAAACATTATCCAATTCATTGGATGTCAATAGAATTCTTCACCCACGTGTCACATAATTAAAACTGCACTTATGTTTTCCTCAATATCATAAATAATTAATCATATCATCATATCAAATTTCATGTAGAGAAAATAATATTCCTAGAAATTTTATAAATTCATAATAGAATAACCCATGGAAAATAAATGTGTTCTGTAAACATGTAATTACCATAACATGAACAAATATGGAGAAGAAATAAGGTTGGTAACATTGAATTATATCATATGTAATTTAATATAAAAATAAAAGGATTCTATCATAGAAGAATGTTCATTTCATAGGTCACATGAACATTTTTTAAGGATAATTACAATTTCATTTTGAAAGTACACCATTAAAATCAAAATATTTCCCAAATATTGAGAAAAAAATCTTCCCAGAAAATATATATAGAAACATATAATGAAATCTTCAAATATTTTAGATTTTATGATGGTGGTAAATTCCATTCATTTCGTGTATGTTAAAAATAATTTTTATTTTATAATTTTTTATAAAAGTCGGTAAAACCTTGTTGGTAAAATAACAGCAAAATTCCATTGAAATTTTTTTATAAAAATTCCAAAAACAATATAGAAAAAAGTAATCATTCTTATCAAAATAATAAAACATTCTTGAAGACATTTAAAATAATGCATGGAATATGTTAAAATAATTAACAACACAATAGTAAAACATAGTGATTTTTTTATTGAAACATCATTTCTCACTCTTGAATATATAAATTGAGACAAAATATAGGAAATTTTATTAAAAATAAATAACCAAATATTAAAAAAAAATTAACTATGTTCCATAAATAAGGATTATATAATTTACATTTCAGAAATTTATTCATAAACAATCCCAAATAAAAATGTGTTTAGTCATTAATCAATTACCTCTTTGTTTTCTTATCAATTAAAACATCAAGATAGAGATAATGATAGAAGGATATTTATATACCCAAAATTTTCAGGAGGCTAAATATAATTTTAATTAATCTAATTTATATATAGTATTAAAAAGAAACATGAGGTGAATATGGAATACCTCACACAAAAATAAAATTGCGACGAAAATACCTTACCTCAATATCCAGTTTCTTTTAAATTTCAATATAATACTCATTAAAAATAAATATTTATTATAGCTGAAAAAATATATTCAGGTACATAGTTATAATACCATACATGATCAGCTTATAATACTTCAACATGAATTTATTAATAATCCCTTATTTAAATCCTCATTTTTAGGTTTTACCAATTTTATTGTTCATCTGAATTTTGGTTCTATGGTTCTGGTCCATGTATATTGACCATAGTTCCATAATATATATAATTTTAATTATTAAATAATTATAACTTATATTCATCATATATTTTTTCATTAATCTATTAAAATAAGATATAAAAAAATGTAGTTACACAGATCATGGAGACACTAGGTCGTACGTACACCTAAATACTATTATGAATTTTTGATGGATGAAGTGAATGAAAGGAAAATATTAATTTAAATTTAAATAATTATTATAATAAAAAAATATATAATTATGAAATCTATACTAATTTCTATTTTTATAAAATGGAAACGAAAAATGAATCATATCTCTTCATGGAGTGGTAGTCCACATATACATGTGGGGGATGCTATTGTTTTCCAATGGATTAGAAGGTAAAGAGGTATATATATGATATTATCATTATAGAAGTATAATTATTTCACAAATATAATATATGAAAATTAAACCTATCATAATAATCATCTATTATATGTGGTGCTGAAAAATCAATTGTAGCTTTATGTAGTGATGGTAATCTATACACACGCACATTTGATTATTTCAATTAAAATCAGATAGGAAAGATGGTCGATAGTAGTTTTTTTATAATTATATCATTTTAGTTTATTGATAATATTGAAGATTTAGTTTCTATATAAATACAAAAGATTTAGAGGATGTAAAACATTAAAAATAAATAAATAGATTAGTTAAGGTGATTAACTCTTCTTTGGTACGCCTTTATTAAATACCTTTTTAAAGACCCTTATGATGGCCTTTAAAGAATATCATAACCACTAATTCATTTATATGGTTATTTTTTCTTATAATTCAAAATGTTGTGAAAATAATAGAAAGCTTTGGTTCCTTTTTATATGTGAGGAGTGGTGCACTCCTGAAATTTCATAAAAGATTAAAAAATGATTAACTCAATCTCATCAATAATGTTTCCAAATGGCCAGATATAAAAATATAAGTTATGGTATTGTGACAATATATAAAAAAATAAATTTAAATATGATGAAATGGTATTTTAAACATTATATTTTTAACACCCTTTGATAATCTTATTTTTCTGAAACATTGGGAATGTTTTTTTCACACTCAATAGATTATAATTTTATATATAAGGTGTAGCAAGGAATAAAGGAATATTTTTGAAATTTCAAAAAAAAAATTATACTCCTTGTCCTCTTATAACATTTTTATAATTTTTAAATTATTTTACAATTTACTATTTTCATAATCAATCATTAATTACATTTTTTACACTATTAATTAATTTTGGCATTAAATACACCAATAAAGGGATGGAAGTAGAATACCATCATTTGACACATCACTGATAAGTAACATTATTCTATATAATTTTGGGAACACTATATCTCATTCAAATTATATTAATTTAATTATATTAATTGATATTTATTTTATATTTCTATTAATTGGAGAATATTGTGTCTGAATTGTGTAAGAATTTATGTTAATTATATAATTAATTAAAATTCTAAATAAACCATCATGAAAAAAAATATATTTTTCTAAAAAAATAAAAATTATTCAGAAATTTATTTTTCTATATGTGAACACATTTATGATATTTAAAAGCTGGATATTTACATTTGGTATTTTTCATTGAATTAAATTGTATATTGGTCAACATTAGGGACTATTCACCCTTAAAGAATTTAATTTCAATATATATGGTATAATGATCTAATTTCATTCATCCATTAAAAATTGATACTAATAATTGTGAACATAACATTTATATATACCATGGGTTTTACAAATTTCACTATTGCCGAGGTGATAGTGTTTTCCATCGTTACTACACACAATGCCTAAAAATAAAAGGGTATTGTAACATCCCAAGTAAGTAATGAATAATAGATATTTTTATCTATGTCTATTAATGATTAAGATAGTGTTATAGAGGCTTAAAATGAAAATAAATACAATCTTATGCATGGAATACACTAATATTCTTAAAAGATTGTTTTACTGCCTTTTGATGGAAAACCATTTTTGAATCTATATTTTGACAATTTTATAAACTATGTTTGTCAAAATAAACTTATCCTTTATGATTGGGACATCAAAATTTACCTTGTGTGAATTTTTGGTATTTTTTTGACAATGTTCACTTTTTAATGAATAGTGAAAAATACTGCATTTTACATCAAAACTGCTTTTTTATCTAATTTATTTATATGATTAGATTATGTTTTGAATTGGTTTTGAAGTGAAATTAGAATATATTTTTACCATTTTATCAAATGGTGGTCATTGGAATCAATTTCACTTCGAAATTAGACTTAAATTGCTGTCAATCTTTTGATACTTATTATTTTTGTAAAAACACGCTATTTGCTCTGGCAGTGGGAATTAATTATTAAATTAATTAATGTGACTTATATGATTTGAATTTTGTAAAATAGACTTCATTTTGGAATTCGGAATATCAAATATAGCTTAGGGTGAATTTTTTGTAATTTTCTGAAAAACTTCAATTTTTGATGAATAGTGAAACCACTAAGTGGTAATCAAGCAAACTGATTTTTCAGTTAAATGAAAGTTTACCACTAATGTGTATTGAATTTTGAAAATCCGACATACATGGTTGTCATTAATAAGTAAAATGTGGTTCAATGAGATTAAAATAATTTTTTGGTGAATAGTAACTTATTATGTTTTTAATCGCGATTAGTGGTAATTAGTGTAGTTTAAGGTATAAATAATGCTTTAATAATATGAAATGACCTAGACACATGTCCCAACCTTATTGGTTGTGTCATGGCCGACCAAGACAAGACATGGGTCAACTTGGGGACCCCATGGAGACATTTTGGTTGGGAAATGACATAAATAACTTTTTATTTAATGTAAAAGTAAAAATGACACAAACATAATATGTTTTACAAAAAAAAAATTTACATGGGGTTATAAAGATCCGATATTTGATTATAAATAGTCATTGGAAAGATAAAACAATTTCCTACATCATAGTAATTTTTTTTATGATTTTTAGACATTAAATAAATTAAATTAGTTATGACATAATAATGATGCAGCGATGACATCATTATTTGACGATTTAAATAAAATGGAAAGACAATGTAAAATCTATGAACTACACATGGAAAAAACAAATTGGATGAGTGTATTTAGAACCCTTAGAACCTTATACACGAATTATATCAATGTGGGACCTTTTAAAACCGAAACACATTTTCAAATAAAGTAATATTTCTTTACTTTCCAAAAGTGCCCCTCCTCTCCTCTTATAAAAGGCCCCCGCCTCTACCTCATTTCACACACTCCTCAAGCCTTTGGCTCGGCCAACCCCTGCCCATTTACTCTATCCACATCCCTCTCCTCATCCTATAGGATTCCCTTTGGGAAGAATCTTTTCAAAGGAAGCCTTTAGGCTCAAATCAAAAGGAGTTACACTTTTAAAGGTAATTCATTCTCTCATGTTCATTTGTTTTATTTTGCTTCTCCAACCCCCTAAACTCTTTTTATTTACTTATTTTGTAACAACACCAGTATCTTCAATATACAAGTATGTTGTTATAATATTTATTTGATCTACACTCCCACACAACTAAATCAAATGGTTAAAGAAAATACGGTTTCCGTGGATGGCGAAATTATGCCTCCCAAAACGACGATTGTTCAATACTCATTTAACACCTTCAAAGGTGGCCATTATGATGTAACTATTTTTATATATGATATATAATATATTTATGTTTTCCTTAGGCTTCTGTTTTTTCATTTTGGGCATACCTTTATGGTTTCCATTATGGGTAAACACGATATCTTCATTTTAGGAAGTACAGACTACCGCCCCCTGAAAGTGATTTGATTCGTTAATACCATATGTGGGATGTGTAAAAGATAAAGTTAATGATATTATATATGTTATTATACTGGAATTATAATATACTCTTATATCATTATGATTCCATTCCGTAAAATATGAAATAGAAATGGAAGTAGCGTTCATGCGTACGTACGGCTTACCGTCTCCATGAACGATGTATTTCATTTCTTACCTCTAAATGTGATGTAATATTATAAATACATGTATATGATGAATATATATGATATATATGTTATCCAAATAATTAATAACATTCTGGATATAACGAACCTATGACCAAATTAACAACATGTAAGTGTAAGAAGTCTATTTTTGACTTAAGAACCAAATACCGACAAAATGAACATTATTAACTTAACTGATTACATGATGTTCATAACATGGTATAAAAGGAATAATGAACTTGAAAATGACACATAAGCAAATAGAGATTAACTCAAGTTTATTATTCAGGAGATTAAAGAACGGTCGGGTCAAGTCGGATACGAGGTATGGGACTTCGTCTCAATCTCCTTTCGTTGAGGCATATTTTATTTTATACACAACATTCTTTTATACGGTGTATAAACCCCTTTGACTTTTATGTTTATTCAAAAGGAATCTTTTTTATACGAAGTTTTTACTAAACGACAAAAGGGAATGTTTTTGTCGTACGTATGCGGTGACAACGACTTCTCCGCCATCGTGACCGTTATTTGAGTTTCGGATTCCTCTACAAGCCATACCTTCTTTTTAAAAGAAATATAAATACCATGTTCTACTTTTCTTTTACTTTGGTATTGAAAATGGTTTTCATAATGTTTTTATTATATCAATGTGTTGTATTGATATCTTGTGATTGAAATGTGGAAATGTTATGTTTCCTGTATGCATGTTTTATGTGATATGATTATGTTATGGTTCTTGGGCATTATTATGAAGACGGGTGGTTCCGTGATAAAATAAGGGCGGGTGAGCCCGTTATAGCTCTCCAATGCATTGGGTAATGCGAAGGAGTGAAAAGTTAAGGTTTCTCCGAAGAGATTTTAGGGAATATACTGTGATGGGTATTCCAAATGTAACCAAGAGGGTTACTCCCTACGTAAGAATGTTATGAATGCCTCATGTTACCTTTATGTCTTATGATTTCTATGATTTATTCATGATTTTATGAGGTATGTTAAAGTGCCTATGTTTTATGGGTAAAGTATGATTTCATTCTTATGTATATATGAACTCATGTTTCCTTTCCATGTTTTTTTTATAACCCATACTGAGTTTTTATGCTCATCCCAAGTTTTTGAAATGTTTTTCACAGGTCAAGGGAAAGGTACATGATAAGATGATAGAGTCAAGGATGTGTCAAGAAATAATCCATGCTTTATTTTAAATGTGTTTCCATTGACGGGAATGAAGAATACTATCTTTATGTAACCACTTTGTTTATATGTGGAATGTAATGCAAGTTTTATGATCTAATTCTCTAAAACTCTAAACCCGAAAAGATCCTCAATGTGTAATCTTGTAATAACTCAAGATTAAGTAAGGTTTAAGGCTGGGGATTTATAGTTGGTATCAAAGGTCGGTTTAGATAACTTTAGGAGTTAGAATTCTATTAAATGATTATCCAAAAATATTTTTTTTTCAAAATGATATAGAATTTAAAGATTACCATGTTGCTTAATATAAGACATGTTTGTTCAGAATGGTTTTCCGCAGAGGAAACAGGGAAGAAGTGCTAGGAAGGCATACATAAGGAAATAACCTTCCGAATCAGCATCCAGAAATGTTCGGAATTAGAACTGAACAGTTTGTTGCAGTAATGGCGCAGTTGACTAAGGCGATAAATGGCGGTGGTATCCATACACAAGATCAGCCAGACCAACCGCAAAAGAACATGTCAGTGGTGGAACATTTCATGAGGCAACATCCACCATCATTCAGAGGATCATCTGACCCTGTGCTAGCTGAAGGGTGGATTAAAGCACTGGAGAAGATTTTTGATGTCATGGGGTGTTCAAAAAATCAAAATGTTAGTCTTGCTATTTATCATTTGGAGGGTGAAGCAGATCAGTGGTGGTCTATGGTTAAAATTATCAGGGACGCCGATGAGATTGATTCTCATGAATGAGATGAATTCAAAGGTATATTTCTTGAGAAGTATTTTCCTCAGGCTGTTCGACTTAGGATGGAAAAGCAATTCTTGGAATTGAGGCAAGAGGAAGACTCAGTGGCTGCCTATGAAGAAAGGTTCACTCGATTGGCAAGGTATGCTCCAAATTTTATCCGGGACCTTGATAGTAAAATAAATAGTTTTTACTCAGGATTAAAGCCAAAGTATCGAAGGGAATTAACTTCTCATGAGTTTAAAAGTTATGAAAAGCTTGTTCGATGTGCTGAGAAGGTGGAAATGGAGTTTACCGATGACCAAGTTTTCTATAACAACCAGCAGAAGAAGAGACCGAGGTGGCAGGAGAAAGGTAAGAATTCTTCAAAAAAGTCTAATGGTAAGAGAACTAAGTTTCCAGTTTGTGATAAATGTGGCAAAAGGCATGCTTGGCAATGTCTTCTGAATTCTGAGAAGTGCTACCGATGTGGTAAGATGGGACATAAGGCTCGTGATTGCACTGAAAAGGATAAAGGTTAAGGTAAGAACAAATTTGATGTACAGTTAGTGAAATGTTATAAGTGCAATGAGATGAGTCACTATGCAAACGAGTGTCCGATAAGGAGCTTGAGTGATGGGAAGCAGTTAGACTACAAGCTGAAAGGGGTGGTGAAATCCTTTGCAACTACTTCAGCAGATGTCGGGCCATCAAATGAAGTTGTATCAGGTACTTTGTTTGTTTTTTCAGATTATGCCAGTGTGTTGTTTGATTCGGGGTCTACACATTCTTTCATCTCTGAAACCTTTTCTAGTAAAATGGGAATACCATCTCAAGAAATGACTCTTGAACTTTTGGTAAAAACACCTGGGGGAAATGTTGAGGCAAAAAGAATTTATAAGAATCTTCCTATCCTTATCTGTGGAAAAAACCTGCTTGCAAACCTTATTGTTCTACCTCTAGTAGAGTTTGATGTTATCCTGGGTATGGATTGGCTCTCTATTTACCATGCTAAGATTGACTGTAGAGATAAAGAAGTTTCTTTTCAGAAAGACTTTCAGTTTGTTTACAAGAATGAACCCTTACTTTTGATAACATATCAAGAGGCCGAGAAACTTGTAAAAGATGGAAATTAATGTCACCTTGCACACGTTGTTGAAAATAAAAGAACTGTTCAGATTAATGATGTGGAAGTGGTAAATGAGTATCCTGATGTTTTTCCTGATGAGTTGCCTGAAATAATTCCAGATTGGGAAGTTGAGTTTACTGTTGACTTAGTTCCTGATGCTAAGCCAATTTCAAAACCCCCTTATCGAATGGCACAATTTGAACTTTTAGAGTTGAAGGAGAAATTGCAAGATTTATTAGAGAAAGGTTTCATTAGACCTAGCACATCACCATGGGGTGCTCCTGTTTTATTTGTTAAAAATAAAGATGGTTCTATGAGACTTTGCATTGATTATAGAGCCTTGAATAATATCACTATTAAGAACAAATGTCCTTTGCCTCATATCGATGATTTGTTTGATCAGCTCCAGGGAGCTCAGTTTTTTTCAAAGATTGACTTGAGATCGATGTACCATCAGCTGAAGGTAAAGGAGGCAGATATTCCGAAGACCGCGTTCCGTACGAGATATGGCCATTATGAATTTGTAGTAATTCTTTTTGGGCTAACCAATGCACCTTATGTATTCATGGACTTAATGAATAAAATTGTCCATGAGTTCTTGGATAAGTTTGTGGTGGTTTTCATTGATGATATTTTGGTGTTTTCTAAAAGTAAAGAGGAGCATGAAAACCATTTAAGGGTTATCTTGCAAACCTTAAAAGAAAAGAAATTGTATGGGAAATTCAGCAAGTGTGAGTTTTGGTTGCAAAAAATTTCTTTCCTTGGTCACATTGTTTCTAAAGATGGAATAACTGTTGATCCTGCAAAAACAAAAGTTGTGGAAGAATGGCCAAGACCCACAAATGTAACCGAGATTCGTAGCTTCTATGGTTTGGCGGGCTATTACCGAAGGTTTGTTAGAAATTTTTCACGGTTATCTAGTCCAATGACTAAGCTAACTCGAAAGGGTGTTAAGTTTATCTGGACAAAAGAATGTGATGATTGTTTTCAGGAATTGAAAAGAAGATTGGTGAATGCTCCAGTTTTGGCACTACCTTCCAGGAATGGTGAGTTTGTTATATACAGTGATGCTTCATTGAAAGGACTTGGTTGCGTCCTAATGCAGAATGATCAGGTAATTGCTTATGCTTCACGACAGTTGAAAACTCATGAGCTAAATTACCCTACACATGATTTGGAATTAGCTACTGTTGTTTTTGATTTAAAAATTTGGAGGCATCATTTGTATGGAGTAAAGTGTGAAATATATACCGATAACAAAAGTTTAAAGTATATATTCACTCATAAAGTGTTAAACCTGAGACAAAGGAGATAGCTAGAATTAATCTAGGATTATGATTGTACAATTCATTACCATCCGGGAAAAGAAAATAAATTGGCTGATGCTTTGAGTCGAAAAAGTAATGCTTCATTAACAATGTTGCGGTTGGAACGTGATCCTTTGGTTAACGATTTGATGAACTTTGGCATAGAAGTTGTTGGTGCAGGAAGTCCTTCTGTTTTGTTTCAGGTATCAGTGAGATATTCTCTATCAGATAGAATCAAGCAAGCACAGAAGCAAGACAGTGAGTTGCAGAAAAAGGTAGAGCTGGTTCTGAAAGGTAAGTTGCCTGAATTCAACATTGATAATGATTGTGTTTTGAGATTTGGGAAGAGACTGTGTGTGCCTTGTGATTCACAATTGAAGAGAGAGTTGTTATGTGAATCTCATAGTTCTCCGTTTTCAGTTCATCCGGGCAGTACTAAGATGTATAGATATCTGCGGGAGTATTACTGGTGGGATGGAATGAAAAGAGATATTGCCAATTTTACTGTGAAGTGTTTTACTTGTCAGCAGGTTAAAGTAGAGCAGCAGTTACTGAAAGGGGTGCTTCAGCCTTTACCAGTGCCAGAGTGGAAATAGGAGAATATATCCATGGGCTTTGTTGTTGGATTACCGAAGACATCTCGAGGTAATAATGCAATCTGGGTTATTGTTGATCGCTTGACCAAATCTTCTCATTTCCTTTCTATACGAGAGACTTTCTTGATCAACTTTCCAGTTTGTATCTTCAAGAGATAGTCAGGTTACATGGAGTTCCTCTCTCCATTGTATCAGATCCTGATCCCAGGTTTACTTCTAACTTTTGGAAAGGCCTTCAGAAGTCGTTGGGTACTGAATTAAATTTTAGTACAGCTTTTCATCCTCAATCAGATGGGAAGTCAGAACGAAAAATTCAGACATTGGAGGATATGCTACGAGCTTGTTCTATGGATTATCAGGGAAGTTGGGACCAACATCTTTCTTTGGTTGAGTTTTCATATAATAACAATTTTCATTCCAGTATACAGATGGCGCCATTTCAGGCATTATATGGGAAGCGGTGTCGAACTCCAGCTTTCTGGGATGAAGTGGGTGAAAGGAAGTTGATGGGACCAGAATTGGTAGAAGAGATGGCAGAAAAAGTTCAGCTGATTCAGAAACACATGAGAACAGCTCAGAGCAGGCAGAAGAGTTATGCGGATAACCGGAGAAAGGATCTATCTTTCGAGGTAGGTGATCATGTTTTTCTCAAGGTTTCTCTTTGGAAAAGTGTGATGAGATTTGGTAAGAAAGGAAAGTTGAGTCCAAGGTTCATTGGACCATACGAAATTCTGGAGAGAGTTGGATCAGTTGCATACCGAGTGGCTTTACCTCCGAGTTTATCGCAGGTACACAATGTTTTTCACATTTCAATGTTGAGAATGTATATGCCAGATCCATCCCATGTTTTGAGTCCAGAGGTAGTTCAGCTGGAAAAGAACCTATCTTATGAGGAATAACCGGTCCAGATTCTTGACCACAGGGAGCAAGTGTTACGGAATAAGGTGATTCACTAGGTAAAGGTTTTGTGGAAAAACCACATGATTGAAGAGGCAACATGGGAATCTGATAATGCAATGAGGGATAAGTACCCCCATTTATTCGATAAGTAAATAAATTGCGGGGACGCAATTTTCTAAAAGGGGGAAGGATGTAACATCCCAAGTAAGTAATGAATAATAGATATTTTTATCTATGTCTATTAATGATTAAGATAGTGTTATAGAGGCTTAAAATGAAAATAAATACAATCTTATGCATGGAATACACTAATATTCTTAGAAGATTGTTTTACTGCCTTTTGATGGAAAACAATTTTTGAATATATATTTTGACAATTTTATAAACTATGTTTGTCAAAATAAACTTATCCTTTATGATTGGGACATAAAAATTTACCTTGTGTGAATTTTTGGTATTTTTCTGACAATGTTCATTTTTTAATGAATAGTGAAAAATACTGCATTTTACATCAAAACTGCTTTTTAATATAATTTATTTATATGATTAGATTATGTTTTGAATTGGTTTTGAAGTGAAATTAGAATATATTTTTACCATTTTATCCAATGGTGGTCATTGGAATCAATTTCACTTTGAAATTAGACTTAAATTGGTGTCAATCTTTTGATACTTATTGTTATGTAAAAACACGCTATTTGCTCTGGCAGCGGGAATTAATTATTAAATTAATTAATGTGACTTATATGATTTGAATTTTGTAAAATAGACTTCATTTTTGAATTCGGGATATCAAATATAGCTTATGGTGAATTTTTTGTAATTTTCTGAAAAACTTCAATTTTTGATGAATAGTGAAACCACTAAGTGGTAATCAAGCAAACTAATTTTTCAGTTAAATGAAAGTTTACCACTAATGTGTATTGAATTTTGAAAATCTGACATACATGGTTGTCATTAAGAAGTAAAATGTGGTTCAATGAGATTAAAATAATTTTTTTGGTGAATAGTAACTTATTAAGTTTTTAATCGCGATTAGTGGTAATTAGTGTAGTTTAAGGTATAAATAATGCATTAATAATATGAAATGACCTAGAAACATGTCCCAACCTTATTGGTTGTGTCATGGCCGACCAAGAAAAGTCATGGGTCAACTTGGGGACCCCATGGAGTCATTTTGGTTGGGAAATGACATAAATAACCTTTTATTTAATGTAAAAGTAAAAATGACACAAACATAATATGTTTTACGAAAACAATTTTTACATGGGGTTATAAAGATCAGATATTTAATTATAAATAGTCATTGTAAAGATAAACAGATATCCTAGATCATAGTATTTTTTTATGATTTTTAGACATTAAATAAATTAAATTATTTATTACATAATAATGATGCAGCGATGACATCATTATTTGACGATTTAAATAAAATGGAAAGACAATGTAAAATATATGAACTACACATGGCCAAAACCAATTGGATGAGTGGATTTAGAACCCTTATAACCTTATACACTAATTATATCAATGTGGGACCTTTTAAAACCGAAACACATTTTCAAATAAAGTAATATTTCTTTACTTTCCAAAAGTGCCCCTCCTCTCCTCTTATAAAAGGCCCCCACCTCTACCTCATTTCACACACTCCTCAAGCCTTTGGCTCGGCCAACCCCTGCCCATTTACTCTCTCCACATCCCTCTACTAATCCTAGAGGATTCCCTTTGGGAAGAATCCTTTCAAAGGAAGCCTTTAGGCTCAAATCAAAAGGAGTTACACTTTTAAAGGTAATTCATTCTCTCATGTTCATTTGTTTTATTTTGCTTCTCCAACCCCGTAACCTCTTTTTATTTACTTATTTTGTAACAAAACCAGTATCTAAAATATACAAGGATGTTTTTATAATATTTATTTGAGCTACACTCTCACACAACTACATCAAATGGTTAAAGAACATACGGTTTCCATGGATGGCGAAATTCTGCCTCCCAAAACGATGATTGTTCAATACTCATTTAACACCTTAAAAGGTGGCCATTATGATGTCACTATTTTTATATATGATATATAATATGTTTATGTTTTCCTTAAGCTTCTGTTTTTTCATTTTGGGCATACCTTTATGGTTTCCATTATGGGTAAACACGATATCTTCATTTTAGGAAGTGCAGACTACCGCCCCCTGAAAGTGATTTGATTCGTTAATACCATATGTGGGATGTGTAAAGGATAAAGTTAATTATATTATATATGTTATTATACTGGAATTATAATATACTCTTATATAATTTTGATTCCATTCCAGAAAATATGAAATAGAAATGGAAGTAGTGTTAATGCGTACGTACGACTTACTGTCTCCATGAACGGTGCATTTCATTTCTTACCTCTAAATGTAATGTAATATTATAAATACATGTATATGATGAATATATATGATATATATGTTATCAAAATCATTAATATCATTCTGGATATAACGAACCTATGACCAAATTAACAACATGTAAGTGTAAGAAGTCTATTATTGACTTAAGAACCAAATACCGACAAAATGAACATTATTAACTTAACTGATTACATGATGTTAATAACATGGTATAAAAGGAATAATGAACTTGAAAAAGATTCATAAGCAAGTAGAGATTAACTCAAGTTTATTATTCAGGAGAATAAAGAACGGTCGGGTCAATTCGGATACGAGGTATGGGACTTCGTCTCAATCTCTTTTCATTGAGGCATATTTTATTTTATACACAACTTTCTTTTATACGGTGTATAAACCCCTTTGAATTTTACGTTTATTCAAAAGGAATATTTTTTATACGAAGCGTTTACTAAATGACAAAAGGTATTTTTTTTGTCGTACGTATGCGGCGACAACGACTTCTCTGCCGTCGTGACCGTTATTTGAGTTTCGGCTTCCTCTACAAGCCATACCTTCTTTTTAAAAGAAAAATAAATACCATGTTTTACTTTTCTTTTACTTTGGTATTGAAAATGGTTTTCATAATGTTTTTATTATATCAATGTGTTGTATTGATATCTCGTGATTGAAATGTGGAAATGTTATGTTTCCTGTATGCATGTTTTATGTGATATGATTATGTTATGGTTCTTGGTCATTATTATGAAGATGGGTGGTTCCGTGAGAAACTAAGGGCGGGTGAGCCCGTTATAGCTCTACAATGCATTGGGTAACGCGAAGGATTGAAACGTTAAGGTTTCTCCGAAGAGATTTTAGGGAATATACTGTGATGGGTATTCCAAACGTAACCAAGAGGGTTACTCCCTACGTAAGAATGTTATGAATGCCTCAAGTTACCTTTATGTATTATGATTTCTATGATTTATTCATTATTTTATGTGGTATGTTAAAGTGCCTATGTTTTATGGGTAAAGTATGATTTCATTCTTATGTATATATGAACTCATGTTTCCTTTCCATGTTTTTTTTATAACCCATACTGATTTTTTATGCTCATCCCATGTTTTTGAAATGTTTTTCACAGGTCAAGGGAAAGGTACATGATAAGATGATAGAGTCAAGGATGTGTCAAGAAATAATCCATGCTTTATTTTAAATGTGTTTCCATTGATGGTAATGAAGAATACTATCTTTATGTAACCACTTTGTTTATATGTGGAATGTAATGCAAGTTTTATGATCTAATTCTCTAAAACTCTAAACCCGAAAAGATCCTCAATGTGTAATCTTGTAATAACTCAAGATTAAGTAAGGTTTAAGGCTGGGGCCTTATAGGTATATTTACAAAATATTTACCACATTTTTCAAATAATGAAACCATTCCTTAATGTTATGTTTCAATAATTGTAAGTCATTCATTTTAATGTATTTTCTCAAAGTTGGACAAAAACCATTTTTTAAATAAATACATTTTAAGTGTAAAAATAAATTTTTCTATAGTATTCGTAAAAAAATATATGAATATTTAAACATTTGAGACACTATATGTAGCATTAATTTTAGTAAAATAATTCACGAATTGTAAATAATTTAATTTATTATAGAAGAACAAATTGAATTTATAAAAACATTTGTTCTAGAAAAAATATATTATCATGTATATTGTTATTTTTATACCATATTAAACAAAAAATTGATTATAATGAACATTATTTTCATACTCATAAAATAATTAATCTAATTAAACCATGAAAACATTTAAAAAAATAACATTTTCAATTCTTTGAACAAAAATAATGTTTTCAGAAAAAAATAGTATTTATGACTATTCATTTAAAAGTCAATCATTTAAAAATATTACTAATAATATAATAATATACTAATTATTTCATGATGATCTAATATAGGAATTTATTTTTATGAAACAACTATTAATTTTTTTTTAAAATTAAATATAGAATTTTCCCACATACATAAATAAAATATTGTTCGAAGGAAACATATTTATTAAGGATGATATAACTTTACAAAAAAACTGATATATTATTTCCTAATAATTATTAAATACATTATTATTGAGTATGAAAACTATATATATTTCGTAATTTGGATATTCATTTTCATACCAAAAACATCAAATGTTGGGTTATAATAATCATATTCAAATACTATTATTTTGTGATCCCTTTAAGATCGATGATCTGTGTTGTAAATGTCATCGAATGAAGTATTATTCTTTCAAATCCAGTGGGTTTTATAGATACTCAACCCAATGTATTGTTTATAAATTAAATTCTTTTAAGTAAATGATATTACGATATCCCATGTGGTTTGTATAAAATGGTAATTACCTCACAAAAACAACATATTTGCTTACATTTCAAGGATTGAACCGCAATTCTAAATTTAGATCATATGTATTGTAGTTGCAATCATCTGGTATAAGATAAATAGTCCCTTAACAATGAACATGATCTAGGAATATAAAACCATAATCAAAAGAAAATACTTAGGTATCACAATAAATCATATGTCTAATCTCATGATCGAGGGGGATCAAAATCAGATTTGATACACATATCCTCTTAAACAATATGAATCCATCTTCAAATTGTTATATTGTCTCAGAAATCACCAATTTGATGGTAGTATCTATCATAGTTTCATTGATATTAGATAAATCCTAAAAAATATTATACAAGGAAAAAATTAGGAACACCTGATCTGGGAAACATTTCTATGGAATTATCAACACCTGAAATATTCTACCTCCTCAAGATCAACATAGAATCAAACCATAGAAATAAAAATACAATAAATGTGTACATATTGGATTAAAAAGATACACTTATAATTCTTTACATAATTCTTTTGAACTCAAAGTTCACATAACAAGATATCAATGTGGTTATCTTGAAGCTCTAGGGTCTGTGAGTATATCTAGTTATCATCAATTAATAATACAATAATATATTTAAGGTATGAATGAAATATCCTACTCATTAGATCCATGAACATTGCTACCGAATGTATTAACATGAGAGTCTGGAAAATATTCTCATTTAGACCATATGTTCTCCAAAACATTGTCTTATGTATATCCTCTTATCTGATGCTAATCTGGTGGAAGCCTAATCAGAAGTCGTTCTTTTTGAACCACTAATATCCCCTCAACTAATCTAAAAGATCCTTGATCCTCATAAATGGGTAACTGTGTTCACAATTACTAGATTCATCATCATATATTTCATGTGTACCTAAATGAAACCCTATTTAATTTTAGTAGACAAGACAGAGGAACCCAATGAGTAATTTATTGTCTTAATAAATACTAACTACATTAAATCAAAAAGGTGCACATTGAATTCCCTCAACTCAGCATGTCCAATATGATATAAAGGGATATATATAGGTTTACCTCATAAAATTATTTAGATCTTGAAATAATTTCCTCAATATGGGGGTTTCATTAGAAATATTCTAAAATTAATCTTAGTAATAGTCCATCATTGGTAGAAAATATGAGGGTAAAACTACATGAACATCCACATGAACAAAGCCGAATACCTATATAGTATTAATAATAAACTGGATCAGTTCTATTTTCGTTCTTCGTATTCTAACATCCCATTGAACATTGAAAACAAAATTCTCCCCCTTAGTTGGTCCATAGATACTCATCTACTATTGTAGTCAATGTATTCCCAATAACAGCTCAAACAGTTCTTCCTAAATTCACATCAATGTTATTCACCTCTACGATCATTAAATACTCTATATTTCAATAACTAGATTATACTAAAACACGCTCTTGGAATCCAAATATACAATTTACATACCTCTAAATGGTTTTATCAAAATAAGGAAATGAGAATAACTAAAGTAATTGTAATTCTATCCTAAATATGACATGAGTGAATATAAAACAATGGTAATATCTAGTATCAATGTATAATAATGTTTAAATGTAATTTGAACTATACCCATTACTATATGAGGTCCCTATGCACCATTTTTTGGGAACAGAACCCATGAAATATACTCTTTATTCATTATAAACATCAATTTATTCATAAAACCCATTCTTCAATTAATTCACTAACCCATGTGAACACCGGGTCTACTAGTGATATCACATTTTAGTCGCAAGACTTGTGGTTCACATCTCTTTGAAGCCCCCATAGAATCCCTTCTATAATTCCAAAAAATATAAGTATTTTAGATTCCACATCATTCCATATTCTTTTCAATTTTTTTAGAATTACTGAATTATATGTGATAATGTATTCTCCATCCATAATTGATGTACGAGCTGAAATTTATATACCCCTAGGGAGCTGAATAAATTCTCCTCAACCCTAATTTTCTACAGTAAAAACCCCACATATTCTCATCCTTTTTATTACTACTAGAGGAATGGGTTTTCACTCCATTTTTTTGTCTGCAACATCTCTTTACAAAGGCATAAAAGAATGCTAGCTAGTTTTTCCTCCTCCAAAACACTTCATCATAATCAAGGCCTTTCATATAAACTCAAAATACATCATGAGTTCAAATCCCCAGACATGGATCCTCAACTATAGACAAATTACAGTTTAAAACATCTTGGTTTTCTACACCTCATTCCAATGCTAATGAGGATTAGTGTGATGCAACTCAAGGAAAAGAGAAGAATATGGAGATACTAACATCATCCCCTGCTAAAAATCTTTAAAATACTAATATTGAGCCACATTCAGTATATTCAAGATAAAATTATTAGAGAATATATAATTTATGGTCTCTCATGTTAGAACCAAATATCTCCCCACCTGGATCCCAATTCCCTAGATCTCAATATAAATCCATGAAGCATGAGAGTAGGTAAAATTACCCAACGATTCTCAAGATTATCCACTAAATAAATGAATCCCTCCATTATATTGATATAATTCTTAGAATCATGGGATATTTGAGTTCCCTGAAAGGATGGGCGATACTAAAATAAGAAATCCTGAGTATAATCAACCGTTATCCCGTGAGATATTCTATCATTAATAGACAATAATCGAAAGACTCATGAAATGACCATATCTATTTCCCAAAAAAATTGATCAATTTTGGGACGATTCTTAGCATATTTATTCTATATATAACATTATACAATAAGAGTTTTATCCCTCAAGATTGTATTCTGAACTGATACCCTTGTTGTTATCGTAAAAAGATATTGAGTATGCATTATCTATAATTCCATTATGAACTCTAAAAATGGTTTATAATAGCTTATTGGGATAAATATTGAACATGAATATGGAAACACATAATGGATTAGTATAAAAACAAATATAATATGAAGATACCAATTACAATAAGGCATAACCCCCTTATATCTGCCAATGGACAATGAAAAATCATCTACACCACCACTTTAGTCGCATTCATCTAAAAATTACATAACATAGAATACTCTAGTTTATTTATTGTAAATTTGATCACATATGTATCATAAGAGCTCATAATTACAAATTATATTTAATTAATATGACTAATATATATGACATAAAAATAATAAATTGACTTCAAAACCTACAATCCTAATAATGATGAAGGAATAAACCCATATTATGAAAACTATAATAGTATAAAAACATTTATGATCAATAGAATGTTGTAAAATCAAAACTAATAATTGAAATATCATACATTCTAAAATCAATGATCCATTACATGTGAGATTACATGAACAAACAAGACTATCATACTTGAGTTCCCCACACTACATCTCTATTCTACCATTCCAAAATGTTGTCAACAATAAAAAATGGAAATTTATTCAAATACAACTTTATAATGCCATGACCAAATCATTGATCCTCTCTAGGGTGGCACATGAACTCATTCATGTCAACCTTTATGCAAGGGAGTGATTTCTATATGTGTTGGGATAAATGAAATTTTGGGGAAAATATTTTATCAGGAACAATTAATTTACATAGGAATCAAAAAACCATATAGATATACAACCCCATATAGGACAACGAAAATTATAATAACCCCATCATAAAATAATAATTGGAATTTCTGCCCTACAACATAAATTAAAGGACTCCAAATGTGGTATGTAAACCATTGTATCATAAAATAAAAATAAACAAAATATAATAGTGTCCAGTATCCCATCTGTGTATTTCCTCTATCATTCAAGACCCACATTCTCATATCCCTAAAACATGTTCCTTTCACATAATAATATCTCAGACCATGAAATTTCCACAAGCATCTAAATTACCATGTAGTGTGTCAGTATAAACCCATTAGTACACTGCCAACTCTTCCTTAACAAAAAATTGACAATAATGTTAAAGATTGTTTTATAATGGAAAATAAATAATGATATAGGAATGACAAAATATTTTTGGGTGCATGTACGAAATTGAGGAAACCACATGAAATTATAGTACCTCTATCAGATCCATAAAAAATATAATTTCATATACATTATTTTAAATAAAATTATAATGAATGGAATAAAACATTTCTTACATCAGGTCCCATATACAATTAATCCTCGAATCATGCCACATGACCATCAATTCTATTTCTCAAATTTTGATTAGGCATGTATGATGATGTTCCTCATCCTCTACTAGGTTATAAAAAAATTTCATTATACCCCATTTGCTATCTTATGTAGTTCTAGATAGTATTAATACACAATTATTTTATTTTTGTGTTATTTTATAGGTTCATTGTACCATAAAATCTATCTCAGGTGAGGCAACGTGGTCAATGTACCAATTTTCTGTATTTATATTCCATATTCATTATTTTTACATAATGAACAATCACATAATCCAGAATTGATAATGATCCCAATCACCAAATTGATACCTAAAATAGGCCTCCTAAAAGAAATTAATTCACACACAACATGATAGATCCTAGAAAAGAACAATCATATTGCATAATTCATATGTTTAATAGGGAACTCACACACACAATGTAAAACATATAAAGTATACAATAATAAAAACTAGTTCACAAGGTGAAACCAAAAAAATTATATTCATTCATGCCAACATTATTCAATGGCCCTTCATAGTATATAATTTTAGCATTAGGTTAACTGATGTTAATTATCATGATTCATCACTGGATCAATCCTATACACAAAATATCTTTAGAACAAGTCCCAATGCATCACATGTGAGACACTTCAATTTGGATTTAGGAATTGAATCATAACCTGGTTTTATAGATATATAAAATTATGAAATGTAATATTCTACCAGTGGTTGATCTATATAGATCAAGGGGATGATTAAAATTCTCTATATTTTCTTTCCCCTCTATTAAATATTGAATAATCCATCATTATGTAACCTTATAATGAATATATCTAGATATTTCAGTCTAATTTTATGATTAATTCCTTCAGGAGGATATGAGATCTTCAATAAACATGATGAATGAAAGAATAATGGCCAAATAATTTGATTTTTTATGGGAAAAGGTCTCTAGTGAAATCAAAATTTTAGTTTTGAGTGATGGGAATTGAAAATAATATCTACTCAAGTCCTAGGGATTTATAATCCTAGATGTAGGAGTTATAATGGGTTCTTTTATAATATTTTTTTGTGAAATAAAAAATTTTATGTTAACTAAAACAACACAAATTATTTTCAAACATGATTTCCCAAATTGTTCCTGATCATCTGAGGGTCACAGTCTATTTATATAACCAACAATCTTTTGATAAATGATTTTATAAAACATACCCCAGTTATTATTTTTTATCTCTTCAGAGTTACATGGTATCTGAGGTTATTTCACTAGGTTATATGTTAAGCACCAAGCCAGGACTCAATCCAACCTGAAAACTGACCCAGTCGGAGACATAGCCACAAGGGCCTTCTTGATCCCAATAGGCTTCCAAATAGTGTCGGGGAACAAATATTAACTACATGGGGAAAATGTTATCCCAATAACCAGGATCAAATAAAGTAAACAAAAAATGAAAAAAAACAATAATTATATATCAATAAATATACAAAAATATCAAGATATAAGATAAAATTGATTAATCATGCAAGTAAATATAAAAAACAAAGATTCCACTGACTTGATATCCCCAGGACCTCATGGTCACAACAGTTCAAAAATCGACTAGCCATATGGACAAACCGCTCAAATATTTGAAACAGGAACCAAAACCTGAACCAACATAACAACATGTGTCCATGGACACTAAATGGTTCAAATAGCGTGTCAGCTTGATAGATCAATAACATACCAGCACGAAATCCATAGATTTCCCTTCTTGAAACAAATCCACTAACATAATTATGAGATATATGTAAAAAATTGTCTTTTCTTATTTAAATAAAAAAAATCCATTTAATAACACTACACACTATGTTAGAAGTTTTCACAAAGGATATACCATTTATTTAAAAACATACCATACTAGAATCCAAGAAAATTGAACCCTTCTATGATGAAAAATAAAATGGGAGAGTATAAAAGAAACCAAATATAGAAAATATTAAACTAGAAAATCTATATTGTATCCATGAAAATTTCCTAAACATCCCTGGAATGGTCACTAGGTGTACACTGATTGGAATCAACTTCTAACATATGCTGCAACTCTATAATATATAACTAACTGGCCACCATAAACTGACCATTCTAGTGTCACAACCCACATAGCCCTAAAAATTCTAGGGGTACCACCCCATATAATCAGGATTGATAATAAAATTTCACTCAACTATCTAAAACATTCCCATGAACCCCATGTAAATGGTATACTATTTATGTTTGAGTCCCTCAAATGAGTGACTCACCTTACCTTCTGCCACCACACATTCCTACACCAAGCAGTCACACCACTTACGTAATAACCAACACATGGAAATATTTGATAGTGACTTTAATCATACAATAATCCATAAAATAGCTCCAATCAGGCTGTCATATGACAAAATATTTAAAATAATTTCTCAAAAGATTTATAAAATTATAATCGTGATTTAACATTTTGTCAAACAATCATTCAAAATATTTCTCAAGGAAGACAAGTTCATAACCTATCATTTTTAATTTATATCGATATTATTTTTTAAACATCATGAAATACCCACTAGGACTCTACTATATAATTATATATATATTTATATGAATTTCCAAATTAATTTGAATACTAAATCCAGCAAAAAATAAAGAACACCACGCGCTTATGATGAAAAATGGCCCATAATATCATTTTGAATCCAGTCGATTTCCCAGTGTTCCAAACATTCAATAGCTCCAAACATCATTTTAAAACCAATTTTCATTAATTTTGAAACCATTAAACTATTTATAAGAAACTTAGTCTTAATGGGGATTGAGTAAGATAAAAGGAATAAAGGTTTATGTGTTACGATGATTAAGTCTTTAAGATAAATAGGGTCATCATCATTTGTTGGAACAACCATATGTGCATTTTGTTTACATATGGAAGCTCTTACATCCAATAAAACTCTAATGAAATCCCAAGAACATATCAAAATGATTCCAATGATCAAAAACTTACACACAATGTTCATGACATCATCAAACTAAACCACCAATATATAACCAAGACCAAACATGCTCTCAAACCATTGTATTTCATAAAAGGAAATGAATAAAAATCTTATCAATCACTTTTCACACATGAAAACAATGACATATATAATAAAAAAATTTGGAATCGAATTTACATTTCATCAAACACCTTTTGTGGATACATTTATAAGCATAATGAAATAATCTCTTCAAATAGGATTTTTTAAATGTTAAAAACCTTAAAGCACAATAAATAATTAACAAAATGAATCACAAGAATATGAAATGTATTTATAAAATAAAAGAAAAAATTAAAGGATCAAATGGATTTCATCAGAATGGAAACCGACTGAGACACATACCTCAATGGAGGGAGAATGCGAGAAAACTTCCAGAGAAGGAAGAATAGTATTTCCCCACATTCTGAGATCTTCAGCATTCATATGATAGAGTATGTCTTGGGTAGTGATGTTCGGGAAATAGATATCAAATATGACTATATGAATATTATTTCCCCACATTTTCCTCAAATGAGAAATGGAAAAAATGCTTGTCTGTTCATTGGACTACTACCTCAAAAAACATATTCTTTTTTCTCCAAATGCCACCTTTCATGATTGGTTATAATAATGTAAATTTGTATTTTATATGATAGTTATGATATTTAAGATTTATTTATGATTCATTAATTATTATATAACACAAATCTTCATGATTTTAATTTGTGTATATATGATAACTTCGATTGATGACGTGTGGACTACTATCTCCTCAAAGACATGTGATATGTTTACACTTCACATGGAATGTAATAAGGACGTATTTAGTGAATTTTTATGATATAGATGAGAAACTAATACAACATAAATAATATTATATTTTTAATTTACATTATTTCATTCAATATAATAAGAAAATGGAATAAGGGTTCATGCATACGTACAAACAATCATCTCCTTAAACGGTGAATTTCATTTTATATTCCTATATTTTATAGATTATTATAACTAAATATATACTGAATATATATTATATTTATATGAGATTGATAATTATATAGATAATTAAATCACTATATGATTATGAGGACTAAAAAAATTAAAAAATAATATCACATTTGAAAAATAAAGAAGATATTACAGGAAGGGTAATATTAACATGAACTTTTAAATAAAATGGTAATATAATGTCAAAATAAAATCAAATACAGTGTTATATAAGGACACAACAATAAAATATTACTTAATAATTAATTTTAGTAAAGAATATACATTATTACACATTGAGGATATTTCGAAGCTTACATTTCTAGATATTTATGATACATTACATATATAACATACCACGATCATAAAAGGGGATTCTACTAAAAAGTTTTCATTTTTATCAAAATATAAAACATTAAAACATAAAAGAACAATTTCATTAACAAGACTCCATATCAAACATCATGAATCCTTTATTTCTCTTCCTTATCCTTATATCATGCTAAAAAAATTTAAAAACATGGGTTGATTATAAAACATGGTGACAGATATAAAGATGGAAAGCGTTAGTCACGTGATAACATAAAAAACCAATAAAACCCATATTCATAAAAAACTCATATGTATAAAAACATAATGTAGTTTCCTTGGGGCATAGATAAAATATCACAATTACATTCACCATTACACATGGAATAACCCTTTGGTCAACTTCCATCTCTAGAGTACCCAATGCATTGGAGAGCTATAATAGAGCTCACCTGTCATATCTTGAGCTATAATGGTCTCAACCCAACATATCTTGATCTATAAAGGGGCTCAAACCAACATATCTTGATCTATAATGGGATCTAACAAACATAAATAATTTCCAATGAACATATGATGGTAATAAAGTATCTTGAAATCAGGATAAACTACTCATAACATACCCATAGAAAAAAACAATCCTTTTGAAATTTATTAAAGAGAGTTTTAAAAGGATTTTAAAAGGAAAGTACATTAAAATATAATTAGAGAGTGAATTAATAGAATTTAAAGGATTTTTGTACACACCATAAATACTCATAATAAAACAAAATATAAACAAAAACCCATCACACCAATAATCTTAATACCACATAATGAATAAAGAAGAAGGTTAACCCAAAGAATGGAAATTGGGATAAGATTTTCATTAACTCGAGTTCTTCTTATTTAAAATGTGTTTAAACCCCATTTATAATCGTTAAGAGAGTGTTATTATTATTTTTTGAAATATATCCATATTTATAATATCTTATATGATCTTTTCATTCAAAATTTCATCGTTTATCTATTAGTATTTTGATTCTTGCATTGTTTTGGGGTGTTTTATTTACATGTTATCCATGAATGGTTCATGATGGATATTCTTTTCGATTGGAAGTGAAACTCTAGAATTGGAATGGAAATGGATTTACATATTTACAATATCATAATTAATACCATTTATCATTTTGGTGTTTGACATGAGGATTATTTATAAGTTAAAACAGTAATGATACTCGTTTAGATAATTTTAGTGGTTCTTTGATTATAACGACCTCATTGTGTCTTATAAATTAAAACCATGAGTAGAAAAGAATTCCAAAACCATGTATTATACATTATAAATATATTATAACGTGGTAAAATCATAAATATGGTTTCATTTATAGACTTGAATGAATTAATACAAATTTAAATCACATCTTCCATGATGTCGGTAATTCGACACATCATAGATAGTGTTTTTATTCCTTCAATAAGTGGGAGAGGATAATAAGAATGATGATAAATTTTACATGAATATGAGAACATCTACAATAAACATGATTTATGGAGATTTCATGCCTCTTTGGTAAGAAGATATGAAATCCCTTACAAAAATTCTGCAGCCTAACGGCTGTGCAACATGGTTTTAGAAAATATTTAAAAGAGAGGAAACATGGTTCAACCATTCAGAAATGATTCATATTATATAATAGACCAAGAATAATTAGTAAATAATAATATGTTATGGAAACATGAATGTTATACCACAAAAAAGAGAACTTGAATGGAGAAAGAAAGAAATTTAGAATTTAATTTCCATGTAGAGTATCTCCTAGAACATGATGGTTGGGACCATGGTGGCTTGAGTAATCATTGGGAGGACTAATAGGGAGGTTATGAGGTCACGACTTAATTGATAAAGAACTTGGAATGAATTTAATGATGTAATGGGTCGGTATTTATAACAAAAGTGGGGGAATATTTTAATAATTTCCATGTGACAACTCCTTAGTGGTACTTGAAAAAAAATGTGAATTCCCCTGGTATTAGACACATGGGAAACCTCACATCATAATTTACTATACCATGTCATCCGGATTTATTACCTCATTAATGATGTCATTACACCACCGAAACTCAAAACTGTATTTTTACTATTCACCGAAAAATCAACTGATTCAGAAAAATCCCAAAAATTAACCCTAACCATATATCAATATATAGAATTATCAAATGAAATACATTTTTTGATAATAGTTTAATAAATAATATTAATTTAAATTTTAAATAAAATCATACTTAATTCAAAAATTAACAATTTTTAAACTATAACTGATTTTTTTATCACATAAAAAAATTACCCAAGATGTTATTATCATAAAGATTTAATCAAATAAAATACTAATACAATTTACTATTCATTAGGGTCATATTACTATTCATATGGGTATGTTACTATTCAAAAAAAAACAAGTTGGTTCCATCAGACTCTAAATATCATACTGAACAAAATTATAGATGAATATTTTTTGAAATTCAAAACATAGAAGCTGAAAAAATATGTTTAAATGATAGTTAAAAATATCTACTTAAAAAAATGATTCATTAATATTATTTTTTTAACCTTGGGGTGTTACATTATCTCCACCTTCTAGAAATTTCTTCCTCACAATTTTATTTACTCACTAAACAAGGGAGGGTAACTTTCCCTCAAATCATTTTTGGATTTCCATGTTTCTTCTTCAGCCATGTAGGTTCTCCACAAAACCTTTACCTGGTGTATTACCTTATTCAGAAATACTTGTTCACTTTGATCAAGATTATGTACTGGTTTGTCTAAATAAGAAAAGTTCTTTTCTAGCTGAACTAATTTTGGACTGCAGACATGTGGTGAATTTGACACATACTTCCTTAACATTGAAACATTAAGAACATTTTGTACCTGAGATAAACTTGGAGGAAAATCTACTTGGTATGAAACTAGTCAAAATTTCTCCATGATTTCAAAAGGGCCGAAGGATTTCGGACATAAATTTCATTTCTTACCAAAAATGCATCACACTTTTCCAAGGTGATATTTTAAGGAAAATATGGCCACCTACCTCAATAGAAAAGTCTTTCATTATTTTGTCTGCATAACTTTTCTACCTACTCTAAACTGTCCTCAAGTGCCTCTGGATCATCTTCACTTTCATAGCCACCTCTTATACTAATTTTGTCCGCATCAACTTTCTTTCACCGACTTCATCCCAAAACACTGAAGTCCGACACAACTAACTATACAATGCCTCAAAAGGTCCCATCTGTATACTAGAATTAAAAATATTATTATAAGAAATGTAATAAAATAAAAATGTTGAACCCAACATCATGGGTAGTCCATTGAACATACTCAGAGCATATCCTCCATTGTCTGAATCATTCAATATGACTTCTAATCTTAATGAGGATTAAAAGTTGTATTGAAATTTAATTCTGTTCCCAAAAACATCTGAAGCCCCTTCTAAATGTTATAAGTGAACATGAGATCCGGATTAGAAACAATGGAAAGAGGAAAACCATGTAACTCGACAATCTCTTTGAAGTATATTTGAGAAATCGTATCCAGTGACATTGTATCTTGAATAGAAAGGAAATGTGCATATTTTTTCATCCAATCAACAATAAACCAAATCGTATTGTTACATTGAGATGTCTTTGTTCTTCCCACCATGAATTCCATGGATACATTCTCCCATTTCCACTCTAGCACTTGAAAAGGAAGAAGCATCCCCTTCAATAAATGCTTCTCTTCTTTAACCTACAGACATGTCAAACATGTCACAGTAAATTCTGCAATATCCCTTTTCATTACATTTTACTAGTAATACTCCCAAAGGTATATGTACATCTTAGTACTACCAAGATGAACTGAAAATGAAGAAATTTGAGCTTCACACAATAATTTTTTCTTCAAATGAGAATCACAAGGCACACACCAACTTTTACCAAATCATAAAACACAATCATTATCAAGGATAAATTCTGGTAGCTTACCCATTTTAACCAATTCTATCATTGTCTATAGCTCACAGTATTCCATCTGTTCTCACTTAATTCTATCTCGTGATGATTACTAAACTGAAACCTAATGAAAAGAAGATTTATTCCCTACACCAAAAACTTCTATGACAAATTTCGTCAAGTGAATAATCAAGTTATCTTGTTCAAAATGTATCATGATTAATGATGCATGATGTTTTTGACTCAAGTCATCTTCCACTTTGTTTTATTTTTTCGAATGGTAATTGCTCATGAAATCATAATCATTTATCAGTTCAAACCATATTCTATTCCTTAGGTGTAATTCCTTCTGAGTGAATATATATACTTTAAACTTTTATGGTTAGTGTATATTTGATATTTTTCTCCATATAAATGATGTCTCCAAATTTTCAATACAAAAACCACAACTTCCAATTCCAATTCATGTTCTAGATAATTTAACTCATGATGTTTAAGTTTTCTTGAAACACAAGCACTTAACTTATCATTCTGTATCAAAACACAACCAAGTACCTTCAACGAAGAATCACTAGAGATGACAAAATCGCCATTTCGGTAAGGCAAAGACAAAAATATATCATTCACCAATAACTTCTTCAGTGATTGTAAACAAACATCACATTCTAATGTCCAAGAAAATTTAACCCATTTTCATGTTAAGTTATATACCGGGCTAGATAACCATGAAATTTTTTTAACAACCCGTTATTAATAACCTACTAATCCAAGAAAACATTGAATATCTATAAAATTAGTAGGTATTTTCCATTCATAAACAACCTTTGTTTGGGAAAGATCTATTGTTATTCTGTCCTTATTTACAATTTTCCCATTAAAATAAATCTTTTGCATCTAAAAATCACACTTCTGAAATTTTCTATACAATTTCTTTTCTTTTAAGTTTTTCAAAATAACTCGTAGATGTTTATCATGATCTTATTTACTTCTAGAATATACTATAATGTCATCAAAAAATAATACTACAAGCTTATACAAGAACTCATGAAATATTATATTCATAATATCCATGAATACAGAACATGAATTAGTTAACCCAAAAGGCATAACTACAAACTCATAATGACCATATCTAGTATGGAATGTAGTATTCAGGATGTCTTCATCCATTACATTCAGCTGATGGTACCCTGACCTCCGGTTAACCTTTATAAAATACCGCGCTCCCTAGAGCTGATCAAACAATCATCAATATGAGGAAAATGATACTGTTTTTAACAGTAATGTTATTCAAGGATTTATAATCGATGAAATGGATAAATGAACCATCTTTTTTCTTAACAAACAATATAGGGGATCCCCATGGTGATGTGTTTTGTAAGATAAATCGCTTATCTAATAATTTTTACAACAATTTTTTATTTCTATAAATTTTTTATGGGGCATTCGATAAAGAATTTTTTGAAATCAGAATAGAATCATGAACTAAGTCAATTGTAATATCAACCTATCGATTATGAATAACACCAGGAAAATCATCAAGAAAAACATCCAGGTATTCATTTACCACTGGTACTTCATTAAGCTGGATAGTTCCCTTTATCTTTAAAAATATGATCAAGATAACTTTCATTTCCATACATTATTATTTTCTTATCTTCTTGATATGTTATTAATGGTATGAGTTCATCCCTGTACACAAACTGAAATACATTCTGAAAAAAAACATCTCTATCTCTACAATCTATCTTAGATAGATAAAAAGAATGCTAGTCCAAACCCAGAATAACATCAAACTCTACTAGAGGCAAGACAAAAAGGTTTTGAGTTAAACTCATTCAATAGAAAAGGATCATAATACTCTTATAATTTATATTTTCCACAATATTTCTTCTAGGTGTTTTTACTATGAGACTAGGTTTCATTTCAGGAGGATGAATTCCCAATTTTCAGAAAATTTCTAAAAAATGAAGGAATGTGTAGACCCTGAATCAAAAAGAAAATGTTTGAGATCTATGAAAACTCGAAATTTACCTGATACCACATAATTTTATGGCTTAAAATCTACTGATGTGGTTGAAAATGCTAAACCCTTATGTTTCTTATCATTCTAATTCACTGCCTGAGTCACTAGCTTTAGAGACACATTAGCAAAATGACCCAGATTTTTATAGTTAAAGAATCTCACCATCGGCTTCCCATTAATTTTAGGATGATTTTCTATGAACTCACAAGACATTCTTCCATACATTCCACATCAGTAGCATTTCCCATAATCTACCAGACATTCACCAGGATTACTTTTACCACACTTTTCAACAGAATGGAAATTCATTTTCTTACCTTTAGACTTATTGAATGAGTTTATCCTAATTGCATGCCAACATGAACGTTTCGTATTTAAGGAAAACGAGGAACATAAGTGACCAGAAATACCATCTCAACTTTTTCAGTACAACAAACAAGATTCCCATAGCTTTTAAACTCTCATGAGGCCAAATATTATTGAAAAACCGGTTTCAAACCCGAGTAAAATATATTAATTTTGAATTAAAAATACCATGTAAAGTATGATACATGCCTGACCAGTCGTGTAAAATTGGATTCATATGCTTCCACAGAATCAACATCTTTTTAACTTCAGTTCAATGAATTGTTTCTCCATTACGAGTCAAACTGTTTTGGGAAAATATTTTTCTAGAAAAAGACTCTTAAAATCATCCCATTCCAAATAGTCAAGATCATATCTTTCTCTCGTATTATAAACTAGAGACTACCATTGATCAGTATCACCTTACAAATGATAAATGTCTTGAATTACCATTTGACATTACGAACATCCCATGAAATCAAATATATTTTTTAGAGAGTTGATCCATCCATCGACTATCACTGGATCTCCGGTTCCATTGAATGCTGGAGGATGTTGCCTCATAAAATGCTCCTCAAAAGAAATGTTTATTTAGGGTTGATCATGTTCTTTTCTAGCATAGATACAACCACCATTTATTGGTTCATTCAACTGATCCATTTCTATCACAAACTTCTCGGTTCTGATTCCCACCATTTCGAGATACTGATTCAGACATACATTACCCTCTTTGTGCCTTCATACATCGACTTCCCTATTAATTCTACAAAAAACCATTTGATACAACCCTAACTTAGATGATGCCACTTGGTAACCCTTAATTTCTATAAAATTTCAAATTTGTATCGTGTAAAAATTAGTGACTGTTTTTATAAAATATCATCACAACCCCTAAAGTTATCTAAACTATCCTTTGATTCCAACTTTAAGGACTCGACCTTAAAATGTTACTTAATCTTGAATATTCATCCTGAATATAGATTATTACACATTGAATATATTTTTGAGTTTATAGTTTTGGATAATTAGGATTCCTTACATACATAACATACCACAATCATCCAAGATGATAGTACTAAAAATAGTTTCCATTTTTTTTTCAAAATATGAAACATTAAAGCATAAAGCATGATTTCATTAATATCACTCAATATCATACATCTCTAATCCCTTATTTCTCTCACCCATCGTTACATCTAGTGAAAAAAAAATTAAAAACATGATATGAGTATAAAATTTGGTAAGGGGTATAATGATGGGAAGCGTTAGCCATGTGATAATAGAAAAACCAATAAAACTCATAATCATTGAAACTAATATGCATAAAAAAATCTTGTAGTTGCATTAAGACATATATAACATATCAATCTTACATTAACACATACACATTGAATAATACATTGGTAAACTTCTATATCGAGAGTATGAAATGTATTAGAGTGCTATAATGGGGTCCACCCATCATATATTGAGCTATAATGGGCTCAACCGAACATATCTTTAGTTATAAAGGTGATTAACCCAACATATATTGAGCTATAATGGGATAAAACCAACATAAATAATTTCCATGTAACATATCATGGTAATAAAGTATCTTTAAATCAATAGAAACTACTCATTCCATACACCTAAGAAAAAAACATTCCTTTTGAAATCTATTAAAGAGAGTTTTAAAAGGATTTTAAAAGGAAGGTCCATTAAAATATAATTAGAGTGAGAATTAATATAATTGAAAGGATATGAGTATACAATGTAAATACTCAAAATATAACATAATATAAACAAAAAATAATCACACTAATAATCTTAATACCACATAATGAATAAAGAAGAAGGTTAACCCAAAAAATGGAAGTTGGGTTAAGAATTATCGTACCTCGGTTTCTTCTTACATAAAATGTGTTTAAAAATCTTGTATATTGGTAAAACGAGTTTTATTAATATCTTACATAAACATATCCATCTTTATAATATCTTATATGATAATTTTATTACATTATTTCACCCTTTATTTGTTAGTATTTTGTTCCTTGCATTGTTTTGTAGTGTTTTCTTCACAAGTTTTCCAATATTGGTTCATGATGGATATTCTTGTCGATTAGAATTGAGACACCATAATTGTAATGGAATGGTATTTACATATTTTCAGTAACATAATTTTTCCCATTTATTATTTAAATTATTTATATGAGGATGATTCATTAGTTAAAACATTAATGATGCTTGTTTAGACCATTTTAGTGGTTCTTAGATAATTACAACCTCATTTTGTCTAATAAATTAAAACCATGTGTACAAAAGAATTATTGAACCATGGATGAGACATAATACATATAATATAACCTGGTTCAACCATAAAAATGGTTTCATTTCTAGACTTGAAATAATGAATTCAAATTTAAATCACATCATCCATGATATCAGTAATTTGACACATCACAGACAATGTTTTTATTACTTGAATTAGTTGGAGAGGAGAAGAAGAATGATGATAAATTTTCCATGAACATGATAAAATCCCGAATCATCATGATTTATGGAGATTTAATGCCTATTGGGTAATAGGAGATGAGTAAATAATCAGAAAAGAAATGAAATAAAAATAAAAGAATAATTGAGAAATCTCTTACAAAAAAATCGGCAGACTAACAGCTATGGAACATTGTTTTAGAAAATATTAAAAAGAGAGGGTACAAGGGTCATCCACATAAAACTGAATTACAATACATAATAGATCATGAATAAGAAATAAATAAGACAATGGTATGGGAACGTGAATGTTATACAACATAAAATAGAACATGAAATGAAAAGGAAAGAAATTTAGAATTTTATTACCTTGTAGAGTAACTCTTAAAAGAAGAATGTTTTGACCTTGGGGGATCGAGGAAACCTTAGGAGGACTACTAGGGAGGTATGGAGGCCAGAGATTCATAATGTAGAATTCGGAACAAATTTAATGTAGGAATGGGTTGGTATTAATATCAAATGTGGGGGAATATTTATATAATTTCCAAGGGACACCTCATTACAGGTATTTTAAAAACCATGGGTTTGCCCATGGTATTTTACCATGGAATTATCCACTTGAAACACCTCACATCTTAATTTATTGTACAAAATTCTACCAGATTTATTACATCATTATTACTTCATTAATGATTTCATTAACACACCAAAACTCAAAACATTATTTTCTCTATTCACCAAAAAATCAACTGATTCAAAAAAATCCCAAAAATACCCCTCATCATTTTTTGATGTGTATAATTGAAAATTGAAATACATTTTTTCAAAATAATTTTCTAAATATGAATAATTTAATTTTTAAATAAAATAATAATTAATTAATAAAATAACAATTTTAAAACTATAACTGCTTTTATATCACATTGAAAAATTAACGAAGATGCAATCATTTTAATTCTTTGAGAAAATAAAATAATAATAAAATTTACTATTAATTATGGTCATATTACTATTCATATTACTATTCATAAGGGTATTTTTCTAATCACCAAAAGAACAAGTTGGTTTCATCAGTCTCTATATAACTTACTAAACAAAATTGTAGATGACTGTTTCTTGAAATTCAAAACATAGATACTGCAAAATTATTTTTAAAGGCTAGTTATAAATATCTACATCAAAAAAAGTTTCATGCATTTCATTTTTTAAACAATTTGGTGTTACATGTTATATATAATAATTTTGTTCTATGATATAATTATTATAGTATTATATTTATAATATAGGATGTTTGAATTAGAATGAATAGATTCAAGACATTACATATGGGGATTTTGAGTCTCACTTTTATTTATGCGATACATTTTCCATTTTCACCACTAGTTTATATTTTTTGTTGTATATACTATCCATTAATGTAATATATGATATTTATCCTTAAATTTTAGGTATATTGATATCCTATATTATGATCTCTCTATCATGTGGATTACAGTTCCAATAATACAGAACCGATGAGGTAATTTTGTCTCAGTTTTCCTTCTTTCAGACATAAGTTATGTTATTCCCCTGTATTATTTTATAGGGTGTATATACTCTAATTTAATAGGTTGTATAATAAATGTCTTTATTTTCATGATATTATATTTTTCAGGTAAATTTATTCTACATTAATTCAGAAACATGTGTTCATATATGTTCATTAATCACATCCTAAATGCATTCCTTGTAAAGTGTGTACATATCACATTGCTTTGAGGATGCGTCAGTGCACACATCCGCATCAAAGTTATTCTGTTTACATAAATTGGAAATGTAAAAGGTATTTGTAAAATAATAATACCAAAAGTATAAAAAAATATTATATATATCATATAAAAAGAGAAATCCCTTCATTATTCTCATCCATGAAAGTGGCAATAGAATAACGAATGACATCGGTTCATGAGGCAGTAGTCCATCATAGATAATAATGATGATTGTATATACCATTGGATTAAAGTATGTTCGAGTGTAGGTTGAATCCATAATATAACAATATCTCAGAATATTTAGGATACAACTTTTATTATATCACCTTGAAATAATAAAAATTGATGGATTTAAAGGAAGAAATAAAATAAAAATTTACATTGATGAATATTTCTTTTTTTTGAGTATGTGCTATTTATTTTAAAAAAAGACAACATTGGTTGGAGTTCATCAAACATTATGGCTTATATGATATATTTATGGTATTTTGGTGTATATTTTGATATATTTTGGATGAAGAAAATATGTTCCGAACAAAAAGATAAAATATTAAGAGGTACCCTTTTATAAGAGAGGGGAGGGGATCCTTTCTAATTTCTCAAAAGATTAAATTATAATATATTAATTATCAATTAAATTAAATCCAATTGGATATTTATTTGTATATAATATATTATAATGTTGAAATATCATAAAAAATTTAATTTAGAGACGTTTTTTTCATTTTAAACCTTATTATTTTATTGAACACTTATTTAACCTATTTTAATGTTAACTACGGTAAAACAAAAATATATTAAGATGATGTAATTTTAACTCATAAATTGTAAATTGGATAATAAATGGAAAATTTATGATATTTCATACCCTATATAATACCATTTTTTCTATATTTAAAATTTTTAGTATTTACAAATAAGTTAATAAGCTATCATTTTTATAAATTCTCACAACATTCAATTTCATCACTATTCATCACACTGACTTTATGAAACTCAATATAGAAAGATAAATTCAAAAAAATTATTTAATACATCCATAATTTGACATATTAACTAGAAAAATATTTGGATCAGCTCATGTGATTAAAATTATATTAATTTTATTAGTTTTTAGATCACATATTTGAGTTTTCCATTAATTGAATAATTACAACATTATCGTTTTTTAATTATTTATGATATATATTTGTTCACTATAAATAAGATATAAATTTACATGCAGTGTATAATCATTTTATATTTCATTATAATATATATAGTGGATGATATCTTCTATTTAACTCCCTATTAAAAACAATATACTCATTTAAAGTAATAATGTGACATTTTGTCACTCTCATTTATTTTAATGACATATATGTAATTTTCATGGACATGTATACATTAACATATTAAATTTAGAAACAGAGGTGATAATAGTAATATTAATTTCATACAATAATATTTGTGAAAGTTTTACTATAGTACAAAAATATTTATAATATTATATTAAAACATAATTATCTAATTTACCCTTAACAGTGGAATTTTTTTTACTAAAGTTAGTATTCATATTTTCTTAAATGAAAAGATATCTAAATAATAAATTTTTTCCTTATTGTTTAAAATATGGAATCCATTTTTCATAATTATGAAAATATAATTGGATAAAAATTATTAAAATTAATCTTTTTGATGAAATTAGAAAACAGGGTTTTCTGTTAAACGGTCCAAACATTTGAAAACATATTTACATCCAATTTCAACATGAAATGGGATAAAATTACATAAATTGGATTATTTGATGTAAAATTTTACTAATTATAATTTCAAACCAAATAAAAACATATTTAATTGTAAAATAATGTTTGAATAAAAAAGAAATGTTTAGTTAAAATTCAATATTTTTAACAATTAATCAAAACATGAGAGTTCTCATAAAAATATCAGTCAATCAACCATTATTTTTTTTTAAATTCCACATTAAAATAAGAATTTTAGTTTTTCTCTAATATAATTTATAATAGTTTTAAAAAATATATTTTTAACAAGTTCACCATCAATATTTGGAAAAAATACCATTTTGGAATAATATTTTCTTTTCTTTGTATCCTGAAAAAAAATTATGGGCTTCGATTCTCAGTAAGGTTAAATAGTGGATTTACATAAAAATAAAATGACAATAATGGGAAGATAAAAAATACGTAACATTTTAATACTACACCATAGATATCTAAAATCAGATAAATTAGTCATGGTGTAATGATTACCAGTTCATAAGACATAAATCATACAGGATTCAAGAGAATAATCCATGAATGAATAATATATAAAGAAGTCATCAAATTGTGGTATGCATATATGAATATAAAAATATATCCATACTAGTCATAGAATCGCATCCAAACCAATTTTTTATTTTGGGTTCACTCCCCACACCATCTTCATTTCCATGGATCATTCCAAAGACCATCTTATTAGTTAATGTTTACTCCCAACAACATCCTAGAAGACAAGTTCTATTACTAAACCATATTCACTCACCATTCCAGCCTTATCTATCTCATGAGATATAAATATTTACCCAATTCCTTAGTGAGGGATATAAGTATCACCTATCAAATATTGAAACCCATATATATATTTTTTCTAAATGAAATTAAATCATTCATCATATTAGAACCCATAAAAATAAATTTGGTTCATAAACATCATTTAATAATAACACAACCCATTGAAAATAAACGGGTTTTATAAAAATCATTACATCAAAATCATAAACAAGTCATAGGCATAATAAGTATAATATCTTTGACAAATATCCCCATTAAATCATATGTAACATCGAAAAATGTTATCATAGATGGAAAATAATTTTGATATATCACATTGAAAATATTTCTGGATTAAAGTATCCTTTCTTTTTTGAATGTATTTTATTTTCATAAAATTCCATGAAATTTTAAATTAAAAAAAGATATTTGATAATACAATTGTAACATTATAAGGTGATATTAATTTAATTAAGTAATCATCAATGAATAAAATTTATTCATTCTGTATAAGTTAAAAACCATTCATTTCGTACATTTTTAAAAAAATTAAAGTACCTCATTAGGAAAACAACAAAAAGATTCATTTAAAACTATTTCATAAAAATTCAAACATAGGTAAAAATAATATTAAATGTTATATAATAATTGAAAAAACATTTTTGAAAATAATTTTTTTTAACAAGGATTGTTATGTTTAATATTCCACAATAGTGATTTAAAATGAAACAATCCTTTTTTATTGGTGACATTATGAAATAATCACTTATTACATTATAAGAAGTAAATTATTATGTCCCATAAAGTAAAAAAACTATATGTATGTGAAAATACCATAATATTCATAATAATACTCATAACATTCATTCATGTGTGGTATATACACCACAAAAAATAAACAATTAGTGTAAATGAAATGTGTCCCACAAAAATAGAAGTGAGATAATAATATGTTAATACCGTAGTAACTTTTGTATCATGATCCCCATGAAAGAGTAACATAAATTAAAACATTTTATATCCTTAAATAAAATAAATCAATTATATAACAGTTCATAAGTCATTATATACTCCATAAAACAAAAATATGTGGTGAATATATCATATATCTCGTATAAATAAAAGTGAGATGAGAAAACTCTTACCTTAAATCTTGACATTCATCATACTCATAAAAAATTATTTTATAATAAATACATGTTTATTATATATATATATTAAATAACCAAATTATTATATGTAATGGAATATATTATTTTATTATGAATTCGTATTTCCTATTTATTAATAATTTCATGTTAACGTTATGATTTCTATAACAATCTCTTTGATTTTTAAATGTGTGATGATTTGTTATATTATTTGTCCTCTTAGATATATCATAATTTAATTATATCCAAAATGATAGCCATGATATAAATATAGGAAATATTAAGAATATATATATATTTAAAATTATATATAAAATACTGATTTATAAAATTAAATACACCATTTGTTGAGATGGTAGGAAGTACGTACACATGAATGTTGTTTCCATTTTTGTGACGTATGAAAAGAAAAAATTTTAAATAAGATATAAAAATATATCAATAAAGTATAATTTTAATTTGATATATATCGTATATGTTCACTAAACTCATCTTTAGTACAATCAATGCAAAGTGTGAACGAATCACAACACTTTAAGGAGGCAGTAGTCCACAGGTTCACAAACGAACTTATTGTATTCACACAAAAAAGGAAATCATGAAGGTACGTGTTATATAATAATTAAATAATCATAAATATATCATAAATATCATATATATATATATATGTATATATATCATATAAAACCAAAATTACATCATTTTTCCCAACTATGATAGGAAGTAATGGAATTGAAAATGACATAGGTTTGTGAGGATGTAGTCCACCATACACACGAATGATGATTATATATCTCATTTAATAGAAATGTGTTTGAGTTTTGGATAAAACATTAATATAACAATGTATAATTATATTTTATATACTCCTGTTATTATATAAACAAGAAACAAAAATAGTTTAATTGGTTTGAGGAAGAAATAAAACAAAAACATTCATTAATGAACATTTTATCTTCTTCGGGTGTCACCTTTTTATTTTCACATAATAAATTATATTATTTGATTTACAAACAAGGTAATGATTCAAAGATCAAAGGAAAAAAATTAGGTTATTTTTACATGGTTTTTATGATCCAAATATGTTATTATGTGTGAATAAAAGTGATAAATAGGTTTCCTTTTACAATATAGGGGAGGGGATCTCTTGAAATATCCCAAAAAATTAAATTATAACAAATTAAATTTCAATCCCAATACCTTCATATGGAAGTTAAGTCTAAAATAATGTTTGATTGGGGGTAATACCATCATCTAATAGATTTCAGACATGTTTAGTTGTAATTTTAAACCAAATCATTTGAAATAATCCATAGTTAATCTAATTTAATTTTAACTACGGTAATAAATTTTTCAATATTAAAATGATAATATTTTTTCATGTAAGTTTAATTTAAACCATTAATGGTGTATTTATGATATTTTAGAAAATAGTATTTCCATTTTTCCTTATTTTGGTTTTTTATGGTTTTTAACAAATTTAAAACAAATTCTTAAAATATCATTTTTATCAATTTTGACACTATTCATTATAATGAAATCAATGAAACAAATAAAATGATAAAATCAAAGCAATTCATTTATTAAAAGACTAATATGTAATATTAATAATGAAAATTTTTGAATCACCATAAGAACATGAAATTGTGTTTTATTTAATATTATTAATATCACATAATAGAGTTTTTCATTAATTAAATAATTTCCACATTATCATTGTGTAATTATTAATTTTAATTATTTCTTGAATAGAAATTAAATTAAAATATATATGATTTAATAATCCTTATATATTTCATTAAAATATATATATATTAAAATATCTTCTATTTAACCTCACATTAAAAATATTTTACCTAAATAAAGTAAGACAATGATATTTATTGCTATCTTTGATTTTAATATTATCAAAGTCTTTTTTCATGGATGAGTGTCCTATAATTTACTCAATTTATACCCTATTGGGATGATAGTTAAATTGAATTCATCTAATAACATTATATCAAAGGTTAGTTTAATTTTATAATATTTATAATATTATTTTTACCCTTAATTACTCGATTTACCCTTAACTGTGATAACAAAAATTACTAAGGTTTCTATAAAAATTTTATAGAAGTATAAGTGACCTCTTTAATTAATTTGTAATAGATGGTTCAAAATATTGAATCCGTTTTTCCAATTTTAATTCACAAAACTTTTAGAAATTAATTAAAAATTAATCCCACTGAAGGGACTAAACATCATGGTTTTAAAGTAAAAACGATTAAAAGATTGGAATGTTTTCATATCCAAAATTATTGTGAAATTTATTCCAATGACATAAATTAGGTTAAATAATATAAAATTTATCTAATTATTCTATAAAACCCATATATTATATAATTTTACAGAATGAATTATTTAGATGAAAAAGATTATTTCAATTAAAATTTAGTATTATTCACGATTCTTCAAAACATGAGAATGATTAGAAAAATACAAAAAAAATAACCAATAGTAAATTCTTATATCTTTATTTAAAATAATCATTTAATTTTTTCAAATATTAATTCTAAAATTTTTAAAATTCATTTGTAAAACAAGTGTTCTATTGAAAGGAAAAAACTACTTTTAGAAAAGAAATAAAATATTTTACGATAAAAATGGATTCATTTATTTATTATGACTAAAAAAATATTTTAAATATTTAATTAAATATTTTATATTAATATTTTAGTAAAAAAAACTTTTTTTGATATAAAATACTCTTGTGCACATTTAAATAGTTTTTCATTAAAATGATTCCATTTAATTTCAAAAGGTTTTTACATGTGTAAACCATGCTACCATATTTCTATTAGACATGTTCATACCCATAATTCTAATGGATCGGTGTTAATTTTATTGTTTAAATAATTTCATTAATAAAATCATGTTTCACATAATCTTAGTGTTGAGTATTACACAAGATAATATCGTGTTGCACGAGACATCAAAGATAAGTAATTATTAAAAAATCTATTTTATAAAAATATTGAGGTGTTACAAGGGGATATTATGAATTCTCTATGATTGACTTAAAAATAGGGTATCATTATTTGAAATTTAGACCTTCTAATATACGATAGATTTATTTTTAAAGTATGTATGTCCAAAGTGGATTTTTTATGATGTCATTTAGATGGATGGATGCTCTACTAGTCCCTACGTCGATTATGAAATAAATATTTCACCAATTAAAAGATCAGTTTTTTGTTATATTATGAATAAAATCCTTGTGTACTCTAAGACTCATGAATATCAATCAAAACGTCTTGGCACCATCATGAGTATACCGCGAGAGCATCAAATATATTTCACGATATCTAAGTGTCTATTTTGGATCATTATGGTACATTTATTATGTCACATCATCTATGTAGAAGGTGTATTAGTTGACCTAGAGGTGGATCACATATTAATTACTTGGGATAATCCCATGAATTTTTTTATCTAACATTTTTGGGGTTTTATGTGTTATTGTAAGGGATTTACCCAAGACTTTTCCTGTCATAAAGCACCAATTTTGTTCTTGAATAATAAGGCTATCATTTTTTAATGGGTAAGAGAATATGATAATGTTTTCAATGATTTAAAGAAGTGGTTTACTATTTCATCGATCATATTCCTAACCGAGATGGTTGAAGAGTATAACACATTTTTTGATCCATCCAGAGTTGGTAATAAAGTGGTGTTACGGTAGGAGTATCGATTAGTGCTATATGGTTCATGACTGTTGATATCAAATGAATAGAATTACCCTACACATGATCGTATGTTATCGATGGTCTTTTTTCTGTAATTATTTTGAAGAAATACCTGTTGGGAGTGTATTTTAGTATGTATACTAATATAAAAATATTAAATTACATATTCTGATATTGAGATTTTAACCTCTTACAATTGAGAGGGGTTGAGTATACACAATTGTTTCACTTTGATCTATACAATATGCCTGTGAAGGTAAATATTATTATTGATTCTTTGAACAGAAAGATATAAACTAAGGTAGTTCAAGTGTCTAGTTCTAAGAGAAATATGATGACCTTTCTAGTTGAGATTATGGGTTAGTTTTAGGAGGTCCTATGGAAGATGACCCATGTATCCATATCTGTTGGGTATACAATTTTAAGTCAGATCAAGGAGGGGAGATGATGTATCATTTTTTGTGCCATCTAATATGTGTGGGCATATGATGCATGAGTATTTGGCTTAGAAGTTGGTGGTGCACCCTACTTTAACAAAAATTCGTTATGACATACATCATTGGTATTTTTGGAAAATAGTGAAAAGAGATATTTTAGGTTTTGTGACACAATCATACAACATTTAAAAGGTGATGACCGATAATCAATTACCTTGTAGTATATAATAGCCATTTACCACTTTAGACTGAAATTGGGATGACCTTACCAAATACATCATGCTTGTTCTTCCAATGATTCCCCAAAATAATGACGTGATAGAGGTGATTATGGACCGGTTAAAAATGTATCCTATTTCTGGACTATCTAGGAGAATTTTACTTTTTATTAGTTGGGGATATGTATTTTTAGGAGATATTCTTTTTGAATAGGGTCCACAAAGCCTGGTTATATTTCCAAAATCATTCGTTACATTACACATCTAAAAAATCTTATAGAAGGTGTGGGGTACCTTGGTACCTATGAGTACGGATTTCTACCCATATGAACATTGGAAATTATTATGTAGTATATTTTTTCTAAAGGGTAAACTATGGGTATGGGTCTTATATTTTATAGGGATTCAGGATAAGAAATTAGCTCTCATTGATGTAGTCTATAATAATAGATATCAGATGACTAGTCAGATGTAATCATGTTGTAATGTTTATGCTCGTCCATATAGATAATGTATATTTTTTGTGGAGGTGGGTGAGTTAGAGTGGTTTGGATTGAGTCACATAAAAGACCTATCAAAATATGCTCAATTTATTTAGAAATGTGTTGCTAAGTATTGGATTTTAAATTAAGTCATATGTTGATCGATGTCATTGACCCCTTGATCATACAGTGGGTGATCTTATATTTCATCAGGTGTCTCTAAAATTGGGTCACATTAGGATTTTCTGGTAGGGTAGGTTGACATCCATGTTTTTTGAACTGTTTGATGTTATGGAGTGAATCAGACTACTAGTGTATCAATTGGATCTTACATTAAGATAAAATTTTATTCACAACAATTTTCATGTGTCGCATCATTAATAGTATCACCTTGATCCTTATCATCTGATCTATGTAGGTGATGCTGAGCTTGAGGCAGATGTTCTATTTAAAGAGAATTTGATTCATTTTATTGATTAGAGTGATAATTTTATATGGAGAAAGACTATACCATTGGGATGAGAGTTGTGGCAGAATGGCTATGTTAAAGAGAAAACATTGGAGTGGTATGAAGTTATGTGGGCCGAGTGTCTTGACCATTTTGCCTCCGAAACATTGTGATGCTTGGGAGTAAAACTCAAGGATAAGCTATCATAAGGTTGGAATAATGTAAGATCCCAACTTTTCTAGAGATTTCTCATACTTCTTTAGGTATTATTTTACCCTTTCATTAATCTAACATTGGTTGAGACTTTTCTTGGGGATTTTTATTTTTGTTCCTGATGGTTTTTTGGTTTTTTTAGAAATGAACAGTTGGCGTATGGTTTTCAAAAACTAGACACTTTAAAAAAAAAACTAAGAACCCCAAGAAAGAGGGGGTTTCATTGTAGGATAGTTTTTTCATACCATGTTCACAACTAATAGAAATCACGAACCCTATAGAGCTGGTGCTCATGGTTATGAATCACTTTTTTTAAAACAATGTACCCTTCATTGGAAACCATGTGTTTAGGGTTTTTATACCCAAAATTTAATCAAAAAAATTCTAGACCATGAGATATATATCCCTAATCACCTTATTTAGAAATAACATGAATTTAACTACTCCTAGAGGCCCCTGATAGGATTTCAATGCTCCTTGAACCTCTTCAACTGCAAATTGACGATTTAATGGGTGAAATTAAACCCCCCATGGTGTGTAATATCTTCCTTGATTAGATTCCACACTCTCTCAACATTATATACCCTTTGAGATATATGTTTTACTCTATTGTTTATGGTTTAGATCCATGTTTCAAAGAAACTCATTTAATTGGATCTTGATCCCAGGTGTGGGTCCAAGATTGTATTCATCATTGTGAATTCGACTATTCTTCATCAAAATGGATGTTACAGTAAGTGAGAGTTCATTAATGATAAATATATTGTTGTTATAATGGATAATTATCATAGCATTTATAATTATCTTTTTTATTTAATTTTTCCATTTCATTTCCGCATTGTAGAATTTCAATTAAATTAAAATTTTGAATTTAATTTATTGAAATTTATAAACCCTTCATAAAATCTAATAGAACCATTGTAGAATATGAGACATGAAAAAATAGAAACCCATAAGATGTTCCAAAACACTTGATGTAATGATTTATGAGTTTTAAAAATGGTAGTAATGGGTTATTAGAATTGAACTAAATATCTTATTTATGGTTGATAATGGGATTTAAAGAGATGAATTTCTTAATACCTATGAGTTGATTGGATGTGACTAATTACTGATAAGTGGGTCAGTTGTGATTTTTTATGTTAATCATAGTGAATAATGTAATGATCTATGGTGGTACTTGATAATTAAATAGTGAATCATGATGTGAATGACTATTAATAAGGGTAATTATATTTAACCTTGATGCAAACATGATATATGAGACATTTTTTATTTCATGGATCAATGATATGTGGGTTGGATAATGGTGCTCCAAATACCTATGGGGTGTCAAACTGATGTTCTAAACCCTGATTCATGCATGTGTAGAATGAGATGTGGGATGTGAATTGATTCTCCAAACACCCATGGAGTTCTAGATTGATGCTCCAGTACCACGAGATATTGTTACATGGAATAATGTTCTAGGGTATTGAAAATAAATATTGAATTAAATTAAAGATAAATTAACAAGATATAGTGAATTATGACATTACTTATGATGTATTATTTAGACTCTAGAATGGGTTTAAGAAAAAATGATAGTTTGGGTTGTCACCATGAACTTGGGGGCCTATAAGATTGATTAATTAATATTAAATATATAATATTTTTAATTATTCTTTATACAGCTTCATACACTATTATAGAATGGATATTTCATAAAATTTCATTTTAGTGGCCTAATAAATTGTACTCACACCGAACTCCAGTTTCACGATTGGTAAAAAATAGACATCATATTTACAGGACAAGATATGGGAAATATCCCAATGTTAGATGGTTTGGATGGAATTTGGGACGGTGCATAAATTAGAGACCGAGACATGATGTTGAGACCCTCTTGGGAGAAGATAGCGTGTCTCTTAATTTTTGATTTCATTTGAAACATGAAACTTATATGGAATGTCATATCAATAGATTCTCATTATGATCATTTACCATGTTTTGGATTTCTACATGTGATGTTGGTATATTATTGAATATTGTATTGTTTTTAGAATATTAATTATTTATTTATCATATTTTGCATCTTTGTTAATGAGGGTACATTATCCCCACATTACATATTAGACCCTCTCTACTAGTCAGTATCCATTGGAATATGGGGAGGTGTTCCGGAGGGCACGTAATGAACCAAATCATTGCACATACTGGTGGCACTCAGGGTAGGAAGTTTCAATCAGTTAAATGTTTTAGTTGAGGATAATCCTATGTAATAATTACATAATATATGTGGGAAATACAATTATTTTATATTCTGTTCGGTTTAAAAAACAGTATAATTATTTTTATGATATTCATTAATCAAATATCTCATAAATTCATGGAGTATTTCATTGTTTTTAGTTGATGATATTTTAAAGTATTCCATGGTGAAGGAAGAACACCTGGGTAATATATATTTTGTTCCCAGAACACTACAAGAACATTATATATATATATAGAGATTTCCAAATAGTATGTTTTTCTCCAACAAGTGAAATTTATATGCCCGGGTATATATGAAAGAGACATATCTATGTATCCTAGAAGGATTTATGCCATTGTGACTTTGTAGTGTCTAAAGAATGTGTTTGAGATTCAAAGAATCATTTTTTTAATGGGTAATTATATGAGTTGTTTTAGTATTTCTCAAATATTCATATATTTGGAGAGTCTCCCTATAATGACGTTTTGTAGGAATTGAATTATATGTTTTAAAATCAATTTTGGAACTAAATTTTAGGGATACCATGACATCATATTTTTTTATCTAGGGACTGGGGTTGGGTTAATATTCTTTTTATATTACTTGGTCATAGGTCTGGGATGTCTTCAATTATAGTGTATGCTTGTGCTTTCCTATGTTTTTCACCCAAATTTTCTTCATGATAATAATTATCCTTCCAATGATATTGGAATTTTTTTGTGATTATTTCTCGTGGGTCTATGTTCTATTATGTATTATAAGAGTGGATTACTATATATTCATATCATAATATCATGAAGTATATTTTTACAAAGATATATCTAAACATATGATATAGATTCTTGGATGAGTATCTTCAAAAGACTGATTTTTATGTTTCATACAGACCAACGAAAAAGAATATACTCACTAATGAGTTCTACATGAATTTAAAAACACATTCCTTAAATGAATTTATGGATGAAATCTATTTGACTATAAATTTATCTGATATTCACTATGATTTTGAAGAGGATAATAGATGGGTGTGACAACCTTATGTGAAATATGATTCATCTTTTGATGATTAGACTCATATTTTTCAAGAAAGAGACTCTAATTGTTAATTTGTTTTTGAAATCTATTATGGTGTAGATTCCTCAGGTTATTAGTCAAGGTATACTGATAGAGTATTACTTTTATAAGTCAGATTTTTCATTCTATTAACTTTTCTATAGGAGTCGATGGATTGTGGGAATCAGTCTAGTAAGTATATACAACCAATAAATACCAAGATGTATCCTTATTTTATATGTCAGTATTCATGTTCAGAAAATATGTGGTCGATTGTGTACTTTGTGTCATGATGCATTACCTTCTATGTGATAATGGTGGAGCACCAGAGACCTCCCAGTTTATTTCAACCTTTATCAATTCTAGCATATAAGTGGGATGAGATACCCATCAAAATCATAGTTGGTTTTCCACAAAAAGATTCTTCATAAAATTTTAATTGGTGTATCATTGACTGACCCATGGAATCCACTCATTTATTTCATTTTAAGGATTGAATGAATCTAGAATGCCTTGGTAGCCTGTATGTTATAGATATCATGATACTAAATAATGTTTCTTATATTATTGTTAATGAAATATATACATGATTGACCTTCCTATTGTATAATGATTTAAAATTGAAAATTGATACCTAATTAAATTTAGCATAATTTCTTTCCCACATATTTATAGAGAGATTGATATGTGCATTCTTATTCTGTTGAATATGATTTGATCTTCTAAGACAACCTTGTGAGGTTCATGGAAAAAATAATCTTCACTATGTTGAATTCACCTATATAAATATATACTCTACATTGATTCAAATGAAACTATTTGAAACATTATTTGGGTGGACAAGTAAATCCATATTTTTTGGGAGGAAAAAATAGATCAGTCATTGGTTAGATGTATTCTTGGTCAACAGATGATAGAGAATATGAATTTGATCCAAAAATGGTTAGATATAGCTTAGATTCATCAAACAATACTATGTGGATGGATTTCATCACCCATTGGAGTTTGTGATAGGTTATTAGGTTTCTATCAATGTTTACTTCATTTGGTACATCATCATTTTAGAAAATATGGTAATCTAGAAGCAATTCTTATAGAAAATTTCAAGATTATTGAACATATTAGAAAGGTGTCATATCGGTTGGTAATACTATCTTACTAAATATTGATTCGTGATTTGTTTCATTTTTCTAAATAAAGGATGTATCAACTATAGACACCACATTTGATATAAAATTACAATATTTATTTGGAGGTTCATATATCATTGGTTTGGAAACAAGTTTAGATTATCAATCATTAGAATCATGTGATTCCCAATAAAATGATTCACTTGGCTTGTGTATGTTTGTTGTGAATATGTTATATCCATGATAGATAATAGTGTAAAAAACTTATTATGAATTAGTGGAATTATCTCTTTTTGGTTCTAGAATCCTATGTTCATTTTGGGGATAAGAATCATCTTTGTGGGGAGAATTGTGACATCATTCAGATTATATGTATATATTTTTTCATTTTTATATTTTTCCAGCTTTTGGTTCTAAAATATTTCATGAGTTTAGAGTCATTTTTTTTGTAAAAACAAGTCTTTTACATAGTCTATTCATGGTTTTTAGTAACTATTTTGAAACAATGTGATATGGATCTATGTTTTCCATTGGTGTTTCCCCAGTTTAAGCATAATTTTATTTTCACTATGATATTTCCAGTGAAATTTTCTACATGTATTTGTTTGATTTTAGTGGTGCTTTCATGGATTACATGTAGTATATCTAAATATGCATCTCTTCCAAGTAAAACACCTCATTCTTTTTTTCAAGGGGAAATAAGGGAAACATGGTTGGCTCAATGGATTTCCTAACTAAGAGGCATAACCATGTGACTCGTATGAATTTCTTCAAAATAGATAATTACCAGTACAACATTTCTAATTTTAAAAAATTCTCACCATAATATCACATTATCTCAACCCATCCATTCACTGATATTCTAGGATGTTCTCCTTTTGGTCAACTGGTGATTCTCCTTCAGTCTAGGTGGATCTCTATGAGGTATGCTAATATTTCTACCATTTTTCATCTCCTATCTCCGGACCAATCATTAATATATCTACTCTATCATGTGTTGGGAATATTAAGGATGTCATGGAAAGGTCTAGATTTTTTTATGGGGAATTGATAATATTTCTTATATATGTACAATTGAGTTGACTAGATATCTACATTTCGAATATTTTTAAAGAGACTAAGTTTCCTCCATTTGTGAGGTGTGCGTGTCTATACAATGGTTCATTCTTCTTGAATACATTTGTATTCATTATCCTTACACTACATTACATAATAAATAATTTTATTTAAAATATATGATATATATTTTGTGTAATTGAATCTTTGGTGTCCTAACATGTGTTTTTAATAGGTTTATTCTTTGAAAACTATTTTATTCACTTTATAAGTTCTACCAAACACCATAAAGATGTTAGGGAATTTGAAATGGGTTTTAAAGAATAGAATCTGTAAATACATTCATTAAAAAATGTTTTATTAAAGTTTATCTATGATTTAATTGAATGTTTCAAGAAAATAGATCACAAGTTAACCATGAGTTTGATGGGTTGTTTACCTATATATATTTTAACTTGGTGTGAAAACATTATATATTTTTATTGTGATTCTAATAGACTAAGGTAAGAATACATATTTTAAATATTTGAATTCTATAAACCAATTCTTTTTTAACATCCTAATTATGTATTTACATAGTTTAATACCCAAATATTTTATGGTTTTATTAACGATTGATATGTTTCTTGTTTTTATTCTTCTTATGTTTATCTCATGAGTTAACATGGGTGAATATGACTATTTTAATTGATTTATATTTCATGAATTTTGGATTATTCTTGGACTATTTGGATATTACAAGATTTAATGAAAACCAAATGATTCAGTATGAGAATAGTTTTAAAATGAAACTGATTATTAAAGATTTTTATCATTTGAAAGAAAGAAAATATAATTCCACAGTTATAGAAATTTTATAGACTAGTGGTGCAATCCAACTTTAATTATAGATCACAACCTGAAAATGACATTAAGGTTATGTTGACATGGTTTTTTTGGATACAAGTAAAGGGAGGAGTGTCAGGTAGCTTCAAAAGATCCCTTAGTCAGCGGATATTTATAGTAATTAGACATGGTTGTGGAAGAAAATCACCAAGAGACTTTATTTTGATTTTGGTTTTTTTAAAGTATTATAGTTCTGGCATTGTTTTTTGTGTCACATATTTCTGTACCTCTTCTAACAAGGTGTAAACTAGTATTTTAGATTTTTCCTCTTATAAAATATACATATTGTTGTTTAATTTTTTGGGTGAAATAATTCCCATGGTTTTTTAGTTTGATACCCCAGTTCTTGTCTCCAAACATTGGTGATGAAGAACAAACTTTTGGGCCTTCTGGTGAGTTAACTTGGGTGATGTGTTAAGCCTACCTATGTTGGTTCGATACAAGAACAAAAATAACATTTACCGTTTAAAATATAAGGACACCACTTTACTCACAAAATAGACATATAATTTTATTAAATCAAATATCTCCTTTTTAAACCAATAATTATGCATAGAAGAACTATAATGACTCAGTTTTTAATCATTGGAAATTCCCTTATAATAATTATTTCATATAGTATAATCTATTGAAATCAAAACATAGTGAACTACTTAGTTCTATGTGACCATTAAACATAATACTATCACATCTATGATTTTAATTTTGAAAATCTGACATAAACTATTGTGATTTGTAAGATGATTGGTGTATTATAAGATAAAAACAACTTTTTGTGAATAGTAACTTCCCCATATAAATAGTAATGTTTCCCTTAAGAATACTAATAATCCAAGTGAATAAGTAACATTTCCAATGAATTTATAAATAAAATTTATCCATCTTACAAGTGATAATATAATATAATAGTGTTGTTTTTTTGGAGTCCTGTATATCTAATCACCATTTTATGATTAGTTTAACAATTTAAAACAAAATTTATTTTCTTGAAAGGTATTCGTAAATAATTATTTTGATGACTTAGGATTAGATAATAATTTCCAGAGACCATAATTAATTTTTCAAAGTGTTAGAAAAGCAGTTTTAAATTTAAAATTTGTTTTTTTAAGTAAATACTGATTTTAATTAAAAATTAAATTTCACATATATAGAAAATTATTTTCATAAAATATACTTCATTTTGGAATTTTACATATCGATAAATTATTGGGGATAATTTTCTGAGATTTTTCAAAAATACATCAATTTTTGGTGAGTAGTAAAATACAATAATTTAGATAAATGCTAAATAAATGAAATTATGGATCATTCTTGAGTCATGGATAGTGTAAATAAACATTGGTTTGAACTCACATGATCTATTTACTTTTTTTGTCACAAAATTAAATAATATTCAATGTCATCAGAAAAAATATTAAAATAATGGTAAAAGTAATGGGAAATCCTTCCTCTCCACCACTATAAATAGAATTGTGCTTTACCTCGTCTATTTCCTCCTCCCAAGACATTTCCCTATTCCAAATTATGCTAAAATCCCACCCTAATCCCCTCTCCCACGTGCATAAGCCCCTGGTCTCTTAAAAATACCAAATCCTCTCCCCTATAGAGGTTCTCATAGAATAAAAAGTATTCAATTTTTATTATCATCTTCAATTCTGGTCATGAAACCATATTAATGGTGTCACGACCCGTCCTCAGGACCCGTGATGTGACTACCCCAAGCCCGCTTTCGATAGGCCAGGGGATGGGGACTAGCACCAAGGCATAAAATCCCGACAAAAAGGGGAAGGCATTGCCTTTATAAGTAAACAAACAACATAGAGTAAGAAAGCAGAAGTAGACACTAAGTAACACTGTGTACAATAGAAAGTGCGGAATAGTAAGTGGGCCAGAATACAAATCCAAACTGAAAGTAAAGTACAACTGGAAAGAAAGTGCAGTATCTGAAATTAAAGCAGCAATGTCGAGCCGTCCACTGGAAGTCCCCCTGAAGGGTGGGTAAAGATAGCCTCCTCAGCTCCTCGGGTCCAACCGTCCGCTCCGTGTACGTCCCACCCAATGGTCCACATCCAGGTACCAACTTGCTCCACAAGCCTCAACCACGATCAGATATGTCCATCGTCTGCATCCAACACAATGTAGTGTGGGCATAGCCCATGCAGGGGTGAGTATATGCTACTCAGTAGGGACCCCAAGACCCCCAAAGGTCTCCCAGAATCCAAAAAAGATAATCCACAAAAAAAAGATACAATCACGAAGTAACATCCAACACTACTTAGGTATATTCCCATACATATACCTAAGTCATCAATTCCAGTTCGGCTCCAACATCCGAGCCCAAGTTCGATCATGTCCACAGAGGATAGTACAACCCAAACTACATAGGGAAGCACAACCCAATCCACATAGGAAAGAAAAACCCAATCCACACATGAAAGCACAACATAATCCACATTGGAAAGCAAGTCAATCATATCAAATATAATGATTGAATGTCAAAACACAGCTCACACAGGTATAAATCATTTTTAAAGAAAAAGGAGATGATCAGGTGAGGTTACTAATTCATCTAGCTAAGAACCACGTAGGATAATGGTATTGTAGTCATCACCACCGAACCCACTAAGGATTCCAGTACGGTTGTCGTCTTCGTCGAACCCACAGAGGATTCCAGTACAAAATTCCTCACCGTCGAGCCCATAGCTGTTGGGAAACTCCTCCTCTATTGAGTACAGTGGGCCTGCCGCTACAACCAAGTGCTTCCCACTATCCTTGGACTTCTGGAGTACTCCACCTGTGGAGTACTATGGGCCTGCTGCTACAACCATGCGCTTCCCACCATGGGTCTGCCGCTAAAACCAAGCGCTCCCCCTTATAGCCTACAGAGGTATAAATTCTATTCAGTACCGCGGGTTTGCCGCTACAACCGAGCGCTCCTCCGCTGTGGGTCTGCCACTATAACCAAGCGCTTCCCACTGGGCTATCGAAACACTCCGAGTCGATCGATCAGAAGTCGCCAAGTCTCAGCTAGCTCTAGGGTTTTCGCACACAGCATGCTCATTCTGGAAGGGTCGGCTTCACGAGCCAAGATTTAGATAGATCAACTGTCACGTAGACCAGAGATGATGTATCGTAATGTTCTGTCACGACAAAAGGAACACAACGAGACAGACGACACGTCAATCGAACGCTTGGTCTGAGAGTTATTGGCTTTTTCGTTCTGGGGTCCCGGTTGGTTTTTAAGTCAAAACCAACCCGACCGCACTCCAACTACGTCCAAACCTCGAGAAGAGTAATCCAAAATGTCTGTCTCACTAAGAAGAATCCAATGAAGTCTACGACACTTCAATCGGACGTCGGGAGCTCATGTTATAAGTGTTTCTGCTTCGAGGGCCCGATTGGTTTCTGTGTTCGAACCAACCCGGCTATACACAAAATTCTTCAAAACCTTGAGTGTAATATACCGAAATGACCGCCTCGATCCAAGGATCTCATCGCAAGAGATGGTGCATCGTTCGGAGGTCCATATCCCATGTTACGGGAATTTAAACGAACCTATCCGGTTTTAGGTGGTTTTGGGCCCGGACCGACCCGGCCCAAGACCCCCTGGGTCGACCCGAACCGGGTTGAATCGACCCGAGTCTGAGTCCGGCCCCCAAGGGTGCGGCCCAGCCCAGCCTGGGCGGCCCGGCCCGGTGCGACCGGTCCGACCATGGTGGCTCGATGCTGGCCGAGGGGTCACGCAAAGGGGTTGCGCGTAACCCCCCAAATTGAAGAAATTTCCCCCGAATGGGTGGCCCACCCTTTGTCAGCCAGGGGTTACGACCCCCGGATTTCAGATCTGGCCGGCCGTAAAGGCGGGCCAGTGTGTCGCGCGGGACCAGCTGGTCCCGCCCACTGTGCACCAGCGGCCGGCAGCTCCGGCCGCCCTCTCCAGCTCTGTCGCGGCCCAAGGCCGCAGCTTTGGCCCGACCGGCGCGACCCGACAGCGCCGCGCCCCTACGTCTTGGCCCCGCTCCGGCCGCGGTCTCTTCGTGGTTCTTCAGCGCGGCGCAACAGCGCCACGTCCCTTTGCCGCGACCCCGCTCCGGCCGCGGTCTCTTCGTGGTTCTCCGGCGCGGAGCAACGGTCCCGCGGCCCTTTGCTGCAGCCCGACTCCGTCCGCAACGTCTTTCGGCCCCAATGGCACGGCGCGACGGCACCGTGCTTCTTCACTGCATTCCTCTATGTTGAGCGCGGTGCAAGGGGTTCGTCGTGGAAAAAAGACGTCGTGGAAGCTGGCGTCACATGAAGGGGTTCCATAAGCGTCGTCGGTGTTCACCCAATGGAGAATGCGGCATCTCGATTCCTTTGACGTGGAGAGAAGATGCAAAGATGAGATGGAATTCTTCGTCAAAGATTCGTTGTTCCTCGCGTTCTTCAAGAAGGAAGAAGAAAATCTTCAAGAGTTCTCTCCTCCACACAACGAATCCCCCATGATAAAATAAGATGTTGTCTTATTTTATTTACACACAAACACACACACCATCAATAAGAGAAATTCAAAGATCTCATCCAATTAATTATATTAATTGAATAGATAATTAATAGTCCATTTAATTTGGGAGAGTTGACATGTCATTTATAGGGGGTGCGGGTGTGTTACACAAAAAGTGGGGGTTTGCAAACATAATGGGAGGATTGAAGAATTTGGAAAGGTGGGGCTCGTGTGGGCCCCACCCCAACATCCTTGCCTCTTCCTATTCCACAACGCTTAACCATCGGTTAAAGAAATAAAAATAAATTGTAAAACAATTTAATTTTTATTCCTCACATTTTTTTAACATCACCTCCCGAGAAAACACAACTCCAGGAATAGTCTTCATAAGCAATTACCGGTGTTGCGGTTCCATCGGTGCCCTCAGATTTCAATTCTGAGCACCGGTTTAAAATTTAGGAAAACCCGCTCATTCGTTTACTAAACGTACCTGAGATAAACTTCAGAAAATGATTCCAGGCACACCGGGCCTCAGAAAATAATTCCAGGCACACCGGGCCTTGGAATAAGGTGCCTTCAGAAACTGCATACTCGTAAAATCCCAAAGAAAATTAAAAAAAATTCCCTTGAATTTTACGGGTCTTATATTACTCCCAACTCAGGGATTTACGTCCCTGTAAAGACACAACACACACTAGGGAAATAAAAAAGGGTACTAAGCACGCATATGAGCCTCCTTCTCCCAAGTGATCTCCTGGAGGTTCCCGTGCTGCCATCTGATGTCCACTAGAGGAATCGACAGCCCACGTAGGACCCGCTCCTGTCGATCCTCGAGCTCTACGAGGACCTCCGCAAAAGTCACCCCATCACCAAAGTCCAGCTCCCCGTAGTCGTTGATAAGAGTCGGGTCATGCACGTATCTCCTATGCTGAGATACGTGGAAGACGTCCTGCACTCGGTGCAACTGAGGTGGATGGGTCAAGAGGGAAACCACCTCGCCTACCCCGTTGAGGACCTAGAATGGTCTGATGAAGCGTAGACATAACTTGTCACCCCAGCAAAAACTCCGTAATCCATGTCGAGGTGAGACCCGTAAGAAAACGTGGTCACCATCCTCAAACTCTAGTGGTCTCTGCCTCCTGTCACCACAAGACTTTTGTCGGCTCTGAGCTGTCCTCATCCGATCTTGGATAACATGAACCTTCTCTAGACCTACAAGAGCTGCTAAGATTTCATCTTTGCTGATAAGAGAAATCTGGTCTCATCCTCAGGATGAACAGTGTTCTTTTCCTAATACAGTCAATCCCGACATGGATGATACTATTCCATACCAAGGATGATGTCGGAAGGCCTTGATGCTACTACCAAGAGATCCAACCGTTACACTCGCCTCCAAGGGTCGAGTCACACTGTCGGCATCAGTGTGTGGTCACTGGGTCTCCTCCAGTAGTTATGTCAGAAGTGTGGGTCATGTCAATGGTTTTTTTAAACCAGAACTTCTTAGTAAGAACATAAAGAGAGGATAGGAAAGTAAACGCCATAAAGAAATGTGTACTTATTACTGCAGCTCAAAGTACAAAGACACATACAACCACAACATCAAAAAAAGCTAGAAGAACCAATAACAAGGCCTCCATGCCTGGAAGTAGTTTCGCTCCTATCCTCCAGCTTACGGAGCTCCAAATTCAAATGCCTCAGCTACCTGAAGCTGAGCTCTCCCATGTCCACATGTTCCCTGTGGTCGTGGTGGACCTCCTGGTGGTGGAGGTGGCAACACCTCGAAGCGTCGTCCACCTCAAGCTACAAGGCCAGCTCCCCTGCCTCAGTCTTCTACTCCTTGCAATCCGCCCTGATCGAACCTCTGCCTCTACTTGGGAGGTCCTTAGTTTATCGGCTGGTAATCTGTATGGAGGGTCGGATAGTCACGTGCCATGTGACCAACCCCACCGCAGGAGTAACACTATCCGCTCATGGTAAGTCGTTCTCCACCCAGGTGCCCCGCACACACGATCATGTGTCATGTGGTCGATCACTTGTAGGTCTTGTTATCTTGGACCTCTGCGTCATCTGTCTACTGCCCGCTGCAGAAGACTCTTCCGCATGCCGACTAGTGGTGGGTCCTGCTACTGGAGACTGCTCAGCAAGGTAACTCTCCACTAAGAGGGATCGCTCCAACACCCCTGTCTGCGTCGGGATGATGTGAGAAAAAACTGAAGCTCTAATCTCTCGCCTGAGCTCTTGCTCGAAAATTCGGGCCCTGAAGAATGGGCCATGTACCATATTTGTAGTGTAACGCGAGGGATCGGTGAACCTCGCTAAATATTGAGCTACTTCCATGCTGCCCATCCGCAGCTGTAGTAGCTCTAGTATGTGCACCGCTAAAAGGGTGGATGGAATAAACTCTTCCCGAAACAGGCTCTCGATGTCTGACCACAAAAGTGATGCCTTGTCATGCACCTAGAGCATCAAGCTCCACCATCTGCCTACTGTCGCGTGTAGGAGGCTCGCTGTAAGGATCACCATGAGATTAGATGGTGTCCCCACTAACCTCAAAACTCGAACTAGAGCCTCCAGCCAATCCATAGCTGCCTGAGGGTCGATCTAACTGCGGAAGCTGGGCGGTCTATGACATTGCAACTCGTGCAGTGCACTAAGGTGACGTGCACTCTCAGCGGCTGGGGCTGGAGGCATCGGTGGCTCGGAGGGTAGAGGTACCACCGGTGCCTCTGCTGTAAAAGGGCCTTACACCAAGACCTCGTCGCTCGGTGGGCTTCCGTCTCGCACAAAGCTCTGAACCCTTGCTGGATTCTGTCATGGGGCCATCCTGAAAAGGAACAGGTGCACCACGGTCAAAAAAGTATACCTGTTGAGCTAACACAAAGTAATCACAAAGAAAACTTTTGAAACACAAATGCAATCAATGTTTTTGTGCACTGTGTCGGAAATTAGAAGTTAGGGTCCTTGTGTATGGATACGTCGGCCGCCACACCAACACTGGACTCCCTAGACGGATAACCACACTCAATACCCTTAACACTATTTCTTCACATAGAAGAAAGTTCAGAGTCCTGAGTTCTACGTTAGAACTGAACTCCTCTAATACCAGTTTGTCACGACCCATCCTCGGGACCCGTGTCGTGACTACCCCAAGCCCGTCTTCAATAGGCCAGGGGGTGGGGACTAGCACCAAGGTGTAAAATCCTGAAAAAACGGGGAAGGCATTTTCTTTATAAGTAAACAAACACCACAGAGTAAGAAAGCAGAAGTAAACACTAAGTAACACTATGTACAATAAAAAGTGCGGAAAAGTATGTGGGCCAGAATACAAACCCAAACTGAAATTAAAGTACTATCGGAAATAAATTGCAGCAACTGAAAGTAAATCTGCAACGTCAAGCTGTCCACTGGAAGTACCACCTAAATGGTGGGTACAGATAGCCTCCTCAGCTCCTCGGGTCCAGTCAACCACTCCGTGTACGTCATGCCCAGTGGTCCACCTCCATGTACCGACTTGCTCCACAAGCCTCAACCACGATCAACTCTGTCCGTCGTCTACATCCAATAAAACGTAGTGCTGGCATAGCCCGTGCAATGGTTAGTATACGCTACTCAGTTGGGACCCCGAGACCCCCAATGGTCTCCAAGAATCCACAAAGGACAATCCAAAACGAAAAGATACAATCACGAAGTAACATCCAACACTACTTAGGTATATGCCCATACATATACCTAAGTCATAAATTCCAGTTCGGCTCCAACATCCGAGCCCAAGTTCAATCACGTCAACACAGGATAGTACAACCCAAACCACACAGTGAAGCACATCCCAATCTACATAGGAAAGAAAATCCCAATCCACACGGGAAAGCACAACTCAATCCACATAGGAAAGCAAGTCAATCATATCGAAGATATTGATTGAATGTCAAAACTCATCTCACACAGGTATACATAATTTGTAAAGAAAAAGGAGATGATCAGGTGAAGTTACTGATTCATCTAGTTAGGACCCACGTAGGATACTAGTACTGTAGTCATCACCACCGAACCCACGGAGGATTCCAGTACGGTTGTCGTCATCGTCGAACCCACGGAGGATTCCAGTATGAAAGTCTTCACCATCGAACCCATAGCAGCTAGGGAACTTCTCCTCTATCGAGTACAGTGGGCCTGTCTCTAAGACCAAGAGCTTCCCACTAACCATGGATTGTTGTAGTACTCCACCTGTGGGGTACTATGTGCCTTCTGCTACAACCAAGCGGTTCCCACCATGGGTCTGTCGCATCAACCAAGCGCTCCCCCTCATAGCCTACAGAGGTACTTTTTATATTGAGTACCACGGGACTGCTGCTACAAACAAGCGCTCCTCCACCGTGGGTCTGCCACTACAACCATGAACTCCCCACTGGGCTATCGAATCCCTCTGAGTCGATCGATCAGCAGTCGTCAAGTCTCAGCCAGCTCTAGGGTTTCCGCACACAGCACGCTCGTTCCGGGAGGGTCCGCTCCATGAGCCAAGAGGTCGATACATCAACTATCATGTAGAGCAGAGTTGATGTCTCACAAAGTTCCGTCACGACAAAAGAAACTCAACGAGAGAGACGGCGCACGCCAATCAGACGCCCGGTCTGAGAGTTATTATCTTTTTCGTTCCAGGGGCCAGGTTGGTTTCTAAAGTAAAAACCAACCCGACCGCACTCCAACTGCGTCCAAACCATGAGCAGAGTAATCCAAAAGGTCCTCCTCACTAAGAAGGATCCAAAGAAGTTGACGACAGGTCAATCGGATGTCCGGAGCTGAAGTTATAAGCGTTTCCGCTCCGAGGGCCCGATTGGTGTCGTGTTCGAACCAACCCGACCATACTCAAAGTTCTCCGAAACCTTGAGTGTAAAATACCAAAACGGCTGTCTCGATCCAAGGATCACATCACAACTGACAGTTCTTCGTTCGGAGGTCCGTATCCCATGTTACGAGCATTTAAATGAACCTGTCCAGTTTTAGGGGGTTTTGGGCCCGGACCGATCCGGCCCAAGTCCCCCTGGGTCGGCCCAAACCGGGCGACCCGAACCGAGTCCGGGTCTGGCCCACTAGGGCGCAGCCAGGGCGTCCCGGCTTGGTGCGGCTGGTCCGGCCTAGGCGGCTCAGCGCTGGTCGAGCGGGGCGGCCCGGCGCCGGCCGAGCGGTCGAGCAAACGGGGGGCGCGCAGCCCACCAGATTGAAGAAATGCATGGGTGGCCCACCCTTTGCCAAATGGGGGGTTAGAACCCTGGGATTTCAGATCTGGCCGGCCATAACGGCCGGCCAGTGTGTTTCACGGGACCATCCTTTCCCGCCCCCTGTGTACCGACGGCCGGCGGCTCCGGCCGCGGCCTTGGTCCGACTGGCGCGGCGTGACGGCGCCGCGCTTCTTCGCCGCATTCCTCTATGTTCCGCGCGATGTCGTTGCATCACACCGCCTTCTTTTGAGACGCAACGAACAACATCAAAGGGGGAAGAGGGTCGGCCATGTTCGTGTGGTCCAACCTCCTCCCATTATAATGATAATAGGTGCCCCAAAAAAAGAAGAAGAATGGAATGAATATGCATGAAAAAAAATTTCCCCTACCTCGATGGAGTCGTCGATCGAGGTTCTTCACGGGAAAAAGATGTCGCGGAAGCCGACATCGTGGGATGAGGTTCCATAAGCATTTTCGGTGTTCGCCTGAGGAAGAATGCGACATCTCACTTCCTTTGACACAGAGATAAGATGAAAAGATGAAACGACGTTCTTCATCGAAGCTTCAATGTTCTTCGTGTTCTTCAAGAAGGAAGAAGAAAATCTTCAAGAGTTCTCTCCTCCACACAGCGAATCCCCCACTATAAAATAAGAAGTTGTCTTATTTTATTTACACACACACACATGCCATAAATAAAAGAAATTCAAAGATCTTATCCAATTAATTATATTAATTGAAGAGATAATTAATAGTCCATTTAATTTGGGAGAGTTGACCGGTCATTAATAGGGTGTGCGGGTGTGTTACACAAAAAGTGGGGGGTTTGAAAACTTAATGTGAGGATTGAGGAATTTGAAAAGGTGGGGCCCGTGTGGGCCCCAACCCAACTTCCTTGCATATTCCTATTCCAAAATGCTTAACCATCAGTTAAATAAATAAAAATAAATTGTAATACAATTTTATTTTTATTCCTCACATTTTTTTAACATCACCTCCCGAGCAAACACAACTCCAGGAAAATTCTTTCTATGTAGTTACCGGAGCTGTGGTTCCATCGGTGCTCTCGGATTTCGATTCCGAGCATTGGTTCAAATGTTCGGAAAACTTGCTCGTTCGTTCACTAAACGTACCCGAACTAAACTTCGAAAAATGATTCCGGGCACACTCGGCCTCGGAATCCGGTACCATCAGAAACTGTGTACTCGTAAAATCCCAAAGAAAATTAAGAAAAAATTTCTCTTGAATTTTACGGGTCTTTACAAATTATTTAACCAGACTATATTATAATTATTATATCTTATGAAATTGTATAGAATATATTTTACAAATGATATTAGTTTATAATTCAAAATGAGTTCATCGTTATTCAAAACATACAATTAACCAGAACAGTTATCATTGATGATTTATATAATGACTCATCATCACTATATATAACAAAATTAATTTATTAACAATGTAATCTTCTGGATGTCCCTTGAAAAATATAAATTTAATTCTGTACAACCACTTTCATATTACATGTTTATCCTCACATGTATATAAGTGAACTAATAATGAAAACCGAAGAAACAAACAATGTTAGATAATGAAATTGAACCTCTTAAATAGTAAAAAAGGTCATCAATGAACTTAATAAATATATAATAAATAAATTTCATGATTAAAAGGATTTTTATATACTAATTAGTTAAGGTAATTATGTTATCTACGAAATTAAGATCAGGTGAAGAACACCTTCGTATTTAAGGTAAGGGATTCTAGCCAAGACATCATTATTCCTTTGTATAGCGCTATCCTTCATTTTATCCAAATGAAGAGATCTATTATTTGTATATAAATATTATAAATGTTTTTTATATGCTCCAAAATCAGGTATCATTTTCCATTCATCATTCCCTATCAGAGGTATAGATGTTTTTAAATGATTCCTTCCTCAAATATTCAAGATAATCACGATCGTTTCAAGGTAACTTTCTAAATTTTTATATAATTACAAGAAGACTCTTTCAAATGTTTTAACCAACCACTTTTTTTATAAAATATGTTTTTTTATTATGAAAAAATCATGCTTCACTTATTGTTTTTTATAAAATATTATTCCCTTTTCCATTTTATATGTTCCTTATAATTTTCCATAAAACCAAAATTAAATGGAATAAATGAAAAATAAATAAATAATCTTCTAACTTGTTGTCACTTCTATTTGAAATCACTTACCATGATATATGAGGTTGAATTTACAGGTATATTTTAATCCCATTATTTCAGGGAATCTAGTATTATCCACATATTAATTATTCCTTATTACATGATTTTGATACCCATTCTTTCCATGGGTACACTTATGTATATGTATGATTGATTGTGTATAATTATTTATGTGGAAGGAATATTCATGAAAATGTTATGATAGGTTTTCCCAGATAACACTCTAATGCATTGGATATTGTTGAGTCTCATGAGATGTTATGTGAAACTAAATTAGTTGTTAGTCTTGACTCATGCTACCATGTGAAACAGATTGGGTGGTTAACCTTGACTTCGGCTTCTCAATGTAGAGTTAGCCATGAATCATGATAAGATCATGTTTTATGTTGCTTCTACATTACATTGAATTGATGTTTATATAACCCCATTTCTGTATGTCATGATTACACTTATTCCATGGTCTTTTATATCATTTTTGTTATGCCTTCCAACCCATGTGCCAAAGATTTATTCTAATGTTTATTACCTTACTAGGATTTTTAGCTCATATAGTTATTCATGTTATCCCCAAGTTGTCTCATGAATATGTAGGAGCACAATGGAAGTTATGAGCTCAATGTAAACACTAAATAAATAAATGTTAAATTAATTTCCATTTTTTCTATTTTATGTTCCTAGTCTTCAAATACACAGGACATCACAATCCATGGATTGTATTCTAATGAATAATTATTCATAAAATCATATAATGATATGTGTAAAAATATACTGTAACTATAGTTAGTGTCAAAATATTTTCTAGTTATTTTTCGAGATTAGGAATAGATCCCTTTAGTAAGAACCTTAGGGATGGGACTATGTATAAGAAAAAATGCTATATTTTTTGTAAGTATTGATTAAGTGGTTTATCAACCAAATTCTCCCACATCTAGATATTAATAAGTGGGTTTTTCTTATTCACATATGTCTATAGGGGTAAAACCTGAATAACACCACTTTGAGATAGTCTTGAATGGGATCTATTGCATGATTATGGAATTTTCAGCACACCTTGTTTGAATCTCCTAGGTGATATGAATTAGTAAATTAATTATCTTAGTAAAAACCATTGTTATGGGAATAAAAAAGGAGAATATAAGAATATATGATAAGAAACTAATCAATGATAACATAGATTTAAATCTAGGGAATCGAAAGTCATGATTTAATTATTCTTTTATTTTTTTCCTTTAATGTTAAATGTTTTCATTATACATATTATCTAAGTATTTAAGCCTGTTAATTATAGTATATTTTTTCTAGTAAATGGTGAGAAATAGAAGAACATGTTCCCATAATCAATGTGATTTATAATGTGAATATTCCCTTAATAATATTTCAAATATGAGGGGAACAAGTGATTAAGACTTCATGATTGTACTTTCTCAATTGGCTCAATTTATGTATAATAAAATGAATCATATACATATTATCTAAGTATTTAATCCTATTAATTATACTATATTTTTTCTAGTAAATGGTGAGAAACATAAAAAAAATTTCCCATAATCAATGTAATTTATAATGTGAATATTTCCTTAATAATATTTCAAATATGAGGGGAACAAGTGATTAAAACTTCATGATTGTAATTTCTCAGTTGGCTAAATTTTTGAATAATAAAATGAATCATATAGAATTACATCCTCCTCCAATTAAAGAGAAAGTTTTCGTTGAATCCTCCATGCATCAAAGGCCTCCCAGATTAATGTATCTTCCAATCCCCTCTTTATAGTACAATGGATTAACTTAATATAAGTGATATTATCTATCCTCTAGTGCTCAGAAGAATAGAATTTCATGATGGTGTTCTATTGTTTTGATGGGGAAGCTGATAAATAGTGTACACTGATCAATAATACGATGTCCGAGACAGTGGATTTGAATTAAATCAACAAAATGTTTTTGTAAAAACATTTTTCCCCAAACTCACCATCATAATATGGAAAAGGAGTTCATCATACATAGGTAGAAGGAAGATGAGTCTATCTAGGCGCATGAAGAAAATTTCAAAAGTATTTAAAGATACACATATGTATTTTTTATGAGCACTGAGAGAATTTTGGATCAATTATTTAATAGAATAAACTCGTGATTATGAAAGGATTTTCCTACTTGTTATTTTCACAGTTATGAGGATATTTTCTGTTGTGCCATCATGGTTGAAATGGAGATCATAGACTCTCAATGGTCTTGTGGGGTCGGGGAATAAACAAAGAAATTAAATTCTAATATTGGTGGTTTAGAAAATAAATCGCATGATATAAAGAATATTGACCATCCCACGTGTAAAAATTGTGGGAATAACAATCCTGAGAATTGTATAAAGGGAACCAGGAATAGCATCAAAGGTGGACGAATTAGACATCTGGAAAAAGACTGTAATAGGGATATGTAGAATCCAACTAATATTGAAGAAGAAAAGAAGGTTCAGATCAAAACTCAGCCTATAGTGCATTGTTAAAACAACATGGAATGTGAGAATTATCTGTACAATTACCCTAATCCTGGGTTTGTTAGAGGAAATCAACAACAACATCCAAGTCAATATGAAGGTCTTATGCTATCATTACTACTGAGGTGGATCAAGAAAATAATTTGGTTACTAGTATGATATTTTTTCATTCAATAATATCCATCTTACTATTTGATTCAAGTTCAACACATTTTTTATATCTTGTATGTTTAGTATAACTATTGAAACACCACCTCAAATTTTAAAGGATGAGTTATCTGTGAGAATATTTAATGGGGTAATTATTGCATCCATGGTTTATTACTCCTCCAATTAAATATTTGTGGAAGAAACCTCCCAATATATCTTATCAAACATCCTTTAGTGGATTTATTTGTTATCATCGGCATGGATTGGATATATTTATACAAATCCAACATCAACTATCGAGAATGTGAGATCAATCTTCACATCCCGAAGTATCCTCTAATTCATTACAAGTGTATGGTGGAAGATGAATCTCTATTATAATAATTTTCTCAAGTGTGGATAGTACTTCTTAATGAGAAATCATATCTAGCTTAAATTATTAAGACAAAGGATAGAATTGGGCTCGATGACATGACCATTGTGAGGGATTACACTAATGTATTTATCAATGAATTGGTTGGTCTTCCTCCTGATCGAGAGCTTGAGTTATAAAATGAACTTATTCCAAGATCTCTTCTTGTATCAAAGAAACCTTATAAAATTTCCACTATAGAGCATGGAATATTTGAAGAAGCTGTTATATGAGAATTTAGAGTAGGGTTATATTGGCCCGAGTGCTTTACCATGGGGTGAACTAGTCCTCTTCATCAACAAGAATGATGGAACAATGCACCTAAAAATTGATTATAGTGGGATAAATTAAATAACATTAACTAAAAATTATCCCGTACCTCAGATAGATGACTTCTTCAGTCAGCTACGTGGGGCCTGTGATTTTCCTACGATGGACCTTCGGTCGAGATTTAACCTATTAAAGGCGAGGAAAGAAGATATTCCCAAAACTGCCTTTTAAAAGAGGTGTGTACAGAATGAGATCAAATTTATTCCCTTCATACTCACTAATTCTACATAAATATTGATGGGTTTAATTAATAAAGTATTTATAGATTACATCGAAAAAGTTGTTGTAGTCTTTATCGAGGATATTCTGATTTACTTCAAGAGCAAGGAGGACCAAGGGGATTATTTTAAATAATGATGATGACATTGGGAGGGGAGAGAAATTTTGAAAAGTATAGTAAATGTGAGTTCTATATGGATTATGTTTCATTATTGAGGAATGTTATCACTAGAAAAGGATTATTTGTAGACTCTCCCAAGACAAAGGAAATTGAAGAGTTTTCCAATCCAACATCTGTAAGAGAGATCCACTACATTCTGGGTCTAACTGGGTATTATCAATGATTTTCCAAAAACATCACATGATGGTCAAACCCAATGACCTAGATGAGATAAAATGGAGTGAATTTATTCTAGACTCAAGAATGTGAGGAATGATTTATGGGGCACAAAAGGTGGCTTATCACTGCGCCAGTACTCGCACTCCCAACACGTGGACAAATCTTTATAGTGTAAAGTGATGATTCATTGAAAGAATTAGGTTGTGTGATGATGGAAAATGATAATGTAATAGCCTAAACAACAAGATATGTGATAATACATGATAAATACTACCCCACACATTATCTGCATTTGGAAGCAGTTATCTTGGAATTGAAAATTTAGCGGCATTATCTCTATGAGGAGAATTGTGTGATATATACTAATCATAAGAGCCTCAAATATATATTCACACAGAAGGAGCTGTATATGATCTACTGAAGATAGCCAAAACACATCAATGATTATTCCTACACAATACACAAGTATCTCGGTAGGGAAAATAAAGTGGTATATGCTCTATGTAAAAAGAATCATGCATCTTTTTCAACGATGAAAATTTAAATGGATTCAATATTCATTGATTTTCAGAGGATGGACATTGGAATAATTATGTGGTAATTCAATAATCCTTTTTTAAATGATTTCTAAACCATCCCATATGGGTAAAAAATGGATTTTCCCATAAATAATGTGGAAATTATGAAAATGGTGGAAGCTATCAGAAATGGTAACTACAATGATTTCAAGATTGATGAGGATGAAGTTTTATCATTTGGGTCATGATTATGTGTAATATCTACTCCAAATATAATGTATGAGCCTCATAATGATGCATATATCCCTACCTCTTCTATTCACCATGGGATAACAAAGATGATTCGAGGTCTTTAATAGAAATTATGGTGAAAAAATATGAAAAAGGAGATCACTAAGTATACATCAAAGTGCCGCGTATGTCATGAAGGGAATCCTGAAAGAAAACATTCTTAGGGGATGGTGCAACCACCACCCATACCAACATGGAAGTGGGAGAAAATCACCACAGAAATTGTCCCTAGTCTTTCAAGGGAATTAAGACGAAATATTAATACACTATAAAACATTATGGGTGCATGTTCTATGAAAATAAAAGGTGGAAGGGAAAAATTCTTCAACTGAATGATTTCTCTTACAGCAGTAGTTTCCACTCAAACAACTAAATGGAACTATGTGAATCCCTTTATGGGAAAAGGTGCAGAACACTTGCATGATGGTATGAAGTTGGTGAGTGCAATATGCAAGGACTATAAATGGTCGAATAAATAATGAAGAAGGAGAAAACCATTCAAACTCACATTAAGGAATCCCAAAGTCGAAAGATTAGTTATGTAGAAAATCATTGAGGGGACCCTAAGTTCAATGTTGGAGACAAGGTATTCCTCTGCATATCACCATGGAATAAGTTCATGAAATTTGGGAAAAAATGAAAGCTATGTCCTAGGTGAATTGGCCCCCTTATGATCTTTGATCATATCGGAGTTGTAGCCTTCTGACTAAAACCTCCAACCACCATGTCTAAATTTTATGATGTCTTCCACGTATCTATCTTAAATAAGTACATACCTGATTCTTCACATGTACTATCTTCAGAGGTGTTATAGTTGGATAATGATCTTTATGATGAGAAACAACCATTGAAGATATTGGATTGTAGAGATAATGTTCTATAGAACAAGACTACTCACATATTCAAAGGGTTATGGCGGAACCATAAGTACAAAGAGGAATCATGTAAACTGGAGGAGGAATTAAAGGAAAAGTTCCCACACCTATTTAATACGTAGAATTTAAAATGAAATTTCAATAGAGAAATTTCATATGGTGGGGAAGAATATGGCGACCAAAAATTTAAACATTGAAAATTCCGTTCTTAGAAATATGTCATGTAATATAATCACATGAAATCAGAACAAAATGAACTTTTATGTACTTTTTTACCTTTAAACATAGTATTTTTACTTCTGTGAATTTAATTTTTAAAGTTAGACATACGCGGTAGTGATCTAAAAAATGTTTGGAGTCCGATAAGACAAACATAATTTTTGGAAAATAGTATATGCCCCTTTTGAATATTAATGTGACCCTTATGAAAAGTGATATGTCCCTTATGAATGTTAATATATCCTAGTAAATAAGTAAACTTACCAATAAATTTATAAATAAAATGTATCCATATTATATGTGACAATATGATATAGTAGTGTTGGTATTTTGGTGAGCCATCTATATTTAATTAAATATTATTTTTAATTTAAAAATATAAAAAAATTATTTCCTTTAAATTTAATCCTTAATATGTATTTTTATGACTTATATTTATTTGATAATTTTAAGGGGACTTAATTAATTTTTTATGTGTTAGAAAAGATGATTTAATTTTAAAATTTGTTATTTTTGAAAAAAAATATGATAAAAATAAAAAAAATTAAATTTCAAATAATAAGAGATTCATTTTAATAAAGTGGAATTAATTTTTTAAATCTACGTGTTGAAATATTGTTGTGTTTATTTTTTTGGATTTTTTTGAATGTTTTGAATTTATTTTGAATAGTAAAATACAATAATTTCCGATAAATGCTAAATAAATGAATTTCTACATCTTGATTGAGTCATGGATGATCTAAATGACCATTTTTTTGAACGAACAAGATCTATTTACTATTTTGGTTCCCATGAATTAATACTATTCATAGTCTTCAGAAAAAATATTAAACTAATGATTAAAATAATGGGAAACCTCTCCTCTCCTCCACTATAAAAAATACCCCTCTTTACCAATTATCTTAACTCCTCTGATGCCTTGTGCCTAATCCAAATGATACTCAAATATCTACTTAATCCCCTCTCCCATCTACATAATTCATTGGTATCTTTAAAAAACCAAATTCTCTCCCCTAAATAGGTTCTCAAGATGATATACACATGAGGTAAATTCCAATTTTCCTTTATTTTATTTTCTTTCATGTTTCTTTATTTTTTTTCATTCCTCATATCATTTCATCCAAATGTTATGAAAACTAAATTACCTTAAATGTACTAGATTTTTTTCCTGATAGTGGAATAATTCACCATCATATATCATTTCTACCTCATTTATTCTAGAAATGGAAAAAAAATTAAGATGTTTTAATTTATCACGTTCAATGAAGATGGGTTTTCAATTTCTATTACGATCTCCAATTCTGTTCTTGAAATAATTTTTTATGGTTGAACCATACTATAATATTTTTATTATATCATATTTAAGGATCTGTAATCTTTTTTAATCATGATTACAATTTATAATAAAAATGAGTTCATCGTGGTCCAAAACCACCAATTAAAAAAAGGATATCATTTAAGTTTTATATAATGATTCATCTTCATTATAAATAAAAAAATGAATATATAATATAACTGAGATTCTAGAAAACCATTCTCATCCTATATGTTTATCCTCACATGTATATAAGTAAACCAATCATTAAAACTGAGAAAACGAATGCTCACAAATAATGAAATTGAACCCCTTAACTATAAAAAATTTCAAAAATGAACATAATAAGTCCATAATAAATCTATTAAATTATGAAGTTGTTATTTAAATACTAATGAATTAAAGTATGATGTTTATACAGGTCATTAAGATCAAGTGAATAACAACATAGGATTTACGGTTTGGGATTCTACCAAAACCTTCATTTTTTACTTCGGGTTTCTCTATCATTCTTTTGACCTAAATAAATTTATCTATTTATTTTATGTACATCTTCTAAAAGAATTATTCGTGCTCAAAACTCTTGTATCAAGTTCTATTAATCATTCTATTTCAGGGATATACATGTTTTCAAATTATTCCCTTCTCAATTATTCTCGATAAGCAAGCCCATTTCAAGGGAATTTTTTGAATTCTAACCCATTTTCATGTACACTATACCATATATTTTAATCAACCATTAATTTTATAAAATTAGTATTTTTTATCAAAAACCTTCTTTAATAACTTAATGTCTTAAATAAAAAATTAATCCCTTCTCTATTTTAAATTCTCTTTAGTATTTTCCTTAAAACAACACAAATATTTTTTAAATGCCAATATTTATTAAATACCATTCTTTCATGTTATAACTATTATTTGAAATTTTTTATCATGGTATATCCCAATGAAATTCCATGTATATATTAGTCACATTATTTTTTGGATAGTTTTATTATACTCTCATTCATTATCTTTTATGACGTGATTATGATACCCATTATTTCCTTGGGTACCCTTCGGTTTATATATGATTGATTATGTATGATTGTTTATGTGGAATGAATATTCATTTAAATATTATTATGGGTGCACATATATTGAACTCAAATGCATTAGATAAAGTTGAGTCTCATGATATGTTACTTGCAACGGTCTTGGCAGTTAATCTTGACTCGTTTTACCATGTGTAACGGTCTAGGTGGTAAACCATTACTTGCACTCCTCTATGTTCCACGAGCATTGACATGTGCTAAAGTCATGTTTTATGTTTCTTCCAAATTACAAAGAATTCATGTTTATATGATACCATGTTAATATGATATGATTCCATTTGTTCCATGCCTTTTTATATCATTATGTATTGTCTTCCAACCCATGTGCTAAAACCTTATTATAATGTTTATTCCATAAGTATTATTTTTATCCCATCCCTCTATTAATGTTACCCCTAGGTTATCCTATGCATATTTCACATCATAATGTAAGTTATTATCTCAATATGATGATAAAATAATAAAATATTTTATTTAGTTCTATGTTTTTACTTTTATGTACCTGGTCTTTGAAAACACTAGACCTCACAATCCTTGGCTTCTATTTGGATGAATTATTGTACTTGAAAACATGTAATACTATGTTTAAAAGGATATGGAATCCATAATAACTATGATTATGAATATGGAAATTATATATGTATCACTCTTATTATGAAATATCCTACCTAGTTAGTTTTAATATATTATATCTAGAGAATAAATCATTACCCAAGGTTTTTTATTGATATATATCCTGGGATCACCCATCATCATCTATAATTTTCTTGAAATGTAACATGAAAAAACACATACTACTTGAATTTTGTCTTAAAACTCATAAAAAGCAACATTCCTTTATTCATTGATTAAATTATGGGAAATAAATTTGTTTCAAAAAAATCCATTAAAAATCATTATATCACATCCTTTGAAATAATAAGGATCATATCATTATATCACATACCTAGTAATGTATAATAATAAATAAATAATAATTACATGGATGGAACCCACTTTTATAAATTCTGAAAAAATATTAATGGAAAATTATAATGAAATATAATTTTGTTTATGTAGCATATTAAAAAACAAAATCCTTGAATAGTGGTAAAATTATTTTATTAAATAACCAATATAAGAAAAGTAATAAATATTAATAATATAGACATGGAACTTTTATTGGAAAAATGATTAAGCTGTAAAACATGAAAAAAATCACATTCATACATTTTGTATATGGAGTAAAAAGAAACTATTGTAAAAAATATTAAAGATGGTTATTTTAAAATAAATTAATAAAAAATAAAATACTATATAAAATAACAATGAAAACATCATTTATGTTTTTAAAATAACATGGACATGGAATATATGTGTTTTTTTAGCACACATCAAATCAATTAAATCAATTATTTTAAATAATTACCCATTTAGCTATTCAATTAAAATTCCTTAGTAAATAAAGAATTTCATTTTTTAATCCCCTTTTTTGAAATAAAATTTCCATTCATTAGAATTATTGACCGTATATACGCCACAGATCAGAATTGAATTGGTTAATATATAAAACATATCAATAAAAACCATTGAGATGATAAAACACTAATGACTTTAGTAATTATTGAATAAAAATCTAATGAAAAAATAAACATTGTATGATTCTATTAAACCCATGAATTAAATTAAATAAACTATTAAAATAAATTCATGAAGTGGTAAATAAATCAAGTGAAAGATAAAAGGGTTCACAACATGAAAACAGTCTTATGAAATTGAAATTGATACAAATAAACCAATGGGAATTTTATAAAATTTATATAATAACCAAATGAAATAGATAACCTAAAAGGGAACTATAAATAAATTTTAAAGGGAGATATATATTAAATATTAATTAAAATATGTATTTTAAATATCATATAAATGTAAATAGGTTGAAAATATGAAACCTTTCTCAAAGAAGGATGTTTTATACCAAGAAACTCATGTGAAGATCATAATATTTGAAGTAAGAATCATTTAATTAATTAATTGTGTGAAAAAATGTGAATCCACATATTTTAATTTGAAATAAAAAAGGAACATCATAACATAACTAATATATTCATAACATAGTCAATGGGAAAGTGATATAACCATTTGAGGGGAAATTGATTTAATAACCCCCATTCATATGTCATTGACATTGATGAATTCACTCTAACATCCCAATATAATAAATATGTATGTAACATTAAAATTATTTAAAATATATATATTTTCCTTTTACCTCATACCCTCCATTTATAATTCATTACTAACCGTTATTATGTTATTCATCATTATAAATTATTATTAATTATTTGACTACAATGATTCTTATGTATGTTTTAATGTAAAATATTCAGTCCAGAAACATTTATCATTGTTTCTTTACATAATTAATTATCCTGAATGGATCGATTATAGATAATTGGTATCCCATCAACCAAATAATATTTTGGTATAAAAATATTACTGGTTTAATTTTATTTTAGAGGATAAAATGGATATATAGTATGATTAATACTAATTAAACATGAGTGAGATTGGTTATGAAGATTATCTCTTCTTTTGGTATCCACATTAGGATATCTTCTAAAGTATTCAATGGTTGGTGTTTTGATCAGAAAAAAACCACTATGCAATGTCTTGTGGTGTTGATATATTCTCGTAAATTTGATTTATAGAGATAAGGTACTCATTTAAGGGGTATATTTGAGGTGGTGAGGTGATCCATTTATAATTGAGAGTAACGGCACCATTGAAATTACATATAACCCAAAAGTAATATAAATTCATTTTTAATGTTTATGAATTAAAAATAAAACCAAATTCAATTTAATTGTGGGATAATTCTAAATTGAATCATCCAATAAAATTAGAGATAACGTTTTTTGATATTTAGGAACATATATAATAGTTTTTACCCTTTAATCTTTTTTAACCTGAAAGACCTTTGTGATGTTTTTTTCTTAGCAATAGTTTTGTATTTGTTGAAAATTAATCTTCTATAAAAGACTTATTTTCAAAAATTGTTGAATGTTTCTAAATTCTAAAACCCAAAAATTTAAGGGGATAGAAGGTTTTCTTCTGATAATTTTTTTTCTAATGTGGAGGATAAGATTGAGAAGCACTAGATGTATAGTATTGTACTGAGAAACATGAAAAATGATGTATCATATTGAGCTTCACCAGTCGTATATGTCATCAAAATTTTATTTTTTTTGATCTGTAACAAGACCTATCTATGATCCATTGTCATGAAATTCAATATTCATAAAACATTATGTGTGTTAGAAAGAAGTTTTAGAGTTAGAGCATTGAATATTTATATAGAAGGTGAATAAAGATAGTGATGCCATGAGATAGAATGTTAATAATGTTTTTGACCATAATTCAGTAGATAATTTCCTGGTTTGTAATTATCAAATATCTTAATTTCTCTATAAATTTTTTGATGAAAGCCTTTTGAAGAAAAGGTGGAGAATTGATACATCCAATCATATTGAGTTTTTGTTGTAATAAAATATAGTACTACAAGTAAGTGAAGTCATGATATATTCCTTTGTTAGTCATATGATTATTTTATAATATAGAAGTTCCCATAAATCATTAAAATATTCATGATAAAATATTTTGTTAAATCATAAAGATTATATAAGTTATTGGAATAAAGAGAAAGTTTTTAAATGATCCATATGTATTTGGAAATAATGTTTTCAAGAGTCTAAATGAGTTATATCTAGTGAGGTTTAGATAATTTCAATGTTGGGGAGCATAATCAACATTATAATGATAATTCCATCATAATTAGGATTCCATCATAATGATAAATACATTTTAATTCGAATTTAATCATAATAATAATTCCATTTCTATGAGGATTCAATCAGACTAACTCTAAGGAGGGATGTCAAAAGAAATGAATCTGAGAAGGAAAATCAATTGTACATACTTTGATATGGAATGTTAATTAGACCAAATCCAATAATGAAATTCTATTCCTAATGAATTGATGAAATTCAATCATAAATGTGTTGAGGAAGTTCCATCATACTATATTCAGGAAGTTCCATCATAATTATATGAGGGGGTTCCACTGTAATAATGAAATATTAAGAAGTTTGAGAATAATATATGCATAGAAGACTATAGGAGGTTCTATAAGATTAGTGAAGAGTTAATGTGGTCAATTGTGAAATTCTAGTATGCATAGATATCATATTTTTTAAAATTTGAGTAAGTGGGAAGAAATTTAAACATTCTTCCATTTCTATTCTGGGATTCCTATAAATAGAGTTATTGTACATTTTTTACTTTTTACAACTTTTATGTCAGAAGAAAAGTTGGAACAATAAATAATTCATGTAAAAAATATCTTCGAAAATAGAGACCTAATTAAAAGGTGTAATATTGAATTGTTTTTTCACCAAATTGGGGAATCTTCGAATAAGTATTTCTGTAGACATTGAGTAATGAAAATTTAGAATGATATCAACATACTGAGTCCATCAGACTGAATTCATCGGACCTAGCCCATTGGATCCAACACCATAGAACTGAGATAATAGGACCAATCCAAGCATACTAAGGATCCAAATATATCATTTGTCGTGTAATTTCCATGAATAAATTATTATTTTGTTTTGAATTAGTTATTTTTAATTAAAATTTGTAAAATTATTGGAGAAATTAGAATCATTACTATCAAGATAAAGAATGCATCTAATCGAAATTTATAGAATTAATAGTCAATTATTCATAATAGTGAAATTATATAGACCGATTGGAGTGGATATTACAAGGATGTAGGTTCTCACACTAAGGATGAACCTTTTAAATATCAAGTTCTTTAATTTATGTCATAATTTTTCAATAATTCATATTTACTAAAATATGATAATGTAATGAAATTTATATGAGTAGGAGATAAGTTTATAAAAGTTTTTAAACTTATTAAATTTAAACAACTTATTCAACCCCCCCCCCCCTCAGTTTTTGTTTGATCTTTTGAAACATCAATTGGTTTGTGATCCCCAGGTTCCCTTGTTGAACCCTTGTCATGCACATTATAAATTCCATCAATACTAATGAAATTAATACATTTAATGGAAACATTTATTATGTATAGGGAAATAGGGTGATTATTTATCTCTCATATCCTATCCTGGATGTTGATGATGCTGCTACAATTGGTACTCCACCTGTTAACAAATGTGATCCAATTATGTTTCATGATAAGAGATATATAGTGTTTTATGGAATGGCTATAAATTGAATCCTCATTACCATATCAAAAAAATGTTTCTTCATAGGTATAATCTAAAATTTTAGCTTTTGAAGATAAATATGATTTATCTAATGATTAATTTCAAAACATTATTATTTGTTTTGAAATTTGGAAAGATCTGATTTTTTTTAAAAAAATATTAAAAACGAAATTTATATGGAATCTATGAGAAAAATGAAAACTCTTGATTTTGAAGATGTAAATTTATATTATTTTGATGATATTGAAGATGATGAGTTGTATGATAAAATCATGTCTATTATGTCTAACAAATACAGAAGTGAAAGAGTAATTTATAGTGTAAAAATCTTTTATAATGTTCTACATGTGTTATAATTGAAACTTTTTTATGAATTTCCTTATGATGATTTTTTTTGAGTATAGAGATGATTATATTAAAAAACGTAAATGTAAAAAGTGGAAACAAAGTTATATTGAATAAAAGTTATCCAAAAAACATAAGAATAATATTAATAGAAACATAAATTTTATCAATAGTAAGAAATATGAATTGAACTCAATTGAAAACAATTCATCAAAAGAATAAATTTCAAAAAAAAAAAATCATTCAGAGATAATTTTCAAAAAAAGAGATTCCACATATAGTGGGGAAGGTGGGGAAGAATCACATAGACAATATCAAGTAAGAATATAACATGTATCATATCTTGATAAATAAATAACTCTCATGAAATAAATCAGAGTAAGGAATAAATACAGTGATGATGCTTTTGAAGGAGGAAAATATTTCATTAAGAAAGAATAAGAATACATTCAGGAGATATTATGTTAAAAATTATGATTCGTTGGATAGGTAATGATGGTTGAAGAACTCAGTAAGAAATTGGCTTCAATGTGATAAGAAGAAAATAATATTCAATTTAAACATATAGATTCTGAAAGTAAATTATTGAAGATGAATGAAAACATAAATAATGTTTCAGAATTAAAATCCAAGACTTCTAAACGTTTTGATAAAGATTAGACCAAGAATCAGGTGAATTACTCACCCACCAAAAATAATTCTTCATCATATTTTTCTAACAATTCATGTGATAATAGATGTACTCAACAATGTTGCTTTGATAAGGGATAATAGAAACATAACTCATCTAAAAATGATGAAAACCCATTCTATATAAAATATGATCAAATCCTGGAGTATGTTAGATAAAAATTAATTAATCAAGATCAAAAAAGTTTCTACAGATAAATCTTGTTCAATAATATAAAATCATGATTTTCTAGGTTTTGTTTGTTTTATGGGATCTAAGGGTACAAGGCATATAAATTCAATCATAAAAAATATCATCCAATAATATGTTTTTTATAATGTGATTGAAATAGTGAATGTAGAATGAGTATAATTCCTAACTTAGAAAAATATGAAAAGGTGAAATATCATGTCGTTACAGACACTCTAAAGAAAAATCGATTCAGTTTTCTAAAATATGTTTGTTGAATATGTGACCCACTCTCATTTTTTAAGAAGAATGTGAGAATACTCCTCCAGTTCATTGTTTTTATAAAAAAAATGGAATTAAGAAATAATATAGGTGATGATAGATATTTTTATGTTTACACATCCTTGAAATCCTATAAAAAATAACATTCCATGAATACAAGACAGTGGTTACTCTTCATAGAGTATTAACGATTCAAAAATAATGAAACATTTTTAAAATCATGATGTAGGTTTTGATACCTCCAAGAATCATAGTTATTTAAAAATACCAAGAATCCGTATTGGAGAGATTGAATAAGAAAAGATAGAATCTAAGGATGACATATTTGTTGGTGGGATAAAACATAACTTACATAGTGAAAGTAAACAATGTGATTATGGAAATGAAAATATTTTATGAAAATATTCATGTATTATCATATGTGTGAGATATAGAAAAGTAATTACAAAAGGATAATGAACTTGTTGAAATATTTTTCATGTTGGAGAACACAAAAAAACAAGTTATATAATTGATGAATATTTTAAGGAGTCATGACACCGAATGATTGGCCACAATGGGTGGAAAATATGAACATAGATTCTAATATTGATGATTTACGAAATTTTTCATATTTGAAAAGAATAATTGAAGATGTTTGGGAAAACATTTATAAAGGGAAGATAACTAATCTATGTTATAAGATGAGATTAAATCCATTGAGACTCTTGTACTTATTCATTCAGATTTATGATGGTCGATGAGACATCAATCAATAAAATGTTATTTTTTACTTTATCAAATTCATTGAGAATTTAAAATGAATGACCAACATCATGTTCGTTAAGAACAAGTCTTAGGATATTTAAATGTATAGAATCATCAAAAAAATATGTTGAGAAAGGAATGAATGTTTATATAATGAAGGTGAGAATAGATAATGGAATAATGTTTACAAGGAATAAAATTAAAACATTTCATAGAAAGAATGGTATTAAATATGAATCCAAAAAATGTGGGATTCAAAAATACCTTCAAAGGATAATATAAATTCCATCGTTTCATAACTGTATCATGGATTGATATTGTTTTTGTTGCAAATTTGTGTCTGATGTATCAATGTAAACTTAAATATTCACATGTGTTGGCAGTAAATATAATTCTAAGATATTTTAAAAGAACAAAATCACTTGTTTTGTTATGAAAAATTAATTTTGAGTTGAAGTTTCATGGTTATATTGATGTTAATTGGGTTCTCGATTTTAATTCTATAAAATGAACCTCATGAGGAAAATATATCATGTGTGAATATTTTGTAAGTTTTCATAGTAAGCTAAATTTTTTAGTAACTTTAAGAATAGTTGGATCAATGTTTTATGTGGTCACTCAATGTTGTACTCATATATTATGGATAAAACATCACCTAGAAGACATGAAACTAAATGTTTCTAAACAAATGAATATAATTTGTGATATTTATCATGCACTTTGTTCTTTTGTAAAATTATATCAAACATTAAATATCAAAACACATTGATTAAATGTTTCACTTTTAAAAGATAAATTTTAAATTGGGGATGTTTTTATGGAATATATCTAAACAAATTATCATGTTGCTAAAAATTCCCAATGAATTGTTTGTTGATTTGAGGATAAAAATTATTATTTAAAATCATCTAATGAATTAAAAAATCTTATAAGTAAATCTCTCATTATTCTTTGGATAATATAGACAAATGGGGAGATAAATTAATAAATTTTTATTTTCCACTATGTTTTTACTAATCATTTTTTATGAATATAATGTTGTGGTTATCAGGTAATTGTGTATATAACAATCAAGGGGATGGAAAAAAAAAGTTATAAAAGATAAATTTCAGTGGGAGTTTATACAGACACGGTAGAAAAAAATTGTCATTGTGAGATGGAAATCCTTAACAAATTACTTTATACAGTAGTGTGGTTTTAAGAAACTCTATTTTGAGAAACAGTTTATTTTGTTAAATTTTGAAAACATTGAGTTTTTTCAAAATAAAAATAAAAATATCTATGTTTATAAAAAATGGTGGGTTTTAAACGTTTTTAATGAAAATTTTCAAATAATACCAAAGGGTGGATTGAAGAACCTTTCTGATGATTTGTTTTTAACAACTTTTTATTAGTTCTTGAAAAATATAATTTTGTAAAAGAATGTTTTAGAAAAAAAGTTGTATGTTTTTGGACTTTTTGAACCCAAAAATTAATGGGGAAAAAGATTTGATTTTGATAAAGTCATTTTTAGGATGTAGATGGTCAGACTGAGGAGCACCATAAATAGACTATCGGACTATGTAGCACCAGATGAAGAGTATTGGAAAAAGAATCACCGGTCTCTGAAATCATCAGAATGTTAAAGTTTTTTATCAAACTCTTCATTATTCACATATATGTTTGCATATAGTTTAAGATCAATTAGAAAAAAATTGTTTTTTTGAAATAAGTCACTGAGTTATAAAGTAATAATGTTGATAAAGAGGATGAATGAAGACTGTGATGTTAGGAGTTAGAATGGTCATAAACATTGCAATCTTATGCCATAATATACTTTTCTAGTTTCTAACTCTAAGTTATCATATGTTATCTATAACACATATGGTGTAATACTTATGATGAAAATATGGATAAACTATGCATACAAACATATTGAGTTTGGTTGGAATGAAATAAGGTTCTAAAAGTAAGGAAATTCATAATACATTCCTATGTAATTTAGAATACTTTTTATAATATTGATGTTATCATAAATCATGAATTTTATCATAAAAAATATTATCAATAATAGAGTAATTGTAAATATTTTATTGCTTCCAATAATTAAGAAAAATTTCCATTTGATCCCGAAATACCTTGTAGAGATATTTTTAGAACACTGAAAAACTAATAGATGATGATTTATAATGAATTTAAAAGTTGCAGAGTGTAGTTTTCATTATAATGAAAATTTTGTAGTAATGAGGAATCCATTATAATTATAAATCCATTATAATGATTATTATATCGTAATTTTAATTCAATAATTATTAGAATTAATTTATTTTTAGTATTACATCAGACTAACTCTAAGGAGAAAATTCAATCAGAATGACTCTGAGAAAAAAATCAATCAAACTCACTCTGATAATTAAATTCAATTTGACCAGTTTTGATGTGGAAATTCATTTCCTAATGAGCTAAGGAAGTTCCACTATAATGATCTAAGGATGTTCCATCATAATGTGATGAGGAAGTTCCATCATAATTATTTGGGGTAATTCCACCACATTAAACAAAAGTTAGTATGTCCAAGAATAATGATTAAATAGGATACATAAAAATGTTCTAGAATATTGGTTGTGATTTAAAGTGATAATTTTTTATATACATGTATGCATAGATTTAGGAGTTGTTTAATTTGAGTAACTATTAAAAATTTTCTATCTTCATATGTTTCCCATTGATGGATTCCTATAAATATGAACATAATACACATATACTTTGATTTCCTTTTATGTGAGAAAGAATGGTGTAGATTTGATGAATTCATGTCAAAGTATTCTTTCTCGACTAAGACCTCTTTAGATGGTCGAACATCTGAAATTTTATTCCAGATTGAGGAAGATCGTACTGAGAATTTCATACTATTTTGAGAAATTTAAATTGATAATGATTTCAACGTACAGAGTCCATTAGACTGAATTTAGTAGACAATGTCCATCAGACCCATCCTCATCATTCAAAGAGAATCAGACACATCTAAATGAAATGAGGACCCAAACTGACCATTTGTGGATCAATTTGAAAAAAATAACAATTCATATCTTTTGGAAGAAATTGTTTGTACTAATATATTGTAAATTGATGAGATTCATTATAATCAATCCTATTTAAATATAGAAGTAGTCTAATGAGAGTTGACACAAGTTGAATTCACTTATTCATAACATTGAATTTATATAGACCCATGGGAGGTGAAACGGAAAGGATATAGGTTCTCACACTAAGGTCGAACCATGCAATTCTAGTGTTCTTTACCTGCTATCATATTTATGCATATAGGATTATTTACTAAAAGATTATAATTTAATGAACATTAACTGGTATTTGTGTTCAATTATATAAGTGTTTTCAAACAAATAAAAGGTAAAAAACTAATCAACCCCTCTCCCCCCTAATTCAGTGTTTTTATTTGATCCTTTGGGTATTCATAAACATTATTGTGATGAAATATTTTACAATGGTAACAGAATGTTTGGAATAAAAATGAAATTATCTATATTAAATTATTAGAATATTCTTTATCCAATTGTATAATCAATTTTTAAATATTAAATTTCTAGAGATGGAAAAGTCACTTATAATATAATTATTAAAAATGAAAAGAATACATAATTTATAAAAACTATTGTTGAATCATAGAAATAAATTTACTCCAAAAACACTCATTATGTTGAATATCAAAAACTAAATTGGTTTTTAAATTATCTGTGGAGGTTAATATCTCTTTAAATGAAATCCAACATATAATGGTACATTATGAATACTTAATTGATGAAAAAGTGAACCAATTTTTTTTAATATTAAAAATGATAATAACATAGTTTCTAAAACAAAAAAATGGGTTTCTAAATTAATATTTTGAATTTAAAATAATTATTTACCTTTTGTAAAGAATTATTTTTTATACGAAGGTTTCATAATTTTTATATTTGTTTATAAATCATAAAAATGTTTTAAAACTAACGTTATTTGTAAAAAACTGTATCATCAATATTAAAATAAAAATATAAGGACCTAGCCTTAAACATTACATAATATTGAATGGAATAAATAATTCACATTGAGGATCTTTTCAGGTTTAGTGTTTTAGATAATTAGGCCATAAATATTGCATTAAATCTCAAAAATTACAAGGTAGAAACTTTTAATCAGTTTGGAAAAAATAAAAACTCTTAAAAAATGTCATGTCCAGTTCTATGTTTTAGACAGCATGACAATTCTGTGATCCCATTCTTGACCCTATTCCACTATATGTCATGTGAAAAACATTTAAAAACATGGGATGAGCATAAAAAGCTCAGTAAGGGATACAAAGATAAGGAAAATTTTTAGTTTTTCAAAGCAACATGTAAACAATGAATACATTATCATAATTAATACTTTTCACCTTTAAGAAGTAGTAAATACTCTTCACTGAATAAAAGATCAATACTTACCCTTTTGTAACCAAAAGATTACCATAAGACCCATATAAATAACCCATAACATATGAAGGTCACTTGGGTCATAAACATTATTAAGTGTAACAATAGTACAGTTGACTTCCACACACATCACTAAATGGAATAGCCATACAGCCGACTTCCATACCCAATGCATTGGGGGTTATAACGTAACCACCCATCCTGGTTTATCACAGCACCACCCATCATACGGATTATCACGTAACCACCCGTAAAATTTCCAAGTACCATCACAACACACAAAATATTGAAAATATAAATTTTTCACTAATAAAATTTCATTTTCAATCACAAGAAGTAATTTCAAGATATTGAAATAATCAATCTATTTTAATAAACCATTCAAAAATAGATTTTTGAATCAAAGTGTCCCATACCACTTTGAATCTTTTAATGGAATTAAAATGTTAAACCATTAATGTCCATATAAATAAATAATCAAAACCATGTTTAAAACTTGGACATTACATATATAAATTTATAATAATAAATCTTTTAAACATTTAAAACGATATTTTAGTTAATGTGTTTTTAACAAAATGAGAGACTCTTGAATACAGATAATTGAGGAATAAAATTTAATCAAAACAATATAATATCATGATAATAAAGGGATTCATGATATAATATGAAAAAGGGCAGTATATACACTATATAATAGTGAATTGGTGCGTAACAACAATGAAGTCTCAATGGAAATGTAAATCGTGATGAAATCCCTTGTAAATACGGTGTCCTTAAATTAAGGATTTATCAATCACATAATAATGTGTGAAAAAGATAAATACACCTAATAGAAGTGGATATTAAGTGTAAAATAATCATAGGTCATCCATACACATTCATAGGAAGACATATTCAAGAAGTACAAGTTTAACCCAAGGCATTGAAATTGGTTTAAGAAGTTCCCTTGCAAAAATTTGACAGCCTAACGGCGTCACTATAAAATTCAGAAAATGAGTTGATGAGATAAAAAGGGTATCTCATCACTTGGAAATAAAATTTACATCAATAAGGATATATAATAACATATCCCATAATAATAATATGTAAATTAAAATACATAACAAAAAGAAGCCTTTTAAAAAGAGGTGGGTGAAAGGTTCCCTTACCGATTTGGTAACTTTCGAAACATACATCCCATGAAAGAAGGATCATAAAATGAAAATGTAAGTTCCCATAAATTGAAATATATTAAACTATGAATACAATCTTGGGAAGTACATACACCACAAACAAACAAATAGTGGAAAATATAGCATGAATCTCACAGGAATAAAAAGTGAGAAGAAGTCTCCTTACCTCATTGTAATAAATCGAGTTGTATGACAAAAAGTTAATAACCACCAAAAGAATCACATAATACCATTAATATAATGAGAATAATGGAAAACTATATCAAATTAAAGTAAAAAATATTCCTCATGTAGTGAATAAGTGGCGAATAATCGAAATTTCACGAAATTAAAAGTGAGATAAGAAATCCCTTACTACATGTCAGACTTGACTCGTTTGTTCCTTGTTCTTCCTGAATAATAAACTAAAGTTAATTTATACTTGCATAATAAACTTTTTCAAGTTTATTATTCTATTTATATCACTTATTACCACGTTATAATTATTATGAAATAATTTAAGTAAATAATGGTCGTTTGGTCGATATTTGGTACTTGAGTAAAAAATGAACACCTTATAATTACAAGTTGTCGATGTGGTCAACAGTCCATTATATCCAGAATGATATTCCTGATTTAGATATAATATAAATCATATATTCAGTATATATATTTATTTATAACAGTACATAACATTTTTGAGATAAGAAATGAAATGCATCGTTCATGCAGACGGTAAGCCGTACGTACACATGAACGCTACTTTCATTTCTATTTCCTAATTTAATATAATTAAAACATTGTGATACAGAGGTATATTATAATTCCAGTATAATATCATATATAATAGCACTAACTCTATCCTTTTTACATCCCACATATGTCAATGACGAGTCATATCACTTTGAGGGGTCGGTAGTCCACATTTCCTCAAATGAAATTACCACGTTTACCCATTATGGAAACCATTAAGGTTGGCTATAAATGTAAAATACAGAAGAATAATGAAAATATAGACATAATATATATCATATATAAATATAGTTCCATATAAATTTCCACCATGAGAGGTGGTAGGTTATAATAGAACAATCATCATTTTGGGAGGCGTTAATTTTTCATCCACGGAAACAGTATGTTCTTCACCCATTAGATGGAGGTGTGTGTACGTGAAGTAAAAATAATTCTCATAAAAATATCCTAGTATATTGGAGATACTTTGGTTGTCAAAAAATAAAGGAATAAATATATTTTATTGATTTTAGAAGTAAAGTAACAGAAAAAAAGTTAAGAGGAACTCTTACCTTTAATTTGGGTAACTTCCTTTTGTTTGAACGAAAAGGCATTCTTGAAGAGCCTTATACCTATTTTAAGGCTTCTAAGAGGAGGAGAGGGATGTAGGAAGGTTAATTGGGCAGATTTTGGACGATTGTAAAGGCCTGAGAGGTGTGCGGAATTTGTTAAAAGTGGTTTCCTTTTATTATGGGGAGGGGCTCTTTTGGAAAGTGTGAAAATATTATTTTATTATATAATGATATTCTATTTCAAAAGATCAAAAACTGATTAAATTAGAATATAATAAGAATCATGGTCTAAATAAAATCATCCAATAAGAATTGGATAGCTTTTCTATGTTATTTTAATATTTATAATCTTATTTATTTAAACCATTTATTAATGAGGTATATACTGCATCATTATTGTGTCATATATAATTAAATTTATTTTTTGTCTTAAAATTATAAAACAAATACCATGATGTAGTAAACCGTTTTAACTTTCTTATTAATATTTATAGTCAAAAATATAACTTATATAACCCCTTTTAAAAATTAAGTTACTAAAAGATATTTGTTTGTGTCATTTTTACCTTTACATTAAATTAATTAATCTAAAGTGTCATTATCACTCTTGATTGGATCCATGGGGTCCCAAAATCGTCCCAAAGATGCCCATGGTCGTCCAATACTCATCCAATAATTTTTTTACAGGTGTTAAGGTATTTATTTATTATGATATTCTTTTTACCTTGAATTACCATATTTACCTTTAATTCTAGTAAATAAAAGTCAAAAGTTACTACCCACCAAAAATTATTTTCATCTTATTGAACAAAATTTTACATAATAATAACAACCATTATGTATGATTTTCAAAATTCAATTCACATGAGTGGTAAATTTTAATTCAAATGAAAAACTCAGTTTTTTAACTACTACTAATTGGATTCACTATTCATCAAGAATTGATGTTTTTTAGAAAAATTCCAAAAATTAATCCTACGATATATTTGATATTCCGAATTCAAAAATGATGTCTATTTTACAAAATTCAAAACATAGATGTTTCATTAATTTATTTAAAATTAATTCCCGTTGTCAAAACAAATAGCCTGTTTTTAAGAAATAAAACTATCAAAAGATTGACACTTGTTTATGTTCAATTTCAAAATGAAATTATTTAAAATGACCAATATTATATTAAATGGTAAAAATATATTCTAATTTCACATTAAAACCAATTAAAAAGATAATATATCCATGTAAATAAATTATATTAAAAGACACTTTTGAATTATAATACAGTATTTTTCACTATTCATCAAAAAAAATAAACATTATCATAAAAATACCAAAAATTTATACAAAGTAAATTTTGATGTCTCAAATCTAAAGAATAATTTTATTTTGTGAAATAGAACATATAAAAATGACAAAATATATATTTAAAGAGGGTTCTCCATCAAAAGGCTATAAATCAACTTTTTACTGAATATTAGAGTATTCATGCTTAAAAAGAGATTTATTCATATTTTAAGACCTAACTATTATTGGATAAGTGTAAAAACTTTTAACAAACATGTCTAATCATTTTGATTTTAGTTATGTTCATTACTGCCATTAAAACGACTAGTCGTTAACTAAAATTTAAACAAAAATAATATTATATTATTATTTTTATGTACAACTCAATGTTGTGTGCATGGTATGATTTCAAAGAAACATGTTGTTGGGTATCAGGTACGTCATCAAAAATAGAATCCCCTTTAATGTAAAATTAATATTTAATTCAAAGATATTAATAAATATGTAAAGTGTCTTATTTCTTATTTTTCTGGGATGTTACATCCTACCCCCTTTTGCAAACTGTGTCCTCACAATTTTAAAACTGGGCTTGGAAACATCATTGAAAGTCCCACATCAGAAAAGAGTCAGTAAAAACTTTCAGTTTAAAAGAAAGAAAAGTTAGTAAAAAGGGGACCAGAGATAAAAGATACTAGGATTCCATGAAAACATGGATATTAGAGTGAAAACAAACCATCATTATCTAATAGAGAGTGATTGAAAACATGATTAAGATAATGTTAATCACCATAAAATCACAAAACTGTGTTTGGTTAAAGAGTCTTTGATTCCCCCATAGGAAACGTTAAGATACAATGTTTTTTAAGTTACTTTTCATTAAGGATTTTTTTTTATCAACATAACTAAATTCATAAAGAAAAATAATTAATTTTCATATAGACTTTCATCCATTACAATATATCTAACACAAACTCAAATTTCCTCCAAATGATGAGTATTCAGGATGACTTGTTCACATTAAATGTGTTATAATCAACTTCTAGATAATCACATAATAATAAAAAGATAAGATATATATTTCCATGGACTTTAAGTACTAACTAAAACCAAAATAGTTAGTACGAGTCCATGTAATCCCCAAAAAGGATAATTCTTTATGAAAAGAAATAATAATATTAATCTCCAAAATTAAACAAAAAATACCCAAAGTTAAAGAAAGAACATTCAATACACAATTTTCCTTAAAATTCATCAAAAAAACCAAAACTAAAATTGAAACCCAAAACTCTGAAGGATTTAAATCACATAGCCTCCATCGTAAATCATAATATTTATCCCCAAAACCTCTACTACTGTTAAAGTATCATATTGAAGTGTAATTAACATAATAACATATTTTCTATGATAGTTTAATCATTTCCATACATAACTGAAATCACCTTATGTCCACAATAAAAACATATATTCATCCAAAATAATATTTCAACCATTAATCCACAATTTAAATCCTATGGTATTCTATTTTCTTTAAGAATAAAGTGTTCCCAAAAGAGATAATGTCTTCCAAAACAACCATTATCACTATCACCAAATCATTTTCCTATACTAATAATGTCCATTTGATAAAACATATAATCCCAAATAAACTTATTATTGATCAATAAAATCATTTAACTAAATAGAATTAGTCATAATAACCAGGGACATCATGTAGTCCAGTGGTAGGTGATAAATCACAATCACACTTTGGTTGTGGGTTGGATTCATGTATCTTTGTTCGAGGTGATAGGTTGTCACATGGTCTGTGTGTTGTCCTTTTTCAAAAACTATACAATTCAAAAAAAAGACAAATTCTTCAAAAATAACCATAACATAATTTATCCTCAAAGGATATCTAATAACATTATTTTTGCACCCCAAAATGTAATAACCATTTATCACTTCTAAAATATCTATGACTCTTTTTAAAATCCTAACCATTATGGTAATGTCACTTATGTTTAAAGAACACTCTAACCTCTAAATTTATCTAAACCGACCTCTGATACCAACTGTAAGGACCTGACCATAAACATTACATAATATTTACATAAATGAATAACTCACATTGAGGATCTTTTCAGGTTTAGAGTTTTATAAAATTAGGCCATAAATATTACATAACATCTCAAAAATTATAAGGTAGACACTTCTACTATGTTTCCATAAAATAAAAACTCATAAAAAAAGTCATGTCTTGTTCCATGTTTTAGATAGAATGTCATGTTCATGATCCCATTATTAACCCTATTCTACTTTATGTCCTGTGAAAAAATTTATAAAACATTGGATGACCCTAAAATGCTCAGTGAGGGATAGAAAAAGAAGGAAAACTGTTAGTTTTTTCAAAGAACATGTAGGCCATGAATACTTTATCATAAGTAATACTTTTCACCTTTAAGAAGTAGTAAATATTGTCCACTGAAAAAAAGATCATTACTTACACTTTTGTAACAAAAAGATGGCCATAAAACCCATATAAAGAACTCATAAGATATAAAGGTAACCTGGGAAATACACATTCTTAAGTGGAAGAACCGTACAGTCAAATTTCACACTCATCACTAAATATAATATCCATACAACCGCCATCCATACCCAATTCATTGGAGGTTATAACGTAACCACCCGTCCTGGTTTATCATGGAACCACCCATCAAATTGTTTATCACATAACCACCTGTCAAATGTCCAAGTACCATTATAACACATACAATATTGCAAATATAAATATTTCACTAATAACATTTCATTTTCAATCACATGAAGTAATTTCAAGATATTGAAATAATCAATTTATTTTCATAAACCATTTAAAAATATATTTTTGAATCAAAGTGTCACATACCACTTTGATTCTTTTAATAGAATTATAATTTTAGAACATTAATGTCCATATAAATAAATACTAAAAATCATTTTTTAAACAAGGACATTAAAGATAAATATTTAGAATAATAAATCTTTAAAATATTTAAAATAATATTTTACTTAAAGAGTTAAAAAAAAATAGAGACTCTAGAATACAAATAATTTAGGAATTTCATTTAATCAAAACATTATAATATCATGAGAATAAAGGGATTCAGGATATAATAGGACAAAGTATAGTATATACACCATATATGAGTGAATTGGTGCACAACAATAATGAAGTTTCAATGGAAATATAAATCGAGATGAAATCCCTTATAAAGACGGTATCATTATATATATGATAAATCAATCACATAATCATGTGTGACAAATATAAATAAACCTTATATAAGTGGATATTAAGTTTAAAAAAATCAGATTTCATTCACAAATATTCATAGGATGACATATTCATGAAGTACAAGTTTAACCCAAGGAATTGAAATTGGGTTAAGAAGTTCCATTAAAAATATTCGACAGCCTAACGACAACACTATAAAATTTAAGAAATGAGTTCATGAGATTAAAATGGAATCTCATCACTTGGACATATAATTTACATCAATAATTATATATAATAACATATCTCAACATAATAATATGTAAATTAAAAAACATAACAAAAAGAAGTTTTTTAAAAAGAGGAGGGTGAAAGGTTCTCTTACCGATTTGGTAACTTTTGAAACATACAATCCATGAAGGAAAGACCATAAAATAAAGATGTAAATTCCTATAAATTAAATTATATTACACAATGAATACAATCTAGGGCATTACATACACAACACAAAAGAAAATAGCGGAAAATATAGCATGAATCTCATGGGAATAAAAAGTGAAATGAAATCCCCTTATCACGTTATAGTCAATCGAGTCGTATGAAAAAAAGTTAATAAACACCAAACAAATCACAGAATACCATGAATATACATAGAATCATGATAATCTATATCAAATGGAAGTACACAATATTCCACATGCAATAAATAAGTGGCGAACAATGGAAACTTCACAGAATTAAAAGTGAGATAAGAAATCCCTTACCTCGTGTAAGACTTGACTATTTTATTCCATGATCTTCCTAAATAATAAAATAAAGTAAATTTATACTTTCTTAGGAACATTTTTTGAGTTTATTATTATTTTTATATCACTTATTACCATGTTATAAATATTATTCAATCATTAAGTTAATAATGGTCGTTTGGTCGATATTTGGTACCTGAGTAAAAAATGAACACCTTATAATTACGAGTTGTCCATGTGGTAAATAGTCCATTATCTTTAGAATTATATTCATGATTTAGATATCATATAAATAATATATCAATTATATATATGTATTTATAACAGTACATTACATTTTGGAGATACGAAATGAAATGCACCGTTCATGGAGACGGTAAGCCGTAGTATGCATGAACACTACTTTCATTTCTATTTCATATTTTAATGGAATTAAATCATAATGAGAAATAGGTAAATTATAATTCCAGTATAATATAATATATAATATAAATAACTATATCCTTTTTACATACCACATACGGAATTAAGGATTCATATCAGTTTGAGGGGGTGGTAGTCCACACTTCCTCAAATGAAATTATCGCGTCTATCCATTATGGAAACCAAAAAGTTTGGATATAAATATAAAATACAGAAGAATAAAGAAAATATAAACATAATATATATCAAATATAAATATAGTTATTTCTTAATGGCCACCATGAGAGGTGGTGGGAGATAATTGAACAAATCAACGTTTCATGAGGAGTTAGTTTTCCATCCACAGAAACAGTATGTTTTTCACCCATTAGATAGAGGTGTGTGTAAGTTAAGTTAAAATCCTTCTCATAAAAACATCCTAGTGTATTGAGGATACTGTCTTTTCTATAACAGAAAGGAATAAAAAGAGTTTAGGGATTGGAGAATTAAAATAAAAGAAAAGAAGTTAAGGGGAACAGTTGCCTTAAATTTGGGTAACTTCCTTTGGTTTGAAACAAACAGACTTATTGAAGTTCCTTCTACCTATGGTAAGGCATATAGGTGGAGGAGAGGATGTAGGTAGCTTAACTGGGCAGAGGTTGGACAATCCAAAAGTCTTGAGAGGTGTGGGGAATTGGTTAGAAGTGGTTTAGTTTTATAAGGGAGATGAGGGGCTCTTTAGGAAACTGTGTAAATATTATTTTATTATATAATGATATTTAGTTTCTAAAGGTCTGAAACTAATTAATGATTAATATAAGATGAATCGTGTTCGAAATAAAAAAATAAAATAAGAATTGGATAGGTTTTTGATGTTATTTTAATATTTATAATCTTATTTAAATCATTTATTAATGAGGTATATACTGCATCTTTATTGTGTCATAAATAATTTTACTTATTTGTTGTCTAAATATTATAAAAAAATACCATGATTTAGAAAATATTTTTATAATTCTAATGAATATTTATAGTAAAAAATATAACGTATATAACTCCATGTAAAAATAAATTTACTAAAATATATTTGTTTATGTAATTTGTTTCTTTACATTAAATTAATTAATCTAAGTTGTTATTATCAATCTGATGTGGCTCCATGGGGTCCCAAAAAGGACCCAAAGATTCCCATGGTCGTCCACGACTCATTAAGTAAGGTTAGGATAAGTTTTAAGGTAATTTTGTATTATTATGTTATTCTTTTTACCTTAAATTACCCTATTTACCTTTAATCGTGGTAAATAAAAGTCAAAAGTTACTATTCACAAAAAATTATTTTTATCTTATTGAACTTTGTTTTACGTACTAATAACAACCATGTATGTCGGATTTTTTAAATTCAATTCACAAAAAAGGTAAAATTTCATTTAAATGAAAAAGTCCGTTTGTTAACTACTACTAAGTGGTTTCACTATTCATCAAAAATTGATGTTTTTCAGAAAAAATAAAAAAAATTCATCCTAATCTATATTTTATTTTATGAATTTGAAAATGATGTCTATTTTAAAAAATTTGAAACATAGAAGTTTCATTAATTAATTTTAAATTAATTCACATTGTCAACACAAATAGCGTGTTTTTGAGAAACAATAACTATGAAAAGATTGACAGTTGTTTATGTCCAATTTCAAAATGAAATTATTCCCAATGACCAAAATTAGGTTAAATGGTAAAAATATTTTCTAATTTCACATTAAAACTAATTAAAAATATTATATAACCATATATATAAATTAGATTAAAAGGCACTTTTGAATTAAAATACAGTATTTTTCACTATTCATCAAAAAATGAACTTTATCGGAAAAATACCCAAAATTTACCCAAAGTAAATTTTGATATCCCGAATATAAATAAAATTATATTTTTCCAGATTTAACATATAAAAATGACCAAAACTAGATTTAAATAGTGTTCTCCATCAAAAGGCTGTAAATCGACCTTTTATTGAATATTAGAGCATTCATGCTTAAAATTTTATTTATTCAAATTTTAAGACCTAAATTTTATTAGATAAATGTAAAAACATTTAAAAGACATGTATAATCCTTTTATAGATAGTTTTTTTCATTCCATCCATTAAAATGGCTAGGCCTTTACTACCATTTAAAATAATAATATTATATTATTATTTTTTAGTATAACTCAATGTTGTGTGCAACATAAGCTTTAAAAAAAATATTGTTGTGTATTGGATACATCATCGAACATAGAATCCACTTTAATGTAAAACTAATATTTAATTCACAAATATTAATAAATATGAAAATTGTCTTATTCCTTATTTATCTGGGATGTTAAAAAAAGAAACCTATTGGGAACAAAACCATCAAAGAAACATAGAGGTGGTTTTGGATTGATTATATTTGTTGACTAAGATGGTTCCCAAGTTCATTTGTGGAGTTACAGATAGATCTTGGACATGGTATGTTGAAAAATATGTATGAAAAAAAAATTTATTCTTGGAACGTGGTAATGAATGTTACATATATAAGGTGTTACCATTTACTAGTCTTGGCCAAGTTTTGAGGTTCAAAATTTGTAGGATGGATCAATCACTATAAATGTTGTATTTAAATGAATGACTCATAAAAATATATAAAGAAATGAATTTTTTTAGGATTGGTTTTTCTTGAAGATATTGATCATTGGAAAAGAAACTGGCACCGTAAATGTTTTAAGGATCGCAAAGGAGCAATAAAAAACAATAAAACTCTACAACAAAGGGAATTTTCATGAATGGAAAATTTCACTAGTGCTTTACAAGTATACACAACTTCTTGAATGAGTTTTTAAATATTCATAAAAAGGTGACGATGAGGATGTAAGCATTTGAAATGGAAGGAAATGCCTATAAATTGGCCTATACCACCCTCAGAAAAGTACATCAAGATTAAATTAATATTAAAATGTTTAGAATTTGTAAAGGGGATTCAAGATGGTTGTTCTTGTGAAAAAATTCTTGATTGAAGTAATTTCACAAAGGCTACAAACGCTGACCAAAATTTGTAAGCATTGAAAACTCTATTGAATTTACCAAAGGATATAAAAATCAGACCAATAATTTGAGCTTCATAAAGGAGAAGTGAGCTTCAAAAATGTTTTTTAGCTTTATTAAAGTGTTTGAGCTTTTAAAAAGATAATATTTCATGAAGGTTTATTTTGATTCATGAAATATGTGATATTTGAGATATAGGTGAGAATCATAAAAGTTGTGGGGTTCGATAATATTGTATATAACAATGTAGAATTGGGTGGTTTCACTATGGAACTCCGAGATTTGTGAAGTCTTTACGAAAAAAGTAAGTATAATGAAAATACTAAAAAGGGATTTTCAAATAAAAATGTGGTAATGTGATATTAATATAGTGGATAAAAGTTGGAATTCAACAGATCATCTTCCAAAAATGGCGGATGAAAATCATTACTGATAATGAAGGTAACCACATATCAATAAATTTTGGGTCCATACGTTCCATAAAAATCAATAAAAGAAGAGGAATAAGGTGATATTTTCCACCAGAAGTGAGCCATCAAAAGAATGATCAAGTGGTGGACATTAAAAAATAAATGAGGTGTCCATAAACCATGTAAAGGTAGTGATATTGGGATTATTAGTTATCTTGTCAGAACTTTATTTGGGATGTGATCCCTATTCGATTTTTTATATCAGAACTTTGTGATTGTATGCTCCTTGGATGTTTCCCACTGTGGGTGAACCAAGTAATGTTGTTTTCTCTTGTTAATGATTTCATTTTTTATATAAATTGAAATTTTAAAGGGATATAATTTCATTTTTTTACTTATTAAAGAGGATATTAAGAGGAGATTGTTTTAATTTTTCATACATTGATTCACCCCACCCCCTCTGGATATTTAACATAGTTGGGATAACAATTGGTTTCATATGCAATGGTTAATATCAGTGTTTCTATCTCATGGGTTTCAAATGAGGTTTTCAATCAAAGATTGGTTCCGATCATCGATTAATATAATATTAAATTAGGGAATAATCGGATGAATAAATACATCTGATATTTTGGACTAGATGTCTTTACTAAAGTGATGCATTGAATTTAGGCTAGTATTGATAGTGGTTCTTTGTCAGAAGCTGATTGATGGGAATAATATGTTCTCAAAAATGGAATTAATGATTTAAGGGGATCCATATCTAATGAAATCTATGTGAAGGTTATGTATTGTTTTTTATCAAATGATACGTGGGAAATGATTCTAAATATTTATGAACAAGACTACTAAGTCAAAGAATAAATGATTTATGTCCTATGAAACAAGTATGGGAATCTCATAATTAACCCCCCTGTGTTTTTTGATGCATCATTGATTGAGTTAATATTTTTTGGAAGACATACACGACCTCAAAGAAATTATAGAATATATACCGATTTTGAAGTGATTATTGATAAGAATTTCACCTAGGTTCAATTTAATTTTTTTTATTAGAATATAAATATCCAAAGAAGTAGAAATTGGATATAATTCAAAGAACTCTTATTCCATTCAAGATGAGAATTGATGATAATGAGTATGTTTAAAAAGGTGAAACTAAATAATTGGTGTTAGAGGCCATGAAGAAGATCACTACTTATGATTGGTAGAAAAAAGATGATACAGATTAATTCATTTCATCTGTTACATCATATTGAAAATGGGGGAAAGTAAATATTAAATGGAAACTCCCACTTGTATACATTTGATGTCAAAAGGATGGAAATCATGTGGTTAGGTGCCCCAATATTTTTCTTTATAATGATGATAATGATTTCATAATTCACATGTAGAATATTTTGGCTTATGTGAATGGTAATGATAATTATAATATACATTTCTTAAAAAATGAATAATCTTTTTTCAAAACAAAATAAGTGTTCAAAAGAAGATGAGGTTGATGAGGTGTAAATATGTAACACCCCAAGGTTTTTAAATTAAATTGAAATGCATGAAACACCAAGGCTCTATACAATGATAAATTTTGATGGATATAGTTTTAAAAAATTTTTTAAATATAATTCTCATGCTTCTCTGATTTGAATTTCAATAAACGGACATAAACAGTTGCGGTCAGTAATTTTTTTGGAGTCTTATATGAAAAATTTATTTTTTGTGAATAGTAACCTACCCTTCTGAATAGTAATGGTAGCCTTACAAATAGTAATATGTCTAACTGAATTGTAACCTCACCAATGATTTTATTTCTATGAATTTATGGGACCATGATTAATTATTCTATGTGTTATAAAATTAGTTATAATTTTTAAATTGATATTTTCAGAGAAAATAATTATTTTATTTAAAAAGTAATTTTCTCTTATATTGAATAATATTTCAATAAAATATTGTACATTTTTGAGTTCTACAAGAAAAAATGGTTAGGTGGAATTTTTTGTATTTTTCTAAAATACTCATATTTTATATAAATAGTTAAATAAAATAATTTACTGTATATAAACAGTATATGTTAAATACACTTTTGCATGAATCAAAGAAGATTTAAGAAAACTTGGTTCGAACTCACAATAACTATTTACTGTTTAGGGTCACATGAATCAATATTTTTCATATTATTGCTAAAAAATATTAAAATGATTATTAAAATAACGGAAAACCCCTCCTCTCCTCCATTATAAATACCACCATCACCCCCTCTTACTTTCAACCAACTCATGAATTTAGAATTGTCTAAATAATTCACAATAACCATTCCTTGTCTCATACCCAAGACCAATACCATTTGGTCTCACTAAAAGGATAAAACCAAAGGCCTTAAAAGTGATATCAAAGAAATTAGATCAAGCTGAAAAAATGATATTTCATTTTCTGATGTTTTCTTTTCCATTTTTATTATTATTCTCTTTTCATCTCCCCTTATCCAATAGGAATTAGTGCTCTAGTATTATATATATTCTATATTTTTTATCATTCTTTTGGAAAAATTCATTATCATTATTCCTCTCATCATATTCTTATTATAAAAATAAAAACATAATTCGTAATGTGTCAATTTGCCAACATCATGAACAATGTGTCTTTAATTTCTTTTAATTCTGTAAAATCTAGTTTTAAAACCATTTTAATGGTGAAACAGATTTTAATGTGGTTTAAAAAACTCTATTTTGTTTATTAATTAACTTATATGAATAATATTAATGGTATATGATGACAAAAGTACATTATTATGGAAGAACCTCCAAATGATCTAAATGAATATACATAATGATATATATAATGATTCATACCCATACCTTATAAACAGAATAATTTGTGCAATAATTTAATATTCTAGATACTTAATAACACCATTTGTTTCTAGTTCTATATTTTCTTCTCCAATCGATAAGAAAATCGTTTACAAATCGACCATGGAAATCTTTTAAAGCACTCACTCGAAAAAATGGAAACAACAAAATATTATTAATAAACAGATTGAATGATGTAATAGAATGATCATATAAGGTGTTATAAACATGATTATTTTATATTAAAGCATTTATAACACCCATTTAAATATTATAAATTAGGTTTAAATTAGTTTTAATTAAGAGAAACCCGAGGTAAGAGAATTCTTAACGGAATATACATCCTTTGGGTTAACATTATACATTATTATTTAAAACACAATGAGATTATTCGTGAAATAAACATCATTTATATTGTGATTTATTTTTTTCATTTGTGGTTTATAAACATAATCCATTCGTTATATTAATTCTCACATCTATTATATAATATTTCAAGGGGATTTCAATGAAAAATCCTCTTAAAATTCAATTTTATGAAATATGAAAACATTCTTTTTATGAAATTATTCAGGTTTTATAATTATGTTTTAGTTCTTGGAGATTGTTTATAATGAATTATGGAACCTATATCATTCAACAATGCATTGGGTATTTAAATTTTGGGGGTCATCCTTATGTTTTCTCCAATTTTAACTATGATGGTTACACCATAAGTTAGTCGTGAGGGATACATTGTAAGATAGTTGCGGGGGTTACAAATCATAAGGTAGTCGTGAGGGTTGAAATATTTGTATGTAATGCCCCCTGATACAATAATGGTTTTATATATATTCTTTAATGTTTATGAAAATATCATGTTTCAATAAGTAAGTATATATGGGTGAGACGTATGTCTTTGTGAAAATGATTTGATATGTTTATAAGTATTCTTGACTATTGTAATATTTCCTTGATTTTATATCCATTACTATGAATTTTATGATTATCCCTTGTTTTAAAATACTTTTAATAGTTTATATGGTTGTGTAATATAAAAAATTAATTCAAGTTAATGTGATTATGATTTTTCAAAGAAATCATTTTGTTTTTTTGTGTGTTAAAAAGTTTATGTTTTGGATGAAATAGATATTATTTTAAGGGTACCCACATTGAATCATTGTTGGTTAATGTGTATGAGTTATGTCCTAAAATTCTAAAAATTTATACAATAAATATATTTAGAAATTTATATCATTGAATTGTATATGAAATAGCTATATTATATAATGTTTAAGGTCAGATATTTGTAGTTGGTATCGGAGCACAATGTAGATAAATTTATGAGTTATTATGATGTTAACAGATTACCATAAATGATTTTTACCATATTTTGATGATGAAATTTTATATAATTTAAATATTACCATGTTTTCTCATCTATGATATGTCTGTTCAGAAAGGTTTTCCATAGAAGAAACAAAGAATCTAATGTTGGAAAGAATAGTGATGTTGATATCTTTCCAAATCCTCAACTGTGAATTGTGGAAATTGTGACTGAGTAGATTGTGACATTAACGGTTCTGATGAAGCATGAAATAAATGGAAGTGGAATCCATAACAAATGAATAACTAGAGATACCACAAAAGAAAGTGATGATAGTGTAAAATCTTATGAGTCATCACCCTCCTACTTGGTATGGATCTTCTGACCTAATAGTAGGTAAAAGTTGTATTAAAGCCCATTAAAATATATTTGTTGTTATTGGATTTTCAAATAATAAAAATTTCAGTTTTTCCATTTATCATTTTGATGTTGAAACTGATCAGTGGTGGTCAATGTTCCAGAATATCAGGGATGTAGAGGGTATTGAAGCCTTAGAGTGGGATTAATTTCAACATATTTTCATTAAATTATTATCCCTAATACTGTTCAACATTGGATGGTGAAAATTTTCTTGAGTTGAGGAAAACCAAATAGAACTCAATGGTTCTGTATGAAGAAAACTTCACATGAACTGCAAGGTATGCCCAAAATATTATTCGGGATCATGATAGCAAAATCAGTCCATTTTACTCATGATTGAATCCATGCTACCAAAGGGAATTGGCCTCCCGAGAATTAAAATGTTTGGAGAAACATGTTTGATGTGTTGAGAGGGTAGAGAAGGAGTTCTCTTGAGATCACATGTACATTCAAACCAAATATAATAAGATATCCATATGGAAGGTGATGGGTATGAATACATCATATAAACCTGATGGTAAGAAATAATAACGTCCAGTTTGTGAAAAGTGTGGTAAAAAGAACCATGGGGAATTACCAAAACCATGAATTTATTTTTATGTTGTTTGTGTGGACATATGTCCTGATATTGTAATGAAAATTATATTAATACCTATTCTCATTGGAGAACAACAAAGTGTATCAAATTTGGTGAGATGTATCATTTTGAAAATTCCTACACATTGAATGGTTTGAGTGATGGAAAGAAGCCATACTATAAGAAGAACGGTGTAATGAGATATGGTGTGAATACATTAGTAGATGTCGGAACATCCAATGAAGTCGTATTAGGTAATTTGTTTTTTTACACATATTTTTCTAATGTCTTGTATGATACAGGGTCCACACAATCTTTTATTGTTGAGAAACATTCTGGTAAATTGGAAATATCACCTCAAAAAATGAGACCAGAACACATTTTCAAAACACTATAGGGAAATGATACAGTAAAAAAAATTAAGAATATTTTTATTGTTATCTTAGTAAAGACATTACATGTCATGCTTTTTGTTTTTCCCTTAGGAGATATTGATTTTATTCTGGTTTTTTGTAGGCTTTCTATTTATAGTGCTTAGATTTACTATAGAGTGGAAGAAGATGGTTTTCAGATAGATTTTCAGTTTGTATACAAGAATGAACCAATACAATTGGAAACATATCAGGAAGCTGGGAAACTGTTGAAATATTGAAATGAAAGTTATCAATATCATATTTCTAAAAAGAAGGGAACATTTATGATTATTGATTTTCCAGTGGTAAATGAATACCTAGATGTTTTTCCTTACGATTTTTCTAGTGTTATACCTAATCAAGAAGTTGAATTCAAAAATAACTTAGCTCCTGATTCTAATACAATTTCAACTCCCCCTTATCGAATGGCTCAAATTGGACTTCATTAATTGATAGATTAGTTGTACAAGTTTCTTTATGAAGGATTCATTCATTATAGCACATCACCATAGGGATCTCATATTTTTTCTTTAAAATGAATTATGTTTCCATGAGATTTTTCATTTATCATAATTCATTAAAAACAATAATATTAAGAATATTTATTCTTTTCCTCACGTTGAGGACTCATTTGATCAGCTCTATGGAGCACTGTATATATCCAAGATAAACTTCAGATCCCAGTCCAATAAGAGGAAGGTGAAGAAGGATGACATTTCAAAAACAAATTTTTTAACTTGATATGGTTATTATGAATTTGTAGTTATGATTTTTTGTTAACTAATGAACATGTTGAACTCATGTATCTTATGAATAAAATATTTCATTAGTTCTTGGATAATTTTTTTTTGTTTTTATTTATGAAATTATAGAATATTCTAGAAGTAAAAAGAAGCATGGAAAACATATAAGGGCAGTGTTCCCAGCATTAAATAAAAAAGAAATTATATGAACAATTCATCATGTGTGAATTTTTTTTGAAATAAATTTATTTCCTTGCTGACGTTGTTTCTAATTAAAGAATAATGATTTATCATTCTAAAACAGTAGTTTTTGAATAATATCCAATACCCATATATATAACTGAGATTCATAGTTTTATTAGTTTGGAAAGCTATTACTGGAGGTTTGCTGAAAAAATTAGATGGTTATCTTGTCTGCTGACTAAGTTTACTACCAAATTAGTCAAATTCACCTAAAAAATTGTGATGATTGTTTTCATGAATTGAAAAGAAAATTGGTGAATGATTATATTCTAGCCCTACCGTCATGAAATTGTGAGTTTTCATCACCAAGGATGCTTCATTAATAGTACTTGGTTGTGTTTGGAAAGAGAATGATTAGGTAATATCTTATGCTTCATGGGAACTATAACCTCATGTGTTAATTTTTCCCACACATGATATTCAATTAGAATTTTTTGTTTTTTCACTAAAAAATTAGAGGCATCACTTATACAGATCCAAATTTGAAATATATACTAGGAAAAAAATCTAAATTATATATTCACTAAAAATTAATAAAATATGATTCATACAAGATGAATTGAATTTGATAAGTTATTTTTATTTCCCAATAAATTACTCTCCTCAAGCGTAAAAAAAATAGTAGATTCCTCGAGTCAAAAACTTCTCTTAGAATTAACATGGTTCGGTATATAATAACACCAATTTATTAATGATTTAATGAATTTTTACTTGGGTGTATCTAGTGTAGGATATTCCTCCATTTTTTTTGGATACTATGTATAAATCTTTGTTAAAAAATTTAAGCTAGCACAGAAGGAAAACATGCGGTTACATAAAATGGTATAATTTATTAAAATGTGTAAGTTGACATAATTTATCATATATAAAGTTTGAGTTCTATGATTTGGTACCTTTTAGGTGTGCCTTGTGATTTTCAACTGAAGAAATAATTATTTTGTGAAGAACATAGTTCTCTGTTTTCAATTCATCCTACAATCACAAAGATGTATGGAGACCTTCATGTGTATTTTTGGTGGGATAGAATAAAAAGAGATGTTGCAGATTTTACCTTGAAATGTTTAACATGTCAAAAAGATAATGCATAGTAGCACATACCAAAGGGAATGATTTAGAATTTAATAGTGACATAGTTGATTTACGAAAATATATCAATTGACTTCATTATGGGATTAACAAAGACTTATCGAGGTAACAATGCAATCTGGGTTATTATTTATCGAAAATCTAAACCTTATCATCTCCTTTGATTAGAGATACTATGTATTTTGATCATATTTATTGACTATATCACAAAGGGATTGTTACGTTAAATTGAATTCCCTCTCCCTTGTATCTAATATTGATCCCATGTTCTCTTCTAACTTTTCTAAGGTCCTTCAGAAGTCGTTGCGAACAAAATTAAATTTTAGTACATCTTTTTATCCACAATTAGATGGTCAATTAGAACAGATGATTCTGACATTGGGGGATATTATTCGATCTTTTTCATTTGATTTCCAGGGAAGTTTGGATCATCATATTTAATTAGTTTAATTTTTAATATAACAATAGTTTTCATTCCAGTATACAGATGGAACCTTTTGAGGCATTATATAGGAAGCGGTTCTGAACTCCATATTTTTTGGATGATGTTGGGGAAAGGAAATTAATGGGAATATAACTAGAGGAGGAAGCGGATAATAATGTTAAGATGATCTAGAAACACATGAGGATAGCTCATAGTATGTAGAAACGTTATGTAGATAACATGTGTAAACACATTTCTTTTGAAGTAGGTTATCATGTCTTCCTTAGAATCTCACTGTGGAAAAGTGTTATGAATTTTGGTATGAAAGGAATGATGACTCCAAGATTTATTGGACCTTAATAAATATTTGAGAATGTTAGACCATTTTTTCTATGTATCATGGCAGATGATTTTATCTTAGGTATACAATGTTTTTCAGGTTTTTATGTTGAGAAATTATGTTCAAATTCATCTCATGTTTTGAGTCCATAAATGGTTCAGCTAGAACAGAGCCTTTCATATGAAGAGAAACTTATTCATATTCTTGGTCAAAGAGAATATTTATTTTAGAATATGGTAATCCATCATGTAATGGTTTTTATGGAGAAACAACATGGTTGAAGAAGCAACATGGGAATATGAAAATTCTATGAAGCAAGGCTACCCTCACTTTTTTAATAAGTAAATAAAATTGTGAGGAAAAAATTTATAGATGTTGGAGGGAATTTAAAACCCAAAGGTTTTAAAACTAAATTTAAATTAATGAAACATTGAGTCTTAAAAAATTACACTTTTCTAATGTGATAGTGGAAAACTATCTGTTAAATATCATTTTTACACATCAATGATTTCAATTTCGAAAAACAATCTTACAAAGTTGCAATCAGTAAGGTTTTAGGAGAATAATATGATAAACTTAATTTTTTTTCTGAATATTAACCAATCCTTATGAATATTAATGTTATCATTATGAATTGTAAAAGGACACAATGAATAGTAACCTTACCATTGAAAATCATTCTAATAATTTATGAGAGATTGATTAATTATTCATCGTGTTATAAAATCATTTATATTTTTAAAATTGTTATGTTTAGAATAAATTATGAGTTCATTTAAAAATAAATTTTATCATATTTATAAAATTATCTTGATTAAAAGGAGTTTCTTTTTGAATTCTACACATTGAAAAATTGTTAAAGTGATTTTTTTTATTTATGTTAAAATCTCAAATTTTTTATCAATTGAGAAATGCTATAATGTACTGTATATATAAAATATTCCTAACATTAGGGATAATGTAAAAACAATTGTATTGAACTCCCATGATCTCTTTACTATTTTGGGTCACATGAATTGAGACTATTCGTATTCTAGTGAAAAAATATTAAACTAACGATTGATATAATGGAAAACCCCTTCATTCCCCTACTATAAATACCATCCTCGACCTCATCTTCTTATCACACCTGTCAAACATTGATCATTGTCTAAATTCTACCAAATCCACTTCCAAAGGAACCCCCCACATCCATGACTTGCGGGTCTCACCCAAAGGCCAAATGAAATTACCTTAAGGAGGATCTCAAGCAGAAGAGATCAAGATGTAAAAATCCACTTTCCTTTAACTGTGTTTTATTTTAAATTATATTTGTTTCATGAAATCTCTTCACCTCCCCTTATACAAGAGGAATAAATGATCCATTATTCTGTATGTTCTGTATTTTAATCTTTTTTATGGAAAAATTCCTCATCATTATTCCTCTCCTCTTCCAATTATTATAAAAATAAATATATCATCCACGATGTGTGGATTTTCTAAAGTTGTGGACGATGTGACTTCAATTTCATTTAAATGAATAAAATATGGTTATAAAACAATTTAAATGGTTTAAATAGTTTTTAAAATTTGTGATAAGACATATATTTTGTTCGCGAATTAAATTATCTGCATTATTTTAATGGTATATGATGAAACAGGTTAGTGATTACCGAAGAACTGCCAAAATGATTTAAAAAAATATCACTAATGATTTATCTAATGAATCATCCACATACCATATAAAAATAATTAACGTAATAATTTGATATTCTACACAAATATCAACACCATTTCTTTCCACTTCTCTATTTCCTTTTCTATTCAAAAAAAATCCATTACTAACTGGCCATGGAAATCATGTAAGGGACACACACGAAACAATGGAAATGATAAAATATTACTAATAAATGATTCTAATGATGTTATAAAATAATCATATAAGGGGTTATAAACAATATTATTAATATTTAAAATATTAATAACACCACTTTAACTATTATACATAATGTTTTATGATTATCTATAAAAGATGATCTCGAGGAATCAGAATTCTATACCCAATTTCCATTCATTGGTTTAACATTATACTTCATTATGTAAGTGATAAAAATATTACTTGGGTATTTAATTTCCTTTCAGTTTTTATTTATTATGTTTATTTATAGTTTATACACATAATCCATTCATTATATTATTTCACACATCAATATAATGACATTTTTCTGGTACATTCCTTTAAAATTCTCATTTAAAAATCTATTTAATGAAATTCAAAAGAAATGGATTATGCTATTATTCATGTTTGATTATTTTGTTCAGGATTTGGGGAATTGTTTATGATGAATGGTGGGACCTATATCTCCCTCCAATTCATTGGGTATGTGTAAGTTAGAGGTCGACTGTATGGTTACTCCATGTCTAACTACGATAGTTACACCATAAGTTAGCATTGAGGGTTACATTGTAAGGTAGATGTGAGGGTTACAAATAATAAGGTATCCACAAGGGTTACAATATATGTAAATAATAACCCAGGATACCCTTTATGGTTTTATTTATGTTCTTTAATGTTCTATTGAAATATCATGTTGCACAACATAAATATATATGGATGATAAGTTTGTATTTGTCTAAATGATTTCATAGGTTTATAAGTATTGATGGACTAATGGTTTCTTTCCTTATTTTTATATCCCTTACTGATATTTTTAGGCTCATCTAATGTTTTAAAATGATTTTCACTATATATAAAGTCTTTTAAGAGAAATATGTATATCATGTTAAATGTTATGAATATTTCTCAATGAAATCATGTTGTTGTTTTTTATTAAAAAATATATTCTTTGGAAGAAATGGATACTATTTAATGGGCACCCACATTATATGCTTGTGGGTTTATATATATGTTTTATGTCAAAAAATTATGAAACATTAAATCAAAACATTTTTTGGGAATGTAAATAATTGAAATATATATGAAATAGCAAGAATATGTAATGTTTAGGGTTGGGTCCTTAAAAAAATAAAAACATAATAGAAATAATTCTACAGTAGAGGATATAGGCTTCTTCCAAGAAAAGGAAGAATGACACAATGATGATGAAGAATTTGATGGAAGATTTGATCTTAAAAATGAATTATTATATTCTCTTGAATTCCTTGATGTTTGGAGATCTAAAAAATAATAAATCTAACAATGTGGTTCATGATGCCAAAAACTTTATGTCATAGTAGGAAGAATATAATTATGAGTTCAAGGAAAAAATTGAGAATAATAGTCATTCAATGCCAAAAAATTAATAAATGATTGATGAGTAGAATATATATGTGGAAGAATATAAAAGGGTGATTTAGGGTTTTAATAATACTGTGAAATATCAAGACAAAATCGTTGAAAATTTTTAGGAAGAGGTTTTCAGCTTATGAATGAATGTGAACGTCCAGGAAAAACTCTTGAATCTAGAAAACAAGGATGAAAATGAATCAGAAAATGGAAAAGTATAGTTCAATGTTCTAGTGAAATAGCTGAAATAATGTCTAGGGATGAAAATGATAGGTCTAATTGATATATTTAGTATAGGGATTGATCAAAAAATAGAAAGCATATATCATTGAAGTTCGACCATAATCTTTCACTTTGAGATTTAAGATTCACGTGGGAATGAATTAGAACCATATGATTCAGAGAACAGAAGGAAAACTATGGGTGTAGTAGTAACATACGGGAACGAACGCTCATTATATGTTATTTTTGTTAAAATATCGGATACTCACAAAATTTCTATTCCATAGCTAAGAGGTATCGAAGGAAACAAAACCAAAAGATAGATCCATTCATATTTGAGTATTCCATGACATCATGTGAAGCTAATTATTTTAGGTGTGTAAAATTCATACACATGAAAAGATATTTCTCATAAATATTTCATAGATATTTGATAAAGAAAAATGAATGTGTTCATAAAAAGTATCAAAATATATCATCAAATGAGCTGAAAGAAAATCTATTTGAATCTCTACAAGATGAATCCAATCCATTATATACATTTTAATGTCAAGATTATCAATTCCAACTGGTTATGTAGTCAAAATAATTTATTAAGAAGAAAATATATGAACATGAAATGGTTGCGTATATTTCCTTTGAATAGTCATATTGTTCTGGTGTATGGCTCCTTGATAGTGGATTAACTTCTCATAAGAAAGGAAATAAAAACATTTTTACATTAAAAAAATATTAAGAGGATGGTTGTGTCAAATTTCTGAATGATGATGGATTAAAGATTATTATCTCCAGAATAGAAATATTTGGGGGAAAGTAAATGGGATGTGCTATTTTCTATGTTTTTTAAGACCTCAATCACAACACGCTTATTGTCAATCAACTATAGGACTTGGGGGATGAAATAGTCCGTAATAATAAAATGTTTATTGTAGAAGAAAGATATGGTGTATTATTTTGGCAAAAAATGGTAATCTCGCCCTTGTATGTGGAGAATAATATTTTGGATTTTATCTAGAGAGATAAAAATAAGTTGTGGCATAAACAACATGTCCATCTTTTCCAATAATCCATGTCAGATCAAGTAAAATGATATGTAACTTGAGATCTCGCTAATATTTTTTTTCATCATACTCCTACATGTGATGCTCGTCCAAAAGGGAAGAATATCAGAAACACAGGCAAGGAAAAAAATAAAAAAGTCAAACAAAGTGATTGAATTGGTGCATGTAGATGTATGTAAACCTATATCACCATGATTCTTATATTGGAGGAAGAATTATGTTCTTTTTATTGATTATTTGAGTAAGATGGAATGGTTATTTTTTGTTTTCCACATCTCTGATGTGTTCAATTGATGAAAACAGTATTAGAGGGTATCAAAAAGGATGATTGGACAAAAGATTATGAATTTTCCTATGGATAATGAGAGTAAATTCACAAGAACTCATTTGTATGAATTTCTCGAGAAACACAGGACAAGGAATCATGTTTCCGCAATGAGAACTCCTCAACATAATGGAGTGGTTGATAAAAGAACGAGATCGTTAGAATGGTGTCTAAAACAATTCTTATTGAAAAGGTCCTATTTGGGAAATTTTAGAAGTAAATAGTCCTGAAATCAATCTATATATCCTTCATTACTATGTTCTGTCTGATGGAAGAAAAAACTCAATATGATTTTTTTATTTTGAGAATCCAACATTGAAATACCGTGGAATCATTTAATGTAAAAATTTTATTCTCAATTAAGGAGAAATAATAAAAATTTGAACCACTTTAGATATCATTGAATATTTTTTTTATTGAGTAAATAGAAAGGGAATATAAATGCCTCAATATGAAGATGGGAAATGTAGTTGAAATCAATGATGTCATGGTAGTATAGAATGAATAAACTATTCAACAACATAGAATTTTTTTTCCTTATGAAGGTGAGGATTGGGTATGCACCTCAAGGGGTTTTGAAGTTGAGCATAATGATTTAGAAGAATATACTGATGATGAGAATGATGAATTAAAATCTATATCAGTAACAAAACTGAAGAGTCAAGATTAAATTTACAAAAAGAAAATCATTTGTGATCTCACATCCCCAGTTCAAACATGATGAACGAATTTGGAAAAGAGTAAATCATGCATATATATGGTTTATCCTAAATGTTTTGATGAAGAAGATAGAGAGGAGAACATGATTTAGAATATAAATTAGGACCCTCTCCAAATTGAGAAAAACCATACAAGGATGATTATTTTGATAACAATAGTTAATTATTTCATTTGGACTAAATGGGTCTTTCATAACAAGAGGAATGAATATGAAATAGGGATTTGAAAAAAAATAATGAATATGGTGTAAATGTTACTCTTAGATATAAGGTATTGATGTTGATTAAAAATTTTCACATATTTTAAGGAAAGAGACAATCATATTATTCTCATCCAAGAAGTGAAAAGAATGTTCCATGTTTTCCAAAAGGATATAAAGTCAGTGTTTTTGAAAGGTGTTCTTGGAGAAGAAGTTTACATTGAGTATCTAGATATTTTTACACTTCAAGAAGAATATATACATGATCTACAACAAAATAAGGTGCTATATGGGTTCAATCAATTACCAAAATCATGGTATTGAAGACCAGATTAGTTTTTTAAGTAGCTCGATTTTGATAATTGGGAGTTGATCAGAATATCTATGTCAATAATTAAAATAATCAAATTTTTATGATGTTGTTTTATATCGATGACATAATATTTGGTGGATCAAACAAGTCATAGTGATAGTTATTCACAGAATTAATGAAAATTGAATTTGAACTGTCAATGATAGGTGAACTGATGTATTTCCTCAGTTAATATTTAAATTAAGGAAACATGGAAAATTAATTTCATGATCTAAATATGACATAGAGGTATTGAAAATATTTAAAATTGATAATTCTAACAAGATGATGTCTTTTGTGGCTACCCGGATGAAATAATCTTGCGATAATGAAGGTAAGGTAGTTAATGTGGAACAAGGACTTGAGAAGGTGTAATTTGTGCCAATAGAACTATTTGTTGAGGACATTATGAAAAAGGCCTTACCCAATGAATAGTATGAACATCATCTACTCTCTCTATAATTTTAGATGACTCCCTACAATTAAAAAGTGTGGATGTTAGCCCCTATCCTCTTGGTATAATTTTTTCCCCTAATGTGATTATCTATGTTCATAACCTTGTGATATACCATAAAGGGGTGATATTCGAGTCCCTTGAAAAAGGGAGAGAAGTTGTGGATATAAATGTCAGATAAATTTCTCAAACAAGATCAAGGGAGAAGCTGATATGGGATTAGTGAGGTAGGGGGAGTTTTAAATATGATGATTCTACAAAAGTAGTTTTAATGAAGATAAATCCTGAGATTAGTTTGTTATGCTTTCATTTTAGAGTATATGGATGAATAATGTTGTATTATTGAGATCTACAGGCAGTTTTTTAATCAGAATCATGAAATAAGTGACTCATTTATGTAATTTGAATGTTTCTCTTGTTTCTCGCACTAAGCATGGCTTTTGTAGAATTAGAGCGTGTATTTAGTAAATCTTTGACTTCTATCTCGAATCGCATAAATTGAATATTTTTAGGATATTGAAGATGATTTAATGAGTTATCATAGCGTGAAGAGTCATCAACACTCCCAAAGGGGGGGTATTTTTTTGGGGGAAATTCCTTAATGTTACAATATGGTGGTTTTGGGTTGATTTTTTTTTTGAGAAATTAGGATATAAAGATTAGTTAGGGAGTTCCCAAGTGGTTTTCAAACAGTTTTTTAGATCTTCACTAAATGTTGATGATGAGTATGAAATCTTATGGAATAAGAGTAAATACCTATAAATTGACCTCTAACCCCCTCATACGAGTAGATCAAGACTTCATGAAGATTCAAAGGCATTAAATTCATGAAAGTGATTTTTGAGGGTTGTTATTGACAAAAAATTCATGAAGAAAGGAAGTTCATGAAGTATATAAAAGATGACTGAAGTTTTTAAGCATCGAAATAGTATTGAAGTTCATGAAATCTCTAAAAATAGGATATAAATTTGTTAGCATTGCAATGTCTATGAGAGCATCACAAAAGTTCTTGAGCGTCATGAAAATATGACTCATTGTTAAGGCTGTCTGAGCTTCGTTAAATATGTGAGCATCAAAAAAGTGTGGAACATCACAATAGATATGGGGTTAGTGAAGGAATTATATACTTGTAGAGAATAGGGATGTTTTGTGAGATTGTGTGAGTTTCGTGAAGGTTGTGCGAATTTCAATAAGGTCATAACCCTTGCTAAAGTATTTAAAGCAGATTTCCCATAAAAAAAATTGTATATTTATATTTATAAATTAGATGAATGAGGGACTTCTAAATTGAATAAACCTATAGTTATGATTCATTCCTTATTTTTATTGAAGGTACCTACCTATCCAACAATATTTTTTGAATCATTTCTAGATTAGTAAGAAAGGGAATAAGATGAAGGTAATTCATTCCACCAGTTGTGAGATATCAAAAGAAATATCATGGGAGTGGCCTTGGGAAGTAGTGAGTTGTCCAAAAACATTGTAAAGGTAGTTATTCTAGGAATATAAGGGATTTATCCCGATCTATATTTTGGTGGAGAGACTTCATGGCATTAGGTACATTAGCACATTATTGTGGTATTCTCCTTGGACAAAGCCCCAAGAGGGAGAACCGTGTAAAATCTCTATGTCTCATGTGTGATTTCATTTTTGATCATACATTTCTATGGGGGAGGGAGAGAATACTGTTTCGATAAAAAATGAAATAATATATAAAGGAGTATCTGTTTTAATCATTCGTACATTGATTCACCCCCTCCACCCCCACTTAGAGTATGTAAACAATTTGGTATAAAAGATACATTTTTGAACAATTAAAAAAACATTACTCTATGGTAAATTCAAAAATAAAATGTGTTTTAGAAAAGGAAAATAATATAACTTATAAATTCAACTTTTAAATAAACATATAATACATGTAAAATAATATTTACAACAAAAAATTAATCATTTTCAAATGAAAAATCATATTCTTGAATCATGACATGATAGAATTAATTATTTTATTATCTGAAAAATTATCAATATTATTATATAGAATTATTATTAATATCCAACTATAATTTTTTTAGGGGAAATGGTTTTAAGAAAATATACTTACCGTTTATATAAAACTCATATTCTATCACCAAGTAAACCTAATAATTTTAAATATAAAATAAGTATTTTATTGATTATTTGGTATCTTTGAAGCCACGCATATCAGAAAATATAAGTGTTTAAATAACATATACGAATTCTTATTCGTTAATATTAATAAAATATAAAAGCTATAGTTTATTAAAAATACAGTGCTTGACATATTCAACTATGTCTGTGTATACCTGAAAAAAAGGGGTGTCATTCAGATTATTCTCATGTGATATGCGTTAACAAAAAATGTTGAATATTGATCAATGAATGTTATGGAGTGAGGAACACATCACAATATCATTATTCTATAATAGCATGATTTTATTTTCATAAATGGTCTTTCAGGGTATTGGGTTTCTTTTATAAATCCGCTTCATTGTTTTATTATTAAATTATCTACAGAAACCCAATAATGAATGTATTTTAACAATATATTATATTATCAAAAAAAAATTTATTATAAAAATTTTATTATTGACATATGTATTTTGTAATCGAGGTCTTTTATTGTTACACAAAAAACATGAATTTATACTTTTTAAAGGATATATGATATTAAATTTCCAACACACCATTTATAGTCAATGATGGAATCATTTTTTTATAATCATAATGGTCATTAATTTAAAATAAGATTATATTTTTATTATATATTACTATGGAAATAACCTCAATGTTATAAATCAATTCAAGAATAATGCATTATTTTATTATCATTAACATACATTGATTTACTAAGTAGGATTTTGGAGGATTAAATTAATAATAGTGCCATTTGAACATTATTTTCAACGGCCTTATTTTATTTGATACCTTCATATTCACCCAATTCATAAATACTGATGGTATAAATGTAATCATTGATAAAAAAAATCAATCTCCTCAACAGTTCCAACTTTTTCATAATTCACCATATTAACATCTAATTTAAAATACATGAATTATGAACTTCATACATACTACATGAAATCCAAGTATATCTATTTACATAAATAAAATTAAGTTAAGATTTATTTATACCCAGATGAATATTAAACCTATTATATTTAAATAAATTATTAAAAATTTTCCATAATAATTTAATAAGATATTTTCAATCATCATTAAATAATATCCAAAACTATTAAATTTTATAAAGATGTAATTTCTTATTTTTCCATCCAATATTTTCAATATACAAGGATATATTAATATTAAATTCATCGAGTATTCTAGTCTACATCAGAACCATGAAGCTACAAAATTCAAGTCATTGTAAATTTAATCATCCTTATTAATTGTCAACATTTATCAAATCGTTATAAATATATTATAATTTACAAAAAAGTTCTCAATTTATCAAAAATTTAAAATAGTTTATGATCATACATGATTCGAATATCAATAAATAATATCATTTTATCATATTTTATTAGGTATTATTATCTTTTTTATCTTATCATAATTCTTTTCATTATTTTATTTTGTATTTATTAAACGAAAGGATCAATGTTAAATTAACACGAGAGATTAGAGCTCCAAGGGGTGATTCACGCTCTGCTTCTACAAACCCTAACCCTAATCTCATATTTTGATCACTACTTTCCTGGATCATGGAGGGCTTTGACCAACAATGTGAGATCTCCTAACACACTTTTATAGATGTTGGAACTCCTTCTCAAGATCTACCCATTCAAGCAGCTAGAGAGCGACCTAAGGCGGTATCCTTCTGTGATGTTCTCAAATGTCTGGATCTGTGTTGCGTGAAGGAGATGAAGCCTTCCCTCTACAAGATTCTTGACGATGGTAGATTTCTTATTGAGGATGATCCAGAAGCACTTCAGCAAAGAGCACAACTGGTTAAATTTTCCATCCTTGGTTGAGTATCATGTTATAAATGTGATCGCCCATGGTCTTTATCTGATATTAAAACCCATATTTCTCATTGTTGGAATCTTTTGAATTAGAAATTGGTTCATGTATGTAAAAGTTATTAACACATTGTTTTGAACTCACGAGATAATTTTATTCCATATTGGAAAACTGAAAACATTAAGCTCAAGCTAGTTTTACTTTGATTGAGTGAGTGGGATGTCTCTTTTATTCCATAAAAGCATAGGAATTCAGATTTACAACTTTGGGTTAGGCTTAATGGAATTAATTGGTATTTATGGCATCAAAAAATTATCAATGATATAATCTCTTGTATTGGTTTACCTGTCATTATTGACCAAAGGAATTTAAATGCTGAATGTGGACTATATCCAAGAGTCATGGTAGAGATTAATCTTGATTCCAAACTCCCAAACATTATTAATTTACGTGCTCAGGAATATGAAACTAAAATTAAAGTGGAATATGAGAGATTTCACTCTTTTTGTGAGGTATGAAAAAATATTGGTCACCAATTTTAAAACTAACAAACTGTGAGAAAGCATGTTGTGCCTCTAATTGAAAATTAATGGAAGTAATTAAAGTAAAATAATAGAAAAAACACTCAGAAACTGATGTTTCAGAAACACTTAAAAAGATAAATTAAATCTGGATTAAAAATCTAATTCTTTTTACCCCTTGAAGGTGTGTCTTGGGGTGAAATGGTTGATGATGTTGAATCCCTTATTATTGAGCATAACATTATTAAGAAAATTGAGGATATGGTCCTTGGCATTATGAACTCTATCGTGTTTTCAGAATCAAACAATGATTGTGAGCCTTGCAGGGACACTTCCACAACCGGTTCTCCTGTATGATCTAAGGGAAAAGATGAGTTTTTTCCCTCAAAATCTTGTGTAACTAACAAAGTAAATTTATTAATGACCCCCTATGATGATCTGGATATTGATGGTTTGAATACCAAAGGTAAGCATAAGATCCCTTTGGCTATCCCAGATCAGAACCGCAAAGCTGCATCAAATACTTTCTCTCATAATGCTTCAGATTCAAAGGATCAGCAAGGTACTCAGACAAATAATTTGACATTAGGTAACTATTCTAACTCTCGAATTACTATTGGTGAGTTTCGACATCCTATGGTCACTGGTGAAAAATGAAAATTTTATGATTGTCTTTATTTAGAAAACCCTGCTTTAGATTCTGTTTGTGTCACCATAGAGAACAATAAATATGATGAATCTAAATGCAGTGACTCTATTTCCTTGGAAAATACCAATAACCTGAAGCTAGTTGTTTTACCTCATGACAATACCAACTATTCTGATAATTATGAAATGGAAAAGGTTTTTTTTTTGATAGCACACAATGTTATGCATCTACATTAGATTCAAAAGGGTGGTATATTGATAGTTCTGTTTTCACTAAAGTTCAACCTTTACATACTCAATATTATACTCCTAAGAAGACTAATATAACCTACCCTATTCCTGCTTCTAATTTGATGGAATCTAAACTGAACTCCTCTCTGGAAATCAGAATATCTGAGAGGAAAAAGGACCTGGGTACTACAAAAAAGGGGGATCTAACCCCAAACAAAAGTCCAAATGAATCTTTTATTCTGAAAATGTCAGGGTATTTCAATCACGAGCACCTTAATTTTTCTAAAAATACATTTAAATACTCATAAGCCTTATTTTTTTCTATAGCCGAACCTAAAATCAATTTTACCAATAATTTTATTCACCTTTTCTCCCTTAAATATAATTTTCTATGTCTTTGAAAAGATAGATCCTTAATTAACACTATGTATTTTTTACCATTCATCTCTACAAGATCTAAACATTGTCAAAACATCAGAACAAATTTTTACTTGTGACATTTTTCATGATGATAAACATATTTTTTCACTATGATCTATGCTAAAAATAAATATCAATAGAGAAGATATATTTTTCATAAACTTATCAAGTTGGCTCACAATATCCATGAACCTTGGATTGTTATTGGAGATTTTAATTCCATTCTTTCTCCTAGTGAGATGTTAGGTACTTCTAACTCTTCCATTCCCCCACGTGAATTTAGATCTTCTATCTAGGAAACTAATATTCTAGAAGTTTATGTTAATGTTGACAAATATACTTAGTACAGAAGACACTACACCAAAGTAGTGGCGAGAAAACTTGATAAATCTTTTGTGAATTCTTATGCTCTTGAAAAATGGGATACTATTTCTATCATTAATATTCTTTGGTTAAATTCATATAATCATCATATTCTTGTCAATATGTTCATCCGGATTTTGAGACCCATCCTCCCATTTAGGTACATTAATTCCTGGTCTGATGACTGTGATTTCACTTCTTTTATCAAAAATTGTTGGCAATATATAAACCATAAACATGATGCCATTTATTGTATTACTAAACTCAAACATCTAAAATGGGCCCTTAAAGGCTGGCGTAGAACCAAAACTAAGAAAATTGGCTTAGATATATCCTTTCTGGATATGAACTTGCTCAAACATAAATCAATAATACTGCCTCTAATTTTTCTCGTGACCCTCTACCAGAAATTGAGATCTAAATGAACCTCAAATCTCTACTCACTCTCAAATATAACATGTGAAAACAAACTTTTAAAACAAAATGGTTATCTAATGGAGACAGAAACCCCAAATTTTACAATTCTCTTCAAAGTATAAATAAGGTTAGTCAAAATCTCACCACTCTTACGCATAATGGAATTCTCATTGATTTAGGGGAGGCCCATACTAATCATGTGGATTCCTATTTTCACAACAACTTCAATGGTACTGATGTCAATAAGGACCTCAGGGATGATATTATCCCTTCCTTTAACAAGGAGAATGACAATACCTATCATCTTAGACCCCCCCCTGGATCATGAAATTAAAGACACGATGTTTAGTTTAAATCCTGATAGTTCTCCAGGACCTGATGGGTTTAAAAATGGGTTTTTCCAGAAACATTGGGATATCATTCACATGGATGTTTGTAAGATTGTTAGATTTATTTTCTCCAATGGTGTACTCCCTCATGTCCTTAATTCTCAGTTCCTCGCCCTTATTCCTAAGGTTGATTATGCCTATAAGATTCAACAATTTAGGCCTATTTCCCTCATTAACACTCTATACAAGATAATTTAAAAACTTTTACCAATTATACTCACTCTCATATGCCACAAAATTATTTCAAGGAATCAATTTGGTTTTATTAATGAAAGAACTATACATGATTGCATTTTTCATTCCTCTAAATGCACCAACATTCTTAATAAAGTTACCAGAGGTGGGAATATTTCTATAAATCTTGACAATAAAGAAGCTTACGATATGATTGATTGGGGTTTTATCTTCAATGTGCTTCAGGGTTTTGTTTTAATGATATATTTATCCAATGAATTAAAACCTTATTTAAGTATTCTTACTTCTGCATTATGATAAATGGCTCTCCTAAAGGTTATTTTAATTGCACCAAAGGTTTCAGACATGGAGACCCCCTCTCGGCCATCCTCTTTGTTATTGTTGAAGATTATCTTAGTGAATTTCTCTCCCAACGAGTTAATCAAAACAAGCTCAAGCCCATACAGGCTGCCAAGAATCTCATTGTCCCCACTCACCTCTTGTATGATGATGATATTATTTTATTCCTTCTTGGAGGGAATAATAATTATCCGGTACTTAAAGAAGCTTTCTATAATTATGAATAAATCTATGGTCAAGCCATATGTTGGAATAAATCTTTGATTTTCTTTGGAATTTTTTTTGCTTCAAATAGAAAAATCATTGTCATCAACAATTTTCGAATCAAAGAAAGTTTTCTCCCTTTGACTTATCTTGGAGTACCTATCTTTTGGGGAACAGCGAAATAAATCTTTTTTAATGGAATTATGGATCAAATCATCATTCAACTCTCTTCCTGGAAGGGTAAATCCCTCTCTATGGAAGGAAAAATCTTCCTGGTTAAATCAATTATTGTCTTTAAAATGGTTTACTCTTAGATGATTTATAAATGTCTGGCTTGTTTCATGAAAACAGTGAAAACATACATAAAAATTTAATTTGGACAGGAAGTATTCTTGAATGAAAACATGTCACTATCCCTTGGTACACCAGTTGTCAGCCTATTGATAAGGGCGGTATTGGAATAAAAAATCCCAAATTTTTTAATAATTAACTATAGGCCAAGCTCACCTAGAGGTTAATCAATAAAAACACTGATTCTATTTCATTTTAAAAGTAAATATTTCTTTCTATGATTAAAAAAAGAAATTTTAATCATATTACCACCTCAATTTGGACCTCCATTAGACAATCCTTCCACAACATCATGGACAACTCCAGATGGATGGTCAATATAGATTCTAATATAAATTTCTAGATGGATAACTTGGCTGGAACTCCTCTTATCTCTTGGTTATCTCCTGACTCCCCTCCTGAGAATATCAACTCCACTATAGGGGAAGTTATTTATTCCCACAGAAATGAACTCCCTGACAACATTTCTCATACAATTAAAAATTATCCCATTTCTAATGTCGAGGATTTCCTCATCTGGGAACCTACTCATAATGGCATTATTGAATCAAAATTTTTTTATAGCAATAATTTTTCAAGACTAGAGTCCAACGTTTACTGTTTGAATTACTTTAACAAACCATGGATTAAAAAAACATGACTCACTCTTATTTTTCATATTTATCATAATATAATTCCCACTGAGTTCTATCTTTAATCTTTTCATTTTCATCAATGCTCCAAATATAATTTATGAAATCAACATAGGGAAGTTTATAATCATATTTTACTATCCTGTGCTACTGTCTCTACATTTTGGAACTACATTTTTAACATTTTTAATTGCTGATGGATTATTATTGATTCTATTGAATTGAATCTTGAGAGATGTGTTGATCATGATTCCTCGCAATAAATTTAAAAAAAAATTCTCTCTCTCATCACAGAACTTCTTCATGATATATTATATGACAGAAAAAATATCATATTCAATAAAATATCAATAAACCTAAATGAAGGTAAGCTTGGATACTCATTGCGATTCAAGAAGTAGCATCAACTCAAAAAAGGCATTGTAAAAACATGGTTGGCAACATTGAGATTCTTCGAAAACTTCGGAATGATGGCATTTACATACCATCGAAGCGCACTCTTGATGTTTTCTAGCAAACCCCAATGTGAGTATTGATTAAAGTTAATGTTGACGGTGCCTAAAAGGGTAATCTTGGTCTGGAGGGATGTTGTGGGATTTTTAGAGATTATCCTGGGTAGTGTCATGGTTACTTTTTTAGTAGTTGTGGCACCACATTGTCACCAGAAGTAGAGATGATGGGTGTCATCAATGCTCTCACCTTTTCCCTTCAAAATGGTTGGACAAATATCTAGATAGAACGCGACTCAACCACCATTATTAAAGCTTTATGGAATGGAGTGAATCATCTTGCATGGCCTCTAACCACTTCAGGAATGAAGTGTTTGGATTTTCTCCTGGGGATCATCTTTATTGCTACACATTTTTTCGTGACTCCAATGTGGTTGCAAATTCTCTTTCCAATAAAGGTGTCAACCCGGTTCTGACTTGGTTGGATACCCTACCTCTTGATCTATTTCATCATTATCAAAAAGATGGTAAAAAACGACCCTCCTTTTGTCTCTTGTAACCCTCCCTTTTTATATATACAATAATTAGTGCTTTGGTCATTTGACCAAGGCACGACCTTCTTTAAAAAACGAAATCTTATCTAATATCACTATTTAGTACAAAATATATTTATTTCTTATTTAAATTTTATATGATTTTTTTAATGTGGGGTTATTTTTAAAAAGGATAACAAATAAATATTAATAAATTTTATTTACTGAATGATTGAATAAGAATTGTGTTACAACATTTTATCCAACATGGTTGAACGTTCTCACAATCCAATCCAAATACCTTGAATAGAAGGTAAGACACTCATTGGCTAGGTAACATTCAGTAATTTTTCCTTATAATTGAAATTTAATTTTTCAATTAACACATTAAATTATGTATGAACCTATCAAATCATTAAATCATAATCATCATATATTATAAATTTGGTGATTTATATGTTTTTTTATTCCATTTTTTCATATAAATTAGCCATAATTTTTTCCATAGAATCATATATCATCTTCATTATAATTTAATCGTATGTAAGAAAATATTTTCAATCACTATAATAAAAATAATAATTTAAAATACATTGAATCATTTTTATTTCTATTATTTCTCATAGATTCCCCTTTATTTGGAAATAAATCATGACCATATATTTCTATCCATAGTGATGAAATCTCTTACGGTCTTATTTTTATAAAAATTCCCCAAAATGTAATATATAATCATTATTACATGAATATATCTTCATATAATTGATACCCAATTTCATAATTACATTATTCATCATATAAATTGATTATGGGATTTTAAAATTCCAAAAATAATCATGTAACAAGTATTATATTGTGGAATATTCATTATTTTTAATCCTATATAAACACCTAATCTGATAATTCTTTTGTATAATTGACAAAATTGAATATATTTCACACTAAGTATATAAATCGGGATTCCCATCATCTAATAAATCATAAAATTCATTTAATTTCTATGTAATGTTGTCTAAAAATTATAATCTATAGAATCAAAGGTTTAATATCTTAAAAGGTTCCGATCTTACACTTTTCAGGTTTTTATGTCCAAAGACTATGTTTTTATATTTATAATTTCATTATCCTCTATCTTGGAAGAAGATTAATTATAATGATCTTGAATTTCTCAAATGTACATATGTTTTTTTCATTTCCATTATTTTTCCAGAATGAAGTTTCCAAGGGTATTAAAGGATTTATCAGATGCACTTGGGGCACTTTCAATGTGTGGATCTCCAAAAATTAACCCCATGAACATATTCATGTGATGCCACCGAGGATTGGGACAACGTAATTTTTTATAGTTTGTTCATGGTTAGACAAATTTTGCACCTAAATATGCATGATACCCTCTTCTAGCTAAACAGGGTGCACTTTGGTGCATCGTTTGGCCAACTATGCAGCCAAACCCTGCACCCCATATTATGTGGCTGAAATTCAATTTTTCCACTTCATAAATGGGTTTAATCCCACCACATTTCTCCCCCTGTTATCCATTTTTGCAGCCATGATCTTCCATATGTGATCTTACTTTTTCATCCTATATATGGTTTGAGTTATAACCTTCATCTAAAGAATAAATATCCCATCACTTTAAGCATTGGAAATCCCCCAAAAAAATTGTGATCATCTCCCTTCTATTTCGTGTTTCTTTTATCCTCTATTTCAACATCTAGGTGTGACCATTTTTCCCTTTATCATGGAATTTGACCATTTTTTGTATTCAACTATTTTAGGTCGATTTAACAATTATAAATAGATGAGTGTGTTTTTAATACATCAAGGTAAGTGGTTTAGGTCATTACCACTACTTTTGAGACATTATAAATAAGCAGTCAACGTAACATTGGATGAAACCTTCTGGTGATGCATTAAATTATTTAAAAAATTAATGTAATTGGATTATCATTTCATTTGTGATGTTCCCTTATGATGAACACCATCCGTGTGTTGTTTACCTTGTCATTGGACACCCCTTTTGGTGTTCCTACAATAATGGCCTATTTTTTCCTTGTCATAAATGATGAACTACCTTATGTGTGTGGGTTTCATCTTGATAAAATTCCTAAAATTATAATTTCAATTGAATTGACTGACAAGCCATGAATTTTTCCAATTTTGGTGATATTTTCAAGTTGACCAATTATTCTCAGGTTCTTGGCCTTATGCCAAATTTTGCATGTTTTTTTAATATTATTTTACATTATATATTGCCTCTTATGGTTGGGATAAATTCTAAATGTTCTTTTCATGGTATCCTTATACTAAATAAATATTATTACTTTATATTTCATGATATTTTCCCTATATATTGGGCTCTATAAAAAATTATATCTACTTATATCTGCATTCCATAATTGACTGGCTAGAATTGGATGTTATGCCTATACGGATTGTTAGAATGTGATATTTCTATGATTTTTTGACTTGTGATACATCTTGTTTTTTTTACTTTTATCACCAAAAAAATTTAAGAGAGAACATGGTTCCCAATTTAAGGGATTTGATAATGGAATCACCATGTTCAGTTTGGATTTACATGATGCACCAAGAGTGATCATTCGAATTTTCCTTGGATTGGGTCTCTAGGTGGATTTTTATACTCATGAGTGAAATTATTTTCTTTTGGAAGAAACTTTGGACGAACTTATTATCACTATGCCTATTCCATTCCCATGGTGATTCTTGATAGCCTATGTGAGATACTTTGTATGGACTCAAATTCCACCATTCTAGGACTAATAAAAGAGATTCCTTTATGGATTTCCTTGGAAAGAATTAGTTCTGGTGGTTATATAATAGAATCTTGTATTGACCCTTTGGGTTCTTTATAGATCACCTAGGATGTGTTGACGACTCCTGCTTTTGATTTGAGGAATTCCTTTCATGTACTTATGTCAGTTATCTTGTTTATATTTTGATCATATTTGAATGATGACAAGGGAATGTGACATCCAGGACAAAGCACTAGCTTGAAGACTTTCTCCTTTTGTTTTTTCATCATTATAGCAAATGTAAATATCATATCATTTTTATAGGTAACATTACTCATGAATTTGGATTAGGCTGAAGTAGGTGGTATCATACATGTGTCTATTTAATAACTCAGACCGGAGAGTTTAGTCATTTATTTATTTATTTCCCTGGGATTATTATTATGGAACATAGTTAATTTTTTTATTTCCAGAATTGGATTGACCTAGATGCCTTTGGTGGAGGAATTTTGATATTATATCTAACACCCTTCTTGAGATTCCTTTAGTACCTAATAATACTGTATGATTGTGGTTATGGATAATTTGAATCATGTGGATTGTGATACTTGATTAAATTTGGGATCTATAAAGGAGTATGGGGTAGATTATTGATCCTATAGAATGTGCATTTATACCTTGTTCCCCATGGAATCTCATTTTTATTGAATAATGGAAATCATAATTATCGGGTGTTAAAAGATTATTATTATTCTTCCAGTTATTTAGTAATATTTTTTTTGTTTACTTCCATTATATCCACTATTTTCATTTTATAATTTTTTTTGCTATTTTCTATTCATTATCATATGTTATGATCACTCTGTTCTATGAGGGATTAATATCCCCATGGACATAGACTATAAGATTTATAATAATTCTATGACTCTACTATTTGGGGATCCATGCTCGGATTCCTCACTATGATGAGTGTCTGGTTCACTATCTCAATATGGGTGGTTAGTTAAAAAACATTCACCTATGATCAGATGGAATACAATGGTTCCAGGAGTTCCGCCTTCAGAAACATGGGTACCATTTCATAGGATGTTCCTGTGTCCTCAAGATGAATGGCTTCAACATCATTATCAGTGTTGACTTGATTGTGCCATACCATGTCCAATTTGATCAATATCGATGTCGAGTTACATTCACATATCTTGAGGAAAATCATATATCCATAAAAAAATGTGATATTATAGAAATCAAATCTGAACCCAAGAAAACTAGGCAAGGCAGAGCGGCCACGTAAATCACTAGTCTCATCAAGACCAATTAGGGGATTCATCATATTGAATTACCTCCAGTATTAGAACATTTCAGGTATTTCTTCCAAAACAATTCCTTAGTGTGGCAGTAATGTCCATTCCACACCATAGGATGACACCTACTAAACTCTAGGGACTCAAGATGTGGATTTATGATCTTGAGGATATGTTTTTTATCATACCATTTACATCATCACCAGGTTCGCCTATAATTTTAAAAAAATGTTAGATGGTACCCATATTTTTCTAGTGGATTACCGATTTTTGAACTAGATTACAGTGAAGAACCAAAATTTACTTCCCTACATTTATTACATATTTGAACATATCTAAGGAGAAATAGTTTCCCTGATGATTTATTTTGTGCTCGATTAATAGTAGGATCATGTGAGGCCATCAAACATACAACATATTGGGTCCCAAAGTATGTATGGATTATATGCTTATATGGTAATGCCATTTGTAATTATGAATGAACCATAACTTTTCATGGAATAGATTGATCAGGTCTTCCACCCATATTTGGATTCACTTTTGGTAGTCTTCATTGATAACATCTTGGTGTATTCTCGCACAAGACATAGCCATGCCTCCCATACTGACATCATGTTAAATACACTAAGAGAGAGTCAACTATATGTTCAGATTATAAAAATAAAATTTTATATAAATAATATTCGTTTCATGGGTCATATAGGTTCATAGGTAGGCGTATCTATTGACCTAGATAATGAGAGAGTCGTGGTTTCCTAGGAACAATAAAAGAATGTTTTTCTATACACATATTATTGGGGCTATCTGGATATTATACCTATCTAATTTAGGAAATATCATGCCTTGATGTGCCTATCATGTGGTTGAATAAAAAGGGTGTTATGATATTATGTTCAAACTCTTGTGAGATTTGTTTTCATGATCTGAAGGGATGAATGACTTATAAATTGATATTGATTAAATATAAATTGAGATGAAGTTATACTATCTATTTTGGAGATTCAAGAATCATTATAGATTAATTTATGATGAATGGTGGCAGAGTTGTGGCATGTGGGTCCCCCTAGGCGGTTTCACATAAGCTGAATAACCCTACACATGACCTCGAGCTGGCAATTATGGTTAATTATTTACATTATTGGATGAATTATCAATAAGGTGATTGGTTCATTCTTTATACATATTAAAAAAACTTATAGTATATATATACACAATGAGACATCAATAATAAGAATCACATGTGGATAGAATAACTAAATTACTTTAATTTGGAGATTTTATACACCCCCAAAATGGGGGATTCCCTAAATCATTCATTGACCTAAAAAACACAGATATAATCCATCAAGGAGGCTAGAAGAAAGTGGATGTTTGTGGATCTATTATATGATATTCACTTGGAAGTTGAATAACATATTGGGTAACATTTTATTTTAGATTTCGTAGTGACATCATCCCTCCTATAGGGTCTCCATATGAGGCAAGTGTCTAAATTGAAGTGCCTCATCTAGAGGGAGAGAATCAAAGGAGATAACCCACCACAAGGATGGGTTTTATGTTGAGGTGAAATCCAACATTATATTAGTTGTGTATGGGTTCCCTTTTATATATAACAAGAATTGATGGGGGAATCACATTCCTAGTTTTTTAGTTCATCATGGGATTACCATGATTTATAGAGATATACATCAACATTATTGGTGTCTTGCAATGAAGAGGAATATAGAAGTATTTATCACTATATGCCCCACATGTTATAAAGTGAAGTAATAGAACTAGTGGTATGATGGACTTCTACAAAGTCAACCCATTCTTGACTGTAAGTGGAACAACATCACCATGAATCTCATTAAGTCCTTGACATGATCCACTTGATTATGTGAAAAAGTATTGAAAATCATTAATAGGTTTAGCAAGGTTGAACACTTACTATAAATCAAGGAGAACATATTAGTCGATGATATTAGGAGGCTATATATCTAGTATAGTTTTTTCCTTTGTGTCCTTTCTTTTAATATCATATCATACTAAGATGGTTAGATAACTTCAAGGATCATTCAAGGGTTTAAGAATTCACTGGGTTATAGGGTGAACTTCAGTATTGAAAATCACCCACTAGTCGATGGGTTGTCTGAGTGAACGAAATGGGTGTTGGAGGATATGCATCGAGCCTATATCCTTTATTTTATAGGTTCATGGGGATAAAGTGTTTCTCTGGTTAATTTTTTTGAAAAATAGCTTTGAAGATAAAATAAGGATATCACTATATGACACCCTCTTTAGTGGACTATGTCGTTCTCCTCTATGCTGTCATGTGGTAGGTGAGGCAGCTCTACTAGATTCTCATATCACTATGGATACTTTAGAGAATGTCCATCAGATTCAAAATGATATTGATACAGCTCAATATAGACCAAATCCTTATGTATGCCATTTATGAATATCTCTAGTGTTCTAGTTGGGACATTGACACATTCTATATGTATCTCCTAGATTGGTTCATAGATGAATCTATAGATAGGGAAACTTATCAACATTCTACAATGATCCTTTTGAGATAGTGGAGAGAGTTGGTATGTTATCCTGTTCATTTTTATTATCTTCATTCCACGCAAAAATAATATCACATATCACGATATAGATGGTATCATGATGACTCAAGTAATTAATTTGACCATGAGGATATTTATCTAGAGTTTTTTGTATGCTTAGATTAGTATATGGTATGTATCATTGGTCAAAGCACAGTGGATATCTGAGGTAGGTAAGTTCCTCAACTTCTGGTTCTATGGAAACATTGACATGTATAGCCTGGGACTGGATATAGGGATACCAATGTACATGTGCAATGACAAGAGATTTTCCTAAATGATATCATGACACCCTCAAATGGGTAACTCATGGATGACTTGTCTTACGAATCGGAGTTTCTAGCATCCTAGTTTTTCAAAAGGGTAAAAATATTTGTTTTCATTTCCAATTATTTTGATTGGACCTAATAATGTTTTCTAATAAATTCAAGTGGTCCTGGGTGGATATAGGGATTTTTTGGATCCTGCAACCTCAAATATTAGAGAGGCAGACTAGGCCAATGGTTAGTAGGAACCATGACACCCATCCCACACGGTTTCCCTAAATCGTGTTGTTGTAGATAGTGGGGTGTAGGGGCCCTTTAGGTTTTTATGTTACTATATGGCCCTATGATCATTGTTGTTTAGTCCAAAAAAGGTTTGAGGCAGGGTCATTTTTCATGTTTTGTGCATGGTTAGACAATTAGTGCAGGTAACCGTGCTAGGAACCCATTGAAGTAGATCATGGTCCACGTTTGACTCATGGTTAGGCCAAAACATTCCCCCTTTTGGTGGTATAACTTCCATTGTTTACCTTATTTAATGATTTTAATCAAACTACATTCCTCCCTGTCTTCTCTAGTGGTGTTTTCCTCCTCTTCCACACATTAAATTCCTCCTTCCTCCTCCATAGGGTTAAAATTATATCCTTCATCAAGTGATTAAATACCTCACTGTTAGAAGCATTAGAAGGCCCTTGATGAAATATTCAATCCTCTCACTTCTATTTTGAGTTACTTCTAGCCTATGTTGAACGACCTATGTGAGACTATTTTCACCTTATTTTCCTAGTGTTTGACGAATTCTTCATTTTCTCTCATTCTAGGTCAATTCACACCTCAAAAACGGATGTGTGGAGCACTACTAAATCAATGTTGGTTTTCTAATTTATTCATTCTCATTTCATAAATTTTAAATTTGATAATCATCATTCCTCTTGATGGACATTGCTGATGATTCATTAAATTGTTTAATAAATCAATTTAATTGGTTCTGTATGCCATGTGTGACCCTATATTGTGGGAAAAACCATCCATGGGTTGTTCACCTTATCATTTGAAACCCCTTTTGATATTCCCATGTTAGTGGCCTATTTTTACGATTCCATATATTGTAAACAACATTGTTTATGTTTGTCTCCCCCTTATTAAATATATTAATTTATAATTTGAATTGGAATAAGTCATGATCCATTAGTTACACCACTTTAGGTAACTTTTTCATGTCAAACATTGTTTCTCAAGTTATAATACTTGTATGAAAATCATAGTGTTGTGTACAAATCAATTTACCTCATATCATACATCTTTTTCTTGGGATAAATTCAAAATGTGATTTTCTTGGTATCCTAATAATCAATACTTATACTTATTTCATTTTTTCCTATTTTGTTCCTTTTACATTGAGATAATTTATAAATTATATATAAATATTGATTCATGCCCTAATTTATTGGATTTAATTAGACTTTATTAATGTCTATCATACTCGCACGTGATATTCAAAATATTTTGATCACATGTAATATATGTTCTTTGGTTTTTATGGTCACCATCAATGATCCAAGAGAGAAAAAGGGTCCCTATTTAAGAAAATCATTGATGGAAACAATGTTTTTGATTTTTATTTAAGATATTCACAAGGTGACATCCTGGATTTCCCATGGATGAGATAACTGGTTGGATTATATATACTCTTGAGTGACACTATTCCCCAATGGGAATAATGGTGGATTGAATTGTTGGAACAATGGATACGTGATTACTATGTGATATCTAGTCCCTTTTCTTAGGTACATAGTAGGGACTCATAGTTCACCATTCCATGAGTGACACAAGGAACACCTTTATGGGATTCCTTGTATGAACATGGTGGAATTGGTTTTATTGGAAACTCATTCTAGTGACCCTTGGGATTGTTTATAGATCACCTTGGATGGGAACATGACTCCACCATTGGATTTAATATATTCCTTTATAGGTTAAATATGATGTATATTATTTATATTTTGAGCAAGTATGAATGATTACATGACAATTTGACCTCCAAGACAACTCATAAACTTGGGGTATTTCTACCTTGGTTGTTTTATCGTGATGGACTCTGTAAATATCATATAATTTATACAGGTCCCTTGGTTTAGAAATCCAAATTACGGTGGAACATGCTATATTGGAAGGGTGTGCATTTATGAACCCATACTGAAGTGTTTTATTATATGTTTTTATATTTCCCTATGTTTATTATAATGTAACATAGTTCCTTTATTTATTTCATGAAATGGATTAACCTAGAGCCCATATATGGCGGCCTACTGACATTGTATCTCATAGTCTTTCTAGCCACCTTTAGTACCCAAGAAGACTTCATCGTTGTTGGTATAGATAAAGACATGTTTTCAACTTTTGATAGTTTATTGATATATGGAAACGTGAACGAGTAAGGAGGCAGAGGACCAATCATATACTCGATACACCTGTTGTAGACTCTTCATGGACTTTTTGTTATTTTTTATATCATGTACTATTTTAATATATCGCATGAACCCTGTGTACTCTCATTTTGTATATATTATTCAACATCATCAATATTTGTTATTAAATTTTTATTATTCTAATTATTTTTATATAGTTATCTTTTTTAGTTTATATCCATTATTTACACTATTGTCTACTAATAATTTCTACTTTAGCAATTTACCATCAATTATCTTATGATATGATCAATCTATTTTCGTGGAGGTGGACTTGACCTCTTTTTTCCACTCTAGGAACACTTGTAAGTGGCACACGAGGTGGGATCATAAATTAATCTTTTTTGAAGTTGGAAACGTATTAGAAATTGTTTACTGTTCAGTTTTCAATACCAAAAATATTTCACACATTTAATGGATATTTATACCAATTTGATTTTTTATCAACTTCATATTTGTTCAATAGTCACTTATATTTACACATAGGGTGTTTAAATTTAAATCATTCATCTGTAGATTTATTTAAAACTATAGAATATAAAAATATCACTAATACCTCATCTTATTGAAGGGTATTTGAAGGTATTCTATTCTAACATTTATCCATGTATGTACTATTGATGAATAGCTATAAAACATTATATATAACATATTATTGAAAAAAAATCATGTTTAAAATATGACATACATTTAATGACATTATGAAAGAAAAAAATCATTTCAAAAGATAGAGTAATTTAAAAATAACTAGAAAATATTTAATATATGTCCTTGAAACATGTATTATTATGTAAAATAAATAAATAATGTATTAAGATATTCAATTATCATATAAAAAAATACAAATGTTGTATTTATATTCATAGGAATGTATTAATAGGAATATGAAATCATAATATTCAATAATCTAAGAAAATATTTCATATTTTCCACCAAAATGAAACTAAAAATATTTTCTATGAGTTGATATATAGAATTATTTAATATATGGTGAATACCATGCATCGAAACCTTTTCACCCTTATAAAAACATTAATAATCATAGATGTAAAATTAAATATACTATGTTTATAAATAGTTTTGAAATACTTCCAAAAACTAATCTAACACATTCAATTCTAAATAATAGAGTGTGGAATACTTAATAGTTCACAAAGATAATACAGAATGAAAAATATTATATAATAGAAGAAATTCTAAATCTGAGTCAAATATATATAATAATTAAGAAATCGAGTGAAGTGAAAAAATAAACAATTTGAAACCATTAAATAAATATGTTTAAATTTTTTATTCCTTTCATATAAAGTGAAATATACTACCAAATATAACCAAATTAATTAAGAAATAATTAAGAAATTTAATGAAAAAATATTTTATAGATACAATTAAATATATATAATGTTAAATGATTAGACGTTTTTTTAAAATATAACAATATATATGACTGATGTATTTAAAAACTAAAAATAATAATCTTTAATTATTAAAAAAGGGAAGGAAATGACTCAATATTGATGATATTAGTGGTTTTTAAGATATATTATTTGGTTCATAGAGATTAATCGTACAAAATATCATAATAGGGGTCAATGGAGCTATGTTCTGGACTATAAGGATATGGTGGATTAATGTGAAACAATGTTTCAAGATTGGAGCTGGTGTCATCAAGAGAAGATAGTACACCTATATTCTAAACATGGCACCTGGAAACTGTGAAATTGAATTTTATGATAGAAAGGACTACAATCATGCATGAAGGAAGACAAAGATCTAGAAAAATATGAAAATGATTTTATTGGTGGATTAATATAATTGAAATTCTAAAAAATAAATATGGTTATGTGTTATTTATATTTTGTTTTGGTACAAAATTATTTGATTTAATGAAATTCCTTATATTTGGGAAACTTCCTAGAATTATAGTGGTTTTTGTGGATTTAAACCTCCATTTATTTCATATATAAAAATCAACCATTATTCTAGGGATCTTTAACAAGTCCTTGATTTTAATAAAATATATACATGTCATATAATTTTTAGAAGCCATTTAATTTTCATGTTAACTGATTATAATTTTAAATGAAATGTTATTTTGAGGGGGAAAAATTATCTTAATTTTTGTGACAAAAATGGTTATCACTCTCCTTATAAATTTATGTGAATGGGAATTTATTTTTCAATTTATTATTATTTTTATTGATTAATTTTGAAAAAATTGTAATATTTCTTCCTACAAAATAGGAAAATCTTAAATATAATATTTATATGTTGAAATTGATTATTATCTTATTTATTTTACTAGTTTTTGTTTTTATAATAATATTTGTATTAAATGATGCATTTTAATTTTTAAATTCTTTATTATAATTTTTGAATGACTGGTCACATAGAGAAATTGGTTCAGATTTGATGAAAAATATTATTTATTATAAAAATGGTAATTATCTAACCTCAACTTATTTAATTATATTGTAAATATTGAATTGATATTTTGGATTTTTTAAATATTAATTTTTGAATGCATTACTCAAAATAACATCCCCGGATTAAATTCTTGTTTATTTATTTTTGATTTTTCATATGATAAAATTTATTTGTAAAATATAGAAACTGGTTTTAAAAAAATATAATGATATATTGAAAGGATTATTAATCTAAAAAATAATAGTTCATATTTTAATTAGACCATTTTTTTGTTAAATAGTAATAAATTAATTTAGTGGAATATTTGAATATGTTGAAATTGTTAATTTATTTAAATACTATATGGATGGCATGTTTCTCTCAATGATGAGAACTATTTTAATTTTTCATCAAAGTTAATGTTTTATAATGTCCATCAATTTGGATTTGACATAGAGTATCCATGAGTTTGGTTAGATTGTGAAATAGATCAACTATTTTTTATGATATAACAATATAATTAATTTTTGAGATAAAGGATTTTAGTACATGGTTTATAGAAAAATTCCACTCTATATGCATTATCGGATTTCATTTTTATTAAATGGGGTCTTATTATTGTTAAGTGGATCACAAAAAAAAAGGTTTTGTAATAAATTTTTTATTCTTGAGAAAAAATTATAAAATTATAATTTCCTCTTGAATAGAAATTGTGATTGAAAAATAGAATCCATAATAATATTTAGAATATAGAATTTTTTATAAGTGAATTTTGTGTTTGTGTGAAAGTAGTTGTAAATTTTAGCGATGGTTGGGAGTTTCTCAATAAAATATTATATGTTATTTGAAATATGCATATGAATCCTGAATTCTACACCATATTTATATATATAAAATAATTTATTTGAAACCGTAGTTCTGAAATATATATGAAACAAAGGTCAACAACAGAGATTGACAATCCACCAGTGAACTACGATTTAATAGAGATATAGTACTAGATCTTCGATATGATACCCTTTTAATGTTATTATCTTTAGCCATATTATCTTTCATAAGATTTTATTCTGTATGGATTTACTGTTGACATGAAATTAATATATTATGAACATAAAAAATTAGTAATGATATGGGTTTATAAAAAAATAAATCCACTTTAGATAACATGGTTATACATAGAGATATTTTTGTTATCCTCGAAATTCCAACAATGATTTGATGGATAAACGTTTAAATTCGTGCTAAATGGATAATTTTAAGAAATTTTATTTCAATTATTTTTATAAATACAAAAAAAAATTTAATAAAAATTTCGATTCTAGAGATATATTATATAGTTTTTTTGTTTCAAATTTAGAAAAAAATTATAATAAATACAAATTTTTATGAGTTTTTTTGAAATGTATATATTATTATAATGATTATAATGACATATATCGAAATATTTTGTGATTTAAATGATATAAAAAAATATATTATTTAAATAAGAAATATAACTATAATTTAATATATTATTTATATACTGATGACATATTATTTGGATTCATGACTCTATATATTCATTTTTTGGATACATGTGATCAAATAAATCTGGTTTATAAATGGAATATGAGAACTCAAAATTATCCCTCTATGTTATTTCCACACATGGAGTATGGTTTAAGAGATTTTTGATTCTGTGGAAGTGATGTAAAAGACATCACATGGTGGTACATTCTATTTCTTTAACGATGGGATTGTGATAGAATATTCGTGTGTAACATATGTTTATACTTTTTGATATTGTAGAGATGGCCTCATGTGACTCCTAGGCTTCAAATAAATTTATCAAATTTTTATATAATTGGAGCGAACTAATAAATAGAGGAATAATGTAGAGTGATCAATGGTTATTTGATTGTTGAATCATATAAATAATTTATCAGTAGTTTTATGTGTATCTCAATAGAGAAAAACTATCATGTAGTGACTTTTTTGAGGGTTACCATAGAACCCCCTAGTGGGTAATTAGAACCTGGACTTGTGGGAGCTTGTGGGAGGCCAAAATTTGGAAAAAATTGGTTAGACGCATATTGATCTATCAAATTATAGAAACTAATTTCAATGGTATTGTTAATGTTGTGTGGTATAATTTTGTCGATATTAATTAACTATTAATATTGATATCATGTTGATGTCCACTCATAACGGATATAGAAAAAATATGCCTATTGATGATGTCGGCTTCTTTTAATAATAACTATAACTCCATATCATGTCAAAAATAACTATTTGGAAACCATTGGAATTATTGTTGATGATAAATGGATTAATAATAGATATATTATCAAAATTTCCATAATTAATATATTTTATTATTTGAATTAAGAGTATTACATTAAGGTATTGTGTATTATAATTAAAGTGTTCTAATAATAATTCTATGCCCCTAATTATTTATGGATGATTTGAATCAATTATTATTTCTTAATAATGATATAAATTATAAATAAAATAATAAATCATTCAACCCATAAAAATTTTATAATAAATATTTTGTGACTTGTGTAATTTTTTAATTTATAATATTTTTATTTATTTCTTACTATTGGAATAAATATATTGGATTTTTTCAATTAATTTTTATGATTAAAAACATTAAGGGAACATATAGAATAATTATAAATACAATTATGCTTAAATAAATATCATTATTAGATGAAGATAATATGATAGTTTATGTTCTCTAAGAAGAATTTGAATTATTATTTTCTTATATTAACATAATATGGTTATTAAATGAAATATGTATTTAATTATATAACATATTGTTTTTATTAAAGATGTAAATAAGAATAAAGTTTTCTACTAAAAGTTGAATCTGATGATGATTAATAAATTATAATGATATCTATATTTGTTAAATATAATTAAATATTTAAAAGATAAATTAATTTTATAATGGGTGAGATATTTAAGATAGACACAACTCTCAAAGGAACATATATTAACTATTATTTGTTTCATTCTACATCATAGTTGTATTCCAGGGTTATCTCAATTGAGGATATATATAATAAATCAATCACTTTTTCTAGTTCATGTTTTTTTTGGGTTTTTTATGATTTATGATTGTTTTGAAAAATGGTGAAGGATGAGAATGAATGAAAAAATAAAGACAAACATGAAGATTAAGTTCTTTTAAAATTAATATAGGTTAGAGAAGATTTTATTGGTAATCGGGCCAGTTAATCGGGTCCCATCACTACTGATTATTTTATATGTTCGATTTGATAACACGTTAATGAATAAAAATTTTAATTTATTGATTGTTTTGTCTTTTATAATAAAGAGGCTTCTTAGGAACAATAAACACCACCTAATCCAATAATAAAGGATAATTAAATACCTTGGTCATGAGTGTGGAACCATCAAAATCTCAGCTCCATCATATATCATTTCATATTGTGAATAGACTCAACTCTATTATAAAAATAGTTCTTTCCATGAAATTGGTTGGAAATAATTTAATTTTAATAATAGAATTTTATTGATAATATTTTAAAAGAGTGGTAAAAGATCACCAAATCCAACTTAAACACTCATCTATACCTTCATAAAATCCAATATAAACATAAATGCTTTATGTACAGTAATTCAGGAACCAAATGAAATCCTCCCCAATTGTCATTCCTAGAGTCAAACAGTAAAAATTTATAATGTAATCGAATATGGTGGAAGAAGATGATAGAGAGATAGAAGAATTAAATGATGGATGGAATGTATGTAATGAGTAATATTAACTAAAATTTTTCTAGTCAGATATAAGGAAATTGAAACAAAAAAAAGTAAAAAATTGAATGTACAATATTCATCACCATTAGGTTTATATCCTAATTCCATTCAGTGTGGTGAAACACGACTCTACCAATAGGTAATTTATATTTCTATTTATATTCATTCAAATCCTCAAAAACATCATCATTCAAAGATTCATGTTTTATCCCATGTAATGATCTCCCAGAAATTATCACTATATTATTAAAGTGATAGAACACACAGATTGACCTTCCCATATTCCCTTTTCTACATCCTCATCTGTATCTCATTATTAATTTTGAAATAATCCATAATTTAAGAAATATGTTGTATTATATATGGAATATGACTTGGAATTTTTTAGAAAACCATGTGAACATAAATTCAGGGTGAGGATATATCACCTCATGTGTCGATTTTTAGGGTATAAACCCTATCTCATATCAACAAACATATCCCTCCATTTGTCCAAGGTTCGTAAATCTTATTATTAATTGACTCATGCATATAGACTACAGATATCATCTAGGATCCAAACATAGAAATCAAGGTAATCAAATTCCAATTTCATCCCCATTTTATATTTGAGATCCCACTATTCCCCATGGTCGTTTTTTTGATTTTACAACAGTGAAATGGAGTTTATAAGGAGATCTCTAGTTTTAGAAATGGACTTCTTCGATGTCTTTCACCATAAGTATGGAGGGTTCAAGGTAATTATAGTTTATAGGTGTAATGTATGGTCAATGATAGCATAATTCAGGAAATATTAAGTGACTATGGCGGTAGCATGGCTTAGTGGTAGCCTGAAAGGAAAGAGATGTGTGCTAGTAATATCTAGGCCAATATCCCACCATTTGTGGAATTAAGATTAGTAGCAAGTGAATGTATGAGCTGACTATGCCGCCTAGTGGAAGAATGTGAACCTTATACAATTAGTGATACATAAGTGTATTACCCATGATTATCTTCTTAGTTTCATGGGTTACCATTAGACAAATAATGATTCATCTTTAAAAAACCATATCTTACATTTACATATATCATTAAAATTTATTAGGTACCTTTAATTATTGTCAAATTTCCTATAAAGTTTAGTGTATGTCTGATATTACACTTACATAAGGAATATCATACATTTATGCAACCTCCTCTTACCCTTAAATAGTGGATGAAAATTTCAAACTACCTATATACAGATATTTTAATCGATGGAATACTATTCTATACAAAATTACATTATCATTAAATAGAATTATTTGATTTTTAGTGACCCATACATAGTGCATATTTTACCCTTACATAGTCCCTTAAGTCTTCTTGTGTAAAGGTAGGGAAACGTTTATACTTGCAATACAACTATATTGTACATATTGGTACATGATAACATTAAAATATTCAATTTCCAAATTAAACATCCAAATTTATAATTTCAACCTTTTTTAATCAAAAATACCCATGAAATGAAAATAACAAAAAAATTAATAAAAAAAATTAGACATGGAAAATTATTTAAAACATTAAAATTCAATATTACAAATGATTAAATTATATCATGAAATATAATGAAATAAAATACCCCCACACATAATCTATTCTTTTCACCCAGCATTGAATCTCAAAAAGGAATCTCATAGGGAATCAATGGAGAAAATATTTAAATTTCATATTAATTAAATATAAATATTTTAAATGGTAAAATAAAAATAAAAAATTATCAAAAATATGAATTCATCATCAATGTTTTAGAAATAACAAACCCATTTCTTTTAATTTTCCTCATTTTAAAATGATGGATATTCTCCTTCCCTCTATTCAAGAACCACAGTTAATTTTTATTATATATTCCAAGTTGTTTACTTCCTTGAAGTGAATTATTTTTCTTATATCATTACACATTGTATATATTCTTGTAGTTTTATACTCATATAATGAGTGAATTGTCATTTTACACATCCTCGAAAAGGATCTACATTCTCCACTTTTTAAAGACAAAAAACCCAGCACATTGTGTGGACATTGAATTCAAGAATATGATGACTCCGAATCTTATGGTTGTTGGTGACTGAAGTCTGAAAAATATTTTCTCAAAGATGATGCTTATCTATGAAAAATAATTCTTGATATGAAATGGAAATATATATATAACCATTCACATTGACTAAACACCTTCTTTTGTGGCTCAAAGTTATCCTCCAGAATATTACAATCTCAACGAGTGACGTACACCTTATTTACATTTCTATACATTTCATTACATTTTTATTATTTTAAAAACTATTTTTCTTCAACAAAAAAAAATTACCTTATAAAATTTTATTCATTAAATTAATCTTTTATCCACCACCTAACCCCATATCATAAAAAACATTGGTCTGGAAATTCCAATTTTTTACTCACAAGAGCCACAAAAAAATTTTATTCTTCATTTTTGACAAGAAGTGAACAAAATATATATATAATGAATGTATCAATACCAAAAAATATATACATCACACATATTCTTTTATTGTAGTACATACTATCTTTTCCAAATTTACTATCCCACACACTTCATCTTAAATATACATGAAGTAAATTGATTAGGTTGGTAATGAGAAATAATTTCCTTATAATTTTGTTCATTATTAATGAAATAATTATTGGATTATATTATCTAAATATGTATTAATGTAATTTTTTTCTGAGTTAAAAGGGGTAAATTAGTAAAAATGGATTAATCATATTAATTGTGACTTTTTTAAATCCATATCCTTGACAAGTTCCACTAACTATTCTAATATGTTTCATGATGCAAGATCACTTTGGAATTATGCTGAGGATATAATGGAATGTATTAGTTCTATAAATCCTTACAAGATTTAAACATATAAAACTAAAAAATCCCACAAGGAGTGCACAATAATAACGATTAAATCTATATAAATTTCATAAATTCAATCCTTGAAAATAGTATGGAAATTCCATTTACATAAATAGACCCATTCCCTTATATTATGTGTCATCAAGTTAATTTTTATGAATAATTATAATCATTCGATTTCTCCAAATTATTATTCCATATCATTAACATTTATATATAAAACAAAGAATCATGGGATTCCTAAGAAACTTATTTCCCCAAGATAATCAACGAAATGTAAAAATTCAATGTGGGGGAATGAAAATTATATACTAGAGCTCAAAAAAATATTTTATGTAAAATAAAATAGAGGAAAAAGATATTTAATATAGAAATAAATTATTTTACACTAAATCTCTACTCCTCCTCCTTGTTTATATTTGGGAAAAAATTTTCATCATCCTACACCTAAAAATAATAATTACTTATTATAAAATAGGGAACATGTATTTAAATTTCAAATAGATTGAGGGGGTTTAGTAGTATAATAATTTATTCTAAAAACTAATTCATAATATTTAACTGGATGACTAAATTCTAAAAAAGGATGTAAAAAAATAATGATCTGTCTTATTTTGTTCCCCTATATGGCCCTAAGGTTTTTACTACCTTCAAAGGGGTAGTGAAAACATGCATTGGACGTCTAATTGTGGGATATTATTAATTTATTTTAAGTATTAAAAATTCTTCCTTCCATTCGGAACATATTCTTTATTGTTTTTAATAACATCATGGAAAGCATATAACAAATCCATCTTCAAGGAAATGAGGTAAAACATGAAAATCTGGGGTATGATGAAGTATGAGTCCTTAATATTAGTTATCATTTGCACATAATCTTACTCCCTCTAAAGTGTCTTCATTATATATGAATCATTATTCAAATAAGAAAATAGAAAGTTTGAAAGTGATTTTATTTAAACAAAATTAGGGTATGAATAAAAAATATAAAAAAATTACATTCAAGATAAGAAACTAGTTCCATGGATTTCTTGGAATGGAAAAAAAAGTAACACCTCATAGACATCAAATAATTAGTTTTCAATATATATGGGGAAATACATGTGCTCATAATTAAGTGAACTTTCTTATTCTTCATCTTCATTGAAGTCAAAATTACCGGGATTCACTGTAGCCATGAATTTAGAATATAGATTGGTGATAATCAATTATATTTCAATAAAATTATATTATTATGATTTTATAAAAATATAAAACCCTTGAGTTGGATCATATTTGTTTTCTTATATAGTGTATGGTTATCTTGGAATTGAATATCATTGAATAAATATACATATTATCTTCAAATTACACCACATGAGAGGCCTATTTTCTATATCTTCATATAGGTTGAATGGTTCTAATTAGACTACTTTAAAAATGGATAGATTAGGTTGTATTTTATCATTCACATCATGGCATTTAAGTGGTGAAGCTCCAAATTAAAAATCATTAGAGAATTAAGTGGAACATAAAACTGAAATGGAGATTAGACCTGAGCCAGTGGTGGAAGATATTTTTAAACTCAATTTTCATGTTGAATAGAACTATTTACAAAAACAAAAATTAGAAATTTTAATGACCAACTACTTAAATCCCTTGAAATAGTGACATGATTTGATGCACCTATCATATGGATGATGTGAATGAATTCAAAAATAAAACTAAATATATAGATTCATTGCTAACAGAATTAATAATGGATTATGAGATCATTCATAGATTAAGGTTTAGTCTGAAAATTTCCTACATTATTAACTAATTTTTAAAATTATAATTGAAAACTCATTAATGAATTAATTTCCTATAATTTATGGAGTATGAGTTTTACATACAAAAGAGACTTCATTGGCAGACCAAACATCATCTCCTGTAATAATTAAGGTTAATTAAACACCTAAATCGAGAGTGTGTCAGCTTCTAATACCGAAGACTATTGTTTGTACTTTCACTAATTTAATAAAATAATCTCCATTATATGAATATTTTTTCAATGATAAGGAATTTAAATAATGTAAGTTTGTAAATTGAATTATTTTAGTATTTTCTTAAAAGAGTGTTAGAGGAAAACCACACCAATCATAATAATTTATATTTCATAAAATAGAAGTATAATATAAACATAAAATATTTGTGTATTATAATTTAGTAACAATAATAAATCCCATATAAAGACCAATTCTCTCATCAATAACTTGAAATAGGGAGTGTAATAGATCCCAGTGGAATAAAAAAGTGAGATATTGGGATATTGAAAAAAATATAGATTAAATTTATTAAATAATTTTAATAAAAATATATATAATTGCTTACAATGAATAATTAAAATGAAATTAGAGGAAACATATTTCTAAGTAGTAGTCTCCTCTATTTGGTCAAACATCGTATCCCTCTACCGTAACATAAGACCTATTTATTTATATGTAAAGGTTCATCCCATATATATTCATTTTAATCTGTGAAATTTTTTTAGCCAATGCTTCCTTATTTATTACATGATTTTATCTCTTTAAAATTATTCAATGATTATCCAAGAGAGTGATAATGTGATATGATAAACCAATATTCTTGAAGCCCCATCCTTACTGATATATCATGATTTATTTTGACTTTATACACCATTAGAGATAAATTTATTATTCCTTGTGGCCACTAATAATGGAATTAGTTGAAACATGTGTGTATATATGTTCATAGTGATTATAACTTTTTTACTTGCTTCAATCCTCAGTGAGAAAACCCGTTCCTATCAAAAAAAACTTTTCATCCCACTATTGTTGGTATATAAACCTCCTTCATTAATTAAGTATTCATGTTCATCAGGGATATCATCATCGATTTCAAGGATATCAGAATCCATGGTTATCAGGGTTTTGGATTCTAGATCCCTCTTTTCACCATGGTTGGTATCCGATTTTGCAGTGGGAAAATTGCTTTTATCATGATATTCCTTATAATAGAGATTTTACTATTTAGTGGCACGCATGAAAACATTGGTAGGGTTCATGGTGAATCTAGAAAGATGTGGGGATTTAGGAATGCTGGAATCATACACTTAGATGTAAAAATAATATTGAAGATAGCATTACTCGTGGTTATTATGTAATGATAGATATAATATATTGAAGTATATAGACTCGTACCACACCCATGTTGTTGATAATTTTGATTCAATATGGTCATAAAATGTAATAGTTTATAATTTTATTAGATATATACCCCAATGCAATTGGTGTTTCTTAAGGGTCTTACACTTATATAGATTTTGAATTAATGAGGATGCACTTAGACAGATGAGGACCTTTCCATTGTGTACCCACCACTAACTATAATAATGGTGTCAGTCTATATGTACCCTTACATATAAATTATCATACCACTAAACACCATTTCTAACCCTTACATAGTGGCTAGAAATATGTAACAAGCATAATGTATACATTATAATCCATGTAATATTTTTTTGAAGAGCTTTATTTTACATTCACATCAAAATAAGTTATTTTTGGTGCCCCTTACACAACACATGTAGTTCCCTTATGGATCCCCTAAAATCCTCTTGTGTAACGTTAGAAACAATATTACTATTACATTGCACGTTTCCCATGCATAAATGTAAAAAAATAAAAATATTAATTTTTAAAAATAAACATTTTATTTTAAAATTCCCCATCTTTTACTCCAAAAACTCTTAGTATGAAAATACATCAAATTTTAATAAAAATAATAATTACAAGTGGAAAATTATTAAAAACATTAAGAATCATTATTAATAATTTATAACAGTTTTCATGCAAAATGATGGAATCATAGACAAAAATCACTAAATGATGAAAAATTACATCCTTGATTATAATAAAGAAATATTATAATATAGATAAATTATATCATTAAATGTGTAATTATAATTTATTATATTCATTATATTTCATGTAAATGTGAGGTGAAGTTATAAAATAAACCATATTAGTTGATGAGATTCATTTCATGGAATTGTACAATAAATAATCTCTAATTTTGCAGATGGAATCATGTGACAATTTCTTGAATCACATAAAATGATATAAAAAATACTATATGCTATTGATATTTGGGACCATATTACTTTTCAGCTAATTTGGACATTAAATGTTCCTGGAATTTTTCTTCCACCTTAGTACCAGTAGATTTATTATAATTCAATTTATTTTAATTAAGAAAATCATTGTCTTAGTTTACCATCAATGTGGGTTTTTATGAGTATATTCATTTTTTATTGATTTAATAAAAAATGGTAAATTTATATTTATGAGTTCATTTTATTTTAAAATGAATTATGTTGTTGTTTTTTGAATCGGGTGGTTACCCAGGGTTGGTATTCTCATAATTTTCAAGATTTTTTAGGTAGTGAAATGTATTGTGAATCCATTTTAATGACTAATTAAAATTAAGCAATAATCATTTATTTCATTGACATGGATACATATCTATATATATTCCACTTTTATTGGAATGGGGGTAGTCTATGCACTATGGGATAATGTATATGACTTGTGGGATTAGCTAAAATTGTGCATTCTAAACTAAAAATTGATGTATTTTCAGGAAATAAGGTATGGTTCATTTATTGTTATGTTAATTTTTCATACATAAACTATTCTCTATAATTATTATTTTTCTTCCAAAAATATGGCCATTTAATGTCAGTAATCCATTCAAAATTCAGGGAAATTTTTTTGTTTTATATTACACAATCATCGTGTCTGTGTATTAGAAAAATGTAAAATATAGTTTCTTTAAAAAATTACATAAATCTGTTAATATTTTTTTCATTTGAAAAAATCACCGAATGTGTGAAAACATTTTGGAAATTAATTTAAATTTTAAATATAATACTATTGTAAAATGTATACATATATTTTCATTTTTCCAGAAAATATAGAGTTATTTTTTCTATATTTTTACATTCTCTCTATGAAGTAGGGTAAAAAATATAAAATCATTCAAAAAGTTGTCATTTATGGATATAACGTGGACAAGAACTACAAAAAAATCATTTTAAATGTTCTTTATTGACCATTTACACTAGTAAAACAAAAATTATAAGATATATAGAGGTTCTTATGGATTGGTTCATTATAGACTATATATTATCTGACAATATTATTAAATTTTAGGGGATAGGTCTTGTGAGACCCAACCGATGCATGAAGTGGCACATGATTCTATTATAGGTGTCCCTTCAATCAAAACATTTCGTTGAAAAATGTGGGGACAAACCCCTAAAGGGGTCTAGGAGTGGGTGTTCCTATGATATAAGCCATATGGATAATGGTTGTTTTGTCATTTGATTACATGGTTGTGGGAGTTAAAGTGTAGAGAACAGTAGAGAGTTATAGATGAAAAGAATTGATTTTTCAATTTGTTAATCTAATGGATGAATGTGAGTCATGGTCAGTAGATGAAATTGTTTGTTTTGACCGCATATGGGACAATTATATGGCACCAACTATCTTTTATGGTGGTAAAAGTTTTTGTACTTGTGTGTAAGAACCCGGTTCTTATCTTTGAGGTACGAGTTTCTTCTTTTCTCTTTTCATTTTGTATTTTTGAGAGAATAAGGCAAATGGGGGAAAATAAAAACATTTTAGAAGTACAAGTCATGTACTTTTCCACACGCCGTGTACTTTTTTCCATGTGGGATGAGTACATGGGGTGTGTGGCCATGTCGGTGATGAAGGGTATAGAAACCGACTATACGCCGTGTAGTGGTCCTTTACACGCCGTGTAGAAAGTCAGAAAGAGAATAGTAAGGTGGTGGCCCACTGTGCGACAGCACATGCCGTGTACTCAAGAATACACATTCTGTGGTCATGTCGGCAGGTGAACAGTGCCACGGTGGCGGGAAGCTGCCAGAGGAACAATTAAAAAATGGGAAGCACACACCGTGTATTAAAAAATACATGTCATATACTTTATTTGTTTCGCTTAAAATGGGCAGTAGCCTCTCCTTTTCACAGGGAAGGCATAGAAACGGAGGAAGGAGTAGTAGAAGAGGTCAGAGCTTTGGAGATCTGCTAAGCGCACTTCGGGAATCCATTTCCTCCACCGTCGATCCCCTTGGAACTATACGGGTGAGTTCTCACTTCTCCTGGAGTAGTTCTTAACAATTATTTCTGGTAGGGAAGTTATTTCAGTTTGAACGGATTTTCTTCTACATCAGATCTACATTGTTCTTGGGAGTATCTAGAATCGACGTTCGGGTATATCATTCATTGGTGTTAAAGGTAGGTGTCTTGGTGTTTATTTTGCAACTGTCGCCCGTTTGTGTGTGTTTTGAGCTACGAACCCATATTTGGGGTGTCGTGTGGCTGAGGCTGAGGCTAGTTTTAATACCCAGAATTGTATAGGTGATTATATAAAGTTATAATACCATTTTTTGGGATTTGTGCCTGGATCCAAGACCACCCCCGGGGTGAGTTCCTCTGTTTAGCCATTTGGTTAGGATACTAGAGGGTATGCCTTGTTTAAATTATGCATTACTTTTTCCTTGGGAGGAATTGTATGTAAATTTCATGTTTATATGTTGGGCATGGCCCGGTTACTTATACCTGAGGGCGGTGTTTTACTATAGCCTGAGATCATGAATGTATTATCCTGAGGTAAACTTTCTATTTCAACCGAGGGAAAAATTTCGTGCCTGAGGGCATGACATCTGACCTTGAGGGACACACTTCGTACGCCTGAGGGAAATTTCTGTTACGCCGGAGGGAAATACCTATGTGTTGGATTATGAATACCCGAGGGTGAGATTTTACTTGTCTAAGGATGATGAATGTTTACTTAGAAATTCACTGTGGTGTTTTCTTAATATGAAATGGTTAAATAAATAATTAAAATGGAAATATGACTAGTTAATTTAGTTACTTTTGACTACTGCTTAGTTTATTGCACTTACCACTGCACACTAATTTTTCATGTTTACACACAGTTGAGCACGTGCCTTTGGTTGGTGCCTAGGAATTATTTCTCACACCCTGTTTGGGTCATGCTTTTCGGCCCAAACAGATTATATTTCCGGAGGTGTAGATAAGAGAAAGGGTCCCTATACAGGTACATGATTTCTGGTGAGGAGTAGGGGAGCATGGGACCGAGCTCATGCTTGCGATGCTACTGGCTGTTTTGTTCTATTTTTCCTTTCTGTACATGTACTGTGTTTTATTATTGTGTAAATGTTATGGATTCTTTCCTAGAATTTGAGGCATGTTTCACCATCATGTATATACTGGTTGGTTATATCTACTGCAATTGTTTATTTCAGTTGTGTATGGTTTACTGCTTCTGCTGTTGTTTTATGTTTTATTTCATTCCATTGTGCTACACTTTGACAAATGAGGGCATAGTTTCCCCATTATCAGACCTGGGCCCTCACTGCTAGTTGGCAGCCTCTGGCGTTTGGGGAAATGCGCTTGAGGTCCCGCGGCGAACCGGGTTCGGGGCACCCGTTGAGTGGCACCTGGATCCAGGATGTTATAAATTGGTATCACAGGGAGATTATTTTCTTTGAATTACTATTTGGAGCCTTAGTCAGAGATATGACGTAATCGGTAGTTGGTAAGAAGTTGTACATGGGCGTAGCTGACCCGTGTAAAGGGAAATGGCAATCTACCTCGTATTTTTTTGAAATTATTCTGATTTTTCAAATTTTAATGTTGATTTTATTTCACCGTTGGGTGATGCACATGGCATTGTTCTGTTATATTTTATATATGGGTTCTATTTTGTTGCAACCTGATGAGTTGAGGGTATTCCATCTCATTCATTATTTGGACACATGCTAGAAATTACATTCCATGCATAGTTCCATGCCATGTAGGTGCTTTAGAAATTGCATGCTATTGTAATAGTTGTTGTGCTATAAAATCATGTTGTTGTGATTGCTGGTTTGATAAATACCTTCTGTGTGATAGGGTAACATTTGTGTGAGCCGGTTTGTAAAATGGACGCCAAACATTGGTTTTTGGGGAGTATGGGAACCCATTTACCGGAATTTGGAGGATCATTGATAGTTTATTTTGTTATAACACAGATAAGATGTCAACCTTTGATTCGTGGGGAGTATGGGCCCTCACGGATCGGAATTTGACACTTAGGTGTTGGTTTTTTGGTATTTTCTAGGTTTCGAGGATGTTTTTGAGGCATACTGTCTGGAAAACGCAGTATACATGCCCATTAGTTCTTTAAACACGCCGTGTATGGCCTTATGTTCGGGAAGAAAAATATAACTTTTTGAGTACACGCCGTGTGCCCAGAGTACACGCCGTGTAGTCTCTTCCTGTGTCACAAACAGTGTGGGGGATGACACGGGGTAGGGAATGTTTGTGGAAAACACATCATGTACCGAATGTACACGCCATGTAGTGTTGACCTGGGGTCCGTCCATGTAACTTACAACACGGACTGAGGAGACCTTAAGACATACACGTCGTGTCCACTATGGAACACACCATGTAGTTTGACCTAGGATCCGGCCATGTAACTAACAACACAGGTCAGTGTAATCCTTTTGTGAACATGCCGTGTACATGTGGGACACGCCATGTAGTCTTGTCCGAGGACAGACCGTGTGGATCTGACAGTGTGGCTGGGAAAAGGGGTGAGGTACATGCCGTGTGCGGGTGTAACACGCCGTGTAGTTTTAGACGAGTAGTCGGTCATGTCACAAATGACATGACCAGTTGAAAAGTTACACCATACATGCCGTTTAGATATTATACATTTCGTGTAGTTTTCTTTCAACGGGAGCCATGTGGCCTAGCTATGTGGAAGGACCCGGGTAGGGGAAGAGAAGTCAATTAAATGTCGTGTAGTAAGTATACATGCCGTGTAGTCTTGTTTTTCAAATATTGAAATGAATTCTTCCCCTTGTTTCCATTGTGGCCCCTTCACTTTCAGTCTTAATAATCTTGTTCTAAGGTGTGTGTTTGACTTTGTAGTTTCATGCCACCTAGATGACTGCACTTTTTTCTCCAAGAGAGCGGTAACCATTGTACTCTAGAGAGGGTGGGCCATGGGCTGCCATTGGATCCTCCAGCAGAGCCAGAGGCAGCGCCAACTGTAATACCAGACACATGCGTGGAGTCATAGTTCTGTGAAGGCTTTATGCGGTTCATGCAGACCTTTTAGGGAGCACCGCCAACTGCCACATCTATGGCTTAGCTCACTCATATATTCCAGCAGCAGCATCCGCCTACGTTTTCAGGGGATGGGAGACAAGAGGCTGCGGAGTCTTGGCTGGGGTCGATGCAGACTATTTTCGAGCATCTTGAGATGCCTCCAGGGAAGAGGGTCAAGCTCATGACTTATATACTGCGTGATTCCTCCAAGAGGTGGTTGGATGTTAACACCTAGTCATAGCATCACGGAGACATGGTGTGGGAAGATTTTCAATCAGTCTTCTATGACTTCTTTTTCCCACAGATGCTTAGGGCAGATAGTGATCAAGATTTCATGAATCTGCAGCAGGGCGCTATGTCGGTGATGGACTATTCTGCTCGTTTCACCGAGCTTCAGCACTTTGACCCATGCTGGTGGGTGATGAGATGTTGAGAGCCAGAAATTTTGATGATGGTCTTCATTATGACATCCGAGCACTGGTGAATGTTTTCAGGTTACCTTTAGTACATTCTATTGTGAACCAGACGTTGATTACAGAGAGGAACCAGCAGGAATCTATTGGTGTGGGCCAGGGTGGTTCAACACTAGTTATTAGTACTATATTTTCTTGTAAGAGGAATAGACAGATGGACTTCTTTCAGGGTGGCAGTACTAGCCAGACAGTTTCTTCATGTGGCCCGGTCAGGTGCTACCAGTGTGGTAAGGAGGGGCACAAGAGACTGTAGTGGCCACGAGACCCATTGGAGTGTCGGGCTTGCGGAAAGATGGGACATCTGCTGTGATTTTGTAGGGTGTTTCCACCAGTGGCTAGTGAGAGGGGTTATGTGTAGACTCTGTGTGTGGAAGTAGGGCCAGTGGCTTCTTACCAGTCTGGGAACTGGAATACGTCAGGGCGTGCAGGCAGAGATGGTGGTCGTGGCCATGGTAGCCAGACACCAAGATCACAGAGGCATAAGGGCGGGACAGCTCAGGGTAGCTAAGCTGTGTCATAGGGCGGTGGCACTGGGCATGCATATATAATACAACATACCCAACCGGAGCAGGATCTCGGGCCTTCTACCATCAGAGGCACTATTCTAGTAGCTTCTGTCTTATCTTCAGTACTTTTCGATATAGGTGATACACATAGTTTCATATATGTACCCGTTTTGGAGAACCTTGGGCTCTGTGTTTCTTCTTCTTCTGATATCACGATGCTAGACACTCCGTTGGGGACTAGAATGGCTGGTGTGCATCAGTGCAGGGTGTTCCCCCTAGTGATTGGAGGGTGTCACTTTCTTTGGGACCTCCATGTATTAGAGATAACGGCTTATGATGTCATTCTTTGGATGGACTAGTTGGTTCACATTAGAGACTTTGTAGACTAATATCGCTGTAGGGTGCGTTTCACGTCACTAGAGGGCAGAGAGTTTCTATAAAAAGGTTAATGGGATGTTCATGCGAGTCGACCGGGACCAGAGCATCACGGGCGAGGTGGAGTCACATCCCAGATTGCGAGTATATATCAGGAAGATAAGGGGACTTGTTAGACGGATTTCCCTCCAGTTGTCTATCTATTCAGGGATGTCTTCCCAGAAGACTTTTTAGGTCTACCTCTAGAGCAAGAGGTGGATTTCTCTATTGAGCTTGTGACAGGGGCTGAACCGGTGCTCATTCCTCCTTATAGGATGGCTACACCTGAGTTGAAGGAGATCAAGAGGCAGTCTGTGGAGTTATAGGCGAAGGGTTTCATCCAACACAGTACTTCTCCATAGGGTTCTCCGGTCCTTTTTGTGAAGAAGGCAGACAGTACTCTCACACTCTGTGTGGATTATCAGATGCTGAACCAGTTGATAGTTATGAACCGATATCCTTTACAGAGGATAGATGATCTTTTTGATCAACTTTAAGGATCACGAGTGTTCTTGAATATTTACTTGAGATTAGGATATCACTAGATGTGTGTGAGATCATCTAATATACCACATACAACCTTCATAAGAAGGTATGGTCTATATGAGTACTTGGTTATGCCATTCGGACTCACGAACGCGCCCGTAGTTTTCATAACTCTGATGAATCGTGTGTTCTATCTGTATCCTGATTCCTTTGTGGCAGTATTCGTGGATGACATCTTGGTGTACTCTCATACTCGACACGACTATGCCACCAATCTGGAGATCTTATTGAGTACACTAAGAGAGAATCAGCTATATGCTAAGCTCTCAAAGTGCCACTTTTGGATGGACCAGATTACTTCCTGAGTCATATAATCTAAGAAGCAGGAGTTGAAGTAGACCCAGAGAAGGTTAGAGCAGTATTTTCTTGGGATCAGTGTATGAACATGTTTGAGATATGAAGTTGCTTAGGGCTGGATGGTTACTACAGATGTTTCATACATGACTTCTTCTACTTAGCAGTGTCGTTGACGAGTCTGACTAAGAAAGGTGTGAAGTTCATTTGGTCAGGATCTTGTGAGGCAGCCTTTTAGGACCTGAAAGGTAAGTTGACATCAGCACTAGTTCTGATACTCCCAGAGCATGGGAAAAGCTATACAGTTTACTATGAGGCATCAGGTATTGGGCTAGGAGCAGTATTGATGGAGGGAGATCGTGTTGTTGCGTACGGGTCTCAGCAGTTGAGGCCACATTAGAAGAATTACCCGATGCATCATCTCGAGTTAGCTGTAGTTGTTCATGCATTAAGTTGTTGGAGACTTTATCTATTGGTAGAGTATCTTGTGGTTTTCACCCACCACAAAAGCCTCAAGTATATCTTTCCTTAGCGTGACTTGAATCTGAGGCAGAGAAGGTGGGCCGAGTACCTACAGTCCTTCGATTATGAGCTTTCCTATACACCTGGTGAAGGTAATGTAGTAGCTGACGTACTGAGCAGGAGGACTCAGATACAGGTGGTACAGGAGGCCAGTGGTGAGTGGAAGCTCATGGCTTTGTTATCTGAGATGCATTTGGAGGTTCACGACAGTCATGGGTAGACATGTCTTTCATCTTTAGTTGTGACTTCTACTCTCCTGAACTGAGTGAGGATGAGACAACTATCTGATTCAGAAGACATAGTTCTACGGGAGTCGGTGGCAAGTGAGGACCCTTCTCTAGGTTGGATGATAGGCGATGATGAGGTACTCCATTTCCATGGATGAGTGTGGGTTCCTTGGGATATATGTGAGGAGATGATGCGGGAGTTTCATGCATCTGCTTGGGAAGTTCATCCCGGGGTTACCAAGATATACCGTTACTTGAGACGTCAGTACTGGTGGCCGGGTATGAAAAGTGAGATACCTGGTTTTTTTACGAGCTGTTCCACCTATGAGCAGGTGAAGGCAGAGCATCAGAGACCAGCTGGACTGTTACAACAGTTACCCATCCCAGAGTGGAAATGAGATGATGTCGCAATGGACTTCGTGACCGGGTTTCCAAGGTCACCTCGAGGCAATGATGCCATGTGGTTTGTTGTGGACAGACTCACGAAGGTATCTCACCATTTTCCGATCAACGATACCTTTGGTGTTGAAGATCTCGAGAAGTTGTATATCCAAGAGATCATATGTCTTCATGGGGTCCCTTGTTCTATCATTTCAGATAGGGACGCCCGTTTTACATCTCGTTTATGGAAGAGTTTTCAGAGGGCACTGGGTATACAGGTGCTTCTGAGCACAGCCTACCACCCTCAGACCGATGGCCAGTCAGAGTGTACAATACATGTTCTTGAGGACATGTTGCGTGCATGCATCCTAGACTTTGGGGGATCTTGGGAGAAGCACATACCCCAAGTCGATTTTGCCTATAATAAGAGTTTTCATGAGACTATTGAGATGGCACCTTATGAGCCTTTATACGGTAGGCCATGATGATCTCCTTTTTGCTGGTTATAGGCAGGTGAGGCAGCTTTACTAGGACCATGTCTCATTCAGGAGACTTCTAAGCAGGTCTAGTTGATTCAGAAGCAGATGGATACCACACAGTCTCATCAGAAATCTTATGTTGATCGCCACAGATGACCTTTGGAGTTCATGGTCAGGGATTAGGTTTTCTTGCGTGTTTCTCCGAGGCTGCGACACAGGGAGATCAGGAGACAAGGTAAGCTTTCACCAAGATATGTGGGGCCATTTGAGATTCTGGAGAGAGTCAAACCGATTGTTGATTGGTTGCAGTTGCCACAAAGGTACCGAGCCATGCGCGACATCTTCCTTGTATCTCAGCTATGCCGCTATCATTCGGACCTGTCTCACATCTTTCATCCAGAAGAGTTTGAGATGGATTAAGATGCGTCCTTTGAAGAGAATTCGATTCGTATCGTTGATAGGAGCATGAAGGTTCTCTGAGGCCGGTCAGTTCCTCTCGTATGGCTGTTATGGCAGCATGGCCGAGTGCAGGATGAAGCCTGGGAGCCGGAGACCGATGTACGTGGTCTGTGGACGGAGTTGTTCATGGATTTATCTTCACCACCCTTGGAAGGGAAATTCGAGGACAAATTTCTTTAAGGGGGGGAGTTTGTAAGAACCCGATTCTTATCTTTGAGGTACGAGTTTCCTGTTTTCTCTTTTCCTTAAGTATTTTTGAGAAAATAAGTAAAATTGGGGAGAATCCCAAAATTTTAGAAGTACAAGCCATGTACATTTTCACACGCCATGTACTATTGGCCATATGGGATGAGCACACGGGTCGTGTGGCCATGTCAGTGATGAAGGGTGTAGAAACTGACTACATGCCGTGTAGTAGTCCTTTACACACCGTGTAGTCAGTCGGTAGGTGAATAGTAAGGTTGTGGATAGCTATGCGACAACACATGCCACAAACTCATGAAGACAGGCCGTGTGGTCATGTCAGTAGGTGAACAATTCCATGCTTGTGGGAAGCCGCTAGAGGAACAGTTAAAAAATTGGAAGTATAGGCTGTGTACTCGGAAATACACTCAGTGTACTTTTTTTCGCTTAAAATGGGAAGTAGACTCACATGTTCACATGGAAGGCTTAGAACCAGAGGATGGAGCAGGAGAGGAGGTTGGAGCATTGGAGATCTTCCAAGCGCATGTCGGGAAACCGTTTTCTGCACCATCGACCCCCATGGAACCGCACGGGTGATTTCTCCCTTCTCCTGGAGTAGTTCTTACCAATTCTTTCCTATAGGGATTTTATTTGAGTTTTACTGGATTTTTGTCTATGTCAGATCTACGTCATTCTGGGGTTTTTCTGGAATCGACGTTCGGGTATATCGTTCGTTGGTGTTAAAGGTAGGTTGCTTGGTGTTTCTTTTCCAACTGTCGTGCAATTTTGTGTGTTTTGAGCTACGAACCCATATTTGGGGTGTCGTGTGGCTGAGGCCATGGCTACATTTAATACCCATAATTGTATAGGTGATTAAATAAAGTTGTAAAACTATTGTTTGGGATCAGTTCTTGGATCCATGACCACCCCCAGGGTGCATTCCTCTGATTAGCCATTCGGCCAGGATACCCGAGGGTAGGCCATGTTTAAATTATGCATTACCTTTTCCTTGAGAGAAATTGTATGTAAATTGCATATTTATATGTTGGGAATGGCCCGGTTACTTATGCCTGAGGGAGGTGTTTTACTATAGCCTGAGGGCATGACTGTATTAGCCTAAAGGAAACATTCTATTTCACATTAGGGAAACCTTTCGTGCCTAAGGACTTGACATTTGTGCCTGAGGGAGACACTTTTTACACCTGAGGGCAATTTTTGTTATGCCTAAGGGAAATACCTTCGGGTTGGATTCTGATTACCTGAGGGAGAGATTTTACTTGTATGAGGACACTGACTATTTACTTAGAAATTCACTGTGGAGTTTTCTTAATATTAAAGGGTTAAATGAATAATTGAAATGTAAATATAACTGGTTATGTTAGTTACTTTTGAGTGCTGCTTAGTTTATTTCACTTACTACAACACACTATTGTTGCATGTTTACACACAGTTGAGCATGGGCGTTTGGTGGGTGCTTACTGGGAATTATTTCTCACACCCTATTGTGTAATGATTTTCAGCCCAAACAGATTACATTTTTGCAGATGTAGATAAGGGCAAGGGTCCCTATATAGGTACATGATTGCTGCTTAGGATTAGGGGAGCATGGGACCGAGCTCAGGATCGCGATGCTACCGGCTGTTTTGTTCTCTTTTGCCTTTCTGTACTTGTACTATACTATATTGTTGTGGAACATGTTGTGACTGCTTTCCTATAATTTGAGGCACGTTGCACAATCATTTATACACTGGTTGGTTATATCTATTGTAGTTGTTTATTTTAGTTGTGTATGGTTTACTGCTTCCGCTATGGTTATATGTTTTATTTCATTCTGTTGTGCTACACTTTGACAAATGAGGGCACAGTTTCCCCACTATCAGACCTGGGCCCTCGCTGCTAGTCGGCAGCCTCTGGCGTTTGGCAAAATGTGCTTGAGGTCACCTGGCGAACCGGGTTCGGGGCACCCATTGAGTTTCACCCGGATCTGGGATGTTACATTGTGAGTGTGGGGTTATTTTTTAATACAAGTATTTATATTATACTTTTGTCGATATCCCCGAATGAATTGAAAATTATTTCATTCAATTAGAGATAATTTTTAGGTACATTATTTTTATGGTTAATTATTTATATCATTTTTTATAGTTAATAATAAAATAATAATGATGGATGTATTGTGGTATCATGTTTTATTTCTACCAACCACATATTATTGAGTTAGTAATTGAGATGACCTTTGTGCATTTTAAATTTCATTACCATGATGCATGCATTCCTTGAGAGAATATGTCAAAAAAATTATTAATATAGAATAATAATATGTTAAGAAATATTATTAAATCATATGAAATTATTTTTAAGTATATGCAATGATGCATTTCATGACTATGGGAGGTGGTGAGTGAAATACATTACCTATTAAATTGTCATGATAAGTTGGTATAAAAAAGTAAATATAATAAGTAACCATTATAAAGAATTATTCTAATGTTTGTTGACGATAATAAAAATGTTTTAGAAATTATTTTTTTGGGAAATTAAATTTAAGATGATAAACATAGGTGATTTTAATATGTGAGGATAAAGCGTCAATGTGAAATAATTTAAGTACATTAATATTTATTAATAAAATATTATAAAAATGTTAAATAATATATTGGAAATGCAGGCTATCTATTAAAAATGTAGTGAATAATAGGTATATTGTTGTTATAAATGTTCATTTTGGATTGATACATTGTATACTAAATTATAGGATATACATGTGACCATTTACTTATGAACAGGTGATGTTACTATGTATGTATTTAATTTTTTTCTATAAATAATTATTATATGATTATTCGAAGCTGTCAATATGAGTATGATCTGTATATATCATATATTGAGATTGAATAATCAAAAATGGAAAAGGTAAAACAAAGTATCAGAACATTAAATGTATAATATTTTAACGGATAGGTTAAAGGAGTATCCATTTACATCAGATGATGTTTTGCGGTGGTCATCTTGTGAGAGGCATGTACCGAAGACCTAAGGGTTTCAAAAACATTTTTAATGGGTTAGATAAATTATTCAGTGGATATCATGAATAATTTGTTATTAATAAAGTTAAAATCAACCAAAAACATTGTATAATCCTTATTTATGAGCTAAAATATTTGGATAGATATTTTAGATAAGAAGTCATATAGAAGAAGGATTTTGTAGAAGGCATAGTGAACCTACATTATAGAGGTATTGCTATTTTTATAAATTCTCTAACATAAGTATTTAATGTTCTACTAGAAATTGGTAATAAGTCTAAAGTGGATTGAGTATGTTTGGAAAATTTCCTAGGTATGAATTGATCAGCTTTAATGTTTTTACAATCATTGAGTAAAATGGTGTAAAATCTAATTTAATTTCAAGAAATATCGATTTTATTTTATAATCAAGATAATTGTTGTGTCTTATTCTGTTAGACATCTAACCGAATTCATAAAACGTTTTTATAGTTTTATAAGACAATGTACGATATATCATAAGAATTATATAAAACCCCAATATTTTAAAGGAATCACATTTTTTGATATCAGGTATGACATGAAACACCAAAAGTAGAAGAAAATCTTACACCTAATACTTTATGAAATATTTGTTCGAAATAAATTTAATCTCTTCGATAACATTTGTAATATTCCACCCATAATAGAAATGAACCATAAATCATATACTGTTTTAACCTAGCCATTAATTTGAAATTTATGATTTTAATAAATAATTAAGGAATTTTTTTATTTGTTGATTATAAATAAAATAGTTTTCCTTTAAAATTAAAATAAATATTTTCTTACAAATATATTTATTTTATAAAAAAGGATTAGTTCCATTTTTCAACCACAATTTAAAAATAATTTCTTCCATTTTTGGGTAATTTATTTTAAAAATTAAACTTGTTTTTTAAAATAAATAAAATTAGATTAAGTTGAATTTTTTTATTTTGGGGAAATGTTTCATTTATTGATTAATATTTAAAAGTACATAATTTTTGTTTTAATATCCTTTCATTTAAATTGATTATAATGTAAAATAGATTATAAATTTTTTTAAAGTAAAATTAGATCAATTATAAATCTATTAATCCAATTAATGTCAATGAAATAATTTTCATATTTAATATAGATATAATTTCATTGTATCCTTTTGAACATTTTCCTCTTTATACCACGTTTTATCACCGGGTTTGTGAGATTAATTTAAAATAAAATTTCTCCACATCATTGAATTTAATTTTGAAAAAAAATAAATATTTGAAATAAAAACGTTTTAAATTATATCACAATGTCTACATAGTTTTTAAAAAAAATGAATAGTTAAAACAACTATAGAATATTTATCAAAGTTATAGTCAGTAATGATTTACTAGTAGTTAAACTAAAACGTTATTTGTTAAAATGACACAAAATCATTTTTAAAATCTATTTTCAGGGAATATTATGATACTATAAAATGTAAGTCTCTATAATACTCCATTTATGACCTTATGCAATGTGAATAACATGGGTACACCTTTTTTATTTAAAAAAAATCAATATTTCCACTCACCTTATATAAAAAAGACCACCCACTATCCTCCTTTCACACCTACCAATAATTTTTCCTCAGACGATAATTTATCATAATAATTAAAATAGTCCCTCTGTTCATCCTAGAATCCTTTTTCTAAATAAATATGACCTAGGAATGCTAACTGTGAAAACAAAAGGAGGATACCCAGAGAAGAGATAACATTATTCAGTGAGGGTTCTTTTTTTATTTATTCCTCCACATCCATCAACTAATATTAAAACATGATGAAATAATTACCCTATTATATACTATATAATAAAATAGTTTAGGTTAATTTCCTAACGAGAAACAATCCTTACTTCTATAAAATGGGTTACCAAATCATCAATTTTTTGTACGCCAGACTACCGCCTCACGAACCAATGTCATTATTTTCTCCATTACCACCTCTCAAGGATGAGTATTATGATGGATATAAATTATATATATGATATATGTAACATAATTATTCCTATGTATTAATTATATCATATATTCCTTTTTTCCATCAATTATACAAGGGATACGATAACATCACTTTTGTATATAGGGGACCACCGCATCTTGAAGTGATATGATTCGTCATTCACTAATGATTAAAATTTTATGTAATAGAGAAAAATTTAATAAATATATGTTATAAAAAATTAATTATGATAATATTGACATATTAATCATTCATTAAATAATATATTTATATTTATTTTCTTACATTGAAAAGTGATAATATATTTCTCGTACGTCTGGATCACCACCTTTTATAAGGTATGTGACTCTTTTTTCATTACCAAACCATAGATATTATATATAAAATAATATTTAGTGAAATAATATGCTATATATGATATTATGATAACTCTTTAAATTTGAAAAGTTACTTACCCCCTTTACAAAATGATCATTGAAAAATGAAATTGTTACTCATATGTACGTAAAACCTACATTCTCCACTATTGTAACACAATCCATAATACATAACAATCATTACAAAATGGTTTTATATGTTTCATTTAGTTAAAAATATGATATTTATTCAATCGTTATTATTTTTCAAATTATATAAATATATAATATTCACAAGAACCACAACGTTCATGAACAAACTAGAATGATAATATAAGATAATTAATACCAAAAATGATGAATATAATGAATGATTATTAACAAATAGGTGAAAATAAATTATAAAAGGATCATATATAATATTATAAATATTTATATGGTTATTTTATTGGTTAATAAAAACATTAAAACCACTATACAAGTGGGTAAATCATGGTTATCCTAGAGGAAGAATGAGGTAATACTTTTCTAAACTCAATTTCTATTCATTGGAATAAAAATAAACTTTGCGGATAATGTAATGCTAATATTTCTTTATTGATGACATTTAATTATATTATGATATATGTTCACCCATTTTATGAGGATTTATAGTTTATAAACATAATCTATTAATTTATAAATACTTTCTACAAGGTTATCATAATTATAAGGGTTTATTTCAAAATCTCATTCTAATCAAAATTATTTTATTCCTGAATTTTATTTATTGAAAATTGATTGAAAATGTCATCAAAAAAGTTTTTATTTTCTTCTTCTACCATTTTTCATGATATTTAAAATTAATATTACCAATTTTCCACTCTTTGATACTTAAAATATTTAAGAAAATATTTCTATGAAAATATGACTTTATTTACCTCTTTTTTCAGAAATCTATTTTATTCCAAAAGTATATTTTTTAAGAAAAATCCAAAAATACTTTTAACATTTAGAAACATATTTGTTAATTATATTTTTAAAAAATTTTATTTTTTTCAAAATAAAATTAAATTACCGTTCACATCATTTTCAAATGAATTAGTGTTTGGATTTTTCTGAAAAATGAAAGTAATACTAGTTCTAACATGTACGAGATTAGTGGATCTTATTGAAATCATAACCACTAAAATGTTCTAATAATTTATTTATATTTTTCAATGAATATTGTAAAATAAAATTATATTCAATTTTTTTTTGAAAATTTAGTTTTAAAATATTATTTTCAAAATGAAAAGTATAATTTCCACAAGAATGTTTTCAAGATCATTTTTTGGTTTTTATATTAATCAATGAAAACTACCCCTTTATTCTTACTCAAATGTATTAATGTTGTATTTATATTATCCTTATTATTCCTATATATGTTTTATGATAATTCGACCAGGTAATGTTTTCAAATTCTAGGATTCATTTTTTTAGTCATTATCATTCCCTTGAATTATTGATTTTCCTATAGAAATTTAATTTCACTGAAATATCCATGTTATTTATCATGATGATGTTTATTTTTTAAAATTTATATCCTTTAAACATATGGAGTTCTACATTGAAAGATTGTTTTTGTAAATATTCATAAATTCGTATTCATTACTCAATATCGATATTTCAAGATAATGAATATTTTTTAGGAATTAAATAGATTATATTATATCTAAGGATTGATTTGGACAAGAATACATGGGTGGGTATCATTTATAGAAATCCCATCAATACATCTATATGTCTCATGAGAAGAATTAGTTTTCTATTACTACGTAAACATTTTTTTTTCACCCATCAGTTTTAAACTTCATTCAAGATATATCTTGATGGTAGAGTTATCATATGCCTAAGATATCACATCCAATAATTACAAATTAACATCATTATGAATTCAATTACTGTTATCCATGACATTTTAACAATGATATTATCTCTGAATGAATTTCATTATCTATTAATTGATTAAATGAAATGTGTTCTCAATTATTTACCTGTCTTTATTTATTATTCCTTATCAAGTTATGATATTAATTTTATTGAGTAAATGGAATTTATTTTTAGTTATATTCATTAACATAAATTATTCTACTCAATTTATTAAATAAAATGTGTCTTTAGATATTTTTCTTGAACAATTATTCATTCCTTATTGATTGTGATCCATTTTTTTAGGATCTGTTTTGATGGACATTATCCTTAGTGATCATTAAAGCTCACCCTTGTTTTTTTCTTTCCCAAAGACTTCATTAAGTGTTCTATGATAGATATATATGGATATTCTAGAGGGGATAATGTTATTCTGGGAAAAACATTATTTTGTTCATTGTATTTAAAAATGTAATACAAGACTTTAGAATGTATCTATATTACCAAGACTACTAAGAAATTATGCATGTTGTGATGTTATTCTCTGTATATTATTCCAATGTAATAAAGTATACAGAAGTTTTTGATGTTGGGTCCAGTGGCACTATATTATTTATTAGAGGATGTGTTGTAGAAATCCTTGGTTCAAGATTTATGAAAAAATAGATTAGAAAACATAACCCTATGATAGAATTTTAGGATAAGTATAGAATATAATCCTACTATTTTAGTATATAAGAACGTTTGTGGTTTATCATAAAATATACAACCTCGTTTTGATACTGTAAGTGGACATGGTTCTGGAACTGATGTACCATGGGGTAATAACTCCAAAAAATCTGCAATGGGCATGACCTAATCATCACCAAGTGATTTACAATGGTCTTTACTATACACCATGTTTGATTATCTCAAGGTAAACTATGAGGATAAGTCATATTTTTTTACAATAAATTATGAATAAGTGGAAAATAAATGTATCCTCAAACAAACTATGTTTCTGATTAGAAGATTAGTTAGTTTCTAATTTTTCATTTATTTTAAATATTTCATGAGTTTTTGGATTATAAATTATGTTTCATATTGATATTATCACTTATTATGTATTTAGAAATATAGATATGGAACCTAGAAAAATGAATTAGAGACACATCAATTCCCATATTCCAAAGAGATAGAATGATCTTTTCATTAATGAGATTAAGATAATATTTCGAATGGTACTAGTATCCCAAAAATTATCATCATTTGAGGATGTAGTATCACATGATTAAAATATAGATAAATAATTACTTATATATCATTTCCTTCAATGGGAGATAGATAAGAGGAGGACAATATAGACGAAATATAGATAAATTGAAGAATATAAATAAGGATTTCCATGAAAGTGATAATAATGGAGAAAAACACCCAAGTACTTGCATAAAAGGAATGGAATTTTTGTAAAATTATGGAGAGAAATTCTAGAGTTCTTATTGTCTCAAAGGTAAGGAAAAAGTTTACAATGTAAATTGATTCAAATGTAAGGGGATGGTGCACTATGAAAATCAATGTGTCAATACTCAAAGGAATATACCTCAAATGAAGAAAATTGGTCATGGTTAAGCTTATGATATTACCATAGAAGAAGTGGAATTATTAATGTAATTGTGTTTGGATTGAAGAATTATATCATTTTAGTATTTAATAAATTATATTTGGGTATAAGAATTAAAAAATTTAGAAATATGTTACATCAGTTCATTTTCATTAAGTATTTGAAAGCATATGTCGAACTATACAGATATCCAACAAAAAAAATCAGTGGTAAGTGGAACTTAGTGAAAAAACATGATTATGAAAAATATAACCCTTTATATTTTCTTAATATTAGGATAATGTTATTTGGATAAATAGATTATTGATATGGGTGATGTAAATTCAATATTACTAACTACCATGGGACTAATTATTGGTTTTTTAGCAATGTTATTTGTACTATCATTGATGAAGTTTACAACATCATTGGATTTAAATAATATATCCAATAATCATGGATTTTTATTTAATAGGTGATAATTCAAGATTTCAATATTATTTTATAGTAATTTTGGATACTACCAAGTTTTATGAAAATACATGGTGAAGGTATTCACCTGTAAGGAATGTGACAGTTAAGAGCTACTTAATATTGTTTAAGTGATTAATAATAATTGAATTTTTCTAATTCGGGACCTACATTCTAAAGATTTTTATTTAAATCTATTGGACGGTTAATAAGGATAATAATTTTATAAATTTTTGTGGTCAACATTGTGCGTTGTTTGAGAGATTAATGTATAACTTCACCATATAAAGATTTATGAATTTTGGATAACCTGTGATAACTATATTTTCATTATAATAACTATATACTAAATGAATGTCATAAAATTATATTATGGATATTAAAATAAATTAACAATTATTTTTACTTCTTCAGGAATATGAAAATTCATTTTTGGATATTCATTTCAAAAAGTAACCGATGAATTTGAAATTGATCAAAGCACATCCAAAGGATGAATTTTTTTTATAAAATAGAAGCGTATGAAGTCATTATATTTCATTATAATATTTTAATGTAAATAAATTATATAAATTTTGGAAAATTATATCAAAAAAACGTTGTATGGTTACCTTCATATATTATGAACCATAAATTCTCTTAAATATTCATAGATGTACAGTTTTGAGGTCCATAACTTTTTATTTATCATTCAATTTGTTGTGACTAATTACCTCTATCACACTATATAATTATTATTGTATAGAAATTGATATGAGATGGAACAAATACAAGGGGGTGGTGAATTATATATTACAATTTTCTATTAAAACCATCAAGGGAAGTTCTTAGTCTATTATAACATAAATTAAAACAATTCACAATTCCTATTATAAATCAAATGATCAGACTAAATATCTGTCAGATGATATAATATGATACCATTGGTTATGAAAAAAATGTATTCACATTGAAAACAATTATCAATGTAATAAAAATTGTAAAAGAATCTGATGTACATTGTATAGACTCAATAATAAAAGTGTAATTTGTAATTAAAACAATTACAAAAGGATACCAATAGAAATAAGAAATAAAAGCTTCTTTTTCTATTAAAATATGCAGTGGAAAGGAAAAAGGTATTACAATTCTTTTCTCCCAAAGAGTATGTATCCTTTCACATAAAATAATAGGTATGTCTTAGCAACAATGTTAAGCTCTCGATATGATGATCATAACGTCCATATTTCTATCCCCACAAGCCCTCAATTTTATAGGTAATCAAAACATCTATCATTCATACACTATATTGCCCTCGATACGATGATCGGTTACACCGTCTGCCTGTCCCCAACAACTCTCTATCGTAATAACCTGATTGGATGCACAAAGCAAAACAAATCACTTATTGAAATAAAAAATCTATAAACAAGTCGTTCATGTTTTTTAATTACAATGCTATCACAAAAAGTAAAGGAAAGTCACAAAATATCTCTCTAGAACTTGGAAAAGGCTCAAGTGTATCAAAAGTCATATATCTGCTACAAATGTCCCCCTATTTATAAGCATCAGGTTGCAACGGTCATATTTTCTCCAACTGTCATGTTTCTCTAAAAAACACGGAGGGACATGGGAACCTGGCATTGTAAATGTTATATTGAAATAGAAAACACCAGTTCATTTTGATTAGCTTATATCTAACTCCAAAACATCCTTTAGGTTAAGAAACCATGTATATGAAAATGATAACATGAGTGTGATTGATATAGAACTAGTTTTTTTATGAATGATTAAAATAATGTATGTGATAAAAGTAAAACATGAGAATGCAATGTATTGATAAGATGTAATATGAGTATGATGAAAAATGTGAATATTATTAATAGAGTCAGTATGATAAATAAATTATGATAGATAAAGTCCGTACGATAGATAAAGTAACTATTATAGACAGAGTCAGTACGACTAATAGATTCAATACTATAGACAGAGTCGTTATGATAGATAGGGTCAGTATGATAGACAGAGTCAGTACGATAGATAGTTTCCTTACATAAAAAGTAAGTTCTTTATTTCATAAATGAGTATAAAGGGATTTGTGATTTCGAAATCACTACATAAAAGTCAAAAGAAGACTTTTGACTTAATAATTATTTACTCTTTTCTTCTCTGCCAATGGTTTTATTTCCCACCTAAGTTTTCCTACATGAAAAACATGTGATTTGTTATTCTAGAATACCTTTTTATTGCCTTTTATCTCCTTATGAAGATTATTTTTTTATTAAAACATACACGCTGTGTGTTTTCAATGATTGTATTTCCAAATGTAAACCCGTTTTTTACCGAGAGAAAGTTTATATTGTGAGGATTAAATTTATTTATGGTGTGTAAAATGAAACAAAATGATATATATATATATAGTTTCTATGAATCAATAAATGAATTATATAAGATAATATAACACTATAGACTTCAAAAATTAATTCTTTGTAATATTGTTTATCTCGTTGATTGCATACATAACAAGAATCCCTGAGTAAAAAAGAACCCAAATATAGTATTCTAATATAACCTAATGATTATGTTGGAGGGTATTAATATTATTTACTAAAGTATCAAAATAATTGTTATCTATTGATTAAAAATTAATTAAAAATCATTTACAATAAAAATGAATAAATGATTTCAGAAAAAAAAACTATATTTTTTCTAAAATATTGTTTAGTAGAAATTTGTGTGCATACTTTAAAATTAATTTCTAAAACATTTCAAAAAATTATTTCCAAATATAAATAAAATTTTTGAACATGAATATATAAATTTCCTTACAATGAATTTATTTTATTTTTTATAAAATTTTTATTTTTTGATAATTTGTAAAATGTTTATAATTTTAATTGAAAACTACCTTTTTGTTTAAATAATTTTTGATATTAAATTATTATTAATCAAGTTTAAAAGTGAAATATGTTGAGTAGTAAGTATATTAATATAATATAGGTCGTTTTAATAACATTAAAACTAAATTTTTATATAAAAACCTTGTATATTTTTTAACATTTTATTCATGAAACCCCAATTTCTCATCCTCTCTGTGTGAATAATTTTATATAATTTTTTCGAATTATCTTAATGGAATTTTGATAAATTTATTTAACAATTCTAACTAAAATTATCTATATTATCTAATAGTTTCTACATAATTCTTGGCCAAAATAAATAGTGAAGTATTAAAAACTATTTACCACGGTTAAGATAAAAATTGATTTTTATAGGCATAAACAAAAAAGATAAGGATTAAAATGACATAATACATGTAAAAAATTTACTTTATAGCCACACATGGACCCTATAATGTATAACTAAATATAATAATATATTTTTTACTCTTATTTATGATGAAAAATGTGAGTATGACTCTTTCTTTTAAAAAACTACAATTGTACCATTCACTGAACATTTAAAAGGCTTCCCCAATTTCATTTTGTCACACCGTAAACCCGTTTATGTCAACCAATACATATAGTATCTACTTACAAACATTTAAAATACCAAATTATATTCCTTATTGTTTTTTAAATCTAAACTATGATGGATATTGGTTCAAACCTAATGATGATACCCAAAGGAGAGGAAATGTTATGCAACAATAATTTTAATTTAATTTCTTCCTACATGTCCTATAATAATTATTAATAAATTATGACAAAATAAAATTATTATATTATATATAATATGTTCTTATGTTAATTTCGTGACCTAAAACAATGCCAACTTCCATCAAATGGGGCACAAATTCATTATTCATTTTTACGGAAGACTCCCACCTCATAAACCTATGTCATTCTTTTTTTCATTACCACCTCTCACGACATGGTATGATAATGGATATAATTTATATATATGATATTTATCAAATAATTATACATATGGGGTCATTATATCATATATACATTCTTAAAATATCATTTTCAAAGGGGATGTGATAACATCTCTTGTGTGTATGTAAGACTACTACTTCGCAATGCGATGGGACTCTTCTTTCAATATTTAATTATATAGAATGTAATAAGTATAACTTTTATTGTTATATGATATATAAAATAAATAATTATTATATTCATTACATATTTATCATTATAAAAGGATAATATATATTTTTTTTATTTTATTCTATAAAATTATTACATCATTCGTGTACATGTGGACTACCACCTTCAGGAAGAGATGTGAATCTCATTTCATAACCACATCACATGGATGAAATATATAAGTATATTTAAATACATAATATATATTATATGTGATAATATTATCATTATATAATTAAAAAATATTACTTTCCTAATTTCTATAATGATCATAAGAAAGTGGGATTGTTACTCACGCGTACGTATGGCCTACCACCTCAATGATGGTAACCAAGTCAATTTTTCATAAAAATTTATATCATGATTAGTTGTTGAATTATATATGATTAAAAAATATGACATTTATATCATGATTATTATTCTTGATATGATATAAAAATTTAATATGCACAAGAACCAGAACATTCGTGATCAAACATGAGTAAGAAAAAATGTCAATTAACATCTGAAACATTTAAAATAAGGAATAATCATTAATGAACAAGTTATATGATTTTATGAACTAATAGTATATGATATTATAAATTTTGATAATCATTTCTATAGGTTACTTTAATTTTTAAAACAAATATATAGATATTTAAATCATATTCAGCAAAATGAAGCATGTTCTAATGGTTTCTTAAACTCAATTTCAATTCATGGGTTAAACATATACTTATTTGATTAAATAATACTAAGAATATGTTAATAAATACATTTAACAATATTATGGTGTATTTTCACTTTTTTTATTTGGATTTATCATTAATACACATAATGGATTTCTTGTTTAATTCTCACTTCAACGTTATGATCATTATAATGGTTTATTTCACAATCTCATTATAATCGAGATTGATTACTCTTGAATTTTAGTTGAATGAAATTATTATACCATTATCTAATAAACACATTATACTTTACTCTCCCAATACTATTCAACATATTTTATTAAATGGTATCTGTTTTACACGCAATCATACTTATAATTTTTCGAAGGTGTTTTTAAGAAAATATGACATCATTTCCTTCTTAAGTTGGAAAAATGTTTTCTTCCAAAATAATGTTTTAAAATACTATTTTAAAAAAAAATTAGCCACTTTTATATGTTTTTTAATGATTTTTTTTATCCATTTCCACTTTTTCAAAAAAAACCAATCTACATGTCATTTTTAATAAAATTCCAATTTGTTTTTTAACAAAAATAGAAAAATGAATATTCATTTTAATGAGTATGGAATGAACATAATTTTGTTCTATAATGACCAAAAAATTGTTAGAAATATTTCTCTATATTTTTTAATGAATATTTTCAAAGGAAATTATAATTCAAAATATTTTGTGAAACTTTAGTATTTTAAAGTTGTTTTCAAAATGAAAAGTATATTTTCCTCAATAATATTTTTTAAATATATTTTTATGTTATTTTTCTTCATAAATGGATAGAAACTTTTGCTAATAAAATTTATATATATCGTATTGATAAAATCCTTATTCTTCATTTTGGGTGGTTTGTGATCATTTTGACCAAATAATGTCTTAACATTCACTTCCTTGATTCATTTATTCAGTCATTAACATTGACTTGAATTATTCCCCCTCCTTTAGTTATTATATTTCCCCTAAATATCCATTTTATTTATCATGTATATTTTAATTTATTAAACCTTATATAATTTATAAATACTATTTTCTATATTGAATGTTTATATGGTGAAATATTGATAAATTAGTCGTTGTTATTAAATAAGAATATTTGAGGATAAGTATCATTTTTCATGAATTAAATCAATTTTTCAAAATATGTGAAATGATTAGGACATGTAGACATGGGTGGGACCTGGTTACATATATCCCTAGATGTGTCAACTTCTCTAATGAGATGAATCAGTTGGCTAGTCTGACTTAAATGGGTTTTTACACATCAATTTTAAATCGTATTGAGAATTACTCTTGAAGAAAAATGTATAATATTTATGAGACATGGTATCCAATAAATAATAATTTCTTTCATTTTGAATTAATTCATTATTATCCATGATATTTCCACAATAATATTATCTCTATAATTTTTTAATTATCATTTTATTGATTAAATGAAATGTGTTTTCGGTTATTTGCCTTTCTATATTGATTATTTATTATATAATTATAGTTGATTTATTTTTGATTTAAAATAATGTGTTTTTAGATATTTACATCTCCATTAATTATGACTGTCAATTATTTAAAAGGTGCTTTTGTTTTAATATTTACCTTACCATATTTTTCATTCATTATTGATTATGATCCATTTATTCTTGGTAGCTTCTGTTGTACTTAACCATTAATGTGCATTTGATCTCACTCTTATTTTTTACCATTCCCTCTGGATTCATTGAAGTGTAGTATGATTGATATACCAATATACTCTATATATTATAATGTTATTATTTAAAATAAAATATTTCATAATTTATGTTTTCAAGTGTAATGAAAGACTCATGTATATATCTAGTTTACAAAGAATACTAAACTATTCTCTCTCCAGGATTTGATTCCTGGTATCTTATTCCAAGTTAAAAAAGCATACACCTACCTTGAGATAATGGGGTCAATAAAACTAAATTCTGGAATCATTAATAACTTTGTTTAAGGATGTTTTGACTTATGTTGAGCATGTACGATTTCAATGTAAGAGAAAATCGATGTTGTTTATGTCATTGGTTTTAATTGAACGATATTTCAAGTAATGAGTTAGAATTTTCACATCCAAACATCAGACAATGGATCTAGAATATGACATTGAGACTCCCTTTAAAAATGTTTTAGTCTTGGGAATCAGGAATCATCCAGAGTAGCTGATGTACAAGTATTTCTCATGAAACCCGTATGAAAACATTATTTACCTAAGAAAGAAATTTAGTACACACCCAGGGTTGGTCTCAAGGAGGCAGCTGACACAACACTAAATTTTAATTATCACTATTTATATTAAGACTAATATAGAAACAATATAAATATGGAGGTTTTAAATATGCATGAATTATTAATATCTAAATATATATAATGAAATTTGGACAAAATTAATATAGACTGAATGAAGTTAGGCTGAAAGAAGATCCTCCCAGGAGAACACACACAATGAACCTCCACTGTCTGTTTACTAGTTTTAAATTTATATAATTAATACGCTCCATTTATGAGTTAGTATACCATTATACATATGGTTTTTAATATATAGTGCACTCAACGTTCACCGATAAACCACAAATCCACCTCTTTAGTCAACAGAAAATATTAAATAATATAATTTTAATCCACGGGTGGCATGTGGAGACCCAAAGGCACCTTATAAAAGATGATATCCCTTAAAAAATGTCGAATAATGTAAGAAAAAGTAAACATGAATGTGAAATTACATTGGTAAAACACTAGATTTATCCCTTAGGAACATCCTTAGGATAGTTACTCATGATCATGAGTGTAAGATATCATAATAAAAAAGATTGCGGTGGAAACTAAAAAGACAAAAAAAATGAAATGAAAAAGAAAAGTAAAATGTATAGATAATAAAAAATTATATCACATGGAACATAAATTAAAATGAAATAGAAAAATGAGTCATATAAGTTCCAATATATTTTGAAGTAGAGGGGATACATTTTTATAGGAAAATGGAGTGAGTTTATAGTTCAATATTTATTCCTTTGAACGATTTTTTTAGCCAATTAATTACTGAATTTGATATTTTAGTATTATGGAAGGTAGTTTAAAATTTTATTTTTATTTTCAGCCAAAAAAATCATCTCCATCAGTAATGTTTTGAAGATGTTATATCCCAATTACTCTAGTATTTTACTCTCTCCAAATGATTTATAAATATTTCAAAAATGTTGAGCATTCAATGGCCGCATTAATAACATAATAACTCAATGAAATTTATTTTTAAAATGTTTCTAGGGTTCCTATTTATTATCCATCTATAATCCCCTCAATTTCAGGTTTGTAACCCAATTTATGCATTATTTTTGAAGGTGGGGTCCACTCTACCAGCCGGAATAATTATAAGATTGGTTAATTTTTTTGGGATATTAGATATGTTAATTAGCTTATTGTCTAGAATGAAATTTTTTATCACAAAAATCTAGTGATCCTAGAGAATAAATAATAACATAATGTGGATTGATTATTTAAAAGTAATGATCAAAATATAAAATAAATAAAATCAGCTAAAATTTGAGAACTAAGGAAATTTCATATTTAACACAAAACACACCATAAATCCAAAATGGTTGAAAAAAAGATAAAATTGAAAATTTTGGATGGTTTAAATAATTGAAATATATATAAAAATACAAAAAATATTGTCTCTATAAATTACCCCACTCATAAACCATTATTGTATTAAAGCATAAAATCTCAATATTGAAAATCATAGGGACCTAATGTTATGAATATTCAGATTCCAAATAAAAAATATCAATCAATATTAAATGTAAAATTAAATTTTTAAAATTTCACATAAATTGTCAATTTAATTTCTCAATTTACAATGAATTAATCAGTTCATGAAATTTACTTTTCTCATTTAAAAATGATTTAACTTCCCCTATAATTTATTTATGTTTTCAATTCATTATAATTAGACATGAAATATCATTATCTACCTGTCTTTTGAAAATTGTATCTCATCCCTCATGATATATTTCAATTATAATTAGGCTCATATCATGAGAAAATTCTCTTTATACATTTACTTGTAGAGGAACTACTTTTCTCCAATTTGTGGAGACATCATTAAAGGTCAAATTGAATCTAAATAATAAGGTTTGTAAGAATTAATGTTTGAAAAAACACTCAAGAATATGGTTTATCTCTTAAGTAAAATGAATGATATCCAAAATTAATGTGTAATGTAATTATCCCCTTCAAATTAGAAACACCCATTTACCCTAAACAAAATGTATATGTTATGATGAATTGAAGAATAATTATTTATTATTACACCCTCTTGATTATTTTTTTCTTTTATAAATTTTTATTACTCTAATAACTTTTTTATTATTATTTTCATATTTTAAATGTTATTAATATAATAGATCACACATACCCCAAGTAAATAAATGTGTTAACCCAATATGAATATTTAAAACCATTATATGTGATAATAAATTCAGTCTCAAAAATTAGAAAATAATTATTTCATGAAAATATCATATCCCTGTGTTTTTAGCTTCATTCTTTTTCTAATTGGAAACCAACTCCTAGTGTTGAGTATTTGATGATAGAGGTAGGTATTGAGGGTCCTACATTTCTTATATCTTCTTATAAATATAGGTAAATTAAAGGGGGGTCTTCATGGACCATGGACTTTTGAAAAAAATTTGGAAAGTAATGGGAGAAAATGGTTAACTCTAGGGTCATTGCTTCAAAAAATTGATTGTCCATGTCCTCCGTTCAGGAAACGATGAATTTATTGAATTTATTATTACAATTATTTTAATTCAAAAATAACCTCACCTATATAACCATAAGAAACATCATCCTCCATGTACAAGGGTGAAATAATAATTGGTTTTTGCACAAGTTGTTAATTATTCCAGGAATTAATGAAAAATCATTTGCAAACATCCGGGAAAAAAGTTAAAAAAATTTCTAATTTGAAACTATTTGAATATTTGAAATTACATTATGACACTTCCTCCAAAATAATTGTTTCAAAGTTATATGTGGATATTTTTTGTAAATACTCAGTGAGTAATTTATTTACCTAATCATGTAATTTAGTGCACACCATTGGTCGGTCTCAAGGCGACATATGACAGAACACTAATTTTCTATTGAAACTATTTATATTAAAACTAATATAAAACTAAATTATATAATTATGAGGGTTTTAAATATGCATTAATTTATTAATATATATATATAACTCAATTCAGACAAAAATAATTCTTGTGGAATGATGTCATATAGAAAGGATATCATTCCAAGAGAACACCTAGAGTGAACCTTCATCATCTATTTATTAGTTTAAATTTTACTTAATGAAATTTATCCATCATATGCACAAATAATATAATATACCAATGTTTCTTAATATATATTTCACTCAAAAATCATCAACATACCACACATCCACCTCCTAAATTGAGGGAAAATATTACATAAGTTAATTTTAAGCCTCAGGTGGCATGTGTAGACACAAAAGGGCCTTAACTACTCCGATATCCCTTAAACAAAATATATGAATATAGGAAAAAAATAAACATGAATGTGTAATGACTTGTGTTGAACACTGGATTGATCCCTCAAGAACATCCTTAGGCTAGCTAGTCTAGATCACAATAATAAGAGATCAAAGATGATAAGATTTGGGTGGAAACAAAAAAGAGAAAAAATATATAATAATGAGATGAAGAAGAAAAGTAAAATATATTAAAAATGATTAATTCTATCACATTTTATATAAACTATAGAAAATATAAAATAACCACATATAATATAGAATATTTTAAGAATGAGATGGGATATAGTTTTATAGGCCAAAGGGGTGATTTTTTTGTCTCTATAATTCTTCCTCCAAAGGTTTTCTCATGGATGACCCCATTAATGACTGAATATGATAATGTTGTCTTCATAAAAGTTATGTTAAATTTTCTTTTTTATTTGAATCCATATTTCCATCTCTTTACTCCATGTGTATAAGGAATTGTATTCCTTCTAATATGACATTTTGTTCTGGATGAATGATTCATAAATCATCATTCAATATTAAGCATTCAATGGATACCTTAATGATAGAATAACACCATTAAATTTATTATTGAAATGCAAATAAGATTCCTATTTTTTTTATAAAATTTTAATCACCTGAATTCAATATTTTTAGTCTGATTTATGCCTCATTTTTATAGGAGGGTCTACCCTATCCTCTCAATATTTCTTAATATTTATTGTTTTTAGGGCCTTTAGATATATAAATTATTTATAGTTCAATAAGGTGATATTGGAACTACAAAATATAATATTTTATAAAAAAATAATCACATCAATTTGATCATAAATTTAAATGTTTTGATCAAAAAAACAATTTGAATAATTTTTTTTAAAATTCCATAATTAAGGAATTTTTATATGTAATCCAAAAACACACCATAAATCCTAAAATGAAGTAAATAGATAAAATTGGTAAATTTGGACGGTTTAAATAATTTAATTACATATAAAAAATTGAGTAAAATTATGTCTTTATCATTAAAATATGTCTTTACATTAAAAACATAAGACTATGTGACACATGATAATTTAGGTAATTGCATTTGACTTTACTACATCCGGAATGAATTGTGATTATTTTTCATTACTTCATCTATGAGTATTATATCATTGAATTTTATAATTTAAATAATTATAATGAATAAAATGATAGTTTTATAGTGTTTTGGCCTAATGATATAATATAAGTTAATGATTCTAAAGGTAAACATCAGAGATTTAAGCAACCAAAAAATTCAATTTCTATGATTCAATCTTAATAAATTTGAATATCACCATCATCTCTAATTTTAATATAATCAATGTTGATATGATTTTGAGAGAGAAAACATGGATTACATGAGGTAATTTCACATTATCATATAAAGAAATGATAAATTTTAAGATCCATTAGATGTTCACAAGTTCTCGGTATGTCACATTAAGATATGATTCCAGTTACACTATGGTGTTTTAAGACTAAAGGTTCTATTTTATGATAATTATTTTATTCATTTTATGAGAATGTGGAATTCTAAATATTTAAATTTAGAAAAACTATTTTTTTGATTTTGTAGTGTTTAGGTGATTTGTTTTGAATTTTTAGGTATAGTTATGATAAGAATAATTGTTAGGGATTCTATAAAATGTAAAAAATATATATTAATCTGAAAGTGAAAATTAGAAAATAAATAATAAATAGTATAACTATCAATTTATATAAAATAATGGTTGATGAAAATAATAAAGGGGGTTATGGGAGCACATCCAAAAACAAACTATTTATAAAAATATTTCTTATACTAATTCAAAGGGATTATATATAAATAAATTCATTTTCTATTTATCTAAATATTAAAAATAAAAACGAGATATATTTAGGTGATTGAGACTATAATTTGAGAGCTATTAACTGATAGTATATTCTTCAACTTTAAATAGATGAATAATAATAATAATAATAAGCTATATTTAGTATTCTATAAACAATTCAATATAAAGTTATCTAATAAATATTTAAGGATAAGATCTTAAAATGTTGACAATTGATAAAAATAAGAAAAATAGATGTATATAATTCTGACATGTAAAGACTTTTACTGATTATTCTGTTATTGGTGATGATCTTTTTGGTTTTTCTAATTTAGTAAAATTTAAAAGAATCTATGTAATATCTATTTATATATGTTTAGAATATTCTATTTATTAATAAGAAGTTAGTTTAGATCAAAAGATTTTAAAATTTTCTTTAATGGTGATAATATTATATCTTTTGAATATTGTCATTTTTTACTCATATGTGACCAATTTCAAAATTGATGAAAAACCTTATATATAAGTGTGTTGGGATGTTGTGGTACAATTTTGACATTGTTATGTAGTGAAAAAAAATTAGAAGCTCTGATTTTAGGGGTAATTCGGATGTGTTATGTCCCATGATAATTTGGATATTTTAAAATGACATAAACATTTATTGGTGTGGATAGTACCAAAAACATTAAATTCTAAGACTATATATATAGGAAGTATCGTGGGGGGGACAAACCAATCACATATCTGAGTAATCCTTGAATGTTAAACATTGTAAATCCTTGGGTTCTTATTCATTAATTTACTACATAATAAAAGGGTTTTGTGAAAAAATAATAATATGATGATAGAGACTTTTACTAATTTATAAGGATGAATAAAATTGAAAAAAAATTAAAAATACAACACCGAATAAACCACCCCACCCCACAGTTATCTTCTATGTCTTGTCATTTCTTGTGCTACTAGATACAACTAGATATCTTATTAGTGGGTCCATTTTTATTCCACTTTTATTATTATTATTATTATACAATATTTTTATTTTGGAAGTATTTTCAAGTTCCATAGTGGGAGAACACATCCTTCCTCAAAACTAAATATGGATTATATCCCTCTTCCAAAATGTTAAATTTTTTTAATATATGTGAGGAAAATAAGAGAAAAATTTCAAACGTAGAGAATGATCAAATAAAAATTCCAATTAATTATTGTAGAAATTTCTCAAAAATTCAATCTATTGAGAGTTATCCTTTTTGATAAAATAATTTACGGTATGGAGATTATGGGGAGGATGTGTATACATTGAAAATTGAATACCCCAACATTGAATTAAATGTAACTTTAAATAATGTTCCAAAAATATTTTTCCTTGTTTATATTTGTTTTTATCAATAATAAACCATGTGAAAAGTCATAGGTAGAGTTAGAAGAAGATTCAATGGAGGAATAATTAGATAAAAAGTTGTCAAGATTAAACACTCTCTCTATACTAGTGAACATGGGGGGGGGGTAATAGTCTAAATTTTTATAGAAAATATTAATATGAAAGATAAATCATTTTGATGATTTTTTTAAAAGAATGTGTTTAAATCTATAGTCATTAAATTAATACATGGATTTGAAAAGAAGTAAAAAACTAGAGTTAATGTTGATGATATACCCTAATTGGTAAAATAGAAACAAGTGAAGGTTATTGATAATTTCATACTAAAGGAAATAAAAATGCCTGAATTTGGGATTTTAAATTTTTAGAAAATTAGAAAGATATTGTTGAGTCATTTTGATTTGAAAATATAATAATTTGTTTACATTTCCTTAATAAAAAATAATTTTTTATAAATATAGGATTGCGTATTCAAAAATAATCCGAAACAATCTGGAAGAGTATTAATTATACACTTGTTTTTGATGAGATACATGACCCCAATAAGACTAATATTTGTGAAAATAATATTTTGATATCATCCCTTGAACAACCAATAATAATATATTTTATAAATGTATCACCCATATCAAAATATATTTTTTATGTTAAATATATTTTCCAAAAACATATAAATAGAAAATTTTTAAATGTAGGTACAATGAAAGTATTAAGAATCCAACCAAAATGAAAATGGTTGGAAAATGAGATTTTATGAATGATAATTCCTAAAAGGGATCCACAATAGGTTAGAGGATGCCTAAAAATCATCTTATCAATTATATATGGATCTATATAAAAATTAAATAAAATCGGTTCTTTCTCAATTGTGAGTGTTTCTAGAGACTTTAGAATAAGTATATCTAATATTGGCCTAAATTTTTACTCTATGGATAATTTAGATGGCCTATAGTATGGGAAATGTTTTAATAAATTTTAGGAACTAATGTGTTTTATAAAGAAGTATAAAATAATAAATGTCTATTTAGTATGAATATACTCAAATGTTTAAAAACATTCAATAATTATTGAGATTGGTTTTGGAACAATAATGAGGAGTGTTGGAATAAACCTATCAGTCTTAATCAATATGTTAATAGAGAAATAAATCCCTTCTAACCAATTTTATGTGAAAAAAGTAGTATCAGTTTCCTTGGGAATTAAAAATATTCAATAATTGATAAATTCGGATGAAAACTATTCCCTGAAATCTGAGAAGAAACCTAAAAAGGATATCTCGAAAAAGAGGAAATTAATTTTTAATGGTAAGAAGGTCCACACCATGGATCATTCTAAACAGGAAATGGAAATAAAACATAGTTTATTGATGATTATTTTGAGAAATTAATCAATCCCAAAAATTGATAATAGTATTTTATTAGTTATCGTCATCTCAAAATAACATTAATGGAGTAAAATAAAATGGAAAACACAAATTTCATGAAAAAAATATATGGAAAAAGAATAAAATACGTGAATTTTATATGGGATATCTTTATACTGTGTTTGATCAGTTAAAGAATTAAAAATACATTGAAATATTTTAAATATCTAATATATATAGACAATAAGGTTTATTCACATTAGTAGAAACATGAATCTGAGAATGGGATATCTAGGACAGCTGAATCAAGAGGTTTGATGGAATGTGTGGATAACGTGGATAATTTCATAATATATCTAATAATTTTAAGAGAATAATTAAATATCAAAAGGAAATTTTTATGATAAATGATATAAAAGGTATTTCACTTATGGAATAAATCTCATTAATAAGGATGGTAGACAAGACTCTTGTGTATAATTAGAACAATGGTGAGAGAAGTGAAATTCCATTTTATTCAATAAATGGATAAGAGTAAAAAAATAGTTCAGCTATGAGAAAGATCTCTTAGATAATTAATGTTGGAAGAAATTGAACACATAGACTTGTATGTGGTTCTCAACCTTGAAGTTACTACTATAAAAAATTTAGAATACCTATTTATTCCCATAACTATTTTTTATCTGTTCTAACATACATGACACTAAATTTGAGATTCTAAAGGGGTTATTAGATGAGTTTTTGTAATTACTATCCAATAAATATTTTTATCTCTTCATCTAGTGTTATAGATTTTTTGTAGAGATTTATAGATGAGTATCGATCAAGAAATATCCAACAAAATAATAAGGTAGTCATAGGTAAATTCAAGAAAATTAAATTTTTTATACATCCCATAAAATTTTAAAAGGTAGTCATTTAAAAATTTTCAACATTTGATTATATATATATAATCTATCATGGGAAGGGGGTCATTTTTATTGAGGAATATTAGAGAAAAGTGGATTTCTATATCCCATAGTTGAACTTCATCATGGAATTGTTGAATTAAGTGCATGTTGCATAGTTCTTAAAAAAATAAATTTTCTTCAACTCATGAACTGAAAATTTAAATTTTATCTCACATAGGGAACTATTTCGTGGATGATAATGATTTCATGTATATATCACTCCAATTTTATACACCAAACTTTCACACATATACATATAAATGACTAACTACCTGCTGATTGAAAATAAATTTGTGGTTTTATCCATATTTTAATATTTTTAAGTAATATGTCACTTTGGAGAGAGTGGGAGAGAATATGTTGTTTTTTTTGAGAGTATCATAACCTAAATTTTATTCCATATATTGAGAATAATATTTTTTTGTGTTTCAACACACACACAAAATGAAAAGGGAAATTGATTGTATTTAAAAAAATACAATGATATAGATTGGAGTGAATACATTTGTGATGTATCAATTGTTAATCATAGAGGATGATTGGATTATGGAAAGATATAAATATATTATAGGGAATAATGGAAGGTATTTTTATGTTACCAGCAAAAATTTCAAAGGTGAATCTATGTTTGAATTTATGTTGCTTGGATTATCGTCTTAGATATGTTTACATATTATCCCTCCACATCATACAATTTATTTTGTTTTCCATTATGTGAATGACATGTAATGAATATTTGTGTTTTTTAACTTGTTTTTGTAGTATGGAGACTAATGGTGAAATATATTGAATTATATGTCGTAAAAATAGTTAAAATATAACATAAATGTTGGAGAATCCATCTATGTGTGCTCCTATAATTGGATAATAGTTTTTATCAAAAAAAGGACATCAATGATGAATTTCGACATGGTAATATTGAAATCGAATTATAGAGGTAGTATAATTAATAAAAATCATCTACATTAGTAAATAATATATTTTAAAACATAGTGTAGATTTATTAATTGGTAAGATAATGTAAGAAAAATAAATATAATATTTTGAGTTGATTTAATGTCTTTTTGAATCGCTGAGCCAAATGGGGGCATCCTAGATTTCATTTGAAAAAATATTCATTACATTTAACATAAAAAATGGATATTTCTTATTCATAATGAATTATAATGAAATAAATATAAATTTAAATAACCATGTTTAACTTTTTTTATATACGGTAAGACTTCTAGAAGCACGTATGACTTTGGTTTATGTATATATTACTTATATTAATCACATTTACATAATTGTATGTCAAAATTTAGAATTCCTATGTATTTTTTTCAATAATATTACTTGATGACAACTAAATGTTTCTTTGAAAATTTCATGTCAGGCATTTCAAAACTCTGGATTGATATTAAATATGCATAAGTCACTGACACACACAACATATGAATTCAAGTGTCGGGTGATATTTATCACCCTATGAATTGTGTAAAATTATTTTTCAAATAATTTTAATTTGTGTATCGTAATATATTTTGGAATTTATTTTTAATTACATAATTCACATATTACTTCTACTGTTCATGATTGAAATTTTGTGTGTTTTTTTCATTTCTGGCATTTTTTATGTGTGTGATATAATATGCCTTTACAAAATTTCATGTGTTCTTTTTAATGAAATAATTGTTTTAAATAATTTATAGTCTAATGAGAAAATAAAATTTAACGATTATTAAACTAATCATTAGGGTTTTGAAAATCACAAACACCAATAATTCTATGTTATTTAATGTAAAAAATGGGAATAGAATATTTTATTTTTGGTTGGATAAACACTAAAGATGAAATTATTATGAGATTTAAAATATGAAAAGGAGGTGCTTCAAGGTTAAAAAAATTGGAAATGATAAATGTATTGATTAATTAGTTTTTCATTAATATTTTATATATCATGGTGTGATTTGATTCTATCTACATATGAAAATGGTTACTAAGGAAAAGAAAACTAGGTAATGAAATAAAAATAACATACTGAATATTAAGGAAGAGGATAATTTTTTTTAATTTAAATATAATACTATATTACAAATATAGAAAAAATATTGTCTATATCCCATAACATTCAAGTGAAAAAGAAGGAGATATATTGTGGTGATTGTGAATTAAATACATGATCTACAAATTGAGAGTAAATATAATATCTCGAAGGAAAATATGATGAATGAGATGATATAGATATTATTTTTCCGAAAATTCATAATCATGGTAAAAATGAAAAAAGGAAAGAAAAGGCACCATGACATCTATTTTTCACCAATATTTAATATATCAAGGGAAGAAGCAGAGTTCAATATTTTGGTACTTCTGCTATGTTTTATATGGATATTGATAATCATTGAGTTTATTTTTGGAGTAGATATATTAGAAAATAATCAATATAAGATTTATAAATATATTATTATATTAAATTGATGAATTATAATAATTTCTTGAATAGAAATATGTAGTTGAAGACATTATAGAAAATAGGTATACTGGATCTTGTGGATGCACTGACATCCCATACGGATACATGATCCTCATTCTATGGGATAAATAAAAACAATTGTGTATATTGAGTGGTATGATATGGAACTAGTGTGACTCTATGTATACAAGGAAATTAATCTTGAAATTATTATTTTAGTCGTAATATCGTTTTGTATGGTATTTTGAATGGATGGATGTTGTAAACATTTTGGTAAACTATGATAGTGTTTGAAGCACAACAAACAATGTAAAATGAAATAGATTATAGTGTAACATTTTTTAATTTAAGGGAAATCATTAAAATGAGTATTATTTCATGAATTTTTCATTTAAATCATCTTCATATTTTTCTTACATGTAATTCATTATTTTTTAGAGGATGAGAAACATAATAAGAAGACGGTCAAGACCCTAACTGGTCTAATTGGATGAAATAAATTGGAATAATTTTTAAAAATAGACAATTGATTCACCCCCCCCCCCACCCTCCTCAATTGTCTACATATCCAAATTATTTCAACATTAAATAAATTTTATTTCAATTTTAAATTTTCATAAATGGACTAAGGTTGGTAATGGAGAATATTAATATTAGTTAACAGTTGGAATGGAATTATGGTCAATGTTAAGGATTTTTATTCTATAAAATGGGGTGTAATAATCATGTAGTAATTTGCGGTATATTAAGGATGTTATATAAATTATAGTTTCATAGTGATGAAGTTTTATATGATCCTTATACACTAATATACTATAATCACTCTGATTAAGATTCATGTATTCAAATATAATGGTGGGATAATAGAGTTGAGAAACCATAATTACCATAGATATAATGGATGAATCTCAAATTGATTGAAGTTGTATCAACATAATCTATAATTTCCCAATATAATAATATAATAACAACATGTTTCATTATTGAATTATTATATCTATTATGAAATAAGCACAAAATGTGGAAACTAATTAGGATGATAGTACATACTATTATGGCTATGTAGAATGTATTCTCTACTATATTATGTTGTGGGTAATTGTATACATTAATAAATAATATTTATATGTTATTGAATTATCATAATACCTATATGAGTTTTGATGCTGGAGTACACTGAGAATGATGATTTGGTAGTTTGATTGTGATGTATGATGTTTTGTTCTAATTATGGGAGATCTATTTTCAATGATTATGGTGTTTTTTATACATTCTCATTTCATTAGGATTTACCAACTAGTATAATAGATGGATATCTGTGGATATGGTACATAATAGTAGATACCTTCTTTCATTCACTCTGTGACTAGGGATATATTGGGAAGAACTAAATCATACCTTTCTAATCTAATTCTCTTTGTTGAGTCATATGATGACTTACACATGTATCTTCTACTACTCACCTACTAAATATGGAAGAAAAAAAATCAATTACGTCAACTGTATAGGTTTTCATGTGTATTTCCTCATGTAACGCAACTATAGGATAAGTGGATATTAAAAATACCTTCCTTAACCTAGATACTGAAATTTAAGAGATAGTGATTCACCAGAGTAGAGACACTCCACTACCATAACTCTAGGATCTAAATGTACAATTATATTCCATATAAAATCTATTCTCCTACCGAAAACTCTTGGATTTAGAAGAACTATATTAATTTATCTATTCTTAATGATGTATATTTTCTCTAGTACCCAAGTATATACCTTTAAAATTGAATATTAGTTTTTTCACAGATGAAAAAAAATATATACTATTTATAGTTTTGGATATGGGTATTTACATTATTATTTCTCATATATTTGAAGACGTGAACTTCTCTAGGAATCTCATGATCACTAAATAATTGTAGAATTACTGGAAAATAAATTTATGATGGATATTGAGAATAGATTGTATTTTATTTTCTATTAATGAATAATTAATTAGAGAGTGTGATGAAATCAACCCAATAGTTGTTTATTAGGATCGATCATGGTTTGGTTATATCAAATGATGATGATGGGACATGTGGTGTTATTTGTAATTTTTATATTATTGATGCATGTATACATTAAATATCTATATCATCAACTCACTTCATGGTATGTGCATACTAAGTAATATTATAATAACCCTATATAGTCGTTTTTCTTATTTTTTATTTTCTATATATGAGGATGAACTAATCTAGATAATTCATGACCATATATCCTAAATATTGATGAATTATATTTTATGTGATATATTGGAGTTATCATCATATTGGACAACCATTGTATTGGATTTAGATCCAAAAAATTAAATCATTTTGGAAATTAAATTACCAAATTTCATATATATATATACCATCATCATGCTATTATTTTTCTCCTATGTTAAAAAAATTTGATAATGAATATAGAGAATTTATATTATTAATATTTTATGTATGTTCCCATATGTAATGATAACATAGGGTTGATATGATGATATTATCAAAAAAATTTATATGGTTTGGATAACATATTTCCAAGTTGGTAGGACATTATAAAGACTCGCTGAAAATAATTCCATGTATTTCATATTCCATTAGATATTCCTATATATGAATGTGAGAACATATCCTTTGGCTTTGTTTTTTTATTATTGTGTATAAGGAATCATTTATTTTGGATGCATTGATGAAACTAGGACAACATGGGCCTTTTTTGGGTAGAATACATTTGGAAAATCATAAGTTTTATGGGATTAATTGAATAATTTATGAAAGTATTTTTTTATTCAATATAAATGGAAAATGATATATGTAGACAATTTTTTGAAATAGGCCAATATAATGAAATAAATAACCCTATAAATTTATAGATGGCTTCATTTTTGAGTGTCCACAATAGATAAATCAAATATATAGGTTTATGATAGAAGTGTGAATTATTTGTTATGATATATAGGGGTATAAAAGGATTATATTTTACAATAGTGTTCATATGATGTTTTTTTATCTTCTATATTAAAACCTCTCACTATTGGTGCGTTGACATGTTGTAAAATTTTAATATTATACATTATGTTTTTTCATCAATTTCCATTGAGAAAAGGGACATGATTCTCCCACACTATGTATAACCCTAATCCCAATAAATTGTGCTGAATTTAATATCAAGAGTAAATTTTTTCCCTATCTTTTGGGGAAAAATTTCAAATTAAGTTCTCCTCGTTAATTAATTAATGGGATACTGATGTTTGAAATAGGTGTGTTGGATTTCATAATTCTTTTTATTATTCAGAATATAACAAATAAATATTTATTCATTCATATGTGCAATGAATATATTAAAATAAAAATTTATCTATTTTATATTAATTAAAAATAAATATCATTTCACATGTTTATTGAATATAATTTTCCCCATCATAAAATGTATATGTGTTTTATTGTTATTCATGTTTTGATAAATTATATCGAAATGTGTAGATTGAGTCTAATTGTCCTTTGGATATAATGTGCTAAAAATATTTAAATAAATATTTTTTTTATTTAAGTGATTCAGTTAACACAATCATATTTCATATGATTTATAATTACTATTACTATTTTATTTGTTATTTTACATATACAAAACATTATGAAAAAAGATATTGAGGGATTAATTTTATTCAACCCTAGGCATATCTTTTAAATAATCCCATTTTTCATGGGTACTATGTTGACACTAAGAAACATTTCGTCCAAAATTCACTAATTTGTTATAGATAAAAATCCACCCTCCCCACCTCCCATAAACATAGATAGAATAATAGATATTTTGTAATTGATAATGAATGGATTAAATTATTCCATTCTATATCCCAATGTTTCTATAATAGAATTTAGAGATTTTTGGAGAATATTTGGATATGTCTAAATAGATCCTCACATTCTTTATCCACTAAATAGAAAACAAAAGAAGAATATCATAATGTGAACAAGGATTTTACTGAGAATTAGAAAAAATAAATTTAATTAAATTTTAAATTTAACATGATATTTCATCTCTAGAGATTACAAAATGAATTCATCATGTTCATTGAATATTACCCCTTAATAATAGTGAATAAACAAAATTATCCTTCCCCCTAATTCTTATTCCACACATTAGAATATTCTAGTCACATCATAGTAGTCTCATTATGATTTATAATTAATAATTTTTCAATTGATCAATATCATGGTTTGGATTGTATGTTTGAATGAATTTTGTCATTCCAAATCCAATGAAAAGGAAAAATTGATAATCCAAGTTCATACATATAATTACAAGACCCAATTTCATGACACGACCAACCGGGGCCCACATTATAAGAGATAAGATGATTGTTACTACCCAAATCCTATCATCAATAGGAAAAGAGTTGGATACTATAACTTAATTGGCATAACACAAACAAGAGAATCCTTACCCTACATTACATGTACGTACACACACATCTCCAAAACCAAACACCACAAAAATTTAAAATAAAAAAATTCCAATAATTCATGCATAACATCAATCCCAAATCAGAGTATGAAAAAAAGTTGGAAATAATTAAGGGCCAAATATAATGACACCAAAAGCTAAAAAACAAAGATAAACATGATCAGAATGAGGGTAATACTACCAAAGCCACATCCAAAAGCATTGTGGTCTGCATGGCCCAAACTATTCTCCAATTACTCCTAGTCCACCAAGGACATCGTGAAATGGCCTGTCATCTTCATAAGACAAGCATGCACTAACAAGGCCCATGGTTAGGTGAGTATAAAAATACATTATAGGACACAATTAACATCCAAACATATGCATCAGGAATCCTAGGCACATCATTACACAAGTACTTAAATAATATATGATAGCTAATGATAATGACTGAAAATACAGATATACCCATAACATACTCCATGTATCAATTAGGTCTCAACCACTAATCCATCCTAGCATCTTACTCATGGTTTTGTAACAAAACTCATCTGGGAGATCACATTATGAGTCTGATATTACTGATACAATTTGTTAGGGATGAATTTATTTTCAGATATCATCATAAATAAACCATAAGGAAACTAAGATGGATCATCTAAGATACACACTCTATTAGACTATACCTTTGTGTAAAGTAATAGATATTGATACAAGGATAAAGGGACACCCCCAAAGCCAAGAGGGTACACTGATATCCTATTATGGATAAACCTTCTATTAAAGGGACCAATCTTCTAAAAAGTTTGTCATGTTGATTTCATGAACCTTGTCTAAGGTAAAAGGAAGGATACAGGATCACCTCTAACTCCATGGGGATGTACAAAAAATCTTTATCTGAGAATACTTTGATAGAGGGATCATAATCATGTGTTGAGGCCTTGATCTTGTATTATACCCTCGTAGGAACGGACCAAGGCACACACACTCAAAAAATAATTAGCTATGTAACATACCATAGTATCAAAAATAATTCTAATTGAGATGAAGGTGGCTCAAGCCTATCCTTAAAAGTGTAAATGGAATATCCCTGGGGGTATATGGCATACCCCCAATGTCCGGAACAACTCGTTTCTAATGATCACAAAATATAAACTTTTCAACAACATAGGGGTTGTCCATATGGTTCGACGATGTATGGATGATTACTTACCACTCATCTTGTCAACATCCCTTCATGGTGTACATTCATTTATTAAAGTGTAAGTCATGTCACATAGTATGTAGGACCACATGAATAACTGGACGGGCACTCCTTATAAAAAAAGAGCATTTTTTTGCGTGTAACAAGGAATGTGGCGTGGCACTCGTGGTTTTTAATGCTGCATATATTATTTTTCATGCACTCTTTGTACACACTAATCTGGATAGCTAATGGTCACATGGAATGTGATATGTGTCACATGATATGTGATACATAGTCCTATGTAACAACCCTATAGTGGAACATAATGTATTTGTCCCTCTGAACAACAAGGTGCATAGTTATAATTTTTTAATAAATATCAATTTCTTTTGGAGTCTTCTCCCACACAACACTTCCACCTTTCTGGTTTCTAGAAAATTCACCATAACACTCGAATATTGGTTGAATTCCCCTAGTTCTCGACAAATTCCCAGATCCTGGCCAAGCAAGAAGCCTGGGAAATAGAACAAAACACAACGTATCATTTCTTGTAATGTCCCAAACCTCTCCATTCCAATCATTGTGAAAATTCATTGTTTTAGGTGTTCTAGGTGGTCATAGAGACTCATTTCATTGTTTTTCCATTTTTTATATTGTGAGTGGCATCTATGAATCAGGCATTAGTGGGTGGCATTGGAAAGAGGAGTTGGTGAATAGCATCGGTTTGTTGGGTTAATGTTTCAGGTAGGGAGTTCATGTAGGTGAGTTACATCAATGGGTCCTTCCAGCAACTCGCTTTTGGTAGGTCGCATCAGTGGCTCCCATCAATATGTGGAATCAGTGAGTCAGGTGTTGGTAGGTGGTTTTGATGAATGACTTCAGTGATTCAGGGGTCGGTGGGTGGAATTGGTAACTTGTGTCGGTGGGTCGCATTGGTTATTCATGTTGATGATCCATGAAGGTCACTCTTGTTGGTGACTCACCCATCAAGGAGCCATTTCCAATGATTTGTCAAAATTCTAGTTTTCTCTATTTTTTTTCAGTTTTTCTTATTTGATGTTTCTATTGACATTAATAGAGTTAAATTCCAAATTTATTGATTTTTTGGGCCATTTGAAATTTTATATATCTCATAAAATCCGGAATCTTATTTTTACTCTTAAAACGTGTGGTCTTGATCATGATTCAAATTTAATGGCCTTTTAAATAGTTTTAGCCATAGATTTTGGATTTGGCCTTTCTAAAGCCAATCCCTTCCTTTCTTAGTTGTTTCCCTTTCTTCTGACACATAGGCTCCAAGAACCATTCTTCCACTAAGTGATCATGGAATTTTTTATCCCCCTTGGAACATGTATCCTTGGAGGTTCCTCATGTTGTTTGTGCCACCCATGTTTGGTGAAAGGAGAAGTTATTGATCGTTAGTGTATCAATGTAGGGATTCCTTTATCTCTCTTTTAATTTTTTAACATTCAGGTTGGTATATTGATGTTTTCTTGTGAATATGGTTGAATTTATTTTAAAAGAAGTTATAAATGAGTGGTAGGGAAGGTGATGATGATTATCTTGTTTTATCAGTAATCCTTGATCAATGTTGTGTTTGGTTTTGGTTGTATACCCTATGAAAATCATGGGATTTGGTGGTCTTTTCTTGTGCACAAGTGATGATTTATACTTTTAGTTGATCTCCTATTGAAATTTTGAAATTTTGAAATTGATTAAAAACATAAATACAGTCAAATAAATGGATACCATAATATTGAACTTATTCTGTGATCACCCTTGAATTACTAAAGTGGAATTATGGAATGATTGTTGGTTCAATATGAATACACATTTCTCTGTTGGTGAGGTTTTGTGTTTTGTTTGGATCTATTATATTTTGTGTCCCATGTGGTTTGTGTGGTGTATTGGGTGGTAGTGTGGTTTTGTTTTTAGGGTGGTACAGGTGGTGAAATGAAATCTCAGGTTTATAGATTGATTTGTTTGTATAATGGTTCAGTAGGGTTTGACCAGTCGGGATAAAAGTTTAGGTGAATAAATTGTTATGTTTCTGGGTGTCGTGATGTTATATAGCAGGGATTTCTTGATGGTTGTGATGTTTTTTGTTATGGGATTTTGATGTAAGTTGGGGGTTTTCTTGTAGAGATAATGGATAGGGTGGAAGGTCTTTAAAGAATGATAATGTTAGTGGTTTTCTTTTCAACTAAGTGGGGCGGATGTGTGAAGTGGGGTGGTTTGTCATAGTTTTCAACCTCTCTTTGTCTTTGTTTTGATGTTGGTTGTTTCATGTGGATATTAGATTCCTATGAAGGGATATAATAGATTTGAAATTCTATATAACATCAAAATTATTGGGTGTTAAGGGTATTTCTTTTTTCAACATCAGAAGTGACCATCATTCTTCCTAATACATACATTTAGAGGTTGCGACAATGGTAATTTTGTATGATGGTTTTTTATTTTGGAAACCCATAGGTTTCACTGAGTGTTTGATACTAATATATATATATATATATATATATATATATCTGTGTGTGTGTGTGTGTTTGTGTGAGTGTATGTATGTATGTATTTCCTTGTGATTTCAATATGCACCCCACCCTAGTTGACCATTATTCGTTGAACTCTCCCATTTATATGGGGGAGGGTGTCTTTCCCAAATATCTTGATGGTAGGATTGATGGGGTCCTCCCACTCTTCCCTACTCCCTCTACCATGTTGTGATATCCCAAGACACTTTGGTTTGGTTGGGGTTTTTGAGGCCCATGTGTGTGTGGGCGATTTGTGCTTCCTAGCTGTCATCGCGAAGAGATGCGTTGTGGTTCTCAAGTGACATTAGGATGTGATGTTGTATGTGCAACAATTGTTAGTGGGAAATAAATTATTTAGTATGTGTCCTAGGTGTTTTCGGGTAGGATTTGATGAAGTTATGGGGCCTGTGTGTGTGCGAGCGGGTTGTGATGTGGTTTATGCGGAAGAGGTGGGAGCATCAAAACATTTTCCGTTACAGTGTGAGAGTGGCTAATCGGTATGAATGTGGTAGCAGTACCCTATTATCAACATGCTCTATATTAATTTACATTACTTTCATTAATTGATTATCATTCCTTTGGTGGGGTTTGGGTGGTTAGTATACCTTCTTAGGTGCTTTTGGTTTCTATTGTTTTCTCATGGGGCATTAGTGTGATTCTCCATGTGTACCCAAGAGACATTGGGTTTTCCTAATGAGTATACTTGTATGCTAACCCTATGTATATAAAATGATTTTGGGATTCCAAGGGGACTATGTGGATGGTTTTGGGAGGTACTAGCTTAGATGTCAGGGCAGTTGTTGTGTCACTGCTTAGTATTTCATTTGGTATTTACATTAGAGACTCATTATTTTGTATCAGTTACATTCTGAAACATTCATGTCAGATGGTTTTGGTTTTCATTCATATATGTATGTGTGTGTGTGTTTGTGTGTGTATTAGAGTTGATTTAGGTTGATACATCTTATCTCTTGATCTTGGTTGATATAAAAAGGGAAATGCCTCTTATTTTTTGATATTTCAATACCCATGATGTTGGTCACCACCTTGGGGCCTTCTAATGGCGGGACATGGGTGTCATTATCTATCTTTCTCAATTTCCATCTAATGATGGGCCACATTGGAGGGATGGGGTTATGACATAATGGTATCAGAGGTGATTGAGGAGAGATATGATAGAGTTTGGATTAATGAATATAAATGATAGAATGGGTATGTATCGAGATTGTGCTAGGTGATCTTGGTGCAAGACATAGTCTAGGGAAGACTTTCTAGGAAATGGGATTTTTGGGGCCCCGTGATATTATACACGGACTATGAGCATAACAAATGACTATGTAATGCTAAAATGATCTAGGGTAGATACCCTAGGAAATGTACATGCAACATGATGAAATGTGTTCTTTTTTTAATACTAAATTTTTGGGAATTTAAATAATTAAATGATTAAATGAAGATTAAATAAAATTCCATACTACTCGAGCTTAGGAGTTTCTCGTTTACTTTTCTGATATGGAACCTGGTCCTTATCCATGAGTCTCTCTGGAATTAGAGGATCAGCAGGATGATCTAAATGATTGAGGGAGGGTTGATCTAGTGGAGGAAGACAATCAGTGGTAGAGAACATTATGTGATTTCTAGAAGCAGACCTTTGGAAATTAAAAGGGTAGGGTCTCAAACAGGAAGATGGGGAACTCGCTCGAGGAGCATGAGATCACATTCATCCTGATCTGGGATCTATCAGAGTACAAGTTTCCATTTTTGGTTATTTATTTTATGGGAGATGCATGTTATCCATGGTTGTTTTACCAAGGGGAGAGGAAGGAGGATGATGTTATGTGGATCAATTTTGAGAAGTTCTTGGAATAATTCATTTCTTCAAACATGATGGATCATAAGTGACATGATCTACTCTACATCTCATAGGGGAGTATTATGGTATGGTATTTGTGGATCACGTTCTAGGATCTCATTTTCTTTTCTACTGATCTCATTCCTGATTGGGAGTATCTTGATATATTCTTATAGGATGAAGTTCATTCTTCTCCCTAGTTTGTTGTTACTCACTTCCCCTTGCTGTAAAACCTAATGGTCCAAAAGAAGGCATAGGTAGTTGAGAGAATCCACATATGAGGAGTTCTACTGAAAGAGGTGATCTATCAAGGTTCTTTGAATTGTAAGGATACCAAAATCTCTCAAGTAATATGGACTTCATGATTTCACCCATCATATAGTTGAGCTTAGCAATTTCCATTCCAAATTTCTTTTCCTCATATGTATCATGTAGGCCTGTGCCCGGTGAGTTTTATCTATGGAATTCAAGATCACCTTCAGTGTTACTACATGAGGGGTGTTTGAACATGGTATGGTGGACTTGGGAAGGTTCTGTGCCACAATTTTTAGTAGTTGTTGGTCATGCCATATTAGTAGAAGGGAATGTTGGTTCATGCTCTCCCGAGGGGAGATAGAGAATTCCAAGGCTTACCTCAAGGAGTTCCTTTGGGACATAAACCATGGTGCTGTCAAGGATTTCATCATCAAAAGAGTGATAGAGTGTCTAGGCAAGGTTAGTTACATGCATTAGAGGCTACAATTCTAAAAGGGTGATATATCGTTCAAGGTACGATAAACTTGATTATTACACTTTCTTGTGCTTTAATTGATTTGGGTGCTTCATTGTCCTTAATTTCACCCACTCTATAGAATTATATGGGACTAAGCATCGAACTTCTTTCCAGGACCGCGGTGTTGAGTACCCTAGTTGGAGGATAAACTAATTTTTTTGATATATGTTGGTGATATACACTAATGATAGGGATGCATCAATATATTTTCTTACTACATTTGAATCCATACAATTTCATCTGTGGCATTGACTGGTTGTATTCCATACATAATATTGTCAACTGATTATAGATATGATTCATGTTTTCAGATTTGTATGTTCAGTGTGTGTCTTTTGTCGGTGAATAGAATTGTTAGGTGGGAAAATGGCGCATAGATCTCATTCTAAACATATTGGCTGAGTTGTTGGTGGGATTGGTAGATTCTGAGATGGTGGAGGCTCCCATAGTTTTTTTAGAGTTCTTGTATGTTTTCCATAAGGAGTTTGTGTCTCTTCCCCCTCAACATGATGTTGAGTTTGGGATAGACTTACAACCTGGTGTTAGTCCGATTTAAATGGATCCCTATTGGATAGAACCTTTTGGGTTGTGATAGTTATGGCCTCGAATTGATGACCTGATGAAGAAGATCATTATCTAGCATAGTTTTTCATTAGGGGGATCTCTAGCCTTGTTTGAAAAGAATGAAGATGATTGTATGAGGATATTTATAGACTACCAGATTTTTAATCTGGTGATGGTAAAGAACTATTACCCTCTCTCGAGGACTGACGATATTTTAAACTAGCTGATGGTACCAAGTTGGTTTTCTAATATCGATATGTGGTCAAGGGATCAACTATTTAGGGTGAAGGAGGGTGACATCCAAAAAACTAATTTCAAGTGCAGGTATGGGAAATTCAAGTATGTTATTATGTCTTTAGATATCAGGGACACACTTCCCATGTTCATGGGAAAAATTAAATCCATATTTCATGAGTTCCTAAAAAAATTAAACGTCGTATTCATTGATGACATTCTGAACTACACGATGTCAAAGGTGGAGTATACCGAGCATCTCAGGATTGTCTTAGAGGTTCTTCAGTGACACAATTTCCATGGAATTCTATCCAAGTGAAATTTTTGATCACAATAGTTCCACATTATTTGACATGTGATGTATCAATAGTGCATATAAATGGACCCATAGAAGTCAATGGAATATTTCCTTGTGAAACTCCCAATAACCTTGTGGAGGTTCATGGTTTCATTTTTCTATCAGGATATTACTACATATTTGGACCTGATTTCCCCTAAGTTTCATATCCATTTATTTATTTGAATAAGGATGACCTTGCCTCCGTATGGGCTGAAAAATTCCATGCAGCTTTCACAATCCTGATGGTGATGTTGTTATATGATCTAGTGATCTAGTTTCAAGAGAAAGAGGTGATGTTTGAGGTGTTTCTCGATGCTTCCCAACATGGATTGGATTGTGTTCTATTGAAAAAATGGGTATTGATATATTATGGGTCTAAGAAGTTATTTCACCAAGGATGTTACTATGCCACCCATGATCTAGATCTAGTAGCAGTCATGTTTATGATAAATCTGTGGCGACATTACCTCATTGTGGAGTGCTTTATTGTATTCAAGGATCACAAGACCTTGAGATATATCTCTCCAATGTGAGATATAATCTTGCAATAGTAGAGGGGGATGAATTTTATTCATGAATATAATTTTTAGATATCACAAACATCAATAAAGGGGAATGTTGTAGCCGATTCTTTGAGAATAAAGTCATAGTGATAGGTAGTTTGAGAATCTGCAACTACATGGAAGGCAATGGGGGAATTGGTATCATTATATTTGGATGCCAGAATGGATAGTGAAAGTGGTTTATATTTCATATTAATGAGTATTCATCTATTTTTCAGTTGGTGGATGAGTCTCAATGAGGATACTCCGAGGCAGAGGAGATGCCCCATCGCAATGCCCTGGGTGATGCTTCAGAATAATGGTCGGAGAATAGTAAAAATCAGATGTTGTTCCATAGAATATTATTTTTAAAAATGGAATTTCATGAGGGAGTTTTCTGTGAGTTTCATATCTCACCTTTATTAGTGATTGAAGGGGTTTTGATAATTTTTGTGGCCTGAGGGAGCATTTTTGGTGGCCCAGGATGAGGTGGGTTGTGGCGGAGTTTGTGGTGAAGTTCATAGTGTGCTAGTAGGTGAAGGTTGAGCATTGTGTTCCCAGTGGTTTGTTTCAGGCCTTATATGTCCCCGAAGATAAGTGGGATAAATCTAGATGAATTTAATCATATGGGTACCCAGGGCTCAGGGTAGTTGTGATACAATTTGGATAGTAGTGGATCGACTGAATAAATCGACACACTTCATGGAAATCAATGAATCTTGCACAATGGATTCCTTGTCCAAGTGGAATGTCGATGAGGTGGTTCCAAAACATCGATTTTCTTGTTCAGTTGTCTCTGACTGAGACACACGCTTTACCTCATTAGTCTGGAGAGTATTCCAGGATGCTTTTAGAATTTAGTTATGCCTTAGCACTTCCTTCCACCGTCAAACAAATGGGATGATAGAGTGGACCTTCTATATATTGGAGGAAATGTTTTGAGCATGATACTTGGATATTTTGGGTCTTGACTGTGACATGTTTCCCTATGATGAGTTTTTAGACAATAATATCTATCATTATTCCATTTTCATGGCTGCATTTGAAGCCTCTTAAAAAAGGTCAGGTCATTCATCCTTCTATTGGATTAAGGTTTGGTAAATAATCGTTATTTCTCCCAAGGTAGTGGAGACCACGACATAGAAGGTTCAAATTCTTCGTGAGAGGATGAAGGTATAATAGGACTAGAATAACTCATATTTTGATCCGAAGAAGAGGGCCTTGGAGTTGAACATCGGGGACCACATGTTCTTGAAGGTCTCCCGTCAGTGTGGGCAGTTTAGGTTTGGAAGAGGAAACTAGGTTTCTACAAGTTTCATCAGACCCTTCTAGGTGTTATTGTAATTTTGAAATTATTAATAACAATTGTTGTTTCCACCATAGATAAATAGGGTCCATGAAATATTTCATGTCTCCAAACATTGTTGGTATCTTCACTATGAATCCCATGTTATTGAATGGGGAGAGTTGGATATTGAGGATGGTGCAATTATTTTGGAGTAGTATGTGGAGATCCATGATCATAATGATAATATTATTCATAGATGAACCATTCTTTCGGTTCACATAATGTAGAGTCATGGTTTCCGGGTGAAGAGTACATGGGAGAATGAAGTGCATATGTGTACCCAGTATCGGGAGTTGTTTTTAATTTTTCCTTTTTCTATATTTCATTGGATTTCTTAAACATTGTTTTCTAAGAGATAATTTATTTTCTTGTTATTTAATAGGTGATAATGTGTTCACTTATGAGGAGTGGAGAAATTGATCCCTAATCAAGATGTATTAATGAGGCAATGATTGAACTCATGTGGGGGAGTCGGTGTCGCCAAAGTGAATCGTATATTAACATAGAGAAAGGAATTCCATAATTCCTGAGTTCAGGTCATGTGTATTTTGGGTCTCGTTGGTTATGTCTTGTGGATAGTTGGGTTAGTAGATGTTATAGGAGGTGTTCTGGGATATCAATATTCAATTCATCTTACAAGCAGTACAAGGTGGTTTACACTTAAGAGGTATCTCACGGGGCAGTTGTTCGGACCCCTATTTCTTGTGTGTTTGGTTTTGATTTCATGAGGATGAAAATAGTTTAGGAGGTATCTGATGTAATGAAATGGACCTCTCTAGTCAATTCCTTTGCGAAAATCCAGCATTCAAGGTATTCTGGGAGTTTACGATGACTCATTTCAAGAGTTTAAATTTTTCCATTTTTTTCAACAGTTAGTGACGTCAGTGAGACATGTGTCAGTGGGTGGCATTGGTGAGTGGTGTTGGTGACCCATGTCGGTGGGTTTAATTGATGACTTGTGCCATTAGTTCATGTTAGTGAGTCATATCAATGACTCGATGTTGGTTGGTCACATCAGTGGCTCTTGTCGGTAGGTGGTATCGGTGAGTCGGGCATCGGTAGGTGGCCTCGGTGAGTGGCATCATTGTGTCCAGCATCGATTGGTGGCTTAAGTGATTTTTATTTGTGGGTCACATCGATGGTTCATTTTTTTTGATTAATTTCAATGACTCACATTATTGACTCACCCCTTAGTGAGACATTTCCGACAGTTTTTCAAATTTCCAGATTTTTCAGTGTCACCCCTTTGACATTGCCTTTTAAGTTAATTGAGTTAAATTCCATTTTTAATTATTTTTTAGGATGTTTAAAATGTTTCTATATCTTTAAAACCTAAATCTACATTGCAATCCCAACCCACATGGTATTGATCATGATCTTTATTTAATTACCACTGAAAAATACTCCCCCGTAGATTTTGGATATGGAATTTCTAAGGGAGTGACCCTTCCTTTCTTGTGTGTTTCCTTTTCTCTTGATACTAATATTCCTAGAATCCTTCTTCCCTAAGTGATGGTGAATTTTTGGTGAGCCCCCTTCGATCGTGTCACCCTGGATATTCCTCCTACTATTTTTGAAACACTTTTTTGTCGTAGGGAGAAGTTCATCATCATCTGTTTCGTGAGGTAGGGATTCCTTCTTCTCCATTTTAATTGTGTATCTTTTAGGGTGGTATATTGATGTCTTCTTGTGAATATGATTGGATCAAATTTAATCAATGAAATAAATGAGAAGTTGGGAAGATTAGGATGATATTTTTTTATCTGTTATCCGTGAATGATGTTGTGTTTTGTTATGGTTGTATCCAATCTGAAAATCAAGGTCATTGGTGGTATTTTCCTCCATAAGAGTGACGCTTGGTACTTTCTATTGACTCTCTATTGAAGTATTGAAATTTTGAAATTTATTAAACATGAATATAAATATAAATAAATGGATCCCCTATAATTGAACTTACTCTATGATCACCCCTCAATTATTATAGAGGATTTAAATAAATATTTATGGATAAATCTGAACACACCTTTCTCTTTCGTATGGTGGTGTGCTCTATTTAGATCCATTATATTTTTCACCTCATGGAGTTTGTGTGGTGATGTGGCTGGGAGTATTGGTATGTGTATGGGTAGGTGCATTTGGTGAAATGAAATCACTGGTTGAGAGATCAAATGATTCTGGAATGGATGGGTAGTGTTTGAACAATGGGGCAACAAGATCGGTTGGAGCTATGTTTTTATAATTGCGTATAGTGTTGTTATATTGTAGGGATTTCAGATTGTTTTTCATGAAGACTGATATAAAATTCTACTATGATTTTGGGGTTTTCTTATTGAGAGAATATATAGGGATTCATGTCTTTGATGACTTACAGGGGAAGAGGATGGCATTGGATCTTAGTGTGGAAGAAGTGTGAAATGGGGTTATTTATCACAATTTTCATCCTCTGTTTAACATGGTTTTGAGGCCAGTTGGGTGTTACGGTTATTATCTTCCTATGTAAATATATAATATATTGTAAATGATTAATAATGTCAAAACGATTGGGTTTTATGTGTCTTTCTTTTGTCAACATCAGAAGTGATAGTCATTCATTATGATACCTGGATTTAGGTGTAGCAGAAAACGTAGTTTTGTGGTATGTATGTTTGTTTTGGGAACCCATATGATGGGATGAGTGTTTAGTACCTATATACATACATGTATTCCCTTGTGATTTCTATACTCACCCAACCCTTGTTGAGTGTTATGTATTGGAATCCCCCATTTTCATGGGGGAGGGAGTCTTTCCCAAACATCCCTGTGGGAGGATTGATCGCAATCCACCCGCTCTTCCATACAACTTATTATAGGTGGAGATATCCCAATTCTATTCTGTTATGTTTTGGTTTCTTAGAGTCAAGTGTGTGCGAGTGAATTTTTCTTCCCAGGTGTTTCTGGGAAAAGATTTGTTGTGGTTGACAGGTGTCTTCGGTATGTGATGTGGTATGTGTCCCAAGTGTTTATAGGTAGGATGTTATTTGGTATTTGGCCCATATTTTTATGGGTTGGATGTGATATTGTTTTATGGACTAGGTTTGGACGGTCCGGTTGTGATGTGGTTCTTTCACAAGTGGTGGGAGCACTAGGATCGTTACTGTTAAGGTGTGGGAGTGGCTAATCTATGGTAAAGTGGTGCGGGGTACCCAATTATTAATTTTCTCTATATTAATTTACAAGACTTGTGTTATTTGGTGAGTGTGCCTTTTGTGAGGTTGGGGTTTTTAGTATATTGCGTTAGATTCTTTGGTTTATATTATTATCATACAGAGTTATTACTCTGCCTCTATACTTGTGAATGAAAGATATTAGTTTTTTTTCTTTACAGTATATTTCTATTCTCCCCAAAAGTTTATAAAACTATAATCAGGATTCAAGTGGGACAATGTGGACAGTGCTTTGAAATACTAGATCAAATTTTGGGTAATGTTGTTGCTTTACTTCTTAGCTATTCTTTTTGTATTTACATTGGAGAGTCTTTCTTTTGTATCCATTACATTTTGAAACATGCATGTGGTATTGTTTTGGATCTCCTTCATATATATATATATATATATATATATATATTTGTTTGTGTGTGTGTTTTTGTCTTGGAGTTTTCTGAGGATGATACATCATATCTCACGAGGTTGGATGCTATAAAAAGGTATTTTATTCCATTTTGTGAGATTTGTAATCCCTTGGTACTAGTCTCCACCCCAAGGTCCAAATAGAGGTGGGGCTCGGGGGTCATTATCTATATTTCTCCATTTCCATCTTAGTAGGGGGATCTTTTGAGGGAGGGGGTCATGAAATTTCTAAATTTCAAAACTAAATATGTAGACTTATGATATCTCCATTGATCTAATAACATTTTTTTATATCAAAAAAAATTCATATCATTATCTCAACCCTATAGTAGTGATCACTAACTCCCAAGACCAAAATTTCAATGATAATTTATTAGCTATTCATTAAATCATTGATAATGGATAATTCTAAGGATGAATTCATGTGGAAAGTGGATGAAAGATTCTCAAAAAATCAACATGTGTAGTTATCCTCATAAAATATTCATGTTGGACTCAATTCATTATTATAGGCTGGTGAACAAAAAAAAAAAAAAAATAAACGAATATCAATTTCTACATCATAGGATGATAAAAAAGATCCATAAATAGACGATCGATTGTGATTTAATTTTTAAGAACATTAATTTGTGTTCATCATGGATAAATCAAAAGTATGAAAAAACCGAAAAAGGAAAATCCTTCATCAACATGGATCAATCAGTGTCAAAATGGCTACATGTCAATCTATTTATCATGATCCAAAAACTACGCTATCATTGGTGATCCTTTTAGTAATCTAATTGTCAATCCATGATCCAGATATCTATAAAATCTTCCCTATGCTCTCCTCGAAATTATTAGGCTCATGATTTTAATTGATTAATTTGATTTGGGACTCTTATTATTGAAGATCCATATTTCTCTACTCTAACACACGATAAAATAAGTAAATTAATTAATTTTATTATTAATTTTCTCTAATATAACATCTTTAAAAACATTAGATACTGAAAAGTATTTTATCGCACCTAGGGAATATTTAGAATTTAAAAATCAATTGGGGGTCATTTTCCAAACATTGAGACTCTATTTTTTATATAATATACATTTTCTAGAAATGGAGATGATTTTGATATTAATATATTTAGAAATTTTTGAAATATCAATTTTCGGTCGCCTGGGCTTCAGAATCTCACATCATCCATGTGAATAAATGTAGATAAATTCAAAGAAATATTCTAAATCCTTACACGAAAAAACAGACATTAAATTCTACCCAACTTTATATATTTTAATCCAGAACAAAGAAAACCTTACTCATAAGTGTGAATAATGATCTCTCAACCAGTTCTCCCACTCCCACATGCTCTCCTAATGTATTCATATGTTTTCAACACATCAGAACCGATAGAAACACTTTCTAAAGAAGGGTCTTCTCATACTAGTTTTCAATACCACTGTCCACTTGGAAAGGGAACTCCACCCTCAATTCCTAACTCTTCTTATGTTGACATCATGGAATGTTCCACACATAGGTCACATCAGTTATGATTATTAGAAAACAATATGAACTTAGCCCAACTATAATTACGTTTTCTTTATGTACAACATATTTTTAACCCAATATAGTAACAGGAAAAATAGTATATGAACCGCGAAGATAGATTCTCATCCCACACAAAATCTCTTCAATCCATGTTGAGGTGAGTCTTTAATAAACACATGGTCTTCACCCATGAACTATAAATATAGAAATCATCTATCCATTAAGAACTCCCACCATTAATGGAAATTTCACATTATTCCTTGGATGTACTAGAACCTTTACATCCATTATAACCACCATCTCTAGGCTTGCATGTGTTGTCTCACACTAGCTCCAACCAATACAGGGATTACCTATAGGGACTCCTACTCATGGTCCCAAATTGTACTACACTGATAGTTGACTGATAACTATTATGATACAAAAACACCACCGACGGTAGAGGGTCCTCCCAATTATGGCTAAAAAATATCATGAAAATGCAAATCATGCCCACCAAAACCTAAACACTCCACTTAAACTCTTTATTAGACCAAGGTATAAAGGTCATGATCTACCGAAAGTGAGTCCCAATGCATCATCCATCGTCTCACTAACTGTTATGTGAATTCTTCATTAAGGAAATGATAATCAAGGGAATTCAATAATGTCATAGTACCTCATGTATTCATTTTAGTCCCAAACATTACACTAAAAATTTCTGGTCATCACCTACTAATATGTGATACAATAAGAGATTAAATTGAAAACTCACAAAAAATACCCATACTACCAGACTGGTCCTATGGGATCATGGTATATACTCACCACTTCCTTATACACTATTATGGTGATGTAACATTCTTAAAACCTTTTTTAACTATGATTCTAGTGTCACCATACATCCTCGAACAATTATGAAATGATCCCAACCATTTAAAATCTATTAGGAACATATCATGGGGATAACTATTAAAGTAAAAAATCCCAATAGATATCCTTGAGTCGTATCTCCCTAGATTACTGATGAAGTGGAGGGGTAACAACATTTGACTAGAGGTAAACCACTCTATCCTCATGTGTCTGACATTCTTCTCCCAAAACATTGATCATGTAGGGTTGTTTTGAAGAAAACTACTATGAACTAATCAAGAAGGGTTAAGGATATGACACATAAGTTTTAAAAATCTATTGGGGAAAACAACATAATAACGATTATCAACATGAACTGAAAACATCCACTGTGGATTTGGAAATACACGATGATGATATGATCCATTATAACTAGAGCAAGTTATAACTGGTCTTGAGCTCAAAATCTAAGAACCACATACCCCCTAACCATCGGTTGAAAATTTCAACCATCCTTTGTAGTGGATATATTTCCTTTTGTCACTTATTTTTGGTGAAATAAATCCACACCCAACCTCAATCAATATTCTTCATCTTAAGGGAATATTGTTGGGATGCCTTGAAGAACGCATTGGGTCTTGTAAGGAACCTTCTCACTAATACCTTTCTATCGTAATCATCCCAAAGATAATGTTCAATGGGACTTATCTAATTTGATGGTTCAAATGTCATACTACCCTATAGTGAAATACTATGTACGAAAACAAGGTTTTCATGTATTGTAATTCATGGAACACCAATTTGGAAGGATTCCCCACACTCCACCACTGCTACTAGAAATTGGGAACTCAATACAGTAACAACTTCATGAAGCAAACTATCCACTAATTATAAGAAAGTTATGTTTTCTTATACATGAACTCATTATTATTCACATATAATCTCTCCTTACTACAGAAGGAAAACCAAATCCATTAAACTAAGACCTCTACCAGACCCATTGGTGGCCAAAAACAATGTATTCATGGTAGGAAACTAGTCTATACTGAGGGAAACATCATAGGGTATCAATGTTTCTATAGAAATATTTTATATGAATCTCTCTCACTCATCCTAGAGTTGAGGAAAAATATATTTATATGTATGTGATCATTTATCATATCTATTGGATCCTCAAGCGTTTTCCCAATAAAATAATAGAAACTCTATTATTTCTATGTGCCAAATAGGGGTTACTCAAATGGTTTTGTGGCTCAAGAGTCTATTTTAAACTACGACTGGGAAAATGGAAACACACATTATAAGTCAAACTATTCTCAAATTCTCTATGACATCATACTATCTATAACTTATCATTTTCTCTTCCCTCCTAATCAACTCAAACAAGTATTTCTATAAAACCTAATTATAGCAATTTTCTCTAAACAGACAATTAAAAGGAGCTCATATTCCACACATAGATATTATCCACATTGGGTAACTCTAACCAACCAACGTGATTTGGGATCTCACCATAAGAACACATCTCGATGGGGGATGAATCCCAATTTCTTGTGAGTCTAATGTTTCATCATGCATCACTAGAATAAGGAACTACTAACATAACTCATCTACCTAAAAATACAAGATAAATAGAAGAAAAATAATGTCTCTTACATGATTCTAATTTTACTATAATAAAATAATAAGTAGCACATACCTTACCTTGAAATAGTCCCATATATTATCGATAAAAAATATCCAATTCTTGTAACTATTTGAGTTATTGACTACTAGCATCTCGAGAATATTTTTGTACACATAGGGGTGGTGGGGGTAACATCAAACCAAATCTCCAACTACCTTCAACCACTCCCTCAGCTTCTCTTTGATGGCGGGTTCCTTTCAGAACTCCCTACTCCATCTATCGCCTCAACCAAATTAGTACATATACTATCTCTCTAACTTATCATGATGGGTAGTAAAATCCATTTCAAAATTTAATTTTTCATGAAAATAATAACAAATCCTCAGTCTTGATGGCCTTAACTATACTTTGGGTCTTTATGAAAAATGTATCCTCCTGTTTCATGACATGTTATTAGAAGGTCATATTGAACCTATTTTATAGAAAATCTATAACTCATAATATCATAACACACACTCAATACTTATGAACCAAAATCCATTACTACAAAATCAACCAACACATTTGTATGACATGATGTATCCACCTGAACAACTAGAGTTTAGTCTAAAAACTTACCAATATGTGAAAGCAACATATTCGTAAAATCCTAAAGAAAGGATCCCTCATGAGAAATACTCTTCAAGGAGGTCTCATAAATCATCTGGTCATACTTTCTACTCTACAATATAAACCTCATTGGTTGTAATAATGAATATATCATCTATGAAGACAATATCTACCATTCTCAGTGAGAATATATAGGGATCTGACTCAATAATTACATGGATAACTCAACCCATTCCTATAGGATGCATATACCAATTGTTTCCCTACAACTAGTGCCTACATTTACAGAATCAACTATATTATGGTTCGAGTTCTGGTGAATGGATACATCAGCTATTATAAAAACACTATATTCATTGTTCTAAAATCGGTACATTAATTTCATAACAATATTTAAAATAAAACCTTATCTAAACCTCATAGAATGAAAAAATAAACTATAGACTTCTGTCTTAATACAAAACCATCTTTTAAACCACTTTATCACCACCTGACCCACTAGGGCTCACATAGCTTGTGATAAGTCCACTGTGACTACCCCAATCCTGCCTCTAATAGTGTTTGGGTTAGGGAATACCAAAAATAAGGCATTAAAAACTCATGGTAGCTACTATCATAATTGACATGAAATCATGCAGACATCTTCAAGCCCCAAAAATTATTAAATTTAAAAGAATAACTAGTTTGAGTAATGGATGTATAAAATATATACCACATCATAGTATGAAAAAATATGGAACGAATTAATATGAAAATAAAATACTACCAAAAGAAACCAAAATGGTCTCACTTACTCAAATTTAGGGGACTAAAATCAAAATCCACAAACTTATAATCCTCTATCATCCTACCTAGAAAAATGATCTAGACTATCCAAGTCCTCCAAAGACTCTATGAAAATGTATATCATCTACATATGGAAGTACTTGTGGGGGTACATCCCATATAGAGGTTTATATAAAAATAACCATTATGAAACCTTGAAATAAGCAAAAAAAATCATCAAGAATAGTCATCTCATCAAAACACATGTATGTTAATCAAGATATGAGACATTTAGATAATCAAAGGTATCCTCCACATACTCGTAATAGATCCCATGTTTTAAATATGCCTTCACCACAAAGCATACCAAGTATCCCTACTCATGATTTTGTAACAAAAATCACTATGGGGCTCACTCCATGCATCTGATAGCAATAATGCCATCTGTCCAAGATGCCATGCTTGTCGGGTCTCACCATAAATATATTCGAAGGAAATATTGAGTGCTAATTTATGATACACATTCAATAAGACAATAATTCAATGAAAATGAATAGATATCGATAAATGGATGAGGGATCTCCCTTAGGGCTAGGGGTATACTAACAACGTGATATTGAGTAACCTATTAAGTACTCAATAAACACCTTAGTAATATTTGTCATGTCGATTCTATGTTCCCCACCTATGGTAAATGAGATAATTAATTATAATATCCTTGGAAATTTGATATGCCAAAAACTATATCTTATAATTATTATCTAGAGGGTTCAAAATCCTTTATTGTGGATGAGATTCCATACTATAACCTCCTAGGAATGAACCAAGGGAAAGCACTCAACCAACAATAGTTTAAGGAATGTCGCATTAGATCATAATGAAATAAAACTAAGAGTAAGGGGTCCAAGCTATCCATAAGAAGCACATTGTGTTTACATGAGGGTATATAGTGTGTCCCAAAATGTCTAGAACTTCTTGTTTCTTGCGCTCACAAGACATTCTCCTTTCCAAAATTCATGGAGTTTTCGTGGTGGTAAAAGTCAAGTAGATGGTGAGTTATAACATAGCGTTTTTCTAGAACATACCCATTTACATTGAACCATTTCTATGTATATCATGTAATATTGTGTGTAGGGCCACATTACAACTTGGGAAAGTACTCTATATACACACCAAGTGGTCGGACATGTGATACGCAGTGTGTAACATTGCGTGGATTCCTATGTGTGTAGTATATGTGCATTTTGAGCTGGAAAACAAAGGGTCACATCGCATGTGATACTTATCTATGGGTGGAATCATTATTGCCACGTAGAGGGGACTACATGAAACATTTCCATTATAAATATGTGTTGTGTATTCAGGATTTAGTTAGAAATATAAAGTCCTTCACAAACCTTATCTTGTTCAACGCTTCCTCTACCTAGGATTTGGGAAAACCCAATAAAATTCATAGATCCAGGAATGCCACTACACATTTTCCACTTATTTTATGACACTAGATATTCCCATTTCTTTGGAAAAGGACACAATTTCACCGACACAGAATTTAATTTACCATGAACAAACATAGACCACTAATATGTATGTAAATCTATTTTCATCATATTATACTACAACTATGAAGTTGGATCTCCATCCCAAAACCTTTAGTAGTTATCCATTATGTCGATGTTTGAATGAAAAATTATCTTCCACCAATTATTAACCAAATTATAGGTCAAAAAATAAATTTCTACAATTAACACATGTTGAATGGGGAGAGAAAGAAGACAAAATAAAAACATAAGTAACAGATCATTGGCAATGCTTGGGATATCATAAAATTGTTTTTGTAGAATGAGGAATGTAGATAAAAGTAATTTAGAACATTATATTTTTTATACCATTGTAATGTAATGTAATATCTAGAAATAAATAATCAATCCATTATTAATTTTTAAAACATTAATCCATGTTATTCATGGGTAAATTGAAATAGGGATAAATTAACATAAAATAAATTCTTACATTGATTTCAATCAATCCTCAATGAAGAATGTTCATGTGAGAATTTTGTTGGAGAGATTCACAAATTTATTTTTTTCGGTGAACCATGAATTTATCTAATCGATGTTTCATTATCCTGATGTCCATCAACATTCCTCCAGACTCTTCTCTCAATTATTTGGGTAATGAGGTTTTCTATGTGAATTTTTTATAATGGTGTATTTATATAACATCACTTGGTCATTGTGAAAATAAACAATAAAATAAATAAATATATTTATTATTTCAACATGTGAACACTTTTTAACAAATTCCAATTGTGGAAAAAATTTATTTTATTCCAAATGTAAATCCATAATTCCAGACTCTATGTTGTATCATATTTCATTTCAAATATGATAATAGTGTTTTAAATAATTTTATCACACCAATAAAGGTGATTTTTCCTAGTGGTTCCCAATATTCATAACATGAAGAGAAAAATAAAGAGTGGAGTGGGATCTTAGTAATACAAACTACTATAAACATACAATGTATATATTAAATTCCAATTTCATTATACTGTAAATATTTCATTATATAGTCATTTAATTCATTAATAAATTCTTAAAGGCTATTTTTTTAAATGTTTAAAGAACTATTTAGCCCCCCCACCCAATTCCATTATTACCTTCAATTTTGGTGAAATAATTGGAAACATAGCTTTTTTCCATTATATAGTAGTTATACTAAGTATTTTTATATAATAATAACCATAGTATCCTTGACCTAATTGTCTATAGAATTAAGTCATGATCTTTAAAATGGACGGTAATAATTAAAATGACTGTTAGATGCCTTAAAAAATACTATATTTCAATGGATACCATTATTGGTATTGAAAATACTAAATGGAGGCATACCATAAGAAAAATGTATTGATCATTATAAAATAATGGTAAAGACATATAAATTGCATGAATCTAATCTAGATACGCGTATCAGTAATGATATAAAAAATTGCGGTTTATATTGTGAAATACATAATATTTTATAATATTCTATATGTATAATCGTGTATATCCATATTTCATAATGAAAAATATCACATGAAATTTTTATAATTGTAAATGTTGCACAATATGGGATTGAAAATCCAAAATGAACCATGCTATAAATTCTAAAAATAGAATAAGAAGAATTCATGATATAGAAAGATGAGTCATTAGACCATATGTTTCACCTATTTACAAGAATTATAATTGGTATGAGTCAACGTGGTGAAAAAATTAAAAGTAGATTCCTTATTGAAAGTATATGATCGACATTAATAGAAAATATAGAATGAAAATTAAATATTAATCGATGAAAATATTAACTTCAAAGACTGTATGTTTGATAAACTAATTTGTTCATTATTAATGTATGAGTTTGAATTAAAAAATATGACTGATTCAGAGTCCACATAGACAAAAGTTATATCTTCTATGTCTAATGTTAATATATCCTATAACTCTTCTGAATATGAGGTATAAAAAAGTTATAAATTGATGGATAATTTTATGAAAAAGTTTTTCATATTTCTAAAAAATAAATGAGGGGAGAGGTGATTAAAAATGAATTTCAAAGAGTATAATAAGAGAAATACTAGAAATAATAATTATATTTTATACCTAAATTGTCATATATATGGGATGAGAGAAAAAATCAAGACCGATTTACCTATAATCAAACATTCAAATAAATCTAAATACATAGGCCGAAATGAAATGTAGGAATTATTTTGAGGATGAAATTTTTATGTAGTTTTAATTTGAGTAGTGACACCAGATAAGAACATTTGAAAGGGAACATTGATTTGATAGATACATATTGTGTGGAAACTGATTTATTTCTTAATCTCTTAATAACTTCAACTAATTTATATCAAAATCAAATGACTATAGATGAAAAAGGAACTAAATATAACACTTGTTGTTATTCCAATTATGTGAATTCCAAAGTCTGAAAACAATATAAAGAGAATAAAGAATTAATGAAGGATAGTTTCATTCCTATATAAAAATAAAATTATCCAAAAACTAAAAAAAATAATTCGGTTAAGGAAAATGATATGCTAAAAAAATTGAATGTAGAAAAATGAATAGATTTTTATTTTAGAATAATGAAAAAAAGGAATTCTAACTCAAATATATAGAAACTAAATGAAAAAACACATCAACATAAATTATTTCTGTAATTAAATGGTAAATATCATGATTGAATGTTTATTTCAGTCTTTTAAGTCATCAATAAACTTATTAATGAGTGTAATAACGTCTTGCATGAAGTTTGTTAAATTTAAAAAACATCTTCTGGTTTTATTGAAAAAAACATTATTCATTTAGAATATATTCAAAAAGATAATATTGATTTGTAAGAGAGAATTTCTAATCATAAATAAAAATTTACTCATTTTTCTTTCAAGAAAAATATAAATATCATAAAATTATTTCTATAATGAAACAAAACTATAACATGAATTGTTATGGTTATACCAACTTTTCACCAAGTTAAGTAAAAATACATACATTAAAATCACAAAAGGGATTATTTTAAGTGTAACATGATTTTAATGTTTAATGTTAGGGAATTATTTCAATTAATGAAGATTATTCATAAAAATCATTTTTCTATAAAAAATTCTTTTAATTAATTTTTAATTGAAATCACATAAATATATGTTTTAAATCTATTTAGATTCCAACATTTTCAACTCATAATCTAAAATACCCACGTTTAAATACGTACCAAAATATTCTAAATGTTTGATTCAAAAAATATGCATTAAATATCTCAATGTTTTCTGGAATTTAGATTTTGGGTGTTCAAGACACATGAAAAGCCATATTTCAAATGTTATATCATCTAATTCCCATAATTGATTCCTAGTCACATTATGAGATAATTATAAATTTTATATTAAAGGTATCGGTGAAGTTGGATTTTCTAGAATTGATTTTATTTTAACACTATTAAATATATATTGTTTATAAATTATATATATATATATATCAAATTTTCATGGTTGTGAATTTAATTAAATATTTACGTGTGATAATGTTTTAGTTTTGAAAAATATTCCTATTTTATTTAATTCAAATTCAAGAGATAATTTTCACACTATTGACTTTTTCAATCAAATCAAATAGAATGTTATGTGTTTAAATGTCATAGAAGAAGATGATATTTTTGGCCCTAGGGGACATAGATAGGGGAAATTTAGACTATTCTACAATTTTCCAAAGCATAAATTGGTTCAAAAATTAGCAAAGATAAATAAAAGTATCTATATTTTGTGCGATTCTGGTTTAAATGATATGAATTATAAAGAATAATTTATGTGTCTTAATGAAGTTATTACTTCTAGTGGTATTACATTTATACATATTTACTTATTTGGGGTTGTTAAACCAACATGTTTAGTTGGAATGAAAAATATATTTTTAGTAGATTATGGCTATAATTGAATCATTATGATTAATTTTTTATCCCATAAAAAATAAATATTATCCAATTTGTTTAGATTCTGAAAAATTATACAAAAATATAAAAATAATCATGTTTCCCCTATAAAAGTGATAAATGTTGTGAAATTTTAAATTTATAATTTGATAAATTCTTTGATGATAATAGATATCAACATTTTTTTCTTCACCTATGACACAAAAACTAAATGGTGTGGTTGAATGAACGAATATGTTTATTCAATGAATTGGTAGATCAGTGATTATTTTTTTAATGAGATTAAATATTATTGGGATGAAGATGTTAATATATATCGTTATGTTTTAAATATATTTTCTGTTTTAAAACTTTTAAATAAACAACATTTTGAATTTTTTATATGTTATAAACATAAAATTCTATATTTTAGAGTGTTTTCTTGCAATGTTTATATTCACAATACAAAAGATAATTTAAGCAACCATTATTATAATTTTTATGTGGGAATAATTTTAGGAAATTATAATCATATTAAAAAATGTATTGTTTCCAATAATATAACATTAGTTGTTTAAAAACATGAGCTTGTTAAATATGAAGAAAATAAAAATTACAAGAACAAATTTGAATTTAAATAAATATGATGATGAATAAATAGATTGTAATTTGGGTGGAGATAATGATCAAGAAAATAAAATGAATTATTAGATTAGGATAAGATTTATTTTCTAACTGAATCACAAAATTATAAAGCAATTTATGATCCTCATATTGAAAAATATCATGATATATTAATTCAGGGATACAAATCATAAAATCTATTTCAAATTACCATGCTTATTCTACATGTGTTATTGAATTTTTTCCAAATAATACAAATGATTTTTTAAAAGAATCGTACATTATTTCTGATATTCATAAAAAAGTTAATCATTTTAAAATAAATAATTTGTATAATTTTGTGGAATTACCAAAACATAAAAAATTATTGGAATAAAATGGTTCTTCTCTAATAAATATGTTGAAGCATGAAACATAGGTAAAAAGGGATAAGAGTGGCTTTATGTTATTCTTTAGAAGAAGGAATTGAAATTGAATATTTTTTATCAATTATTTAGGAAAGAAGATATTACAATTTAATTAACATTTTTCTATTTTGAATATATCAAATTATTTTAAATGGAGTACAAAAATAATTTATAAATGGAATGATTTATAAGGAAGTATTTACAAAACAACCATTTATATATAAAAAGTAAAATATTCCAAATCATATTTCTAAACACATTGAATCATTATGTTTTCTTAATAAAACTCATAGACCATGGTATGTGAGACAAAAAAAAGTTTTAACACAAAATAATTTTTCTAATTGAAAATATTATCCTACCATGATTACTAATAATGTTTCGAATGAGAATTTGGATGTAAAAATATATGTCTATGATATAATATTTAGTTAGAAAAATGAATTTATTTTTATTAATTTTGATAAATTTATTTCTAGTGAGTTTTACATGATCTTAATTGGAGAGTTGATATTTTTTCTTGATTTTCAAATTAATCAATGAAAATACATTATTTTATAATGTAAATATACATATACTAAGGAAGTTATTCAATATATGGACTTTGATTAGCCACTAAATGTTGCTAATATTCATTTTTAATATACATAATATTCAAGTTCTTTATTATTCATAAACACCATTTTGGTGCATTTTACACTTTGAACATCATTTCACATTATGATTGTAATACCTTCTTAAATTGCACTATTATGTGGTACATTTTTTAACATCATTTGAAGTACCCAATGATTCATATAATTATAAATATTATATTTTTATATTTTTGTAAATTGATCTACACTCCAATATGAACATGTTTCATTCAGGGATCAATGGAGAATTCATGGAGGATGATGGAGATATTTGGAAATGAAAGGAACAATTCTAGAGAAGGCAGATTGGACACCAGCCCACTGATGAGACGGTGGGGCCCAACATACAGGCCCAATGAATCCCGAATTTCATGGGATGATAGAAGACATGTCTAGTAACAAATATATCTTCATTATATAATGCTAATGAGGCCTCCAAGGTGTCCATTTAGGCGGCCCAATTTACTGTTAAAATTCATGTCCAGATTATGCAGCCCAGAAAAATATCCCACCAATTAAAACATATGTCAAAAACCATAACTCTTTTTGGGCTGCGGTTTTACAGGATGTTAGGGGACTTCCGGGGCTTAATTTAAGTACTCTATGGACCACCAAAATTCGGCCATCTAGAAGGTGTTTCAAGCACGTCTGTTCGGTGCATGAAAGATGGATGCCTTTTCAGGTAAAGGGTGGAAAGTCTTATTTCCACAAACCTTCCACCACCCTAGACCTACCATACTCAAGTGGGATGACTTTTAATGTTGGAGGCTCTAACCAAGGGCTCAGAAATTCCTATTTATGGCAGTGGTGTTGGAGGATTTAAGAAACTTTGGTTGTTAGTTTCATTGTATTGTTATGCTGGTGCTTTGTGTTTGTAATCACATTTCTTTCTCATGTAAGTTGTTTAATTCGCCTTAGTTTCTTAATAAAAGTTCTTCATTTACTCTTATTATGTTCTTATACTTAACAAGTTGATACCATTGGTTCACGGTGTGAATTTAGTCACACCATACGTTTTGATATTTATCACACAACGGAGGAGTGATCTTTTTTTGTTGTTTTTACTTCTTCATTTCCACCCTTGTAAGTCTACTTCCCGCTTCGGTTGAAGACATGTCATCAATGGAGGGCTAACCCACTTATGGTTTGATCCAAGGGAGTAGAAAGGGGCTGTACTGGATTTTATTTATCACCTCATTAATGTATAATCACTTATTTAATTGATATTTTTATTTGATGATTTTTAAACTCCATCGTCCTTGTTGAATTTAAGGCCAAACACTTCAAGTGCTAATACGAACTTTTACCTTGAAGTGCTCAAAACATTGATCCATCAAGTGTATATGTGATTAGTATTAAAGGGTGTAGGCATTAAACTAGTAAGTGATGATGTTGTTTTATCTCCTTAAATGAACCAATCTCAAATATAAGAAATTGAAATCCTTAAAAAGGAAATACGTCCAATCCACCCCGAGCGATAACCTAGGATCAACTCATTCTATTAATTATAATTCACTTAAGTCTCATAGATTTCACTTAATCCCATCTAAAATCAACCCAAATTTTTCCACTTCATAACCAAAAACAATCCTTAGAATGTGTGTGTCTATAGGTTACTTCTTAGGTCTCTGTGGATTCGATAACCCAAGCTAGACTACAAGGACCGTTCTACCTTCAACTCTTGGGTAAATTTGAGAGAGAATCAAATTTTGGCGTCGTTGCCGGGGACCTAAGTAAGTTATCTTAGACACTATCATCCTTTTTTCATCCCTATTCTCTATTATCAACCCCTCACTCCTATGGAAGTCAATTATGAACAACTCCAAACATTGGAAACCTATCCCTACTTTAATCACCCAACCCCATGTACGATGTACAATGACCAACCTAATTCCTACTTGTGGGATCATCAAAAACCTATTGAACAAAAATGTTTTTATTCATATGACCCACAATACATTCCAACATATTATGAGTTCCAATCCCAACAAGGCTAATCTGAACACCCTTCTATAGAATTCCAACAACATAGTTATCCTCCTGGAATAGACCATCTATCTCAACCCCTTTACCATCATGATCCACAACCATTACTTGAAATATTTTGTCAACAAATGGAGATAATTAATTTTGAGGTTTCATCATTGAGGTAAGAACTACAAAGCATTAACAATTGTGAGGAACCCATCCCTACACAAACTATCCCTTCCAAAGCCTTATGTGTAGTGTCTAGTTTCCCACAAAGCTCTCATGAATTTACTGAAGAGAAAACCTTTGGATTTGGGGAAGATGAAGAGGATCAAGGAATTTTTGAAGGGTATTTAAATCAGGAGGAAATTACCTTTTTGGATTCAAAAGTGGGAAACTTGACATCATGGATTGAGTCTCATGAATATAACTCCATTGATGATTATTGAAAAACACAAAAAATTACTGAACCATTGGGAGAAATCACAATCTTTGAGTCCATAAAAATTCTTAACACTGATCTTTCCAATTTTTTGGATGAATCTTCTATTAAAAAGGGACCAATATTTTTGAGAAATTTGGAAAATGAAACTGATTTGGATTCAAAATCTCAACCTGTGTTTGAATGTACCATCCAACCTGAGATCAAAATTTTTGCCCTTCCTTCAATGATCAACTATCCCTTCATAGGATATAACCATGAACATTTTTTTGGAATTAATTCTTCTCTTGATACCAAAAAAGTTGGAATTACCATTGATATCTTTGGAAAAACTACAGTAGAAACTGGACCAACAACTTCAAGCATTCCTTGGATTTTCCCACACGTTGTAGAACATAGGATTGTGAATGAAACAAATTATAAACATAGAATCAATCCCAACCTAGTAGAATTTGTGAAACATGTGTTCCTTAAAATATTGAAAGTTGGTATTGGGTAAGTTGGGGGGTTCAAGTCGAGCTAACGACCTTAAACAAAGAGCTGCACGGGAGGCAACCCGTGGTTTTCATATTTACAAATCATTTTTTTAAAATAGTATTAAAGAATCATTTTTATAAATAAAAAAATAGACTATTGAACTGTTCTTCTATTATGAGTATGTATTGGTATGAAATGGGAGCACCATATTCATCTGTGTCACTTGGTGTGATCCTTGAGTAATACCTTACCATGAAATTTAAAAAGAAGACAATGTATCATCAGTTTATTTTATTTTATATATATACTTATATTTTACTTATATATATATACTCTTTTGTATTGTTTTTTTTTCACTAGGGAACTCTTCAAGTGACATGGATATCAAAGGACAAAATTGGAGCAACAAGAACTTCAAACTTCAACCACCAGGTGACTTCATTCCATGATCCTAATATCCCAATTTCCTTATTGAACTTCCCTTTTATTCCTCTATCCCCTTCTAAGTTTTCTTTTCTTTAAACACTGGGGACAATGTTATTTTAAGTTAGGGGGAGATAAAATAAAAAATAATTTCATGTAAAAAATATGAATGATTTGAAAAAAAAATTTGTAAATGGAAGGAAGAATTCCTTTAACATTGAACATGGTAATACACATTTCACACTTTGAAACTGAATATAAAATAATTTAGCATGCTCTGATTCTGATTTTAATCCTTGTATAATTTCATGAGCATAGATTTTGGAAAGTGTGGCTATCCAATGTGATATTTCATCGTTGATATTTTCATCCAAATAAAAAAATGATCACAATGCACATACCTTGGATAGTGGGGTATTAGTTTGAGTTCATGGGGTCCCCTAAATAAATAGCATAGGTTTGGTGATCATTTTAGTTTAATATGATTATTCAAAAAAAATATAAAAAAAATTGCGCGTAGAGCAATGAAATGACCTAATGTGTGGCTTTCGGTACTTGGGGATCGTGACTCCATAGTTGTCTGGCCCAGAGTTAGTAATTGTATCTCTATTTTTGGTAATTTGAATTTGTTTTTGACTGATTTAACTTGAGAGGATTCCTGAGTATGTGGGCTTCACTTGTTTCCCTAATGTCTTGGAGCCTGGGAGTCATCAGCAAAGTCTCGCTACAGGGGTTTACTCTTTTGAGTGAAACTTCAATTACCATGGAAAAATTGAAAAAACAAAAAATAACAAAAAAAAACAAAAAATTATACAAAAAAATTAATACTCATCTTAATATTGAAAATTGATTCCACCTAGCGCTTCCTTAATTTCCCCCTTGAATAAAGATGAACCCGCATGTCTATTGTGATGCACAACACATCCTCATACTTAATTGATATTGGATGAAATATAGAAATGAATATGAACAAAGGAATGGGATTGGGATTGGGATCTTCTTATGAAACTATCTTTTATTAAAATATTTTTATGGGTTTCATAATTGTTTTTTATATGGGTTTTTGGTGATCATTGTTTATTAAAATGTTTTTGGAAAAGGGAATTTGAATTTCATATTGTTGAGATATATTTTTCTCGGGACTAGCAAACCTCAAGTTGGGAGGTGTGATTAGCCACTAAATGAGGCTAATATTAATTGTTAATATACATAATATTCAAGTTATTTATTATTCATAAACACAATTTTATTTCATTTTACACTTTGAACATCATTTCACATTATGATTGTAATACCTTCTTAAATTGCACTATTATGTGGTACATTTTTGAACATCATTTGAAGTGCCAAATGATTCATCTAATTATAAATATTTTATATTTTATATTTTTGTAAATTGATCTACACTCCAATATGAACATGTTTCATTCAGGGATCAATGGAGAATTCATGGAGGATGATGGAGATATTTGGCAATGAAAGGAAGCAATTCTGGAGAAGGCAGATTGGACACCAGCCCACTGATGAGACGGTGGGGCCCACATACAGGCCCAATGAATCCCAAATTTAGTGGGATGATATAAGACATGACTAGTAACAAATACCTCTTCAGTATCCAATGCTAATGAGGCCTCCATGGTGTCCATTTAGGCGGCCCAAGTTAGAGATAAAATTCTGGGCCAGATTCTGCGGCCCAGAAAAACAACCCACCAATTAAACCATATCTCGCAAAACATAACTCCTTTTGGGCTGAGATTTTACAGGTTGTTAGGGGAATTCTGGATATTAATTAAAGCTTCTATGGCCCACCATAATTCTGCCATCTAAAAGATGTTTCAAGCGCTTCTCTTCGGTGAATGAAAGTTGGATGCCTTTTCGGGTAAAGGGTGGAAAGTCTTCTTTCCAAAAACTTTCTACCACCCTAGACCTACCATAATCATGTGGGATGAATTGTACTGTTGGAGGCTCGACCCAAGGTCTCAAAAATTCCTATTTAATGCAGTGGTGTTTGAGGATTTAAGAGTCTTTGGTGCTTAGTTTTATTGAAGTGTTATGCTGCCGCTTTGTGTTTGTAATCGCATTTATTTCTCATGTATGTTGTTTAATTCGCCGTAGTTTCTTAATAAAAGTTCTTCATTTACTCTTATTCTGTTCTTATACTTATCAAGTTGATACCATTGGTTCAAGGTGTGAATTTATTCACACCATACTTTGTGATATTTATCACACAACGGATGTGTGATTTTTGTTGTTGTTTTTACTTCTTCAATTCCACCCTTGTAAGTCTACTTCCCGCTTCCGTTAAAGACATGTCATCAATGGAGGGCTAACCCACTTATGGGTTGATACAAGGGAGTATCAAGGGGATGGATTTGATGTTATTTATCACCTCATTAATGTATAATCACTTCTTTAATTGAGATTTTTATTTGATGATTTTTAAACTCCATCGTCCATGTTGAATTTAAGGCCACACACTTCAAGTGCTAATACGAACCTTTACCTTGAAGTGCTCAAAACATTGATCCTTCAAGTGTATAGGTGATTAGTATTAAAGGGTGTAAGCTTTACACTGGGGACAATGTTACTAATAATGTTTTGAATGAGAATTTGGGTGTAAAAATATATGTCTATGATATAATATTTAGTTAGAAAAATGAATTTATTTTTATTAATTTTTCTAAATTGATTGCTAGTGATTTTTACATGATCTTAATGGGAGAGTTGATATGTTTTCTTGATTTTCAAATTACTCAATGAAATTACATTATTTTACAATGTAAATATACATATACTAATGAAGTTATTAAATATATGGACTTGATTTATGAAAGTATATTAAAGAAATAATGAGTTCAAATTCCAAATTGGATTTAAATTTTGTGATAAGACCTCTATTTTGTTCAATAATTATATTATCTGCATAATTTTAAAGCTATATTATGAAAAAGTTTAGTGATTATCGAAGAACTTCCAAAATTATCTAAACAAATATCACTAATGATTTATCTAATTAATCAACCACATACCATATAAAAAATGATTTATGTAATAATTTAATATTCTATAAACATATTAACAACATTTCCTTCCACTTCTGTATTTTCACATCCATTCAACAAAAAATTCCTTTACTAACTTACTACAGAAATCATGTAAGGCATGCACACGAAACAATGGAAATAACAAAATATTACTAATAAATGAGTCAAATGCTGTTATAAAACTATCATATAAGGTGTTATAAACACTATTATTAATATTTAAAATATTAATAACACCATTTTAACTATTATACAGAAGTTTTAAAGATGAAATAAGAAAGATGATCTCAAGGAATGTGAATTCTTAACCCAATTTCCATTCTTTGGATTAAAATTTGACTTCAAAAGTTAATTGCTACAAATATTATTTGTGTAATTAATTTCCATTATATTTTTATTTATTATGGTTATTTGTAGTTTATACACATAATACATTAATTATATTATTTCACACGTCAATTTAATAATATTTTTTCGGGACATTCCTTTAAAATTATTCTTTTAAAATTCTATTTTACAAAATTCAAAAGATATATATTATGCTATTTTCCTTGTTTGATTAATTTTTTAAGGTTTTGGGGAATTGTTTATGATGAATGGTGGGACCTATATCTCACTCTAATTCATCAGGTATGTGTAAGTTTGAGATCGTTTGTATGGTTACTCCTTGTGTAACTATTGTGGTTACACCATAAGATAGATGCAAGGGTTACATTGTAATAGCTATGGGGGTTACAAATCATAAGGTATCCACAAGGGTTACAATATATGTAAGTAATGACCCAAGATACCCTTTATGGTTTTATATATGTTATTTAATGTTTTATTGAAATATCATGTCTCACAATATATGTATATATGGGTGATAAGTTTGTATTTGTGTAAATGATTTCATATGTTTATAAGTATTCATGGACTAATGGTTTCTTTCCTTCATTTTATATCCCCTACTAATATTTATAAGCTCGTACCAAGTTTTTTTAATTATTTTAACTATATATAAGGATGTGTAAGTGAAATATGTATATCATGTTAAATTTTATGAATATTTTTCAATGAAATAATGTTTTTGTATTGTGTTAAAAATGTTTTGTTTTGGAAGAAATTGATACTATTTTACTAGAACCCACATTATATGCTTGTGGGTTTATATGTATGAGTTGTGTCCTAAAATTATAAAAATATAAACCAAATTTTATTGGCAATGTAAATAAGTGAAATCTATTTGAAAGAGAAAGAATATGTAATGTTTATAGTTGGTTCCTTATAAAAACTGAAAAGATAATGGAAACAATTATACAGTAGAAGATGTAGGTTTATTCTAAGAAAAGGATGAAAGACAAAATGATGCTGAATAATTTGATGGAATATTTGATCTTTAAAATGAATTATTATATTCTCTTGAAGTCATTTTTGTTTGGAGGTCCAAAAATAATAAATCTAACAAAGTGGTTCATGATGACAAACAAATTATGTCGTAGTAGGAAGAATATAAATATGATTTCAAGGTAGAAATTTTAAATCTTAATTCTTAAATTCCAACAAATTTAGAAAATATTGATGACTAGAATATATTTGTGGAAGAATATGAAAGGGTGATTTAGGGTTTTAATAATACAGTAAAATATCAAGAAAAAATCATTGAAAATATATAGAAAGAGGTTGTATGCCTATGAATGAATGTGAAAACCCCATAAAAACTCTTTATTCTAGAAACAGGTTTGAAAATGAATCAGAAAATGGAAAAGTATAATTCAATGTTCTAGTGAAATAGATAAAGGAAGGTCTAGGGATGAAAATGATAGGTTTGATTGATATAGTCGGTATGTGGATTGATCAAAAATAGAAAGCATGAATCATTGATGTCCGACCACAAGCTTCCACTCTAAGATTTAAGATTATCTTGGGCATGAATCAGACCCATATGATTCAGATAACACAAGGAAAAACTAGCGGTGTAGTAGTGAAACATATGAATGAACCATCATTATATGTTATTTTTTGTTGAACTATTGGATACTCACAAAATGTATATTCCATAAATGAGAGGTATTGAAGGAAACAATACCAAAAAATACGTCCATTAGTAGTTCAATACTCCATGAATTCATGTAAAGGTAACTATTTTAGGTTCGTAGAATATGTACGCATGACAAGATATTTCTCATCAATATTGAAGAGATATTTGATAAAGAAAACTAAATGTATTCATAAGACGTATCACAATATGTCATCAAATGAGCAGAAAAAAATCGAGTTGAATCTCTACAAGATGAATGCTTTCCATTATATACCTTTTAATGTCAGGATTATCAATCCATACTGGTTATGAAGTTAAAAAAATGGATTAAGAAGAAAAGATATGAATAGGAAGTGGTTTCGTAGATTTCCCTTAAATTGTCAGATTGTTATGGGGTATGGCTCCTTGGTAGTGGATTAACTTCTCATATGAAAGGAAATATAAATATTTTTACACGAATAAAATCATAAGAGGTGGGTTTTTTCAAATTTCTAAATAATGACGGATTAAATATTATTATATCTAGAATAGAAAATTTTGGGGGCAAAGAAATCGGATGTGCTAATGTCTTTGTTTTTTAAGACCTCAATCACAACACGCTTAGTGACAATCTACTATATAACTTGGGGGATTCTATAGTAATTACTAATAAAATTTTTATTTATAAAGAAAGATATGGTTTCTTATTTTTTCACAAAAGGGTAATCTATTCCTTGTATGTGGAAATGAATATTTTAGCTTTCATCCAAAGAGGAATAAAATAAGATGTGGCATAAACAACATGTACATCGGTGCCAACCATCATGGGATGATTTGGCCAAATGATATGAAACTTGAGATCTCCCTAAGATTTTATGTCTTTATACTCCAACATGTGATTCTCATCCCAGATGGAAGGATATCAGACAAACGTTCAAGGAAAAAAGAAAAGAATAGTCCAACAGAGTGGTTGAATTGGTGCATGTAGATGTATGTAGACCTATATCACCCTGATTCTTAGATGGGAGGAAGAATTGTGTTATTTTGATTGATTATTTCAATAATATGGAAGGTTTATTTTTTTTTCCACATGTATGATGTTTTCAATTGATGAAAATAGTATCAGAGGTAATATGAAAGGATAGTTGGAAAACGATTATGAATTTTCCTACAGATAAGGATAAGAAATTCACAAGCAGTCAATTGTAAGAATTTATCGAGATACATGGGACAAGGAATCAGGTTTTTGGAATGATAACTCATCAATAAAATGTAGTGGTTGAAAAGAGAACCATATCGTATGAATGGAATCTCAAATAGTTCTTATTGAGAAGGTCCTATTAGGAAAATTTTATAAGGAAATGGTCCTGAAATCAGTCTACATATTCATTATTACTATGTAATGTCTGATGGAAGAAAAAACCAAATATGATTTATTAATGTAAGAATACAACATTGAAAAACTTTGGAATCATTAAAAGTAAATTTTGTATTCTAAATTATGGAGAAAAAATGAAAATTTAAATCACTAAGATTTCATTGGATATTTAATTTATATTGTGTAAATAAAAAGGGAATATAAATATTTCAATAAGAGGATGGGAAAGTTCGTTGAAATCAATGATTTCATGGTATTATAGAATAAATAAAATCTTCAACAACATAGAATGTTTTTTCCCTGATTAAGGAGAGGATGGGGTAAGAACCTCAAGGGTTTTGAAGTAGAACATAATGATTTAGAAGAATATACTAATGATGAGACTGATGAATTCAAATCTATATCAACAACAAAACGGAAGAGTCATGATGAAATTTATGAATAGGAAATCATTGGTTATCTGGAATCCCCAGTTGAAACATGATGTATAGATTTAGTAAAGAATGAATCTTGTATATATCTGGTTGATCCTAAATGTTTTGATGAAAAAGGTAGAGATGAGAACTTAGCTCAGACTAAAAATGAGGACCCTCACCAAATTGAGAAAAATCATACAAGGATTATTATTTTGATACCAACAGTTTATTATTTCATTGGGACCAAATGGGTCTTTCCTAACAAGATGAATGAATAGAAATAGTGATTTGAATAACATAATGAATATGGTGTAAATTTTACTCCTAGATATAGGGTATTGATGCTGATTAAAAATGTTCACCTATTGTAAGTAGATAGACAATCGTATTATTCTCAACCAAAGAAGTGAAAAGAATTTTCAATGTTTTCCAAAAGGACATGAAGTTAGTTTTTTTGAATGGGGTTCAAGAAGAAGAAGTTTATATTGAGTATCCATATAGTTTGATAATTCCTGAAGAATGTATACATGATCTTTGACTAAATAAGGCACTCTATGGATTGAATCAAGTACCAAAATCATGGTATTCAAGACTATATTAGTTTTTGAAGAAGCTCAGTTTTGATAATTGGGAGTTGATTATAATATATATATGAATAATTAAATTAATCAAATGTTTATGATGTTGTTTTATGTCGATGACATAATATTTGGTGGATCAAACAAGTCATAGTGAAAGTAATTCATAGAATTAATGAAAAGTGAATTTGAACATTTAATGATTGGTGAACTGATGTATTACCTTAGTTTATATATAAACCAAGGAAACATGGAAAATTAATTTCTTGATCTAAATATGTCATGGAGGTTTTGAGAATATTTAGAATTGATAATTCCAACAAAATGATGTCTTTTGTGGCTACCCGGATGAAATAATCATGTGATAATGAAGGTAAGGCAGTTAATGTATAGCAAGGACTTGATAAGTTTTAATATGTGTCAATATAACTATTAGTTATAGACATTCTGACAAAGGCCTTACCCAAATAATAGTATGTGCTTCATCTACTGTCTCTCTGATTTTAGTTGACTCCCTACACTTAAAAAGTGTTGATGTTAGCCCCTATCCTTAAGGTGTAATTTTTCTCCCTAATGTGATGATCTATGTTCATTAACCCATGACAGAACATGAATGAGTGACATTCAAGTCCATTTACCAAGGGAGATAAGTTGTGGTTATAAATGTGGGAGAAATGTCTCAGTCAAGATCGAGGGAGAAGCTGATAGGAGAGCAGTGAGGAAGGGGAGTTTTAAATATGATGATGCTACACAAGTACTTTGAATGAAGATAAATAGTGAGATTAGTTTGGTATTATTGCATTTTAGAGTATATTTATGAATAATGGTGTATTTTATAACCTCTAAATGTAGTGTTTTAATGTGAATTAAGAAATAAGTGAATCATTGATGTAATTTGAATGTTTCTCTTGCTTCTCAAACAAAGCATAGCTTGTGTGGAATTAGAGTCTGTGTTGAATAAATCATTGATTTATATCTGGAAACGCATGAATATATTATTTTTAGGATATTGGGGAATATTTAATGATTTATCATAGTGTGAAGAGTTGTTAACACCCCTAAAGGGGGGGATTTTGGGGAGAAATACCTTAATGATACAATATAGTGGTTTTTTGTTGATTGTTTGTTTTTTAGAAATTAGGTTGTTAAGATTAGTTAGGGAGTTCCCAAGAGATTTTCAAACTATTTTTGAGATCATCACAAAAATTAGATGATGTGTATGAACTCTTATGTAATGGGAGTAAATACCGATAAATATACTTCTAACCCCCCGTCATATGAGTAGATCAAGACCTCAAGAAGATTCAAAGGCTCTAAATTCATGATAGTGATTTTTTAGGGTTGTTATTGACAAAAAATTCATTAAGAAAGGAATTTCATGAAGTCTATAAAATCTGATCCAAATTTTATGAATTGAAATATTATTGAAGTTCATGAAATCTCTAAAAATTTTATAGAAATCTGTTACCATCACATAGTTTATGTGAGCTTCAAAAAAGTGCTTGAGCTTCATGAAAAAAGGACTCATTGTTAAGGCTGTCAGAGCTTCATGAAAGAGGTGATCTTCACAAAAGAGTTGAACTTCACAAAAGATATGGGGATAGTGAAGGAAGTATATACTTGTGGAGAATAGGGACGTTTTTTGAGGCTGTGTGAGTTTCCTGACGATTCTGTGAGTTTCAATAAGGTCACAAGATTTTCCAAAGTATTTAAAACTTATTTCCCAAAAAAATATGGAATTTTTTTATAAATTCGATGAATGAGGGACTTATAAATTGAATAGACCTACAATTTATGATTGGTTTTTTATTTCTAATGAAGGGATATACCTGTCCAACAATATTGTTTTAATCCTTTCAAGAGCATTTAGAAAGGGAATAAGATGAAGGTAATCCATTCCACCGATTGTGAGATATCAATGGAAATATCATGGGAGTGACCTTGGGAAGCAGTGAGATGTCCACAAACTTTGTAAAATTAGTGATCCTAGGAATATAATGGATTTATACCAATCAATATTTTTTTGGTGAGCCTTCTTGGATTTGGTACATTATTATATTATTGTGGTATCCTACATGGACATAACCCCAAGAGGGAGGACTGTTTAAAATCTCTATGTCTTGGATGTGATATCATTTTAGATCATGAATTTATATGGGGGAGGGAGAGAATACCATTTCAATTAAAAATGATATAAAATATAAAGGAGTATCTATTGAAATCATTTTTACCATGATTCACATCCCTCCCCACAACTTAGGGTATTTAAACTATTTGGATTAAAACATCTATTTTTTAACAAATTCAAAAACATTACTCTATGATAAATTCAAAAATGAATTGTAATTTAGCAATGGAAAATAATATAACATAGAAATTAAACTTTTAGATAAACATATAATACATGGAAAAAATATTTACATCAAAAAATCATTCCTTTTCAAATGAAAAATCATATTCTCGAATCATGACAAGATAGAATTAGTTATCATATTCTCTTATAAAATTTCAATATTATTATATAGAATTATTATAAATATCATACTATAAAATAATTTAGTGCAAATGGTTTTAAGAAAATTCACTTATCATTTATCTAAAACTCATATTCTTTCACCACATAAACCTAATAATTTTAAATATACAATTACTATTTAATTGATTATTTAGTATATTTGAAGCATTAAATATAAGAAAATATAAGTGTTTAAATAACATAAACAAAATCGTATTCCATAATATTAATAAACTATTAAAGGGATATTTTATTAAAACTATATTTGTTGACCTATTCAACTGTGTGTGTGAATAACTGAAAAAAGGGGTTCATTCAGATTCATCTCATGTGATATGCATTAACAAAAAATGTTGAATATTGATGAATGAATGTTATGGTGTAAGGAACACATAACTCTATCATTATTCTATAATATCATGATTTCAGTTCCATAAAAGGTCATTCAGTGTATTGGGTTTCTTTTACGGATCTGCTTCATTATTTAATTATTAAACTATCAAAAGAAACCCAACAATGAATGTATTTAAACAATATATTTAATTCTAAAAAAATTATATTTTAAAATTTTGATTATTTTCAAATGTATTATGTAATCGAGGACTTATAATATTTCACCAATACCACGAATTTATACATGTTAATGGATATATGATATTAAATTTCCAACATACCATTTATTATTAATGATAGAATCATGTTTTTTATAATCATAATGGACATTAATTTGAAAAAAGATTATATTTTTATTAAATATTAATGTAGTAATAACCTCAATGTAATAAATCTATTCAATAATAAATTTTTATTTTATACTTTTAAACAAACTTTGATTTACTAAGTGGGATTTTGGAGGATTAAATTTATCATAGTGCCATTTGAACATCATTTTAAATAACATCATTTTATATGATACCTTCATAATCACCCATTTCTTAAATAATGATGGTATCAATGTAATCATTGAAAAAATAAATCTCTTCATCGGTTCTACCTTTGTCATAATGTAGCATATTAACATCTGATATGAAAATATATGGATCATGCACTTCACACATACAATAGAAAATCAAAGTATATCTATATACATAAATAAAATTACGTTAATATTTATTTATACCCCCATGAATATTAAAACACAAATATTTGAATAAAAGATTGAAAATTTTCCATAACAATTTAATATGATAATTTCAATCAACATTACGTAATATACAAAAAGTTTAAATTTTATAAAGATGCACTTTCTTTTGTTTCTATCCAATATTTTCAATAAACAAGGATCCATTAATATTAAATTCATCGAGTCTTCTAGTCTACATCATAACCATCAAGATAAAAAATTCAAGTCATCATAAATTTAATCTTCATTATTAATTATCAAAATTTATCAAATAGTTATAAATATATTATTATCTATCAAAAAAGTTATTAATTTATCAAAAATTTAAAACAGATTATGAGCGTACATGATTTGGATATAAATAAATAATATCATTTTAACATATTTTATTAGGTATTATTATCTTTTTTCTCTTATCATAATTCATTTCATTATTTATTTTGTAGTTATTAAATGAAAGGATATGTAATATCACTATTTAGAATAACATATCATTATTTCTTATTTAAATGATATATGATATTTTGAAAGAGGGGATATTTTAAAAAGGATAACAAAAAATTATTAATATTTTTTATTTAATAAAGGATTTAATAAGCATTGAGTTACATCATTATATCCACCATGGTTGGATCATCTCACAATCCAATCCAAATACCTTGAATAAATAGTAAGTCACTCATTGGCTAGGTAACATTCAGTAATTGGTCCTTATAATTGAAATTTATTTTTTAATTAACACATTAAATTATGTATTAACCTATTAAATCATTAAATAATAATCTTTATATATAAGAAATTTAGTGGTTTACATGTTTTTTAATGCCTTTTTTTCATATAAACCAACCATAATTTTTTCCATAGAATTCCATATCATCTTCATTGTAATTTTTTCTTATCTAATAAATATTTTCAATCCCTATAATAAAAAAATTAATTTAAAATACATGGAATCATTATAATTTTTCTTATTCCTCATAGATTCCCATTTATTTGGAAATAAATCATGACCATATATTTCTATCCATAGTTATGGAATCTCTTACACTCTTCTTTGTATAAATATTCTCGAAAATATTATATATAATCATTATGACCTAAATATAACTTCACTTAATTGATACCGAAGTTCAAAATTACATTCTACATCATATAAAATGATTACGGGATTTCAAAATTCCAAAAATCATCACGTAACATGTATTATAGGGTGGAGTATTCATTAGTTTTAATTCCACATAAACACTTAATATGATAAAACTTTTTGTAGAATTGACAAAATTGAATATATTTCATATTAATTATATAAAGTCGGATTTACATCTTCTAATAAATCATAAAACTCATTTAATTTCTATGTAAGGTTATATAAAAATTATAACATGTAGAATCAATGGGTAAATATGTTAAAAGGTTCTGATCTTACACTTTTGTTGTTTGTTCATGGTTTGACAAATTGTGCAACTAACTATGCACGGTACCCCTTCTAGCTGAATAGGGTGCACTTTTGGTGCATGGTTTTTGAAACTGTGCAGCCAAACCCTGCACCCCATATTATGTAGGTGAAATTCAATTTTTCACCTTCATAAATGGTTTTAACCCCCCCCCCCCCCTCATTTATCCTCATGTTATAAAGTGTTGCAGCCATGATCGTCTTTTTTCATCGTCTATATGGTTCAAGTTTTCACCTTTATATGGAGAATAAATCTCTCATCACTGTAAGCATTGGAAATCCCTCAGAAATATTTTTGATCTTCTCCCTTATATTTCATGTTTCTTCCATCCTCAATTTCAATATCTCGTTCTGACCATTTTTTCCCGTTTTCATGGAATTTAATTTTTTTTGTATTCAACAATTCATGGTTGATTTAACCACTAAAAATAGATGAGTTTATTTCTAATACATCACGGAAAGTGGTCTAGGTCATTCCCACTCCTTTTGACTCATTATAAATAAGTAGTCATTGTTTTATAGGATGAAACCTTTTGGTGAGGCTTCAAATTGTTTAATAAATTAATGTAAGTGGTTTATCATTTTATTTGTAATTTTCCCTTATGGTGAACACCATTTTCATTTTTTTTACCATGCCATTGGACACCCCTTTTGGTGTTCCCACCTTACTGACCTATTTTTCCCATGTCATAAATTGTGAACTACCTTATGTGTATGGTTTTCATCTAGATAAAATTCCTCAAATTATAATTTAAATTGAATCGAGCAACATGACATGAATTTGGCCACTTTTGGTGATATTTTTATGTTGAACTTTTATTCACATGTTCTGGGCCTTATGTCAAATTTTGCGTGTTTTATGAATATTCTTTTACTTTATATATTGCCTCTTATGGTTGGGATAAATTCCAAAATGTACTTTTCATGGTATCTTTATTCTAAATAATAATTATTTTATATTTCATAATATTTTCCATATATATTGGGCTCTATGAAAAAGGACATCTACTTATATCTACATTCTATAATTTATTGGCTTTAATCGGACATTATGCCTGTATAGCTTGTTAAAATGTGATATTTCTATGCTTTTTTGACACGTGATACATCTTTTTTTGTTATTATTCTCACCAAAAACAATTTAGGAGAGAACATGGTACCCAATTTAAGGGCTTCGATGAAGGAATCACCATGTTCGTATTTGATTTACTTGATGCACCAGGAGTGATCATTTGAATTTTCATTGCATTGGGTCTCTAGATGGATTTTTATACTCATGATCGAAATCAGATCCTTTGGGAAGAAAATGTGGAAGGACTCATTGGCACTATTCCTATTCCATTCCCATGGTCATTCTTGATAGACATTGTGAGATACATTATACGAACTCAAATTTCACCATTTGAGGACTAATAGAAGGCATGTGCTTATGGATTTCCTTGGACAGTGGTTATATAAAACACTCTTATAGTGACCCTTTGGGTTCTTTATAGATCACCTAGGATGTGTTGAAAACTCCATCATTGGATTTGATTAATTCCTTTCTTGTATATTTATTAGGTCGCTTCTTTATATTTTGATCATATTTGAATAACGACATGGGAATGTGACCTCTTGGACAAAGCACTAGCTTGGAGCCTTTATCCTTTTGTTGTTTCATCATTATAGCCAATGTAAAAATCATATCATTTTTATGGGTAACATTCCTCAATAATTTGGCTTAGGCTGAAGTAGGTGGAATCATACTGGTGTCCATTTAGGAACTCAAACCGAAGAGTTTGGTCATTTGTTTATTTATTTCCCTGGGATTATTACTGTGGAATGTAGTTAATTTATTTATTTCAAGAAAGGGATTGAACTAGATTCCGTAGGTGGAGGAATTTTGATATTATATATCACACCCTTCTTGGGATTCCTTTAGTACATAATGATATTGAATGATTGTAGTTATGGATAATTAGAATCATGTGGATTGTGATTCTTGATTCATTTTGGGATCTATAAAGGAGTATGCGGTATATTAGAGAGCCTATAGAATGTGCATTTATACCTTCTTCTAATTTTTTATAGAATCGTGGACATCATCATTATTGGGTGTTAAAATAGTATTATTCATCTTCCAGTTATTTAGTTATGTTTATTTGTTTACTTCCATTGTTTCCACTATTATCATTTTATAATTTATTCTTTCTTATTTTATATTCAGTATCTTCTGTTGTGCTCACACTGTTCTATCAGGGATTAATATCCCAATGGACTTAGCCTATAATATTTCTAATAATTGGATGCCCCTACTATATGGGGATCCATGCTCAGATTCCTTACTATGATGAGGGTCCAGTTCACTGTCTCTGTAATGGTGGTCAGTTAGAAAACATTCACCTATGATCAGATGCCATACAATGGTGCCAGGAGTTCCACCTTCAGATACATGTGTACCATTTCTCAGGGTGTTCATGTGTCCTCGAGATGAATGGCTTCAACATCATTCTCAATATTGACTAAATTGTGCCATACCATGTCCAATTTGATCAATATCTATTCTGAGTTCCATTCACATATCTTGAGGATAAATCATATATCTATAATGAAAAAATGTTATATCCAGGAAACTGAAACTGGACCAAAGAAAATTAGGCATGTCAGAGCGGCCATGTAAATGGCCAGACTCATCATAATCAATTAGGGGATGAAAAATATATAATTACCTCTAGTGGTGGAACATTTCATGTATTTATTCCAAGAAAATTCATTATTGTGGCAGTAGTGTCCATTCCTCCATATAGGATGACACCTACAGAACTCCAGGGACTCAAGAAGTTGATTTATGATCTTGAGGATAAGGTTTTTATCATACCCTTTACATCATCATCAAGTTCACCTATACATTCAAGAAAAATGTGGGATGGTACCCTTATATTTTCTTTGTATTACTTATGTTTGAACTAGATTATAGTGAAGAACCAAAAATTACTTCCAAACATTGATTAATTCATTGAACATCACTAAGGAGAAACAATTTTCCCAATGATTTATTTTAGGCTAGGATAACATTTGGATAATGTGAGACCATCCAACATACCACATATTGGGTTCCAAAGTATGTATGGATTATACAAAAATATAGTTATGCCATTTGGAATTATGAATGAACCATAAGTTTCCATGTCTTTGATCAATCAGGTCTTTCACCCATATTTGGATTCGCTTTTGGTAGTCTTCATTGATGACATCATGGTGTATTCTCTCACAAGACATAGCCAAGCCACCCATAATGACATCATGTTAAATACACTGAGAGAGATTCAACTATATGTTAATCTTATAAAATTAAAATTTTATATCTATAATATTCACTTTATGGGTCATATCAGTTCACAAGTAAGCGTATCTATTGACCCAAAGAAGGAGAGAGGTGTAGTTTCCTAGGAACAACACAAGAATGTATTTTCTATGAACAGTTTATTGGTGATATCTAGATATTATAGGTGACTAATTCACAACATATCATGCCTTGAAGTGTCTCTTATGGGGTTTAATAAAATTTTTGTTATGATATTATGTTCAAACTCTTATGAGATTTGTTTTCATGATCTAAATGGAAGAATGACATATGAATTGATACTGATTCATTATAAATTGAGAAGAAGTTATACTATTTATTTTGGTTCTTCATGAATCATTATAGGTGAAGTTATGAGGAACATTGGTAGAGTTGTGGCATGTGGGTCCCCCTAGGTGGATCATCATATGATGAATTACCCTACACATTACCTCGAGCTGGTAATTATGGTTCATGCTTTACATTATTGGAGTAATTATCTATTAGTTGAGTGGTCCATTGTTTACACATCTTAAAACCCTATCTAGTACATATATACACAATTAGACTTCAATCATTGGAATCATAGGTGGATAGAATACCTAAATTAGTTTAATTTGGATCTTTCAAACACACCCAAAATGGGGAATTCCCTAATTATTACATTGATCCAAAAAAAATCAGACATAATCCATCAAGGAGGCTAGAATAAAGTGGATGCTTGTGGATCTATTATATGATATTCACTTGGATTTTGAAGACCATATTGGGTAACATTTTATAGTAGATTTGGCAATAACATCATCCCTTAAATAGGGCTTCCATATGAGGCAAGTGTCTAATTTCAAGGGCCTCATCTAGAGGGATATCATCAAAGGTGATAACCCACCACAAGTATGAGTTGTTAGTAGAGGTTAACCCCAACTCTTTATTGGTCGTGTATGGGTTCCATTTGATATACAACATGATTTTATGAGGGAATCACATTCCTACTATTTTTTAGTTCATTATTAGATTACCAAGATTTATAGAGATATACATCAACGTTATTGTTGTCTTGGGATGAAGAGGCATATAGAAGTACTCATCACTATATTCCCCACATGTTATAGAGTGAAGTAAGATAAATAGTGGTATGCTGTATTTCTAAAAAATTTATCCATTGTTGAGTGTAAGTGTAACAACATCAACATGAATTTCATTAAATCCTTGACAAGATCCACTTGATTCAATGAAAAAGTATGGGAAATCATCAATAGGTTTACCAAGGTATAACACTTACTACAAATCTAGGAGACTATATTAGTAGATGATATTTGGAGGCTATATATCTAGTATATTTAGTTATTTTGTGGTCAATATTGTTATATCATATCATACTGATATAGTTAGTTAACTTCACGGTTCTTTCAAGGGTTTCAGAAGTCACTAGGTTCATGGGTGAACTTGTGTATTACAAATCACCCTCTGATTCGATGGGTTGTCTGAGTGAATGATATTGGTCTTGGTGGATACGATTTGAGCCAATATCCTTGATTTTGGAGGTTCATGGGGAAAGCCTATTCCTCTTGTTGAGTTTTCAAAAAAAAGTTTTAAAGAAACAATACAGATATCTCTGTATAACACCCTCTATGGTAGACTATGTCATTCTCCTCTATGTTGTAATGTGTTAGGTGAGGTAGCTCTGCTATATTCTCATATCATTATGGACACTTTAGAGAATATCCATGAGATTCCAAATCATATTGATACATCTCGATATAGACCAAAGCGTTATGTCTACCATTTTTGTATATCTCTAGTGCTCTAGTTGGGACATCGACACATTCTATATGTATCACCTAGATTGGGTGATATACGAATCTATAGATAGGGAAAGTTGTCAACATGCTACATTGATCCTTTTGAGATAGTGGGGAGAGTCGGTATGATTGCATGTTGATTTTTTTACCTCCATTCCTCGCAAATATAATATCACATATTGCAACACAGATGGTATCATGATGACTCAGATAATTCAGTTGACTATGATGATATTGATCTAGAGTGTTTTTTATCCATAGAGTAGTATATGATATATATCATAGGTTGGGGAACAATGAATATCTGAAGTAGGTAAGTACCTCTACTTCATGTTCTATGGAAACATGGACATGTATACGATGAGACTAGAGATAGGGAGACCAATGTTCATGTGGAATGACCAGAGATTTTCCCGAATGATATCATAACACCCTAAAATGGGTAACTCATGGATGACTTCACTTACGGAGCAGAGTTTCTAGCATCCTAGATTTTAAAAAAGTTCCAAATATCTGTTTTCAGTTCCAATTTCTTTGTTTGGCCCTAATAATGTTTCCCAAAAAAGTAAAGTTCTTTTGGGTGCATCCAGGGATTATTCGAATCCTGCAACCCCAAAAATTAGAGAGGTATACTAGGCCATATGGTTAGTTGAAACCATGAATCCCATCCCACATGGTTTCCCTAAAGTGTGTAGTTGCAGATAGTGTGGTGTAGGGGCCCTTTAAGTTTTTATGTAACTATGTGACCCTAAGATCTTGGTTGTTCAGTTCTAAGGAGGTTTGAGATAGGTTCATTTTTCATGTTTTGTGCATGGTTAGAATATTAGTGTGTGTAACCATGCTTGGCGCCCATTGATGTAGATCATGGTGCCCGTTTGGCTCATGGTTTGGCCAAAACATTCCCCCTTTTTGTTGGTTTGAATTCCCTTTTTTACCATATTTAATGATTTTAATCAAACCTCTTTCCTCCATGTCTTCTCTTGTGGTGTTTTCCTCCTCTCCCACACATGATCTTCCTCTTTCCTCCTTTATAGGGTTCAAATTATATCATTCATCATGTGACGAAATATCTCACTGTTATAAGAATTTGAAGGCCCTCGATGAAATATTCAATTCTCTCACTTATATTTTGAGTTTCTTCCATTATTTTTTGGAATATCTTGTTGTGAAAGTTTTCACCCAATTTCCAGGGTGTTTGACAATTTCTTCATTTTCTCTCAAAAACGGATGTGTGGAGCACTACTACATCAAATTAGGTTTTCTAATTTATTCCTGCTCATTTCATCAAATTTAAAATTGGTAATCATCATGCCTCTTGATGGACCCAGCTGATGATGCATTAAATTGTTTAATAAATCATTTTATGTGGTACCTTATCCCATGTGTGACCTTCTATTTCAGAAAAAACCATCCTTGGGTTGATCACCATATCATTGGAAGCCACTTTGTATATTCCCATGTTAGTGGCCTATTTTTTCAATTCCATAAATTGTAAACTATATTGTTGGTGTTTCTCGCTCTTTTATTAAATACATTAATTTATAATTTCAATTGTAATAAGTCACAATCCATGAGTTACGCAACATTAGGTAAATTTTTCGTGTCAAACATTATTTCTCATGTTATACGACTTCTATAAAAATAATAGTGTTGTGCACAATCAAATTTTTCTCATATCATACCACTTGTTCTTGGGATAAATTCAAAATGTGATTTTCTTGGTATCCTAATACTCAATACTTATACATATTTCATTTTTCCTATTTTGGTCTTTATACATTGAGATAATTTCTAAATTATATATACCAATTGATTCATGCCCTAATTTATTGGATTTAATTGGATGTTATTAATGTCTAGTATAATCGAACGTGGTATTCACAAGATTCTGATTACATGTAATAAATGATCACTGGTTTCTGTGGTCTTCTTCAATGATCCAAGAGAGAAAATGGGTCCCTATTTAAGGAAATAATGGGTGGAAACCATGTATTTAGTTTGGATTTAAGAGATGCACATGGTAATATCCATGATTTCCCAGGGATGAGATAACTGGTTGGATTACATATACTCTTGAGTAATACTATTCCCAAATGGGAGAAATCGTGGATTAAATCATTGGAACAATGGATATGGTGATTCCTTAGGTGATATCCATTCATTTATGTGAGGTACTTAATAGGGAGTCAGAGTCCACCATTTAATGAGTGACATAAGGTACACCCTTATGGGTTTCCTTGGATATACATGGTGGAATTGGTTTTATTGGTGACTCATTATTGTGACCCTTGGGATTGTTTGTAGATCACCTTGGATGTGCAGAGGACTCCACCTTTGGATTTAATAGATTCCTTTATAGTTAAAATGTGATGTCTCTTATTTATATTTTGAGCAAGTATGAATGATGACATGAGAATGTGACCTCCAAGACAACTCACAAACATGGGGTATTTCTACCATGGCTATTTCATCATGATGGCCGATGTAAATATCATAAAATTTATACAGGTACCTTGGTTTTGAAATCCAGATTGGGGTGGAACATGTGGTATCAGATGGGTGTTCATTTATGAACCCATGCCGAAGTGTTTTATTATATGTTTTTATAATTCCCTATATTTATTATTATGGAACATAGTCCCTTTATTTATTTCATGAAATGGATTAACCTAAATCCCATAGATGGCGGCCTACTAACGTTGTATCTCACACTCTGTTTGGCCACCTTTAGTACCTAAGAAGACATCATCATTGTTGGTATAAATAAATACAAGTGTTCAGCTTCTGACAGTTGATTGATTTATGGAAAAGAGATGGAGTAAGGAGGTAGAGGACCTGTCATATACTTGATACACCTTTTGTAGATTTTTTTTGTCTTTCTGTTATTTTTTATAGCATGTACAATATTAATATATCCCATGAACCCTGTGTACTCTCATTTTGTATATAATCTTCGACATCATAAATATTTGTTATTAAATTATTCTTATTCTTATTCTATTTATATATTTCTCTTTATTAGTTTATATCCATTATTTACACTATTGTCTACTAATAATTTCTACTTTAACTATTTACCATTAATTATCTTATGATATGATCAATCTATTTTATTAGGGAATAGCATCCCCAAGGACACACCCTTAGCCCTCACTGCTAGTCAACAACCTCTATAATTTATGGAGGCACACTAGACATCTTTGTTCCACTCTAGGGATACTTATAAGTGGCATTTCTTAAGGGATTCTACATTAATATTTATGAAGTTGGAAAAAATATTAGAAATTTTTTAATGTTCAGTTTTCAATTACAAATATATTGCACACATTTAATGGATATTTATATCAATATCATGTGTTTATCAACTTCATATTTTTTCATAAGTCATTAGAATTTACCCATAGGGGGTTTACATTTACATCTTTCATCCGTATAATTCTTTACCATTGTAGAATATAAAAATCTCACCAATACCTTATCTTATTGAGGTGTATTTGAAGGAATTATATTCTAACATTTATCCATGTATGTATTATTGATTAATAGCTATAAAAGATGATATATAACATATTATTGAAAAAAATAAAGTTTAAAATATAACATACATTTAATGACATTATCAACTAAATAATATTCATTTCTAAAGATTGAGTAATTAGAAGATCAGTATGAAATATTAAAAATATGGCCTTGAAACATTTTATATTATGTAACAAATAATACATAAAGTTATAATATATTTAATTACCAAATAAAAATATAAAAATGATATAGTTATATCCTTAGGATCTATTAATAGGAATATAAAATTATAATATTCAATAACCTATAAAAATATTTCATATTATCCACCCAGATGAAACTAAAAATATTTTTTAAGGTTTGATGTATAGAATAATTTAATATATGGTGACTCCCATGTATCGAATCCTTTTCACCCTTATAAAAACATTAATAGTATTAGATGAAAAATTAAATATACTTAGTTTATAAATTTTTTTGAAATACTGCCAATAATTAATCTAACATGTTCAATTCTAAATAATAGATAGTGGAAATCTTAATTGTTCACAAACATAATACATAATGAAAAATATTATATAATACAAGGAATGTTAAATTCGAGCCAAATATATGTAATAATCATGAAATTTAATGAGCTAATTAAATGAACAAAAAAGGAATGAAAATGACTCAATATTGATGACAGAAGTGGTTTCTATGATAAATTATTTGGTTCATATAGATTAATATTACAAAATATCATAATAGGGGTCGATAGAGCTATGTTCATAACTATATGGATATGGTGGATTGATGTGAAACAATGTTTCAAGACTGGTGTGGACGTTATCTGGAGAAGATGGTACATCTATATTCTAAACCTAACATCTGGAAACTGTGTAATAATATTGAATGATAGAAAGGACTACAATCATGTGTGAAGGAAGACAAGGATCTAGAAGAATATGAAAATTATTTTATTTGTGGGTTAATGTAATTTACTTTTAAAAAAATAAATATGGTTATGTGTTATTTATATTTTTTTAGTACTAAATCATTTGATTTAATGAAATTCCTTATATTTATAAAACATCCAAGAATTATAGTGGTTTAAGTGGAAATAAACTTCTATTTTATTGTGTATATAAAAAATCTACCGTTAGTCTTGGGATCTTTACCACCTCCGTGATTTTAATTAAATATATACATGTCATATAATTGTTACAAGTCATTTAATTTTCATGTTAACTAAGTATACTCTTAAATGAAATTTTATTATGAGGGGAAATATTTATCTTAATTTTTGTCACTAAAATGGTTACCACTATCCTTATAGATTGAAGTGAATGTGAATTTAATTTTTTATTTATGATTATTTTTATTGATTAATTTTGAAAACAATGTGATATTTCTTCCTATAAAATTAGAAAATCCTAAATATATGATTTATATGTTGAAATTGATTATTTTCATATTTATTTTACTAGTTTTGGTTTTTATAATTATTTTTGTATTAAAATACGGCATTTTAATTTTAAAATACTTTAATATAATTTTTGAATAACTGTTCACATAAGGATATTGTTTCATATTTGATGAAAAATATTATTTATTATAAAAATGGTAATTGGATAACCTCAAGATATTTAATTATACTGTAAATATAGAATTGATATTTTGGATTTTTTAAACATTTTTTTGAACGCATTAATCAGGATAACATCATGGGATTCAATTCATGTATATTTATTTTTGATTTTTCATCTGATAAAAGTGATTTTTAAAATATAGACACTGGTTTCTAAAAAAATAAATAATGATATATTGAAAGGATTATTAGTCGAGAAACTAATAGTTGATATTGTAATTTGACTATTTTTTGATAAATAATAATAAATCAATTTAGTGGAATATTTGAATATGTTGAAATGGTTAATTTATTTAAATACTATGTGGATGGCATGATTGTCTCAATAATGAGAGTTGTTATAATTTTTCATCAATGTAAATGTTTTATAATGTTTTTGAATTTGGATTTGACATAGAGTATCCTTGAGTTTACTTAGATTGCGAAATAGTTCTTATGTTTTTTATGATATAATAATATAATTAATTTTTGAGATGAATGATTTGAGTACATGGTTTGGAAAATAATTTCACTCCATATGAATTATTAGCTTTCATTTTTATTAAATGGGGTCTTATTATGGTTTAGTGGATCACAAAAAAAGGTTTTGTAATAAAATTTTATTCTTGAGAAAAAATTATAAAATTATAATTTCCTTTTGATTATAATTTGTTATTGAAAAATAGAATCCATAATTATATTTGAATATAAATTTTCATTTTATGGGTGAATTTTGTGTTTGGGTGACAGTAGTTGTAAAGTTATGCGACAGTTGGGTGTTTCTCAATAAAATAATATATGTTATTTTAAATATTCATATGACTCCTAAATTCTACTCTATATTTCTATATAGAAAACAATTTATTGTAAACCATAGTTCCAAAATCTCCCCCAAAAAAATGTCAACAACAATGTTTGACAATCCACCATTGAACTATGAATTCATAGAGATATAGTAATAGATCTTCGATAGGTTACCCTTTTTAAGTTATTATCCTTAGCCTTCTTGTATTTTATAAGATTTTATTCTCGATGGAGTGACTGTTGACATGAACTTAATATATTATTAACATAAAAAATTAGTAATGAAATGGGTTTATAAAAAAATAAATCCATGTTAGATAACAAGGTTATACTTAGAGATATTTTTTTATCATCGAAATTCCAACAATGATTTGATGGATAAAAGTGCAAATTACTGTTGAATGGATAATTTTCAGAAATTTTATTTCTCTTAATGGTATAAATACATAAAAAAATTTAATAAATATTACCATTCTAGTGATATTTTATATAGTTTTTTTATTTCAATTTTAGGAAAAATATTTATAATAAAAAAAATGAGTTTTTTTGAAATGTATATATTATTATAACAGTTATAGTAAAATAAATCCAAAAATGTTGTGAATTAATTGATATAACTAATATATATGTTATTATTTAAATAATAAATATAACTGTATTTTAATATATTATTCATATATTGATGACATATTATTTGGATTCATGACTCCAAATATTCATTTTTTGGAAACATGTGATCAAATTAATCTAGTTTATAAATGGAATATGAGAACTCAAAATTATCTCTCTATGTTCTTCTCACACATGGAGTATGGTTGAAGAGATTAGATATTGTGTGGAAGTGATGTCAAAGGCATCACATGGTGGTAGTGTCTATGTTTTCAATGATGGGATTGTGATTGAATATTCGTGTGTATATTATGTTTATATTTTTCGATTGTGTAGGGATTTCCTCATGTGACTCCGAGTCTTCCAATAATTTTATCAAATTATTATATAATTATAGTGAACAAATACAGGGTGGAATAATGTTTATTGATCAATGGTTGTTTAATTGTTCAATCATATAAATAATTTATAAGTAGTTTTAGGAGTATATCAAAAGAGAAAAACTATAATGTAGTGAATTTTTTTAGGGTTACCATTGAACACCCTAGTGGGTAATCAGAACCACGACTTGAGGGAGCCTGCGGGTGGCACAAATTGGGAAAAAATTGGTTTCACATATATTTATCTATGAAAATATAGAAACTAAATTAATGGTATTGTTAATGTAGTGTGTTCTAATTTTTTCCACTTTAATTAACTATTAATCTTGATCTCATGTTGATGTCCACTCATAACGACCATAGACTAAATATGCTGATTGATGATGTTGGCTTGTTGTAATATTAACTATAACTCCATATTATGTCAACATTGACTATTTTGTAACCATTGGAATAATTGTTGATAATAAATGGATTAATAATAGATATATTCTCAAAATTACCTTAATTAATATATTTTATGATTTGAATTAAAATAATTACATTAAGGTATTATAAATTATAATTAAAGTGTTCTAATAATAATTTTATGCATTAGATTATTTAGGGATGGTGTGAATCCATTATTATTTCTAAAAAATGGTATAAATTATTAATAAAATAATAAATCATTTAGCCAATAACGATTTTATAATACATATTTTGTGACTTGTGTAATTTTTAAATTTATAATTTTTTAATTTGTTTTTTGATATAGGAATAAATATATACGATATTTTTTAATTAATTTTTCTGATTAAAAACATTAAAGAGAACATATAGAATAATTATAAATATAATTATACTTAAATAATTATCATTATTTGATGAAGATAGTATGATAGTTTATGATATCTAGGAAGTATGTGAATTATTATTTTCTTATAGGAACATCATAGGGTTATTAAATTAAATAATTAATTGATTATATAACATATGGTTTTTATTAAATATGAAAATGAAAATAAAACTGTCGAATAAAATTTGAATCTAATGACGATTAATAAATTATAATGATATATTTATTTATTAAATATTATTAAATATATAAAAGATAAATTATTGAAATCTTGGGTGATATATTTATGGCAGGCTCACCTCTCAATGGAACATATAATAACTATTATTTGTTTCATTCTAAATCATAGTGGTATTCGAGGGTTATCTCATTTGAGGATCTTTCTAATAAATCAATCACTTTTCTAGTTCACGTATTTTTTGGTTTTTTATGATTTATGAATGTTTTGAAAAATGGTTAATGATGGGAATGAAGAAATAACTAAAGGCAAACATGAAGATGATATTCTTGAAAATGTAATACAGGTCAGAGAGATTGTTCTGGATCATATGGTCAATTACTTGGGTCCCATCAATACGCATTATTTTTTATGTTCGATTTGATAACACATTAATGAATTACGATTTTTAATTAATGAATGTTATGTTTTTTTGTAATAAACAGGCCTCTTAGGACCAATAAACATCACCTAATCCAATAATAATGGACAATGGAATACCTCGGGCAAGAGTGTGGAACCATCAAAATCTCAACTCCATCGTATATCATTTCATCTCGTGAATAGACTCAACTCTATTATAAAAATTGTTCTTTCCATCATATTGTTTGGAAATAATTTAAATTTAAGAATATAATTGGTTTGATAAGATTGTAAAAGAGTGGTGAAAGATCACCAAATTTATCATAATCACTCGTCTATACCTTAATAAAATACAATATAACCATTTACGCTTTATGTACAAAAATTCAGGAACCCAATGAAAACTGCACCAATTGTCATTCCATGAGTCAAATAGTTAAACATTATAGTGTTAGAGAATATGGTGGTAGAAAATGGTAGATGGTAGAAGAATTAAATGATGGATGGAATATATTTAATGAGTCATTTTACTTAAAAAATTTCATGTGGGATATAAAGAAATTAAAACTAAAAATAGAAAGAAAATGTATGTGCAATATTATTCTTCCTTAGGTTTATCTCCTAATTCCCTTCAGTGTGGTGAAACACGACTCTACTAATCAGTAAAGGATATTTCTATCTATATTCATCAAATCCTCAAAAATTTCATCATTCAACGATTCATATTTTCATTCCATGTAATGATCTCCCTAAAGTTATCCTCATTTTATCAAAGAGATAGAACACACTAATTGACCTTCCCATATTCCCATATCTGCATCCTTATATGTATCTCATTATTTATTTCGAACTCATCATTAATTTAAAAAAATATGTTGTATTCAATGTGGTATCTGACTAGGAATATTTCAGAAAACCATGTGCACAAAAATTCATGGTGAGGATATATCACTCCAAGTGTCGATTATAAGGGTATAAAACATATCTCTTGTCAACCAACATATCCCTCCATTTGTCCATGGTTTTTAAATAACTTTATTAATTGACTCGTGCATATAGAATATGGATATAATCAAGGATAAAAACATCGATTTCAAGGTAATCAATGTCCAAGGTCATCCCCATTTTATCATTCAGATCTCTCTATGCTGCATGGTAGTTTTTTGATTTTACAGCAGTGGAATGGTGTTTATCTTATGATCTCTAGTTTTAGAAATGGACTTATACAGTGTCTTTCATCATAAGTTTGTAGGTTACATGGTAATTATAGTTTTTTGGTGTAATATATGGTCATTTCTAGAATACTTCTAGAAATATTATGAAAGTATGGCGGTAGCATGGCTCTGTGGTAGCCTGAAAGGAAAGAGATTAGCGCTAGAAGTATCTAGGCTCATATCATACCATTTGGGGTATCAAGATTAGTAGCATGTGAATTTATGAGGTTACTATGCCGCCTAGTGGTAGAAGGTGAACCTTATACAATTAGTGTTACATATGTGTCATACCCATAATTATCTTTTCAGTTTCTGGGTTACCATTAGACAAATAAGGTTTTATCCTTACATACCATATCTTACCTTTACATATATCATTAAAATTTATTAGGTACCTTTAATTATTTTCAAATTGCCTATAAACATTACTGTAAGTCTAATATTACGCTTACATAATGAATATATTTCATTTATGCAGCCTCTTTTTACCCTTAAATAGTGGATGAAAATTCCAAAGTACCTTTATACGTATATTTTAATCAATGGAATACTATTCTATACAAAATCACATTACAATTAAATAGAATTATTTGATTTTTAGTGACCCGTATATAGTGTATAATGTTCCCTAACACAGTCCCTTAAATCCACCTAAATAAAGGTGGGGAAAATATTATATTGAAAATACCACTATGCCATACATAATGGTACATGATAACATCAAAATATTCAATTTTAAAATTAAACATCCAAATTTATAATTTCAACTTATTTCAATCAAAAATACCCATGAAATGAAAATAAAAAATATATTATTATAAAATTTATTACACATGGAAAATTATTTAAAACATTAAAATTCTATATTAAAAATGATTAAATTATATCATGAAATATAATGGAATAAAATACCTCAACACATACACTATTATTTTCTTCAAGCAGTGAACCTCAAAAAGGAATCTCATAGGGAATTAAGGAAAAAAATATTTAAATTTCATATTAATTAAATATAAATATCCTAAATGGTAAAATAAAAGTAAAACTTTCTCCAAAATATGAATTCAACATCAATTGTTTTGATAGAACTAACACATGCCTTTTAATTTTCCCCATTTTAAAATGATGGATCTTCTCCTTCCCACTATTCAAGAATGTCAATTAATTTTTCATATATTTTCCAAGTTGTTTACTTCCTTAAGCTAAATTATTTTAATCTATCCTCACACATGGTATATATTATTTTAGTTTTATACTCATATAATGTGTGAATTCTCATTTTACACATCCTAGAAAAAGAATCTGCATTATCCACTTTATAAAGACCAAAAACCCAACAAATCATGAGGACATTGAATTCATGGTTATGATGACTCCGAATCTTATGGTTTTTGGTGAATCATGTCCAAAAAAATGTTTTCTCAAAGATGATGCATATCTATGAATAATAATTCTTTATATTAAATGGAAATGAAAATATACACTTTCACATTGACAACACCTTTTTTTAGCACAAAGTAAGCCTCCAGAATATTACAATCTCAACAAGTGAAGTACGAATTACTGAAATTTATCTATATTTCGTTACATTTTTGTTATTTTCAAAAAGATTTTTTTCAACAACAAAAAATTACATTATAAAAATTTCTTCAATAAATTTATCATTTATCCACCACCTAACCCCATATCATAAAAACATTGGTCTTGAAATGCAAAAAAAAATATTCACAAGAGCCACAAATAATTTTATTCTACATTTTTTACCAGAAGTGAAAAAAATATATATAAAATGAATTTATCATTTCCATTTAACAATACCAAAAAATATATACAACACACTTATTCTTTTAATGTAGTACATACCATCTATTTTAAATTCACTAACCCACACACATCATCTTAAATATATCATGAAGTAAATAAATTAGGGTGGGAATGAGATATAATTTCCTTCTAATGTTGGTCATTATTAAAGACGTAATTCATGGATTATATTAGCTAAATAAGTATTAATGTAAAATTGTTTCTGAGTTAAAAGGTGTAAATAATTAAAAATGACTTAATCATATTAAATGTGACTTTTTGAAATCCATAGCCTTGACATGTTACGCTAACTATTATAATATGTTTAATAACCCCAGATCACTTTGGAAATTTGCTCAGGATATAATGGAATGTATTAGGTCTATAAATCCTTCCAATATTTAAACATATAAAACTATAAAATCCCACATGGAGTGAATAATAATAAAAATTCAATCTATATGAATTTCATACATTCAATGCTTAAAAATGGAATAGAAATTCCATTTACATAAATAAACCCATTCCCTTATATTATGAGTCATCAAATTTATTCCTATGAATAAATATAATCATTCAATTTCTCCAAATTATTATTTAATATTATTAACATTTATATATAAAACAAGGAATGATGGGATTCCAAAGAAACTTATTTCCCCAAGATAATCAATGAACAGAAAAAAATCAATGTGGGGGAAAGAAAATTATATAATAGAGCTCAAAAACATATTTTAAGTAAAATAAAAGTGAGGTAAAAGATATTTAATGTAGAGGTAAAATATTTTCCACAGAATCTCTACTCCTCCTCCTTGTTTTTGTTTGGGATAATTTTTTCATCATCTCAGACCTACAAATAATAATTACACGTTATAATACAAGGAACATGTAATTAAATTTCAAATGGAGTGAGGGGGTTTATTAGTATCATAATATATTCCAAAAAGTATTTCATAATAATTAAATGGATGAATAAAATATAAAAAATAAAGTAAAAAATAATGATCATTCTTATTTTCATCCCCTATATGGCCCCAATGTTTTTACTACCTATAAAGGGTTAATAACAACATGCATCCTACATCTAATGGTGGGTGATTTTTATTTTATATTAAGTATTAAAACTTCTTCCCTCCATCCGGAACATATTCTTTATAGTTTTCAATAACGTCATGGAAAGAATATAAAAAACCCATCTTCAAGGAAATGAGGTAAAACATACAAATCTGGGGTATGATGAAGTATGATTCCTTGTTCATAGTTATCACTTGCACATAATATTCGTCCCTATAAAGTGTTTTCATTATATGTGAATAATTATTAAAATAATAAAATGGTAAGTTAGAAGGTTATTTTAATTAAACAAAATTAGAGTATGAATAAAAAATATAAAAATAATTACCTTCATTGTTAGAAACATACTTCCTGTATTTCTTGGAAAGGAAAAATTATAACACCTCATGGAATCTAGAAAGTAAATGTTCAATTTATATAGGGAAATCCATGGGCTCCTAATCATGTGAACCTTCTTATTGTTCATCTTCCTTGAAGTTATAATAACCAAGATTCTATGATACCAACTATTCAAAATATTGATTGGTGATAATCAATTATATTTCTATAAAATTATATTATAACGAGTTCAAAAAAAGATCATACCCTTGAGTAGAATTAGATGTGTTTTCTTATATAATGTATGGTAATCTTGAAATTTAAAATCATTGAATCGATATACATATTATCTTCAAATTACACCACATGGTAGGCCTATTTTTTATATCTTGATATAGGTTGAATGGTTCTAATTATGCTACTTTAAATATGGATAGATCCTATTGTATTTTATCATTTAAATCAAGGCATTGAAGATAATATTTAAGTGGTAAATATACAAATAAATAATCATTATAGAATTAAGTGGAACATAAAACTGAAATAGAGATTGGACATGAGCTAGTGGTGGAAGATATTTTCAAAATCAATTTTCAAGATGAATAAAACTATTCACAAAAATAAAAATTATAAATTTGAATGACCAACTACTGATATCCCTTGAAATAGTGACATGATTTCAAGCACCTATCATAGGGAGGATGAGAATGAATTTAAAAATAAAACTAAATATATAGATGCATTGCTAATAGAATGAATACCAGATTTAGAGAACATTCATCATTTAAGGTATAGTTAGACAATTTCATTCATTGTTCCCTATTTTTTTAAATTAGAATTGAAAACTCATTAATGAATTAATTTCTTATAATTTATGGATTATGATTTTTACATACCAAATGGACTTGATTGGAACACCAAACATCATCTCCTATAATAATGAAGGTTAATTAAACCCATAAATCTAGAGTGTGTCACCTTCCAATACCCGGGTCTATTGTTTGTCCTTTAATCAATCTAATAAACTAATCTACATTATATGAATATATTTTCAATGATATTGGATAGAAATAATATAACTTTATAAAATACATTATATTTCCTTTTACTAAAAATATTTTTAGAGGAAAACCACCCCAACCATAATAATTTATATTTCCCAAAATAGAAGTAGAATATAAACATAAAATATTTGTGTATTATAGCTTAGTAACAACAATAAATCCTCTATAAAGGCCAATCCTCTCATCAATAACTTGAAATGGAGAGTGTAATAGATCCCAGTGAAAAAAGGGAGATAATGGGATATTGAAATAAATATATAATGTATTTATTAAATCATTTTAATAAAAAAATCTAAAATTTATTACAAATAATAATTAAACTAAAATAAGATGAAAAATATATCTAAGCAGTAGTCTCCACCATTTGGTCAAACATCGAATTCCCCCTACTATGACATAACACATATTTATTTATATGTAATGTATCATCCCATATATATTAATTTTAATCCATGAAATTTCAATTGGCCAATGTTTCCTTATTTATTACATGATTTTATCTCCTTAAAATTATTCAATGATCATCCAAGAGAGAGAGAATGTGATGTGATAAACCAATATTTCAGAATCCCCATACATACTTATATATCATGATTTATTTTGAATTTATACCCCATTAAAAATAAATTTATTCTTCCATGTGGCCAGAAACAATAAATTTTGTTAAAATGTTTGTGCATACTTGTTCATAGCGAGAATATCTTTTTTCTAGCTTCAAAACATAGTGAGAAAAATCGTTCTTGTCTAAAAAAACTTCTCATCCCAATATTGTAGGTATGTAGTCCTCCTTCATTAATTATTTATTCATGTTCATCAGGGATATCATCATCGATTGTGAGGAAATTAGAATCTATGGTTTTCAGGGTTTTGGATTCTAGATCCCTTTATTCACCATGGTTGGCATCTGACTTTGCAGTGGAAAAAATGATTTTAAAATGATCTTTCTTGTTATAGTGATGTGATTCTATAGTGGATTGCATAAAAACATTTTTAGGGTTCATGGTACTCTAGAAAGTTGTTGTGGTTTCAGATTGGTGAAATCATATACTTATATGTATAAATAATAATGAAGATATCACTACTTTGAAGTATTATGTAACGATAGAAATAATAGATTGAAGTATACCAACTCCCACCACACCCATGTTATTAAAAATATTTATTTAATATTGTCAAAGGTGGTGATAGTGATGAATTTAATTATATGGATACCCTTATGCAATTGGTGTTTCTTAAGGGTTTTACCCTTATATAGCTTTTGAATTACTGAGGTTCCACTTATACAGATGAGGATCCTTCCATTGTGTACCCTCCAATTACTATAATAATGGTGTAAGTCTATATGTACTCTTAAATATAAATTATCTTAACATTAAACACCCTTTTTAAACCCTTACATAGTGTCTAGAAATATGGAACATGCTTAATGTATACTGTATAATCCATGTAATAACTTTTTTAAGAGCTTCACATTACATTCACATCGAAATAAGTAATTTTGGGTGCCCTATACACAGAACATGTAATTCCCTTGTGGACCCCCTTAAATCCGATTGTGTAATGTTAGAAATAATATTACCGTTACAGAGAACATATCCCATGCATAAGGGTAAAAACATCAAAATATTAATTTTCCAAAAAAAACATTTGAATTTCATATTCCACATCTTTTACTACGAAAACTCTTAGTATGAAAATAAATAGCATTTTAATAAAAAAAATATAATTACAAGTGGAAAATAATTAAAAACTTTAAGATTCATTATTAATAATTTATAACATTTTTCATCCAAAATTATGGAATCGTAGACTGAAACCACTAAATGATGGAAAAGTACAGCCTTGATGATAATAAATAAATATTATAATATTGATGAATTATATCATTAAATGTGTAATTATAATTTATTATATTCATTATAATTCTTCTAAATATGAGGTGAGGTAATACAATAAACCATATTAGTTGATGAGATTGATTTCATGGCATTGTACAATAAATAATCTCTGGTTTTGCAGATTAAATCATGTGATAATTTCTTGAATCACATAAAATGATATAAAAAAGACTATATGATATAGATATTTGGTACCATATTACTTTTTTCCCTTATTTGGACTTTAAATGTTCTTGTAATTTTTCTTCATCCTCAGTATCACTAGATTTATTATAATTCAAATGATTTTAATTAAGAAAATTAGTGTCTTAGTTTGACCATAAATGTGGGTTTTTATGAGTATATTTATTTTTAATTGATGAAATAAAAAATGGTAAATTTATATTTATGAATAGATTTTATTTTAAAATAAGTTATGTTGTTCTTTTTTGAATTGAGTGGTAACCTAAGGTTAGTATTCTCATAATTATTAACTTTTTTAGGTAGTGAAATCTAGTGTGAATCCATTTTAAAGAATCATTAAAATTAAACAATAATAATTTATTTCATTGACATGGAGATATATCTATATATATTCAACTTTTATAAGAATTGTGGTATTCTATAGACTATGGGATGATGTATATGACTTGTGGGACTAGCAAAACTGATGAATTCTAAGCTAAAAATTGATGTATTATCAGGAAATAATGTATGGTTTATTGATTATGGTGTGACTTTTTCATTAATAAACTACTCTTCATAATATTTCTTTTCTTTTTAAAAATAAGGTCATTTAATGTTAGTAATCTATTTAAAATTCTTGGAAAATATTTTTTGTTTTATATTATCCAATATTCATGTGTGTATATTTGAAAAATGTAAAATATAGTTTCTATAACAAATTTCATAAATCTGTTAATATTTTTTTAATTTGAAAAAATAATATAACGTGTGAAACAATTTTGGATATTAATTTAAATTTTGAATATAATACTAATGTTATAACTATAAATTTATTTTCATTTTTCCTAAAAATATAGAGATCAGTTTTCTATATTTTAACATTATCTCTATGAAATAGGGTAAAAAATATAAAATCATAGAAAAAGTGGTCATATTTTAAAATAATGGGGACAAGAACTACAACAAAATCATTTTAAATATTATTTATTGACCATTTACACTAGTAAGACAATCATAAGAAGATATATAGATGTTCCAAAGGATTGGTCTATTATAGAATACAGATTATATGACAATATAATTAAATATTAGGGATAAGGTCTTGAGAGACCCAACTGATGCAGGAAGTGGCATATGATTCTATTATAGGGGGACTTTCAATCAAAATATTAGGTTGAAAATGTGGGGACATGCCCATAAAGGGGTCTAGGAGTGGGCGTTCATGTGATATGATCCACGTGGATCATAGTAGTTTGGTCATTTGATCATATGGTTGTGGGAGATAAAGAGTGGTGTACTGTAGGGAGTTATAGTGGAAACGAATTGATTTTTCAAATTGATCATCTAATGGATGAATGTGAGTCATGGTCGGGAGATGCAATTGTTGGTTTTGACAGCTTGTGGGACTGTTACGTGGAACCCACTATATTCGATGGTTGTAAAGTTTTTTGTACTGGAGATTGTGGGGTTATTTTTGGATACAAGAATTTATATTATACTTTGGAAGATATCCCAGATTGAATTGAAAAATATTTCATCCAATTTGAGATAATTTTTAGGGTACATAATTTTTATGGCTAATAATTTATGTCATTATTTTTATAGTTAATAATAATATAATAATGATTTATGTATTGTGGTTTCATGTTTTATAGCTACCAACGACAAATTATTATTTTACTAAGTGGGATAAACTTTGTGCAATTTAAATTTCATGACCATGATGCCTTCATTCCTTGAGAGAATATTTCAATATTTTTATTTATATAGAATAAAAATATGTTAAGATATTATATTAAATAATAGGAAATTATTTTTAAGTATATCCTATCATGGATTTCATGACCATGAAAGGTGGTGAGTGGAATACATTAACTATTCAATAGTTATGATAAGTTGGTATAGAAAAGTAAATATAATAATTAACCATTATAAGTAATTATTCTAAGGTTTTTTGATTATAATATAAATGTTTAAAAAATTAGTTTTTGGGAAATTAAATTTTAAATGAAAAACATATGTGATTTTTATATGTGAGGATAAAGCATCAATGTGAAATAATTTAAGTACATCAATAAAGATTACAAAATATTATAAAAATGATAAATAATGTACAGGAAATGCATGATAACTATTAAAAAAAGTACTGCATAAAAGATATATTTTTGTTATAAAAGTTTATTTTGGATTGATATATAGTCTACAAAATTATAGGATATACATGTGACCATTTAATTAGGAACATGAAAAGTTACCATGTATAGATTTAATTTATTTCAATAAATGATTATTATATGATTTTTCAAAGCTGTCAATATGAGCTTGATCTATAAAGATCATATATTGAGATTTAACAATAAAAAATGGAAAAGGTGAAACAATGTATCTGAACATTCTATGTGGAATATATTATCGGATAGGTTGAAGGAGTATTCATTTACATCAGATGATTTGTTGTTGGTGGTCATCCTGTGAGAGGCATGTACCGAAGTCCTAAGGGTTTAAAAAACATTTTTAATGGGATAGAGAAATTTTTCAGTGGATATAATGAATAATTTGTTATTAATAAAGTTAACATCAACCTAACACATTGTAGAATCCATATTTATGTGCTAAAATATTTGGATATATATTTGAGATAAAAATTTATATAGAAGAAGGATTTTGTGGAGGGCATAGTGAACCTACATTATAGAGGTACTATTATTTATAAAAATACTCTAACCTAAGTATTTTATGTTCTAAAGAACATTGGGAATATGAATAAAGTTGATTCAGTATGTTTGGAAAATTACCTCAGTATTAATTGAACAAGTTTAATGTTTTTAGAATCATTGAGTTAAATGGTGTAAAATTTAATTTAATTTCATGAAATATCAATTTTATTTTATAATCAAAATAACTGATACGTCTTGTTCTGTAAGTCATCTAATGAAATTCATATAACTTTTTTATATTTTCATAATTAATTGTATGATATATCATAATAATTATATAAAAAACGTAGATATTTTAAAGGAATAACATTTTTGGTATCATGTATGGCATGAAACAATAAAAGTAGAAGAAAATATTACAAATAATAATTTATGAAATATTTTAAAAAAAAACTAATTTCTTCGATAGATTTCGTAATATTCCACCCATAGTATAAATGAACCATAAATCATATACCATTATAACCTAGCCATTAATTTGAAATTTATCATACTAATAAAAAATTTAGGAAATTTATTTCTATTTCTTGAGTATAAATAAAATAGTTATGTTTTAAAAAAATAATTGTTTTCTAAAAAATGTATTGTTTATAAAAAAGGAATAGTTTAATTTTTCTACCATTATTTAATTTTTTTTCCATTTTTGGGTAATTTATTTTAAAAAATAAACTTAATTTTAAAATAATAAAATAAAAAATTAGATTTGGGTGATTTTTTTTATTTTGTGGAAATGTATCATTTTTTGGTTAATATTGCAAAGTATATAATTTTAATTTTAATATCTTTTCATTTAAATTATTTTTAATGTAAAATTATATTATAAGTTTTTTAAAGTAAAATTAGTATAATTATATATCTATTAATCTAATTGAGTTCAATGAAATAATTTTCATTTTTAATATTGATATAATTTCATTTTATTGTTTTGACTATTTTCTCCTTGAATCCTCGTTTTCTTGTCAGGTTTGTGGGATTAATTTTAAATGATAATTTTCAACTTCTATGAATATAATTTTTTAAAAATATATTAAATATTTGAAATAAAAATATTTTAGATTATATCATAGTGTCAACACCGTTTTATAAAAAATGAATACTGAAAAAAACTACAAACTATTTACCAAAGTTATGGTCAATAATGTTTTACCAGTAGTTAAACTAAAACGATATTGTTTAAAATGACACAAAATATTTTGTAAAATCTATTTTCTTGGGTACATTGTGATTATATAAAGTGTAATTCTGTATAATACTCCATTTCCACCATAATAGAATGTGAATAACATGGGTAGACCTTTTTATTTTAACAAAATTCAATATTTCTACTCACCTTAATTAAAAAAGTCCACCCACTATCCTCCCCCTTTCACACCTACCAATAATTTTTACTTAGAAAATAATTGCTCATATTACTTAAAATAATCCCTTCGTTCAGCCTAGAAGACTTTCTCTGAATAAATATATCCTAGGAAGGCTAATGGTGCAAACAAAAGCTGGATACCCAGAAAAGAGATAACGTTCTTCAATGAGAGTTCTTATTTTATTTCATCCTCCACCTCCATAAAAATTATTAAAACATGATGAAATTATTAACCTATTATATAATATATAATAAAATAGTTTAGGTTAATTTCCATACCAAAAACCATCCCCACTTCTATGAATTGGGTGACAAAATCATCATTTTTCTGTACGCCAGACTACCGCCTCACGAACCAATGTCATTATTTTCTCCATTAACACCTATCGAGGATGAGTATTATAATGTATATAAAGTATATATATGATATATGTATCAAAATTATTCATATTGATTAATTATGTCATATATTCCATTTTTTACATCCATTCTATAAGGGATATGATAATGTCGCTTGTGTATATAGGAGACTACCGCATCGTGAAGTTTATATGATTCGTCATTCACTAATGATTAATATATAATGTAATAAGGTTAAATTTAATAAATATAGGTTATAAAAAAATAATTATGATATTACATATATAATAATCATTCATGAAATAATATATATCATTTTATTTTCTTACATTGAAAAATCATAACATATTTCGTGTAAGAATGGATCACCACCTTTTATAAGTGATGTGACACTATTTTCATTGCCACACCACATATATTATATATATAATAATATCTAGTGATATAATACGGTGTATATGATATTCTAATAACTCTTTAATTTTGAAAAGTTACTTACCCCCTTTACAAAATGATCATTGAAAAATGAAAATGTTACTCATGCGTATGTACAACCTACTATCTCCATTACTGTAAAACAGTCCATTTTTCATAACAATCATTAATATATGCTTTTATAAGTTTAATTTAGGTACAAATATTATATTTATTTCTTTTTTATTATTATTCAGAATATATAAATATATAATATTCACAAGAACCACAACTATCATGAACAAACAATAATGATAATATATGATAATTAATAGCAAAAATGATGAATATAATGAAATCATATTTACAAATAGGTGGAAATAAAGTTAAAAAATAATATATAAAATATTTTAAATTTTTATAAGGTTATTTTATTGGTTAATAAAAAACATTAAAAACACTATACTAGAGGGTAAATCATGGTCATCCAATAGGAAGAATGAGGTAATATATTTCTAAACTCAATTAACATTCATTGAAATAAAAATATACTTTATTAATAATGTAATGCTAATATTTTGTGTTTAATGACATTTTATTATATTATGATATATTTTCACCTATTTTATGTGGATTTATAGCTGAGAAACAGAATCAAATAATTTATAAATACTTTCTAAAGAGTTATTATAATTATAAGGGTTTATTTCAAAATATCATTCTAATAAAAATTATTTTATTCATGAATTTTATATTAGGAAAATTGATTGAAACATTCATCAAAATGATTTCATTTTCATCTTCTACAATTTTTCATGATATTTAGAAGTAATATTACCATTCTCCCACTCTCTGATACTTGAAATGTTTAAGAAAATATTTCTAAGAAAATATAAGTTTATTTTCCGCTTCTTTCAGACATCTATTTTATTTCAAAAGCATGTTTCTTAATAAAAACTAAAAAAATACTTTCAACCTTTTGAAACATATTTGTTAATTATATTTTTAATCATTTGGATTCTTTCAAAATAAAATAAAATTACTACTCGCATCATTTTCAAATGAATTACTATTTGGGTTTTTCTGAAAAATGAATGGAATCCTAGTTCTAACATGTATGGGATTAGTGGAACTTCCAGAAATCATAACCACTCAAATATTATAATGATTTATTTATATGATACAAATTATATTCTAAAATAAAATTATATTCAATTTTTTTTAAAATTTAGTTTTAAATTTCTTTTCCAAATGAAAAGAATAATTTCCACAAGAATGTTTTTAAGAAAATTTTTTGATATTTATATTAATCAATGAAAACATCCTTTTGTTCTTACTCAACTGGATTAATGTTGTATTAATATTATCCTTATTATTCATCTATATTTTTTAGGATAAATTTGACCAAGTAATGTTTTCAAATTCTATGATTCATTTTTTTAGTCGTTATCATTCCCTTGAATTATTCTTTTCCTATGGACATTAAATTTCACTGAAATATCAATGTTATTTATCATGAAGATGTTTATTATTTAAAATTAATATCATTTAAATATATGGTGTTCCACATTTAATGATTATTTGGTAAAAATTCATAAATCTGTATTAGTTACTCAATACCATTATTTCATGATAAGGAATATTTTTCAGGAATTAAATATATTATATGATATCTGCTGATTGATTCGGACATGCAGACAAGCATGGGTATCATTTTTAGAAATCCCATCAATAAATATACATGTATCATGAGAAGAATTTGTTTTCTATAACTACTTAATTTTTTTCACCCATCAGTTTTAAACCGTGTTCAAGATATATCTTTATGGAAGATGTATCATTTTCCTTAGACATCACATCCAATATTTATGAATTTACATCATTATGAATTCAATTAATATTATCCATGACATTTTAGTAATGACATTATCTCTGAAATAATTCCATTCTATGTTTATTTATTAAATGGAATGTCTTCTCAATTATTTACCTTTCCTTATTTATTATTCCTTATCAAGTTATGATATTAATGTTCTGGAGTAAATGGAATGTATATTTATTTATATTAATTACCATCAATTATTCTACTCAAATTTCTAAATAGAATGTGTGTTTAGTTATTTTGGTTTACCAATTATTCACTCCTTATTGATTATGATCCATTTTTCAGGATCTGTTTTGATGTACTTTATCCTTACTGATCATTTGAGTTCACTAGTGTGTTTTTTCTTTCCCCATGATTTTATTAAGTGTACTGTGATTGATATATATGGATATTCTAGAGGGGATAATTTTATTCTGGGAAAAAATTATTTTTTTATTTGTGTTTTGAAATGTAATACAAGACTCAAGTATGTATATATGTTACCAAGACTACAAATAAATTTGGTATGTTGTGATGTGATTCCATGTATATTATTCCAATGTAATAAAGAAGACACCAGTTCTGGGATACTAGGTCTGGTGCCACAATAGTTGGTATTAGAGGATGTATTGTACAAATCCTTGGAACTAGATTTAGGAAGAAAATAGATTAGAAAACATATCCCTATGATATAATTTTAGGATAAGTATAGAATATAATCCCATTATTTATGTATTTAAGGGATTTTGCGGTTTATCATAGAAAATACAACCTGTTATTGATACTACAAGAGGACATGGTTCTAGAACTGACGTACCTTAGGGTAATAACCCCAAAAAGGGTACATTGGGTATGACCTGATTATCACCCATTGATTTACAATGGTCTTTACTATACACCATGTTTTACACACTCAATTGATAATATTAGGATAAATCATATTTTTATATAATAAATTATGAATAAGTGGATAATAAATGTATCCTAAAGCAAACTTTGTTTCGGATTAGAAGATTAGTTATATACTAATTTTTTTGTTATTTTAAATATTTCTCTATTTTTGGGATTATAAATTATGTTTCATATTGATATTTTCACTTATTTTATATTTAAAAATATTGATATGGAACCTAGAAAAATGAATTGGAGAAAAATCAATGCACATAGTCCAAAGAGTTAGAATGATCATTTCATTGATGGGATTAAGCTAATATTTTGAATGGAACTAGTCTCCCAAAAAATATCATTATATGTGGATGTAGTATCACAAGATTAAAATATAGATAAATAATTTCTTATATATAATTTATTTTAATGGAATATAGATTAGTGGAGGAAATTATAGAAAAAAGATATATGACTGGAGGAAGAGAATGATGGATTTCCCTATAAGTGATAATAATGGAGAAAAAACACTAGTAATTTCATAAAAGGAATGGGATTTTTCTAAATGTGTGGATAGGAATTCCACCATTCATATTATCTCATGGGTAAAGAAAAGGTTTCTTATGTAAATTTATTCAACTGTAAGGGGATGGTGTACTATGAAAATCAATGTCTCAATAGTCAAAAGAATATACCTCAAAAAAAGATAATGGGTTATGGTTAAGCTTATGATATTACCATAGAATAATTGGAATGATTAATGTAATTGTGTTTTGATTCAATAAATATATCATGTAGTATTTAATAAATAATATTCATGGTATAATAATTACGAAACTTATAAATATGTTACATCAGTTCATTTTCATTAAGGATTTGAAAGTGTATGTTGAACTATAATGATATCCAACAAAAAATAATCATTTTTAAGTTGAACATATTGAAAAACACATGGTTATTAGAAATATAACCCTTAAAATTTTCCAGATATTAGGATTATGTAATTTTGATAAATAGATTATTGATATGGGTAATGTAAACTCAACAGTACTGACTACCTTAGGACTAATTATTGGTTTTTTAACTAAGTGATTTACACTATCATTGATGAAGTTTACAACATCATAGGATTTAGCAAAATATATCCAATAATCTAGGATATGTTATGTAATAATAGATAATTAATGTTTTCAATATGTTTTTATAGTAATATTGGATACTACCATGTTTTATGAAAATACATGGTGAAGGTATTCACATGTTTGGAATTTGACAATTAAGAGATACTTCATATTGTTTGAGTGATTAATAATAATTCCATATTTCTAATTCCTGACATATGATCCAAAGTTTTTTATTTAAATATATTGGACGGTTCATAAGGATACTAATTTTCTAAATTTTTGTGTTCTACTTTGTATGTTGTTAGAGAGATTAATGTATTACTTCCCCATATAGAGATTTATGAATTTTGGATAACCTGTGAAAATGGTATTGTCATTATAATAACTCCATACTGAATGAAGATAATAACATTCTATTATGGATATTAAAATAAATTAACAATTATTTGTAGTTATTCAGGAATTTAAAAATTCATTTTTGGATATTAATTTCAAATAGTAACCGATGAATTTGAAATTGATCAAAGAACATCCAAAGGATGAAATTTTTATTATCAAATAGAAACGTATGAAGTCATTACAATTAATTATAATATTAGAATTTAAATGAATTATGTAAATTTTGGGAAAGTATATTGAAAAAAAGTTTTACGATTACCTTTATATATTATGAACCATATATTCTCTTAAATAATCATAGATGCACCGTTTTGAGGTCCTTAACCTTCTATTTATTCTTTACTTTCTTATGACCAATTACTTCTATCAGTCTATATAATTATTATTGGATAAAAATGGATATGAGGTGTACAAAATACAAGACTGTGGTGAATTGAATATTAATTTTTTTATTAAAACCATCAAAGAATGTTCTTAGTCTAATATAAGATAAACTAAAACAATTCACAATTCCTATTATAAAACAAATGATCAGACTAAATATCTATCAGATGATATAATATGATACCATAGGTAATGAAAACAAATTTATTCAGATTGAATAAAACCATCAAAGTAATATAAATTGAAAATGATTCTACTACATAGCGTATAGAATCAATAATAAATGTGTGAGTTGTAATTAAAACAATTTTTCAAAGGATACCAATAAAAAAGAAGAAATAAAATATTCTTTTTCTATTACAATATGCAGTTGAAAAATAAAGGTATTATAATTCTTTTATCCCAAAGAGTAGGGTATCCTTTCATATAGGATAATATGTCTGTCTCACCAACCCAGTTACGCTCTCGATATGATGGTAGGAATGTATGTCTTTCTATCCCTACAAGCCCTCGATTTTTAAGGTAATAAACACCTCTATATTTCAAACACTTGCAATCCCTCAATATGATGATCGGTTGCACTGTCTGCCTATCCCCAACAACCCTCAATCGTAATAACCTGATTGGATGCACAAATCAAAACAAAGTACTTATTGAAATACAAAATATATTAACAATCCGTTCACATTTTTTAATTTCAAGGCTTTCACACAAAGTAAAGGGATGTCACAAAATATCACTCTAGAACATGGAAAAAGCTGAAGTGTTCCAATGTTCTATCTCTACTTCAAATTTTCTCTTATTTATAAGCCTCAGGTTCCAACAGTCATATTTTCTCCAACTAAACAGTTTCTCAGAAAAACATAGAGGGACTTGGGCACCTGGAATTTTAATGGTCATATTGAAATAGAAAACATGACATCATTTTGTTTTGTTTATAACTAACTCCATGACATCCTTTTTTTAATCCCATCATATGAAAATGATAACATTAATGTGACTGATATAGAACATGTTCATTTATTAATGAATACACGCATGTATGTAATAAAATTGAAACATGAAAATGAAATGTATTGATATGATTTAATTTCAGTATGATGAACAATGTGAATATGATTAACATAGTCAGTATGATAAAAAATTAAGTACGATAGATAAAGTATTATGATAGATAAAGTATGTATTATAGACAATGTCAGTATGATAGACAAATTCAATATGGTAGACAGAGTCATTAAAATAGATTGGGTTAGTACGATGGACAGAGTCAGTCTGATAGACAATGCCCGTACATACAATGTATGTTCTTTATTTGATAAATGAGTATAAAGAGATTTGTGATTTCCAAAACAATACATATATGTCAAAAGAATACTTTTGTCTTAATAATTATTTACTCTTTTCTCTTATACCAATGTTTTTATTTTCCACCTATGTTTTCCGACTCAAAAACCTAGTGATTGTTTATTCTAGAATACCTTTATGCTGGCTTTTATCTCAGTATAAAGATTATTTTTTTATTAAAAAATACACGATGTGTGTTTTCAAAAATGGTATTTCCAAATGTAAACCCTTTTTTTACCGAGAGTATGTTTAAATTGTTAGGATGTAATTCATTTATGGTGTGTAAAATGAAACAAATTGATATTAAAAAAAATATTTATATAGTGTATATGACTCAATAAACTAATTATATAAGTTAATATAACACTATAGAAATTAAAAAATAATTCTTCGTAATATTGGTTATCTCATTGATTTCTTACATAACAAGAAACCCTGAGTCAAAAAGAAATCAAACATAGTATTCTAATATAACCTAATTATTATATTAGAGGTTATTAATATTACTAACTAAATCATTAAAATTATTGTTATCAATTGATTAATAATTAATTAATAATCATTTAATATACAAATTAAACAATGTTTTCAGAAAAAACTATATTTTTTTCTAAAATATTATTTAGTATCACTTTGTGTGCATAATTTCAAATTAATTTCTAATAATTTTCAAAAACTTATTTCAAAAAATAAAGGTAATTTTTTAAAAACTATTTACCACAATTAAGGTAAAATTGTATTTTTATAGGGTTAAACAAAAAATATATCGATTAAAATGACATTAAACTTGTCAAAAATATATTTTCTAGCCATATTTTGACCCTATAATGTATTATTCTGTATAATAATATATATATTACCCTTCTGTCAAGTGAGAAATGAATTTATGGCTCTTCCTTTTCAAAAATTACAATTTTACCACTCGCCTAACTTATAAAAGGATGCCCAAATCTCTTTTTTTCACACCTTAAAACCCATCTACATCGACCAATACATATCGAATTCACTTCCAAATATATCTAATAACAACATATATTGTTTATTATTTTTTAAATCAAATCTATAATAGATTTTGGTTCAAACCTAATGATGATACCCAAAGAAGAGGTAATGTTCTGCAAAAACCATTTTTATGTAATTTCTTCATACATCTCATATAATTAATATTTAAAATTTATGACATAATAAAATAATTATATTACATATAATATGTTCTTATGTTAATTTCAGGACCTAAAACCATCCCCAATTCAATCAAATGGGACACTAATTCATCATTCATGTTTACAGAAGACTCCCCCTTCATGAACCAATGTCATTCGTTTTTTCATTACCACCTCTCACGACACGGTATGATGATGGATATAATTTATATATATGATATTTATCAAATAATTATACATATGGAATGATTATATCATATATACATTTTTGAAATATCATTTTCATAGAGGATGTGATAACATCCCTCGTGTGTGTGGAAGACTACCGCTTCGCAATTCGATGGGATTCATCTATCAATATTTAAGTATAAAAAATGTAATAAGTATAATGATAATTATTATATATTATATAAAATAAATTTTTATTATATTCAGTACATATTTATCATTATAAAAGGATAATCTATTATTTTATTTTTTTATTCTATAAAATTATTACATCATTCGTGTATATGTGGACTGTCAACTTCCGGAAGCGATATGACTCCCATTTCATAACCACATCACATGGATGTAATATATAAGTATATTTAAATTATTAATATATATTATATATGATTTTATTATCTTTATATAATGAAAAAATATTACTTTCCTTATTTCCATAACGATCATAAGAAAGTGGAATCCTTACTCAAGCATAAGTACAGCCTACTATCTCAATGTTGGTAACAAAGTACATTTTTCATAGAAATATATATAATGATTAGTTTTTGGTGTATAGATGATAAATAATTCAGATAATTATATCATGAATATTATTATTGATATTATATAATAATTTAATGTTCACAAAAACTAGAACATTCGTGACCAAACACGAGTAAGAAAACTTGTCAATTAACAACCGAAACATTGAAAATTAGTAATAATTATTAATGAACGAGTTAAAAGATGTTATAAACTGATTGTATATGATATTATAATTTTTTATAATTTTTTTCTATAGGTTACTATAGTTTTTAAAAAAAATATATATAGAAGTTTAAATCATATTCAACCAAAATTAAGCATGGGCTAATGGTTTCCAAAACTCAATTTCTATTCATTGGGTTAAACGTATACTTATTTGATTAAATAATTCAAGGATTATGTTTACAATTACAATTAACAGTATTATGATGTATTTTCACTTTTTTTATTTGGATTTAAAGCTGATACACATAATGGATTTCCAGTTTAATTCTCACTTCAAGGTTATGATCACTATAATGATTTATTTCACAATCTCATTATAATCGAGATTGTTTTCCCTTGAATTTTAGTTGAACGAAATTATTTTACCATTATCTAATAAACACATTATACTTTACTCTCCCCATGTTATTTATATTATTTTACTAAATGGTACTTATTTTCCACTCTTTCGTACTTTATATATTTTAAAAGGTGTTTTTAAGAAAATATGGCATCATTTCCTAATTCAGTTGGAAATATGATTTCTTATAAAAGGATGTTTTCAAATACTATTCAAAAAGACTGTTTAGCCACATCTAATTTTATAAAGTTTTTTTTATCTATTTACATTTTTTTTCAAAAAAACCAATCTTTATGTCGTTTTCAATAAAATTTCAATTTTTTTTACTAAAAAATAAAAATGAATATTCATTTTAATGTGTATGGAATGAACAAAATTATCATATATAAAGACCACAAATTTTCTAAAAATATTTCTCTATATTTTTTAAATATTATTTTCATAGTATGTTATATTTCAAAATATTTTGTGAACCTTTTGTATTTAAAAGTTGTTTTCATAATGAAAAGTATATTTTCATGAAGAATATTTTTTAAAGATCTTTTTATGTTATTTATATTCATCAATGGAGAGACACTTTTGTAAATAAAGTTGGTATATATTTTATTGATAAAATCCATATTCCTCATTTGGGTGGTTTGTGGTCATTTCGACCAAATAAAGTCTTGAGATTCACTTCTTTAATTCATTTATGTAGTCATTTACTTTCACATGAATTATTCCCCTTCCTGTAGTGATTATATTTCCTCTAAATGTCCATTTTATTTATCATGGATATGTTAATTTATTAAACCATATTTAATTTATAAATATTATTTTCTATATTGACATTTTATATGGTGAAATATTGTTAAATTCGTCATAGTTATTAAATACGAATATTTGAGGATAAGTAACATTTTCATGAATTAAATCAATTTTTTTGTATATGTAGAATGATTAGGATATGTAGACATAGGTGGGAGCTAGTAACATATATCCCTAGATTTGTCGACATCTCTAAAGAGATGAATTGGTTGGCTAGTCCGACTTAAATGGGTTTCTACACATCAATTTTAAATCGTAATGAAGATTAATCTTGAAGGAAAATGTATAATATTTATGAGACATGGAATCCTATAAATAAAAATTTCTTTCATTTAGAATTAATTCATTATTATCCAATATATTTTCACAATAATATTATCTCTAGATTCTTTTGATTCTCATTTTATTGATTAAATGAAATGTGTTTTCAGTTATTTACCTTTCTATATTGATTATTTCTTATACAATTATAATTGATTTTTTATTGATTGAAATGAATGTGTTTTTAGTTATTTACATCTCCATTAATTATTAATGTCAATTATTTAAATGTTGCATGTGTATAAATATATACCTAAACATATTTTTTACTCATTATTGATTATGATCCATTTAATATTGGTAGCTTCGGTTGTACTAAACTATTAATGTGCATTTGATCCCACCCTTATTTTCTTCCATACCCCCAGATTCATTGAAGTGTAGTATGATTGATATAAAAGTATACTTTATATGTAATAATGTTATTCTAGAAAATAAAATATTTTTTAATTTATGTTTTCATGTTTAACGAAAGACTCAAGTATGTATCTATTTTACCAAGAATATTAAACTATTCCATCTTTCGGGATTTGTTTCCTTGTATATTATTCTAGGTAATAAAGCACACACCTACCATGAGATAATGGGGTCAATAAAACTAAATTTTGGAAGCGTTAATGACGTTGTTTAAGGATAATTTGACTTATGGTGAGCATGTGCGATTTCAGTGTAAGAGAAAATCGATGTTGTCTATTGCATTGGTTTTAATTGTATGATATTTCAATTATTGACTTAGATTTTTCACATCCCAACATTAGACAATGGATCAAGAATATGACACTGATAATCCCTTTAGAAAAATTTTAGTTTTGGGAATTAGACATCATCTAGAGTAGTTTATGTACACAGATTTCTCATGAAACCCAGATCAAAACATTATTTACCTAAGCATGAAATTTAGTACACACCCAGGTTTGGTCTAAAGGAGACAGCTGACACAATACTAAATTGTAATTATCACTATTTATATTATGACTAATATAAAAACAATATAAATATGGGGGGTTTATAAAATGCTTGAATTATTCATATATATGTATAGAATAAAATGTGGAAAAAATGAATACATACGGAATGATGTTAGGGTGAAAGGAGATCCTCCCAGGAGAACACACATAGTGAACCTCCACTATCTTTTTACTAGTTTTAAATTTATATAATTAACAAGCTCTATTTATGTGTGAGTATACCATTCTACCAATGGTTTTTAATATATAGTGAACTCAACATTCGTCAAGAAACCAAAAATCCACCTCCTCAGTCAATGAAAATTTTACATAATATAATGGTAAGCCTCACGTGGCATTTGGAGATCCAATGGCACATTATAAAATAATATATCCCTTAAATAATGTCTAACAAATAAAGGAAAAATAAACATGAATGTGAAATTACTTTGGTTCAACACTGGATTGATCCCATAGGAACTTCCTTGGGTTAGTTACTCATGATCACGAGTATAAGATATCATAAAAAATAAGATTGTGGTGGAAACAAAAAAGATAAAAAATAATGAAATGAAAAAATAGTAAAATATATAAAAATTGAGAAATTATATAATAAGGAATAGATATTAAAAAGAAATAGAAAATGGCCACATATAATTGCCAATATTTTGAAAAGTAGAGGGGATACATTTTTATAGGAAAAAGGAGTGAGATTTCTAGTTCTATATTTATTCCTCTAAAAGTTTTTGTGTGTTTGAACTAACTAATGACCTAATTTGATATTATAGTTTTATGGAAGGTTGTTAAAAAATTTATTTTTATTTTCACCCAAAAAATTCAACTCCATCAATCATGTTTTAATGATGTTATATCACAATTACTCCAAGATTTTTTTCTCACTGAATGATTTATAAATATTTATAAGATTTAGAGCATTAAATGGACACATTAGTGACAGAATAACTCAATGAAATTTATTACTAAATTGTCTCTAGTGTTCCAATATATTATCCATCTAGAATCTCCTCAATTTTAGGTGTGTTACACATTTTATGCCTCATTTCTGAAGGTGGGGACCACTCTTCCATCCTGAATCATTTTAAGATTTATTTAATTTTTAGGGACATTAGATTTGTTAATTAGCTCATTGTCTAGAAGGAAATGTTTTATCACACAAATCATGTAATCCTAGAGAATAAATAATAACATAAAGTTGATTGACGATTTAAAAGTAATTATTAAAATAATAAATAATTAAAATCTTCTAAAATTTTGAGAATTAATGAATTTTCATATTTAGCCTCAATACACACCATAAATCCAAAAAAATTGAAAACAAGCTAAAATTGAAAATTTTGGATCGTTTAAATAATTGAAATACATATAAAAATGCTGAAAATATTGTCTCTATCAATTAACCCACACATAAACTATGATTTTCATAAAGTATAAAATCTCAATATTGTAAATCAGAGAGAACCAATGTTATGAATATTATAATTCCAAATCAACAGTATCAATCAATATTATATGTAATATTATATTTTCAAAATTTTATATAAATTATCAATTTAGTTTCTCAATTTTCAATGAAAAAATCAATTCCTGAAATTTTGTTTTCTCCTTTAAAAATGATTGAACATCCCCTATCATTATTTTATGTTCCTAAATTAATTATAATTAGGTATGAAATATCATTATCTACCTCTCTTTTGAATATTGTTTCACATCACTCATGATATAATTCAATTATAATTATTCTCCTATCATGAGGAAGTTATCTTTAGACATTGACTTGTAAAGGAAATACTTCTTTCGACTTTGTATATACAAAAAGAATATAAAATCATGAGGACATTTATTGAAGGTCTAATTTAATCTATGGAATATGGATTGTAGGAATTTATAGTTAAAAAAAACTCAAGAATAAGGATTCCCTCTTAAGTACAATGAATGATGTCAAAAATTAAAGTGTAATGAAATTATCCCCTTCAAATTAGAAACACCCATTTACCCAAAACACAATGTATAGGTTATGACCAATTGAATAATATAGATTTATTATTCCACCCTCTTGAATATTTTTTTTCATTTATAACTTTTCATTTTCCAAATAACTTTTTTATTATTATTTTAATTTTTAAAATGTTATTAATATAATAGACCACACATCCCCCAAGTAAATACATGTGTTAACCCCATCCAAATATTTAAAACAACTATAGGTGATAATAAATTCAGTCACAACAAATAGAAAATAATTATTTCCTAAAAATATCAAATCCCTGTGTTTTTTTCTTCACTCTCTTCTTAATTGGAAATCACCCCCTATCGTTGAGTAGTGGCTGATAGAAGTAGGTATTGAGTGAAATTTATTTATTATATATCCTTATAAATATAGAAAAATAAAAGGGGGTCTTTTTGGTCCTTGGACTCTTTTCAAAATTTGGGAAAGTAATTGGGGAAATTAATTAACTCTAGGGTCATTGCTTCAAAAAATTTATTGTACATGTACTCCCTCCAGGAAAAAATGAATTGGTTGAATTTATTCTTCCAATTATTTGAATTAAAAAATAACCTCACCTATCTAACCATAAAAAAATCATCCTCCACGTACAAGGGTAAACTATTAATTGGTTTTTTCATAAGTTGGTTATTATTCCAGGAATTAATGAAAATTCATTGGCAAACATCCGGGAAAAAAGTTAAATTATTTTTTAATTTGAAAATATTTGAATTTTTGAAATTAGAGTGTGGATCTTCCTCCAAAAAATGGTTCCAAAGTTACATGTGAATATTTTTCATGAATCCCCAGTCAATAATTTATTTACCAAATCATGTAATTTAGTGCACACCATGGGTTGGTCTCAATGCGGAATCTCACACAACACTAATTTTCTATTGCAACTATTTACATTAAAACTAATAAGTAACTAAATTATATAATTATAAGGGTTTGAAAAATGAATTATGTATATATATATATAACTCAATGGAGACAAAAATAATTAATGTGGAATGATGTCAGATAGAAAGGATGTCATCTCAAGAGAACACCCAGAGTGAACCTTCACCATCAATTTATTAGTTTAAATTTTACTTACTGAACACACTCCATCATATGCACAAATATTCTAATCTTCTTATGTTTATTAATATATATTTAAATCAATAATCTTCTAGAGACCATACATCCACCTCCTCAATCGAGGGAAAATATTAATTAAGTGAATTTAAACCTCGGGTGGCATGTGTAGACACAAAAGGGGCCTTAATTACTCAGATATCCCTTGACCAAAATCTATGAATATAGGAAAAAATAAACATGAATGTGCGATGACTTGGTTTAAACACTGGATTGATCCCTCAAGAACATTCTCATGCTATATATTCTTGATCACGAGTATAAGAGATCATAGTGGATTAGATTGGGGTGGGAACAGAATAAAAAAAATATAAAATAATGATATGAAGAAGAAAAGTAAAATATATTAAAAATGATAAATTCTATAACCTGGAATAAAAAATAGAAAAAATAGAAAATAATCACATATGATTTTTAATATATTGAGAATATTATGGGATACATTTTTATAGGCCAAAGGGGTTTTTTTTGTCTCCTTAATTCTTCCTCTAAATGTTTTCTCAAGGATGATCTCATTAATGACAAAAAATAGTAATTTAGTCTTCTTAAACGTTGTGTAAAATTTTCTTCTTCATTTGAATACATATTTCGATCTCTTTACTCCATGTTTATAAGGAATTTTATTCCAAATAATATGATATTTAGTTCTGGAATAATGATTCATAAATCATTATTCAATATTGAGCATTCAATGGCTCCCTTAATTATAGAATAACTCCGTTAAATTTATTATTGAAATTCATTTAGGATTTCTATTTTTTTATAAAATTGTAATAACCTCAATTCAATACATGTAGTCTGATTTGTGCCTCCTTTTTAAAAGAGGGGTCTTCCCTATCTGCGCAATGTTTATTAATAATGATTTATTTTTTAGGGAATTTACGTATATATATTATCTAGAGGTCCATAAGGTGAATTTGGATACACAAATAAGCATATTTTAAAAAAAATTAACATTAATTAGATCATATATTTTAATGTTTTGATCAAAAAACCAATGTGAATACGTTTTTTAAAAATTCCATAATTAATGTATTTTTATATGTAATCCCAAAACACACCAAAAATCCAAAGTGATGCTAATAAGCTAGAATTGATAAATTTGGATGGTTTAAATAATTAAAATACATATAAAAATGAATAAATTTTTGTCTCTATCATTACAATATGTCTTTACATTAAAAAAATGATTATGTGCCACAGGATAATTTAGGTAATTGCATTTGACTTCCCTACATCCTGAAGGAATTGTGATTATTTTTAATTACATATTTTGGGAGTATTAAATCATTCAATTTTATAATTTAAATAATTATAATTGATGAAATGATAGTTTTATAGTGTTTTTGGACTAAAGATATAATGTAACTTGATGATTCTTAAGGTGACCTTTACAGATTTAAACAACATAAAAAAATTAAGTATCTATGATTAAAAATAAATAAATTTGAATATCACCATCATAGATAATTTTAATATGATCAATGTTGAGATGATTTTGAAAGAGAAAACATGGATTACAGGCGGTTCTTTCACATTATCATATAATGAAATGATACGTTTGAAGATCCATGATATGTTCATAACTGTTAAGTATATGACATTAGGATATGTTTCTAGTTACTCTGTGGTGTTTTATGAATAAAGGTTATGTTTTATGATAATTATGTTATTCATTTTCTGTGAATGTGGAATTTGAAAATTTTAAATTAAATAAATATGATTTAGTAATGTTTTGGTGATTTATTTGATTTTTGAGGTATAGTTATGACAAATAATAATAATTGGGGATTCTATAAAATGAAAAAATATTGATTAATATGAAAGATAAAATTCAAAAATATATAATAAATGGTACTTCTTTCAATTTACATAAGATAATGGCTGATACAAATAACAAAGGGGGTAATGGGAGCACATCCATATACAAAATATTTAATAAAAACATATATTATAATAATTCAAAGGGATTATATATAAAAAAATAAAAAAAACATTTTCTATTTATCTAATATTAAACCAAAAAACGAGATATATTGAGGTGATTAAGACAATAATTTGAGAGTTATTAACTGATAGTATATTCTTCCACTTGAAATAGATGAATAATAATATTAAAGAAAATATAAATTTATTATTCTAATGATGATTCACTATCAGGTTATCTTATAAAAATTTAAGTATAGGATCTTACAATGTTGACAATTGAAAAAAAATATAAGTATAATAGAGGTAGATGATTCTGACGTGTAGGGACTTGTACTTATTATTCTATTTTTCATGATGATATTTTTATTTTTTCTGATTGAGTAAAATAGAGAAGATTCAAGGTAATATCTATTTATAAATGTTTAGAATCATATATTTATTAAGAATAAGTTATTTGAGACCAAAAGGTTGTAAAATGATCTTTAATTAGATAATATTATATCTTTTGGATATAGTGTAATTTTTTACTCATATGTGATCAATTTCAAAATGGTTGAAAACCCTTATATATAAGTGTGGTGGGATGTTGCGGAACAATTTTGACATTGTTTTATAGAGAAACAATAGAGTGAATATATGATTTATGGGTAATTTGGTTATGTTATGTCCCATGATAATTTGTATATTTTTAACATGACATGAACATTCATTGGTGGAGACAGTACCGAAACCATTGAAATCTAAGACTATATATAGAGGAAGAATCTTGGGGGGGGGACTAACCAATAACATATAATAGTAATCCTTGAATGTTGAACATTTTAAATCTATGGGTTCTTATTCTTTAATTTACTACATAATAAAAGGGTTTTGTGGAAAAATAATAATATAAGGATAGATACTTTTACTAATTTATGAGGATAAATTAAATGGAAAAGAAATTAAAAATATAACACCGATTAACCCACCCCACCCCACAGTATCCTCTATGTCTGGTCATTTCATCTACTACTAGATACAACTAGGCATCATATTAGTGGATCCATTTTTATTCAACTTTTATTATTATTATTATTATAGGGTATTTTTATTTTGGGAATATTTTCAACTTACATAGTGGGAAAACTCATCCATCCCCCAAATTAAAAATGGATTAGTTGCCTCATCCAAAATATTAAAAAAAATTAATATAAGTGAGGAATAGAAGAGAAAAATATCAAATGTGGAGAATGATTAACTAATAATTCCAATTAATTATTGTATAAATTTTTTATACTTTTAATCTACTGAGATTTATTCTTTTTGATAAAATAATTTATGGTATAGAGATTTTGGGGAGGATGTGTCTATAATGAAAATTCAATACCCCAACATTGAATTAAAAGTAACATTAAATAATGTCCCAAAAAATGTGTCCCTAATTATATATTTTTTATCAATAATCAACCTTGTGAAAAGTCACAGCTTGAGTTAGAATAATATTTTGTGGTTGAATAATTAGCTAAATAGCTTTTAAGATTAAACACTCTATCTATACTAGTGAACATGAGGGGGTAATAGTCTTAATTTTTTTTGAAATTAATTATATGATAGATAAAGATTTTTGATGATTTTTTTAAAAGAGTGTGTTTAAATCTATATTCATTGGATAGATACATTGATTATAGAAGCATTAAAAAAGAAAGAGTTAATGTTGAGGATATACCCCAAGTGGTAAAAGAGACAAAAGTGAAAGTTATTGAAAATTTCCTACTAAAGATAATCAAATTTCATGAAATTGGAGTTTAAAATTTTCATAAATATTAAAAAATATTTTTGAGTCATTTTTATGTGGAAATAAAATAAATCATTTCCATTTCCATAATACTAAATCAATTTTGATAATTTATGGATTGAGTATTCAAAAATAATCCCAACAAATCAAGAAGAGTACTACTTACCCACTTGTTTCTTTTGAGATACATGACCCCAACATGACAAATATTTGTGAAAATAATATTTTGATATCAACCCTTGAACTACCGATAATAATATATTTGATAAAGGTAACACCCACATCAAAATATATTTTTTTTATTAAATATATTTTCCAAAAACATATAAAAGGAAAAGTTTTATATGTAGGTACAATAAAAGTTTTCAGAATCCTACCAAAATGAAAATGGTTGAAATAAGAGTATGTATGAAAGCTAATTCCCAAAAAGGATTCCCAATAAAATAGAGGATGCCTGAAAAATAATCTTATCAATTATATATGGATTCATATAAAAACTAAATAAAAGTGGTTCTTTCGATATTGTGGGTGTTTCTATAAACTTCAAAATATTTATATCAAATATTGATCTAAATTTTTAAATTATGGATAATTTATATGGACAATAGTATGGGTAATGTTTTAATAAATTTTAAGAACTAATGTGTTTTATCAAGCCTCATAGAATAGTAATTTTCGATTTAGTTTGAATATATTCAAATGTTTTAAACCATTCAATTATTATTAATACTGGTTTTGGAACAATAATGTGGAGTGTTGTAATACACCTATCAGTCATCATCCATATGTGAACAGAGAGATGAATCCATAAAAATTCATTATAGGTGAAGCAAGCAGTATCAACTTCCTTGGAAATTCATATATTTCAATAAATGATAAATTCGGATGAGAACCATTCCCCAAAATCTGAGAAGAAACCAACAAATGATATCTCAACAAAGAGGAAATTTTTTTTATTGGTAAGAGGGTCCACACCATCGACCATTCTAAACAATAAATGTAAATAAAACATAGTTTATTGATGATAATTTTCAAAAAGGAATCAATCCCAAAAATGGATAAAAGGATTTTATTAGTTTTCATCATCTCAAAATAAAATTGATGGAGTAAACTAAAAAAAACACAAATTTCATGAAACAACTATATGGAAAAAGAATAAAATATGTGTATGTTATACGGGATATCATTATAGTGTGTTTCGAGTAGTTAATGAATTAAAAATACCTTGAAATATATCAAATTACTAAAATATATAGACAATATGGTTGATTTACATTAGTCGAAACATGAATGTGAGAATGGGATATCTAGGACAACTGATTCAATAGGTCTTGATGGAATGTGTGGATGATTTGGAAAATTTAATATTATATCTAATAATTTTAAGAGAATAATTAAATATCAAAAGTAAATAATTATGATAAATTATATAAAATGTATATCACTTATGGAAGTAAGTTCATTAATAAGGATGGTAGACAAGACTGTAGTGTATAATTAGAACAATGGTGAGAAGGGAAATTCCATATTATTCAATAAATTGTTAAGATTAAAAAAATAGGGGAGCTAGTAGGAATAACTCTTAGATAGTTAATGTTGGGAAAAGTGGAACACCTAGACTTGCATATAGTTCTCAACCATGTAGTTAATACTATAGAAAATTGAGAATACCTATTTATTCCCATAACTATTTTTTTATCTTTTCTAACATACATGCCACTAAAATTTTTATTATAATGGGGATTATAGATGAGTTTTTAAATTCACTATCCAATAAATATTTTTATCTCTTCATATATTGTTATAAACTTTTTTGTAGAGATTTATAGAGGAGTATCTATTGAGAAATATCCAACTAAATAATAAGGTTGTCGTACGTAAATCCAAGAAAATAAATTTTTTTAACATCCCATAAAATTTTGAAACATAGGTAGTCAATAACAAATTTTCACCATTTTATTATAAATATAAAATATATCATTTGAAGGGGGTCTAGTTTAATAAGTAATATTATATAAAGGTGTATTTTTATAGACTACACTTGAACTTCATCATGGCATTATTGAATTAAGTGCATGTTGCATAATTCGTAAAAAAAACCAACACATAATCTGAAAATTTAAATTTCATATCACATGGGTACTAGTTCATGGATGATAATGATTTCATGTATATATCACTCTAAATTTAGACACCAAACTTTTCCAAATATACATATATATGACTAACTATATGCCGATTTAAAATAAATTTTTGATTTCATCCATATCTGAATATTTTTAAGTAATATGAAACTCTGGAGAGAGTGGGAGAGAATATGTTGTTTTCATGAGAGTATCAAAACCTAAATTTCTTTTCATTTATTGATAATAATAGGTAATTTATGTGTCATCAAACACACAAAATGAAAAGGGTGATTGATTGTATTTGAAAAAAATACAAAGAGATAGATTGAAGTGAATACATGTATGATGTATTTATTATTAATCAAAGAGGATGATTGGATTACGAAAATATATAAATATAATATAGGGAACAATGGAAGGAGTTTTTTATGCTACCAGTATAAATTTAAAAGGACAATCTATGTTTTAATTTATGTTTCTTGGATTATCTTCCTTGATATGTTTAAATATTATACCTCTACATCATAAAATTTATTTCGTTTTCCATTATATGAAAGACATGTAATTAATATTTGTGTTTCTTAAAATGTTTAAGTATTATGGAGATGAATGGAAAAAATATATAGAATAATATGTCCCCAAAATAGTAAAAATATAACATAAATGTGGGAGAATCCATCTCGGTGTGCTCCTGTAATTGGATAATAGTTTTATGAAAAAAATCACAGGAATGATGGTTTTCAACATAGTAATATTGAAAATAACTTTTAGAGGTAGTATAATTTAAATAAATACTCTACATTAGTATTTAATATATTTTAAAACATAGGCAAGGTTTATGAATTGGGATGAGAACGTAAGAAAAAAAATATAGTGTTTTGTGTTTATTTAATGTCTTTTTGAATCGCTGAGCCGAATGGGAGCATCCTAGATTTCATTTGAAAAAATATTCATTTTAGTTAACATTAAAAAATGAATATTTCTTGTTCATAATGAATTCTAATGACATAAATATAAATTTAAATAACTATTTATGACTTTTTCTAATATTCTGTAAGACTTCTAGAAGCATGTATGGCATTGGTTTATGGGTATATTACTTCAATTAATCACATTTACTTCATTGCATGTGAAAATTTATAATTCAAATTTAGTTTTTTCAGTAATATTTCTTGATGACAACTAAATTTTTCTTTGAAAATTTCATGCCATCCATTCCAAATCTCTCGATTTATATTGAATTTTTCATAAGACACTAAGACACCCAACATATGATTTCAAGTTTTGGGAGATATTTATCACTATAAGAAGTATATAAAATTAGTATCCAAAGGATTTTAATTTGTGTCCCCTCATATATTGTGGAATTTATTTTTAATTATATACTTCACATATAACTTCTACTGTTCATGGTGGAAATTTTGTGCGTGTTTTTCTTTTCTCGCATTTTGTGTGTGTGTAATGATTTATGCCTTTAACGAATTTCAAGTGTTCTACTGAATGAAATAATTTTTTTAAATAATTTATATTTTAATGAGAGAATAAAATTTAACGATTATTAAACTAATCATTATGATTTTGAAAATCACAAAAACCAATAATTCTATGTTATTTAATGTAAATAAATGGGAATAGAATATTTATACACTAATGAAAATCTTACCTTTCCCAATGCTTCTATACCAACGGTTTTTAAAAACCATAGGTATAAGTCCCCTTTCCCAACAGTTTTGCCAAACCGTTGGGAATTCCCACTTTGAGGCCACCTTTCCCAACGGTTTTCCAAAACTGTTGGGAAAGGGTGCATCTTTCCCAAAGGTTTGGCCAAACTTGTGATGACCCAGACCCTCTTGGTCCTTCCCTTTGTCAAAATCCAGGTTCTAAAGGAGTGGCGTCTCGTTGAGACCGATCGGAGAGACCGATTGGCGAGACTGATCGATGAGACCGATCGGCGCGACCAATCGGCCCGACCGATCGGTGAGACTGATCGGCGTCACCCGACCTTGTCAAGTGGTTTCCAGTAGCTCTCCTTTGCGTAAATATGGTTTTAAACCCTATTCTGACTCGTTTAACCGTGTTTTTAAGACTCGTAACACCCTTAAGAGATTTAATTAAATACTTAATCAACTTATGAGTAAGCTTAAACCACCTGAACCCCTTTTGTCACGAGTGGAGCCGCGTGATCAACCCACGACCCCCGCGCCTTACGCGGTTTCGCGTTTTCACCTCAACCGTCCCCGACTCTTATAAACTAAGGGATAGCCGTGGTTTCTCCTTTCCTCGATCGAGAATTTTCACAAACATCTTCTGGTGCATCGGGACCTCCGCATCGTTATCCGTAAAGTTCCGCGCCCCCGGCCTAAACGTCGATCATCTATCAATAAGTAGGGAATTTATCCTTCGTCTCTCTCTTTTGTGTATCATGCGGGGTGGGCGTGCTTTTGATTCTGTAGAATTGGGTAAAACAGACCTAAATAAGATAAAGAGAGAATTCTATAAAGAAAGAGGGGGGGGTTGTGATCGTTGATGGTGTTTTATATTTTGATGTTGTTTCTTCTATGACCATCTTGGTGAGTTGTTCTGGCTTATGCCTCCTGAAAATCGAGGCCGTTGGTGGTCATTGTGTGTGCACTAATAAACCATGCTGATGTTTTAAATGGCTTGTTTGTGGTTGTAAACTCCTGCAGTGAAAAAAGAATCGGTTAATCACGTATATCCGACTGAATAATTGAAAGCACCAGGATCAACCCTTCTGTGATAACTCCCGGTTATAACATGCGGAATTTGAAATCATGGAGTGTGTTAAGTCATTTAAATCAGAAAATCCATGTCTTGTGTTGGTGGTGGTAGTTGGTTGTTTTCCTTTCGGGCCGATTGCTGAAAATGTGGGAGGGGATGGCATATCTGGTTGGTATGGTTTCAGTGGTTTTGAGTTTTAAATCCGGGTGGTTACTTGTTTATATCACAAATTGGGGAGGAATCCCATGTTGTTGAGAACCAGGTGTGGACGTTTTGGTTGATGTTTGACTGTTTACTTTCCTGGACTTATGCCTGTGCCTACTAGTTGCCCAGTAGTGCTTAAACATAAACATTGTTACTGAATGTGAAATAATAAAGGGGACACATGGGTTGTTGGCGTGAGTCGTGACTCGGACTTGAGTGTTGTTGTGATCTGTAGGCTGTATGGAGAAAAACCTAGCTTTGGGTGAGTGCTTGTTATCTATATATATATATATATATATATATACTTGTAGCTTTGTGTTTCTTATTCGCGCCCCACCCAAGTTGAGCACTTAGTTCCGAACACCCCCATTTCATGGGGGAGGGTGTTTTTTCCAACACTATTCATAGTGGCTGGTTATTAGCTTCTTTTATTCTCCCTTTCCCGAATTGCCCAAGTATCTTCGGGCAGGCTGTGATGGCCTGAGGTCCATCATTTTCCCAAGAACATTCGGGTGGGGTAGTGTGGTGGTTGGCCAGGTGTGTGCGGCAGGTGGTTTCCCAAGTGTCTTCGGGATGAGGCCTAGTTGTCTTCGGGCGTGGCAGTGGATCCTTTATCCCAGTTGTCTTCAGGCGTGGTGGTGGTTGTTCTGGCCTAGGTGTTTGCAGGCATGGTTACATGTGACAGTTGTGGCCCAGGTGTGTGCGGGCGGGATTCAGCAGTGGGACTGCGTGCGGTTGAGGCCCAGGTGTGTGCGGGCAGGATTTTGGCAGTGGGACTGTGTGTGGTTGTGGCCCAGGTGTGTGCGGGCGGGTGTGGTAGTGGGACTGCGGTGCGAATGGCGGGATTGGTCCGATGTGTAGGATGTCTCAATAACCAGTGGGAAAGTGGCGCGGGGTACCCAAACATCGATGTTCTCTTATTATATATATTACTTGACTTGCGTTATTTGGGGAGTGAGCCTTGGTGAGGCCTGGGATGGACAGTTCTCCTTGTTAGGTGTTTGGTTTACTCTTTTTTTCTCACGGTACATTAGTACGTTCCCCCACTTGTGCACGACAGACTTGGTTTTCCCTACAGAGTGTACTTGTATGCTCACCCTACGTATATAAAACTGCTTTCAGGTTTCCAGGAGGACTTCAGGGATCACGCAGGACCTTACTTGCTCGGGCTTTTGGAGCAGTTGTAGTTGTTGTTTTTCTTTTTGGTGCTTACCTTGTAGTCACCTTTTTTACTTTGTGGATTTTACTTTTGGAACATGCATGTGGGAATGGTTTACTTTTAGCTTTACTTTTCTTTCTACCTTGGTGTTGTTGGGTTTTCTTCTCCTTATCTCTCGATCCTATAAAATAAAAAGTGTAATGACTTCCATTTGTGAGAAACTTCTATACCCTTGGTTCTAGTCGCCACTCCGGGACCTATTGAAGGCGGGTTTCAGGGGTCATTATCTCTCCTTCAACTTAAATAAGGAAGGGCCTGGAAATCTGCTGGCCCTTCCCTCCTTTTGGTGAAGGCGGGTCATGAATGAATGGTATTAGAGGGGATGGTTGAGAGATAGGATGGAGTCTGGAGTTAGGCACAGTGAGGATTGCATGGGATGGTAAGGCAACAGTGTTGGGTGACCTTGGCGCGTGAATTAGGCCAGGGAAGACCGGCTAGGATACGGGATTTTAGGTCCCCCCGTGATCCGATACAAGGACTCTGGACCTACCGAACGACCAAGTGAGGCCACATTGATTGTAGGGTAGAGACCCTAGGAAAGTTACATGCATCATAATGACCTATGTTCTTGTGTTTTTGGGATGTCTTGGGGGTTAAGAATAAATAAAATTCTAAGATGTTTTAAGAATGATATTCCGCACAACTTGGGCTTAGGCATTCCTTGTTTACCTTGCAGCTATGGCACCCGGAAGGCGACCACGTGTGGTATAGGCGATAGAGGCCCCAGAGACTACTTTGGCCAATCGGCAGAGAGCTGATCGAGAGGAAGAGGATGACCAGTGGTAGAAGACTCTTCGAGCCTTCCAGCGACAGACCCTCGATAAGTATGAGGGCAGCACCTCCGATGCGAAGATGGAAGGCTGGCTAGAGGAGCTTGTTATAGCCTTCGGCCTGATTCGGGCCCCGACCGAGTACTAGGTTCCCCTGGCCGTTAGCCAGATGTGGGGAGCGGCACATCAGTGTGGGATTCTTTACCTGGGGGAGAGGAGAGAGTCTGAGGTGGCTTGGGTGGATTTCGAGAAGGAGTTCCGGGAGGAATTCAACTCCTCGACGATGAAGGCAGAAAAGAGGCCAGAACTACTCTCCCTCTAGCAGGGGAGTATGTCTGTGAGGGAGCTAGGGATCAAGTTCAAGGACCTCCTACATTTTTCCCCGGACCTCATTCCCGACGAGGAGTCTCGGGCAATACATTTGGAGGAGGCACTCCGACCCTCCCTCCAGTATGTGGTTACCCCCATTCCCTACCGACGTACTTGGAGGTCCAGAAGAAGGCCGAAGTGGTGGAACGGATGCGTGCTCTAGGGGGAGTGTCGCGAGAGGGGATCCAGTTGGGACCATCAAAGGGTAAAGTCGTCAGCACCAGGCCTCCAGCGTCAGGACCCTCTAGGTTCTAACCCGCAGGGAGCAGGCCGCAGCAGTTTCAGTTTCAGTCCCCCGGTCCTCACCCTTTTCCTACAGGCCCGGGACCACGGTGCTTCATCTGTGGGAGCCCTGGGCATCTCCGGAGTCAGTACCCAGACTGGGTGTAGTACAGCAGTGGCAGTCAGCCCCAGCACCCGCCCCAGCAACAGCTTCCAGCCAGACCTTTCTAGCAGCAGCAGAAGGGACAGCGAGCTCCCGCTCCTCCGAGGGCAGATGTAGGAGGAGGCCGACCTCAGGGCGCTCCACAGGGACCTCGACCAGGGCGTGGTCGTGGGGGTGGCCGATATCTGAGGGGCAGGGGAGATGGGCATGGAAAGTTGCACGCTACAGAGGCAGTAGTCCCAGCAGGGCCAGAGGTTGTTCGAGGTACGATCAGTCTGTTTAGCACTCTTACTTATGCTTTGTTCGATACAGGAGCTTCACACTCCTTCATCGCACCCAGTCTAGCCCGTTCCTTGGGTCTATATGCGGAGAGACTTCCAGTGCCCCTGGTGTTGAGCACACCAGTTGGAGGTCATCCCGACTTGTTGTTCGTTTTTCGGGGATGTAGACTGATGATAGGGCCACATCAGTAAGTTTAGGATCTTCTTCTGCTACAGATTCAACCATACGATGTCATCCTAGGCATCGACTGGCTATTTTCTGTGTGCGCCATCATCGACTGTTTTCGACGGAGGGTGGTGTTCTCATACTTGGATAGTCGGCGCGTTACCTTCACCGGTGGCGAGCAGAGCAGTGCAAAGGGAAATAGGAGAGAGGAACCTCTCCTCTCCTTGTTGATCGAGCTGACGGTAGAATCAGTAGATGAGGAAATGGTGGATGTGCCAGAGATTGTCCGAGAGATTATGGACATATTTCCTGGGGAGGTGAGGACTCTACCCCCTCGACGTGATATCGAGTTCGGGATAGACCTGCAACCCGGCGCTCGTCCAATCTCGATGGCTCCTTACCGGATGGCACCTTCGGAGCTACGAGAGTTACAGATACAGATTGACGATCTGATGAAGAGGGGTTATGTTTGTCTGAGTGTGTCACTGTGGGGTGCTCCGGTCTTGTTTGCAAAGAAGGCAGATGGTGGTCTTAGGTTGTGCATAGACTACAGGAGGCTGAATCAGGAGACGATCAAGAATCGCTACCCTCTCCCAAGGATAGATGATCTTTTCGACCAGCTGAAAGGGGCAGGATGGTTCTCGAAGATCGACCTGCGGTCTGGGTACCACCAGCTGAGGGTGAAAGAGAGAGACATCCCGAAGATAGCGTTCAGGTGCAGGTATGGACACTTCGAGTTCGTAGTCATGCCCTTCGGTGTTACGAATGCCCCGGCTGTGTTCATGGGGCTTATGAACTCCATATTCTGGGATTACCTGGATTGGTTTGTGGTTGTGTTCATCGACGACATCCTGGTCTACTCTAGATCAGAGGAGGACTATGAAGAGCACCTGAGGATAGTTTTGGAGGTCCTCCGACATCACCAGCTATATGGGAAGTTGTCAAAATGCAAGTTCTGGACACGAGAAGTGCACTTCCTCGGGCACGTGGTGTCTGAGCGGGGGGTAGCGGTGGACCCATCAAAGGTTGAGGCAGTTGTCTCTTGGGCAGCACCCAAGAATGCGGCAGAAGTCCGAAGTTTCCTCGGGCTGGCGGGTTACTACCGGAGATTCGTACCCAACTTCTCCTAGGTAGAAACCCCTTTGACGGCTCTGACCAAGAAGGACCAGGCTTTCGTATGGAGTAAGCAATGTCAGTCATCCTTCAGCTATCTGAATGAGAAGTTGGTCAGTGCCCCAGTGCTGAGATTACCAGAAGAAGGGGTGGCCTATGAGGTATTCTGTGATGCTTCGGGACAGGGCCTGGGATGCGTGTTGATGCAGCGACGAGGGGTGATCTCTTATGGGTCTAGGAAGCTACGTTCCCATGAGCGTAATTACGCCACCCACGACCTAGAGCTTGCAACGGTCATTTTTGCGCTAAAGGTATGGCGGCACTACCTCATCAGGGAACGCTTTGTGGTCTTCTCAGATCACAAAATATTGAGGTATATCTTCTCCCAGAGGGACTTAAACTTACGACAGTGGAGATGGGTGGAGTTCCTCCAGGATTACGACTTCGAGATCTCTTATACTGAGGGCAAGGGCAATGTGGTGGCCAACGCCTTGAGCAGGAGGACGTAGAAGGATGCGGTCCGAGAGTCGGCAGACGCCTGGTAGGCAATGGAAGAGTTGGCTGCCTTACACCTGGATGTGAAGATGGATAGCGGCAGAGGCTGCCTATATCAGATGACAGTGCGGTCATCCATGTTTCATCAGGTGGAGGAGTCTCAGTGGGGAGACCTAGAGTGTGAAGTGATGCGTGACAAAGTTGACCAGGGAAATGCTCCGGAAGGATGGACCGAGGATGGTCAGAACCGGATTCTTTTCCAGGGAAGGTTGTTTGTCCCAGAGGCGATGCGTGGAAGGGTTCTCAGTGAGTTCCACAACTCACCCCTGGCGGTACACCCTGGAGTTTCCAAGATGTACCAGGGTTTGAAGAGGCATTTTTGGTGGCCCGGAGTTAAGCGAGCGGTGGCAGAGTTTGTGGCCAAGTGCCTAGTCTGTCCGCAGGTGAAGGCTGAACACCGAGTCCTAGGCAGCCTACTACAGCCCCTATATGTCCCCGAGTGGAAGTGGGATGACATCTCAATGGATTTTGTCATGAGACTACCCAAGGCCCAAGGAGGGTATGACGCCATCAGGGTGGTAGTGGACAGGTTGACGAAATCGGCTCACCTTCTGGTGATCAGGGAGTCGAGTGTTGTGGATGCTTTCGCACGAAAGTACGTGGATGAGGTGGTGCGGTTGCATGGGGTTCTGAGGTCTATAGTCTCAGATAGGGATGCACGGTTTACATCACAGGTCTGGATAGGAATTCAACATGCGTTTGGCACCCAGTTATGCCTTAGCACTGCTTTCCATCCCCAGACAGATGGTCAAAAGGAGCGCACCATCCAGACCTTGGAGGATATGCTGTGAGCATGTGTTCTGGACTCAGGAGGTTCATGGGTTCAATACATGCCTCTGGTAGAGTTTTCCTACAATAATAGCTACCACTCTACCATTGGCATGGCCCCGTTTGAAGCTTTGTATGGGAGGCCATGTCGTTCGTCTGTGTGTTGGGACGAGGTAGGAGAGGCAGGCATCCTTTGTCCAGAGGTGGTTCAGAACACGACAGAGAAGGTTCAGCTCATACGGGAAAGGATGAAGGCAGCCCAGGACCGACATAAGTCGTATGCTGATACCAGGAGGAGGCCCTTGGAGTTTGAGGTTGGGGACCACGTGTTCTTGAAGGTCTCCCTCCGGCGTGGGCAGCAGAGGTTTGGAAAAGGGAGTAAGCATTCTCCCAGATTCATCGGACCCTTCCAAGTGTTGCGGAGGGTCGGCGAATTGGCTTACCAGCTAGCGTTTCCACCACCGCTACTAAGGATACATGATGTCTTTCATGTGTCCCAGCTCCGTCAGTATCTGCACGATGATTCACACGTCCTTTATTGGGGTGAGCTGGACATCGAGGACGATGTGACCTTTGTGGAGAGACCATTGATGATCGAGGATCGCGAGGAGAAGGTGCTTCGTGGGCGAACCATTCCATTGGTTCACGTGTTGTGGAGACATGGTGGGTTTGAGGAGAGTACGTGGGAGAGGGAAGCATAGATGCGTACCCAGTACCCAGAGTTGTTTTGAGTTTTGTTCCTTGTTGTACCTGTTGTGATAGAAAATTTTGTCCTTTGGCTATGAAATGTACTGTTTTTCTTCCTCTTCTTGTGTGTGAAAACCCCGGCTATAGGGAATGAGAGAACTCGACCCCTAATCAAGAAGCATGAAGGTCGATGTGATAAAACTCATGCGGGTGAGTCAGTGCCGCCCAAAGCGGATAATATCTCGACATGGGGGAAGAGACTCCCCAACCCACGTGCCCGGGCAGATTGGCATGGTTTGTTGCTTGGTTCGTGACAGGAAGATGTTCTTAGTTAACGATGAGGTTCACTCTAGAGATGTATCTTTTGGGGTGGTTGTTCGGACCCGCCCTTCCCTTCTGGGTTGTTTAAATTCTCGGGGACGAGAATAGTTTGAGAGGTATCTGATGTGATGACCCAGACCCTCTTGGTCCTTCCCTTTGTCAAAATTCGGGTTCTAAAGGAGTGGCGTCTCGTTGAGACCGATCGGCGTCACCCGACCTTGTCAAGTTGTTTCCAGTAGCACTCCTTTGCGTAAAAAGGGGTTTAAACCCTATTCTGACTCGTTTAACTGTGTTTTTAAGACCCGTAACACCCATAAGAGCTCTAATTAAATACTTAATCAATTTATGAGTCAGCTTAAACCACCCGACCCCCTTTTGTGACGAGTGGATCCGCTTGATCAACCCACGACCCCCGCGCCTTATGCGGTTTCGCGTTTTCACCTCAACCGTCCCCAGCTCTTATAAACTAAGGGTTAGCCGTGGTTTCTCCTTTCCTCGATGGACACTTTTCACAAACATCTTCTGGTGCATCGAGCCCGCCGCATCGTTATCCGTAAAGATCCGCACCCCCGGCCTAAACGTCGATCATCTATCAACAAGTAGGGAATTTCTCCTTCGTCTCTCTCTCTTTTGTGTATCATGCAGGGTGGGCGTGCTTTTGATTCTGTAGAATTGGGTAAACCAGACCTAAATAAGATAACGAAGGAATTCTATAAAGAAAGAGGGGGGGTTGTGATCGTTGATGGTGTTTTATATTTTTATGTTGTTTCTTCTATGACTATCTTGTTGAGTTGTGCTAGTTTACGCCTCCTGAAAATAGAGGTCGTTGGTGGTCGCTGTTTGTGCACTAATAAACCCTGCTGATGTTTTAAATGGCTTGTTTGTGGTTGTAAACTCCTGCTGTGAAAAATGAATCGGTTAATCACGTATATCCGGCTGAATAATTTAAATCACCAGGATCAACCCTTCTGTGATAACTCCTGGTTAGAACACACGGAATTTTAAATCATGGAGTGTGTTAAGTCGTTTAAATATGAAAATACCAATCTTGTGTTGGTGGTAGTAGTTGGTTGTTTTCCTTTCGGGCTGATTGCTAGAAATGTGGGAGGGGATGGGATCCCCTGTTCGTTTATACTCTCGGTGGTTGTGTGAATCTGGGGGATGGGATCTCTTGTTGGTATTGTTTCAGTGGTTGTGAGTTTTAAATACGGGTGGTTACTTGTTTATATCACAAATTGGGGAGGAATCCTCTATTGTTGAGAACTAGGTGTGGACGTTTTGGTTGATGTTTGACTGTTTACTTTCCTAGACTTATGCTTGTGCCTACTAGTTGTCTAGTAATTCTTAAATATAAACATTATTACTGAATGTGTAATAAGAAAGGGGACACATGGGTTGTTGGTGTGAGTCGTGACTCAGACTTTAGTGCTGTTGTTATTTCTAGGCTGTCTGGAGAAAAACCTAGCTTTGGATGAGTTCTTGTTATCTATATATATATACTTGTAGCTTTGTGTTTCTTATTCGCGCCCCACCCAAGTTGATCACTTAGTACCGAACACCCCCATTTCATGGGGGAGGGTGTTTTTCCCAACACTATTCATAGTGGCTAGTTATTAGATCCTTTTCTCCTCCCTTTCCCGAATAGCCCAAGTATCTTCGGGCAGGCTGTGATCGCCTGAGGTCAATCATTATCCCAAGAACCTTCGGGCGGGGTAGTGTGGAGGTTGTCCAGGTGTGTGCGGCAGGTGGTTTCACAAGTGTCTTCGGGATGAGGCCCAGGTGTCTTCGGTTGTGGCAGTGGATCCTTTAGCCCATGTGTCTTCGGGCGTGGTGGTGGTTGTTCTGGCCTAGGTGTTTGCAGGCATGGTTACATGTGACAGTTGTGGCCCAGGTGTGTGCGGGCAGGATTCAGCAGTGGGACTGCGTGCGGTTGAGGCCCAGGTGTGTGCGGGTGAGATTTCGGCAGTGGGACTGCGTGTGGTTGTGGCCCAGGTGTGTGCGGGCGGGTGTGGCAGTGGGACTGCGGTGCGAATTGCGGGATTGGTCCGATGCATAGGATGTCTCAATAACCAGTGGGAAAGTGCCGCGGGGTACCCAAACATCGACTTTCTCTTATTATATATATTACTTGACTTGCGTTATTTGGGGATTGAGCCTTGGTGAGGCCTGGGATGGACAATTCGCCTTGTTAGGTGTTTGGTTTACTCTTTTTTTTCTCATGGGAATTTAGTACGTTCCCCCACTTGTGCACGAGAGTCTTGGTTTTCCCTATTGAGTGTACTTGTATGCTCACCCTACATATATAAAACTGCTTTCAGGTTTCTAGGAGGACTTCGGGGATCATGCAGGACCTTACTAACTCGGGCTTTTGGAGCAGTTGCAGTTGTCGTTTTTCTTTTTGGTACTTACCTTGTAGTCACCTTTTGTACTTTGTGGCTTTTACTTTTGGAACATGCATGTGGGAATGGTTTACTTTTGGATTTACTTTTCTTTTTTACCTTGCTGTTGTTGGGTTTTCTTCTCCTTATCTCTCGATCCTATAAAATAAAAAGGGTAATTCCTTCCATTTGTGAGAAACTTCTATACCCTTGGTGCTAGTTGCCACTCCGGGACCTATTGAAGGCGGGTTTCGGGGGTCATTATCTCTCCTTCAACTTAAAGAAGGAAGGGCCTGGAAATCTACTGACCTTTCCCTCCTTTTGGTGAAGGCGGGTCGTGACAAAACCATTGGGAAAAGTCCACTTTATGGCCACATTTCTCAATGGATTGGCCAAATTTTTGGGAAAAGTCCACTTTGGGGACACCTTTCCCAATGGTTTGGCCAAAAAATTGGGAAAACTCCACTTTTTGTACACCTTTCCCAACAGTTTGGCCAAAACGGTGGGAAAGGGTATACCTATCCCAACGGTTTGGCTAAACCGTTAGGAATGGTCCCCCATATATCAACCTCCCACCCATAATTGCACCCAGAATCAAAGAATTTATACCAACATTTTTTACAACTGTCGGTATAGATCCTTTGATTTTTTATCAGATCATCTTACCGAGAACATTATATAAATCAAAATTTAAAATGATTATGAGAATACATATATATATATTTATTTAATTATGTTCACAAAAGAATGTCAGGTTAGTGGTTAAGTCGTTCAATGATAAACTAGGGGTCCTTGGATCAAATCCCAGTGAATGTTTTTTTTGAAATACATATACCAATGGTTCCATAACTTTTGGTATAGATTTTTATATTAATTATACCAAAGGTTTCCAAAACCATTGGTATAGGTCTATAACAACAGTTTTCCCAAAACCGTTGGTATAGACCTATCCCAACGGCTTACTTGGCAACGGTTCTCCAAACTGTTGGTATTGGCTATACCAACGTTTTGAGGTCAATACCAACGGTTCCAAACCGTTGGAATATTTTAGTTTTCCATTAGTGATGGTTTATTTGATAAAGACTAAAGATGAAATTATTATGAGATAAAAAAAATTAAAAGGAGTTTCTTCAAGATAAATTTTTTTTGAAATGATAAATGTAATGATTAAAGAGTTTTTCATTAATGTTTATATATATCATGGTGTTATTTGATTCTATCTATATATGAAAATGGTTACTAAAGAATAGAAAATGAGGTAATGATAGAAATATAACATACTGGATATTGAGGAAGAGGAAAACATTTTTTAACTTAAATATAATACTATATTACAAATATATAAAATATATTTTCTATATACCATAATATAAAAGAGAAAAATTTGGAGATATATTCTGGTGATTGTGAATTAAATACATGATCTTCTAATCGAGAGAAAATATAACATCTCGATGGAAAGTAAGATGAATGAGATGATATAGATATTATTTTTCCAAAAATTCATAATCCTGGTAAAAATGAAAAAAGAAAATAAAATGCCCTAGGAAATCTATTTTTGACCAATATTTAGAAGATCGAGAGAAGAAGCAGAGTTCTATATTTTGGTACTTTTACTAAGTGTTATATGGATATTTATAGTCATTGAGTTTATTTTTGGATTAGATGTAGGAGAAAATATTCTATATAGGATCTATAAATATATTATTATATTAAAATGATGATGTATAATAATTACTTGAATATTAATAGGTAGTTGAAGACATTATAGAAAATAAGGATACCTGATATTGTGGATGCAATGTCATCCCATATGGATACATGAGCCACATTCGATGGGATAAATAAAAACAATTATTTATATTTAGTGGTATTATATGGAACAAGTGTGAATCTATGAATACAAGTAAATTAATTTTGATGTTATTATTTTAGTAATAATATGGTATAGTATGGTATTGTGAATGGATGGATGTTGTAATCATTTTGGTAAACTATGATACTGGTTGAAGAACCACAAACAATGTAAAATGAAATAGATTATAGTGTAACATTTTTTTATTTATGGGAAATCTATAAAATTTGTAGTATTTCATGAATTCTACATTTAAATAATCTTCATATTTTTCCTATATTTAATTCTTTATTTTTTAGAGGATGAGAAACATAATAAAAAGAAAATGAAGACCATAACTGGTCTAATTGGTTGAATTAAATTGGAATAATTTTTAAAAATAGACAATTGATTCACCCCCCCTCCTCAATGGTCTACTGATCCTAAGTATTTCAATAGTAAATAAATATTATATCAATTTCAAATTTTAATAAATAGACTATGGTTGGTGATGGAGAATATGTATATTAGTTAATAGTTGGAATGGAATTATGGTCATTGTTAAGGATTTTTATTCAATAAAATGGGGTTTAATAATCATTTAGTAATTCGAGGTACATTAAGGATGTTATATAAATTATTGATTCATAGAAATGAAGGTTTATATGATCCTTATACACTAATATACTGTAGTCACTCTGATTAAGATTCATGTATTCAAATATAATGTTGGGCTAACAGAGTTTAGAAACCATAGTTACCATAGATAGAATGGATGTATCTCAAATTGATTGAAGTTGTATCAACATAATCTACAATTTCCCAGTATAATAATATAATAACAACAATTTTAATAATTGAATTATTATATCTATTATGAAATAAGCAGAAAATGTGGAAACTAATTATGATGTTAGGACACCCTATGATGGAAATGTAGAATGTATTCTCAACTATATTATGTTGTGGGTAGTTGGATAATTTAATAAATAATATTTAGTTGTTATTGAATTATCATAATCTGTATATGATTTGTGATGTTGGAGTACACTATGAATGATGATTTTGTAGTTTGATTGCGATGTATGATGTTTTGTGTGAATTATGGGAGATTCATTTTCTATGATTGTGGTGTTTTTTATATATTATCATTTTATTAGGATTTACAAAATTGTATAATATATGGATATCTGTGGATATGGTACGTAATTGTGGATACCTTTTTTCACACACTCTGTGACTATGGATGGATTGGGATGAATGAAATCATACCTTTCTAATCTACTTTTATTTGTTGAGTTAGATGATGACTTACACATGTATCTTCCACTACTCACCAGCTAAATAATGTTTAAAATGATCAATTACTTCAACAGTATAGGTTTTTATGTGTATTTCCTCCTGTAACACAACTATAGCATAGGTGGATATAGGAAATTATTTCGTTATCCAGGATACAAAAATTTAATAGATTGTGATTCACCAGAGTAGCGACACTCCACTACCTCAACTCTAGGATCTAAATACACAATTATATTCCATATAAAATCAATTCTCCTACCCACATGTCTTGGATTTATAAGAACTATATTAATTTCTCTATCACTCGTGATGTATATTTTCTCTAATATACAAGTATATACCTTTAAATTTTAAGATTTGTTTTTTCACTGTTCAAAAAACATATATACTATTTCCAGCTCTGGATATGGGTATTTACTTTATTATTTCTCATATATTTGAAGACATGAACTTCTCTAGGAATCTCATGATCACTCAATAATGGTATAATTACTGGAAAATAAATCTATGATGGATATTGAGAATATATGGTATTTTATTTACTATTAATGAATTATTAATTAGTGAGTGTGATGAAATCGACCCAATAATTGTTGATTAGGTTTGATCATGGTTCGGTTATATCAAATGATGATCATGGGACACATTCAGTTATTTTTAATTTTTATATTATTTATGCATGTATACATAGCATATCAATATCATCAACTCACTTCATCGGATGTGCATACTAAATATTATTATAATCACCCTATAATGTCTTTTTTTATTGTTCACTTTCTATCTATGTGGATAAACTAATCTAGATAATGGATGATCATATATCCTAAAGGTTTATGAATGAAATTTTAGGTGATATATTGTATATATCACCATATTAGTCACCCTTTATATTGGAGTTAGTTCTAAAAAACAAAATAATTTTGTAAATTCAATTACCAGATTTCATATATATATATATATATACTATCATCATGTCATTATTTTTCTACTATGTTAAAATAATTTGGTAATGAATATAGAGAATTTATATTATTAATAGTTTATATATGTGCCCCTATGTAATGATAACATAGGGGTGATGTGATGATATCTCAATATTTGTTATATGGGTTGGATAATATATTTCCAAGGAGGAAATTCATGATGGAAGACTCACTGATAATAATTCCATGTGTTTTATATGTCATTATATATTAATATATGTGAAAGTGAGAAAATATCCTTTGGAATTGTTTTATTGTTATTGTGTATAAATAATCACTTATTTCTGATGTATTGATGAAAACGTGGACAACATGTGCTCTTTGTGAGGAAGAATACATTATGAGAATCATAAGTTATATGGGATTAATTGAATAATTTAAGAAACTATTTTCCACTTCAATATAAATGGAAAATGATATATCTAGACAATTTTTTGAAATAGAAAAATATAATGAAATAAATATCCCTATAAATTAATAGATGTCTTCCTTTTAGAGTGTCCAAAAAAGATAAATCAAATATATTGGGAGATGATAAAAGTGTGAATTATTTCTGATGATATATAGGGGTATAAAAGGATTATATTTTACAATAGTGTTCGTATGATGGTTTTTTCATCTTATAGATTAACACTACTATCAATTGGTGTGTTGACATGTTTTAAAAGTTTAATATTATACATTATGTTTTTTCATCGATTTCCATTGAAAAAAGGGACCTGATGCTTACACACTATGTATTTCTCGAATCTCAATAAATTGTGCTGAATTTATTATTAAGAATAAATTTATTCCCTATATTTTGGGGAAAAATTTCAAATTAAGTTCAACTCATTAATTCATTAATGGGATACTGAATTTTGAAATTGGTGTATTGGATTTCATATTTCAATTGATTATTCAAAATATAAAAAATAACTATTTATTCATTCATAAGTGCAATGAATCTATTAAAATTAATATTTAACTATTTTATATGAATTAAAAATAAATATCATTTCACATGTTTATTGAATATAATTTTCACCATCATCAAATGTATATATGTTTTATTATTATTCTTGTTTTGAAAAATTATATGTAAATATATGGATTGACTCTAATAATCCATCAGATATAATGTGTTAAAAAATATTTAAATAAATACTAATTTTATTATTTAAGATATTCTTTTAACATAATCATATTTCATAGGATTTATAATTACTATAATTATTTTATATGTAGTTTTACATATAGTAAAAAAATATGAAAAAGTAATTTTAGGGATTAAATTTATTCATCCCTATGAATATCTTTTAAATAATCCCAATTTTCATGGGTACTGTGTTGACACTAAGAGAAATTCCCTCTAAAATTAACTAATTAGTTATAGATAAAAATCCACCCTTCCTACCTACCATAAACATAGATATAATAATAAATATGTTTTTAATTGAAAATGAATGGCGTAAAGCATATGATTATTCCATTCTATTCCCAAATATTTCTATAATAGAATTTGCAGATTTATGGAGCATGTTTGGATATGTCTAAATAGATCCTCACATGCTTTCTCCGCTAAATGGAAAACAAAAAGAGAGTATCATAATGTGGACAAGGATTTTACTAAGAATTAGAAAACATAAATTAAATTAAATTTCAAATTTATCATGAGTTTTTATCTCTAGAGATTACATAATTCATTCATCAAGTTCATTGAATATTACCTCTTAATATTAGTGAATGTACAAAATTTTCCCTCCACCTAACTCTTATGCCACACATTAGAATAATCAACTAACATAAGAGTATTCTCATTATGATTTATAATTAATTATTTTTCAATTGATCAATATCATTATTTGGATTGTATGTTTGAATTCATTTTTTCATTCCAAATCCAACGAAAAAGAAAAAATGATAACCCATGTTCGTACAGACAATAACAAGACCCAATTTCACAACCTGACCAACCAGGGCCGACATTACATGATATAAGTTGATTGTTACTACCCCAATTATATCTTCAATAAGAAAAGGGTTGGACATATTCAGTTAATTGGAATAACACAAACAAGGGAATCCTTACCCTAATTTACATGTACGTACACACACATCTCCAATACCAAACACCACAAAAATTTAAAAGAAAAAAATTCCAATAATTCATGCATAAAATCAATCCCACATCAGAGTATGAAAAACAAATTCAAAGCATTAAGAGCCAAATATAATGACACTAAAAGCTAAAAAAAGATAACCATGATCAGATTGAGGGTAATACTACCAAAGCCACATTCATAAACTTTGTGGTATGCATGGCCCAAACTATTCTCCAATTGATCCTAGTCCACCAAGGACAACGTGAAATGGTCTATCATCTTCATAAGACATGACATGCACTTACAAGGCTCATGTTTAGGTGAGTATAAAAATACCATGTAAGATCCCATCAACAACCAAACAAAATCATCATGAATCCCAAGCACATCATTACATAGGTACATAAATAAGATATGTGACATAATTATAATGAAATAAAATCTAGATATACTCATAACAGACTCGATGTAAAAATAGGTCTGAACCACTAATCCATCCTAGCATTCCTACTCATGGATTTTAACAACAATCATCTGGGATCTCACTCTATGAGTCTGATAGCACTGATAGTGTCTGTTAGGGATAAATTTATTTTCATATATCATCATAAATAAATCATATGGAAATTAAGAGGGAACATATTAGATACACACTCTACTATACTACACCTATATGGAAAGGAATAGATATTTATACAAGGATAAGGGGTCACCCCATAGCCAAGAGGGTATACTGATATCCTGATTTGGATAAACCTTCAATTAAAGGGATCAATGCTTCTATAAAGATGGTTATATTGATTTCATGAACCATGTCTAAGGTAAAATGAATTACATATGATCACCTCTAACTCCATGGGGTGTAAAAAACTATATCTGAGAAAAATTTGATAGAGGGATCGTAATCATGTTTTGAGACCGTGATTATATACTATACCCTTGTAGGAACGGACCAAGGTAACACACTCAACAAATTATAAACTAAGTAATATACCAAAGTATCACAAATAATTCTAATTGAGATGAAGCGGGATCTATATTATACTTAAATGAGTAAATGTAATGCCCCTGGGGGTACATGGCATGCCCCCCAATGTTTGGAACAACTCGTTTCTTATAATCACACAACATGGACTTTTCAATCACATAGGGTCTGTCCGTTGGGGTGGACGATGTATGGATGATGACATACCACTAATCTTGTCAACATCCCTTCATGGTGAACAGTCAATAATTATAGTGTATGTCGTGTCACATAGTATATAGGACCCCATGAATAACTAGGTGGCACTCCCTACACCTGTAGAGCAGTTTGTCACGTGTAACATGGAATGTGGCACGGAACTCGTGGTGTTTAGGGATGCATAGATTATTGTTCATGCACTCTATGTAGACACTAATCTGGATAGCTAATGGTCACATGGAATTTGATATGTGTCACATGATATGTGATACATAATCCTATATAGAAACTTTAGAGTGGAACATAATGTGTGTGTCCCTCTGGACAACAGGGTACATAGTTAGTATTTTTAATAACTATAAATTTCTTCAGGTTTATTCTCCCACACAACACTTCCACCTTCATGTTTCTAGAAAATTCACCATGACACTTGAATATTGGTTGAATTCCCCTCATTCTCCACAACTTCCCAGATCCTAGCCAAGCCAGAAGCTTGGGAAATAGAAAAAAACACACCTTATCATTGCATGTAATTCCCCAAACCTCTCTAGTCCAATCATTGTAAAAATTTAGTGTTTTAGGTATTCTTGGAGGTCATAGAGACTCATTTAAATATTTTTACATTTTTCTATTGTGATTGGAATATGTGATTCAGGAATTAGTGTGTGTCAATGGTGAGTGGATTTGGTGAATTGCTTCGGTCTGTTGCATTAATGATTCAGGTCAGTAGTTCCTGTAGTTGAGTTGCATCAATGGGTCATGATGGCGACTTCTTTTGGTAGGTCACATCGGCGGCACACATCAATATGTGGAATCAGTGTGTCAGGTGTGGGTAGTTGGTGTCAATGAATGAAATCGGTGATTTAGGTTTCGGTAGGTGGAATTGGTAACTCGTGTTGGTGGGTCGCATTAGTTATTTGTGTTTGTGGGCCACGAAGGTCACTCGTGTTGGTTACTCACCCATAAAGGAGTCATTTCAAATGGTTTTCAAAAATTCTAGTTTTCTCTATTTTTTCCAGTTTTTCTTATTTGATGTTTCCAATGACATTAAAAGAGTAAAATTCCAAATTTAATGATTTTTTGGTCCTTTTGAAATTTTATATATCTCATAAAATCATGATTCTTCTTTTTACTCTTAAATTGTTTGGTATTGATCATGATTCAAATTTAATGGCCTTTAAAATAGTTTCAGCCATAGATTTTGGATTTGGACATTCTAATGCCAATCCCTTCCTTTCATAGGTCTTCCCTTTCTATAGACACTAAGGCTCCAAGAAACAGTTTTCCACGAAGTATCATGAATTTTTCCCCCTTGGATCATCTAACACTGAATGTTCCTTATATTGTTTGCACAACCCACGATTGGTGGAATGAGAAGTTATTGATCGTTAGTGTATCAACGTAGGGATTCCATCATCTCTCTTTTAATATTTTAACATGCAGGGTGGTATATTGATGTTTTTTTGTAAATATGTTTGGATCCATTTTCAATAAAGTCATAAATGAGTGGGAGGGAAGGTGATGATGATTTCATTGTTTTATCTATAATCCTTGATCCATGTGGTGTTATGTTTTGGTTGTACTCCATATGAAAATCTTGGGCATTGGTGGTCTTTTATTGAGAACAAGTGATGATTTATACTTTTAGTTGATCCCATATTGAACTTCTGAAATTTTGAAATTGATTAAAAACATAAACATAGTCAAAAAATGGATACCCCAATATTGAACTTCTTATGTGATCACCCTTGAATTATTAAATTGTAATTAAGGAATGATTATTTTTTCAACATGAATACACTTTTCTCTATTGGTGATGTCGTGTGTTGTGTTTGGATCTATTCTGTTTTGTGTACAATGTGGTTTGTGTGGTGTTGTGGATGGGAGTGTGGATGCGTTTTTAGGGTGGTACATGTGGTGAAATTAAATCTCAGGTTGACAGATCGATTGTCGGTATAATGGATCGGTATGGTTTGAGCATTCGAGATAAACCTTTAGGTGGATAATTTTTTATGTTATTGGGTGTGGTGATGTTATATAGTAGGGATTCCAGGTTGGTTGTGATGATTTTTTATGGGATTTGGATGTAATTTGGCAGTTTTATTATAGAGATAATGGACTGGGTGGAAGGTATTTAAAGAATGATAATGGTAGTGGTTGTCTTTGGTGATAGGTGGGGAGGAAGTGTGAAGTGGTCTTGTTTGTCATAGTATTCAACCTCTATTTGTCATAGTTGTGAGGCTGGTTGTGTCAGGTGGTAATTAGTTTCCTAGGAAGGGATATAATAGATGGTATATTCTTTATAACATAAAAATGATTGGATGTTAAGTGGATTTATTTTTTCAACATCAGTAGTGACCATTATTCCTCCTAATACATGCATTTAAAGGATGTGGAAATAGAAGTTTTTTGGGATGGATTTTTGTTTTGGAAACCCATAGGTTGCACTGAGTGTTTGGAAACAATATATATATATATATGTGTGTGTGTGTATGTGTGAGTGTGTGTTTTTGGTTGTGTGTGTGTCTGTATGTATGTATTTCCTTGTTATTTCAATATGCACCCCACCCTTGTTTAACGTTATGCATCGACCCCCCCCCCATTTTTATGGGTAGGGTTTCTTTCCCCAACATCTTGATGGGAGGATGGATGGGGTCCTCCCACTCTTCCATGCTCCCTCTACCATGTGGTGGTATCCCCAGACACTTTGGGTTGGTTTTGGTTTTTGAGGCCCATGTGTGTGCGAGCAATTTGTGGATCCTATCTGTCATCGAGATGAGAAGTGTTGTGGTTCCCATGTGTCCTTCAGATGTTATGTTGTATGTGGAAATATTTTTTTGGGAAATAGATTATGTATCATGTGTCCACTGTGTTTTCGGGTAGGATTTGATGAAGTTATGGGGCCCAGGTGTGTGTGGGCGAGCTGTGGTGTGGTTGGTGCGGAAGAGGTGGGAGCATCAGGATGTTTTCTGTTATATTGTTAGAGCGGCTAATCAGTAATAATGTGGTGAGGGTACCCTATTATTGACATGCTCTATAATAATTTAAATGACTGTCATTAATTGATGATCATGCCTTGGGTGGGGATTGGGTGGTTAGTATACCTTATTAGGTGCTTCTGGTTTCTATTATTTTTTCATGGGACATTAGTATGATTCTCTATGTGTACCCAAGAGACATTGGTTTATCCTACTGAGTATACTTGTATGATCACCCTATGCAGATAAAAATGAATTAGGGTTTCCAAGGGGACTATGTGTATGGTGTTGGGAAGTACTAGCCTAGACATTGGGGTAGTTTTTGGGTCGCTGCTTAGTATTTCTTTTGGTATTTACATTAGAGACTCATTATTTTGTATCAGTTACATTCTCAAACATTCAAGTTGGATGGTTTTGGTTTTCATTCACATATATATATATATATATTTGAATTTGTGTGTCATAGACTTCATTTAGGTTGATACATATTATCTCTTGATCTTGGTTAATATAAAAAGGGTAATGCCTCTCATTTTGTGAGATTTCTATACCCATGGTCCTGGTCACCACTCTGGGGCCTCCTAAAGGTGGGACATGGGTGTCATTATCTCTCTTTCTCTATTTCTATCTAAGGATGGGCCTCATTATAGGGATGTGGTTATGAAAGAACAGTATTAGAGGTGATTGTGGGGAGATATGATAGAGTTTGGAGTTAGTAATGGTAAGGATAGAATTGGTATGTATGGAGATTGTGTTAGGTGATCTTGGTGTAAGACATAGTCTAAGGAATTCTAGCTAGGAAATGGGATTTAAGGGGCCATGTGATCTGATACATAGACTATGAGCATAACTAATGACCAAGTAATGCAAATTGTTTTTGGGTAGAGACCCCAAGAAAGGTACATGCATCATGATGACATGTGTTATTTTTTTAAAAGTGAATTTTGGGGAATTTAAATAATAAAAAGATAAAATGAAGATTAAATAAAATTCCATACTACTCATGCTTAGGATTTTTTCGTTTAATTTTCTGATAAGGCACTCGGTCATCATCCATGAGTCTCTCATGAATTAGTAGCACAACAAGCTGATCTAGATGATTGATGAAGGGTTGATCCAGTGGAGGAGGACAATCAGTGGTAGAGAACATTACATGCTTTATAGAAGTAGACCTTCGGAAATTAAAATGGTAGGGTATCATACATTAAGATGGGGAACTCTCTCAAGGAGCATGAGATCACATTCATCCTGAACTGGGATCTATTAGAGTACAGGATTCAATTTTCAGTTAGTTAGATGAGAGGAGATGCATGTCAGTCTTGGATGTTTTACCTTGGTGAGAGGAAGGAGGCTGATTTTATGTGGATCAATTTTGAGAAGGAGTTCTGGGATGAATCCCTTTCTTCAAACACCATGGATCATAAGTGACATGAGCTACTCTACATCCCACAAGAGAGTATGTCGGTATGGGATTGGGGGATCATGTTATAGGGTATCCTTTTCTTTGCTATGGGTCTCTTTCCTGATTGGGAGTATCTTGAGATATTCGTAGAGGAGTAACTTCATCCTTCTCCAATGTTTGTAGATACTCCCTCCCACTTGCTGAAAAACCTAGTGGTCCAGAAGAAGGCAGAGGTAGTTGAGATAATCCACATGTGAGGATTTCAACAATGTGAGGGGATCCATCAAGGTTCTTTTAAGGGTAAGTCTACCAAAATCTCTCAGGTTCTATGGCCTTCATGATTTAACCCATCATGGAGATGACCTTAGCAGTTTCCATTCCAAAATTCTTTTCCCCATCTGTATCATGTAGGCCTGGGGCCAGTGAGTTTTATCTATGGAATTCAAGATCACCTTCAGTGTTTCTACATGATGGTTGTTTGAGCATGGTATGGTGGACATGGGAAGTTGTAGTTCCCACTTTAGTAGTCGTTGTTGATCATTCCATTTTAGTATAAGGGAAAGTAAGCTCATGATCCCCCAAGGGGAGATGGAGAAGTCCAAGGCTAACCTCAAGGAGTTCCTTAGGGACATATACCAGGGTTCAGTTAAGGATGTCATCATCAGTAGATGGATAGAGGGGCTAGGTGTGGTCAGTTACATGTAGTAGAGGTTGCAGTTTAAATAGGGCCAAATATCGTTCAAGGTATGATAAATTTGTTCATTACCCTTTCATGTGCTTTAATTGATTCGGGTGCTTAATTTTCCTTCATATCACCCACTCTATATGATTATATAGGACTAATTGTGGAACTACTTTCCCTGACCCTGATGTTGAGTACCCTAGTTGGATGTTAGACTAATTTGTTTGATATATATTGGGGACGTACACTAATGATAGGGATGTATCTGAATATTTTCTTAATTCATGTGAGTCCTTGCAATTTCATTCACAGGATTGACTGGTTGTATTCCATACATAATATTGTCAATTGATTCTAGATATGATTCATGTTTTCATATTTGTATGTTTAGGGTGTGTCTTTCATCGGTGAGAAGAATTGTTAGATGGGTTGATGATGTGTAGATCCTCTTCTTACCTTATTATCTCAGTTGTTAGTTGAATTATTAGATTCTAAAATAGTGGGGGCTCCCAGTGTCTTTGGAGAGTTCTTGTATGTTTTCCACAAGGAGGTTGTGACTCTACCCCCTCGACATGATGTTGAGTTTTGGTTAGACATACAACCCGGTGTTAGTCTGATTTAAATGGATCCCTATTGGATAGAACCTTTTGGGTTGTGATAGCTTTGGGCTCGAATTGATGACCTGATGAAGAAGATCATTATCCAGTCTAGTTTTTCATTCGGGGGATCTCTGGTCTTTTCTGAAAAGAAGGACGATGGTTGTCTGAGTCTATTCATAGACTACTAGTCGTTTAATCTTGTGATGGACAATAACTATTACCCTCTCCCGATGATACACAATATTTTCAACCATCTTATGGGAGAAATTTGGTTTTCTAATATCTATATTGGGTCTAGGTATCAACAGTTTAGGGTGATGGAGGAGACATCCTAAAAACTACTTTCATGTGTAGGTATGGTAACTTCAATTATGTATTTATGTCGTTCAATGTTACAAACACACCGGCCATGTTCATTGGACATATGAAATCCATATTTCATGAGTTCCTAGACACATTCAACATCATACTCATTGATGACAATTTCATCTACTTGATGTTAGAGGAGGAGCATACTGAGCATCTCAAGATTGTCTTGGAGGTTCCTCGATGACATAATCTCCATGAAAATCTATCCAAGTGCAAGTTTTAGTCACAAGAGTACCACTTTATTAGACATGTTATGTATCGGTCGTGCATAAAAATGGACCCATAGATTTCCATGGCATATTTTCTAGTGAAACACCCAATAACATGGTGGAGGTTCAAAGTTTCCTTTTTCAATTAGGCTATTACAACAGATATGGACGTTATTTCCCCTAAGTTGCAACTCTATTGATCGATCTCACTGAATAGGTCTTTTCCTTTGTATGGGGTGGGAAACTCCATTCATCTTTCGCCAACCTAAAGGTGATGTTTTTATGTGCTCTTGGGATCTGGTATCTAGAGAAAGAGGTGATGTTCGAGGTGTTTCTCGATGATTCTCAACATGTCTTGGGTTGTGTTCTGATGAAAAAATGGGTAGTGGTATCTTATAGGTATAAGAAGTTATTTCTCCATGGATGTTACTATGCCACCAATGATATAGATCTAGTAGCAGTCTTGTTTATGCTAAATGTTGGGGGACATTACTTCATTGTGGAGTAATTATGAGGTTCCGGGATCCCAAGACCTTCAGGTATATCTTTTCCCAATGAGATATGATCTCGTGATAATAGAAGGGGATGAATGTTATTCAAGAATATAATTTTGAGAAATCATACACCTCAATATTGGAGAATGTTTTAGCTGATTCCTTTCGAATAAAGTCACAGTGATAGGTAGTTCGAGAATCTACAACTGCTTGGAAGGCAATGGGGGAGTTGGTATCATTAAGGTTAGATGCAGGGATGGATGGTGAAAGACATTTTTCTATTTCAGATGAATGTGTAGTCATCTATGTTACAGTTGGTGGAGGAGTGTCAATGGGGATACTCCGAGGCAGAGGTGATGCCCAATCGCATTGGCCAGGGTGATGCTTCGGAATGATGGTCAAAGTATAGTAATAATCGGATGTTGTTCTATAGATTATTATTTTTTAAAGTGGAAAAGCATGAAGGAGTCCTCTGAGAGTTTCATATCCCGCATTTAGTAGTTATTGAATGGGTTTCAACAATTTTTGTGGCTTGAGGGTTCATTTTTGGTTACCCAAGATGAGGTGGGTTGTGGTGGAGTTTCTGGTGAAGTGCATAGTGTGCTAGCAGGTGATGGATGAGAATTGTGTTCCCAGTTGTTTGTTTTAGCCCTTAGATGTCCCCGAGGGTAATAGGGATGAAATTTTGATGAATTTCAATACAGGGGTACCTGGGGATCAGGGATGTTGTGATACTATTTGGCTATTAGTGGATCGACTAAGTAAATCTCCACAGTTCATGGAAATCAAATAATATGGCACAATGGATTCCTTTTCCAAGTGGAATGTCGATGAGCTGTTGTTGAAACCTGGAGTTTCTTGTTCCGTAGTCTCGGAAAGAGATACATGCTTTACCATATGAGTCTGGAGAGGGTTGCAGGATATTTTTGGAATTTAGTTATGCCTTAACACTGCCTTCCACCATCAATCAGATGGGTTGATAGAGTGGACTATCTAAGTATTGGAGGAAATGTTATGGGCATGCTCCTATGATTTTTTTGGGTCTTGGGTGTGACACATTTACTTATGATCATTTTTTATCCAATAATACCTATCATGATTCCAATTTCATGGCTCCATTGGAAGCCTCGTATAAGATGTCATGCCGTTCGTCCTTATGTGGGATAAAGGTTGGGTAGATAATCATTCTTTGTCCCGAGGTAGTGCAGACCACGACATAGAATGTTCAAATTCGTCAAGAGAGGATGAAGGCATCATAAGACTGGTAGAACTCATGTGTTGATCTAAATAAGAGGGCCTTCTAGTTGAACATCGGGGACCACATGTTCTTGAAGGTTTCCTGTCAATGTGGTAAGTTGAGGTTTGGAAGAGGAAACTAGGTTTATATAAGGTTCATTGGACCTTTATAGGTGTTGGGGTGATTTTGAAATGTGTAATAATAATTGGAGTTTCCACCATAGATAAATATGATTCATGACATCTTTCATGTATTCCGACTTTGTCGGTATCTTCACGATGAATCCCATGTTGTTGAATGGGGAGTGTTGAATATTGAATATGGTGCAATGTTTTTGGAGTGGCAAGTGGAGATCCATGATCATCATGATAAGATGATTCATGGATGAACCATTCCTTTAGTTCACATAATTTAGAGGCATGGTGTCCTGTAGAAGAGTACTTTGGAGAAATAAGCGCATATGTGTTCCCAGTACTGGGAGTTGTTTTTAATTTTTCCTTTTCCTATATTTCATTGTATTGCTTGAAACTTGTTTTCTATGAGATGATTTATTTACTTGTTATTTAATAGGAGATAATGTAGTCACTTATGAAGAGGGGAGGAAATGATCCCTAATAAAGATGCATTAATGAGGAAGTGATTAAACACAGGCGGGTGAGATAGTGCCTCCCAAAGTGAATCGTATATTAACATAGAGAAAGGAATTCCATAATTCTTGAGTTCAAGTATTGTGTATTTTGTGTCTTTTTTGGTCTGTCTTGTTGATAGTTTGGTTAGTTGATGTCTTAGGAAGTGTTCTTAGATATCAATGTTTCAATTCATCTTATGAGAAGTACAAGGTGGTTTATCCTTAAGAGTTATCTCACGGGGCGGTTTTTCGGACCCCTCTATCATTTGGGTTTGGTTTTGATTTCTTGAGGATGAGAAAAGTTTGGGAGGTATCTGATGTAATTAAATGGACCTCTCTGGTCCATTCCATTGTTAAAATCTAGCATTTGAGGTGTTCTGGGAGTTTATGATGACTCATTTCAAGTGTTTTCAATTTTTCCAATTTTTTCAATAGTCAGTGACGTCTGTGAGACAAATTTCAGAGGGTGGCATCATTGAGTGGTGTTGGTGACCCATGTAGGTGGGTTTAAACAATTACTTGTGCCATTATTTCGCATCAATGACTCGATGTCGTTAGGTCGCACTAGTGACTCATATCGGTAGGTGGTGTCGGTGAGTCAGGAATCGGTAGGTGGCCTCGATGAGTGGCGCCATTGGGTCAAGCATCGATTGGTGGTTTCAGTGATTTTTTTAGTGGTCCACATATATGGATCATTTTTTGGGTCATGTTAATGAATCACATTAGTGAATCACCCCTCGGTGAGACATTCATGAATGTTTTTCAAAATTCCAATTTTTTCAATGTCCCCCCTTTGACGTTTCTTTTTACGTTAAATGAGATAAATTCCATTTTTAATGATTTTAAGGTTGTTTCAAATGTCTCTATATCTTTAAAATGTAAATCTTCATTAGAATCCCAGACCACATGGTATAGAGAATGATGTGTCTTTAATGGCCATTGAAATAGATTCCCTTGTAGATTTCGGATATTGCCTTTCTAAGGAAGTGATCATTCCTTTCTTGTGTGTCTCCATTTCTCTTGATACTGATGTTCCCATAATCTTTCATCCCTAATTGATTGTTAATTTTTGGGGATCCCCCTTCGATCGTGTCACCCTGGAGGTTCCTCTTATGATTTGTGAAACACCTGTTTTTCGCAAGGAGAAGTTCATCATCATCTGTTTCCTGAGGTAGGTATTCCTTAATCTCCATTTTTATTGTGTATCTTTCAGCGTGGTATATTGAGGTATTCTAGTAAATACGATTGGATCAAATTTAATTGAATTAATAAATGAGTGACGGGGAATATGAGCATGATATTTTTTTATCTGTTATCCTTGATCCATGTTGTGTTTTGTTCTGGTTGTATCCAATATAAAAATCATGGTCATTAGTTGGATTTTCCTCCACAGGAGTGATGCCTGGTACTTTTTGTTGATCCCTTATTGAACTATTGAAATTTTGAAATTGATTAACTATGTAAATACCGTAAAATAAATGGATCCAATAGAATTGAACTTACTCTATGATCACCCCTCAATTATTATAGTGGATTTAAAGAAATTTTTTTGTTAAATCCGAACACACCTTGATCTTTGGTGTGGTGGTGTTCTCTATATAGATCTATTCTATTTTTTTACCTAATGGAGGTTGTGTGGTGATGTGGCAGGGAGTGTTACTATGTGTATGGGGTGGTGCATGTTGTGAAATGAAATCGTTGGTTGAGAGATGTAATGATTTTGGAATGGATCGGTAGTGTTTGAACAATGGGGATACATGTTCGGTTGGAGCTATGTTTTTATAATTGCATGTAGTGTTGTTATATAGTAGGGAATTCAGATTGGTTTTCATGAGGTGTGTTACGGGATTTGACAATGACTTTGGGGTTTTCATGTTGAGAGAATAGATAGAGATGCATGACTTTGATGACTTATAATGGAAGAGGATTGCATTAGTGCTTAGTGAGGGGGAAGAGTGAAATGCAGTTATTTATAACAATTTTCATCCTCTGTTTGACATGGTTGTGAGGCCAGTTTTGTGTTGTGGTTATTAGCTTCCCAATTAAAGATAGAGTATATTTTAACTTCATAATAATGTCAAAACAATTGGGTGTTAAGTGTGTTTTTTTTTCAACATCGGAAGTGATAGTCATTCATTCTTACACCTAGAGTTAGTGGTATCAAAAAAGGTAGTTTTTTGGTATGGAAGTTCTTTTTGGGAACCCATATGATGGGATGAGTATTTCTTAACTATATACATACATGTATTTCCTTGTGATTTATATAATCACCCAAGCCTAGATGACTGTTATGTATTGAAATCCCCCATTTTCATGGGGGAGGGTGTCTGCCAATCATCCCTGTGGGAGGATTTATCGCCATCCACTCACTCTTCCTGACACATTACTCTTTCTGGTGATATCCCAATACTATTCTGTTATGTTGGTGTTTATTAGGCGCAAGTGTGTGCGGGCGAAGTTTTCTTCCCGGGTGTCTCCAGGATGAATTTTTTTGTGGTTTATGGGTGTCTTCGAGATGTGATGCGGTATGTTTTCCATGTTTATGTTGGCGAGAAGTGATTTGGTATGTGGCCCATATATTTGTGGGATATATGTGATGTAGTTTTGGCACCGAGGTGTGCATGGTTAGGTTGTGATGTGGTTCTTTCAGAAGAGGTCTGAGCACTAGGATTATAACTGTTAATATATAGGCGTGGATAATCTTTGGTAAAGTGGTGCAGGGCACCCAATTATCGATTTTATCTATATTAAATTACACGACTGGTGTCATTTGGTGAGTGGGCCTTTTGTGAGGTTGGGTTTTTTAGTATACCTTGTTAGTTTATTTGGTTTCTATTATTTTCCTACAAAGTTATTACTATGCTTCTCCACTTGTGAATGAGAGACTTTAGTTTTTTTCTTTTCATTATATTTCTATTCTCACCAAAATTTTATAAAACTACATTCAGGTTTCAAGGGGGATGATGTGGGAAATGTTAGGAAATACTAGCTCAGATGTTGAGGATAGTTGTTGTTTCTCTTCTAATATTTTTTTTGGTATTTACATTGGAGACTCTTCCTTTTATATCCATTACATATTGAAACATGGATTTGGTATGGTTTCGGTTCTCCTTTATATATATATATATCTGTGTGTGTGTGTGTGTGTGTTTGTGTGTTTGTTTTGTGTGTGTGTGTGTCATGGAGTTATCTTAGGATGATACATCATATCTCCTGATGATGGATGATATAAAAAGGTATTTCCTCCCATTCTGTGAGATTTGTAAACCCTTGGTACTGGTCGCTACCCTGAGGGCCAATAGGAGGTAGGACTCAGGGGGTCATTATCTCTCTTTCTCCATTTCAATCATTGTAGGGGAATCTTTTGAGGGAGGGGGTCATGACATTTCTAAATTTCAAAACTGAAAATTTAGACATCTAATATACCCATGCATCAAATAACATTTTTTATATCGCAACAATAATTTCATATCACTATCACAAACCAATAATAGCGATCACTAACTCCAAAGACCAAAATTTCAATGATAATTTATTAGCTATTTATAAAATCATAGATAATGGATAATTCCAATGATGAATTCATGTTGGATGGGGAAACATATTCTAAAAAAACCTACAAGTGGAATTGACCTCATCCAATATTCATGTTGGACTAAATTCATTGTTATAGTGTGTTGACCAAAAAAGAAAAATAAATTAAACGAATATCAATTTCTACTTCATAGGAAGATAAAAATGATCCATAAATAAACGATCGATTTTGATGTAATTTGTAATAATATTATTTTGTGTTTATCATGGTTAAATCCAAGGTATGATAAACCCCCAAAGGAAAATCCTTCATCAACTTGGATCAATCAGTGTCAAAAATGGATACATGTCATTCTAGTTATCAAGATCCACAAACTACGCTATCATTGGTGATCCTTTTTGTACTCTGATTTTCAATCCATGATCCAGATATCTATAAAATGTTCTCCATCCTCTCCTCTAAATTATTAGGCTCATGATTTTTATCCATTAATTTTATTTGGGACTTTTTTTATTGAAGATCTATATTTCTTTACTCTATAACATGATAAAATATGTAAATTAATCAATTTGATTATTATTTTCCCCCAATATAACTTCTTTAAAAATATTAGATACTAACAAGGATTGCATAATACCTAGGGAATTTATAGCATTTAAAAATCAATAGGGGGCTCATATTTCAAAATTGAGACTCTATTTGGTAGATAATATACATTTTCAAGAAAACATGATGAGTTTGATATTAATATATGTAGAGTTTTTTTAATTATCAATTTTGTGCCACCTAAGCTTCAGAATCTCACATCATATAGGTTCATAAATTTTCATAAATTCAAGAAATATTCTAAATCCTTTCATGTAAAAAAGAGACATTAAATTCAGCCCAAAATTATATATTTTAATTCAGAACAATGAAAACTGTAATCATAAGTGTGAATAATGAGCTCTCAACTGGTTCTCCCACTCCCACATGCTCTCAAAAAGTATTCCTATATTTTCAACACATTAGATCAAAATGAAACACTCTCCAAAGAAGGGTATTCTCATTATGGTTTTCAATACCACTATCTACTTGATAAGGGAACTCCACCCTCTATGCATAGCACTTCCAACGTTGACATCATGTAATGTGTCACACATAGGTCTCATCAGTTATGATTATTTGAAAAGAACAAGAACTTTGTCCAACTATAATTACTTTTTATAAATGTACACCATCTTTTTAACCCAATACAGTAAAATGAAAAATAGTATATGAACCTCGGAGATAGATTCTCATCCAACAAAAATTCTCTTCAAACCACATTGAGGCGAACAATAATGAACACATGGTCTTCACCCATGAACTCTAAATATATAAATCATCTATCAATTAAGAAATACCACCATTAATGAAAATTTCTTATCATCCCTTTGAGGGACTAGACCCTTTACATCGATTATAACCACCATCTCTAGACAAGCATGTATAAGGCCCCGTCCTTAAACCTTACATAATATTGAATTTTTTGAATAATTAACATTGAGGATCTTATCAGGTTTAGAGTTTTAGAGAATTAAAACATAATTATTACATCTCAAAATATTACAAAGTAGACACTTATACTAAGTTTCCATAGAATAAAAAAACTCTTAAAAAGAAACATGTCTAGTTTCATGTTTTATATAGCATGACATTCCCTTGATCCCATCCTTGACCCTATTCCACATTAAGTCCTGTGAAAAATATTTCAAAAAAACTTGGGGTGAGCATAAAATGCTCAATAAGGGATACACAAATAATGAAAACAGTTATTTTATCAAAACAACAATTAAACCATGTATACTTTAACAATGTAATACTTTTCACCTTTATGAAGTAGTAAAAAATCTTCACTGAATAAAAGATCATTACTTACCCTTTTGTAACCAAATGATTACCATAAAACCCATAAAAAGATCACATAACATATAAAGGTAACTTGGGACATAAACATACTTAAGTGGAATAACCATATGGTCGACTTCAACACATATCTCTTAATGGAATAGCCATACGGCCAACTTCCATACATACTTAATGGAATATCCATACAGCCGACTTCCATACCCAATTCATTGGAGGTTATAACGTAACCACCCATCCTGGTATTCACGGCACCAACCATCATATGGTTAATCATGTAACCACCCGTCAAATGTCCAAGTACCATTATACAATCATAATACATAAAGCAAACATAAAGGAAAGAAAACATTTCCACACTTTGATCACAATATATCACTCAAATATATTGACATAACAAATCCATTATAAAAACCATTTTTAATATCAAAATATATAAAAGAGTATATGGTATTTATTTCATTTTAAAAAAAACATTACGGCTTTTTCAGGAAGCCAAAGACCAAATAATACTTGCGACGGCTGAAAAGGTCGTTGTCACCACGTACGTTAAAAGAAACGTTACTTTTTGTCTTTTAGTAAAATGCTTCGTAGAAAAAGATTCCTTTTGTATGAAAGTAAAAGTCAAAGGGGTTTATACACCGTATAAAATAAAGTTGTGTATAAAACAAAATATGCCTCAATGAAAGGATATTGAGACGAAGTCCCTTACAAAGACGGTATTCTTGGTTTAAGGATAAATCAATTACATAATTATGTGTGACAAACGAATACACCCAATATAAGTGGATATTAAGTGTAAAACAATCAGAGGATATTCACACATATTCATAGAATGACATATTCATGGAGTAGAATATTATCCCAAAGAATCAAATTTGGGTTAAGAAGTTCCCTTGCAAAACTTTGACGGCCTAACGGCGTCACTACAAAATTCAGAAAATGAGTTGATGTGAGATAAAAAGGGGTATCTCATAACTTGGACATAAAATTTAAATCAATAAGGATATAGAAGAACATACCCCAACATAATATTATGTGAATTAAAAGACTTAAAAAAAGAAGTCTTTTACAAAAAGAGGAGGGTGAAAGGTTCCCTTACCGACATTGGTATCTTTCGAGACATGCACCATTTGAAATAAGGACAATACAACATTGATGTAAATACTCATAAATGAAATTATATTACACAATGAGTAAAATAATGGTCAGTACATACACCACTAAAAGGAAATTTTGGCAAATGTAGAATAAATCTCACGGGAATAAAAGTGAGATGAAAAATTCCTTACGAAAACTCGGCAGCCCAACGACGCCACATAAAACTTACAAAAATGGATTGATGAGATCAAATAGGGTCTATAATCATATTAACATAAAGTTTATAGAAATAGGAATATAAAGGAACATCACCCAACATAACAAAGAGGAGCTTAAAAGAAAGTGAGGGGTTTGATCTCTTACGAAAATTCGGCAGCCTAACGGTGCCACTCAAAACTTCCAAAATGGATTGATGAGAGAGAATAGGGTATCTCATCATATGAACATAAAAATTACAGTAAGATTAATATAAAAGAACATCCCAATAACAAGAATGATTATATTTAGAAGGAATGACATAAAAGAGTGTACTTAAAAAGAAAGAGAGGAGTAAGATCCCTTACCTCGGGTCCGACTTGACTCGATCATTCTTTAATCTCCTGAATAATAAACTTGAGTAAATTTATACTTCCTTAAGAACCTTTTTCAAGTTAATTATTCTTTTTATACCACTTATTACCATTTCATAGACATTATGTAATCATTTATGTTAATAATGTTTGTTTTGTCGATACTTGGTTCTTAAGTCGAAAGTGGACTTCTTACAATTACATGTTGTTCATGTGGTCAACGGTTCATTATATCCAGAATTGTATTAATCATGTATATATCATATATATCATATATATTCAGAATATACATGTATTTATAATATTACATTATCAATTAGAGGTATGAAATGAAATGCATCGTTCATGGAGACGGTAAGCCGTACGTACGCATGAACGCTACATTCATTTCTTTGTCATATTAATGGAATTAAAACTAAATGAGAGGTATGTATATTTTAATTCCAGAATTATATTCATCATTTAAGTTTATAATTAATCATATATATCCATTATATACATGTAATTTTAATAGTACATTACATTTGGGGATATGAAATGAAATTCACCGTTCATGGAGACGGTAAGCCGTACGAACGCATGAATGCTACTTTCATTTCTATCTCATACTTTAATGGAAAGAAATAATAATTATATAGTTTTATATTATAATTCCAGTATAAAATCATATATAATAACTTTAAATCCATCCTTTATATGTCCCACATATGGAATTAATGAATCAAATCACTTTGAGAGGGCGGTAGTCCGCACTTCCTTAATTGAAGATATCGCGTTTACCCATAATGGAAACCATAAAGGCATGCCCAAAATGAAAAATACAGAAGCTTAAAAAAACATAAACATATTATATATCATATATAAATATAGTTTCATCTTAATGGCCACCTTTTAAAGTGTTAAAATAATGTTGAACAATCATCGTTTCGGGAGGCATAAATTCGCCATCCACGGAAACAGTATGTTCATTAACAATTAGATGTAGGTGTGTGTAAGTGTAGCTCGAATCCATCTTATAAAAACATACTAGTATATTTAGGATACTGTATTTGTTACAAAATAAATGAATAAAAAGATTTTATGGGGTTGGAGAAGCAAAATAAAACAAAAGGACTCAAAAGAAGACATTACCTTAAAATCGGGTAACTCCCTTTGGTTTGAGCTCAAAGGTTTCCTTGGGAAGACTTCTTCCCAAAGTGAGGATTCAAGGAGTAAGAGAGGGAAGTGGAGAGACAAAATGGGCAGGGTTTGGCCGATCCAATGGCTTTGGGAGTGTGGGTAAGTAGGTAGAGGTGGGGGCCTTTTATAAGAGGAGAGGAGGGGCACTCTTGGAAAGTAAGCAAATGTTGCATTATTGGAAAATGAGTTTCGGATTTAAAAGGTCCCACATTGATATAATGCAAGGATATGGTGATAAGGGTTCTAAATCCGTCCATATAATTGGTTTTGGACATGTGTAGGTCTTATATTTTACATTATCTTTCCATTTTATTTAAATCCATTATTAATGAGGTAATCGTTGCATCATCATGATGTCATAAATAATTTAATTTATTTAATGTCTAAAAATTATAAAAAAAATACTATTATATAGGAAATCTTTGTAGCTATACAATGACTATTTATAGTCAAAAATATGACTTGTATAACCCCATTTAAAATTTCTTTTAGTAAAACATTTCATGTTTGTGTCATTTTTTACTTTAACATTAAATAAAAGGTATTTATGTCATTTTCCAACCAAAGTGGCTCCATGGGGTCCCCAAGTTGACCCATGGATTTTCTTGGTCGGCCATGACACATAAAATGAGGTTAGGACACGTGTCTAGGTGATTTCATTTTATTAAAACATTATTCTTACCTTAAACTACACTAATTACCTCTAATTGCGATTAAGAACTTAAGAGTTACTATTCACCAAAAAATTATTTTAATCTCATTGAACCAAATTTTACTTCTTAATGACAACCATATTTGTCAGATTTTTGAAATTCAAAACACAGAAGTGTTAAAATTTCATTTAAACGAAAAATCAGTTTTTATAAGTACCACTTAGTGGTTTCACTATTCATCAAAAATTGAAGTTTTTCAGAAAAATACCAAAAATTCACCCTAAGCTATATTTGATATTCCGAATTCAAAAATGAAGTCTATTTTACAAAATTCAAAACATATAAGTCACATTAATTAATTTAATAATTAATTCCCAATGTCATGACAAATAGCGTGTTTTTATGAAACAATAAGTATCAAAAGATTGACACTAGTTTAAGTCCGATTTCAAAGTGAAATTAATTCCGATTACAGAGTGAAATTAATTCCAACGACCACTATTGGATTTAATGGTAAAAATATTTTCTAATTTCACTTTAAATCCAATTCAAATGATAATCTAATCATATAATTAGATTAAAAAGCGGTTTTGAATTAAAATACAACATTTTACACTATTCATTAAAAAATGAACTTTATCGGAAAGATACCAAAACTTTACAGAAAGTAAATTTTGATGTCCCAATTTTAAAGAAGAGTTATATTTGGTACAATAGAATGTATAAGAGTGATCAAAACTATATTTAATGACAGTTCTCCATCAAAATGTGATAAGTGAACCTTTAGTGAAAATTAGGGTATAAATGCCTAAAATTGAATTCTTTCTGTATTTTAAGCCTTTATCTTTTATTGGATAAATGTAAAAACATTTAAAAGACATATATAATAATATTTTAGTTATTTCTATCCATTACCGCCAATACAACAGATACATGTTAACTACCATTTAAAATAATATTATTATATTACTAGTGTGCAACGTAAATTTTCAAAGGAACTCATCGTTGCGTATCGGGTAAGCTATCGAACATAGAAACCCCTTTAAAGTAAAATTAATATTTAATTTGTAAGTATTAATAAATATCAAAATTCTTAATTCTTTATTTACCATGGATGTTACATCCTTCCCCCCTTTTGGGAATTGCATCCTCGCAATTTTATTCACTTATCAAAATAAGTGGGGGTATTTATCCCTCATAGCATTTTCAGATTCACACGTTGCCTCTTCAACCATATGGTTTTTCGACAAAACCATTACCTGGCGGATTACCTTATTTCGCAACGCTTGCTCTCTTCGGTCAAGAATCTGGACAGGTTGTTCTTCATAAGATAGGTTCTCTTCCAGCTGAACTACCTCTGGACTTAAAACATGAGATGGATCTGGCATATACTTCCTCAACATCGAAACATGAAAAACATTGTGTACCTGAGATAAACTTGGAGGTAAAGCCACTCTGTATGCAACTGATCCAACTCTCTCCAGAATTTCATATGGTCCAAAGAACCTTGGGCTCAGCTTTCCTTTCTTACCAAATCGCATCACACTTTTCCATGGAGAAACCGTGAGAAAAACATGATCACCTACCCTGAAAAATATATCCTTCCTCCAGTTATCCGCATAACTCTTCTGCCTACTCTGAGCTGTTCTCATGTGTTTTTGAATCAACTGAACTTTTTCTGCCATCTCTTCTACCAATTATGGTCCCATCAGCTTCCTTTAACCCACTTCATCCCAAAATGTTGGAGTTCGACACCGCTTCCCTTATAATGCATCAAATGGTTCCATCTGTATACTGGAATGAAAACTGTTATTATAAGAAAACTCAACCAAAGAAAGATGTTGGTCACAACTTCCCTGATAATCCATAGAACAAGCTCGTAGCATATCCTCCAAGGTCTGAATTGTTCGTTCTGACTGGCCATCTGATTGAGGATGAAAAGCTGTACTAAAATTTAATTCTGTACCCAACGACTTCTGAAGTCCTTTCCAAAAGTTAGAAGTAAACCTGGGATCACAATCGGACACAATGGAGAGAGGAACTCCATGTAACCTGACTATCTCTTTAAGATACAAACGGGAAATTTGATCTAGGGAACAATTATCTCGTATAGTAAGGAAATGAGCAGATTTAGTCAAGTGATCAACAATAACACAGATTGCATTATTACCTCTGGATGTCTTCGGTAATCCCACGACAAAATCCATGGATATATTTTCCCATTTCCACTCTGGCACTGGTAAAGGTTGAATCATCCCTTTCGGTAACTGCCTCTCTGCTTTAACCTGCTGACAAGTCAAACACTTCACAGTAAAATCAGCAATATCTCTTTTCATTCCATCCCACCAGTAATACTCCCGCAGATCTCTGTACATCTTAGTACATCCAGGATGAACTGAAAACGGGGAACTATGTGCTTCACATAACAACTCTCTCTTCAACTGTGAATCAAAAGGCACACACAATCTCTTCCCAAATCTCAAAACACAATCACTATCAATGTTGAATTCAGGCAACTTACCCTTCTGAACCATCTCTATGTTTTTCCGCAACTTACTATCTTGCTTCTGTGCTTGCTTGATTCTGTCTGATAGGGATGATGTCACTGATACCTGAAACAAAACAGAAGGACTTCCTACACAAACAACTTCCATGCCAAAGATCATAAAATCAAAAACCAAAGGATCTCATTCCAAACGTAGCATGGTTAATGAAGCATTATTTTTTCGACTCAAAGCATCAGCAACTTTATTGTCTTTTCCTGGACGGTAGTGAATTGTACAATCATAATCCTTGATTAATTCCAGCCATCTCCTCTATCTCATGTTCAATTCTTTCTGAGTGAATATATACTTTACACTTTTGCGATCAGTATATATTTCACACTTTACTCCATACAAATGATTCCTCAAAATTTTTAAAGCAAAAACAACAGCAGCTAATTCCAAATCATGTGTAGGGTAATTTACCTCATGAGTTTTCAACTGACGTGAAGCATATGCAATTACCTGATCATTCTGCATAAGGACACAACCAAGTCCCTTCAACGAAGCATCACTGTATATAACAAACTCACCATTCCTGGAAGGAAGTGCCAAAACTGGAGCATTCACCAATCTTCTTTTCAACTCCTGAAAAAAATCATCACATTCTTTTGTCCAGATAAACTTAACACCCTTCCGAGTTAGCTTAGTCATTGGGCTAGATAACCGTGGAAAATTTTCAACAAACCTTCAGTAGTAACCTGAATAACCAAGAAAACTACGGATCTCGGTTACATTTGTGGGTATTGGCCATTCTTCAACAACTTTTGTTTTAGCAGGATCAACAGTTATGCCATCTTTTGAAACAATGTGACCTAAGAAAAAAATTTGTTGCAACCAAAACTCACACTTGCTGAATTTTCCATACAGTTTCTTTTCCTTTAAGGACTGCAAGATAAACCTTAAATGACTTTCATGCTCCTCTTTACTTTTAGAAAACACCAAAATATCATCAATAAAAAAAACCAACATTTTTCACCTGAGTTAACTGAGCCATCACTGCAACAAAACTGTTTAGTTCTGATTCTGACCATCTCTAGATACTGATTTGAAAGGTAATTTCCCTCTGTAAGCCTTCCCAGAAAAGCTGTTCTATTTCCTCTATGAAAAACCATTCTTAACACATAAATATCTTAGGTGAAGCAACATGGTAATCTTTAAATGCTATATCATTTCAACCATACCATAAATTAACATATAATTTTACACTTTTCTAACTCCTAAAGTTGTCTAAACCAACCTATGATACCAACTATAAGGCCTCGTCCTTAAACCTTACTTAATGTTGAATTAAATGAATAATTCACATTGAGGATCTTTTCAGGTTTATAGTTTTAGAGAATTAGAACATAACTATTATATCTCAAAAGATTACAAAGTAGACACTTATACTAAGTTTCCATAGAATAAAAAAACTCTTAAAAAGAAACATGTCTAGTTCCATGTTTTATATAGCATGAAATTCCCTTGATCCCATCCTTGACCCTATTCCACATTAAGTACTGTGAAAAACATTTCAAAAAACTTGGAGTGAGCATAAAATGCTCAGTAAGGGATACACAAATAATGAAAACAGTTAGTTTATCAAAACAACAAGTAAACCATGTATACTTTAACAAAGTAATACTTTTCACCTTTATGATGTAGTAAAAACTCTTCACTGAATAAAAGATCATTACTTACCCTTTTGTAACCAAAAGATTACAATAAAACCCATAAAAATATCACATAACATATAAAGGTAACTTGGGACATAAACATACTTAAGTGGAATAACCATACAGTCGACTTCCACACATATCTCTTAATGGAATAGCCATACAGCCAACTTCCATACATACTTAATGGAATAGCCATACGGCTGACTTCCATACCCAATGCATTGGAGGTTATAATGTAACCACACGTCCTGGTATTCACGGCACCACCCGTCATATGGTTCATCACGTAACCACCCTTCAAATGTCCAAGTACCATTATAAAATCATAAGACATAAAGCAAACATAAAGGAAAGAAAACATTTCCACACTTTGATCACAATATATCACTAAAATATATTGACATAACAAATCCATTATAAAAACCATTTTCAATACCAAAATACATAAAAGAGTATATGGTATTTATTTCATTTTAAAAAAAAACATTACGGCTTGTTCAGGAAGCCAAAGACCAAATAATACTCGCAGCAGCAGAAAAGGTCGTTGTCACCGCGTACGTTAAAAGAAACATTACTTTTTGTTGTTTAGTAAAACGCTTCATAGAAAAAGATTCATTTTGTATGAAATTAAAAGTCAAAGGGGTTTATACAACGTATAAAATAAAGTTGTGTATAAAACGAAATATGCCTCAATGAAAGGAGATTGAGACGAAGTCCCTTACAAAGACGGTGTCCTTGGTTTAAGGATAAATCAATTACATAATTATGTGTGACAAACAAATAAACCCAATAGAAGTGGATATTAAGTGTACATAAATCAGAGGTTATTCACACATATTCATAGAATGACATATTCAAGGAGTAAAATATTATCCCAAAGAATCAAATTTGGGTTAAGAAGTTCCCTTGCAAAACTTTGACGGCCTAACGGCGTCACTACAAAATTCAGAAAATGAGTTGATGAGAGATAAAAAGGGGTATCTTATCACTTGGAAATAAAATTTAAATCAATAAGGATATAGAAGAACATATCCCAACATAATATTATGTGTATTAAAAGACATAACAAAAGAATTCTTTTACAAAAAGAGGAGGGTGAAAGGTTCCCTTACCGACATTGGTATCTTTCGAGACATGCACCCCATGAAAGAAGGACAATACAATATTGATGTAAATACTCATAAATGAAAGTATATTACACAATGAGTAAAATAATGGGCAGTACATACACCACTCAATGGAAATTGTTTAAAATGTAGCATAAATCTCACGGGAATAAAAGTGAGATGAAAAATTCCTTACGAAAACTCGGCAACCCAACAACGCCACATAAAACTTACAAAAATGAATTTATGAGATCAAATAGGGTCTATCATCATATGAACATAATGTTTACAGAAAGAGTAACATAAAAGAACATCCCCAAACATAACAAAGAGGAGCTTAAAAGAAACTGAGGGGTTTGATCTCTTACGAAAATTCGGCAGCCTAACGGCGCCACTCAAAACTTCCAAAATGGATTGATGAGAGAGAATAGGGTCTCTCATCATATGAACATAAACATTAAAGTAAGATTAATGTAAAAAAAATCCCAATAACAAGAATGATGAGCTTTAGAAGTAATGACATAAAAGAGTGTACTTAAAAAGAAAGAGAGGAGTAAGATCCCTTACCTCGGGTCCGACTTGACTCGATCGTTCTTTAATCTCCTGAATAATAAACTTGACTAAATTTATACTTCCTTAAGAACCTTTTTCAAGTTATTTATTCTTTTTATATCACTTATTACCATGTCATTGACATTATGTAATCATTTAAGTTAATAATGATTGTTTTGTCGATACTTGGTTCTTAAGTCGAAAGTGGACTTCTTACAATTACATGTTGTTCATGTGGTCAAAGGTTCATTATATACAGAATTGTATTCATCATTTATATATAATATATATCATATATATCCAGAATATAAATGTATTTATAATATTACATAATCATTTAGAGGTAAGAAATGAAATGCATCGTTCATGGAGACGGTAAGTCGTACGTACGCATGAACGCCACTTTCATTTCTTTGTCATATTAATGGAATTAAAACAAAATGAGAGGTATGTATATTTTAATTCCAGAATTATATTCATCATTTAGATGTATCATTAATCATATATATCCATTATATACATGTACTTTTAATATTACATTACATTTGGGGATAAGAAATGAAATGCACCGTTCATGGAGACGGTAAGTCGTACGTACGCATGAACGCTACTTTCATTTCTATCTCATACTTTAATGGAAAGAAATAATAATTATAAAGAGGTATATAATAATTCCAGTATAAAATCATATATAATAACTTTAAATTTATCCTTTATACTTCCCACATATGGCATTAACAAATCAAATCACTTTGAGGGGACGGTAGTCTGCCCTTCCTTAATTGAAGATATCGCGTTACCCGTAATGGAAACCATAAAGGTTTGACCAAAATGAAAAATAAAAAAGCTTAAGGAAAACATAAACATATTATATATAATATATAAATATAGTGTCATCTTAATGGCCACCTTTGAAGGTGTTAAAAGAATGTTGAACAATCATCGTTTCGGGAGGCATAAATTCGCCATCCACGGAAACAGTATGTTCTTTAACCATTAGATGTAGGTGTGTCTAAGTTTATCTCGAATCCATATTATAAAAACATCTTAGTATATTGAGGATACTGGATTTGTTACAAAAGAAAAGAATAAAAAGAGTTTAAGGGGTTGGAGAAGCAAAATAAAACAAAAGGACTCAAAAGAAGACATTACCTTAAAATCGTGTAACTCCCATTGGTTTGAGCTCAAACGCTTCCTTGGGAAGACTTCTGCCCAAATGGAGGCTTCAAGGAGTAATAGAGGGAAGTGGAGAGACAAAATGGGAAGGGTTGTCAAAGCCAAAGGCTTTGGGAGTGTGGGGAAGTAGGTAGAGGTTGGGGCCTTTTATTAGAGGAGAGGAGGGGAACTCTTGGAAAGTAAGAAAATGTTACTTTATTTGAAAATGAGTTTCGGATTTAAAAGGTCCCAAATTGATATAATTCTAGGATAAGGTGATAAGGGTTCTAAATAAACCCATCCAATAGGTTTTGGACATGTTTAGGTCTTATAATTTACATTATCTTTCCATTTTATTAAAATCCATTATTAATGAGGTAATCGCTGCATCATCATGATGTCATAAATAATTTAATTTATTTAATGTCTAAAAATTATAAAAAAAATACTGTGATTTAGGAAATATTTTTAGCTTTCCAATGACTATTTATAGTAAAAAATATGACTTGTATAACCCCATGTAAATTTTTTTTAGTAAAACATTTCTGGTTTGTGTCATTTTTTACTTTAACATTAAATAAAAGGTATTTATGTCATTTTCCAAACAAAGTGGCTCCATGGGGTCTCCATGTTGACCCATATATTGTATTGGTCGGCCATGACACATCCAAGGAGGGTAGGACATGTTTCTAGATCATTTAATTTTATTAAAACATTATTCTTACCTTAAACTACACTAATTACCTCTAATTGCGATTAAGAACTTAAGAGTTACTATTCACCAAAAAAATTATTTTAATCTCATTGAACAACATTTTACTTCTTAATGAAAAAAATGTGTGTCGGATTTTTGAAATTCAAAACACAGAAGTGGTAAAATTTCATTTAAACGAAAAATCAGTTTTTTTAAGTACCACTTAGTGGTTTCACTATTCATCAAAAATTGAAGTTTTTCAGAAAAATACCAAAAATTCACCCTAAGCTATATTTGATATTCCGAATTCAAAAATGAAGACTATTTTAAAAAATTAAAAACATATAAGTCACATTAATTAATTTAATAATTAATTCCCGCTGTTATGACAAATAGCGTGTTTTTATTAAACAATAAGTATCAAAAGATTGACACTAGTTTAAGTCCGATTTCAAAGTGAAATTAATTCCAATGACCACTATTGGATTTAATAGTAAAACTATTTTCTAATTTCACTTTAAAACCAATTCAAATGATAATCTAATCATATAATTAGATTAAAAAGAAGTTTGTAATTAAAATACAACATTTTACACTATTCATTAAAAAAATGAACTTTATCGGAAAGATATAAAAAATTTACACAAAGTAAATTTTGATGTCCCGATTCTAAAGAAGAGTTATATTTGGTGCAATAAAATGTATAAGAGTGATCAAAACTATATTTAATGAAGGTTCGCCATCAATAGGTGATAAGTGAACCTTTAGTGAAAATTAGTGTATAAATGCCTAAATTGAATTCTTTCCGTATTTTAAGCCTTTATCTTTTATTCGATAAATGTAAAAACATTTAAAAAACATATATAATCATATTTTAGTTATTTCTATCCATTACCGCCAATACAACGGCTACATGTTAACTACCATTTAAAATAATATTATTATATTAAGAGTGTGCAACGTAAGTTTTCAAAGGAACTCATCGTTGTGTATCAGGTACGCTATCGAACATAGAAACCCCTTTAAAGTAAAATTAATATTTAATTCGTAAATATTAATAAATATAAAAATTCTTTATTCTTTATTTACCTGGGATGTTACAGCATGTGTGGTCTCACACTAGCTCCAACCAATACAGTGATTACCTATATGGACTCCTACAAATGGACCCAAATTGTACTACAATGATTGTTGATAGATAACTATTATGATACGAAAAACTCCACCTATGGTAGAGGGTCCTCCCTATTATGGCTCATAACTATCATGAAAAATCAAATAATTCCCACAAAAATTTAAACAATCCACTTAACCTCTTTATTAGACTAAGATAGAATGGTCATGATCTACCACAAGTGGGTCCCAATGCATCATGCATCGTCTCACTAACCGTTATGTGATGTTTTCATTAAGGAAATTATTATCAGGGGAATTCCATAACGTCATAATACCTCATGTATTCATAGTATTCCCAAACATTGCACTAACAATTTCAGGTCATAACCTACTAATATGTGATACAATAAGAGTTCAAATTGAAATATCACAAAAAATCCCCATACTAATTGACTGGTCCTATGGGATATTGGTATATACTCACCATTTCTTGATACACTATTAAGGTGAAGTAACATTATTAAAACCTCATTTAACTATGATCCTAGTGTCACCATACATCCGTGAACAAGTATCAAATGATCCCAACCTTTTAAAATCCATTAAAAACATATGTTGGGATAACTATTAAAGTAAAAAATCTAAAATAGATATACATGAGTTGTATCTCCGAAGATTACTGAAGAAGAAGAGGGGTAATAACCTATGACTAGAGGTAAATCACTATATCCTCTTGTGTCTTACATGCTACACCCCAAACATTGATCCCATATGGATGTTTTGAAGAAAAATACTATAAACTAATCCAAGAAGGGATAATGATCCGACACATAAGTTTTACAAATCTATTGGGGAATACAACATGATAAAGGTTATCAACATGAACTCAAAATATCCATTATGGATTCGGAAATACACAACGATGATATCCTCCATCATAACCAGAGCTGGTTATAACTGGTCCTGAGGTCAAACTCTAAGAACCACATACCCCCTAACAATTGGTTGAAGAGTTCAATAATCCCTTGTGGAAGATATATTTCCTTTGGTCACCAATGTTTGGTTAAATCAATCCACACCCAACCACAATCACTCTTCTTCCTCTTAAGGTAATATTGTTGGGATTCCTAGAAGAACACATTGGGTCTTATACGGATCCTTCTCCCTAAAAACTTTCTATCATAATTATCCCAAATATGAAGTTCAATGGGATTTATCTGACATGATGGTTCAAAAATAATAATACCCTATAGTGAAATACTATGTAGGAAAACAAGTTTTTGATGTATTGTAATTCAAGGAACACCATTTGGGAAGGATTCCCCACACTCCACCACTGCTACAAGAAATTGTAATCTCAATGTAGCAACTACTTCATAGACAATTATATCCACTAATTATAAGTGAGTTATGTTTTCTTATACATGAACTCATCATTGTATATATAGAATCTCTCCTTACTAGAGAAGGAAAACCAAATCCATTAAACTAAAACCTATACCACACCAATTGGTGGCCACAAACAATGTATTCATGGTTGGGAACCAGTCCATACTGAGTGAAACATCATTGGGTATCAATGTTTCTATAGATATACTCTACATGAATATTTCTCTATCATCTTAGAGTCAAGGAACACCATTGGTATATGTATGTGATCATTGATCATCTTTATTAAATCCTAAAACGTTTTCCCAATAAAAAATAGAAACTCTATTATTTTTATGTGTCAAATAAGGGTTACTCAAATGGATTGGGGGCTCAGGACTCTATTTTAAACTACAACTGGGAAAATGGAAACACCCATTGTAACTCAATGTATTCTCAAATCCTATATGAATTAATACTATCTCGAACTTATCGTTTTCCCTTCCTGCCTATTTAACACAAACATGTTTTCTATAACACCATAGTATAACAATTTTCTCTAAACACGCAATTCGAAAGAAAATCATATTCCACACATAGATATTATCCACTTTGGGTAACTCTAACCCACCAACATGATTTGGGATCACAACACTAGACCACATATTGATGGTGGTTGAATCCCTATGTCTTGTCAGTCTGATGTTGCATCATGAATTACTGGAATAAGAAAATACTAACATAACTCCTCTCCCTTAAATAACACGATCAAAGGAAGAAAAATAATGTCTCTTACATGACTCTAATAGTACTATAATACATTTATATGTAACACATTACTTACCTTGAAACAGTCCCATAGATTATCAATACAAATAATTCATTTAAATATTTGAGTTTTTGACTACCTGCATCTCGTGACTCTAGTTTTACACATAGGGGTGGTGGGGGTAGGATCAAACTAAATCTCCATCTACCTTCAACCACTCCCCCAGCCTCTATTTGATTTTTAGTTCCTTCAGAAACTCCCTACTCTATATGTCGCCTTTACCAAATCGGTCCATATACTATCTCTCTAACAAAACCATTTCAATATTTCATCTTTCATGAAAATAATAACAACTCCTTAGTCTCGATGGCATTAACTATACTTTGGGTCCTTATGAACAATGTATCCTCTTGTTTCATGACATGTTATCAGTAGGTCCAATGTTACCTATTTTCTTGAAAATCTATAACTCATAATATCATAACACACACTTAATACCTATGAACCAAAATACATTACTGAAAAACACACCCACATATTAGTATGAAATGATGTATCCCACTGAACAACTAGAGGTTGGTCTAAAAACTGACCAATAGGTGAAAGAACCATATTCTTACAATTCTAAAGAAAGGATCCCTCATGAAAAATCCCCTTCAAAAAGGTCTCATCACTCATCCGTTCATACTATGTACTCTACAATATAAACCTCATAGGTTGTCATCAGGAATACATCATCTATGAAAACAATATCTACCATGATCAATGAGTACATATAGGGATGTGACTCAATAATTATATGGATAACTCAACCCCTTCCTATAGGATGCATGTACCGATTGTTTCCCTGCAACTAGTTCCTACCTATACTATATCAACTATATTATAGTTAGAGTTATGGTAAATGGATACATCAACTATTATACCAACACTATATTCCTTTTTCTAAATTCAGAACATTAATTTCATAACAATATTTAAAATAAAAACCAATCCAAACCTTATAGAATGTAAAAAAATAAACTATAGACTTCAGTCTTATTACAAAACCCACTTTGATACCACTTTATCACAACCTGACCCACTGGGGCCCACATAGCTTCTGATAAGTCCAGTGTGACTACCCCAATCCTACCTCTAATAGCTTTTGGGTTTGGTACTACCACAAATAAGGAATTAAAAACACAATGTAGGTATTAACATAATTGACATGAAATCATGCACACATCTTCAAACCCCAACAATTATGAAATTTAATAGAATAACTAGTTCAGGTAATGCATTTATAACATATATACCACATTAGAGTATGAAAAAAATATGGAATGCATTAATATAAAAATACAATACTACCAAAAGAAACAAAAAAAAAATCTCACTTAGTCAAATGGAGGGGACTATAATAAAAATCCACAAACTTATACTCATCGGTCATCCCACCTTGAACAATGATCTAGACTCTCCAAGTCCTCGAAAGACTCTATGAAAATGTATATCATATACATTGGGAAGAACCTTTGGGGTTAATCCCGTATAGAGGTTAATATAAAAATAACCATTATGATACCATGAAACAACCAAAAATAATCATCAATAATAGTCATCTCATCAAAACACAGGTATGCGAATCAAGATACAAGACATTAAGATAATCAATGGTAACCTGCATATACTCATAACAGATTCCATGTTTTAAATATTCCTTAACCACTAAGCATACCAATCATCCATACTCATGATTTTGTGACAACAATCACTCTGGAGCTCACTCCATCCGTCTGATATCACTAATGCCATCTGTCCAAGATTCCATACATTCGAAGGAAATATTGAGTGCTAATATATGATGCACATTCAATGCAACTAAAAATCAATAAAAATGAATATATATCGATACATGGATTATGGATCACCTTTAGGTATATGGGGGTATACTGAAAACCTAATCTATAGTAACCTATTAAGTACTCAATCAACAACTTGGTAATATTTTTCATGTCGATTCTAAGATCTCCACCTATGATAAATGAGACAATTTATTATAATATCCTTAGAAATTAGAAATTACAAAAAACTATATCTTATAATAATTACGTTGAGGGTTCAAAATCCATTATTGATGATGAGATTCCATAATATAACCTCCTGGGAATAAACCAAGGGAACGCCCTCAACTCCCAATAGTCTATGGAATCCCAAATAAGATCATAATAAAATAGAACTAAGAGGAAGGGGTCCGACCTATCCATAAAGAGCACACTGTGTTTCCTTGGGGGTATACAGTGTGTCCCAAAATTTCAAGAACATCTCATTTTTTGCACCACAAGACATTCCCATTTCCATAATACATGGAATGTTCTTGGTGGAAAAAATCGTGTAGACGATGAGTTATCACATAGCGTATCTCCAGAACGTACCCATTTACATTGACCCATTTCTTTGTATATCATGTAACGTTGTGTGTAGGGCCACATTGCCACCTGGTCATGTACTCTCTGTACACACCAAGTGTTCGGACATGTGATACGTAGCGTGAAACATTGCGTGGATTCCCATGTGAGTAGTCTATGTGCATTTCGAGCTGGAAAACTAAGGGTCACACGACATGTGATACTTATCTGTAGGTGGAATATTTAGTGCCACATAGAGGGGACTATATGAAATGTGTCCGTTAGGAATATGTGTTGTGTATTCAGGATTTAGGTAGAAATATAAGGTCCTTCAGAAATAGTATCTTGTGCATCGCTTCCTCTACCATGGTTTTTGGAAAACTCAATAAAATTCTAATATCCAAGAAGACCATTACACATTTTCCACTTATTTTATGATACTGGATATTCCCACTTCTTTGGAAAGGAACACAATTACACTAACACATAATTTAATTTTCCAAGAAAAACATATACCACTAATATGTTTTTGAATCTATCGTCATCAAATTATACTACAACTATGGAGTTGGATCTCCATCCCAAACCTTCAGTAGTTATCCATTATGTTGATGTGGGAATGAAAAATGATCTTCCACCTATTATTAACCAAATTATATTCCAAAATGAAATTTCAACAATAAACACATGATTAATGGGGATAGAAAGCACACAAAATAAAAACCTATGTAACAGATTTTTGGTAATGCTCATGATATCATAATTTGTTTTTATAGCATGAGGAATGAAGATAAAAATAATTTAAAACATTATCTATTATTATATCATTGTAAGGTAATGAAATTTATAAAAATTAATAATCAATCCATTATTTAATTTTTAACACATTAATCAATGTTCATCATGGGAGAATTGAAAGAGGGATAAATCGACATAAAATAAATTCTTACACTGCTTTCAATAAATCCTCAGTGAAGAATGGTCATGTGATATTTTTTGGAGAGATTCACAAATTTCTTTTTGTTTGGGGTCCTTGAAGTTCTCTAATCGATGTTTCATTATCCCAATTTCCATCAACATTCCTCCCGACTCTCCTCTCATTTATTAGGGTAATGAGGTTGCATATGTGAATTTTATCTATCGGTGTATTTATATAACCTAACTTGGTCTATGTGACAATACTAAATAAAATAAATACATTTATTTATTATTTCAATGTGTGAACTCTTTTTATCAAATTCCCAATATGGAGAAATATTATTTCATTACAAAGTTAATGAAAATATTCCAGACTCTATGTTTGTATCATATTTCAATTCCAAGTTGATAATATGATGTAAATAAATATATTTAGAAACAATACTTTCATGTGATATTAATAAATTTAATATTTTTAAAAATCCAAATTATGGCCATAGAGTCTTAAGTTATTTTGGGGTATGGAAATCAATACATTCCTAAAAATATAACAATGTTTTACAAGGTTAAAATAGATATGTTAAAAAAACATTCTGGTAGAACTCAAAGAATCCATCTAAATGTTCCAGTATAACTTGATGAATAAAAAATTAAATGTAATGTAATGAAATATAAAATTTCACGTAGCAGGTTTTTACATATATGTGGTAATGTAAATACCATAAAAGTGGGGTGAATCGGGGTATGTTGATCATTTTCAAATCACACACTTCCAATGTTATTTTTCTTTCCTTATCAAGTACTCATATCTCCCACATAATAATCACAAACTAATTATGCCATAAAAATTTTACACAAGTGTTTTTAATTAGTTCACTGATATGTGGAAATGTTGAAGAGAAAATAATGAAAACCTTTCATGCACCTTTAGTACTAAGGGAATTAGTTTTTTAGAATTTATAGTGGATACATGAAGACTATAGTATTATATCCCTCACCCAAAATAAAAAACTCAAAGATCTCTCACACATGAATAGACCACTCCTTCTATGATGGTCTTTCTCTTGTTCTCTATAAAAGAATGAGTCTTCACTAGAGTTTGGTATGGATTATATTCCACTAATATCCAAATATGATTTCAACAAAAAAAATATTAAGAACACCACCTTGATCTTATTTCCCTAATTATAGTAGTATTCTATAATTCCATTCCGCTCAAAATATCTCTCACTCGCTCTCTATAATGTTCGCCAGTCCATAATCATGTATTAATAAATATCATGTAATCTATTCTATCATTACATAATCATATATTTTCCTCTAGATAGGTCATTGGTCTATTGTTTTTTTGTCCGAAGATTCCATCTAGATAAAATAACCCAAATGGAGCCATAATCCCCTGTTCAATTCGTTCATGTTAATCATGAATGATAGGATATCTAAATTAGTTACATGAATAACTCGATACTGTTACAGTGAGATCATAACTTCCAAAACCAAAACTTTTATTTTATTTGGGGAGATTTTTTTCTAATTTGGGGGTATATGTGTGTTATTTAATCTCTTTAGGTTTTGAATATTATAAATTCCTCCAAATATTTTTGTTTCTATTTTCATAAAAATGTTTTTAAAATTTTATTTTATGCCTCACAATATTTTTATATTAAATGTCTTGTGCATCATTTATTATTTTTATTATTACTAATATTTTAGAGAAAACTATATGAAAAAATATTTTTTAAGTATTTTATTTACCCATATCTCACCAATAACATTTTATGATTTCCCTCATATGGGATATATAAATTCATTGTTACCTTTATGAATAATTTTTTTTACCATTAAACAGAAAATAAAAAACATTTTTTTACCAAGATGCAAGATTTTGAATTCCAGTAATTCCAACTCACTCATATTATCTGTTCAGTTTCGGTGGTAACAGTCATTCTAACCGTGTAGGTAGAACTATATTAATCATTAGTGGTACCATATTTCTTTATTATTAGATTATTTTTAATGTTGTAGAACACTCCTCCTTCTAGTAACTATATTGCTAGGAGATATGAAGAAGTAACTATAGCACATAACCTTTGGTATCTATAATTTCAAATGAAGGTGAAATTATTTCTAACTTTAGTGAAATTATGACCTCAACAGTAGTGTTAGTAGGACCCTAATTGTAATATATTTTTCCTTCACATTAATAAATGTACATAGTCAAATATATTTAATTGAACTTACCACATTGTCTAATCACATATGTGAACATTTTATATTGGATTTTTTTTGTAGTACTATATAGTTACTGTAGTGAAATATATAATGTAAAATCCGAGTCACAAAACCTATTGTGAAATGAATCCAAATTAATATGTACACAATGTAAATCATGTCACTGATTACATTAATACATGGAAATCCATGATAAATTTAAATATATATTGAAAGTGTTGAAAATAATATGTATTGCTTTCATTGTATGAAAAATTCCCATGTGTACTGGAAAACATATTTGAAATTGGTTTAAAAAATTCAACACAGGTATTAGTGTTCTCTTAAATAAATGGATAAAGAAATTTTTCTATATTTTCAATGTGTATAACCATTGAATGAAAAATATGAGTTTAGGAAACACCCACTCCATATGAATTGAAAGATTGAGCTAGATGTATTTTAGTGATTTGTTAGTAAATAATTATGTGATGATGTAAAAAATAAAAATTGGAAATGATACCTCAAACAAAAAACCATTATCTTCTATGACTATAGTTTTATTGGTTTGATCATGAAGGAACTTCAAAGGATCTCTATTTTGTTGCAGAATTGATAAATTATTTAGGATCTATATTTAATTTCAAATCATCTATGCTCTACTAATCGTGAATGTTTTATGATTTTTTTATGTTTCATATTTTCTTCTTTTTATTATTATAAATGGTCAGTTAATTATTTTATAACTCCAAAGAACACTTTTATTAGTTATTATACCAACCAAAATGAATGTTCATGGGTGGTTAATTTTGAATATATAGTCATATTATATTAGGTTGTTACTCCTTAAAAATTTCAGATCATATTAGGTTTTTCCTACTACAAAATATCACATAATTTGTGTTCCTATAGATATTTTAAAATTTTCTGTTTTCAAATTTTTTAGCACACCATTAAAAGTGATTTTTCATAGTGGTTACCAATATTCATACCAATAAGAGAAAAATGAATATTGGAGAGGGATATTGGTAATTCAAACTACTAAAAAAATATCGTGTAGATATTTTATTCCATTTTCATTATATTTTAAATATTTCATTATATAGTTATTTAATTGATTAATAAATTCTTAAAGACTGTTTTTTAATGTTTAAAGAACTATTCATCCCTCCCCCTACCTAAGTCCATTATTACCATCAATTTTGGTAAAATAATTGGAAACATAGATTTATTCCATTATATAGTAGTTATATTAAGTATTTTTATATTATAATATACTTAGTATCCTTGACTTAATAGTCTACAGAATAAAGACATAATTTTTAAATTGGAAGGTAATAATAAAAATTATGGTTAGATACCTTAAAAAATACCATATTTCAGTGGATGTAATTATTGGTATTAAAAATAATGAATGGAGGCATACCTTAAGAAAAAAGTATTGATCATTCTAAAATGATGGTAAGGACATATAAATTACATGAATCTAATCTAGATACACTTATAGGTATTGATATAGAAAATTATGGTTTATGTTGTGAAGTACATAATATTTTATACTATTTTACATTTAAAATCATGTATATCCTTATTTCATCAAGAAGAACATCACATGAAATTTTAATAATTGTAACCGTTACTCATTATGGGACTGAAATGTTTAAAAGAACCATGCTATAAATTATACAACTAGAATAAAAAAATTTCATGATGTGGAATGATTAGTCATTAGACCATATGTTTCACCTATTTACAATAATTATAATTGGTATGAGTGTACATAGAGAAACACTTAAAAATAGAATCCTTATTGAATGTCTATGAACACCATTAACAAAAAAATAGAATAAAAATTACATATTAATTGTTGAAAATTTTAATTTTAAGGACCATACACTAGATAAAAAAATTTGTTCATTATTAATGTATGAGTTTGAATTAAAAAATATAACTGATTTGGATTCCACAAAGACAAAAGTTATTTCTTCTTTGTCTAATGTTAATATATCCTATAACTATTTTGAATATGAGGTATACAAAGGTTATAAATATATGGCTAATATTATCGAAATGATTTACATATTTCTAAAAAATAATGGAGGGTAGAGGTGATTCGAAAAGATGTTCGAAAATGAGTATAATAACAGAAATAGTAGAAATAATAATGATTTTTATACCTAAATTATAATATGTGTGGGATGAAAGAACAAATCAAGAACAATTTTCCTATACTCAAACATTCAAATAAATCTAAATACATAGGGAGAATAGAAATATGGAAATTATTTTGAGGATGGAATTTTTATGTTGTTTTAATTTGAGTAGTGACCCCAGATGAGAACATTAAAAAGGTAACCTTGATTTGATATATACATATTGTGTGGTAACTGATTTATTTAATAATCTCTTAATAACACCTGCTAATTTTTTTCAAAATCAAATCACTAACGATGAAAATTGAACAGAATTTAACACTATTTGTTATTCAAATTCAATGAATTCCAATGTCTAAAGACGATATGAAGAGAATAAGGAATTAATGAAGGATGGTTATATTACCATTGAAAAATAAAATTATGTAAAAAATATAAATAAGAATTTGGATAAGGAAAATGATTAACTAAATAATTTTAATATAGAAAAATGAATACATTTTTCATTTATAATAATAAAAAAAGGGATTATGACTCTAATATATTGAAACTAAATGAAAAAACACATCAATATAAATAGTTTCTGGAAGTAAATGGTAAATATCATAATTGAATGTTTATTTAAATCATCAGAGACATCAGTAAACATATTAATTATTGAAATAAGTTTGTGCTTAAAGATTTTTCAATTTAAAAAACATCTTCTGGTTTTATTGAAAAAACATTCTTCTTTTTGAATATATTCAAAAAGAGAATGCAGATTTGTAAGAGAGAATTACTAATCATAAGTAAACATTATCTCATTTTTCTTTCAAGAAAAATATAAATATCATAAAACTATTTCTATAATGAAACAAAACTTTAATAGGAATTGTTTTGGTTATAACAAATTTTCACAAAGTTAATTAAAAATACATACATTAAAATCTCAAAATGGATTATTTTAATTGTATCATACTTCAAATGTTTTTTGTCAGGAAATTATTTCAATTAATGAAGATAATTCCGAAAAAAATTATTTTTTCCATAAAAAAATACATTTAATGATTTTCTAATTAAAATCCCACAAATAGATGTTTTATATCTATTTAGATTCCAAAATTTTATACTCATAATCTAATATGCCCATGTTAAAACAGTTACCAAAATATTCTAAAAGGTTGATTCAGGAAATATTCCCTAAATGTCACAAATATTTATGGTATTTTTATTTTTAGTTTTCAGGACACATGAAAATTCATATTTTAAATGTCATATCATCTAATTCCTATAATTTATTCCAAGTCACATCGAGAGAAAATTATAAATTTTATATTAAAGGCATCAGTGATGTTGGATTTTGTAGAATTGTTTTTATTTCAGCATTATTAAATATATATAGTTTAAAAAAAATTATATATATATATATATCAAATTTGTGTGGTTGTGGATTTAATTCAATATTTGAGAGCAATACAGTTTTATTTTTGAAAAATAAACCTATTTTATTTAATGAAAATTCAAGAGATAATCTTGACACTATTGATTTTTTCAATCTAATAAAATAGAATTTTATATGTTTATATGTCATAGAAGAAGATTATATTTTTGTTCCTAGAAGACACAGATAAGAGAAATTTAAACTATTTTACAAATTTTCAAAGCATAAATTGGATCAAAAATTACCTAATATAAATACAAGTATTTTTTTGTGCGATTCTAGTTTAAATGGTATGAATTATAAAAAATGGCTTATGTTTCTTAATGAAGTTAGTAATTTTAAAGTTATTCAATTTATACATATTTACTAATTTGGTGTTGTTAAACCTACATGTTTAGGTGGAATGAAAAATATATTTTTAGTAGATGATGGTTATAATTGAATCATTATAATATATTTTTTATCCCATAAAAAAGAAACACTACCCAATTTGTTTATAATTTTAAAAATTGTTTAAAATTTGAAAAATAATCATGTTTCTCCTATAGAAGTGATAAATGTGGTGAAATTTTAATTTTTTTAATTTTATAAATTTTTTGATGATAAAGGACATAAACATTTGTTTCTTCAACTACTACATAAAAAATAAATGGCGTGGTTGTATAAAAGAATATGGTTATTCAATGAATTGGTTAATCATTTATTATTTGGTTTAATGAGATTAAATAATATTGGTATGAATATATTAATATAATTCATTATGTTTTAAATATATTTCTTGTTTTAAAACTTTTAAATAAACAACATAATGAATTTTTTATAGGTTATAAACATAAAATTGGATTTTTTAGAGTGTTTTCTTGCAATGTTTATATATAAAATACATAAGATAATTTTGATAACCTTTATTATAATTTTGATATGGGAATAATTTCATGAAATTCTTATTCTATTAAAAATTGTGATGTTTACAATAATATAACTTTAGTTGTTTAAAAACCTGTGCAAGTTAAATTTGACGAAATTTCCAATTATAAAAAAAATTTGAATTTAAATAAAGTTGATGATGAATAATTAGATTTTAATTTTGGTGGAGATAATGATCAAGAAAATACAAATTCATTAGTTTAGTAGGATAATATTTCTTTTCTAACTGAACCTAAAAATTATGAAACAATTAATGATCATCCTGTTAAAAAATATCATGATATATTAATTCATGGATACAAATCATAAAATCTATTTCAAATTATCATGCTAATTTTATATGTTTTGTTATATTTTTTCCAAATAATACTAATGATTTTTTATAAGAATCATACTTGATTTTTGATATTCATGAATATATAAATCATTTTAAAATAAATAATTGGTATAATTAGGTTGAATTACCAAAACATTAAAAATTATTGGAATAAAATGGTTCTTTTCTATTAAATATATTGAAGCGTGAAACATAACTAAAAAGATAGAATAATGGCTTAAGGTTATTCTCCAGAAGAGGGAATTGAATTGAATATTTTTTATCATGTATTTAGGGAAGAAGATATTAAAATTTTATTAACATTTTCCTATTTTCAATATATCCAATTATTTCAAATGGAGTACATAAATTAGTTATAGATGGAATGATTTATTAGGAAGTATTTTCTAAAAAAACCCCTATATTTAAAAATGAAAATCTTCTAAATCATATTTCTAAACACATTGAATCATTATGTTTTCTTACTAAAACTCCTAGTCCGTGGTATGTGAGAAAAAGATAATTTTTAATACAAAATAATTTTTCCAATTTAAAATTTTTTTGTACCATAAAAACTAATACTATTTCAAATGATAATTTGGTTTTACAAATATCTGTCGATGATATAATATTTATTTCAAAAAATGAATTTATTTTTAATTATTTTTCTAAATTGATGGCTAGTGTGTTTGAAATGATCATAATGGTAGAGTTGATATGTTTTCTTGATTTTCAAATTACTAAATAAAAATACATTATTTTATAAAGTAAATATACATGTACTAAATAAGATATTCAAAATATGGACTTGATTTTTGGAAGTATATTAAAATTATAATGATTTGAAATTCTATATTGGATTTAGATTATTATTTAAATTTTGGTAATGTTAAACAGTAAAGTGGCATGATAAGAAGCTTATTGTATTTTAATGCATCTTGATCAGATATAAATTTTTTTAAAGGTACTCTATTTTAGTCAAATACTACAGGAAATCATCCAAATTATGTCTAGAGTAATCATTAGATACATTAAAGGAACTATAAAAACTAGTTCATTTTATTCCAACTATAATTTTTTTGATTTATTATCATAATATGAATTTTATTTTGGAGGTATTTAGGTTGGATGAAAAAGAACAAATGTTATGTGTAATTTTATCAATAATAATTTAGTATCATGGAGTTCTAAAAATAAAATTAATTTTAATTATCAACTGATGAGTATGATTATGTTACTATTAGTATTTGTTCTCAATGTATTTTTATTAAACATCCTTTATATGAACTTCATATTATCTTTGGTAAAACTCAAATAATATGTGATAATTATAGTAAAAAAAATTTCTAAAAAAATTTTCAACATTAAACACCAAAACATATATATGTATATATATATTAGATTTTATTTTTTAGGAAATCATGTGAAAAACAAGATATTTTTAATTATTTTTTTAATTAAAAAACAACTTGCTGGTATATTTACTAAACCATAAAATATTAATAAATATTCTAAAAATAATTTAAGCATTGAATGAAGTATATTTATTTCAAAAAGTACTATTTTATTTTTCATTTATTGAATTTTTATTTCATCATATCATTTAAATTATTTCTATATTTCTTTTTGATAAATTTTAGAATGGTTATCAATTTTAAAAAAATTATTTTGCACTGTAATTTCAAAATAGTGGTTGATTTTTTATGCTTGGTAGATGTATTCCCTTATATTAGAGTATATATGGTTTTTTAAATTTCATTATGTTTTGAATATTACAGATTTCAAAAAAAAAATATTAATTTTTCAAAAAATATTTTTTAAAAATATTTTAGGCTATACGGTATTTTTATTATATTAATTTTATTTATAATCTACTCCTATTATAATAATTATTTAAACCTAGAGAAAATTTATTTTCATTGTATTTTCTTTATCATTTTGTAACATTTTTTAATTTCCTGTTACCATTATGCATGTTTTACAAATCTCATTTTACCTATATCTAGATATTTTTTGTTTATGATTACCCTTATTTTCTTTTATTTTAACCCTTATATAATTCATATTTTACATTTAGTATTATAATTAATTTAATTGATTGCCTTAATCTTCTTTTTTTAATTCAAGGTTAAACTTACATGTGTTATATACATTCAAGGACCCCTCTACGCATTTATATCACACTATTACATAGCCTATGAAAAATTAATTTTAACCAGATGAAATATATAGAAATATCTTTTTACCTATTACCATTATTATCTAATCCATCATTGGATTAGTCGACATTTTCACCATGATGGTATCACTATTTATATCATTAACCATATCATATTACTATATAAATTTTATCGTTTGTTTATGGTACAATTTCACTACTTCTTGTTAATATTAGTGGTAATAGCACAAAAATATAAACAATAAGAAAATAACAGTGTAGCCCGATATTCTATTGGTGGAGAAAATATTTCCAATACTAATTGAATATGGACCTCAATCTTAGGGGTAGTAGGACCTAGATGGTTGCATAATTTTTTTTCACTAATCCAAGTCCTTATTATCTAACATCCCACATAGTATAGTCACATTGGTGAATATGGTACATAGGTGTTCTGTGTAGATCCAAAAACCTATTTCAATTGAATATATAAAGTGTAATGTCACACATGTAACTGATCATGCAATGTAGCAAACAAAAATCATGTAAATTATTTCATGAGGACATTAAAAACTATAATAAATTTGAGATTTACAAAAATAATATGAGAATTGTTATAATTATTATATTTCATTAGAAAATGGATATATGAACTAATGAATACATTTTAATGTGCTTTACTATGTTAAATGCACTAATTAGATAATATGGAAATAATTATCTGAAAAAATATATTGATTTTTAATAAAATATATCTCAATGTTGAACGGTGGTGCTGATTTTTAGAAATTCATATTCAACATTGAAAAAATGATTGAGTTAGATTATATTTAAAGATATTTTGACAAAAAGTACAAAGGGATGTAGTGAAAATAAAATAGAAGAACGAATACATCATACATTAGCACTATAACATTCAGTGACTACAATTTTCTTGGTGCAATGATGAAGGAATGCAAAATATTTCATTCGTTATTTTTTAAGTGATAAATGATTTTCAAGGTACATCGACCCTCAAAAATAATTCTCTCTAATAATATTTATTGTTTTTTGGTTTTTCATTATGCATTATATTATTTTATAAAGATTTAGTTTATACTTTTACCTCTTAATTGAAATTATAGTACTGATTATTCTTCTAACCAAAATGACAATTCATTGGCTATGACTCCATAAAAAGGTCTAGTAAGATTTGGTTGTGACTCATATAAAAAAATAGTTATTGGATGTTTTTTTAGGTCTTGAAAAATGGATTTTCTATAAATTGGTTGTCACAAATTTAAATTGATGTTTCGTAGTGGTGAACGATATTTTAAACTAGTTTAGAATATTAAATATCACAATAAGATCTTATTAATATTAACTACAAAAAAAATAATGTCTTCAAATATTATTTCCATTGCATTTTATTATGAACTCTTTATTATAATATAGTTTCATTTAATAAAAAATTATGAGTGAATGTTTCGTTAAAGATATTTAAATGACTATTAACAACATCCTTAGTCCATTATTATCATCTATTAAAGTGAAAAATCCTTCACCACCAATAATTATTTGAACATATGCTCCACTATCCCCTTGGAATAAAAATCATAATTATTTTTGGTAATTGTTTCATAATAATAGAATGACACACATATGAAAAATATTTATCTATTATAAGTTTAGGACTATTATTTTAAACTCTCATTATACTGTGGCCATCTTCACCACAATGTGTCCAATGGTACTCTAAACAAATTGTGTCTCGAAAATAAATTTATCCATAATATAACAACACACTATGATATAGATTCTTTTAAAAAGGGAGAGACATAAAAATAAATTAATGTTATCGTATATTGTGTCACCTAATCCCATGTCATTACTACTTATTTCTTGCAATTCAATTGATAATAATTATAGTCAAACCCACCCCATAAAAAATATCTTATACACCAATAAACTTATCCATATTTCCATTAGAAAAACTATTCATAGTGAAAAAAATGATTCCATGGAATGACCACCAAACTAGATAAAGCCCAAAACTTATATCCTCATATTTTGGAACAACATTCCATATGAATCCATCCATCAATAACCATCCTCAGTTACATATAAAGGTGATAGTGCAACAAAAGTCAACATGGTGTGATAGATTTTATTCCTTTATGAAAAATAGAAAATTATTTTTTACATCTATAAAAAACCACATAATGTAGTGCATAGCCATATTGATAAATAGTGGTCCATAACATTTTCATTTCCCTGTAAAAAAACATTAATATAAATATTAGAGGGGTCAGTGTCACATCTTTCCTACATATAAAACTAATAAAACTGAACAGGAATTATTATAAAATTACTAATCCATATCCTAAATCCATGAAATCTTCTTTGTATGTCATCAATTTTCCTATCAGAAAATATATCAAAACACTCATCCTCCAAAGTTATTTATGGTATTTCTTTTAAAAATTCCCAATTTTTCATTTCTCACAGCCCTTTCAAATGTATCAATGATTTTTCAACACATTCACATATAAGAGCTTGATAACAACATGATCCATAAAAAAATAACTTCCCAATTTTTTAGTAGTGAATAATTAATAGTATAATCAGCAATACTTTGCCTACATAAGCCAAGATCATTATGAGAAACTAGTTTTAATTGAAAAGTTACTATTGATTACACTTCTAGGATTTCCATGACCATCATATTGTTTCCCACCTATATATTCATTCAAGAACTCTTGCTGTTACAAAAAAATTAGCTAAGAATATTTCAGTATTTATAATAAATAATTTAAATATTAATCACCTTTTGTTAATAAGAATGAACAGTGTCATCCAACTTCTTATCTAACCATAGGAAACTTACTCGACATAATTTAAATTCACCTTCCACGTATTTGTAAAAAAACCAAACAAAACTTCTCTAAATGTTCACAAAATAGAGTTATAAATCTAAACATTTAATTTAATAGTGTTACAAAAATTTTACAGTATAGAAAATTACATGGGTACTGGGGTTCCCCTCTGTAATCTATCTACTTGAATGGAGACATTTAGACATCACGATTGAGCCAATTATTCTTAAACTCGTTTTTGGGTTTTCTTTTCTCAATATATTAATAATCTAATCATGTATTGACATATACTCCAATTTTTCAAGACTATACTCGAAGTTCAACCTGATGAAATGATATTTTTTCATGATGTGTTTTACATGAACGTTGCACTTGTTTTTTTATAAGATTAATATAACATGATTTATCTCAAATTATTGTAATTGAATATTTCACATTCCATTAAAAGACGATTTTTTTTCTTCAAACAATTACGTAGATTTTATTGTGCAAATAATATATTTGGCCTTTAATGTTCCAAGTGAGATACATTTTTATTCTTTTATAACAATGAAATACAAAAAAAATCACTCAAATAGAATGTGGAGCCCTATGTTGACTTGCAACCATCCACCAAAACAACTGAATCCATATCTGTATATCTGAAAAACACATATTGGGATGTTGAGAAATAAAAACTGTTAATATATTATGATATTGATGTATTTAATAATTTTCAAAACTATTGGAATATTGATTTACTTGGTTCATATTTCATATCATGTTTCTTGGAATGTCTCATAACCAATATTGGGTCATTAGATGACACAACTCAAACATATTTATTTTACATCTTTTCTAATATTTAAACACAATTTCTCCCAGAATTCATTAAATTATAGTACTCAAAGGTTTAGTGTCTACCTAGATTAGATTCATAAATATATTATGGCACATAACTTCTACAACATATCAAACAAACATCTCTAAATGAATATTCTTTAAACAAATAGTCTTTCATATAATTTCTCGGTGAAGGGGAAAACAAAAGTAGTGACCTCAAACACTCAATAAGGTAAAAATTATCAACCAGTCATAAAGGAATGATAGAAGGATATATGATCCTAAAAATGATCTAACACAGTTTATAGAACAAAAATGTGGTTACATGACATAATAACATTAAACATTGTCATAGACAATGTGTAATGCACAAAATTATAGAAAAATATATAAAAGTGAAGTTTATATAGAAGGAACATTATAATAAAATGGATTGTAAATCAATATTAATTTCCAATAATATAATGGACCAGGAATCAAAACCTATATCTGAAAGTAGATTGAGCTACCCAACATTATTCCTATAGTGTATAGAGTACCATAGCTCATTATACACAATAGTTCTAGCATCAGAAGTCATTTCACATAATTTTATAAGGAGATATAAATAACTAACAAATTAATTTGAGGGTTTTATAGGGCCATTAACATACCCAAATGATAAATCAAACACATGTGTGCCACCTAAAATCACTCATACAAACCATGAAAAAAAAATCAATGTATTGAAAATGGAATTCATATCATTTCTGAATGGTACAACAAAACATTGTAATAAGATTATATCAATTAATACCAAAAATTCAATATCAAACAGTAGTATAAAATCATTTTGAAAATTTTTTGTGGACATTACACCATATGTTGTAGGTTCATTGATATTAAGGAGAAAAATTTATGTGAATGAATATTTTAAATCAATTCTAAAACAGTTTTTTAAAAAATTAGATTAACTCAAATCCATTTACATGTAATAAAATATTAATATTTAAAAACATATATTCCCAAAAATTAAAAATGTTAAACATGTGAAGATAAATTAATGAAAAGTTAAGAAATTTAGGGGGAAAGATAAAATTATACATAATGTAAATTTTGTTATTAATTCTCAAAAACATTTGACATTATTTATTAAATGACAAAAAATCATAAAAACAATAGAAAAAATAGAAACATTTTTTTTTAAATATGAATACATGATGGTTAATATTTATTAAAAAATGGTTAAAATATGAGCAAAACAATCATAATGAAAATAATAAAAATGAGATTATTTTTATCATTTTATATAAAAATTAATAAATTAGCCATATTAATACTATTTAGAAGATTCATTCCAAATAAATTTAATGAAACAGAAATATAGTGTAAAATTAACTTAAAAATCTATAATGTATTAAGAACAAAATTTAAAAAAAATAATTAATAGGGATAAGAAATATAATGAACGGTTATAAATTATTGGAATTTTTCTTAGTAAACTCATATTTTTGTAAAGATTTAAATCCAAGAAAAAATAATATATTTATGTAACGATGAAATATACCTAGAAAGAAATATAAAATACCATATAAAGTAAATAAATTTAATAATAAAAGAATCTTTTATTATCATAGTCAAGGAATGTGTGTTTGACTCTATTAAAACGAAATTGAGCCAACAAAACCCTTACCATGATTTCCTTCTTGGACTGTTGTTTTTCAACATAATATATAATAATCATATACACCTTAACCATCCAATCCTGAACCACACTCTTAATTATATCATACTATATTAACCTTTGATATTTATTTTATTAAATAATTATTAATTATTATTAGTTATTATCGATTGTTAATGGCACTAGATTTTAGCTTTCCATGTATTCGTTGATATAGTGGTTCTTGTTATAATTCCATGTTCCAAATTTACACTTCTCTAAAATAGTCTTCATTTCATTAAATATTATTTTTAACTTATATATATATTCCATGTAATTTTTGGATACAGTTATCCTAGTAGAAATCTATAATTCACTTTTTTGTATTTTTTAATGAATCAATGATGGTATATTAATCATAATTTAAATATTAATAATAACATTATAGTTTCAAAAAAATAATTTACTAATTAATATAGTATCTAAAAAATGGTTAACTATGTTTTTCCATCCCATATTAAATTTAATAGAATCATTAAGGTGTTGTAATAAACCATCCAAAAGAGGTGAATGGTATAATAAAAAAATTAGGTGTATTGTGAAGTAATTTTATTGTCACATAATCACTCTAACACCATAATTATATTAATTATATGTTTTTAAATAGTAAAATTATAATTTAGAAGATGTGGAAGAATAATATAATTGAAAAATAAGGATAAGAAGTTATTATTTACATAGAAGAAACTGCTTATCCTCTATGAAACATTATTAGTTTTGAAGGAATTTGGGAAATCTATAAGAATTTGAATATTCAGATAATTTGAGAGTATTATAATGGAATAAAATATTGTAGTTTATAGGGGGTTATTAAAATTTTAGGTCTGGATTTTTAGGGGTAGTGGAGGTGTTCATTTATACATTTGAGGAGTTCCATTTTTTAAAATATTAATTTGTCAGTAGAAAGAAATTGTCATATTGAATTCATGTCGATCAATATTTTACTATTAATGATGATAAGATGATAGAAGGTAGTTAAATCCATCATAAACTAATTTCATTTTTTTTTGATATTATAGTCTTTTACCTCATGATATGACACTTTAATCTTATTTTAGCCATTATCATGGTAACTAAATTTTACCTTGATATCTTATTATTATTCCCCAAAATAATCACTACTTAATAATTTAAGAAATTCTATTAAAAATCATAAATCATTTCTATTTGAAATATTTACAATATTTATTATGAAATTGTTTTAAAATAAATATTAAAAACATGGAAAATAAAATTATACTAAAAAATGTTTTTTTATGGAAAAAAATATTTTTAATCATAGTCAAGTATAAATAATCAAATTAATGTATATTATATATATATACAAAAAATCACTATATAAATTATCGAATAGTAATTAAATATTTTTTAATAAGAAAAATAAATATATTAAAAAATTCAAATCAATATATATATAATGAAATAATTTTATTTGTAATTTGTTAATCTTTATTAACTATTTAAACACATTAAATAAATTTTATCAATCCAATTGTATTTAAACCCCATTTTAATTAAATGAAAATATTTATTTTAAAATATCATTTATCGAAATTACAAATGAATAAAATATATTAAATTTAGAATTATATGTTGATATCAGCAGGACGTATAATTACAAAGCCACTCATGAAAATTTTATAATAACTAAGTTTATGATAAAAAATGGAAGTAGTTAGTGGTTTTGATTTAGCTTCCATGGATCTCATAGTTATTTCCTTGGGCATGAAATTCACTCATATAAGATTCAACTCAAGCAGTTATTTTTGAAATTCATCTAGATATTGGTCTAAGGAATACCTTAGTGATTCTAAATCCATTACATGATTAGAAAAATTATATTTGTAAGAAAGACTCTGATTGTATGAGGTTATTGATTCACCATTCTAAACGAAAATCATAATTTTCATACCTCATCATATACACACAAATACAATAACTATGGTATTATAATAACAATATTACATAACCTTTAATCCCATTAATATTCATGATTCATCATAGTTTTTGGAATCATTTGAAAGAAGATAATTGGAATTAAAATCTATATAAAAATAAATATATACTTATATCATAGGTGGTTAGATTCTATACCTCTAAAAAATATCGCCTTTAAAATTCCATTTCATAGATAAAAATAAGTATGTGTTTTATGTCTCATTAAATAATTTAGTTAAAACATAGCATATTCAAACATACTTTTTCCCATAAAATTTAACCAGGTGGGAGGTATTTTTTTGAGGCACTTTATCTATTTGATTTAAAATCTCCAATGGTTTCTCTATATAAGATAGATCATTTTCTTTTTTAACTCGTTCTATGTTTAGTACATGTGATGTATTTTTTTTTGTTTTCCAAACAAATATACATCAAACATTTGGTGTAGTTTAAATAAGTTTGGTGAGAAATGTTAATTGACAAGATTTTTCCCTTATACGATTACAAATATCAAAGGGACTGATGTATCTATGGCTTAGTTTTCCACATTCCCCAAAATCAAATTCCACATTAAAGGTATAGATTCAATTAAATACCATGTCACCAACAATGAATTCTAGATATTGTGGATGATAATAAAGAAATCTCTATTTTTGACTTTTTGTAGCTTTAATATATCACTAGATGATTTAAACCCCTATATCATTTCAAATATTTAATTAGTTCCCAATAGTTTGATTTATCGGATGTTAACCTTATATTTTGGAATTATGAATCTCTCCCCATTTAGAGACACATATATTGTCATTTGAATTATAGAGTGGAAATTATTATTATCTGATAACTCAATCATAGAATTATTTTGATCTAAATTTCTCATGAATTCCATCAACAAATATATCAGTATTAGTTATACAGTTTAAATGGGACTCTAATATTGTGGATATGTTTTATGATGATAAGTTTTTCCAAAGATCATCAATACATCCAATGGTTATTTTATAGTTCTCTAACATTTTGATTCTAACCTTAGACTATGATCATATACAATTTAATGTTTCATTAAGTGAAACCATACAATTTATTTTATATATAATTTAGCACATTTATTGAGTGAGAAATACTATAGAATAGAAAATACATCATCCATAAATTTAAGTTATTCACCGACAACCTATATAGAATTATTTCCTCAATAAGATTATGGATGTAAGGTGTTGAAATCCCTTATGATATTCTCCCACTGCTATACTTGTATAGGTAATGCTTAAAATATTCCCTTGAATTTATGATGGTCATCCTCTACTTATAGGAAAAAGAAGAATCGATATATATACACTGTAATCCCCCTTTTCAAGTTACTCCATCAAAAAATATACATAATCTCTCTATGAATCTTTTTGTATCTTAAATTAATAGACAAGGATAAACTATATGTATCGTCTAACTTCTCTTTATTCAATAATGAAGGGTCTCATATTCATTTAATAAATATTATTAATTAATCATTTCCAATGATGAATGATTTAATACTTTATACCATTTTATGTATGTCTATATACTCTTTTTATTCCTCCTGGATGTTCACATAGATGTATTGTGAAACAAACACTTGTGAATAGAGTGATTTCATCCCTTACCTAATAATTTTCATACCAATAATTTAAATACCATGGATGATCATATCCTTTTTTCCTTGTTAAAGAAAGTGTAGAGTGACCCTTTCTACTTTTAGAATCATACACATTTTTTAATTCCCATGATTACAATGTGTAGAGTAATCATATTATTTAATTAACCACAAAAATATCTATTGGAACATGTTCAACTCATTACATGTGACCAAGATATTGATTCTTTTATAAAATATTAATATATCATTATTTTCATTATAGAAATAGTTTCACCAAATATTTAATGAAAAGATTAGTGAATCTATTTACAGATAATATTTTGGTCAATTTTTTTTATTGGCCATTAATTAGAATGATTGATAAGTTATTACCTTGTCATTTTTAATTAAAACGCATCCCTGACCCGTACATAAAGAATAATTTTATATAAAAACCTCTACCCACTTTAGTTTAAATTGAATAAATGTTCTCTGATGATCCAATTTTCTAGAAACATGAATGTTTTTATCATTATTCTAACAATATAAACATTTCTCCCTTTTTTGTTAAATTTGATAAAGAATTCTACAAATAAGAAATTTCTCATAAAGTGTAAAAAAATATCTACTGACTAAAAATTACTTTTTTTATTTTCAAAAACACCTTTTAAAGGAAAAGTGGAAAATCATAAACAAAACTACCCCAAAAAAATTGGAAACCTAACTAGATCAGCCCACCAGGCATGCCCCACCACAAAAATGTTGCCATGTCACCAAGCCTTCACTAAAGAACGGAATTTAGGAAAGATTTATCGTGAAGATGTACAGGGGCACGAAACTGAAGGCAAATCCATACCCTCTCAAGAATCCAAATCCAAGCGGCATGTACCGGTGAAGAATTCAAGCCCTAATCCCCTTCCTGAGCATGTCCAGGTATTATGCGGGATACCAAACTTCACTACAAAAGAAAACAACATGAAGGTCCAAAGGCTTTTGCAACTCACCCAAAAAAGCCTTTCTAACTAACCAATCTAATCACCAACATAAACATAGGAATTAAAAAGAAACTTGATAATACATGAATTTGTATACCTATATAATTTACATGATAAGGATGAAACCTATAAGTCACCTATCTCCAAAAATATCCTCTCAAACCCAGATGTCCGCTGGTCCAATACCTGAATGTACTCCCCAATGCTGATATTCTGTTTGTTGAAACCCCTAACAGAATTAGGTCTGTATTGTCAATCCATGAACATTAATCCTCATTGAGAGACACTTCTAGAGTAATTTTCATCATTTTAGCTACATCCTCCTTACTTGTGTTGAACAAAAACACATGTTTGATCCCATCTTCTTCGGAACATTAAAGGAGATCCAAGGATTGATCACCATATTCCCCTGACCTACGATAGCTCAGGGTCCCCAAAACCATCTTCTTATCATCCTTCTTCTTTGTAGAATCATTCTTCAAAGGTGAAGGTAGAAAGGAGTAATCTTTCCACCCCTTCCTCCACCTGGGTACCCCATTACTCTTAGGCCTTGAAACCTCATCTGTCGAGAACAAGTGATCAATCCCCTTAGATAAATCGACGCTGAACTTTTCTCCCTTGCCTAGAAAAATAGAATCCAAACCCAAATCATCCGCTAAGATACTTTAAATACTATCACACAATAAAACTGGTTTCTAAATATAGAATAAACCCCCTTCATTCCCACTATTTGGAATCGACTCATTAGTGATGATCCACTTCCTCCCCTTGTACATGTCAACACTCTAGACCTAGTCTCATCAGCAGCCAAGGAATTCAAATCCACCTTCTCTCCATCCTACATCTGATCCATGATTGTGATATCCATTCAAGCAACCTCATGCAGAACCAGACCATCACCCTTCAGCATGGAAAAGGATTGCCCTGCCAGATCCTACTTCATCCAATGAACACCTCAGACACTAGTGGATTGTCCTGGGATACGAAGGCCTTCGTCACCTAATCAGTGTGATATGTCCCATCATACAACACATTGTAGTACACTAGAGAACCTTCAGTTTGTTCCTCCTCCTCCATTTATGACCACTAAGGTCCCCGACCTCTCCCCTCTATACCATTCTTGAAACATCCAAGGAAAATAAAGAATATAACATTTTCATATTTATTAGAATTTGTGAATTAAATATTAATTTTACTTTAAAGGGGATTATTTTTTCAATGGATTACTTGATACGCGACAATGGGTTTCTTTGAAATCTTATGTTGCACACAATCTTTAGTCATACTGAAAAATAATAATGTAATATTATTTTAAATAGTAGTTAACACCTAACCATTATATTGGCAAGAATGTAAAGAACAATCTACAATATGAATATACATGTTTGATAAATGTTTTTTACATTTACCCAATGCACTTTAGAGCATTAATATAATAAAGAATCTTATTTTAAGCATAAATACTCTAATATTCAATAAAACGTCGATTTACCGCCTTTTGATGGAGAACCCTCTTTAAATCTAGTTTTGGTCACATTTATATGTTCTATTTGACAAAATAAAATTCTAATTTATAATCAAGACATCAAAATTAACTTTTGGTAAATTTTTGGTATTTTTCTAATAAAATTCATTTTTAATGACTGGGGAAAATGCATTATTTTAATTCAAACCTGCCTTTTAATCTAATTTATTTACAAGGATAGATTATATTTTTAATTGGTTTTTAAAGTTTGATTATATAATGTTTATAATTTAATACAATTTTGGTAATTTGATGTAATCTAACTTTTAAATTGGACATCAACAAGTGTCATGCTTTTGATAGTTATTATTTCTTAAAAACACGCTTTTTGTTTTGATAGAAGAAATTAATTTTAAATTAATTTCTGCCACTTTTGTGTTTTGAATTGGATAAAATTGATCCCATATTTGGAATCAAAAGGTCCAAATTATGTAAATAGATAACTTTTATTTTTATACATTATGAATATTTACTTTAGTAACTATTTTATTTACCATGGTTAAAGGATAAATCCGGTAATAAGGGTAAATAAATATTATTACAATAATATAAAATTACCCTAACATGTGTCATAATCCTATTTTTGGATACATTTCTGACCATTGGAATCCTTGGGTCAATTTTGGGACCCAATGGAGCCACATGGGAGTGATAATGACACTTTATATTAATTAATTTAAAGTAAAGTAAAAAATGATACAAACATATATCTTTTTGTAAATAAATTATTATAAAGGGTTATATGAGTTATCTCATTGACTATAAATATTAATTTGAATGATAAAAATATTTCCTACATCGTGATTTTTTTTTAATTTTTAGACATCAAATAAAAAAATATTTATGCCATAATAATGATGTAGTATTTACCTCATTAATGAATGATTTAAATAAATAATATTATAATGATAAGAAAAATATCCAAAACTTGTACAATTCTTATTGGATGATTATATTTAGAACATGAGGCATCTTATTTTTAACTTTAATAAGTTTTTGACCTTTATAAACCAAAAGAAAATATATAATAAAATAATTTTTTTGAACATTCCTAAAGAGCCCCTCCCCCATTATAAGAGTCCTTCACATATAACCCACTCACACTTCTCATGCCAATTAGATCATAAAAACTCTAACCAATTAAGCTCCATCAATGCCACTCTTCCTGTGAGAAGACTTCCCCTATGCGGATGTCAATTCAACTAAACCATTTGGTTCAAACCAAAGGTAGATACCCGATTAAAAGGTAACAACTCCTCTTAAGTTATTTTGTTTTATTTTACTTATCCAACCCCCTAAACACTTTTTATTACTTTTATTTATAACAACACCAGTATCGTAAATATACTAGGTTGTTTTGATGAGATGTATTTTAACTAAACATACACACACCTCTTTTTAATGGGTAAGGAGCATATTATTTCTGTGGATGACGAACTACTGCCTCACGAAATGATGATTATTCAATATTCTCCTACCACCTCTAATAGTGGCCATTATGATGGAACTATTTTTTTACATGACATATATTATATTTATATATTTTCCATTCTTCTTTATTTTCCTTTTATATCATACCTTTATGGTTTCCATAATGGTTAAATGTAGTAATTTCATTTGAGGAAGTGCAGACTACCACCCCCTCAAAGTGATATGACTCATTGAAGCCATACATAAAATTTATAAAGTATGGAGTTAATGAAATTATATATTATATAATACTGAAATTATAATATACCTATATATCATTAGGTTTTCATTCCATAAAAATATGAAATAGAAATTAAAGTAGGGTTCATGCTTACATACGACTTACAATCTCAATGAACGGTGCTTTTCATTTCTTATCTCCAAATGTTTTGTACTATTATAAATACACATATATATACTAGATATATATGATATATAAGATATAAAATTCTGGAATATCATTCTCGAGATAATGGAATTTCGACCACATGGACAATTAAAAATTATAACAGGTTCATTTTTAACTCATGTTCTGAAAATCGACAAAAAGACCTATATAAACTCTATTAATTAAATAATTGTTATAGAAAAGTAATAATTGATATCAAAGGAATAATAAACTTTAAAAAAATTTCATGAAGTATAAATTAAATTTATTTTATTATTAATGTGATTAAATAACGATCGTGTCAAGTCAAACATGAGGTAAGGGGTTTCTTATCTCACTTTTATTTCTGTGATATTTCCATTTTTTGCAACTTATTTATTTCATGGGATGTATTTTGTACATACATTTTATATATATGACCATGATTTCCTTTATATTATTCTTTAATTCATTTGGTGGTTAATAACTTTTGGTCTTATGACTCGATTGATTATAAGGTGGTAAGGGGTTTTAATCTCACTTCTTACTCCCATGAGATTCATGCTATATTTGACAATATTTACATTTGTGGGGTGTATGTACTACCAATGATGTTACTCATTCTATAATATAATTCAATTTATGGGTATTTACAACTTAACTTTAGGATCCTCCTTTCATGGGGTGTACGTTTCGTAAGTTACCAAATCGGTAAGGGATTTTCTAATTTCAATTTCCACTCATTGGGTCTTACGTAAACATCATTGATTATTTTACTCCAAGATTATGTGTGAAATAAATATTCATTTACTTATGTAGTAATTTCCACTCCCATTTTTGTGGATATACTTTAGATACACATAATCACTCCCTTGATAAATTCTAAATTTATCGATATAAACATGATAAGAGAAATATTAACTCAATTTCCATTCATTGAGTTAAACATCCAAGTCATTGGTGTTGTTTTTAAAAGAATATGTGTGAATTTAATCTTATTAATTTACACTAAATATCCAATCATATTGAGTCTATTTATATTTTTCACACATAATTATGTCATTTATTTATCCTTAACCTAAGGATACAGTCTTTTTGAGGGATTTCATATCAACTAACATTCTGTTGAGACTTCTTTGTTGTTATGCACCAACTCACTATTATTTAGTGTATATACTGTACTTTGACAAAGTATATCATGAATCCCTTTATTCTCATGATATTATAATGTTCTGATTAAATGTTATTGCTAAATTATATGTATTCAATCGTCTCTCATTTTGTTAAAAACTCTTTAACTGAAATTTTATTTTAAATGTTTTAATGATTAATTATTCTAATTATTATCACCAATGTACATGCTTTCAAAATGGGTTTTATGATTTATTTATATGAAAATTAATGTTTTCAAATGGTAATTCATTAAAAAGTTTAAAAGTGGTATGGGGAACATTGATTCAAAAATCTATTTATTAAATGTTTTAAATGATTTTAAAACTGGTTTGATAAAGAATTGATTATTTTAATATCTTGATATGATATATTGTCATTGGAATGTAGAAATGTTTTTTTCCATTATGGTTATGTTATTCATTATTATTTTGTTATGGTTGTTTGGAATTGTTTACATATATATGTGGTTCCATGATAAACCTAAGTCGGGTGACCTAGAGATAGTTCTCCAATGCATTGGGTAAAGTGACGGAGGTAAACGTTAATGTTTCTCCTAAGAGATTTAGGGAATATAATTTGATGGGTATTCCAACATAAATGCCTAAATAGATATGATAGCTACAATATATGTATGTTATAGATGTAGCATGTTATGTTTATGATTTATTATTTCTATATGTTATTCATAAATCATACAATTTCATGATTTATATTATCATTGAAAAGTATTGTTTAATTGTTTTGTATTTATTGATGTGTTAATGTTACCTTTCCTAATTTTATAACCCTTACCAAGCTTTTTATACTCACACTATGTTTGGAAATGTTTTTCATAGGAATTAAAGATGAATATAGTCAAGGATGGGATCAAGGAAATGTCATGCTGTCTAAAACATGGAACTAGACATGTTTCTTTTCAATAGTTTTTATTTTATGAAAAAAATGGATACTGAGTATTAGTGTCTATATGTAATTTTCAAGTTGATATGTAATAGTTATGGCCTAATTTTCTAAAACACTAAACCTAAAATATATTCAATGTGAATTATTCATTTAATTCTATATTGTGTAATTTTTTATGGTCGGGTCCTTATAGTTAGTATTAGAGGTCAGTTTAGAAAACTTTAGGGATTAAGAGTTTTGGTAAAATACAAGGTTATTCCCTATGTCTATTATTTCAGTTAAATCCTTGTTTTATAAATTTTTTAGATCATGGATAGTTGGACACAAATGGAAGGATGATTATCTCAACCAACATTATTATCTCTTCTTGATGAAATTCTTGCAATAAGTTTTTCAAAGCCACGTTCAGATGATGGTGTATATTTTTCAAGCATACAACTCACTTGCAAGGAGTTTTTATAGATATAAAACACCTCCACTATGACTTGATATCATCATGGATCATGGGTTTTATTTTATCTAATCCTTTTCTTCGAATAGTCTCATATTTTCAAGAAAAGTAAATATTATCAACAAATTTTCAAATCTTATAAATTATCATAGGATTTTGAATCATATTAAGAATTTGAGAAAGGTGTTGAAGAATGAGACCTATGTCTAACCTATTCATATTTTCTTCTATAATATAGTATATCAGTATGTACATATGGTATTTTAAAAGGACCATTGATTGAAAGTTTTAACTCAAATTTAGCCTTACTGTTTTATAACAATCATGTTCTATCAGATGTTTTGAAATTATATGTCATACACAATTATTGTCCAAAACTGTTTTTCTCTGAACACCCATATAACCCAATTTTTACAAGGTGTATTTGGATGAAGGAAGAAAATGATTTTTTAGGATCTTTAAATAATTGTTTCAATGCATGGACCTTCTACCTACATGAACAAGATGTTGATAAAACCATACAGACGCCAGGATCAATGTATGATGTTATTTCTATTTTGGAATAGTTTTATTTTATCATATAGAGGTGGATGAAAATGAAAATATATAAGATTTTGAGTTATTAATGTATTGGGATGAAAATGAATGGTATTAGAAAGCCATTGATGTTAAAACTTGTTATGGTTATTTTTGAGTTTTATAAAAAATACAACTCATAAAATTGGTGGAAACCCGTCGCGTCTGGAAAGAATTCATGAATAAATCCCACAACCAAAGGGCGATAAGGGCATATCACCTACGACTATCCTACGAGAAATCCATGGTTAGTATGAATTATTATTTTAAGATAAAATGGGAAATTTTGGAAGGAATAAGAAAGTGGAATGGGGATCAAACCTTTGCCCTACGGTTTCCTTCGTCAATGATGACCGCGCCCCCGGCACCCCCCCCCCTTCGGGGGAGGGGGGAGGGGTTAACCCCTTCTAGAAGCCATCTGCTAAGCTTCATCCCTTCATCCCGCTTACTAACCCTGATTTTCTTCCCCCTTTCCCAATGATTTTGCTTTCCCCTAAGGTTCTTGATCTCCTCAATGGATCTCCTCTGTTGGCACTTTCGTCGAAGGAATTAATCAAGGCTTAGGATCTTCACAGCCTGACATTGGTGGCTCACTTTTGTAATCAACGTCTACTGGTCAATGCATTCGATGGATTCATCTTCGGTTCGGGGGGTCTTCTCGAATGGGCGGTGGTTGGTCTTCTTGATCGACGGAATTTGATGGTTCATTTTTCTTCGGAGGCCGACCTGATTACTACCTGGTCCAGTGCTCCACACTCCTTCAACGGGTTCCATTTCTACCTTTTTCATTGGTCTTTCGAGTTCAACATAAAAGGGGATGCTCCTACTCAGCAGAGTGGGTTATTTTCCCAGAATTACCTTTGCCTTTCCAAAATCTGTTTATACTTTGTATGTTGGCGAACATGGTAGGGAGATTTTTATGCTCTGATAGTTGGACCTATGCTATTTGTCATCCAATTTCACCTTGAATTTGCATCGAGGTGGAAATCTCAAAGCCCCAGACACAATGGATCTGGATTGCGGTCGGGGAAGATTTAAGATCGAAACAAGATGTAGTTTTTGATTCTTGGCCTGATTTTTTCTCGTACTGCAAACAGTTGGGACATTCAGCTTAAGAGTGCCGACACGTTCAAAGGGACCAGCAAGTTTCAGACTACTTTTCAGGTTCAAAAGGTGGGATTGAGGAGGTGAGCAGAGGAGGTTCAGGGGATGTTGGATCCCTCATGCCTCCATTACACATTCAGGAGGCCCTGTCCAAGAAAGAAAACTCTCGGGGGATACCTGCATCTAGTTTATCCAGTCCCACCCCTGCTGTGGATATGGGGTTGGAGCATCTTGAAGTCTCTTAGAGAGTAGAAAATCATATGGAGGCCGGGGCGTAGCTCTGTGATGTTAATCCCTTGTCATGGCCGGTTCCAGGCTTGCATGAGTTGGGTGAGAAGGTGTGTATGAAGCCCACTGCATCCAGGATTCATGTTCCACGAGTGGTGGATATTTTTTCCAGGCTGAAGAATGACTTGGTTGGGATTATGAAAGCTATACAGAATTGTTTGGATAGACCTTCTTATGCTGATAAGGTTAAGTCTGGAGGGATGGTTAAGGGTCAAGAGGTCATGTTATCCATTGTATCTAGTGATGATGCCCATGCTGATGCAAGAGTGCTATATCTGAGCCAACAAGAGCCTTCAGGGTCTATTCATCATCACAATCATTTCACAGCCTTTCTTGCTCCGGGGAAGGAGAATGCAGACCTGTAAGGATGGAAAACTCACATTCCAAAATGGAAACGAAAGTAGGCCTTGTCGAGGTCCTCTGCGGGCACTGATCTAAGTGATAAAGAAGAAGACTCTCTGGCATTGACGGAATATTAGGATGATTCACAAGGGGAGAGGGCGGTCGGGTCTAGCTTGAGAAAGGGAAATCAAGGGAACATTGTCACTAGGAATTTCCCAGTTAAGGGGGGGGGGAGGCTCGACCCCGCAAAGATTACTCAAATATCCCAAAGACAATTATTATTAGATATTCAGGGAGGAAAAAAGAAAAATGAGGTACAGAAACATTCAGGGAACCCAACAAGTGTTCAAGGTGATAAATAGTTGCCTAGAGACTTGTCAGAGCAAGATCTTGGTAAGGGACTCCGGGCCTCTTATGGTGATGTCAAGGGGTTCAACCTGGGTCCAATACCAGATGGAACCTTAAATGGAGTGGTGGGCAATATGGAAGCGGAGACTCGATTAAAACTTGTTCTATGCTCTGAGGATGAAGTATCGGAAGACAACATCCAGATTAATTCCTCACAGGAGGTTGCCAACAGAATATACGAGATGTCGAGTATAGCTGGCAATAATGTTAAGTAATTGGAGTGGATGAACAAACAGGACAACATCTTAACGCTATGTTTTAACAAAGGAATATCAATGCGGATGAATATATCCTGGCATGGGACATAATGGGGGATCACTTCTAAGATCTTTTAAGGAATGACCCGAATACTCAGGTAACCACTCTTTATTGGAAGCTTTATTGGGTGGCTGGTTATAACATTCTTAGTCATGTCTTTATCAACTTTTTGGGATCTTTGTGTGTTTAACACCTATGCTTTGGACTTTTTCTGGTTTCCCACTTTTTCTTCAAAAGTTCTTTTGAAATAAAAAGAAAATGATTGGTGAAGTGATAAAGGTTGTTTTAGAAGATGTTTTCTCTTTTGGAAAAATTAAATGGTTAAGGGAAATATAATACTATGGGATCTCATTTATGGAGTAATGGTTGAAATTTTATATTGAGACAATCTATTTTTTTATTGTAGACATTAGAAGATTTGGATTATTCATTGAAATGATAAAACTATAATGGAGAATATTTGATTAAGTTAATTACTTTTCACCATGAGACTTTAATAGTAATAGATGTTATTTGGAGATAAATATTAAGATTTATCTTGGAAGACTATGTGGTTAAATGCTTATGATATTTGGGTTTCAATATTAGTTTGGATTACTTTAAATAATTTTATGGACAGTTGTTTATTGAATGGTCTTTGTTGAACTTTGGGTATCGTTTGACAAATTTTAGAGATTAAAAGTAGTTTTTCCTTTTGTTAATGATTATCTTTTTTGGGGATTATCTGATTTTGTAATAACCATTTCGTTTTTGGTTAATGTCTAAAGAGATGGGAAAATTTTAGTTCATCTTTTTTGGATTATGTGATTCTTTATAAGTTGATTATGGTGATTTCAATTTGAACTAGTTATCTTGAATACTCATCGTTTGGAGAATTAAAGAGTTTGTGGTATAAATCAATTAATTGATGAAAGTCTATATGAAAAGTTAGAATGTTTCCTTATGTTCTTATTCTAGCTCTAAAATAAATTACATAACATTACAAAAAGGAACTTTAAACAAAAACGTTTTCGATTTACTTTTCTTACTGAGGAATCAAAAACTGTTTACCCATCATAAGTTTTTGATTTCTTGATGGTTAACTTTCTCGTTGTCCTGTTCTCTATCACTCTTCATCAGAACATGATGGTTTGTTTTTTCCTCTATATCCGTGTTTTCCTACATGGAATCCTAGTATGGGCTATATAAGGTGACCATTGAATCTCCCTTTCATTGTTTTAATGTGATATTTTTATTGACTCTTTTCCCTATGTGGGACTTTCAATGATGTTTCCATGCCCAATTTTAAAATTGTGAGGATGAAATTCCCAAAAGGGGGGAAGGATGCAACATAACAGTTAAATAAAGAATAAAACATTTTAAAATTTATTACAATGTGTGAATTAAATATTAATTTTACTTTAAAAGGGATGATTTGTTCGATGGAGTACCTGATACGCAACCATAGGTTTCTTTGAAATCTTACGTTGCACACAACGCTAAGTCATACTAAAAATAATAAAATAATAAAATTTTAAATGGTAGTTAATGCCAAACTATTATATTGGCGGGAATGGAAAAAAGTAACTAAAATATGAATATACATGTCTGTTAATTGTTTTTACATTGACCCCATAAATTTTAGAGGCTTAAAATAAGAAAGAATATGATTTTAAGAATAAATACTCTAATATTCATTAAAAGGTCAATTTACCACCTTTTACTGGAAAATCCTTTTTAAATCTATTTTGGACTCTTTAATATGTTCTATTTGAAAAATAAAATTCTCCATTAGAATTGAGAAATCAAAATTTTCTTTGGGTAATTTTTTGTTATTTTTCTGATAAAATTATTTTTTAATGAATAGTGAAAAATACTATATTTTAATTCAAAACTGCCTTTTAATCTAATTTATTTATAAGGTTATATTAAATTTTAAATTTTATTTAATGTGTAATTATATTATTTTTTTACCATTTAATCCAAGTTTTTCAATATAAGTAATTTCACTTTGAAATTGGACATAATCAATTGTCAATCATTTGATAGTTATTGTTTCTTAAAAACACGCTTTTTGTTTTGATAGTAGGAATTAATATTAAATTAATTTCTCCCACTTCTGTGTTTTAAATTTGGAAAAATGAATTCCATATTTGGAATCAGGATGGACAAATTTTTTAAATAAGAAACTTTTATTTTTAGACATTATGAATATTTATTTCCGTAAGTATTTTATTTACCATGGTTAAAGGGTAGATCTAGTAAATAAGGGTAAAAAAATATTATTATAATAATATAAAATTACCTTAACATTTGTTCTAATAATATTGGTTGATACCTTTCCAACAATGGTAATCCTTTGGTATATCTTGGTACTCCAAGGACCCACTTGGGGGTTATAATGACACATTATATTAATTAATTTAAAGTAAAGAAAAAAATGAAACAAACCTAAATCCTTTAGTCATTCATTTATTACATGTGGTAATATAAGTTATCTACTAGACTATACATATTAATTTGAAAGATAAAAATATTTCCTACATCCAGATATTTGTTTTATTATTTTTATACATCAAATAAATAAATTTATTTATGGCATAATAATTGTGCAGTATTTACCTCATTAATGAATGATTTTAATAAATAAGATTATAAAAATTAAAACTACACCCCAAACCTATACAATTCTAATTGGATGATTTTATTTCAAACAATAGGAACCATATCATTGACTCTAATAAGTATTGGAACTTTATAAATCAAAAATCATTATATAATAATATAATATTTTTAAACATTCATAAATAGACCCTCCTCTCCCTTATAAAAATTCCTCACTTATAACCCATTTCACACAATTCTCGAGTCACGTGGATCATCCATACTCTACCCAATTAATCTACCTACATCCCTCAACTGCTCCTAGAAACCTTCCTCTATGCCGAAAGAAATTCAATTAAACCTTTTGGTTCAAACCAAAGAGAGATACCCGATTTAAAGGTGAAAATTCTCTTATGTTCTTTAGTTTTATTTTACTTATCCATCCCCCTAAACACTTTTTATTCCTTTATTTTATAACAAAACCAGTTTTTTAAATATAAGAGGTTTTTTATGATATGGATTAGAACTACAATTACTCACTCCTCCATCTAATGGGTAAAGAACATATTGTTTCTATGGACGGTGAACTACTACCTCACAAAATGATGATTGCTCAATCTTCTCCTACCACCACTTCTAGTGGACATTATGGTAGAAATGTATATATATGTAATATATATTATATTTATATTGTTTATATGATTTTATATTTTCTGTTTATTTCATTCCTTTATGGTTTCCAGAATTGGTTTATGCGGTAATTTCATTTCAGGAAAGGCAGACTACCTCCCCCTCAAAGTGATATGACTCGTTCATTCCATTCATGGAATGTATAAAGTCTGAATTTAATGAAATTATATAAGATATTATACTGTTATTACAATATAACAATATGTCATTATGTTTTTATTCCATAAAAATATGAAATAGAAATGAAAGTATCATTCATATGTACGTACGGCTTACTGTCTCCATGAACGGTGCATTTCATTTATTATCTCCAAATGTTATGTAATATTATTAATAAATATATATATACGGGATATATATTATATATGTGATATCTAAATCATGAATAATTTTCTGGAAATAATGGAATTTTTACCACATGGACAATTTATATTTATAAAGAGTTCATTTTTTACTCAAGTTCTGAACATTTACAAAATGTCTGATATGAACATAAATAATTAACTAATTGTTATAGCATGGTAATAATTGAAATAAAAGTAATAATAAACATAAATTTTTCTTAATCAAGTAAAAACTAAATTTAGTTTATTATTCATGAGATTAAAGAACAATCGAGTCATGTCAAACAAGTGGTAAGGGGTTTCTTATCTCACTTTTAATTCCGTGAGATTTCCAATGTTCGCCACTTATTTATTGCATGTGGCGTATTGTGTACTGCCATTTGATATATATTATCATGATTCATTTTATGTTAATATGTAATTATTTTGGTGGTTATTAACCTTCAGTCTGATGACTTGATTGATTAAAACATGGAAAGGGGTTTTCATCTCACCTCTTATTCCCATCATATTCATGTTATATTTTCCACTGTTTCATTTTGTGTGGTCTATGTACCACCCATGATTGTATTGTTTGTGTAATATACTATAATTTATGGGTATCTACCACTTAATTTTAAGATCCTTCTTTCACGGGTTGTATGTTTTGTAAGTTACCTAATTGGTAAGAGAATTACTAATTTCAATTCCCACTCAATGGGTTTTAAGAAAACTTTATTGATTATTTTACTCCAAGATTATGTGTGAAATCAGTATTTATTTTCTTATGTAGTAATTTCTACACCTAATTTTGTGGATATACAATGTATACACATAATCACTCCATAGATATGTTCTATTATCATCGATATGAACTTAATAAGAGTATTTTTTACTCCATTTCCATTCATTCAGTGAAACATCCAAGTCATTGGTGATGTTTTTAAAAGAATATGTGTGAATGTACACTGATTGATTTATAGTAAATATCTAATGATATTGAGTGTATTTATGTTTATCAAACATAATTATGTTATTTTTTTATCCTTATCCAATGGATACAGTCTTCATAAGGGATTTCATCTCAACTTACATTCCATTGAGACTTCTTTATTGTTATGCATTGATTCACTTTTATTTGGAGTATATACTATACATTGACATAGTATATCGTGAATACCTTTATTCTCATGATATTATAATGTTATGATTAAATGATATTCCTAAATTATTTGTATTCAAGAGTCTCTCATTTTGTTAAAAAAACTTTATCTAAAATATCTTTATCAATGTTTTAAAGATTTATTTTTCTAAATAATCTCATTAATGTCCATGTTTTCAAAATGGTTTTTTAGGATTTATTTATATGGACATTAATTTTTTCAAATGATAATACATTTAAAAGTTTCAAAGTGGTATGGGAGACTATGATTAAAAAAATCTATTTATTAAATGTTTTAAATGGTTTTGAAAATGGTTTGACAAAGCTTTCTTTATTTCAATATCTTTATATGTAATATTGTGATTAGATTGTGGAAATGTTATCTTTACATTATGCTTGTGTTAGGTGTTAGGATTATTTTTTGGTTGTTGGGAATTTTTTATGTAAATGAGTGTATCAATGATAAACCTACGGTGGGTGATCTCAAGATAGCTTTCCAATGCATTGGGTAACGTGACGGAGGTAAACATTAATGTTTCTCCTAAGAGATTTAAGAAATATACTGTGATGGGTATTCTAAAGTAACTAACTATGTAGTTATGATAACAATAATGTAAGTATGATATGGATGCCACAAATTACCTATATGATTTATGATTTCTATTTGTTATTCATAAGACTTACGATTTCATGAGGTATGTTATGATTAAAAAGTATTGTTTTATTGATTTGAATTCAATGATAGGTTAATGTTTAAATTCCTTATTTTATAACCCTCACATATCTTTTTATGCTCACCCTATGTTTTTAAAATATTTTCATATGACTTATAGATGAATACGGTCAAGGTTGGGATCAAGGAAAAGTGTTTCTCTATAAAACATTGAGGTAGACATGTTTCTTTTTAAGCATTTTTGTTTTATAAAAAAGGATACTGAGTAGAAGTGGAAACGTGTAATTTTCAAGTTGATATGTAATAGTTAAGAACTAATTCTATAAAACTATAAACGTGAAAAGATCCTCAATGTGAATTATTCATTTAATCCAAGATTATTTAAGGTTTTAAGGCCCTGTCCTTATACTTCTATTGTTGTTTGGGGTCATCCTTTTCACAATACTCGGAATCCTTACCATTTCTGCCATCATTTATCCTTCCCCTAATCTGGTTTCCCAGACGAAAAACATTCATCGAGTGGACCTATTGTTTGAATACAGAACAAAAGTAGTTTCCATTTCACATACCCCTCACCAATGCAAAATGCTGGCTAAAGACCACCTTAGAGTGACCTAGATGCTTACAGGTAGAAAAGAAGTCAATCCAATTTTCATACACCACACGTTGTATACCTCTATACTCCTCACCGAATGAAATATAGAAAAAATAAAAATGAGTTCTAAACGGATCTATTCCATAGAAACCCATGGATTAAAAGGATAATAAATGGCCTTAGTATAGCTATCATTGCGTAAAAATATACTGACCAAGTTTCCAGTCATCCTAATAATGGAAGGATTTGGAAGCAGAAAAGGGAGGCTTGGAAAAATTACTCAAACCACAGTGGAAGGTGGATCACAGTTCATGTGGAAATAAAAAGACCAACAAAACATAAATAATCAAAATCCACCATAGCTATGGGGGTGATTGACCAGGCTCTGATGAGGTCTTCCTCACATGAAAATCAAATCATGATATGTTGATTATAGAGAAAACCCATAGTCTCCCTCTCTTGAAGATCCCACGAGAAAAAAAACGAACTTATAGAATGTATCAATTGATGGTCTCCTCTACCTAATCCGAGAAATGAGAGTTTGGTTCAAGGGTGTAGTGGTTTCTGCAAACTCTGATGATGAAATATAAAGATTAGGAAGGTAGTTGATAAAATCTGTGACATTTGGGCTTTGCAAAGCTTTGGGAAAGGCAGTAAAAAAATATGTATTATAAAAGGGGATGAATGAAGGATCTGATCTCCTACCAGATGTCAAGGGGCCCTCCCCCACTGAGGGAGGGGGGCCGACACTGCAGCTGCTATCCTCACTGGTAGGTGAAGACCATCAGCCCAGGGCAGCCCTCACTCTCTCTAACATACAATACATATATAAGAGAAATTACATCATTAAAATATCTAGTTAACCCAATAAAACAAAAAAAATTATTATGGATGTTTCACTCTATTATTCAATAACCTCAATTTTTTATTAACATATAAATATCTTTTCTTCTTCTAATTACATAACCGATGAAAAATTATCTATGAATAAAAAATTCAATATTGATGAACTTTACCTGTACTTTTTATTTTCAATATTTCATTTTCAATATCCTTAAATTCTCTTCATCTCCATCCTTTCCTATAGAATATTTTGAAATTTCATCAATAAATAATAACAAAAAAATTCAACTTTTTTATTTATATATTGTATTCATCATATCCATTAATTTTATAGGGATATTTTTAATGAAAAAAGGAAATATAGTGAATTCATAATGACCATATATTATGTGTACTTTTTTCTTATATATCTTCTCCCTATAAATCATTAATTTAGATAGTCTAGATAGAATATTCACCTTTGAGATGTATTTATCCCCAATATTCTAATAAAATAGATATTATACATACAAATATACACTTAATCATTGTCATGATTTCTTGAAATTTCATGATAATCAATGAAAAGACACATTGATTGATCATAACAAAGACGACTGGTGCACACCTTGGTGAATGAGTAAGGCATTTTAAACCCTATCCATATTCTTAAAGAGTTTTTTTATAATTATTTCTATTTAATGTTGATTAATGTAATAAGGAATCATTAATATAGTAAAGTATCTTGATATGAGTTGAATTTAAATATCATCATAATGTTCTAGGGGGAATACTATGAACTTATTTTGTGTATACATTAATAAAATCTTTTAAGATTGGTATATCTTCAAATTTTAGTCCTTCCCATCAATTTAAGCCATGTTTCCCTCATTAATGTTTTTCAAACCTATATTAGGTTGTTTGATTTTTGAAGGATTTCAGAATCATCCAATATTAATTATTAATAATGGAATGATATTGGATATGAAATTATATTTATTTATCTCAAAAATTCAAATGGGTTAAACTTTTGGAGTAAAAATACATTCCTAATAACTCATTTAATTCTACCATGGAAGAAGAAAAAGATGTGTAGGGTGTATTTTTTCTAGAATATCGATTATAGAAGAGTTATATATATTTAACTCAATAACTTCCCCCCCCCCCATTTGTTTTCACTGATAATTCAATATCTAATGGATAAGGTGGTTAATATAAAGACTTATAAAACACACATTATATCAAATAATGTAAATAAAAAGAATAAATTATTACCTTAATAAATCTAGAGTGGAATGTTAGTGTACCCTTAAAACTTCATTATCATGGTCCTCTTTAGTTGTTTTGAATTTATAAGCTCTAACTAGTTTTCGTTTTCTTGTAGTTTGTTGATGCATATTATCCTCATTAATTATAATATTTAGACATTGATTTCTGTAATGTACAAACTACTTTAATTTTAATCATTAATGTGTTGGATTCATATCTGTTATTCTCATATTATCCACCATTTTATTGACCATAATATTCATTGGTATTAATTTTTTTTATTTTTAATGTATATCTATAATATATTTAAAGTATATTTGAATATATTTTTAGAATTTTTTTGTGTGACTCTTTCTGATTTTTTTGAATTCAATTTGTTGACCTTTTTTTCACAAGACATTTTATTAGTCAATTTTCTCAGAGACTCGTCTTTCATTTCATGTCTCCATATCCATGAAAATAATAATCCACCTCATTTTATTTATCCAATATATTTTCACTTAAAACAATTTATTTATATCTACCAAAGTCTCAAATAGCTAATTCCTTTCTAAGACATGATATTATGCCATTTAAAAGTTGATTGATTTGTCTAGCATGATCAATTATTAAAAAATGAATTCCTTGTGAGTTTTTATAGCTTTCTTCATATGAACAAATCAATTCATCATCATTTTAAAATAAATTAATGAATTCAGACACTATTTCAGTTCAATGATTCAAAGGATAAAATTAAGGGGATGATATTTTCTTGATCTCCTGCCATTTTATAGACTATACTTTTTATTTATCATCATATTATTAATTACTGTTCACCATTGGTCACTATCTCATTAATATATAGACAAACCACGTTTTAATGATCTCGGAACTACATAATTGAAAATACCATTTCTATGGTATTTATCCATTTCACAATGGTTAGTGGCATGAAATATCAACTAAAAGAGGCTCAATGTTTCAAAAAAAAGACTTTTTTCATTTTACTCTTTTTATTTATTGTTTGAGAGTTCAACATTATATATGCTATTATTCATATACTAAGAGATAATTTACATGATGATTTATACTCTATATTCTATACAATTTGATTTGTCATTTTGAAAACCATAAAAAATTCACGTAAATTTTTTACCCAATTCTTATTGGTTCTGGATATTTAATTAAACAAAAAAGGGTTACATGAGAAATAAAAAATAATATATTAACAAAATCATAGTAAAAAGATACATAAATTTTATTTAAAAAATCATTCTTCTGATGTCTTACTCCATTAAATGTCTATTTTATCCTATAACACTTTTATTTCCATGATTGTTTCTTTACCTTGGTTGTTAATATACTACTTAAACTAGTCACTAAAAACAAAAATACCTGACTTTTATATAATCCCAGATAACCTATCCCAAACAAACATATATTATTCATCATTTATATAATTTAAATATTACATATCGTATCAATCAGACATTCCTATTATCTAAATGATTCAGGAAATTATACTTTATGAAAATAATTATCTTACTATATCGAATTTCTCCAACATCTCACATAAAAATCTATACAAAACAAATTTTACTACACAAAGTCATATATATAATTTCCCAGGGAATTTGAAAACAAAAGGAGTGATCTCAAATTCTTTGTGTGGTTAAAGTAATCAATGGGTCTTCATGAGTTAGATCATAAAAATGTTTGAAATTAGAACATGGGAATACATCTACATAAACAAAAAAATGGATAATTTGGGTTTTTTGAAAATAATTTTAGAAGTCCATATAGTCCTCAAAATGCTCCATCACATACTATAACGTAATAAATAAGAGACTTCAGAATATCATTAAAATCCATGGATCATAATAAATGTATTTTAAAATAAATATAACCTGATTTTGAAATTTGGAATATGTTAATTGATTAGAAATAAAAGAATATATCCTGAATAGAATTTAAGTCCATGATATCATAGTGTATTAGTAATCACTAGCATTTTTCAATAACAAATTTTTTTAGGTATCATAAACTATTTCCCATTGTGGATTGAGCATCACCACTAATTTCCAATAGTATATATATCATCAAAACACATTTCCCATAACTAGTATAGCATCACGGCTTGTTTCACACTATTATCTCATGCGATAGAAATTCAAAGAAAAATCATTATAAGGATATATAGGACTCCTTGGAAAAAATATTTATAAATCAAACATTTGGATTTCATGTCTCACATGTCATACATATCTTCATGAAAAACCGATGGAAATAAAATGGTTTTATATAATTCCCAAATATAAATGTATATCATTGAATTATTAGATAATATTATCCAAAATATTAATTTATAAAAATTCACTGAAAATTAATTCTGAGAATGATCATGAACATTACCCAAGATAAGGCAGATCTATTAATGTTTGAGAGTAAAATGTAATTGAATGATTATTCCTAAATGCTTCATAACATTAATGTGAGAACAAAATTTTGAGTAAAATAAAAAAACATTATGTAAATGAAAATATGATATTTACACCATTATTATAAAATAACTATAAATTCATAAACCTTGAAAATAAACGAAGTGAATTCTATGAGATATAAAGTATAAGTTAAATATATAAAATAATTGAGTGGAATCCATTCATTTATTATTTTAAAAAATTTATATTTATTTTTAGAATAAAAAATTTAAAAAACAAAGGTAATATAATATAAATTGTAAAACCATAAAAACATAAAGGGGAAAATTATTTACAAATAAGTTTTTTAGAATATGGTAAACTTAATAAAGAATAAAATGTGATAAATGATAATATTTTAACTTCATTATAAATATTGTAAATGTTTAATAGTATAAACAATGATAGGATGATTCTTCCTAAATATTTTTATTGAAATCCAAAAATATTTTAAAATTACCTTTAAACCATTATCTATGTATAGATAAAAACATTCATGAAATAATATATATAATATGGATATGGAAGAGAAATAACTATGATAAATGATAAAAATTATTCAAAAAACATCATATCAATTTTTAGAATTAAATATTTCAATGAATAATATTTTAATGTAATGATTTGATTTCAAAATAGAAATATAGAAAATATAATAAATATAATAGTGAAATTGTATAATAAAATAATCATATAACATTATATTATAGGAAGAATGTTCATAATTGAAAAAATGGGAAAAGATTATATAAAACCCTTACTTTGGATTCCTTCGTATTCATTCATTCTCTAACCATCGATATGAAATCATATAGAAATAAATGATAAATTGAAAATCCTAATTCATTATTATTACATTTTATATGAATATTTTTTAGTAGTTTATTTCATACTAATAACTTATTTTTATTTTTTATTGACCATCAATGTACGATGTTTCTATCATTGCTTATTTTTTTCAGCATACAGTTTTTATTTATCATTACATATTTATAACATGATATTTTATATAATATTAAAGAAAATTTAATTGAATTCACATAATTATTTATGAACTTATATATTTATTCCATGGTATTTCCAGGTATGGTTCTCCAATATGAAGTATACAACGGACTTTTTTAGTAAATTTAAATGAATATAATTTCTTATAAGAATAAGAATTTAAATCATAGTTTTACAATTATATAATAAAAGGATTATTTTCACTTATTAATATTATATCATACTTTTAACTATGTTTCCATAAACATCCATGATATATGGTAAGTGAATCATACATATAGGTGGATAAAATAAACCAAAAAATGAAATAATTAATAGACGTGTAGTATTTTTAAATTATTTTTCTTTTATAATATCATCATTCGTGAATAAAAATAATATAATTAATATATTATTAAATACAAAAATTAATATTTATAAGCTTTTAATGATCAATAAGAATGAAAAATAAGTATATTATATTAATCCTTACAAAGAATAAATGTACAACCTCTTGGAACTCTCTTAGGTTTGATGGAATTTGGGAAATGTCTAGGGACCAAAAGCTACCCACTATAGGAAAGTGATATTTGGGAAATAAATTTAATAAATTATATGGGGGAAATTTAATTTTATAAGTGAATTAGATGTGGTGGTGGAAGGGACTTTTTATATGTCACCTGGGTGGTATTTTTGAAAATATTAATTTCCTAATATAGAAGTAATATAATATTACAAGAAGTTATATTGTGATTTTAAAAATAATTAATATAAAATTAGTGGTTTCTAAAAATTCATCATCCATCCATTTAAATTTGTATTTGTATGATATTTTATCTCTTAACCCATTGATTTAAAACTATTTCAATGTATTATCATTTTCCAAGGTTAATATCTATCACATTAGGTGTTGTGGAATGAATTAATTCATCATGTATCACATAAAATGATGGACTCAACAAATCTAAATGTTTTTATCAAATTATTGAGAAGTGTTCAAAAATATATGTACATTAGTTATCTATTTATGTTACATTCATATAATCTTTTATTCTCATATTAGTGGTTAATGATGTTAGCACATCTCTTTATCATTGGGTTAACTGGACAACTCCAAATTTAGGCATCAAATATAACACTAATAGATATTATGCTTCTGTTAACAAACATAGAGGTGGGATAATTTAGGCCATATCTGGTTGTCTCATTATAGTATATAGTTATTTCAATTCTAACTTGAACCCATTCTTTATAGTGTCATGATAAATAATGATAATTCATAAAATTTAGAAACGCTATAATATCCCATTGAAATTACTCAAATAATATTCTACCCATAAAGAAACAAAAATTAAAGTCACCTTATGTGATCCTTGGTAAGTTTCCTACTATATAAATATCTTCAGAACCTAATCAATAATGGAGTGGAGATTATTCCCTACTACCCTGAGTGTAACAAAAATGGATACATTTTGGCTTTAAAAGGACTTCAAATTGATGTACATAAAATTTTCTATAGTATGTGGTACATTCCTTGTATTGAAATTATGTCTTTTGAGACACCCTGAGACTTTGAAATATATTTTCATAAGAAGATACTTTTTAAAATAGGTTTATATACATGTATTAACAAACTGAAATGATCTATGATATATTAATTATTATGAAAAAATTAAAATTTAAAATCAATATTAAATAAAATAATATTATAAAAATTAAATATTTTAACATTTTAAGGATATATAAATAATATTATTTAACACATAAAAAGATTATACATTCTCAAATAGTAGTTTAATTTTTTAATGAATTAAAATTGATCAATTTTTCATTATAAAAAATGTCATTTTTCATTATAAAAAATTCTTTCTTTTAAAATTTTAATATATATATATATTTGGATTTTAAATTTTAAAATTAACTTCATTTATATATTTTTATTTATATATATAGTTTTTATATTTATTTGTAAATATTTCTAAAAATATTTGTTTATATTGATAGTAAAAAATACCATTTTTACAAATAAAATAATATTTATTTCATTATTTAAATAAAAGTATGAATTCAAAATTAATTAATATTTTTTATAAGAATAACATTTTCTTTTATAAGTTGAATTATAATTTCAAAAAGGGTTTTATTAATTTACCAACACATATTTTACATTTCATAAGAATACTTATGAATTTCATAAAATAGTATTTATACATTATACATTTAGTGTCTTAAAAATAATTTTTAACATTTCTATAAAATTAATATAAAAAAATGGATTTAAAATTATAAATCATTAAATAAATTTTATTTAATAAGGGAAAAAATTCAATTACATAGGATAAATTACTTCGGTAAAAACTAATTACCTCTATAAAATAAAATGGGGTGAAAAGGGATTAACATAAATGTAAAGATGAAAAATATGTTTTAAAAATGTATGGGAATGGATTTTCAGTTTATTATCAATCATAAACTTGTATATATTCATTATTTTATAATTTTGGATATACATTCATTGAAATTTAATAGAAATTATTAAAAAATAGTTTATACAAATATTTCCCCTTTCTCTTATATAAGGGGCATTCCATTCCTCAAAACACCTCATATCAAAATCCACATATTTATACCAAAAATATCCCCAACCATCTCATAACAATTCCTCTTCCCATTTAAGATTTTTTTTCTACTCAAAAGACCAACACTCAATGTTTAAACTCACTCTAAAAATTAGATAATATAAGAAATTGGGTGTAAATTTCTAACCACTCCATTCAAATTTCTATTTATATATATATATATATTTATTTTTCCTAAAATTAAATTTCACAATAATAAAATGATTAAATCAGTAAAATTATTATAGTATTATTTTATTTAAATTATAGTACTAGAATTAACCACATTCCATTTAAAATTAAGAAAAATAAAATCATCATTTATATGTTGTGTGAACTATGACCTCCATGATACAACGTGGTTCATTTTCCTTCATTGGATTATAAAGATGACTCTACTAGGAAATTTAAAACATAATTAATATATTTATGAGATATTTTAAACTGTTTAATTATATTCTTTATCACACCATTTCTAATTATATACATAATAAAATTATTGTCGATGCAAACGTGTGGGCTACTACATCCATGGAATATCTTATTTACATTTCTTATTCATAACCACCATCAATCGATGATATTTATAATGAGTTTGATGTATATATATTATTTTTAGTAAGTTATTATTTAGAAACAGAAAATTAGAATACCTATTAACAATATGAGAACTAGACTACCAAGGTAAATTCAATGGTGAAAAAGAGCATTCTAAGATAAAAAATGATTATACGTATTATATAATAGCCACATATTAGAAGTATTTTTATTATATTACTTTCCTATGCTAATATATAAATATAAAATACATTAAACAAGATCAATAGGCATATGTTATTATGAAATTATAACTAAATCAATTCATGGTCTTTTTTTATTTATGTTATCTTCTTGTTTGGGTTAGGATAACAACCAACAAGAAAATTGCAATAAATTTATTTCATTTATGAATATGGGAAATTAATTTCTAGTAATATATTATTCAATAACTAAATAGTTATTTTTTTGATTTATTATTTAAAATTTTACTCATAATTTAAGAAAACACCCATTGATTACTAAGATTCATCAAAACATACTCATCACCAAATTCATATTTAAGGATCATAATAAAGATTCTAATAGAATGAAATTTTAATTATAAAAATAATTATGAAAAGTAAATTATAAAGCATTTCATGATATATTAACGATGAAATTTTGGGTAAGAATGATGAAAAAGACTTTTATTATGAAATTTGTTCAAAATAACCAAGATTAATTACAAAATATATTGAAAATATAAAATAAAAAACGTATATACATGTAGGGAAACATTGTAAATAAAGAATATAAAAGGTTATATATATAAATATTGTTCATAAATAGGTGATTAATATTTTGAGGATTTTTATACCTAATGTTAGAGTCTGATCAGTTAATTATGAATATATGTTAATGGTTTCTTTATCTCAAATTTTATTTTTTCTAGACATATTTATTATTAGAAAAATGATATTATTAAATATAGTGTGATTAATTTTATATGAATTTTTTAACAAAAATAATTTAATACATGGGATTCAATGAGACATATCTTGTAGTTTATCGATTTTTCCCTGATTTATAGATACTAATGTTGAATGTGTTTTTCATAGATCAACTCCCATCATTGTGTTATAATGATTCTTATTGAGATTCCATCATCCCAGATAGGTTTCATACACTATAAAATATATTCCATGGTAACTTTCGTCATCTCCTTAGTGAATTAAGTTTTAATAAAAATACTTTTCCTTATAGAATATCTTCCCCAAAAAGTATATCAGTGTTAAGCGTAATGTTTCACACTTTTTAATGATAGTTTACCCTCCATGTACATATTTTCCTTCAATTATAATGGTTATCCATTATTTATGGAAAACCAATTATTCTTCATCTCAGGTGACACTTATCAATACCATCTCCAATTTTTAAAATTATATTTTATTTACTCTATTTATGATTCTCATTTTTAATAAATATAGTGGAAAATATTAAAATGGTTTTTTAACCATTAAAAATAAAAAATTTAATATTACACTCTCCATTTAATTAGAACGAATTTAATTAATTTAATCAATCTATTATTTACATTTAATTTTCAAATGTGAAATTTCTAATTTTTTCACATAACCTTTTTAAACAATTATTTCCTTTTCCAGAATACTTTATAAATATTATTTTTCATGATATTAAATGAATTAAAAGTGTTTTCACATCATTTTATACAAGATTTTAATGCATTGTAATTTTTAAAATATATATGATTTATTTTAAATGTAAGGTTTTTTCGAAAAAATGTCATTAACTTTTTAAAAATTAGTTTTCAATGTAAGTTATGACATCATATTTTACAAAAATGATAAAATAATTTATAAAATCTCTTTAATATTTTCACTTCCATTTTATCTATGTAATTAATGGTCTCATTTAATTATAATATTTTTTTTATAAACCACATAGTAAATGGTATGAAGAAGTAATAATTTTGGGTAATTGATTTTAGGTATCAACCGCTAAAAATTGATAGCTTAAATTTTGGTGATTCCAAATAGAAATTTTGTGAGATCCATATTTATTTATAAGGGTTTTTTATAGTGTGATGAATTATTATTTTTAAAAGGCAAACATATTTGTGAATGGTTAATGGATGGGGTCTTATAAACCCCTCCTACTAATTAGTGATTTTTATATGTCATGGGATCAACAGGGAAGAAATAAAAATTTATCCCAAGACAAAAGGTACACGAGACTATTATTCTTAAGAAAAATGGTAAATGTGAAGATTTATGTAACACCCCGATATTTTATGTTAGGTAAATTTTAAATTTTAAATATTCTATATCTTATGAGTCATTAAACACCTAATTTAGAAGTATGATATACTATTAAATATTGGAATGAATGCAGGAATAGTAATGTGACCATTAGGATTAGTAATTTAAACATTAGAATGATAAAATTAACAATGAATGTTTAAATAAAATTTAAAATTCTCATAAATGAAAATATGATATATTTATATCATTCTATACGTAAATAAAATTTATTAAAATGATAAATTAAGTGTTTATGTTTTGAGAAACATAAATATTTATTTAAAATTTTATATCTAATATAAAAATTAATTGAAAATTTATTTTCATTAAATGGATTCAAAAATAAATATATTATTGAATTTTAATTAAAATATATTTTTAAAAGAACATAATCACTTTTTCAATTTGTCGCAAAAATTGGTTATAATATTAAAATTTTTATTTCCCGAATAAATAATAAATTTTAAAAGAAATTAAATTTAATATATTTAGAAAAATATTTTCATAAAATGGAGTGAATTTTTAAAATCTAAATTTTAAAAATTGTTTATCATTAATTATTTGTATTTTTCTAAAATGGTTGAATTTCTGATAAATAGTGAAATACTGTAATTTATGTTATTTAACATTGTCTATAAACAAATGAATTTTTTTATAAGGTTTTATAGATTAGGAAAAAAATTATTTTTTGAAAATAACATGCTCTAGTAACAATATTTAGTCAAAAGAATCAATATTATGGAAATTATTCTTCCAAAATAAGAAATAATTTATAAATTAATCTAAAAACACACCTCTCCTCCTCCATAAATACAACCCCTCACCACTCCTTCTCCACACAACTTATAAGTCATGAATATATCATAAATTCTTCCCAAATACCTTCCCCATAATCTTAACCATTTCCAAGACCTACTGTTCTTATCAAAAGACTAAATCCATGTTTTATAAGGTTTATTCTAAGGAGACGATAAATAGGAGGTAAATCCTATTTCTTCTATTTTAATTTCATTAATTTACTTATCATTTCCAAACTTATCCAATTAAAATATTCATTTCTAATACAGTATCATATATATGATTTAATTTTATTTTTCTAGTGGAACATCCTTCATTAAATCTCTTCTCTAATCCTTTCATTTTAAAAATAAAAAAAATGTCTCTCATGTGTTGATTCACCCCCTTCATGGAAGATGAGTTTCATTTTTTGTTAACAACATCAAGGATGGTCATAAAACAATTATTATGGTAAAATAATATTTTTAATATAACTATTACTTGTTATATCATGTTTCTTAACCAATACATAAACATAATAGTAAATAAAATGACACAACATTGTGATTGTCATAAAATGCACAAAAATAAATTCTGACATTCTCATCAAAATTTTATCTAATGAATCAAAATCATGTCATATAACCAAATGGTATATGAGACCATTTAAATTTATATATTTTCTTTAATACTAAATAATTTATCATATGGATAATTTTATCCCATTTGATAAGAAATCATATATTTATACTCTAGGGAAATAATCAAAACCCCATGAAACAAACACTCTCGGAACAACAAAATTAAACATTATAAATCTTCAAAATGAATATAAATAATCATAATAAAATTATAATAAATAAAATATATGTTTAAAATTTTATGAAATTGGAAATTAAACAATCTAATTTGATTATCTATGACATAATTTATAAGTGTAGAGCATATTTGGACATATTGTATGGGTTTTAGAATCTCACTTTTATTTCTGTAAGATATGCCTTCATCACCATGTATACCTTGTGTGTATTGAATGAATAAAAACAATGGATATATCATATCATGAATTCATTTATCTTTAAATATCATATTTTTTCATTTGATAATTATTACATTTATGGGTCATACGATGCTCACACTTTCTTTCAAAAAAACTCTTTTAAATGATTATTATTTTCAATATATAAAGTAAATATTTTTAAACCATTATATAGAAATAAATTGTTTTATCTATTTCATGACTCCTTAATCCCTTTAAGATTCCTTTATATGTATATAAATTTTATATTAAATCAAAAATTCTTCTTTTATAATTGTTTGAATTTTTAAACAATGGTTTTCAATGTAAAAGTGGTATTTCTCCCAAGGATTTTTAATGATTTTATTAGATTATTTTAATCTATGTCAACATCATTTGTTTTATATTATGAGTAATTAAGGTTTATATTTTATGATAACATCTACCATATTTTATTTAATTATTTATGATCAGTTTGACTTTGGATGTTCTATTTTTATACCATTCATCATATTAAACTGTATGGTTTCTGATTATGTATATTGATTAGGGAAATTTATTAACATTTCATATGATCCTTCAAATATTAATATATATGTTTATTATTTATCCCCAATCTCATATGAATAATTCATTGGACTTCTTTTGTGACATATGGGACCTTCTATATATCCTCAATGCATCTATAGGTCTCATGACAAAAACTAGTTTGGGTATTTGTTGATATTTTACCTGATTATGTATGGTTTCTTGGTAGAAGCCTTGATTGTATATTTGTGATTACCCTAATTATTAACTCCCTTATTATGATATTATTTATTGATAATCCAAGTGATTATCTAACTAGTAGAATATTAACGGTTATGTTTCATCCTTATGTGATTATTTATATAGATTCATTTGATCATCTTTTATCCATTCAATATTATACTTCAAATTATGTTTTAATGTAATTTTTTTAGTAATTTATAAATAGATATTTTTTATGTTTATTTATGATATATTCTATAGTATGCTTTCCCATTCAACGAATCTAAGATCACCCCTTTCACATGCTTTTGTTTTCCCCAATATGACATGATGTATATTACAATTTATATACATGGATAATCCAGAAGAACCTAAATTTATCAAATGGAGTTTCTATGTTGTATTTAATTTAAATATGTAATGTAATAGTTATTTTTTTGTATATAGTTTTCCCAATATTCGAAACTATGAATTCCTTTTCCATTTGATCACTTATACTTAGTAACAATATAATAAACTGAGGCCCGAGCTCTAGGCAACTAGGGTTAGCGTCTTTAAAATTTATTCTAATAAATATGATACCAAAATATTATTTATACCATGAAAAAAGATAAATGGGATGATTTATCAAAATAAAAAGGGAATACTGTAAAATTTACCCGAAACGAAAGAGTACATAGGAGGATCAATCCAATGAACTTTGGTAATCTTGAGGGTTTATCCCAAAGCACAGAGTACATGGGATTATTTTTCACATACTGAAGCATACTTTCTAAGATTTACATAAATAAAAAGGGTTATATGTGAGGATTTTTCTTAAGATAAAGGTTACAGACATGGATTTTCCCATGCCTAATAAGGTTAATGGGTGATTATGCCAAGCCTATACTATGATAAATGTCTTTGTGGGTTGCCTTGGGATATGATTTCTATTCTTATGTTTATTCCATATTTTGATAATCTCATATTGATATACTAATACATATGATATTTTTATTTTCTCATGGTTCAAGTTTATTGAATCCTCATTCCACACTAATCTACTTCATGTATTATGATATACCATGTTGCGTTCAAGGATTATGATGCATTATTTTTAAAGTAATATTTTTCTTATTTTTTTTGACTAATATTCTCAGTTTTTGATCGTTTTTGATATTTGATTATTATTATTTATTATTGGAACCATTAATAACCATCGAATCTCACCCATTTAGGGTGATTATATTTCCCCAGGTTATGAAGATATGTATAAGTTGTTAAATTTCTATTTGACGACTAGAGTAGATAAATTATTGATATATTTTTGCATGTGTTGTCAAATAAATCTTTTAGGTTTATTGTCCTAAAAGACATAAACCTTTGGAACTTTGGTTTGATAGATTATTTGTGGTATAAAATGATTATTTATTTAAAATAATGAAACATTTGTGTACATATATATAAGGAAATTTATTTGGGATTAGATTATAGTTTAGTTATTTTTTAGAAATACTTTTGGTCTTTTATGGATTAAGATAAGATAAAATTAGAAATATTCCTTGACATGAGTATAATAGATTATCGACATATAGGATAACATCTTGATGTTTTGTTAATTTATAGATTATTAAATTCTCCTATTAATATATTCATTCCATGGATACTAAAATGGTGGTGAACATGTGTCACAAATGAAACTAGATATAATAAACCCAAAAAAATCATGGTTGATAATTGAATCAATATTCACACTAATAAACAATGAGTGGGACAGATAATTCAATCTTATTTAGAAACTCCTACTATATACACCTATGGTTACTACATTCCATTTACAACCCATTTGGAATGATTTATTATTTATGTAATTAGGTTTAAGAATAAAAGGGAAACCAACAAAAGGAAAAATATATTAAACCATGAGTTATTTTGGTTGAACTAAAAGCTAATGTACTAATTTCAAAGGGTAAGACATTATGAGGTCAAATTTTTCATTAATTTTCCTAATATAATTATCTTATAATACTAATTTTTCATCCCTTGAGAGTAAATATTTTTGGTTTTATATTTTTATAGAGCATTAAGAAATGATGTAAATAATGGAAGGGATAGAAAGCATAGTAATTTCCCTATTCCGAAACAAAATAGTATCAAAGATGGTGTTAAAAATATTTTGGTTATGATCATAATATTATATCGAGTAATGGTTAGTAACATGGGTCTTTCCCAAAATATGACCATAGAATATAAGATAAAAATATTATTTCATAGAATATCATTTGATGCAAATGATAATGGAAATCAAATATTACATCTAATATGTTAAAAATGAAGGAATAAACTCTTATGGGAAGGTTTTTGAGGAAGAATATAGTGTTTCTAGTGTTGATAGACTGTCAATTGAATTCATGATTATTGAGTTAGTGAAAATAATAAAATAAATAAATTGATGTTAAAGAATACATAATGCCACAAATGACTTGATTTTTGGAATTAAAAAAGTCCCAATCCCATTATCTATGATGAATTATAAATATGAGATATATTTTAATCCTAGGAAATAATGGAAATAAAATTTTATCCCTACTTCCTAAATTAGTACATGAAAAATAATGGTAAAATTATACTAACATTTTAGTATAGATTTTTTATATCCAATTTGAATCTAGGTCCAGCTACCCTACTAGGACATGGTGGATTTATTAGTGAATCAAATCAATAACATGGAGATTTGATATTATATTTTATTATTATAATATCAAAAGATGATTTTTATGTAATATTTTTCATGAATTTAATTTAATTTTTCCTTTTAACGAATGATATTGTATTTTTTAAATGTATTAGCACTATCTGCATAGAAGCTATAATAATGTACATGCTCAGGTTGTCACATTTCATATTTAAAAGAAACATAATATCATAAATAAATAAAAGGATGAACATAAGCTATATCTTAATCATAAATCCATTATAGGAGTTATCATACATAAGCATAACGAATTTTCGGAAAAAATTATATGAGAAAAACCCAATATCAAAATTGAATTTTGAGAAAAAATGAGAAATTTACTACCTTTATTTATAACACTCTAGAAAAATTAACTTGAGTTTCATATATCTCTTATATACACTTAGATAGTTTTAATAGTAATTTATAGTTAAAATTTAGAGGATGGAAGTTGTTTATTGTGGTTAGAATATAAACCTTAGATATTTTGGATCATATTTTTTCAGATAAATACTTTGTTCAACATATATCTACACACGCAATAGCTCACTAAAACAAGACATCAAATATTTATTTTGAATAAAATTTTACAATAATAAAATAACAAGAACATAAAAATATATGGATTTTATATATAAAAGGAAAATCTGTTGTCAAATATATATTTAATGTATTAATAAATTAATATTGCTCACTTTTAATATTATTTTATCATAATATAAAAATTTTAGAAATATTAAGTATCATATTAACATAGTTATGTAATTAATTTTTTTGACATGGTACAAATAACAATTAATGTTTAAAAATTTCATTTTTTTGTAAATGTAATTTTCATTATACATTTTTTTAAAAGATAAATTTATCAATTTTATAATTTTATTTTTAGAAAGTGTACATTATTTTTAAATTTTATATAAAAATATATATTAGTTTAATATTATATTTTCTTGTTTTTCTAGAAACATAAATTTGTTAGAGAAGATAGAAAAATTTTATTTTACTAATAACATAACTCATATGAAATTATTAGTATATAAGTATTAATTAGAAGGAAAGAACATTTTAATAAGTAAATATATGTATTTTATAAGTTACTATATTATTTCAAAAAATTTGTCTTTAATTATAAAACATGGATTTAAAATTCTATAACATAAGTTATATTTTGGAAAAAAAAGTCTTCAATACATTTTAAATATAGTATTTTCTGATAAATGTTCATCACTATAGGAAAATTTATATAACAAAATATTTTTTGAATATCGAATCAATAGGTAAATATTATATAATGTTTAAAATTTATTCTCAGACATATTGGATAAATAACCCTTATATAAAAAAATCATGGTAAAAACAAAAGGGGCGTGAAGGGTTTAACCAATAATGAAAGATGAAAAACATGTCTAAAACATGTTTGGGATTGGGTGGTTATGGAAATTTTTTACCTTATTTATTCTCACTCTATCATTTACTATTTGTTTTGAGATAATTTACATGATTTAAGCTTTAAATTATTTAATTGATTTGGGTATTTACAAAAATTTACTGTGATTTTTCTTATAAAAGGAAACTCCTCTCTTCACTTCCCCCCACACAACAACCCACTTACGAGATAACACTTACCAAACAACTCTTTAACAATACTATCCATCTTAAAGTGGTTCTAGTATTCTCAATATAAAATCGATAGAATGTTTAACTCTGTTTTCAAAGGAGTTAATCCCTGAAGTGAGGTATAAATTTATAACTGCAATTTTCTTAATTCAATTTATTTACAATATTTTATTATTTAAAAAATTATATTGTACAATATTATACTTAAAAATTAATTGTCATAATTATAATTTAATTTTATAATATTATGTAACATTTATTAACCACCTTTCTATTTTATATCCATAGAAATCAAACACTCTTGTGTGTGTTGTGCAGACTACCAGCTCCCCATTGTGGCATGATTCAATTTCCATCAGCAACATAAAATTTGGTAACTAATATTTATTTTAAAATATATTTATATAATATTATATTGATTTCTAATTTTAAATTCATAGATGATAAATCTTATTTATACTTCTCCATAATCATTGGAAAATAAAATCACCATCCATGTGTACATGTGGACTACTGCCTCCAGAGAATGGACTATTTTCTTTTCTCATTTCATCACCATCATAAATGGATACTAATGATAATGTTAATAATGTTTTATAATATATTTATGATATTATTATCATTATAGAAATACAAATATGATATTATATTAATAATATGATCAATAAAATATTATGGTAAAATCAACAATTCAAATGAGCATTCCACGAGAAAAAATTATTTCTTTGTATAATTTAATTACTTATAATATGTTTTCAACTTATTCTAAGAAATTAATATTATGATATATATTACTAATAAATACTAAATATGATCTTTATGCTTCTGGTATGTTGACATTACCACTAACTGACGTGATAATCACCAATTAATTATGATATCTTCATATTTGTGTTAGTTAAACTACCAACAAGGATGATGATATAAATTTATATTGTGTATCATTATGGGTATTTAGTTTCTAGTAATATATTATATAAATAATTATATTATGAGTTTTTTGTTTCGGAATCATCATATAAAAAATTAACACATTTTTTAAGAAAACCACATTCAATCACTAAGAATCATTGAAACGTGTACTTCACCAATTTCATCTTTATGGATTATAAACAAAACAACAATATAATGAAATAATAGCATTATAAATTATAATAAACACTAGATATAGTTCCTTTTAGGATGTTTTAATGATTAACTTTGGGAGAGTAATTACCTATAACACCACAATTTTGAAACTAGTTCAAAAAAACAAGATTATTCACACGTGATATTGAAAATATATAATTTATATCTATGATTCATGTAGAGAATAATTTTAAATGAAATATATAAAAGGTTTATGAAAATAATAATGTTCCCTAATATGTGATTATATTTTTATCTCTCTCATATAGGAAGTCAGATTGTGGTCATCCAAGGATGATTTAAAGGTAACAGTTTCTCGATCTCAAATTTAATTTCATAATAAATATTCTAAATTTATAACCACGATAGATTTACTATGGTTTGATTACATCCTAATGAATTTAATCATATAGAATTATATTATTTATGGTTTTTGAATATCCATATCAATTTATTTTACCAAATTTATTTTTATTTGAAGGATTGAAAATGTGAAATTGTTTTTGTAAACTCAACACTCTTCATTGAGATATAATTCTTCTTATTGATATACCATATTCCAATATTGGTTCGTTCCACTATAATATTATATTTCAGGGTACATATCCTTATATATGGGGATAATTTATTTTTAATCTATCTATTTTAAATCTATGAATATCCTCACTGAAAAAATATATCATTGTTAAGAATAACCCTCACCATCTTTAATTACAATTTCACATCCTTGTCAAAATTTTCCTTTCAAAAAAACCATCATTTAACTATAGAATCCTAATTATGTGTTTTATCATGTGAAAATAATATTTCTATTCTCCCCATTTCCAAATTAATTTAAATTAACTCTTTTTTCATTGTTTATAACCAAAAGTATTTGAAATATTAAAAATGTTTTCCACCCTTTCCAAATCAATTTTTTTATCTTACACACTATATATCTTTAAAAACATTATGAAATATCAAGGATATATTATGGAAGTTAATTTTTAAAATGTTAATGTTTTCCAAGGTTTTCACAACACCATTCTAAAAACATTATGTATATTTCATGAAATATTTTTTAATCATATATTTTCAAGAATTAAATGTTTTCAAATATTTATTTGAAATCAATATATGATTTTCAGGGTTCCAATATATAAGGTTAAAATTAAAAGAAATGTGTTTTGACTAAACCTTTTTATATATTACTTTGGAATTTCATTTGTAACTTAATATTTGTCAATATTGTTAAATGAATTTTTGGAAAACTCATTAGTTTTTTACCTTTAATTTTACACATTATAATTAATGGTATTATTTCCTTTGAAGTTATTTTTCTTTAACCAATCACTAATTGTTATTTTTAAATAAATGTATTTATTTATTGAATCTGGGTGTCCATAATTTAAATTTTTTAATTTAATTTAGTTATTCCATCATGAAATGTTATTGGAATAATTTTTCATTATATACTTTTTTTATGTTATTATGCATGGATATTTTTAATTAGAAAAAAATATTTATGAATTATAGATGCTTGGGTTCTTATATTGCCATATATGGATTGTTTATTATTTATATCTCGTGAGATCAAAATTGTACATGGGAGGATTTACCCTAATCTAATAGATGCATATAAGGAATTATCCTAAGAAAAAATCTACAAAGATATATATTTCTTAAGACAAAGGGTACACTGGATGATTCATCCATAAAAAATGGTTTAGATGGGGATTTAAAAAAATGAAAAGTATAACATAGAGGATTCATTCCATGTTTAATGGTACATTTTGTTAATTATCCCATGAAAAAGTCTATATTATAGTATATATCCCAATCTTAATGGGTATATGAGAAGTTATATACTAAGACCAAGGGTACACAAGAGGATTATCCCAGGCACAAAAATGTTTAGGAGAGATGATACCTAGCCTACTATGTGATATATTTCTGGTGGGTATATTTTAAATACTGTTTCTAAAATTATTTGTGTTCTATATTTGAATGATGAGATAGTTTTATGCATATAGTAATGACTATGTTATTCTCCCCTGCACCATGTTTATAAATTCATTTTTCTACACTATTTTGATTGAAGTATTATGAGATTCCCAAACTTATTCAATTATTTATTATCTTTTATTTTTCAGGTATGATTTTTATTATGTATTTTAATTAAACCCATATCCATATTAATTATCACATTTAATACTAAATTTTTATCCCTTACGTTTTCTCTTAGTGATCAAATCAGATCTCCCCTTCCATGTAATTCTAATTTCCAAGGTTATTAAAATGATTATATCATGTTAAAAGTCTAAAGTGAGTCTATTTTTTGTAAATTATTGAGAAACATTCACAATTATTGTAAAAATAAATTACTTATATATGTATTCCTCAATGAAACTCTACTATTGGTACTCTAGTTTTTGTGAAAATTTGTGATGTAGAATTATTATTTGTGTAAAATAATAAAATACTTTGGTATGCTTAGCTAGGGTTTCTATATAGTTTATGGACACTCTTAATGAAATTATCATGTTAGTTCGTCCTAGTGTTTTTCATCTTATTTCTTAATAAAAATAAGATTTGATGGATATGTATAAAATTAATTTAATCTTAACCTACTCTAATGAAAAATATTTAAACCAAAGTTATTTTATTTGATATTTTGTATTTTATCAAAAAAATAATTAATTTTACTTCTTTAACTGTACTTTATTTTACTGTTAAGATAATAATACAAAATTTATTGAAAATAAAATTCATAAAAATAAATATTTTTACACTAAATTATTTTTCCCAAATTCATTAATATTGATTATATTTTTAATATTAATTAATTATGATGTATCTATATATTTACATTAAACGTGGCTATTATTATTTAATTACATTCATTTATTGAATGTAAAAATTATCAAAATATTAAATGAAAAAAATTTATTACCTTAATATATAAAAATATATTCTACTTACAAATCCCCTATATACCTATTCATAAGATCTATGTGTAAGATAAGAAATGGTGGTAGTCACTGGTGGAATTTTAGGCAGGATGGACCATGAGGTTATTTCCATGAAACTAAAATTTTCTATGACATGATTTCTCTCAAGTTGTGCTTTTTAAATTGTAGCATGGGCTGGGTTTGTGAATAAGCCTTATTATGCTACCATTATTCAATTATCAGAGAAATAAGACTCAAATTGAATATTCCTTCTACATGATGATTTTTCTTCCCTTATATATATAAATTTAATAATGTGGTTAGTTACATTAATACCTATCTATTCCATGAATAATTTATAGTGAAAAAAAATTAATACATATAATATAATTTCATTAGTGTAACATTATTTAAATTTGTTTAGTTTTCCGTGTGGGAAAAATGTATTTACCCCAAAAAAAATTAACATAAATATACATAAATATTGGTGTGTTAGAGTTCATGGAATTGTTTAAAACAATAGGATTATAATAATTTCCCTACATTTCCTCATCTCATCCTTCATGTTATCCTAATATCTTGAAAACTTTTTCTAGGAAGGCACTATTGTGGTTATCTGATTCGATTACTCCACTCAAAAACCTCTTATAGAGTTCTCTGAAATATTTTTCATAAAGAAAAAAATTAACCAAACCATTAATTATATAGTTGAGAACTATGTAATAAAATTTACTCTATAATACTGTAGATTTTAATTTTTTTTCAACTGTATTAAAAAATTGGTTTCATTTCCCATCGTCTGATTCTCCAAAAATTGTATCATTAACATAAATAGGAACCAATATACTATGATCATTCAACTTCCTAATTTATATATTTGGATGAAATATTCTATATTGGTATCTAAGAATTTATAATCATTTACCTAGCCTAGAATATAAAGCATTAGAGATCAATTTAGTTCATAAAATTTTTCTTACAACAAGTAAACATTTCTCACATTTAAATCTACAAGAAATCATTATGAAATCTCAATATACACTAAATCATCATTAAATCCAATGGGAAATATTTATTTGAAATCTATTTGATACCCATTCAATCCTAATTTCGTTGATATTGACATGAATAGTATAATTGTTTCCATCTAGGAAATGGGTTAAAATGTCTCATAAATGTGAATCCATTTATCCTATAAATACCCATTATACATCATTCAAAACTTTTCAAGAACTTCATGTCCTTTTTCATTATGTTTTTTCGAGAATACCAACTTGGCTCTGATTAACATTTTGTATTTCAATATTGGTTTAGTTTTTAAGTTTTCATTCTTCTCAATTTGGTCTTGTTATGAATCACATTAACCCAATTTTACTATTTATAATATCATTAAATACACTTAGGCTATACATTTTATCACATATAGTTTATTTTATAAAATCCCCATTCTCATTGTTTTTTATGGTGCTATTTGATCACCAATAATTTTAAATTATTTGATTTCATCCCAATTGATTATTTTCTTTTCTAATGATTATCCTACAATTAATTAGCCATTTTAAATTTCTTATTATTATAATTATATATACCCATTTCCACCTCCATGATTCTAACATAATTGTCACTATCCAATGAGAGTTATTTTATATTATATTATTAAAACACCATGTAAGATTAAAAATTATGCTCACTTTCAACAACCATAATATCTATAGTTTCAATAATTTTCCACAAATGATTATGTAATATTTGTATAAATTCATTTTAGAGGAATATCCAATTAAATAACTTCATCTCCTTGATCTTAAAACATGTGGTTCTTCTCCGTATTTAAAATAGACCATTTACCATTGATGATTCAAAACAACCTAAACATAGTATTCATCCAATACCACATCATGTATGGTTTCTTCTCCTAATTTGGATATTGAAACAATCAAATAGATATATAAGATAATGTAAGAACTACAACATCAAAATATATCTCTAATGGATACTTTTATATGAACATTTAACAAGCCATGATTTTACACTCTGGTTCCTTGTTTCAATAAAATAGTGTTCTTGGAATGTTATTACAGTTAAAATATGATTTAATATAATAAGATTGTTTTGATATTCCACCACTTGGATATAAAAAATTATATACCATTCTTAGTAGGAATATAAAAATATTCTTCCCAATTATCATCCCCCCCCAATAAATGAAATCTTATAATCCTCTGAAATACTTATTATTTCAGAGTGAGAACCATAAACCATGTCATCCTTCAATAATAATTATTAAATGGTAAAAAATACATTTTACAATCCATATCTATTGCTAATATGTTTTCACCCACATCCACATTCAGCAACTGAAGAAATAATATTATTGTTAGGTCCTTATACTTTTATTTCTTCTGAATGTTATTCCCATTTTAATATTTATCACACCAGAGTGTATGATCATATGAAATATTAGGGATGTAAAAAATACTTCATTATTATCCATGTATACCAATGACTTTTTCTCATGTGTTAAGGAAAATGTTTCAATATACTTTTCACTTCATTCTTAGCTAGAATGTCTTGGTATTCTTTGAAATGAATGAGGTAATGTTTTTATTTTTTTCTTCCCTTGCATCATAGATACCCATTTTTTCTCTAAAGATGAAGGCCTTATTTTTATTTTCACTTCTTACCCCATATCACATAGTTCACTTTCACAATGTAAATTCTTACATTGTCATTGAAAACAAACATCAGTCACCTAAAATATTTTCCACAATTTTTTTCTTTAAACAATTATGTGATCATCAATAATTCATCAATGAATAAATGAAGGACACTTTCATTGTTATATATGACTAATATGGAATTATTCTAGTTTATCATCGTGTGGGAGTATATCTACTATCAAATATCCACAATTTAGCATTATATAGTACTTTCTTTTCCAGTTTTTTTAACATTGGGCGTCTAATGTCTTTCTTTCTTGATCCGTGTTATCTTCTACCCTTCCTTTATTAGTATATTATATTTTACCACCTTTGATTATATTAGATCCTATTTACCTTTTACATATATGAATTTGATATGAATTTTTATCCCATTTGGTGAAAATTTATACTTTGTAGTCTTACTCGAAATGATGCTAAAGGAACATTACTCTATACCCTTGATGAAAAATTCATAGAATTGTGTCCATAACCTTTAGACATAAAACAATATACATTGAAAATATGTTGAACCAATGAATTTATTTCTTATGTTTAGTATCTCATAATCATTGAAATGCCTTATTTTTTTGGTACACATATATTATGTGTTTTCCTTAATTCAAAAAAAATAAAACTTGACTACTCGCTTATTATAGTGTATCATAGTTTCTTTTATTGAATCCTATTTGATTTTTTTAGTGAAAAAAAAAATAAAATCCGTTTTTCTGTGCGTGAATACGGTTTTCTATATACCACTGTTGGTTTATTTTTACAAACAAGAACCTTGATTTATTTAAAATTATATTTGAAAAAATATACTTAATAAAAAACATTATCTATTAGTTTATGATTCCTCAAAAACACCATAATATTTTTCAACTAACCATCTACTTTAACATCCCAACATTATGTTGAGTTTTAGAATTCATTCATGACTATTGATCTCTTCCAAATTTTAACAGCTTCAACTTTGAGCTCCATGATTATTTTGACTTGATCATTTATTTAATTTGTAAACCCTATAATGATTTGGTCATGATCATAAATTTGGTTCCAAATCATAACTTCCTTTTGAAAGTTATGATAATTTGAATATTTAAGTAATTCTATCTCATCCTTCTACTGATAATTTTTATCATATTGATCATTATTATAAAGTTTTCAATTGAACACTATATTAGTTTTTTTATCCATCCAAATAACAATTTGTTTATTATTATATTCTCATTCACCATTGGGGTCAAATATGCCTTAAACATGACACCATCATCATCACAATCTTGTACTTGTGTATTTTTTATCATAGCAAGAAAAATATCCAACTGAGGTATTTACAGTCATCAATTTCATTAAATTTTATTTCACCTAATCTGAAATAATAATTAGAGTTTATATTCTATTTTTAAATAATTTATATATTAATTTCATATTTACATTTATATCCTTAAATAAATTCATCATGGTATATTTTTCTTCATAATTTCTTGAAAAATTTACTTTGGATATTTTTACTAAGATTCCCAAAAATTCCATATCAAATCTAAGAAAGTGTAATATTATATTTGAATCGTTATATTATATATTTGAGGTTTGAGTAATAGAAATATATCATCGCATAATTCTCCCCATATTGGTAATCATATATCCATGATAGGTTTTTCGTATTTTTGGATTTCCACTTCAGGATAATTCTCCTTCATTATCAATTAGTTATCATTTCTCAACATATCATATGAAAATATTGTGTTGTGAAGACTAAATAATGTACCCTCATTTGTTTATTTTTATTATAGAACCATTTCCTTGAAATTGAAACATGATGGTAATATTCTTTGGATCTACTACGAGATATTTATATCATTGAGAGTTTTTATAAGTAAACACATTCCCCACATAATGTTGTTCGCCTAATTGAAGAATGCATCAATCAACACATGTTGGTTAATTCACATATCCTTATATATATATTTATTCCATAATACGTAAAATTAATCATTATGTAATATTAAATTTCCATTGTATGTATTGAGAATTTCTTACCACAAGGAATGTGGGGATTTACATAAAATACCATTTTTGTATATAATATTAGTGAATTATCATCATAGAACATTGAATCTTTGGAATCATCCTAAATTTCTCATTTTCCTATCTCAGATAATGATAAATATTTATGATACTCGAGTTACCATGGATGGAATATATCTTAACATCCATTCCAAATGATTGTGAATACTACTTCGTGTGATTCTTCAATAAATAAATATTATTTCCATATAATAACAAAATATTCTTGTGGCTCATGACCACTTCCATCACATCTAGGAAACAATTATCTACAAATGAACTTTGTCTCTGATTCCACTTGTTAGTTCTTTTTAAGGATATTTCCTAAAAATTTGATGTGAATCAGGGTATTTTGATCTTTCAAAAATTAACCCTCACAAACAATATTTTTTTATTGTTAACATGGACACTTCTGTCTGCCAAAACTAATATGAATAGATTTGATGGTAAAAGTGGAACACAATAAAGAGTACATGGATCAATCAAACATGGTTAATCTAATGAGAATTAAATTTTAATGTTCCATTCACCTGAAACACTATGAACACTTTTTATTATATAATTTTATTAGGGACTACACTTACCCTATAGTTTTAAAATTATATTATTAATAAGTAAATCACTTCTCTCACACCATTAAATAACTCTCTACCCTATTAGAATGATGTTTCCTTGATCTCTATTAAAAAATTATTTTATACTGGGGTGGTGAATTGATTCTTATATAATTTCATCTACATATTAATTCCATAAACCTCTAGTGAGAAACCTTTCATGGTGTCATTCTACACAATCCAGTAGTTATATTACATTCCCTTCCTATATAATTCTATCTATCACTGACATTACTTGGTTATTCATCTTGGTATAATAAATAGAATCATAAATTCATTTTCATTATAAAATTACCATGTTTCACAAGATACTACTCATTAAAACATACTTGGTATGTGTGGAAAATTGATACAAATATTTTCTTCAAAACTCAATCAAGATATCTTCATTGATTCAATTAAATTACACCTAAGACATTAGAAATTTAAATATGTGGGTTTGATGACACCATGGTCATAACCCAATAATCACCACTATGGTGAACCATTTATTTTCCTTTGTATCCTCAAACAATATATATATAATATCTCTATAATTTTAAACCCCTATCTATAATGGGTAAAATATTTATCCAAAATTTTGAGGGATGTATCCAAAAAATAAGTCACATATATAAATCCAAGATTCTATTTTGATTTTCACATCGCAATAAAACCATAATAATCATGGTGTGTCTCATAGTACTCCAAAATCATAAGTCTTGCATATCATGTCTAAAATAGTGAAACATGACACCATATTATTGACCCCATAAAAATTTAAGATTCACTAAAATCATGAAAAGTTATTTCATAGATGCCTTTATATTCTGATGAAGTGATTTCTTCTTTTCCCCAAATACAATAGGAAAAGATAATCCTTATTCACTAAATTCCTATATAAAATATCATTCATAATAAATATATTATTATTATTTCCATATGAAATATCATTCTTGAAATTACGTTGGATTCCTTGGAATTACCACAAAACTGGCTGGAAATGAAACTTTTACAGCATTCTATAATGGTGAAAGCCTCCCTATAAAACTATTTTTCAGAAACAATATCATCTCCCACAACCATTTTATGGATCAAATAGTTTTATTAGGTTGTAAATAATACCTTTACTGAAAGATAATTCTTAAAATATAATGTACACATATAAAGAGACTAGTATAATATATTGAATAATTAAACATTCCTTGGGTGGTTCATGGCATTCGAATTTCTAAGAATAACACTTTAATTGAGTGACATGTAGTGTCATTGTGTGGTCTATATTCTATAGATTAAATTTATATAATTTCTATAGAAATATTTAAAAACATCTTCAATATTATCCCAAAAAAATTTAAACACTTATCTAAGATTCTACTATATATTGAATTATCATTTCAACAAACACAATAACTAAAATTCATAGAGGATTTTTCTAAATAGGTTTTTCTCAAAACAAGGAATATGTTATGTAAGTCATGGTGTGTCATGTGGTTGACTACAAAACATCATTACACACTATGTAATAACTTTCAGTCAAAAACATATGTTTACAGGGTCTACATACTTCATAACTACCATTTACACGATTTTTAAGCCAAAAAAATCTTATTTCATAGATTATGAAATATTGTTTGGGTTAGAATATTGTGTGATTACACACCACATATGTTTTCTCTAACCAAAAATCATGAAAAGAAATATAAAACACAAAAATTAGCTAAATAAAAACATCCAATGATGCATTTCACTCCACATCATGTTCAATCATAGTTATTTTTTGTATATTGTGTTTTTCAACACATTGTACTAATTAATGGCATGTAATATATACCATCATAGGGTATTTAATAATTTTAACACACATCATGTAACCCAAACACTTTTCACATGGTAAATTCCATATATATATAAATATATATGGTTTATTATGTGGTCATATGCATCTGGAGGACTACACATATTAACCACACAGTATTACACAAAATGTATATTATAACATGTCATATGGGAAAACATACCATGCAGGTATGTGGTATTTTAAAATACTATACAAATCATGTGTCACAAGGTATGTTGACTGAAAATAACACAACATTTAAATAATAAATAGAATAAATAAGACATAAGGACTATATGTTGGGAATATTTTAAGATAAGGATTAAATTTATTGCTTTATAATTTCATGTACATTTATCTAAAAATGAATAATTTGAAAAAAATTCTAGAAATAATTAATTTTACAAACCAGCTCCTTACAACCAAAAAAGTCACCAATGGCAGTCCATTATGGGGGTAGATTCTAAAAAGAACCATATGTCTCATGTATAACTGAAGAAACATCATGTAAAAAATGACATAAAATAATAAATATCCATGAGACATACAAATTCATGACACCTTGGCCAAACCAGAATGATAAATTAGCCCAAACTAAGAAATTCACCATGTGACTATCTGTTACCCCCCAAACATCCCACAACTGAAGCGACACAAGACAAGTGAACAAAGCATGCTACATTATTCCCCTATGTTTCTCTGAGACCTATAAAACAATGTCTATAACTGCCCATAAGAAAGTGTATAGTATGATAAAAAATACCACTTTGATAACACCAAATAATCTATGCCTGGATTAATATTAGGAAAATAAAATGTTTATCTTTAAAATAAAAGAATTTTTATCAATAATTATAATATATAAAACCATTTTTAAACACATCCATAGTTTTCCAAAAAAAATGCATACAAAATTCTCTAAAACCATAAAAAATCTGTTATAGAAAAAAATAGTCAAATTGAACAAGTGAGAAAATATCCATCTAATAAATCATAATGCGATAAAATAGGTATAGATTAAAAAAACATGATTAATGGAAGGTAATATGGTGTTACAAACTCCCCACAATATCTGTGTTCTTTCCCAATAATGTCCTCAATATCTCTATCTCAAAAAAAAGTAAATTCCACCATTTCATAATCATAAATTCCTACTCTCATGTCTCATAGGTATCCCATCTGCACTTTTATGGTACACAAACCAAAGGAATCATTGTATTGTGCAACACAGTCTCTTGGAGAACCATTATATGTACTAGTTACTAAACCATCATGATGTTAGGATCATGATCATCATAATATCTTTCAATCACATGGGATGGAACCGTTCAATACCTCCATATATTGGGAACATGAAAAAAATCATTGGTGGAAGTCAAACGAGATAGAAATTCCAACTTATAGTCCACCCTTCTCAGTAGTAAATTGATTGCAAAGGTTCCCATAAACTATTATCCTATACTACAATTCTCACCCAACAAATTATGTCCCAAGAAATGTGAAACATTATGAAACAATCGATAACCAACCACACACTCTAGGGGCTGATAATGAAGGATTGTATAGGATTTAAGATGAATATGTTTCATGATTAGACTCTTATTGATCAAAATCACACTCTTCATAATTTCCTTAGAAGGGATTTCCCCAACATAGGATCATTATCCCAACCCTTCCCATCATAAGGTACATATACATTGACCCACATACAAAGATTTAATGGGTGAAATTTCAATCGAGGTTAGATAACAATTGTGGTAGTAAAAATAAACTAAAGGAGAATTCTTTTTCCAAGAATCACTTAAAAATAAGAACACAAGCCCAGAGCATATCCTCGAGAATAGGGATAATTATCTCAATATGTCTATCCATATGTGGATAATATGTTGTGATCTCTTTCAACTAAGAACCCATCACCTCCAGTAAACATTTCTGGAATTTGTATGAGACCCTGGATTCTTTATCAAAAACAACAATAGAGGTAACCACATGAAGTTTCTGAATATTTCAAACATAGTAGTCTCCAAGATATTCAACCTTCATCATCTTCATGAGATATAGAAAATGTGTTTATTTCATGAGTTGATCAATGATCTCCCAAATTGTATCTTTCTGACAAGGTCTTTGGTAAACCAATGATGAAATCCATAGAAATACCATCCCATTTCTATAATATAATGAGTAAAGGAATTGAAAAAATATGAATTATTTGGGGTTCCTCCTTAATTCTCTGAACATAAATACAATTCGATACAAAATAGATATTTACTGTCTCATCCCTAGCCACTAATATTAGTGTATGAAATTCATATATGTAATTGTAGTACCTTTTTGTATAGATTGGTATACATTTTTTTAATTGTCCATTAACTCATACATTTGGGAAAAGGCAACAAGAAAGATATTATGAAAAGATGAGGTGCCACTACGAGACCAAGACCAATCACCTGAGGTCTCGCAATAAGAAATTATTTTATTAAATCACTAGCACTTGAGGTTAGACATCTGATCGATCCACACGAGCTCATAAAATTATTAGGAATAATTTATCAAAGTTAAACATACCCACCCACAAAATTCCTTCATTCATAAGAAAATATTCATAAAAAAAATCATAAGTTTCCACTATTCAACATATTAATTCACTACTTGTGTTGGTAATTTCCAACTCGATGTGTTAGCAGACACATTACATTTTCATGGAATATTAGAAATACAAAAATAAAATATGGGGAGATACTCTACCCAATTAATATGTCACATGTTTATATCCCTATAAATGAAAAATTTCCACATGAACATATGATTAAAAATTATAATAAAATGTTCCCAAAATAGGTAGTGATGCCACATTTTGAGTGAATACATAACCATGGACCACACAAGATCATGGGTATGAAATTTTTTCTTATGAGGGAATAAATTTATATATCCACATGATACGACCATTCTAACCTACATCAAAACACACCCCAAAACTAGTTTATGAAGCTTTGTGGAAAACATTATAACCCAATCACGGTTTTGAAAGAATAAAACCTAGAGTTCAGTTCAATCACACATTTTGTTCCAAAACATTTCTGAAACACATTTAATTCCAATAAATCATTACACCCTTATGGGTTAAATATATCATTTGATATGTATGTTTGGATAATTCCCATACAAACCACCAATAATAACTCACCAACCAAAAGAATATTCATATCTGATGCACATTTATTGGCCTTTATAAAGACGTAAATACATGTACCTTTTTAGGAACCACTGTGATATCCCTCTTAGGTATAACATTCCCTACAAACATTATTATTTAATCCAAAACTAAATTTTTAAATCTTACCATAGAGATAGTGTTCCCTTAATGTTCTCAGAATGATATCTAAATATTCCATGTTCTCCTCCTCATGCTTTGGGTAAAACAAAAAATCATCCAAAAAAACCTCATGAAATGGGAAAAATAATTGAATGAATATATATTTAAAAAATTCAAAAAATACTATTGCATTTTTAGTATGTCTGAATAGTATAACCAGAAGATCAAAATATGTATATTGTCTCGTAAATGTTTTTTAGGTATCACCTCTTATCGAATATTCAAATGCTAGGGCCTTGACCATAACTAATTATTTAAAATCCAAAATGACTCTATTATAATAAACAAGAAAATGATGGAGTTAAAAAATTTATAATTTTTTATATTAATTAGAAATTTTATATTAGTTATAAAAATATTCAGAAGTTTTTCAATCAAAAAGGAAATAGTTTTTAATAAAATCATTTCTTATAATTTTTTAATTAAAATTTTATATTATAAAAATTATTAATTTAAATTAAAAATATTAACATCATCTTTGAAAGAAAAATTAAAAAATATACCTGTGGTTAATTTTTTGGGATTTTTTGAAAAATATTGATTTTTTAGTTGATAATGAAAATACTAATTTTTCAAAAAAGGACTTTTATTTTAAATAATATAATTATTTTTTGACTAAAAATATATTTTAAATATGATATCAAGTAATATAATTATAATTTAGTTATATCTAATCAACCTAATTAGTTTTTTTTCAAATATATATTGGTTTTTTGTATAATTTATTTTTTGGGTTTAAAATTAGTTTTTTCTAAAAACTCTTTTCAAATGAAAAATGTTTGTCTGTTTTAATTAATTAAAAAAATAACAAAAAATGAATTTTTTAAATTAAATTTATAATTTATATTTATGTAGTTATTTATATAGCTTCATAAAATTATTATTATTATACATACATCTAACATAAAATCATCTCTTACTACAAAAATATTCTCCTTGAAAACCCCGCTTTTTCATCACTTGTACGGGTTTTGTTTCGAAATAAAATTATCCATTTATGTGAACATAATTTGATATAATGGGTTATATATTTAGAATTATAGTGATTTCTATTTTATAATAAGGTCAAATTAATTTTTAAAATAAAATAATAGTGAAAATGTTAGGAATTAATTACAAAGAATAATGTAAAAGTTTATTTACCGGTGGATAAACTAAAAAGATATTGGTAAAAATGACCTGAAAACTTGTCTAAAATATATTTTATGGAAATATTTAGACCATATAAATTCAATTATCTATAATTTTTCCCTATATTATCCTTTTTAGCTGAAATATACATCATTGAAATTCATTCTTTTTTAAAATTAATTGTGTGCCACTCAACTCACTTATAAAAGGATAGCACCTCTCCTCCTATCTTCAAAAAATAAAAAACCTCTGGTTCGGCATTTTAATTTCGAAACAACTTATAAAATTCCATACACTCATCATATATTCCTTATTTTTGGAATAAATCCAACCACGTAAGGCGCTTGGCATAAACCAAAATTTGTTACCTGAAGAGTAGTTGATGTTCACAAAGAGATTTTTTATTTCATTTCTTCCAACACCATATTAAATTCTTCTTAAAAATTTATTATAAAAAAATTAAGTATATTACATATCCTGAGATATTTTAATGTTATTTTAATAACCTATATACTACTCCTCTTCCATCAAATGTTTTATCAATTCATCATTCATGTGTACGGCACACTCCAACCTCATGAACCATTGTCAACCGTTTCTTCATAATACCTTTCATTGTTGGGAATTATGATGGATATAATGTATATATATGTTATTTATAGAAAACATACAACTTTTTATTAATTATATCAAACATTAATTTTTTATTTACATCTATTATGGGATATTATAGGATCCTCTGGGTGTACGACGGACTACTACCTTGTGAATCGATGTGATTCATTTTTACAAATGTTATACATTGAAGGTAATACAGCTAAATATAATTAATATATGTGATATGAATGGAATAATAATAATATTAATTACATATTTATCATTCCTAAGAGATAATATATCACATTATTTCTTAAATTTCCGCTCAGTAAGAAATGATAACAACATCGTTGAATGTGTAGACTACCATCTTCACAGAGCGGTGTGACTCTAATTTAATCACAAACCCATGGATGATATATATATATATATATTCAAAAAAATAATTTTGTATATATTATATTGTTATCATTCTTTAAATAAAAAATATTACTTTTTTAGTTTTCATTCAAATCATTGAAAAATGGAAATGTTACTCATGCGTGCATACGTTATGCCACCTCTATGATCAAAACATTTTTAATTTTAAAGATATATCATTCATGATTGTTATTAAAATAATAATTTATGTATAGATATGAAAAATATCTCCAGATTATAATTCTATATATGTTTAAATAATGACCAATTTGTCCTGAGTCAACCTACCAAAGTCATTCTTTTCATATAAGCGGCATATGCTCACAAAATCTAATGTAAACTTAATTGATTAAGTAACCATATATAAAATAATATTAAGTGAAATTAAATTAATAAATAATATGAAAAAGGTTTTCATGATTGTACAAATAAAATTATTTTTATTATTTAACAACATTAAGAGACACATGACATGTTGCACTCAAGGTAAGGGACCTTGTCTAAATTTTCTTTGATAGAGGCATATTTTGGTTTTATAGACCTATACTCTTTTACATGGTGTATACACAAACCCTTTTATATGTTATATCATTATGTTACCTATTATCATGATATTTATAGTTTTTAAAATTTTATTAATTCATAGTTATTATGATTCAAATATTTCCAATGTGATAAAGGACATTTCTTTAAAATAAATATATTTTAACTATTTCCTTCCAACGCATTTTTTACATGTCCTTGTTTTTTAAATGATTTCATGAAAAAATTTATTTTGAAATAAAATATTTGTATAGAAAATATTATGTCACTTTTTACCTTATTTTTGAAGGACTTACTAAGGATACCCATTACATATTTTATACATAATGTTTTCAAAAATGTAAAAATGAATGTTCTCTTCTTAACATAAACAATGACAGTGAAAATTTTCACCTCTATAGTCATTACGTTATTTTGATATTCCTTTTCAAGATTTCATATTTTAATTAATGAAAAATCCTCCTTCCCTTTTTTAGGTATTTTGGTATTAAAAATGTTCTACTAAATGAAGATGGTATTTGGATATCCGAAATTGAGTTTCAATATATGTTTACTAGTTTTTTTAATTTTTTAATGAGAAAGTAAAATAATAAAACAAATTATTTGTGTTGTGGTCCATGGAAATTATATATGATTGGTGTTACAATAAAGAAAAGTGTAAAGTCATTATATCTTATACAGTGTATGATCCTAGATAGCTCTGCAATGCATTGAGTAATTATAATGTTCTCTGGAGAATTATATTAAATGTTTCTTATATGTTTATTCAAATTTTTATGGGTTTTTAATAGTAATGTAATAGTTCTATAAAATAATTCCCCAAGGTACCTGCATGAATTTTCTTTTAATTTCATTTATTTTTTAATGAAATGATTTTTATTAAGATGGTAATATAAATAATCTTTTTTAATTAATTATAGCTCCCATTCTGGGTAGAAAGTTTTTTATGTAATTTTATTTCATGGGTTTTAATGTTTTTATTGGACAAATGGTTTTCTTATATTCATGTCCGTTATTTTTAATTTCCAATCATTCCATGTTTTAAAAACCATTTTCATATTATTAATGGAGGGGTATGGGAAATGAGAGGTGAAGTTGATAATCATGAAAATTTATTATGAAAAAAATTAGGATTCTTTTAATGATTTGTTTGGTCGAAAAAACAAATAATGATTAGAAGTTTCCACAGTGTATTATTTGTGTTTTATATGATTTTGAACCTAATTCTCAAAAATTATAAACCTAAGAATATAATAACATTTATTAGAATTAATTATTCACATATAACTCAAGATAATGTACTGTTTAATGCTTGGTCCTTATAGTTGGTATTAGAGGTCATTTTAGATAATATTAAAGGTTAAGATAATGTAAATATAAATCCATTGAATGATTCTACCTTTTGGAATATTTTAAATGATATAATATTTTGTTATTACAATGTTTCTTTATCTGAACTATGACAGTCCATAATTTTTTCTTACAAACGAAATAGGGAAGCATTAGTGGGAAGGAATCGAGAGGAAAATATCCTTCCAAATAAGCATCCTAAGATGGTAGTAATTTTAATATAACTTCTTATTGATATGATATATTAGTTGGCACATGATATAAATGATGGTGGTATCAATGATAGAGAGGATCCCGGACTAATACAAACAAACATTTGTATTATATAGAATTTCATGAGGTAACACCCCTATTAATCAGGGGATCAACTAACTTAGTTGTATCGAATGGGTGAATCATTTATTCAGATATGATATTTTAATTCATGGGATGTTTAGATTTTCAGATGTTAGCTCTTAAAATTTACTATTTTAAAGGTGAAGTTAGTTGATAATGGTATTTGGTTAATAATAACAGAGTTAAATATGATCATTAGTCCATAAAATGGGAAACATGTAAGGATCTTATCATTCATAATTATTTACCTAATGTTCTTTTGACTCCTTATAGAAAAAAATTCCATGAATTGAGGAAAAAAGATAAAGATTACATTCCCACATGTGATGAAAATTTCACATGATTGGTCACATGTGTACGGTATTTTTTTCAGGACATTAGTAGTAAAATTAATAGATATTACTCAGTATTGGAACTATAATTCCCAGAACCCTTTATGTATTTCATTATATTAATATTAATGTTTTTAATGGAAATAAATTTTATTAATTCAGATGAATTAACATAAATATGAAAACATTAATAGAAATAAGAACACATGAGAAAATATTTTGTTCATTGCATTATTAAAAAGATAAAACTAACTTAGAAAACTGATTGTCAGCTCGATTAATGCAACTGGAAGACCTCCCATACACACACAAAAACCAATTGTGTACACTTCATCTCTTTGATCTAACATTATAATAAATAGAATTGAATGAAGAATAGAAAAAATTATATGAACTACAGGAATGTAAAACGCCATTTTAGAACACTTTTGTTGTGCCTTTGGAGACCCAAAAACATGGGTATTTACATAACCTCTTCAGACAATTTTAAATATACATATATATATATATAACCATTGGAGTTTTTTGTGATTGTTAATGTTTTTTATAACCATTTATTTCTTCTTTAGATATACCATTAGATGTTCAAAATTTTAAAATCAATTTTAAATAAAATTTCGATGTTATAAAATTAATGACAAGAAATTTTTTAATTCTTAATTGGTGATTATAAACTTGGGAGATAATAAAAAAAAATTATTTTTTAATAAGAACAAAAAACTAATTTTAATGTGTTATATATATATATATATCTTTGTCTGTGTGTATTTTATTCTTTTTTTGTTTTAAATTTTTTTATCAAAAACATTTCTATGTACCCCCACAACTGAGATCAACCATTAAGGCCAAGCCCTAGAGACCCAGTGTAGGGAACAACACAAGCCCACTCGAGCAGCTACAGGTCCATCTCGTTTATAGGTCCATAAAAAAACGATTCGTGTATTGGTTGGGCCTAGGCCTTTGTGGGAAGGTCAGGTATAATCCTCCTCGGTGAGTGTGTGTGTGTTGTGTCATAGAAGTAATGGAATCCACATATATTCTTATAAGGATGTCCTTCAAACCAGTTTGTTTTGATGTTGGATGAACATATAAACCCTTTATCAAATCGAAGTCTCACATTCCTGTAGTGTTTTATCTCGATCGTCTGACTCTCTTTTCTTCAATCAGGCCTCAATCTTATAATCTTAGGCTATTATCCCAACCCTAGGATCTCTATGGTCCCATCCAAAATATCCACTATTTCCCCCATATTCTTCCCTATAAAACTATGTCCTTAACCTCATTGAATCACACAACTAGGTCGACACCACCTATATCATATCCTCTATCATTATCTCAATCGATTGTGGCCCCAACTAGATAAAATTTTTACATTGATGTGAACATTATAATACCACGCCCAATATTTTCCTAAAATATAAAACTAAAATAAATATATTCAAATTATTAAATTATTTTATTTTTTATTTTTCAAACTATTTAACACTGATATATGATTATTATATTTACTCTTTTTTTATTTGATAAAATTGGCCCAATGGGTCCAAAACCCATTGCCAATATCTTAAAAATGGGATAATTCATGTACCAAATAAAATTATATTTAAACCCTAATCTACACACATTTAATACCTAACCCTCATTTTACCAACACGTTTATTTCATTCTGCTAGAATATTAGGAAACCTTAATCCCTCATTAATCCAAAAACATGTATGGGAATGGTTATTTTCAAATTAGTTTTGTAGGAGAAAAATTTATTTTCAATTTTTAAATCATTAAGTAAGGGATCATTTTATTTAATAAAATTATTTTCAATTTATAAAGGGTAACAAATATATAAACATATTCAGCTCTCAATTTTTAATATATACAAAAAGGGTTATGGTTTTAAATTTTTAATTCAAAAAACTAAGGTTTTTAAGGCTTTATTTTTTTATCATGTTATTTTCATTTTACAAAGATAGACTTGAGTGTGTGTGTGTTTGTGTGTGTTTGGGTGTGTGTGTGTGTGAGTACACTTATATAAGTTTCTATTTTCCAAAAATATAAGATATGGGTCTTGTTTTAAATTTTAATTTTAATCATATGGTTTGTATGGATTTGGTTTTATTATTTGTCCAATTATATTGATTATAAAGATATATATATATATGAATATATATATAATTCTATCATTTATATTTTATTATATATTTGTTTGTTTTTAAAATTTTATCTCTATGATAATATGTTGTAAGATAAATCATTTACAAAAGGGTTTTCTTATATTTCCAAGAACATCATTTTATATATAAGGTAAATAATATATATATATATATTCATTTATTTATTTATCTATTTATTTATTTATTAAAAAAGGTTAGACTTTTAATTTCAAATCTATATACAATGTTAGAATTTATTATTAATCTATCAATTTATGGTTTATGTTTTTGTGTAATCTTAGTTTTTAAATGATAATAGTTATAATTCTATGTGAAAATCCTAAACAAGATATCATTTCATGTGAGAATTTGTATCAACACCACTTAGTATGTCATGTATAATTATTAATGTCCATCATCCAAATTATAACTGAAATTACATGAATTTTATATAATGTTCATATTCCATTAATTATCCATTTTATTTATTAATTTCAAATACATATAGTTCTTTCAAGCATGGGATTGTCCTATTAATTATTTTACATACTCTCTTGAATATTCCGATTACATGTGATTAGAATGTTTATTTTCTATCAATGAAAATAATATTATGAATATATTTTTGAATTGATTTTGGTTTGGAATGGGAAATAAAAGTCTATTGAAAGTGATTTCCAAAATTGGCACAATTATATAATGTGACGTTATGAGGAGTGAACCCATAAGACATAAGAGAACATTGTTCCATTTGAGATATGATTATGGGCCTTATGGTGTTTATTATAGTCTTCCAAGTAACCAAAATTTCCCACCATAAATTATTATTTTCAATGGTGGAATCTCAGTGATATTTTCAATTATAATTATTTGGAGAGAAATACTATTTTTTAAAATTAATTTATTTAGATTTAAAATTTTATGAAAATATAATTTAATTAGGTATGCTTATTTGAAAAAAAAATTTAATTTAATTTAAAAATGGTTTTAAACCCCCTTACCATACAGTTTAAATGATCAACCTTCGTTTTAAATTCATATTTCCCTCTTTAGTAGATTTATCGGGGATGTATTTTTTTATGTGGATGTCAGACATTGAAGATTATATTGTTTAATTAATTTTATTTTTTTAATACTTTTGATGAAATTTAATATTTCTATATAATTCTCCAAAACCCAGATCGGTAAATACCTCTACAGTGTAACACATTTTGTAATTATTTAGTTTATTTTATAAATTTTTTTACAAAACATGTTTCAACACTAGCTCTTGGATACTAATTTCTGGGAATTATAATTGGTATTAGAGAAACATTCTATATAATTTTGAAAAATTAGTACAAATTAAAATAATAATTATAATAAACTAGTCATACCACCCTTATAAAGATTATTTTCTGTGATTTTTTTATGGAAGGAAGCAGATAAAAAACTACTCTTTTGTCCCTTCCAGAAGAGATACTAGAAAAATAATAATGTTAAAATCATGTTTCTATGAATTAGAGACCTTTAGAAATATTCTCTTAACATGAAAAAGTCTTTATCAAATATCCAACACTCCTAGTATACTTCATTTCATTAGATGATCATGATTATTTTATTATATCATGGGGAATTTATAACCCCCATACAATGCATGTCGGGGAAAATACGTTGGGGTTATATTTAAATATTTTACCCTAGATGAAAACTTTTAGACTTTAGGGGAATTCAAGGAATCTATGATAGAGGGTGACCTCCACGTAACATACCTATGTCCAATTTTTCTTTATTTTTTATATGGTTCACATAGGGACATACAAATTTGATAAGTTGAGGCTTTTAGTTTGTTTTATACACATAAAGTCCATGCTGATGACTGCAAACATTACCCCACCCACTCCACTCTCTCAAGGACCTACCACAGTATACACGAGGTTGAATCTAGTTTCTTTAGTTGTGTTAGGGAGAATAAAATTGAATATTTTAAAAATTCTTTGAGGATCCACCAAACTAGAAGATCTTAACTGGAAAATCACATTCACTGGTAGAACTAGTGATGGTAAGAGTTATGTATTAGAAAAAAATTATGATAAACCGCCATTATTAATACTGTTTTTTATGAACATCAATATTGATGAACAAATATGTGGGGATGTGTTTATGAATGAATTGTGGAGGCTCAATTATATAATGGGAGGATGTAATGCCCCAAATTCTAATATATTTGTGTTATTAATATTATTTTTTAATATAGATAAATTATATCCATTCAAAATAATTAATAGAAAATCGAAAACATGAATAGAAATATGAACAAGTAAGAAACCGTTTTGTTCAATACATCATTACAGGACTAAAATTAATTTTGAAAACTCATAGAAATCATGAATAACAGCATTAGAAGACCTCCCATAAACACAATAAGACCAATTTTATAGTGGTAAACTCTTGGATCCACCATAATAATAATTAAAATTGTAATATTAATAGTAAATATGATAAGAACAAAATGAATCTAAAACACTATTTTCAAAATTTTTTGTTGTTCCTCTACATACCTGAAATCATGGGTAACTATTACTCTTTTTCTTACCATTATAATATATATATATATATATAGTCATTGGAAATTTTTAGTGACCATTGCTGTTTTTTGAATATTTGGTTTCTATTTTAATTTTACCATTGGATTTTTTAAAATTTTAAAATGAATTTAAAATAATATTATTAAGTTATAAAATTAATGATGAGAAATTTTTTAATTATTAGTTTTATATTATATACACATAAGACACAAAAATAATTTTGTATGTTAAAAAAATGAAATTTTAATTTTAAAGTCTTACATATATAATTGTATATATTTTAATCTAATTTTATTTAAAGAATTTTTTTCAATAATTTTTTAAGTACCCCACATAACTAGGAGCAGCCTTTATAGCCAAGCCCTTAAGGTTCAGTGTATGGAATAGCACAGGCCCCAATGTGTGTGTGTGTGTTGTGTCATCAGAATAATGTCCTCCACGTCTACACTTATAAGGTTTTCCCCAAAACCATTGAGTTTATACATGGGATGATTTTTTAAATAGTCGATCAAATACTAGCCACACGTACCTGTCATGTTTAATCTCATCCATCCACCTCCCATTACCTCGATCTTGCCTCCCACATAAAATGCTCGAGTTTTATCGAAAACCACTGATATCTACGGGTCGATTTGGGTCATCATATATTTTTCTCATCTTCTTCCCAATTTAATCTAGACTATATTATACTAAACTAACACTGGTAGGTCAACTCCGCCTATTGAATCTCCTCCATTTCAATCCCTGTTGATGACACTATAACTCAATTTCATTTAATCATCAATGTGGATGGTGTAATCCCAATACCATTAGTTCATCATATTCTCCCATTAAAATAAATGTATGAATATTATAAAATTATTTTATATTTTAGTTTTTAAGCTGTTTAGTTTCGATATATGAATATTATATTTACTCCTTTTTCGAGAAAATTGGCCAAATTGGTCCAAAACCCATTAATAATTTTTCAAAATGGGATGATTCTTTTACCAAGAAACATTTTATTTCAACCCTCATATACACACTTTGAAAATTCTTGACCCTCATCTTCCCAAGTCCTTTATTTCATTTTTGTTGAATTTTCTACAAACCTTAGTCCCTCGTTGATCAAAAAAATAGGTAATGGGTTTATTATTTTCAAATTTGTTTTGTAAGGGATAATATTATTTTCAATTTATATTTATTCAAGTAAGGTTTCATCTTATTCCATAAAATTATTTTTATTTTACAAAGGTTTTAATATATATGTATATATATATACATCTATAATTGTCTTTTATTAGTATATATGAAAAGTATTTTTGTTTTTAATTTTTATTCCCAAAACATATGCTTTGTAAGGGTTTATTTTTTCTATCAAGCCATTTTCATTTTACAAAGATATACATATATGTGTGTGTGTGTGTGTGTGTGTGTTTATGTATATATATGTATATTTCAATATATATACTTATATGATTTTCTATTTTAATTAAATAGAGCTAGAGGTTTTGATTTAAATTTTAAATCTAAGCATATGTCTTGCATGTACTTGGTTTTATTATTTGTAAAATTGTGTTTATTGTAAAGATATACATATATGTATATGTATTTATATATATATATATTTACATATCATTCCTATATTATTAAAAATGTGATTTTTTTAATCATTATCTTTAAGATAATATGTAGTAAGATAAACCCTTTACTAAAGGGTTTTCTTGTATTTTTAAAAACATCATTTTATTTATAAGTTATAATAATATATATTTATATATGTATGTAAAAATATATATATCAATTTATTTATAAAAAAGATTAATGTTTCATTTAAAAATCTATATACGAAGTTAGAATATGTTCTTAATATATAAATTTATGTTTTTTTAGGGGTAATAGTGGTTTTTTAATGATAACAGTTATAATTTAATGTGAACATCCAAAACAAGCTATAATTTTAATTGAGAATTTATATCTGAACCCCTTGGAATTTCATGCATAATTTTTAATGTACATTAACTAAATTATAAAGAACATTCAATTCATTTTTGAACAAGTTTTTATTCATTTCATTGTAGATTTTGTTTATGAATTTAAAATAAATATAGTTATTTAAAGGGTGGTATTCTCTTAAAAATTATTTTATAAACTATCAAGAATTTTCTGATAATAAGAAATAAAAAAGTTAATTTTCTCTTAAAGAAAATAAAATTATGTTTGTATTTTTTAAATGTTATGGGTTAGGACTGAGAATGGTGGGTCCATTGAAAGTGTTTTCAATAATTTAAAATAGTATGTTTTGTGATTTTTTAGGGATAGACCCTATAATTATTAAGGTATTTTTTGTTCCATATCATTTATTACTAGTCACATTATGGTTTTTATTATGGTCAGACAAGTATCATAAATTAACCACTATAAATTAAAAGTTTCGATGGAGAAATCCGAATGATCTTTTAAATAATAATTATTTTGATAAAATACAAGATTTCTAAATTTACTTATTTAGAATTAAAATGTTACAAAAATTTTCATTTAAGTATGTAAACATATTTTAAATAAATATTTTAAAATAATTTATTAATTGTATTAAAACCCCATTCCTAACATTTTAATTTCTCACTCTTCATTTCAAACTCATTTTTAGAGGTTTAGTAGATTTATTAGTGATGTTTTTTCTATATGAAGGTATAACATATAATATTATTATTTTTAATTAACTTTATTTTTTTATATTTGATGTAATGTGATAGTTTTATCTAATTATCTAAAACCTACACTGGTAAAGGTCATATGTAGTGTAATATGTTGTGTAATTATTAAATTGATTTTATAAAAAAAAATTGTCATGTTTTAGTAATGGCTTGGTGATACTGGGGTATGGGGCATTAGAGAGACTAATTTATAAATGTTTTTTGGCCTCACAAGAATTTAAAATCAATGAGAAAGTTTTTAATTATGATGAAAATTTTCATATGGGGTTTTGTAAAACATATGTTCCTTGTAATGTTTAAATAATGAATTAGTCGAGATGAATGGTGATGAGGAAACATAAAAAACGAAATATTGATGTATGAAAATGAAGTACTCGCCTTTTGGTATGTTTGGTAAATATCCCCCAATATAATGTCTTGTGAAGTTATGGAAGTGTTACTAATGTGAAAATTTTGGACTGATTTTATGTGAATAAAAGGAAATAAATCTTAAAGAATAAATTAATGGGGTAACTAATTTCCATCCAATGATGATGTGTTTTACATGCAATGATTTTGGTTATTATGCTAACGTGTTCAAAATGATAATAACATAGGATGAAATTCATCATGATTGGAATCAAAGGGGTTTAGAAAATATGTTTCTACTACTATGGTTTATGTTGGGCCACCAAATAAAGTGGTGATAGGTATGTTAATTATTTATTTGGTTTATGGAAATACCATTTTTGACACTATATATTTAGATTATTGAATTTCTATGTAATTTTACTGTAAACTGAGAATATCACCTCCTGAATATAGGATAGAAATATTTATGAAAACTCTATATGGAAGTTTTAAATAAACAATGATTGTTATGAAATATTCTATTATTATTAATGGTATGGACTTTCCCCCCAATCTTGTTGAATTATTCATAATAGTGTATGATATCATTTTCAGTATGGACTGGCATTCACTTTATCATGCAAAGATTGAATGTTGTTCGCAGAATATTTTATTCAATGATTTCATTCCATTCATAAATAACGAATAAGATAAGAAAATAATAAGAGATAATAGTTAAATAAAACTTTCTCCCATTATTGAAAATAATAAAAGTATTAAAATTCATGATGTTCCAGTAGTAAATTAATACATAGATGTTTTTCTAGAATAATTTTATGTTGTTATTCAGAATTAAGAGGTTGATTTTACAATCGAATTTTTAAAAGTTACTAAGACTATTTATGAACCCCAATATCTAATGGCTGAAGTGTATATATTATAATTAAAAATGAAATTATAGTATTTATTAGATAATTGTTTCATCAGACCTATAAATTAACCTTGGGGTGATCCTGTTTTTTTATGTTAAAAAGAATGAATTTTTAATGAGATTTATCATTTAAAATAGATATTTTAATAACATAATTGTTAATAATAAGTATTCATTTCCTCATATCAAGGATTTTTTAATCATATCAGTGGAGAATATCGTTTTTTAAGGTTGATCTAATGTTTGGGTACTATCACCTATTGTTGAAGGTAGATGACCTCTTAGAGACTTCATTTTTGATTATATATGCCCACTATTAGTTTGTGGTTATTCCCTATGGATTATCCAATACACATGTTGTGTTTATAGACCTTATGAATAGACTTTTTCATGATTTTAAGGAAGAGTTTATGATCGCATTTGTTGGGACATTCTTTTATATTCTAAATGTTATGAGGAATATGAAAGAGGCCAAAGAATTTCTTTGAATCACTAAAATAATGGAAACCATGTTGAAATTTTAGAAATTATAAATTTTATTTGCAAAAAACTATTTCTTTGGAAATATTGTCTCTAAATAGGGAAACACTATTAAACATTATAAAACAAATATAGTTTTATAAAGGAAATGTCCCCCAAATATTATAGTGATTTAGATCTTTCTTGCATTAGCAGGCTACTACTAATAGTTTTTTCAAAACAAAAATTCTTGGTTTTCTTGCCCACTGATGAAGTTAATTAGAAAACTAGATAAATTTCTCTAGAAAAAAGAATATAATTATTTTTTTAGGAACTAAAAAGTAGATTATTTAAGGATCTAGTTTTGTCCTTGTCATCTTCAAATTGAGAATTTTTTATCTATAGTTATGCTTCATTGAGAGGAATTTATTGTTTCATAATGTAGCATGTTCAGGTAATTTTTTAGATTTCACAACAGTTGAAACATCAGGATTTAGATTACCCTACACAAGATCTAATGTTTTCTAATGGGGTTTTTTATTTTATAATTTGGAGGCATTTGGTGTATGGAGTTAAGTGAAAAATATTAACTGATCTAAAATTTTTAAAATACAAATTCACCCATAAAAATTTAGAAAATGGAAATATAATATGAATAGAACTAATCAAGGATTGTGATGTAATGATTCATTTCCATTATGGAAAAGAAAAAAAGTTGTTGATTTATTATGTTGACAAAATAATGCAACGTTAAATATCTTATGTTTGGAACATGACCCATTGCTTAATGATTTAAAAAATTTCTCCATATAATTTATGCATTTAGGGACATTTTTATTTTTTGTTCCAGGTTTGGGTAAATAAAAGATTGATATAAAGAATTAAGAAATATGAAAAGGAGGATAGAAATTTATTGGAAATGGTATAATCCATTAATAAGGGAGTCTTTTCATATTTTAATGTTGATTAATAAGGGAATATACAATTTTTAAAACAATTAAGTGTCTTATATCATTCCAAGTTGAAGAAATATTTTTTATGAGAAGCTTACAGTTATTTATTTTTCATTCACACGATATTCAATAAAAAAGAATATAGACCATTGGGGTATAAAAAGTGTCATGTAATTAAAATAGATATTTTTGAATTCATCAAGAAGTATTTTACTTGTTTGTAGGATAAATAAGAAATGAAAGTTACTGAAAGGAATGATTAAATATATTCCAATTCAAGAGCGGAAATGGGAAAATATATCAATGGATTTAATCATAGAATTGATAAAGAATTTTCAAGGTGATAATTCAATTTTAGTTATTATTGATCTATTAATTAAATATAAACATTTCAATGTCATTCAATAAACAATTTATTTAGAACATATTTTCAATCATTATCTTAAGAATATAGTCAGGTTACATGAAGTGACTCTCTCTACTGCATCGTCTTGGGATCCTATGTTCACATATAAATTTTGGAAGTCAATTCATAAGTCATTTAGACTAAATTAAATTCTAGTACAGCCTTTCATCCTTAATATGATGGGTAGTCACAAAAGAAAATTACAACTGCGGATGATACTATTGATTCACATTTAATGGATTACCATGTAACTTTTTATCAATATCATTCTATGGTAGAGTATTCTTATAATAACTATTTTCATTCCAATATATAGATTGATGCATTTGAGAAATTATATAGAGATCATTGTCAAACAACACCTTTTTGGGATGATATATGAGAAATGTGGATAATGGGCCCAAATTCTGTAGATAAAATGGTTGATAATTTGTAGTATATATAGCACCATATGAGGAAATATCATAGCAGGAAGAAAACTTTTGTAGATAACGGAAGGAAAGATCTTTCTTCTGAGGTTGGCGATCATGTATCTCTCAACATTTCTCCATGGAAAAGTGTTTTATATTTTGGAAATAAGGAGATTCGATTTCCATGGTTCATCATACCATATGAAATAATTGATAAATTGGGATCATTGTCTCACTGAGTTTATTTTCCTCTTAGTTTATCTCATGTACCCAACATATTTCATGTATCATTGTTAGGAAAATATATGTTAGATACATCTCCTATTTTAAGAAAAAATAGATCAGTTGGAATAAAATATTTATTAAGAAGGATAGAATGTTAACATTCTTCATCATATAAGGAAAGTTCTTCAGAATATGGAGATTCACTAGGTTAAGGTTATACGACAAAACTGTACGGCAGAAGTGGAAACATGGGAATATGAAAATTCTATGAGGGAATGATATCCTCAATTTTTTTAATAAGGGAATAAAATTGAAAGGGAATAATTTATAAAAAAAAAGAATAATTAAACTCATGTAATTATAGAATAAATAATTTTCATATATATAAATGCAATTTAGTTAGTTATATTAGTTATAAAAAATAATGTAATTTTTATGTCTAATTTTTTTTAACCAAACTCTTTTATTATAATGTTTTATTTTAATGATTATTTTATAAATTCTTGAATTTTAATTTTAAAATTTTGATATCATTTTTTAAATTATAATAGAAGAACTTATATATGGTTTAATTTTTGGAATTTTTAGAAAATATTAATTTTTCAATGAATAGTGAAAATACAGATTTTTGTAAAAAGGTCTAATATTTTATATAATTTAAGTATTTTACAAGATGTTTTGGATAATATTTAATTTAAATAAAGTATTATTAATTTATATTTAATCCCCATAATTAATTTTTAACAAACTCTATATTGGTTTTTTGTATAAGATTGGTTTTAGGTTTAAAAACTACTTTTTCTAAAAATTACTTTCAAAATGAATATTGATTCTATATATTAAATAATAATAATACATAATTTTTGCTATTATAAATGAAATTTATATATAATATATCATTAAATATTAATTTATTGTCATTTTTCTATTGTGATTATTCATATAATTTATATAAAATATTATTTTTCTTAAATAAATATTATACATGTAAACCCTATTTTTCAGAATGTCTGTGAGGTTTGTTTAAAATAAAATTTGAACATTTGTGAATTGAAATTTTTAAAATAGATTTAATATTTTTAATTGGAATAATTTTTAATTTTCAATAATTTTACCTTGATTTTTTATATACACTAATAGTAAAAACATTAAATATTAATAATCACGGTTAAGGTAAATTTAGATTTATCATGGGTTAAAGTAAAATGATAAGGTTTAAAATTACATAAACAATTGTCTAAAAAAATTATATGGACATATTTCAACCTAATACATTATTTTTTTGATAATTTTAAACTGCTGGATCCTTTTCACATGATAAAAAATTGGTTGGAATTCATTATATTCAAAAAATACAATTGTGTTTCTCACCTCACTTATGAGATTCCACCCACTCTCCTTACATATTCACTCCTCCAAAACCCATTTTTTTAGAAAATAACAATGGAAATAAATTTTATTACTCCATATTAGCATCATATAGGCCCTAGTTTTTTGTATAAATTCAACTAAGGAATGCCTTTGGTGAAAACCAAAATAAGTTACCTGAAGAAGAGGTAACTTTATTTAACAAGTATTTTTAAATTATTTCTTCCATCAACCCTTTAAATTAATTGTAAACCTTTATTATATAATAAGATATAATGTTATATTATTATGGTAATTTAGTAATTCAATTCTTTTTCTTATTCCTTTAAATGAGCTACACATTCATCGTTCACGTGTTTGATGAACTACCATATCGCAAACTGATGTCATTGGTTTTTCCATTACCACCTCTCACAGTATTGTGTTATTGTGTATTTAAATTATATATAGGATATTTATATAATAATCATATGTATTTAGTAATTATATCATACATATAATTTTACTTTCCATTCCCTATAGAATGTTATATTATTGTTCTTGTGTAGGGCGGACTATATCTTTACGATGCGATGTGATTCATTTTCACTAATGCATTACATAGATGTTAATAAAAGTAAATATAATGAATATATATGATATAAATGGAATAATTATTATATTCATGAAATATTTATCTTTTTTAAATTATTAAATATATTTTTCTTTCTTACATTTTCACTCACTAAGAAATGATAACATTGTTTGTCAACATGTGGACCACTGTATTCACGGAGAGATGTGACGCTCTGTTTATCACCACAACACCTAGATGTTATATCTGTGTTTATTTATTGAAATTTTATCATATTTATGATATTATTAACACTCTATAATGATAAAATATTAATTACCTCCATTCAGTAATGATCACTAAAAAATAGAAATGTTTATCATTAGTACATACGACCTACCATCTCCATGATCGTAATGTAATTCAATTATCAAGATAATATTTCATTATTGGTCATAAAAGTATCATTGATTTATAAATATGATAAATATGTCATTATTTTTATTTTTTAGATTTTAAATAATGACCTTTTTGACCATACACAACCAACCAATGTCATTTTTGATGCATAATCTGAATATTGTAAAAACATATCATACAAACTTAATTAATTAATTAATAGTATATAACATATTAATAAGTGAAATAAAATAAATAACAATGTATAGAAAGGTTCTCAAGAAATTTAATTAACATAATTTTATTATCTATGATGATGAAGACACATGTGACAAGTCATTTGCAAGGTAAGGGACATCGTCTTAATATCCTTTCATTGAGTCATATTTAGATGTTATCGATCAATACTCATTTATGCGGTATATATACAGGACCTTTGACATTTTATATTATTAATTTATACGTTATCATTGTATTTCTATTTTTTAATTTTGATCTTTCATAGAGAATACTATTCAAATACTTCCAATGACATAAGGGTTTTTTCCATAAAAATATCTTTTAATGTTTTTCTAAGAATTTTTTCTTCACCATATCAATGTTTTCAAAATGAATTTATAAAGGAATAAACTGAAAACAATTATTTATAAGGTAAATTTTATGCCTTCTTTTAAATAATTTTCAATGGTTTTGAAAAGGGATATTTTTTCATTTTTCTATATAATTTCTTAAAAAATAAAAAAGGAATGTTCTATTATTTATATACATGAGGAAAAAAGAATTATTCCATTATTATGCTCATTACTTGATTTTTGGGATTCCATTGAAAACCTTCATGATTTATTCAATGAATAACCATCCATCCCTTATGTTGGTTATTTGTGTATTCAAAATGATTTTTTAAATGGAAATTGAATTTGGATATCTAAAGCTCATTTTCAATGTGAGTTTAAAATATTTTTTCCAAATGTTTTATGATAAGAAAGTGAAAGAATAAAATATTTTATTCCTATTGTGGTACTTGGAAATTATATATGATGGGTGCACAAAGATAGCATAAGGTAATCCCATTATAGCTTATATGATGGTGCACCCAGATTACACTCTAATGCATTGGGAAATTATTATGATCTCCAAGTAATTATAATGTAAGTTGGACGTATTGTTATTCTAATTAGTAAGGGTTCTGTAAGGGTTCTATGAGATAATGTGTTGTTGTTCCTACATGAATTTTATATGCCTGATAATGAGTTTTCCGGGAAATAATTTCTTTTCAAATGTTAATATAAATGATATTTTATAAATGAACAATATTTCCATTTTTAGGGAAAAGGTTTTGTTTTTTAGAAAAGGTTTTTCATTGGTTTTCATATCTATCACTGGACTAACAGTTTTCTTATTTTTATGTCTCTAATTTAGATTTGGTGTACACATTACATGTTTTCAAAATGGTGTTCAGAGGATTTAAGGATGGTAAATGTAATGGCCCGGACCTCCATGTTCCATTACTTTGTGAAAATGTGGTGTTGGAGGTGTTCCGGGAGGACAAGGTGACTTATCCCCCAGCTGCTGCCTACCGGTAGCTCGGTCTACCGGTAGCTGCTGATTACCGGTAGCTCGGTCTACCGGTAGCTGCTGATTACCGGTAGCTCGGTCTACCGGTAGCTGCTGATTACCGGTAGCTCGGTCTACCGGTAGCTGCTGTCTACCGGTAGCTCGGTCTACCGGTAGCTGGTGATTACCGGTAGCTCGGTCTACCGGTAGCTGCTGATTACCGGTAGCTCGGTCTACCGGTAGCTGCGGATTACCGGTAGCTCGGTCTACCGGTAGCTGCTGATTACCGGTAGCTCGGTCTACCGGTAGCCGCATCCTACCGGTAGCTGGGTTTACCGGTAGCCACGACATACTGATAGCTCGGTATACTTGTAGCCGCAGTCCAGCAGTAGCTCGGCTAACACTTTTCCAAATTTGTAGTTCTGTGAACAATGTTTCTATCGGTGAGGTCCTATCAGTGGACTTCTGTAACAGCCCAAGATTTTATAAAAAAAATATTCTTTTTAATTTTATTAATGTCTTGTGTTGTACGCTACACCAAAAGGAGCTTGCACAACACACATCCTTGACTTGACTTGCATTACACGCAATCGCGACCTTCCTCGATAGCGTGTGTAGTACGCAATACCGAGTTTCACTAAACAACGATATGCTATAAAAATATTATTAAAACTAGCCGTTATGAATAGTAATAACCACTTTTTGAAATCCAGTAAATCTTATTTTTTCAAAATGAACTTTATTTTTGGATTCGGAGTATCGAATTTAGCCTAAGGTGAAATTTTGGTACTTTTCGGATAACTTTCATATTCTGATGAATAGTGAAAATTACTAAATTATAATTAAAAACAAATTTTTTAATCGAAATAATTAATAGTGATAAATCATTAATTTGAGTTGTTTTAAAGTGTATTTAGAATATATTTTTACAATTTAATACAAAGTTGGTCATTGGATGTAATTTCACATTTAAACTAGACATAAACAAGTGTCAATCTTTTGATATATATTGTTTCTTAAAAACACGCTATTTGTTTTAACAGTGGGATTTAATTATAAAATTAATTAATGCAACTTTTATGTTATGAATTTGGTAAAATAGACTTCATTTTTGAATTCGGAATATGAAATATAGCTTGGGATGAAATTTTGGCATTGTTCTGAAAAACATCAATTTTTGATGAATAGTGAAACTACTAAGTGGTAGGTTAAAAACTGAATTTTGCATAAAACTTAATTTTACCGCTTCTGTGAATGGAATTTCAAAAATCCGAGAGACACGGTTAATATCAAGGACTAAAATGTGGTTCAATGAGATGAAAATAATTTTTTGGTGAATAGTAACTTTTTACTTTTTTTACCACGGTTAATAGTAAATAGGGTAACTAAGGGTAAATATGATATTAATATTACCCTAACACATGTCCTAATTCTATTGGACAAGTGTAATTCGACCAAAAACAAACTTAGGAATAAAATATGACCATTTAGGCCCACTTGGATTAGATTAGGACATTTATTTTTAATTTATTTAAAGAAGGGTTAAAATAGTTAAAATCAAAGTTTAATAAGTAAATCATTTTTAATATGGGGTTATACATACGATAAATTCGACTCTAAATATTCATTAGAAAGCTAAAAAGATTTCCTACATGATGGTATTTTATTTGTAATTTTTAGACATCAAATAATATAATTTATTTATGACACAAAGATGATGTAGTAATTATCTTATTAATGAAATATTGACATAATTGATAATATAAATACCAAAATAAATGTAATTTAAGACTTTTTATGAATTCCACTAATTTTCTAGGTTACTATGATATATTAGTGTTGATTTAATCAACTTGGTTCGAACATATAATTCTGTTATGACTTTCACAAAAATCATATATCAAATAGTGTCAAAATTGACACAAAATAGTTTTTAAATCAAATATTATATTATTAATTGTTATTTTATTCCTAAAAATCTAAGGTTCGGCCAAATGACTTAGATAAGGATATATGTATTAATAATATACAATTTGGGGTTCGTTTGGCATGTTATAGTAAGTGTATTAACCATATAGTGAAAGAAAACAAAAAGACACGGTAAAAGTTAAATTATTTAACTTAGAGTTAAATCTAATTGATAAGGTTAACATAATACCCTAAACTTGTCTAAATCCTATTGGTTGATAGGATTTCGACCCATCCCCACTTTAGCTTCGAAATAAGACCCTTTGGAACCATTATAAACCGATTTTGACTTTAATATAAAATAATATTTTGAGATATTCCTAAGGTGCCCCTCTCCTCCCCTATAAAAGGACACCTCTTCCCCCTCCTCCTCACACCAATTTGAGAACTCAAGCTCGGCCAAACCCTGCCAATATCTCCTCTCCACTTCCCTAGCAACATCCTAGAGGTTCTGGTCTTCCTCAAAGACCAATTTTAGTGCCCTAAGAGGAGGTCTCAAAGAGGCACTTCAAAGAAGAGGTAATTACTGTTACCAATTCTTTCATCTTTATTTCTTCTTCCACTTCTTCTTCTTAGGTTGTTTCATTATGAAGTAATAACATCAGTATCACTCATATACTGATATGTTATTATAAGTATGAAACAACCCTATTTCACCATCTATCCATCCTACGGAAAAAGAAATCACCGTGTGTGCGTACGTACGGAATACCGTCTCCACGCCGTGGTGTAATCTATTTTCCACCACCACCTTACATGGATGGGTATAATGGTGTAAATAATAACTATACATAGTTATTACAACATCATATTGATTCTGATATATTGTATAATCCACTCCAATTCAATTCAATATTTATAGAAATGATATCATCGCTCGTGCGTACGTACGGACTACCGTCTCCACGACGCGATGAGATTCATTCTCCATGTTAACCATTTAAGAATGATTATAATGTATATATAAGAAATAATAATGAAATATATGACATTATAAAGCTACTGGATTTATTTATATATATACATATTTATGTCATCTACTTACTTCCATTTCAAGACAATAAGGAAAGAAAAACAGCGTTCATGCGTACGTACGGACTACCGTCTCCATGAACGGTGTTTTTCGTTTTATTTATCTATCTATTATATATATATATATACTGAATATATATGATATATAAATCATATTTTATATTCTGGAAGTAAGTAAATCATGATATAAGTAATAATGATGTCAAGAACAACAAGTCAAAACACCTACGATAAATGAAACGATTTTACCCAAAACGCTTCTTTAACATGGAATTTACAAAAGAATGGGTAATATAATGTCATAAGGGAACCATATATGATATCATAACAATGAATATGATTCTGTAATAAGTCAATAACATTATTTAAACCATTATACAGGAGCTTTGGACACGAACAAAGCAAATCGGACCTAAGGTAAGGGAAAATATCACAATCTCATTTTTATCCGAGATTTTTTATTCGTAAGTATTTACTGGGGTGTATTTTATCATCCACATCCATGTTTCATCAAAATGTAATATTATTTCCATCCACCTACAATTGTTTAAATCCAATTTTACCCTTCGGTGAGTTTTTAGTAAAAGATATGAAAGGAATCTTTTGTCGTTTTTATACGAGGTACTTTTTGACTTTTCCGACAAAAGTACGAAGAATGTTTTTTTTAACTTATACGGCACCAACGGATTTTTACGGTTTTATAAAGCCTTATTTTCATGAACCTTCCTCCAAAATATTTCATGACTATTTTTATTAAAATCTCTTTCTTTTAAAATTGTATGATGTTTTGTGAAAAGAAATTGATTTTGAAGAAGAAAGGATATTTTCCTCAAGAATTCATTTCAAGTGTTTTATCAAAATTATTTTCCATCTAAGATAATAAAGGGTTCTGTTTCTATCCATATTTTTACATTGATTTGAATATGTTGTGATGGAATTATGTTTATGAATTCCTTTATCTTATATGAATGGTTTTATGATGTCATGTTGTTTAAGAATCCCATTTTTATTACATGGGTTATGAAATGATGTATGATTTATGATTTTGTGGCACACATAAGAAAGGATTCATTAAGAGATGGGTGGGACCTATATCTCCCTCCAATGCATTGGGTAAAGATTTTATATCTCATGAGATAGACATGGCTGGAATGGTAGGTTATACCGGTTCAGTGAAACAGGACTGAAACGAGGATTACTCGATTCAGAAAGGGACTTTGTCCACTAAGATAGTCTTGGCAATGAGTCTTGACTAACAAGAAATGATTCTATATGATTATGTGTGTATGCCACAATGAGTAATGTTTTAAGTTATGATTTCATTTTCACTTCTATGATTTATCCCATGTTATGATATTATGAGCTCTTTTGCAGGTTAAGATTTCCAAAAGCTATGTTCTTATGTATATGATGTGATTGATATTTCTTTTGTTTACCCTTACTGAGCATTTGAGCTCACCCTTTTATGTTTTCTTTTCCCCAGGATATAAAGAAAGGTTTTAGGTAAAAAAAGGGGAAGATCTTTTTGGGAGATATTGAAGATCTTTCACCACGTTTAGAAGATTACGTTCCGAGTTTCCAAAGACACTAAACTATTACGGTCCTTGTGTGTGTGTTTTTGTAATGTACTAAGTATTCCGCAAAAGTAATGTAAAGTCCATGTACGTCAGGCTTTGGGTCTCTACAGTTGGTATCAGAGGAAAGGTTTAGTCAACCTTTGGAAACTAGGATGCGAAAACGTTAGTGAGATCCCTAGAGATATTTCTAAGGTATGTCTAGGGATGTCTCTAAGGTTAAGTATACGTATAGGTTATAGTCCTAGAATTGCGCTAACGATCTTAGAATTTAACCTAAGATGTTAGATATTGAGGGTACTAACCCTTTATTATGTTGTTTTCCCTAGCATGATTTTTTCCCCTCACACAATTCTTTTGGGGTTTTAGACGATGGCTGGAACCCGAAGGAACCGTGTTAATGCGGAATGTGATGGGCAATGCAATGATTGTACCCCTGAGCAACCAAACGATATGGGAGCTGGAATGAAAAATCTTATAGCCATGCTCACACAACTTTCTCAAGCTATGAATCATGCAGGACATCCAAACGAGCAAAGTAAGGAGCAACATTCTGTTGAATCCTTCATGAGGCAGCGTCCACCTTCTTTCAGTGGGTCTACTGATCCATTAGTTGCTGAACAATGGATTAGTACTACTGAAAAGATATTTTCAGTTCTTCAATGTTCTGAACATGATAAAGTCATCCTAGCAGTGTATCGTTTTGAAGGAGATGCTGATCAATGGTGGAATCTTATTAAGAATACAAGGCAGAGGGATGAAATTGAGACTATGGAATGGGACGAGTTCAAGAACTTATTTTTCAATAAGTACTTCCCTCGTATTCTTCGAACAAAGATGGAGAAAGAGTTTCTTGAACTGAAGCAAAGGGACGATGAATCTGTTGGTACCTATGAAGCAAATTTTACAAGACTTGCAAGGTATGCTTCTGGAATTATCATCCAACCTGAAAGTAAAGTTGATCGATTTTTCAGTGGCTTAAAACCAAGTCTTCGAAGGGAATTAGCTATAAGAGACTTCAGTAGCTATGAAGAAATTGTGCGTTGTGCTATCAAGGTATAAATGGAAGTTGGTGTTACATATCCATCTCATGGTTTTGACAAGAAACGAAAGATGGAGTTCAAGGAGAAATCTCAGAATAATGGTGAAAAGAATATGAATGTTTCCTTATGCACAAAGTGTGGAAAGAAGCATGGTGGAGATTGTCTAAAAGGGACTAGAAAATGTTTTAAGTGTGGAAAAGAAGGTCATCGAGCAGCTGAGTGTCGAAGTAATGGAAAAAGGGTTTCTAATGATGTGAATAAAGCAAACACTGCAGAGAACGCACCGCCACCACTTCAATGCTTCAAGTGCAAGGAAATGGGGCATTATGCTAATAATTGCCCTAATCCAAGGGTTAGTGATGATCAACATGAGCAACCACTGAAGGCAAAGGACAAAGGGAAATCACATGCGATCACTATTGGCAATGTTGAATATGACAACGACGTGGTGGAATGATTAAGTGTTTATGTAATGGGATTCCAAAATAATGTTGTATCATTGAGTGTTGCAATATTTATTGATGTGGTATTCAAAGTGATTGAGATATTTTTTGGAAATAAGATGATATGCGCATAAGGAAGACGAGAAAATGAAATGTTTAATAGTATTCATGAGCTCATGATTGATATAAGGACTAAGTGATATCATGGTTTGAGTATATAGAATTTTGAGGATTTTGGTATGTGGAAAGTGTTAACTTTTAACTGCACTCATGTTTTCACTATGGTATTCAAGAGAATACACGATTAAGGACTTTGAATGTTTGGAATGTGACCAACAAGACATATCTTATGATATGTGGGGATCAACGACAGTATTAAATCTCTGGTAATCGTTGTCACTATATTATGAGAGTGGACTGCAGTATTATGTATAAGCCTAAAGATTAGACTGGATTATGTTGGACATAAGTTAGTATTGTTTAAGGATAGAAGATTTTCGATATTATTGATGGGATGTTATATTAACGTAGTTTTAGAAAAAGGACAACCTGCAGGACGGGCGACAGCCCATCGCTTCGGACAAGGCTGTAGGAATCGAACCCACAACCGAAGTGCGACTGGCCATTATCGCCTACCACTGACCTACAGGAAGTCCCTGTTTAGTAGAAACTAGTGTTATTATATTAAGCAGTATGATATATGAAGTATAAGCCCATTTTAGGAACCATATATGATTAATCCCACTATAGATCGACTTATTTATATAAATTTTGCTAATATTTTGAGACAGATGGAATGACCCGTCATTCTATCACATGATCTGCTAACACTTCACGAATAACAAATTCAACTTCATTTATTTAAGAGATGAAGTGGAAATTGTTCAAGGCACGAACAACAGTGATATTGTATCAAAATAAAGTAAGTATTTATTCTAATTCAAATTTTCAACTTTAGGGAAATGATCTTGAAAACCAAAAATGTTGTCCTAGTGATCATATACCTGATGAATCAGATGGTACCTTAGATCGTCACAAATTTATGGATTTGTGATTACTGGCTTTTCCATAGCCATGTTCTCTACCACTCTCCATCAGAACATGATGGTTAGATTTCTCTTCCATATCCATATTTTCACCTATGTGGAAACCCAGTGATTAGTTTATTTGGGTAATCGTTACATTTCATACTTTAGTTTTTAAAGCCAAGTTTTGGTATTCCCTTTTACGATGTGGGTTTCTATTAAAGAAACTTTCAAATAGTAAACCATTTATAAACCCGACGAATTTCGAGGGCGAAATTCATTTTAAGGGGGGTAGAATGTAACAGCCCAAGATTTTATAAAAAAAATATTCTTTTTAATTTTATTAATGTCTTGTGTTGTACGCTACACCAAAAGGAGCTTGCACAACACACATCCTTGACTTGACTTGCATTACACGCAATCGCGACCTTCCTCGATAGCGTGTGTAGTACGCAATACCGAGTTTCACTAAACAATGATATGCTATAAAAATATTATTAAAACTAGCCGTTATGAATAGTAATAACCACTTTTTGAAATCCAGTAAATCTTATTTTTTCAAAATGAACTTTATTTTTGGATTCGGAGTATCTAATTTAGCCTAAGGTGAAATTTTGGTACTTTTCGGATAACTTTCATATTCTGATGAATAGTGAAAATTACTAAATTATAATTAAAAACAACTTTTTTAATCGAAATAATTAATAGTGATAAATCATTAATTTGAGTGGTTTTAAAGTGTATTTAGAATATATTTTTACAATTTAATACAAAGTTGGTCATTGGATGTAATTTCACATTTAAACTAGACATAAACAAGTGTCAATCTTTTGATATATATTGTTTCTTAAAAACACGCTATTTGTTTTAACAGTGGGATTTAATTATAAAATTAATTAATGCAACTTTTATGTTATGAATTTGGTAAAATAGACTTCATTTTTGAATTCGGAATATGAAATATAGCTTGGGATGAAATTTTGGCATTGTTCTGAAAAACATCAATTTTTGATGAATAGTGAAACTACTAAGTGGTAGGTTAAAAACTGAATTTTGCATAAAACTTAATTTTACCGCTTCTGTGAATGGAATTTCAAAAATCCGAGAGACACGGTTAATATCAAGGACTAAAATGTGGTTCAATGAGATGAAAATAATTTTTTGGTGAATAGTAACTTTTTACTTTTTTTACCACGGTTAATAGTAAATAGGGTAACTAAGGGTAAATATGATATTAATATTACCCTAACACATGTCCTAATTCTATTGGACAAGTGTAATTCGACCAAAAACAAACTTAGGAATAAAATATGACCATTTAGGCCCACTTGGATTAGATTAGGACATTTATTATTAATTTATTTAAAGAAGGGTTAAAATAGTTAAAATCAATGTTTAATAAGTAAATCATTTTTAATATGGGGTTATACATAAGATAAATTCGACTCTAAATATTCATTAGAAAGCTAAAAAGATTTCCTACATGATTGTATTTTATTTGTAATTTTTAGACATCAAATAATATAATTTATTTATGACACAAAGATGATGTAGTAATTATCTTATTAATGCAATATTGACATAATTGATAATATAAATACCAAAATAAATGTAATTTAAGACTTTTTATGAATTCCACTAATTTTCTAGGTTACTATGATATATTAGTGTTGATTTAATCAACTTGGTTCGAACATATAATTCTGTTATGACTTTCACAAAAATCATATATCAAATAGTGTCAAAATTGACACAAAATAGTTTTTAAATCAAATATTATATTATTAATTGTTATTTTATTCCTAAAAATCTAAGGTTCGGCCAAATGACTTAGATAAGGATATATGTATTAATAATATACAATTTGGGGTTCGTTTGGCATGTTATAGTAAGTGTATTAACCATATAGTGAAAGAAAACAAAAAGACACGGTAAAAGTTAAATTATTTAACTTAGAGTTAAATCTAATTGATAAGGTTAAAATAATACCCTAAACTTGTCTAAATCCTATAGGTTGATAGGATTTCGACCCATCCCCACTTTAGCTTCGAAATAAGACCCTTTGGAACCATTATAAACCGATTTTGACTTTAATATAAAATAATATTTTGAGATATTCCTAAGGTGCCCCTCTCCTCCCCTATAAAAGGACACCTCCTCCCCCTCCTCCTCACACCAATTTGAGCACTCAAGCTCGGCCAAACCCTGCCAATTTCTCCTCTCCACTTCCCTAGAAACATCCTAGAGGTTCTGGTCTTCCTCAAAGACCAATTTTAGTGCCCTAAGAGGAGGTCTCAAAGAGGCACTTCAAAGAAGAGGTAATTACCGTTACCAATTCTTTCATCTTTATTTCTTCTTCCACTTCTTCTTCTTAGGTTGTTTCATTATGAAGTAATAAAATCAGTATCACTCATATACTGATATGTTATTATAAGTATGAAACAACCCTATTTCACCATCTATCCATCCTACGGAAAAAGAAATCACCGCGCGTGCGTACGTACGGAATACCGTCTCCACGCCGTGGTGTAATCTATTTTCCACCACCACCTTACATGGATGGGTATAATGGTGTAAAGAATAACTATACATAGTTATTACAACATCATATTGATTCTGATATATTGTATAATCCACTCCAATTCAATTCAATATTTATAGAAATGATATCATCGCTCGTGCGTACGTACGGACTACCGTCTCCACGACGCGATGAGATTCATTCTCCATGTTAACCATTTAAGAATGATTATAATGTATATATAAGAAATAATAATGAAATATATGACATTATAAAGCTACTGGATTTATTTATATATATACATATTTATGTCATCTACTTACTTCCATTTCAAGACAATAAGGAAAGAAAAACAGCGTTCATGCGTACGTACGGACTACCGTCTCCATGAACGGTGTTTTTCGTTTTATTTATCTATCTATTATATATATATATATACTGAATATATATGATATATAAATCATATTTTATATTCTGGAAGTAAGTAAATCATGATATAAGTAATAATGATGTCAAGAACAACAAGTCAAAACACCTACGATAAATGAAACGATTTTACCCAAAACGCTTCTTTAACATGGAATTTACAAAAGAATGGGTAATATAATGTCATAAGGGAACCATATATGATATCATAACAATGAATATGATTCTGTAATAAGTCAATAACATTATTTAAACCATTATACAGGAGCTTCGGACACGAACAAAGCAAATCGGACCAAAGGTAAGGGAAAATATCACAATCTCATTTTTATCCGAGATTGTTTATTCGTAAGTATTTACTGGGGTGTATTTTATCATCCACATCCATGTTTCATCAAAATGTAATATTATTTCCATCCACCTACAATTGTTTAAATCCAATTTTACCCTTTGGTGAGTTTTTAGTAAAAGATATGAAAGGAATCTTTTGTCGTTTTTATACGAGGTACTTTTTGACTTTTCCGACAAAAGTACGAAGAATGTTTTTTTTAACTTATACGGCACGAACGGATTTTTACGGTTTTATAAAGCCTTATTTTCATGAACCTTCCTCCAAAATATTTCATGACTATTTTTATTAAAATCTCTTTCTTTTAAAATTGTATGATGTTTTGTGAAAAGAAATTGATTTTGAAGAAGAAAGGATATTTTCCTCAAGAATTCATTTCAAGTGTTTTATCAAAATTATTTTCCATCTAAGATAATAAAGGGTTCTGTTTCTATCCATATTTTTACATTGATTTGAATATGTTGTGATGGAATTATGTTTATGAATTCCTTTATCTTATATGAATGGTTTTATGATGTCATGTTGTTTAAGAATCCCATTTTTATTACATGGGTTATGAAATGATGTATGATTTATGATTTTGTGGCACACATAAGAAAGGATTCATTAAAAGATGGGTGGGACCTATATCTCCCTCCAATGCATTGGGTAAAGATTTTATATCTCATGAGATAGACATGGCTGGAATGGTAGGTTATACCGGTTCAGTGAAACAGGACTGAAATGAGGATTACTCGATTCAGAAAGGGACTTTGTCCACTAAGATAGTCTTGGCAATGAGTCTTGACTAACAAGAAATGATTCTATATGATTATGTGTGTATGCCACAATGAGTAATGTTTTAAGTTATGATTTCATTTTCACTTCTATGATTTATCCCATGTTATGATATTATGAGCTCTTTTGCAGGTTAAGATTTCCAAAAGCTATGTTCTTATGTATATGATGTGATTGATATTTCTTTTGTTTACCCTTACTGAGCATTTGAGCTCACCCTTTTATGTTTTCTTTTCCCCAGGATATAAAGAAAGGTTTTAGGTAAAAAAAGGGGAAGATCTTTATGGGAGATATTGAAGATCTTTCACCACGTTTAGAAGATTACGTTCCGAGTTTCCAAAGACACTAAACTATTACGGTCCTTGTGTGTGTGTTTTTGTAATGTACTAAGTATTCCGCAAAAGTAATGTAAAGTCCATGTACGTCAGGCTTCGGGTCTCTACAACTTCTATCAGTGAGGATCTATCAGTAGACTTGTGTTTCTATCGGTAAGGTTCTATCGGTGAGCTTTTCTTTCCTTTGCCAATTTTTTTAGTTCTGTGAACAGTGTTTCCAGACATCATAAGAGCTACTGATTCCATACTTTGCCAATTTTCACGAATGAACAGTGTTTCCAGACTCCATAAGAGCTACTGATTCCATACTTTGCCAAATTTCACGAATGAACAGTGTTTCCAGACTCTATAAGAGCTACTGATTCCATACTTTGCCAAATTTCACGAATGAACAGTGTTTCCAGACTCCATAAGAGCTACCGATTCCATACTTTGCCAAATTTCACGAATGAATAGTGTTTCCAGACTTCATAAGAGCTACCAATTCCATACTTTGCCAAATTTCACGAATGAACAGTGTTTCCAGACTCCATAAGAGCTACCGATTCCATACTTTTCCAAATTTTGAGTATGTGAACAGTGTTTCAAGCTTCGCAAATTTCACGTTTTCTTTGACGTAAAATACTTTTAAAACCTTATTTTAAGGACTTTAAGGCTGATTCAAAGGCCATAAATCCTATATTAATTATTCCTAAGGCCGAGATGTTTTTACTTGGTCAAACCGCGTGGGATAATGTGATCCATTTTTAATGGAGAATAAACCGGATCTTAAACTGTCGCCTCTCTAATTTTTCTTAAAAGAAACGAGATATCATTCTTCGTTGTTCTTCCTCCTGGTTCTCATCTACGAGACGCTAGAACGTTGCAATCATTCTCGTAGGAGTTTCACAATCAAACGTTACTCAGATCAGTTCCGCTCTGTTGATGCAACCAAGTTGTGTCGATCGTTCTTCGATATAACGTATGTTTTATCATCGTTCATTCGGGGATCACCTTCTCTTGTTCTTCCTTCCATATTAGCATGTAATCTCCATGGTTCTAATGGGTTTTCTTAGGGTTGGGTGGTACTGTCGTATCGTGGCATCCTCCGGTGGATGCAGCTGTTGTGAGGAGAAGAGGACTGTGACCCGTTGTGTCGATAAAGGACGTCAAGAACTCTTCGAGGTAGGGGATTCATGGCTTCTCTAATTGTGTATGTGCAATCGTAGAATTAGCATGATTTAGTCCTTTGGATCACAATTAAATTGACCTAATTAAATACTTGAACCGGATTAAAAGAATTGGTTGATCGTATGTTGTTACCTTGTACCGTGATAACGGTTTGCCTCATATTTTTTCCTAGATAGAGTGATATCTATGATTTTCTTTAATTTGTTGCTCGTTCATGTTGGAAATTGATAAAGAACGTAAAGTTGGAATTATTTGTTAAATAATTGGCTAAAGATAAAGAGGCATGTTAATGAATCTGTTAATTCAATATGGATTAAAGAACTATTAGTTCGATAATTTCAAAAGGGTTCTGAGTTACCCGCTTGCTTGTAAGGCTGAATGCCTTGTGGTTTGGAGCTCTGAGTGCTCATCTTGTATGAAGGCTGAATGCCTTGTTAAAGGGTCGGGAGCCCATTTTGTGATCTTTGATTTCCTTCTGCTTGTGATTTGATGTAAGCCTTGATGGCTGTTGTGATATGTAGAGGCATGGGGACTAGTGGATGTGGCAGCGGATGACGCCTAGTGTGGCGAGATGCATCGGTTTATGCATGTGGGTGTTGGGGAGGACACCAAGGATGATGGTATGAGATGAATGTGATGGTTTGATGTTGGTGGTTTGATTGTTTATCTGCTTTAATTTTCCCCACTTCTCAAGGCAGCTGGTTTTGCTTACCCTCTTTCCGAAGGAGGCGAAGACACGCGGGGTATGCCACGTGCTTTCCGTGTTTAGCCTCTCGATGGAGGATGGGTCTATGCTCTTGCTATAGGCGGCAAAGACTCGATGGGTAGTATATCTACTCACCGTGTTGAGCCCTTTGTGTTTAGTAGCATAGGATGCTTTTCTAGAATACCTGGGAATATGGGGAAGGTAATTCCATAATGAAAGTTTGTTTAAATGGTGATAATCCACAGGGATGGAGAAACTAGAATTTAACAGTGATGTGAATCCTAAAAAGGAGCAGTTTTTGAATGTGATGACAATTTAGTTTAATATGGTAAATTTTTCATGGTTAATTAATGTTTAAAGAATTAATTAACGTACAGTGGAATTGATAAAATGAGAATGGAGTAATCTAATAAAGCTCTTCAAATGTTTGTGTACTTATAGGATACCAAGTCTTAGAAGTAGCAGCCTGGAGTCTGAGAGACGTTAGCTGCAGTTGTATCTATAAGACTAGGTAATGCCCATAGTGTGGATGTGAGTTATACATATATATTCTGTACTTTTTGTGTTTCTATACGCTACTCCACCTTGTCGGTAAGGGCAACTGACACCCCGGGGATTCTGAGCCCTAGGGGGTGTTTTCCCCAACATTCTGATGGGAGGTTGAATGGATGACTACCCCCTTTGGCCCCGCTCTCTTCTCTTGGTAGATCCTTGTGCTGGTAGGAATAGTGGGTAGTTTTACCCATATATGTGTGTAGAGGGTTGTAATGGCTTGTGGTTATTTCACACACATATACTCTAGATATAGTATCCTATGGAATACTATAGGTGTAACGTGTATAGGCTGTGATGGCTTGAGGATCCTTACTCGGCGTATGGGTTGTGATGGCTTGAGGAATAATACTCGACGTATGATACACGTTATACGAGCTATGGTGGCTCCCGGAAACTACCTGGTTACTTTGGTTGTGAGGACGGTGTGGTGCTTCGTCCAGGTGTCTGCGGGCAATCCTTTATGGTGCACAAGGTGCAGATTGTGGAGCTTAGCCCAGGTGTCTGCGGGGAAGCCTTTGGAGAGAGATGCACAAGACGTATGTCGTTGGGGAAAAGCGGAAAACCAGTGGGGAAGTAGTAGTGGGGTACCCTTGATATTATTTACTATATTCTATATTCTTGTATGAATTACTTGGTGAGAGTAGCCATGGTGAGGTTGGGAACATAGTATACCTGTTTAGGTAATGAGTTAGTTTCACTCGTTGTTCACTGGGCTTTAGCATGCTTTCTTTACTTTTGCATGAGAGGCTTGGGGAGGATCCTACTGAGTATACTGTTATACTCACCCTATGTATATACAAACTGTTTTTCAGGTCACTTGGAGCAGGTTGGAGATCAAGCTGGTTACTACTAGCTTGGGGTTGGAGGAGGAGCTGTTCGGGATTGTGGTCGCTACCGTTTAACTTTCTTTTGGGTACTTTTAGTTTTCTCTTTCAGTTGTAGTACGTTTGCATGACATTTCATATATGTACTTGGGTTTCTTTTATATTTTCAGTTATGAGTTGGAGTTGGTTGGAGTCTATTCTATCTCTCTCTTTTGCATGTGTTCTCTTAGAGGGTAATGCCTCCCATTAGTGTGTGTTATATACCCTCGGTGCTAGTTGCCAACCCGGGGCCTACTGGAGGCGGGACTCGGGGTTCATTATCTCCCTTCTCACATTGCCGGCCCTGGAGGGGTACACTTTGTGGGGAGGGGGTCGTGACAGAATGGTATCAGAGCTCTGGTTGAGGGATAGGATGGAGTTTGGAGTTACACACAGGTGAGGATGCATGGGATGGTAGGGCAACGATGTCATTCATGTTTAGCAAGTGGGGTAAACATTGGAGACCGGCAGAGTCATAGGCGTTCAGGGCCCCCTATGATCTATTGCACAGACCTTTAAGTTTACGATGGCTACTAAACAAAGTGATACTGGTTGCTGGGTAGAGACCTAGGAAAGGGTCATGCATCATTATTCTTTGCGCCTGTGTTTGAATGGGTAGACCTTGGGATAGGTAACCTAAATTTAATAAAACAAAATAATTAATTAATTAATGTTGAGTCTTCCATATTCCAGGATTAGGAGCTCTAACAGTTGTTATTTTACAGGTATGGCTCCAGGTCGACGTCCTCGTCAGGTTTGCGCAGAAGGTGCCCAGTAGGCTGTTCCAGCAGATCGCCGCCGGGTAGAGGTTGACGACGATGACACTTGGAGGAAGACGCTCCGAGAGTTTCAACGCCAGAGTCTACAAAAGTACGAGGGATCCGTTTCAGATGCAGTCACAGAAGACTGGTTGGAGGAGGTCGAGATAGGCTTCAGTTCGATTCGTGCTCGGAAGGAACACTGGGTGTCCTTGTTTGTGACGATGTTGCGTGGAGCAGCGAGACAGTGGTGGTTCTTGTTCCTCGGGGATCGTGAGGAGTCAGCGATCTCATGGGAGGAGTTTCGAGACAGGTTTAGAGTCGAGTTTCTTTCATCGACTGCGAAGGCATCCAGTCGCCAGGAGCTTCTTACCCTTCTACAGGGGAGCTCTAGTGTTCGGGAGTTTGGAATCCGTTTTAGGAACCTTCTACGATATGCTTCAGATCTGTTACCAGATGATGAGGCCAGGGCAAGGCATTTCGAGGAGGCTTTGCGTCCAAAGATCCAGCGCCAGGTCACCCCATTTATGCTGAAGACATATCTTGAGGTGCTGGCGAGGGCAGAGGTTGTTGAGAGAACTTTGACCAGGACCGGATCGTCACGAGAGGGGAATCGTCATGATTCCTCACGAAGTAGAGTTGTGGTCTGGGGTTCCCGGTTTTCAGGACAGAAGAGTTTCCGTTCACCTGGGGGTAGGTCCCAGCCCTTCCCATCTCGTTTCTCCGGAGGTAGCAACTCTCAGACCTATTCCAAGGGATCAGGCGCTTGTTTTTCTTGTGGTGGTCGTGGTCATCAGCAGCGGGAGTGCCCAACTTTTCAGAGTTGTCATCGTGCACTAGGCGCTCCACCCCAGGTTCCTCCGTTGAGGCAGTTCCAGCCGAGGCAGCAGCAGTAGGTTGCACCAGCTTTAGATCACCATAGGGTAGATGGAGCAGGCAGAGGACAGCCCCATGATGCTCCCCGTCCTCAGAGAGCAGAGTGTGGCCGTGGTGGTTGTCATCATCAGGGTCAGAGAGGCCGTGGATGTGGTCGTGGTCAGCTTCATGCTCTAGCGTTGCCAGCTCCAGGCGAGCCAGACGTCGTCCGAGGTACCCTTTGCTTGTTTTCTACCTTGGTGTATGCCTTGTTTGATTCAGGAGTGACACACTCCTTTATATCCCCTACCCTTGTCCACGCTTTGGGACTTGAGGTAAAGAGGCTTCCAGTTCCCTTGGCGTTGACTACACCAGTTGGAGGTCGAGCTAGCTTGTTTGAAGTATGTAGAGACTGTGAGCTAGTGTTGGGGCAGCACCGCTCTTGGGGAGATTTCCTATGTTTACGAATACAACCATATGATGTCATCCTCGGCATGGATTGGTTGTATTCGGTGCAGGCTATTGTGGATTTCTACAGGAAGAAGGTCGTTTTCTTTGATGAAGATGGAGAGGAAGTAGTGTTTGTTGGTGAGAGAGATCCTCGGATGAGTCATAGACGAGTTTCATCCTTATCATCCATGATGGCTGGGATGATGCTGAGTTCTTCAGAGGTTCAACAACTGGCATTTCCTAGGGTCGTAGAGGAGTAACCTGATGTCTTTCCATAAGAGGTTGTATCCTTACCCCCTCGACGAGAGATTGAGTTTGGGATCGAGCTACAGCCATTAGCGTCTCCTATCTCTATGTATCCGTATAGGATGTCCCCTTATGAGTTACGAGAGATACGTATTCAGCTCGACGGTCTGTTGCAGTGTGGTTTTGTTCGGCCAAGTGTGTCACCGTGGGGTGCACCAGTTTTGTTTGTGAAAAAGGCTGATGGCAGTTTGCGGTTGTGCGTCGATTATCGTCGCTTAAACAAAGTGACAATAAAGAACCGTTATCCTCTCCCGCGGATTGATGACCTATTCGATCAACTGAAGGGTGCAAGTTGGTTTTCAAAGATAGACTTGCGGTCAGGATATCACCAGATGCGTGTAAAGGATGAGGATATCCCGAAGACTGTTTTCCGTTGTCGTCATGGGCATTATGAGTTTGTTGTAATGCCATTCGGCGTGACGAATGCTCCAGCTGTTTTCATGGGGTTGATGAATGCTGTGTTCCGTGAATTCCTGGACAAGTTTGTTGTGGTTTTCATCGACGAAATCCTTGTGTACTCCACATCTGAAGAGGAGCATGCAGAGCATCTACGAGCCGTTTTGGGAGTTCTTCGCCAACATCGGTTGTTTGGGAAGTTGTCCAAGTGTGAGTTCTGGGCTCAAGAAGTTCGTTTCTTGGGACATGTTGTGTCCAAACAGGGAGTAGCTGTGGATCCTTTGAAGATAGAAGCAGTGGTGTCTTGGCCAGCCCCAAGACCGTGTCAGAGGTGCGAAGTTTCCTTGGTCTCGCAGGCTATTACAGGAGGTTTGTGGCTAATTTCTCCCTAGTTGCGACTCCTCTGACAGCTTTGACCAGGAAGGCTCAAGCGTTCATATGGACTGATCAGTGTCAGACAGCTTTCGAGTATCTAAAGGAGAAGTTGGTAAGTGCTCCAGTCCTTTGTCTTCCAGCGGAGGGAGTCCAGTTTGATGTTTTCTGTGATGCTTCACATCTGGGGCTAGGTTGTGTTCTCATGCAGTAGAGGTCTGTTGTTTCTTATGGGTCTCGGCTGTTGCGTCCCCATGAACGCAACTATGCCACCCATGATCTTGATTTGGCAGCTGTGGTGTTTGCTCTAAAGTTGTGGAGACATTACCTCATTGGCGATTGCTTTGTGGTTTTCACCGATCATAAGAGTTTGAGGTATGTTTTCTCTCAGCGGGACTTGAACTTGAGGCAGTGTCGGTGGATGGAGTTCTTGCAGGAATACGACTTCGAAATATCGTATACACCTGGGAAGGGAAATGTTGTTGCTGATGCACTGAGCCGAAAGTCACGTAGTGATGTTGTGCATGAATCTGTTGATTCTTGGAGAGTGATGGAAGAGCTATCATCTTTACATCTTGATATAGGAGAAGTTGGGGGAAGAGGTTGTCTTTTCCAGATGACGGTGCAGTCATCCCTGATGCAGAAGGTGGAAGAGTCTCAGTTGGGTGATCTAGAGGTGGAAGTTTGGAGAGACAGAGTTGTATGTGGTGAGGCCACTGATGGTTGGTCAGAGGATGAACAACACCGAGTGTTGTATCATTGCAGGCTTTTTGTTCCCTTGGCGATGCGTGAGACCGTTCTACGAGAGTTCCATAGTTCACCCTTGGCGGTACATCCTGGTGTGATGAAGATGTACCGATCCTTGAGGAGTCAGTTTTGGTGGCCTGGGCTGAAGCGTTCAGTTGCAGAATATGTGTCTCGATATTTAGTCTGCCAGAAGGTGAAGGCCGAACACCGTGTTCCTGGTGGTCTTCTCCAGCACATAGAGATTCCTCAGTGGAAGTGGGAGGACATCTCAATGGACTTTGTTACAGGTTTACCTCGAGCTCCGGGAGGACATGATGCTATATGGGTCGTAGTGGATCGTTTAACTAAATCGGCCCACTTCATAGCAATCAAGGAGTCGAGCTCAGTGGAGGTTTTGTCGAGGCAGTATCTGGAGGAGGTGGTGAGGCTTCACGGAGTACCTAGGACGATCATTTCTGATCGAGATCCTCGTTTTACCTCTAGGGTGTGGAGAGGTCTCCAACATGCTTTTGGATCTCAACTATTCCTTAGCACTGCTTTTCATCCTCAAACGGATGGTCAGACAGAGCGAACCATCCAGACTCTTGAAGACATGTTGCGCTTTTGTGTTCTTGATTTTGGAGGTTCATGGGTGAAGCACTTACCCTTGGTAGAATTCACTTACAATAATAGTTTTCACTCTACCATCGGTATGGCGCCGTTTGAAGCCTTGTATGGTCGGCCATGCCGTTCTCCGTTGTGCTGGACTGGGGTCGGAGAGTTCAGCAATCCACGGACCAGAACTAGTGCAGAATACAACAGAGATGGTTCAGGTGATTCGTGAGAGGATGAAGACAACACATGATCGTCAGAAATCATATGCTGATCAAAGAAGGATACCATTAGAGTTTAATGTTGGGGATCATGTGTTTTTAAAGGTGACTCCCCGTCCTGGGCAGCGAAGGTTTGGTCGTGGAAGTAAGCTTTCTCCCCGGTTTGTTGGGCCTTTCGAGGTGTTAGCTCGTGTTGGATCTGTGGCGTATCGAGTAGAACTTCCCCCTCAGATGAGTCGGATACATGATGTTTTCCATGTATCACAGCTCCGTCGATATCTTCATGATGAATCTCATGTTATCGATTGGGGAGAGATCGATATTGACGATGATGCAACCTTCGAGGAGCGACCTGTGGAGATCCAAGACCACAAGGAGAAGGTGTTGCGTGGGCGTTCTATCCCCTTAGTTCGTTTCCTGTGGCGACATGGTGGCATGGAGGAGAGTACCTGGGAGCGTGAGTCACAGATACGTGCTCAGTACCCAGAGTTGTTTAATGTTTAACTCTTTCCATGTAATGACGTTTCCTTTATGGTTAGACCTTTCATGTTTTATTTATGTAACTTTGATGTGATGTTATGTTTGAATTGTTTGGTTATGGATTATTTGTTTCCATACTCTCGGATGTCGTAGTTTTGTTCCAGCTTTTGAACAACTCATGGTGGTTTTCCCCTGAGAGGTATCTTATGGGGTGGTTGTTCCGACCCCTCTTTTCTTCTGGGTTGGATTTTAATTCTCGAGGACGAGAATGTTTTGAGAGGTATCTAATGTAATGGCCCGGACCTCCCTGGTCCATTACTTTTTGAAAATGTGGTGTTGGAGGTGTTCCGGGAGGACAAGGTGACTTATCCCCCTGCTTCTGCCTACCGGTAGCTCGGTCTACCGGTAGCTGCTGATTACGGGTAGCTCGGTCTACTGGTAGCTGCTGATTATCGGTAGCTCGATCTACAGGTAGCTGCTGATTACCGGTAACTCGGTCTACCAGTAGCTGCTGCCTACCGGTAGCTCGGTCTACCGGTAGCTGCTGATTACCGGTAGCTCGGTCTACCGGTAGCTGCTGATTACCGGTAGCTCGGTCTACCGGTAGCTGCTGATTACCGGTAGCTCGGTCTACCGGTAGCTGCTGATTACCGGTATCTCGGTCTACCGGTAGCCGCATCCTACCGGTAGCTGGGTTTACCGGTAGCCACGGCATACTGATAGCTCGGTATACTTGTAGCCGCAGTCCAGCAGTAGCTCGGCTAACACTTTGCCAAATTTGTAGTTTTGTGAAGAGTGTTTCTATCGGTGAGGTCCTATCGGTGGACTTTTATCAGTGAGGATCTATCAGTAGACTTGTGTTTCTATCGGTAAGGTTCTATCAGTGAGCTTTTCTTTCCTTTGCCACTTTTTTTAGTTCTGTGAACAGTGTTTCCAGACTTCATAAGAGCTACCGATTCCATACTTTGCCAATTTTCACGAATGAACAGTGTTTCCAGACTCCATAAGAGCTACTGATTCCATACTTTGCCAAATTTCACGAATGAACAGTGTTTCCAGACTCCATAAGAGCTACCGATTCCATACTTTGCCAAATTTCATGAATGAACAGTGTTTCCAGACTCCATAAGAGCTACCGATTCTATACTTTGCCAAATTTCACGAATGAACAGTGTTTCCAGACTTCATAAGAGCTACCGATTCCATACTTTTCCAAATTTCACGAATGAACAGTGTTTCCAGACTCCATAAGAGCTATCGATTCCATACTTTGCCAAATTTTGAGTATGTGAACAGTGTTTCCAGCTTCGCAAATTTGACGTTTTCTTTGACGTAAAATACTTTTAAAACCTTATTTTAAGGACTTTAAGGCCGATTCAAAGGCCATAAATCCTATATTAATTATTCCTAAGGCCGGGATGTTTTTACTTGGTCAAACCGCGTGGGTTAATGCGATCCGTTTTTAATGGAGAATAAACCGGATCTTAAACTGTCGCCTCTCTATTTTTTTTAAAAGGAACGAGATATCATTATTCGTTGTTCTTCCTCCTGGTTCTCATTTACGAGACGCTAGAACCCTGCAATCATTCTCGTAGGAGTTTCATAATTAAACGTTACTCAGATCAGTTCCGCTCTGTTGATGCAACCAAGTTGTGTCGATCGTTCTTCGATATAAGGTATGTTTTATCATCGTTCCTTCGGGGATCACCATCTCTTGTTCTTCCTTCCATATTATCATGTAATCTCCATGGTTCTAATGGGTTTTCTTGGGGTTGGGTGGTACTGTCGTACCGTGGCATCCTCCGGTGGATGCAGCTGTCGTGAGGAGAAGAGGACTGTGACCCGTTGAGTGGATAAAAGACCTCAAGATCTCTTCGAGGTAGGGGATTCAGGGCTTCTCTAATTGTGTATGTGAAATCGTAGAATTAGAATGATTTAGTCCTTTGGATCACAATGAAATTGACCTAATTAAATACTTGAACCAGATTAAAAGAATTGGTTGATCGTATGTTTTTACCTTGTACCGTGATAACGGTTTGCCTCATATTTTTTCCTAGATAGAGTGATATCTATGATTTTCTTTAATTTGTTGCTCGTTCATGTTGGAAATTGATAAAGAACATAAAGTTTGAATTATTTGTTAAATAATTGGATAAAGATAAAGAGGCATGTTAATGAATCTGTTAATTCAAGATGCATTAAAGAACTATTAGTTCGATATTTTCAAAAGGGTTCTGAGTTACCCGCTTGCTTGTAAGGCTGAATGCCTTGTGGTTTGGAGCTCTGAGTGCTCATCTTGTATGAAGGCTGAATGCCTTGTTAAAGGGCCGGGATCCCATTTTGTGATCTTTGATTTCCTACTGCTTGTGATTTGATGTAAGCCTGGATGGCTGTTGTGATATGTGGAGGCATGGGGACTTGTGGTTGTGGCAGCGGATGACGCCTAGTGTGGCGAGATGCATCGGTTTATGCATGTGGGTGTCGGGGAGGACACCAAGGATGATGGTATGAGATGAATGTGATGGTTTGATGTTGGTGGTTTTATTGTTTATCTGCTTTACTTTTCCCCACTTCTCAAGGAAGCTGGTTTTTCATACCCTCTTTCCGAAGGAGGCAAAGACACGCGGGGTATGCCACGTGCTTTCCGTGTTTAGCCTCTCGATGGAGGATGGGTCTATGCTCTTGCTATAGGCGGCAAAGACTCGATGGGTAGTATATCTACTCACCGTGTTGAGCCCTTTGTGTTTATTAGCATAGGATGCTTTTCTAGAATACCTAGGAATATGGGGAAGGAAATTCCATAATGAAAGTTTGTTTAAATGGTGATAATCCATAGGGATGGAGAAACTAGAATTTAACAGTGATGTGAATCCTAAAAAGGAGCAGTTTTTGAATGTGATGACAATTTAGTTTAATATGGTAAATTGTTCATGGTTAATTAATGTTTAAAGAATTAATTAACGTACAGTGGAATTGATAAAATGAGAATGGAGTAATCTAATAAAGCTCTTCAAATGTTTGTGTGCTTATAGGATACCTAGTCTTAAAAGTAGCAGCCTGGAGTCTGAGAGATGTTAGCTGCAGTTGTATCTATAAGACTAGGTAATGCCCATAGTGTGGATGTGAGTTATACATATATATTCTGTACTTTTTGTGTTTCTATACGCTACTCCACCCTGTCGGTAAGGGCAACTGACACCCCGAGGATTCTGAGCCCTGGGGGGGGGGTGTTTTCCGCAACATTCTGATGGGAGGTTGAATGGCTGACTACCCCCTTTGGCCCCGCTCTCTTCTCTTGGTAGATCCTTGTGCTGGTAGGCATAGTGGTTAGTTTTACCCATATATGTGTGTAGAAGGCTTTAATGTCTTGTGGTTATTTCACACACATATACTCTGCATATAGTATCCTACGGAATACTATAGGTGTAACGTGTATAGGCTGTGATGGCTTGAGGATCCTTACTCGGCGTATGGGCTGTGATGGCTTGAGGAATAATACTCGACGTATGATACACGTTATACGAGCTATGGTGGCTCCCGGAAACTACCTGGTTACTTTGGTTATGAGGACGGTGTGGTGCTTCGCCCAGGTGTCTGCGGGCAATCGTTTGTGGTGCACGAGGTGTAGATTGTGGAGCTTAGCCCAGGTGTCTGCGGGTAAGCCTTTGGAGAGAGATGCACAGGACGTATGTCGTTGGGGCAAAGCGGCAAACCAGTGGGGAAGTAGTAGCGGGGTACCCTTGATATTATTTACTATATTCTATATTCTTGTATGCGTTACTTGGTGAGAGTAGCCATGGTGAGGTTGGGAACATAGTATACCTGTTTAGGTAATGAGTTAGTTTCACTTGTTGTTCACTGGGCTTTAGCATGCTTTCTTTACTTTTGCACGAGAGGCTTGGGGAGGATCCTACTGAGTATACTGTTATACTCACCCTATGTATATACAAACTGTTTTTCAGGTCACTTGGAGCAGGTTGGAGATCAAGCTGGTTACTACTAGCTTGGGGTTGGAGGAGGAGCTGTTCGGGCTTGTGGTCGCTATCGTTTTACGTTCTTTTGGGTACTTTTAGTTTTCCCTTTCAGTTGTAGTACTTTTGCATGACATTTCATATATGTACTTGGGTTTCATATATATTTTCAGTTATGAGTTGGAGTTGGTTGGAGTCTATTCTATCTCTCTCTTTTTCATGTGTTCTCTTAGAGGGTAATGCCTCCCGTTAGTGTGTGTATTATACCCTCGGTGCTAGTCACCAACCCGGGGACTACTGGAGGCGGGACTCGGGGGTCATTATCTCTCTTCTCACATTGCCGGCCCTGGAGGGGTACACTTTGTGGGGAGGGGGTCGTGACAGTAAAGGTAAAATAATAGATTAAGATGAAATTCATCATATGTTTTCAAGAAAATAAATAATATTTTGATTTTAATGTTTTATAAAGTGGAAAAATGGAAACAGAATAGAAATTTCTACATTATTTTATATGGTTTTGTTGTGTATCAGTTATGACCAAATTATATAAAAATTATACATAATAATATCCTTAAATGTAATATTATAAATTATTTACGTAAAACTAATGATTTTATAATGTTTTCGGTTGGGTTTTCATACCTCTATGTTGATAAAATAGGTTATCTATCCTATAAATCTGATATTTTTTCTTCACAACCACTTTATTTGACTTTTAATGATCAACTCATTGTCAGAGTCTCCACTCTATCTTCTTATAAAATAGAAGATCATAATCACATGGAGAAACTATATGATGTATAAGTCCCTTAGCCTCTATATGTGTAATTTTGACCTTAATTTATACCAACTCTGCAGGCCATATTCGGTACAATTAGAAAAAATGGGAAATATAGTATGCATTAGGTATATGGAAAACTTGGTCTTTTTTAAGAAGGTAAATGAGAAAAAATAAAGCATGAATACCTTGGGAAATGAACCCACCACATAAGGTAGATAACTACACAAACATGGGTCAATTTCATTAATAAAAATCTCTAAAAAGTAACATGAGATTACCCTGGCATAAAGAAAAAACTGACCCCATCCTTCTTGATCTCGTTTCTCATAAACTTTGAAAAAAATGAGTAACCCATGAGTAGATAATAACTGAACTTCATGGGGAAAATATTCTATCTATTCATGCACACTTATCATTCAATTAAATGTCCAAAATAATTTCAATAATGTCAAGATCAAGAAATATGAATTCCCACTTCACTTCATTGTCAATTATCATATCTTCACATATTAGGCACTTGATACCTTGTTCGGACCACCATCATAAAGTTGTGGAATGATCCAAAAAATTCTATAAACTCTGAATTCAAGCATGAAATATTAACCACCATTAAAGATATAATATATTGAGTACCACTTTTATCAAAAAAATCTAGCACCATAGAATATGAAATAAACATTTAACCGCAAACTAGGTCTTTCCCTCTTTTATATTTATCTAGTGCATACACCACTAAATAAATATATTTGTTCTCAGATACTCCTTAATCTTTTTTACCCACATGAAAATATTCCTTAGTTTTTGTAAAAGCCCCACCACCCTAGGAAGTATAATTATGAACCTACGATCCATTGGTGAATGTGGATCATGCCTTTCGACATTTCAAAATCCTATCACAAAAATGTTTTAGATGGCCATATTTTCCAAAATAATAAAAATTATTTTGATCCTCTATAAAATTTCTCTTCGTATGAGAAAACCACCCACATTGAAAGAAAAAAAAATATTGTTGTTTAGATAAATCCCCCAAAAAATGTTTTAATAAATCATTCTAACCATGTTCATCTTTTTCTAGATAGAATATACACCATGGATAATGGTAGTTCCAACGGAAGCTCCTCTGAAATTTTTTTCCAACAATATCAACCTCTTCGAAATCTTCTATCTAACAACCTTTACAATGGTTTTAAGTAATATCATAATAAGCATTGACTGAATAGTGTAACTCAACCAAAAATCAATCCTCTAAGACATTAGGTAATAATTGGTTATTGGATCTACTTCCAAGTGCAACAACTCAAAAAATTGGGGAAATATTCCCGAACTGTATTTTTTCCATGGTCTATAGAAAAAAATCCAAGGAATTTTTCCCATGTAATGTATCAAATTAAAATAACTGGTGGAATATATTCATGAATAAAGATAATGTATGATCCTCATTCATCTTAGTTTCATAATATTTTCCCACCACCTCCTTCCCAATCCTTCAAAAATGTACATGGAAAACCCCACCTTATAGTCCTCTAAAGACTTCAAAATGTATCTGATCCTCTCAAAACTCTCAACATATTATTCATATTATTTTTCCTTTGTCATCATGAAATGTTGGTGGATGCTGATTTCTAAATTCTAAGACATGATCCACTACTCATCTCAGGTTTGAGACTCCTTAATGAACATAATTCTAAGTAGTGCATATTATAGATTCTACCAATGGAGGATCAAATGTAGTATTTTCTTATAGAAGCTATCTAACGGTGTCCCCACTCAGATTTAGAACTGATGTACATGAGACATTTTCTAACAATTACAAGAAAAATACCAATCAGTCAAAAGAATATTCCAAAACTAAAGGACTAGATATTAGTATCCGTATCAGTGATTCAAAACAAAATACGTTCATTCGACTAAATTTATCAAATATTTCATTCAAATGTCCTCAAAAATCAAGGTCTCAAACATGGTAAAAAATCCCTGACTTCCCCTGGTAACTCAGATTTATTCATGGAAGTGATCTATCTGGGGCCCTTTTCTACCATTACTAACGAAATTATAAATATCCTAACTATTATATATAAAGACACCAAACCCCACCCAAGAAATTTCAATAACACATCACATTGGGTATTCTATTTGATTCAAATTTGTAAATAACTAGCCTAGGTGTACAAGACATGTCACCCAAAGAAGATCCATCATATGGTGGGATATAAAAAAGAACAAAAAATTATCTTTCATAATAAAAAAATCATTAGGTAAAACATAGAACCAAGTAATGAAAATCCCTGAATTAAACAAATTCCAGCCCCTCTGGCCATTCTAGAAGGATAAATTGGAAATAAATAAGACAGTCTCTATGTAACCATTAATCGCCACTAAATTATCCGACTATGAAGGTGACAGTTGACAAGAGTTCATGGCATGATACACGATTCTCAACCCTTTCCATGAGAACTGAAAATAAATGTCTACTACTTCCCAATAAAATGTAGGGTGTGAGTACAGAGCACAGTAGAATACGACCTATGAATCAATAAAATTTTTAATATAAAAAATGCAGATGTTCTAACTTTAATCAAAAAAATTTAATCATTTTTATAAATAAATACATTTGTTAAAATTTACATTGTTCTTTATAAATAAAAACAATATTCACTGAATCTAGGAACATATAAGGTATAAAAAACAGTTAAATTAGAAATGAGAGAACGTAATCATAAAAAACCATCAATTGATAAACTAGTTATAAAACAAAATCATACCTAGATGTAGGTAACAAGATGTTACACTAAATGAGATTGCCATTGCATGTTATGAATGATCCTTCCATTTGAATGAACTGTATATTTTTTTATATATTTACTTAATTAAATTATTTATTGCATTGAATTTTGTGGGAAATATTATTAAATTAAATATTATTATTTATGAATCATATATCCATCCATTATTGTGTTCGAGTGAGTGTGTCCAATGATTTGTGTTAACATTCAAGCTATTCTTCCAACCACTAACATTTGAGTAAAAATTTATAAATGATGGAGTTCCCAACTAGATGAGATAGATCAATTCCCAAACTAATATTTATACTACCAAGGAGAGGTATATAAAAATATTGAATTCTTAGACTCTTTCTATGTTATGTCTTAATGAGTATTTCCCCAAGGGTCCAGTTTGGTTTCTCACTACTCCATTAATTGACCAGTAGTTAAAATCACAAGATCAGATCATTCCATTATCTTATTTTATTAGTGGATGGGTATTTATTTATTTAATTGATGGGTTTTATATTTATACAATGAAAATAATTAAAATAATATAAGTAGATCAAAAATAATTAGATAAAATGAATTTAATTTTAAAATATATTTTTCCAATCATAGTTAACTAAATTTTTCTATTTCCAAAAAAATTATTAACATTTATATTAAAAGAATAAAATAAAATAACCTATACATATATAAGTAATTTTTATATTTTGTTTTCTCATACATGGTTAATGATTTATGTATTTTCCGCATGAAAGTAATGATCATTTTACGAATAAAATAAATGATATTTACATATATGAAAAATGAAATCTGTTACCTAAAATATAATTTCATAAACATAATTATATAACTTGAGATTTAATAAAACCAAATATCATGGTGATTTTACTGCCCAATCATTGTACATTAATGTATCAAGGAGTTATAATAAATGTAATTGGTAAAATTATCCATGTAAACATCAAGGATTAATTACCCCAATAAGATATAGTGTGACTTGGAGGTAAGTATTGATAAATACCATATATATACATATATAGGATTTCAGGATTTGGATATCCACTCAACTGATCAAGGAGGGGTGAGTGAATTATTCTTGTTTTATAAATCATATTTTTTTTAAGAATTATTTCATTATTCTATTATTATATACATTGACTATTTTATAAAACCCCTATATTCATATTATTCTCACTTATAATGATAATTGGAGTATTTTAGGTTGTTCCAATTGATTTGTCTAATGTTTTACCACTATTTGAGAATTTTGAATCACTATTTTTCGAATGATATTCTTTCCCCTAGAAATGAAGATATATTTTATATATCGTGTTTCTAAAATGAAATCATGGATATAGAATTTTATAGGATTTATTGAGTACTTATGTGTGATTAGACGGTTATGTGACTAATATTAAATGAAAAAACATATTTTTTTCTTCAGATATAATTTAGTGTGATATATATAAGATAATAGTATATAATGTTCTATCATGAATGTTTATTAGGTTAGAATATTATCAATTAGTATGAGAGTGGGGTTGATTTAATTCTAGGAATTGGTTTATGAAGAATAAGTAGATAATATTCAAATAGACCAAAGATGTATAAAAAGTTAAATATGATGAATGTAAATACCAAAAAAATCCCTCTATTAATAAAAGAAATCATGATTAACTCTAACTATTTTATTATGTATTATAGTATACACACATAGAATAAACAAACCATTTCATTTTTATGTTATACATATTTAAATATTATTTACAATACTAACTTGAAATTGTACAAGGAGTTAAATGAAAAAGAATAATGAAAACACATATGTAAACCCCACTGGCCCAAATTCTCCTAAGAGAATCAGCCCTTCTAAAAAGATTTAAAAATTAAAGAGAAGTGTCAATAATATGATATATATTATTTAAAATGTATATAACCTATTAATTAATCTAGTGTATGATGTGGTATGATATTAATGCAGTACATATATAGTGTAAAGGGTAGTATTATTATTAGGTTATTAATGTTACAAGACTATTTCAATGATACCTTACATAACCATTGTAATTATAATCAAACCATGTAAATATCAATCCAATACTAATGAAAAATAAAATGACAATAGTGATTGTAAAATAATATTTTTGAAATAATATCATGAGTTTTTATCATAATAAAACTTAATAAAAATTTCAAACAAGAAAAAATAAATTCTTGACATAATGAAATAATAATTATATTTTTAGCTAAATAAATATGATTTATCTCTATTAAAATAAATTTTTAACGAAAATTTAAAAGTATTAAATAATAGTTCACGTTAATAAAATTGTTTCCTAAAACAATATAAAAAATTTGGAAATACATTTTTATAAAACCATTAGTTTTTTTTTATGTGTTTGAAACCTAACAATTTTATAAACACTATTTATTTAATAAATAGAGTTTCAAAATATTAAATTTTCTCCTATATATAAAATTATTTTAATTAAATGGATTTAATTATTGGAATAATATGGTAGGAATTATATTTGGGTTAAATTGTTTTTCTGAGAATATTTGTTTTTTGGTGAATACTAATATATGAAAAAATAAATTATTCTCCATTATATGTTACACGCATGATTAATTCCATATATGGTGATGTATAAATCCATTATCTCATCCTATTATGCTCCAATTACTATATTTATTCAAAAGATTTGATGCTATTTATTATCTTTTTTGATAATAACTATCTAATTAATATGACATTCAAAAACACCCATCTTCTATATTTATAATTAAAACTCATCGTCGCCCCTTATCATCCCACATTAGAAGACTTGTATCTAGAATATACTAAACCCATTTCCTTTAACATATTTCTCTATCATATCAAATTATTTTTCTTCTATCCAAAACTCCATCCCAAGGATCCTTAAAGGGTAGCCAAGAGGAAACTCCCAAATGAAGATGTAAAATTATCAACTGGGTCTCTTTTGACTCATTTATTTCTACAACTCTAACTTATTAATTCCATTAAAATTAAAATGGATGAATTATTATTCTATATATAATAATATATTTTTATTATGGGGTAATATCTATTTTATACACTCCCCACAATCGATTCTCAAATGAAAATTTTCACGTTATGGTAGGTTCACCACCCCCATAAAGACTGAATTTAAATTTTCACCACCACCTTCATTGATGGTTTCAATTTTGTTATTATGGTCAAAACAGATATTAATTATTTTATATTTTATATTTATGTTTCTTATAATTTCAAGTTATATTTAATTTATATTAAAACCTTGTAAATTTATCATGATCAGAAAAACCAAAAAAATGTACAAACAATATATAAATAATTCAAATACTCACAAAGTCATGATTATTAAAAAAAATTAGGATATCATAGACAACATAAAATATTTAAAACCCATAAAATCTATAGTATTACATTATAGGTGTTATGGAACTAAACTGTATGAGCTGTCATATTTTCCTAAAACTAATATAACCTTAGGTGTATGACATGACTGACCTTTTTGCAGGGATTATAAAATTTTTACATCAATTAATTAGATATGAACTAAAATAAAATAATAATAATAAATCAAAAATTTGAATTAGTATCTCAAAAAATTGTTTCAGAAATAAAATGTTTTCATTCAATAAGTTATAAAAAATGGATAATGAATCATGAACTTCGTTAAGGGAACTCTCTGAACAACTCTTTTTTAGGATATTACATTTTTTTCTCTACCTCGTTGTCAATCTATAATTGACATTATAAAATACATAGAAATTTTATATGTTGTTTATTACAAATGTAACAACCTATTCTACCATTATTCATTTGGGTTATTGGTTCCATTCTTTTATTTATCAATACATTATTTTATATTAATCTTGATTAAGGGGAACTTTTCAATAACATAATCCTTCTATTTAACATTATTTTAAATTATTTTACCATATCATGATTTCATGAATTGATAAATATTATAGGTTTAAAATTTTTGGTTTACCCCAAGATTATATGATAAATCCATATCTCTTCCTTCATTAAAATTCATTAACCAATTCCTTAAAACCCTATTTTAATGGTTATTTTATATACCCAATTCATTACTCATTGTCATGAGTTTTTCAAATGAACTCCATGTTTGAGTCCTATGATAATTGATTCAAATATGAAAGGATAAAATATTTAATTGATTTTTCTTTTCAAATCATTAAGTCATATTCTTCAATTATTTTCTGATGAAATACCAAGCAATACGTTACGTTACCTAGGTATTTCATATGCATATGACTTAGGACTGGTTCCATTATTTGGAACACATATGCATGTAAATGTTATGATGGGTTTTTCTAGATTGAAATCAAATGATTTGGTTAAGGTGTATATCTCGAGATATGGAATGAATGTGATTATGTAGTAAATATAATACATTTTTGGACTCTATCCATCATGTTTAGATGTTTCTTTAATGTTCCATGACTTAGGATTTTTATGTCATGTATTATTCTATTAACCAATTCCTTTGATTCCATGATGTTAGCATTATATATTCATCATAGAATGATTCCAAATGATTATTCAATGGACTTTTATTTTATTATATCAGGATATATCACTTTACACATATTTTATACTTTATGATCGTGTTTATTCCCTTATTGGGCTTTATAGATCACTCGATATGCTTATGTATTCCTCTGGTTATTCAATGAAGTTTTACAAGATCGAAAGGTATTATTATAAAATTATAGAGATTAAATTAATGATTTTGTATTTTAGATTTATGATATAAATTTTTTGAATCAATTCTATAGAAAGAAAAGGGATTCTGGATACCTGGGTTTTGTTTATTGAATATTTATTTTAAAAAATTAATAAAAATATTATTAAGATGATTAGATTATAGATTTCATGTTATTTTTTTTCATTTTGAAAAAAATAAAACATTTAAATAATTTGGGAGAAGTCAGTGTAGTGGAAAACATCCTAAAGTTTTCAATGCATTCCAAGCAATGACTTTCATGTCTTGATAGTACATGTTGATGTAGCTCTGGAATACATGTACCTTAGAGTAATGACATGAAAAAGGGATCAAATTTTATTAGATTGACTTATACCTCGTTCCCAAAAACAATACCTTTTTAAACATTTATTTTGACACTCTTGAGGGATATTCTTTTTAAAATTCATAAACTCTTTACAAATCATTATGAAGGAATCGAAAAATATATTTAGGATAAAAAAACTAATGGAGAAATTACCAATGATTAAATATATTGAAATATAAAGACTCATAAGATAGGATATACAAGTAACTTATAAGCTATTACTTATGTATTTATTATTTCAATTTTTTGTTTTTGTTTGTTTATGTATCCCAAACCCTAATTTGCCTATAATTAATTATTATATGGAAATATTAGAAATCATGATAATAAAAAATGTGATCAAAATGTAATGATTTCCCTTAATGAATTCCTTAACTTATGGGAGTGGGATCTGAGAACATCATGTGTTTAATAGGTCAACTGACTTGAGTTAGTAATGATAACTAGATCATGTGGAACACCCACCTTCCCCTACAAAAGGTAATGTTTTGGTTGAATCTATTATGTGATAAAGGTATCATAATTTTAGTTGATCATATTATACTCATATCATATAATAATGGATTAACTCCATTGAGAAGATATTATATGTCATTTAATTCCAAAAAAAAGATAAAATTGTAATGGTCTTCTATACCCTAGAGGGAAACCTGATCAGTTGTGGAAAATAATCAATAATATAAATCCCAAAGAAGATATCTAATACATGGAATGGGATGTATTAATGAAAATATTTTTTAATCAATGTTTTCCTTGAATTTTGTGACTTAAAGAAAATGAATGTTTCCCAAAACAAAATAAAAAAGAATGTGTTTCTGTTGTCTCTAATAAGTTAAACTTCAAAAGGCTTGAATGATATACCTCAATCCTTTTCATTGAAACCTGTATTAAGGTGGAAAACTTCATTAGAGGATTAAATCCAAGCATATGAAAATATTTTGTTTTTTGATAATTTGTAAGTTATTAGGATATTATCATATATTCACTTAAGGTCAAGATAGAGATTAGTGAATCTCAATTTTATTAAGGGGATAGTGAAAAAATGAATAAAATATAGTTTAATTTGGTAAAATCAATCAATAGATCTCATCAGTGGAAATAAAATCCCACTAACCACTTGCGAAAAGTGTGGGAAGAAGAGTCCCAGAAAATATATAAAGGGAATGGGGATACGATTGTAGTGTAAAAAGGAGTGGAATTAGGATTATAAATTACACAAGCTGGTGAATTATCCCACTATATGGAGATAAAAATAATTTTTTAATCAACTACCTTATTTTATTCCAACATGTGGTTCCTAGATCAGTGTTATATCATTAAGATGGGGAGGGTGAATCAATGATTAAAATATTTTTTCCTTTTTTCTTATAATTAAACCATAAAATCTTGTTAGAGTTCTGAATATACTCGATTATTTCAATTAGTATCACCTTGTATATAATATATATAAAGAGAGATATTAATAGATTATTCTTATATGTTTTAGTATGAAGACCTACTTTATTCCATATTGGTTATCAAACCATCATGTATTCTCCACTAACATCATGATGATTACAAAGCCACAAGCAATAAAAAGTTCACATACAACGTAATAATTAATCTATTTGACCCTGGTCATACCCCTCTATTAACAAACTCTTCTTACATATTAGGATATACCTTCCAACAATCCTTTTTCTCTCTTCTTCATTCTGAATTAGTTATACCCCCCATCCATTCCACTTTGGTAACAGGTTATACGTCTTAAATATAAGTTATTACTTTTTATTTTTTGATTCATTGTGGAATGTTATCCTAATTAAGGTGGTCTTTCTATAAAATATATATGGATTTATTTTTAAAGTACAACATATTCAATATCCTTGAAATCACTCTCAAGAGTTATCTACTCTCAAAATATCATCATGAACTCGAAAGACATTGATAATATCAAACCTCATAGAAATGTTTCTAGGAGAATTTCTTTAAAAATTAAATAATCTTTTTTTTTATTAAATTTATTAATTTTCATTCATTTTAGGATTTTTATAGGTTTTTTCAAATGAATTAGGTGATAACTCATACATAAAAAACATATAATATAATGTCGACACATCTGATCAATATCCATTGTTCCCACTATATAAAACATGTTAATATGAATAATGACTTCTTTTCATGGAAAATATGAAATAATTAAATCTTAATGTCTTACATTACCATATGCATCATTAAATCATCTAAAAATATATTTAAAAATGAGGGATGTGCCCAAACATTTTAGTATGGGACAAAAAAAGAATAAAACTGTTAGCCTACTTAAAAATATTACATCCCATGATATAACTTTTCTTCAAAAAACTTGTTACCCCAAAAATGAATTATCATTCTTTTAAAGATAACATTTTTATTGCCATTTTAAAATAAATTATTTCCATGAAAACTCATTAGCAAGAATATATAATCCTTTTAGTTTTCATGGGATGCTATCTCATTGAACACCCAAAAAAACATAAAAATTGGAATCACCATAAGTAAAACATCCAAAATAATTTTCTAGAAAAAAAAATCAATAACCAATTCATTTGAGATCCATCTGGGTGAACACATCATATAAGTTTTAATGGGATTAACCAACACAATTTGGGAAAACCTATTATATTTTTATAACAAGATTAACCAACACTATCTAGGCCCACCTATAATAGATAAAGGCCAAAACCCACTTAATGATTAAATCATTTTCGGATTTATCACTTTTTTATGAAACATTTGAAAAAAACCATTAAATTTATATGAAATAACTTTCAGATAATGAAATACCATTTTTATTTGAAAACTAATTCTCAATTCCAACATACATAAAAAAGGGAGTCTTTTTTCATTGAACGAAATATTAAATCTTTCAAAGGAATCCCAAAATCAAATAATAGCCACTACGGCACCAAAAATATTTTACATTTTATCCGTTGAGAGTTGATGATTTCTTTTTTCATTTTTTAAAATGTTACATATAAAACACGTAAGAAAATTCATTTTAAAAAAAATTAAAATAAATGATTAAATGGAGAAAAATTTTATTAATATATTTTTTCTATATAAAAAATTTGATAAAAAATTTTTAAAACATAGATATGGAAATAAAAGAGTTTGAATGAAAACATTAAAATAATTTTTTAAATAAAACCCTTCATCTCTTTTGTAATATTTGATTCATAATCTCCTTGAAATAATAACATGGAGAAAATTTAATTATCATCATATTAGATAAAATCAAGATAAAAATTTTCAAAGTGGATGTATATGAACATTATAAAATAATATCAGTGAATAACATAAATATATGCCTCAATGAAAAGAAATTGTGACAAAGTCCCCTACCTTTAGTCTGACTTATCACCTGTGTCTTTATGTTCTTAAATAATAAACTTATGTAAATTTTTTACTTGAGAAAATTTCTCAAGTTTATTATTACATTTATTTCACTTAATATCATGTTATATATAATTAGATCATGAAAAAAGTTTAGGTATACTGTTTTGGCCATATTCTCATTATGAGTAATAAATGACCTGGGTATGTTGAATATCATCAAAGAGTTCATTATTTAAAAAAAATTTATAATAATGACCATGATATAATTATCATTTTTATACATAAATTAAAATTTTAAGACCAATCCTGAAATTTTGTTTTGAGCATTCAGGTATTTTTTGATCTTGGAGAAGATAGGGAGTATTGGATACCAATATGTGTTATATAGAAATTATGATTTCAATAATATGTTCTTGATCGATATATTACAAGAGTGTTGAATTTTAGTTTTAATAAAATTATTTTAAAATAATTTAAACTAAATGAATTCACAAACCTCATTATGAAAAAAGTAGATTTGGACTCGTCCCTCAGTCCAATAAACAAAGTATCATAGGCATGGTTGATTTTGATATATCAATGTTATAGAATCATAATTTTTTTCATATGATTTCATAAGTGTAAAATTTCAAAACCAATATGGATACAATTGATTAGGGTAAAATAATCAAAATTTTATTAATTATGATAAAAAATAGTAATGAAAAATGAAGATAATTTTTCTCATTCTTTTATATAATTATAGTTTAATAGTTACTTGTAAATTAAAAAAATAGAAACATAATTTTGAAATTACTTATTTCTATGATTAAAACAATACACATATTTTACCCTATATAATATGGTAGCAACTAACCTTGGGTAAAGGTATCCCTTATTTTATTCTTATAAGAAATTCTATCTTTCCTCATCAAGGATATCCCTTGATATGAAGATCAGCTCTTTCTTCCTATCCAAAGAAGCAATAGATCTGAAATATTGGATTCACTGTCTCACTATCTATGTGATACATCAATCTGGATTTTAGAATTACCTATATTTATATCCCTAGAATCACTAGATTGTAATCACAACACTCAGAAACACACAAATATTAAAAATATATTTTGGTGACAACCAAACACAATTTCATTAATAAAAATCTCTCTTAATAATTAAAAAATAATAGGAAAACATTTTCCAAGATATGTATGATTTAGAAAAAACTAGTATTAAATTTGATCAACCAGAAATTCTTCTAACTTATTCAATATCTCCAAATTCTTAAAATGACTAGGAATTTATAGGTGATTCCCCAATGGTATTATTTCCTCCTCATTTAACATATTTTATCTGAGTTTTTTCTAGCAAAATGGACACCTTGGACTTTATTTCTCATACCTATATCGAATTATAGAATGTTTGAGATCATATGTTTCTACCCCATTATAGTGAAACAATTATTCATTATATTATAAAAAATTCGTCAAAATATGACTATAAACATTATATTATTCCTATAGTCATATTTAAAATTTCCATTATGATAACCCTTATGAGTATTAGTCTAATGCTTATTGGTATAAGTGTTAGTCTGATTATTGATACATTTTCATTAAAATAGTTTTGTCAGATTGTCTAACATCTAATATAATAAGGGTGGGTACTATGTTTATTGGTCTCACACTCATTACAATAATCAAAATGATGAAATATAATTTTATTTTATTAATTCAATATATTATATCCTAATTATGGTAAAACATAATTGTTTCTAGAAAATCATTCTAAAAGCACTTTATATATAAAAATTTATTAAAAAGTTTATCAGAAGGTGTTTGTGATTACCAAAAGAAAAATAATATAAAAGTGAGAAATATATTTTCTAACTAATCAATCTACCCCTTTCATGAAAGAAAAAACCCCAAAATATAAACAAAAAATAACTATAAAACCTGAAATCAAATTTCATTTTAGTATATTGTATTTAGAGTTCACTCTCAAAACCTCAAATCCTCTAGAGATTATAACTCTTTTGAATATGATGGATACTATGATTTTTAATAATATTAATTCTCCCATAAGATAAGAAATACCCCTGAGGATTGTATTATTTTATCATAGACTCCCCCTTAATGTAATAACACTCTTTTTTCAAAAACTTATTCTTTATGAAATATTTCTATTTGTGATAACATCCAATTTTTAAATTCTTTTTCTCTAAATAGTAATACTTCTTTCTAAAAATAATATTTATCCCAAAAAATAGTATTTATCCCTCCTTTTGAATTTGAAAAAAAATATGGAAATGACTTTAGTTCTTTGAAATTTTAGTGCGATAAAAAATATGAAAAAATATTATTAACTAACTAATAATCCGTAATAAACATGAAAGAATAATCATCAACTCTAAATTGGAAAATTTACAAAAATAATCATATTTGGGTGAAAATATTAATTCATTCATTACAAAATGATATAAATTTACATTCAAAAACAATTTACAGAACAAGTTCAAAAAGAAAAATTTAATCTTTCTTTATTAAATATATCACAAGGTTTTTCATTTTCTTGAACTATTTTCGGTCTTCCTCCTTTATTTATATTTCTTATTGTTGATTCTAAATATTTTCTATTAAAATTTTATGACCCTCCTAAAAAACATTGTTTTCGTTTATTAGAATGTATAATTCCAATGCGTTAGATTTGATCTAGGAAATCTCCAACAATATGTATCAGATCTTCCCATTCAAAGTTTTTATTTCCTAAATCTGATCAACAATTCCTACTTTGAATCATTCATGAAACATTACTCTATCAGCTATATCCTTTTTAATCTAATTATAGGAATTGATAGATTCATCCAAATTATTATTCTCATATTGAGATTTTTCTTTATAAAACATTATATCAGCATCAATTTGATGGGACCATTTTACAACTTCTTTTCATGACTTTTTTTCACTTGAGATCATTTTGGTAAAACCATAATATATAAATCAATATGAATTAATATTTATATTAACAAATTATATAATGATTCTTATTTATCTAGGCTTTCATGAATCATTTATTTTATGGCTTCTAGTCCTTGAAAATAAAGAATTATTCCTTCAAGTCTATTCAAGACATAAAGATTGCAATCAACTCCTTGAATAGTTATCGTATTCACTGAATCTAATTATTCTTTAACAATTTTATGCAGTTTCATGTGATTGGTTCCAATTTCATCTTTATTTTGTTTCACTTAATCAACATTCATAGAAACATTTTTAGTAATGTCTTTAATTTCAGATAATTCAATTATCTCCCTATCGTCATTATCATATTTATCATTATCTAAATCTGAATTGTGTTCTTCCTCATATTTCGTATATAAAGATTGATCAGCTTACTCTAAAGACTCTTCATTTTCATTTCTTCGAGATTTTATTCTTGATGGACTTTGGAATAAAATTTTAATTAAGATTTATATTATGATTTTAATGAAAACTTATCAGACCATGTTTCATTATCATAAACATCGTCATAATCCTATTGATTATTTTATTCATTATATTCTTCATCATCTTCACCATTTTATCAATATTCCTCATCACTCACTTATTCATAAACATAATCTACAACCATTACAAACTATTCTCCTTCTTCTTCTTCTATATCATTACTTATTTTATCAATCCCAGTAACTTCTTCATCAATTGATTTGTCAAAATCCTCCTCGATTGGTTCCTTAAATCTTGAATTCTGTTTCGTATCTAGTACTAATTCTCTTTATTTTCATTAAATAGCTCATGGTACTGATTCATCATTAATTATTTTACCTTTTCCATTATCAGCTGTCTAATGAACAACAACCTGAACTACTTTTGTATCTTTCAAAACAAATACTCCTTAAAAATTTGGTCGATCAGTATAACTTGTGGGTTGAACCAAAACAACATTTTATGAGGCATTTTCTGCTCCATTTAATAAATTTAAAAATAAATTAAATTCATTCAACTTCTTCTTCTATTTCTTTTTCATTTCCTCTTCTTATAATATATCATCTGAATGAATTCTTAAAGCCTTGGACTTTTTTTGGTTAATTCTGATACTTAGGAATCCTGGTTTCCTCTTATCTTTCTTCTTCATCCACTCATAGATTGTCTCCTCAGGAACATTCATATGATTATTTTCTATCATAGGTTAGGAAGATTGAACCTTCATATTCTTGTTCTTCTCTCCATCCTCATATTTGTTTTATTGTTTTGGTTTGGATGCATCAACACCGGGTTTATTAATAATGATTTTTAGTTCTACATCAAAACTAAACCCAATTCTCTTAATTGTATTATCACTATTGTATAAAATCATCATCCTCTTCAGAAATTATTTATTTGAATTCAAGAAAAACATCATGCATTAAACAACTAATTCTCTTATCAAAACTATACACATGATAATTTTTTACTTAATGGATCATTTATTAATATTGTTGATGGTAAGATAGATGAATCTCATAAGATATATCTTATACATGTTTACTAACTAATATAATTCAAAAAATCTGAAACTTTAAGAGTATCTTGATATCCCTTCCTTGGTATAAGAAACTCTTCTATCCATATGGAGATTACAATAATTTTCAGTGTCTGATGGATAACATTACAAATTTTTCAAAATGTTTGAATAAATAATATTTTCCTTTCTTCTTATTAAAGGTACCAATATCATTAGGAAGTTTGTGTGAAGGAAAAAATCCATCCCTTTATGAGGGTATTCCTACTATACTCGAAACCATTCTATATGATAACTTTTACCTCGAGTGATTCATAACAAAAGAGAATTTTCCAAATCCTTGATCCATAAAAATTTTAACATAAGCATAAAAATACTAAATATGTTCAGGATAAAAGAGATCAAACCCCTTATCAGTCTGTTCTATACATATCAATTCCTATCATTGGTAATGAACTATATTTCTCAAAGAAGAATAATTTTAAAAAAAAAATCCATTTCAACTAACCTCTCCTCAAATATGAACCAATTTTTATAATTCTTATCTAAAGCCATAAAATTGAAAGAATTGTATCAGTGAATCATATGGAACATATTTTTCAGACTAGAAAACTTAAGGAATATAGTAGTTCATACAAATATTTGTGGGGAACCGATGTGGGACACTGGGGATTCCATCCTTATATAGGTACACAGATGAAAGTTCAACTTCAATACTGAAATCAATATTTTAGATTGAATCCAATCTGATATGATAGTTGATATTCATTAAAAAATAGATTTAAAAAATTAAATCTTTATCTATTTCTAAAAATATATCAAATTGACAATGATTACAAATTGGAATAAAATTTAAGAAAAATGTTATAAAAATACTAAAAAAATTATATAAAATGATAGAATAATAAAATAAAATTCTAAACTAATCTTAATGAAATAGTGAATAGAAATTAAATGAATAAAATAATGCCTTATGGACTAGATTGAGTCGTCAATATGATTACATATTCTTCATGATTTTCTTAAATAGATTATAATGGATTTGAAATAAAAATTTAATATTGTAATTTTAATAAAATTTGTTAAGAAAAACAGAAATGTTTTATACAAAACAAACATATGTACACCCACTATGAAAAGGGGTAACGTAATTTGAGAATATGGGTAAAAAATAAATAAATATGAATGATCGCTTTACATTCATTATTTATAACATCTATTTAATTTATTCAAATCTATCATAAGGAAGAGATTTTTAAAAATATTATAATGTTATTATTTTGTTCCAATGAATTGTTAAATGATATCTCTATTAATTTTTTTATCTCCAAGGAATTAGTGTCTTATATATATGCCTTTAGAACATGAGTGATGTGTTGTGTTTTGACTTAAATCAATGGAAGTTTTGTTATCACAAAGTGTTTATGTTATGGAAAAACTCAAGCTATAGTCTATGAGTGTGTGCTACATCCACAAAACTAGAGCACAATAAATTCGAGATGAAATATATTTGGCTTTAAAAGTGGAAATTGACACTAATTATTGTTTCATATAAGACCATGAAACTAATTATTCTCCAAAGAAATGAAATGTTCCTGATTTTCTTTTTCTATCCATTCTACAACCACGAAATTCAGCATTTGAAAAACTTTTTAGTTCAAATACATTTCCATAAGAATTGAAAAGTCACAAATCCACATTTACCTTTAGATAATGAAAAAATATTTCAACACTTTTAAATAATATTATATTCATTAGATTTGTATCTTTCATTTAATCATATTGAAATCATAAATTCTGAATAAATAGAATAGAAGTAAAGTATGCTTCCTATCATACCTCTAAAAGTATTTTTATCAATTGGTTTCTCATCCTCATAACGATATGACATATTTTAGAAAATAATATGAGTATTAAAACATTTATTATTGTCGTATACAATTTTTTTAATAATATATTTTATATACTGATGCTAGGATATAAAAGTTACATCTGGTTTCTGTGAGATTTGAAAACCAATAAAATATTTTAATTACCCCATCATACTCATCTAATACTCACGCTTCATAAGATCTTAAAATGAAAATGATAAATATTTTTTATTCGACATGATTATAATGTCATCAACATATACAATTATAATCATAATGTCTTTATTGACTTACTTTACAAAAAAAGTACTGGATCTGTGGATCCCTAAGAAAAGTGTTTTTGTTACAAATATCTTGTTAACCTATTACACCATGATATAGGGGATTTTTATCTATGTATAAAGAATTAGTGTGTTTATAAACATATTCATGAATTTTTTTTATTATCGATGCATAGTATTTTTCTACATACACTTCATCCAGAACATATCCCTTATGAAAATCACACTTCATATCCATTGGAAAAAGTATAATATTAAATGTTTTTACAAAGGATATTACAATGTGAATGTATTAAAGTCTAGATGAAAGTGATTAGGTTTATTCATAGTATGTTCTCCCTTTTTGACAATAACACTAAGAAAAAACCCTTTCTTTATTTCTTATAATAATTAAATTTTCATCAAATTTGTTTAAAAAAAACATTTTCTCCAATTATAGATATTTTTTTAGTTCATTCAACCATGTTATAGACTTTTTTACTTTTGAAATAATTTACTTCATATTGTATAGATTTATTCCAATCCTTATCAACTAGAGCTTCATCAGAATTGTTAAGTTCAAATTGTGAAAGGAAAACTATATTTTCCATTTCATTCCATAAGAAACATCTAGTCCTAACTGGTTGATCAATAATAAAAATGATACTATCATTCAGATTATTCCAAAGAAACAACAAAATTCTTCATTTTTAAAAAGGATTTTATTCAAAAGAAGGAAAAAATTATTCTTTAGGAATAACATTAGAAATTTTTTTCTTGAGTTACATCCTTATGAGAAAATTTTTGGGAATAATTTTTAGAATCAGTTTTTGAAATAACATCCCCATATGTAGGTTGAATTTCGTTGAAATTAAAAGGGCCAGTTTCATCAAACATAACATTTACTATTTCCTCAACAGCAAATGAGTTTATATTAGAAAATCTATATTCCTTAAAATAATAGGAATAACCTAAAAAATATTAATTTATCATATTTAGGTGTGAATTTATATAAACTCTCTTTTTTATTTAGTATGAATACTTTGAAACCTTAAACATTTCTGTAATAAACTTTTGGTTTTCTATTAGTCCACAACTCATATGGAGTTTTATTATGAAAATGTATAATTATAACTCAATTTATAGTATAGAATATTTAACTGACAGATTATTCCCAAAAAAGAAAAGCAATGATGTATTCATTCAACACAGTTCTTGTAATTTCATTAAGATTACTATTATTTATTTCAATAAATCCATTTTTAGGGGTTCTAAGAGCTAAAAATTTAATGTTCTATAACATTAATTGTAAAAAAATTTACAAAATTATAAATTACAAATTATCTACCACGATAACAAGGAATAGTTATAAAGGGATGTTTTTTTCTCCTTTTTAACATTGGATGTAAAATTTTTAAAATAAACAAAAGCTTTATATTTCCTTATGATAAAATAAACCAATTTATAACTACTGAAATCATAAAACCAGATAAATACATAGTATTTTCCAGTAATACTCCTAGTTTCTTCAGAAAATATTTTTTCATGTGAACTAACTCTAATGAATCAGCAGTTGAGACTGCACTAATAAATTTAAGGAATGAATTAATTTTCATTCCATTTTGAAATTGGTTAAAAAAAATTTAAGAATCAAACCAAATCTCTTGTAGATCCATAACATGTATTTTCGTAGTATATATAAAATGTTTATAAGGGTAAATTGTCCTAAAATTCTATTCCAAAACCATGATTGATCTTCTAATTCACTTAGGAAATATATGATCTTGTTCTCCATGTCTTCGGTATGAGAATGTAAACATTCTCAAGTCGATTATAAGAAATAATAAACTCATCCTTCAAGTGTGTGCTAAACATTTATCAAACATTATGTTCACAAGGTAACCTTCATCATATAACTAACTTATTCTTATAAGGTTGTGAATAAAGCCTTTAATAAAAAAAACATTTGAAATTAATGCTTTACCAAGAAGAACAATGTTACATATATTGATAATATCTCCATGTGCATTATCTTTGAAATTAATTTTCCACCTTTCATCTAGCTAATAATTTTGAAAAAATATGTGTTACCAGTCATAGGTTGGTAATATCCATTGTACATGTACAATGTATTTTTTTGGTGAAACATTCTTTGTTTTCCTAAATACAAAAAACCATATACTTTCAGCACCCAAACATTCTTGGGTCTGGAAATTTCCAAAAACAATACTTTTCAAAAGCATATTTGTTTTGAAAAATGGGCTTTTTGAAAACATGGTTATTAAAATTTATTTAAGGAACAGTTATTTTTTCAATGGACACCACATTGAGACTTGTTTAAAAATGTATTAATATTAATAATAAATAAATTATTACTAGAAATATATTTTCTATAATAAAAAACTCATTCTTGAACTATTCCCATGGGGAAAATTTTGTTTGTACATTTTTTGAATATTTTATCTACAATTTTTAAAAATTGAAAAGAGTTTCTTCCAAGAATAGAATTAATATTTTAGTTTTATAACTAAATTATTATACACACTGTAAATTGGTTTAGAATAATGTATATCAAAACTAGTTTGTAATGAATTTTTATTAGAAAATAATTATTCTAAATATTTAGAAATATTAAACTTATTAGATTTTTCTTTCTCAAGATGAATGGTAAAATCTAATATTTAATTTTTAAAAGAATTTGTTCTTGAGTCATCCTTGATATTTTTCATTATCATTACCATGTTTTTTTTTAATTTCTACAATTTTCATTCTTTAATAATTTAGGAAAGTGAAAAACTTCTTCAAATAAAGATAAAGTATTATTATCACTTCCTAAAGATGATTATTCATTTGATGTATAATAATCCTTATCATAATTAATGGTTTCACATTAAGACATATTAATAGGATTCTTAGTAGTTTTTACATTACCCATTAGATAATGATTTACTTAAATATGTTTTGAAAAAATACATATGTCCGTCTATCTAGAACATTCATTACATGAATAATTTTCAATAAAATCGCATCCACTGGAACTAGATGTGTCTGAATCTTCTATAATGTTCTTACCATTATATTCTTATTGTTTTTTGTCATTCCTTTTGGAATTTATACATTTTCTATCTTATCCATTCATCTTTTGAAAATATATTTGATGTGTCTATATTTCTTTTATTCATAAAAAGTTATTTAATATTTCTTTCCATTTCACTCATTTTGACCTTTTTTTCTGTATTATAAATCCTTATATTTAACTATCTTGTTAATCCTTAGTGAGTGATTTCCAAAGTCATATTCAGACTATTCAAAAATAATATAATAAGATTGATCAAATACGTTCTTTTTCTAGAAGACTTAAAAACTTTTTCTAATGTTTGAGCTTTGGTTGGAATAGTATTATAAGAAAAATAAACTCCTTTGTTATTATTATTTTTTAATTATCTCTTTGTAATCTTCCCTCATATTTTAAAAGTCTTCCAATAAGATCGTCAATAGTGAGATTATCTAAATTTTTGTCTAATTAACAACAGTCTTTTTTTATTCCCACTCATTGGGCATGATATCAATATTTTTCTTATCAAGAATATCATCATCCAAACCTTTCTCTCCAATTTCTGGTAGTTTATTAATGATTGATATAAATATGTGATTCATCTTCTCATTATATTAACCCGGAAAAAACATGAAATCATTAAATTCATCTCTAAAAATAGATCTTTTAGTTTCTAAAACCTTTGAAATCCAACAATGTTTTTCTTAAATATTTTTACAAATTCTATTGGAAACTTCACCAGGTAATATTTAGATGTATTTACTTCTAGTCATGGAACATAATAATGTATTTCTAACTCTTCAGTTTATATGATATTCATGTTTATCAAAAAAATTAATGTAGTAACTTCCTTTTTATAAATTCTGTAATCTCCAGTTATCATAACAATGTTATCCACTCTTATGTTAATAACAAAAGATATCATCATATCCCTCCCTTACTCTTAATCAACACAATCAAATATAAGTGGTCAATTTGGATGTAAATATTCTATGGATCCGAAATTCATTCATTCCAACTTTAAAAAAATATTCTTTTTCTACACTAGAAGTTAGATTATAATAGTTTAATAAATTTAAATATCATAAAAAACCTAAAAAAAATCAATAGTAATGAATAAAAGATTAAAAATTATATGAGAATATGAATCCTCCTATGATACGAAAATTTTAATATCAATATGAGTTATGTTGATATTATGATTCTTTATAGACCTATTATAGGATGAGTGAATTATAGTTTTAAAAACAAGTTTAAAAATGTTTAATATAAGAAAATTCACAATCCAAATAAGTAAAACTATTGAATTTGGGCTCATCCCCCAGTCTAATTAAAAATGTATCATTATCCGGATTTATTTTGATATATAAGATTAATATAATTATAATTACAGTCGATATTATTTAATAACTGTTAAATATCAGAGCCACTATGGATCTGATTGATCTAGATAAAATAATCGTAATTAAATTAGTTATGAAATTACAGATATTAATGAAAGTTCAACATGATGTCTCAATTTATTTTATAAAAATGTAGGGGAGTAGTTTTTTGTATATAAACTATCAATAAAATATCAATTTAATGTAATAATTAATTTAAAATATTATTAAAATAAATCACCTCTTTTATCCTTTAGAGTAAGGTATCTGATAACCTTTTCTAATGGTATTCCTTGTTTTATACTAACATGAAATTATTTCTTTACTTAGTAAAGAAAAATTGCAATACAAAGATCATATATATCTTCTTAACCACAAAAACCATAAATCATATGTATTAGATTCTCTTTCTCACTATCCCTTTGAACACTTGATAAATATTTTCTGATTCTCGATCTTCCTGTCATGGGATTCCCTGGATCGTAATCACAACAACTAGATGCACGAAACAATTAGATAACAATTCTTGAGGAGTCTAACTGAAAATATTTCCTTAAAAAGTCTCTCTTTGAATAATAAAATGATAATAGGAATAAGTTTTTCATTATACATAATCTTTAGAAAAATCAATATCAAATGTGATTGAAGGGAATTCGGGTAAGGTTTTCAACAGCTCCAAATGCTTCAAACGGCTATGTATTTATATGAAATTCTCTAATGGTAATATTTCCTACCTAGTGGTAATATTTTCGACGCGATTTTTGAACCAACATAGACACCTAGAAAATAACCATTCATACCACTCTGGCATAACATAATGTTTGATGTCGTGTTTTTTTACACCATCATACGGTAGAAAGTATTCGAAACATTAAAAATAAGTATTCTTATTGTGAAATTAAACATTAATTCATTCTGATGGACTTACATACAATTTTCATTACGATAACCCTTATGAATTTTAATATGATGTTTATCTGTACTGATATCAGTATGATAGTTAATAATTCTTCATTACAATAGACATGACATAAAGCCTAAAATCATATTAGATTAGAAATATTCTTATTTTTATCATTCCAATACTCATCTTGATAATCATAATGAATAAATATATGTTTATTTTGGAAATTAATTAGATATTATTATAAGTACGGTAAAACATAATGTTTTCTATAAAAAAATTCTAAAAAACATTGGATATAAAAAGATATTAGATAGATTTTAAGTGGTTTTTGTTGTCCAAAACACAAATATGGAAAAGTGAGAAATATGAATTATGACTCAACATGGAGTACATATGGAGGAATAAAGTTTAAATTTTTCAATAATCAATATCTATTAGAGGTAATAAATATTTTTCATTTATATAATTAGAATAATATATTATATACATATACCAAATTATTTCATTTAATATAATTATATATATCATTCATTTGATTTGGTGATGAATGAGGGTCACATCTCTTCATGAAGGCGGTAGTCCACATGTTCACAAATGAAATTATCATTTCTCAATGAGTGAAGAGATATAAAGAAAATGATTTATAATCCTTTTAGAATGATAAATAAGTCATTTTTATCATAATTATTCATTATATATCATGTATATTCATTATATTTACCCTTATTACCTTCTTAGTAAATTGTTAGTGAACATAAATCACACCTCTCTGTGAGGTGGTTGTCCGTCAGACATTAAAGAAATGTTATCATGTCACATATAGAATGAAAATTAAAGATATTTATATATGATATAATGACTCCAGAAGAATAATTGTGTTATAAATATTATATATATACTTTTAATCCATCTTCATACCCAACCATGAATGGTGGTCAGGCAAAAATGAATTACATCGGTTCTTGAGGTTGTAGTCTGCCATTCACAAAAATGATGATTTCATAACCTATTTTTTGGAAGAGCAAAAGAATATAGGTTATTACATTAACATAATAATATAAAATAATATGAAATAGATATATTTTATTATATAATCATGGTTTAAGAATAATTTTCAGGGGTAGTGGAAGAAATAAAATAAAATTTCTCATTGAAGAACCTTACATCTTCTTCAGATAACATCTATTGGTTTGCACCAATGTCCTTCTGTGGTTCGATTTATGCCCAAAAAAATTATTATATGATGAAATAATGAAATTATAAATTATGATGATTTCAAATATCCAATTAATTTTACAAATTATATTCATAGAAGAGGTTAATTTTAGTTTAAAAAACCTCCAAATGCGATGAAATAGCGGGTTTTCAATAAGATTGTTTTTATGAAAACAAATATTTTATATCAACTATATGAAAAATAATAATCATTATATGGAACTAAATATATATTTACTGATTTATAATCTATAAATTTGATCTAAAAGTTCCCATTAGGTATTTTTTAAATAAAATGATGAAAAATTATTCATTTTAAAATATTTTTTAGATAACCTCATTTTTAGGAAAAAAAATAAACTTATACTAAAAACTAATATAAAGTTGATTAAAATTAAATTAGGGGAATGAAATATGAATAAATAATACTTATAGATCATTAAATTATATTCAAAATATAGTGCTAATTTTAAAATACTTAAATTATTGAAAATCAATATTTTCTAGAAAAACCCCCAAAATTGAACCAGAGATAAATTTTTTTATTATTAAATTAAAATTGATATTAATATTTTCAAATTTAAACTATGATGTGTATAAATTAAAATATAAAATAACACATTATAAAAATATTTTAATTAAAATTATTTCTTTTTTGATTTAAAATTTTCATCATATTTTTATAACTAATATAATTATCTATTTCATGTTAATAATAACAAAAATAAAAATGATTTTTTATAATTTAAATGGTAGTTACATACCTACCCCTTTTTGAAATAATTTCCTTTCAATACTATTCACATATTAAACAAGTGTAGGTATATTTATATCATAGGATTTTTAGATTCCCCTGTTTACTCTTAAACAATATGTTTCCCCTAACTACCTAACCTAGTGAATCACCATATTCCGCAACACTTATGATATGTGGCCAAGAATTTGAATAGGTTGTTCCTCATAAGAATGATTTTGTTCCAACTAAACTATTTCAGGGTGCAAGGTAATGACATGTCCTAGTGGTGCCCACTTTGTGACTACCCCAAACCCACCTCCAATTTGTCACGCACTCGAATCTAGCACCGAGTAGGCAGATCCCGCAAATGGGAGGATATTTATTAAGTACTTATATGCACGCACTTATCTCCAAGCCAAGAAATAATGAAATGTAAAAAAAAGATATGTAAACCACGCATGAAAACCACTATATATAAACCACAATGAAAGTGAAATTGGAAAGTAAAGGTCAAAAAAGTGAACCAAGTAGGAATAAAATCCCACCAATTTGAAAGACTAAAAAATATGAAAGCACACGCTATTGAAACTCATCTGTAGTAAACCCTAAATAAAGGTATGTGATGGTTGGATGCATCAATCCATAAGAGTGTGCATCATTTTTTTAATCTCATTGGGTACCACCTGATCTCATTCCACCCAAGACTCTGTCAAATTTTGGATCATCTTTACAAGACACGAGACATGTTGGAAACTCCAGTATAGGGAAGATTAAAACAATACTTAGTTGGAAACCCTAAAACCACAAACAAAAATACACAAAAGAATTCATAGTCAGGTCTACAGAGGTATATGTTTATAACAGATATGTCAAGATTATCCATATATATTCATTACTAGCCATAAGGTAATGAAGGTTATTCAAAACCAATAATCAGCCATAGATTCTTCCTGAGGCATGCTCATTCAGGGATAACTCACTCCTTGATCCTTGATTTAATCTTGAACTCTTACAAAGAGGTCCCGATAATTTGGGCCCCTGTAAAATTATAATACACTAGTCAAGGTCATGACAGACACAATGTGTATTATTCTTAAAGAATACTAACAACCCCATCTATATTAATCCACAACGTAGTGGATCCACCCCAGAGAATATTGACAACCCTACTAATGTGGCTCATAACATATGGAATTCTCTACCAAGAATAACGAGAACCCAACCGATGCAGCCCACTGTATGGAAGATTAATTCCATTCACTAGAAGGTCACATAAATACCCATACAACTCCATTGATGTGACAAAGGATTACTCCATTCCAAAGATTAAATTCCACAACTCTATCAGTGACGTTGCCTCTAGAGGGGATTGTAGTCAAATGATGTGGATGTAATGCCGTATTGAACAACTGAGGAAAGAACTAAGGGAAACCTCATAGGTAAAATGGTTCATACAAAACCCCCACCAAACCATCTCAAAAGGACCACCTCATCATAGGGATCCCAATTCTGTAGACAAATCATCCAATGCACAGTCTGTTTGAAAGTTACAGACAAAATAGTGAAATAGGTTCGGCATGGCTTGGTTCTGAACCAACCCAATCCAGCCGACCCGTCCCATTTCGGTGGCCCCAAACCAACCCGGTTGGTTTTGGTTGGCCCGACATGGCATGTCCTGATGGTCCGAGGCCATTGTTCCACGCATTCTAACCCACTAGGATGATGGATTGCTAGGCCTAGCCTGTCAGGCTGCTGGAGAGGCCCGATCCATCCTGCCCTACCTACCACATGCAGAAGAGCCCTTGTCTCTCCCCAGATATGTCTCACCAGGATGATCTCCTCTAGGGTCCATGAATTTGTCTGAATTTATGGATCCACCTCATGCCTTCCCATATCCAGTTTTTGTGGGCCCTTCGGTCAACACAGTGAGCCGCGTAACGTCGTCGCCACCCTTCTCCAACATGGATCCACAAGGCTACATTCCATCACCTATGTGGTGTTCTTCCACTGCCCACATCCTAACCTCTGCGTCTGTCACACCATAGTTGCCCCTCTTGGACCATGGGATTCCACTGCCCCCAGTCGTTGTGCTAGAAACCTTCCTGTCAGGTCCTCTGGGCCCGGCCGCCTCACCAGGCCAATTCCACCTCTCCTGTTGACCATCCCAATGGTGACCTTGCCTCGCTGAGCTTCACCTGAGATCTCCAAAGCCACCGCCTCTAGATTTTGCATCTTTCTACCACCACAAAAAACAATTTTTTCTATGTTCTCATCATCTCAGATCAAAAAACACAAACAATGAAGAACTAATAAAAAAGGGGAATACCAATAAACACCCAAAATGTGCAGATCTAGGTCGTGTTCATGTTGGCATCGGTCCTTATCGTTTATAATTGAAGAAAATAGGGTAAAAATAAAACAATTCTAAACAAGGATCAATTCCAAAACAATCCCCACTATTGAAACAACCCAACTTTTAATATGCACAATCTGTGGATTAGCCTATTCATTGACAAATCCATTCTCATCATATGGATAGTGAAAGTAGGAGGAAGATCAAAATAAAACTCATAACCTATATGGGTTTCTAATAGACCAGTGAAGAATGATCTTATTTATCTAGGATCCGTTCAACAACGATCTTAATCTTTCATCTCATCATTGTACTTTATTCTCCCAAGGGAGTTTTTTCAAATAATTTTCTTCTCTAGAAAACTAGAGAATATCTATAGGAATTTGTATATAATCATATATCCCTAACAAAATTATTAAATAAAATAAATGTTTTTCAGAATTTTTCACGTCATTGTGTAGCAATGACGCCACGCTGTTTCATTTATGAATGAAAACGGGCTTCCCCATCGCAGTGTTGGATCATCGCTGTGTCACTGAGAATTGTCAAAAATAAATAAAATAAACATTTTAAATTCATTTTATTCTCATTTTAATTGTCTAAACCTTATCATTCACCCTCGACTCATTATGGTCAAGGTTAGGACTTACCTAAGATTAATTCGTTGTTCTTAACACAATGGTAGCCTCTGATATCTGATCTAGGAAATGAATTTTTAGTTATTAATTTTCAATTTTTTGCTGCTCTAGAGTTTTAAAATTAAAAAAATGAAATTTATTCAAATATTTTTTTTGATCACACTAGGCCTTGTAATGTTGTTCGGTCTTAGTGACATGTCTAATAATTTTCCCAATTATTTTTTAAATATAATCCAATGAATTATTCAATTCATTACATTTTCTCCACCTTTGGCATTTATATCCCCAAAAGCCAGAACAAGGGCTACTCAACAAAAAGAAGAGCGTAATGAGCCTGAATATAATCATCTTTCTCCCCACTAAGCTTCTAAAGATTCTAGTATATCCACTAAATGTGCAATAGAGGAAACAACCATCCATAAAGGATCAACTCCTATCAATCCTCAATCTCCACTAGGTACTCCCAAAATGTCTCCACATTGTCAATGCCCATGTCACCATCGTCGGTAACGTTCTATGGATCATGCACATACCTCCTCAGTCATGAAACATGAAAAACACCATGCACCTGATCCATCTTTAGGGGTAGAGAAATGTGGTATTCCACATCCATGAATCTACTCCGAATATGAAGGGATATGATGTATCTCGGATATAACATGTCGCCCTGGCCAAATCCCCACAATCCTTATTGATGTGACACCTAAATGGAAACATGGTCTCCCTCTTCAAAATCCAAGAGCTTCTGTATCCTTTCTACATATGAATTCTTCTATCTCTATGTAGTCTCCATCCACTCCTGGAATATATGCACCTTCTCGATCGTAGCCTACGCTAATTCTAGACCCATGAGTGTTGACTCCCCTAGGTCAGTGTATCATAACGGTGATCTGTATGGTCACCCATACAAGTACATGAACAACAACATACCAATAGTTGAGTGATATCTATTTTTATACAAAAACTCCACCCGATGTAGGCGATCCTTGTAAATGTAGCTAAATTATAAGATACAAGCTTGTAGCATGTCCCCAAGGACCTGAATGGTTCTCTCCATCTGGCCATCCATCTGGTGTTGAAACATTGTGCTCAAGCGCAACTAATTTTGAAAGCCTCCTACTATCCCTTCCAAATCCAGTAAGTGAAACGAGCATCATGGTCTAAAACATTCACTGTGTTTACTCTGTAGAGTTGTAATTTCTCTTATGTATATTTATTTCCTAACCACTCTATGAAACGTTTCTTACAGATAAGTAGGAAGTGGGCTGACTTGGTGAGTCGATCAACGATCACCCAGATTTTTTCATTTCTCTTAGTAGTGTGTGGTAAACCTGTCACAAATTCCATAGATATCCCATCCCACATCCACTTTGGTACCTCCAGTTGATGATTCAAGACTTTGGGACCTGATGCTCTGCCTTCACACATAGTCAAGTGAGGCACCAAGAAATGAACTCTACCACTGCCTTCTTCATCCTCGACCACCAGTGCTCACATCAGAGATCCTGGTGCATCTTTTCCACCTCAGGATTTACTGCCAAGGGGTAAGTGTGGAAATACCTCATAAAATCCACATTCAATGCCACCGATACCACTATTCCCCCTCTGAGGAGAATGACATGATTCACACTGATCGAATATCCATCAGGGGCCTTCCCAAAGGACAACAAAACACATCGGGACTCACAATCGATATCCCGAAGTTGTGCCTCCCTGAATCATTGTAAAAGTAGAGGAGTGAAAAACATAAATTATTGGAAAACATATCCCTCATTATATTAAACAGGTATCTGCATCGTGGCTAACTACTCATATGCCTCACTCGAAAAATGCATGATAGATCTCTTGTTGAGTCTGTCGACCACCACATTCTTTTTCCAGGGAGTATAGACAATCTCAAAATAATAATATTAGAAGAACTCTATTCACTGCCTCTATGTGAATCTCATCTCACTCTACGAGAATTTATACTTGAGACTCTTATTGTCGTGGTATATGGAAAATCTCTCACCCAGCAAGTTGTGTCGTTATATATTCTATGTGAAGACTACTATGACTAGCTCAAGATCGTGGTTTTTGTGGTTCTTATTTTGTTGTCTCTATTCTCATGAACTATGGGAAATAAAAGATTTACCCAATATTAGGACACAACCCAGTCTAGTCCTTGACATGTCACAGAGCACTACAAACCTGACACCCTACTCTGGCAGTCTCAAGATGGGGCACTTGTTATCCTCTTCCTCAACTCCTAAAAACATAGATGGAAATTCTTGGTCCAAACGAAGGGCTTTACATTACATGAAAAAACTGTCAAGGGTTATAATACCCTATAAAATTCAATCACAATCCTCTGATAGTACACACAAAAACCTAAGAAACTTCTCACCTCGGTCACACTCTTGGGTGTCTCCTAAGCAAGCACTGGTTCTATCTTCACCAGATCCACCACAGCTCTAGCATCTAAAATGACGTGTCCCTAAACACAGACCTACCAAATACAGAACTGAAAAATGTAGATATTAACATGTATTCGGTCCTCTTGGATTGTGTCCAAGACCATCCTCAAGTTTATTACATGGTCCTCCTTAGACACCGAGCACATTAGTATGACATTAATGAAGACCATGACGAACTGGTCTAAGTATGTCTGGAAGAACTTGTTGATGAGTCTTTTGAAAATAGTTGGGTCATTGGACACTCTAAATAGCATAAATATGTATACATTGTAGTCATACTTAAATCTAAATATTTCCTTCAGTGCATCCTCATCCCATAAACCAAACTTATGATAACCAGACCCGAGGTCTATCTTCAAGAACCACCTCACTCCCTTAAGTTGATCAAAGAGGTCCTAAAAACTCAAAAGTTGATAATTGTTCTTCATGGTTACTTGATTAAAGCACCTAAAGTATACACCAAACCTCAAGCTCCCATATTCCTATTCATAAATCAAAACTAGGGCTGCTTAGGGAGAAACGTTGGGTCTCATGAAGCCCTTCTACTACAAGTCCTCCAGTTTTTCCATCAACTCACGATGCTCCATGGGATCCATTTGATAAGTGGGAGTAGATATCATTATTATCCTAGGGTACATATAAATATAGAAGTCTACCTCTCTATTGGGAGGTAATCTGGAGAAATCCTTGGTAAATACATCCTTATACTCTTCCACCGCTACATGAAACTGAGGAATCTCATCATCTACAACACTGCGGGCGAGGCTAGTCATCTAGTGAGTAATTGGATGCACAATTCTCTGATAATGTCCATATTTTTTGTGTTTATTTCATTTTCTCTGGTAAAGGAAAAATTGGTCCCATATTCATGGACACACCACACTCTATGCCCAAAATAGTCAATCTGAGAATGTACTGTAGATGACTATTCTATACCCTTAATGATGTCATAAGACCTTAACACTGCTACTTTTAGATCCTAGCCAAAGCTCTCACATCCAAGAGTAATCACAAACTGCTATAACTAATTTGTGATCATCGAATCTGTTCATGTCAGAGTCTCTGAACCTAAGGATCAAGCCAACTGCTCCATTGGAATCTAAAAGCTCCCTATTATTTATGTGGAATGGAAGGAGTGACTGAAAAATGTGTCTGTAAGAACTATATCTGGGGTGGATAAGACAAATATCATACCTCTAATCATCTCTAAAACACTGGGGTCGTAAGACTCTATTTCATGAAGCTAGCCTCACCCCTACCCACCAGCTCCTAGAGCCTGTGGTGGACCACCTAGGGTGGTGGTGGTTGTACCTAGAACCTCTTCCCACTGCCTTCTTATATATCTAATCCCCTACCTCATATACCACCCTATGGGACCAACCTGAACAAACCTCTACCTCTACCTTGGTAGTCCCTTGATTGTGCTCTGATCCGTCATATATTGGTTCAGGAAATCATGTTCCAAATGACACTGGCCATCGTATGCGTAACATTTTCTATTTCTAGGATGACTTGGGCCCCCTTGTAATCCCTAAACCATTGGATTGGTATCCTATGGTTGTCTCCTGGATCTCCTGTCCCACTTGGGACCACTTAACTATCATCGCCTACCCAATATTGAATACTCTACTACTTGGGGCCTACTGGTATCTCACATTGACAGTGCCTGCTCCTCCAGAAATAACTCTGTGGGAAGATCTCGCTGAATTACCCCAGTATAAGTCACAATGCTAATTAATATCATTAATGCCCTGATCTCCTAATATATCCCCTGATCGAGGGAATTATCCCTAAAAACAGTTCTCGCAGCATATTTTTGGAGTAACGAGACATGTTGGTGAACCACTCCAAGTACTCCGCTACCGTCTGACTTCTCTGTTGTAGATGCAGGAGCTACTAGATTAGAATAATGCATAAAATAGCTATAAATAAATCCTCCCTAAAGATTTTATGAAGTTATACAAATGAGAGAGTTTCCACATTATGTTTCTAGGTCACTAAGCTCCACCATTTCCCTGATGAGCGTTAAAGAAGGCTCGAATTTAGGACAACCATCTAGTCAGAAGGTGTCCAAACTAGATAGAAGAAATGAGTGGATACCTCCATAAAATTCTCAGATATCTAGGGGCATGTCTCACCCCTAAACATGAGATTTTTCTTCCTATGTAACTCATGTAATGCACTCAGAATGCATGCTTCCTCTACTGGTAGCACTTGTATTAATTGCTGCTCGACGGGTTGTTGTATCGCTGGTGCACCACCCTCATGTTCTATATATGGAATATGGAGTAACTATGATACCGAACCCTATACTGATGCCCCATATCTAGGTATACCATCCTCATAGTCACCCAATGGAATCTTTTTTGGATTTCTGTATAAATGCATCCTAAAATTGATCAATATGAACCACAGTCAATAGAGTATATCTATAGAGATGACTAAAGAAGGACATAGGAAACACAACACATTCCTATATGATGCATGTACCATTCATTTCCCTACTACTTTTGATCACATATCACGAGTTTTAAAGTAGGTTTCTATAGTCTTGGTATATGGATATATCATCTTCAACACCAACACTGAATTCCATATCCCGAAAGCTGAACTCAAAACACTTAACACTATTTCCCCAAACAAATCTCATAGACTCCAAGTCTCAATGTGTAACCGACCCCCTCTGATACCTATCTTTCAAGACCCTTCCCTATGGGTCTCATGCTGTGATTACCCCATGTTCACCTTTTATAGGATAGGGACTAGTAACTAACACCATGTAACCATATCCCACAAATGGGAGGCATGTTCCTAAGTACTTGTATGCACGAAAACATATTCAAGCACAAAAATTCTGAAATTTAAAAAAATATATGTAAACCATGCATGAAAACCACTTGATATAATCTAGAACCAGAGTGAAACTGATATAAAGTACAAGGAGCTAAACTGGGTTGGAATACAAGCCCAAAAAAAGAAATATTGAAAACATGTAAAATCACATTGTCTAGAAACTCATCCATTGGAAACCCTGCCTGATGGGTATGTGATGGGAAGCTACCTGAAGCCATAGGAGCATTCCTATTATATCTGATCTCACATGGAACTGTGTAGTCCTGGTCTACCCCAAACCCCATCAAAGTGTTGATCATCGGTATAATACATGACATGTGCAGGCAGAACATGTGCAGGTCTGAGTAAAATAATACTTAGTAGTAAACCATGAAACCACAAAGGGAAAACCCTAGAGGAATGCATGGTCATCTCTACATAGGTATATGATAATAACACTTATACCATGAATATTCAGATATACTCATTACCATCCACAAGGTAATGAAGGAAAGTTACAACAAGTCATCAGCCACAGTTTCCAACTGAGGCATGCTCATTCTAGGAAAACTCGCTCCTCAAAACTTGATGTCATCGAGGAATCTTACATAAAGGTCCTGCTAATTGGGCCCCACCCAAATTAAAATACACTTTTCAAGGTCATGATATATAGATAGGATATTATTCCTAGATAATAATGATAACCTAATATTTATTAATCCACCGCATAGGGGATTTTTCCCAGAGAATACTAACAACCCTGCCGTGTGGTTCTTAACATAGGGGATTCTCCAGTGAGAACCCTACTAATACAGCCCACTAGATGGAGGATTAATACCCTACACTCTGAGGTCATTTCAATTTCTAGAATCTTCATCAGGGTTGATAGAAGATCACTCCAATCCTAAAAAGTTATGAAACAACTGTATCTAGGACATAGCCTCTAGTGGGATTTTTTTCGATGATGTGGACTTAATGCCGCATTTAACCCCTGAGGAAAGAACTAATGGAAAATCAGCACTTACACTGTTACATATAAAAACCCCAGTAAGCCATCTATAAAGGGCCACCTAATCTCAAGGGTCCCAATTCTGTTGATGGCTTGTCAAATGGACATTTAGTTTGATAGTTACATACAAAATAGTAAAATCGGTTCAGCTCAGCCTGTGTCTCTCTAGTCCCAGTTGGGCCGACCCGACCCAACCTAGTCATTCTGGGTCAGCTAGAACTATACCAGACTGTTGGGATGGGTGTCTTAGCCTTCTGTGTTGTAGGGTTGCAGTCCACTGGGTTGCGGTCCCCTAGACCCAGCCCTCTGGTCTGCTAGAGCAGCCTGGTCCACCCAACCCATCATGCCACTTGTGACATGGCCCTTCTCTCATGTTGGACTCAACCTGTCTCCCCACACCCCACCTAGTTCCACATGGTCATCAAACCACATGTCTTCACCTCACGCCCGCCCACAACCAGCTGCAACGGGTCGTCCGATCAATGTGGCAAGCAGCGTAACATGACTGCCACACCATAACCATGAGGATATATTGATCCACAATCCACAACCGTTACGGCATCCTACCGTAACCTTCCACCACCACCCACCACCCGCCATCGATTTAGTGGCCTTGTTCGATTTTTCACACGGCCTACCACCCGAATTCCATCCTACCACTACAGTCCCACCTTCACTTGGGGATGCTTCCACTACCATCTATCGTTCTGACATCCTTCTTTACAGGTCCACCCAGGCCGACCACGTTTCCAGGCCAGTGTCACCACTACTTCTAGACACCTCGCCGACAGCCTCACCTAGTCAAGCTTCACCTGAGATGGTGAGTTCCACCACCTCTAGTTTCCGACTCACACTGCCACCACCACATGTTATCGCGACATCGAGATCGACATCTCAAATCGCCGGATATAAAGAAAGAAGTATGTGTACCAACGATAAAATTAATGAACACCCAAAATGGGTGGATCTAGTCCTTGTTCATGGTGTCATAGATCCTCCTAGGATAGAATTGAAGAACGAAGTGTAAAAATAAATCAATTCCAAACATGGATCATTCTAAAAACAATCACTGAAACAGAAAACATCCCAACTCACAATATGCATGATCCCTATAATAGCTTGTTCGTTGACTAATCAATGCTCTTGGTAGGGATAAGAAACAAATGAGGAAGAGTAAAATAAGACTCACACTATATCTGGGGTTTGGATCAATCAGTGAAGAATTATTTTCATCAACGAGGATTTGTCCACAATTGATCATGATCTATCATCTTTTCATCATTCACAATTTTCCAATGAGAGGTTTTGTCAACAATTTTCTTCTAGAGAGTTTCTAGGTAATTTCTCCATGATGTTGAATCTAATTTCCTATACCTGAAAATCTAATTAAATGAAAGAAACACATTTCATCATTTCTGCGCCATAGTGTTCCAGAATATCCACAGTCATTCATTTATGAAATAAAATTTGATTCCCAGTCATGGAATCACAGTGTCCCTATGTTGCTATGAAACATCAAAATGAAATAAAATAATCTTTTTATTTTTATTTTATTCACATTTTAAGCATTCTATAATTAACATTAACCTTCAAACCATGCCAGTCGTGGTTAGAATCTACCTAAGGTAAAGTCATTTTTCTGAACATAATGGTGCCCTAATGTTTTTGGGTCTGAATACTACTTTAGAATTTATTATAGTTCACTGTTTATCCACCCTGGCATTTTTATATTAAAAACTGAAATTTATTCAGATATTTTTTCCTGCCACACTAGGCCTTAAAATCTCATGTCATCTCAGCTCCTGGTATCAGAATTTTTTCCAATTAATTTTTAAAAATAAACTTTAGAAAAATCCAAGTCATTGCATGGAAAATATAACATATATTCTGCACATATTTTCTTTAAATAGAAATATAAAATATGTTGTCTACTTGAGATAAACAATATAGTAAAGACAATCACTAAGAAAATAATCTTGATTTCTCAAATATTTCATCTCATAAAATGATTAGCTGATGTGTCTTCCATTTATTACCAAAAAAATATCAATTTATATGGAGAATCTTTTAGAAAGGCATAATCCCCTTCGTTAAGAAACATCTTTCTTTCGATTATCCTCATAAATTTTCTACCTTCATTGAGTTGTACTCATGTATTGTTGAATCAACTTCACATTATCATACATTTCCTCTACTAAAATTGTTCCCAAAACTACATTTCTCTAACATCATCCAAAAAAGATGGTTTATGAAATCTCTTTTAAAATATTACCTAAAATGGTTCCATCAATATACTAGATTGAAAAAAATAATTAGATTAAAACTCAACTAAAGAAACATGTTGATCCCAACTTCCTTGGTGATCCATAGAAAAAGAATAAAGCATGTATTCCATGGTTTTACCTTTCCCTTCTAACATTCCATCATATTTTTGGTTAAAAGTTGTACTAAAATTCAATTCAGTACCTAAAAAATTTTAAATTCAATTAAAAATATTATATGTATACCTGAGACACGAAATGATATAGTTGTGTGAGGAACTCCATGTCACTTACCTATTCCCTTTAATTATTGTTGAGAAAGTTGATCTAAATAAAATTTATCTCAAATGGTAAGTATATGATAAGATTTATATAATCATTATACAATAACTGAAATAGTATTATTTCATTTATAAGTCTTTTGAAATGATATCATGAAATACATTTATATATTTTTCAATTTTCACTCTAGTATAGGAAAAGTTTGTTCCATTATCTGTGAAAATTGTTGTTATATGTTAAATAGTTGACAACTAAAACATGTCATGGGGAATTTAGAAATATATTATTCAATTCCCTCCCACTATTAATTCTCTTGATGGTCTTTGTACCACTTAGTACTTCTTGGATGAATAGAAAATAGAGATGTATGAGCTTCCCTTAAAAATTATTTCTTAAATTAGGAATCACAAAGTATAAATAATCATTTTTAAAAATCATAAAACACATTCTTAATCAATATTAAAATATAGAGACATTCCCTAGTTAATCGATTCTACATTTTACTAGAAATATTCATCCCCCTTTTGAGCATGGATAATTTATTCGGATAAAGTCGACTGCATTGAAACCCCAAAAAAATGAGAAATTCACGCATCCATAACATATAGGATAAAATTTATCAAATCATTAACTAAAGGTTGTTCTACCAAACACAAGATGGTTATCATAGAATTATTTTTTTGAATCATAGAATTAGTCACTTTTTTTCATTTCTGGGATGGAAGTGGATCTCACAATCATAATCTCTGATTAGTTCTATCCATAATTTATTTTTCACGACTAATTTTTTCTAAGAAACTATATACTTAAAACTAGTGTGATAATTATATAATTCACAAATTTATCTTTAAATAGGATTCATAAAATTTTTAAATCATAACCAAGAGAATATAATTGAATATCATGTGCAGGGTAGTTCAATTAATGATGTTTCAAATAACCTAGATCATAAGAAATTACCTGAACAGTATACTTTAGGAAACAACCAAGTCCTTTAAATGAAGAATACATATAGATGAAAAATTATTCAATTCCTTAATGAAGGGTTGAAATGTGATCATTCACTAATCATCTTCCTTGTTTATAAAAAAATATTACATTTTTTCCAAATGAATTAAAATCATTTTGGTGTAAACATACCCTGTGGTCTAGAAAACTGAAAGTTTGTTTAACAAAAACATAAATACTAACCCATTGATCCATGAAATTTATGAATCTATATGATATTATAAGTCTTTTATATTTATCAACAATTTCTTTCCTATAAAGGTAAATAGTTATGCCCTCATTAGAATCAAAATTTCTAATGAAGGAACGTTGCTACAAAAAAAATCACACTTGATAAATTTCCCTTATAGATTATATTATTTTAAGATTTTATAAACATTCCTTATTTGTATTCCATATTCCCCCGAGGGTTCATAATATACCAAAATGTCATAAATTGAATGTCCATAAATTCAAAAAATAACTCATGAAAAAATCTATTCATAAGGTATTTAAATATGTTAGGTGGATTGGAAAACAAAATTTTCATAACATCGAAATAATTATTCTCATATCTATCTTGAAATGTTGTCTCCATTAATTTATCCTCTTTCACCTTCAACTGATAGTACTCAGTCCTGACATCGAACATTGAAAAATACTATTCATTATAGAGTTAATGAAGAAATAATAAATTTAAAGAAAATGATACTTTTTCATTAAAGTGATCTTATTCAAAGCTATATAATTAATATAAAGCATTATTCAACCATATTACTTTTTTGAAAATAAAACAGAATATCCCCATGTTGATGTTCCAGGTAATATGAGACCATTATCTAATAATTCCCTAAATTTCAATTTAAATTCTAAAATATCCACTTGATCCTTCCGATATGGGGGGTTTATAAATAGGGTTATAATTACTTACTATTTTAACAGTAAACTAAACCTCGTAATCAATAATAACTCCAAGAAATTTATAAAAAAATCTATGTGTTCATTCACTAACTACACGTTATTAATTTGAAAAGTTTCATTTGTTTAACATAGTGATCTATGTAACTTCCACTACCATCTCTAATAAATTCCCCATATTCTTAGTATCTTATCAAAAGAACGAAATCATTTAATTAAACCTTATTGGTGCTTCAATATATCATATCATGATAATCTAAAATCCAATCCCTACCAAAATTGATATCAAACTCTACTATGTCTGGTTTGAGAAAATTCACAGGAAACAACTGAACACGTATAAAAATAGGAATATTCCAATAAATATTGGTTTCTTTAATAGTTCCAAATATATTTTTAACAAAAATATCTATCTTAAATTCATGAGGTGATATTCCAAATTTACATAAAAAATTGTAGAAATAAAATAATGTGAAGATCTATACGAAAACACGGCATTCACCTAATTCAATTACACAAGTAACATACCTGTCATCACTTCATTTAATGGCCCAACATCAACCGTAGTAGTAGAAAAAAAATTCCACTCCATTTTTTATCTAACCATGATGACTTCCTGTCTAAGTTACTAGCTTTGGAAACACGTTATCATAATGACCCAACTCATTGTAACTAAAACGCCTCACCATTGGATAGTTCTCAGTCACCCTATTATCTGATTCTTTATTATTCTTTTCTTTCAAATCGCAAGGTACATGGCCAAACATTACACTTTAGTAAAACATCATTAATTACATAATATATACCCCAATGTACTTTTTACCATACTTACCACAATATGGTATCTTTATTTTCATTCCTCCATATTTATTTTTTGTATTTTCCCCAACACCTTCCATACTGAACGATTCATACATTCATCATCATGAGGAAAATAGGTGTCAAAAGACTTCATATCTACATTATAGGAACAACCAACAACTATATAAAAGATTTTAAATTCTTGTGTATCCAAATCACTTCACTGAATTTGATTAATCATGAGTAAAATATATTAACTTTACAATCATTTTCCAAAAACTAAACAACTATATACCAAGACATTATTATAAAAGTGTCTTTATATGTGACCAAAAAGTATTCATCTTTTTTCCAAAATTAATATAATATTTTTCCACATAGAGTAAAATGTATGTAGAGAAATATTTCTTTAATAAAATAACCTTAAGTTATTCTCATTCCATGGCATCAACATCCTCTTTTTCTCTGGTATTTCTATCCAAATACTGTCGTCGATCAACTTAACCATAAAAATGATAAATGGTAATAGGTACCTTTTGACATTACAAACATCCCATGATTTCAAATATATTGTCCAAAAATGTGTGCATAATTTGGAAACCAGTATGTCAGATGATCAACAGAGTTATGGGTGATGTTTCCACATGAAATGCTCAAATATAGACATATACCATACTTATAGATTGGGTTCCTCTCTACCCTGGATAATACAACCATTTATAGATTCTTTAAAATGTTCAATCTCTTAAAAAACAGCTCTATTTCACTTTCAACCATATTTAAATAGTGATTTGGTGGGATATTTTCCTCCCAATTCCTTCCCACTACATATTTTATTTCTCCTCTATGGAAAATAATTCTGAATGTACGTACTTTAGATGAAGAATCATGAGGATATTAAAATAATATATTGATTCAATTTATCCATTACGTATAATCTTTCAAGGGAATTAAATTAACATTATCCTAACCTCAAATGATATCTAAACCATCCAATGATAAAAACTATAATGTCTTGGCCTTAAACATAACATAATCTTGAATTTTTAGTCAATAGTTAATTATATTACATTTAAGGACTTTTTCAGTTTTATAATTTCATATAATTAGGTCAATAATCATACATAAAAATCATATTATACAAAGTGGACACTTTGGATTAGTATCCATTTTTTCCATAATAAATAACTTTTAAGGATAAAATGATTTATTTATTTTGAAATTATTTAGTAATTTTACCTTGACATCTTCTTTTCCCATAACCATAATTAAAACCAATGGAAAAACATTTTATAAACATGGGATTAAAAAAATAATATCAATAAGGGATATAAAATGAATAAAATAAATAGTCTAGAGAAAAAACATGAAACCCCATATAATAAAATTTCATTAAAAAATAACATTTTAACAAAACAGAGAATAGTAAGTATTTTAAAAACAAAATTTATTACAACTTTTGAAGAAAAATGATATCTATTAAAACTCATTAGAAATAATATAAAATTAATGTAGGATACCTTGGAAATAAACTAGTATAACCCTTATAAAAACCTTAAAAAATCCTTAAAAATCATAATAACCACATGGCCAACTTCTAATATAATTATCTAGAGAACATAATCATTACCCAATTCATTGGACATCTACATGGGTGCACTAATTGTATAAAATAAAATAGGCTTACCCGACACAATCTAGTAATACCCATCATATATCTATATTTGGATTAACTTGTACTATCTAGGAACACCCATTGTATAAATATTCTAACAACCACAACATGAATAAAACATTTTATTCTTCCAATTTTTCATCATAAAACATTTTAACAACTCTTTTAAACTCATATGAAAATAATTTAAATATATCAAAATACAATTTTCATATAATACACTTTTTCAATAGAAAATAATCACAAACTCGGAAAGAGGGGTTTTCATTGAAGAAAACATCAATTTCATGAAATGAATCTAGAAATTAAATAATTTTCACGGTGGAAAAATCATTATCACCGTTTACATTAATAATAGAACTTTGATTTTGATTTTTTTCAAAACATTCCATATAATAAACATAAAAATATTCCGTCTAAAAACTATTGAACATAAATTAAAAATAGTCACAAAATGTAATTTATAAATATTTCATTCCTATATAAAAATAAATATAAAATCAATTTAAAATCATGTACATGGAATAGAAGTATTTTGATAGAAAATATTAAATGATTTTTTTTTTGAAAGTGCCCCTTATCACCTTGAAAATATTTGAATCATTAACCACTTAAATAGAAATAATAATAATATAAATATAAATACCTTAATAATAGATAAATTCATGATACAGAATTTCAATACTGAAGAATATACAGCTTATAAAATATTATTTTTTTATATTATAAATATATTTCTCAATAAAATAAAATTTTGAAAAATTCCCTTTCCTTGAGTTTGACTTGTATTGTATGTCTCTATATTCATGAATAATAAATGTATGTTAATTATTTACTTTCCATATACCTTTTTCATGTTTATTATTAATTTTATTTCCCTTATTACCAAGTAATATACAATTACTTCGTAAATTAATTTTATGTTGGATGTTTTGATCATATTTGATTTATGTGTCAAAAATGACTTTGGTAGGTTTACAATGGTCAATGAGGTCATTATTTAAACATATATTTAACATTAATCATGAAATAATCTTCACATTTTTACATCAATTATACTTTTAATATAGATCATAAAATTTTGTTCTGATTAATGATTTATGTTATGTTCATGGAGTTGTTAAGTCATACAAATGCATGATTAACATGTCCATTTTACAATGATCATTATGGAAAGGTGGTATAAAATATTTTATAATTAAAAACTAATAAAAATATCATATATCCCAGGTAAGTTTTTTAAATATACTTATATATATCATATATGTGGTGTGGTTATTAGAAAAGAGTTACATCGCTTTGGGAAGGTGGTCATCTAGATGTTCATGAATGATGTTTTAATTTCACAGTGAGCGAAATAGTAATAGATAAAATGATAAATTAATTGATAAGAATTATTAACATGTCCTTAATAAAATAATTCTCCCATTTATATCACATATATTCATCACTATTACCCTTATTACATTCAATGTAAAGTGTTATTGAAAACGACTTGCATCGCTTCGCTAGGTGGTAGTCCGTTTTAAACATGAACGATGTTATTGTATACCTTAAAAATTGAAATTAAAAAAATTAATTATGATATAATGAATCCATAGGCATAATATTTTTATAAATATCATGTATATATATAATCCATCATCATACCCAACCATGAGAGATGTTAATGGAAAAAAATTACATGAGTTTTCTAGGTGGTAGACTACCATACATAGGAATTAAAGTGACCCATGTTTAAAATACATGGATATTGAATCATTTTAGACAAATATTCATAAAATTACAAAAATACATGTCTCATGATCATAATAGTTTAGTGTCTTTGGAAACATGTAACAGAATCGTCTAATTCAAAGAATGATCTTCCAAATGTCCATTAAAGATCTTCCCCTTTATTACTCATACAAAAAACTTCTCTTTGTAACATGGGGAAAGGAAACATGATAAAGGGTTGAGCATAAATTATAATTATTGGTAAATAAATAAAATTCATAAGCATAACGTTAACTTAAGGTTATTAGAAAATGAACAAAACTTTTAAAGATCATACCCTAGAAAAACATATTATTATCATGACACATGGAATAAATTTTGATAATTCATAGGACATGAATCATAAGAAAATTTGTAACATTAACCACATGTGCAGATCCAAGGTATAAGACATAAAAAAAATTTCAATCACATAAACATGTAAAATCATTCTATATAAGTTAAGGATTGTAACCAAATTCTTATCGGGTCACTTCATAGAAACTACACTAGTTGGGTCGGACAAACCATCATCCCCATTCTTAGCCCTTTACTTATAAGGTATTAGGTTTCCCTATCTTCCTATAGTGTATCATTTTTTCCAACCTTCCCATAGATTATCGAGTTACCCCATCTTCCTATATTTGATTGTGTTTCCCAATCTTCCCAGGGTGGATCGGGTTTCCCCATCTTCCCAAAGTTGATAAAGTATAATGACTTGATTCAAATAATTATCTCTTTAGATATAAATCATTATCTAATGAATTATAGGCATATATAGGTCGCACACATCTCATAATAAAATCATATATTCTTGTTCCACAACATAAAAGAAATATGCATCATATCATGACCCATAAAAATAGATGGGGTATATAAACATCATATCATAACCCATGAAATAAAATATTAATTATAAAAATTTCATCTTATTATTAAATATGTGACATATATACGTCACATAATCATTTAATCAAATCATAACTCCTGAAAATGAGAGGTTTTCAAAAGAAAATAACCTATGAAAGAGAATTATGTGTCATGAACATCATTCCAAAAAACATAAACCATTAAAACAAGAATATGAATGGTATTCTAGGATCATATCCCCAATAAAGAAATATTTACCATTTCATATAAAACATTTCTTGAGGAAAATATAATATCTTCTTTGAAAAATTATTTTTTAAAACAGAAATTATTTTGAAAAAAAATATTTTATAATAAAATTAAAAACCTATAATGGAGTATAGAAAGCATTTTGAAAAAAAAATCATTGAAATATTATTAAATAAGATTAAAAACTTTTTGAAAACATTTTCCCTTGAAAAAATATAATAGAATATTGAAAAAAATTTGAAATCTTTTTTCCTTGAAGACTTATAAATGAAGCTTGAAATAATTAAGAAAAAAAATTCATGAAAACATATAAAATATGCTTGAAAACTATTTGAAAACATTTTTATTTTAAAAACATAAAATAATATTGAAATCATTGTTCTTTAAAAATAATTAAAATTCGAACCATTTACATAATATTATGAAAACATATTATATAAAGTAAACATAAAAATGGAATCATTATGGAAATTATGGTCATGATGGTGGGTAAGTCCTTACACATCAATCATTTCTTTTTCACTTTAAAAGTTTATAAAAGATCCTTGATCGGATAAAAAGAAGATGGTTCCTTCAAAAATTTCTTTTAAAAACTGAAAACATGGGTAAAAATTTCATTTAAACATATTAGGATAATAGTAACACGTTTTTGAAAACATTTTTATAAAACCCAGTTTTGAAAGAACACAAATGTTTTACCGAAAGGATAAATAAATTCATAATTTCATAAAAATATTTTCTTATTTATCTTAAGTACCAAAGAGTAGGAAATGGTACTAATAAAAAACACATAATTAATAAATATATTATAATAAATTTTTTTTAGATATAGATTATAATATTTCATCAATGTATGAAAAATTCAAAACAATCTCAATAAAAGATGAGATTGTTTCAATAAACTCTTACCACTTAGTAAATTTGAATTATACTCACTATGTAAGAAAGTTAAATTTAAATAAGCATACATGGTCATGAAAAGATTTTATTTCATGATATAATTTGTAAAATGTGATTATATACACCCCATTGCAAAATATTTTTGTATAACCTCGCATGTATATCAAAGAATAAAAATTGAAAAAAAATTACAATACTAATTTTGTATATTTTCAACCATAAACCCCATGAAATAAATATCGTAAAATTGATATGTAAATACCCATAAATTTAATTATAATATTCATATAATAAATCCATTTGGAGCAATCACATAAAAAATAATAAATAGGTGATGAACATGGCTTGTGTCTCATGGGAAATTAAAGTGAGATGAGAAAACTTATACCTTAAGTCTTGACTCTCTTTATACTTGATCAAAACAATTGAATAATAAATATAAGTTTGTCATAAATAGATCATAGAAACAGATTATTATATCTAATACCATATATTAGTTTATTATGACTTTATATTAACCATTTATTAACAACTCAATGTTAATGTTTGGTTTCATGTAATAATAGATTTGTTTTTCTCTTCTGTTTTGATTTGTTATATTATTTTCCTCATAGTGATATCATGATCCCCAAAACATAATATAAAATATAAAATCATACTTATTTATCATATAATTATTCATATTATTATATTAATTATACAAATATTAAACTAAATACATCGTTCATGGAGAGGGTATGACATCTGTACGCATGAACGTTGCTTCTATTTTACAATTGTATTTATTGAACGAAAGTAAAAGATATATATGTATATATAAAATATTATTCGAGTAAAAATATGATTTCTTATATAACATATACTTTTACAAAACCCATCTTTAATATAATCCATGTAAATTGTGTACAAATCACATCAATTTGAGGATCCAATAATCCACCCTTCCTTAAATGAAGTTATATTATTTAAAAAAATAGAAAGAATGAAGGTATGTTTTCTATAAAAATTATATAAGAATAAATAGGTATTAAATATCATATATATACTATAAAAATATAGCATTCATCATAATTGAAAACCATGAAAATTGGTAAAGGAAAAACTAACAACATTGTTTCGTCACGTGGTAGTTTCAAAAACACAAGAATGGTTTTGTTAACAAATTGACTGACGTGTATGTATGTGTAGATAGAAAACATATAAAAAAAATAATCACTATGTTTATAATACTGAGGTTATTTTATATACATGTATGAGTAATAATTGAGGTGGTGGATAATGATACTAAAATAAATGGGCTTAAGGAAGACTGTTACCTCTTCTTTGGGTAACTAATTTTGGATTGCAATAAAGGGTTTCCTTGGGTGGGTTTCAACCAAAATGTAGGTTTATAGGATAAATTAAGAGATAATGGGAGACTGTTTGGGCAGATTTTGGTTGAGAAAATGTGTCTTGAGATGTGTGAGGAAGTGGACGAGTGAAAGAATTTTTATAGTGGAGGAGTGGAATTCTTGTAAATATCAAAAGGTAAGCACTAATTGAAGGTCTTCTTTACCATATGTGATTAAAAAATGGGGAAATAATAATGTAATATTAATTTATTTTCAGAAAATAATTTGTACCATACAAAAATAAGTAAACTTTTATAATTTTGATCCTTAGTCATTTTGTTACCGTACATTTTTCATTTTGGTTTTTCATTTAGGTATGTAGTTTTACAACCAATGTAATTTAACTAATAAGGATAAATTATGGGGTGATTTATTATAAAATAAATTCAAATATAATTATAAATATGATGTATAATTTAAAAAATAAAAAACTTTTGTTTTTTGGAAATTAATTTTAAAACAAGTGCATGTAACGTGTAAAAACACTACTTTAAATTGAACCATGCTAACAATGTTTTTACGATATATGGGTCTATATGATCATTATAAAATATCATTTAGTCTATTAATATAACATTTTTTATATTTATTAACACATAAAAATCACTTTTAATAAGGAATGTTTTTTATTAATTTTACATATATTCATTAAATATAATTTAATATAGAATTACATTGATTTAAATTTATTACATTATTTATTTAATTTTAATATAAAAAACTTTCAAGATAATATTGGAATTAATAAATATAAAGTTAACAAATAGTTATCATGATATATTCATCTAAAAAATAATTTAACACAATAATTCATTAATTTTACATTAATTTTAATGTTTTCAGTATCAATTAATTTATTTTATTATTAACTAAATAATCCATGCATTGATGTTTTTCAAGATTTTAATGGTAGTAATTGATTTATAACAAAAATATATAAATAATTACGACCAAAATAACTCATTATCATTTTAATCTGATATGTGTATCCTAAAATTTCTTTTTCCCATATAATAACGTTTTATAAATGTTAAAGTTAAGGAATGTTCCTTTTTTGTCTTTTTCATTTCATAACATATGAAATATGGAACATTAAATGAATAATATCCCACTAACTCATATAATTATAACCATGAACGGATATAGTAGAAATATTGGCATTTAATGTAATTTCGAAAATGGTATAAGACATTTTACCCTTTATATTTATGGTTTATTCCATTATTAATCTTAACGTTATCTTAATCATTGTATTTAATTTTAACCACATTCACAAATTTTTTATTCAAAAATTAAGTTGATATTATTATAATAAAAATACCATAGTGATTAAAGCCTTTAATTTCTACTTTTTCAAATTCAATTCACAAATGTGGCTATATTAAAAATAAATCTATTCCTGAAAAAGTGGTGAGAAATAAGGGTATTAATGTAAACAAATTTAAAATGTCAGCATTTCTTTATATCTAATTTCAGTAAAAAAATGATTTCAATGAACTAAATTATATTGATAGGTTTATAAATTATCTATCATGACTTTAAAACTCAATTAAAAATGTAATATTCACTAAAAAAATATTTAAACTAAAAGGAAATTTTTTTAAAAAATATATTGTTTTTTACTATTCATCAAAAAAATGAAAAATCATTCAATAAAAAATAAAAATATCACCCTAATATAATTTTGATGTAAATGTTTTCAAAATTTCTATTTATTTTCACAAATAAAAATTATTAAAGTTTCAAAATTAATTTTAAAAATATTGGATCCATTAAAATGTGGTAAAACTCATCTATACATCTAACGTACGCTATTGAAAGAATTTTCATTGTGCAGAACATTAGAAAAACATAGTGTTACATGTACCAAAATAAAACCTAAGTGTTTCATTTAGTGAAAACATATATTATAATTTCATGAAACACAAGTCAAAATTAGTTCATTTTTATATAAAAGGATATATTTAGTGATGTGTGAAATACAAAAGTATCAAAAAGTTTGAATTAATTAAAAAAACTCACAAAATATAGTGGTGTTACATTCTACCCCCTTGAAAATAATTTCTCCCCTGAAACTTTTCTACATTATCAAAGGTTTAATACATGGAATTTCCATTAATAGAACACACATCTTAAAAATTAATACTACAACATCGTTTAAAAATGGAAAGATAGAACCGTAATGGTTACCCAAAGTAACCAACTACTAGGTTTCCACCTAGGATAACATATGTTGAAAATGAAACATGGGCATGGAAGATAAACCTAACTATCATATTCTGATAGACTGTGACATAAATCAAGGTTAATATAAAGATAACAATTGCTAATAAATAAATTTGTGATGATCTAGAGGTCCATTTGATTCGTTGGAAAAGAAAGTTCTATGACAACCTTTTCAGTTTCAAGATCTGTTACCTAGATTTGAATAATTTTTAAGAGAAGACATACTTTCTTGATTTCGTCCCCTTTTATAAGTAAAATCTCAAACATTGGTCGTGTCTTAACCAATTGTCACTTCACCACTTTCTCCTAAAATAATGGTGAATTTTTCATTCCTAAAGAACTAACATATCATCAGATCCATGATAAATCATCAAATCTATCTTCGATTACCATCAAGACAATGTTATTAGATAAAGTAATCCAGTATTCAGAAATCTTCATTATCTGAGATAATATAGTAATCTCACAAACTTCATCTGATGTTTAACATAAAATTTCCAGAAACAGTTAACCATAAAACCCTTCGGAAAGACAAAAATCCAAAACATTTGAAATAAGGTGATGAAATGATCTTAACATAGATCCACCATATATCCCAAATTATCTCTTGGTTGTCACATTCTGAACATGTGTATACCCACATCATATATTTTCTTGAAACATGGTATTTACCTGAATTACCATAAATCCTTTGGAAAAAATACATGCTCCAAAATCCTAATAATCACTAGATATATTACATAAATAAAATAAGATTTGACCATCATCCATAATAATACAAATAAATTGTTCAAAAAAAAATACATAATCATTTCTTAGTTCATTGATACAATCCAATTTACTTTATTCAAATCAATCATCTCTTTATATGAGCAGAACTCAATTTTCATTATATCTTGAACAGATTAATGGTTCTATTCCCTTAATCAAAATATCATATTTCTGTTAAATAACTAACATATGTATTCATCACCAATCAAAATATCCTTTTCAATCCTTAAAGAAAAACATATAATGAAAATAATTATATATTTCATGATTCATATAATATAACCCTTTAATTCAAAAACATAAATACTTTATGCATCCATATTTATTCTTATACCATTAATCAAGATTTATCAACTTATTCCTTAATACCCATTTTATAGAATATGAAATATGAATCAAGTATTAAGGTTCCTAAAACTCAATCTAATCATGATTCATATATTTAATTTAAGCAATGTTATTAGAACATCACATACCTTTAACATGTCGATCCCGATCACTTTAACTTCAGTAGTATAGCCAATACTCATACAAACATCCATATTCTCTTAGTATTGTTTCCACATTGGAAATAGATTTTTATAATTCTCATACATTCCATATCTGAAACATTCAATTTTAATAATTTTATTTATAGTTCCATCCACTGAATAAAATCATAAAGCATAGTTTGAGAAACCTTTATCGTAATTTAAAACCATAAAATCATGAAAAAACACTTATGGGAAGTATAAATCATGCCTCCTACTTCATTAATCGATGAAACCTCAGGTTTATTCTCTGTTATTAATTTCCTTATTCATCTTAAATCCTTCATGATGGTTTATAAAGAGTTTTTAAATTCCCAAAACATAACCCCCGACACATTCAAACTATGCGTTCTTCGCTCATTGTTGTGTACCTGGTTACGCTCGAGTAAGGCCTGACGCACCTTTCATAGTTATTACCCCCAGGTAAATTTGTGCCAGAGCCACCTCCACTTGTAGAATTCAGACACATATGTAATTTTTTAACATGATTCTCTCTATCCGTAAAAAAATTTCTAGATATGGTCCTATAATTTTCCTTATCCTTAAACTTATCCTTAGAGATATCTCTAAACATATCGTTAGAAATATTACTTAGGATCTCAGTAAAGTTTTCTCATCCTAGTTTCCAAAGGTGGGATAGACCATTAATTTTGTAAGAAATATAGTGACACAGAATTAGAATAAATTAATATTACATCGTTTTAGATGAATAATAAGTACATTAAAATAATACATGTCATAAGACCATTAAAGTTTAGTTTTATTGTAAACCTAGAACAAATTCATCTAACTCGGTTAATGATATTCAAAATCACCCTTAAATAACATCCCCATTAGTAATCATACATAAAAACATTCTTCATAACCATGGTAAAGAAACATAATAATGGAATGTGATCGAATGCTCAGTAAGTTTAAATAATGTAAATACATAATCATCACATGAACATAAGCATTTGAGAACTAGAGCTTTACATTTGAAGATCATACACCGCATAAAAAGATCATAATAATTATACAACTCTTAATGATTGGAATTTCATAAGACATAAAACATTATATTACCAATAACATGAACCATGTAATATTATCAAGTTCAAAAGAAATATAATTTATCGCAGATACATAAACATGTAACAACATTCTTTATAAGTCAAGACTCGTTGCCAAAAACCTTTCAGGGGACTTCTTGTGGTCCACACCAATAGGAAATGACACACCACCATTCGAGATTAAAGTCCTTTCCTTGTAAGTTATTTGGTTTCTCCATCATTCCATAGTGGATCGTGTTTCCCCATCTTCCCATAATGGATTGGGAGTCCCTATCTTCACATAGTGGATCGGGTTACCTGATGTTCCCATAGTATATTAGTTTTCCCCATTTTCTGTTAGTGGATCTGGTTTCCCCATCTTCCCATAGCGGATCAATCCTTTCAATATGATTCGCATCATTATATCATGATATATAAATATTTACCCAATGCATTGGAGAGATATATATAAGTCCTACCCATCTCATAATAAAATTGAACATACATGTTCCACAAGATAATAAAACATACATCATATCATGACCCATAAAATAGATGGGTTTTATAAATTTTATATCATACCCCATTAAATGAAATAGGTATCATAAAAACATAATCATATCATTACCTATGGAAATGACATTGGTCTCATAAACAATTTTTCAAATAATAACCCATGAAAAGAAACGAGTATCAAAAGCATATCATCCACATAAGAGAAACGAGTGTCATAAAAATCATTCCATTAAACATAAACTATTCGATAAATAATATAATGGTATTATTGGATCATACCCCTTGAAAAAATAAACTATAAAAAAGTTTTTAATGTTATATGGAGAAGTATTTTGAATGATCACGTGGAAAATTTCTTAAGGTAAATAGCGTTTCTTTGAAAATCATTTTTATAAAACAATTTCAAAAATCATTTTTTTATAAGTACATTTTTACCGTTTCATTTAAAAAAATTATTAAGGAAAATATACTTTTCTCATAGAGAAAATATTTTTTAAACATAAATCCTTTTGAAATTATTTTTCATTGTAAATAAAAATGAAAATGTTAAAAGGATCCTAGAAAACATATTTAGAAAAAAATTCATTGAAAACTTATAAAAAATATGAAAATATTTTGAAATCATTTTTCCATAAGATGATATAATATAATATTAAAAAAAATTAAAAAATTATTCCATGAAAACATATATAATAATGTTGAAAAATTTTATAAAATCTTTTTACTTGAAAACGTATAAAATAATATTGAAATCGTTTTGAAAACTTTTTTCCTTTAAAACATATAAAAGAAGTTTGAAAACAGTTTTAAAACTTTTTTCTTTGAAAATAAAAAAAATTCAAAAAACATATATAATATTAAGAGAAATATGTCATTAATTTTTACTTATAATGAATGTCTCAAGTAAATTATGGGCATGATATTGGGTAAGTCGGTACATGTCGAACATTCCTTTTACACCATAAAATTTTAGAAAAGTTTCTTGATTAGAACACAATAAGAAGAATAATTTTAAAACCATTTATTTAAAAAGTAAAAAATGGATATAAATTTCCTTCTAGAATCATAGGAATATAGTAAAATATTTTTTAGATGAATTTTAGAAAAACTATCTTTAAAAGAACATAGATTTATGACTGAAAGAAGAGGTAAATTCTGATTTCCCTAAAATCATTTTCTTAATTATATTAAGACCAATGATTGAAAACAATTCTACCAATACATGAAATCAACATGACTAGTCATATTAGAATAAAATTAATGGGCTATATTGATATATAGGTCATAATAATTAATCAAAGGAAGAATAATCATAAATAATCTAGTTAATGATGAGATTGTTTCAAGATACACATACCACAAGGTTACATTGAATAATACTCACAATGTAAGAACATTAAATTACTTAAATATTAAAAATTCATTCAAATAATAATTTTATTGATATAATATTTCAAATGTAATTCTGTACTACCCATAGAATGATATTGGTTCATAGCAGGACATGTATCTCAAAGAAAGAAAATTGAGGAAAAATTACTTTACCGATTTGATAAATTTTGAACCATATACCAAATGAAATAAATATCATAAAATAGATATGTAAGTAACCATATATTTAAGTATACAAATAATGAAGTAAATCTATGGGTAGTAAACATACCATATGTAAGAAATAGAAGGTGAATGTGGCTTCAATCTGATGGAAAATAAAATTGAGACGAGAAAACACTTACACTATGTCTCGACTCTCTCCATAATCATTCCGAAATATTGTATGAAAAATATATGTTTATTAATGTTATGTTTCATGTAATAATAACTTTTTATCTCTTCTGTTTTGATTTGTTATATATTTTGTCTTCATAGTTATATCATCACCATCATCAAAATTTAAACCATAAAACAAATATTTTATATTTTTATTATATAATTATTTATAGTAATCTATAAAATATAATATTATTAAAAAAAATACACTGTTCATAGAGACGGTAGCTCGTTCGTACGCATGAACATTGTTTTCATATAACTGTTGTATTGAAATAGATAAAATAAATAATAAATATATAATATCTCTATAGTAGTATTATTATGTCATATATATCATAAATATTTACTAAACGCATCCTTATTAAATTCTATGTAATTTGTGATCAAATCGCATCGCTTTGAGGAGGTGGTAGTCTACACTTCTACAAACGAAGTTATCATATTTACACCAAATGGGAAGCATGAAGTTATGATTTATATATAATTAAAGAATTATAAATACATAATAAATATGATATATATCATATAAAAACATATTGGTCTTCATAATTCCCAAACATAGGAGGTGGTAATGAAAAAAATGAACTACATCGTTTCATGCGGAGGTAGTTCACTGTAGACAAAAACAGTAAATTCATTAGCCATTAGATAGAACTGTGTGTAACTATAGGTCTAAAAATTAGAAAATAAATATTAGTGTATTTAGGATACTAAAGTTATTATATAATCATGGAATAAGAATAATTTAGTTGTTAGAGTATAAAAATAAATCAATGGGGCTTGAGGAAGGATGTTACCTCTTCTTGGGGTAACACATATTGGATTGCACCAAGGGCTCCCTTGGATGGATTTATTACAAAATATATTATTCTAAGATGAGGTTATGGATTTTTTGAGACAATTTGGTTAGAGTTTGGATGATACAAAATTTATTACGAGGTGTGATGAATAGAAAGAGTGAATTCGATTTTATAGTGGAGGAGGAGTGACATTCTTGTAAATACCAACAGGTAAGCACAAATGGGAGGTAGCCCTTACCTCATGTGCTTAAAAAATGGTAAAATAATGGATTAAAGAAAATTATAGTCTAAAACCCCTCCACCAAACAAAAAAACTCATTTGTATAATTTTACTCTTTATTATTTAAGCTTCCTTAAATGTTTCATTTTGGTTTTTCATCTGGGTAACTAGTTTTCCAACCTATGTAATTTAACAATTAATACCAAATTTATATTTGATTTAATAAAAAAAATAGTCCACCAAATTATAAATATTATTACTAATTTAATAAATAATAATACCTTGTGTTTTGGAAATTGATTTTAAAATATACGCATGTAACGCACAAAAACACAACTTCAACCCAATTCCTTATAACTATATTTTTACTATTTAAGGGTCTATATGTTTATTAAAAAAGATCATTTGTTAAATTAATAGAAAATATTTTAAATTTATTAACACTTAAAGATAAATCTTCAGATGTTAGGAGTTTCATTAAATTTAAATTATTTAATAAAATATTACTTTCTGTTAAATAACATAAATTTTGAATTTAACCTTATTTATATAATTTTATATTAAAAAATATAAAAAAACATTATTGAAATTCAAATGAATGAATTTAACATATTTTTAACATGATATATTCAACACAAAAATAATATAACACCAGAATTCATTAAATTTACTTTACCTTTAATTTTTTAAGGTGATTTATATTATTTAATTATTAAATAAATATTTCTTGTGTTAGAATTTATTAGGAATTTAATGTAACTAATTCATCTATAAAAAATAAATATTAATTATTTTTATCATAATAAATCATTTATATTTCAAAATTATAAGCATAGGTGAAAATATGTGTTTTTTCAATATCTTAATGTTTAAAAAATTTTAAAGGTAAGAAAAGTAGTTTTTTATCATTTTCCTTACATAACATATGAAATAGGGGACCTTTATTGAATATTATCTTAATAACTCTTATTATTAAAACCCTAAATCAATATAGTCGAAATATTTTGTAGAAAATGGATTTTGGATAATTTCCTACATTATTTTAGCCGTTAAGTTTACATTTTAGTCCCTTATTAAGATTAATATGACAATAATTTTTGTAATTAATTTAAATCACTTTCACTACTATTTTGGGCCAAAAAATATTTTATTATTATTATAATATAAATATCATAATTATTAAAACTATTTATTTTTTTTCCCAGATTTAATTCATATAATTTGTTAAATTAAATATAAAGCTTATCTCGTAGACAAGGAAAAAACAAGTTTTTAAAGTAAAAATATTCAATAGTTCAATAAGTTTTTTTATATAAATTCAATATAAAAATTATTAAAATGATTTAAATTAGAATAATATTTGTATAATTGATCTCGTTTGACTTTATAAAAAATAATCATTAAAATTTAAATAAAATAATTATTTAAATTAAAAGGTGTTTTCTAACTAAAATGTAGTATTTTCACCATTCATAAAACATGAAACATCGTAGAAGAATAAAAAATATTCACTCTAATATAATATTTACATTAAAAAATCAAAAATAAAGTTAATTTGGAAAATTAAAGTTTATAAAAGTTTAAAAAATTAGTATTAAAATCATGATCATTAAAAGGAGGAAAATCTTGGACATGCATGTAACAAAAGATAATGAAATAATTTGGAATTGTGCACAACATAGGCCAAACATAGTATTCCATGTTCCACAAGCTAATGGAAGTTGTACCATCCCCATCCTGAGAGCCATTAGAAGGGTTCTTTGAGCCGGGTTTTCCACATGACCTCAAGCACATCTCCTTGAATACCAAAGGCTGCCGACTAGAAGTGAGGGACCTTTAATGTGTCTATAAGGGAGAAAATTCCCTCTTAGGTAATATGGAATATACATCTGACGAAAAATATTTTTTAACAAATAGTGGAAGAATATAAATAATCAAACTATATAATAAGAAAATAAATAATCTGAAATGAATAAATAATAAGTGAAGAAGCTGATAAATAAACCAAATACACAATGATGTCATGTTATGATGTATGTTCTAAAGTAAGAGTATGGAAAACATGAATATAATAATTCAATCAAACTTGTGAAAAAAAATGACACAAATTGCAACAAAAGCTTCTCGAGAAAAGGTTTGGTCCTCTTCCCCCAAACTTCTTCATAAGAAGCAAGTTACACTCAATCACTGGAAGAAGCATGCTTCCCATTATCCACAACTACAAGCATAAAGTCTACAGTGGTACTAAACAATACCCGAGTATGGAGTGAGATAAAATCCTAGTAGTCCAACACCCACGTTCTCTAAACCATTCCATTTCATGCTATAAAAAAGCAATGTGATAATTTAAGAAAAATTCATTCAATAATATAATCAAAACAAAATAAATATAACATTGCCCAGGTTCTCAATGGCATGTGTCCATATCACCTTCTTTGGCCTAATCCGGAAATTTGAATAAATTAATTATAATAAGAAGGGTGCACATATAAATATAAGGATAGAAATTAGAAAGCTTTAAAAAGGAACATACCCAAAGATTTTTCTTTATCATGGGTCTAATTTATATGTCAACAAAGTGTGATTCAAAGTGCCAGAATATATCACAATTCATATGGAGCTCAAATAGTATCAATAATAACCTTCCACGCATTATCATTATTATTATGTTCAAGTTGAGACTTGGATTCTGAGCTCGTCTCAAAGGTATTTCTACGGTACATCTTTGAATCTATCCAACATCACCGAGAATGTCCCATGAAATCTTCGAAAAGACCACATTTCACTTGAGGCATGTCTATGTCCTTGATTTTGTCCAGGTATTGCACATATGTGGTTAAGTATCACTCGAGGCATAGCGTAGCCACTTTTTTGAAAGTGACATCCTCAAATGTCTCTTTGAGAACTAGTATCACTAAGGAGTGTATAAAACCCCAGGGAAACCCTCGTCTGGAAATGACTAAAACATTGCATCCCAGGCGTACTGTATAACCGGTTAGTAACAGAGAGTCAATGTGTAGTCCTTAATACGATACTCACATTCTCTCACCACCCTTCATTTAATTAGACTTCAAGGAAGAAGATATCATATAGTATGAATTTATAATTTCACAAAACAATTTAAGCAATAACAAGCCACACACTTCCTAATCAATCAATCCCGACAGTTACAGTCAGAACACATTATCAAAAAATGCATAAAAATGAACAGAATGATAATAATTGTAACACAGAAAAGTCATTATGCATAAATAAACAAAAAAACACACTGGTTCATGGTTCACAATTATCCTAAATAATTTATTTAATTATAACTCAATAAAAAGGGATCACGCCAAAAATGCAGTTAATTAATTTAATTATGCAGGGATAACAGAAAATAGACCAAATATGTCGGCACACCCATAGGTGTGTCCATTATGTTACAAAAATTTAAACAAGCTAATTTATATCAATAAATGTTGTAATAGATAATCCTATCAATTTAGTTAAATTAGAAAAGTTTAATGTTAAATATCCCTGGTAGGCACCGACAATTGGTACAAGGGAAGGTCAAAAAGACTCTGAAAAACAATGTAAAAGAGAGTATATGCTATACATCGTAACCATAGAGAATCCTACACTTCGCAGTGATCTTTGATTTGACCTAAAATGGAAGAAATTAGATGATTTTAGAAAAACCTTAATTTTGGGTAAAAATATTCTCCGAAAGACAGTGCAATAGATAGTGAAGGAGGTCATACGATTCATGGTGAGTGAGGTTAGACTTACTGAGAGAAATACTACACATTATATGATGTCAAAATCAGAGAAGAAAAGGAGTTACAATGGTTATCCTAATGTAGAGGAGGGATGGTGCGCACAACCTATCAGGGGGCTGCGACACACCAAGAGGGAGGGAGGAGAGAAAAAGAGAAAAATAAAATAATGATATAAATAAATAAAAATTAAAAAGTAAACGAAAAAATAAGAAAACAAAAAAATAGAAAAAGGAAATAACTAAGAATAAAATATAATAAAAGGGATTGAAAATAAAAGGAAATAAAAATATTAAAAAATAGACTGACGCGCATTTTAATTATTTTTACTTTTCTCATAAACCCTTCTTATTTTCTTTTAAAATTTATTTTTATCCCTTTTTACATTATTATAATTTCCATTAAAACAATTTTTATTCCTTTTTAATTGATTTTTATTATTTTTTACCCGAACGTTGTGATGGGGAGCGATGTAAAATTTTACATATGACACATGAAATCATATAAAAACATTTAATTGCTACTTGGGACCCACAACAACGTGTGAAAGTGCGATCCCTTTGTCACATAAGGATTTGGACTAAAAATTTAAATGTTTTGTACCTTGAATAATCCAATGTGTTACAACCTCCCTTCATTAAGATAACACATCCCCGAGATTCCATTCTGAGGGTAGTGGAACATCATCTGAGAAAGGATCTAGCCATTTTTCATGCACATCAGTCTCCAAATCCAATGTCTCATTCTGAACACATCCAAACTGTCATAGAACCGGGACTAGATGAACTAATGTACCATGGAGAACCTTCATTCTACAGTCGATGAGATAGATTGGATGCTTCTTAAATGATGCATTTGCTTCAACTAGATTTCATTAGGATCAAATGAATGAGATGGGTTTGTATGATACTCTTTATGCTGAGATATATGGATGACATCATTCATGACATGGTACCTTTGAGGTAACAGTAACTGATAGTCTACCGGCCCAACTCTCTCTATTTTCACAAATGGCCCGATGCAAATTGTTGATAACTTCCCCTATCTCCTAATACAAATGTGATCCAACCTTGTGGAAACACATAGAAAGAATTTAAGTACCACATCAAACTCTAAAGGTCTATAGAAACGATCAGTATAATATTTATGTAGGGACTATGTTGTATTCATATTCTTCAATATTAGTTAAACATTCTTAGAAGTCTTCTAAACAAGGTGAGGACCCAATAGAGTTTCCTCTCCAACCTTGTGCCGGATCTGTGAAGTAAAGTTGGAATATCTATTTTAGTCAATAGAATGAGGTACACCATGAAGTTTCACTATCTCCCAAATATACAGACTTCCCAACTCATCAAGATAAAAGTTCTCCCAGATCGGTAGGAAGTGCATGAATTTGGTCAATTTATCGAAAATCACCCATATTTTATCCCAGCATCAAGAAGATCTTGGAAATCCTGTAATGAAATCCATGGTGAATTCATTACATTTCTTCTCAGGATTATATATAGTTTATATAATTCCATTAGTTCATTGGTGATCTACCTTCACCTACTGACAGATGGAGCACCGAGTGATGAAACCCTCCATCTACTTCTTCACACTTGGCCTCCAGTACTAACAATACATGTCTCTATACGTCTTGGTATGTCCAAGATGAACTTCCCAAAATGAGGTATGAGATTACTTCATCAGTTCTTCCAGCATATCTAAAGGTACCTATACTCGGTCATGGTATAGAAGGTTTCATTACCGTCAACAACCCAACCAGGAAGACGGTTCTCTCCTATGACACTTTCCCTCATAAAGACCCCATATAGATCAGATAACATTTTCATACAGAATCACTCGAGAAAAGAGGATTTCACTATAAGACATTTTAGAACATGTTTCCTACACGTTTTTCAAACCACTGTAGGAATCACAAAAAAACAAGGCCATTATTTTCTACTCACAGTTGGCTACCTGGACGAATTGATTTTGTATTGCGGTTCATAGTTTTATCCAAGAAATTTCCCTTAATAGGGATATAAGAAAGATAAAAATAGAACAATTGTTGGTATTTGACCCACCAATACTACCTTAAATAGAAGCCTCTCTATGTGGAGATATATTTCAATAATTTATGGTCAATATAAACAATAAACCTCTCACTAATCATATAGTGTCTCCAACAGTGTAAAGCATCATCCACAACTACTAACTCAATGTCATGTATAGGATAGTTCCACTCATGTGTTCTTGGCTTTTTGGATCCATAGGCCACGAATCGATCTCCCTATATAAAAAATCCACCAAATCTTATTCCTAAATCATCACGGTAAATAGTATAGCATCTATCTAGATTTGGTAGAATCAAGATAAGAGCTGAGGTTAGTCAACCCTTTAACTCCTAAAAATGTGATTCCCGAGATTCTGTCGAGATAAACTACACACCCTTCTTTGTTAGGGTCTTAAGAGGTACTACTAAGTGAGAGAAATCATGGATGAAACACCTACAATAGCTAGCCTTCTCCAAGAAACTGTGTATGTCAAAAACATTCTTGGGATTAGACCATGATACTATAGTTCTCACCTTTTCTAGATCAACTGATACCCCTACCTCGAATATTATATGACCCAAGAAGTGAATCTTATCAATCTAGAAGTGGAATTTGTTGAGCTTTTCATATAGCTTGTTCTCTCTTATTGTACTCAGAATGATCACAAGTTGGGTTCATGGTCATGTCTAGAACACGAATACACCCAGATGTCCTCCAAAAACCACCATAAAGGAATCAAGGTATATGAAAAAAACCAGATTCATTAAATCCATGTAGACTGGCGACACAATTTTTAGGCTGAATTCATTAACTAGATACTTGTAGATGCAGTACCTACTTTAGAATGTCATACGTGGTATATCAAATAGTCACACACACACCTAGTTATATCCTAACTTCAAATCAATCTTGGAGAAAAGATTGTCCCCTCAGATCTAGTCTAAGAGGTGGCGTATATGAGGCAATGGATATCGATTCTGTAGTATAAGCTCGTTGAGTCGATGATAATTCACGCACAATTTGAGGGTACCATCCACCACCATGGATAAAACAATTGGTGAACCCCATTAAGATGTGGGATGTCTAATAAAACCCTTATCCACGAGGTCTTCAAGCTTCTATTTGAGTTCATGTAGCTCTATAGGTTCCATCCAACAAGGGGCAATCGACACTGGAGTCGCATCGAGCACTAGGTAGATAGTGAACTCCACATCCCTCAAGTGATGTATGACAGAGAAATCATCAGTGAATACATTCCAAAAATGATTTGCAATAGGAGGACATTCCACTAGTTTCATTCCCTAATTGCCCCGGAGGAGACTTGATAATTAAGTTTTCACTCTTCCAAGAAAAGTACATTTAAGTCCTTTTCGATCATCTAGAATATCCCATTCACGATTATGGAGATATGTATCACCCTCAGGGGATGTCAAGGGAACCTGACAGTGAAAAAAATTAACTTGAGATTGATAGGAAGAAATCTAGTTCAAAATAATAATTATGTTGATTCCAGACATACTAAGGATCAATGAATTAAAAGGAAAAGGTGCCCACCTATCTCAAGTGGTCACTCTTGGAAATGGTGTATGCCCTATATACTGACCTCCAAAAGATTGTCAAGAGACATTAAACTGTTGATGTAATTGATGGAAGACACACACCATATACAAGAATATATTTCATATGAGGAATACATGTAAAGATACAATAAAGAGGGTATGTATAAGGCCTACCTCTGAGCACTACACAACAGATAGCCTGCTCCAAGAGTTGGGTCTAGATAAGGATGAGAAAAATTAGAATGATCACTAAAAAATTCTAACCACTTATTTCCCAGTTAAATTCAATTAAACATCTGAAAACTGGCACACCATTATATTTAAAAAATATGCACATCAAATTTTTACAACTAGGCACAACAACACTCACATGAAAATTGGCCAATGCATGATAAAAGTAGATATGGCATGGAAATATGCATGTCATTTTAATCACTATGGTGCCTAATATGATGTATGAAAATTAATTGCACTCATATCATCAGTTTCACTAGTAAAAACCATTATCTCAATAACTATATAAAAAAAGTGTGTCACCCAACGGTGAAATCATTTCAACCATAACTGGAATAATCAATAACTACAATCCCAACCCAAGAATTTGGGTTTCCCTAATACATGGGTTAGCTATGTCCAAGCATGGGGTAACATCCAAGTCCATATATTCTAGTCTCCTTTCTTACCCAAATAGTAAGACAAAAGGGAGCCACAGGAAGGCCTCTCTGAGTCGAGTTGTCCACATGACCTCAAGCACATCTCCCTAAACGCCAGAGGCTTCCGAATAGCAATAAGGGACTTTTAACGTGTCTACAGGGGAGACAATTCCCTCATAGGTAATAGGTAATTTTAAATGGAAGAAATAAAGTTTATTAAAAATAGAAGAAATATATAAATAATATAACTATAGAGAAATAAAATAAATAATTCCAGCAGAATAAATAATGTGCGCAAAAGATGATAAATAAACCAGATACACAATGATTTCATCATATGATGTATGTGCTAATGTAAAAGTATGGATAATAGGAATACAAACATGCAGTTAATGTTGTAATGAAAAAGAGACAAAGTGTAATAACGACATCTCTAGAAAAGTCTTGGCCCTCTACCCCATGCTCCAACCTAAGATCAAATCAACACTCAAGCACCAAAAGTATCATGCTTACCATTATCCCAACCTGTGATCATAATGTTTAATCAGGTTCCAAAGGTCACCGAAGTAAGGAATGAGATAAATAATTTTAGTCCAACACTCATGGTGTCCAATACTATCCATTTAGTGTTGTAACTGAAAGCAGTGTTGAAATGTGTGTTAAATGCCATTAACTAAGTAAAAAAATAAAATAAGTATAACTTGTTATGACTTCTCAATAGAACCCATCCATATCACCTACTTCGGCCTAGGTTTGGAATCTGGATAACATACATGTAATAATAAGGATGCATATATATATATATATAAAGGATCCAAATAAAAAATCAGAAAAAAGTATCATACCCCAAGTGTTTTTTTATCTTGGGTCTAATTTATGTGTCAAAAAAGTGTGCATTAAACCACCAAAAGGAATCACAATTCACACAGAACATAGGCAGTATCAATAATAAATTTCCACACATTATCATTATCATTATTTCAAAGTTGAGAGTTGGTGTCTGAGCCCACCATGAAGGTATCGTTATAGTACATCCTTCAATTTATCCAATACCTCCGATCTTATCTAAGGAAATCTTTTGAATGTCCTTGTATCGCTCCAGGCATATCATTATCGTGAGTTTTTAATGGTATCGCACATAAGGGTTCGATTATCACTTGAGGCAAGGCGTAGCCACTTTCCCAAGGGCTCTGTCCTCGAATGTTCCTTTGGGAACTTGTATCAATCATTATAATATAAAAAATCTGAGAAAAACATGTCTAGCAATGCCTAATAAATCACCTCCCAAGCGTAATGTTTCATCGGTCTGGAATTGAGAGTCTATGTGTGGCCCTTAATACGGAACCCACGTTTTCTCACTGCACTGAATTTAATTATATTTCAAGGGAGAATATATCATAGAGTATGAAATTAGAATTTTACAAAATAATTTAAGAAACATAGATCCACGTATATCCTAAACATTTAAGCTATACAGTTATAGTCAAACACTTTATCATCAAATATAGAAAAATTCACCACATGATAAAAATAGTAATATTGAAAAGTCATTAGGAATAAATAATCTAACAAAACCCAAAGTTCATGCTTCAAAATTATCCTAAATGATTTATCTAATTAAAACTCAACAAAATGGACCACTTAACACATGAAATTAATTAATATAATTATGCGGGGCTAATGCAAAATATACCAAATATGTCTTCACGCCCAAAGGGTTGTCCACAAATTTTCAAAAAATTATATAATCTAGTTTATATCAATCAATGATGTAATAGTTAAGCTAGGAAATTTAATTAAATTATAATATGTGAAATTAAGAAATCATCAGTAGTAACCAACAATTGGAAAAATGTGTGATAAAAAAGATTCCAAAAAAAGTGGAAAGAGAGTAGATGCCCTACCACGTAACCTTAGAGAATCCTAAGCTCAACGGAAATCATTGATTTGACCTAAAATATATGAAATCAGATGATTTTAGAAAAAACCCTATTTTGTGTAAAAACCTTCTGCGCTAGACTCTACGATGGATAATTAAGTAGATTCTATGATTTTTGGTGTGTGAGTTCAGCCATAAAATGACCTTAACTACACACCAGATGATGTTAAAATCAGAGAACAAATGGAGTCACAGCAGGCATCCAGAGGGATTGGAGGGGTGGTCCACACTACCTAGAAGGGGCATGAAACACCAAGGGAGAGGGAGGACAAAAAGACAGATAAATAAAATAAAATAAAATAAATAAAAAACTAATGGAAAAAAGAAAGAGACAAAATAAGAAAATAATGAAAAATGGGAAAATGAAATATTTATGTATAATAGAAAATATAAGGGATGGAAATGAACCAAAAAAATAATGAAAATGGGCTAATCACTATGGGAAAAATCACTTTTTCGACGAGTTATTTGCGACAGGAAGAAATCTCGTCACGAATAATCAGTATAGGAAGCTATTTGCAACGGGCCACTTTCCACATCGCAAATAACCAATTATTTGCGACGGGATTTCGTCTCCCGTCACAAATAGTTTGGTGCGACTTGCGTGCCAAACCGCGCGAATAATATTTGTGACGGGGAGATTTCTCTCGTCGTAAATAGATTGGCGCGACTTGCGCGCCAAACTGCGTCGCCTGCGCGCGAAACCGCGTAGGGGTATTTGCAACGGGTCCCGTCGCAAAAATCGGGCGGCGATCAATACCTTTTTGCAACGGGATGTCGTCCCGTCACAAAAAGACTATCGGCATGTACTATTTGCGACGGGTCCCGTCGCAAATAACATTTTAACCGTCGGCTGTAATTAATGCGGGAAAAGGTAATTGTGACGGTCCCTGTCGCAAATACCACCATTTGCGACGGGCGGCCCGTCGCTAATAACCCCATAGAAACTAATCTAACCTATATATACCCTCATCCGTTTTTTTCCCAAATCAGTCAGATCTTCCTCTCTCTTTCTCTATCTTCATTCTTCAGTTTCAAAGAGAAATAATCTTTCAGTAGAAGTTTTTTAGAGGAGAGCAATCGGAGGGCGTCAATATTTTCATAATATTAAAGTTTAAGGTATTTAGATTTTATTTATATTTTATTTATTTTATTTTTTTATGTTATTTTTAATTGTTGTTTATTAGTTCTACTTTAATTACATTTCAAATGATGTTTATTTATATTTAGTTTCACATAGAAATTGTTATTGTCGGTTATAATTATAAATATTTAGTTACAATTAATATTAATTAGATATAATTAGGAATAAATAGATATAATTAGAAATAAATAGTCATAATTAGCAATAAAAATACATAATTAGCAATAAGTAAATATAATTAGGAATAACTAGATATAATTAGGAATAAATAGATATAATTAGGAATAAATAGATATTATTAGGAATAAATATATATAATTAGGAATAATTAGATATAATTAGGAATAATTTGATATAATTAGGAATAATTAGATTTAATTAGGAATAATTTTATATAATTATGAATAATTAGATATAATTAGGAATAATTAGAAATAAATTTCTATAATTAGTAATAAAAAACTACAATTAGTAATAAATAGCTACAATTAGTAATAAATAGCTACAATTAGTAATAAATAGATACACTTAGTAATAAATAGATACAATTAGCTATAATTAGCTATAAATAGATATAATTAGCTATTATTAGCTATAAGTAGATATAATTAGCTATAATTAGCTATAATTAGAAATAATTAGGAATAATTAGCTATAATTAGGAATAATTAGCTATAATTTGCAATAATTAGCTATAATTACGAATAATTAGCTATAATTAGTAAAAATTAGCTATAATTGGGAATAATTAGTAATAATTAGGAATAACTAGCTATAATTAGCAATAATTATGAATAATTAGGAATTTTTAGCTATAATTAGCTATAATTAGTAGTAATTAGCTATAATTAGTAATAATTAGCTATAATTAGTAATAATTAGCTATAATTAGTAATAATTAGCTATAATTAGTAATAATTAGCTATAATTAGTAATAATTAGCTATAATTAGTATTAATTATCTATAATTAGGAATAATTATCTATAATTAGTTTTAATTAGCTATAAATAGTATTAATTAGCTATAATTAGTATTAATTAGCTATAATTATTATTAATTAGCTATAATTATTATTAATTAGCTATAATTAGTATTAATTAGTTGTAATTAGTATTAATTAGCTGTAATTAGTATTAATTAGCTATAATTAGTAATATTAGCGATAATAAGTAATAATTAGCTATAATTAGTAATAATTAGCTATAATTAGTAATAATTAGCTATAATTAGTAATGATTAGCTATAATTAGTAATAATTAGGAATAATTAGTAATAATTAGGAGTAATTAGGAATAATTAGCAATAATTAGGAATAATTAGCAATAATTAGGAATAATTAGGAATAATTAAGAATAATTAGGAATAAATAGAAATAATTAGAAATAATTAGTAATAATTAGTAATAATTAGTAATAATAAGTAACAAATAGTAATAATTAATAATAATTAGTAATAATTGGAAATAATTAGTAACAATTTGTAATAATTTGTAATAATTAGTAATAATTAGTAATAATTATTAATAATTATTAGTAATTAGTAATAATTAGAAATAATTAGTAATAATTAGTAATAATTAGCATTAATTAGCAATAATTAGGAATAATTAGCAATAATTAGGAATAATTAGGAATAATTAGGAATAATTAGCTATAATTAGATTTAATTAGGAATAATTTGGTATAATTAGAAATAAGTAGGAAAAATTAGGAAAAATTAGCAATAATTACCAATAATTACCAATAATTAGGAATAATTAAGAATAATTAGGAATAATTAGGAATAATTAGGAATAATTAGGAATAATTAGAAATAATTAGCAATAATTAGAAATAATTGGCAATAATTAGCAATAATTAGAAATAATTGGCAATAATTAGCAATAATTAGAAATAATTACCTATAATTAGCTATAATTAGCTATAATTAGCATTAATTAGCAATAATTAAGAATGATTAGGAATAATTAGGTATAATTAGCTATAATTAAGAATAATTAGCTATAATTAGAAATAATTAGGAATAAATAGCTATAATTAGAAATAAATTGCAATAAATATCTATAATTAGGAATAGTTAGGAATAATTAGGAATAATTAGGAATAATTAGGAACAATTAGCTATAATTAGGAATAATTATCTATAATTAGGTATAATTAGGAATAATAGCTATAAATATCTATAATTAAGAGTAATTAGCTATATTTAGCTATATTTTGGAATAATTTGGAAGAATTATGAATAATTAGGAATAATTAGTAAACGAAATCTTCTTGGATAATGAAGAGAAAATTTGTAATCATCCCCACAATGATGATTACCAAATTTCCATTCATTATTCAAGCAGTTTTCCTTTTCCTAAGTATTGCTAAGTATTACTAAATTAGTAATAAATAGTTATAATTAGTTATAATTAGTAATAAATTGTAATAATTAGTAATAATTAGTAATAAATTGTAATAGATATTAATAAATTGTAATAATTAGTAACAATTAGTATTAATTTGTAATAATTTGTAATAATTAGTAATAATTAGGAATAATTAGGAATAATTAGAAATAGTTAGCAATAATAAGTGTCAGAAAGATGTAATTAAATGAGCTGTCGGACAAAAGAGTATCCATAAATCCATGAGATATTGTGGCGCCCTTAATTAATGATAATTATTAAGTAGCTGTAATTATTTATCTTCTTTTTTAGACAGATTTTTATAATTTCAAACTACTCAAAAATAGTGATGATTTTATTTTATATGTAGAAAAATATGGAATAAGGAAGTCAACATCAGTCATTATTTGATGATAGAGCTTGGATAAATCAACGCAGAAATCCAAATGGTTCTGTTTTAAATCATGTTTATATTGAGGGTTTTGAAGTTTTCTTAGCATTTGCATCATCAAAACCAGAATATGTTACAGAAGGCACAATTAAGTGTCCTTGTAAAAAATGTTCTCTGAGAACCTTTGACACATTTGACAACGTTGGGGGACATCTCTTGCGGTTTGGTTTTCAACTAGATTATGTTATTTGGTATCAACATGGTGAACGCAGTTCTAGAGAAGATACTAATAACTTTATTCTGGATCCATCACAACTTCAAAATTTAGTGTATTATGTTACAGGTCCATCTGTGCAATAAAATGAAGCTCACGATGATATTGATTTAACTCCTGAGTTGGAACTATCCGAATTTTATGAGTTGTTGAGGACTGCTAAGGATGCATTATATCCTGGTTGCAAGATAAGTAAATTAGAAGCGGTTACAAAATTTATGGATATTAAATGAGATAATGCAATGTCAAACTACTATTTTTATTAGATATTTTCTTTGGTTAAAACACTGTTACCTGAAGGTAATGTGTTGCCTGCAAATTACTATGAGAGGAAGAGGCTGATTCGTAATCTGAGCCTTAGTTATCAGAAGATTCATGCATGTCCAATTGATTGTATCTTATATTCTGGCGAAAATGAGTCATTGGATATTTGTCCCACATGTGGACAATCGACGTATAAAGAAGCTCAACCAGGGAAGTCTACATCAATTCCCGTAAAACAGTTGATATATTTCCCCCTAACACCCAGGTTGCAATGTTTATTTTTGTCTCAGAACACAGTGCCAATAATGTCATGGCACAAAACCAAGATTTCAACTGATAAAAGCTTGAATCATTCATCTGATGGTGAATCATGGAAACATTTTGATTGTCTGCATCCGTATTTTTCTATAGAAGCCCGAAACGTGTGATTGGGTCTTTCTACTAACGGTTTTTGTCCGTTTGGTTCTTATGGTGGTCAGTATTCATGTTGGCATGTTTTTATAACTCCATACAATTTTCCTTCATGGATGTTGATGAAGGAGCCTTATATCTTTTTGACTATATTAATCACAGGACATCCAAAAAATAATATTGATGTTTATTTGAAACCATTTATTGATGAGTTAAATGCATTTTGGTGTGTTGGTGTTAATACATATGATGTTTCTGTGAAACAAAATTTCACATTAAAAGTTGCATTGATGTGGAAGATTAGTGACTTTCTTGTATATGGCATGTTATCTGGTTGGAGTACCCATGGTCTGAAATCATGTCCTTACTGTATGAAATAAAACAAATCCTTTATGTTGGTCAATGGAAAAAAACCTTTCTATTTAAATTGTCACTGTAGATTTCTTCCAACCAATCAACCTTTTAGGAGGAACAAATCTCATTTCAGAAAAGGTACAATTGAATGGGATGAACCTCCAATGATGATATCAGGTACATAGTTAAAATTAGTTGTATTTTCATTACCCCCATCACATTTGGACCAACAGTAAACCAACAAAAAATTAATGGCTTTGGGAAAGAACATAATTGGATAAAACGGAGCATTTTTTGGGATCTTCCGTATTGGTCTGATTTGTTGGTCTGCCGTATGTTGGATGTGATGCATATTGAGAAGAACTGTTTTGATAATTTATTTCATAAAATTTTGGATACACCAGGTAAGACCAAAGATACTGTAAAGGAATGATTAGATCTTTCCCAAATTTGCAGGTGACTAGAACTTGAAGTATTTATAAATGCCAGATCACAGAGGTTAATGATGCCAAAAGAAGCTTATAAACTATCCAAAGAGAGTCATTTATTATTTTGTCAGTGGATTGCAGATTTGAGACTTCCATATGGCTTTGCTTCCAATTTGGGCAGATGTGTTAAGAATGGTTATATTACTGGATTAAAAAGTCATGATTGTCCTGTTATAATGGAAAAGACTTATGCAAATTGGATTCAGAGGTTTGTTGAATTATATGATTTGGGATTCGATAACAGTCATATCATATTTTTTTCGAGACATTTTTGCAGCGACAAAAGACTACGATGCGCTAATAAAACTGAAAGAATATGTAGCTGTAATTATATGTAAACTAGAAAAAATATTTCTGACGAATTTCTTTGACTCAATGGAACATATGATATTACATTTGCCACATGAAGCTAAATGTGGAGGTCTAGTACAGTTTTGATGGATGTACCCATTCGAGAGATTCTTGCAGAAATTGAAGAAAAAAATACGTAACAAAGCATCAGTTCAAGGCTAAATTGCTAAAGCTTATTTGAAAGAGGAAATTGCTTTTTTCTGCTCTAATTATTTTCAATCTCAATATCTCTCAAAACAGAATCGCATGGGACTAAACGAGGGGAATTTTAGGTATGAAATGGAAAATAAATTAATCGTTCTTAATCAGCCAAATCTTGGTTTCGGTGGAGTTCATGAATGATGGATTTCAGATGATGAACATCATAGAGATCATACATACGTTCTTCTCAACTTTGAAGAAATGACATCATTTGTCCTATGAGTGCTTTTATCACTTATTCTATAATTTAGGTTACAGTATTTAATCTTATTTTATTTGTAGGTTATATGTTAATCATATCAAGAAAAAACTTCCACAAATTACCACAGATTCTCTTGAAGAACGCAAACAAAAAATATTCTCAATGGTTTCAAAAACTGGTTACATAAATTATTAATGGTTTAATATCAATTATTTTTATTACTTATTATATTGATAATTGTTTTACAAATTTTAATGTGTCTCAATATACTGATAAAATTGATAAGCTACTATGTATATTGAGTAACCCACCATCGAAAATGGTTAAATCTTATAATGCATATGTGGTGAATTGTTTTCGATCTCACACACAAGCATACGAGGAATAAAAAAACAATTAACAGTGGTGTTTTCTTGAGATGATCACATCAAAGAGAAAATAAAGTTGACTTTTATAGAATTTTGGATGAAATTATTAAGTTGTGTATTTATGATAGAATTACATAACAATGCTTAAATGTCGGTGTTTGGATACTGAGAGAGGTTTTCATGTTCATCCGACTAATGGAATCGTCGATATTAAATATAAAAGTCTTCTTGCAGTAAATGAACCATTTTTACTATCTCAACAGGCACATAAAATTTATTATGCAAAGTACTGTGCTACTTCAAGAGACTTGAGTGATTGGTTGAACATAATAAAAATGAAATATCAGGAAAATCAGTTTACTCAAACTGAATCTGGTTCCACTGAAGTCGAAGGAATTGAAATTTTTCAAGAGACGGCTCAAAATCCATCTGATTCACAAGGATACGTGAATATCGATTATGACACCCAACAATTAAGAATCGATTTTTATGAAGATGATAATGATGTTACAAATGAATTTGAAATGACAAGTGATACTGAAACTGAAACACATATGGATATTGATGATGCTGAGGAGGAAGATGAAGACATTGACATTGACAGCTATGGAAAAGAGGAGGAAGATGACCATTGACACAGTTAAATGCTTGTTACAATCATAACTAATATATATATATATAATAGTTATTTTCAATTATCTGCGAACAACAATCATTTTTTGTTTCAGATGGACTGTGATCTATTGTGTGAGTTAGAGGTGGCTGAGCTACCTTTGGATGATGAGGATGTGGGACAAGCTGACCCTCAGCCTACTGGTGGTTCAGGAGGTACGCGGAGGGGGCACAGTCTTGCGTGATAGATGATTCCTGATCTTATCCCTGAGCGACTTCCAAATCTTGGTTTCGATCCACGTACACGGAGGTATGTAACCTGTATATTTTAGTTAGATTTCATTAATTTATTTATATATACTAATTTTTTATTATATATTCTTTTTTCACAGTTTTCAGCATGTAGCTATTGGAAAGGGGAGCGCTATATTGCGCAATTATATTTCTCAGCCATGGATCACATGGGAACAGATTCCCTTTGATGTGCGACGTGACATGTTCCATTATTGGCTGGTACGTAAATAAATAATATTTATTTTCAAATTTATTTTATTTAAAACTTGATGTTATAAATTATTTTTAGGGTTTATGGCATCTTATCGATGATAGCATGCGTGATGCTATCCACTCGAAATTGCAGGTTTCTATGCGTGATAGTTTCCACCAGTTTTTTCATAATTTGAGAAGGACAGGCATTAAGAAAGCAGGGGTGACAGAATTTAATGAGTCTTGTAGAGCCCACTGACCAGAGTACAATTCATCTCACATTTGGGATGGATTATGTTTACACTGGTTGGGTGGTGGATTTCAGAGGAGATCTTCAGTTGGACGACTGAACTGGGGGAGACAGGAGGTGACACATCAAGTTGGTATTCATACATTCAGTTCGCATAGAGAGCATCTGGTAAGTATATTTTTTAAATATTTTATATAAGTTTAAATATAAATAGTTTATTTTATATTTATGTAGGTAGTCGAACATCCTGATATTACGGAGTTCGACATTTATCGGAGGATGTACAGTGATCCAGCCACTGGAGGGATTAAAGGTGATCGCCAGCATCAAATTCTGGTTAGTATTATTTTTTTAGTTTAACAATTAACTGCATATAATATTTTTAAAAGTTTAATTTTAAATAGGAATTGAAGGAGTCATATGAGGCTGTGACCTCTCAGACACAGGCTGAGGGTCAAGATGAGACGGCTGTGCAGACTAGTGCTCACCATTTCGATGAGGAGGCATGGATGCAGGCGAATCAGTATGGCTTTGAGAAGGGTAGAGTAGTTGGTATCGTCTCTCATTTGACTCCTGGTACTTATTATGGTACTGATGTGATGTCAGCGTCCAGCTCGAGAGGAGCTTATGGAGAGGAAACATCTTCTGGCTCACAGTATTAAGAGCAGTTGCGAGATCAGTCTGAGCATATAGAGATTTTGCAGAAGCAACAAGAAGAGATGTGTCAGCCGTAGTAGCAGCATGAGGAGGAGATGTTTCGATGGCAGCAGCAACATCACGAGCAGATGGAGTACATGAATTCTCTGACTCATAGTTTAGGGATGGGGTTTCCTCCACTAGCTCCTTCAGCTCCTCCACCTCCTCCAGAAGACGACACCCTAGTGATTTTTTTATGTTACAAACATTTGAATTTAACATTGTAATATAAATTATTTACATTTTCTGTCTTTTATATCGGTGCAAATATTACATAATTTAATTTTTAATATATTTTTTTTGTGAATATTGAGAATTTTAACATTTTTTATTTTTTATTTTTTTAATAATAGTAATATTATTTTTTCATTAATCGTAAATTTATTAAATTTTATTTTTTAAAAATTAATTTATTTTTTGCGACGGGACCTTTTGTGATGGGGTCCCGTCGCAAATAGTCTAACTAAAAACTTTTAAAAAAAATATTTGCGATGGTACTTACAATGGGATGAGAGCCCGTCACAAATAGTGTTTGTGACAGGCCTATCACAAGAACTGTTATATATATATAATACATATAATAGAAAGATTTTTTTCAATGAGGTTGTTTCCCGTCATAAATAAAATTATTTGCGATGGACCCATCACAAATAATTGTATTTGTGATGACATTTTTTACAACGGGCTATTTGCGACGAGGTCCCGTCGCTAAAGCCTATTTGCGACGGGATCCCGTCCCAAATAGTCTGTCGCAATTACTAAGAATTCCATTAGTGAATCCCAATTTTTTTATTATTTTTATTTTTTCATAACCCACATATAATTTTATTTTAAAATTTCTTTTTATCCCTTTTTTAATTTATTTTAATTTCCTTTAAAAACCCTATTTATTCAATTTTAATTTCTTTTTATTATTTTCAACTTGAACACTGCACAAGGGTGAAATATAATATTTCACATAAAACCTATGCAATCATTTAAATAGTTTTAATACCTTCTTGGGACATGCAATAGGAAGCACATGTGTGTTTCTTGGGTCGGTATATGGATTTGGAAAAATATTAAATTGTATGTACCTTGATTAACGTCAGGGAATTAAATAAGTAGTATGTGTTGTTCAAGACTAACATGTAGTATTATTGAAACACATTTAATAAACAATTATCTCTTTTAGAAAATCTATATTCAGTGTTATTTGAAATGTAAATCATCAAAAAGATTTAATTATTTAAAAAAATTACAAGATCTCAAGCTATTGCACGAATAATGACTTTGTAACCCATTTGATGGAGGAGAATAATTATTAACGATATTAAACTAAAGTAATTAAATATTATTAAATTTAACATATAGATATTATAATATAATAATCTTTTAATAATAATTGAAGGGGTTGGTGTATAAATAATATAAAAATGCTTGTTGAAGAATGATACCTCTTTTTGTGTGACTTCTATTTATTTGAACCAAATACCATCCTCGGTTGACTACATTCCTAAAATGTCATATAGGAAGAGATTAAAGAAGTTCATAACTAATTTTGGGATGTATTTTAATAATACATGGGTTTTAATGGTGTGAATATAGGAGGATATAGGGTGTCCTTTTATATGTATGGTGAGTTTCACAATAGTTGTTTTTGAAAAAAAAATGAATCCCACCAAAATATTTTCAATGAAAAAAGGCTCCAATAATGGAACACGCATGATACTAGATGTTATAATCTCTAAATACATCCATAAAATATATTTTAGACTATTATTCAGGTCATTTTAACCATAATATTTTAGTTTTATCCCCCAGTAAATCCATTTTTACCTTAACAACTATAATTAATTATTAATGTTTTCACAATTAATTTTGGTGAAAAATTACATTGAATTTATTAGAAAATATAAATTATGTGGATTCCAAATTTTGAATAATTTTTACCAAATTCAATTCATAGATTCATAAAATTATAATTTTAAAAAAATCATAAATGCGAGAAAAATAGAGTTTTCAAGTTGAGTATTTTTTGAGAAATAGATGATTTTATATTAACTCTATGACTAATAATAATTGTATGATAATAAATTAATAATTAATGATATTAAATAAATAAATAATTTAGTTATTATTCAAATTAATTAAAATAGAGAAACATTATACATTTAAAAATTGTTTTTAGAAAAAATTAGTTTTTCAACCCAAAAATAAACTTATACTAAAAAACAGTATAATGATGATTCCAAAGTAATTAAGTAGAATGAATATAACATAATAAAAATTATGTTACTTTAATTCCTAATAAAAATTTATTTATACATTTAAAAAACTTATATTATTTAAATGAAAATTCATTTTTACTAAACATGCATTTTTACTATTCACTGAAAAACGAATACGCTTTGAAAATTGAAACTTTTAACTATAGGAATGTTTTGAAATTATAATTTATAAAATGATATTATAATTTCTAAATTAAAATTATAAAACTTATAAATTATGATTATAAATAAAACCTTATCATTAAAGATTTTAGTTAAGACTATTCCCTTTTTTATTTGAAAATTACATAATATTTTTTCAAAAAAATATTGTTGTTAGATTCATATTAAAAAATTAGGTAATGATTTATTCTATAATTACCAAGGTTGTTACAAATGTCCAACTAGAAATAATCCATGAGTAATGTTACGTATGATTCTCTTTAATCCAGTGTTTTCTGTCTAATAAACCCTTGTATAGTATGCCTAAGTCTTCTCTGCCATGATAAATGCACCCCTATCTGGTGATCCCCGGTATGATGCTCATTAATCCAATGCACTATGGTCATATGCTACTTCATAGTCTAATACCATGTATTTATTTTAATTATCAGTCCAAAATACTTATTTCTATAACTCATCCATCATATACCCCTCTTCTTCAATCATATATAATCCTGGTCGAAAACTCTCACCGTTATTTCACATAAACATTAAAAATTTCCCTTATTTCTCCACACTAGAAGTAATTACTTCATAGCGATACTTCACGCCTTCATCTAGAAATACTACTTCTATAAATTATATAGGAATATAGGGATTGTATTTTAATTTTCTATTTAAATCAAACTTCATTTTACTGCCAAAAAACCCAAGAACATTTTGTGCAAACATTAATCATACGAAAATCCTCAAATCTCTTCCAAAATAGTCTATTCAAAACATCCATAAATATTGTCTATATTTACAAGCATTCAATGTAATGCACTAATTTTTCATGTTAATATTAATTTAAAATGTATTTTGAAAGATCCTAAAACCTACACATGGTTTAAAAACTTCTCTATAAAATCTCAACAATCCAATGTATGATTTTCTCTTTCTAATAGATCATTCAATAGAATTTCCCGAATTATTTATTTTGTGATCATTAAAAAGTTATCTTGATGGAACTCTATTTGGTTATTAGAATGTCTTACAATCTGGTAAATTTTATACTTCTCTGTATCTTATTAAACACTTCATCATTTAAAAATATGTACACCATATATCTGTAATGAACTTTCTAAATTTATCTTTCCAGTATAATGCCAAATTTCTCTATATGATTACATTTCAATTATTTATATTATGAAATATTACATATTTATTTTACATGCATCTTCAAAGATTTAACCATCTTGTAGATCATTTTAAATGTCGATCTAATTATATTTATAATTCTCCATATAATTATCCTACATATCAGCACTGTACCTTGAACATTATACAATTGTATCTTCGTGGATTAATAAAAAAACATTATACTAGCTTTATATCTCAGACTTTGTACAGTCTCACCTTTTTTCAATAACACCATTAATGTGCATCTAATAGAATCATCCTGGGTAATCTGAAAATATCAATCTAGAAAAACCATTTTTTTATAACAACATCCTTTCTACAAAAATATCTAGAATCAGAAATATATTTATGAGGTTTGGTACTTTTAGGTTGGATAAAGAACCATCTGACTTTATGATATTGATCTAATCTAATCAATGAATCATATGTCTAATTTTTCAAGAACATGTCCTAAAAACACATATTGATATATGGAAAACTAATTAAAACGTAACACATTGACACAACAATCTACCCCATTTTTTTATTTTCAATACTCCGATATATTTATACATATTAAAAGTCTACACATGTTTAAAGTCATTTTTGTACTATTTGTGTGTTCATTTTCATTCTCCCGTTATTTGGAAAGAAAATTAAAATGGATTGATATGAATCATTAAAAATATACTAATTTCATTGAATTTTTTTTAAAACATTCCATGAGACAAGAATCTCTAAAAAATACCATAATTATAAAAAATATATGTATATGTGAGTGAACTTGATATAGAAAACAAGAATTCCCAATCAAGGTGGTCAATGCTTTCCATAATAATTCTTTTATGTAATACTTTTCCTGATTTTACATCATCTCTTTCACATCTACGGCTATCTGAGTAATTTTTTCAGTTGAAGACTATACCCATATTCAATAAAAACATTAAAATAGTTCAAATATATTAACATAGCCCCCCCAGATCTCAACATTCTCATTAATCCTCCCTCCTTTATTTCTTAAAATTTGATAATCATTCTTCATCTTAAAATTTTATCCCCATAAAGGGTTTTGTTGAGTACTTAAATATAGTGATTAAAATATTCTATGATGGTTATTTATTAGTTTTGTAAAACAAATACATCACTTAGACATATCTTCAACATCTTCTAATTCAATTCCCTATAATTTGTTTTCAAATAGAAAATAATAATTAGTAAAACGAGGATCTTAAATGTTTTTTATCAGTGACGTTAATAATAATAGTTTTCCCTTATTCTTGAATTCTTCTATACATTCCTTGAATTATTATTGGATATAGATTTTTCCTTATGATCAGACTTCATGTACTTTGGAGTGGATTTCTTCTTATCTTTTTAGTTTTTATATAATGAAGTTAGAATATCTTCATAATTCAAAATATCATCATTCCCTTGAGATTTCAACATCCTTTCCATTAATTACTAGATGATACACTTCCCCACTAGTTTTATGCTTTTCCCCAATGGTACACGTTCTAAGAATATCTCTCTAAAACGGATTACCCACAGAAACCTAGGCGTAACACCACAACATGCGCCTTTTGTAACACAATCACAACATCCATCTAAAAAAAATTAAGTAGGTAGCTTTTTCAAGCCACCATAGCTCGCGTAATGTGTGTCATATGTCGGGAATTATACCTAAATCCATTACAACCCATATGTTGAGTAAAGATCCTTAAGCCATTATAGACTACACATGTTACACCTATTATAGTCCATAAGAACCTATAGTTAGAACATATGTGTGTGAATTACCAAAAGCCATTACAATGTGCTATATAAATATATGGGGAAAACTAATCACCATACCTACAAGCACTGGTATCTTCCAAGAGAAGAGAGTGGGACCAAATGGGGTAGTCTCCCATCCATCCTCCCACTGGAATGTTAGTGAAAAAATCCCCCAAGGATTAGAATCCCCAAGGTCTCACATTACCTAAACGATAGGGTGGAGTAGTGTATAGAAACACAAAAATAATATAATATAATACATCTCGCAACCACACTATGGGAAAAACCTAGTCTTAGACTCAATTGCAGCTAAAGTATCTCAGACTATCGGCTGCTACTACTAAGACTAGATATCCTATGAGAATATAAACATTTAAAGAATGATATTAAGTTAGTTATCCATTTTTATCAGTTTGACTTTACGTAATTAATTATTTTACCATTAATTAGTCATTATTAATTCCACATTACATTTCATTATCATCACACTATGTTTCATGCCCTCCAGGCATAACCAATCCAAGTCCACAGATTCTCTAAAATATTACATCATCATTGCATCCCAACAAGCTCCATCCTCAGGGGTTAACAAAATTTATTAAATGATTTATTAACAAAAACATTTCATTCCCATAATTCCAGGCATTCTACAAAAGAAAAACTAAGCTACCAAACAATAGGTGCTCAACACAGTGAGTATATGGACTACCCGTTGAGCCTTTGTCACCTATAGTAGGATCATTGACCCATACATCCTCTAGATGATAAAAATGGAAAGCATGTACCATACCCCATGCATCTTCACCTCCTTTGGAGTCGGGTAAGCAAGAGTAGATAGCTTAAATAGTGTGGAGTGTAAAGATGATAAAAACCGAAAATATTCAACAAGTATCCAACATGCATAACTGAATAGTTTCATCATCTCTACTGTCCTCTAAGAAACCCACATGCATAAGCCAATGCATATTTCTACTCTAGGAATCAACTTCGACCCCCAACCTCGGGTCCTCTATGCCCCACAAACCACAACAGCCCTTATGTTCATCCATCCCAGGCTCAGACCAAAACAGAAGAAGTAGGAAAAAATCAACGAGAAAATGGATCTCGGCCCCATGTAAGGAATCTATGATTCATAAAAAAATTAGAATAGATGGCTCCAAGTATATGCCTCTTGGCCTTTAAAAGAAGTATGGTGACATAGAACCCTTTTGTTAATGATATTTTATCCAAAAACCAATTATTTAATCCATCTTTAATTATTGAGTTCATTTAAAAAAACTCCATCCATTCGATTGTCAATAGTTTAGCATAGTAACAGCTAGATTCAAAAACATGACACTTTATCTTTATCTAATTAAATTACAATTAATCCTATATTTAAATTCATTACCAATTTCTATCTAGAATGACTTGTCAAAAAAAAAGTAAGCATAAATATCACACTATCTAGCAATAACAAGAGGCAACAACATATGATCGATACCAATTTATTTATCTGGTTCAAATATTTATTATTTCAATTCCATTGTTATTCAGAAGGATAAAACATGATAACCCAATAGTTTCACATAAATGAATATAGAATCCATGAATCTACTACCTCAAAAGTTTTTAGAAATTCATTGTACAAAAACAGCCAACACAATAGTTCATGATCAACTCTCCTGTAAGACTAAATCCACTCAAGGATGTAGAGACACCACCACACCAAACAACACCCAAGAAAAATCTACTAGAAACATAGAGATTTCATGACATAACATGGAAAGGAGGAATGGAAGTAGAGGAAACCAGAAGAACAGTGGTAGAACATACCTTATATCGAAGATGGATCAACGCTTCATCTTTGCACTAAAATTGGGGTTGTGGATGCTATAGGAATAAAATACAAGGAAGAAATGATCCATGGATACATTAATACGCATAAAACCTATGGGAAGGAAAGAATCTTTTGATAATCTCACCCTATGAACAATAAGTAATAACAATGGAGGATGATATCTCAAACCATTAGAATATTTAATGAAGAAGTAGTTTAAGATACACTGGATTTTCCATTAAGATCAGATCTTTCATGGATTATGCATTTTGATAGAGAAAAGGCTTCCTAACTATTAGAAAAATATAATATTGGAGTTATGGGATTTGAATTGGCATTAAATGCCTTAAAAAGGGACTTCAATGCATTTTATGTCAAAGGAAACGTAAAACAAAAAAACTGTAGGATATCTGAAAAAATATGGAAACATAACAAAGGAAATGACAAAGATCCTGAAACACAATTCATGACACCATTTTGGTTCCAGTATTTTGGAATTTTTTGATGGAAATTCCATGGTTCTAGAAAAACTTTTCACATAATTGAAAATTTGGTAAAGTGTCAGGTATTAGTTATCTTGACTTCCTCGAACACTTAAAACCCCATATTTTAGCAAAGTAATGGATTGTAGAGGCCTGATCCATTTTGTTAGATACCCCACAAGACATTATTTTCCCCGATAATCCAAAACCAACATAGATATGAAACAACAAAAGGGGTCCGATAAACCACTCTTTGAGATACCTCTCAAGGATCAACCCACCAAAGGAGCTCAACTACTTCAAAAAGGGACATGTGAAACCATACAACACCCAGAACCTGCTTCTAAACACTCTCCTGGGGAAGGTACCTCTCAAAAGATATAAATACACCCAAATAACAAGAGAAAGATATCTCATAACAAAGAAACTTCTACAACCACGAACCAAACATCATTAGAAAGGAAGTGTTCAACATCAAAATACTCAGGGTACTGAGCACGTATATATGACATACATTCCTGAGTACTCTACTTAATGCCACTATACCCCCACAAGATACAAACCAAGGAAAAATCATTCTAGGGAAATACCTTCTCCATGAATTTTTGGATCTCTACAAGCCTCTCCTCGAAGGACACATCATCGTCAACATCGATCTCACCCCCAATCGGTGATGTGAGAGTAGTCATGAAGATAAAAATGGAGATACAACACATTAAAACCATCATGTATCTAGGTTTTTTGTGGAGGAAGTGCTACTTGATACACCATGACTCCAACATGAGACAACACATTGAAGGTCCCAAAAAGATGAGGAGAATGATTACTCCTGTGACCAAACATTCGCTTCCCATGATGGGAAGTCACCTTCAAAAAAAGATGATCCCCAACGTCAAACTCTAATGGACTCCTAAAATGATCATCATAGGATTTTTGATGATCCTGAAAATCCTTCATCCTATCCTGAATTACCTAAACCGTCTCTATCATATTCTGTACTCTCTCCAGCCCGATAATTCCTAACTCTCTAACCCCATTCCAACACAATAGATAATGGAATGTTCAGCCATAAAAATCACTAAACGGTGCCATACTAATAGTGGAGTAGAATCTATTATTGTAGGAAAACTATACCAAGGGTATGTGCCTCATCCACAAACCTCAATAATCATGGACACAAGAGCACAACATGTCTTTAAAAGTTTGGATTTTTCACTCTGTCTTACTGTCCATTTGTGGATGAAAAGTAAAGTTAAGGAATATCTGAGAACCAAAGGTATACTGGAGACCTCTGCACAACCTGGAGGTAAAATGGTGGGTCTTGATCAGATATTATCATCCTTGAAAATCTATGGAGTCTCACCACCTCTTCTAGAATCTTCCTTGACAAAATATTTCTTCAGCTTGATTTTTTTTATCACTATAAAGTTGGATGATTTCATCAAGTGATCCACTAACACCATTATTGAGTCATTTCCTTCCTAAGATTTAGGTAAATTGGTAACAAACTCCATCGATATTTCCTCCCACATCAACTAAGGAACATCCAATTGATGGGAAAACCGATTGGGAACAGGGTTCTCGGCCTTCAACTACTGACAGACCAAACATCGAGACACAATCTCTATAACTGCATGCTTCAACTCAATCCACCACAATTGAATCCCCAAGAAAAGGAAAATTTTCCTCATTCCATGATGTACTGCTAAGTGGAAAACACATACCCCTCTGGGAACCATCTCACACGTCTCTAAAGGAATGAAAATCCTTCCCTTAAACAACTCTCGAGGCTCATCATCCTCATGCCAAACATCAGGGGCTTCACCACAAATAATTTGTTCTCTCCAAACCTCTACCCCAAGATCCCCAAACAAGGAATCCTCTATATGTTTTACTATAGATGAATGCACCATCGTCTTGAAATGACAACCTCTACCCCTGACATCTCCCATATTCAGATCCATCACTGGATGTTAATCTATCACTCTCCAAGAATCCCCAGATTCATGAAATGCATCACTACCCAACATCCTACTCAACGCATTGTCTACATCATTCCATTTACTATGTGTATATGAAATTTAAAATTTGTAATCATGTAATGACTCCATCCACCAATGATATTTCCGGTTCATGTCACACTTGGAGAAAACATACTTCAAGCACTTATAGTCAGTGAAAACCACAAAGCGCTCACCGATTATGTAATGTCTCCATAACATTAGAGGGAAACCCACTACTTCCAACATGAGATCGTCGGTGACATTGTTACGTTCATGGGGACACAACAACCGATACCCATAACAAAAGACCGATATATGCTACAATAGAACACCACCTAACCCAAGATGTGATGCACCATAGAAAACAACCATCTTAAATCCCTCTGTTAGCAGACAAAGAACATGATCACTAAACTACTTCTCCTTGAGATAATCAAAATCTTCATGACATTGATTAGTCCATGAGATCGCATGATCCTTCATGGTCAGCACTATCTAAGGAGGCACAACTTGAGAAAATTTTTCCATGAACCTCCTGTAATAGCCTGCAATACCAAAGAAATTTCTCACATCTTCCACTATATTGGGGCCAACCCAATACATAGTTGATTCTATCTTTGATAAATCCAAAAAAAATCATATTGGGATAAAAAAATACCCCAAAATGGACTTCTTAAGCCCAAAACTCACACTTTGACAACATCCCTAAAAGTTGATGTTGATGAAGAACTCCCAAAATAGCGTACAAATGCTCTGCATTCTCCTCCTTAGACGCGGAGTACACAAGGATGTCATCGATGAATACAACTATGAACTTATCTATGAACTCACAGAACACAACATTCATCAACCCCATGAACATATCTAGAGCATTTGTCATACCAAAATACATCACCCAAAATTTGTATGGCCCATGAAGACAACAGAAATTGGTCTTTGGAATATCCCCATCCTTCACTTGCATCGAATGATACCCAAACCACAAATTGATCTATGAGAACCTAGTCGAACCCTTTAATTTATTGAATAAATCATCAATAAATGGAAGATGGTAGAGATCCTTTACTTTCACTTTGTACGAGCAATGATAATCGATACACAGCGACAAACTTTTATTAGCCTTTGTCACAACCAAAACTGTTGTGCCCTACAGTGACACACTTTCCCAAACAAAATTGCACTGTAGTAGACCATCGAGCAGTATTCCTAGATCCTATAAATTAGAAGGGGACATCATATACAGAGAAATAGATATAGGAGATGCTCGTGGCTATATCTTAACCCTAAAATCGATATCTAAATGAGGGGGTAATGCTACAACCTCTTCTGGAAAGAAATTAGGGTACTCTTCAACAATTCTAGGAAACACCCACTGTTGAACCTCTGATGAACTCAACATCTGTTCATCCATCAAGGATGAGAAATAAGTAACACACCATTGACCCATTTGAGGGTCTCACTCACCAAAAAACATTGTTGTCTCTCCATCATCATTGAAGAAATCCACCTACCTCTTGAATCAATCAACAATAGTTGGCACCGAATACAACTAATCCATGCTAATGGTGAAATCATATGGTTGTTTCCATAAAATTAGTAAATCTCCCCAAGAGTGGTGTTTCCACAGAACTATCTCACAATGTCTACATACTTCATACAAGTTAGTTCAACCACAAATAAGCATGGTCAAAACCAATGGAACTAGAAACCACTATACTTCATGTCCAAATGCATGGACAAGGGAAGGTGATATGGAGGAGTGCATGGCTCCGGAGTCAAAAAAATGTACACACCAATGTATAAAATAATAAATGGGTAACTCAAACAACGTCTACATCTTCTAAATCTGGAAACACAAAATTATGAAGCTAACCATGGCCTGCTCTATGGACTCTATGACCCTAATGAAGACCACCACCACGGTCGTTCTCTTCTCTCAGAGGATGATGAGAATCCCAGGGCTATCCTCTACCTGCCCCATATTCTCTCTACTGATTGAATGCTGGTGTGACCTCTTATTGTTGCCTTGGATGGAACTGCCTCAAAAGTGGAACCTCGAGTAGAACACCTGGTGCACGATGGCCTCTCTGAAACCTCGGGCACTCCGCTTGCTGATGACCTCGGCCTCTATAAGAAAAAAATCGCATGATCCCTTGGCATTATCCGGAGAGCCGAGACCACCAGAGAAACGAGATACTGAGGGCTAGGACCTACCCTTGAATGAATAGAAGCTCTTATTCCATGAAAACTAGGTACCCCATACCACATCTCTGCTTCATGAGGAATCCTAATGATTACACTCTCTTGAAGATATGGTTCTATAAAATGTAATCTTGATGAACTCTTGCCTCTCCAACACCTCAATATTTATCTTTGTCGACCTCCACTTTGTGGTGATCTGCAGGCGCAACCTGGTAGACAACAAATGTGCGAACCTGATGAGGAAATTAGCCTTGATCCATACCATCAAAATAAAAAATTGTTAGATCTACTAAACCAGGAATATGGAAAGCTCAACATTAATTAATTTTTTTATTTTATTCATTTTAGGTTATCCTATCCAAGTTCTACTGATTCTAACATATGTGAAAATAAGAATGATTCCTGATCCTTTCCTAGGAATCTACCCTAAAAAGTGTATCACCTCATCTAGTATCCACTTTAAACATAACGGTCCATGTGTTTGACCATAGAGGAAACTAAATACCTATGTCTCTGCTGGACTCTAGTGTTTAAAACACTTACTAAACTTGACTAACACCATTTCCCTTCTAGACCATGAAACCCCACTTCTGCCTAACTCCAAATTCCATAATACCCTATAACCAAACCTCTAATACCACTCTTTCATGACCCCCACCACACAATGAGTACCCCTCCTAGGTCCACAATCTGAGAGGGTGGATAGTGACACCTGAGTCCTACCTCCAGTGGGCCTCGTGTTGGTGACTAGAACAAAGGTTATAATAATCACAACAGATGGGAGGAATTACCCTCTAAGATAACACATGCGAAAGATACAAATAAAACAGACAGTAACCAACACCAAATGAAATTGCATTTTAAAAAGAAACCCCAGTACACATATGTAATGTTATGAAAGTACTACTACAATTGAGAAGGGAAAACTGCATGTTACAAAATGAAGCAAAACAACAGGGACCACGAATCCCAAATAGCTCCTGCAACCCCATGCCAGTAGTAATCAACCAGATCTACAACCTTCTCCAAATTACCTAAAAAAAGTTTTATATACATAGGGTGCGTTTAACAGTATACTCAGTAAGATCCTTCATGGACCCTCTCATTCATATGTAATGAAAGCGTGCTAAAGAACACTGAACATTAAGTGGAACTAAATCTCCACATAAACAGGTATAGTATGTTCCAAGCCTCACCATGGATACTCTCACCTTGTATTGCATACAATATTATATAATATAATAATGAATATCAAGGGTAACCTTCTACCACTTCCCCGCTGGTTTTCCGCTTTACCCCAACGTTACATGTCCTAAGCATCTCTCTCCAAAAAGGCCTGGTCGTAGACACCTGGGAATATCACCACACCATGCACCTCATGCAACACATCCACTACGTCCACATAACCAATGTAAAAAAAGGTAGTTTCTAGGATCCACCATAGCTTATATATTGTTTTTCATACTTTGGGCATTATACCTCAAGCCATTACAACCCATACGTCGAGTAAGGATCCTCAACCCATCACAACCTATGCATGTTACACCTATAATAGTCTATAGGAAACTATATCTAGTATATATGTGTGTGAATAACCACAGGACATTACGTAACTTTACACACATATATGGGGAAAATTGAATGACATTAAAGCCATGATGAGTGACTTCCAATAGAATAGAGTGGGGCCAAATGAGGTAGTTAGCCACCCATCCTCCCACTGGAATGTTGGCGAAAACACCACTGAGGGCTCAGAATCCATGGGGCGTCAGTTTATCTAACCGATACGGTAGAGTATTGTATAGAAACACAAAAGGTATAGAATATAATATATCAAATAGCCACACTATGGGAATAACCAATTCTTAGACTCAACTATAGCAAAGGTCTCTCGAACTCTCGGTTACCACTGCTTAGACTAGATATCCTATAAGTATATAACCATTTAAAGCATGATATAAAGTTAATTATCCCTTTTTATTAGTATCAATTTACCTAATTACTTTTTGAACCACTAATTAACCAATATTTAATCCACATTACATTTTATTAGCATCACACCGTGTTCCATGTCGTGCAGGAATAACCAAACCAAGTTCATTGCATCTCAAAAAAAATCATCATCATTTGTTCCCAAAAAGCTCTAACCCCACGGGTTGTCACCATTTATTAAATCATTTATTAATATAATCATTACTTTATTATAATTCTAGGGATTATAGAAAATAAAAACTATGCAACATAACACAAGGGCCTGAACACAGTGAGTAGATGGACTACCCATTAATAGTTTTCCACCTATAGTAGGATCATAGGCTCATACATCCTTGAGAAGATAAACACAAAAATCACATGGCATACCCCACATGTATTCACCTCCTTTTGAAAAATGTTAAGCAAGACCAACTACCTTAGGTAGTGGAGAATGTAAAGATGATAAACAGCTGACAAGATTCAACAAGCATTCGACATTCATAACTGACATGTTTAATCATCTCCAGTTTCTTCCCTAACACCCACATGCATAAACCAATGAATATTGCCACTCTATGAATCAAATACTACCCCAACCCCTTGTCCTCCCTCCACACATTCAAAAATAGCCTCACAATCTCAACCATCCCATGATCACACCACAACACAAGTAGCTAAAAAACATTCAACAAGCAACTATGCTCTCACCCCCCAAGCAAGGTATCTAGCCTTCACACAAAATGAGAACTCAAGACTCAATGTATAAGACTTTTGGCCTTTAAAAGAAATAGGGTTACTCATAAATCTTCCAGGAATTATTTTTTATCAAAAAACTGGTTATTTAATCCATCTTGAATTATCTAGTTCATTTTAAACATGAAAAACTATATCCATTCTGTTATCAATAGTTTACCAAAATAATAACAAGACTAAAAAATACCTCTTCATCTCTATCCAATTAAATTTATAATTAATGTCAGCTATATGTTATTTACCAATTTATATCAAGAACAAGATTCTAAAAAATAATATACATTTCACTATCTAGAAAAAACAAGAGGCAACAACTTATGATTGATACCAAATTATTTATCAAGTTCAAATATTTATTATGTTACTTAAATTATGATCCAGTGGGATAAATCAGGATAACTCTATAGTTTCACATAAAAAAAGAGAATCCATGAATCCACTACCTCAAAAGGATTCGGAAATTCTTTTCATGATAACAGGAAACACAACTGATCATGTTAACCTCTCCAAGGAGACTGTATCCATCTGAGGATTCAAAGACACAACCACACCAACCAACACCCAAGAAAACTACATTACAAACATAGAGAAGACATTTCATAACATGGAAAAGAGGAATGTAAGGAGAGGAACCTAGAATAATGGTGGTAGAACATACCTTATATCTATGACAGATCAACACTTCCTAGTTGCCCCAAAACAGGGGGTGCACATGTAACAGGAAGAAACTTGAGGGAAAAAATTGTCCATGGCTACAACACTACGCATGAATACTGTGGGAAGGAAGGAATGTTTTAAACATCCCACACTGGGGAAAAATAAGGAAGAGCAAGGGATGAAGATATCTCATCCCTATAGAAGATTTAATGGAGTAGCAGTTTCAAATACGCTGGATTTTCCAGTCAGATCAGATCTATCAAAGATTAGGAATTTTGACCGATTAAAGGATTACTGACTATTAGGACAAAATATGATAGGAACTATTGGCTTTGAATTGGACTTAAATACTATAGAAAAGACTTGAATTCATTTTACATCAATGGAAATGTCAAATGGGTGAAACTATAATAAATCTATAAAAATCATCAAATTTGGAAGAGGAAATGTCACAGTTTTGGAAACACTGTTCATGACACAATTTATGTGCTACTACTTCGGTGTCATAGTTTTGGGGCCACCATTTCAGTGTCACCATTTCGGAGCCACTTTTTCTATGACACCACTTTGGTTCCACCTTTTATTTTCCAGCATTTTGGTGTTGTCACTTCAGTGCCACCATTTCTCTACCACCATTTTTTTGCCACTATTTCAGTGCCACCATTTCAGTGCCAACGTTTTGGAATTTTGAAATAGAAATGGAACAATTCTGGAAACACAATTCACAGAACTGTAAAATTGGAAATGTGTTGGGGATAAGTCTTATTGACTTCCCTAAACATGTCTAACGCCATATTTTAGCAAAGGAATAGATTGGAGAGGTCTAGACCATTACAGATTCATTGTTGGAAAATAAATCATCATTTACTCTTTTACTCAAAAAAATATATTTCTCGGTATAGATCCTTTTATATGTTTCTTCAACATCTATTTTCATATAAAATTAAAAATTTACTATGACTCATAATCATCAATGTTTTTCTTAATATAACTTCTGAAAAAAGGTCCACTCTTGTTACAATTCTAGTATTTATGATAGTTTTTCCCTTTTCATTTACAATTTTCTTTTTTGTATCTCCTAGAATGAAGAGAAATTATTTCGTTATGGTACTCCTTATCCTCCTCAAAATATAAATCACTTTATTCTTATTTAATTTATTTATCTCTAAATTTCCCTTTTAATAAAGCATCCAAATATATTTCATCTATATCCTTTTTTTAATTTAATTCCATTTCTCATTTCAAATTATATGAGAATATTATAAAGGTCATCAGGATATCGATCCCCCCATTATTCAATAACTAAAACCTTAGCATATAATATCTATAGAATGATTTTCATCAGTTTAATATAAATTATTGAATCTTTTATATTATCATTGAATCCATGATGTGCATGTAAATTTCATCGATCATTATAATGTAATCTTCACTATTTGAATCACCATCCCTCTTTCTATCTTCAAATATTATTTTCTATATTGGTAACATATCCATTATTAAAATCATATTTCCATAATATATTCTTCTAGACATATCTCCCTTCACATAGTGGATTCCAATCCCTTAATCATTATAAAAACATTCGCAAAGAGTTGTATCAAAATAGAATATTTCACATTCCATCAAATTGTGTAATTCTCTTATTGGATATTGTCATAGAAACCTCATTAATGGGAGAAAATGAAATTGTAGTAGTATATCTAACTTATAGGATAAGAGAAAGATGGTAGGGTATCCTAGGATTCCTCCAAATATGATAGTTATTTTCTTTAAATAAATTAAAACCCATTCTATTCACTAAATTTATATTCTTCGTCCTCTTTAGTTATTTGATTCTTTTAGAGGGAAACTTGTCTCAAAAACCACTTGTAGTTCCCAAATCATACTAGCATCATTGAGAGTGAGGGGGTGAATTAGTTATCACATTAATTTTAGTGTTCTTATAGTAAATGAATATCTAAAACATTTTATATTTATCAACCCACTCAAAGTTATCCCTATGCCTCACTTGTTGTGCAGTAAATATAAAGAGAGGGAAATTATCACTAGATATTTATTGGGTTATATATAAATAACAACTAATTGTCCTATTGTATCAACCACCTAACTTGTATTCTTCATTAAATTCTAAATTATTACAAATAAAAAAAGAATCAACTGGTTTCATACCCTAGTAATCATTCATCTTGTTAAACATGGTTCTATCCTATAATAATGAACACACATACCATTGTTGATTATACGCATTAAATATCATTTTTATCTCTAATTCCATCCCAGATGGTCATACCTTCCCATTCATAGTCCTCTTCAGCGATTGGTTATATCCTGCAACAAAATGATCTTCATTATTATTTGATAATCCGGTGTATAAAATCCATTTTCATCAAATGATTTTCCTCAATAAGAATGATGGATCACCATTTCCAATTTATAACATCTTCAAGATATTATATATTTTTCTTAATATTCATATGGTATTGAAAATTTATCCTAGTCCTAAATGACGTTGAAAAACACATTACTCATTACAAACTATTAGTCTGGTAACATTGCATCTAGTATTGTCTATTTGATTATCCTTTATATTTTGTGTTCTTTTTAACACACTGTTATTAGGTACTCTTTAGGTTGATGTCCTCTAACAGATGCACTTTTATCTAGGGAACCGAGATCTAACTCTTCACTTTATAATGCATCTCAGTTTGAAGCTCTATCTTTATTCTGTTCCATGTCTTTCTAATAATTCTCTATTCGGAAGAATTATTCTATGAAATCTTCCATCAGATACTACTCTTCTTCATCAAAGTAGAATTTTTTTCAGGGCCTCACTTTTTGCTCTCTCAAAAACATCATCACTTTCTATATATTTTTATCAGAAGAAATGGATACTACTTAATGATCCTTCACATCATAATATAGGCATACTTATTCCAAAAAACCATGAAGAAGTTAAGGCTGTGATTTTAATGTCTATGTTATCTTTAACTTTGTTTGACAACCATTAATGCAACTAAATCTTCATATTCAACATTTTTCATAATAACATCCTCAAATCTCATCTTCAGTGATCGCTTCAAAATTTCCTAAAATATCAACTACATTTACAATCAATGAAAGTAAAAGTCAAAATATTCATTGTTATTTAACATTTTTTTTTCTAAAACATCATATCCTTTTTCTTATGTATAAACATCTTTATATGATCCCATGTTTCTAATTTATGTCTTTCTATGTTTTATGGATCATTTAAGAGAATGTTTGAACATATTTCTCTGATGATCTTCCATGAGTTTTTATAATAGAGCTTCTTTTAATGATCACCATCTGCCACAATCTGGCTGACTTAATTATTCTCTTCACCTAATTTAACTCAACTTAATCTTAATCTATAAACACCTTTTCTATCCAAAACATCATATATTTATTTTTATAGTACAAATTTATAGTTCACGATCTAACGACATCATAATTCATTATCCAATTACATCGTACATATTTATTTCTGATGCAGCTACATTTATTTCTTCATCAAATATAACACTGTAAATGATCATATGGTAATTATTATAATTATCCATCTAGTCATCTTGAATCGGAACTTTGTAAATTAAACTTTGAACAACCAAAACTCCTTGACTTCATAACTTGAACTTTATATAGTCTTTATGATTTGGACAATGTATAGATAAACCTTTATCCAATAACATTAATTCAGTCTGTCTGGTAAAATCATTCTAGTCCACACAATAATATATTTTTTGGAAAATTCATGCTTGTGTGACTTAAAAATTTTCATAATAATATCTATAATCATAAATTTATTCATGATGTTTGGTACTTTTTTATCATGAACTCATTGTCAAATGTAATGTTGTTTAACTATTCAATGTAACAAATATTTATACTAATTTATTCATGAACTTATAGGAAAAATAAATTATAATATATTGAGGGAAAATGAAACCAAATTAACTTGGAAAAACATATTAACTCAACTAAAGGGAACCTCAACACTATAAAATCTAATGCCCTATGACCAGGTTTTTTATAGATAATTGAGGAAAAAATAAAATGAAAGAATTTCAATGAATTTATTATGTTATCACTACTATTCAAGTGTTATCTAATAATAATGTGGTGATAGGTACACATTTATTCATTCATGAAGGGAAAATGTGTTATTATTTTTGGTTCTGTAGATTCTTTCATATGTTGCATGTTTAATAGAACTATTTAAAAACAACTTCAAATTTAGGATATTTTTATATCTATGATAACATAAAGAAAGGAAATTATTACATCCCAGGTATAAAAATCCATCCCATATATTTTATGTCGACTGTAACTCCCATAAATTTTTTTTCATTCTTCATTTAGTGTAATTATATTTCATATTGGTAATCTTTTTTCCATCCTTATATACATTCAACATCAACTTTCAGGAGATAGAAATAATTCTCCATATCATAAACCATAATATAACTATGCACATCTATACCTAAGAGGATGAATATCCTTTTCAATATTCATATCAAGAGTTTATATTATTATATTGTGAGGAAGATTATCTGGTTTGCATAATTATTATAGAGGACAGAATCTTTCTTGAAGACATGATTGTTGTGAGAGACTATAATGATATATTCCTAGAATAGTTGTCTGGTTTTCTAATTGAAAAAATGTTTTAGTTCTCAATTGAACTTATTTATAGATCTATTCACATTGGGTATTTTCAACCACAATATTAAGGAATAAGGATGGTTCAATACACATAAACAAATTATTGGGAACACAAAAAATAATGATAAATAAAAAGTATCCCCATACAGTGATTAATGGTCTGTGTGATCATCTATATGGGGCCCAGATGATCTTTAAAGTGGACTTATGATCGTGGTATCACCAATTAAATGTGAAGAAGGATATTCTGTTGACTAAATATCAAATAAGGTATGTAAACTATATATTCGGAGTGATTCTATCCCAACAAAATAATGTTTAATCTATTTTCATGGACATAGTGAATAGAATCAATATATATTGCCTCAAAAAATAGTGTTCATTTTATATGACATTATGATGTACTATAAAATGAGGAGGATCATGAGGATCACTTGAGAACTGTTATAATGACATTAGGAAAGGGTAAGTTATATACATTTAAAATAAAAGTGTCATTTTGATGGTGGAAGTATAATTTTTGGGATATTGTGTTACCAGAAATGGGATATTACTGGATCTTCCATTGAAAAATGAAATTGATAAGTAGCCAAGAACATCATATTTAAGAAAGATTATATATTTCCTTAGAATATATAAGTACTTTCGGTATTTTTAGATAAATTCGAACGATTTAAAAACACACTGACCAAGATTACCAAGAATAGAGTAAATTTTTCTAGAACAATGAATGGGAAGAGAGCATCCAGGAATTGAAAAAGAGGAATATCAATGAATTATTAGTCACAATACACTCTTGTGGGTAAAATTTGTTTGGTAGAAAATGATGCTCCGAATAATTTCTTGGAATATTTACTAAAAAAATGATAAAGTGATAGTTTATGCCCCATTAAAGTTTTAATCCCATTAACAGAAAAATCCAACACATTATCTTGAGTTACTAATAATCATATTCTTATTGAATGTTTATAAAAATTATCTATTTGGGGATAAGTTTTAAATATATAAGATTAATTATTACCTCAAATATATATTCATTTAGAAGGATCTTAAAAGTGAACAACCAAAATGTATATAATATAACCAAGCATATGAATGATTTATCTATTATAATCCTTGTAAGGTGAACAATGTGGTGGAAACTCAAAGTATAAAAGATCCTGAAGCCATATCAATGACGAGAATTGGGAAAAATATAGTTTTATTAGACTTGAAAATGATGGAAATCGAAATCATAATAGAAGGAAGAACATCCAACCCAACTCAAATAATTTGTCAACAATCCATATGGGATGTGATAAAGGATTATTTTTCTTCCTCTGAGGTGCCGCCTTTCAAGTGTTGTGGAAATGGTATGATGAGGATCATCACCTATCCCGTTTCGCGGAGACGGTTTCCTATCAAGTTCACTGTTTATTTTTATTTGACCCATTATGTGTCATTATCCTTTAGAAGAAGGTTTGATTAACCTCACTGAGGCTAGGCAATTCACCCTCTTTTATTTCGAAGGAGATTCTATAGTCAGTTAGTCCCAGCAAGTGATTGTGTGGGGTCAAGTACTCATGAAATCAATCCCCCGTGGATATAACTTCTTTGGATTGTCTCTAATAGGTTTGTTCTCCAACAAAGAAACACCCAATGGCCTTTGTATCCAGGATTCATGGACATTACTTCCAAATGAAGGATCTCATTGATTGATGATCCAGCAAATGACCCTTGAAGACTCCATTGGTCAAGATGATGGGAAGTGAGGCCCACCACCTCCTTCCGAGGAAGGATTATTTTCTGTTCTAGGACTCTATTATAGATTTAAATCATGTTCTTATTTTTATTAATCGTTGGTTAATTCCCAAAGAGTGTGTCTATGAGATACCATTAGTCTTCCATATCATTGTAGGCATGAATACAAATTTGATGCTATAGAGGTTATTCTGAATTAAACCATACAATAAGGTTCTCTAGAGTTCATCATCATCCAGGGGGAATGGAAGGTGATTTGATTTTTGGATCATACACATAATATGGGTTTCCTATATACCCTTGAGATAGGAAGCACAACCAACGTATTTCAGATGGCCTAGGGATTATGCATGGAAGATATCCATTTGAGGGGGAATTGTAGGGTGGACCCTTTTTGATGGGAAGCCTTTTGAGCTGGGTCCTTCTGGTAGGCATCCTATGTATCATTGATTAATCTAGAATAAGAGATCTCATTGTTTAGATTGTGTTGGGCTTACACGTGGAACCTTCCCATTGAAGAGACATGATTGGGTGAACCCTTTTGGAAGGGCACCCTTTTGATCTAGGTTCTTCAGGTTGGTTTCCTACATATCCTTATTTGGTTAGGAATCAAATTTCTTGTAGTTCATATTGTGTGGGGATAACACTTTGAAGTTTCCCATTGAAGAGACATGATTGGTTGAACCCTTATGGAAGGGAACCTTTCTGAGCTCGAACCTCCAGGATAGCATCCTACATATCTGGATTTGGTAGGGAATCAGAGTTCTCATAATTCATATTGTGTAAGGATTATTCATGGAAGCTTCCCATTGAAGTGACATGATTGAGTGAACCCTTTTGAATGGAAATCCTTTTGATCTCGAGCCTTCGGGTACGCATCTTACGTATACTAATTTGGTCAGCAATCCAAGTTCTTGTAGTTCATATTTTTTTGGATGTTGTAATCGTCAAAAACCTCTGTGACCACATGAGTTATGTTCGGTTTGTAAAACATGAAGATTTGAGAGATCCAACCTACCACATGCTTCCTCTACTGTTGGTGAGAGAGGGAGACTCTACGGTGGAGAGGCTGAGGTGACCATGAGTGAGGGTGCAGAGTGATGAACCATTCAATGTTAAAGGACATTGACAGAATTGTGGCTCAAACATGTGAAATTGGGGACATACTTATATGGGAGGGCCCTCAATATGTTATAGGAAGTTGAGGAGTGTCATCCTCATCAAAGGGGGTAGAGAACACAACCCCTTCGACTAATCACTATTTCTCATTAAATTGAAAAGAAATTGATCACCCTTAATCCCTAGAATAGGTAGTTCCACGTCAGTATCCCGTGGTTGGACTCCGAGTTACAATGGAAAAGTAGACCCACACGACTTCCTGAATCCCGAACCATTGTGGGGAGAGCCTTCGTGACCCTGCATACCATTTGTATGTAGAATCAAAGGTTCATGCTGATGCACCTGATGGTTTGATCATACTTGTCCAGTGGCTTTGGATGAGGGTTTTCCCTGATGTTGGAGGACTGGTTAGTGGAGGGATTAGGAAGGACTGGATGGTAATGGAGGGGTGAGGTTGGAACCGAAGGAAATAAAACCCGAAAACACGCCATTTCGTGTACTGGATTATTATGCGAGATGGGGGAGGCTCCGCATACTGTAGTGGTATGCGAGCAGAGGGTTCATCCATGTATTGATGCAGTATGAAGGCATGGGTATAGAACACCATGTAACATAGTCGTATGCAGTCCATCACACTGCATTTGGTTCCATCAGCGTACTGAGGTAGTTCGCGATGCCAAGTTCATTCCGAGTAGCTGTACACTACGTGGAGCACCATATTAAAGGAGGGTCCAGGGGATTATCATTTTTAGGGTGTTCATCTATTAGAATTATGGGGTTATAGATTCACCAATTAAGTTCATGGTTCTATTATTATTATACAATTACCCTGTTTTGTGGTTCGTGGTCGGTTATACATGCATAGAGTGTGGATGGAAATTTTTGATTCACCGATGAATCAAGACTGAAGCCTGAATCTTCTACAACCACTTTCATCCAACCTCTGAGTCCCCTTCATTATTTCATCCCTCCATGCCGATGTCATCCTCTTGTGTTCCTTTTATAGATCATCAGGGAAATTATATCTTTTCGGCACGCGACACCATTTTTTGAGGCCCATGAAGAGATATCCTGACCTGTGGAAGACTAGATCAATCCATGGTTGGCATAGGCTTTGGTTCAGGATAATGGTTCACAGAACCCTTCCAATTTTCCTTTTCCTCAAACTGATGAGTTCATGGGATGGTACCCGGATGGATTTTTCATGCACGAATCTTCAGAAAAGTGATTGTGGGGATATTTTCTACCCTTGGTTCAATTTTTGAGGACCCTACAAATCCTCCCATCGGAATGGGGTCCATTCAGAATTATAAGGGGACTATTCTAATGTAGAAGCAATTTTGAACTGAAATGGTGTGCAGTAGAATAGATGGACCCAGTAGTAGGGGACCACACCTATATATAGGGGAAAATGTCATTTGTCATTTACCATTTCTCACAGAGAAAAGCATTCTTGACTTCCCCCGCATCCTTTTCTCTCGTTTACCATGATCCTTATGAAAATCCTACTCGTGATCCACTTCGTACATACTGTGAACAGATCATATCACTATTTCCCTATCTGTGTACCATGTTTTGGATTTCTCAAAAAGCAATACATAATTTTAAGACTAAAATTTTTCATTCATGTAGGAGGACTTTGTGTGGTTGGCGTGTCGGCATACCGAAATTGGATCGGCAAACTAAACATTTAGAACTAATAATCCGAACATAAACTTTAACATTAACTTCTAAAAATAATCATAATCAAGCCCTAGGTTCATGGTCCTCATTTTTCAAACCATTATATTCATCATCCAATGATCCACGTGCTAATGCCTTGTAGATGGTTTGCATACCATGGTTGTATGCGGTGAAATGCATTCGTGTGCAGTAGTTGTAGGGGCGGTTGCCTCCACACACAATGTAGTACACAGGATGTGGTTTCTATGTACCATTTCTCGAAACAATTTGTGGAACCTTATGTAGATATATTTTGGATATCTTATCCATTCTTACAAATCCTTCATCCAACAATAGTTTTTTAATGGACTGAATTTTTGTCATCTTCTGGATCTCCCTATGCATGATTCAATGGCTGCTTCACAGGCTACTGTTGTTGTTGCAGCTTCATATGAGTCTATTATTGCATCCCCTCCTTTTTCTACGGATAAAAAATTGAAGAAGATTGTGGCTACCATTTAAGACAAAATTTTGGTCACCCCATTTCACCAATATCTGGAGAATCTGCTTATGGCGGGCCCACAGGAGTACCTTGATTCAGATAGAATTCCTTCTAACAGTTTTGGTCTATTGTCTAACACAGTGATCCCAATGCCAAATCCAACTAATCATACCAATTCCTGGATAATCAATACATCTATTATGAAGGATTTTATTTCTTCTAGAGGGAGGTGCCTTCAGAGAGATACTACCTCTAGGTCATTGTCGAACTAAGCACCTCGAACATTAGAGGGGGTGTAGCGGAAGCTCGACCAGATGACCCATTTCAACCAGACCATTGCGAGGAAGTCTACATCAAATGGGTATCATGGTTGGTCGTACCAGTAGGACCTTCTCCTTGGAGGCTCATTTGGATTGGACTAGGGGTGGAATTTTTGGGTTTTCCATAATTGCGAAGAATTCCAAATCAAGAAATAAAATGTGAGACTGTATGATGACGCTTGGGTTTCTTTTAAATACACACATCGTCCTACTACCCTTATTTCACATCTCCTAAGTAGGTGGAGTCCAGACACCAATACCTTCCACCTGGCAGACTGGGAGGTTGCCATTAGTCTATGGGACATCTGACTGATTTTGGGAGTCCCCATCATTGGGGACATGTGTGATGAATTCCTTAATCCTTCCTCTATTTGGGATGATGAGGAACTAATAACCCCCCCTCCCAGCCAAGAAACTCATTGTCCAAACGAAGGTGCTTCGGAAGGAAATTGATCCTTGTCTGAAGCAGGACATTCCTTTTGATGAATGTTTTGGCACATTTGTTAAGAATATTGTTCTAGAGCCCAATCCATAGATATATTGAGCTTATCCTACCAAAACCACCCAAATGTGAGCGTGTACTTACAGGACTACCCTATAAGATGTGAATTTTTAGAAATGGGGATGGGGGGGTCATCACTGACATGGATTGATTATTTCGACTAGTGACTTCCTTGGTCGTGTTTTTGAGCGAGTGGTTCCAACCAGTGTAGAAATATGGTGGTGTAATAACCTCAAATTTTATCATGGCTTCTATGTTGGCCACCAAAAATGCATCAATTTATCTATCCCACTATTGGACAAGATTTAACACCTACTAGGTCGAATCGGCGAGGGTGGTCCACCTTATTGGATGACTGGGCCCTTCCAAATTCATTGGGGCTCGATGGGTGCCCACATAAGATTTATTTCCTGCATCAATTCCATACCAATTCATCATTCCACCCTCTAACCAGACCTTTAGAGAATCAGTGGGGTCATGCTAGAGGCTTGGGCTTCACAATATAAGAATGAAGACAAAACTGAAAAGAACAGTCATGACTTAATATCTTATGTCATAGTTTACGAATGTTTCCCTTACCACCCGTATTATTCCCCTACTGGTACAATTACAAATAGTGCATCTAAAGACATCGTCAACTGAGGTTACTTATTTTCTTTCTGAGAAGGTATCCTAGTTTCCCCAATCAGAGGGGAACTTATTTTCAAGGGGTATGCACCCTACATATTTAGACAACAATTCAACTGTGTCCAAATTTTCTGCCCTCCAATTATAAATAGTGCTCTTAAGGAGAAACACTTGATGATATCCCATCTACTATGGCTAATGTTTACCTATGAGGACACCCAGAGCCATGATATACTTCCGAATCCTGGGAATTTTGTGCCCTTCCTTACCAAAAAAACTATGTTCAGTCCTAGGTTAAGTCATATCTTGATGTCCAATTAGCCAACCTAGTGCCTATTGTGACAACTTCCAAGGAATTGATGTCAAAGGGAACAAAGAAGAAAAAGGTAGTTGATGAACAATCTCGACCAGAAATATCCACCTAAAAGCCTCTTAGACCCCTCCCTAGAAATGTTGTGAAAGATGGGGTTATGAACTCATGGGCAGCTGAACAAGATATTGGAGCTACTGTCGGGTTTCCATCATCAATTCCTTATGAGGATAATTTTCCAGTGGCCTAGAGGTAGTGTGACCTATTGAAAGTCCATCCATCTAATCGTGAACAAACCCCATGTGATTTATTTAAACTCCTCCATACTTGGGAAGTTTTCCTCACTTGTATTAGCTATGTGTCAGCATCTACTGACCTTTTAATTAATGAGGATTCATATAGGGTGAATTTTTATATTAAGGACCTTGAGACCCTCATCCACTCCCTAAGTGTTCAACGTAAGTAATCGCATTGGGTACTTACCATGTAACGACCAGAAACCATTGATGATGATGAAAACGTCATTGGATTACCAATTTCGGCTTCCACAGAAAAATATTCTTTCTTGCCCCCATAGACTCATAAACATTCCTCTTCTCAAGGTCCGGATATTATAGGGATCCCCAGGAAACTTTTTCCGATTATCGAAACACGCTCTGCTTCATTTCACCAATCCACATGTGTTGGCCGTCTCAATTATGGCTGCATTTCCAGATTCCTGGATTGTATAGGATGAATTAGGGGTGAGCGCTTCAATTAAAGATATACTGATGCTTCTTTAGAGGTAACGCTTCAAAATTCAGGTCTTTGGGGATCCATTTCTCCTACCGTTATTTTAGATAATGAAGAGTCTGAGGATGTGGATGTGTATTTGAATGAGATGGACATGTGTCTCTATGCGCCTACACATAGGCATTATTGGTCCTATCGCGTGGTGCTAATGAAGGTATTACCATGGCCTACGGGAGTGATTTTATCTAAAACATCTATAATTAAATTCTTTTAATTTGGAGATACTAAAATCCCCCCATCCCATTTTTATATTATAGAGTTCTACAGGATCTCGGGAAACAACGTTTTCCCCATTTTATTCTCTTAGAGGTACTGCAGTTGGGGAGTGCGCATTATCAACGGTAGGGGGGGTTGTGGAAGCATCCACAATAGCATAAGAACATATGGAAGCAGTTATTTTAGACCCTTCCAAGGAATTTCCTCTTCCATCACCTCTTGGAGATCTTATTCCGGAGTCATCCCCCTAGCAGTCAAAGAAACTCAAGCAAGCCTCCCTACTGCCAAAGCTTATTTGGAGAGAAACGACACGTAATTTTATATTTACCAAGTGATTGAACCATGTAACCCTATCTTATCAACACACTGGTATATGAATGTACTCTGATTTAGGTCCTATTGGTGACCATAAAATGACCTCTCATGCATCTACTGCTCATGTCCCTTTTAGGGTAGAGGAAGTGTCTCCATATTTTTAGGCAGACCGAAATAGGGAAACATAGCCATTTGAAGAGAATAGGGGTGTTGTTGACCCCTCAGCTGTAGCTACTCCGTCCAGAACAATCTCTACCCCAATAATGGAAGAACATATAGAATTTGAGGGATCACTTGAGGGTGCTAAGATGAATCTTCTGGAGAGAGATAGGGTGGTCTTTACAATAGGGGTTGATTCCAGTGGAAAACCTTAGACCATGCTGGATCTGGGAAGGGATTTGAATATTGAGGATCCATTCAATCTCGATCAAAAATCCTTTTCCCCTATAGATGGAGTCACTCTAAATATTGATATTTCTCCTATTAATGTTGGCTCTAGGGAATTCATAGTCAGAGAGGTTGATACTCTCACCCTGAAAATTTAGAGCGGGATATTGTGACCTTTTTCTAGTTCTGAAAGGGGTTATTTTTTCTACCCCTGGGTTTTCAAGACCAGTTCCTTATCTGAATTGACTATCCCTACATGCCTTTTTCTAATCAGCAACCTTTTGAGGGCCACTTTGACAGCTACTGTTTCGGCCAAGAATGGCCCCAGGTATTCATAATTTCTGAGTAACCAAGGAGTGCAACTAATGATTGAAGTTTTATAACCATCTATTTTTTATAGAGGAACTATTGAAAGGCCGGGATGTATTTAAGTCTCCTCACAATCCTTATAATCACTAGCATAATCCTTAGTAACATCGTTAGACATCCCCACTCAATTCTCTATTGCAATTACCAGAGACGAGGCTGTTGCAGGGTTGATTCATGTTGTAACATCCGAATCAAGTCCCACTTTGGTAATGTTAATTCCTGAATACATTTTATATTCATGGTGTGATTCCAAAACCAATCAAGAAATACTGGTCAATATTCGTCCCTCATAGAAAAAGGCATGGAAGAAAATTTAGATATTAATATCTCAGATTCCATTGTGTGAGATGCTTGTGAAATTTACAAATTTACACCACTAGTTTGAGGCACTAGGATTTAGTGGATTTAAATATCATGGTATTTAGGATATAGTAAGGTAGGTGGTTTCTACTCGGGATGCAACTGGTGTACTTGAATCTCAACTTTTCGTGGTAAATTTAACGACTAATCTGGATGTTACATGGAAAATTCGTGTTGAAGAAGCATCCAATCATGCTGGAATGATTGCCTAGTTTCAAAACCAACTTCTTAAGAAAGTGTCTTTCATAGAAAATCTTAACAAGGAAGTGGAGAAACAAATCCTGATACTATAGTGGTTCAAATAGAAGCAGACCCGGGCCACAACTACCATTGAGGAGGGTCAATCGAAAATGAAAGAGGGGGAAAGATGTGGCCTCCAACCCATGAGGGACATCAAAAAAATATGGGTGATTGTAGAGACCGAGATTGAGAACTTATTGAAGATTTTACAAGTCATTGTGGTGTCGTACAAATCATTTTTGCAACTCTGCAACTCCATCGAGCGTCTCCTATAATGATCTTGTATTGCTTACAATGATAGGCTCCTGGCTGTGGATTCCCACCATACACTTTTATATTATATTATGGAACCAATATGCCTCTGAATACTTCTTCTTTTCCTTTTCCTTTCATTAAATTAGTCATAGTCAATAATATAATCATCATTTCGATCGGGAATTTATTTTAAACCATGATTTGAAACCATCAAACTAAAATAATTGAATTGGCCTCTAATATTTTATTGAGTCGATGGACTCAGTGAGCATAGATCGACTATTATAGAGGTTTTATGCAACACCTCATGAACTTTTATGTCTTTTTCATTATTACACTAATTTTTTCTTAAGCCTACTTGGATTGGGATTAGTGGTCATAAATCGACTTTTTCTTAGGTCACCCATTACAGGTTTTCGACCTAACAAGCATTATGACTTTTTGATGGCTAAATTTTTTTAAAGAACAGATACTTGACTTTTTCCTAGAGGTGCCTTCTGTGGATTTTCCCTTTGGAAATTATGTCGTCTTCTTCATTGTTAGTTCACATTCCTTCCAATCAAACTCATTAATGATGTTTTAGGTCGAACAGTTTTGACCAAATTTAACAGGGCAGGGCTCTGACTTGGGATCATTAGTCGAAAATTTTCTAACATCCTTCAGGTCTAGATTATGGATGTCTCTTGAACCGTAATTTATGTATTTTGGACATGGATGAGGCTCTAAAGTCATTTTAGGAGTACAGAGGTAGGAGAGGACTCTCATGGGGATTAATTTGCCTTTGAATGATAGTAGTTTTGTAGGCGGAATGGGTAGAGCCACCAGGACATGATGTACATAGTCAATCAAAGGTGTCCATAGTACACTAGCCTTCTATATCCTATGGCCTGGTTTGATTTGCAACATGCTGAGTTTATTTCGATATCGAGAGCCGCAATGGGTGGATTTCCTGAGTATTGGTGTCTAAACACATTAGGGACATTCATGTAGGCTTCAGATGGGCAGTTATTCCCGCACGGTTGTTACATGCATGAGGGAGAGCTGGTGAATGGTCAGTTCAGTTAGAATTCTTTTTTATGTGAGTGGAATTTTGAAGGAATATGGTATATAACTTGTTATCCATGAGTTTTCCAAATCTGGTGGTGTGACAGTACATGAATTTTATATGAGCGTGAGAAAACTATAAAGGACTCTCCTGGGGATGAATTTTCCTTTGATTATTAGCCATTTTGTGGGAAACATAAGCAAAGCCTTCAGGGCAAGATGTGTATATTCAAGAAAAGTTGTGCTCTAGACACTGTCCATCAATATCCGATAGCTACGGAGGATTATGGATATAGGGATCTTTCTCAATACACTATGTAGCCTTCAACACGGGGTGCACCTAAAAACCAAAAGGGGAATTTTAACTGAACTTTTCATGGAAAAGTACATGGGAACTCTTCCATTTTATGGGGATCAACTTCACGCATTTGTATGGGGTATCTTTAGAATCCTCAGAAGGGACAATATATGAATCGGGTCCACATGTCCTAATACATCCAGGATGTGTGTAGGGGGGAGAATGTAAATCATGACTTTTGGGCCCCTTAAATTTGGAGGGCTAGAACGAGGCTTGGAAGCCATTGGGTGTATTGAGATAAGGAAGGACACTCCTTGGGAGTAATTTGCATTTGATCTATGGCCATTTTTGTGGTAAATATATGCAGAGCCTCTGGGGCATGATGTGCATAGTCAAACAATGGTGTCCACATGACACATGCCTTCCATATCAGATGGCCTTGGAGGGGTTTTTAGATTCAGGATCACTCAGAGCATGACGTTTGGAGTATGGAAAGTTTGTATCAAGATATATTGGGGACATTTGGGTGGTGATTTACTCCAGGAATTAGGTGTCCATAACATAGATCTGACTCATATGTAGGGTTAGGCATTCACTTCATCTTTGTGATACCTGGTCATTCCACATCATATTGCTAGGACATGGGTTCCACTCAAGGAAGGGAACCGTGACATGCCTTTTAGGGTCGTGCTACGAAGACCTAATTCTTGGACTATTTTTTCATAATGTCACGGTGGATATCTCACTAAGATCCTTAAGATCACGTGAGTTATGGTTGGTGTGAGAAAAAAGGGATTACGAGGACTCTATGTCATTTCCTAAGAATAGAAAAATCAATAATAGATAGAACTTTAGGCTTAAACCATTGCAACATTGTTTAACGTCATTGAGAAAGGATGAATTTGGCCTTGTAGTTTAATGTCGTCTGGGGAGGATGTGATGTTGTTCAATTTAAAGTCTTGTAGTGAGGACGAGGATGTTGTCATAATGATATTTTTTATTTTTTATTTAATCACAATAAGGATGTTTCGAAGTTCCTCATATGTGAGTGGTGATAGGAGGTGTAAACCATAGTCCCATGGAAACATGAATCCGGAGGAATGGCATGGTCCTTGGAATCCATTGGGAGTAATAAGATAGGATAGGAATCTCTTGGGGATGAATTTTCCTTTGATTGATGGCCATTTTATATGGAATATATGCAGAGCCCCGAGGCATAATTTTCATAGTCAAAAAAAGGTGTCCACATGACACTGGCATTCCATCTTAGATGGACATGAAGGATTATGGAGATCCATGTTTTTTGGGGGTATGAAGTTTGAAAAATGGGAATGATGTGCCAAATAACGTAAGGAATATCCACACAATGAAAAACTATGAACTACTAGAGCTTCCACATAGGTCTGACTCATTTCTATAGGGTGGAATAGGATCATTTGAATTCTCATGAGTGAGGTGCATGAGCGGGATCTCATAACCCTATGGACTGGGCCACACATAACTCTTGAAGAATTTCATAGTTTATTTTCAAGTGATTATGACCATTAACAGACTCCCCATACAAGTATAACTTACAAATGGGGAAAGGGGATTTTTTTTATGGTGTTTGGGCTGGGATACCAAATCCGGGAATCACTACGTATTTTGCACAGGCATGAATCAAGCCATATGTAGTTCTAAATGTTCCTAGTACCAATCTGACTTGGTCCATGTGTAAAGACATGTGAGGTTGTTTTTTATGATGATGGATTTGTCAGTATTGAAAATCCGGGCATTAGTATGTATCCAACATGGGCAGGAATCAAGTCATATGTAGTTCTTGACATTCCATATTCCGGTCTGGCTCAGTCATAGGGGTTGGGGAATTTTCATTCTATCCATCACAGTTTCTAGGTCTACCATGTTACTCTATAGTTTTAGTTTGAATGATAATCCCTACCACATATCTTAATCTCACATGAGTTACACTCGATGTGCGAAACAATGAGTTATATGGGTTTCCCTTAAAAATTTGGGGAGATATAGGGCATTATGGAAGCATTTGGGGGGGGGGGGCTTGGCCAAGATCAAGGATCGAGGCATCACGATGTATCCTATGAGGGCAGAAATCAAAACATACGTAGTTCTGTGAGAGATCATGTAGTTTATTTTTATGTGATTAGGATGCTTTTTCTTGTATTTTAACGACTTACAGTGAGGACTTGAGTCATAGTTGAATTTCATGTTTCTCTGATGGTTTCCTTACTATTTAACATCATGTGGAAAGGAAAATGACTCATATTTTAAATTCATATAGGTTGGACCACGAATTCACTTTATGGATACTCGTAGTTTAAGGTCTTAGAGTTTGGGCCATAGCTCCAGGTATTATAACTCTTAGTTTAAGGTATTAGAGATTGGACCATGGAATCATGGTTCAATGTCATGTTGCATGGACTAATACCATACAGGTTAACATCATGTGGTCATGACAACAATTCATAGTTTAGGGTCTTAGAGTTTGGATCATGACTTGGATTTATTTCTAATCATAGTTTAAGGTCTCAGAGTTTGGACCCTGACATGGATTTATTTATACTCATAATTTATGGTCTTAGAGTTTGGACCATTGCTTCATGGTATTACTAATCAAATTTTATGATCTTAGAGTTTGGACCAAAACTTCACATTATGTCTACTCATAGTTTAAAGCCTTAGAGTTTGGACCATGACAAGGTATATTTCTACATGAAATACTTCTTCAAGAACATTGTGTTTGCGGGAGTTGTGATGAATTGTTCGTCCATTGATATCAGGGCATATGTTCCATTGGAATAGGACTTATGAATGAAATATGGTCCTTCCCAATTGGTTTCCTGTTTTGGGGGCTTCTTCCCTAGTATAATCAGGGATCAGAGGACTAACACCATTTCTCCTTTGAGGAAAGATCGAAGGTGAACCTTTTTGATGAAGGCTCGTGCAATCTGGTTTTGGTAGGATTATAAATTGTGTAAAGTGTGAATCCTTTTTTCCATCTAGTTGCTCTAACTCATCAAACCGTCTTTGGGATTTATCATCCAATTACAGTTTATCACAAATGGAAACATGAAGTAATGGAACTTGAATTTCGTTAGGCTAAACCGCATCTACCCCATATACCAGTGAGTACGAGGTTTCTTGGGTGGTAGTGTGGGTCGTGGTCCGGTAAGGCACAAACCATGAATTTGATTTTCTGGCCAATATTTCATACACTTATCAACCATCCTCTAGAGTATTTTGGATAGGGTTTTGTTGAAAGCCTCTATTTGACTATTGTCCACTGCATGGTAGTGGGACGAATAGTTGGCTTTGATTCCATACTCCTGGTATAACTTTTCTAACTCAGTAGAGAAGATGTTGGTGCTGTTGTCCGTAAGTATTATATGAGAGACACCAAATCAAGTAATGTTGTAGGCCTTCACAAAGCTAACAATGTTTTCCTCCATGAATTTTTTAACGGGTAAGGTTTCAGCCCATTTGTAAAATACTTTGCTCATTGTGAGTAAGAACATGAATTAAATTGATGTGGTGGGAGGATATGATCCCACAACATCCATCCCCCATGCAGCTAATGGCTAGGAGTACTTAGTTGTTTTAAGTAACACCGGGGGTCAGTATATGAAATTAGCATGAACTTGGCTAGAGTGGAATTTCTTGGTGAATATGGAAAAATCCTATATCATATTGGGCTAGTAATACCCAATCCTTCTTATTTGGTGAGACAACTTATTTTCTAATTGGTGCACACCACAAGCTTCAGTGTGTACTTCTTCCATAAATATGAAAATATCTTCTCCATCAATGAACCTAATAAGGACTCTGTCAAGGCCTCATTTGTAGAGAACCTTTTCAGGGTTTTTTCCATTGTACAAGACAAAGTTTATTATCCATATTCTGACCCACTCCCTTCCAGTCCTATCTGGTGGGAGTTCCCCATTTCAAAGGTAATTAGTAATGGCTGTCATCTAGCCGGTGGTATAACCATGAGGCTCATAAACGAGGATAATTTTTTCAATTTCCTATGTATATCTCTGGATGAACGGAAAGACCATCTGGTAGTGGGAAATTCTAATGACTGTTTCATCTCGGTCTGGATCGACCAAGATTGTGGCTGCATTTCCCAAAGCATCGTCTAGGGCATTTTAAGCCCAGGGGACATAAGTCAATGTTGGTTTTGATGGGAATTATACCATCAGTTGTCGATCATTGTTCATCAAGAGGACCAATACTTATTTCTTAATGGTGTAGTCACCACTGACCTATTTGATGAATAGATTTTAATCACCATTTATTTTTAGGTTTCTAGATTGCACATGATATTCTGCTTCATTATTTTTAAACCCTTCCAAAAGAAAAAATTGGTAGGGCGAGACTACCTTTTCAGGGGATATGAGTATAATTCTTAGCCCCACTTTGTTGATCTTCAAACCTCTATCCTTTTCCATTTCGTTATTTTAGAAGAAACATCGAAGTACATATCCTATGTTTGGAGGTCCTCCTGGATGAAAAACACTTATTCATCTCAAAGTTCTTCATCCAAATGAGTTTTCTCTTCCAAAAAGTTCTTGAACAGGAAGTCTACTAATGTCTAGCATTTTATGGCTTTCTGGGTTACCTAACTTATGTCAAACTATTTTAGGATGACATCCCAGCTTGATAAGTTCCTATTTAGCATGGGAAGGTTGAGGATATATTTTAGCGGGTTACAGCCGGAAACCAGTTGGACCGCATGGCGCTGTAGGTAATGACTAAGTTTCTGAACTACAATGATTAAGGATAGACCGTTCAATAAAATTTTGGAATAGAGATTTTCAACATAAATCATTGTTTGGTTGGGTTAATTGAGACTGTTCTCACTGCCGGCATCATTCTTCTACGGAAGGAAGGCGCCGAATGACTGTTACATGGTGGTTATGTAAAATATGAGTGTTCTCCTATAAACTGGTGGAAACAGTACCGATGGGTTTATGATAAATCTTTTGATGTTTCTTAATGATTCTTGGAATTTATTATCCAACTCATACAAAACTTATTTCTTTATGAGTCTGGTTAAAGGTAAGCATTTACCCGCCAAGGTGGATATGAAGCACCAGATGTATGCGAGGTTCCCCTGAGGACCTCACAACTCACTGAGGTTGCGAGGTGGGGACATGTCATGGATGGATTTTTTCTTCTCAGGGTCGACTTCGATATCACGATGGATTACAATGAAGACTAGGAATGTTTTAGAGATAATGCCAAATTAACATTTTAAGGGAATCATTTTTAAATGGTGTTGTCCTAATTTTTTGAAGATCGGTTCAAGATCATCGAGGTGGTTCCAAAACTGTATTTATTTAACCACTAGATCATCGACATAACACTTGACAAACTTTCCCAAAAATGTCTTGAAGATATGATGCATGTCATGCTGATTTGTGGCACCAATATTCTCTAAACCAAAGGGCACCAATTTATAACAAAACACTCCTTGAGGGTCCCTAAAATTGGTATCTTCTTCATCTACTCATGCCATTCGGATTTGATTGTATCCAGTATAGCCATCCATGAATGAGAAAGCCTCATATCTAGTTATTGCATCAATCAAAAATTTTCTGAACGGGACCAAGATTTCATCTTTTGGGAAATGCTGGTTAAGGATCCTGAAGTCATTGCAAATTATAATTTTTTCATTCGTATTTTTGACAAATACTATGTTTTCAGACAATATAAGATATTTGACCTCCTTTATGATGTTTTCTATCACCACCATGTCAAATTCACCTCTATTTTTTCAGCATGTGTCAGTTGGGTCCTTATAGTTGTCTTGTTATAGCCCTTGTGGTCTTCTAGTAATCTCAGATGATGAGTGGAAACCTTAGGATTGAGGACTGGAATTTTGGTTCAATTCCAGTAAAACATTTCTTTATTAATCTTTATAAATAAGGTTTATTCCTCCTTCTCCTTGAAAAGAATTGCCACAATGATCAAAATGGGTCACGGGCTGTCTTTACTGCCAACATTTATCTCCTTAAGTTCATCGATTATGCTGGAGACACCATCTTCTAATGCAGGAGGGACATTTTTTTAGGTCTTATTCTTCTTTTCCATATTCTTTTTTATCCTAATAATATTCATCTTCCCCCCCTTCTGATGTAGAGAGGATTCTTGGTATGAACTCTCCAACTATGGGTGAGAAATTATCATTTTCCTTAGTGAGTCAGGCTGGGTTAACTTGAGGTCCCGAGGAGGGGTCGGAATCATATTTGATAGGACTTTCCATGACATCATGTGAGTATGCATGATATTCTGTGTCATTTGAATTGGTGGCTATAACAGAGACCATGGAGATGATTGAGTCTGCATCTAGACATGCACTTGTACATTCAACTTGGTTGATGGGTAGAACGTATTCTTCACCAAGCTGCTAGAGGGGGTCGGCGAGAGCCTTTTCCAGTCCATCTGGGGTAGTGATCCAATCAATGTTGTTTCCCAATAGATGTTTTTATTCCGATTCAAAAAACCATGCATCGATATAATTAACATTACAGGACTTAAATGGGGATTTATCGACTTGTAATGTCACTTTTTTACCATTAGTGTAATATTAGATGCACTGATGGTATGATGAAGGAATTGTAGTGTGTTGATGCATCCAAGGTCTTCCTAGTGAGATGTTGAAGGTCATGCTTTTCCGTACTACTATGAACTCAGAATCCGATGTGACGCCTCTAAGATGATTTTCAAGCTTGATTCATCCCAACAGGTTCTGCTCACTTTTGGAATATCCCAGTAGAATTGTAGTGTGGGGTGTCAAGTTATCGTCATCATAGCCTAGTTGAAGAAGCGGTTGAAATAGAGGTGTTTGACTCTATACCCATTGTTGATGAAGATCCTCCAGACATCAATTCCATTTATATTTTCTGACACATATAAGGGTTTGATGTGACCTTCCATGATGGTGTCTTCATCCCTGTCTGTGATTGAGATTACAACATAACATTATTCAGGACTGGTCTCTATCCAATAGACTTCGGTTTCAGCTACATCGGCCTAAAACTCCTGGAGACTTAGTAAGGATTTGATGAGTGTCTACCTAAGATCTACGGACAAACATAACCCATCCAAGATTGGATATTTTGTTGGTTCAAAATCATCTATTTTAAAATATCATACTTCTGTTCTAAAGGTCAGAGCTTCCCTTCATAGGGTTTCTCTTTCACATACACATTAGTTTTTTGGGATTTGTACGCAGATGGTTCGGCTTATGAATCTAGGGCCGGTGGTGCGGTGATCCTTTCTGAGTTTGTCCAAATTAGACTTCCTATCTGCCTTGGGTGGTTTGGTATTTTTCCATCACCAAATGGATATTCCAAGATAACTATGATTTTATTTCTTTTGACGGAAGAGGAAGAGAATTTTGGTTCTTATTATGTCCATCAAAGTGTTGATCATCGGTATAATACATGAAAAGTGTGGGCAGAACATATGCAAGTGTGAGTATAATAATACTTAGTAGGAAACCCTGAAACCAAAAAGGAAAAACCCTATAGGAATTCATGGTCATATCTACATAGGTATATCACAATAACACATATACCATGAATATCCAGATATACTCATTACCATCCACAAGGTAATGAAAGTATGTTACAACCAGTCATTAGCCAAAGATTCTGACTTAGGCATTCTCATTCTAGGGGAACTCACTCACCATGCCTTGATGTCATCGAGGAATCTTACAGAAAGGTCCAACTAATTGTGACCCACCCAAATTAAAATACACTTGTCAAGGTCATGATATAAAGATAAGGGATTCTTCCTAGATAATACTGATAACCTAATCTCTATTAATCCACCACATAGAGGATTTTTCATAGAAAATACTGACAACCCTACTAATGTGGCTCCTAACATAGGAGATTCTACCCTGAGAACCCTACTGATGCGACCCAATTGATAGAGGATTAATGCCTGACACTCTGAGGTCATGTCAATTCCAATAAACTTCATCAGGGTTGATAGAGGATCTCTCCAATCCTAAGGAAGGATGCAACAACTCTATCTGGGACATAGCCTCTATAGGGTATTTTTTTGATGATGTGGACGCAATCCCGCATTTAAACCCTGAAGAAATAACTAAGGAAAACTTGGTAGCTAAACTGTTACATATAAAAAACCCAACAATCGATATCAAAAAAACAGCCTAATCGCAAGTTTCCCAATTCCATAGACGGCTTGTCAAATTTACCTTTAGTTTGAAAGTTACATACAAAATAGTGAAATGTGTTCGGACCAACCCAGGTTTGACCTGACCCAGTTGGGCAAACCTAACCCAACCCAGTCATTCTGGGTCAACTAGAATGGTCCCAGACTATTGGGAAGGGTGGCCTAGCCTCCTGTGTTGTATGGCCATGGTCCACTGGGTTGCGGTCCACTAGACCCAGCCCTCTGATCTGCTGGAGCAGCCAGGTCCTTCCAACCCATCCCGCCACTTGTGAGATGACCCTTGTCTCATGTTGGACTCAACCTATCTCCCCGAACCCTACCAAGGTCCACATGGTCTTCCAACCACATGGCTTCACCTCACGCCCACCCACAGCCAGCTGCTACAGGTCCTACGATCAACACACCAAGCCACATAACATGACCCCCAACTCGCAATAATGCAGATATGTTGAGTAGCAATCCTCACCGTTGCATCATCCTGCCACAGCCTTCCATTGCCACCACCACCCGCCATTGATTTAGTGGCCTTTTTTGATGTCTCTCATGGCCTACCATCCACAATACATCCTTCCACAACGATCCCATATGCACTTCGAGATGATGCCACTATCGGCTCTCGTTCTAACATCCTTCCTGCCAGGTCCACCCAGGACGACCACATTTCTAGGTCAGTGTCACCTCTACTACTGGCCACCTCACCAATAGAGTCACTTGTCAACGCTTCACTTGAGATGGCGAGTGCCACTGCCTCTAGTTTCTGACTCACACTACCACCACCAGACGCTATTGCGGCTTTGCGTTCATCATCTCAGATCTCCAGATATAAAGAATGAAGAATGTGGAAAAATGATAAAAGCAATGAACACCCAAATTTGGTGGATATAGGCCTTGTTCATCTTTTCTACGATCCTCCCAAGTTATAATTGAAGAATGAAGGTTAAAAATAAATCAATTCCAATCATGGATCATTCTCAAAACAATCCCCACAAAAATACATCCCAACCCACAATATGAATAATCCATGGAATAGCTTTTTCGTTGACTAATCCATGATTGTGGTAGGGATAAGAAACAGAGGAGGAATATTCAAATAAAACTGACACCCTAACTGGGGTTTGGATCGATCAGTTAAGAATGATGTTCATCGTCGAGGATATTTCCAGCATTGATCTTGATCTATTTTCTTATCATCATTCACCATCTACCAAAAATAGGTTTGGTCAAAAAAAATTATACTTCAAATATTCTAAGTAATTTCTCTAGGATTTAGAATCTAATTTTGTATACCTAAAAAGATAATTAAATGAAGGAAACAAATTTCATCATTTCTGCGCCACAGTGTTTTAGCATCTCTACACTCTTTCATTTATGAAATAAAATTGTTTTCCCAATCATGGAATCACAACGTCTCTGTGTTGCTACAAAACATCAAAAATAAATAAAATATTCTTTTTAAGTTTACTTTATACGCCTTTTAAGCATTCAAAAATTTAGTTTCACCTTATAACCTCGCCAGCCGAGGTTAGGTTCTACATAAGGTAAAGTCGTTTTTCAGAATATAACGGTTCCCTCAAGTTTTTGGATCCGATTACTAGTTTAGAATTTATTGAAGTTCAATGTTTATCCACCCTCACATTTTTATATTAAAAACAAAAATTAATTCAGATATTTTTATATTATTGTAAAGACAGTCACTAGGAAACTAATCTAGATTTCTAAAATATTTCATCTAGTACAATAAATAGGTGATATATATTCTATTTATTACCAAAAACCATCATGGTTTTTATGGAGAAACTTTTATAAAGGCATATTCCCATTCATCAAAAGAAACATCTTTCTTTTGATTATCCTCATAACTTTTCTACCTTCATTGAGTTGTACTCATGTATTATTGAATCAACTTCATATTCTCATACATTTCCCCTACTAAATTTGTTCCCAAAACCTCATTTCTCTAATATCATCCCAAAAAGATGTTTTATGACCTCTCTTTTCAAATATTACCTAAAATGGTCCCATAGATATACTAGAGTGAAAAATGTTATTAAATTAAAACTAAACCGAAGGAACATGTAAATCCCAACTTCCCTCGTGATCCATTTAAAAAGAATAAAGCATTTATTCCAAGGTTTTACCTTTCCCTTCATACTTTCCATCATATTTTTGGTGAAACATTGTACTAAAATTCAATTTAGTACCTAAAAAATTCTAAATTCATTTAAAAATATTATATGTACACCTCAGACACGGAATGATATAGTGGAGTGGGGAACTCCATGTAACTTACCTATCCCCTTTAATTATAGTTGATAAAGTTGATCTAAAAATATTATATCTCAAATGGGAATTAAATTTCAAGATTTATATAATACTTTTACAATAACATAATTAGTATTATTCCCTAGACAAGTCTTTGGAAATCCTATCGTGAAATACATTCTTATATTTTTCCATTTTCACTCTAGTACTGGAAAAGGTTGTTGTATTCTCTGTGAAAATTGTTGTTATACGTTAACCAGCTGACAAGTAAAACACATCATCGGTAATTTAGAAATATATTGTTTTATTCCCTTTCACTAGTAATTCTCTGGAAGGTATCTATACATCTTAGTGCTTCCTAGATGAATAGAAAATAGAGATCTTTGAGCTTCCCTTAATAAATCTTTCATAAATTAGGAATCACAAAGAACACATAATAATTTTTCAAAATAAAAAATCACCTTCTTAATCAATATTAAAATATGGAAAAGTTCTATAGTTAATGGATTCTACCTTTTCTAAGAAATATTCATCCACCTTTTGAGATTTTATAATTCTTTATGACAAAGTCGACTAAAGTGAAACCTGAAAAAATTGGGGATATCCACGCATCCATATCATCTAGGATAAAATTTATCAAATCATTAAGTAAAGGTTGTTATTCCCAAAACAACATGGTTATAATATAATTATTTCTTTGACTCAGAGAATTAGACACTTTGTTTTCATTTCTAGGATGTAAGTGCACCTTGCAATCATAATCCATCATTAGTTCCACCCATAAAATCATTGTCACGATTAATTTTTTCTAAGATAATATATACTTAAAAATGATTTATTATTATATATTTCCCAAATTTCAATGTAAATATGTTTCATACAAATTATTAAATCAAAACCCATAGTAGATAATTGAAAGTCATGTGAATGGTAATTCCATTATTGATGTTTCAAATAACATGGAGGATAAGAAATTACCTGATCAATATACTTTAAGAAACAAGAAATTCCTTTAAATGAAGAATCCATATAGATGAAAAAGTAACCAATTCCTTTTGGAAGGGTCGAAATGTGATCATTCACCAATCCTCTTCCTAGTTCTTGAAAAAAAACCAGCACATTTTTTTTCAAATGAATTAAAATCCTTTTGGTGTAAACGTACCTTGTGGTCTAGAAAACTGAGAAATTTTTTAAACAAAAAATAAATATTAACCCACTAATCCAAGAAATTTATGAATCAATATTATATTAATAAGTATTGTATATTCATCAACATTTTCTTTCATAGAAAGTTCATTAGTTATGCCATAATTAGAAACAATATGTCCAAATAAGAAACTTTATTGCTGAAAAATCACACATGATAAATTTCCCATAAAGATTAGTTTATTTTATGATTTTATAGACATTACATGTTTATATTCCATATTACCCCATACTATCATAATATTCCTAAATATCATAAATAGAAAATCAACAAATTCAAAAAAAAACACATGAAAAAATATTTTGATAAGGTATTTAAATATGTTAGGTGGATTGAAAAAAGACAATGTTTAGAAAATAAAACTCATTATTATCATATCTATCTTGAAATTTATACTCCATTATTTCATCCGCTTTCACCTTCAATTGATTCTACTCGGACCTGGCATCAAACATTGAAAAATACTATTCATCATAGAGCTAATGAAAAAATAATCGATTTAAAGAAAAGGATAATTTATAATTAAAGTGATGTTATTAAAAGATATATAGTTAATATAAAGCATTATTCAACCATATTACTTTTTATCAAATAAAATAGGATATCCCCATGGTGAAGTGATCTGTAATATGAGACCATTATCTAATAATTCTTTCAATTTCAATTTAAATTCTAAATGATCCACTTGATCATTTTGATATGGGGGTTTATAAATAGGATTATAATTACTTACTAAGTTAATAGTAAACTCAACCTCCTAATGAAGAATAAATATAGGAACATTATAAAAAAAATCCATGTTTTTATTCACAATTACACGTCAATAATTTGAAATGTTCCATTCTTTTTAGTAAAGTGAGCTATGTAACTTCCACTACCATATCTAACAAGTTCCCCATCTTCTTATTATGTTACCAGTGAAATTAAATCAGTTAATTAAACTTTATTGTTGTTGCAATATATCATATCAAGATAAACAAAAATCCAATCCATACGAAAAATGATATCAAACTCTACTATGTATTGTTTGAGAAAATTCGCAGGAAAGAACATAGAATGGATAAAAATAAGAATATTCCAATAAATATTGGTTTCATTAGAAGTTCCACATAGATTTTTAACAAAAATAATTATCTTAAATTCATGAGGTGATATTCCAAATTTACATAAAAAATGATAAAAATAAAATAATGTGATGATCTATATGAAAAAACAACATTCACCTAATTCAAATAAACAAGTAACATACCTATAATCACTTCATTTGATGGCCCAACATCAACCGTAGTAGAGGAAAAAAATGCCACACCATTTTTCATCTGATCATGATCACATCCTGTCTGAGTTACAAACATTGGAAACATGTTAGTATAATGACCCAACTCATTACAACTAAAACTCCCCACCATTGGATAGTTATCAGTCACCCTATTCTCTGATTCTTTATTATTATTTTCCTTTAAATCACTAGGTATATGTGGGAAAAAATACACTTTAGTAAAATATCATTAATTTCATAATATATACCCCATTTTACTTTTTAACATACTTACCACAATATGGTATCTTTATTTTCATTCCGCCATATTTATTTTTTGTATGTTTCCTCATCACGTTCCATCCTGAACGATTCATACATTCATAATCAGGAGGCACATGGGTTTCAAAAAACTCCATATCAACATTATAGGAATTACCAATAACTATATCATAGTTTTTAAATTCTTGTGTATCCAAATCACTTCATTGAAATTGATTAATCAAGAGTAAAATATATTAATTTTACATTCATTTTCCAAAAAACAACTATATAACTAGCCATTATTATAAAATCATATTTATAAGTGACCAAAAAATATTCATCGTTTTTCATCAATTAATATAATTTTTTTTCATCCAGAGTAAAATGTAATTTGAGAAATATTTCTTTAGGAAAATAACCTTTTGTTATTTCCATTCTATGGCATCAACATCATCTTTCCCTCTGGAATTCTTAACCAAAGACTACCATCTATTAAATTCACCATCAAAATGATAAACGGTAATAGGGACCTTTTGACATTACAAACATCCCATGAATTCAAATATATTCTCAAAAAAATATATGCATAATTTTGGAACCATTAGGTCAGATGATCAACCGAGTTATGGGTGATTCTTCAACATGAAATGCTCCACTATAGACATATACCATCCTAGTAGACTGGGTTCCTACCTAGAATGGATAATACCACCATTTATAGCTTCTTTAAACTAATCAATCTCTACCAAAAAACTATTCTATTTCAATTTCAACCGTATTTAGATACTGATTTGGAGGGATATTTTCCTCCGAGTCCTTTCCCACTGGCTCTTCCATTTCTCCTCTATGGAAATTCATTCTTAATGGACATAGTTTACATGAAGAATCATGGTGATTTTAAAATACTATATTGATTCAATTTATCCATTATATATAATCTTTCAAGGGAAAGAAATTAATATTATCCTAACCACTAATGTTATATAAACCAACCAATGATAAAAACTATAAGGTCATGGCCTTAAACATTACATAATCTTGAGTTTTTAGTCAATAATTCATTCTATTACATTTAAGGACATTTTCTGGTTTATAATTTCTTATAATTAAGTCATAACTCATACCTAAAAATCATATTATACAATGTGGAAACTTTTGATTAGTATCCATTTTTCCCATAATAAACAACTTCTAATGCAAAAAATGATTTATTTATTTTGAAAGTATTTAGTAATTTTACCTTGATGTCTTCCTTTCCCATAACCATCATTAAAACCAATTAATTTTTTTTAAACATGGGATGAAAAAAAAATCAATAAGGGATATAAAATGAATAAAATAAGTAGTTTAGTGAGAAACATAAAAACCCATATGATAAATTTTAATTAAAAAAACGTTTTAACCATAAAGGGAATAGTCATAATTTTGAAAAATAACTTTTTAATAACTTTTTAATAACTTTTTAATAAAAATGATATCTAATAAAACTCATTATAAATAATAGAAAAATAATGTAGGTTCCTTGGGAAATCAACTCATATAACCCCTATAAAACCCTTAGAAAACCCTTAAAAATTAGAATAATGACATGGCCAACTTCTAATATAATTATCTAGATAACATAATCATTACCCAATTCATTGTACCTCTATCTGGGTGCACTAATTGTATAAAATATAATAGGCTTACCCAAAACTATCTAGGAATACCAATCATATAATCAATATTAGGATTAATTGGTAGTATCTAAGAACACCCATTATATATATATTCTAATAACCACAACATTAATAAAACATTTTATTCTTCCAATTTTTTATCAAAAAAAATTTTAACATCTCTTTTAAACTCATATGAAAATCATTTAAATATATCAAAATAAAATTTTCATTTAAAAAACTTTTTCAATAAAAATTAATCAAAAAACTGGGAAAGAGGGTTTCTCATTGAATAATACATGAATTCCATAAAATGAATCTAGAAATTAAATAATTTCCAAAGTGTAAAAAATTGTTATCACCATTTAAATTAATAATAGAACATTGATTTTGATGTTTTTCAAAACATTCCATATAAAAAACATAATGATATTATTTATGAAAACTATTAAAAATAAATTAAAAATAGTCACAAAATGTAATTTATAAATATTTTATTCCTATATAAAATCTAATATAAAATAAATTTAAAATCATGTACATGGAATAGAAGGATTTTGATGGAAAACAATAAATAAATTTGTTTTAAAAAAGTGTCCCTTGTCCTATTGGAAATATTTGAATCATAAACCACCAATAATAATAATAATAATAATATAAATACCTTAACAATAGATAGATTCATGATATAAAATTTCAATAGTGAAGTATATAAACCACATTAAATATTATATTGGAATAAGATAAATATATTTATCAATAACATAAAATTGAGACAAATTCCCGTTCCTTCAGTTTGACTTGTAATGTATGTCTATATCTTCCTGAATAATAAAATAATTTTAATTATTTACTTTATTAAGACCTTTTTCAGGTTTATTATTAATTTTATTTCACTTATTACCTCATAATATACAATTACTTCATAAATTAAGTTTATGTCAGATGTTTTGATCATATTCAGTTTATGTGTCAAAAATGACTTTGGTAGGTTTACAATGCTGAAAGAGGTAATTATTTAACCATATATAGAACACTAATAATTAAATAATATTCACATTTATACATCAACTATACTTTTATGATAGAGCATAAAATTTTATTTTGATAAATGAATTTTGTTACCTTCATGGAGATGTTAAGTCATAAAAATGCATGAGTAACGTATCAATTTTACAATGATCATTATGTAAAGGAGGTAAGTAATATTTTATCTTTTCAAAATGATTAAAATATAATATATCCCATGTAATATTTTTAAATATACTAATATATACCATCCATGTGGTGTGGTTATAAGAAAAGAGTCACATCGCTTTGGGAAGGTGGTCATCAACATGTTCATAAATGATGTTTTAATTTTGAGTGAGAGAAATGGTGATAGATAAAATGATATATTAACTATTAATAATTATAAACACGTCATTAATATCATAATTATCCCATTTATATCACATATATTCATTACCATTTCCCTTATTACATTCCACGTAATGTTTTATGAACATGACTTGCATCGCTTCGCGAGGTTGTAGTCTGTTTTACACATGAACGATATTTTTGTATGCCTTAAAATTTGAAATTAAAATATTAATTATAATATAATTAATCCATAGTCATAATTATTTTATAAATACCATATATATATATATATATATTATCCATCGTCATACCCTACCATGAGAGGTGTTAATGAAAAACATAGCGTCGGTTTCCTAGGTGGAAGTCTACCATACATACAAATTATAGTGACCTAGGATTAAAATACATGGATACTAAATCATTTTAGATGAATATTCAGAAAACAAAAAAAAAATCTGGGAAACATAATAGTTTAGTGTCTTTGGAAACATGGAACAGAAACATCTAATTCGGATAATGATCTTCAACATCTCCATTAAAGATCTTTCCCTTTATTACTCATACTAAAAACCTCTCTTCGTAACATGGGGAAAGGAAACATAAGAAAGGGTTGAGATTAAATTATAATAAATGATAAATAAGAAAAATTCATAAGCATAACGTTAACTTATGGGTATTAGAAAATGAGCATAAATTTTAAAGACCATACCCTAGAAAAAAATATTATAATCATGAGACATGGAATAAATGTTGGTAGTTAATAGGACATGAATCATAAAATAATCAGTAACATTAACCATATGAGCATATCCATGGTATAATACATAAAATATTTTTCAGTCACCTAAGAATTTAACATCATTCCATATAAGTTAAGGATCGTAACCGAAAACTTATCAGGTTACTTCATTGGAAATACACCAGCTGGGCATGACACACCCCCATCCCCATTCATAGCCCTTTACATATAATGTATTATGCTTCCCAATCTTTCTATAGTGTATCAGTTTTCCCAACCTTCCCATAGTGTATCGGGTTACCCGGTCTTCCTATACTGGATTGGGTTTCCCAATCTTCCCACTGTGGATCGGGTTTCCCCATCATTAAAAATTTGATCATGTCCTTTGACTTGATTCAAATCATTTTCTCATTAGATATTAATCTTTACCTAATGAATTTTTGTGATATATAGGTCCCACACGTCTTGTTGGTCGGAGTGGATACTCAAGAGGGGGGTGAATTGAGTTCCAATTAAAATTATTGTTAAAAATATTTCTATTAAAATCACCAGTTTAAAAACTAAGTTAAAGTGTTGTGAATTTATACAGATTATAAATGTTCAATTAGTTTCTCAAAGATTTATTAGGTCTCAGTTAATTTAATTAGAAGATAAAATTATCTTTTGAAACTCACTTACTGGTTCACAATAAGTATAAACACATTCTAGTTCAACTATCAGAGTTACTCTGAAATAGATTTATATTTAAAGTACATATCAGCGGAATATTCAAAATAGGTTTTAACAAAGATAAGAAGCACAAAAATTTGTAAAATAAGAGGTTCGGTCTCAAGATGAGACATAGTCCTCTCAAATAGTTTATATAAACCATGATTGACACCCCGGATCGAGGTTTTACAATAGTTATCAGACTGTTCAGGTCAACAGACCTCTACCATAGTTCTACGTGGGTAAAACAATAAAAAGACTATCAGGCTATCAAGTTCACACTTTACCTATTCCAAAACTCACAGTGGGATACAAGAAGTTGAAGAATGTTTTGTGTTAGGATTTAGTATCCTTCAGTTTAGCTCAGGAGTCTGTGTGTGTCTAAAAAATAAACAGCTACACACACTGCTTAGAATGTTAAGAAAAGGGATACAACAAGGGAAATAAAAGAGTTTATAATGCTCTTTGTAATTGTAGATGAGCTATGGATTCATTTTAATGTGTCATATGGAATTCAAGTCCTTTCTGGTGAGGATGAATCAAAAAAGGGTATCATTGTTCTTCTCAGCTACAATAATTTAGACTTGTGCATATGATTTTCAGTAAGGCACAGCTACTCGTCTTTGTGTTTGTTCTAGGTGAAATATCTGTTTCAAGCTCTCTGGGTTTTATAGGAGTTATTCAAGTTCTCCTTGTGTTCCCTAGGACTTCAAACACGTTCACCTTCTTTGGTGTGTTTTTCTCTTTTCATTTTTTTCTATCCTTTTTATTGTATATATTCTTTTTTATTCCTTGAGATTTGGAAAAAATAATGATTACCTTTTTACAAGTGCGAGGTACAGTTTCCTGACATCCAACAACCAACATTAATTAATAGCAGGTGCATTTAACTAAACAAATATGACAGTTGGAATTAAAAGGGTTATTAGAAAGTTCAAACAGTTTTCATGACTATCGGTGAGTCATGAGATCGGTGAGTCACTTGAATATGCATTGATATCGGTGGCTCATTTGATTAGCATCGGTATCAGTAGGTCATTTGATCAACATCTGTATCAGTAGGTCATTTGATCAGCATTGGTATCAGTAGGTCATTTGATCAGCATCGGTATCTGTAGGTCAATTTATCATCATCGGTATCGATAGGTCATTTGATCAGCATCGGTATGACCATTCTCATCAGTGCGACTGTTCTCATCGGTGCGATCGTTCTCATCCTTGCGACCGTTGTCATAGGTGTGACCGTTGTCATCGATGTGACCGTTGTCATCGGTACGACTGTTCTAATCGGTGTGACCGTTCTCATCGGTGTGACCATTGTCATCGGTGCGACTGTTGTCATCGATGTAACTAACGGTGACTCATGAGAATAAAAAACGGTGAGTCAAAAAACATGAAATCCTCACAAAGTTTCTGGTCAATCTAGAACACTTTCAGGTCAATATTAAACCATAAAGAATCATAAATAAACATCTGTAGACATGATTAATCATAGTAAACACATTGAGAAAATAATGAATAATTGACTAAATTGACTTATAAACAAAGATAACAATGATTTGTGATTATTAAAATAACCATCTCACAGAGATTTCAACGATCTCCCCCTTTTTGATAATCACAAATATATGGACTAAATGAAGAGGGAGGAGAGGATTCAATATGCTTCCCCTACGTAAACATAATATATGAATAGTCATTTCTTCCCTATTGTCTATGTATTCATTTAAATAAGTAAGAGTCATTTCTCCCCATATATATATATTTTTTCTCCCCTTTATAGAAATTAATATACACTTCTCCTACTTACTGAGTATATATAGATTTCCTCCTTTGGGATTATCAAAAAGAACAAGAGAATTGAGAGAATAAAAAGAAGAAAGTTCCATTAAAACAACCACTCAAAAAGGTACAAAAAAAGACACCCTATCAAAAATGACAAGAATATCTATTTCATGGGGTGAAGAGTATATTTTCCTTTATCATATGGAGGAATGGATGGGCCAGAGGGTGGCTTATTGGATGGTTGATCTAACTGGATGAAGATAGGAGGTAGCACAACTCGGGCTGGAAGAAGAGTGGGCGCTAGGGTCACTTGTAGTTGAGTAGAAGATATTCCAGAAGGCGGATGCTGAATGACTGGCCTAATATTAGAGAGAGCCTAAGAAATTGATAGCTGGCCATGAGAAACATTAGATGGACCGAGAGGCTCAGTAGTAGGAAAAACAATTGTCCTAGATTGAAAATGAAGATACGGTTTGATTATATTGATAAAATCCTGAATGACTTCAACACCATATTTCTTGGCCTTCTCAAAATCATCTTTGTTCTGCATAAAACTTTCGAGAGTGGGCGTAAAATCTTTCAGCTGCTGGACTTTAGCTTTAAAGGCTTGAGTGACTGGACGAAGCCACAAATTCTCATCTAGGACTTTAAACTGATGGTTTAACTCATGCTTTGTATAGATTTAAGAAAAATAGTGATCCACTTTCTCTTTAATCTCTTTCTGAGCCTTCATAGCATCTACTGAATAAAGATTTACCATCTTTCGAATATGATAGTTGTTTTATTTCATCTTTTTCAATGAGTCTAAATCCAGAATCTGTTCAAGATCTACTAACTCTTCATTTATAACATCTTTTAAAACATTGATCTCATGGCCAGTAATCTTGGTCACTTTTGAGGATCTAGCTTGAGCAATAATCTAAGTAATCTCAGCCTTGAACATTCTCAAATCATATTTCTTTAGGTGTTCTATAAAATTTCTCAAAACATCCATCATTCCAGTGATGGACGATCTAAATTCACCGGACAGAGAGACTAAGTCATTGCCTAAATCCTTGAGTGCATGATTTAGAGAGGTAATGTGCCTTCCATTCATCTAACCAGTATTGCACAAGCTTAGCATAATAATACTTACCACTCTTTGCGTTAAAGCATCCATTAAAGCCTCAGATAAAGTCATAGGAGCAGGAGAATTACATAATTACTCTTTTACTGTCTCTCTAACTGTGTGAAGAAACTCATCTTTAAATATATCCAAATCAGATCGAGAAACTGAAGAACCAGGTCTTCCTGCTGTCACTTGCACATAATCAGCAACTAGTCTAGCCTTAACAGAATGGCTTGCCTTTGCAATATGCACTTTTTCTTCCTCTTCCCTTGAATAATCCAAACCATGGAACGTAAAACCTAGGTGTTCCTCCCATGAAGCTTTACATGATGTAAAATGGTGCTTACAAAATCAGATTTTCCAGAATTTTCATGTTAGATTTTCTCACCTACATCAATCTCTATCTACATTGTTCGTTCAGCCTCAGGAACAGCTTCTTCATCAACTCGTTTTGGTTTTCGATCATCTTGGATCACAATTTGACCATCTACTAGTCGATTAGAAGCATCATCATCACCACCATCATCGTTATTGCCATCCTAATCATCGCCATTTTCATTTCCATTATTATTTACTGAAGTTTCTTCCGTACTATCTTTTATACTGGATTCATACTGATCAGAATATGATTACTCAGTATCAGCTTCTTCTTCATCACATAGAAGGGGTTATGACTTAGGTAACAAAAGAGGTGGACTAGCTGGTCCAAATTCCATTCTTATTTTATTAGGACTTATAGTATCATGATCACTTCTATCGTCAGGAGGTGACTCCGATTCCTTTTAAGTATCCACATCATCATCAGCCTCAGCTTCCCCTATTACCTTCTTGCTGCACTCTCTAGTTTCCTTAGGAACTTTTCTTTCTTTTTCCTCATTAGAGTAAAAAACTTCCTTATCAGGTTTTAAAGCGGCATCTCTCATCCCCTTTTGTAACGCCCCGACCCCATCTACCCAGAGTCGGTGCATTACTTCATAAAATTGGCATGATCACAAAAGATCAAGTCTCGAAAGACCAATTAGTTTAGTAGACTTGGAAACACTAGATACATTCATAAATGTTACATTACATCACAAAGTGAAAAACTATAATAACATAGTCTCCATAGTCCACACTTCTATCCTCTTCGGACTATCCCTGCAGGTCATTCATAAAATACTTCTTCACATCCTGGAAAATATTAAAACATTGAAAGGGGTGAGCTCGGATGCTCAGTAAGGTTAACAATAAAGTGGAAGCTTTTATAAATAAACATTAACATTTAAGACACTGTAAAACTAAAACAAAAGCCTTTTAAACTTGAACTTCAACATAATATGGCAAAAGTAAAATGAGATAATGCCATTTACTTCTTCACATGGATATTCTACTGGTCGAATAATCACATGCAATATCAATAACCACTTTCATAATGATGGAATGCATAATTCCCGACTATCATAACCACGTAGTCAAGGCCTCGTGCCAAGACCACAAATAAGATTTTGTCAAGGCCTCGTGCCAAGACACTAGTTTGTCTCATGAGACCTGCCGATGCATCGAGGAGCTATAGCGGGCTCCACCCGTCACTTATTTTGTCCAATGCATTCCACATATGAATAGGTTTAAACATATCATAAACCATAACATAATCGTATCACATAAAACATGCATAAAGGAAACATAACATTTCCACATTTCAATCACAAGATATCAATACAACACATTGATATAATAAAAATGCTTTCAAAACCATTTTCAATACCAAAATAAAAGAAAGTTAAAACTTTGTATTTATTTTTCATTAAAAAAAATGATGGCTTGTAGAGGAAGCCGAATCTCAAATAATGATCACGGCGGCGGCGAAGTCGTTGTCTCCGCATAAGTACGGAAAGAAAAACATTCCCTTTTGTCGTTTAGTAAAATTCTTCGTATAAAAAAGATTCCTTTTGAATAAACGTAAAAGTCAAAGGGGTTTATACACCGTATAAAAGAAAGTTGTGTATAAAACCAAATATGCCTCAATGAAAGTGGATTGAGACGAAGTCCTTAAATAGATCATTTTTAAAATAAAATAGATCTATTATGTGTATTAACTATAGGTACACATAAAGAAAGTAAAAATAAAAAATAAGTCATAATAATATCATGACATAATTTGAAAGTAGGAGATTAACCCAAAGAATGGAAGTTGGGTTAAGAAATTCCCTTACCTTGTGTCTGACTTGACTCAATCGTTATTTAACCTCCTGAATAATAAACTAGAGTTAATATATACCTTATTAAGAACCATTTTCAATTTCATTATCCTTTTTATATCACTTATTACAATGTTATGAACATTATGTAATTATTTAAGTTAATAACGGTCGTTTTGTCGATCTTTGGTACTTGAGTCAACAATAAACTTCTTATAATTACAAGTTTTTTATGTGGTAGAATATCCATTATCTCCAGAATTATATTCATGATTTAGATGTTATATATATCATATATATCCAGTATATACATTTATAATATTACGTAACATTTAGAGGTAAGAAATGAAATGCACCGTTCATGGAGACGGTAAGCCGTACGTACGCATGAACGCTACTTTCATTTCAATTTCATATTTAATGGAACTAAATCATAATGATATAAATGTATAATATAATTCCAGTATAATATATTGTATAATACCATTTTCTTCATCCTTTATACATCCCACATATGGCATTAACGATTCAAATCACTTTGAGGGGGCGGTAGTCCGCACTTCCTAAAATGAAATTATCGCGTTTTAACCATAATGGAAATCATAAAGTATGCCATAAATGAGAAATACAGAAGCAAAAGTAAAACATAAACATATTATATATCATATATAAAAATAGTGACATCTTAATGGCCACCTTTGAAGGTGCTATATGAGTGTTCAACAATCATCATTTCGTTAGAAAGAAATTCGCCATTCACAGAAACCGTATGTTCTTTAACCATTAGATGTAGGTGTGTGTAAGTGTAGCTCGAATCCTTCTTATAACAACATCCTAGTATATTTAGGATACTGGTGTTGTTACAAAAGAAATGAATAAAAAGAGTTTAGGGGGTTGGAGAAGAAAAATAAAACAAAACAACATTAGAGAATACATTACCTCAAAATCGGGTAACTCTTTTTGATTTGCGCCAAAGGCTTCCTTGGGTAGAGTTCTTCCAAATGTGAGGCTTCTAAGAGTAATAGGGGGAAGTTGGGAGAGTATTTGGGCAGAGGTTGGCCGAGCCAAATGGCTTGAAGGTGTAAATGAGGTGGGAGAGGTGGGGGCCTTTTATAAGTGGAGAGGAGGGGCACTCTTGGAAAGTAAAGAAAATTAACTTTATTATAAAACGAGTTTCGGATTTTAGAGGTCCCACACTTATATAATTCGAGTATAAGATGATAAGGGTTCGAAATCTACTCATCCAATAGGTTTTTGACAAGTTTACTATTTGGATTTTACATTATCTTTCCATTTTATTTAAATCGTTAAATAATGAGGTCATCGCTGCATCATCATGATGTCATAATTAATTTAATTTATTTAATGTCTATAAATTATAGACAAAATACTATGATGTAGGAAATCTTTTTAGCTTTCTAATTAATATTTATAGTCAAAATTTGGACTAGTGTAATCCCACTTAAAAACTATTTTAGTAAAACAACTCATGTTTGTGTCAATTTAATTTTAACATTAAATAAATATATATTAATGTCATTTTCCAACTAAAGTGGCTCCATGGGGTCCCCAAGTTGACCCATGGGTTGTCTTGGTCGGCCATGACTCATCCAATAGGAGTAGGACAAGTTTCATGCTCATCTCATATTATTAAAACATTATTTTTACCTTAAACTACACTAATTACCTCTAATCGCGATTAAGAACTTAAAAGTTACTATTCACCAAAAAATTATTTTAATCTCATTGAACCACATTTTACTTCTTAATGACAAACATGTATGTCGGATTTTTTTAAAATCAAATCACAGAAGTGGTAATATTTCATTTAAACGAAAAATCAGTTGTTTAACTACCACTTAGTGGTTTCACTATTCATCAAAAATTGAAGTTTTTCAGAACAATGCCAAAATTTCCCCCTAAGCTATAATTGATATTCCGAATTCAAAAATGATGTCTATTTTACAAAATTCCAAAAATATAAGTTGCATTAATTAATTTTATAATTAATTCCCGCTGTCACAACAAATAGCGTGTTTTTAAGAAACAATTTATATCAAAAGATTGGCAATTGTTTATGTCCAATTTCAATGTTAAAATAATTCTAATGACCACCATTGGATAAAATGGTAAAAATATATTATAATTATACTTTAAAACCACTAAATAGAATAACTTATCACTATAAATTATTTTGATTAAAAAAGTTGTTTTTAAGTATTTTTCACTATTCATAAAAAATTAGAAGTTCTCAGAAAAATACAAAAAATTCAACATAGGCTAATTTAGATATTCCGAATCCAAAAATGAAGTCCATTTTGAAATATAAAATTTCTATAATTTTAAAAAGTGGTTATTACTATTCATAACGTCTACTTTGATTAGTCACGGTGTTTTAGAACTCGAACTTGCGTACAATGCAAGCTATTGCATTATTGAAAGAGAGGCGTATCGTGGAAGCTCGGGGTGTTACATTCTCCCCTCCATCAATAAATTACTTTCTCGCAATTTGATATTTTTCTTTGAAAATAAAAGGTTGAAAAGATAAAATACCTTTGAGGAAAACCCACATCGGAAATAAGGTTAATAAATATATAACATTAAAAGAAAGCAGGATAAGTACAAAGGTCACCCGATATATCCCATTCTAGGATTCTATGAAAATATGGATATGGAAGAAAAACAAACCATCAAGGTCTGATGGAGAGTTATAGAAAACAGGATTAGGAGAAAGATTAACCACAAGAAAATCACAAACTTGTGATTAATTAAACGGTCATTGAATCCCCAGTTGGAAAAGTTAACCGACAACATTTTTGTTTTAAGTTACCTTTTATAATGTTGAGGAATTTATTTAGTAGATTTACTAAGAACGTAATACTTGTTATGTATACTTTCATTCGTTAATAAATTTTTACCACAAACCCAACTTTTACTCCAAATGGTAACGGAACTCAAAATATTCTATTTATCCTAATTGTATAAGGTTCTAAATGTTAACACATACCATTTAGATTAGTAAAACTATTTTGTAATAACCAGGGACTTCCTGTAGGCTAGTGGTAGGAAATAAAGGCTTGTCGCACTATGGTTGTGGGTTCGATTCCTGCAGCTTTGTCCGACGCGATGGGTTATTCCCCACCCTGCAGGTTGTCCTTTTCCTAAAAATATAGTACTATACTATTCCAAAAATAATCTTCATAAATGTTTTAACCTTAAAAAATACTATCCAAAGTTCAACTTAATCCATTCCAACCATAATAGTTATCCAAAATACCTCCGTCCAGACATTCTCTAAAAGGTCTCGAAATTCCAAAATCAATTGTAACATCAGATTCCCCAAAAAAAGAAAAGTTTCTCTTATTGTCACATACTAAAAATATGATTACCTTAATCATATTAAAACCTTACTGAAATCAACAAGTACTGCAGTACAATCCATATATATATCACATTATTCTTATAACCAGAATATAATCCTTGAGTCGAAAATCACCAATACATTAATTATTCTGCTTCAACTGTAGTCACAGCATAAGATTGGCCTTGATCCCTTGGCCTTTTCTGAGGTAATTTTCCTTGACGCTTAGGACATTCATTTGCATAATGCCCTGTTTCCCTACAATTGTAGCATTCAACTTTGACAGCCTCTTTCTTTCCCTTGCAATCACGAGCCTGGTGACCCTTTTCACCACATTTATAACAAACTCCCATTCCTTTTAGGCAAGTACCAGGGTGATTCTTCCCACAATTATCACATAATGGAAAATCCTTCTTTCCCTTTTTCCCTTTATCTGTCTCTTGTTCCACCGTTCTCTTCTTCTCTTGCTTTACTTTGTTGTCATAAGACATAGAGAAATCCTTTTCTATCTTGATAGCACACGAGACAATATCTTCGTATGATGAGAAGGTTTGTGATACTAAAGCTCGACGGAGAAATGGTTTTAACCCATCAAAGAAATGATCAATCTTACTCCTTGGGTTACGTATATAATCGGCAGCATGCCTCGCTAACCTTGTAAAGTTAGCCTCATACTTTGCGACATTCTCATCCTCCTTCTGCCTCAAACTCAGAAATTGCCTTTCCATATCTGCTCGATGGTCACGAGGAAAGTATTTTTCTAAGAAAAGCTCTTTGAACTCCCTCCATTCCATATTCGATACGTCATCATCTTACTTTGTGTTTTGAATCAGCGACCACCACTGATCGGCATCTCCAGTGAGGCGGTAAACTGCCATGACAACCTTCTCCCTTTCACCACTCCCCAAGGCATGGAATATTTTCTCTAAGGAATTTATCCATTGCTCAGCTACTATAGGATTTGTACTCCCATTGAAGGTTGGTGGTTGTTGCCTCATGAAACGGTCTAGCATTGATCCTCCATGTTGCGGATCAGGGTGCTCCATACGAGTAAGGTTATTATTCATAACCTGAGTGAGTTGTCCCAGTATGGTAATAAGTTGATCAGCACCAGTTGTATCTCCAGATCCACAATAATTATCTTGAGCAGGAGGGAAATCCCTACACGGAGTTCGTGCATTGATACGGTTTCCATTCCTTCCACTAGGCGCCATTTCTAAACAATGGCATAAACTATATTAGTTTATAAATCAAAATACATAATTCCATACTTGTAAGGTACTTAACATAAATTGAACTATTTATGGATATAATCCATAAAAATGTTTTCATTGAGGAAGTATATACTCATAACCCTTCATAGTGGTTTACAAAGAAAATGAGAATTATCCATAGCATATCCCCCGGGAGTGTCGTAACCAAGAGTGCAGCAAGGCCCGTTGTCGTACACCAGTTCCCGTTCGAGTCTAGCTCAAAGCGGTGTTTTCGGGTTTTACCCCTAGGTACATCTGTTCCAGAGCCGCCTCTACCTTCTCGTATCCAGACAGGGATATATTGCTTGGAAAACTCACAAAATCTCTACAATAACAAAATTCTAGGAAGTTCTTCTATACTAATCCTCAAAGTCTATCTTTGGGATATGTGCTCTAATCAGAGTTTATCTAAATCTAGCTTCCAAGGTTAGTACTAAACTGCCTCTGATACCAACTGTAACGCCAAGACCCCAGCTACCCAGAGTCGGTGCATTACTTCGTAACATTGGCATGATCACAAAAGATCAAGTCTCGAAAGACCGATTAGTTTAGTAGCCTTGGAAACACTAGATACATTCATAAATGTTACATTACATCACAAAGTGAAAAACTATAATAACATAGTCTCCATAGTCCACACTTCTATCCTCTTCGGACTATCCCTGCAGGTCATTCATAAAATACTTCTTCACATCCTGGAAAATATTAAAACATTGAAAGGGGTGAGCTCGGATGCTCAGTAAGGTTAACAATAAAGTGGAAGCTTTCATAAATAAACATTAACATTTAAGGCAATGTATAACTAAAACAAAAGCCTTTTAAACTTGAACTTCATCATAATATGGCAAAAGTAAAATGAGATAATGCCATTTACTTCTTCACATGGATATTCTACTGGTCGAATAATCACATGCAATATCAATAACCACTTTCATAATGATGGAATGCATAATGCCAGACTATCATAACCACGTAGTCAAGGCCTCGTGCCAAGACCACAAATAAGATTTTGTCAAGGCCTTGTGCCAAGACACTAGTTTGTCTCATGAGACCTGCCGATGCATCGAGGAGCTATAGCGGGCTCCACCCGTCACTTATTAAGTCCAATGCATTCCACATATGAATAGGTTTAAACATATCATAAACCATAACATAATCGTATCACATAAAACATGCATAAAGGAAACATAACATTTCCACATTTCAATCACAAGATATCAATACAACACATTGATATAATAAAAATGCTTTCAAAACCATTTTCAATACCAAAATAAAAGAAAGTTAAAACTTTGTATTTATTTTTCATTAAAAAAAATGATGGCTTGTAGAGGAAGCCGAATCTCAAATAATGGTCACGGTGGAGGAGAAGTCGTTGTCGCCGCATAAGTATGGAAAGAAAAACATTCCCTTTTGTCGTTTAGTAAAATGCTTCGTATAAAAAAGATTCCTTTTGAATAAACGTAAAAGTCAACGGGGTTTATACACCATATAAAAGAAAGTAGTGTATAAAACCAAATATGCCTCAATGAAAGGGGATTGAGACGAAGTCCTTAAAAAGATCATTTTTAAAATAAAATAGATCTATTATGTGTATTCACTATACGTACACATAAAGAAAGTAAAAATACAAAATAAGACATAATAATATCATGACATAATTTGAAAGTAGGAGATTAACCCAAAGATTGGAAGTTGGGTTAAGAAATTCCCTTACCTCGTGTCTGACTTGACTCAACCGTTCTTTAACCTCCTGAATAATAAACTAGAGTTAATATATACCTTATTAAGAACCATTTTCAATTTCATTATCCTTTTTATATCACTTATTACAATGTTATGAACATTATGTAATTATTTAAGTTAATAACGGTCGTTTTGTCGATCTTTGGTACTTGAGTCAACAATAAACTTCTTATAATTACAAGTTGTTTATGTGGTAGAATATCCATTATCTCCATAATTATATTCATGATTTAGATTTCATATATATCATATATATCCAGTATATACATTTATAATATTACGTAACATTTAGAGGTAAGAAATGAAATGCACCGTTCATGGAGACGGTAAGCCGTACGTACGCATGAACGCTACTTTCATTTCAATTTCATATTTAATGAAACTAAATCATAATGATATAAATGTATAATATAATTCCATTATAATATAGTGTATAATACCATTTTCTTCATCCTTTATACATCCCACATATGGCATTAACGATTCAAATCACTTTGAGGGGTCGGTAGTCCGCACTTCCTAAAATGAAATTATCGCGTTTTACCCATAATGGAAATCATAAAGTATGCCATAAATGAGAAATACAGAAGCATAAGTAAAACATAAACATATTATATATCATATATAAAAATAGTGACATCTTAATGGCCACCTTTGAAGGTGCTATATGAGTGTTGAACAATCATCGTTTCGTGAGGCAGAAATTCGCCATTCATAGAAACCGTATGTTCTTTAACCATTAGATGTAGGTGTGTGTAAGTGTAGCTCGAATCCTTCTTATAAAAACATCCTAGTATATTGAGTATACTGGTGTTGTTACAAAAGAAATGAATAAAAAGATTTTAGGGGGTTGGAGAAGAAAAATAAAACAAAACAACATTAGAGAAGACATTACCTCCAAATCGGGTAACTCTTTTTGATTTGAGCCAAAGGCTTCCTTGGGAAGAGTTCTGCCCAATGTGAGGCTTCTAAGAGTAAGAGGGGGAAGTTGGGAGAGTATTTGGGCAGAGTTTGGCCGAGCCAAATGTCTTGAAGTTGTAAATGAGGTGGGAGAGGTGGGGGCCTTTTATAAGTGGAGAGGAGGGGCACTCTTGGAAAGTAAAGAAAATTCACTTTATTATAAAATGAGTTTCGGATTTTAGAGGTCCCAAACTTATATAATTCGAGTATAAGATGATAAGGGTTCTAAATCTACTCATCCAATAGGTTTTTGACAAGTGTACTCTTTGGATTTTACATTATCTTTCTATTTTATTTAAATCGTTAAATAATGAGGTCATCGCTGCATCATCATGATTTCATAATTAATTTAATTTATTTAATGTCTAAAAATTATAAAAAAAATACTATGATGTAGTAAATCTTTTTATCTTTCTAACTAATATTTATAGTCAAAATTTGGACTAGTGTAACCCCACTTAAAAACTATTTTAGTATAACAACTCATGTTTGTGTCAATTTAATTTTAACATTAAATAAATATATATTAATGTCATTTTCCAACTAAAGTGGCTCCATGGGGTCCCCAAGTTGACCCATGGGTTGTATTGGTCGTCCATGACTCATACAATAGGAGTAGGACAAGTGTCATGCTCATCTCATATTATTAAAACATTATTTTTACCTTAAACTACACTAATTACCTCTAATCGCGATTAAGAACTTAAAAGTTACTATTCACAAAAAAATTATTTTAATCTCATTGAACCACATTTTACTTCTTAATGACAACCATGTATGTCGGATTTTTTTAAAATCAAATCACAGAAGTGGTAATATTTCATTTAAACGAAAAATCAGTTGTTTAACTACCACTGAGTGGTTTCACTATTCATCAAAAATTGAAGTTTTTCAGAACAATGCCAAAATTTCACCCTAAGCTATAATTGATATTCCGAATTAAAAAATGATGTCTATTTTACAAAATTCCAAACATATAAGTTTCATTAATTAATTTTATAATTAATTCCCGCTGTCACAACAAATAGCGTGTTTTTAAGAAACAATTTATATCAAAAGATTGGCAATTGTTTATGTCCAATTTCAATGTTAAAATAATTCTAATGACCACCATTGGATAAAATGGTAAAAATATATTCTAATTATACTTTAAAACCACTAAATATTATAACTTATCACTATAAATTATTTTTATTAAAAAAGTTTTTTTTAAGTATTTTTCACTATTCATAAAAAATTAGAAGTTCTCAGAAAAATACAAAAAATTCAACATAGGCTAATTTCGATATTCCGAATCCAAAAATGAAGTCCATTTTGAAATATAAAATTTCTATAATTTTAAAAAGTGGTTATTACTATTCATAACGTCTACTTTGATTAGTCACGGTGTTTTAGAACTCGAACTTGCGTACAATGCAAGCTATTGCATTATTGAAAGAGAGGCGTATCGTGGAAGCTTGGGGTGTTACACCTTTGGTCTCATAGAATGATCAGAAAAAATGGAGTCATAAAACTTGTCTTCATCCGCAAACCATGACTTATTCCATGGATTCCAATTAATTTTCTTTCTATTGCAGATATCCTTGTTAATACAGAATATACTACTTGATGAGATACACTCATCTCCATATTTAACACAGCCCACAAACTTTAACATAGCAGAGATTTTCTTAGAGTAGAACAAGGTTGTAGCTTTCTTGGAAGGCTTCACCATATCAACAATATAAACAGTAATATATCTACATAAGTTGATCTTCTCAACATTCATCAACAAAAATAACAAGAAAACATCTTAATAGTTTACAGCCACAAAATCACCTTTTCTAGGACAGATTTGGTGCTGAATAAACTTAAAAAAAATTCTACTTTCACCATCTAACTCAACAGTTGTTATTCTTCTAGACTCAGACTTTCCGGTTAGCATATCCAGAGCAAGCTCATAAGAAAAATATTCAATGGTAGGAGGAATGTTGCCAAAATATTCTTCATATCTACCTTTATGGGGCACTCCCTAACATTCATCCCATTGCTTTGAAGAAAAAGATATCTTTTTCCCTTTGACCACTGAAGATAGTCTTGCTGCTTCTACTCCATCCAATACTATAGTTAAGGTCAGATAAAACTCATGCACAAGATTTTGTTAGTAGACTCGGTTGTTATCACAGAACCATTCATCCCATCCTTGCATCTCCAATAATTTTTAAACAACATACTTTCTAGTTAACACCCATTCGGAACTCACTTCCTTTTCTATGGTGACCACTCGAGATACCAACTTCGGGTTCACTGTCCTTTGAGTCATGCAGGTAGATTCTCCACATTGGCATTTCACATGAGAGGAACCTTCAGAATCCTCGCTTTTCCTCTTTTTCTTCTCCATTTGGAGATTCGAGAAGTTTGAGTGGTTGAAACGGTTCAAAAAAAGGTTCAGGATTCAAGGAAAAAAGTAGAGTTCGGTGGGAGATGTAAGGTCAATAGTTTTTAGAGAAATAAATAGTTGCATGTCATAGATTTTATAATTTAGGGTTACAGTAATAAACAATAACAACGATTAAGTAAAACAATGTATTTTTTAAAAATACTAACAATATCATAAACTGTAATACTTAAATGGTAGGAAAGATCGATTTTACTGATTGGTTTTACAGATCAGTTTCACGGATCGGTTTTACTGATCAGTTTGACCGATCAGTTTAACTGATCGGTTTCACTGATCGATTTTACTGATCGGTTTCACTGATCGGTTTTATGGATCAGTTTCACTGACCGGTTTCACAGATCGGTTTTGCTGATCGGTTTCACTGATCGGTTTTACTGATCGATAGTACCTAACTATTTCTTAATAAAATTTAACCTTTTTTGCTCAAGGGTTTGGTGAATATATCATCTAATTGATTTTCAAAGTCAATAAATTCCAGATAAATATCACTTTTTTGATAATGATCTCTCAAGAAGTGATGTTTGACATCAATGTGTTTGGTCTTAGAGTGAGACACATGATTCTTGGAGATATTAATTGCACTAGTGTTATCACGATTTATTTAAACATGTCTAAATTGATATCCATACTCCAATAAAGTGTGTTTCATCCATAGAATCTATACACAACAGCTACTAGCAGTAATGTATTCTACTTCAGCACTAGACAACGCAATAGAGTTCTGTTTCTTACTGCACGAAGATACCCAAGACTTTCCCAAAAGATGACATGTTCCAGATGTGCTCTTCCTATCTAACTTTCAACCAGAAAAGTCAGCATCTGAATAACATATTAAGTCAAAGGATTTTCCTTTTGGTTAAAACAAACCTAAATTGGTAGTATGTTTAAGAAATTTGAAAATTCTTTTTAACAGCAAGTAAATGAGATTCTTTATGATTAGCTTGAAATCATGCACACATGGATACACTAAACATAATATATGGTCGACTAGCAGTAAGATAAAAGTAAACTTCCAATCATACCTCTATAATTGGTTTGATCAACTGGTTTCCCAGTTTCATCATCATCCAACTTACAAGTGGTACTCATAGGTGTGTCACTTCCCTTTTTACTATCCAAACCAAAATGTTTTAAAAGATCCTTTGTATATTTACTTTGATTTAAAATAATACCATCTTTCTTTTGAAAAATTTGAAAACCAAGGAAATACTTGAGTTCTCCCATTAAACTCATTTCAAATTAATTTTGCATAATTTTTGAAAAGTTAGTACATAAAGAATTTTTTGTAGATCCAAAGATAATATCATCTACATAGATTTGTAAAATCAAAATATCTTTAGAAATTATTTTAATAAAGAGAGTGGGATCTGCAATTCCTTTAGTAAAACCTTTTGAGATAAGAAAATTTATTAGTCTATCATACCAAGCTCATGGAGCCTATTTTAGACTGTATAAAGATTTAGAAAGTTTAAAAACATGATTATGAAAATGTGGGTTTGTAAAACCCGGTGGTTGTTCAACAAAAACGTCTTCAATTATAAAAACATTTAGAAAATCACTTTTAACATCCATTTGATATAACTTGAAATTCAGATGAGCAACATAGGAAGGTAGAATCCTAATAGCTTCTAATCTAGATATAGGGGAAAAGGTTTCCTCATAGTCTATTCATTCATCTTTAATATACCCTTATGCAACTAGCCTTGCTTTGTTTCTAACTATATTTCTAGACTCATCTACTTTATTTCTAAAACCCAATTTAGTGTCTATGGTCAAAGTGTCCGTAGGTCTGTCAACTAATTCCCAGACATTGTTTCTTTCAAATTGATTTAATTCTTCTTGCATATCCATTACCCAAAATTCATCATTGATTGCATCATTGATATTTTTAGGTTAAAACTGTGAATGAAAGGCATGATGTTCAACCTGGTTTCTTAGATAAGCTATAGTCAGTGACCCTATATCAAGATTACCAACAACAGCATCTAAAGGATGATTCTTTAGAATCCTAGTTGATCTAGTAATAGTAGGACTAGAAATTTCAGGTTCATCTATAGGTTCGGGTTCAATAGAAGAAGGTTCTAGATCATTTCTAGAACTGGATGTCTTTACAATAGGTTCATTGATTTTATCATTAAGGTCCAGAACATAAAAATATTCTTCAATATTTTCAATGGAAAATTTGGGTTCATGTGGATCAGTTTCATCAAACATGATGTGAATAGATTATTCCACACATTTGGTTCTTTTGTTAAAGACTCTATAGGATTTTCAAGTTAAATAATATCCTATAAAAATTCCTTCTTCACTTTTAGAAGAAAACTTGTCAAGATTATCCTTAGTATTAAGAATAATGACTTTGCAACCAAAAACTCTGAAATAAATAACCTTAGGTTTCCTATGGTTCTATATCTCATAAGGGGTCTTCTTGAGAACATGTCTAATCAGGAATCTATTTATAATATAACAGGTTGTGTCTACAGCTTCATCCCAAAAGTAAACCAGTAGTTCATAATCATTAAGCATATTTCTTACAATTTCTTGAAGGGTTATGTTTCTCTTTTCTATTACACCATTGTACTGAAGTGTTCTAGGGGAAGAGAAATTGTGACTATAGACACTATGTGAGAATTAAGTTTCAAACTAATGATTTTCAAACTACCCACCATGATCACTTCTTAGGGTCTTAATTTTAAGTCCATTAAAGTTTTCTAAAGACTTGGTGTATTTAATAAAGTAAGAACAAGTTTCAATTTTGTGAGCTAAAAAGTATACCGAAGTATATATAGAAAATTCATCTATTAAGACATAGACATAGTTCTTCCCATTTAAACTATAAACTCTAGAAGGACCCAAATCCATGTGAACCAACTTGATAGGTTGAGAAGTAGAAACTTCTTTCTTTGATTTAAAAGAAACTTTTTGTTGCTTTCCCATTTGACCGGGATTACAAACTTTATCAGTTGGGAATTCAAGTTTAGGTAGGTCTATAACCAAGTTTTTCGTAGTCTGTTTTCTAAGTGAGTGAATGTTGTAGTGTCCTAATCTTTTGTGACATAGCCAAGACCATTTATGAAAAGCAGTTAAACAATTAATATTTTTCTTAGCCAAATATTTCAAATAAACAGCATAAACATTTTCATTTCTCAAAGAAGAAAATACTAGAATATTTTTTGAATTGAAAATATTACATGTATCATTTTCAAATTTAACATTGAAACCACCATCACACAATTGATAAATACTTAAAAGGTTATACTTAAGTCCATCAAGAAATAAAACTTTGGAAATTAAAACTGAATGAGTCTTACCAATCTGGCCTAAGATGATGATTTTTAATTTTGAATTATCACCAAAGGTGACCTGGCCTCCATCAACTTTGATTAGAATCATGAAGGATCAGTAATCTACAGATGTATGCGTTGATCATCCATTGTCCAAGTACCATACCTTCTTATGGGAACTTTTCAAACAAGTTTCCTACAAAACAGGTTTAAACAGAAAATGATTTTGGAACCCATATTTTCTTGGGTCCAGATAGGTTATCAAGCAAAAATTTTGGTACCCAAAGTTTTCTAATGGGTCTCATACAATCAATAGATTTAAAATATTTTTAAAGATAAATTTTTTTTGATCTATAGCCATGTGAATAACTAGTTGAAGCATATGAAATTCTAAAACTAGAACTAGCAGCATTCTATATAGATTTAGGAATAAATATATATTTAGTAATCTATCTCTTTCCAGGATGATAGCCTATACCAGTGGTATATTTTGGTACCACTTGTTTTCCTAGAATTTGAGTTAGAGTATTCTTTCTATTCGTGAATTTCTATAAGTCCTTCCTTAATTGCTCATTAGATAGTTTCAAATCAGTATTTTCCTTAAGTAATTGAGAATTCCTTTCCTTTTCTATAACAAGAGTAGATTTAACAGAGCTAGTCAAAGCATGCTATTTATTCAAGGTATTATACTTGTCCTTCATTTCATTACAAGTTTCTTATATCATATTAAAATATTCAATCAACTCTTCACTTGTAATGTTTTCAGATTCAGAAGCAGAATCAACTCTAGAATAATATGAATTTAAAGAACAAGTATCCAATGTTACCTCAGATGTATTTTCCATAAAACAGAAGTCAGATTTGTGAGATTTCTCATCCTGAGTAGAATCGGAATCAATTGAACTATCTTCTGAAGCACTCCAAGTTGGTTTCATAGCTTCCTTGTACTTATTGTCCTTGTAGTCATGTTTCTTCTTGAACTTCAATTTGGATAGTCTCCTTTCACATGTCCTTTCCTTTTTCATTCATAACAGAAAATTTCATCACTCTTATCATACTTTTTCCAATCCTTCTTCCAATGACCTTTGTTGTCATATTTTCCTTTATAATTTGTTTTTTTGAAGAATTTCTTTTTCCAATAGATCTTCTTAAATCTCTTAGATATTTGAGCCATTTCGGCATCACTATCAAAATCTAAACATTCACTTATTGAGCTTTCAGTAGGTATGTGGAATTTCTCCTTATCTTTGCTCTTTGAAGTATATGTCTTGATGGCTACTGACTTCTTCCTTGGTTCATCATCTTCTTCCTTATTTACTTTAAGTTCTTCTTCATACATCATAAACTTACGAATTAATTCCTTAACAGTTAAAGCACCAATATCATAGGATTCTTTAATGGAAACAGATGTACCTCTACATTTGTCTGGTCAACATCTTAACATCTTCATGATCTATTCTTTTGCAGGAACATCTTTTCCAAGTGAGCACATAGTGTTGACAATCTCATTGAACCTGAGATACTTGTCAGAAATATGTTCATCAGGCTTAATTTTAAAATTATCATACTTAATAGTTTAGATATTAAATATCATTTCCATAACATTGGTTGATCTCTCATTTGAAACACCCAAAGTATCCCAAATTTCATAAATAGTTTTCCAAGTAGATATGTGATTAAATTATTCGTCTCATAAAGAACAATACAGGGCATTCATTACTTTGCAGTTATCATTGTATGTAGTTTTTCTAGGTTTATCCCAAGTAGTTTTTTCAGTTTCTGGAATCCTATAATGAGTCTCTATAGAAGTCCAGATGTCAAATCCCATACTCTCTAAATGAATTTTCATTTTAAGTTTCAATTGGGCATAATTTGTACCATTAAAGAAAGGTGGTCTGTTGGTAGCAGCACCTTCTATTTGATTATCCATAATTAGATTTTAGCAAGTATATTTAAAAAGATAAAATTTATTACTAACAGAAATTTAATATCTTTGAGATACAACTAAAATCACAGTTGAAAAAAAGAGTATTCGAAAACCCTTTATAAATAACAAACCACTAATAGAAAATTTTGGTCGGAGTAGATACTCAAGAAGGGGGTGAATTGAGTTCCAACTAAAATTTCTATTAAAAATGTTTCCATTAAAATCCCCGAGTTTAAAAACTACATTAAACTGTAGTGAATTTATACAGATTGTAAATGTTCAATTTGTTTCTCAAAGATTTATTAGGTCTATATTAATTTAATCAGAAGATAAAATTATCTTTTGAATCTAATTTACGAGTTCACAATATGTACAAACACTTTCTAGTTCAACTATCAGAGGTACTCTAAAACAGATTTATATTTAAAGTACTTAGCAATGGAATATTCAAAATAGGTTTTAACAAAAATAAGAAGCATACCAATTTTTAAAACAAGAGGTTCAGTCTCAAGCTGAGACTTAGTCCTATCATACAATTTATATAAACTATGATCCTAACCCTGGATCGATGTTTTACAAAAGTACTCAGACTGTTCAGGTCCACAGACCTCTACAACAGTTCTACGTGGGAAAAACAATAGAAACATCTCTCAGGCAGTCCAGGTCACACTTGACCTCTTAAACATCTCACAATGGGATACAAGAATGTGAAGAAAGTTTGGTGTGAGGATTTAGTATCTTCCAGTTCAGCTCAGGAGTTATTGTGTGTATACGAAATAGACAGATACACACACACTGCTCAGAATGTTAAGCAATGGGATACAATATAAGAAATAAAATATTTTAGAATGCTCTGTGTAATTGCATATGAGCTTAAAAATCTTTTTGATGTTGCAGATGGATGTCAAGTCCTTTCTAGTGGGGATGACTCAAAAGAGAGTATCTTTGTTCTTCTCAGCTACAACTATTTAGACTTGTGCATATGATTATTAGTAATGCATAACTACTCATCTTTGTTTTTGTTCCAGGTGAAAGATATTCATCAAGCTCTCTGGTTTTTATAGGAGTTATTCATGTTCTCCTTGTGTTCCCTGGGACTTCACACAGGTGCACCTTATTTCGTGTGTTTTTCTTTTTCATTTTTTTTTCTATCATTTTTATTGCAGATCTTACTTTTTATTCTATGTGATCTTGAAAAAAGAATGATTACCTTTTTACAGGTATGAGGTACTGTTTCCTGACATCCAACAACCATCATTAAATAATAGCAGGTGCATTTAACTAATAAAATATGACCGTTGGAATTGAAACGGTTAGTAGAAATTTCAAACAGTTTTCATGACTATCGGTGAGTCATGAGATCGGTGAGTCACATGAATATACATCAGTATCGGTAGGTCATTTGATCATCATCGGTATCAGTAGTACATTTGATCAGCATCGGTATCGGTAGGTCATTTGATCAGCATCGGTATCGGTAGGTCATTTGATCTGCATCGGTATCGGTAGGTCATTTGATCAGAATCGATATGACCGTTCTCATCGGTGCGACTGTTCTCATTGGTGTGACTATTCTCATCGGTGTGACTATTGTCATTGGTGCGACTATTTTCATCGGTGCGACCATTGTCATCGGTGTGACTATTATCATCGGTGCGACCGTTCTCATCAGTGCGATCGTTCTCATCGGTGCGACTGTTGTCATCGGTTTAACTAACAGCGACACATGAGAATAAAAACGGTGAGTCAAAAAACATGAAATCCTCACAAAGTGTCTGGTCAATCCAGAACACTTTCAGGTCAATAGTAAACCATAAATAATCATAGATAAACATCTGTTGACAGGATTAATCATAGTAAACACATTGAGAAAAGAATGAATAATCGACTAAATTGACTTATAAACAAAGATAACAGTGATTTGTGATTATTAATCTAACCATGTCAGAGAGAGTTCAACACTTCTCATAATAAAACCATATATTCATGTTCTACAAGATAACAAAATATGAATCATATCATGACCCATAAAAATAGACGGGGTACTTGAACATCATATCATAACGCATGAAATGAAATGGGAATTATAAAAATTTCATCTTATCATTTAATATGGTAAATATATAGGTCACATAATAATTTCATCAAATCATAACCCTTAAAATGAAGAGGTTTTCAAAATAAAATAACATGTAGAAGAGAAATATGTGTCATAAATATCATTCTATAAAACATTAACCATTCAAATAAGAATATAAATGGTATTCTGGGATCATATCCCCAATAAAGAAATACTTACCATTTCATATAAAACATTTCCTAAGGAAAATATATTTTCTTCTTTGAAAAATGATTTTTTAAAATAGAAATTATTTTCAAAAAAAATATATTTTAAAGTAAACTTCAAACCCTAAAATGAGTATAGAAAACATTTCTCATTGAAATATTATAAAATAAGCTTGAAAACATTTTTTAAAACATCATTCCTTGGGAAAATATAATAGAATATTGAAAAAAATTTGAAAACATTATTCCTTGAAGACTTATAAATGAACGTTGAAATCATTAAGAAAACTTTTTTTCATGAACACATATAAAATATACTTGAAAACTTTATGAAAACATTTTTCTTTTAAAAATTTACCATAATATTGAAAACCTTTTTCTTTGAAAATAATAAAAATTTAAACCATTTATAGAATATTATGAAACTTTTTTATTTAAAGTAAACATAAAAATGGAATCCAAATGGAAATTATGGTCATGATTGTGGATATGTTCTTAGACATCAATAATTTATTTTTCACCTTAAAATATTATAAAAGAACATTGATCAGATAAAAAAAAGATGTTTCATTTAAAAATTCTTTTGAAAACATAAAACATGGGTAAAAGTTTTCTTTAAACATATTAGGATAATAGTAACACGTTTTTTAAAACTTTTTTAAAGAACACAATTTTGAAAGAACACAAATTTTTAACTGAAAGGAGAAATAAAGTCAAAATTTCATAAAAACATTTTCTTAATTATCTTAAGTACCAAAGAGTGGGAAATGGTACTAATAAATGAACAAATAATGAATAAATACATGAAAATAAAATCCATTTATTATCTTGGGATATGGATTATAATATTTCATCAATGTAAGGAAAATCTTAAACAATCTAAATAAAATATGAGATTGTTTCAATTAAGTCTTTCCACTTGGTGACTTTGAATTATTCTCACCATGTAAGAAAATTAAATTTAAAGAAGCATAAAACTTCATGAAAAGATTTTATTTCATGATATAATTTGTAAAATGTCAGTATATACACCCCATAGGAAAATATTTTTGTATTACCTGGCCTGTATATCAAAGAAGAAAAATTGAACCAAAATTAATTTACTGATTTGGTATCTTTCGAACCGTAAAACCCTTGAAATAAACATCATAAAATGGAAATGTAAATACCCATAAATTTAATTTTAATATTCATATAAGAAATATATTTGGATTAATCACTTAAAATATAATAAATAGGTGATGAACATGGCCTGTGTCTCACAGGAAATTAAAGTGAGATGAGAAAACTCATACCTTAAGTCTTGACTCTCTTCATACTCAACCAAAACAATTGAATAATAAACATAAGTTTTTCATAAATATATCATAGAACCATATTATTATATCTAATACCATATATTAATTTATTATGACTTTATATTCACCATTTATTAACAACTCAGTTAATGTTAGGTTTCAAGTAATAGTCGCTTTGTTTTTCTCTAGTGTATCGATTTGTTGTATTTTTTGTCCTCATAGTTATATCATGATCTACAGAACAAATTAAAAAATATAAATATGACATATTTATTATATAATTATTCATATTAATATATAAGATATACAATTATTAAACTAAATACACCGTTCATGGAGACTGTATGACGTCTGTACGCATGAACGTTGTTTCTATTTTACAATTGTATTGATTGAAAGAAAGTAAAAGAAATATATGTATATATATAATATAAATTTAGTAGAAATATTATTTTTTATATGAAATATACTTTTACAAAACCCATCTTTAATTAATTCCATGTAATTTGTGAACGAATCACATCAATTTGAGGAGGCGATAGTCCACACTTCCGTAAATGATGTTATCTTTTTTAAAAAAAGAATGAATGAAGGTATGTTTTATATAAAGATTATATAAGAATAAATAGATATTAAATATCATATATATAATATAATAATATATAATTCATCATAACGGAAAACCACGATAATTGGTAAATGAAAAAACTAACAACATCGTTTCGTGTGGTGGTATTTTACAAAACACACGAACCGTTTTGTTAACAAATTGATTGATGTGTCTGTATGTGTAGATAGAAAACTTATAAAAACAAATTATCAGTATTTTTATAATGATTAGGTTATTATATATGCATGTAAGAATAATATTTGAGTTGGTAGAGAATGATACTAAAATAAAGGGGCTTAAGTAAGGATGTTACCTCTTCATTGGGTAACTCCTTTTGAATGACACAAAAGGGATTCCTTGGGTGGTTATGAACCAAAATATAGGTTTATAGGATTAATTAAGGGATAATGGGAGATGATTTGGGAAGATTTTGGTTGAGAGAATGTGGCTTGAGATGTGTGAGGAGGAGGAGTTAATGAATTTTTATAGTGGAGGAGTGGAATTTTTGTAAATACCAAAAATTTAAGCACTAATTGGAGGTTTCCTTTACCGTATGTGATTAAAAAATTGGTAAATAGTAGAGTAATATTAATTTATGGTATAAAGAAAATCTATAACATACAAAAATAAGTGTTTATTTATAATATTTATCCTTATTCATTTTTTCCCTATATTTTTCATTTTGGTTTTTCATTTTGGTAAGTAGTTTTAAAACCAATGAAATTTAACTAATAAAGATAAATTATGGTGTGATTTAGTATAAAATAAATTCAAATAGAATTATAAATATGATATATAATTTAAAAAAAATAAAAAACTCATGTTTTTTGGAAATTAATTTTAAAAGAAGTTCATGTAACGCGTAAAAACACAACTTTAACTTGAACCATGATAACAATGTTTTTACGATTTATGGGTCCATATATTCATTATAAAATATCATTTAGTCTATTAATATACCATGTGTTATATTTATTAACACTTAAAAATCACTTTTCATATGGAATGTTTTTTTATTTATTTTACATCTATTCATAAAGTATAACTTAATAAAAAAGTACATTGATCTCAATTTTTTACATTATTTATTTAATTTTAATTTAAAACATTTTCAAGATATTATTGGAATTAATTAATATAAAGTTAAAAAAAAATTACCTGATATATTCATGTAAAAAATAATTTAACATAATAATTCATTAATTTTAATGTTCTTAGCATCATTTAATTTATTTTATTATTATCTAAATAATCCATGCATTGGTGTTTTTTAAGATTTTAATGTTATTAATTCATTTATAAAATTTATTATAAATAATTATGAAAAAATAACTCATTTACATTTCAAACTATTATGTGTGACCTAATTTCTTTTTCATATAAAAACGTTTTATAAATGTTAAAGTTAAGTAAACTTCCTTTTTTGTCTTTTTCATTACTTAACTTATGTAATATGGAACTTTTATTCAATAATATCCCACTAACTCATATAATTTGAACCATTAATGAATATAGTTGAAATATTTTCATCCAATGTATTTTCAAAAAGGGTATAGTTCATCTTATCCTTTAAGTTCATGGTTTATTCCATTGCTAATCTTAACATTACCTTAATCATTGCATTTAATTTTAATCACATTCACTAATTTTTTAGTCAAAAATTAAGTTGATATTATTCTAATAAAAATACTATAGTTATTAAAATCATTAATTTCTTCTTTTCCAAATTCAATTCACATATGTGGCTAAATTAAAAAAAATCTACTCCAGCAAAAGTGGGAAGAAAGCAGGGTTTTAATGTAATCAATTTTCAAACATTCAGTAATTTTTTATATCTAATTTCAATAAAAAATGATTACAATGAACTAAATTATATTGATAGGTATATAAATTATCTATCTTGACTTTAAAACCTAATTAAAATTTAATTTTTCACTAAAATATATTTAAACTAAAAGGCATTTTTTTTATAAAAATGCATTATTTTTCACTATTCATCAAAGAATGAAACATCATACAAAAAACTCAAAACTTCACCCTAAAAAAATTGATGTAAATTTTTTCAAATATGATGTTAATTTTTACAAAAAAAATTATTAAAGTTTCAAAATTTATTTTTAAAATATGGGATCCATTAAAATGTGGTAAAACTCATTTGTACTTGTAATATAAGCTATATAAAGAATTTTCATTTTGTGGAACAAAAAAAACATAGTGTTAAATTTACCAAAATCAAAACTAAGTGTTTCATCTAGTGAAAAAATAAATTATAATTTGATGAAACACAAGTAAAATTTAGTTCTTTTTTATAAAAAAGGAAATATTTAGTGATGTGTGAAATATAAAAATATCACAAAGTTTGAATTAATTAAAAAACTCACAAAATATAGTGGTGTTACATTCTAACCCCATTAAAATAATATCTCCCCTAAAATTTTTCTACTTTATCAAAGGTTTAATACAAGAAAAATCCTTTAATATAACACACATCTTACAATTTGATACTGAAACTTCCTTTAAAAATAGAAAGCTGGAAACGTAATGGTTATCCTAAGTAACCAACAACTAGGTTTCCACCTAGGATAACATATATTGAAAATGAAAACATGGGAATGGAATAAAAACCTAACTATCATATTAATATGTATTGTGATATAATACAAGGTTAGGAGAAAGATAACAATCAAAAATAAATAAATCTGTGATGATCTATAGGGACATTTGATTCATCAGAAAAGAAGGTACTATGATAACGTTTTCCGTTTCAAGATCCTTTACCTGGATTAGAATAATTTTTAATAGAGGACATACTTACTTGATTTCATCCCCTTTCATAAGTAAAATCTCACACATTGGTCATGTCTTGAATAATTTTCACTTCACCACTTTCTCCTAAGAGAATTTATAAATTTTCCATCCTAAATAACTAACATATCATCATATCCCTGATAAATCATCCCATCTATCTTCAGTTACCATCATGACAAGTGTTTTAGAGAAGGTTATCCAATATTCATTAATCCTCATGTTTTGAGATAATACTTTAATCAGACAAACTTCATCTGATGTTTAACTTAAAATTTCCATAAATGGTTAACCACAAAACCCTTCTAAGAGACAAAAATCCAAAACATTATAATTAAGGTGATGAAATGTTCTTAACATAGATCCATCATATATCACAAATTTTATCTTGGTTGTCACATTCCAAAAATTTGTATACCCTCATCTTATATTTTCTTGAAACATGGTGTTAACCTGAATTACCATAAATGCTTTTGTAAAAAATGCATGCTTCAAAATTCCAATAATCACCGGATATATTGCATAAATAAAATAAGTTTTCACCATCATCCATAATAATATAAATCAATTTTTAAAAAAAATCCATTAGAAGTTCTAAGTTCATTGATACAATCCAATTTACTTTATCCCAATAAATCATCTCTTTATATGAGGAGAACTCAATTTTTATTATATCTTGAACAAATTAATGATTTTATTCCCTTAATCAAAATATCATATTTCCATTAAATAACTTATCTATATATTCATCGCCATTCAAAATTTCCTTTTCAATACTTAAAGAAAAACTTATACTGAAAATAATTATATATTTCATGATTCATATAATATAATCCTTGAATTTTAAAACATAAATACTTCATTTAACCAACATTATTCTTAAACCATTAATCATGATTTATCAAATTATTCAGTAATACCCATTTTCTATAATATGAAATATGAATCAATTATTAAGGTTCCTGACCCTCAATTTATTCATGCTTCATATATTTAATTTAAAAAATTTTATTAGAACATCCTCTACCTTTCACATGTCGATCCTGATCTCTTTAACTTCAGTGGTATAGCCAATACTCATACAAACTTACATATTATCTTCATGTGATTTCCACATAGGAAATAGATTTTCATAATACTCAGGCTTTCCATATATGAGACATTTAATGTTAAACATGTTATTTATAGTTCCATCCATATACTGAAATCATAAATCACAGTGTGACAAACAGTTCTCATAATTTAAAGCCATAAATAATGAAGAGAAACACATGTGGGAAGTCTAAATCATGCCTCCTACTTCATTAATCGATGAAACCTCAGGTTTATTCTACATTATTCATACCCATATTCAACTTAAATCCTTCATGATAGTTCATAAAGAGTTTTTAAATTCACAAAACATGTCCCATAGGACATTAAAATAGGCATGCATCAAATATCACTGTCATGTACCTGATTACCGTCAAGTAAGCCCCGATCACCATTTAGAGTTATTACCCCTGATAAATTAGTTCCAGAGCCACATCCACTTGTAGAATCTAGACACGTATGTTATTTTATAATACCACTCTCTATATCCTTAAATAAAATTTATGGATATGGTCCTATAATTATCGTTATCCTTAAACTTATCCTTATAGAAATCTCTAAACATATCTTAAGAAATATTCCTTAGGATCTCAGTAAAGTTTTCTCATCCTAGTTTCCAAAGGTTGGATAAACATTTCATTTTGTAACAAATATAGTGACCTAGAATTATCATAAATTAATATTACATCATTTTAGTTGAATAATAACTAAATTACAATAATACATGTCTGAAGACCATAATAGTTTAGTTTTATTAGAAACCTAGAACAAAATCATCTAACATGGATAATGATATTCAGAATCACCCTTAAATATCTTATCCATTACTACTCATACATAAAAACATTCATTATAACCTTGGTAAAAGAAACAAAATAAAGGAATGAGATCGAATGCTTAGTAAGGGTAAATAATTAAAATACATAATCAAAACATGAACATAAGCGTTTGAGAACAAGATCTTAACATTTGAAGGTCATACACTGCATAAAAAGATCATAATCATTATACAACTCTTAATGATTGGAATTTCATAAGACATAAATCATTATATTACCAAGAACATGTAACATGTATTAATATCAAATTCAAAAGAAATAGAATTTATCACAGATACATAAATATGTAACAACATTCTTTATAAGTCAAGACTCATAGCCAAAAACTTCTCAGGGAACATCTTGTGGTCCACACCTATAGGACATGACACACCACCATCCCATATTAAGGTCCTTTAATTATAGGGTATTGGGTTTCTCCATCATCCCATTGTGGATCATGTTTCCCCATATTTCCATAATGGATTGGTATTCCCCATCTTCACATAGTGGATCGGGTTTTCGGATTTTCCCATAGTATATTAGTTTTCCCATCTTCTGTTAGTGGATTATGTTTCCACATCTTCCCATAGTGAATCAATCCTTTCGACATGATTCAAATCATTATATCGTGATATACAAATCTTTACCCAATTAATTTGAAGGATATATATAAGTCCCATCCATCTCATAATAAAATTGTACATACATGTTCCACTAGATAATTAAACATGCAACATATCATGAACCATACAAATAGATGTGTTTTATAAATTTTATATCATACACCTTTAAATGAAATAGGTATCATAACAAAAAACTCATTCCATTACCTAGGTAAAAGATATAGGTCTCATAAACATTTCTTTAAATAATAACCCATGAAAAGAAGCGAGTATCAAAATCATATCATCCACAGAAAGGAAACGAGTGTCATAAACATCCTTCCATCAAAACATAAACCATTCAAGAAATAATATAATGGTATTATTGGATCATACCCTTGAAAACATAAACTACAAAAATGATTTTAATATTATATGGATAAGGATTTTGAATTATCACATGGAACATTTCTTAAGTTAAATAGCCTTTCTTTGAAAATCATTTTTATAAAACAATTTCAAAAATCATTTTTTTATAAATACATTTTTGCCATTTCATTTAAAAAATTTATTAAGTAGAATACACCATTCTCATTGAAAAAATATTTTTCAAACATGATTCTTTTTGAAATCCTCTTTCTTTGTAAATAAACATGAAAACTTATCAAGGATCCTAGAAAAAATTTGGAAAAAAATACATTAAAAACCTATAAAAAAGTATGAAAATATTTTTGAAATAATTTTTCCATCATATGATATAATATAATATTAAATAAATAAATAAATTATTCCATTAAAACATAAAACATAATTTTAAAAACATTTAGAAAACCTGTTTACTTGAAAACATATGAAATAATATTCAAAACCTTTTGAAAACATTTTTCCTTTAAAACATATAAATGAAGTTTGAATAGAGTTTGAAAACTCTTTTCTTTGAAAATATATAAAATTCAAAAAACTTATATAATATTAGGATAAATATGTCTTTAATTTATAATTATAAATAATGTCTCATGTAAATGATGGGCATGATTGTGGGTATGTCGGTACATGTCGAACATTCCTTTTGCACCTTAAGAGTTTAGAAAAGTGCCCTGATCAGAACAAGGTAAGAAAAATATTTTTAAAACCATTTATTTAAAATGTAAAAATGGATATAAATTTCCTTTAAGAATCATAATAAAATAGTAAAATATTTTTGAGATCATTTTTAGAAAAAACATCTTTAAAATAACATTTATTCTTGACTAAAAGAAGAAGTAAATTCAGATTTCCCTAAAATCACTTTCTTAATTATATTAAGTAACAATGATTTAAAAAATGTTACAAATGCATGAATTCATTTGGACTAATAATATTAGAATAAAAATCATGGGTTCTCTTGAGATATAGTTCATAATAATTACTCAAAGGAAGAGTACTCATAAACAATCTAGTTAACGATGCGATTGTTTCAAGATACACTTACCACAAGTTTACATTGTATTATACTCACAATGTAAGAAAGTTAAATTAATTAAAGATTAAATTTTCATTAAAATACTTATTTTAATGATATAATATTTCAAATGTAATTATGTACAACCCATAGAAAAATATTGGTTTGTTGAATGACATGTATCTCAATGAAGGCAAATTGAGGAAAAATTACATTACCGATTTGATATATTTTGAACCATATACCAAATGAAATCAATATCATAAAATAGATATGTAAGTACCCATATATGTAAGTATAAGAATCATCAAGTACATTTATGGGTAGTAAACATACCACATATAAGAAATAGGTGGCGAATGTGGCTTCTGTCTGATGGAAGATAAAAGTGAGACGAGAAAACTCTTTCCTTAAGTCTTGACTCTCTCGGTACTCGTTACAAAATATTGTGTAAAAAATATATTTTTATTATAAGTATATCAAAAAACCAGATTATTATATATAATACCATATATTATTTTACTATGATATTATATTACCTGTTTATTAATAACAAAATGTTAATTTTATGTTTCATAGTTATATCATCATCCATGGGTAGTCTTGACTCTCTCGTTCGTATGCGGGAACATTGTTTTCATATTACTATTATATTGAAAGAGATTAAATAAAAAAATATATGTATATATATAGTATCATTATATTAGTATTATTATGTCATATATATTATATAAATTTACAAAACCCATCTTTAATAAATTCTATGTAATGTGTGAACGAATCACATTGCTTTGAGGAGGTGGTAGTCTACACTTCCACAAACAAAGTTATCGTATTTACACCAAATGGAAAGAATGAAGTTATGTTTTATATATAATTAAAAATTTATAAAGACATCATAAACTACATATATATCATATAAAAATATATTGGTAATCATAATTCCCAACCATGGGAGGTGGTAAAGAAAAAAAATGAACTACATCGTTTCATGAGGCGGTAGCTCACCGTACACAAGAACAGTAAGTTCATTAGCCATTAGATATAACTATGTGTAACTGTAGGTATAAACATTAGAAAAAAAACATATTACTATATTTAGGATACTAAATATATTATGTAATCATGGAATAAGAATAATTTATTTGGTGGAGAATAAAAAAAACCAAGGGGCTTGAGGAAGGATGTTACTTCTTCTTGGGGTAACACCTATTAGATTGCACCAAGGGATTCAATGGATGGATTTATTACAAAATATATGATTCTAGGATGAAATTATGGATTTTTTGGGAGAATTTTTTGAGAGTTTGGATGATAAAAAATTGATTATTCGGTGTGACAAATCGGAAGAGTGAATTCCATTTTATTGTAGAGGAGGAGTGACATTCTTGTTAATACCAAAAGGTAAGCATTGATGGGAGTTCCACCTTACCACATATGCTTAAAAAATGGTAAAATAATGTATTAAAGTGAATTATAGTATAAAAACTTCCACCACACAAAAAATAACATATTTATAATTTTACTCCTTATTCGTTATGCTTCCTTATATTTTTCATTTTGGTTTTTCATCTGGGTAACTAGTTTTCATACCTATGTAATTTTACCGTTAATAAAAAATTAATCATTGATTTAATAAAAAATATAATTCCAATGAATTATAAACATGATTACTAATTTAAAAAACAATAATTCCTTGTGTTTTAAAAATTGATTATAAAATATACGCATGTAACTCACAAAAACACTACTTCAACCCAAGTCCTGCAAACAACGTTTTTACTATTTAAGGGTATATATGTTTATTTTAAAAGATAATTTGGTAAATTAATAGACAATATTTTATATTTATTAACACTTACTAATAAATTTTCAGAAGGTAGGAGTTTCATTAAATTTAAATCGTGTAATAAATTATAACTTTTTGTTAAATAACATAAATTAAAGATCTAACATTATTTATATAAGTTTATATTAAAAAATATAAAAAACATTATTAGAATTAAAATGAATAAACATAACATATTTTAAACATGATATATTCAACAAAAAATTATATAAAACCAGAATTCATTAAATTTACTTTACCTTTAATGTATTTAACATCATTTATATTATTTAATTATTAACTAAATATTCCATGTGTTATAATTTCTTAAGAATTTAATGTAAATAATTCATCTATAAAAAATAAATATTAATTATTTTGATCATAATAAATCATTTATATTTCAAAATTATAAGTATAGGTCAAAATATGTAGTATTTTCAATATCTCAATGTTTTAAAAATTTTAAAGGAAAGAAAAGTTGTTCTTTATCATTCGCCTTACTTAACATATTAAATAGGGGACTTTTGTTAAATAGTATCCCAACAACTATTATAATTAAAACCCTATATGGATATAGTCATAATATTGGTAGAAAAAAGATTTTGGACAATTTCTTACATAATTTTTGCCGTTATGTTTACATTTCAGTCCCCTGTTAAGATTAATATTACTATAATTGTTGTACTTAATTTTGATCACTTTCACTAATATTTTTTCCCAAAAAATATTTTTAATTATTATTATATAAAAATCATAATTATTAAGACTCTTTTTTTCTTTTTCCAGGATTTAATTCAAATAATTGGTTAAATTAAATATAATTCTTATATTGTTGACATGGCATGAAAACATGTTTTTAAGTAAAAATATTCAATAGTTTAATAAGTGTTTATATTCAATTTCAATATAAAAATGATTAAAATGACCTAAATTAGAAAAATATTTGTATAATTGATCTAGTGTGTCTTTAGAAAAAAATTAATAAAAGATTAAATTAAATAATTATTTAATGTAAAAGGGGTTTTTAACTAAAATGCTATATTTTCACTATTCATAAAAAATGAAACTTCACAGAAAAATAAAAAATATTCACCCTAATCAAATATTGTCATTCAATATTCAAAAATTATATAAATTTGGACAATTAAAATTTATAAAAGTTTAAAAACATAGTTTTAAAATCAGTGTGGCATTTAAAGGTGGACAAGCATGGCCTTGCGTGTAACACAATATAATGAAATAATTTGGAATTATATGCAACATAGTCTAAACATAGTATTTCATGTTCCAGAAGCTAATTGAAGTTGTACCGTCCCCATCCTCAGATCCATTGGAAGGGTTCTTCAAGCCGGTTTTCCACATGACCTCAAGCACATCTCCATGAATGCCAGAGGCTGCCGACTAGCAGTGAGCGACCTTTAATGTGTCTATAGGGTAGAAAATTCCCTAATAGGTAGTATTTAATATACATCGAAAGAAAAGTTTTTTTTAACAAATAGTCGAAACATATAAATAATCAAACTATATCATAAGAACATAAATAATCCCAAATGAATAAATAATAAGTGCAAAAGATGATAAATAAACCAGATACAAACTGATGTCATGTAATGATGTATGTGCTAAAGTAAGAGTATGGAAAACAGGAATATAAGAATTCAATCATACTTGTGACAAAAATGACACAAATTTATACAACAGCTCTTGGAGAAAAGGTTTGGTCCTCTTCCCCCAAACTCCATCATATGTAGTAAGTAGCACTCAATCACTAGAAGAATCAAGCTTCCCATTATCCATAACTACAAGTATAAAGTCTACTCTGGTACCAAACAACACCCGAGTAGGGAGTGAGATAAAATCCTGGTAGGCCAACACCCACATTCTCTAAACCTTTCCACTTCATGCTGAAAATAAAGCAATGGGAAAATTTAAGATAAATTCATGAAATAAAATAAACAAAACAAAATATTTATAACTTTTTCTATGTTCTCAATGGCACATGTCCATATCACTTACATCGGCCTAATCCTGAAATTTGAATAAATTACCAATAATAAGAAAGGTTCATATATAAATATAATGATCAAAATTATAAAGCCTGAAAAAGTAACATACCCCAAGATTTTTCTTTAGCTTGCGTCTAATTTATGTGTCAACAAAGTGTGCTTCAAAGAGCCATAAAATATCAAAATTCACATGAAACTCATGTAATATCAATAATAACCTTCCATGCATTATCATTATTATTATGTTCAAGTTGATACTTGGAGTCTAAGCTCGTCCTGAAGGTATTTCTACTTTATATCTTTTAATCTATCCAACATCACCGAGCATTTCCAAAGAAATCTTCTAAAAGACCACGTATCACTTGAGGCATTTGTTTATCATGATTTGGTCCCGGTATCGCACATAAGTGGTTAATTATCACCCGAGGCATGGTGTAGCCACTTTTTTGAAAGGTACATCCTCTAATGTGTTTTTGGGAACTAGTATCACTAATGAATGTATAGAAACCCAGGGAAACCCTTGTCTGGAAATGACTAAAACATTGCGTCCCTGGCATACTATATAACTAATTAGGAATGGAGAGTAAATGTGTGGTCCCTAATACAGTACTCGCGTTCTCTCACCACCCTTTATTTAATTAGATTTCAAGGAAAAAGATATCAAACAGTATGAATTTATAATTTCACAAAAAAATTTAAGCAATAATGATCCATGTACTTCCTAATCATTCAATCCCGACAGTTACAGTCAGAACACATTATCATCAAACGCATAAAATTGAATAGAATGATAACAATTATAACATGGAATAGTCATTATTCATAAATAAACAAAAAACCCCAAAATTTCATGGTTCACAATTATCCTAAATAATTTATTTAATTATAACTCAACAAAAAGGGATCATGCTTCACATTCAGTTAATTAATTTAATTATGCGCGGATAACAAAAAATAGACCTAATACGTCATCACACCCATAGGGGTGTCCATAATGCTGCAACAATTTAAATAAGAAAATTTATATCAATAAATGATGTAATATCTTATCCAAGAAATTAGTTAAATTATAATAGTTTAAATTTAAATATCCCTAGTAGGCACGAAAATCGACACAATGTCAGATCAAAAATACTCAACAAAACAATGTGAAAGAGATTATATGCTCTACATCGTACCCATAGAAAACCCTACACTCTTCAGTGACCTTTGATTTGACCTAAAACGGTATAAATCAGATGATTTTAGAAAAACCATAATGTTGGGTAAAAATATTCTAGGAAAGATATCACAATAGATAGTGAAAAAGGTCATACGATTCATGGTGATTGAGGTTAGACTTACTGATAGATTTACTATGCACTAGATGACGTCAAAATCAATGAAGAAACAGAGTCGTAGCGGTCATCCTAAGGGAGAGGAGGGGTGGTGCGCACAACCTAGCAGGGGGCTGCGACACACCAAGAGGGAGGGAGGAGAGAAAAAGAGAAAAAGAAAAGAATAAAATAAATAATGAAAAGGTAAAAAGTAAAGGCAAAAATAATAAAACAAAAAAAATAGAAAATGTAAATAACTAAGAATAAATTAAAATAAAAGGGATTGAAAATAAAATAAAATAAAAATAATAAAAAATAGGATAATTCCCATTTTAATTATTTTTACTTTTCACAAAACTCGTTCTTATTTTCTTTTAAAATTTCTCTTTATCCCTATTTACTTTCTTTTAATATCCTTACAAAACTATATTTATTCCTTTTTAATTTATTTTTATTACTTTTTACCTGAACATTGTGATGGGGCGTGATGTAATATTTTACATAAAACACATTAAATCATTTAAATAATTTTAATAGCTTCTTGGGACCCAAAAAATGGTGGGAAGTTGCACTCCCTTGATCACTTAAGGATTTGGACTAAAAATTTAAATGGTATGTACCTTGATTAATCTAATGTGTTAAAACCTCCCCTTCTTAAGATAACTCATCCTCGAGTTTCCCTTCTGAGGGTAGTGGAACGTCATCTGAGAAAAGCTCTGGCCATTTTTCTTGCACATCATTCTCCCACTCCCAGGTCTCATTCTGAAGACATCCATGCTGTCATAGCACCCGGAATATAGGAAATGATGTACCATGGAAAACCTTCATGCTATGGTCGACGATACGGATTGGATGTTCCTTAAAAGTTGTATTTGCTTCAACTCGATTTCATCAGGATCAAATGAATGAGATGGGATTAGATGATACTATTGTTGCTGAGATATATGGATGACATCATGAATGACACGGTACCTTTGAGGTAACAGTAACTGATAGGCTACCGGCCCAACTCTCTCTATTATCTCAAATGTCCTGATGCATCTTGTTGATAACTTCCTCTATCTCCTGATCTGCTTGGGATCCAACCTTTGTGAAACACGTCGAAAGACTTGATATACCACATCAATCTAGAAAGTTCTGTAGCAACGATCAATATAATATTTATGTATGCAGTATGTTGTATTCATACGCTTCTATATTAGTTAAAATTTCTTAGAAGTCTCCTGAACAAGGTGAGGACCCAGTAGAGTTGCCTCACCAGGCATGTGCCAGCATAAAGGTGAATGAAATGGTCTACCACAGAGGGCCTCATATGGATCTATTTAAAAATTCTCTTGAAACACATTATTATAGTTAAACTCAATATGAAGAATATATATCTCTATGGAACCTTTAAAATCAAGGATACATGCCTATAGCATATCCTCTAACACTCATAAGTTCTGCTCGGACAGCCCATTGGTCTGAGGGTGATATGTAGTAATCAAGAGTATGTGTGAACATAGTGATTTTTTACATCCCTTGTCAGATCCATGAATTAAAGTAAGAATCTCAATTTCAGTCAATAGAATGAGGTACACCATGAAGTTGCACTATCTCCTAGATATACAAACTTCCCAACTCATCAATAGAAAAGTCCTCCCATATAGGTAGGAAGTGCATGACTTTGGTCAATCTATCAAAAATCAGCAATATTGTATCTCTGCCTCAAGAAGATATTGGAAATCCTATAATGAAATCCATGGAGATTTCATTCCATTTATACTCAAGATTAGATATAGTTTATAGAAGTCCAGTAGGTCTTTGGTGATCTACCTTCACCTATAGACATGTGGAGCACTGAGTGATGAAACCCGCTATCTACTTCTTCACACCCAGCTACCAGTACTGACAATACATTTCTCTATACATCTTGATATGTCCAGGATGAACCTCCTAAAATGAGTTATGAGATTCCTTATTCAATTATTATTGTATATCTAAAGTTACCCATACTCGGTCATGGTAGAGAAGGTTTCATTACCATCAACAACCCAACTAGGAAGAGGGTTCTCTCCTATGACACTTTCCCTCATAAAGACCCCCTATAGATCAAATAATGTTTGCATAAAAAATCACTCCAGAAGAGAGTATTTCAATGTAATACATGTTCGAATAGGTTTCTTGCACTGTTTCTGAACCTCTAGAAGAATCACAAAAAACAAGGCCATAATTTTCTGGTAAAAACTGGCGACCTAGAAAAATTGAGTCTGTGTATTGCGGTTCAAACTTTCATCCAAAGAATTTCCATTACCAGGGATATAAGAATGATAAAAATAGAACAATTTTTGGTATTTGACAAACCAAACCTACCTTAAATTAAATCCTCTCTATGTGGGGATATATTTCAATATTTTACGGTCCATATAAACAACGAACCTCTCACCAAAAAAGTAGTGTCTCCAACAGTGTAAAGAATCAACAACAACTGCTAACTAAAGGTCATCTGTAGGATAGTTCCTCTCATGTGTTATCGGCTTCTGGGATCCATAATCCACAAGTCGATCTCCCTGTATCAAAAATCCACCCAATCTTTTTCCTAAATCATCACATTAAATAGTAAAGCTTCTACTTGGATTTGGAAGAATCAGGATCAGAGATGAGATTAGTCTTCCCATTAACTCCTAAAAATAAGATTCCCAAGATTATGTCGAGATAAACTACACTCCCTTCTTACTCAAGGTCTTAAGTGGTACTACTAAGTGGTAGAAGTCGTAGATGAAACCCCTATAATAGCTAGCCATCCCCAAGAAACTCTGTATGTCAAAAACATTCTTGGGCTGCTCCAATAATACTATAGTTCTCACCATTTCTAGTTCAACTGATACCCCTACCTTAGATATTATATGACCCATGAAATGAATCTTATCAATATAGTAGTGTCATTTTTCTAGCTTTCCATATAGCTTGTTCTCTCTTAGTGTACACAGAATGATCACAAGATGGGTTCCATAGTCATGTCTAGAACATGAATACACCAAGATGTCGTCAAAAAACAACCATAAAGGTATCAAGGTACATGAGAAAAATCTGATACATTATATCCATTGTAACACCCCAAACATCCATAGTACGTTTCCCTTTGAATAATGCAATGGTGTGCATTGTACGCAACTTCGAGATTCTAACACACCACAACCAATCAAACTAGCAGTTATGAATAATAATACCTACTTTTTTAAATTTTATAAATTTTATCTTTCAAAATTGAGTTCATTTTTGGATTATTAATATTGAAATTAGCTTAGGGTGAAATTTTGGTAATTTTCGGATAACTTTCATATTTTGATGAATAGTGAAAATTACTAAATTTTAATTAAAAACAACTTTTTTAATCGAAATAATTAATAGTGAAAAATTATTAATTTGAGTGGTTTTAAAGTATATTTAGAATATATTATTACCATTTAATACAATGTTGGTCATTGGATGTAATTTCACGATTAAACCAGACATAAACAAGTGTCAATCTTTTGACAGTTATTATCTCTTAAAAACACGCTAATTATTTTGACGATGGGAATTAATTTTTAAATTAATTAATGCAACTGATATGTTTTGAATTTGTTAAAATAGACATAATTTTTGAATTCATAATATCAAATATATCTTAGGCCCAATTTTTGGTATTTTTCTTGAAACTTTCATTTTTTGATGAATAGTGAAACCACTAAGTGGTAGTTAAAAAACTGAGTTTTTCTTAAAACATAATTTTACCACTTCTGTGAGTGGAATTTAGAAAATCCTAGAGACATGGTTAATATAAAGGAGTAAAATGTGGTTCAATGAGATGAAAATAATTTTTGGTGAATAGTAACTTTTTACTTTTATTTACCATGGTTAAAATTGAATAGGGTAATTAAGGGTAAAATGATATTAATATTACCCTAACACATGTCCTAATTATATTTTACAAGTGAATATCGACCACAAACAACCTTAGGAGTAAAATATTATCATTTAGGTCCACTTTTATTAGATTAGGACATTTATTATTATTTAATTCAAAGAAGAGTTAAAAGAGTTAAAATCAATGTTTATTTACTAAAACATTTTTAGTATAGGGTTATACATAAGATAAATTATATTTTAAATATTCATTATAAATCTAAAGAGATTTCCTACATAATGGTATTTTATTTATAATTTTTAGACATTAAATAATTTAATTTATTTATGACACAATGGTGATTCCGTAATTACCTAATTAATGAAAAATTAGAATAATTGATATTATAAATACCCAAATAAATTTAATTTGAGACTTTTTATAAATACCAATAATTTTATAGGTTAATATGACATGTTAGGATTGATTTCATTAATTTTTCTAAACTAATAATTCTGTTATAAATTTTAAAACAAATCAATTATTGAATAGTGTCAAAATTGAAATAAAAGAGTTTTTAAAACAAATATTATATTGTTAATTGATATTCAATTCCTAAAAATCTAAGGGTCAGCCAAGATACTTATATCATGATAGGTGTATCATTAATGGACCACTTGGGGGTCTCTTAAAGGTATATAGTATGTTAATTAACTATATAATATAAAAATACAAATTGACATGGTAAGTGTCAAACTAATTAACTAAGAGTTAAAACTAAAAGATAAGGTTAATATAATGACCCAAACCTATCTAAATTATACTGGTTGAGTGGTCTTCGACCCATACCCACCTTAACCTTTAAATAATCTACTTTGGAGACATTAGAAACCGAATATGAATTTATTATAAAATAATATTCCTAGCTTTTCCAAAGGTTCCCCTCACCCCTCTTATAAAAGGGCACTCCCCCTTCTCAATAATTCACACAATCAAAGCCTTTTGGCTCGGCCAAACCCAACCCAAATACTCTCTCAACTTCCCTCACTACAACCTAGAGGCCATTGTTTGATCAGAAAGCCAACATGAGGAGCCCTTTTGATCAAATCAAAAGGAAGAACCTGAAGAAGAGATAATGTTTTCACCACCCTCTTTCAAGTTCCTTTCTTCTTCAACTTCTTCTTTATTTTTTATTTATATTCTAAAATAATAACTCTAGTATCTTCTATATACTGTAATGATATTATAAATATGGTACAGCCATATTCAGTATTCTATCCATCCTTTTAATGGCATGTCACCGTACGTGCGTACGTATGGATTACCGTCTCCACGTCATGGTCTAATTGTCATTCGATAAATTATTATTTGGATGGTTATAATAATGATGTGTAATTCATGAAAATAATTAATATAACATGATAATTATTCTGTCTATATGATATACCATCCAATTATATATTATTTTAACATCAAAAGAATGATATTGTCGCTCGTGCGTACGTACGGACTACCCTCTCCACGAACGCGATGAGATTCATTCTCTATCGTATCAATTCAAGTATAATTATCATTTGATGATTAAAAATAATGTTTAAGGAATTGATATAATTCTGGATATGAATAATATACAACCAATCCATAACAAACAGGGCTTACGTAACAAATAATGTAAAGGAAAACGAGTAAGTTAACACCCGAAATGACGATAATACTAAGATATTATTAACAAATCAATGTTAAAAGATCATATATGATATCATATTAATGTAAATTATTATTTTATAATTAAATAAAAATTATTTCACCATTATACAGGAGGTTAACCTACCGTCGAACAAGGAAAAAGTACAAAGTAAGGTGTTTCTTATCTCACTTTTAATTCTATGAGAATTCGATTGTTCACCACTTATTTATTACATGTGGTGTGTGTAATACCCGTGTTTGTATTCATTGTGTAATATAATTTAATTAATGTATATTTACATAATCATTGTATGATCCTTCTTTCATGGGTTTGTGTTTTGTATGTTACCAGTTCAATAAGTGAATTTGAAATTTCAATTTCCACTCATTCGTCTTTACACATACTTCATTGATTATTTTACTCCAAGATTATGTGTAGAATCACTATTCATTTGATTATGTCATAAATTCCACTCCCCTTTCTGTGGATATACTTTTGATACACATAATCACTCCATTTATAAATTATCAGGTCATCGGTATGAACTTGATAAGAGTAATTTTTACTCAATCTTGATTTGTTGAGTTAAACATCCAATTCATTGGTGTTGTTTTTAAAAGAATATGTGTGAATTTACTTTGATTGTTTTACACTGAATATCCAATCATATTGATTGTATTTATATTTTTCACTCATAATTATGTCGTTGATTTATCCTTAACCTAAGGATACGACCTTTATGAGAGATTTCATCTCAATTTATATTCCATTTAGACTCCTTTGTTGTTATACACCAAATCACTATTATATGGTGTATATAATGTACTTTGACATCATATATCATGAATCCCATTAGTCTCAGGATATTACAATGTTTTTATTTCCTCAATTATTTGTATTCAAGTGTCTCTCTTTTGGTTAGAAACTCTAACTAAAATACATTTTTAATTGTTTTAATGATTTATTCTTATAAATAATTCTCATTAATGCCCATGTTTTAAAAATGGTTTTAAGAATTTATTTATATGGACATTAAAGTTTTAAAATTAAAATTACTTTTTAATGTTTCAATGTGGTATGGGACACTTTGATTCAAAAATGTATTTTTAAATTGATTCTTGACAAATAGTGTGACTTTTAAATTATTTCAACAAAATGGGGTATATTTCTCTCTAATAGTTTTGGCGATTATTTTCATCTATGTCAATATCCTTCATTATTCTTGATTGAGATTAATCTAATACAATACAATCTTCCATACTGTATCGAATGACTTATTTTTGACTGTGGATGTGCTATTTTTATACCATTCATGGTTTGTCGATTATGTATTGACATTTCGTATGCTAGTTTAATACGAATGTTTATGTCATATTTCAAACTCTTCATATGAGGAATGAATTAGACTTAGTAAGAGACATGTGGAGCCCGCTATATCTCCTCGATGCATCGGTAGATCTCATGAGACAAACTAGTGTCTTGGCACGAGGCCGTGACAAAATCTTATTTGTAGTCTTGGAACGAGGCCTTGGCTACGTGGTTATGATAGTCTGGAATTATGCATTCCGTCATTATGAAGGTGGTTATTAAGAGTTTCATGTGATTATTCGACTAGTAGAATATCCATGTGAATAATTAAATGGCATTATTTCATTTTATCCTTGCCATATTGTGCTGAAGTTCAAGTTTAAAAGGCTTTTGTTGTAGTTATACATTGCCTTAAATTTTTATGAAAGTTTATGAATGTTTCCACTATATTTTTATCCTTACTGAGCATCTGATCTCACCCCTTTCAATGTTTTATTTTTCCCAGGATGTGAAGAAGTATTTTATGAATGACCTACAGGGATAGTATGAGGGGATATGAAGACAATATGTTGCTGTAGTTTTTCACATATTGATGTAACGTAAACTTTATGAATATATCTAGTGTTTCCAAGGCTACTAAACTAATCGGTCTTTTGAGACTTGATCTTTCTTGTGATCATACCAATGTTATGTAATAATGCACTGACTCTAGGTATCTAGTGTTGGGGCGTTACAGTTGGTATCAGAGGAGGTTTAGTACAAACCTTGGAAGCTATATTTAGATAAAATCTTATTAGAGCACGTAGACCTAAGATGAACTTTGAGGATTAGTATAGAAGAACTTCCTGGAATTTTGGTATTGTAGAGATTTTGTGAGTTTTCCGAGAAATACATCCCTTTCTAGATACGAACTGGTAGAGGCGGCTCTAGCACAGATGTACCTAGGGGTAAAACCTGAAAACACCGCTTTGATCTAGACTCGAACGGGAACTGGTGCACGACAACGGGCCTTGCTGCACTCTTGGTTATGACACTCTTGGGGGATATGCTTAGGATAATTTACATTTTCTTTACAAACTGATTTGAAGTATTATATATATAATATGAGAGTAAATGAACATGGTTAATCCTAATGTGTTTCGAAGTGAGAATAAGGTGACATGTTAATCTCTAAATTATTGTATGACTACTATTAATCACAAAATGCTTTCTGGTTTTAGTCAATGGATGGATTCCAAGGAAGTCATAGTGACTTTGAGAATGACGTACAAGGTGGGAAGGGTGGTGGAATGAGAAAAAAAATGGAATGTTGATAGGTATAAAATATGTCATCTTTATAACAAATCAATTTTCCAAAAATATGATCAACAATATATATATTAACCAATTCCCATACTCAACAAAGAAGAGAAATGTGATGAATGCTAAGAGCTCAAACAGTGGAGACCATGTAGAAAGGAATCCTCAATTTCCATCATACAAGAAATGTGGAAGGAGACACCCAGGAAAGTGTCTCAATGGGACAAAGAAATGATTTATGTGTGGGAAGGAAGGACATAAAGTGAATAATTGCAATAGAAAAATGAAGAGTACTATGGAAGAAGATAAAAATGGTCCCAAGAATCCATTTATAGTCATTTTCCGTAAATGTAGGGAACCTGGCCATTACCTGAGTGAATACCCTATTCTATAGGATATTTTCTTGGTCAAAGAAGAAGCTATGTGGAAATAAATGGTTGAAGAAATGTTTAAAAAGTATTATTGCTCCAGGTTGATGGGTTTACTTTGGAATAATTTTATCTTGTATTTTTAACCCTGAAGTTTTCCATGTGAGAATGATATTTGAGGAATAATTATCTTTTCTCTTGTGGATATAGTTATAAATAACCATTTGGTTTTATATGATTGTTGGGTTTGAGGCAATTATAAGTTATTATAATTTGGGTTGAAAATGCAAGGAATGAGATAAGATTTGTGGTTAAATTATGTGATGGTTATTTTGAGGAATTTATCTCATTTTGGTAATGTTATAAAATATAGTTTTTGAAAAAGGACAACACGCAGACCATGTGACAACCCGTCGCGTCGGACAAAGCTGTGGGAATCGAACCCACAACCAAAGTGCGATTGGGATTTATCACCTAACAATGGAATACGTGAAGTCCCCGGTTAGTGTGACTATTATTTTTAGTTAAATGATTTTATTGACCAATAATAATTTGATTTGGGATCTTATGTCTTGTCAAATAAATACCCTTAATATAGGAAAATGATTTGGTGATTAAGTGATAAATGTTATTTTGGAAGTTGTTCACTTTTTTGTGAACACTATATGCCCAAGGAAAATATAATAGTATGTGATTTCATTTGAGGAGTAATAGTATATTTCTATCTATTTTTTTATTGTGGATTTATAGTGATTTTGGTTATTTATGGAAATGATTAGGTTAATTACTTTTAAGTATATGACTTTAAGAGTAATTAATGTCATTTGGAGATACAATTTAACGTGCAAGACTACATTCTATGTTTTTGGTTTCAATATTAGTTTGGATTATATTGAATGATTTTAAGGACAATTTATTATTGAATGGTATTTATTTAACTTTGGGGTATTGATGGTTTAATTTTAGAAATTAAAATTAGTGTTTTTTTTCTCTAATGAAATATCAATTTGGGGGATCATCAGATATTATACTAACCATTTTGGATTTTATTAATCTCTAAAGACAAGGTAAATATATAGTTTATCCTACGTGGATCATGTATTTCTATATAAGTTTATTCTAGCTCTTACATTGTGACCAAGTCTTCTTGAATACTCATTGTTCAAAAAAAGAGTTAGTGGTAAACATTTATTAAACAATGAAACTCTACTTAAAATGTAATTATATCTCTTTATGTTCTTAGTCAATATAATAAATTAATTCTTCATCCTTATGTAATGTAACTTAAAACAAAAAATGTTGTTCGTTTACTTTTCCTATTGGGAGACTAATGACCGTTTGTCCCAACACAAGTTTGTGATTTTCTTATTGTTAATTTTCTCCTGATCATGTTTTCTATCCCTCTCCATCAGAACTTAACACTTAGTTTATCATCCATATCCATGTTTTCCTACATGGAATCCTAGTATGGGTTATCTTGGGTGACCTTTATACCTCTCTTCTTTTCTTTTAAAGTGATAGTTTTATTGACTCTTTTTCTGATGTGGGACTTTCCATTATATTCTCGAACCCAATTTTAAAAAAAAATTGTGAGGAAACAATTTATTGTAGGAGGGGAGAATGTAACACCCCAATATTCCACGGTACGTTTCCCTTTAAATAATGCAATGGTGTGCATTGTACGCAACTTTGAGATTCTAATACACCACAACCAATCAAACTAGCCGTTATGAATAGTAGTACCTACTTTTTGAAATTTTATAAATTTTATCTTTCAAAATGGAATTCATTTTTTGATTCGTAATATTGAAATTAGCTTAGGGTGAAATTTTGGTACTTTTCGGATAACTTTCATATTTTGATGAGTAGTGAAAATTACTAAATTTTAATTAAAAACAACTTTTTTAGTCGAAATAATTAGTAGTGATAAATTTTTAATTTGAGTGGTTTTAAAGTATATTTAGAATATATTTTTACCAATTAATACAATGTTGGTCATTGGATGTAATTTCACTTTTAAACCGGACATAAACAAGTGTCAATCTTTTGATAGTTATTATCTCTTAAAAACACGCTATTTGTTTTGACGACGAGAATTAATTTTTAAATTAATTAATGCAACTGATATGTTTTGAATTTGGTAAAATAGACATCATTTTTTAATTCATAATATCAAATATATCTTAGGCCTAATTTTTGGTATTTTTCTGGAAACTTTCATTTTTTGATGAATAGTGAAACCACTAATTGGTAGTTAAAAAACTGAATTTTTCATAAAACATAATTTTACCGCTTCTGTGAATGGAATTTCAAAAATACGAGAGACACAGTTAATATCAAGGAGTAAAATTTGCTTCGATAAGATGAAAATAATTTTTGGTGAATAGTGACTTTTTACTTTTATTTACCACGGTTAAAAGTGATTAGGTTAATTAAGGGTAAAAATGATATTAATATTACCCTAACACATATCCTAATTCTATTGGAAAAGTGTATCTCAACCAAAAACAGTATTAGGAGTAAAATATTATCATTTAGGTCCACTTGTATTAGATTAGGACATTTATTATTATTTAATTCAAAGAAGAGTTAAAAGAGTTCAAATCAATGTTTATTTACTAAAACATTTTTAGTATAGGGTTATATATAATATAAATTCGATTTAAAATATTCATTAGAAATCTAAAAATATTTCCTAAATAATGGTATTTTATTTATAATTTTTAGACATTATATAATTTAATTTATTTATGACACAATAGTGATGCAGTAATTACCTAATTAATGAAAAATTAGAATAATTGATATTATAAATACCCAAATAAATGTAATTTGAGACTTTATAAATACCAATAATTGTATAGGTTAATATGACATGTTAGGATTGATTTAAGTAACTTTTTTGAAGTAATCATTCTATTATGATTTTTACAAAAAAACAATTATTGAATATTGTCAAAATTGACATAAAAGAGTTTTTAAAACAAATATTATATTATTAATTGATATTCAATTCCTAAAAATCTATGGTTCGGCCAAGAGACATATATCATGATAGTTGTATCATTAATTGACCACTTGGGGTGTCTCTTGGAGGTATATAGTAAGTTTATTAACTATATAATATAAAAATACAAAGTGACATGGTAAGTGTCAAACTAATTAACTAAGAGATAAAACTAAAAAATAAGGTAAATATAAAGACCCAAACCAGTCTAGATTCTATTGTTTGAGTGGTCTTAGACCCATCCCCACCTTAACCTTTAAATAATCTACTTTGGAGATATTAGAAACCGAATATGAATTTATTATAAAATAACATTTCTAGCTTTTCCAAAGGTGGCCCTCACCCCTCTTATAAAAGGGCACTCCCCCTTCTCAAAAATTCACACATTAAAACCCTTTTGGCTCAGCCAAACCCTACCCAAATACTCTCTCAAATTCCCTCACTACAACCTAGAGGCCATTGTTTGATCAGAAAGCTAACCTGAGGAGCCTTTTTGATCAAATCCAAAGGAAGAACCTGAAGAAGAGGTAATGTTTTCACCACCCTCTTTCAAGTTCCTTTCTTCTTCAACTTCTTCTTTATTTTTTATTTATATTCTAAAATAATAACTCCAGTATATTCTATATATTGTAATGATATTATAAATATGGTACAACCATATTCAATATTCTATCCATCCTTTGAATGGCATGTCACCATACGTGTGTACGTAGAGATTACCGTCTCCACGTCGTGGTGTAATTGTCATTCAATAAATTATTATTTGGATGGGTATAATAATGATGTGTAATTCATGAAAATAATTAATATAACATGATAATTATTCTGTCTATATGATATACCATCCAATTATATATTATTTTAACATCAAAAGAATGATATTGTTTCTCGTGCGTACGTACGGACTACCATCTCCACGAACGCGATGAGATTCATTCTCCATCATATCCATTCAAGTATAATTCTCATTTGATGATTAAAAATAATGTTTAAGGAATTGATATAATTCTGTATATGAATAAGATACAACCTATCCATAACAAACAGGGCTTACGTAACAAAGAATGTAAAGGAAAATGAGCAAGTTAACACCCGAAATGACGATAATACTACGATATTATTAACAAATCAATGATAAAAGATCATATATGATATCATATTAATTTAAATGATTCTTGTATAATTAAATAAAAATTATTTCACCATTATACAGGAGGTTAACCTACCGTCGACCAAGGAAAAAGTAAAAAGTAAGGCGTTTCTTATCTCACTTTTAATTCCGTGAGAATTCGATTGTTCACCACTTATTTATTACATGTGGTGTGTGTACTACCCATGTTTGTATTCATTGTGTAATATACTTAAATTCATTTATATTTACATAATCATTGTATGATCCTTCTTTCATGGGTTTGAGTTTTGTATGTTACCAGATCAATAAGGGAATTTGAAATTTCAATTTCCACTCATTCATCTTTACACATACTTCATTGATTATTTTACTCCAAGATTATGTGTAGAATCACTATTCATTTGATTATGTCATAAATTCCACTCCCCTTTCTGTGGATATACTTTTGATACACATAATCACTCCATTTATAAATTATCAGGTCATCGGTATGAACTTGATAAGAGTAATTTTTACTCAATATCGATTTGTTGAGTTAAACATCGAATTCATTGGTGTTGTTTTTACAAGAATATGTGTGAATTTACTTTGATTTTTTTACACTGAATATCCAATCATATTGAGTGTATTTATATTTGTCACTCATCATTATGTCGTTGATTTATCCTTAACCTAAGGATACGGCCTTTATGAGCGATTTCATCTCAATTTACATTCCATTGAGACTCCTTTGTTGTTATACACCAAATCACTTTTATATGGTGTATATAATGTACTTTGACATAATATATCATGAATCCATTTATTCTCATGATATTACAAATTTTTTATTTCCCCAATTATTTATATTCAAGTGTCTCTCTTTTGGTTAGAAACTCTAACTAAAATACATTTTTAAGTGTTTTAATGATTTATTTTTCTAAATATTTGTCATTAATGTCCATGTTTTAAAAATGGTTTTAAGAATTTATTTATATGGACATTAAAGTTTTAAAATTAAAATTACTTTTAAAAGTTTCAAAGTGGTATGGGACACTTTGATACAAAAATCTATTTTTAAATGGCTTCTTGAAAAATAGTGTGACTTATAAATGATTTCAAGAAAAAGGGGGGTATTTCTCTATAATAGTTTTGATGATTATTTTCATATATGTCAATATCCATCATTATTCTTTATTGAGATTAATATGATACAATGCAATCTTCCATATTGTATCGAATGAGTTATGTTTGACTGTGGATGTGCTTTTTTATACCATTCACGGTTTGTAGATTAATTATTGACATTTTGTATGCTAGTTTAACATGAATGTTTATGTCATATTTCAAACTTTTCATAGGAGGAATGCATTGGAATTAGTAAGTGATGGGTGGAGACTGCTATAGCTCCTCGATGCATCGGTAGGTCTCATGATACAAACTAGTGTCTCGGAACGAGGCCTTGACAAAATCTTATTTGTAGTCTTGGCACGATGCCTTGGCTACGTTGTTATGATAGTCTGGCATTATGCATTCAGTCATTATGAAAGTTGTTATTAATATTTTCATGTGATTATTTGACTAGTAGAATATCCATGTGAATAAGTAAATGGAATTATTTGATTTTATCCTTGCTATATTATGTTGATGTTCATGTTTAAAAGGATTTTGTTTTAGTTATACATTGCCTTAAATTTTTATGTTTATTTATGAAATCTTCCGCTATATTGTTATCCTTACTGAGCATCTGAGCTCACCCCTTTCAATGTTTTATTTTTCCCAGGATGTGAAAAACTATTTTATGAATGATATGGAAGGATAGTATGAGGGGATATGAAGACAATATGTTGTTTTAGTTTTTCACTTATTGATGTAACGTAAACTTTATGAATATATCTAGTGTTTCCAAGTCTACTAAACTAATCAGTCTTTTGAGACTTGATCTTTCTTGTGATCATGCCAATGTTATGTAATAATGCACCGACTCTGGGTATCTAGGGTTGGGGCATTACATCCCTGTAGACTGGAGACGCATTTGTGAGGCTGAATTATATAACCAGATACTCGTACAAGTTTTACCTACTCTGGAATGTCATACGTGGTATATCAAAAGGCCAAACACACACACCTGGTTATATACTAACCTCAGATCAATCTTGGAGAAAAGATTGTCTCCTCAAACCTAGTCGAAGTGGTGGTCTATATGAGGCAACAAATTTCGATTCTGTACTGTAAGTTGGTTGAGTCGATGATAATTCATGAAAAATTTGGGGGTACCATCCACCTTCATGGATAAAACAATAGGTGAACCCCATGAGGATGTGTGTTGTCTAATAAAACCCTTATCCTCGAGGTCTTCAAGCTTATTTTTGAGTTCATGTAGCTCTGTAGGTGTCATCCTACAAAGAGTAATCGACATTGGTGTCGCACATGGCACTAGGTTGATAGTGAACTCCTCATCCCCCAAGGGAGGTATGCCAGAGAAATCATTAGGGAAGACATCCCAAAGATGATTTACAATATTAGGACATTCCACTAGTTTCATTCCCTTAATTCTTATGAGGAGACTTGATAATTATGTTTTCACTATTCCAAGACCTGTACATTTAAGTCCATATCGATCTTCCAGAATATCCCATTCTCAATAATGGAGATATGTATCACCCGCAGAAGATGTCAAGGGAACCTGATGATGATAAAAATTTACCTAAGAATGATATGAAGCAAACCAGTTCATACAAATAATTATGTTGATTCCAGACATATTAAGAATCAAATAATTAAAGGGAAACATTTCCCACCTATCTCAAGTGGTCACTCTTGAAAATTTTGTATTCCCTATATCCAAACCCCTAAAGGAGTGTCGAGAGACATTACACTGTAGATGTAATCGATGGAAGACACACACATTTTACTGGATTCTATTTCATATGAGGAAGAAATGTAAACGTACAATAAAGAGGGTAGGTATAGGGCCTACATCTCAGCACTACACAACAGATAGCCTGCTCCAAGAGTCGGGTCTAAATAAGGATGAGAAAAATTAAATGGATCCCTAAAATAATTCTTACCACCTATTTCCTAGTTAAATTTAAGTAGACATCTAAAAAATGACACACCATTATATTTAACAAACATTCATATCAAATTTTTACAACTAGACACAACAATACTCACATGAAAACAGTCCAATGCATGTTGAAAGTAGATATTCCAAGGAAATATTCATGTCATTTTAATCCCTATGGTGCCTAATATGACGCATGTAAATGCATTGCTTTCATATCATCAGGATGCATGGGTAAAAAAGATTATCTCAACAACAATACAAAAAAATTGTGTCACCCAACGGTAAAATCAATTCAATAATAATTGAAATAATCAATAACTGCAATCCCAACCAAGTAATTTGGGTTTCCCCAATACATGGTTTAGTTATGTCCAAGAATGGGGTGACATCCAAATATGTAAGAACCCGGATCTTCGTTTCAGGTATGTTTTTCCTTTTCTGGTGGTTTTTTAGAAAAGAAGAGTTTCTGGAAATGTTTGAAGTACACGCTGTGTACTTTCAGAGTACACGCCATGTACTCCTTTACCGCTCAAAGCCATGTGCTGACCATGCCCAGGCCACACACACGGTGTGTAGGGGTGATGTGGAGTCCACTTAAAGAGTAGTACGGAAAAACAGAGTACACGCCGTGTACCGTAGAAGTACACACCGTGTATTTTCATTTTTTTCACTAAAGGCACCGGGGTCGCGCCTAATCGCCAGAATGACCTTCTTCTAGGTTTCGTTCAGCCTAGAGCTCTCATACGACCACGATCCTTACTTGATCCCCTAAAATTCCACCTGATCTCTATTTCAGCCACCGTTGATTGCGTTGGAATCACCTCAATAAGCTCTCTCTTCTACTTTAGCCATGTTCTATGATTCCACCTCGTTTTCAACTTATTGTGGGTTGATCATTTTGGAAGTTTTCTCAGATCTTAGATGTTCTAAGGATAATAAATCATCTTGGTTAACTTATATCAATCTCCTATAATCAAGGTAGGTGGTTTGTTTCCCTACGTTGAATGTCTTTGAGTTTTGGTTGCAAAAGTGTTGGATACCCATGTATAGGGTACCTCGGGTTTGGGATTTTGATCCTATTGTTTATTTTCCTTATATTTATTTGTTAGATTATGATTAATTGGTACTAATATATTCTTGGTTTCATGTTTCAGGATCACCCCATGGGTGTTTTTCCCTATTTGGAGGTTTATCGCCGTTTGGCACCAGTTGCCTGTCAGGCAACCCTATTGCAATTGCTAGTTTACTTGTTATAACTGATTGCATGTGTTACCTGCTATTTTAATGATTTTGATGCATTGTATCTATTATCCATGTAGTTTTTGAACTTAATTAGGGATGATGACAGTCGATTACGCTCGACTGGACTGCTCAGGTCTGTGAGAACCTAGTGCGGGAGATCAAAGAGGGAATAGACGATTAAGTGCTTCCCTAGAGGGTCTTTTGGTTTTAGATTCATACGCAGTACCTACTAGAATAAGACTTTTTTCTTCCCAAGAGTGTTCTTAGTTTACACACGTATCGAGACCACAGAAGGAATTAGACGTAAGTTCTTCCTCAGAGAGTCTGTAGCTATCATTTCAAGACCATAGGGGAATTGACGTGACAGCTTCCCAGAGTGTCTTTTCCTTGTTTTATTACTGGACTATAGGGGTATTCTAGTTTGATCCACCTAGAGAGTTAGTGTGAATTTTTTTGGTTGGTTGTGATGAGTACACAAAGCCAAAGAACAAGCTTGGGTCTGTACTTCTTGTGGTTTAGTTAATCTTTTGAGTTAGTTGTTGTATTACTTGCTTTACCTTGGAATATAGAGCTTTGATAGTTTCCCTGGTTGTTTAATTAAATTAATGTGAATGGTAATTGGTAGTATTTTTACTGGTGTACTCCTAGTTCATTACTGTATTTATTTCCTTTACTTTTTCTATATTTCTCACTAATAGTAGGGTATAAATCTTGTGGTGGTTGCCTACTGGGATTAGTCTCACACCCTATTTGGGTCTGGATTTTCTACCCAAACAGATTATATAGTTGCAGGTGTGGATAGGGATTGTGGCCCTAACACTTTGTAACGACCCGAATCTCGGCAGTTGAGGCCACACGAGAGGAACTACCCGACGCACAAACTGCATTTGGCAGTTGTTTTTCACGCCTTACGTTGTTGGAGACATTACCTTCTGGGAGAGCTCTTTGTGGTTTTCACCGATCACAATAGTCTCAAGTACATATTCAACCAGCGTGATCTGAATCTGAGACAGCATCGGTGGGTCGAGTATCTTCAGTCGTTTGACATTGATCTTCCCTATATGCCAGGAAAGGGCTAGGCAGTGGCTGATGCGTTGAGTAGAAGAACTCAGATTCAGGAAGTTCAGGAGGCTAGATGTGAGTGGAAGCTCATGGCTCTATTCTCCGAGATGCACTTGGAGGTGCACGACAGACATGGACATACCTATCTCTCTTCTATGGCTGTTACCTCTACTATTCTTGATTGGGTTCGGATGAGGTAGCTATCATATTCAGATAGCTTAGTCATGCGGGAGAGTGTTTCAGGAGAGGACCCTCTTCCTGGATGGATAGTGGGCGAGGATGAGATCTTACATTTCCAGGGATGCGTATGGGTGCTAGCAGACATACGCGAGGAGCTGATGCAGAATTTTCATTCCTCAGTTTGGGCAGTTCATCCTGGCATCACCAAGATGTATCATGATCTACACCGCCATTACTGGTGGCCAGGTATGAAGAGAGATGTTGTTGGTTTCTTCTCGAGGTGCTCTACTTGTCAGCAGGTGAAGGCGGAGCATCAGCAACCAGCATGCCTTTTACAGAAGTTACCAATTCGAGAGTGGAAGTGGAACGATGTCACGATGGACTTCATGACCGGTTTTCCGAGGTCTCCTCGAGGGAACGATATTGTTTGGGTTGTCGTTGAAAGGCTTATGAAGATTGCTCACTTCATACTGATCAAGGATACCGTCAGTGTTGATGACCTGGGATGACTTTACATCCGAGAGATTGTACGTCTGCATTGAGTTCCACAGTCCATTTTTTTAGACAGGGATGTGCGCTTTACTTCTCGGTTCTGGAAGGGACTTCAGAAGGATTTGGGTTCACAAGTACTTTCAAGTACAACATACCATCCCCAGACTAATGGCTAGTCTGAACGTACGATCCAGGTGCTTGAGGATATGCTCTGAGATTGAATTTTGGATATTGGAGGATCTTGGGAGAAGCATATACCTCTTGTGGAGTTTTCCTATAACAACAGTTTCCAGGACACAATTCAGATGACACCTTATGAGGGCTTGTATAGTAGGCCATGCCAATCACCTTTATGCTGGTTGGAGGTAGGAGAGTCAGCTTTGTTGGGACATCGTCTTGTTTACGAGACCTCAGAGAAGAGAGAGTTGATTCGGAAGAGGATGGATACAACACAGTCTCTACAGAAGTCTTATGATGATCAGCGGAGACTACCTCTATAGTTCGAGGTCGAGGATCAGGTTTTCCTGTGTGTCGCACAGAGTTTGGGACACAAGAGGATTCAGAGAGAGGGTAATCTTTCACGGTGGTATGTCGGGCTATTTGAGGGATTGGAGAGAGTTGGGATGGTTGCCTATCGGTTGCAGTTACCTCAGAGGCACCAGGCTATGCACAACGTCTTCCATGTTTCCCAGATCTGACATTACATTTCAGACCTATCTCATGTCTTTCAACCTGAGGAGTTGGAGCTTGAAGCAGATGTGTCGTTTGAGGAGCATCCCATCTGGATTGTCGGTCATAGTACGAAAGTTCTCTGTGGCTAGTTTTTTCCTCTAGTACGGGTGGTATGGCAGCACGGGGAGTGCAGGACGAGACTTGGGAGCTGGAGCCCGATGTACGATCGTAGTGGCCGGAGCAGTTCGTGGTTTCTTTTTCTATGCCTCGTTAGGGAAATTCGGGGATTAATTTCTTTAAGGGGTAAGTTTGTAAGAACCTGGATCATCATTTCAGGTAGGTTTTTCCTCTTCTGGTTGTTTTTGAGAAAATAGGAGTTTCTGGAAATTTTTGAAGTAGACACTATGTACATTTAGAGTACACGCCGTGTACTCCTTTGCCGCTCAAAGCTGTGTGTTGAACGTGTACGGGCCATAAACATGGTGTGTAGGGGTGATGTGGAGGCCACATAATGTAGAGTACAAAAAAATAGAGTACACACCGTGTACCCCACAAGTACACGCCGTGTATTTTCTTTTTTTCACTAAATTCACTGGGGTCACGCCTAATCACCAGAACGACCTTCTTCTAGGTTTCGTTCAGCCGAGAGCTCCTGTACAACCACGACCCTTCCCTGAGCCCCTGATCTGCCGTTCGATCTCCGTTTCAGCTGCCGTCGATAGCGTTGGGATCGCCTTTGTAATCTCTCTCTTCTTTTTTAGCCTTGTTCTATGATTCCTCCTCGTTTTCATGTTATTGTGGGTTGAGCGTTTTGGACGTTTTCTCAGATATTCAACATTATAAGGAGAATAAATCTCCATGGATCACCTATATCAATCTCCTAGCATCAAGGTAGGTGTTTTGTTGCCCTATGTTGAATGTCGTTGAGTTTTTTTTTTTTTGCAAAAGTGTCGGATACCCATGTATCGGTTACCCCAGGTATGGGATTTTGATCCTATTGTTTATTTTCCTTTGATTTATTGTTAGAATATGATTAATTGGTGCTAATATATTCTTGGTTGCATGTTTGAGGATCACCCCATGGGTGTTTTTCGCTGTTTGGTTGTTTATCGCTGATTGGAACTGGTTAACTATGAGGAAACCCTATTGCAATTCCAAGTTTACTTGTTATAACTGATTGCATGTGTTTCCTGTTGTTTAAATGCTTTTGATGCATTGTAGCTATTAGCCAAGTACTTGGTGAACTTACTTAGGGCTTATGACAGTCAATTACGCTCAACTGGACTGCTCAGGGATGTGAGAACCTGGTGCGAGAGATCAAATGGGGAATAGACGATTAAGTGCTTCCCTAGAGGGTCTGTTGGTTTTAGTTTCATACGTAGGACCTACGGGAATATGACTTTGTGCTTCCCAAGAGTGTTCTTAGTTTACACACATATCGAGACCACATGAGTAATTAGACGTAAGTGCTTACTCAAAGAGTTTGTATCTATCATTGCAAGACCATAGGGGAATTGACGTGAGAGCTTCCCAGAGTGTAGGTTCCTTTTTTGATTACTGGACAATAGGGGTCTTCTTGTTTGAGCCACCCAGAGCGTCAGTGTGAATTTTTTTGGTTGGTTGTGATGATTCTTCCAATCCAAAGAACAAGCTTGGGTTTGTACTGCTTGTGGTTTAGGTAATATTTTGAGCTACCTGCTGTGTTACTTGCTTTATCGTGGAATAGAGATCTTTGCTAGTTTCCATGGTTGTTTAATTAAATGAATTTGATTGGTAATTGGTAGAACTTTCACTGTTGTACTCCTAGTTCATTACTGTATTTATTTCCGTTACTTTTTCTATATTTCTCACTGACAGTGGGGCACAAATCTTGTGGTGTTTTCCTATTGGGATTAGTCTTACACCCTGTTTGGGTCTTGCTTTCGGCCTAAACAGATTATATGGTTGCAGGTGTGGAAAGGGATTGTGGCCCTTCCACCTCAGGTAATTGATTGATGGTTGGAGCTGGAGAGCATGGGATCGGTATTTTACTCACAATGATGTTGTATTTGTTGTTTACTTTTAGAATTTTGGTTTCAGTTGTATTTCATCACGTTGATTTGTTTACTTCTTTCCATAGACACATGTACCATACTACATCATTATTATATCACACATTGCTTCTAATTTTACTTTTAGTTGTTGTAAGTTGTTTACTGCTTCCGCTATTGTGTATTCTTATTCTTCCATTATATACATTACCAAATGAGGTCATAGTTTCCCCACCAAATCACCAAGGACTTCGCAGCTAGTCAGAAGCCTCTGGCTTTTGGGGAAATGCTCTTGAGGTTATGTGGTGAACCGTGTACGGGGCACCAGTTACGTGGCTCTGGATTCAAGTTGTTACAAAGTGGTATCAGAGGAGTTGTCTTTCTTTTCCATTGCCTTACTATTTTGCGACAATAGACAGGGATAGGAAGGAATGGGTGGTTAGTACTTAACAATTTCTGGGAGTAATTAACCCGTGTACATGGAAATGCTATATTACCTCGTAATTGCAATTTTCAGTTTTTGCAAGTGTTACAGTTTATTATATTTCACCGTTGGGTGATGCACATGTTTTGTGCTGTTACAGTTTATATGATTGTGGTTCTATTTTTTTGCAACCTGATGAGATGAGGGTATACCATCTCATGTGTTATATAGGCACTAGGTAAGAAATCACACGTCATGCATTTTACCATGCCATCTAGGGTGCATTAGAGATTCTATGCTGTTGTGATAGATGTCATGATAGATTATACATGTTGTTGTGATAGTTGCTGTGATAGAAATACTACTATGTTCATAGAGTGTTGTTTATTCTACAGTTAATTTTTCATGGACGCCAGACTTTGGTCTTAAAGGTGTAATTGGCCCTTGAGGATCGGAATTTGGCGGATAATTGGAATGTAATGTTGTTTACTTGTTGTGTGCATTGTTCTGATGTTAAGAATTGATTTGCAGGGAGTATGGGCCCCCAAGGATCAGAATTTAGAACATAGATTCTTGTTTTTCAGTGTTTCTGGCATTCGGTGCCGTTTCTGAGCTACTGCCCGAAAATACCCAGAATACATAGTGTGTACTTTATTAATACATGCCATGTAGTTTTTAAACTGTGTTAATGACTGTGTGAACAGAGACACGGGGTTGTAGAAAGTCTTCGGGGGCACGCCGTGTATGATAAGTACCCATTGTGTAGTAGTTAACCATGTACCCAGCCATGTCACTAACAACACTGGTCGGGGAAGCTCGTGTAGTACACACCGTGTTTTGTTATAACACACTATGTATCCTTGTTCTAGGTACCTAGTCGGGTCACGAACAACATGAGTCGGTGTTATATTTTCCTATACACGTCGTGTTTGTTCGGAACACGCCGTGTAGCCGGCCATGTAACCTACTACACGGGTCGTCGAACCTATCTAGTAGACGTCGTGTCCTTAGTGAACACGTTGTGTAGTTTAGGATTAAGAGGACCGTGTGGGTTAGCCATGTAAAGAGACTCGGGCAGGGGAGTGGAGTTCAAGTACACACCGTGTGTTGGGACAACACGTCCGGTAGTCTAGGGTGTTACACAACCAATAGTGCCAGAAGTACACGCCCATGTGAATGGGTTTAACAAACACGTCATGTAGTTTAAATACACTCCGTGTAGTCGTGTTTTGAAAACTTAAGTGTTTCTCTCTCCTGTTCCTATTTTTGTAACTTTGTGTTTTCTGTCCTTGTTAATCCTAAATCTGAGGTATGATTTTGACCTTTCAGGTCTATGGCACCAGGACGTCCTCCCTTTGCACATCAGGAACCAGGCAGTGACCGTACACCTCATACAGCAGACCAGGGACTTCCAGTAGTTCTGCCGATCATTCCAAACATGGAACCTGCAGTGATTCCAGACACTGGTGCTGACACTCAGTTCAGAGAGGGTTTCATGACATTCATTCAAACCTTCCAGGGACCTCAGCATCCTGCCCCATCTATGGCAGAGCTGACGCGGGTTTTTCAACAGCATCATCCTCCCACTTTCACAGGGGATGGAGGACCTCCGGCAGTAGAGTCCTGGATAGAAACCATGCTTTCCATCTTCGAGCATCTGGAGACACACCTAAACATAAGGGTGAAGCTCTCGATTTATATGTTGTGAGATTCTGCTGAGAGATGGTGGGATGTAGTTTCGCAGGCATGGCACCAACAGAATATGGCTTGGGACAAGTTCTAGCATTCGTTCTATGACTACTTCTATCGGGCGACGCTGAGGTCCGACAGAGCCAGAGAGTTCATGAACCTATAGCAGGGTACTCTTTAGGTTATGGATTATTTCTCCTGTTTCACTGAGTTACAACACTTCACTCCCGTTATGGGAAATGACGATCTGTTCTTGGAAAGAAAGCTTGAGGAAGGCCTCAAACCAGAGATCATATCATAGGTGAACGTCTTCCAGTTGACTTCTATTACTCTGATAGTCATCCAGGTGGTGATCAAATAATGAAATCTGAGGAATACTGGAGCTGTTGACCAGGGTGGTTCAGCATCAAAGGCTGATTCATTTCCTACTGACAACAGTAAGCGCCACTGAGAGTCTCCTCGAGCTGACTCGAGGAAGCAAGGTATTTCTTATGGTAAACAGGATCTTCTTTCTAGAAACCAGTTGGTGTTCTATTAGTGTGGAAAGAGTGGGAATAAGAATCCCCAATGCATGAGAGACCCAATGGAGTGCTGATCTTGTGGAAAGATAGTTCATCTGCAGTGTCTTTGCAGGGTTCTTATTCTAGAGGCTAGTGAAGGAGGATGGGTTTCTACTCCTCATACCGGAGCAGTATTACCATTTCTGCAGCAGGCTGGGGGCTGGAGTTCTTCAGGTCATTCGGTCCAGGGTAGAGGTTTTGGACGCAATGGTCAGGCTCAGGGAGGATCATCTTAGGGATATTAGGATGCTTCACAGGGTCTCAGTACTGGCCAGATGTTTGCGGTAGAGAAGATTAATCAGGGGTGAGATCTTGGACCTTCCATAGTTCGAGGTACGATCTTAGTAGCCTCAATTTTATCTTCTGCACTTTTTGATACTAGATATTCTCATAGCATTTTTTCTGTCCACATTGTGGAGAGCCTTAGACTTACTGTCTTTACTTCTGAGGATATGATGACACTAGACACTCCTTTTTTGACATATAACTACTAGTGTGCGTCTGTGCATGGAGTGCCCCCTTGAGGTTGGTGGGTGTCACTTCTTGTGGGATCATTATGTCCTAGAGATGACGACTTGTGATTTCATTCTCGGAATGGACTTTCTAGTTCTTTTTCAGGCCATTTTCGATTTATATCACTGAAGGATTAGTTTCACATCACCGGAGGGTGGATATTTTCTTCACAAGGGAGAATGGTATGTCCAAGAGAGCAGAGATGGACTAGAGCATCGTGGGTTGGGCAATGTTATAGCCCAGATTTCTAGTTTATATCTGGATGACTAGGGGACTTCTCAAGTAGTATTTCCTCTAGTGGTTGATCGTTTTCTGGATGCTTTTCTAGAAGATTGTTCAGGCTTGCCTTCGGTGCGAGAGGTAGACTTATCTATTGAGCTTGTTCCAAGAGCAGCACCGGTATCCATACCTCCTTATATGATGGCTACACTTGAGTTGCAAGAGATCAAGAAATAGTTGGAGGAGTTGCAAGAAAAGGGTTTTATCCAACCCAGTACTTCCCCTTTGGGTTCTCCTGTGTTTTTTGGGAAGAATTTGAATGGTACCTTACGGCTTTGTGTGGACTATCGGAAGCTGAACCAGTTGACGGTCAAGAACCGATATCCATTTCCGAGGATTGATGATTTTTGTTATCAGCTTCGAGGAGCAAGGATGTTCTCGAATATCGACATGAGATCCGGCTATCATCAGTTTCAGGTCAGACCATCTGATATACCTCTCACAGCCTTTCGAATCAGGTATGGTTTGTATTAGTATTTGGTTATGTCATTCAGTCTCACGAATGCGCCGACAGTTTTCATGGTGCTGATGAATAGAGTTTTCCATCCTTACTTGGATTCCTTTTCCATTGTCTTTGTGGAAGATATCTTGGTGTACTCTCACACTCGACGCGACCATGCTACCCATCTTGAGATCGTATTGAGTACACTAAGAGAGCATCAGTTATATGCTAAGTTCTCAAAGTGCCACTTCTGGATGGATGAGATTCACTTCCTTGGTCATGTCATCTCAGAGACAAGAGTATCAGTAGACCCAGGGAAGGTGAGAGCAATAGTTACTTGGGTGAAGCCGAAGAATGTCTTCGAGGTACGGAGTTTTTTGGGGATGGATGGTTACTATAGGCGGTTTATATAGGATTTTTCACACCTAGCATCACCGCTGACAAGTCTAACCAAGAAGGGGGTGATGTTTTTGTGGTCATATTCTTGTGAGTCAAATTTTCAGGAGCTGAAGGGGAGGTTGACGTCAGCATCGATACTGGTCTTGCTAGAGCCAGGAAAGGTCTATACTGTCTACTATGATTCTTCAGGTATCGGGCTAGGAGCTCTGCTTATGCAGGGAGATGGGGTCGTTGCTTACATGTCTCAGCAGTTGAGGCCACACGAGAGAAAATACCTGACGCACGATCTGGAGTTGGTAGTTGTTGTTCACGCCTTACACTGTTGGAGACATTACCTTCTGGGAGAGTGCTCTGTGGTTTTAACCAGCCAAAAGAGTCTCAAGTACATATTCACCAAGCGTGATCTGAATCTGACACAGTGTAGGTGGGTCGAGTGTCTTTAGTCTTTCATCTTGAGCTTCATTATATGCCAGGAAAGGGCAATGTAGTGGCTGATGTGTGGAGCAGGAGAACTCAGATTCTAGTAGTTTAGGAGGCTAGAAGTGAGTGGCAGCTCATGGATCTATTCTCCGAGATGAACATGAAGGTGCATGATAAACAGGGACATACCATTCTCTCTTCTATGGATGTTACCTCTACTATTCTTGATCAGGTGCGGATGATGCAGATATCAGATTCAGATGGCTTAGTCATGCGGGAGAGTGTGTCAAGAGAGGACCCTCTTCCTAGATGGACAGTGGGCGAGGATGAGATCTTACATTTCCAGGGATGCGTATGGGTGCCAATAGACATACGCGAGGAGCTGATGTAGAATTTTCATTCCTTAGTTTGGGAATTTCATCCTGGCATCACCAAGATGTATCGTGATCTACACCACCAGTACTGGTCGCCATGTATGAAGATAGATGTTTTTGGTTTTGTCTCGAGGTGTTCTACTTGTCAGTAGGTGAAGGCAGAGCATCAGCGACCAGCATACCTTTTATAGCAGTTACCCATTCGAGAGTGGAAGTGGAACGATGTTGTGATGGACTTTGTGACTGGTTTGCCGAGGTCTCCTCGAGGGAACGATGATGTTTGGGTTGTCGTCGATAGGATTATGAAGGTTTCTCACTTATTTCTGATTAAGGAGACCTTCAGTGTTGATGATCTAGGATGACTTTACATCCAAGATATTGTACGTCCGCATGGAGTTCCACACTCCATTATTTTAGACAGGGATGCACGCTTTACTTCTCGGTTCTGGCAGGGACTTCAGAAGGCTTTGGGTACACAGGTACTTTTGAGTACATCATACCATCCCAAGAATGATGGGATGTCTGAGCGTACGATCCAGGTGCTTGAGGATATTCTCCGAGATTTCATTTTTGATTTTGGTGGATCTTGGGAGAATCAAATAACTATTGGGGATTTTTCCAATAACAATAGTTTCCAGGACACAATTCAGATATCACCTTACGAGGCCTTGTAGGGTAGGTCATGCCGATCACCTTTATGCTGGCTGGAGGCAGGAGAGGCAGCTTTTATGGGACCTTGTCTTGTTCAGGAGACCTCATAGAAGATAGAGTTGATTTAGAAGAGGATGGCTACAACACAGACTCGGAAGAAGTCTTATGTTGATCAGTGGAGACAACCTCTGGAGTTCAAGGTCAGGGATAAGGTTTTCATGTGTGTCGCACCGAGGCTGGGACACAAGAGGATTTAGAGACAGGGTAAGCTTTCACCGTGGTACATCGGGCCATTTGAGGTATTGGAGAGAGTTGGGCCGGTTGACTATCAGTTGCAGTTACCTCAGAGGTATCGGGCTATGCACGACATCTTCCATGTTTCCTAGCTCTGACATTACTTTTCAAACCTGTCTCATATCTTTCAACCTGAGGAGCTGGAGCGTGATGCGGATGCGTCGTTTGAGGATCATTCCATCCAGATTGTCAATCATAGTACGAAAGTTCTCTGTGGCCGGTCTATTCCTCTAGTATGGGTGCTATGGCAGCACGGGCGAGTGCAGGATGAGACTTGGGAGCGGGAGCCCGATGTACGATCATAGTGGCCAGATCTGTTCGGGGCTTCTTCTTCTACACCTCATTAGGGAAATTCAGGGACAAATTTCTTTAAGGGGGGGAAGTTTTTAAGAACCCGGATCATCGTTTCATGTATTTTTTTCCTTTTCTGGTAGTTTTATAGAAAAGAGGAGTTTCTAGAAATTCTTGAAGTACACGCTGTGTACTTTCAGAGTACAGGTCATGTACTCCTCTACCGCTCAAAACCGTGTGTTGACCCTGTCCGGGCCACACACATGGTGTGTAGGGGTGAAGTGGAGGCCACATAAAGTGGAGTACATAAAAACAATGTACACGCCGTGTACCCCAAAAGTACCCGCCGTATATTTTCTTTTTTTCACTAAACACACTAGGGTCGCGCCTAATTTCCAGAATGACCTTCTTCTAGGTTTCGTTCGGCCTAGAGCTTCTCTACAGCCGTGACCCTTCCTCGTGCCCCCGAGCTGCCATCCGAACTTCATTTCAACCGTCATCTATTTCGTTGGGATCGCCTCGGTAAGCTCTTTCTTCTGCTTTATCCATGTTACATGATTCCTCCTCGTTTTCAAGTTATTGTGGGTTGATCATTTTGGACGTTTTCTTAGATATTCTATATTCTAAGGAGAATCAATCATCATGGTTCACTTATATCAATCTCTTAGCATCAAAGTATTGGTTTGTTTCCCTACGTTGAATGTCATTGAGTTTTGGTTGCAAAAGTGTCGGATACCCATGTATCGGGTACCCCAAGATTGGGATTTTGATCCAATTGTTTATTTTCCTTAGATTTCTTGTTATTGTATGATTAATTGGTTCCAATATATGCTTGGTTGCATGTTTGAGGATCACCCGACGGGTGTTTTTTCCTATTTGGCTGTTTATCGACGATTGGCACCGGTTCCCTGTGAGGCAACCCTATTGCAATTGCAAGTTTACTTGTTATAACTGATTTCTTGTGTTTCCTGCTATTTAAATTCTTTGGATGCATTGTATCTATTATCTAAGTAGTTGTTGAACTTACTTAGGGATTTTGATAGTCGATTACACACGACTAGACTGCTCAGGGCTATGAGATCCTAGGGTGAGAGATCAAAGAGGGAATAGACGATTAAGTGCTATTCTAGAGGGTCTATTTATTTTAGTTTCGTACGTAGGACCTACGAGAAAAGGACTTTGTTCTTACCAAGAGTTTTCTTAGTTTACACACGTATCGAGACCACGGGAGGAATTAGATGTAAGTGCTTCCTCAAAGAGTCTGTAGATATCATTGCAAGACTATAGGGAAATTGACGTGAGAGCTTTCCAGAGTGTAGGTTCCTTGTTTGATTACTAGACTATAGGGGTCTTCTAGTTTGATTCACCCAGAGAGTCAGTTTGAATTTTTTGTGGTTGGTTGTGACGAGTCCACTAATCCAAAGAACAAGCTTGGGTCTGTACTACTTGTGTTTTAGGTAGTCTTTTGAGTTACCTGCTGTGTTACATTCTTTACCTAGAAATAGAGAGATTTTCTAGTTTCCCTGGTTGTTTATTTAAATGAATTTGAATGGTACTTGGTCTGACTTTTACTAGTGTACTTCTAGTTCATTAATGTATTTATTTCCTTTACTTTTGATATATTTCTCACTGACAGTAGGGAATAAATCTTGTGGTGGTTGCCTACTGGGATTAGTCTTACACCTTGTCTGGGTCTTTCTTTTCGGCCCAAATAGACTATATGGTTGCAGGTGTGGATAGGGATGGTGTCCCTTCCACCTTAGGTATTTGATTGCTGGTTGGAGCTGGAGAGCATGGGACCGGGCTTTGGCTCGCAATGCTGCAAGATTTGTTGTTTACTTTTAGTACATTGGGTTCTGTTGTATTTTAGCATGTTGATTTGTTTATATCTTTCCATAGATACATGTACCATTCTGCATCATTATTATATCAGACATTGCTTCTACTTTTAGTTTCAGTTGTTGTATGTTGTTTACTGCTTCCTCTATTGTGTATGCTTGTTCTTCCGTTGTATACTTTACCAAATGAGGGCATAGTTTCCCCACCGACTCACCAAGGACCAAGTTGCTAGTCGACAGCCTCTGGCATTTGGGGAAACGCGCTTGAGGTCATGTGGCGAACCGGGTACGGGGCACCAGTTATGTGGCCCCAGATTCGGGTCGTTACAAAATCCATATATTCTAGTCTCCTTTCTAACCCAAATAGTAAGAAAAAAGGCAGCCACTGGAAGGGTTCTCCGAGTCGGGTTGTCCACACGACCTCAATAATATCTCCACAAACGCGAGAGGGTGATGAATAGCAGCGAGGGCCTTTTAACAAGACTACAGGGGATGCAATTACACCATAGGTAATAGGTAACATACAATGCAAGAAATAAAGTTTATAAAAAATAGAAAAAATATATAAACAATCTAACTATAGAAAAATAAAATAAATAATTTCAACGAAATAAATAATGTGTGATAAAGTTGATAAATAAACCATATACACAATAATGTCATGCTATGATGTATGTGCTATTGTAAAAGTATGGAAAATTGGAATGAAAGCATGCAGTTATTGTTTTAATAAAAAAGACACAAAGTGTAACCACTGCATCTCGAGAAAAGTCTTGGTCCTCTAGCCCCAAGATCCATCCTAAGATCAAGGAAACACTCAAGAACCAAAAGAAGAATGCTTACCATTATCTCAACATGCATTCATAAAGTATAATCAGGTACCAAAGGTTGCTGGAGTAGGGAGTGAGATAAATATGATTAGTCTGAAAAAAATGATGTCTAATACTATCCATTTTGTTTTGTTACCAAAATCAATGTTCCAATGTATGATAAATTCCAGTAACTAAGTAAAAAAATAAAATAAGTATAACTTGGTCCAACTTCTCAACAGAACCCATCCATATCCCCTACTTTTTCCTAGGTTTGGAATTTAGATAACGTGCCTGTAATAAGAAGGATGCATATATATATAAAAAGGCTCGAAATAAAAAATCAGAAAAAAGTAACATACCCCAAGTGTTTTCTTTTTGTTGGTTCTAATTTATGTGTCAAAAAATTGTGCATTAAAGCACCAAAAGATATCACAATTCTCACAGAACTCAAGAAGTATCAATAACAACCTTCCACGCATTATCATTATTATTATTTCCAAGTTGAGAGTTGGTGTCTGATCCCACCCTGAAGGTATCTCTATTGTAAAACCTTCAATTTATCCAATACCTCCGAGCCCATCCAAGGAAATCTTTCAAAAGTATAAATATCGCTCAATGCATAACATTATCATGAGTTTTTAATGGTATCACACGTAAGGGTTCAAGTATCACTCGAGGTAGGCTATAGCCCCTTTCCCCAAGGATTTGTCCTTCAATGTTCCTTTGGGAAATGATATCAATCATTAGTATATTGAAACTCAGAGAAAACCTTGTCTTGCATTGCCTAATACATCACCGCCCAAGCGTAATGTATAACCAGTCCGGAACAGAGAGTCTATAACTGGTCCTTAATATCGAACTCATGTGGTCTCACTGCCCTGAATTTAATTATATTTGAAAGAAGAATATATCACAAAGTATGAAATTATAATTGTACAAAACAATTTAAGAAACATATATCCTTGTACATCCTAAACATTCAAGCTATACAGTTATAGTCAAAACACTTCATCATCAAAAGTATAAAAATTCACAACACAATAATAATGGTAATATAGAAAAGTCATTGTGAATAAATAAACTAACAAAACCCTAAGTTCATACTTCTAAAATATCCTAAATGATTTATTTAATTAAAACTCAACAAAAGGGGCCACTCAACACATGAAATTAATTAATTTAATTATGCGTGGCTAATGGATAATAGACCAAATATGTCTTCACACCCAAAGGGGTGTCCACAAATTTGAAAAAAATTAAATAATCTAGTTTATCTCAATCAAAGATGTAATAATTAAGCTAGATAATTTAATTAAATTATAATATGTGAAATTAAAATATCATCACTACTAACTGACAATTGAAAAAAAAAATTTGATAAAAAAGATTCCAAAAAAATGAAAAGAGTGTAAATGCCCTAAATCATATCCTTAAAGAATCCTATTATCAACTGAAATATTTGATTTGACCTAAATCAAATGAAATCAAATGATTTTAGAAAAAAACCAAATTTTGGTTAAAAATCTTATGCGACCGACTCTTAAATGGATAATTAAGTAGATTCTATGATTTTTGGTGCGTGAGGTTAGTCTTAAAAATACCTTTACAACAATCCGTATGATGTCCAAATCCGAGAAGAAACAAAGTCACAGTGGGCATCCGGAGGGATAGGAAGGGTTTTCCACACTACTTAGCAGGTGCATGACACACCAAGGGATATGGAGGATAAAAAGAGAGAAAAATAAAATAAATAAAATAAATTAAAAACTAACGCAAAAAATAAAGAGACAAAATAAGAAAATAACGAAAAATAGGAAAATGAAATATTTATGTATAAAAGAAAATACAAGGGATGGAAATGAAAAGGAAATAAAAATAATAAAAAATGGGCTGCTTACCATTTTAATTATTTTTACTTTTCTCATAACCCACTTATAATTTTATTTAAAAATTTCCTTTGATCCCTTTCTTACTTTCTTTTAATTTCCTTTAAAAAACTATTTATTCCTTTTTAGTTTCTTTTTATTATTTTTAACTTGAACACTGTACAAGGGTGAAGTATACTATTTTACATAAAACTTGTGCAATCATTTAAATAATTTAAATAGCTTCTTGGGACATTCAATAGGATGCACATGTGTGTGCCCTGGGTCACATTATAGATTTGGAAAAAAATTAAATTGTATGTACAATGATTAACATCGGGACATTACATAAGTGGTATGTGTTATTCAAGACTGACATATAGTTTTTTTTTGAAACACATATAATACATAGTTATTTCTTATAAAAAATCTATATTAATGGATGTGTGAAATATAAAACATCAAAAAGATTAAATTAATTAAAAAAAATACAAAATCTCGAGCTATTACATGAATGATGATTTTGTAACCCATTTGATGGAGGAGGAGATTTAATAAAGATATTAAACTACTTTAATTTAATATTATTAAATTGAACATAATTATTTTGTTATATAATAATGTTTTAATAAGAATTGAAGGGGTTGGTGTATAAATAATACAAAAATCTTGTTGAAGAATGTTACCACTTTTTGTGTGACTTCTTTTGATTTGAACCAAATACCATCCTCGATTGACTTTATTACCAAAAATTCATATAAGATTAGATTTCAGAAGTACATAACTTATTTTGGGAGGTATTTAACAAATAAATCAGTTTTAATGGTGTGAATATAGGAGGATATAGGGTGGTCTTTTTTATTTATGGTGAGTTGCACACTAGTTATTTTTGAAAAAAAATATTCACACCAAAATATTTTCCTTGAAAAAAGGCTCCAATAATGGACCACACATGATAATAGAAGATATAATGTATAAATATTTTCCTCTAATATATTTTATTCTAGTATTTAGGTTATTTTAACCCTAATATTTTAGTTTTATCCCCCGGTAAATCCATTTTTACCTTAACCACTATAATTAATTATTAAAGTTTTCACGATTCATTTTGGTCATAAATTACCTTGAACTTAATATAAAATATAAATTATTTGGATTCCAAATTTGGAAAAAGATTTACCAAATTCAATTCAAATATTCATAAAAATTGAATTTTAAAGAAATCATAAATGCGAGAAAAAGAGAGATTTCAAGCCGAGTATTTTTTAAGAAATAGATGATTTAATATTAACTCTATGACTAATAATAATAATTGTCTGAAAGTAAATTAATATTTAATGACATTAAATCAATAAATCATTTATTTGTTACTCAAATTAATTAAAATATAGAAACATTATTCATTTTAAAATAGTTTTTAGAAAAAAAAAGTAGTTTTTAAACCCAAAAATAAACTTATACTCAAAACCAGTATAAAGTTGATGCCAAAGTAATTAAGTAGAATGAATATAACATAATAATAATTAAATTACATTAATTTTTAATAAAAATATATTTTTACATTTAAAATACTTATATTATTTAAATGAAAATTCTTTTTAAAAAAATATGCATTTTTTACTATTCACTGAAAATGATTACTTTTTGAAAAAGTGAAAAATTTCAATATAGGTAAGTTATGATATTCTAATTTATAAAATGATATAATTATTTCTAAAATAAAATTCTAAACATTATAAATTATAATTATAAATAAAACCTTATCATTATAGAGTTCAGTTATGATTATTCCCTTTTTGACTTGAAAATTACATAATATTTTTTTAAGAAAATATTGTTGTTAAATTCATATTAATAAATACGAAAATGATTTATTCTATCATTACCTAGGATGTTACAAATTCCCCTCTAGTAATACTCCATGAAGAATTTTATGTATGATTCTCTTCACTCCAGTGTTTTTGGTCTAATGAACCTTCGTATAGTACTCCTAAGTCTTTTGTGCCATGATTGATGCACCTCTATCTGGTGAACCTCAGTATAATGCTCATTAATCCAATGCACCTTGTTCAGATGCTACTTTATTGTCTGATACCCTATATTTCTTGTAATTCTTATTTTAAAATATGTATTTCTAGAACTTATCCATCAGATACCCCTCTTCTTCAATCATATAGAATCTTGGTCAAAAACTCTCACTGTTATTTCAAAAAAACAATAAACATTTCCCCTATTTTTTCAAACTAGAAATAACTAATTATAAGTGATACTTCACACCTTTATATAAAAATACTACTTCTATAAATCATATAGGAAGATAGGGCTTGTATTTTAATTTCCTATTTAAATCAAACTTCATTTGACTACATTGAAAGCACTAGAACATTTTCTGTAAACATAAATCATATGAACATCCTCAAATATCATCCAAAATAGTCTCTTCATAACATCTATAAATATTGTCTATATTTAAAAACATTGAATGTAATGCTCAAAATTTTCATGTTAATTTTAATTTTCAATGTATTTTGAAAGATCCTAAAACCTACATCTGGTGTAAAAACTTATCTATCAAACCTCAATAATCCAATGTATGAATTTCTCATTCTATTTGATAATTTAGTAGAATTTCCAAAATTCATTATTTTATGATCTTTAAAATGTTTTCTTAATGGAAATCTAGTTGGTAATTAGCACGTCTTACCATCTGGTAGATTTTATACTTATCTGTATCTCATTAAACTCATCATCATTTAAAACATTATACACCCTATATCTATAATGAACTTTGTATATTTATCTTTCCAGGATAATTCCAAATTTCACTCTCTGATGAAATTGTAATTCTTCATATTATGAAATCTTACATATTTATTTTACAAGAATCTTCAAAGATTTAACCATATTATAGATCATTTTAAATGTTCATCTAATTATATTTAGAATTCTCCATATAATCATCCTACATATCAACATTGTACCTTGAACAGTATACGACTGTATCTTCGTGGATTAATAAAATAAACATTATATAGGATTTATTTTTCATAATTTGTACAGTCTCACATTTTTCAATAACACCTTTTTGGTGCATCTGATAACATCATCCTAGTTCATCTAATAATATCAATATATAAAAATCATGTTTTTATAACAACAACCCTTCTACAAAATTATCTAGAATAATTAATATATTGATGTGTTATGGTACTTTTAGGTTTGATAAAGAACCATCTGACTTGATGATATTGATCTAATCTAATCAATGAATCATATGAATAATTTTTAAAGAACTTCTCCTAAAACACATATTGACATATTGAATACAAATAAAACCTTAACACTTGGACACAACAATATACCCCATTTTTTTATTTTCAATACTCTAATGTATTCATTCATATTAAAAGTCAACAGGTGTTTTAAATCATTTCTATACTATTTATGTGTTCATTTAAATTCTCCCATTATTTGGAAATAAAATTTAAATGGATTCATAAGATTCATTCCAAATCATCTTATTTCATCTCAAAATTTTTAAAACATTCCATGAGGCATGAATCTCTAAAAAAATACCATAATTATAAAAATATATGTTTATATGGGCGAAATTGATATATAAAACAAGACTACCCAATCAAGGTGGTCAATGTTTTTCTTAACAATTCTTTTACGTAATACTTTCCCCAATTCTACATCATCTACTTCACATCTAGGGATATCTGAGTAATTTTTTTATGTTGAATACTATATCCAAATTCAATAAAAACATTAAAATAGTTCAAATACATACACACAACCCCCCCAAAGATCTCAACATTCTCATCAATCCTCCAACATTTATTTTTTAAAATTTGATAATCATACCTCATATTAAAATTTTATCCCCCTAAAGGGTTTATTTGAGTCCTTAAATATAGTTATTGAAATATTCTATGATGGTTATTAATTATTTTTGTAAAAAAAATACATCACCTAGCCATCTCTTCTACATATTCTCCTTCAATTCCCTATATTTTTTTCAAATAGAAAATAATAATAAGTTGAATAAGGATCCTAAATGTTTGTAATCAGTGACATTAATAACAATAGTTTTCCATCATTCTTGAATTATTCTATACCTTCCTTGAATTAGTAATGGATATACCTTTTTCCTTGTGATCATCCTTCATGTACTTTGTAATGGATTTCTTCTTATCTTTTTAGTTTTCATATAATGAAGATATAATAACTTTAGAATTCAAAATATCTTCCTTCGCTTGAGTTTTCAACATCCCTTCCCTTAATACCTCTTGGCAAAGTAAGATAGTAATACTATTTTAGTATCATTACCATCATTATCATTCCTTTTTTACTTATTCAAGATCTTCAATCCACCAATTTTTCATAGTTTACCATCAACATTATTCATATATTTAAAATAATATCTCTTTACCCTTTACTCTATAGGATTTTATACTTCCAAAATCATTCTAGTCATGGTTATTTGATCAGGACAAATAACTGTGTAATATTTCATTCATTTCTAAAAAATCTCAATATTCTCACATGTATCACATGTATCATTATCATATTTAAACATCAAAACATTCATTTATTACTCATAATTTATTCCAGAAACATTTATTCTTATTTTCTTATCATAACTCCCACATGATTCATACCTCTTTCATTATAAAGACATAAAATTACAACACCAGTATGGTATGTTCCAAAATTTTCTATTATACCAGCATTGTACTTATAATCATGGTCATTTTTATTAATTATAGTTCTATCATGATGTTTATTATATATTTATCTTCAAAAACTATGGGCTTTTTTGATCAGGTGGAAATACTCTTGAAGTATTCCACTCTTTATTTCGAGATTATGATTTATAATATACCTTTTGGGTCCATTCTGATTCAATCATATCCTTTGAATCAATATTATTAGTAAAGGCTGATGCATGTTGATATTTATTGATAAAAGAATCATCCTTCCTTTGTAGACACATATTTTCACTATTATAAGAATATTCACCTATAACCTCAACTAATATGGTGATCTATTATCTAATCTTCATTAACATGCATTTTTTATTTGTTACTCATTGATTATGTCTCAAAAATTTATTCCTATTTCTAATCCAATATTTCTTCATGATCTTTAAAAAACTTCTCAAATTTATCCAAATACAATTTTTTCTTCTTACATACCTTAATAGGTGATGTTTACTCCTTTTTAATCTTTTATTATATGGTTGATGTTTCCTTATAATCATTCATATTCTTCTCTAGCATAGATACTTTAACTTTATATTCAATTATCTAATTATGATATGATATATTCTTTTTTAAATGCTCACCATTATAAAAATTTATCTCCTCAAATTCTTTTATCAACTTCTCTATCATTGTTGAGTTGTGTAAATTTATTAAGAGATTCCTACAAATTTTATATTTTCTAGTTCTATTCTCTTTTATCCATCACCATCAATTCTTGATGAACCACTATTCTTTTTAACATGGGATATGAATATGAATTCACTATCTGATTTTGACATGACCCATCCCCATAAAGTGTACCTATCCTGGTTTGGCAATGTGAGAAGGCAGATTGTGTCACCCGATTCCCACCTCCAATAAGACATAGGTTGGCGCCTATCGCCGAGTTTATAATAATAACACTGATGGGAGGCATTACCCTCTAAGAGAACACATGTGAAAGAAATAGATATGACAAACACCGACCAAATCCAACTCATACTACAATATAAAAAGAAAATCAAGTACATGTGTGTAATGTCCTGAAATAAAAACTAAAACTGAAAATGGAAAATTTAAAGTACCAAAAGGAAGTAAAACAACAGCAAACACGAAGCCCAAACAGCTCCAGAAACCCCAAGTTAGTAGTAACCAACCTGATCTCGAACTAGCACCAAGTAAGGTGAAAATAGTTGAATATATGTAGGGTGATTATAATATTACACTTATTAGGATCCTCACAGGAGCCTCTCGTACAAAACTAACAAAATTATTCTAAATCAAAGTGAACAACAAGTGAAACTAACTCGCCACCTAAACATATATACTTAGTTCGGAACCTCAAGAAGTATACTCTCACAAATTATCACATTCAATAGTATATTATATAATAAAGAAAATCAAGGGTAGCCCACTACCACTTCCCCACTAGTTTGCTGCTTTTCCCCATTGGTAAACGTCCTAAGCATATCTCTCCAAAAAGGCTTACCCACAGACACCTAGGCATAGCACCACAACATGAAACTTTTGTAACACGACCACTACATCCATATAACAAAATTAATTAGGTAGCTTCTGGTATCCACCACAGCTCTCATAATGTGTATCATATGTCAGGCATTATACCTAAATCCATTACAACCCAAATGCTGAGTAATGATCCTTAATCCATCATAGCCTACACATGTTACACCTATAGTATTCCATAGGAAACTAAATTTAGAATATATGTGTCTGAATAACCACAAGCTATTACATCTCTCTATGCACATATATGGGGAAAACTCACCATCGTTTCTACAAGCACAGGTATCTTCCAAGAGAAGAGAGTGGGACCAAATGGGGTAGTCACCCATCCACCCTCCCTCTAGAATGTTAGTTAAAACATACCCCAATAAATAGAATCATCAAGGTCTCACATTCCCTAACTGATAGGTTCAATTTGTGTATAGAAACACAAAAAGAATAAAATATAATATAGCTCACAACAACACTATGGGAAAAACCAAGTCTTAGACTCAACTGCAGTTAAAGCCTCTCAGACTGTCGACTGCTACTACTAAGTCTAGATGTGCTAGGAGAATATAACCATTTAAGGAATGATATTAAGTTACATATCCATTTTTATCAATTTCACATTACGTAATTAATTATTTAACCATTAATTAGTCATTATTAATTCCACATTACTTTTCATTTTTATCACACTAAGTTCCATGCCCTCCATGCATAACCAAACCAAGTCCACAACTTCTCTAAAATATGACCCCATCATTGCATCCCAACAAGCTCCAACCTCAGGGGTTAACAACATTTATTAAATATTTTTTTAACAGAATTATTACATTCCCATCATTCCAGGAATTCTACAAAAGAAAAACAAACCATACACTAGGGGCTCAACATGGTGAGTATATGGACTACCCATTTATCCTTCACCACCTATAATAGAAGCATAGACCCATGCATCCTCTAGAAGACAAAAATGGAAAGAATGTACCATACCTCAAGCGTCTTCACCTCCTTTCGAAGTAGGTTATGCAAGTGTTTCTACCTTATGCATTGGGGAGGGTAAAGAAGATAAATAACTAACAATATTCAACAAGCATCCAACATTCATAACTGAACAGTTTCATCATCTCTAGTGTCCTCTACAAAATCCACATGAATAAACCAATACATCTCACCACTCTAGGTGTCAACTGCTACCGAACCCCTAGTCCTATTTTCCCCTCAAACCACAACATCCTCCATGGTTCATACATCCCAGGCTCACACCACAACAAAAGAAGCTGGAAAAAATCAATAAGAAAATGGGCTCTCGGTCCCATGTATAGAATCTATCCTTTACACAAACTAAGAAATAATGGCTCCAAGTATAATTATCTTGGCCTATAAAAGAAATAGTATGACTTAGAACCCTTATATTAGTGATATTATATCAAAAAACCAATTATTTAATCCATCTTGAATTATCCAGTTCATTTAGAAAAACTTCATCCATTCGATTATCAACAGTTTAGCATAGTAACAAATGGATTAAAAAACATGACACATTATCTTTATCCAATTAATTTATAATTAATCCTAGATTTACATTCTTTACCAATTTCTATCAAGAATGACATGCTAAACAATGTAAGCATAAATACCACACTATCTAGAAAAAATAAGAGGCAACAACATATTACCGATACCAATTTACTTATCTGGTTCAAATATTTATTAGGTCAATTCTGTTATTATTCATCTGGCTAAAACATGATTACCCAATATTTTCACATAAATGAATAGAGAAGCCAAGAATATACTACCTCAAAAGGTTTTAGAAATTCTTTGTAAAAAATGGCCAACACGATAGATCATGGTCACCTCTCCTATTAGACTGCATCCACTCGAGGATGTAGAGACACCACAACCGCAACCAACACCCAAGAAAAATACACTAGAAACATAGAGATCACATGACATAACATGGAATGGAGGAATGGAAATAGAAGAAACCAGAAGAACAGTGGTAGAACATACCTTATATCGAAGACGGATCAATACTTCCTCTTTGCACTAAAATTGGGGTTTCACATGATGTAGGAAGAAACTATAAGGAAGACATGATCCATGACTACATCTATACGCATGAAACCTACAGGAAGGATAGAATTTTTCAAGAATCTCACACTTGGGAACAATAAGGAATAATAATGGAGGAAGATGTCTCAACCATTTAGAATATTTTATGGAGCAGTAGTTTAAGATACACTAGATTTTCCATTAAGATCGGATATTTCAAAGATCACGTATTTTGACAGAGAAAAGGCTTCCTAACTATTAAAAAAATTAATATTTGAGTTATGGGATTTGAATTGGACTTAAATACCATAAAAAAGGACTTCAATGCATTTTACATCAAAGGAAACGTAAAACAGAAAAAACTGTAGGATATCTGGAAAAATCTGGAAACATGACATAGGAAATGACATAGATCATGAAACACTATTCATGACACCATTTTAGTTCCACCATTTTGGAATTTGGGAAAGGAAATGACATGGTTTTGGAAACACTTTTTACAGAATTGAAAATTTGGTAAAGTGTTAGGGATTAGTCATCTTGACTTCCCCGAACACTTAAAACACCATATTTTAGAAAAGAAATAGACTGGAGTGGTCTGAGCCATTATGTTAGATAACCAACAATACATTATCTTTCCTGATAATCCAAAACCAACCAAGAAAGGAAACAGAAAAAGGGGTATAAGAAACCACGCTTCGAGATACCTCTCAAGGATCTACCCACCAAAAGATCTCAACTACTTCAAAAAGGGGCATGTGAAACCATATAACACCCCCAACTTTATTCTAAACACGCTCCTGGGGAAGGAACCTATCAAAGGATATAAATACACCAAAGTAACAAGAGAAATAGATCTCATAACAAAGAAACTTCTACAACCACAAACCAAACATCATTAGAAATGAAGTATTAAACATAAAAACACTTGGGGTACAGAGCATGTATCTGTGACACTCATTCCCGAGTACTCTCCTCCATGAAACTATACCTCCACAAGATACAACCCAAGGAAAAATCACCCTTGTGAAATACCTTCTCCTTGCGGTCATGGATCTCTAAAAGATTCTCCTCGATGGATGCATCATTGTCAACATCGTTCTCACCACAGTCGATGATGTGAGAGCCGTCATGAAGATAACAATAGAACTACAACACATGAAAATCATCGTGTATCTAGGTTTTGTGTGGGGGAAGTGTTAGCCGATACACCATGACTCCAGCATGAGCCAACACCTTAAAATTACCAACAAAATGGAGAGAAAGATTACTCCCATGACCAAACTTTCACATCCCATTATGGGGAGTCACCTTCAAAAAAAGATGATCCCCAACGTCAAACTATAGAGGTCTCCTCAAATGATCATCATAGTATTTCTGATGATCCTTAACATCCTCCATCCTCTCATGAATTACCTAAACCGTCTCCGTTATATTCTGTACTATCCCCAGCCTGATAATTGCTAACTCTCTGACCTCATTCCAACACAAAAGATAATGGAATGTTTATTCATAAAAACTTCTAAATGGCACCATAATGATGGTGGAGTGGAATATATTATTGTAGGATAAATATACCAAGGGTAGGTGCCTCATCCACGAACCTCTAAATTCCAGGACATAAGATCACAACATGTATTCAAGGGTATGGATTGTTCACTCTATTTGACTGTCCATTTGTGGATGAAAGGTAAAGATAAGGAATATCTAAGAACTGAATGTATGCTGGATACCTCTCCACAACATGGAGGTAAAATGGGGAGTCTCGATCATAAATTTTCATCATCGATACTCTATAGAGTCTCACCACCTCCTCCAGATACTTCCTTGACATAAAAAATCCCCTATGCTCAATTTTTTTATCACAATAAATTGGTTTGATTTCATCAAGTGATTCACTAACACCATTATTGAGTCATTTCCACCCTGAGCTTGAGGTAAATTGGTAATAAATTCCATCAATATATCCTCACACTTCCACTAAGGAACATAGAATTGATGGGGAAACCCACTAGGAACACGGTGATCAGCCTTCAACTTCTGAAAAACTAAACATCGATACAAAATCTCTATAATTGTATGCTTCAACCAAAGCCACTAAAACTAAATCCCCAATGAAAGGTAAATTTTCATCATTCCATGATGTACTACTATGTCAAAACCACATAAATCTTTGTCATCAATCTCACACATCTCCAAAGGAACAAAAATACTTCCCTTAAACAACACTCGATGCTCTTCATCCTCATACCAAACATCAGGGGCCTCCCCATAAATAATTTGGACTCTCCAAACCTCTACATCAAGATCCCCAATGGGGATTCCTCGACATGTTGTACTATATATGATTGCACCATCATCTCAAAATGACCACATGTACCCCTTACATCTCTCATATTCATATCCAACACAGAAATATAATATATCACTCCCTAGGAATCACCAGATTCATGAAATGCATCACTACCCAACTTCATACTCAATGCATTGGCTACAACATTCCAATTACTATGTGTATATTAAATTTTAATGTTGTAATCATGTAATGAATCCATCCACCAATGCTTTTCCCAGTTCAATTTAATCTTGGAGAAAACATACCTCAAGCTCTTATGGTATGTGAAAACCACAAATTGCTCGCCGATGAGGTAATGTCTCCATAACATTAGAGTGAAACCCACTGCTTCCAACATGAGATCTTTGGTGACATTGTTACATTCATGGGGACACAACGACCGAGACCCATAACAAACGATTGATATATGCTACAACATAACACAACCTAACCCAAGATGTGAAGCATCATAGAAAATATCCAACTTAACTTCCTCTACTAGTAGACAAAGAAGAGGATCACTAACCAAATTCCCCTTGAGATACTCAAAATCTTCCTGAAACTGATTAGTCCATGAGATCGCCTGATTTTTCTTAGTCAACACTATATGAGGTGTCACAACTTGAGAAAAATTGGCCGTGAACCTCTTGCAATAACCCTCTAGACTAAGGAAATTTTTCATATCATCCACTATCCTGGGGCCTACCCAAGACATAGTTGATTATATCTTCGATAAATCCATAACAACTACCTATTGGGATAAAACATTACCCAAAAAATGGACTTCTTGGGCCCAAAACTCACACTTAAACAACATCCCAAAAAGATGATGTTCATGAAGAACTCCTAAAATAGCATGAAGATGCTCTGAATTCTCCTCCTCAGACGTGGAGTGAACAAGGATTTCATCAATGAAACCCACCATGAACATATCTATGAACTCACGGAACACTGAGTTCATCAACCCCATGAACACATCTGGATCATTTTTCACACCAAACGACATCACCAAGTATTCGTATTACCCATGACGATAACAGGAATTGGTATTTGGAATATCCTCACCCTTCACTTGCATATGATGATACCAAGACCACAAATCGATCTTTAAAAACCTAGTTGAACCATTTATTTTATTGAATAAATCATAAATTCATGGAAGATGGTATATATTCTTCACTGTCACTTTGTTCAACAAGGATAATTGATACACAACTACAAACGTTTGTTAGCCTTCTTCACAAACAAAACTGGTGTTCCCCACAGTGAAACACTAGCCGAAACAAAATTTCACTACAACAGACCATCGAACTTTATTCACAGCTCATATTACTTAGAAGGGGACATCATATAAAGAGAAATAGAGATAGGATATGCCCCTAGCTATATCCCAATCCTGAAATCAATATCTCAACAAGGGGGTAATGATACAACCTCTTCTGGAAAGACATTGGGGTACTCTCCAACAATTCTATGAAAATCCCACTATTGAACCTCTTATGAACTCAACATCAGTTCATCCATCAAGGATGAGAAATAAGTAACACACCTTTGACCCATTTGGGGGTCTCTCTCACCAAAAAAAACATTATTGTCTCTCTATCAGCATTGAAGAACTCCACCTGCCTCTAGAAGAAATCAACAATAGTCTTCACCGGACACAAATAATCCTTGCTAAGGATGAAATCATATGTTTGTATCTGTAATATTTATAATTCTCTCCAAGATTGGTGTTTCCCTAGCATTATATCACAATCTATAAATACTTCAAACAAGTCAGTTCAACCTCCAACAAGCATGGTCAAAACCAAGGGAACTGGAAACCTCCCTACATCATGTCCTAATACATGGAAAAGGGAAGGTGATAGGAATGAGTGAATGTATCCTGAGTCAAAAAAGGTATATACTAATGTATAAAACAATAAAAGGGTTACTCAAATGACATCTACATCTTATGGAGCTGGAAACACTAAAGTATGAAGTTGACCACGACCTGCTACATGGCCTCTTTAACCCTGATGATGACCACTACCACAGTCATGCTCTTCTCTCAGAGGACGATGAGCATACCGAGCCTATCCTCTACCTACCCCAAATTCTATCTGCTGATTGAATGCTGGTGCAACCTAATATTATTGCCTTGGATGGAACTGCTTCAAAAGTGGAACCTCGAGCGGAACACCTAGTGCACGCTGACAGCTCTAAAATCTCGGGAACTCTGGTTGCTGATAACCTCGGCCTCTATAAGAAAATTAAGTGCATGATCCCTTGGAATAATCCTGAGAGCCTCCACCACCAGAGAAACAAGATACTAAGGGATGAGACCTACCCCTGAATGAACAGAAGATCTTCTTCCATTCAAACTGGGAATCCCATACCACATCTCTGTTTCATGAGGAATCCTGAAGACTCCCATATAATGAAGATGTTGTTCTACCAATGTATTCTTTATGAACACTTTCCTCTCCAGCACCTCAATATTTATCTTTGTCGACCTCCACTTTGTGGCGATCTGCTGGAGCAACCTGCTAGACAACATATGTGAAAACCTGACGAGGATGTTTTCCTTGAGCCATACCATCAAAATAAAAAATAGTTAGATCTACTAAACCAAAAAATATGGAAAAATCAACATTAATTAATTTTTTTATTTTAGTCCTTTTAGGTTAACCTATACAAGGTATATTGATTCAAACATGGGCGCAAGTATGAATGATTCATGATCCTTCCCTAGGAATCTACCCTACAAAAGTATCACCTCATCTAGTATCTCTGTAAACATAATGGTTCATGTGTTTGACCATAGAGGGACCTAAATACCTGTCTCTATACTGGTATCTACTTTTTACAACACTTTCTAAACTTGACTAACACCATTTCCCTTCCAACCCAGGCAACCTCACTTCTCACTATCTCCAAATTCCAACCTACCCTATAAACAAACCTCTAATACCACTATTTCACGACCCCCACTACATGATGTGTACCCCTCCTGGGTCGGAAATGTGAGAAGGTAGATAGTGACACCTGAGTCCTACCTCCAGTATGCCCCGCGTTGGTGACTAGCACCAAGGTTATAATAATCAAACAGATGGGAGGAATTACCCGTTAAGATAACACATGCGAAATATATATATAAACAGACACTAACCAACACAAAATAATATTGCATTATAAAAACAAACCTAACTACACATATGTAATGTTATGAAAATACTACTACAGGTGAGAAGGGAAAACTGCATGTCACAAAAGGATGTAAAACAGCAGTGACCATGAATCCCGAATAGCTCCTACAACTCCAAGCCAGTAGTAACCAACCTGATCTATAACCTGCTCCAAATTACCTAGAAAATAGTTTTATATAAAGAGGGTGAGTATAAAATAATACTCATAAGGATCCTCCCTCGAACCTCCCAAGAATAAGTAATGAAAGAATGTTAAATAACAATGAACAAAAAGTGGAACTAACTCTCAACCCAAATAGGTATAGTATGTTCCAATCCTCATTATGGATACACTCACCATGTATTGCATACAATATTATAAAATATCCCAATGAATATCAAGCATAACCTGCTACTACTTCCCCAATGTTTTTCCACTTTACCCCAACGTTGTGCATCCTAAGCATCTCTCTCCAAAAAGGCCTACTCGCAGACACATAGGAATAGCACCACAACATAAACCTCATAAAACACAACCACTACGTCCACATAACCAATGTAAACAAAAGCAGTTTCTAGGAGAAACCGTAGCATATATGATGTTTATCATACTTTGGTCATTATACCTCAAGCCATTACAACCCATACGCCGAGTAAGGATCCTCAAGCCATCACAACCTATTAATGTTACGCCTATAATATTCCATTGGAAACTATATCCAGAATATATGTGTGTGAATAACCACAAGACATTACATACCTCTACACACATATATGGGTAAAACTAACTGATGTTCTAACCATCATGAGTAACTACCAATAGAATAGAGTGGGGCCAAATAGGGTAGTTATCCACCCATCATCCCACCAAGATGTTGGTGAAAACACCACCTAGGGCTCAGAATCCATGGGGTGTTAGTTTCCATAACCGATATAGTAGTGTTGTGTATAGAAACGAAAAAATATAGAATATAATATATCTCACAGCCACACTATGGGAAGAACCAAGTCTTAGACACAACTACATCAAAGGTCTCTCGAACTCTCGGTTTCCACTTCTTAGACTAGATATCCTATAATTATATAACCATTTAAATCATGATATTAAGTTACTTATCACTTTTTATCAGTTTCAATTTATGTAATTAATTTTTTAACCACTAATTAACCATTATTTATTCCACATTACATTTTATTAGCGTCACACCATGTTCCATGCCCTGCAGGCATAACCAAACCAAGTTCACAACATCCCAAAAAACATTACATCATAATTTAATACCTGCAAGATCCAACCACACTAGTTAACACCATTTATTAAATCATTCATTAATATAATCATTAATTTCCTATAATTCTAGGAATTCTAGAAAAGGAAAACTATGCTACCAAACACACGGGGCTCAACACAGTGAGTAGATAGACTAACCATCAAGAGTTTTCCACCTATAGTAGGATCATAGGCTCATCCATCCATGAGAAGATAAAGACAAAAATCACATGGCATACCCCACATGTATTCTCCTCCATTTAAAAAAGTGTAAGCAAGACCAACTGCCTTACGTAGTGGAGAACGTAAATAAGGTAAACATCCGAGAAGATTCAACATTCATTCGACATTCACAACGGATCTGTTTAATCATCTCCAGTTTCTTCCCCAACACCCACGTGCATAAAGAAATGCATCTTTCCACTCTGTGTGTCAACTCCTACCCCAAACCCTTGTCTTCCCTACCCCATATTCCACAATATCTTAACAGGCTCAACCATCTCATGATCACACCATAACACAAGCAGCTAGAAAACATTCAACAAGAAAATGGGCTTTCAAACCCAAATAAGGTATCTATCCTTCACACAAAATGAGAACTAAAGACTCCATGTATAAGGCTCTTGGACTTTAAAAGAAATAGGGTTACGAAAAACTATTCTAGACACTCTTTTTTATCAAACAAATGGTTATTTAATCTATCCTGAATTATCCAGTTCATTTACACATGAAAAACAACATCCATTCGGTTGTCAACAGTTTACCACAACACCAACTAGATTAAAAAATACCTCTTCATATCTATCCAATTAAATTTAAAATTAATGACGGATTTATGTTATTTACCAATTTTTATCAAGAACAACATGCTAAACAAATAAATCATAGATATTACACTATCTAGAAAAAACAAGAGGCAACAACATATGATCGATACCAATTTATTTATCATGTTCATATATTTATTAAGTTAATTACATTATGATCCAGTGGGCTAAATATTGATTACTGTACAGTCTCACACACAAGAATATAGAATCCATGAATCCCCTACCTCAAAAGGATTCAGACATTATTTTCACAAGAACGGCCAACACAACAGATCATGTTTACCTCTCCAAGGAGACTACATCCACCTGAGGATACAAAGACACCACCACACCAACCAACACCCAAGAAAACTACATTAGAAACATGGGGAACTCATTCAATAACATGTAAATGAGGAATGGAAGTAGAGGAACCTAGAAGAACCATGGTAGAACATACCTTATATCGAAGACATATCGACACTTCCTTGTTGCCCCAAAATAGGGGGTGCACATGTAACCGGAAGAAACTTGAGGGAATAAACGATCCAAGGCTACAACACTACATATTAATACTATGGGAAGGAATGAATGTTTTGAGAATCTCACACATGGTAATAATTAAGAAGAACAGTGGAGGAAGATATCTCATACCTTTTGAAGATTTAATGGAGCAGCGGTTTATGATACGTTGGATTTCCCATTCAGATCAGATCTATCAATGATCATGCATTATGACCGAGTAAAAAATTATTGACTATTAGGAGAAAATATGATAGGAACTATGGGCTTTGAATCATCCTTAAATACTATAAAAAGTAATTGAATGAATTTTACATCATTGGAAATGTCAAACGGGTGAAACAATAGTAAACCTAGAAAAAGCATCAAATTTGGCAAAGGAAATGATAGAGTTCTGGAAACATTGTTCATGAAACTATTTCGGTGGCACCATTTATATGCAAGTATTTTAGTGCCTTAGTTTCAGGGCCACCATTTTAGTGTCACTGTTTCGATGCCACTTTTTCTTATTCCACCACTTTGGTTCCACCTTTTATGTTCCACCATTTCAGTGTCACTACTTTGGTGCCACCATTTCTGTGCCACAATTTTTGTGCCACTATTTCAGTGCCACCATTTCTGTGCCATCGTTTCGGAATTTTGAAATAGAAATGGAATAGTTTAGGAAACACAGTTCACAGAACTGAAAAATTGGAAAAGTGTTGGGTATAATTCATCTTGATTTCCCTAAACACCTATAATTCCATATTTTAGCAATGTAATTATAGCATCCCGCCTTTTTATCACATAAACTTTCATTACATTTTACAGAACTAAGGATCTTTAAGGTTTAGTGTCTTGGAAACCAGGAACTTAAAACATGAAAACATAAAACATTCTTCTAAAACACTTGAAAGGCTTCTCCTCATGTTCATCCTAGGTTCATTACTTCATCTCATAACCTAGGGACATACATCAAAAGAAAGGGTGAGCAGAAGGCCCAATAAGAGAAACCAGAGAAACATTTAACATGTGAACTTGAGATACATCAACTATGTCATGAAAAGGAACTTTAAGGCACGAGAAAGAATCATGTGGAATATCATAATAAAAATAAAATTTTTTATAACTTGAAGATGTGGCTACAACATTTAATATTGACAATCATTTCGTTTCACCAAGGTCCATCCCCAAGGTTTCATTAAAAATTACCAAGGTTATTCACCAAGGTATCAGTCTAAAAGGTCATCTATAGAGATTAAGTCCTTACCCAATGCATTGGAATGCTATCTGGGTGCACCCTTGACATGTCTTTATTATCATGTGAGCCACATATATCATCATCAATCATTTCATAAACAACCCATATAGCATAAGGGAAATGGGTTTCATTTCATAATCATAACGTTTTAAAAACTGCTTTAAAGATATGATCATTATGTCACTTTAAACCCATGGAAAAGGGAAAGAGGGTTTCATGTATGTAAAACCCAGAATTTAAAATAGAAACTTTTGATATATATGTGAATACCCCTGTTGAAATAAGAGTTTTGAGTATTCACTTAATAACATTAAATAATTTTTAGATAAAGAGGGAGGCATTTTGAGACGAAAACTATGCAGCATAACGTCTACGATACATAGTGTTAGAAAACATTGAAAAGAGAGGGGACATGGGTATCCCACTAAAAAATGATACATAAAATAGTAGGGGAACAGAATATATTGTGTTTAATAACATTTTAATGAAATTTGAATGATATACCATATGAAATTAAGAACTTGAAATTAAGACAAAAATAAGATTTCTCTTATGAGAATTCGGCAGTCTAACAGCGTCACTTAAAACTTCCAAAAATGGATTGACGAGATCAAATAGGGTCTCTAATTATATGAACATAAATGATAAGTATGATAGATATAGAGATAATACCCCAACATAATAAAAAGGAACTTTAAAGACATGACATGAAAGTAGATATTGAAAACGAGAAAGGTGAAAGAACCCCTTAGAAATTTGGCAGCCTAACGGCGCCACTCAAACTTCAAAAAAAATGAATTGATGAGATCAAATAGGGTCTCTCATAATATTAACATAAATGATCAGTATGATAGATATAGAGATCATACCCCAAAATAATAAAAAGTAACTTGAAAGACTTGACATGAAAGTAGATCTTGAAAACGAGAAGGGTGAAAGAACCCCTTAGAAATTTGGCAGCCTAACGGCGCCACTCAAACTTCAACAAAAATGAATTTATGAGATCAAATAGGGTCTCTAATCATATGAACATAAATGATAAGTATTATAGATATAGAGATAATACCCCAACATAATAAAAAGTAACTTGAAAGACTTGACATGAAAGAAGATCTTGAAAACGAGAAGGGTGAAAGAACCCCTTAGAAATTTGGCAGCCTAACGACGCCACTCAAACTTCAACAAAAATGAATTGATGAGATAAAATAGGGGCTCTCATCATATGAAAATTAATTATCAGTATGATAGATATAGAGATCATACCCCAACATAATAAAAAATAACTTGAAAGACTTGACATGAAAAATAGATCTTGAAAACGAGAAGGATGAAAGAACCCCTTAGAAATTTGGCAGCCTAACGGCACCACTCAAACATCAACAAAAATGAATTGATGAGATAAAATAGGGTATATCATCATAAGAACATAAATTATCAGTATGATAGATATAGATATAATACCCCAACATAATAAAAAGGAACTTGAAATACTTGACATGAAGGTAGATCTTGAAAACGAGAAGGGTGAAAGAACCCCTTAGAAATTTGGCAGCCTAACGGCACCACTTAAAACATCAAAATACTGAATTGAACAGATAAAATGGGGTCTATCATAATATGATCATAAAAGATCAGTATAATAAATTTAGAGATCATACCCCCGCATAATAAAAAAGAACTTGAAATACTTTACATGAAAATAGATCTTGAAAAAAATGAGAAGGGAGAAAGAATCAGTTACAAAAATTTCGGCAGCCTAACGGTGCCACTTAAAACTTCATAAAACGAAATAATGAGATTAAGAGGGGATATCTCATTATATGAATATGAAAAGGGCAGTAATAAGAGTATAAAATAACATCCTTTAACATAATAACATGGAGCAAAAAAGAAATTACATAATAGAGATTTCTTGAAAAGAAAGAGAGAGGTCAGATCCCTTACCTTGAAACATAACTCTTAAAACTCAATGTTTGGGACCTTGAGGGCTTGGGGGAACCTTGGGAGGACTCCTTGGGAGTTAATGAGACCAGAACTTCGTTGGGGGAGAGTGGGGAGTCGAATGGATGAGAGGATGGCTTGGTATTTATAGGGAAAGTGAGGGGACAAGGCCTTAATGGCCAAGGGACACCTCATTAGTGGTTTTGGAAAAACCATGGGCTTGCCCATGGTATTTTCACATGGTATTGCCCACATGAGAAACCTCATACCCTATATTACTATTAATAAGTCTACCATATTGATTACATACTTAATACATCATTTAATGTTGTCATTAAACACCCGTAACTTACAAACTGTATTTTCACTATTCTTCAAAAATTCAACTTTCTCAAAATAATCCCAAAATATCTCCTTAACCAAATATCAATGCTCTGATTTCAAAAATGAAATCTATTTTATAAAAATAAATTTTTAAATATTTTTAATTAAATTTTTAATTAAAAACACTATTCATCGAAAATTCATTTTTTTGAGAAAAATCCCCAAAAATTACCATAACATAATATCGATGCTCTGAGTTCAAAAATGAAGTCCATTTTATAAAAATAATTTTCTAAATATTTTTATTTAAATTTTTAATTAAAAAACACTATTCTTCTGAAAAAACTAATACTTGAATAATAATTTATGAAACCGTTATTTAACCATTTTATTGAATCACATTACTTAATCAAAGTGCCTAGCTTATTTTAATACTTTCTTTAAGTGAGATTACTAATCCATTTGGTCACATTACTAATCCTAAGGATAAAATCACTATTAATAATTTACTATTCATAAAAAATTAAGTTGATCTTATTAGACTCTAAATTTCGTACTGAACATAATTGTAGAAGATCATTTTTTGAAAATCATTTCACATTTTTAATTATTTAAGGTTTAACAAAACATTTTTAAAATATACTTTTTCTAAAATTCATCAAAATTATGCATACTATATTTATCCGGACATTTTAAAAATTCATAAACTTCATCATAAGAATAAATCAAAATTTTTATTTAAAACAAAGGATTACACAAGGCAGTTACGGTCTCCTTACATAGCCCCTTATCACACCAGCATAGGACCTAAGTGTAAGGTGTGCTAAGGTGAGAGAATCCGAGGGAGGCTCAACCAACATCGCATGAGTAGTAATTTCTATCAGTTTGAACTTCTCGTGAAGGCGATCTCGTTCTAGCTTCACACGATGAAGTTCAGCTTCGGTTTCGTCCAGAGAAAAGCCCAGTGGTGTTACCTCTTTCCCAAGATCTGTTAGATGGGCTTCGATCAGTCCAAGACTACTGGGTGAGGCCATCGAATCTTCTTTCTATATTAATTAACCAAGATTACTTGTATTTAGAGAAAATAATCGAAACGTTTAGTTTACAACGGTCATATTGACCAATGGTCATATAACAGTCAAAACCTAACGGTCTCATTTTAATTATACTCATGTTATCAAATGAAACATTTTTGTTGAGTATAAAAATAAAATAAAATAAAACAACACACAAAATTAGGAAACAAGATTTATTCAAAATTTTGGGTCGTTATAATCTTCCCCCCTTAAGAAATTGCGTCCTCGCAATTATTAAAATTGGGTTTTGAATTTTTTTTGAAAGCCCCACATCGGAAAAGAAGTCAGTAAAACTATTACTTTAAAAGAAAGAAAGGGAAGTACAAAGGTCACCCGAGTTAACCCATACCAGGATCCCATGTAGGAAAACATTGACATGGAGGAAAAATACAAGGGTCACGTTCTAAGGGAGAGTGATAGAAAACATGATTAGGAGAAAGTTAACCATAAGAAAATCCCAAACTTACGATGTGTGTAAACGGTCTTTGATTACCTAGTAGGAAACGTAAACCAACAACGTTTTTGTTTTACTTTACTTTTCATAATTTTGAGGAATTCATTTAATACATAGAACAAAAATATATGAAAATATACCTACCTTCAAGTAGAGTTTCATCCTTTAATAAGTCCCTACCAACACTAATCTTTTCTCCAAATGATGAGAATTCAAAAACACTTGGTCTCATAAAAAGCACAAGAATTATCTTCTAGAGAATCACATAATCCACAAAAGATTAACTATCTATTTCTTCTATGTTTAAACATTATCCCAAAAAATAGAAAGGTTAAGGTAAAACAACTCTTCAAAAAGAAAGAATCCCATAGGAATGGAAACTACTTTTAAGTCTTCAATGTTCCATGGTACTACCCAAAGTTCATCATAGACCATTTAATAAATAACGGTCTTTAAAATTACTCAAAATAAACCAAACTATTACTGAAACCCAAATACAAGAAGGATTTGATAACATAGTCTTCCAAAATAAACTTCATTGTTCATCTCCAACCAACATCAACCACTCATAACATCTTATAACAAAAGTATCTAACCTAAACATATTTTACTCAAGATAGGTTAATCATTCACATAAGTAACCTAAATTACTATAAGTCCACCTTAAATTCATCGATTCTTAAAAATATAAGTCAACCTTACTCCCCAATGAAAATAATGTAGTGATCTATTTACCTCGATCATATAGGGTCCCCAAAATAGTGAATGTCTTCCAAAACAATAATCATCTTTTAATCCCCTAATCATCCCTGTCATATGAATACAGCAATCATCACATTTCCTATCACATTGGTTATTGGGACATGTTCTTCCATTTCCCACCATTAACTCAGAAGAGAAAGCATAATTAGGGGCTTAAGTACTTATCCAATAATCATGAAAAGGAACTGAAAGCATATAAGGATAACTTGTAGAAGAAAAGTATACCCTAACTTGTGATCACCTAGGTTCCCATCTAGGTTATCCATGATCATATATTCTTATGTGAATATTTATTTTATTTTATCTTTGTTCCTTTAACAATGGTTCATACTAAGCTTATGAATTTACCAAAGCATATCCCCCGGGAGTGTCGTAACCAAGAGTGCAGCAAGGCCCATTGTCGTGTACCAGTTCCCATTCGAGTCTAGATCAAAGCGGTGTTTTCGGGTTTTACCCCTATGTACATCTGTTCCAGAGCCACCTCTACCTGCTCGTATCCAGATAGGGATGTATTTTCATGGCAACCCCTTACTCAATACTCACCAAAATACCAGGAAAATTTCCTATGTTTAAACATTTCTATATTGTTCGTCCTAGAGTTTTCATATCATAATTTCTACAAATAACTAAACTATCCTTTGATACCAACTATAGTATCCCGCCTTTTTATCACATAAACTTTCATTACATTTTACAAAACCGAGGATCATTAAGGTTTAGTGTCTTGGAAACCAGGAACTTAAAACATGAAAACATAAAACATTCTTCTTAAACACTTTAAAGGCTTCTCCTCATGTTCATACTAGGTTCATTACTGCATCTCATAACCCGGGGACATACATCAAAAGAAAGGGTGAGCAGAAGGCCCAGTAAGGGAATCCATAGAAACATTTAACATGTGAACTTGAGATACATCAACTATGTCATGAAAAGGAACATTAACGCATGAGAAAGAATAATGTGGAATATCATAATAAAAATATCATTTTTTATAACTTTAAGATGTTGCTACAACATTTAATATTGACAATCATTTCGTTTTACCATGGTCCATTCCCAAGGTGTCATTAAAAATTACCAAGGTTATTCACCAAGGTATCAGTCTAAAAGGTCATCCCTAGAGATTAAGTCTTTACCCAATGCATTGAAGCGCTATCTGGGTGGACACTTGACATGTCTTTATTATCATGTGATCCACATATATCTTCACCAATCATTTCATAAAAACCCATATAGGATAAGGGAAATGGGTTTCACTTCATAATCATAACATTTTAAAAACTGCTTTAAAGACATGATCTTTATGTCACTTTAAACCCACGGAAAAGGGAAAGAGGGTTTCATGTATGTAAATCCCAGAATTTAAAATAATTTTTTTTGATATATATGTGAATACCCCTGTAGAAATAAGAGTTTTGAGTATTCACATAATAACATAAAACAATTTTGAGATAAAGAGGGAGGCATTTTGAGATGAAAACTATGCATCATAACGTCTACAATACATGGTTTTAGAAAACATTGAAAAGAGAGGGGACATGGGTCTCCCACTAAAAAAATATACATAAAATAGTAGGGGAACAAAATATATAGTGTTTAAGAACATGGTAATGAAATTTTTATGATATACCATATGAAACGAAGAACTTGAAATTAAGACAAAAATAAGATTTCTCTTATGAGAATTCGGTAGCCTAACGGTGTCACTTAAAACATCCAAAAATGGATTGACGATATCAAATAGGGTCTCTCATTATATGAACATAAATGATCAGTATGATAGATATAGAGATCATACCCCAACATAATAAAAAGGAACTTGAAAGACTTTACATGAAAGTATATCTTGAAAACGAGAAGGGTGAAAGAACCCCTTAAAAATTTGGCAGCCTAACGACGCCACTCAAACTTCAGCAAAAATGAATTGATGAGATCAAATAGGGTCTCTCATAATATGAAAATAAATGATCAGTATGATAGATATATAGAACATACCCCAACATAACAAAAAGTAACTTTAAAGACTTGACATTAAAGTAGATCTTGAAAAAGAGAATGGTGAAAGAACCCCTTAGAAATTTGGCAGCCTAACGGTGCCACTCAAACTTCAAAAAAAATGAATTGATGAGATCAAATAAGGTCTCTAATAATATGAAAATAAATGATCAGTATGATAGATATAGAGATCATACCCCAACATAATAAAAAGGAACTTGAAAGACTTGACATGAAAGTAGATCTTGAAAACGAGAAGGGTGAAAGAACCCCTTAGAAATTTGGCAGCCTAACGGCGCCACTCAAACTTCAAAAAAATGAATTGATGAGATCAAATAGGGTCTCTCATCATATTAACATAAATGATCTGTATGATAGATATATATATCATACCCCAACATAATAAAAAGGAACTTGAAAGACTTGACATTAAAGTAGATCTTGAAAATGAGAAGGGTGAAAGAACACCTTAGAAATTTGGCAGCCTAACGGCGCCACTCAAATTTCAACAAAAATGAATTGATGAGATCAAATAGGGACTATAATAATATGAAAATAAATGATCAGTATGATATATATAGATATCATACCCCAACATAATAAAAATGAACTTGAAATACTTGACATGAAAGTAGATCTTGAAAACGAGAAGGGTGAAAGAACCCCTTAGAAATTTGGCAGCCTAACGACACCACTTAAAACTTCAAAATATTGAATTGAAGAGATAAAATGGGGTCTCTCATCATATGATCATAAAATATCAGTATGATAAGTTTAGAGAGCATACCCCAACATAATGAAAAGGAACTTGAAATAATTTACATGAAAATAGATCTTGAAAAAAATGAGAAGGGAGAAAGAATCCGTTACAAAAATTTCGGCAGCCTAACGACGCCACTTAAAACTTCATAAAAAGAAATAATGAGATTAAGAGGGGATCTCTCATTATATGAACATGAAAAGGTAAGTAATAGGACTATAATAGAACATCCTTTAACATAATAACATGGAGAAAAAAAAAGAAATTACATAAAAGAGATTTCTTGAAAAGAAAGAGAGAGGTCGGATCCCTTACCTTAAAACGTAACTCTTAAAACTCAAAGGATGGGACCATGAGGGCTTGGGGGTACCTTGGGAGGAATCCTTGGGAGGTAATGAGACCATAACTTCGTTGGGGGAGAGTGGGGAGTCGAATGGATGAGAGGATGGCTTGGTATTTATAGGGAAAGTGAGGGGACAAGGCATTAATGGCCAAGGGACACCTCATTAGTGGTTTTGGGAAAACAATGGGCTTTCCCATCGTATTTGCCAATGATATTGGCCACTTGGGACACCTCACACCTTATCTTACTATTCATAAGTCGACCATATTGATTACATACTTAATACATCATTTAATGATGTCATTAAACACTCGTAACTTAAAAACTGTATTTTCACTATTCATCGAAAATTCAACTTTCTCAGAATAATCCCAAAATTTCACCTTAACCAAATATCAAAGCTCTGATTTCAAAAATGAAATCAATTTTATAAAAATAATTTTCTAAATAATTTTAATTAAATTTTTAATTAAAATCACTATTCATCAAAAATTCATTTTTTTCAGAAAAATCCCCAAAAATTACCTTAACATAATATCGATGCTCTGAGTACAAAAATGAAGTCCATTTTATAAAAATAATTCTCTAAATATTTTTAATTAAATTTATAATTAAAAAACACTATTCATACGAAAAAACTAATACTTGAATAATAATTTATGAATCCTGAATCACATTACTTAATCAAAGTGCCTAGCTTATTTTAATACTTTCTTTAAGTGAGATTACTAATCCATTTGGTCACATTACTAATCCTAAGCATAAAATCACTATTCATAATTTACTATTCATCAAAAATTATGTTGATCTTATTAGACTCTAAATTTCGTTCTGAACATAATTGTAGAAGATAATTTTTTGAAAATCATTACACATTTTTAATTATTTAAGGTTTACCTAAACATTTTTAAAATATCATTTTTCTAAAATTCATCAAAATTATGCATACTATATTTATCCGGACATTTGAAAATTTATAAACTTCATCATAAGAAGAAATCAAAATTTTTATTTACAACAAAGGATTACACAAGGCAGTTACGGTCTCCTTACATAGGCCCTTATCACACCAGCATAGGACCTCAGTGTAAGGTGTGCTAAGGTGAGAGAATTCGAGGGAGGCTCGGCCAACATCGCACAAGCAGTAATTTCTATCGGTTTGAACTTCTCACGAAGGCGATCCCGTTCTAGCTTCACACGATGAAGTTCAGCTTGGGTTTGGTCCAGAGCAAAGCCCAGTGGTGCTACCTCTTTCCCAAGTTCTGTTAGATGGGCTTTGATCGGTCCAAGACTACTGGGTGAGGCCATAGAATCTTATTTCTATATTAATTAACCTAGATTACTTGTATTTATTGAAAATATTCGAAATGTTTACTTTACAGCGGTCTTATTGACCAATGGTCATATAACAGTCAAAACCCAACGGTCTCATTTTAATTATACTCATGTTATGAAATGAAAATTTTTTGTTGAGTATAAAAATAAAATAAAATAAAACAACACAAAAAATTAGGAAACAAGATTTATTCAAAATTTCGGGTTGTTACAGTAATGGATCAGAGAGGCCTAGACCATTACAGATTAATTATTGGACAATGAATCATCATTTTCTCTTTTACTCAAAAAAATATTTTTCATGGTATAGACACATTTTAATGTTTCTTTAACATCTCTTTTCATATAAAATTAAATCTTTATTACGACTCATAATAGTCAATATTTTTCTTAATATAATTTTCTAAAAAAGGGCCACTCTCGTTACAATTCTAGGATTTATGATAGTTCTTCCCTTTTCATTTTTAATTATCTTTTTTGTATCTCTTGGATTGAAAAGAAATTATTTTATTATGGAACTCTTTATCCTCCTCAAAATATTAATCACATTATTATTATTTAATTTATTTATCTCTAAATTTCCCTTTTAACAAAGCATCCAAATATATTTCACATATATTCATTTTTTTTAATATAAGTCCATTTCTCATTTCAAATGATAATAGAATGTTATAAAGTTCATCAAGATATAGATCCCCCCATTATTATATAACTAACACCTTAGCATATAATATCTCTAGAATGATTTTCATCAGTTTAATATAAATTATAGAATCTTCTATATTATCACTGAATCCATGATATTCATGTAAATTTCATCAATCATTATAATTTAATCATCACTATTTGAATTGCAATCCATCTTTCTATCTTCAAATATTATTTTCTATATTGGTAACATAGCCATTTTTAAAATCATATTTTCTTAATATATTCTTCTAGAGTTAACTCCCATCACATAGTGGATTCCAATCCCTTAATCATTATAAAACAATTCTCATAGAGTTGTATCAAAATAGAACTTTTTGCTTTCCATAAAATTGCGTACATCTCTGATTGGATGTTGTCATAGAAACCACATTAATGGGAGGAAATACCTTTTTAGTAGTATATCTGACCTATAGGAAAAGAGATAGACAATAGGGTTTCATAAGATTCCTCCAACTATGATGGTTCTTTTTCTTAAATATATGAAAACCCGCTCTATTCACTAAATTTATATTCTCCATCCTCTTTAGATATATGTATCATTAAAAGGGAAACTTTTATATGAAACCACTTGTAGTTCCCAGATCATCATGGAATCATTGAGAGTGAGAGGGGTTAATTAGTTATCACAATAATTTAAGTGTTCTTCAATGAAATGAAGCTATGAAACCAAATATATTTATCCATCTACTTGAAGTTATCCCTATGCCTCACTTTTTGTACAGTTAATATAAAGAGAGGGAAATTATCAAAAGATATATATTGTGTTTTGTATAAATACCAATTAATTGTCTCATCGTATCTTCCCCCTAACTTGTATTCTTCATTAAATTATACATGATTACAAAGTAAAAAAAAGAAACAACTGGTTCCATACCCAAGTAATCATTCATCTGGTTGACCATGGTTCTATCCTCCAAAAATCAACACGCATACCACTGTTGATTATATGATTTAACTATCCTTTTTATCTCCAATTCCATACTTGATGGTCATACCTTCCCATTCAAAGTCCTCTTCAGCGACTGGTTATATCCTGCAACTAAAGGATCTTCATTTTTCATTGATAATCCAATATATAAAATCCTCCTTCATCAGATGATCTTCCTCCATAAGAATGATGGATCAACATTTCCAATTTAAAACATCATCAAGATATTCTATACTTTTCTAAATATTCATATGGTATTGAAACATTATCCCAGTCATAAATGACCTTGAAAAACTCATTACTCACTAAAAACTATTAGTCCAGTAAAATTGCATCCATTATTATCTATCGGATTATCTGTTTTAGTTTGTGTTCTATTTAACACACTGCTATCAGGTACTCCTTAGGTTGATGTTCTCTAACATATGCACTTTCATCTAGGGAACTTAGATCTAACACTCTTCTTTATAATTCATCTCAGTTTGATGCTCTATCTTCCTTCAGTTCCATGAATTTCTAATAATTCTCTATTGGGAATAATTCTTCTATTAAATATTCCATCAGATACTCCTCCTCTTCATCTATGTGGAATTTTTTCGGGACCTCGCTTGGTACTCTCTCAAAATCATCATCACTTTCTCTCTATTTTCATCACTATAAATGGATACTACATAATGATCCTTTACATCATTATATAGTCATACTTCTTCTAGAAAACCATGAAGAAGTTAAGGGTACGAATTTAATGTCTATCTTATCTTTAACTTCGTTTGACAACCTTTAATGCACATGAATCTTCATATTCAACATTGTTCATAATAACATCCTCAACTCTCATCTTCAATCATCACTTGAAAATTTCCTAAAATATCTACTAAATTTAAAATCATTAAAAGTAAAACTCAAAATATTCATTTTTATTTAACATTACAATGTTTTTCTAAATCTGTATATCCTTTTTTTATGTATAAACATTTTTATATGATCCCATGTTTCTAATTTATGTTTTTCTATGTTTGATGGATCGTTCAAGAGATTCTTTGAACTTATTTATCTGATGATCTTCTATGAGTTTGTATAATTGAGATTCTTTTAATGATCATCATCTACCACCATCTGGTTGACATAGTTATTCTCTTCACCCAGTAGAACACAACTTCATATTAAACTATAAACACCTTTATTATCCAAAACATCATATATTTATTTTTATAGTGAAACTTAATAGTTCCAAATCTAATGACATCACAATTCATTATCCAATTACATTATACATATCTATTTCTGATGCAGCTACATTGATTTCTTCACAAATATAACATTGTAAATGATCATATGGTAACCATTATAATTAGGAATATATTCATCTTGGATCAGAAATTTTTAAATTAAACTTTGAACAACCACAACTCCTTGTCTTCATAACTTGAAATTTATATAATCTTTATGATTTGGACTTTGTATAGATAAAACTTTATCCAATAACATTAATTCAGTCTGTCGGGTAACATCATTCTATTCCATCCAATAATATATTTTTGGAAAAATAATGCTTTTATGACTTCAAAATTTTCATAATAATAAATAGAATCTGGAATTTATTCATTATTTTTGGTACTTTTTTTATCATGAAATCATTTTCTGACATAAAATTGTTGCATTATTCAGTGTAACAACTCTTTCTACTAATTTATTCAAGAACTTATACTAAAAATAAATTATAACATTTTGATGGAAAATTAAACCAAATTAACTTGGGAAAATATATTAATTGAACTGAATGGAACATAAACACTATAGAATCTAATGCCCTATGACTTGTTTTTTTGTAGATAATTGATGAAAAAATAAAACTAAATGATTTCAATGAATTTATTATTTTATCACTACTATTTATGTGTTATCTAATAATAATGTAGTGATAGGTACACATTTATTCATTCATGAATGGAAAATGTATTATTATTTTTGGTTTTACAAATTATTTCATATGATGCATGTTTAATAGAACTATTCAAAAACAACTTCAAAATAAGGATGTTTTCATGTCTATGATAACATAAAGAAAGGAACTTATAACATCCCCGGTATAAAACTCCTTCCCAGATATTTCCTGTTGACTGTAACTCCCATAAATTTTTTTCATTCTTCATTTAGTGTAATTTAATTTCATATTGGTAAACATTTTTTCATCCTTATATACAACCAACATCAACTTTAGAGAGATCGAAATAATTCTCCATATCTTAAACCATACTATTATTATGTACATCTGTACCTAAGAGGATGAATATCCTTTTCAATATTCATAACAATTATTGATATTATTATATCATGAGGTAGATTATCTTGTTTGAATAATTATGATAGAGTAGAGAATCATTCTTGAAGAAATGATTGATGTGAGAGACTATACTAATATATTCCTTTAATAGTTGTCTAGTTTTCATATGGAAAAAATTTTTTAGTTCTCAATTGAAATTATTTCTCAATCTCTTCACATTGGGTCTTTTCAACCACAATTTTCAAGAATAAGGATGCTTCAATACACCACAAAAATGTTTAATTGTGAACACACAAAAAATCATGATAAAGAAAAAGTATCCCCGTAGACGGATTAATAATATGTATGATGATCTGTATGGGGACTCGTTGATCTTAAAAGTGGACCTCTGATCAGGGTATCACTAATTAAATGTGAAGAAGGATATTCTCATGACTAAATTTCATATAAGGTATGGAAACTTTATGTTCATATTGATTCTATCCAAAAAATAACACTCAATATATCTTCATAGCATAATGAATAGAATCAATATATATTGCCTCAAAAAAATAGTGTTCAATACAGATGATATTATGATATACTCTAAAATTAGGAGGCTCATGAGGATCACTTGAGAACTATTATACATACATTTTGAAAGTATATGTTATTTACATTTAAAATAAATCTGTCATTTTGATGGTGGAAGTATCATTTTCGGGATATTTTATTACTAGAAATGGGATGTTTCTAAATCATTCATTGAAAAATAAAATTTAGAAGTAGCCAAGACCATCATATGTAAAGAAGATTATATACTTCATTAGACTATCTATGTAATGTATTTATTTTTAGATAAATTCTAAGTATTGTAAAACCCACTGACCAAGATTACCCATATTAGAGTAAACTTTTTCTACAACAATGAATGGGAAGAGAGAATCCAAGAATTGAAAAAGTGGAATATCAATACATTATTACTCACACTACACTCATGTGGGTAAATTGTTTTGGTAGAAAATCATGCTCTAATGAATTTCTTATTATATTTTCTAACAAAAAATGATAAATTGATAGTCTATGCCTTATTAAAGTTGAAATCCCATAAAGAGAACTATCCAATACATTATCTTGTGTTACCAATAATCCTTTTCTTATTGAATATTTAAAAAAATTATCTATATGGGGAGAAGTTTTAAATATATAATATTAATTATAACCTCAAATATATATTCATTTAGAAGGATCTTAAAAGTGAACAACCAAAATGGATATAATAGAACCGAGAATATGAATGCTTAATCTATTACCTTGCTTGGAAGGTCAACAATGTGGTGGATAAACAAAGTATAAAAGATCCTGAAGCCTTATCAATTATGATAATTGGGAATAATATAGTTTTATTAAACATGAGAATGATGGAACTTGAAATCATAATATAAGGAAGAACATCCAACCCAACTCAAATTATTTCTCAACAATCAATATTGGAAGTGATAAAGGATGATTGTTTTTCCACTGAGGTGGCACGTTTCAGGTGTTTTGTAAATCGTATGATGAGGACCATCACCTGTCCCTTTTTCTGGAGACAGTTTCCTTTCAAGTTCAGAATTTATTTTTCTTTGACCCATTTTGGTTCATTATCCTTTAGAAGAATGTTTGATTAACCTCACTAGGGCTGGGCAATTCACCATTTTCACATTATGAAGAAGATTCCATAGTAAATCGGTCCCAACAAAAGATTGTGTGGGGTCAAATACTCGTGCAATTGGTCCTCTTTGGATATAACTTACTTGGATGGTCTCCAACAAGTTTATTCGTCAGTCTAGAAATACCCAACGACCCTAGTATCAATTATTCAAGGACTTTTCTTATAAAGTAAGGCTCTCATTGATTGATGAATCATCAAATGACACGTGAAGACCCCATTTGTCAAGAGGATGGGAAGTTAGGCGCACCACACCCTTCCAAGGAAGGATTATTTTCTCTTCTAGGACTCTATTATAGATTTAAGTCATGCTCATATTTTCATGAATCTTTGGTTTATTCCCGAAGAGTGTTTCCATGAGCTACCCTTAGTTTTCCAGATCGTTGTAGGCATGCATAACAATTTGATGCTACAGAGGTGTTGCTTACTTGAAACATAAAATAAGGTGCTCTGGATTTCTTCATTATCTGGGGGTGATAGTAGGTGATTTGATTTTGGGATCATACCCATAATATGGGTTTCCTATGTACCCTTGAGAGAGGAAGCAGAACCAACATAGTTTTGATGACCTAGGGATTATGCATGGAAGCTATCCATTTGAGGTGGCATTGTTGGGTGGACCCTTTTCGATGGGCATCCTTTTGGTAGGCATCTTATGTATCATTGATTAATCAGGAATAAGAGTTCTTGTTGTTCAGAATGTGTGGGGATTACACATGGAACCTTCCCATTGAAGAGACATGATTGGTTGAACCCATTTGGAAGGGCACACTTTTGAGCTCGGTCCTTCAGGTAGGTGTCCTACATATCCTTATTTGGTTAGCAATAATAGTTCTTGTAGTTCATATTTTGTGGGGATTAATGTGGATGTTTCTCCTTGAAGAGACATGATTGGGTGAACCCTTTTGGAAGGGCACCCATTTGAGATCGAACCTCCAGGTAGGCGTCCTACTTATCCTGATTTGGTCAGGAATCAATGTTCTCATAGTTTAGATTGTGTGAAGATTATGCATGGAAGCTTCCCATTGAAGTGACAAGATTGGGTAATCCCTTTTGAAAGGAAACCCTTTTGATCTCGGGCCTTCAGGTAGGCATCCTACGTATCCTAATTTGGTCAGGAATTAGAGTTCTCGTATTTTACATTTTTGTGGATGTGGTAATCATCTAAAACCTCTAGGCCCGCTTGAATCATGCTCGGTGTGTGAAATAGGAGGTTGTGAGAGATCCAACCAACCACATGCTTCCTCTCCTATTGGTGAGAGAGGGAGAGTATACGGCGGAAGAGGCAGAGGAGACGGTGAATGAGGGTGAAGAGCAATGAAACATTCAATGTGAAATGAAATTAAAGGACTTATTTCTTGGACTTGTGAAATTGGGGACATAACTATGTTTCAGGGCCCTCAATATGTTCTAGGAAGTGGAGGAGTGTTATCCTCATCAAAGGGGGAGTGAACATAACCCCTTTGACTTATCTTTATTCCTCATTGAATGGAAAATAAAGTGATCACCCATAATCCCTTGAATAGGTAGGTTCATGTCGGCATCCCATGGTTGGACTCTAGTTATGAAGGGAATGTAGAACCATAGGACTTCCTGAATCCCGAACCGTTGTGGGGAGAGCTTTCATAACTCTTCCTACCATTGGAATGTTGAATCAAAGGGTCGTGCGGATGCACCCAATGGTCTGATCATACTGGTCATGTGGGTTTGGAGGAGGATTTTTCCTAATTTTGGAGGACTGGTTAGTGGAAATAGTATGAAGGACTGGATGGTAATGGAGGGTTGAGGTTGGAACCAAAGGAAATAATACCTGAAAACACCCCATTCCACGTACTGGTTTCTTATGTAGGATGGGGGAGGCTCTGCATACCATATTGGTATGTGGGTAGAGGGGTATTCCATGTATTGATGCAGTATGAAGGCATGGGTATAGACCATCACATAACATAGTCGTACACTGTCCATCACACTTCATTGGGTTCCATCTACGTACTGATGTAGTTCGTGACGCGAAGTTCATTCTGCGTAGAGGTACACTACGCGAAGCACCGTATTGAAGGTGGGTCCAGGGGATTATAATTTGCAGGGAGGTCATCAACGAGAATTATGTGGTTCTAGGTTCAACAATTAGGTTCATGGATCTATTATTATTATACAATTCCATTTTTTTATGATTCACGGCCGGCTGTACCTGCACAAAGTGTGGTTCACAATTCGTGATTCGTTGATGAATCAATAATGAAGCCTGAATCTTCTACAAACACTTTAATCCCACCTCTGAATCCCCATCATGATTTCCTCCCTCCATGTTTTTGTCGTCCTCCTATGTTCCTTTTATAGAGAATTAGGGAAATTGTATCTTTTCGGCACGCGACACCATTTGTGGAGGCCCATGAAGATATATCCTGACATGTGGAAGACTCGATCAATCTAGGGGTTGAGTAGGCTTTGGTTCAGGATAATGGTTTAAATAAACCCTTCGAATTTTATTTTTCCGCACACTAATGAGTTCATGGGATGGTAACCGGAGGGAATTTTCATGCACGATTCCTTTGGCGATGTGGTTCGTGGTCCGGTGGGTTCATTGTCCATCTCTTCATGGGCCAGTGGCTCATGGATCATTCAACGAATCTAGTAGTTAGTGATTTGGGTGGTTCGCGAAGCATTCCTAGTGATGGTATTCGGGCCACATGAAATGATTTGAAAACTTGAATCTCTTCAAGTTTCTAGTTAAATTAGAAACTGAATTTTAGTATATTCACCTTGATATACATGTAGGAATACATGATTCATTCTAAAATGTGACTTTGGGGACATTTTCTTCCCTTAGTCCGATTTTTTAGGACCCTACAAATGCCTCCCATCAGAATGGGGTCTGCTTGGATTGATAAGGGGACTATTATGATGTAGAAGCAGTTTTGAAATGAAATGGTTTGTGGTAGAATAGATGGACCCGGTAGTCGGAGACCACACCTATATATAGGGGCCCATGTCATTTTTCATTTTTCATTTCCCATGGAAAAAAGTGTTTTTGGATTCCCCGACATCATTTTTCCTCATTTACCATGATCCTTATGAAAATACATCTCGTGAACCGCATCGTACATGCCACAAACCGACCATCTCACCATTTCTCTATCCTCTTACCATGTTTTGGATTTCGTAAATAACAATATAGAATTGTATGACTAAAATATGGCTTCCACGTAGGAGGACATTGTGCAGTTGGCGTGTCTGCATACTGAAATTGGATCAACAAACTGAACCTTAAGAACTAATAATCCAAACGTAAACTTTAATCCTTAACTTTTGAAAAAAAATCATAATCAAGGCCTAGGTGTGTGGTCCACCTTTTTCAAACCTTTATATTCATTGGCCAACAATCCGCGGTCCAATGCCTCACCGATGGTTTGCATACCCTAGTTGTATGCAGTTAAATGCATCAGCGTACCATAGTTGTAGGGGGGGGGGGGGGGGGGGGGGGTTGCCTCCACACACAATGTAGTACGAAGGATGTGGTTATTATGTACCGTTTCTAGAAACAATATGTGGAACCTTATGTATACATATTTTGGGTACCTTATCCATTCTTACAAAGCCTTTATCCAACAAATTTTTTTTATTGGACTTGATTTTTTTTGTCTTCTTGATCTTCCTACGCATGCTACAATGGCTGCTTCATAGGCTACTGCTGATGTTGTAGCTTCTTCTGAGGCTATTATTGCTAGCCCTATTTTTACTGTTGATGAAAGATCAAAGAACCTGGTGGCTTCCATTAAAGGCAAAATTTTGGTCACCCCATTTCACCAATATCTGGAGAATCTACATTTGGCGGGCCCACAGGAGTACCTGGATTCAGAAAGGATTCCTTCTTATTGTTTTGGTTTATTGTCTGATACAGTGATCCCAACGCCAAATCCAACCAATCATCCCACTTCCTAGATAATTATTACCTCTTTTATGATGTCTTTGATTTCATCTAAAGGTAGGTACCTTTAGAGATATACTACCTCTAGATCATTTCTAAACTACGCACCTTGAACATTAGAGGTGGTGCAGTGGATGCCTGACCAGATGGCCCTTTTTTACCAGAGCATTGCGAGGAAGGCTACATCGAACGGGTATCATGGTTGGCCATACTAGCACGAACTTCTCCCTCGAGGATCATTTGGATTGGAATAGGGGTCGCCTTTTTGGTTTTTCCATAATTGAGAAGAATTTCAAATCGACCAATAAAATATGGGACTTTACGAGGCCGCTTGGGTTTCACTAACGTACATACATAGTCCTACTGGCCTTATTTCACAACTCCTAAGGAAGGTGGAGTCCAGACACTAATACGTTCCACCTGGACAGACTGGGATGTCGGCAGTAGTCTATGGGACATCTGACTAATTTCGGGAGTCCCTATTGTCAGTGACATGTATGATGAAATCCTTCCTCCTTCCTCTATTTGGGATGATGAGAAAAGAACGAACCCCCCATCCAAGAAACTCATTGTCCAACCGAAGGTGCTTCTGAAGGAAAGTGATCCATGTCTGAAGCAGGATATTCCTTTTAATGAATGGTTTGGCACGTTTGTTTATAATACTAGTCTAGAGACAAATCCACAAAGATCTAGGGCTTGTCCTACCAAATCCACCTGAAGGTGAGCAGGTACTTACTGGCCATCCCTAGAATAGGGGAATTTTCAGAAATTCGGATGGGGGGTCATCCCTGACGTAGATTGATTATTTCGACTAGCAGCTTCATTGATCATGTTGTTGAGATAGTGGCTCCAACCAGTGTAGGAATATGGTGGTGTAAGAACCACAAATTTTATCATGGTTTCTCTATTGGCCACCTAAAAATGCATCAATTTATCTATCCTAGTGTTGGCTAAGATTTATCAACAACTAGGTCAAATCAGCTAGGAAAGGCCCCCTTATCGGATGATAGGGCCCTTCCAAATTCATTGGGGCTCGATGGGTGCCCACATAAGATTCTATTACTTACTCAAATCCCTACCAATTACTCATTCCACCCTCTGACCGTACCATCAGAGCATCAGTGGTGTCATGAAGGAGGCTTGGGATTTACAAGATAAGAAAAAAGAGAAAACTGAAAAGAATGAGCATGACTTAATGGATTATCTCAATGTTAATTAATTATTATATTACCACCATTATGATTCCCCTACGGGTAAAATTACAAATAGTGCATCTAAAGACATCATCAACTGCGGTTACTTCTTTTCCTTATGAGAATGCATCCTGGTTTCCCGTATATAAGGGGAACTTATTTTCGAGGGGTATGCACCCTACATATTTAGTCCAAAATTCAACTGCATCTAGAATTTATTCCCTCCTACTCTAAATAATGCTCTTAAAGAGAAACATTTGATGATATCCCATCAACTATGGATAATTTTTACCCAGGAGGACACCCAGAGCCATGATATACTTCTGAATACTAGGAATTTCTTGCCCTTACAAACCAAATACTATGTTGACTACTTGGTTAAGTCATATCTTGATGGCCAATTAGCCATTCCGGTGCCTATTGTGACAACTTCCAAGGAATTGATGGAGAAGGGAACAAAGAAGAAAAAGGCAGTATATGAACAATCTCAACCAGGAAAATTCACCTGAAAGCCTCTTGGTCCCCCATCCTAGGAAAGTTGTGAAAGATGGGGTTATGACTTCATGGGTAGCCGAACAAGATATTGGAGATGTTTCTGAGTGTCCATCATCCATTACTCTCGAGGCTAATTTTCCAGTGGCCTGAAGGAAATGGGACCTTTTGAAAGGCCATCCATCTACCTTTGGCTAGTCCCCTTGTGATTTATGGAAACTCCTCCACACCTGGGAAGTTTCCATTACTTGTATTTGATATGTGTCAGCATCGGTAGACCTTTAATTTGATGAGGATTTGGATAGGGAGTGTTGCTATCTTATGGAACTTTAGACCCTCATTTTCTCCCTAAGTGTTAGACGTAAGTACTTGCATCAGGTACTTACCATGCAATGACCAGAAACCATTGATGAGGATGAAAACATCATTGGATTACCAATTTCGGCTGCCACAAAAAATATTCTTTCTTTCCCCCATCACCTCATAAAAATTCCTCTTCTAAATGTCCGGATTTTGTAGGGACCCTCAGGAAAAGTTTGTTGTTATCAAAACATTCTCTCCTTCCATGCACCAATCCGCCTATGTTGGCCATCTCAATTACGGTTTCATTTCTATATTCCTTGAGAGTATAGGATGAAATGAGGGTGAGCGATTCAAATGAAGATATATGGTGGCTTCAATAGAGGGAACTCTTTGACCTTCCGGGCTTTGGGGGAGCCATTTATCCTACCGGTATTTTAGATGGTGAATAGTCTGAGGATGTGACTGTGTATTTGAATGAGATAAACATGTGTCTTCATGCTCCTGCACATATGAATTACTGGTTTAATCACATGGTGTTGATGGTGGTATTCCCATGTCCTACGGGAGATGTTTTATCTAAAACATATAGAATTAAATTCTTTTAATGTAGAGATTCTAAAAGAACCCCCTCCCATTTTTATTTATTAGAGTTCTGCAGGATCTTAGAAAAAAAACATTTTCCCCATTTTATTCTCTTGGAGGTACTGCAGTTGGGGACTGTGCTTTATCAATGGTAGGGGTGCTGTGGAAGGGTCCCCGGTAGCGTAAGAACTTATAGAAGTAGTTATTGTATACCCATCCAAGGAATTTCCTCCTCTATCACCACTTGGTGATCTTATTCTCGAGCCATCCCACTTGCATTCAAATAAACTCAAGCAAGCCTCTCATCTGTCAAAGCATATTCGACGGAGAATCACAAGTAATTGTATATTTACCTTGTGATTTAACCATGTACCCTTATCTTATCGACACACTGGTATATGTATTTACTTTGATTCAGGTCCTATTGCTGACCATAAAATGACCTCTCTGGCATCTACTGCTCCTGTCCCTTTTAGGGTAGAACAAGAGTCTCTATATTTTGAGGCTGACCGAAATAGGGAAATAGGTCCGTTTGAAGAGACTGGGGGTGTTGTTGAACCCTCAGGTGTACCTGCTCCCACCAGAACAATATCCACCCCAATAATGGAAGAAACTATAGAATTTGAGGTCTCACTTTATTTTTCTATGTCGAATCTTCTGGATAAGGATAGGGTGATCTTTACAGCAGGGGCTGAGTCCAGTGGAAAACCTCTGGCCTTGTTGGATCTTGGAGGGCTATGAATATTGAGGATCCATTCAATATCGATCAATCAGCCTTTTCCCCTATTGAGGGGGTCACTCCAAATATTGATATTTATCCTATTCATGTTTTCTCTAGGGAATTCATAGTTGGGTATGTTGATACTCTCACATAGAAAATCTAGAGCGGGCAATTGTGACTGTTTTTCCAGTTCTTCAAGAGGTTATGTTTTCAACCCCTAGGTTTCTGAACCCATTACCCTTATCTAGAATGACTATCCCTACATGACTTTTTTAAATCAATAATCTTTTGAGTGCCTCTTTGATGACTACTGTTTTGGCCAAGAATGGCCTTGGGTATTCAGAATTTCTGAGTAACCAAGGGGTGCAATTGATGATTGAAGATATAGAACCATCTTTTTTAGATAGAGGTACTGTTGAGGGGTTGGGAGGTATTGTCATCTCCTCCCAATACTTATAATCACTATCACTATCCTTAGTAATAGCGGAAGACATCCCCACTCTATTCTCCATTGAAATTACCAGAGACGAGGTGGTTTCAGGGTTGAGTTGTACTATAACTTCTGAATCAAGTCCCTCTTTGGTAACTTTAATTCCTGAATACATTTTATATTCATGGAGTGATTCCAAAACCAATCAAGAAAGCCTTTCTCGATCTTCGTACCTCTCATAAAAAGGAAAGGAGGAACATTTGGATGTTACATGGAAAATTCTTGTTGAAGAAGCATCCAATCATGTTGGAACGATTTCCAAGTTTCAAAACCAACTTTTGAAGAAATAGCCTTTCATAGAAGTACTAGAATAGGAATTGGAGAAAAAATTCTAGATACAAGAGTGGCTCAAACAAAAATTAGACCCGGGCTGCAACTGCTATTGAGGAGGGTCTATGGCAAATGAAAGAGGGGGAAAGTATTGGCCTCCAAGCCATGGGAGACATCGAGGCAATATGGGTGACTGCACAGACCGAGACTGCGAACTTATTGAAGATTTTACAAGTCTTTGTGGAGTCATACAAATCGTTGTTACAACTCTGCGACTCCATCGAACGTCTCTTTTAAAGATCTTGTCTTGCTTACAATGATAGGCTCCAGGTTGTGTATTCCAACCATAGATTTTTATATTATATTATGGAACCAATTTTTCTTTTAATACTTCTTATTTTCCTTTTCATTTACTTCCAATTAATCAAAATCATTCATATAAACATCATTTCAATCTGGTATTCATTTTAAACCATGATTTGAAAATAGTAAACTAAAATAATTTAATCGGGCTCTAATATTTTTTTTTGTCACGGGACTCAGTGAGCGTAGATCAACTATTACTGAGGATTTATGGAACACCTCACGAACTTTTATGTCTTTTTCATTATTACCCTAATTTTTTCCTGAGCCAGTTTAGAGTGGGATTAGTAGCCATAACTTGAATTTTTCTTAGGCTTCCCTTTGTAGGTTTTTGACCTAACAAGCATTACGCCTTTTTTGATGGCTCAACGTTTTCAATTAACAGATACTTGAATTTTTCCTAGAGGTCCCTTCTGCAGATTTTTCCTTTCGCATGTATGCCATCTCTTTTCTTGGCAGTTCACATTCCTACCAATCAAACTCATTACTGATGTTTTAGGTCAACCATTTTTGACCAAATTTAACAGGGTAGGTCCCTGACTCGGGATCGTTATCCGAAAATTTTCTAACATCCTTTAGGTATGGATTATGGATTTCTCTTGACCCATAATTTGTGTATTTTGGACATGGATGAGGCTTTAAAGTCTTTTTCAGAGTACATAAGTAGGAGATGACTCCCCTTGTGATAAATTTGCCTTAGATTGAAAGTCGTTTTATAGGCGGAATGTGTAGATCCACCAGGGCATGATGTGTATAGTCACTCATAGGTGTCTATAGTACACTAGCCTTCTGTCTCTAATGGCCTAGTAGGATTTTTGAAATTATGAATTTATTTCTATGTCAGGAGAAACAATGGGTGGATGGCTTGAGTAGTGGTGTATGAAAACCATAGGGACATTCATGTAGGCTTCAAATGGGAAGTTATTCCCACACAGTTGTTACTTGCTTGAGAGAGAGCTGGTGAATGGTCAGTTCAGTTAGAAGTATTTTTTATCTGAGTGGAATTTGGAAAGAAGATGGTTTGTAAGCCATTATACATGAGTTTTCCAAATCTGGGCGTGTGACAAGACATGAATTTCATATGAGCATTTGAAAATTAGAAAGGACTCTCCTGGGGACCAATTTTCCTTTGATTATTAGCCGTTTTGTGGGAAACATATGCAAATACATCGAGGTAATATGTGTATATTCAAGAAAAGGTGTTCTCAGGATACAGGCCTTCCATATCCGATAGCTATACAGGATTATGGATATTGGGAAATTTATGAATACGGTATGTGACCTTAAACAAAGGGTGCACCTAAAAATGAAAAGGGGAATTTTAACTGAAATTTTATTGGAATTTAGTTGGAGAACTCTTCTATTTTATGTTGATCAACTTCACACATATGTATGGGGTATCTTTATAACCCTCAGAAGGGACCATAGATGAATCGGGTCCACATGTCCTGATACATCCAGGATGTGTGTAGGGAGGAGAATGTAAAACATGCCTTTGGGGCCCTTTAATCCGGTGCGCAGGAACAAGGCTTGGAATCCATTGGGCGTACTGAGATAGGGTAGGACTCTCCTTGTGATGAATTTTCATTTGAATTATGGCCTTTTTTTGGGAAATATATGTAGAGCCTATGGGGAATGATGTTCATATTCAAACAATGGTGTCCACAGGACACAGGCCTTCCATATCAGATTGTCTTGGAGAATTATGTAGATTAAAAATCCCTTAGAGCACAGAGATGAAGTATCGAAAGTGTGTATGAAGACATATTGGGGACATTTGGGATGTGATTTACTCCTGGAATTAGGTGTCCCTTACATAGATCTTACTCGTATGTAGGGTTAGGCGTTCACTCCATCTTTGGGAAACCTGGTAATTCAACATCGTATGACAAGGACATGGGTTCCTCTCGGGGAATGGAACCGTGACATGCCTTTTAGGGTCGTTCTTCTAAGACCAAATTAATGGAATATTTTTCCATAATGTCACGTTGGATCTTTCTCTAAGATCCCTATGATCACGTGAGCTATTATTGGTGTGAGAAATAAGGTATTACGAGGACTCTGTGTCATTTCCTAATAATAGAAAAATCAACAATAAAGGGCACAATAGGCTTAAACCATTGCTACAATGTTTAACGTCATACAGAAAGGATGAATTTGGACGTCCAGTCTAATGTCGTGCGAGGAGGATGTGATGTTGTGGAGTATAGAGTCTTTTAGTGAGGACAATCATGTTGTCATAATGATATTTAACAATTTTGAGTTAATCCAAATCATGATGTTTCGATGTTCCTTAGATGTGAGTGGTGATAGGAGGTGCAAACCATAGTCCCAGGGTAACTTGAATCCGGAGGAATGACATGGGCCTTGGAAGCCATTGGGAGTACTAATAAAGGAGAGTAATTTCTTGGGGACGAATTTTCCATTGATTGATATCTATTTTGTAGGGAATATATGTGGAGCCCCGGGGCATAATTTTCAAATTCCAAAGAAGGTGTCCATAGGACACTGGCCTTCCATATAAGATGGACATGAAGGATTATGGAGATCCATGTTTTACTATTGTATGAAGTTTGAAAAATGGGAAATATGTTCCATGGAAGATAAAGAATATCCAGACCATGATTAAATTTGAACTAATGGAGCTTCCACATAGGTCTGACTCACATGTATAGGGGGAATCAGGATATTTTGAATTCTCATGAGTGAGGGGCATGTGTGGGATCTCGTAACCCTGTGGACTAGGCCACACATAACTCTATGATTTTCATAGTATATTTTCATGCGATTATGAACATTCACAGACTCCTCATACAATTCTGACTTACAAATGGGGAAAGGGGAATTTTTTTATGGTGTTTGGGCAGGGATTCCAAATCCGGTCATCACTATGTATTTTGCACGAGTTAGAATCAAGCCACATGTAGTTTTAAGTGTTCCTTGTACCAATCTGACTTGGTCCATGTGTAAGGACATGTGAGGTCATTTTTTAATGATGATGGATGAGTCAGGATGCCAAATATGGGCATCATTATGTATCAATCACGGGTATGAATCAATTCATATGTAGTTCATGAAGTTCCCTATACCGATCTGGTTTGGTCATAGGGGTAGGGGAATTTTCGTTCTATCCATCACGGTTTCCGGGTCTACCATGTTACTCTACAGTTTTTGTTTGTAATATAATACCTACCACATATCCTAATCTCACATGAGTTATACTCGATGTGAGAAACAAGGAGTGATAAGGGTTTCCCTTAAAAATATGTGGAGATATAGGGAATGATGGAGGCATTTTTTGTGGGGGGGGGGGGTTGGGCCAAGATTGAGGACCGAGGCATCACGATGTATCTTATGAGGGCAGGAATCAGGACCTGCGTAGTTCTATTAGATATCATGTTGTTTATTTTCATGTCATTAGGATAATTTTTTCGTGTAGTTTAACGTCTTACAGAGAGGACATGAGTCATAGTTGAATTCCATGTTTCTATGATATGTTCCTTACAGTTTAACGTCATGTGGAAAGGACAATGACTCATAGTTTAAAGTCACATTGGTTGGACCAGGACTTCACTTTATGGATACTCATAGTTTAAGGTCTTAGAGTTTGGGCCCTAGCTTTAGGGTATTATAACTATTGGTTTAAGGTATTAGATTTTGGACCATGGCAACATAGATCAATGTCATGTTGCATGAACTAATACCATACAGTTTAACGTCATGTGGTAACAACAGCAACTCATAGTTCAGGGTCTTACAGTTTGGACCATGACATGGATTTATTTCTAATCATAGTTTAAGGTCTTAGAGTTTAGAACCCGAAATGGATTTATTTCAACTCATAATTTAAGGTCTTAGAGTTTGGGCCATGGATTAATGGTATCACTAATCATAGTTTATATTCTTAGAGTTTTGAATACAACTTCACATTATGTCTACTCAATGTTTAAAGACATAGAGTTTGGACCATGACATGGAATATTACTACAAGAAATAATTCTTCCAGAACATTGTGTTTGTGGTAGTCATGATGAAATGGTCTTCCATTGCTATCAGGGTTATTGTTCCATTAGAATAGGCCTTTTGTATGACATATGGTCCTTCCCACTTTGGTTCATGATTTAGGGGCTTCTTCCCAAGTATAATCAGGGTTCGTAAGACTAAATCCATTTCTCCTTTGAGGAAAGATCGAAGAAGAACCATTTTTTTGAATGCAAGTGCAATCCAGTTTTGGTAGGTTTATAAATTGTGTAAAGTGTGAATCCTTTTTTCATCTAGTTTCTCTACCTCGTCAGACCGTCTTGGGGATTTCTCATCCATTTACATTTGATCACAAATAGAAACACGAAGTAATGGGACTTTAATTTTGATAGGAAAACCTGCCTCTACCACATATACCAGTGAGTACGGGGTTGCTCGGGTGGTAGTGCGGGTCGTGGTCTGGTAAGAAACAAAGCATGAAGTTGATTTTATGGCCACTATTTCTTAGACTTATCAACCATCTTCAGGAGTATTTTGGATAGGGTTTTTTTGAAAGCCTCTATTTGGCCATTGGCCGCCGCATGGTAGCGAGACGATTGGTTGGCTTTGATTCCATACTCCTAGTATAACTTTTTTAACTCAGAAGATCAGATGTTGGTACCGTTTTTTGTATGTATTGTATAAGAGACACCAAATCTAGTAATGATTTAGGCCTTCAAAAAGCTAACAATTTTTTTCTCCATGACATCCTTAAAGGGTATGGTTTCGGCCCATTTGTAAAATACTTTGGTCATTTTCAATAAATACATGAATTACACGGATGTGGTGGGAGGAAATGGTCCCACAACATCTATCCCCCATGCAGCGAATGCCTAGGAGTACTTAGTTGTTTGATGTAACTCCAGGGGTTAGTGTATAAAATTAGCATGAACTTGGTAGGAGTGGAATTTCGTGGTGAATATGGAAAAATCCTATATCATAGTGGGATAGTAATACCCAAGACTTCGGATTGGGTGAGAGATCTTAGTTTCTAATTGGTTCACACCACAATCTTCGGCGTGTACTTCTTCCATAACTACGAAAATCTCTTCTCTGTAAATGCACCTGAGAAGGACTCTGTCAAGGCCTCATTTGTAGAGAACCATTTCTTGGTTTTCCCCATTGTACAAGACAAATTTGATTGTCCGTCTTCTGAACCACTCCCTTCCAGTCCTATTTGGCAGGAGTTCCCCATTTTGAAGGTAATTTGTAATGGGAGTCATCTAGCTGGTGGTATAAACATGAGGCTCGTAAATGAGGCTAATTTTATCAATTTCCTCTTTATTTTTCTAGATGAATGGAAAGACCATCTGAAAGTGTGAAATTCTAATGATTGTTTCATCCAAGTCTGGATTGGCCAAGGTTGTGGCTGTATTTTTCAAAGAATCGTCTTAGGAATTTTGTGCCCAGGGGACATAAGTCAACGTTCGTTCTGATAGGAATTATACCAATAGTTTTCGAACACGGTTCACCAAGGGGACCAATACTTCATTCTTAATGGTGTAGTCACCACTGACCTGTTTGATGAATAGCTCTAAATCACCCTTTATTTTCAGGCGTTTGGCTTGCACATGATATTCTGCTTCATTATTTTTAAACCCTTTCTAAAGCAAAAATGGGTAAGGCAAGACTGCCTTTTCGGGGGATACGAGTGTAATTCTTAGCCCCACATTGTGGATCTTTAGACCTCCATCCTTTTCCATGTCAGGATTTGAGGAGAGCTGATAAAAAAATATTTTTTGAATATTTTATTGATAATAAATGATATAATTTTCTCACATTGTGCTAAATATATTCATTTATGAAATATTTGGGATCAGATCATTCATTTGAAAATTTGATGAAAATTCGAGTTTTACCCTTGTAAAATGTACTATAGTATTTTGAAGATAAATGTTTTAATATGTATTATTTGAACTTAATATTTTGTAAAAGTGTTTCTAACTTAATTTTATACAACTTTTATTCATGACACTATAGCTAAAAATTGCATTTTGATGGAGTAAATGGGCCATTAAGTCAATGGTGGGCTAGACACGGTAGAATTGACATGGGTTCTGTATTTGGGACATAACTTCTTCATCCGTGCTTGGATCAGGCCTAAATTTTGAGAGGAGCTACATGACTTATTCTCGCGTGGATAATCCTGCCGGAAGGACAGCTGATTCATGCATTTTTGTGGTAAAATAGATGGTTCAAATTGGCATAAAATAATAGGCTGAGATTCCACGTTCACACATGTAACCACATTGAAACTATCCTCCCACCACTCTATAAATTGGTTTTTTATAATTTGGTGGGGTTGTGACGTGAATTAGGATGTTTAGGGTATATGATAATAGGTTCCACTCCAATTATCCAAGCAATTCAATAAGGGTATCTCTTTGATAAAGGATCCCTTCGTCGAATCCCTATTCTTCTTTCTCATGTTGTAATGTTTGTATTTTCATAACAAAATTCTTTGTTCTTCTTTTAATTCTTCTCTTTTATTATGTTTTGTTTAAATTTCTTCTTCTATTAATCTTCCTAATTGGGCTAGAATAAAGATTAGAAACGTGATTGGGTTTTACCCTTTCTAAACCTTTGCACATGCAAAACGTTTCTACGATGACTACACCACCCATGGAAGAGTAGTTCTTTTTAGTAATCCATCGACCTCTATACTTATTGATTAATTTATTTTGAAAAATTGATATACTATATTTCATATATTATGATCTATCAATTGATTTTTTTAATTTAAATGAAACAAAGAAAGTAATTTAATAGTTAACACAAAACACGCGAGGTCGGGAATTGTTTGAAATGTGAGAGCGCAACCTTAACCGGTAATTCAAAACCACATGGGATTTATTTTTAGAGTTAAAAAATAATACATAAACTCAATTAGTCCTCATTTCTAGAATGGATATGTGCCTTAATTTAACACTAACCATAATCTATATTTATAAAGACAATCAAAGCAAGGTGCTGCGATTACATGCTCCGAAGATAACCTAGGGTTTAATTCACTTCACCTTTATTGTATGGTTAATTCTCGTAGGGTTCGGGGATTAAAAATTTAAGGGATCATAATTAAGTGGATTTTTATATAAATTATAATTTTAAATAATTTATTTAATAGGTAGAGTTAGATCAATTACATATTTTAAATATTTTCTAAAAAACATCTTATTGTTGTGTCATTTTAATCGAAATTCATTTCAAAACTAAAAACAAAAAAAATACAATCTTCTTCCAGCAAACTTCTTCAAGATTTATAGACTATAAACAACCCCCATCCTTTAAATTAGTGTTTTCTTTATTTTTTATTTTATTTTTATAATACCTCTAAAAAGTTTCTTTAATTCACTTATTCATTTGAGAGACGACCTTGGTCAGCCACTCTGCTGCACCTAAGTACCCCAAAATCACACTAATCATTTGAGGGTGCCCACAACAGTGCTCTTTCATATTGGTGTCATTTCTGGAGAGGAAAATAATTAATTCAACCAATTAGAGGTATTTATTTTATTTTACATTTTATTCTCTTCCTCTCTTCTTTCTGCCTTTACCAAATCCGATTTTCTTCTTCTTTTATTTTCTTCTACTTCTTCTTGGACCATCAACTAAAACTTTTTATTTTGATTTTAATATGGTCCAATTTCTTTCTTTTCAATTTTATTTGATTTATTACACGAACTAATCCTGAAGATCTCTTAGATCTTGGCCCTGAGATTGAACGTATCCTTAGGGCTCAAATCAGGCATTCTCAGTTTACAGGAAGTTTCAATATTCAACGAGTTGGAGAATTCCTCCACTTTCAGAACATTGAGATTGGAATAAATTCAAATTCAACCATAAAACAAGAAAAAATGGCTGAAAATAATGGAAATTAACTTAAAATAACCATTATAGAATTGGTTGTACCTGTTATTGACTATCAACCAAGTTGTATTGCACACTCAAATCTTGAATCAAACGTTGAATTGAAATCTGGATTTATTCATCTTCTTCCAAAATTTCATGGCCTCTCAGGTGAGGATCCCAATAAACACCTTAAATAATTTAATGTGGTTTTCTCATCCATGAAACCAAGAAATGTATCTGAAGACCAAATCAAATTAAGAGCATTCCCATTCTCATTTGATGGAGCTGCAAAATATTAGATGTATTATTTACAACCCGAAGATGTAACTTGTTGGAACGATTTGAAACGTCTTTTCATTAAGAGATTTTTCCATCATTAAGGACCACTTCCATTTGTAAGGAGATATCTGGGATTAAGAAATCCCAAGGGGAATCAATGTATGAGTACTGGGAACGATTCAAGAAGTTGTGTGGAAGCTGCCCACATCACCAAATTAGTGAGCAACTCCTCATCCAATACTTTTAAGAAGGAATCACACCTATATAGAGGATCGTGGTGGATGAAACAGCTAGAGGAGAATTGGTGGACAAGACACCAGTAGATGCACGTGCGTTGATTGAAAAAATGGCCCAAAACTCCCAACAATTTGGTGATTGAGGTACACCACATGTTATGGGAGTACATTAGGTAAGTCCATATTCTATTGAATGTCATTTGATTGATACAAAGTTTTAAGAATTTACAACTATGGTGATATGGATTGAATCGGCACAAAAGACATCCCAACCCCCTCCTTCAAGTCCTTTTGGTATTTGCACTGAGACAAGCCACCCAACTGACTGTTGACCACAACTCTAAGAAACAGAAGATTGTGCAACAGTGTTCCCTGGGAAACCATATCAGCAACAACAACAACAACCATATCCCCAAAATAAGTTTGATCAAACATACAACCAAGGGTGGAAGTATAAATTGTACATGAGGTATGTCTCTTCACAACAACAAAGGCCACCCATTCAACAAAACATCCAGCAGCCTCCACCTTACTAGCAGGGTTTCCAACAACCCGAAAGGAGATTTGAATCTCAAGAATCAACAAGGAAACAAAAAAGGAATCCCCCCATCCATGGTAGATTATAACACTCATGACCTTCTGAAATAAATTATTCTTAATCAACAGAATGATATGAAGAGTCAAGGTTCAGAGCTGAGGGAGTTAAAGACTCAAGTGATCCAGATTGACACTTCCCTCCATGAACTGGTAAGTAAGAATTCTGGAAATCTCCCATCCCAACCTTCTCCAAATCCCAAGGGGAATGTCAGTGACATCACATTCAGAAGTGGGAAGAAAACAAATGATATATCCCCACCTACCGTTCCACCTAGATTCTCCTCAACTCCAAAAAATCCCAATTCCACATCAACTGATTAGAAACCCAAGGAGAAAGATAAAGGTAAGAAAAAGATTAATGATGTTCCTCCAAAACCTCTTCCTTTTCAAAATAGGGTTGTTCAAACCAAGAAGATGGGTAAAGAAGTAATGAAAAAGGAGGTTTTGGACACATTCAAGCATGTGGAGATCAACATTCCTCTAATTGAAGCCATTAAGAAAATTCAATGTATGTGAAATTTTTAAAATAACTTTGTACCAATCGAAGAGGGCTCAAGGGAAATGAGAGGATAAATCTTGGAAGGAATGTGTCAGAACACATTACACCAACTCTAGAAATGAAAAAATAGTGCAAGGATCCAAGGACATTGACCATCCCATGAACCATAGGGGAGTTGCACTTTTCAGATGCACTTTGTGATTTGGGAGCTTCCATTAATATGATGCCTCACTCTGTATTCTCTTCTTTGTAGGTTGGTGAGCTGAAATCGACGAGAGTAGTGCCGCAGTTGGAGAAGAGAGCTATGACATATCTAGCGGGAGTCCTTGAAAATGTACGTGTCCGGGTAAGAGACATGATCTTCCCAGCAGATTTCTATGTACTTAACATGGAGGATGATCAGGTAAGTTCTCATGCTCACATTATCTTAGGTTGACCCTTCCTCAAAACTACAAAAACTATCATAAATATCAATGAGGGTACACTCTCCATGGAATTTGGGGATGAAGATGTGATATTTAATGTTATGGATTACATTAAGTACCCCTCAGATGATCATTCTGAAATTGTTATCTCCCATTTTGATCCACCAAATAAAAACCCCATGGAATTTAATTGTCCTATGTTTAGGGAGATTATGTGTATTGGTTATAGTTTTATGTCCAAGAGTACTTCCACACCTATTTCTAATGCAGAAGACTCTCTAAGATTTGATTTTTAAATGGAATCATATAATGATTTTGATCATGTGAAATCTAATTATGACATGGTTGTTTAATATGCTGACGAATTTGATGATTTATTCCCTAATTTTGATGATGTATATTCTGATACTAATGCCCTTTCTACACAAATTTCAGTTCCTTCTATGTATCCATCCATACACCTCCCCCATACACTGGAACTCAAGCCATTGCCACTAAATCTCAAATACTCATACCAGATAAGTGGTGATAAATTAACTATTATCATTGCTAATAATCTCCCTTTTGAACATGAAGAAAATATTTTGAATATTTTGAGGGAGAACATCAGAGAAACTGGGAGGACCTTTGCTGACATATCAGGTATTAGCCCCTCCATTTTCATGCATAGGATTCTTTTGGAGGGTGGGGCTAAACCAGTTCGGAAACCACAAAGAAGACTCAATACAACCCTTCTGGAGGTTGTTAAAAATGAGGTTGAAAATTTGATTGAGGTAGGAATAATCTATCCCATTTAAGATTCTCAATGGGTAAGTCCTATTCAGGTTGTGCCTAAGAAAAGTGGTGTTACTATTGTTTAAAAAGAGAAAGATGAGTTAGTTCTAATGAGGGTGTAATACAGTTGGCGTGTGTGTATTGATTATAGGAAACTAAATCAATCTACCCTCAAGGACCACTTCCCCCTCCCACTTATTGATCAGATTCTTGATAGACTTGCTGGGAAATCACATTATTGTTTCTTGGATGTATTTTCTAGATATTTTCAGGTTCCTATTGCTCCAGAGGATCATAAGAAGACAACATTCTCTTGTCCTTTCGTTATGTTTTCCTACTGAAGGATTCCATTTGGACATTGCAACGCCCCAGGTACCTTCCAGAGATGTAAGGTGAGTATTTTTTTCTTATTTTATTGAGACTTTCTTGGAGGTATTGATGGATGATTTTACAGTGTATGGGTCTTCATTTGATGAATGTCTAAGTAGTTTGGGAAAGGTGTTGAATCGTTGTATTGAGAAGAATCTGGTCTTGAATTTTGAAGTCTTATTTAATGGTAGAGCATTGAATTGTCTTAGGTAATGTAGTGTCAAAACATGGGATAGAGGTTGATAGATCTAAGGTAGATATTATTTCATCCTTACCATATCCTTCATGTGTGAATCATGTTAGATCTTTCCTAGGGAATGTAGGATTTTATCGGCACTTCATCAAATATTTTATTAAGATTTATATTCCTATGTCAAGATTAATTCAATAGGATTCATATTTTGTGTTTGATGATTCTTACAGGACTTCCTTTGATGAGATAAATAAGTGTCTGACCACTCCACCGATCATACATCCCACACAGTGAGAGATCCCTTTTGAGCTTATGTGTGACGCCTCCAACTTCATGGTTGGAGTCGTCTTATCTCAGAGGGTGGAAGGACGTTCACATGTGATCGCCTATGCATCGAGGACACTGCATTCAGCCAAATAAAATTACATAACCATGGAAAAAGAGTTTCTTTATATTATATTTGATTTAGATAAATTCCGTTCATTTTTATTGGGATCTTAAGTAGTTGTTTTTCCTGACCATGTAGCTCGGAGGTACCTCTTAAAGAAGCCAGATGCAAAGCCCATGCTGATATGATGGATTCTCCTTCAAGAAATTAATATTGAGATAAAAGAAAAAATGGGTTAAAAAACTTGGTGGCGGACCACGTGAGTAGGCTTACTCACAAACTATAGGATGAAACCTTGGACCAGGTACAACTTCGGGACACTTTCCCTGATGAGCATCTTTATTCCATCTCAAGTACGCATCCTTGGTATGCATGTTTAATTAAATACCTTGTTGCCTCTGAAATTCCTACAAATTTAAAGAAACATCATGTCAAAAAATTAAAAACCGAGTCTTGGTATTATGTTTGGGATGATATATACCTATGGCACATGTGTAGTGATCATGTTATTAAGAGGTGTGTTCCTGATCATGAGTTGGAGTCTGTTTTACATTTTTGTCGTACACTCGCTTGTGGTGGACACCTTGGACCCCAATGGCCAGCTAGGATGGTTTTAGACTCTGGATTATATTGGCCTATCATATTCCATGATGCAATTGTGTTTTGTAAGTCATGCTCTCATTTCCAACACACTGAGAACATTTTTAAGAGACATGAGATGCCCCAATAACACATACTATTCAGTGAGATTTTTGATGTATGGGGCATTGATTTTATGGTTAATTTTTCTAGTTCCTTTGGCTTCATGTACATTTTGGTTGTTGTTTATTATGTGATTAAATGGGTAGAGGCGAAGGCCACCAGGACTGATGATTCTCATGTTGTAGTAAAATTTGTCAAAGCGCAAATTTATTGTAGGTTTGGAGTACCGAAGGACATCATCCGTGACCAAGGGACACACTTATGCAATCATAATTTGTCCTCCCTCCTTCGGAAGTATGGGGTGTAACACAAAACATCGACACCATACCACCCCCAAACAAATGGCCAGGCTGAGGTTTCAAATCGTGAGTTGAAGCATAGTTTAGAGAAAACCATGAAGCCAAATAGGAAGGATTGGAGCAAGTGCTTGGATGATGCATTGTGGGATTATAAGACAGCATACAAGACACCCATTGGTATGTCCCCATTTCATTTTTTTTTTGGGAAATCGTTTCATCTCCCTGTGGAAGTTGAGCATTGGGCTTATTGGGCTATAAAGAAATGAAACATGGATTTGGCCCTTGCTGGAATCCCAAGGAAGCTACAAATTCAAGAGCATGAGGAGATTAGATTTTCTTCATATGATAACTCAAGGCTCTATAAGGAAAAATCAAAATCAACTCATGATAGAATTATCCAACAAAAGGAGTTTTATGTTGGAGAGAAAGTCCTTCTCTACAGTTCACGACTGAAGCTGATGCCTGGTAAGTTGCGTTCTATATGGTTAGGTCCTTATGTTGTGACTAATGTTTTTACTTATGATGCAGTGGAGATCACACAAGATCACACATGAAGGAGCTTTATAGTTAATGGGAAACATTTTAAGAGATACATCAGGGGACTTCCTACTAATGTAGTGGATTGTATCACACTGCATGACCCCATCACCACTTGAGCACATCAGGCTGTTCCAAACCCTTGAACTTTTTTATTCTTTGTACTATTTGAAATTATATATTTCATGTGCATATATAATCTCATGGGTTCACATTGAAAACAATGCAATATTTTATGTGTGGGGGAGGGAACCTTTTAGTTTAGTAATTTCAATTGTTTTCTGATTTAACAAAAAACAAAAAAAATTGTGTTTTTCAAATTTTTTGTGTTTATTTTTCAATTTTCTATGTGTTTTTGAAACTTTTGGGCTAAAATGATTCACATCACCATTTTTAAATTTATATCAATAAGTGAATCAATTTATCCCGTGAAACGAAGCTTAAATGAATGATGAAATGACTTTGTTTCAAGTTAAAATATTTAGTAATTTCATGAAAATTATACTGAATTTGGAATCTCATGCCACATATCACTATATTTATATTTGAAACCACTTTCTTGTGAGGCTTCAAAACCATTATTTTCATATTCATTACATTCACCTCACTTCTTGATAGAACCAAACCCTGATTTATTTAACCAGAATTTGATTTATTCCTATTAAAACATGAGGGTTTGAGTTACCTATGTTTAAATGATTGAGGCATTTGTTTGTCATTAAAGCCCCTATTTCAAATAATCCTTTTTTATAATGGCCTACCTTTAACATTTAATCCTTTTAGCCCTTATAATCCATTCACATCCTGTTAGGTTAGCCACATTACAAGCCAATTTTCCCTATCCAACCAACTCTTGAAGTGAAATTGCATAATCTAGTTGAGCTTAAGTGTGGGGGAAGCTGTCTTGTGTTGTGCTACCACATTTTGTGATACTTCGGGTGAAAAATTAAATTCTGAAGATATGTGTTTGCTGCTGAATAAAAACATTATATTGAAATCTGTTCCTTTCTGGAGATTTCATGATAAAAGAAGTTTTGGCTTTCTAAAGCTTCTAATAGAGGGGGAAGCTGGTGCCTATCTAGAGCTTTTAAGAAAATCATGTTTGAGAAGATTGAAATTTTTACTGCAGAAATGTTGAATGGTGTGCACATTCCTTTATTTTTCATGATGATGAACATGAATAAATTCTATGTTGATTGATGAGGAGACCATATTTAATTGAAAATTAAATTAATGCAATTTTTCTTCAAAAAGAGTCATGCCCTCCTCATTCATCCTCAGATTTTTTTAAATCCAAATCCTACCAACCGAAAGCCACAGAACAACCCTAAAAAGTCCTCATGATTAACATATGTCCTTGACTCACATCGGGTAGCGATGTAGAGATTTATCAAGCCTATGGTTACCCTTTTATGAGTTTGGATGAGAAAGACATTGCAAAAAAATTTGACATTTGTGTGATAACATAAAATTGAAGTGAGGTAAGTGTTTTGTGCATGGGAGGATAAATAAAGTTGAAATTTATTGAATGATATAAATGAAGAACTTGAAATAATGGTTTTTTATGAGTCATGATATCTTTTTTTTCTTGGTGTGGAGTTTTTTAATCTCAAGGATATGTGTTTTAAAATTGGTTTTGAATTGATATTGATGTTTACATGACATGAGGTTTTTCCCAGGAGTGAAAAAGGGTAAGTTTGGGGGAGTTGATAAAACACTATTTTGTTGAATATTTTATTGATAATAAATGATATAATTTCCTCACATTGTGATAAATGTATTCATTTATGAAATATTTGGGATTAGATCATTCATTTGAAAATTCGATGAAAATTCCAGTTTTACCCTTTTAAAATGTAATGTAGTATTTTGAAGATAAATATTTTAATATTTATTATTTGAACTTAATATTTTCTAAAATTGTTCCTAACATACTTTTATATAAATTTTATTCAGGACACTATATCTAAAGAGTTAATTTTGATGGAGTAAATGGTCCATTAAGTCAATGGTGGGCTGGACTCAGTAGAATGGATATGGGTTTTGTATTTGGGCCATAACTTCTTCATACTTTCTTGGATCAGGCCCCAATTTTGAGAGGATCTAACTGAAACATTGTTTGACAGATCATTATTCTCTAAGGAGAGATGATTCACGCGTTTTGGTGGTCAAATGGGAGGTGCATGTTGGAATAAAATATTTGGCCGAGATTCCCCATTCACACTTGAAACCACTTTGAACCTACCCTCCCCACAACTCTATAAATTGGTGTTTTTCTCATTTGGTAGGGTTGGGACGTGCATTAGGAAGTTTAGGGAAGAGGATAAGAGGTTCCACTCCAATTTTCCAAGCAATTCAATAAAGTTATCTCTTGAAGCAAGGATCCCTTTGTCGAATCCCCATTCTTCTCCCTCATGTTGTAATGTTTGCATTTTCATAATAGACATCTTTGTTCTTATTTTATTTATTCTCTTTTCTTATGTTTTTTTTAAATTTATTGTTCTATTAATCTTCTTAATTGGTCTGGAATAAATAGTAGAAATATGCTTGGGTTCTACCCTTTCTAAACCTTTCCATGTGGAAAACGTTTCTACGATGACTACACCGCTCATGGAAGAGTAGTTATTTTTAGTAATCACTCGACCTCTATCCTTCTTAATTCATTTATTTTGAATCAATGAGCTACTATAATACACATTTAATGATATATCAATTTATTTTTTAATTTAAATGAATGTAAAATTGTAATTTAATAGTTAACACAAAACACACGAGGTCGGGAATTGTGTGAACTGTGAGAGCGCAACCTTAACCAGTAATTCAAAACCACATGGGATTAATTTGTATAGTTCAAACCATAATTCATAAACTCAATTAGTCCTCATTTCTTGAATAGATATGTGATATAATTTACCACTGATCTTATTCTATCCTTGGAACATCAATCAAAGAAGGGTGCTGCGATTACATGTTTTGAAGATAACCTAGGGTTTAATTCACTTCACCTTTATGGTGTGGTTAATTCTTGTTGGGTTTATGGGTTAACAAGTTAAGGGTTCATAATTAAGTGGATGTTAAATTAAATAATAATGATAACAAATTGATTGAAGTGTTATAGTTATATCGATTACGTCTTATAAATATTGTCTGAAAAACATCTTCATGTTGTGCCGTTTTAATCGAAATTCAATTCAAAACTAAAAAATATATTCTTCCAGCAAAATTTTTCTAGATTTATAAAATATAACCAAACCCCATTCCTTGAAGTATTTTTTTCATTCTCTTTTATTTTATTTTTTTAATACCTCTAAAAAGTTGTTTTAGTTCACTTATTCCTTTGAGAGACGACCGTGGTTAGCCACTCTGTCGCAGCTAAGTACCCCAAAATCACACTAATAATTTGAGGGTACCCACGATAATGCTCTTTCAAGAACCATTGAAGTATATCTCTCATGTTCGGTGTTCCTCATGGATAAAAAACAATTATTAATCTAGAAGTTCATCATCCAAAGGTGTTGTCTCTTCCGAAGGGTGCTTGACTAGAAAGTCTGTTAACGCCTGGATTTTGACGGAATTCTGCGATTCCTACTATATGTAAAACTATTTTAGGATGACCACCCATCATGATAGGTGACCATTTAGCATGGGAAGCTTGAGGATATATTCAAGTGGGTTACAGTAGGAAACCAGTTGAACCACATGGTTCTATATGTAATGACTGATTTTCTGAACCCTGAAGATTATGGCTAGGTAGTTTATAATTTTTGAATATAGAGTTTCAGCATCAATCATTCTTCAGCTGGGGTAACAGAGATTGTTCTTGATGCCCGCATCATTCTTCTACGTCAGGAAGGTGCAGAAGGACCATTGTAGGGCGGTTATGTAAAATATGAGTAGTCTCCCCTAAATTGGTGGCATCAGCACTGACGGGCTTAGGATAAATATTTTGAGGTTGTTGAATGATTCTTGGAATTTATTTTCCAACTCATACATAACTTCTTTCTTTATGAGTCTGGTTAAAGGTAAGCATTTACCTGAAAAGGTGGATGTGAAGCGCCGGATGTATGCGAGGTGCCCTTCGGTTCCTCTTTACTCAGTGAGGTTGCGTGGTGGGGACATGCCAAGGGTGAATATTTTCTTCTTGTGGTCGCCTTTGATGTCGTGATGGATTAAAAATAAGCCTATGAATTTTTAAGAGATAATGCCAAATGTACATTTTAAGGGATTCATCTTTATATGGTGTTGTTGAAATTTTTTGAAGACCTTTTCAAGATCAGACATGTGGTTCCAAAACTGTCTTGATTTAACCACCAGATAATCGACATAACACTCGACACACATTCCCAATAATGTCCGGAAGATATGATGCATGGTGCGCTAATATGTGACACCAATATTCTTCAAACCCAAGGGCACCCATTTATAACAGAACAATCCCTGAGGGTCCCTAAAACTTTTAGCTTCTTCATCTCCTCATGCCATTCGGATTTGATTGTATACAAAATATCCATCCATGAATGATATATCCTCATATCTATCTATTGCATCGATCACCAATTTTATGATTGGGACCAAGAAATAGTCTTTTCGGAAATGCTGGTTAAGGTCCCTGAAGTTATTGAAAATTATAATTTGTTCATCTTTCCTTTTGACAATGTCTATGTTTTCCAGCCATATCAGATATTTGACCTCCTGTATGAATTTTTCTTTCATCACCTTGTCAACTTCAACCTCTATATTGTCCACATGTGTCAGGTGGGTCCTTCTGGTTGTCTTATTAGAGCCCTTGTGGTCTTCTGGTAATCCCAGATGATGAGTGGAAACCTCAGGATTGAGGCCTAGAATTTTGGTGCAATTTCAATAAAACATATCTTTATTCTAATTCAGAAAAGTGGTTTATGCCTCATTCTCCTTGACAAAAATAACCACACCAATCATAGCGGGTCGAGGTCTATCTTTAGTGCCCAAATGTATCTCCTTAAGTACATCGATTGTGATGGAGACACCTTCTTCAAATGTAGGAGGGACATATTTGAGTTCTTCTTCTTCTTTTCCTCCTTCTCTTCATCCTCATAATATTCATATTCATATCCTTCTGTTGGAGAGAGGATTCTTGATATGAACTCTCCAATGATGGGAGAGAAATTGTCTTTTTCCTTAGTGAGTGAGGAGGGGGTAGCTTGCGGTCACGAGGATGGGATGGGAGCATATTTGATAGCGCTTTCCCTGACTTCATGGCATTCTACATGCTCTTCTATGTCAATGGAATTGGTGGTTGCCGCGGAGTCCATGGAGACGATTGAGTCTGCATCCGGACATTCACTTGTGCATTCAACTTGGTTGATGGGTAGAACGTATTCTTCACCAAGCTGCTAGAGGGGGTTAGTGAAAGCATTTTCTAATCCAATTGGGGTAGTAATCCAATCAATGTGGTTTTTCGGTATATGTTTAACTTCCGATTCATAGAACCATGTGTCGATATAATGAATCTCACAGGACTCGAATGGGGATTTATCAACGTGTAATGCCACTTTTTTACTATTAGTGCAATAGTTGAGGCACTGATGGTATGATGAAGGAATTTTAGTGGGTTGATGCATCCAAGTCCTTCTGAATAGGATGGTGAAGGTCATATTTTTCTATACTACTAGGAACTCAGAATCCTACATGATGCCTCCGCGCCGATTCACTATCTTGATTCATCCCAACAATTTCTACTTGCTTTTGGCATATCCCCGCAGAATTGTAGTGTAGGATGTCAAGTTGTCTTCATCATAGCCCAGTTGTAGAAGCATTTTCAATAGAGGATTTTGAATCTAGTTCCATTATCGATGAAGATCTTCCAGACATCAATTCCATTTATCTTGTCTGACACATATAAGGGTTTTATGTGACCTTCCATGATGGTGTCTTCATCACTGTCTATGATGGAGATTAAAACATGACATTATGCAGAACTGATCTACGACCAATAGACTTTGGTTTCTTCTACATCGGCATAGAACTCTTGTGGACTTAGTAAGGCTTTGATGAGTTCCTCCCTAAGATCTGCAAATAGACATAACACATCTAGGGTGGATAGTTTTGTTGATTTGAAGCCATCTATTTTAAAATATCATACTTCTATGAAAAAGGATGGAGCTTCCCATCTTAGGGTTTCTCTTTCACAGGCACATTAGTTTTTTGGGCTTTGGACGTAGATGGATCAGCTTCTGAAGCTAGGGTCGATGGTGTCGTGATCCTTTAAAAGTCTGGCTGAACTGGTCTTCATGCATGCCTTGGGTGGTTTGGTATTTTTTTCTTCCCCTGATGGATATTCCAAGATAAATGGGATTGTATTTATTTTTATGGAAGAGGAGGAGAATTCCGGTTCTTTTTGTGTCTATCGATGGGTCCTTCCATGAGATTCCTTGATCTTGATGGTTTGATTTATGGCATTACCAGTAATTTGACTCCTTCCATGATCATGCCTTCCAGGAAACCTCTAGCGTATGTGGCCTCTTTCTCTATCTCTCAAATTGGGCATAGGGAATTTGGGTTCATGGAAATAGTCTCCATTCAAGAAGGGTTCAATCAAGTGAATGTTATTAATGGAGTCGAAGATCAGTTCTTGATCCAACATTGCTTCTGTCTAACTTTCTCCATCTGATGTTGCCGTTTGGCGGGGCAATTTCCATTGTTCCATTTGGCAGGGTGTTTCCTGTTGTGCCGATTGGGGGGGTGGGTTATGCCTATTTTACCGTTTAGAGGGTGAAATGTATAAAATCATCAACACTAAATTCATCTTTGGTGTCTGTTCATCATCTTGCTCTTTCTTTCTTCCCTTCATTCCTTTAGAGGGCTGTGGGGACGATGAGGAAGGATGTGTTGTGTCGGGAGCTTTTGGGGGCACAGTTGGTTGTTTCAACTGCACCTATAGGATACTATGGACTCTTTTGATGGCCTTCCTAGTCATCCAATTCTCAAACTTTTTCCCTTTATGGGATACTATTTTCCATTCATATTCCTCTCTTAAGTCTGAGGTGGAAACATACGCCACTTGTGATGGTGGTGGGGCCAACTTGACTTTCCTAGAATCCATCATCTTTTTTAGTAGATCCTTGAAAAGAAAGAATTATTGGATGGTATGTCCCATTACCCAATGATATGGAAAATAATTTGTACGGTCGTCGAGACCACTTCATCGGCTTGCTTTGGCTCTGGTTTCTGTAGAAAATTGTAACTCATGGCGGCTATGAAATAGTCACGATCATGGTCATCTCGAAATGCATAAACATTGTTTTCTTATTTATTCAATCTAATTTATTTTATCACCCCTTCACTCATCTTAACGAGGAGGGTGGTTGTTTGAATCCAGGGGTCAGGCACGGTTCGGTGGGGGCCTCCCAACTAGATCTAGTGTTGTGGTGGCTTAAGCATGACATAAGACACTTCATTTTTTCGTATTCTTTTCCCATGGTCATATTGGCCCACTCGGGAGATAAGATTGGTCCTTTTCAAGGAGTTATCTATTAATTTGGTAATGGAAGAGAATTCTTGGAACCCACTTATGTACTTCAATGGGATTATTGGTGTTTATAATTCATCTGGAAGGTTATCGATTCACATGGAAAGAATCTAATCTTAGGGGTGCGGTCAGTTGAGGGTATAAGTAAAGCCTTTACATCTAGAAATGAAGTCTGGGACTCTTTTGTTCTCTCATATTTTGGAGTTCATGAGATCCCTGACCTTCATCTTAGGTAGTGTCGAACTGAACTGGTATATAAACTATCATCGGAGGTCCTCATAGCTTGGGATTGAATTTTTTGGAAGACTAGTATATTATATGAAGGCTGAGCCCTGTAGGGTTCTTACAAAGCACCCAAGTTTTTCTGCCTCTTGTTGCTCATGAGTTCCTATCATGGGGTCTCAGAAAGAGGCATAGTGCATTAAATTCTATTCAGGGTCCCCCAAGAAATTAAATACTGAGAATACCTGGTTCTGAAAGTTTGGTGGTGGTAGAACATGTCTCACCCAATTAGGTTAGGGTTTGTGATCTAGCTATATCTGAGTGTGATGTCGGTCCAGGGATTATAGTTGAGCTATTAATTTCTTATCGGTGTTCAGAAGACCTTGATGAATATCTTTTCGGGATTGATCTTGGAATGGTGCGGTAGTTTCAAAGATAGGGTGTGTTGGTGCTACTGGAATTTGGGGTTGATATCCATTTGGAGGAATCATTTATGGGTTTACATAAATATATTATGGATGCCTTCCCATTGGCGAAAGTCTTGATGTTGTTCTGAGGCTGGGTTGAATGGACCTTTGAGCCAGGATTCATTCACTAGGGTGAGTGCCTATTGCAAGGGCACCTCTTCTGGGAGCACCGACTAATGATCTACGAGGGGAACACATCTAGAAAGGTATCTCCCTCAACTTATCTTAGAATTTATTCACCTGAGATCTTCCATTTCTTCCTCCTTCTTGGAGAACCTTTCCTTGAGAGTGAGGTATGCATTTCTAGGGCGAGGAGAAGTCAGGTCATAGAAGACCTTGGATTTATTCTTCTCTTTTTTGGGGTTTCATGTGGGGGGAAATGTTGAGTGGACTGAGGGGGCACCTAGATTTAGAACTACTCTCTGGTTTTAGGTATGCACACCATCAAGCTCGGTGTGGGGTGCATCTTGGAGGGAACCATATTCCATCGCATCCTCTCCCTCTGCATTATTTTCTGTGAGATCTATGGAGTCTAAATTTTCTATCTTCACTGAGGCATACCACTTTGGGGGTGGTGTACCAGGTTCTAAATGGTATCAAGGATTATTTCGGCCTTTATTGGACTCTCTACATTCATTATGTGGTATTCCTTTGGTTTCTTGGAGAAGATTTACCTGAAGGGAGCCCTGGTCTGACCTCATAACATGCCTTTTTCTCGGAGGGTGTGAACCATGACAAGGGGTGAAATGGGTGATTCCTCTATCTGTCATTCTTCCTAGATCATAGAAGACAGACGTCCATTGTTTGGGGATTTGAGGTAAAAATGCCCCCAGTCCTTTGGGATGGGGTTGTTCCCATTATTCCTTCTATGCGCTACGACCTTGATATGTTGGTCTTATAGGGGAATTTGATTTTAAAATTCCTCGAGCCCTGTGGGTTAGGGTTGTTCTCGTATTGCAGTGGTAGCTAATGTTATTACTACCTTTTCAATTTCATGTACTTCTGCATGGGTATGGACCATATATTTCATTGGGCCTGCATAGAGTCTATGGCCTTTTGAAGGCATGAGCACTTCTTTCTGGTTGGAATCCCTTAGGTGGAAAGCTCGCTGGATGTTTTGGATTTGCTAACTAAGAAGTTTTTCAATGGTTTGATCCCTTTGGTCCTGACGATTTTGAGAGTTACTCTTGGCCAGTCTTTAGTGAGTATCTCATTATTACTATAGATGAGTTTCATTTGAATGCTGCCTCTGGGTGATGATGTTTCAGGATATCATTTTCAATGGGGCTTGTTAGACGGGTCATGGGGTGAAGTGCAGAGCTCCATCTTCTCACCATCCCTATATGTGAACTTTAGTCGGGGAATTGCTAATGAGGCAATGCAACTTATCTAGTTCATAGAGTCAAGCTAGTTCAAGGTTTTTATTCTACCTTTATGACTGTTGTTGTCGTGTGGATGGGAGTGCTTCTACGTTGATTAGACGACAAAGCTCCCCTATCACGTTGACGTGGTCCACATACCCATCATTAGGAAATAAGTTATCTTTCAACTGATGAAAAGTCATCTATATGTTTAGGTTAATATCATGTGTACATTCCCTAGATAATTCTCCTAGATACTGAAGTGAGTAGCTATCATAGGCCAATACATCACTGGTATATTATCCTTATCTAGTTGTCTTCTCACAAGCAACATATCCTGCTATTGGTTTTTTGGAGTCTCGTCAACTTAATATGCCCAGATCGAATGCATCTTAATAATTTCGTTCCAAGAAACCATTTCTGGTGGGAGGATCATTGATTTGCGTATGGTGAGGGGGTGGATAAAAAGATTAGTGTGGCCTCGTGCCATCCTCTGCTTGAGAAACAATATCACTCATTATCGGCGTAATGGCCAAAATGTCTGACTCCTTTCTGATCACCTCATCATTGGAGGCCTTTCTCACATTTTTTATGGCGGGGGAAGGACCTTCTTTCCATTATCTATTTTTTGTGTGTTGAGGACCTTCACAATTGGTGCTGCAATGGAGAGGGCTATTATGGAAACTTGATGTCTGGCCGCAAGAATTTTCTTAAAGGTGTATACTCTGGGGAGGACCTTTAGGGCCAGCTGTAGTGAGGAGAGGACCTTCTTCCAGCTTGATGTTACTATGGTGAGGACCATCATAACAACATCCATTATAGGGAGAGCCTTCATGATGACTTTCATCATGGCTAGGACTACCACTATTACATGAGACCTGGCTACGGGGAGAATTTCTACAATGCACGTCATGGGGAGGTCCATTATGATGTACTACAATGAGAGGAGGACCTTCTAATTTCTTGAATATACTATGGGGAGGACCTTCATAGCAACTATAATTTTAGAGAGGACCTTCTCAATGACTGTCATCATGGAGAGTACTACCATCCATATGTGATGTCTGACTATAGGGAGTATCATATCTGTAGCATATACCCTTGGGAGGACCATCAGGGTGGACGAAAGAAAGGGGTGGACATTATTGTTGTCTGATCATCAGTTCGAGGGGATGGATGCCCCCAACAAGCATTAGGAGATAGGCTCCCATGATTTCCATTCCTGGCCCACAATGTGAGCCCCTAGGGATGCTCTTTGGAGGACCTTCAGAGCTGCTAGTAGCGCCATTGTGGGTGAGCCTTTCCAACTCCTACTGCCACTTTCATAATTTGGTAATGGAATGATAAGGTCATGATCCTTCATTGATATATGTTTTTGGTCATCAAGAACCCCAGCTTCCAGCTGGGCATGACCATGTATGTGCTCTTGATTTTCCAGTTGCCTAAAGTGACTTTTCTTTTTGACTTCTCTCTTGTAGGAAACCGGGGTCGTCTGCTCTTGGTAACAACCTTTATATAAAGGTTCCTATCTTTTTGGGTCCCATAATTCCTTTGGGATACGCCGATGGACATATTGAGTTTTGGAAGGGGTATATGCCAACCCTAGAGCGACCACCATGTTGAACTAGCATCCCCTAGTTGGAAGGGTATTTGTTCCCAATACGGTTGTCTGTATATCATAGAATATTGACGTCGAACCTCCTAGACTGGAGTAGGGATGCATAACTACTCCATAGTGACCCACTCATTTTGCGAGTGAGTCATTCTGTTTAAGGAAACCATGTTATGGGATTAGTTTCTTGCCTTCTCCACCGATGCAAGGATATCTTGGAATGTTTTGAGGATATGTTCTGGAATCGACGTTTGATCTTCCATAATTTCAATGATGTGATACGATACATATTTAGATGGAACATGAATAAAGGCACATTTTGATGTCGGAGTTGGAGTTTGTGCCCACTTTTTTCCTCCATGAGTTTCTAGTAGATACTAGCAGATCTCTTGTGTCATAACATTGGAATGAGTCTGCCACCAGTTTTCTTCTCTAGTTTCCACTATATTTGACTAGTAACCTTCATATTCACAAGTAGGGATTTTCATCACCTCTCTTGCTACTGTATTTTTCTCATGATCTTTGTATGCATCCACAGGAATTTGACTCTGCTCATATTTTCTTGTTTCCCTTTTTGGATGGTGGGCTTGATATGAATCGGTATGTATTTGTGCATGCGTATAGCTAGTTTCCCCCATATTTGGGGGACGATCTAGAATTCATTAGAATGTATTTGTGCCTGCACATAGCTATTTATCGCCTTATTTGGTGGACAGGCTTGTTATGTATCTTCTGATATATGCATCTGCCTATATCTTGTCACTCTGTCTGCACGGTAGGACCAACGAGCACTAAAAGGAGAATGATTTTGCTCTAATTGTGCCACCCTATTTTTGTAGAGGGCTTGAGTGGAGGGGGAAAATTTGTTTTTCTGTCTGTTGAATGTATTCATGTTAGTACAGTGGAGTTCCTTTTTAGGAACCATGGTGATAGCATGTTCCTGATTATATATTCACTGCCCTTTGCAGGAAGCCCGAGGGGCCAAGGTCTCCTGGACATCAACATGTTCACAATTTATTTTTCTTCAACCCATTCCGCATTATTTTACTTTAGAGTAAGGTTTTATTAACCACACTAGGGCTGGGAAATTTAACCCTTTCTCATTGTGATGGGGATTCCATAGTTAATCCATCCCAGTGGGTGATTGGGTGGGGTCAAGTACATGTGAAATTTGTCCTCCTCAGTTATAACATCCTCCTATGGTCTCCAATGGGTTTAGTCATGGATCTAGAAACACCCAACTTCGTGGTTTCCATGATTCATGGACCTTCCTTCCAAAGGTAGGTGCTCGTTGATTAATGATTAAGCCAAAAACACTTGAGGACTCTATTGGTTGAGAGGATGGGAATTCAAGATTACCTTACCCTTTTGAGGGAGTATTATCATCTGTTATGGGACTATATTATAGATTTAAGTCGGGTTTATATGTTTGTGAATCCTTGGTTCATTCTTGAAGAGTGTTTCCATGGGCTACCCTTAGTTTATACGATCATCGTTGGCATGCATACGAATTTGATGCTACAGAGGTGATGCTAACTTGATCCATAAAATAAGTTTCTCTAGAGTTTATCATCATTAAAAGGGTATGGAAGGTGATTTGTGGTTGGAATCAGACCCATAAGATAAGTTTCCAACGTATACTCGAGAGAGGAATCAAAACCCACTTTGTTCGGATGGGTTGGGGTGTAAACATGGAAGCTTCCCATTTTAGGGGGATTTGTTGGGTGGACCCTTTTGGATGGGAACCCTTCGAGCATGGGCCTTCTAGTAGTCATCCTACCTATCTTTTGGATTAGGAATCAGAGTTCTCATAGTTCATATTGTGTGGGGCTTACTCTTTGAAGTATCCCATTGATGAGACATGATTGGGTGACCCCTTTTAGAAGGTCACCCTTTTTATATCGAGCCTTCATGAAGGCATCCTATGTATCCTTATTTGGTCATGAATTAGACTTATCATAGTTCATATTGTGTGGGGCTTATGCATGGAATCTACCCATTAGATAGAAATGATTGGGTGAACCCTTTTTTAAAGGAACCCTTTTAAACTCGGGCCTTTAGGTAGGCGTCTTACGTATCCTGATTTGATTAGGAATCAGAGTTCTCGTATTTCATATTGTGTGGGGATTACGCGTGGAAGCTTCCCATTAAAGATACATGATTGGGTGAACCCGTTTGGAAGGGAAACCTTTTGAGCTCGGGCCTTTAGGTAAGCATCCTACCTATTCAGATTTGGTCAGAAATAAGAGTTCTCATAGTTCAACTTTTGGTAGATGTTGTAATCATCACAAACCTCTAAGCCCATGTGCATCATGCTTGGTGTGATAAACAAGAGGATTCGAGAGATCCAACCAACCACATGTTTCCTCTCCTGTTGGTGGGAGAGGGAGAGCCTATGGTGGAAGAGGCCAGGGCGACCGTGGGTGAGGGCACAAAGCAATGAACCTTTCAATGTAAAATGAAATTATAATCCATGTGGCTTGGCATCAGAAAATTGGGATCTTACATCAGTGGTAGGGCCCCAGAATATGTTCTGGGAAGGGGATGAGTGACATCCACATCAAAGGGGGAAGGGAACATAAGCCCTCCAATTGATTAATATTCCTAATTGAATGGAAAAGCAAGTAATCTCCCATAATCCCTAGAACAAGGAAGTTCATGTTAGAATCCTAAGGTTGGACTCCTGGTAACCATGGGAATGCAGACCCACAAAAAATCCTGAAGACCGAACCAATGTTGGGAGAGCCTTCGTGACTCTGATTACCATGGGTATGTAGACTGAAAGGGGCACACTGATGCACCCGATGGTCTGATCATACAGGTCTAGTGGATTTAGAGGAGGCTTTGGCATAATGCCAGAGGACAGTTTAGTAGAGTGATTATGGAGGACTAGACGGTAAGGTTGGGATGAGGTTAGAACCCGAGGATATAATACCTGAAAACACCACATTTGGCGTACTGGTTTCTTATGCCGGATGGGAGAGGCTCTACATGCCATAGTGGTATGCGGGTAGAGGGGTCATCCACGTATCGATGCAGTCGGTGGGCATGGGTATAGACCATCATGTACCGTTGTGGTTGGTGGCCCATCACATCACTTTGGTTTTGATCCTTATATCGATGTAGTATGTAGTTCCATGTTCATCCCACATATTACACTACATGGACCACCATATTGAAGGAGGGTTTAAGGGATTATCATTTACAGGGATTTTATCTACAATAAGTATGTGGTTTTTGGTTGACCAATTAGGCTCCCAGCTCTATTATTATTATTTTATTCCCATGTTTTATGGTTCGCAGCTGGTTGTACCTATAGAGAGTGTGATTCGTAGTTTGTACATCACCAATGAATCAAGACTGAATCTGAAATCTTCTCTGAACTCTTTCTTCCAACCTCTAAGTCCCCTTAAATCATTCCTCCCTCCATTCTATCTTCGTCTATCTATGATTCATTAATTTATAATCATGGAAATTGTATCTATTGGGAATGTGACACTATTTGCATTGGACCACAAATAGAAATCATTACCCGCAGATGACTCAGTCAATATGGGGTTTGCAGAGGCTTTTGTTCACGATAATGGTTCACGGAATCCTTCCCACTCAATTTATCCCAAAATTGATGAGTTCACAGGATAGTACGCAGATGTATTTCACATGCATGATTCCTTTGGCTATAAAGTTTGTGGTCCTCTTTGTTCGATTTCCATTGCTTCGTGGGCCAGTGTCTCACAGATCGTTGCATGTACCTAGTGGTTCGTGATCCGGGTGGTCTGTTGGCCTTTCATGGTGATCGTACATGATCCACATAAAATTCACTGAAAACCTGAATCTCTTCATGTTTCATCTGTAATTTTCAACTCAATTTGAGTCCATTTACCTTGCTATACTTATATGAATACATGCTTCCTTCTGCAAAGTGATTGTGGGTGTATTTTCTTCCCTTGGAGGAATTTTCATGACCCTACAATGATCAAAGGGATGATATATATTTACATAATAATTTGTATGTTGTAATAAAATTTAAATCCTATAAATTTAAAATCAATTTAAAAGGATTCAAATTATTTGGGTAACAACTATGTGTACCTTCAAAACCAAACACAGAGAATGATTTATTGAATGAATCATACTTCTTTACATCATATATCTTCTCTAAGAGACCATAGATGTATCAAGATATCTATCGGCTCTACTATTGTGATCGTATAATGATATATATTGTAGGATATACATAAATGTTCCTATTATGTTAGGATGTTAAGGGAGAAAGAAAAAAATTCCAAGGGAATGATAAAACCCTTACCCATACCTTCTAGAGATGGGATAAAATCACCATGGATATTTTCATGGTCCTTTTAAAGAAAACCATATGTATTAATATCATATGGATTCTTTATGTTGAATTATATTTATTTCTAATTTTATTTTAATTTAAGAGGATATATAAATAAATCAACTTGTAAGGATATACATTAGAGAGGTGGTGGAGCTGCATGTAATTCTACAACCAATTCTAAATGATGACGATTTGTTATACACCTTTTAATTATGAAATAGTATCCAGAATGCTCTAAACATAGATTTGAACATCAATAAAACTTATCACACTCCAACTAGGGTCCTATCTAAGGGAATAATCCAGAAAAATAGAATCTATGTTGAGATATGTCTCAATATTTCTGAAAGGAGCTTAGGATCAACATTTTCCTTTCATCTAGTTCTTATAAACAAAATATATTTCACGAGAGAATTATGATAGTTATTTTTAATCACAACTTTGGAATAAAATATAGAACAACAACATCGTGGGATAAAGTTAGATAATGAAATATTTTTGAACCAAAACTGGTGGAAGAAAAGACTAAGGAGGTCAAGGCCATTCAACAACACATCATAGCATCAAAAAAACGATATAATATTTATAATGATAAAAAATAATGATACCTATAGTTTGATATTGGTGGTAAGGTGATCATTTATATATATCCATGTATGGTATCTCTGATGATTGGGAAGAAAGGAAATTTAAATCCTTGGTATATTGTCCCCTTTGATATTATTGATCGCATCAAAGGTAAGGCATGTCGATATGCACTCTCAAAAAACCTATCCCAAGTATATTCTGTATTCCAAATATCCCTCCTTCGGATGTACATTGCACATCTCTCACATATACTAAATCAAAATATGTTACATTTTGATAATTATATCTCTTCCATAACATGTTCACATTGAAATACATTTACATTTTGTTGTATCATTACCCAAAAATTAAATTTTATGAATTTTCAAGAAACTCCTTTCAATTGTTGAGGTGGATCCAAAAATGCACCTAAAATAAATGATGATGACACCAAAGAGATGGACCACCTCGCCTACCAAACAATACCCAGATCCTTCACAAAATGAATGGAACATCCCATATTCTATTGGAACATTACACATCATGAAATAATGTCTACTATAGTATAAAGGAATAGTAAAAGGGGATAAATGAAAAATAAAAATTCACCAAATAATGTAAGATCCAGTAGCCCAAATTATCCCAAGAAGATTAATATATCCTTAAAGACTGTAAAAGAGAAAGAGAAGCATAAGTAATATGATATACATTATTAATAAAAGTATAAAACAGTAATGTGACTTAGTTGACTATGATGTATGAGAATGTTATAATATATATAGGTTGTAAGAGGAAATATGACCACTAATATTTGACCACTACAATACTGTTACACCACTGTTACAATTTAACTATTATATGACCATTGGAAAATTAATGTAACTTTTGGTATAGTAATATGCTTGTTAAGAAAAGTAAATATACCATTATAATTTTAAAATATTATTTTGAAATAGTATAATTATTTTTTATCATAATATAATTAAATTAAAGGGATAAATATAATTTAATAAATGTTTGACAAAATGAAATCATAATTATATTTTTGATAAATTATATTTGATCTATCTTTGTTGAACTGAATTTTTAGTATAAGTTGAAAAGGTTTAAATAAAATTTCATATTAACAAATTTGTTTAATGAAATTATATATATATATATATATATGTGTGTGTGTGTGTGTGTGTGTGTATATGAAAATAATGTTTTATTAAATAAGAAGTAATTTTTTATAATGGTTATAAATTTGATCATTTTTTTAAAAGTATTTTTTCATAAATACTGATTTATTTTTAAAGATTAAAATCCCCATATATATATAATTATTTTCATTAAATTAATTTTATATTTGGAACTTGCATCTCAAAATATTCAAAATTTGATTTTTTGGTATTTTTCTAAGAATATTGAATGTTTGTGAATTGTAATATAAGAAAAAATATTGTATTCTAAATTCCAATATAAATAAAATATTAATTGAATAATTGATCATCTATGAAACCATTATGGATTTATAAAATTCACTAATTAGTATATTTATTCATAGGATTTATCAATATTGATTTTCCTAACCAGAAATAATAACCAAATGAATATATATTGACCCCCCCACTCCTTCCCTTATAAGTACCACATCCCACCACCCCTTCTCCATAAACCATTGAAGACGTGGATCTAGTTCAAATTAAACAAATGTATCCACCCAACACATATCCACATGTTCAATGGGGTTTTATCTTATCAAAATAGCATCATAAAAAACCTTAAGGGGTATCCAAGAGGATAGTCTCAAAGGGAATGGTAAAATTCTCAAATGAGACCCTTTCAATACTTTTATTCTTATACCTCCCACATATCACTTTCATGAACCTTGAAATAGTAACATAAATGTCCTCTTTATAATTATAAGTTATTAATATGGAAGAATGTATATTTTATACCCAGTCCTCATTTGATTCTAAAATGAATCTATTGTTTATATTTTTATCAGTTCACCTCCCCCATGAATACCTATTTTCATTTTATACCACCACTTTCATTCCTGGTTTAAATTCAATTTTTTTTTTCAAAACTTCAATATATAATAATAAAATATTTTTATATTATTCTAGAATAGGTAAATACTCAAAATGATAAATAAAACTATGTAAATTCACTATGTCCCAAAAACCCGCCTAAATGAACTAACAATGTAGCAATAAAACCAATACTCCAAAAATCATGATTATTTATGAAAACTTTTGAATACTAAGATCCTTTTTAATATATTGGACTCATTAAATTCATTTCACCACATCTCTTGATTTCTTTAATTATACTATATGTATCTCATAATTATCCATTACAAATACGACCTTGGACACATGAGATACATGGCCCTAGAAATGTGAATAGAGGCATGATATCTCAATTTGATGACTTAAATAAAACATAAAATCATATTAATAAATAAAATATAGTTTAATTAGGATTTCAATATTGATTTTAATAAATCTAATTCGATCATTAATAGTGTTAATTAAAAATATAGAATCAATCTGAACCCATGGTAAATGAATTCTTTCAACCGATCTCTTTTATTATGTTTTTATGTTTTTCTATCTATATAACTCTATCTCTTTATCTAAAATTATTTAATGATTATAAATTCTATATAAGTGCCTCTTACACATTTACCTTTTTTATTCTCACTTTATTTTCTAGGTTATACATGTGATTCCTTCATTTATAAATAAATTCTTATTAATCAAATAGAAATAAGGGTGAATTTATATCACATTATACATTCATGTAAAATTATTTTAAAATTATTTTAACCATTAATTAATTAAAAAAGGAGCAGTTTATTATGGTTAACTTTGTTTCCACCTCCGGTTTGAGTTAAACATTCAAATGCATTCCTTCTTTCAATTTCTTCTACCAATTATGTATAACATTTTTTAATGGTTCGTTTTATACCCACTTCTCTACCCCTCTAGAAGATTTTTTCAAATAATATTAATTTTTTAAACCAAGATTTTTTATTCAAATATGAAAGTAATGAAAATTATTATTTGTTGATTTTTATAATATTTATGGAATATCATTTAATTTTTCTTTTAGACAATATTATGTTACTTATTATGTTGTATGTGTATTTCACTGGCTTATGCCATATGATTGATTACCTTATTTGGAAAACATATAATTGTACTTGTTATTATGGGTTCCCCTTGATAGAGGTCCAATGCACCGAGTAATTTTTAAATCACATGAAATTATATGAATTTGATTAGGGAGTAAACCTAATCCATTATTGGAATTTTCTACCATGTTAGGATGTCATGTTAGTGAGCCTTAACTTATACATCTTATGTCATGTGGTATAATGTTTCCACATTCCTATAATTCCATGATCTTATGATGTAATTTTCATTATTACATGATTATACATGATTATTCATGAAACTTGTCTTTAATGATATCTTTTTATTCCATTTAATTCATATGATATGATTTGTTATAATGATTATTACCTCACTATGATTTATAGATGACCCATGTAGTCTATGTATTCTTCAAGTTATCAAAAATAGTTTTAGAGTCTTAGAGGGATCTTGGAGGAAATTATGGAGTTTAAAATAAATATTTTGTATTTTAGATTCAAGCTACATGTTTTATGAATCTAGCCTTTCAAATACAATAGGCCTCTAGATCCACAACTTTTATTTATAGGATATTTAAATTAATTATCATGTAATAATGTATGTAAGAGGCTTGGGTTGTTATATTTAACTTTACGAGTCATAAGATAAAATAAATGATTCATAGGTTGGGAATATTATTATTAATTTCTATAATAATATGATTTATTACTCGTTGTTTTTTAATACCTATATTAATCATTTTGGTTTTAGTAAATGATGAAAACCATAATCAAATAATTGTTTAAATGTTAATCAAATCCATAATATATTACCCTAATTTTTAGATGATATGTTTTTTGTAAGATCATAGTTTTACTATGAGGTATTTATATATAATTGTTCTAAATGAATTTTAGGGACAAATGCGAGTATCTAATGTGATCAATGGTGTATCGATGGTTTCTGGGGATTATTTGAAGCCCGGGGCCCCACTTTTTGGACTTAAAATATAGGACGCATGGTTAAGAGAAATCATTTGAGGCAGTCTTCTTGGTCACCCCTAACTGTGTGAGGCTAAGTTTTGGGGTGGTATAGGTTGTATAGTTTTATAGATACCATTCCACCTCAAATGCATGCTCATGCAGCTTGGTATCGACTAGGAAAGACAACTTAGACAGGGATTGCACATGGTTTGGAAAACCTTGCCCACTAATATTAAGGGGTTCCCCTTCTTACAGTGAATGGTTCACAGTTGGCACATGGTTTGGCCAACCATGTAGAAAAACTACATGGACATGTATTTTATGTAAAAAGGACTATTTTACATAAAACATAATAAAAACTTAAATTTATTTCCTTCTCCTCTCATCGATAAAAACCAAGGCACGGGAGCTCTACGTCAAAGATATTTCATATATTTTGATAATTTTCATGAGTTCGAACTCATAATTGAGCATCGTTCGTCTCGTTGGATTGTCATCGGTGAGTACTGTATTATTTTTGTGTCGTTATTTGTTCTTCTTGGTATCGAAAGAGTAATTTAGGTTCAATTTAATGTTCCCTATTTCTAGGATCTTTGTTTGATCTTAAATTTATTATGCTTTGATTCAAATAAGTAACTGATACTAGTTGAGAACTGTACTATAGGCCTATGGTAGGTGATCTATACCTTTCCCTTGAGGTTTGGTACTTTATTGAAACAGTTTTCATTGTGCTGTTCTCCGGACCTTCCATAGTGGCTCCAAAAATGAATTGATTTTTTTAAATGGATGTAATAGAACATTTTTTGGATGACATTACTTTCTATGAGTTTAGTTGCTTGTTGTCTCCATAACCTAGTCCACCCATGGGGCCTGTCTTGTGGTTTCCTCACATTTTCTTATTTTTATACCACCCTTGGGGTTAGTGTTTCATCTTTCCAAGTTAGAGGAAGACCAATTATAAATGAATATAATTTAACTGATTGATTCTGATATGGTTTTCCACCATTTCCATTTTACATATGATATGAACTATTTATTTCCTAAACATGAAATGATATTTCAGTGGGTAATCTCATGGAAATTTATTTCTTCTGAATTTATAGATGGAATGAATGAGGAATGATTTTATAGGAAGACATGGGTGTTTTAAACCATGGGTCATAATATAAGTAGTGGATTCCTTGAATGAGATTTATCCTTTGGTATTGATTTCATGGGATTCCTTGGGCCTTGCTACCCCTTGGATCCAGCTTTTTTTGGGGTCACAGTGGACTTGATCTATTGATAGGATCCTTGTACCTCATTCCATGTCTAACCGATCTTCCATAAAGATTCTCCTAGGACTCATTGAGGATGCCTTGTTTCAATATAACTTGGACCCAACCTCAAGGGGTGTGACACTTCTAATTATATGGATCATTCATGGTCGATATGACACTTATGGATATACTTATCGAAATTGGTTGACATTTTTTTAAAGGTTATACGGTGTGCCCTTGGATGATATGATATAATGTATCTGTGGACTCACTGTGGTGTTTATTTTAGTTTTATTTTTAGGTGCCTGGTTACTGGATCTTGACCAGTGTTTTGTAGGGATCCTTTTTTGGCTAGATAGTTTCACATTACTTACTTTACATATCCCATGGGAACTTGTTACATTTCTACTATACATGTATTATACTATTCACACTATTTATTTTGTATTGCACAGCCTGAGATTTCTATAGACACCGTTGGTGGAGGAATACTAGTATTTTTTATCACACCCTATCTTATGCTACAGTTGGGTACCCTAATAGACTATACGTATATAGGTAGGGACTGATTCAAGTTCCCATTGTTTTATGCTTCACAGTGTTCCATGCATAAGAGTAGGGGAGCATAGTACTGAGCCTATGCTCGTGATTCTATCTGAGGGTAGTGATTTTTTCCTTTTTTCTATTTTGGTACATAAATTACACTGGCTATTTGTGTACAACTTTTTATACCTTATACAAAAATAAAATATATAATTATCATTTATATATAATTAATTTTTCAGATTTTGTGTATTGATATCAGTTTCATGAGATGTTATCTATTTTTATACAACTTCCACTATAGAAGGATACTGGTCCAGTGGTCTCAGTGTCTACTCTTACTCCTTATGCATCGTTATATTTATTTTCCTATTGATTTGTATGATGGATATTATTGTGATCTACTATGTCAATCAGTGAATTTTCTCCACATAGACACACCTTACACCATCACTACTAGTTTGTAAACTCTAGAATTTTGGGAGATATGCTTGAGGCCATACGACCTGATAGATCAGGGAACAGGATAATTGAACCCGATTCAGGTTGTTAAAAAGTGGTATCAGGGGTTTTTAATTTTTTTCATTTCCTTACTATTTTATGACAATATATAGGTATAATAATATATTTGAATTTTTTAATTTTCTATTCCTAGGAATATATAACCCTCATACTAGAAAAAACCAAAATTACCTTGGCTAAAAGTTATTATTTTCTATATTTTGACTATTAAAATTGATTTTAATACACCATTGGGTGATAGACTTTAATTGTAATGTTACCATTTATATGATTTTGGTTTCTATTTTTGTTGAATCCCAATTATTCTAGGGTATTACATAGAATGCATCATTGTAGAAACCTTTTTGGATTTACATTCTATCTATAATTCCATGCCACATAGTGTTCATTGATTGAAGACCTAAATCTGAGGTGTTCCCTTTGTGATATACCTAATGTGTGACAGATGAATTTTGTAGAGAAATGAGACGTCGTTAGTACATATAATTCTTATTATAAACTAAGCATTTATTTCTTAATTACTCTATAATATACACGCTATGCAGCTAATTTTGGAATGTTGATTCATGGGCCATTGATCATATGGATTGGAAATTTTTTTGGTGTGAATCATGTGGAGACCATATTTCGGTTCATGAGGTGTATGGGACCTCATGTATAGAAAATAACACACCGTTTGGTTCAACCATTTAAGATATAAATTTAAAATTAATATGAATTCAAATGGGAATTGAGCATGTGGTACAATGAACTGGACCTAGACCCAGCTTTTGAGTGGGAAATAGGTTGGGACTCTAGTGAATTTTATGGTGGTGTATTTTTACATGTCCCATATTGAGGAGTAGGTTGTGTGGTATTCCATATTTATAGGATGGTTTTTACGTATCCTACTTTTTATTCATTGAACATTACTATTGGTCTTTTCAAAGGCACTTGTCTATAATTATAGAGAAATTCCACCATGAAGACCTCTAATCAGGATCTAGAAGGGTGGAAATGAAAATGTTCTATAGGTGATTTTCAATAGGTTATAGATGGATCTACTTTTATTTCCAATTGTGGTTCCATCTGTTTTACTGGACGTAGCTGCAGAGGAATATTTCCATGAGTGGTTTTTACGTTATATGTAGACTTTTCAAGGAACATTGAATCCTTCCTCGTCTATGGTTGGACGAATGTGTGTCTTGTAGTAGTAGAATACTCCCATATTTTTGGGTTCTAGTGGTCCACAAGATTCTGATCTGTGTCTTGAGAATACTTTTCTTATATTCAATCACCTACATATGCCTTCTAAGAGAATACTGATACTTGAAACATACATGCTTTATGGAAAAGAGAAGCACCGATGGGATATTTTGAACTAGGTTGGCCGAATGTGATACATGGGTTGGAGGAGTTTCCAAACTTGTTTATGAAATTAGTTATTCCCTGAGACTTTGAGAGAAGAGTGGGCTAGTGAGTACATTCTTCTAATGCATAGAATGATGAAAATTATAGATTATTCATTATGCTTTACAAAACTAAAGCATTTTGTACTGATAAATCCTACTAATGAGGAATTGAGGGAGAGAAGCTTTGAGGAAGGTCCCAAACATGTCGTCTGATATCAAGTCAACAAGTTTATATTTTCCTATACTACTAAAATAGTGAATCATGCACTGATTAAAAACTAGGACCTAAGGAAAGATGGTGGAACAAAGTATACAAGTATAGTCTCTCAGCCTTGTGGTTTAGCTTCATGTGAAAGAATCGTAATTTTGAGGATCCCTATGAGATGAGTATCATCCATGATGGAAGTGCTGGAAGTGAAATGTTTTCATCATAATGGAAGATGGAGAAATGTATGAAATTAGTGCAATAAGGACCTAGTACAGTTTTAGGATTAGGGGTGGATGTCCCACATGCATCATTTTTTTAGGCATATCCCTACAACAGTTAGTATATAGGGTTCATCTATAAAACTATGTTCAAGTGTCGACTTCATAGCTTTATTTTAGGAAGGGATCTAGTGAAGTAATATTTGTTTAGGCTCAGGTGGTGGTAGTTATGGCCAAGGAATCCATACAGTAGTTGTACCTAGAATTTACAATGGGCATTCACTAGGTAGTGAGTTTGTGTCACATTGCATCGGTTCCAGATTGATATAATGTGTGCAACCTACCCCTGGGGAGCATTGTGACGGCCCATACAGGGTGATAGGTACAATCATAGTATCCTTAACTCTTGTATTTTCTCTTTTTGAAAAAGGTTCATTATGTAGTTTCATATCTCTACCTATTATGGATGGACATGGGATCCTAATTCAGTTTTTTGAGGGAGTTATAATGATTTAAATGATGTGGGGAATAGAATGGAAATTTTATGTAAATATAGAGAGTTACTAATTGCCAACAAGCCTATACCCAGGTGGTATAGGCTCTTGCTTGGCATCCAAAAGAACCAGGATCAAATCTGGGAAGGGATAAATTTATGAGGAATTGTAGCTGGGAACTGTAGAAGTAATGTAGCAGTAGAGGGACTATAGCGACAGAGGCACTGTTGTAGGGTACTGTAGTTGCAGCGTTATGGTAAAAGGTACTATAACAGCATAGGTACTATATTAGTACTGTTCACCGAGGGGTCCTTTTTTCCAAAAAATGGGCTTTCATGCCTTGTATTTAGGCCACATGGCCTTGGGCCTTCAGGCTATGTAATGAGTCTCCCTCTACCCATACTTAAAGAGGTATTTTCTTTTATAATAAATGGAGTCTTTGGCTCCATCCTTTAAAAGAGAGAGATAGTTCCCCATTGATATTTTTTGGCGTCACATTGTCTTTGATCTTTTTTCCTCGAAAGGATCGTTTTGATGTTATACTTGATATGATCTAGTTGTTAGCTTATCAATCCTTCATTGATTACAATCGATGTAGGGTGACATTCACATCACTAGAGGGTGGAGTGTTTATTAAAAATTGTGAATGGGATGATTAGATGATCCAAGAAGGACTTGAGCATCATGAAATTGGTGGGTGATAGCCCATATTTACATATTGTATCTTGATGATCATGGATCACATCCAGCATATTTCCCCCAAGTGGTTTATCATTTCAGGAACATTTTACAAAAATGATTTTATAGTTTACCTCTTGAGAAAGAGTTAGTGCTCTCTATCAATATAGTTTCAGAAGCTTCACTAATACCCATTACTTTGTATATGAAGTCTGTGATAGAGTTGTAGGAGCTCTAAAGGAAGCTAGAGGACATGGAGGCAAAGGGGTTTATCCATACCAATACACATTTGTGGGATTCAATGGTCCTTATTTTTGAAAAAAGAGGATTATACCCTTAGGCTATGTGTGGATTACCAAAAATTGAATGGGGTAATAGTTAAAAACCAATATCTATTACCATGGATATATAACATTTTTGATCACCTCCAAGGAGCTCATTTGTTCTTGAAAATTGATTTTGAATGGGGTTATCACCATGTATTTTTTTTACCTACAGACATACCACATATATCTTTTCATTGAAGGTAAGGTCTATATCAGTATCTGGTTTTCTCATCAGGCCTCACAAATGTTCTAGTAATTTTTATGGAATGGATGAACTGAAGTTCCCATCCTTTTATAGATTAGTTTGTGTGCATTTCCATGAATTATGTCGTAGTGTATTCTCACAATCAGTAATACCATGCTAAAAATATTTAGATCATTTTTGATACACTGAGAGACCATCATAAATTTCCACTTTTCGATGCATAAGATTCACATACAAGGTCATATTATCTCATAGATAAGAGCATCAATTGACCTAGACAAGGTCATTGCAAAAGTTTCCAAAGAGTATCCTAATAAATTATTTGATATATAATGTTTAATGGGGACATATAGATATTAAATGTTTATTGTGAAGGAATTCTTGTTCATAGAAGAAATATTGATGGACTTGATTAAGAAAGGTGTGAAGTGTGTATCGTCTGATACAGACGAGATTTACTATCATGAGGTGAAAGGTACATTGACTTCAGCACCAATAAAAATTATTCCATATCATAGAAAGAGATACACTATATATTGGGAATAATTAGGTATTAAGATGGGAAAGTATATTATTTTTGGAGATGGAGTCATGGTGTGTGGGTCCCATATCGTGAGGCCACATAATATTAATGACCCAATGCACGATATTTATTTAGCTAAATTGTTTTTTATTTGTTATGTTGTGATGTTAATTACTTGGAGATGATTTTTTGGGGTCCACTAACCACAAAATACCAAAGTACATATTTACATAGCATGATCCTAATATTAGGTAGTGAATGTGGGTTGATTAACAATAGTATTTACACTTCATGCACTCTTATAATCCTAGTAAAGGAGATATAGTGTCTGATGCATAGAGAAGAAGGACATAGATATAGGTATTTAAAGAATCCAGTATCGATTGGAAACTTAAGGATATGTTTTAAAAGATTCATTTCGAGGCATAGGATGATTAGGGGAAGAATTCATTTATTCTTTAGTTTTGACCACAACTCTTCTTGATAGAGTTAGAAAGAGACATCTTTTAGATTCAGAGGACCTAGTCCTATGAGAGAGTGAGGTATGTGAGGACCCTCTCCTAGGTTAGACTATGGGGAGGATGATCCCCTACATATAAATGGAAACATTTGGGTTCTAGATGAAATATGTGAGGAGATGATGTGGGAGTTTCATGCATTCGTTTGGGTGGTGCACATCAGCATTACCAAGATGTATCGTGACATGCGCCATCATTACTTATGGTTTGGTATGAAACATGAGGTAGGTGTTTCATTACAATGTTTTACACATGTCATCCAGTGAAGGAGAAACACCAGAAACCAGCCATACTTTTATAGCAATTACCCATTACTTATTGGAAATGGTATTATGTCACGTTGTACTCCATGACTAGTTTTCTGAGGTCTCCCCAATTTATTGATGTTTTTTTATTTTTGTCGATGGGAACACAGAGGATTCTCATTTCCTACCAATAAGGGAGACCATATAATTTAATGATATTGGGAGTCTATATACCATTGAGATAGTGTTGGTTTATGGGTTCCCTCATACTATCATTTCAAATAGGGATTACCAATTAACATCTCACTTCTGGAAGATTTTGTAGGGGTCTCTAGGAACACAAGTTCTTCAAAGCACGACATACTACTGTCAAACTAATTTCTAGTCAGAGTGTATGATACGAGTGCTTGATGACATGCATCGAGCATGTATCCTAGATTTTGGGGGATCTTGGGAGGTTCATATACCCCTGGTTACTTTCTCCTACAAAAATGGTTATTAGGTGAATATTAAGATGGAAACATCTGAAGCTTTTTTTGGTAGGTCATACAAATCAGCCATGTGCAGGATAGAAGTATGTGATGTAGTGTTTCTCAAATATCATCTTTTATATGATTCATATGATAAATTCTAGTTGATTAGAAAAATACGGATAATGAACAGTCTAGATATAAATATAATGTTAATCATCATCAATGACCTCTATAGTTTGAGGTCAGGGATTAGGTCTTTTACGTACCTCACTGAGGATGGGACACATATGTAATAAGAGATAGCGTAATATTTCACCATGACATGTCGTCCCATTGGATATTCTAGAGAGAGTTGGGATAGTATCCTAATGGTTGTAGTTTCCACATAAAAATAGCTCCCTGACTGATGCCTTCTATGTATATTAGTTGCGATGTTATCACTCACAAATGTCTCACATTCAGTAGCCATAGGTGGTAGTGTTACATGTTGACTAATCTTTTGAGGACAATACTATTTTTATTATTGATAGGATAATGAATTTTCTCTGAGGCCATTTGGTTCCTTTAGTGTGGGTGATGTGGTAGAATTGAAGTATTTAGGATAAGACTTGGGAGTTGGAGGCTAACATATGTGCTCAGTTTCCAGAGTTATTCTCTGAAGAATCTAGACCACCAAATAGAGGGAAATTTGGGGATGAATTTTTTTAAGCGGTATATTTTAAGATCTTGTGTTTTATAATAAGGTAATGATATTTCGTTTTTTTATTTAGATTCTTTTTTATAGCCTAATGTGAGTACCCAATGTCATCACGAGTAAATCATGTGTGATATGGTATTTTCCAGAGATTGGAGATCAAATGTTTTGGGGGAAAATATGACATGTGGTTAAGAGAAATCATATGGGGATGGCCACATGGTTACCCAGAACCATAAAAAACCTGGAAATAGGGTACTATAGGTCACACGATTTCAGAGAAACCATGCCACCATAGGTGCACACCCATGCGACTTACTAAAAACTTGGACAGTGGGATGAGACATGGTTTGCATATGCTTTGGAAAAATGTGCACACTGGTCATGTGAGGTTCCCCTCATTATAGTGATGGGTGCACATTTGGCACATGATTTTTCAAACCGTGCATCCAAACTGTATGGAATCATATTTTGATAAAAAAGGACCATTTTCAATTAAAAATTAATAAAACCTAAATTGTATTATCTTCTCCTCGTATATATAGAAACATATACCTAGGAGATATCATTCTAATCTATATCATATCATTTGATCATGTTCTTTTATCTTACCTCTTAATTGAGTGTCGTTGGATTCATTGGATTCGCATTTGTGAGTACTCTATTCCTTTTGTGTTGTTATTTTTACTTCGCGGTGTTGATGGATTTATTTAGTTGTAAGAAAAAATGCCTTATTTCTATGTTCATAATTTATTCTTCATTTTATCCAGATATGAGTCAAATCAGTAGCTGATATTGGATGTTCACTCTACTACGAACCTATGGTAGGTTCTCTATACCTTTCCCTTATGGTTTGGTTCATTATAGAGTTGGTTTCCATTGTTCCTCATGTCATAACATCTATAATGGATCCAAATATGAATTGAATGATTTTATTGAATGTAATGGAACATGTTAGGGATTTCATTTAGTTCCTTTGAGTTTATTTGTTGGTTATTTCCCCAACCATGGTAACCCATGGGGTGTGACTTGTGTTTTCCTTACATTTCCCTATTATTATACCACCTCTGGGTGAGTGTTAGAGCTTTTATAGTTAGAGAATCCTAGTTATAAAATAATTGAATTAAACTAGATTATTAGGGGATGGTATTTCTCTCCTTCCATGTTATAAATGATGTGAATTATTTATTCCTTAAATGTGAATTGTAATTTGAGTGGGTAATCATAAGGAAATTGAATTTTTCTAAATTGGAAAATGGAATGAATGATGTATGATTTCATTGGATGATATGGGTGTGCTAAACCCTGGGTTATGATTGTAGTAATGGATATATTGGATGAGATTGTTCCTTGGGTATTGATTCTATTGGATGCCTTGGGCCTGGATACCCTATGGATCCAGCTATTCAAGGCTAACAGTGGACATAGTCTATTGACATGCTCCTTTTAATTCATTCCATTTGTAACCAATTTTCCATTTACATGCTCATATGACTCGATGAGTATTCATTGGTTCTCTATAACTTGGATCTGCCCTCGACGGTCTAACACTTCAGGTTATATGGTTCGATCATGGTTGATATGACACTTCAGGATATACGTCTTGGTTGTGGTTGACATGTTATATTGGTTATATCGCGTGTTCATGCATGATATGAAATTCTATTTATACGGAATTTATATGGTCTATATTTCAGTTTTATTTACAGATTGTTTATTATAGGAGCTTGACCAATGTTATGAATGGATCCTTGTTTTCCTATAAGCTTTTGCTTTACTTGTTTTAAATATTCCATGGACACTTGTTTCATATCTTCTATACCTATATTATACTTTGCACATAGATTATCTTGTATTTCAAAAATATAACTTTTTATAGAAATCATTAGTTTTTTCCTACTAAAATTATATCTCACATCCTATCTTGGGCCTTCATTAGGTACCCAGAAAAACTATATGGATGCAGGTAGTGACCATGGAATGTTCCAACAATTCAATGCTTGATTTTATGTCAATCTTTGGAGAAGGCGATCATAAGACCAAGATGATTCTCATGACCCAATCTAGAGATATATATTTTTGTTCTTTTTCATATTTTGATACTTGTATTACATTGGATGTAAGTATACAAGTTTTTATTTCCCTGTAGAGACCAAACATGTATCATTATCATTCGTTAAATGATTATGTTTCCAGTTTTTGAGTATTGATATAAGTATCTTGATTTGTTATATATTGTTATATTTCTTCTTCTATGGAATGTTAATGGTCCAGTGGTCTTAGTGTCTATTCCTGGTTCTAATTTATTGTTATATTACTTCCAATATTGATCTTCACAAAGGATACAATTGAGCTCCACTTTGATAATGATGGAATACTCTCTCCAAGGCTATACCCTGGGCCCCTGTTGCTGGTTAGAATCCTTTTTCATTCAGAGAGAATTGCTTGATGGCTTGTGACGCACCTGGTCGGGGCACCGAATAGAGGCCCCCAAGTTGGGTTGTTACATTGAAGGTGAAAACACCAAGTGGTGTGATGATTGAATTCAAAGGATATAATTGTTTAATAATACATGATTCCTAAATGTTATTAATTAATATATTATTATTCTTCCTTTTCATCAAATTTTATATGATTTTGGGAATTGATAGGCTCTCTATATATGGTTCCCATATCTATTGTCAGGATAGAAAAATATTATTTCATATCCAAAATTAACCTATGAACATCTATAAGTAAAATGTGAAAAATGAACTCCATAAAGAATTTACATTCCTTTTATAGGCCATGATACTTAATAAAGAGGGATAGTTAGACTAGGTTTTTTTTAGAAAATATATATTGTGGATATGTTTATTTTAAATAAAAGTGTGGATATATTTCCATGAGAGTTTCAAATTCTCCCCATGGATCATGTAGTTGAGTTTTAAATTGTCCTTATACTAGGTGTTATGCCTATATTGAAAGGATCATATAAAATTGACTAGATCATATTAGTGGAATTATAAATTATGTTATAAGATAATTTTGGAAAGGGTTGTATAATCCCTTGTTATTCACTATATAATTTATGATCCCTCTTTGTTATCATGATTGATAGACCAATTCATATTTTCCTTGATCATAATTAACTTTTCAATATCCTAGTCAAGAACATTTATCCACTACACCATATTAAGGATTTGTTTGATCAACTTCATGGATATCGATGCTTCTTAAAGTTGGACCTTTGATTTTGATAACATTAATTGATGGTAAACATGGATGATATTCCTAATTCAACCTTTTGTATAAATTATGGAAAATATGAATTCATAATAATTCCTTTCAAACTCAAAAATACCCTCGTTATCTTCTTGTATTTTGATAAATTGAGCCTTTATAAATTACCTCATTTCATTTTGTGTACTATATATAATTGATATTCACCTATATTAATATATAAAGGATTAATATAAATATATTTCTAGGATTGTGTTGAAGATCTTATAAAAGGATAAACTAAAGGCAGAAATTATAGAGTCTCAGTTCTAGTTATAAAAAGGTAACATTAATGTGTTATATAATAATAAGAGAAGGTATAAATGTGGATATTTTAAAGATATACGTGAATGGATAATGGAACAAAATATTCTCTATAATATATATTTATAGTTTTCTTGTATTATATGGTTATTATTGAAACACTGAGATAAATTTTCCCATTTTTAGTAAATCCACTATCCAAGAAACATATAAGAGATTTAATTTCCTCTGGAATGTTAAATATGAATATAATTGGAAGAATATTATTTGAATGTTTTACACTAAACATATCATCAAACTACCAAGTACTATAGATGAATTTTTTATTTTTATAGATTCATTGAAGAATGTATTGGGGTGTATCATTTTAAAAAATGATAGTGTGGTAAATTATAAATCGCTATAATTAAATATGCATGTGGACCACAACTAATATCATGATTTTGAGAAAGTAATTTTAATATTTCCATTAATGATATGAATTCATTATATCCTTTGTTATAAGTAGGATATATTCACCAATCATAAGAGCTTAATGTATATATTCACACAAGAATGAGTTCAACATGAGCTAAAGCAGGTGGTTTATTTTCATGATTGATTATGATAGATCAATGAATTACCACCCTAGGAAGGTAATATAGGTGGATAATTCCCTATCTAAGAAGGATCGGGATACCTTGTCTATGATATGGACTTAAAGGGGACTAATACTCTGAGAATTTCAAAGGATGGACAAGGAAATCATTATAAAAGGTGGGAGATTCTACACTGAATAAGTGATTTCTCAACCATAAATCTAGGTGATGATGAGAAAAGTATACTTAGAAAATATGGAGAGAGATTTGTATATAGGAAATGTTACAGATTTCAACCTTGGAACATATAGAGTTTTAATATTTAAAAAATGAATATGTTCCCCCTCAATAAATGAATTGAAAATGGATCTTGTAAATGATAATGATTTCTCCTCATTATCTATTCATTCATGAATAAAAATCATGTACAAAGACCTCAATATGAATTTCTAGTAAGAATATGTAGATATATATATATATATATTTCATATTATATAGTGGGATACTTTCACTACTAACATGTTAATAATAAATAACATATAAGGGGGTGATATAACCATTACCTATACCTTTATGGAAATGGAAAAATAACATCATGGATTTATTTATTGGAATTATAAATAACTCTAAAGGATATAATGTAATATTGGTTGTGGTTTATCACATTACAAAGTTATCGAAATTTCATTTTTATTCAAGAATTTTATTTTGTTAGTTAATTTTCCACAATATACATAATGGATGTTGAAAGGCTGCTTATTTAAAACATTATACTATATCTTATCAAAATGAAAGGTTTTCTTAATTTTTCTAGAGTAATATTCGTCAACCATTAAATACAAATCCAATATTTATAAGTAATATTCACTTGGAAATTAATATTTAATTTGGGAGGAAAATTAAAATCTAGGGAATATGAGGCTTTGTATGGGAAGATTCATATAACACTGACATGTAAGGACAAAATATAATATTTGAAACTATTGGGACCATATCATTATATATAAATGTTAGAGAATATTTAAATCATTTAGAAACATATCAGAGGAACAGAAATTTAATATAAGATCTATATGGATAATTATCAATGTGATTAATATTTTCTGGTTGGTGATAGCGTGTGATTCTAATTTCATAATGGTTCAGGGTTATGTGATTTATGAAGAAGGGGAGGTTAGGCCTTAGATATATGAGTCCCTTTATGATTATTTATCCTATGGGGATAGAATATTACCACCTTAGGCTTCCACCAAACCCCTCACAAGTTCATGATGTGTGCTATGTATCAGTTTTAAGTAGATTTATAAAAAATTAATAAAGTTATACTATATTGAAAGGGAATACAATGGGAACATGATATCTCAAATTTGGAATAAATGTATGAAATATATTATTATAGAGATTATGTGATATGAAATAAGTCCACTCACCTATTAAAATTTCTCTGAAAAATAATAGGTTTATAAAAGTGATGTGGGATCCTAAATATGTGTTAAGGAAAAAGCATCCTCACCTATATTTAGTTATATGATGAAATTTCAAGGGTGATATTAATTTTTACAAGATATAATATTACACCCATTATTTTTATTTCACAAATATGTTCAGTAACATATTTCACACACAACAATAAACTAAAAAAAATATATTAAATATTTTACTATGAAAAAATATTACAAAATAATATAAACATTAATACATAGTGAAAATTTAATATTAACCATTAAAATGAATATTAAAATATGAATAAAACAATATGTAAATAAAAATGACACTAAAGTGTTATTTTTATATTCATTATTTTACTTGATGATCAAAACTCCAATTATAACAGTTGAAAATATAAAAATTAAATATCGTGAAGTTTTTCGGTGTTTTTTTGTGCTTTATTATAGGTATTGTTTTTTCCCTTTTCATAGACAATGGGTGGGTTTATTTATTATTTTTTTGATTAAAGGTGAGAATTTTTTTAAGAAAATTGGCAGTGCACGGTTGGCGCAAAATTTTCCAAAACCATGCACCTACCCACAGAAAACAATGCAAACCCGGGAAAGAGGGGGATTGTATAGTTGGCACATATTTTGTAAAACTGTGGAACCCTTAAGATGAGGTGAACATTTAAGGGTCATGGTTTGGAAAATGGTGTGCCCCATCACAAGATACTGTGCATGTGGAATTAATTTCTTGAAACAATATTCCAATTTGCGGACCCCTAGATTTCACATACAATCTCCCACACTCAACCCAACTCACTATTCCTCATTTTTGGAGTATCTTGGTTGGATTCCAAGTCCATAAAATCTATTTTCATAATTAATCAAGGATCTTTTGGATATTTCTACACCTATCCCAATAAAAAACTCTCTTCCTGATTGGTTTCTTCCCACTCTCCAATATTTCTCTCATCTTTTGGAGGTATGTTTTCTTCTATTGATGATAGTTTTAGATCTACATTTTGATAGATATTAATCTTTTTGGTATTTATTATAGGTTTTGAATCTAGATCTCATTCTTTTTTGAACAATTGGACTTTGTACTTAAATTTGTGGATATTTGGTTCGGATAATTCCCATCAATAATTTGGAGTTAGGTATTCTAAATTGAAAATCACATAGTCTTAATTATAATTGTGTGTGTGGAAATATGAAAAACAAGCTTCCATTATTTGAAATCGCATCTTGAATGAGATTACTTAATTAGTTAATTAATTGATTTAATTATTTCATTATTATGTTGATGGGGTATTGAGTTGATTGGTTGAAGGGGAATTAGTAGATGGTTTTATTGACCTTAAAGAGTTAATTTTTTAACATAATTTTATTTGATAAATGGTTTAATTGATGAACTTTTCATATTATTCCATGTAATGAAATTGAGGAATCATGATTGAGTTCATGATTTAATTTTTATACCATGATGTGAAATGTTCATGAGAGGGTTAATGATCATTGACATTATTAAATGTGATGTCTATGATGTATGTAATTTATGGAGAAATGGGGTGTGAGATAAGTATTGAAGACCCCATATAGCCACATGTTCTAGCATTGATGTTCTAGGACCAAATTTGTGAATGTGAATATTACTATATGGGATAGGCAATATTGATTCAAATACAGGGACTGATGCTTTAAATACCCTTGGGGTGATAAACACAACGTCTTTTATGCCCAAGAGATTTTAATTGGACTATAGTTTCAAACAGTCATGAAATGAAATGTAAATAAATGGATATTTTAATTCCATGTTATAATAAAATGTGATTTCCATTTTTTATGTGGTTCAAACCTCGGCATGGGCGAAATCTGGTATTGACGGTATGGGTGTTATCGTGAACCTGGAAAAAAGAATGTAGTTAAATAAATAATAATTGAATATGTAAACTGTTTACTTTATTGGTTGTTTTTAAAAAAAATTTATACACTTCTATTTATTGTATATTATTTTAGGACCCATTGGTATTGTCTTACTAATTTGTACTCACACCCTATTTAGGATTCCTAATCGGTTCATGAATAGACTACATGATTTTAGGACAAGATAAGGAAAATATCCTATGATAGATGCATGATTTAGATGAATCGTGGATGAGGGAAACAGACATGATCTCGGGACACATTTCAGATTTATCTTTGGGTCTTCTTTTTGGAATTACCGTATTGATTTATGACACATATCTGGCATGACATAACTATTATTTTGGTTTGTATATTGTATTCTTATATTTTTCATCATACGATACTAGTATTATTCGGGTTATGGTTATTATCTTTTGGATATTATATATTAATTTCTACTATTATTATACTTTGATAAAGTTAGTATAGTTTCTTCGTGTTATATATTTGGTCCTTGTTTCTAGTTGTCAGCCTTCGACATACGGGGAGGATCACCTGAGGTCATGTGGTGAACCAGCTCACAGCATCCTCATGTGGAAACTGGGTCAGGAGGTTACAAAGTGGTATCGATGGGGTTTTATTCATTCGTATTGCTATTTCGTACAGGTAGATAAGATACTAGTAATATTTGGGACATGTTAATAGTCTTGTGCATGTGATTTGTTATCCCATGTATGGGGGAAACCCAAGTACCCAAGGTTTGATTATTGTTATCTATATTTTTGGTTTCAGTTAGATGTTGTTTCGAAATTGCATATGTACATACTGTGGGGTGTTATTAATTTTTTTTTCTATCGTGTCCTAGAATGGAATAAGATTTTAGAAATCATGCATCATTTTAAGTACACATGATTTTTATATGACATGCATAATTTTAGGCACACATGAAAAAATGGTTCTAGAATATATTTTTTAAATGGAAAATTATTTTCTTGTTTGTGTAATTTAAATGAAATAGTTCATAATATGAAATAGTAAATTGTAAATGATGTAACATGTGAGAGTTTTAAATTGATAAATGTGGGTCTAATGAGATGATTTATTTTTAAAAATTGTTTACCCTATGTGGGGCATGACATAGATAAGTGATGGTTGAGGGTAGTCATAACATGTCAATTTTTACCATGTGGAAGGATTCATAGGATAACATGTTATGATTTTATGTGAATCCATCTTATATATGTGTTAATAATGTTTAATGTTTCATAAAGTGTGTGTTTGGAATTATATAGATATCCCGCCAAGATGATGTTTCTTGGTATGGTGATATGAGAATGTGGATGGAAATAACCCTCTAACAATGGAACTTGAGGAACCAATAGTGTAAGGTGATTGATATAGAGAGAAGTTATGTGATAACTTTTATCTCTATATGAAATTTATGGAAGGATTCCAAGAGTCGGTTTTGAAGAGTTTTTTCGACTTGAAATTGGATTTCTAGTTGCATCACCCACAGAATTTGTTCTATGAGGGTGGACCTGGGGAAGCTGAGTTCAGCATTATATCTATCCAGATGATACTTGACCACTTAGATACTTATTCTAAGAGGAGATTCAAAAAGAAAATTATATGTTACTTGGTCAAGAGAAGTGTTGGTTAGACATCAAAACTCAGGATGGACAGTTGGAGAACATGCATTGAAAATACATTCAGGATAAGTTCATGGGGCACATTTAACCTAGGACGCTCAGACAAGAGAGGGAAGAAGAGTGCATGTGGTTGAACCATTGGAGCATGTCCATGAAAGACTATTTGGGATACATTACTGATTTGTAGAGGTTTTTTCTAGCTTTGGTAGGGGATGAGGATACTTCAGTGAAACAATTTTAGGATGGGATTAAATGTGTAATTAATTCCTAGGTTAAGATCTTTTGTCTGAAAAAATTTTCAGAAGTGGTAAATCAGGCTCTCTTATCTAAGAGAAAACTAAAGGAGTCTTATAGTAGAGGACAGGTGGTCTCTTCTGTATAATCATGAGGTATGAATGTTGAGAGTATGATACATTTATATGAGAATATTGGCCAAGGGGATGGACTATTTACACTGGATCTTTCACGATCACTCTTCCACCAGTTTTGTACGATGGGTCACTTTCATAGACATTCTACCTGGTCATATGTGGAGTGTTGTGCTTGAGGAATGATGGTACATCTAAAATGGTTCTCCATGAACCCATGATATATGGGTAGTGATTTACTAGCTAGACATAAGTAGAGTATTATAAGGGGGTCTTTTACACCATACGAGTCTGGTAGTTATAGTTTTACTAGTCATGATAGTTGATGTAGTGCATGTGGTACTACTGCAAAGTAGCTTGTGGTGAAGCTTAAGAAACTCAAACTATATCATGTGGGAATAGGGGTAGGATATTTTCATTAAGTTTAGTATACCCTTGTGGATTGTGAGGCTAGACCACCAGTTGTTAGAGGTACTAATCTTGTAGCTTCTAGAATTTCTTGTGTCTTATTTGATTTTAGTTTCTCTCATTCCATTATATATTCACAAATTGTGAATTGGTTGATTATAGTAGTAGAGTTTGTGAGTTGTGTGATAATAATTGATACACCATTGGGAGTGTGGTAAAGGGAAAACCTATTAGGGTTGTCCTATCGAGGTTGGGCAGTATCATTTTAGTTGGGATCTTTATATTCTCGACATTTCATGATTTGGATTAATTTTTTGTAGGGTCTTTTTACTAGTATACCAAGCCCATGGTAGGAGTATATAGTGATTTGTTACACATGTGGGATCAATCATGGAGAAGTATTGATGTGGTGGCCTTAGGATGTGGCATATGGGTCACGACAGTTGAGGCCATATGAATGGAATTACACTCTGGATGACCTCAAATTGGTGGTAGTAGTTTATGCTTTGAAGTGTTGATGGAATTATTTTTTACGAGAAATTGTTACTATGTATACTGATCAAAGATCTTTAAAAATATCTTTTCATAGTTAGATTTTAATCTATAGTAGTGAATATGGGTTGATTTTATAGAGTCATTTTATTTTGATCTAGCATATATGCCTGATAAGGGAAATATTATTTCTGATTCTTTGAGTAGAAAATAGGAAATAGGATAGTTCATGAGTACAGATCTCAGTGGAATATTATTATATTATAGTTTGAGATGCTTGTTGTAGTTTTTGAGGCCCAGGATCAGGTGACCCTCATATTGGTATCAGTTTAATCGACACTTTTAAGCAAGAATAGGGAGAGAAAATATGCGGATATAAAGTATTTGGTCTTGGGGGAAATCCTTGAAGATGGGGGAGGCACCTTCAGATTAAAACATATATTAAGATGATATAATATATGTTAGGAATTGGGTTGTTGTTCTTATGAGTATGGGGAGGAGAAGATGTGTGAATTTCATGCCTCTAACTGGGCAGTCCATCTGGGTTTGACCAAAATCTATAATGACCTACATTGACTATATGGGAGATCAGAAATGAAACAGGACATTGTACAGTGTTTGATACGATGCTACACCTTTCAACAGGTGGAAGCCAAGAATCAATGACCTAGATGTTTACTACAGTCATTTCCCATTCCAGAATTGATGTATGATGTTATTTACATTGATTTTGCAGTGGCCCCTCAAAAGATTCCTCAGAAGAATGATGTTTTTTGGGTGAAAGGATATTGACTTACAAAAGTAGAAAATTTCTTTCATATTCGTCAGACATCCTCATCAGATCTGTTGGTAGACATTTAGGCTTCATAGATATTCTATATAAATGGGGTTTCATGGATTATAGTTTTAGACCAAGACTCACATTTCACATTGAGCTTCTGGAAAGGTTTGTAGAGAGAACTTCGCACAAAGGTATTTTTGAATGTCTTTTCACCTGTAGTAAGATGAGTAGTGAGAAAATATGTTATTGGTTTTGGATTATATTCTACGTGATTGTGTCCTAGATTTTGGTGGGTCTTGGGAGAATCACTTTTCACTCATTGAGTATACCTATAAGTATATTTATTAGGAGAATATTCAAATGTAACCATATGAGACTCTTTAGGATAGGCTATGCAGATCACCTCTATATCAGATGGAGCAAAGTAAGTTAGAGTTGTTGGGACCGAGCCTCATGCTGGAGATGTCATGGAAGGTTTAGACAATTCATAAGTCTATGGATATATCTCATAGTAGATAAAATTCATATCTTGATAGATGTTGAATACCCCTTGATATTACAGTGGGTGATCATGTGCTCCTTCATGTGTCTCCATGATTGGGACACAATAGGATTCTGGGGCAGGGAAAATTGGCACCTAGTTTAGTTAGACCTTTTATGTAGTGAAAATCAGGTTAATGGAATACTTATTGTCTCTTCCATATAGGTATTGTTCTATTCATGGTTTTTTTCATGTGTCACATCTTCGAGAGTACCACCCTGACCCTTATCAGGTGATGGTTGTGGATGATTAAGATATTCATACTGATGCATCCTTTGAGGAGCATCTATTACATGTTGTGGATCATAGTGATAAATTGTTTTGGGGAAAGAAAATGATGATAGTTCAAGTATTATGGTAGAATTAATGTTTTTAAAAGTAAAAATGAAAGATAAAAGTGGATATGCAGGCTCAATGTCCTAATATTTTTACCTATGAATCTAAAAGATGCTTTAGAGTTAAACTTGATGAATGGATGTTATAAGGTATGATGATTGTAAGATCCCAACATTTTCTGTATATTTCTCATTATATCTTAAAAGAATTATTTTAACCTTACTTCGGTATACTTTTAGTGGGTTTTTTGGGGTGTATTGGATGAATAGTGAAACAAAATTTAGAAGAAAAGGGATAGTGCCTGGTTTGAATACAGTTTTCCCAAACCATGTACCTACACACAACAAACCATGCAACCCCAGGAAAAGTGGGATGTAGGGTTGGCACCATGTTTTTCAAACTGCCTGAACCCTAATATGAGAAACATGGTTTGGAAAACCATGAAACCTTTCCTAGGAAACCACACGTGTGGAATTAATTTCCCCAAAAAAAATTATTTTATATTTCTCACCCCCCCCATCACCGGCTTTCTCCCACATTCACCCTTGCCCGACCTAAATCATTCTTACTCATTTTTTTAGGCTCCTAGAAATTTGCCTTTCGTTTCAAACACCTATCCAGATGAATCAAAAATCTCTTTGATAAATCCTCACCTCTCCATATTAGAAATATCTCCCTAATTGGTTTTCTCCCTCCATATCATCTTTCTCTAATCTCTTGAAGCGATGTTTTACACCATTGGTGAGGGGTTTAGATATAAGTATTTATATATCTAAATTCATTTGACCTTAGATCTTGTTTTTAGATCTTGATTTCATTCTTCATTATGATGTTGAAAATTATACATCAATTTTTAGATTTCTAGTTTGAATAATCCTCTTTAAGGATCTTGAGTTAGGATCTCTAAATTGAAATTCCCATAGTATTGATTAGAAATATGAGTATGAATTTCTGAAATATAAATTGACATCTTGGAAATCATATCTTAATTTTTATTATTTAATTTGTTAAACTATTAAATGAATGATGTTATTATAAAATTGATGGGATATCAGGATAATGAAATTGGTAAATTAATTGAATTTGATTAATTGATCAATTAATTGAATATTGATATGATTTGTTAAAGGTTAATTGAAATATGGTTAGATTATTTTTAGTGGGTTAATTATTTAATATGATTTAATTTCTGTTAAATGGTTTAAATAATGAATTTTTCATATTATTCCATGTGATTAAAGTAAAGAATCTTGATTGAGTTGATGAATGAATTTGTATACCATGATGTGAAATGTTGATGAGAGGGTTAATGACAATTAACCTAGTTAAATTTGATGTGTATGGTGTATATGATTTATTGAGAAATAGCGTTTGGGACACAGACTGAGGCACAAAATACCCATGGGGTTCTAGAAATTATGTTCCATTCCAAAATGAATGCATGTGAATATTATTGTGTGGGACAATGACTAATGCTCCAAATACCCATTACATGTGGGATAGGGACTGATACTCTAAATACCCATAGGGTTCTAGACATGATGTTCTACACCCATGATATTGAAATTATACTATAGTTCCAAATGGATGTGACATGAAATGGAATTAAATGGATAATTAAATCCCATGTTATAATGAATTTTGATTTCCCTACGTGATGTGGTTTAAGGCTCCAGCATGGGCCAAAGAAGATATTACAATTATGGGGTTCATCATGAACTCAAGGAAAATAATATGGTTAATTAAATAATAATTGAATATGTAAAATTTAAACATTATTGGTTTCCTTTATTATTTATACGAATGAATATACTATTTTTAACTAGTTTTTATTACACTCCATTGGTGGCGGCCTACTGAGTTTCAACCACACCCTATCTAGGCATCCAAATCCATACCCGAATAGGCTTTGTGTTTGCAGGTCAGGATATGTGAAAGAACCCTACGTTAGATGGATGATTTTGGATGGATCATGGATGGGGGAACCAGAAATTATCTTGGGACCCATTTGTGAGTTTTCATTGTGTCCTTATTTTTAGTTTTTCATATTTACACACGACACAAATTTGACATGAAGTATCTATTATTTTGGTTTGGATATTGTATTCTTGTTTTCTTAATCTTGTGATTCTGATATTATTATATTTATGGTTATTATATTTTGGTTATTTTTTATTTATTTACATGTTCTGCTACTTTTGAAATAGGGTATAGTCTCCTCATGTTTTATATTTTACCCTCACTAATTTTCGGAAACATCTTCCATACAGGGAGGCATGCTTGAGGTCGAGCCAGTGGAAAATAGGCTTGGAGAATAGACATTTAGCACTTGTGTCAGGACGTTATAGGAAAACATTATATATATATAATAAATTAACGAAGAGATATTATAAAATTATATTAATCAATTTTAGATAATTTTTAAAGGTTATATGTAAGACTTAAAATTCATGATAAAACATTATATAACCATCATAAATATATATTACTTATATGAAATCTTATAAGAAATTGGTATATCAAAAATTATATTATGGGAATATAAATAAAATTATTGATTAAAACATCATTTTAAATTGTTTAATTTAAAAAATAGAAAATATTTATAAAATATTATATAAGTAAGGAAACATAAATATTTAAAATTCAATAAATCACTATAAAATCAAATATTTTATTAAATATCAATTTACTGAAGTTTTTCATATTTTCACATAAATGATTAATTTCACATACTTAGAGTTTTAATTTTTTTAAAAATGTTTTGATTTTTAGATTTATTTCATTGTAATTTGTTAAGAGATTTAGTTTCATTTTTAGAGGAACAATAAGTTATTGGGGAAAATATTTAATGATATTAGTAGACTATAAACATTGGTAAAATATTGTATATAATTAAAATGATGAATAAAACTTATCAAAATAAAAAATATGTTGCAATTAAAGGAATCACTTCACCCATTTTTTAAATTATTTTCCACTTTTCATGATCAAGTAACCTACCTTAATCAATATGTAATGGAAAATTGAAAATATGCCACTCAATCTCATTTATAATGGACTCCTCCTCTACTCATAATAAAAATATTATATCCAACAATATATTCGTGAATCCATATACTTATTACCACTCCTAAATTACTCTACCATTAGTGGTAACTTCTTATTTGAACAATGAGACAAAATTCATTCAACATGAAGGAACTCATTTCAAGAAGAACCAAATTTGTCAAATTAACAAATACAACTCCAAATTTTATAATAACCGTATCATATATAATATTATAAAATATAATTTTTTCACAAAAATTATTTTCTATTAACATTATTATACTTCTATAAAAATTATATTACAAATATATTTCCCCATACTTTTACTCCTTCATTATTATATCATATTCTTGTTTATATCATTTCAACCATTTACATGAATGGTGTTATACCATATTCATAATCTATATCATGGGTGGGTATAATAGAATTTGTATTGGTAATATCTTATATTAAAGTATAACCTATTTTTTGATTACAGTTCTATAAGGATTACACAAAAATGAATGATCATTATAATTTAATCTCTTATAGTAGATAGAATTACCCAAAACACGTGTTTCATCAATTCCATTATAATAAACCCTAACTATATCTTCTATAAAATGTAATTTTGAATCTATAATCCTTTTACAAATTATTAATCACATACCTTGAGTAATTTGGGAATGTTGAAATTTTTTTCATGGAACATAGATCAATATCACAATAGAGAAACAATATGAGATAATTATTACTACTAGTATCTGATGATGAAAATAAACTATAACCAATTAATATTTGTGTAATAAACTGGTAAAACAGAATATTGTTATAATAAATAAATATAAAGAATTTTCAGTAATATGTTATTAAAATATAAATGTATATTATACAAAGGGTTAAATCTTTTTCGTAGGTTCCTAGTGTAAATGTAAGGGTTCATCACCACAATTTATTTTCATTGAGATATGTTTCAAATTAATGAAAAAAAAAATATGTAATGTATATATCATAACATTAATTTATTTAATCAAAAATTCTTTATAATTCATGTGATTCAAAAATCCAGCCCAATTTCCTTCATTCATTTATTTTTTATTCAATCATAAAGAAATTAATAAGTAGATCTCTTCCAAGAACACTTTTGAAAGGAAATTATTTATTTCTAAAATCCTAATTATGAATTTTCATTTACATTCCCACTGAATCCCAATATATTTTAGTATAATATTTTAATTTTTTGTTTTACATGTGTTTTTACCAAGCACCCTATCATGGACTCAAACTTCACAAGAATAAATGTTTGAAAGTGGTACTCTCTTTATCTCTTTTTTTGGTCCAAAATTTTTTTAATTATAATATATATTCATCATATTATTTTGTAACAATCCATATCTCTCGTTATCATTTTACCTAAGTAATTATTATTTGGACTTTCAAAAACTTATGAAGGTCTAAAATGAATCTAATGAACTCTACTCTTATATTTTTATCCTTTATATACGTTCTTCTTTTTAATTCCTCTATATTATTTTTGAAGAATCCCATTAAAAATTAGTAAAAAAAATTTCAAACTATTTTTTGTTTTATTTCGCCTTTTCCTTTAAAACCATTTATTCATAATCATTCATTCTCAATAAAAATGGCAAAAAATATTGAGGATTTTTTTATTTCACTATCAAATAATTTTTTAACTTCCACTTTCAATAATTTATATATCATTCAGTTTCATTATTGATTAAAATTTATCATGTCTCGTCATTGAAATATTTTAAATGAAGTCATCCAATTTCTATATCTGGATTAGTTTTTTATATCATGTAAAAATTTCATGAAACATGTTCACTCTCACGAGTTAACTACATTTTTATAGAGTAACTATTTTTGTCATATTCATGTAACACAAATAGATATGTTTTATTATTGTGTGATTAGAGGGCCAATAAATATATATCCAGCTAATTCATTGGCTATAGTTTTATATCTAATAAGTTTTGATATTATGTGAAATGCAGGGTTATCCTTGTCCACATTTTTATGGGACGTGTTTATCCACTGTGCAATGGTTGTTCTCATAGGGATCCATACCATAATATATTATATTCTATAAATATTTTTGTGTCAAATGTATTCATAAAATCTTCAGGACACACCAAAATCGTTATGTTATTATTCTTGTTTTACTGTGTATTATTTCCTTACGTTAAGGACATATACATTTATAATCATACCCACATGTTAATATTATGATAACTTATGATCCTAATTACAGCCTCTTATGTGCATCCAATTAATATCCCATGTACTTTATCTCTTACTAATGATTTGATCATATCCTTATTTTGATGTTTTTCTTTCCCTTAGCTAATGAAAAGGAGTATTTTTATGATATTTCGAGAAACAAATCATGTGTGGAGAATTTTGTGGAACATGTTTATGTAATAATTTGATATATGATGATTATCTGACTAATCACTGAAGAAACTAAACAAATAGGTTTTGGGGAATTATATTTTCTAGATATAATGCTTAATCATGTATAATGATTTACTTTGTATATATGGAATGGTTAGGTCATATAATGGAGTCCAAATTAGGAAAATGGCCATGATTTTATCCATGTTGGTACTTCTATTTGATTATATTTCATAATTATATTGTTTATTTATTCTCATGATTTTTTATTTAATTCTATATGATTAATTAGAGGATAAATTGCTCCTCATGTTCTTATATTTTACATTTGATGTTATTATATTATCTCTGGTTATCACAAAATACACCTTCGGACATGTTTAGTATTACCAAAATATCATGTCCACTTCAGAGAGTGATGATACATCTTTGAGTTGGATATATTTCATATTTTCATTCTTATAATATTCAATTTATGTGTGATCTTATACTAGGTTATCCGATAATGGAATCTATCATTTTTTAGTTGGGTCCTCATGATAATTTTAATCATACTATGAATCTATAATTAGTCTTCAGAGTACATGGATTTAAATCATGTTCTGAATATCTCTTCACTGAGAAATTTTTTTCATGACTGGTCTTGAGAGTTTGAAACACATTTTCTCAATGTGTGATTTAATCTAGAGTCTATGATAATGGTTCAAATATCATAAAATTTATGAATTTTATTTCATTCATACATAAAAAATATATAATTTTTAAAATGATTAACTATGAGTAAAACACCACATAGTTTGTAGACATTGTATAAATTGAATAATTATACCCAAATTAATACATGTTTTGTAAAATGTATCAGAATTTTTGAATCCCTTCATGAGAAAATTATTAATAATTTTCAACATTCCATGTGGGTTCTCCACTCGTTTTGACAAAGGCATATAACTATATATAACATATATTTTGGTTTATTATTATGAAATGAAAAGTTGTAGTGTTTTTTATTTGATGTTTTACAATTATGCAAAAAATGATTGAACATCAATATCCAATAGATATTTTTTAAGATTCTCCCATTCAGATATGGAAATGGGGTCAAATTTTAGTATATTTTTTATATGAATTCTAAAGAATCCTCTCTGTAATGAATTTATCGTAGTTTTTCATAGACTCAAAAAATCATATAAATTATTTTATATTCCAAAAAATCACTCAATGGACTGATTAATTAAATTATACAATAAATGGGTAATTAAGTTCTATCAAATTCTAATATTAATCATTTTAGACAGAGATCATAGATTCAACTAATGATTTTAGATTTCCCTTTGAGAAAATTTTGGTAAACAAATGAAATCTAGGGATTCTTATCTTCCATAGATATATATAAATTCCCAGTGTACCATTACTGTTTGATTGAATATTCTAAAAGTGTGCTTTATGGAATTTAGTGGCTCATAAATGTAAAATTTCACTTAATCAACTTTAACATATAAATAGTGATCAGGGTAGTATACAAATTCCATATTTAAGATCAATATAAAGAAGAATATGTGACACTACTCTATATTGTAAATTAATTAGTTAATCCACATTTTTTCTATTTTTTATTGATTATTTATAAAATATTAATTTTGTATATCTTTTTAAATATGGAAGATAGAATATGGAGACTTTTGGTTATTTTTATGGTTTTCTTACAGAAATATCTCCACTTTTTAAAAATATTTATATGGTTAGTTCCCTATAAATTTTATTTAAATTATTGATTATTCATATTCATCATTTTACTATTCTTTATCTTAAAGAAACCAAGTACAGGGATGTTTTCTATAATATCATTCTTGAGTCAGAATAAATTTTGTATTTTTTATCAATAGTTAAAAAGGGATCTATGTGAGTTTATATCTCCATTTTCATAATGTTTTTTCAATTAAATAGACTAATTTTTACATGATTTCATTATTATATTTATTAGTGAAAAAAATCCAACCTTTAAATTTGAATTGAAATTAAATTGGTTTAATTATGATAACAAAATTTTAATGTGAATTGTTATTTCATATAGGTTTATTAATAGTTTTGATTATGATATACCAAGTTTTGGAATGTGGGTAATTACAAGACTAATGGGTATAGTATTGAATATGTTTAATATGCTGTTTTGGTTGTTAGATTAATCTAAAAATTGAATGATTATCTACATAAATATATTTTTTGAATAAAATGTATAAATCAAATTATGAAGTTCTAAGGGTATATTATGGAGAACATGGTCATTTTTCTTATAATTAGGATTTATCTAAGTGGTGAAGTCACATAGACTTTGGATCCCCATAGGTTTTTGTGTATACATGTTTTTTGTTGGAAGTGGTAAATGGGATTGTTTGGTGTATGTTTATTTAGGAATACAGAAATTCTTACTAAACAATTGGGTTATATATATATAGATGATCTTAAACATTTCTTAATGATATCAAACAAAAATTTTCAATGGATATGAATATATTTTAGAAAGTATAATCTAAATGGTTATAAAAAAATCATTGAATAGGTAGTCATTGGGGATAACCTACTGAGCCAAATTTCTCAACCCTTACATGAATACTCCGGTGTGAATACAGATTGTGTTTATCCTAGTACAACTAAAATAAATATATTTTCAATAAGGATAAACTATTGGATATTTGGTTCTAAAATAATGTATTAATAAAATTTAGAAAAGTGTTCTCATTTGTGGTTTGGATATTATTCAGGTACATATTGGATACATTTTATTTGGCTATACTTAATTTTTATGGGAATACTAATAATAATTTTTTTTAAAAGTATTGTACATGTGAAGAAATGTGGTTCGTTTATTTTGGTATCATTCAGTTGAGAAAATTATGAAATATATCCCTTGTATATTTATTTGATGTAATATTTTTCATCCACATTGGTATAATTTTTTTTTGACTAGTATGAGTAATGGTTGTACCTATTATTGAAAACAATATTAATTTTTTTTTAAATAATGATATAATGATATTGATTTATAGTCCAAGATTATGATAACCTTAAGTGAATTTTTTTAATCATATTAAATTACTTTCTATAATTTAGTGATCATGGGGAAATTTTTATCTCATAATAATGATTTGACATGACTCTTGTGGGGTTAGAGTTGAAAATATAGGTCATTAAGTTACACATTACAAGACAAAAATTAAATTATAAATATTACTAAGCTACATAAAAATTTCATTTTATACACCCAATTACATAATAAATATTTACACTTATCCTTTATTCATTTCATTAATATTTTCCTTCAACATTCCTATATTCTATTTTATTCTAAAATCGTATACTAACTCCCAACTCCATTAAAATAAATTTAAAAACATTTATTTTTTATAAATTTCTATTTTAAGAAAATTAATTGAAATATCTAAATTTCAAGGGACATTTCATAAAAACACTTTTCCCTATAACTCAAAATACTATAAAATAATTTATTATCTAATTTCTTTAATTATAACCCCTATTTACCATTAAATGACATATAAAAAATATCCAATAATAAACATTTATTTATTCTACAAATTTCTATAAATATCCAAATATACATAATTCCATTATACTGAATTCGTATTTATTTTAAATTAAAAAAACCTCATTAAAATTGCATAACATCAATATATTTGGTCCATATCCATTTTCAAATAAAATTTTTTAATGATGAAGTATCCCAATTCTATCTGAACACTAAAAATTTATAATAATATACTAAAACTCAAATATATATAATCAATATTGATTAACACATTAATTTAATATTAAAATAATTTATCCATCACCTTTTAAGGAATCATTATTGATCAAATAAATGCTAATAATGATAATGTTTTAAAATAAATTTCAAGAAATAATTAAATTTAAAATATTTATATGCACACACATATTTGAGAACAAACCCATTATTAGTTATTCAAGTAAATATAATTGATGGATATTATCTCTTTAAACTAATACATGTAAAAACCCAATATAAGTAAACAAAATTAAATTAACATATTTCAAATTCCATTATTAGGATTATAAAAATGATAAATATCAGTATAGAACCACTAATACAGACAATTTTTCTTACCTATTTAAGTAAAAAATATTAAAACTATATCACAATATTATGAAGCCTGCATAAAAATTTTATTTCTCAAATCATTCCAACCTCCTAGAAATATTATTTCCTTAAAAAAAATCTAAAAGTTAAAATTATATTATATAATTATTTACTAGGATGACCCACATCAAAATAGTTTTACAAAATTATAATATTTTAGAATCAATATTTTGATATAAAATTATGTAAATATTTTTTAAACCATCGCTAATTTAAATATAATTTTTTAGAAAACCACTTAACTTCAATCACTAAAATAACTTGAATGAATTCATCAAATCCAAATAGTTTCTCTTAAAATTAAAAAATATATTTCAAGGTATGCATAGAAATTTAAAAACACATCCCAATAGATTTTTTCAATAAATTATCCTATGATGAAAATCATTTCTCAAATAGTACCCCCACATTAAAATACCATATGACAATAAATCTATTTCTTTAAAACATTTTCAAAAAATAATGACTACTATTTATTAACACAACTCAAAATTATTCAAAAAAATTTAAAAATGTCATCTCATGATATAAATCCACTATATAATGCTTTTCATGCCATTAAAAACCATTAAAACTAAACCTAACCAAAATAAAATTATTTTTATTATTTTATAAATAAAACAATTACATTCAATCTCTTTAAAATATATCCTATAAAAATTAATAAAATATAAACTGAACTAAACAAATAGAGTACCCTAAATGTGGAACAACTGTTCCAGTACAATTTTGTCACTAAATGAAGTAATTATTTCTCCTTTATCTTGCAAGGTTATGAATTGGGAGAAAGCCTGTACAATTTTACAATGTCTAAAAAGAAGTCAGTATGATTAACTAATAATTAATCAAAACATCTAAAAGATATTTATAATAGAATATCAAAAAACATATAAAAAGGATACTAATTCCATAAATAATTTCACTATGGAATACAATCACTTTCATAATAAATGAGGTCTATAGGAATTTTAATCATTATATGAAATTCCTTAAAACAGAATTGAAATTTTATAAAAGCTATATTAATTCAATCATATTTTTAGTCCTTCTAATATATGGCTATAAAATTCATATGACATAATGAATCCATTTCCCATTTATGGTTCTAGTTACCATATATTAGGAAAAATAATAGAAATTTACAACAATGAATTCTTTACCACATGCTTTGTTTGGATTCCCAGTAATAAGAGTTTAGTTATAAATAGGATAGATATTATTATTTATGTAATAAATATCAATTTTAAACCATCATATGTTTATACCTAAAAAATTACTAGATGGATTTAATTTGGGGAAATTTGGCAACTCCTTGAACTCAATTTAAGACCATATACATGAGGAAACTCATCACATGGACACAAGGGGATATTTTTATATTCTATGACTAAAATATAGAATTTATTTTTCAGTTAAATTATCTTTGTAAAATTTAAAACAAATTTTTTTATTAAATATAATTCCAGGTATTACTTTGAAAATCAAGATCTATGATTCTATAACGTAGAGAATCTTGTTTCTAAAACTGATAAATATAGAAATATTGTTTGGAATAAATGATCAAAATAAAAATTAAAATTAAAACTATATACAATATTTTAGAAAAATAGATATTATTATTATTTATGACACAAAATCCCAATAATATGTGACATAAATTAACCAAATTGATAATAATAATTTTTATATAGTGGTCTTATAGAGCCTCAGTAGAAATTATCTTCCCACAATGTAAACGAAATGTCAAATATTTAATATACAAAATAAATAGTGTTCCTTAACCAAACTATAATCCTTTGAAATATATTTGACTGTATAATGGGTTTCATAGTCAGGGAGTATAAAATTTAGTATAATTTCGTCTTATAAACCATAATAAACTCTCTAAAAATACAAATATAGTCTTTTAAATTATTTTTTTGGAAAACATATATTTCAATTAAAAATATCCCAATTGAAATTAATTTTTTATTGTATAAAAAATTTGAAACAAAACCAAAAAAATAACTTTTTCACTTAATAAAAAACATTATCCAAAACAATTTTTTTCCAATAAATCAAACCCAATTGATAGAAAAAAATATCCATCACCTATGATTCCATCAAATTTTGTATCTAGGTTTAGGTTCCTACCATAGAATCATAAAAATGGTTCCTCAAAATATAAGAACTGAGATTCAACCATTATTCATGTTTAGTGTATCTTCTACCAAGCCTTGACATCCAAAGAGATCTTGATGATCCTACTGCCCATTAATTTAATTTCTAACAGGGGCATATTGTCCTTAATTTTCATGAATGAATTTCCCCCAACTGGATTTTTTGTTGATTTAGAGGAATTATTTTATAATTTTATACTTTTTTAGAATCTTGATATTTTAAAAGAAGACAATTTTCGACAACATATAAGATACACAACACCGAGATTTAATTACCATGTAGTATTATGACCAAAATAATATAGCCATTAAATTGGTGGGTATGAATAGAAGTGACCACAGTATGAAATATAAATATATAATGTACCTAATAAATAAATAAATAATTATAATTCTCATGAAATAAGAACTCAATTTTAAATAGTCATTTTATGATTCAAAAATATGTTTTCTTCAAAATGGTTTTTAATTATTTTTGTGAGAAAATATTATAATTAATTTCATCAAATTTATAAAATGTATTAGAGAAAAATATAAATTTTTAAATAATCCTTCCATTATTATCTTGGAGTGAATTTGTGTGATATTTTTTAAAATACAGATTTTTCAGTAAATATTGAAAAATATTAGTTTTGTTGAAAAATGATTTTACTATTTAAGAATTTACAAAGTAATAATTGATTTTTATTTTTTATTATAATTAGATCCATATCAATAAATATAATCTAGTAAATTTCATAGGAATAAACATTATGCTACATTTTTATATAATAACATTTTTTATAATAAAAAATAAATTCTTTTGGAAAACAGTTTTTCTTCATTCTTTGTTGGATTGATTTTCAATTAAATTCAACTACATATATGAATTATATTTTATTAAATGGATTCCATATTTATAATAATAATAATTAATATTAGTTGATAGTTATTCATTATGAATAGTGGAAAAATAAATATTTATCAACACAGTAACGGTAGAATTCGTTAATTACAATTAACACTATCATGAAAAGGCTTCAAATTCATTCCATAAAAATACTTTATTTAATTTTATGAGTTTATTTCATCCACAGTCATCCAAAATTAGAAAATTTAACCTTTTTTTATTTATCTTTGATGTTTACCTTTAAATTATTTTATGTAAATAAGAACTACAAAATGAATCTTTAATAATTCAATATCTATAATATCTTACGATATGTGTAAAAAGAATTTAATTTTGGTTTTAAATGTTTATTTGGAAATAAATTAACTATTTTTATCATGGTAATTATTTTTAATTTTTATTTATTAAATAATTACCTGAAATACGTAAACAACACTGACAAAGTGCTTGTACAATCAGTAAAAAAATAATTAAATTATTTTCAAAACATTAAAGGCAATATAATTTGGATATAATAATAACTTTAATTAATATTATAGAATAATAAAACATATTAGTAATGTTAAAAAAATTTATTCAAAATTCCTTAATTATTTCATGACATTAATGTAACCTTAAATAAACAGTGTAAAAATGAAATCAATGATATTTTTGTGAATAAAATTTATTTTTTTAAAAGATAAACAATTATAGAAAAATAATAGATTGGGAAATTAGGAGGTTAAATTGTCTAAAATATCATCCATTTGTCATTTTTGATCCAATTTATACCATATAAGTAAATTTATAACCCTTTATGATTTACAATTTTTTATGTGGGGATGACTTTGCCAAAAGTCCAAGGTAAATTATTAAATCCTACAGAAGAGGTTACATGAGCCAAAAACATGGAATTTTATTATAATATTTATTAATAAAGGTGATCAAATTAGTTGGTAAATCCTATAAATAGGTGGGTTCTGTGTTAATACCCTTTTTGTGAACCCTTCTACCACCATATTAGCTTTCATAAATGCATTGATAATGATATTGTTATGTTCCAAGAGGAGAGTGAGACACCACATACATGTTGTGGGGAGTTTCTATGATAAGTGAAACATTCAATTAATAATATCTTATACAATAATTATTAATCTACATTCAATAAAAATATTACTCCACCTCTTATATCTGGAAAAAATGACTGGATGAATAACACAAATAATTTCAACCTATTGGGAGGATAAAATACTGCAATAGACAAATAAAATCTTAGGGTTATTCCTTTGTGGTCCTAAAAAATGAAAGCACATCCAATGGGGCCTAGATTACCTTTTAAGTCTCCATAAAAATTTACCTTTGTACACTAGTGAAGGGGAACCTACCAGAATACTTTGAAGAGGCCTAACAGCTTCTTGTAATTACCTACCTTTCCAATAATTTGAAGTATGATGAAATTCTACACCGAGTTGTAGCAATGGTCATCTTGATGACTATTTTCTTATTTATAGGATATGATAATTTTATCAAGGAAATAATACAAGGAGAATGAGTGTTTCCCAGTCCTAATAGATTTTTGGTTGCTCCATATGAGATAAAAAACTTCGGTGGATTTCGTGATAAATAAATTCCTGAGTTGAGGGGCATCTTGAATAGAGATACAGTGAAGTAACGTCACAGTTGGTCTATAAAATTGAGGTAGTGATATCTCAAAAATATCATCCAAGGCCCTCCATAGTGAAGAAGTAGTTCTATAAGAATGGACTAAATGTGTGTCATCCTCTCTATTATTGTTAAAGAGTCCACACCTATAACATAGAATAATATGAAGAGATTACAAAAAATCATCAAGAAGGATTTTTTTATGAACATTTCTCCAAATAAGGGTCAATGATGAAGGCCTGATCCAAGGTTAATCAAATTATTTGATCCAGGAAAACTCATTATTTTAATCAAACACAATGTGAAATTGGAGCAATACCGACAGACCTACACCAATGTTTTTGAAAACTGTTAGTATCGGTAACTTCAAAAGACCCTATACGAGTAGTTTGCAAATATTTTTGGTATATGTCCCTTATAGAGACCATATACCAATGGTTTCTCTAAAATGGTTGGTATAGGTCACTTATATGAACCTATAACACTGTTTTTGTCCAAAACCATTATTATATATCCATCCTATGAAAACAATTATGGAAAAATCATTGGTATAGCCCAAAAAATAAAATTAGCTACATCAACAGTTCTCCAAACTATTAGTATTGGCATATACAATTAGTTTTGAGAACTGCTGGTAAGGGTACCCATATTATTAGTAGATACTTTTTTCAAATAATATTAAATACATAAAAGGTTAAAATACTTTTAAATAAACATATATTGACTTATTTATATTTATGAAATAATGTTTTCATATTTCATATTTGGTTAGTGGTTAGGTCGTTAGATTATAAACATGAGGTGATCATATCAATAAATTATGGGTATTATTTTTTATATTAATTATACCAAGAGTTTAGTAAAATCATTGGTATAGGTATTTCATAATATTTATACCCACAGTATCCCCAAAACTATTGGTATAGGTCTATATCAATTTCATAATAGCCAACACCCAGCCAAACCATTGGTATACGCTATACCAGTGGATTGGAGACCTATATCAACATATCCAATCCATTGTTATAGGTTTTTTCTATAACAGATAATTAGAGTGATAATAACCTTTGGAGTCAATACTTTCATTTCAAGAAATTACCAGATCATAATGTCTTTGTTCCGAGAAAAAGCATTATTATTCAATAGGTTGAGGCAATTATCTAAAAGCTATATATTGTGAAGAGCCAGGAAGCCTTTTATGGAAATATTGGTGTCCATATGGGGATGTTGGGGATTCACCAAATAGATTATAGGAGTTCCCATCCAATTTTCAATCCCAAAAGTAATAGAGGACTCCATGAATGCAATCAATTGAGCATAAAATAGTATATTGTGGAATGAAGTTTTTACTACTTTCTAGATAGAAGAGACTATATAAGATGTGATTCCCCATTTTATTTTATCAATAAATCTGTCCTTGAGAAATATAATATACATTGATTCACAATTGAAAATATTCTAGCTGATTTGGCTTGAAGGGATTCATTAAATGATTTGCTTCTTTGGATTCCCAGACAACCCTTAATGAGGGGTTTACAATAGTTTCTCCAAGAAATAGTAACCAGTTTCCTTTTGATGGTACTACCACTTTTAAAAAGTTTTTGATGTAGAAATCAAGGTGATTGATTAGAGATATGGTTCAATTATCAACCATAAAATAATGAACTAGATTGAATATGATAGTGAATTTGAAAAGACATATATGATTGTCCATTAATAGAGACTTCAAATTCCATACTTAATGGTGTTTCTTGATTTGATCTATAATCCATATAATGTTAAAAAAATTAATACATCCCCAAAATAAAGGGGCTCTAAGATATTAGATGTTCATGGATATTTTTTTATTCCAAGATCAATTAATAACTGAGATCTTCTACCATTAGGGATTCTCTTCCCAAAATAAATAAATTATTTACTCTAAATGATATATTTCCTTTGAATCCTCCTCCTAGTGAGAGATATAACTTTTGTGATTATGAATGTTCCATTTACTTCCTTACAATAAAATGAAAATTTCATCGATGTAGAGGAGGTGATCAGGAAAAATCATGTTCCTTGAATCCTGAATGAGTTTAAGCATTTTGTGTCTCGTCATACACTGGAGAAACCTACTACTATAATATCTACTATATAAAAAATAATAGAAGTGAGATGGTAACCTTTTTTAACTACCTTTGTACATTTAAAATAAACCTTTGGAGGGAAATTTATAATCACTGACATGTGAGAAGATTCAAAACAATCATTAACCCATTTAACAAAAAAATCATTGAAACCAAATCTATAAGGCCCTTAGAAAATAAAACTCCAATCCATGTTTTCAAAATCCTTTCTGATATCCATATTGAGATTGATTCAACCAACTCTCTCAATTTTTGTGATAAGATAGAAACATTCATGGGTCATTCTAATGTAATATATTATTATTCTACCTTTCACAAAAACAAACTAATTCCAAGAGACCACTTTATTAGCAATTTTAGTGAGTCTATTGGAAAATATTTTTGGTAATAATTTTATAGCTGTGTTGATGATAGTTATAGTAATAAAAAGAATAATTTAATAGCAATTGTATACCTTGGTAATGAGAGTGATAAATTAGGGATTTATACCATGAGGTAATACACGTGTGGGGATAATGATTCCACTAATTTGTAAACATTTTATTGAATGAAATTACAAAACATCTAAAGGAAAGAGCTAGTAAAACCATATGGTCCTCAAGAACTATTAGGTTTAAGGATAATGATATAATCTCTTATTTCAAGTCAAGAGGATTACTTGTGAGCCATTCATTATTCTCATTGCTAACTAGGTTTGGGATGATGTCATCTTCCAGGTCATTATTTATCTCAGGGCCATTGAAAAGGTTGAAAAAGTTGGTGACAATATGATCAACTGGGGATTCATCATTATCAATGACTATGTCTCCATATTTTAGTACAGTGAGTTGTCTACAATCCGTCCAAGTTATTTCAATACCATTTTGAAATTTTACATTTTTTCCTTTCCTTTAAACACTTGACTTTGAAGGTTTCATTTTGAAGTTGGTCTTTGGTGGATAGTAAGGAATTAAACATATAAGTATGGTTAATTTACAACTAAATATCCATTCAAACATCTCAATTAGTGTCCTCTTATTTCATATCATTAATACTGGGTTAAATAGAGACAATATCATTCTCCATCTAGTTGTATTTATTATTTCACCAACCCTTAAAGTGGTACTTGAATTTCTTTAGTTTTAGGATATATAAATAAGAATAATTACTATAATGATTGGAATTCCAAAAATCAAGAACCAGTTTTCCAAAGTCTTGGTGGGAATCCTAGGAATTTTTCAATCCGAAAGGAATTATTTGGTTGAGATTTATATTGATTAGGCTTACCATATTATGTTGATGGTCAGACTTAATCCTTGGAATCATAATACTAGATAAAATATACCAATTTTCAAAGGAATGTTCATTAGAGAAGGCTCGAACATATTAATTGGAAACCATTTTATTAATGTACCTTCTATACCTAGTGTATTTATCTCAAATAAGATTAATTTCGGATAGACTTTTTCTTTTAAAGAAAGTCTAAACTCCCTTGATGAATATGTTTTTTAGAATCCACCATCCTTTTTCTATGGAATAAGATGTCATTGAAGTGACCAAAGATTATCCAAGAATATTGAATTATATAATTAATGGGATCCATATTCAACCATATATTTATCATCAATTGGTACCTCTTTTTATCCTAAATGATGAAGAATAAAAAATGTGTATTAGATATTCTAGCTTCTAATGTAGTCATCTTATCATAAATATTTTAGGTAGAGGACCCATTGGGAGAAGTGTGAGTAAATTCCCATAGAGTATAAGCAATTAAAAAACTACTAATGCTTCCAATCATATTATATCATCTATTTTCTAGACCATCAAACCCAATAGAGTATCGCATTTTTTGTTCAGTAATTTATAGAATCTTGGTTTTGTGAATTTATATGGTCCTAAGTAAGGAGTTGAAACTATATGAGTTTTCCACTCCTTAAATGTTCCAAAAGAAAATATTAATTTGAATATTTTATTGGGGGTGTAACCCCATTTTTATTTCCCCTGGTTTCTTTTTTCTTCCCAATTTTATGGTTTCTATGGCCTTTATATTATTATTCTCAGAAGTACCAGAATGTTTTGAATTGATCACATTTGATGGGTCTATACTGTATCGATAAGAATCATTAGTGTGTATGGATTTATATTCTTTAGTGTTGGTGCCTTATGTACTATCTTTAGAATATGGATTTTCCAAATTTGTAGGATGGTCTATAGGGTGTGTAATATTATCATTCATATAGTTGTTAATATGCTCAGAGTGGCTGAGAGTTTCTTCACTGCAATCTCCACCATCATTATCATGCTCAGATTTTTATTCTTAATTGTAGGTGCCTTGAGCTCTATCCTTGGCATCTTTATTTTCAAGATTCATATAGTAGTACATAGAATTATTTTCACTATCAACCAACATTTATCTTCCCACATTTGGTGAATCATTTCATTGAACTTTCTTCTTTGGTGTGGAATTACGTCCAATATTTAATAAACATACATAGAAATTTTTGAATTAAAGTAAGTGGTTTCTTATGTCTATTTATTTCCATTTGGTTATATCACTCATTAAATGATTATATTGTCCCAAAATTATATGTGAAGGGAAATCTTTTTGATATATTTTTTACACTTGTTTTTTGTGGATTTATATTTTTCTCACATAATTTCTCGATTGATTAATTCGCAATCAATGATATGATCATTGTAAGGGTTATTCATCCCAAATTTTTCTTCTTCATTACATAGGTTTATAGTATGCATATATATTAATTTATAAGTTGTATATAGTTCCATTAATATGTAATATCATGGATATCCTTATAATAATGGTATTTTAAGTTTCATTTGATTTCATTTATTTCATAGTATTATGATTCAAAATTTACTAAATTGGTAATGATCTCTATGATATAATATTGCCATATTTCAGGATTTTTTATCTTTATAGTTCCATTGGAAAGGATCACATGATTTTATGTTATTAAAACACATATTATTTCAACTAGTCTAGATATGAAGGTTGTTTACTATTCAATTTCTATTACCACGATCATTAACTAAATAAACATCAAGAAAGTTGTTTGCATGTGATACGGATCTTGCAAATTTTTCTAGATCAAGAACCATTCAATTCCATATCCATGTCTTCAAAACTAATTTAAAGAATATTCTTATATACAATGATATTATTTTACAAGGAAATATTCATGTATATTTGATTTCCTCTACATATGTTTTTAAAGAAATATATCTAAATGTTTTCCAAATAAGTCATTTTTATCTTTTTATAAAAGTTTGAAATGAATATTTATTTTAAAAATTTACAAAATAAATTTATTTTCCCCAAATATCTTAAATGATCTTTTATTTGAATCTTACCTTAATAATTTCCATGGTTCTATTCGGACAAAATTATTTCTCTAATATTTTGGAAATTTTTTGTTCTTAAAAATGATTTTTAATGTTTAAAGGATATTTTCCTCATGAAAGTTTTTAATGGCCTTTTAATGGTGTTTTTATTTATCAAGGACATCCACCCATAATGTTAAATATAATACACTAAGAATATGTTATAATGATACCATCTTTATTCTTTCTATGGATGGATTGTGATTACTCCAAAGAAGTTTTAATAGAACTCATCTATTTTCCACATGTTAATAAAGCTACAAAGGAATGTTGGATGTTTTCGAGGGTGTTATGTTGAAAAAAATTGGATTTTAAATCCATTATTCTTGTTAAGGTACTTGGACAATATTTATTATGACACGTGAGACAGATAGAACTCTTAATGATGGGTGAGACAAATATAGATCCTCATGATGAGAGATCTCAATATAGCGCTCCAATGAATTTGGTAAAGAGAAATAGTATATCAGTTATAATTTTCTCCTATTATATTTTTTAAATTTACTAGGTAGGGTATCGAATTTTTATGATTTATTGTGAGAGTGAATATATAATGATGATCCAAGATAACAATACGTTTTACATGTCCTTCATCTGATATTATAATTGATATATTGTCCAAGTATTATTTTCACATGGATTGTTATTAATGACTTATTTGACCCATTTATTTTGATAAATATTTATAACACATGATTTAAGATCCATTTATTGATGGGTATGAAATATCCTAAGTTATTCTCATTCATCTTGATTGTGACTTTATAATATTATGTTCATCTTATGGTAACTAGTGACAGTAATTTGTCAATGATTATGTTTACCCTAACTAGGTGTGTGATATCACCCTTCCTATGTTTCATTTTGCCCAATTTATAAAGAAATGTTTTAATGGATTTTTTTCTAGTCGGATTTCATGTGTGAAGATTTTTGTAAGATATATTGAAGACAAATTGTGAAACTAGAAATGTTGGGTAAAGTATGAAAAATAATAACTTGGATACATGGGTATTTTAATATTAGAGTTTGTCTTATTTCTCTTAAACTCTAAACCAAAAAGGTATTTGGTAATATAAGTGATACAACATTTTAGTTTGATGTTATATGTTTTGTATGGATAAAATATGGTCACATTTATTAGTATCAAATCCAAAAGTGTAAAAATTATTTTTTTTCAGCAGATCATGGAGTACCATTATGTGGTATTTATGCTTATTATCTGATGAGGATTTATATTACATTGGAGATTATAATGTCTCTATAAGACATTAGAAAAATAGTTATCGATATCAACATGGGTTTTTTAGTTTAATTTTGATCATAAATTCAAAGGATAAGACGCCGATTTTTTTTAAGTGATTTTATTTTAAAGTTATTAATTACATTTTGGGAGAATTTTTATTGTACTAAGTGAAAACATGAGCCTTTGGTTTATCATGATGAATTATTTGGAAAAAAACTATTACATTTATATGGATGTAAGATGAAGGTTATGATATAACCATTGAGGATAAAACATTAATTATTGTCAAGGTTACCGAGGTAATTTGGGATTTGAGAATATTTATTTATAGAATGAACTAAGTTGAACCTTTGGGTTTATTATGGAAATTTTAGAGCTGAAAAGATTATATCTTCATATAAAGGTTTAAAAATTTTGGATATTATCTTACCTTATATGAATAATTTTATATATTTTTTAATATCTAAAGATAGAAGGAATACCTTTTTATCCTTCTATAGATTTTGTGATCCATTCAATGTTGATTTTAATGCTTCAGGAATGAAATATTCTTCTTGAATACTCATCATTTGAAGAAAAAAATGATGTTTTGGTGGAAATAAATTGATGGATGAAGTTTTGCCATTATAATTAATAATATTTCCATATTTTATTAGTCTATTTGGTAGAGTAATTCCTAAAATATTATAAAAGGATCTTGAGATAAAAATAATATCCTAATATAATCATTTTAGACGAATTAAGAGTTTTTTCACACCTCATTAGTTTATGGTTTTATATTCATTGACATTATCATAATAATTCACATTATATTGATCAATGTTCTATATCACTATATATCATTATTTGGATATTACGTATCTCCTCAATGCTCATATTTTCAAATCCCATTAATTTTATCTTATTTAGATTCATAATTATTTTTCATTCTAAATGACCTATATATTTACCTTTCCATCATGGAAAAGTGAGGTTTTATAAACCCCATTCATGATATGGGTTTCCAAAAAAGGAATTTTCAAATGTTAAACCCTTGATTATCGGCCTTGTGATAAAATTACGAGAACATAAATAATTAATGGGGTAGAATGAAACACTGTGATATTATCAAAGAACATTATGTTAGATAGAATATATGTAACAAACACAACTTGGATACCATCTAAAAATGGTACCCAACCCAAATTATCACATAATCGAAGGGTTTTCCCGATCTCTATGGTCTGGAATCTAGCACCCGAGAAACTACAACAAAGAGAGTGAATTATTTCTCAAAACCTAAATAAGAAAACATAAACTATGTACATTTACAAAAAGAAATAGTGGATGAAAACATGAATATATATATTTCATAATATAAATAGAACTACAAATGTGATAAAATTAAAAAGGTAGAAAAATAATCTCGAATATATAAGTCCAATTGGAAAGGATGAAAAAATAGCTACTCCAAAATCCATCATATGATTCCATGGAAAAACTCCCACCATCTCGCCATCCAACTACCCAAACTCAGTTAATAGAAAACATCACAGCCTATCTACAGTGACTTTCTTTCCCCTTCACTGAATGACATAACCCGGTCTACCCACCACTAAATGGGGGAACACAGTGTGACCTAACAGACTAAGTATGGATACACACATGTGTTCCACAATAAGTCTCTATATTATAATAAAAACCTAATAAACATTAAAGAAAACATTTATGATATACAATTTATCAGTTTTTATCTCAAAAACATGGAAAAAAATTAATTTCCCCTTTTCCACATTTCCAAATAGAGCATGGAAATTAGTATCAATGAAATTCATATACATATATGAAAACACATTTGTCAAATCATAACAAATAATGTATTACATGTCAAACAAAATCCATGGAAACATAAACAAAATAGTATAATCGAAAATCATAGGTAAAATCATGCCAAGGATCGCACTAGATCAGTATATCTAGAAAACTCATACCAAAACATATACAATATCATGAAAATCAATCCTATAGATATATGAATCAAGTTTAGAGGGTTGAGGAACATCCTAAAAAGTGACATCCCCCCCCCCCCCCCGTGATGAACAATTACCTAGAATAACAGGCCTAGGGAGTAGAGGAACACCCCAAGAGTGAACCCCCTGACAGTGGATGAGGCCAATTACTATGCCTTCCACCTTTGTAAAAATAGATACCAATGTTCTATATTTTCCTAACCCTTTCTTATAATCCATGATTTGAAAAACATTTTAGATAACCCTTCTATAGTGCTTTGAAAACCCATTTCCTTTACCAAAACTAGGGGAAATAATATTTTTAACACAACCCTATTTCCACACACAAAAATCGAACAAGTCAATCATTATGATTCATTTATAAAGAAAATAATAAAAAATAGGAGAAATACAGTTCACTAATATGGGATATATATTGAACTACCCACCCCAGAATATGGGTCACACATTCCTTCTACGAGATCCACTAACTATAAGAACACAACAATGAAAATGGAGGCCCTAGAGTAATTCTACAAAACATAGCAATGATTATATTTTTAAAAAGGGTTAGAAAAGAGGATAGATCACAACATACCTCAAGAGAGAACACCCTACACACACAAAAACAAAAAAAAATATCATCCCCCAAAACAAAATCGCAAAATGAATCTAGAAAAGGATCAAAGAAATTACTACCACATATCAATAGATCTTATAATTCAATGCAATGGCACTAAAAAATCGAAGGAAAGGAAGAATAATAAATTAGTACTCACATAGAGATATGAAAACCAACCACAATGGAGATAAATCTCTAAACAAACTGATTCATATGGATTGGAGGACCCCAAAAACATCGGACAAGAGCTTGAGTTCAAGATCAAGGAGGGATGAAACTGAATAATAAAACAAATTTTTCCAGAACACACTAAAATAAAAACTCATGAAATTTTCATGGAGTGAAATCCTATTATGTATAGTCTCATCCACGGGGTAAAAATACACAAAAAATAGTGTTATATTGATAAAACAACTCCATAATCAATATTTCTTATGTGTAATCTTGACACATCATGAATTCTTTAATTCTATGTATTCACCTCATGACATGAACCTAGAAATAAAATACATCATTTGTAAACTAGTTACATAGTTTTTAATCTCTTAGAAAATCTAAAAAATAGAAGATTCTTAAAAAACCCAAAACACCTCTATTTTTCTCCAGACCTAGAGAAACTCCTACTAATCTAATACACGTATATACCCAGACTTGAACAATTCAAAATGGCATACAACCTTGAGCTTTAGGCCATTTTCGAAAAAAATATCTCTACCCTTGGGAGTCCAAAGATGCACACAATTTATTATGGAAAAAGGTAAGTATAAGGGAATCATATTAAATTGAATGATGGTATGTTACAACCCCCCCCCCCCCATTATAAGACTTTATGTGCCTAAGAAGTCTTCTGGAAGAATGAATCCTTGAAAAGAGGTGAGGACACTACTCTGTCATCAAAGACTTGAGCTCCCAAATCTTATGATAATCTAATATGTATCAGCATAACACTCTAAAAAATAGAATCAACATCCCACACAGGAATTTCACTTGAGATTAAATAATATCTATCAGCTTCTCCATAAGTGAAACATAAGGCTCTAACTCAATCTCTTTCCATTTTAGAACATGATAAGGATCATTATGGTATTTCCTGAGTTTTTATGTATAGAGAATATAATGAATTATTGTAATCTACAATAGAAATTCCAATTTATAAGAAACCGAACCAATCCACTAAATGATCAAAAATGGTCCTACATATATTAGAGCCAAACATCCTGTTTTCAAATCCAATATTGACCCAACAATGGACAAACATTCAATAAAACTGGATCAAATATGGAAAATTCCTAATGATTTTTTTTATCTACATAATATTTTTTTCAAATCTATCTTCTAACCAAATGTCGACGTATGTCCGGAATCCTCCCAAAAATATCTTGAACCAAAATCTGTCCCACTAAATAAACTACCCCCACCTCTTACCAATATAGAAGTTTCATTCATAGACAACCATATAGATCCTAAAAAGGATATGTTCTAATGGATGGGGGATAATTTTCATTATAAGTGAACTCAACAGGTACTATATGTCAGTCCCATGACCCAAAAAAAATATAAGACACAAGCATACATCATATACTCCAAGATCTGAATAGAACGCACCATCTGAATATCTATATGTGGATGATTAGTAGTACTTAATCTAATCTAAATCCCCATCAGCTCCTAAAGACACCTCCAAATCATGGAATTAATCCTCAGATCCTAATCTAAGACAATGGAACAATGAACATCGTGTAACGTTATAATATCATACACATACTATTTTCCTAGATCTTTATGTTTAGTGGTGTCCTTGGTCAGAATGAAATGACCTGACTCAGTCAATCGATCAATAACCACCTAGATAAAAGTATTATCATACAGATCCCATGGTAATCCAACTGAAAAGTCCATTGATACCTCATCCCATTTCAAAACAAGAAAAAGAAGTGGCTGGAGAAAACTAGAATAGTTCAGATGCACTGCCTTTTTCTATTGACAAGTGTAATAGTGGGACACCTAATCAGAAATGTATTGCTTAATTCTAAACCCCCAAAATCTTTGCCTCATATCATAATACATATTTGTGGCCCCCAGATGAATGGAACATAGAAAAAATCACAATCAAACAAACATGATCTCCTCATAGATTTTTGTTGGACAAACTCATCAACCAAACTAAGAATACTCTCAGATGAGAAAGACCAACCAGAAACAATATCCCCACCTTATAGGGTTTCTCATGTTCTTATAAACTTGTCATCCAATTTCTGAAATCATAGAATAGACTCAAGGAGAGATGATGATAACTAAACACTGGCTAGAACTATACGTGAAACATCTTACTGAACATTCAAATTCAACTGAGTGAAAATCCCTATAAGGTTCCACTAATCCTCCTTTTCCATAACAATGAGTTATGACACTTTCCTGCTGAGAGTGTCTGAAATTCCGTTACCTTTCCTTAGGGTTTAGGCCATATCAATTTAAAATGTCTAAATATATTCCACAAATCTTCTCTATTAATGATTTAAGTATTTCTGAGAAAATATATTTCTCAAACTATTATGGTTTGAAAAGACAGTGAACCACTCCCCAAAAATATAATCTCAACAACACTTAAGTGCATGTATGACTACAAAAGTCTCTAAATCATGAGTATGGTAATTATTCTCATGAATTTGAATATGATGATATCCACAAGATACCACATGATCACCGTGACTAACCACACTACCCAAAAATATTCTAGAAGAATAAAAAAACCATATACCCCTTACCAGGCTCAGGAAAGAGCAGAATAGGATCAGATGTCGGAAGTCTTTTCAAGACATCAAAAGAAGACTGACATTTTTCATCCCATGTAAATTTCACCCAATTACTATAAAGATATGTAAAGGGTGATTCCAACCTAGATAAATCCCCAAAGAACCATTGATTATATTCAATAAGACCAATGTATCTCTAAATCCCAAACACATTTTGACATTCTTCCTAGGAAATGGTAGCCTTCGTTATCTTAGGTTCAATTGATAATCCATTCTTAGAAATAAAATATTCTAAGAACATCACATCTGGGATAAAAAATTATTATTTTGAGATATTTCCATAAAAATGGTGACACCACAAGATTTATAGAACCAAACCCAAATGGTGATTGTGCTCATGCTCGAATCTCAGATAAACCAAAATAACATCCCTGAACACTTCCAAAAAAGTGTCAAGATACTTATGGAATAAATGATGCATCAAATCCATAAAACCTAAAAGATTTTTATTTTGACCAAACATCATCACAAGATATTCGTAATGGATATTCATTATTTTGAAATCAATATTTCATATATCAGACTCATGGACTTTGATCTAATGATTACCCCACTGGAGGTCAATATTGGAAAACCACTTTTCAATAGTCTATGAATAAACAAATTTAACCATTTTCATTCTTCACAAAGAGAATTAGGGATTCCAAAATCTAAATAGTAGGATGAAAAAAACCCTTCACCATCTTCTCATCAAAACAATTCTTAAGAGCATTCATTTCGGTGGGTTCCATATAATAAGAAAGTACCAAAATCATCTGAATACATGGAACCTTATCATTTGTAACCTATAGCTACCTCTTTAGAATAAGACCAAAATATTTATCTAATACAACATAAATAAAATCATAAACATTAGTGGATATATCAATAATAGATTAAACAACATCATGATTAACCACTACAGTATACAACAAACTCCTAATCATTTGGTAGAAAGGTCCTACATGACCAGACCATGGATCCCACTCTCTCTCAAACACCTGAGATATACCATAGGGTGTAAGAAATTAGGCACACTAATGATAGTAATAAACCTCATCACGATGGACAACAATCCAACCCATCCTGATGATGACACTGAACAAATCCATATCAAGAATGATGAATTCCGAGACTAACTCTGCATCAAATACTGATATCACACATGAAAGACATTGAAACCCCATGTTTTTCCTCTTCTTATAAAGTTTATCTAACTCAATAACAAAGAAAATGATCTCCATTAAAAGATTAAACATATCATCAAAATTGATAGATACAAACAATTGAGATTCACTAGTTTCAAATAAGACAATCACTAATGAAGATATAATAAATATGGTATATATCATTGTTAGAGGATATACAACTACCTATACCAAAAACTCATCTACTGCATGAATGTGATTAACTCTTGAGGATTGTGGTTGGAGCACAATAATCCATCATGCATTTAACTAAATCTTAGTAGCCTTTGGATCTGAAAATTACTTTCTTTATTGAGTTGTAGACATACCCTAACCGAAATGTTGCAGATAACCATAACATCAACAAATGGTGCACATATTTGTAGGTAAAGTACAAGAATGTCATGTGTGTCCAACCTTTATACACTAATAGAAAGTTAGAGGCATGCTAATTGTTTCTACTAGAGGCGTTGAAGAGGTCGGATGCCAAGAACCCCCTCCACCACACTAGTGATGATTTGTCTACATACAATTTTTTCCTTAGTGAACCTCTAAAGCTACAACTAGGTGTAAGTGAAGAGGAGGAATATCCAACCTTGTAATTCATACTTATTTATTCCATTATTTCCCTACCCATTGTCTCCGTATAGGTCAAATAATTCTACATAAATACCTAAAATCCAATATCTGGTCACAAACCTTGGAGGTTTTTTGATATTTCATATGGTCATTCTTTACAGCCCCTAGTGAAAATCAAACCAACTATAAAAACTAATTAGTGTATTCCAACAACAAATGGACTCTTTTCTACAATGATAGGAACTCCATATACTTTTCTATTATTAATGACCATTAGCCAAACTACAAAAACAATAGATTCGTGATACCCTTTGAATCCAGTCGAATGTGAAAATCCTCATGTACCATGGAATACCTTCATTATTTACTAGGACCCTCAAGTCTGATTTTCATGTACTTAACCTTCATATTCGTAGTTTTATCCAGTAATTTGAAGATCTAATCAATATTTTAATGATATTCCTCCTCCTCTTGAGTTTCATTGTCACCATTAATGAATGGAGTCTTGTTACACAAGAACTCTTGCGATCGATCCCTATCATCTAAAAATCCTTGTTGTACATCAACAAATTCATTCTAGGCTTGTGGTACATTATATTCTATAGAAAGAACATTCGGCATGATAGCTTCTTTAAAATTAGGTTCTATAGTATGATTCCCTTGGGGAGGATCAGTTTCACCCTCCTATGGAACTCATGGAACATGTCTTTAAGGAATGCTATTTCCCACCGAAATATATGAATTAATTATTAAACAAAATAATATTATTTCAAATCATACAACCTAGAAGAAAAAGATGATATTAACAATAAGAACTCACAACCAGGTATAGGCATCCCAATATCCCATGTCAATTGGACTATCATCATGGAAAGAGTTGGCCAGGCACTCTCCCCAGACTACCTCTCATGTTCTGACAGTCCTATCTCGAATATACCAAACATCTTAATACATGGAATCATTATTAAAGACCTAATTTTGATTCAAAATTATGATGAAACCAACTTGTATACCCTCTAAAACTGTTACTCAACCTGAATTACCACACATCATAAGGGTGTTCCCGATCCCCAGGGCTTGCATCTAGAACCCGAGAAACAAAAATAAATAGAGGGAATGATTTAACCCCTCCTGATGTAGATAAACATGAAATCTATAAATATATATAAAAAACAATAGAAGAAAAAATTAATGTATACATATATATATATATATATTTCATAACATAATGATAAAAATATAAGTGATACAATAGGAAAGGTAAAAAAACCCATATCCAAGAGATAAGTCAAACAAAAAAGCTTGAAGAAACCAAAACAACTACTCCAACACTCTCTATATGATGGTGTGGGAAAACTCCCACCATCTCACTATCCATCTACCCAGACCCTGCTAATAGAAAACCTTGCCACCTCACTGCAGCACCATGCCTTTCTTAGCATCGAAAGACATAACCAGGTCTGGAAACCACCAAAGGGGTGCACTTGGTGTGAGCTAACAATCTCCATAGGGTACCACCTAGGTGTTCCAAAACATGTCTCTCTTCAATAATTCAAGAATGCTCAACTTTAAATAAAAAAAATAATGATATATAGTTTTTTCATTTTTATCTCAAAAGCATGGGAAAAAATTAATTTCCACTTCTCCAAATTTCTAAATAAAGAATCTAAATCTGTTTAAAATCATTTCATATAGATATATCAAATCAAACAAAATCATGAATCATATATCACATCAAATCTGTGTCCGAACAAACAAGATAGTACAAACCAAAAGCATAGGTATTATCAAGTTTAGGATAACACTAGGTCAGCATAGCTAGGGGACTCGTTTGTAAACATAGACAATGAAGTTTGGATAAATACACTATAAATATTCATTAATACTAGAGATTAATGGAGAAACCCATAAATTAAACCCCCTAATGAGTCTAACAAGTCTCTATAACAAAATTACTTGGGAGCATAGGAACACTAGATGAGTGAACCCCCTGAGAGTGGAAGAGTCCTATTACTTCACCTTAAACCTAAGTACCTAAGGACTCTCATACACTCTATTTTCAAAAAAAATCCACCATACCATTTCTTCAAAACCATTATTTAAAATGAATTTCTAAAAACTCCTTCACAATGCATTGAAACCCCTTTTCAGTTACCAAAACAAGGGAAATTTTTTTGAAAGACACATTTCCACACACACAAATATATTCAATAAATTCAGAAAATTAATTTATAAAAAAATATCCCAAATAAGAGAAATTTTGTTCACCAAGGAGTTCTATAGATGGAAACAACTACCAAAAAACATCGGTCACACATGCCTTCAAGGAGATCTACCTATATGAAGAACACAACAATGACATTGGAGGCCATTGAATTAGTCTACACATATAATAATTAATTCAATATTAAAAAAGGGTTGGTGATGTGGAAAGACAAACAAATCTTCAATAAATCACACCTACTACAATGAAACCAACAAATATCAGCCCCCATAACAAAATCTCACATGGGATCAAGAAATGAATCAAACGAATTACCACCAGATATCACCAGATCTGATAACGCAATGAAACAAAACCACTATGATCAATTGAAATAAAAAATTAGAAAGGATTACTCACTCTATGAGATGAAACCTACCTCAATGAAGATCAATCACAGAATGGAGTGATTCAGATGGAGTGTAGAAGCCTAGAATTTTTAGAGAATAGATATTCATGGAGAGCAAGGTGGGATGGAATCAAAAAATAAAAAAAATTAGCTGAGAAACACCTTAAAATCTAAACTCATGACATTTAAATGTTGTTTAATCCATTTATATGTCATGTAATCCTTGGGGTCTATATATTATAAAAAACTCATCTCCTTTTTATTAATAATGTGATCTTCAACATTACACGATGTGTAATCTTTACATCGTGTGTATTCATTCACATTGTTTATTCATCTTATGACATGATTCCTATGATCAAATACATAGTGTATAAACTAGTTACATAGAATGTAATAACCAAGAAAAATGTAAAAAATATTAAAATTATTAGATGAAAACCCAACCCACCTCTTGAATTCTCCAATCATGGGGAGAACCCCACTAAGTTGTTACCCATTTATACCCAGACTCCACTAATTAAAATAGACATATATCCTTGAACATTAGGACATTATACTAAAAACATAATATCTATCATTGAGAGTCCCAATATTCACCAGATTAAAAAGGAAACCAAGAAAATGTAATGGAATCACATGAATGTGGGTAACTGGATGATATAATACAAGATATGTAAAACTTATATTTAACAGTTGTGAAATATTATGACTGGTATAACCTAGAAATAGAATTGGTCGGTATGAATATGAGTTACAATATTATAAAATATATTTATGTATACATATATATATATAAAACATATTAAAAATGTATTTATTAATTGTTAGTAAATAATCATTCAATTTTCAGTAATGTCATTTTATACATTAGAAATGATTTTTGGTAAAAATTTGTTTTTATTTCTCTTTTTGAGAGAATATTATAAATAATTTCTTATAATTTTTAAAATTTATTTGAAAACAATATATCATTTTTGAAATAAAAATTTCAATATTTTCTTAGGGAGAAATTTTTGAATTTTTTAAAAAATATTTTTAATTAATTGAATAGTGAAAGCACCGATATTATTTAAGATTCATTTATATTTATGAATTTTTAATTTCTTATTTAATATTGAATATGTTTTAAAATTTAATTAGTCAAATTATAATTAATTTTTTTAAATTAATTTCGTTTCAATCAAATATATGTTTAATTTTGATATAAAAACATTTTTTGTAATAAAAAATACATTTTACTCAAAAACCCTTTTCATCCGATTTTGTGGGATCAATTTTAAATTAAACATTCCATTTCTATGAATTTAATTTCAAAAAATGGATTCTATATTTTGAATAATTATAGTTATCATTATCTAAAATTTTCAACATAATTGTTTTCATAATGAATAGTTATCATAATAAATATTTGTTACGAGGGTAAAGATAAAATGGTTTAATTAGGGTTAAAAACATTTTGATAAGACTTAAAATACTTTAAAACACTTTTCTTTTACTTAATTTTATGATTATATTTAATCCAAAATAATCATAAACTATAAATTTTTTCATTTTTTTATTTATCTTTGATTTTGAAATTTATATTATTTTAATTAAATAATAAATTCAAAATGGAATTTTATTTACTTTAATAACTATATTGTGTATTTATTTGGATAAAAATAGTTTATCTTGTGTTCTAAATAGTAATTTTATATTTTAGTTAATTATTTTTATATTGTGCATTTATTTTTAATTTTTAGTGATTATATAATTACCATAAATACTTACGCAACACCACCAAAGTGATTGTGTAAGTGGTAGAAAAAACAAGTAAATGGATTTAAAAACATTAAAAGAAAAATAATTTGGATGAATGGCTGAGTTAAATGTATTTTTTATATAAATATAAAATTCCATTACTGTTTAAATTTTTTATATTATAATTCTATTACTCTATTCTTGACTTTAATGTCAAATTAGTTGAATAGTGCCAGAAATGACATTAATGAATTTTTATGAAAAATAATATTTTATTAAATTATTGAAAATTCATAAAAATATTGAAATATAAAAATAATGATGTGAATTTGTCTAAAATCCAATCCCTTCATCAATTATGTTGGGCTCACCTATTTTAATAATCCCAAATCATGTTTTAATAATCCCAAATCATGTTTTGATAATCCCAAATCATATTTTGATAATCCCAAATCTTGTTTTCATTTATGTGAGATCCATATTTTCATTTTATGCTAATTATGTTTCATTAATGTTTCCTATTTCTATAGAGTAATATTCATATACACTCAATCTCACTGCTTGATTGGTTAAGATTACAGTACAAAATTTATCTAAGTACAAAGGTCACCAATACAAGGTCACCGTTACAAAGTCACCGTTACAAAGGTCACTGATACAATGTCACTATTACAAAGGTCACTGATACAAGGTCACTAATACAATGGTCACCATTACAAAGGTCACCGATACAAGGTCACCGTTACAAGGTCAATAGAAAAAAGATCATTTATAAAAAGGTCACAGTTATAAGGTCACTGAGGCAAGACAACTTTTGAAGGTCACCGCTAAAGGTTACTGATGGAAGGTTACAGTTGTAAGTTGCTGATGTGAACCTACTGTTGAAGCCCACCAATGTAAAGGCTACCGTTACCAGCCTACTGATACCCTTACTTTGTCAAATTCTGGATATTTTTCTAGTGGTCGTATTTTTTATCTTTAATGCTTCTGACTTAATTATTATTTTTTGTAGACATATCTGGAGACCATATCTTGACAGTACGAGGTAGGAGAAATATTACACATGATGTACATACTCATATTGTTCAACCTCAAATATGAAAGAAAAATACCGAAGAAAATGAAGATATATATAGAGATAGAGAAAAAAAGTAGTGACTAGAAAAAATGCATTACTAAAGAACAAGAAGAAGAACACTCTAGTATATATACTGAAAATCCAAAAGCTTCACAGATATCTTTTTGAAGAACATATTGAAGGCTGTACTATTGTGGTTAAAAGAACCCTTGTACCAAGAAGTTTAACATCTCAGTACCTACAAGCCAGTAATGAAAGTTGAGACACTTTGTTTTTAGAGGTGACTTAATGAGAAGAACAAAACAATCATTTCCTCAACTCCAAGAAGTCTTGAGCTGATCTTCAAACACATAGAGAATTCTAAAGTCCATCCTAATTTCTCTAGCTCAACTATGTTCCTTATTTTACATTTATGAGCAGTGTGTGTTTTTTACACACACACTATATCCTGTGATTTAACTGGTGATACTAAAAATCCCCACGCAAAATTCTCTCATCGTTGTTTCCCATGCATAAATGTGGAAGAAGCCTTGTGTGGTTTGGTTGGTTATTTTCCCATGTAGAACTGTGGAAGATGTTGTAGAACCTGGACAGTTTGTAAAAGATTTTTTAAACCCCGATACAGGGTGTGTATCAAGTTTATTATTACAAACTGCTTGGTGGTAGGTGATCACCAAGGGGAGAGGATTAGGTCTCTGCTTGAGACTGAACCTCTTTCTTATATTGTTGTGCTTATCCTCATATACTCTGTTTTATTTTATCCACTGCTTTTATTTTTCAAACACATAAAACTGTTTTTACATTCACTCTAATAGATAGTTTTGGATAGTGTGTATATATTCTTAATTCAGTAAACCTATTTCAAAAGGTGAATTAGTGATTGAATTGATTCAACTGAGGAATAATCAACCATAGAGAAACTTGTTGAGTAATTAAACATTTCTATCTCTACTGCCTTAATTGGCTGGGCTGTTTTGAATTTGGGGATTTTTATCATAATGTTTTTTATAACAGAAATTTTAATTGGAACTAAATTCACCCCACTCTTGAGTATCCACTCCAACCAACATTTGGTATCCGATTATTTTATTTTCAAGTGTTCAAATTCTTTTCAACTGTAATTTTAGTTTTATCTTAATGATATTAAATTTTTATTTCATATCTAAATTTTCAGTTCTTTAAATTCTAAGGAACTATGGAAACTAGAGTTGAGGGTGTTGCTACTAAAATGAAACCTTTCTTTAATGGTAATAACTATTCACAGTGTAAATGAAAAATGAAAATTTATCTAAAGAGGATGGGACCTGAAATCTGGGATACAATTGAAGAATAACATGTATTGCCTGCTGTTTCTAGGGATACATGGACTTAGTTGACTAAAGCCGCATATAATAATACTGTAAATCAATGAATTCCTTTTAGTGTCCTCTAGGTGATGCTGAATTCAATAGAATATCTACATGTAAAACTGCACATGAAATTTGGGATACTTTAGCTATTTTTCATGATAGAACAATCAATGTTAAAGAAATGAGATTAAATACATACACTATTAAATATGATAATTTTAAAATGATGTCTGATGAACCTATCTCTGAAATGTATCTCTGGTTCAATGAAATATTGAACACCTTGAGTCTGCTTGGAAGACCAGTGGATAGCAAGGACCAAATCATGAGACTGCTTCGATGCCTACCTGACAGGTGGAGGGGAACTTCTGTGTCTATTCGATAATCTTATGTCATAAGATAGCTACCAGTAAAGGAACTAATTGGAAAGCTTATTATGTATGAAGAAGTTCTTAAGGCGAATCAAGAAGTAGATGAAGAAACAAGGAAGAAGTCAGTAGCATTAAAGACTACTACCTCAAAGAGAATATACAACCAAAAAGTTCATGTTTCTGTAGATACTTCCACAAGTGTAGATTCGTACTCTGACAATGATGATGAGATGGATCATCTGGCAAGAAGGTTCAAAAAATTCTACCGAAAGAAGAAATTCTTTAGAAAGATCAACAACAAGGGGAAGTATGATAGTAAAGGACAATGGAAGAAACACAGAAAATGGAATGACAACTCAAATGAAATAATCTGCTATGAGTGAAAATGAAAAGGCATGTGAAGGCAGACTGTCCCAAGATAAAATTTTAGAATAAATATGAAGATAAGGGAAAGGGTTATAAAAAGTATATGAAAGCTACTTGGAGTTCTTCAGAAGAGATCTCCAGTGGATTTGATGATTATAATAGTGAACAGAACAATCATGAAAACTTATGTTTCATGACAGAAACATCTGAGGTAACAATTAATTCTTCTATACATAATTCATATTATTCTGAGAATAAGAGTGAATCACATAATGATTAAGATATCACTAAGGATGAATTATTTGAATACTATGAAATTATTGAGGATACATTTAATGAGCTCAAGGAAAAATATAAATAATTTAAGAGACAACATGCTTTAAATGCAAATTTTATGTCTGATTTGGATATTGAAAAAGAAAAATGTGCACAAGTATTAAAAGAAAATACTAAAATAATATTATCAAATGAGAAATTAAAGATATAACTTGAGAAATTTAATGCCGGTAGAGGTACCTTGACTCAGTTTCTAGGAAAAAAGATTGCCCCTAAATATACAATTGGTCTAGGATATCAACCAGGAAAGAGAAATATTAGCAAAACAAAATTTGTTCCAAAATCTATACAGTTCACTGCAAATTCCAGTTATAGACCATCTTTTGAGAGGCAATTTCCAAAAGGACCTAAAAAAGTATTTATGTATCCAAATATGTATTTTGATTTTATTAAACCTATAAAGAAAATATGGGTTCCCAAAATTTAACTTGCTAACCTCTCTGGACCCAAGAAAATCTGGGTACCAAAGTTACCCCATGCCTAACCTGTTTTGCAGGGAAGCTGCCTAAAGAGTTCCAATAAGGACTTGCGGTACATGGAAAGTGGATGTTCATGACATATGACAAGAGATTATTCTTTCTTAAAGATCCTAATCAATGTTTATAGTGGACATGTAACTTTTGGTGACAATGTAAAGGGAAAAATCGTCGGATTAGGCCAGATTGGTAACCCTAATACAATATTAATTTCAAATTAATTTTTTATGGATTAAAGTAAAATTTACTTAGCATCTCTCAGTTGTGTGATAATGTTTTTAATTCCATGTTTTAAAATGATGCATGTAATTTTTTTAATTCCAAAAATAATTTTGTATTGACTGCCTGTAGAAATGAAAATGTATATGATGTTGATTTAAATTCCTTAGCCAAGAAAAATGTTTCTTGATTAGATGCTTTTCATAAGGAATATTGATTGTGGCATAGAAGATTAGGACACTCCAATATGCACTCACTTAGGAAACGGACTAGGAATGGTTTTGTTAGAGACCTACCTAAATTGGAATTTCCTCTAAACAAAGTGTGTAATCCTCGTCAAAAGGGAAAACAACACAAAGTTTCTTTCAAACCAAAGAAAGAATTCTCCACTTCTCAACCGCTTGGGTTGGTTCACATGGACTTTTTTGGACCATCAAGAGTTCCATTATTAAATTGGAAGCACTATGTTTATGTTCTTGTAGATGATTTTTCAATCTACACTTGGGTATACTTTCTGTCTCACAAAAGTGAAGATTGTTCTTAATTTATCAAATACTCAAAGTCTGTAGAAAATGTTAGTGGACTTAGAATTATGACCTTGAGAAGTGATCATGGCCCCGAGTTTGAAAAGAAGGAGCTTGGATCTTATTTCTCACATAATGGTTATAGTCAAAATTTCTATGCTCCTAGAACACCTCAACAAAATGGATTCGTAGAAAGAAGAAATAGGACACTTCAAGAGATTTCCCAAACTATGCTTACTGAGTATAATCATACTATTTATTTTTAAGCTGAAGCTGTAAATACAACTTGTTATACCATCAATAGAGTCTTGATTAGACCTGTTCTTAAGAATACCCCTTATTAAATTTGGAATAATTGGAAGCCTATGGTTAACTAATTCAGAGTTTTTAGCTGGAAAGTCATTATTCTTAACACTAAGGACAATCTTGACAAGTTTTCCTCCAAAAGTGATGAAGGAATTTTCCTAGGTTACTCAATCTTGAGTAAAGATTATAGAGTATTAAATAAGAAAACCAAATGTGTGGAAGAGTAAATTCATGTCAAATTTGATGAGACAAATCCACATGATCCCAAAACCTCTCTTGAATATCTCGAGGTAGATATTTCAATTCGGGAACTTAATGATAATGATAGTGAATCCCCTGTAAAAGTAACCAGTTCTGGGAATTTTTCAGAACCTTAACATTTTGAGTCTGAACCTATAAACAACTATGAGGAGTCCATTTCAACTCTTTCTAGAGGTATTAGAACTCTCAAAAATCAACCTTTATATGTTTTAGTAGGTGATTTAAATAGAGGTACACAAACTAGATCTTCTCTGAGAAACTGGGTTGAACATAAATCTTTTCTTTCACAGCTTGAACCCAAGAATATTAATGATTCTATAAATGATGAATTTTGGGTGATGGATATGCATGAAGAATTAATTCAATTTGAAAGAAACAAAGTCTAGGAACTAGTTGAAAGACCTAAGGACACTTTGACAATTGGAACAAAATGGGTTTTTAGGAACAAAGATGATGAGTCTGGAAATATATTTAGAAACAAAGCTAGCTTAGTTTCATGGGGATATTGTCAAGAGGAATGAATAGACTATGAGGAGACCTTGGCACCTTCATCCAGGTTTGAGTCCATCAGGATACTACTTGCTTATGCATCTCATCTTAATTTAAAACATTGTCAAATGGATGTTAAAAGTGCTTTTCGAAATGGGTACATAGTTGAGGATTTGTTTGTTGAACAACCTCCTGGTTTTACGAATCCCCATTTCCCAAATTGTGTTTTTAAACTTTCAAAAGATTTTTATGGTTTAAAGTAGGCTCCAAGAGCTTGGTATGATAGGCTCAGCTCTTTTATTATTTCAAAAATGTTTACTAAATGAATAGCTGATCCTACTCTCTTCATTAAAATAATTTCCAATGATGTTTTGAGAGTAAAAATTTATTTAGATGATATAATTTTCGGATCTCCTAAAAATTATTTATGTACTCATTTTTCAAAAATAATGAAAAATGAATTTGAAATGAGTTTAATGGGAGAACTTAAATTTTTCAATGGATTTCATATTTTTCAATTTAAATATGGTATTATTATAAATCAAAGTAAATATGTTAATTATATTTTAAAACATTTTGGTTTGGATGGTAGTAATGGTAGTGATACACCTATGAGTACCACTTGTAAGTTGGATGCAGATGAAGCTATAGAACCAGTGGATCAAACCACCAATAGAGGTATGATTGGGAGTCTTCTCTATCTTACTTCTAGCAGACCTGATATTATGTTCATTGTATGCATGTGTGATCATTTTTAATCTAATCCCAAAGAGTCTCACTTAAATTATGTTAAAATGATTTTTAAATATCTCAAATATACTATAAATTTGGGACTATTTTATCTTATAGGACAGCCGTTGGATTTAATAAGTTATATAGATGCTGAATTTTATGGCTGCAAGTTAAACAGAAAAAGAACCTCTGAAACATTTCAGATTTTAGGCAAGTCACTAGTATCATGGTGTAGTAAGAAACAGAATTTTGTTGCATTACCTACTGACGAACCTGAATATATAGCTGATGGTAGTTGTTGTTCTCAAATTCTATGGATCAAACACACTTTACTAGACTATGGATATCAATTCAAACATGTCTCTATAAACTGTGAAAATATAAGTGCTATTAACATTTCTAAAAATCCAGTATCTCATGCTAGGTCAAATCATATTGATGTAAGACATCACTTCTTGAGAGATCATTATCAAAGAGGTGATATCACTCTTGAATTTAGTGGCACTAAACATAAATTGGAAGATATATTCACCAAGCCTTTGAATTCAGAGAGGTCAAACGACATCAAGCCTGAATTAGGGATGATTAATTTCATTATAGGGCACTTCACCGTTAGACCTTACCATTAGACCTTACCGATAGGACCTCACCATTAGACCATACCGATAGGACCTCGCTGATAGAACTTACCGATAGGACCGCACCGTTAGACCTTACTGATAGGACCTCACCATTAGACCTTGCCGATTGGACCTCACCATTAGACCTTACTGATAATACCTCATCGTTAGACCTTAATGATACCTCCTTAACGATAGTCGACTTGAATCTGGGACTTTATATTTTTGTGCTCTCATCCAGAATCTAAAATGTTTTCTACATATTACTTATTCTTTTTATCTATTTATTTTTCTTTCTTTCAATCTCTAAATGATAAAATTAAAACAACGATCACTTCTCAATACACATCAAACCCTCTCCCGAACCTTTTTCTCCCCAATCACAGAACCTAAACCTCTACTGAAACCTTGAACCTCTCCAGATCGATGGAAATAGTCAAAAGGTCGTCGATTGCTAATGAAGGAGATGCGCCTGATCCTAAGAGACCTATAGCCGAGTCATGTAGCAAAATCCATATAGTGGAAAAGGTGTTGAACCTGAATTTAACCAAGAGGGAAATATTAGTTGAGAAGGATTTAAGTTTAGAGTGGCTATTGTCGAGCCGGTCGTTAGTACTTAAGGCACTGGAAGCTTAGGGTTGGGTTGAATGTTTTTCAAACAGTAATGGACCCTATTACCCAAAGTTAGTAAAGTAATTTTATGAGTACCTCAAGTTTGAGAATCTTTAGGATGAGCACCAAATTATTTCTAGAGTAAATGGAGTATCTGTGAACTTCTCCTCTTATGAATGTTTTGAATGATTGAGAGTTCCACGTGAAAGGATTTTTTATTTTTACTCAAAAGTGGTGCCTCCCAATAGTGTGTTCTTCTACTATGAATAAGAATTAGCTAAACTGACAGGGAATAGAATTCCTAGTAAAGTCATTGCAGCTGAAATGGTAAGAGAACATAAGCTGCTTTTCATGTTTATTCAACATTTTTTATGTCCTAGGAGAGGGGACTTTGCAACATTAAAGTATTAGGATGTCTTTCTCTTGAATTTGTTAAAGCATGAACAGAAGATCAATATATGTAGGTTGTTGATGATTCAACTAGAAGATATGACCAAGCCTAGTTCCAAATACAATGCCATATTCCATGCTAAGTTGATATCCCTTATGTTGTAAGTGAAAGGTGTTACTGTAGATAAGGAGGAAATTGTTGTTGTGAAAGATAACCATTGCATCACCAAAGTAATCTACAAGCTGATGAAGATTAACTAGAATCCATGGATGAGGAGATGGTTGAATGATAACACTAAGGTGTATGAAGAGTTTAATCCTATAACTCATCATACTAGGCCTAAGAATAAGAGATAAACCAATCTTAAGCCTGATGAAGTAGAGTCTGCTTATTCAGATGAGGAAGGAGAAGAAGTTGTTGTTGTGAAATAAAGATAGTGTTCTCTTATAGATGACAGGAGTAACCATGACTTTTCGTCCAATCCTCATGTGAATACAGTATCCATTGGTGAGCCTAGCCCACCAAATAAATTTCCTTGAAGGGAGACTATCCTAAGGGACAGTGATAAAAAAGTAGTGAAGAAGAAGGAGATAAAAATGTCTTAAGAGAAGTTAGAGATACCACAGATGAGGATGAGGACTCTGAATCAAGTCATGCTGCCTTTGAGATAGATACTGCAGAAAATGAAAAGGAATGTCTAAGTCTTAGTCCTTTAATAGGACATATAAGAAGGGTAAAAATTAGAAATGAAGAAATTTTTGATTCAGTCGAAGTTGGACTTGTTCTGGAAGTTGTTGAAGATTCTGTGGAGGAAGTGTCAGTAAACCTTCCTACTGATGAAGTTGATCAATGATGCAGATGGAGATAGATGTGGTTGTTCAATAGAATGCTCCAGGTGAAGGGGAGTAATCTATTGCTATAGGATATGTTGTTGTTTCTCCTGATATAGAGGACTAGATAGAATCTTCAGGATTTTTGGTTTTAGGCCTAGATTATGGAGACTCTAAAGATGACCAACCTATCAGAAGCCCTCCAATTACTACTGTCTGAAAAACAACAATTGTGCAGCCAGTGGTTTTGTTACCTCGAGACTATGTAAAGAAGGATGAATTGGATGCTTTGAAATCATAACTAAATATGTATATTGATGATAAAAACACTGAGATAGAGATAACAAAATCTCACAATCAAGAACTCATGACATCTGCAGTGGAAAGGATAGTCTCTACCTCTCACTCCCCTATGTTGCATGAGGTCAAGGAATGTAAAAATCATGTAAAAGATTTGGAAGAGTCAATGGAATAAATAAAACAATCTATTTCGATCTTAGATGCAGATATGGCTTCAAGAGATCATGTGGAAAGAGACCTTAGATTTGTTAAAAGTGTGGTTCAGAAAATGGTCACAGCCTTTGAGGATTTTAGGAAGTATTTAGAAACACATGAGAATGGTTATGATGATGATGTAAAGAGGCTGATCAGTGGGATGACCAAATCATTTAAGGAGACTGTGGCTTTCTATATGGCACCTCTGGGTGCGTCTTCTTCCACTTTAGCCTCTACCCTAGTTGACATTGAGGCTATCAGGACTATTGTTAAAGAAGATGTGGAAAAGTTCTCTAGTGTTAATTCCTCGGACTCTTAGGTCATTTCCATCACCAGGTAAATTCATAACCTTGTCGGAAATTATTTAAGGGAATCTGCTAAAGATCAGAAGTCCATCGAGGATCAAGTTTACTTTTATTATAAATGTGTTTACACTAAGCATCAGATGGACGACCACTTCAAGTTGATGTTGGAGAACTTGAGGATTCCACCTGTCACTCATGCATTTAAAGATCAAGTGAGCATGCTTCAGGAGCTCACTCCTGTTATGGAAAAATTCATGGAGAATAAGGATGATTTTCTTCTACTGTGGAAAGATGGGGAAGCCTTATTATGGCCTTTATGAATCTTCTATTGCCTTTCCTCCATGTGGACTGCACTCCCATCATTGTTCCTCCTGCTTTGCCTGCTTCTTCAGCTGCCTCAGGTTCCACCTGTACTACTCCTTTGATGACTCTTACCTATGTTTTCAGAAGTTTGACCCCAATGATTCCTCATTAGATCTACTCACTACAGGTCTACTGATTCCTCGGTGGCTAATCTTCCTACACTACTTACTTCCATCCCTCATCCTATCCATCCACCTTCAGAACCTGCCTCCACAGCTTCCAAGTCCAAATCTCCAATAGACATCTCTGATGTGGATTGAGTGTGGACTGTCTTAACTGATACAGATTGGTGTATCTCTTTTTTTATATTTTAAACCTATTCTATTAATAAAACCCCTATCTTTTAATTCTTTTGTTCTGCATGCTTTTTGTTAATCAAAAAGGGCGAGAAGATATTCAAGGGGAGAAAATATGGGGAAAATATTCAAAACTTGAATTCTCTCAGGGAAAGAAGTGTTTATATGTGTTTGAATATGTTCTGACATAAATTTAGTATTCTATTTAATATTTTTGTATGCTCACATCACTGATGACATTAGTAGATGTGTGTTACCCTGATTCAAAACTCTTAAATCTAAAAATTCAATGACATAATTTGTGATTATCAAAAATGGGGAGATTTTTGGACTCGCCAGTTTTAATAATCCCAAATTCATGTTTTAATAATCTCAAATCATGTTTTGATAATCCCAATTCATGTTCTGATAATCCCAAATCTTGTTTTCATTTAAGTGAGAACTAGGTTTTCATTCTATGATAATTATGTTTCATTAATGTTTCTTGTTTCTATAGAGTAATATTCATATACTCTCAATCTCACTGCTTGATTGGTTAATCTTACAGGGAAAAATTTAACTAAGTACAAAGGTCATAGATACATGGTCACTATTACAAAGGTCCCTGATACAAGGTCATCATTACAAAGGTCACCGATACAAGTTCGCTGATACAAAGGTCACTGTTGCCAAGGTCACTGATACAAGGTCTCCGTTACAAGGTCACCGATACAAATGTCACTGATACAAAGTTCACAGTTACAAGGTCACTAATGCAAGCCTACTGTTGAAGGTCACTGAAAAAGGTTACCAATGGAAGGTTATAGTTGTAGGTTGCTGATGTACACCAGCTATTGAAGCCTACCGATCTGAAGGCTTCTATTACCAGCATACTGATACCCTTACTTTTTCAAATTATTGATATTTTTCTAACGATCATATTTGATAATATAAATGATTCGAACTAAATTAATATTTTTTGTAGACATATTTGGAGACCATATCTTGACAATAAAAGGTACGATAAATATTTCACGTGATGTACATACTCCTTTTGTTGGACCTCAAATAAAAAATAAAAAGACCAACGAAAATGAAGATATATATAGGGACACAGAGAAAAACAAAGTAGTGACTAGAGGAAAAATTTATTACTGAAGAATAAGATGAAGAACACTCCAGTGCATATACTAAAAATCCAAAAGCATCACGAAGATATTTTTGAAGAACATATTCAAGGCTGTACTGATGTGGTTAAAAGAACCTGTGTACCAAGAAGTTGAACATCTCAGTACCTAGAATCCAGTACTGAGAGTTGCAACACTTTGTTTTTGGAGGCGACTTGCAGAGAAGAACAAAACAATCATTTCCTCAACTCCAAAAATTCTATATATGATCTTCAAACACATAGAGCATTATAAACTCCATATTAATTTCTCTGGCTCTACTATGTTTCTTATTTTACATTTTTGAGAAGTGTGTGTTTGTTACACACACACTCTCTCCTGTGATTTAACTGGGGATAATGAAAATCTCCACTCAAAATTCTCTCACCTTTTTTTCAAATGAATAACTATAGAAGAAGACTTTTGTGTCCTGGTTTCTTGTTTTCCCATGTAGAAATGTGGTAGACGTTGTAGAACCTAGAATGTTTGTGAAAAAAATTGTAAACCCCAATACACGTTGTGTATCATGTTTATTTATACAAATTTATTGGGGGCATGTGGTCACTAAGTGGATAGGATTAAGCCTCGGCGTGAGACTGAACCTCTTGTTTATATTAGTGTGTTAATCATTATATACTCTGTTTTATTTTATCCACTGCCTTTATTTTTTAAAGACAAAAAACAGTTTTTACATTCACTCTGATAGTTAGTTTTGGTTAGTGTGTATATATGCTTAATTCAGTAAACCTATTTCAAAAGTTGAACTAGTGACTACATTGATTCCAATGAGGACTAATTAAACTTAGAGAAACATTTTGAGAAATTAAACAGTTATATCTCTACTACCTTAATTGACTGGGATGTTTTGAATTTGGGGATTTTTATAATAATGTTTTTTTTATCAGAAATTTTATTTGGAACTTAATTAGCCCCCCCCCCTCTTGAGTATCCACTCCGACCAAATAATTAATATGTAATGTATAAAATATAATAAAAATTTTAACCTTTAACTCTGAGACATTATTACCATGGTTAGGTTAAAAATGGATAATATAGGGGTTAAACCAAAATATAAGGTTTAAAATGATATATAAAACTATATAAAATTTATTTTATGATTATATTAATATAATATACTACTTATAATTGAATCTATATCAATTTGGAAAAAAATTACATGAATTTGAAACATACTTTTTTATAATATTTCATGTTTTTTTCAGAGCGTCCCATCTCCCACTTATAAAAGGACAACCCCTCCAGTCCTATAAAAATTTCAAGATCAATCTGGATATTTAAAGAATTACACAAATCCATTTTTATAATCCCAAAAAAATTATTATAGGTTATTTTTTGGGTGGAATATTGTCATTATATGGATTATGGTTTAAAAAATTAAGTAATCTAAAAAGTAGAATAGCATTTAACTGACCGGTTCCATTTTTTTTCTTCTTTAACCTCCATAAATATAATCCAACCACGATGAAATAATAAAATATATATATTACATACACTTAAATTTTAATATTTATATTTAATAACCTATTTACATCTCCTTTTTCCATCAAATGTCTCAAAAACCCATCTTTTGTATGTATAATGGTCTAACTCCTCATGAAACGATGTAATTATTTTCATAATAATATCTTGTGGCTAAGTATAATGATGGATTTCAGGTCAATATATGATAAACCTAACATAATTATCATTATTTAAGGATATGGTGTCATTTATTTTCTTTCTTTTCCATCAACTTCAAAATGATAACATCATCTATAGAAACGTGTTTATTACCACCTCTATGAAGCAACAAGATTTTATTTTCATAATCTACTCACATGGATGGTATATATTGGTATATTTAAATAGATAATAAGATATCAATTATTTAATCATCATTTTGTAAATATAAAAGTATACTTACCTTCCATCAATCATTTTTTGTTCAAAAATGGAAAAGTTACTCATGCGTAAATACAAACTACCATCTCTATGTTGTAGTGCAATTTATTTTTCAAAACAAAATTACATTGTTTTTTATATAAGTAAAATTAATTATTAAAAAATATAATCATTTCATGATTATTATTATGGAAATATTGTAATAATTATTCCTTTGAAAATAATAAACATATTGAATTCATTTTGGAATTATGAACTGAACTCCCTCAAAATACCCGATGTAGATGTAACTGATTATGTAATTAAACATGTAACTGAAATAAATGTAAAAATTAAATAATTATAATTAAATAAACTAGTGATAGTTTAATAATCATGTAAATAATTAATATAAGTATATTATACATTATTTAAAGGAAAAACATAGCAATTTTAACTCGAGGTCAGGAGATTCCTAACTCAATTTTTTCATTGGGTTATACAACTTATTCATTGATTATATTATTCCCAAATTTAAATTAAAATGACCTCTATTTTATTTATTTTATATTTCCAAATGTTTTTTTAGGATTTTAATTTGTTACATAAAGTCACTCCATTGATTAATTCTCAATTAAAATATATAATCATGTAACGGTTATTCATCTAAAATTTTTCTTTTTTAAGATTTTGTTATTGTTATGAACCTATCATGTTTTATGAGCTGTATATATTAACCATTCTCATTTTATATCATTTATATCCATGTACTAATGGTTTCTAATCTTCATTTGATGTCTTTTCTTTAGCAGGCTAAAATTCAAATGTTTCTAAAATAGTAAGGATTTTTATGATCAAATATCATCTTATTTTAGGATTTTCTATCTTAAGAGTTCCTTTTTGAAGGATAGTATTATAATATTCTTTTTTAAAATGACTATTTTATTCTCACATATTTATTAATTAGTTTTACAAGTCTGATTTCATTTTCCTCTTATATTTATTAAAGAAACATAAAGAATATTTTTTCGTTTTGATACCGATCTTGTATGATCAATTAAATCATGAATATTACTCTTCCATTTTATTTTTTTATAAAATATTTTCAATAATATTGTTATTTACATTTAAATTACTTCTTATTTTTATTTTCAAGTATCATTCAATTTACATAAAATGTTTTAGAAATGAATCTTTATAAAAGTTTTCGAAATAGTTTACTTATTTTATTTTTTCAAATGATTGAAAATAATGTTTACTTTTAACATTTATAGAATGAATGGATTTTTCACACTATCATGACCATTATTTTATTTTAAGCTTCCTTTATTAATTTCAATGGATTTTTTTCAAAGAAAATTATTTCCCTAATATTCTGGAAATTTTAATTTTTTAAAATTGAGTTTCAAATTGGAAATTTTATATTCCTTATGAAAGTTGTTAATGATATTTTAGTGGTATTTCTATCCATCAATAACTAAAAAAGTTGAGGTTTCTTATGCTACCCTGTGGACATTTTGTAATGATTCTATCCTTATAATATATGAGGAATGATTTTTAATATTCCAAAAAGACTTATATGGAATTCTTTAATTTTCTTTGGGATAACCCATAAAGAATGGAATGATAGTTGTTTTAAAGGGTGTTATATTTAAAAATACCAACATTATTTAAAAAAACTTATTCATGGTATAGTAATTATAAATTATTTACGAAAACATGTGAGACTGATATGCCTCATGGTGAAGGTTGATCCTAATATATCTCACAATGACATGTGTTCTTGATATAGCTCATTAATTCATTAGTTAAAGAGACAATGTTAACTGGAAATTGGTTTCACATAATATATCATTTATAATTACCAAGTATATTATTCCATTTGTAAGAGTCATTTTATGAGTTATATGATATTGATGATCAATTATGAAAACATGCTTTCATCATGCTTCCTTTTAGTACTGAATGGATCCTTTATTCAAGGATTGTTTTCACAGGTCTACTAATTGTTGAATTATAAGAATTTTATATTTTGTTAAGGATTTATGGTAATTTTCATGATTTACCATCCATTTTTTCATGGATATTAACTCTCTTATGTTAAACTCATGCACTTTGATTGTTTCATCCAACCATTGTTCCCATCTATTGATCATAGATAAAATTCAATTTTTTATGGTTATATTTACCCTTAGTGAGCATTTGAGCTCACCCTTGTTGTTTTTCCATTTCCCTGGGTTAGGAATATTGAGGGTAAATAAATTTTTTAAAGACCAATTTCATGTGTGAATAATTTTATCATAAATATTGGAAACATATTTTTAAATAAGTTTTCTTTTTTACAATTGGAAAAATGATCACCTAAACACATGGGTATCATTTTAGTAATATTTATTCCTATTTCTCTAAAAAATTATTTTTATTGTTTTTTATTTTGATCATAAGATCAAAAGAATTGACACCCCATTTAGGTTTTATGTGATGGGATTTTAAATTTATTTATGAAATTTTGGGAGACATTTTTTTGGACTCAGCTACAATTAACCCTTAGGTGTGTCATGTGGTTTTACCTGGAGGATTATTTTGGTATAAAGAAATTATTTTATTGGTGAAATAATCTAAATGGTATGATAAAACCTTTAGGTATAAAAAATTCATTAATGTTGATGTTCTTGTGGTAATTAAGTATATAAATTTATTTATTTATGGAAATTTCTAAGTTGAACCTTTGTTGTTATTATAGAAATTTGGGTGTCAAATATATTATTTATTCATATTAAGGTTTATAGATTTTAGATGTTATCATGCCTTGTGATAACCATTTTTGTTTCAATTAATATATAAATAAATGTGTAATAGCTTGTCATTCTTTTTTGTATTATTACATCGATTATAAGTTGTTTTTGTGATTCAAGAATGAAAACAATCATATTGATTAATCATATTTTGGAGAAAAAGATGATATTGTAATGGAAATTTAATAAAGGATGAAATTACACTCATCAATTAAGTATATTTACTTATTTTCATTCTCTAGGATTTCAAGGAATTCCTATATTCTAGTAAAAGGATCATGAAATAAAAAAATTTATCATATTAAATTAATTTATGATAAATTGGTTTTTTTCAAGGATAATTGTAATAGGTGACTAGTTTTATTTGAATATATTGGTAATATTTTATTTCAATTATTATCATTTATTAATATTAATATATAGATAGTGGTTTTTTGGATTAGATATCCCACATGCATTAAAGTTTGGGATATATTCTAGAAAGGTGGGATCTAGATCCTGATAACTCCAAACTAGACATTAAGTATATTATAATTTTATAATATTAAAAACCATTAAATGAACTATTTCTATATACCTTTTTCATGAAATGTATTTCAATTTTTTTATATTATATTATCTCTTATTTTTATTTACATAACACGAATCTTTTTTCTTCTAATGTTTTATACATTACAATGTCTTGAATGTATTAATTTTCTTAAAGATGTTTAATAGATATAAAAGTCATTTAACAGATGAATATATGTGTGGATTATATAATATAAAATTATAAACATGATATTTATATTAAAATAATTAGATAAAGAGTACCCCTTTCGATAATAAGTGTAATATTTTTTCTAAATAAATAACCTTTGGGACCTAGATCATTTATTTTGTGGAACCCTAAATGTTTGTCTCTTATAAATTATCTTGTATAAAGTGGGAATGGTGTAGAAATCCAAAAAGATAGTTTTTGAGAATTACTATACTGAATGACATGGAATGTTATGGAGTTTTATATATCTACAAGTACACCACCCAATATGCTATTGTTTTGAAACTACTAGTGGTTGTTTGTAGTAATTGATGGGGATATTATACCCATAAATAAAAGTGAAACAACATATAAATAACAATAATTGATAATAATATAGGACAAAAATTATATAAAGAATATCAAATAAATTAATTCCATAACAAATGATTCTTTCAAATAAAATATTCCACTAATAATCCAAAGGGATGAACATATATATGTAAAAAATATAACTGAAGTAAAACATATTGGAGACTCAATGATAACTCTAGGTGTGAAATAGTGTTGATCTCTACATACACACTAAGATACCAGAAATTGAACCACTTCATATCTATATGCTCATCTTTACTAGTATATGTATAGTCTATACATGCCCCAAGGTTCCTAGGGAGGGTGTGAGAATATAAAATTAGTAGGTTCTAACCAAGAACCCCTAATCAACGTAGTCATATATGTGTGTATGCACAGAATTTAATTTCACACATATTGAATCCCAAAATCATGTTTTAAGTGATTTTCACTAACCAAGCCTCCACAAACCATAGTCCTAACTTACTAGGATCTATTTTTTAAGGAAAATCACTGACGTTAGAATTGAATCTTGAACTATCCATAGGGTCGGTGAACCTGTCACTCAACATCCTCAAGGAATAAAGTGGATATGTAACATGACATCCACAACATATCTATTTTTGGTTCCATCATCAATTCCAAATAGATAGCATGTTACTTGGTATCCACTAAGAATCAACTTCCGTGGTGGGACCATAAGGATGACTAGGGAACATGTTACTCAGTATCCATAAGGAATAGATTTTGATGCTAGGGATAGAATGTTATCATACCCCAACCCTATATATGGATCAATCATAATTGTCACTGCATATCATTAAAAACACCCTCTAAGGGATAACCATACCATGATATTCCACATTTATTTAGATTCAATAACATTACCTCTAAAGGAATGGTAAATACACACAACATAGAATATCACAAAAAGGAAGAAAATTACATATCATCATTAGAATTGTTATTAACATACATACAAATGTAAATACAATAATGAATGGTATAACAAGATACATAGGAATACTCATGGAATCAAAAATCATATATAATCTCTAAGGCTACAAGAATGCCAAGAATACAATTTTATATAATGTATCCCCTAGAAACACTCACATTCCCTTATGAATGAAACTACAACCAAGGTCACATAGGAAACACAAGAATATTTATTCCTATAACATCCACTAAAGGACTCAAAGGAAACACATGCATGAAAAGCATTTCAAAACCACATGGTCTATGTGTGTTCTTATCAAGGTTTATAAGTATCTCAAGAATACTAGATCATGGAAAATCAACTAGGGCTTAAGCCCAACTCATCCAGGGACTGAGAAAATATCTTTCACACTTGTACATATAACATAAATCAAAGTATATGGAATGACCCACCAACCATATGGGAATACAAAACTGTTTAGTATAATGATGTCACAAAACATAGTGGAAAAAATACACACTATTCACCCAATCAAATATTTTAGTCTGGCTCCCTTATAATGACTTAAGTCTGAGCATAACAAATAGAACATTATGAAAAACATCCATGGATTCCTAAACAACCTTGTTCAATGCTCTTTGATATTAACAAGTATCACCACCCCATGGTAATTCTATATCCTAAAGACTCATCTCGGCCTATGGATCCAAATTGGAAGATTCATTTCTCAATAATATCCCCCTTGGCTGCCAATTAAAAGTACAAATTAAATACTGAACACATGCACTAAGGTCTCTTCAAAATCCTTTAAATGATGACTGATCCATTTTTAGCTCAAATTTCATCAATACATCCCAATTTCACTAGGAATAATAAAATATAGTACTATAACCTTCAACCCACAATTGGTTACCATGCACAATTCATCTTGGAGAAAGAACACTGATATAATGGGTTATTACTCTTTATCCTAGGAACCAATTAAAAAGGACTATTTTAGGTTAAGGCACACTGTCTAGGTTATATGTTTCTCAAAAACATGCTCAAGGACCTACCATGGTCTCTTTCTATGTAAACCAACATCATCACCTTGTGGTGGCCAAGTATCCAAATGGTACTAGCATGACCTAGGTGAAGAAGTGAACACATCATTGGTCTAGGGCCTCATGGTCACTTAATTTCTTAGTCTATGGGTTAATTAGACGATTCCAATGATATTTGATCATAATTAGGATGAAGGATTAAACAAGAAATAGAGAGGTGTAAAACTAGTATAAAGACATGCAAGGAAAACAAAATCATGAAAGAATTTACATCCATAGATGCATATAAGAATGTTTATTGATTGCACCACCTACCTCATTTAAGTAAATAAAAAATCATAGAGACCGTAAAAAATTTCTATAATAATTTACAACACCCATGAAATCTGGCCAAATCCTCAACCATGAAAATTCATAAAAACAATACCCTACAACATCCACCCTTGAAGGTTAATCAGGATCTTTACAAAATGGAGATCCTACAACATGGTAAATCCAAAATAATGTATCCCCAAACTAAAAATAACTCATTATAATTAACACATGACTCCATATTTGACCATCAAATCCCAAATATAGGGCTCTAAACCATGGTAGAATAGAGGGTCTAAAAATAACATTAAGAACATAAGGAAAATGAGCACCTTCCTCAAATATTTTATATCTGATATCTCTAGATCCATAAATAATGAACTATAAATTGAATAATTATATTTGTAAGACTATAGAGTCTATAATTTATATATTAATGAATAATATGATTTAAAACTTCTTAATATTAAGGTTTAAAGTTCATTTATTGGTGTATAAGGTCATTAGAATCATGCACACCTGGTTCAGTCACATGGTTTGCAAAAATGTTTTCCAATCATGTGAGTAAATAGCCTATTTGGTTAACCTGCATGGATTTTAAAACCATGTGCCAAATACACTAAGTAACTATAAAAAGATACTTCTGGAGGATCAAAATCGTTAGGTAAAAATTGTACATGGATCCTTCACCTTCAAAAAGGACTCCAAAGAACTATAAAACACATGGAAACAACATGAACATAATTCAATATAACCAAGGATCCAAGAAATGGTGAAAATAAAAAATTCACATGGAATTAAAACATATAAAAATGTGGTTTTTTACAATAACCTCACCATAATGCTTATCATTCTCCATAAGGATTTTTTTTACATCCATCTAATCCCCTAGATAAACCTTTCCCTTCATTTTTTATTTTTTGTTTACAAGAATCAATGAATCTTATATTGTGTAACTCTAACACCAAGACTGGTCATAATAGTTTATTCTGCGACAATTGGCTTCAATTCTGACATTCCATAGAACAATTTTTCAATGATGCATTAATATGATAAGGAATTTTTGAATTGTTTGATTATAAATACGAAAAATCATTCCCAGAAAATCATTCAGAATCACATATCATATTGCTGACCACATGTCCCGAAAGTCATAAATTATTACTTAGTATGGATCCTAAAATTATTAGATAACTTATTGATTCACTTAAACTTAACCCAATTACGATGATCACGTCCAAGTTCCATATAATGCAACATATGAAAAAAAATATTCATTTCAGAACCAACTCTACTTGTATCCACCAACATATCGGCTTTTAGATGAAATGAGGACCATTTAGTGGTTATCTTAATATCCTTCACAAACTGACTACATGAAGGGAATTCACCCATGATCATTCTGATTCTACCTACTAAGGATTATCCTTATCTCTGTCTACTAAAATAATGAATTGTACATCACCATACCCAAATACTTGGAATGAAAAACTACTCATAGTTGAGTGTTATCCAAAAATCAACCACCCTCACTCATATGTCACATTAAGATAGAAACCTTGAATTCTAAACATCCCTATAAGAAATAGATTACATTCAATCCCAAATTACAGTTTTTTTTCTCACTATACAGCTTCTTTAACACTACACATCGAGATCACCCCCCCCCCAACTATTTAAAAACTACACATGCATCTCTCTCTAAAGATATTCTCTACCACCTCTTCATCTACTAGTACATGAATAAATGTTTACACAAAATAAGATAAAAAATGACTCTATGAACCATACTGATGCTTCCTTATACCAAGGGGACATTCAAATTATCTAATAATTCCATTAAAAATGATAATATTGTACTTTGAGGTTTATCTGAAATCTAAAAATATTATTACTCCACTACCATAATAGCATTAAGATTCATCTGAAACACATGAAACATCACTAAAGGTCAAGTGAGAAATTGAAGCCCAGAAGTCCAAAAATCAACCATGTAATACTAAACCTTTACACATAAGTGTTCATGATTCATGGAATTCCTATCAAGACTCTATGAAAACAATCATCCAATCCAAATAATGTATTTCCTAGGGGATCTATCACTTATTCTCATAACCAAAACCCAAATGGTCTCACATTTTCTGTATAGTCTCACACCCTCTCAAATATATCAACCTCACAGGGGATTCACATCACCAATTATAAGGCTTATTTTACAAAATTAATGAAAAATATCAACTTGTACATCCATCTCGGAGTAAATGATAACTCTCATCTATTAAAATATTCTCCATGTCAAAAAAATGGAAACTACACTGGGAAACCAAAATGACCCAGCACAAGTCTGGTCATATTCACTCACCCAAATACCACAGGGAAATATTTGATCATCTCCATATCACCACTCATGCATTAATACACTCATCAATTTCATACCAAAACGTCTATTTCTAATGATTTTAACATAGAGTTTCCACACATGTCACATGATGAAGGGATAATCACCACCATCAGAGTTTTCTAGCACCGTATGATCCACAAGACCTATCATCTGGAAAGTGCTTAGGGAAAAATCACACATGAAGGTACTTGTAATGTGATTCCTTAATTCCTAGTGTGATTCATGATAATAGGCCTTCTGTTAATTTTCCAGGAAACAACCCCCATAAATCACAACCCTAGTAAACATTTTTTAAGCAAACATCTCAATAAAAGTGGTACACAACAAGAACTCCAATCCATTAAACCAGTAACTAGAAATTACCAAAAACAAATATTCTTGAAACACCACTTCATCATCCAAAAAAAATATTCAAAACAATTTATTACTACCTATTTACAAACATCCAAAAATAGTAAAATAAGGCAGGCTCTAATACCATTTTGTAATGAACTAACCTAGATTATTGGGTCTGGGCTAGATTGTTACGTATCGTCAATTGTTCCTCCACATATTCTAGAGGTTTATAATAAGTATTTTGGTAATGTACTAAGTTGTGGGGGGGATATACACACATATCATAGTAAATTACTATGTAAATAAGACAAACATATACCAATCTATGACCAACAAGTTATACAGATTATCAAACAATGTACTATTATGAAAAATGTTTCTTTGATGTAGTACATGCCACTAATTATCCTGAGGATTATCATATACTTGTAAAAAAAATATGTAACTTAAGTTAAAATAAACAAAAAAAGACTCAATGGAAACACTGGGTCATAAATAGTCTGGATCTCCAAACTTGCATCATGCAACCATAGCTTTATCCACTACACAAGCATGTGCTCGACATGAAAAGTAGATGTCATGTCTCCTTGTGAACCAATATTCTCATTTATATTGTCGTCATATACACTGAGTAGGCTCACACCAATAACCCCTAACCAATATATATACATATATGTGTCTATGAATAGAAAGAAAATTCAAAAACACCTAATCATTAAAAAATATTCAAAGTAGTTTTTCACTAAAAAATACACCAGAAACATTGGATGAGATTACTTTGGATCCATGTAAAAATAATATTCAATGATGTTGAAAATGAATCAAGAACAAGAAAATAATTTAGTAAAAATGTTACTCATTATCCTCATGGTATTGAGTGGAAATGTTACTCATCATTGACATTTCATTGATTTTCTGTTTAGTACATAAGACTGACGGGATATAAAGCCCTGTAAATTTCAAGGAATTTTTTTTTCATAAATTCTTTGGTATTTTATGAGTATTCCATTTCTGACGGCACCTGATTCCGAGGCCCGGTGTGCCCGGAATCAATTTCCGAAGTTTAGCTCAGGTACTTTCAGTGAAAAAACGAGCGGGTTTTTCTAACTTTTGAACCGGTGATCGGAATCAAAATCTGAGGGAACCGATAAAACCACATCGCCGATAATTTCTTATGAAGACCTTTACTGGACTTGTGTTTTCTCAGGAAGAGTTTCTTAAATTTATGGTTTAAGTGTTAGGTGAAATAAAATTTTGTTACAAATTTTATTCCACTTTCCTAAGTGTTAGAACCTAGGTGTGAATGTTGAAGTGGGACCCACTGGTTGTTAACTTCCCATGAGAGGATTAAAGGTGAGGTGGGGCCCACAAGAGCCCCCACATTTTCAAATTCCCTAACTTCTCTAACCCTCTTTAATTTTGTGACACTCCGTCACATTAATGTTGCCAACTTAACTTCATTTAATTTTGACAAACTCAAGATTAATTAAGTTCAGTTAATTCAACTTTTGAATTTTTTAAAAGTGTTTTCAAAAGTAATAAAATAAGTCAAAATCCTTATTTTATTTTTTGTTGTTTCGTTGTGTGGAGACTTGGGAGATAATACTCAAAGTCTTGAAGATCTTCATCTTCTACGTTGAAGAACGCGAAGAACGTCGGTGCCAACCTCGACTTCCTTCTTCTCGACGCTTGAAGAAGAGACGCCGTCATTTCGAGACGACATCTACAGAACAGTGGGGCTTTCCCTTTCTTCGTCAAGCGATCCTTCTTGAATCGAGGTAGGGGTTGTTTTTACATTCGAAAATAATTTGACGTTCATTGTTAATATTGGCCGCCTATTATCAAAATAACGGAGGATGTCAGACCGCACGAACATGACCGAACCTCCTCCCCTTTTGTTGTTGATTATCTTCGTGGCTTGAAATGGAGGCGATGCGGTATTGTCGCACCACGTGGGAACGCGGGAACCGCGGCCAGAGTGGGCCGCGGTGAAGGAACGCGACGCCGTCACGTCGTGCCGGTGAAGCCGAAGGAAGTCGCGGCCAAGGGCGGGCCGCGACGGAGGGGCGTGGCGCCGTCGCGCCGCGCCAGTCGGACAGGGCCGCGGCCTAAGGCCACGGTGGTGTAGAGGAAGGCGGCCGGACTCCGCCGGCCACCAGCGCATCGAAAGGCGGGACCCGCGGGGATCCCGCCGTGGCACACCGGCCGGCCAACATGGTCGGCCGTTTCGGGAAGTCCAGGGGTTGTAACCCTTGGCGGAAGACAAGGGCGGGCCCCTCAACGTGGGGGTCCACTTTTTCGAAACGAGGGGTGCAGTGCCCCCCCCCCCTCTGCGTCCAGATCGGCCTCGAGCCGAGCCGCGGCCCGCGCGGGGCCAGACCGCCCGTACTTGGCCGGGCCGCCCGCGCCGGGCAGGACCCTCGCATCGAGCTGGGCCACGTCGGCTGGGTTGGGCCACGCCATCCGGGCCGGACCCCGACCCGGTTCGGGCCAACCCAGGGGGTATTGGGTCGGGTCGGACCGGGCCCAAACCCCCTACTTTCGGACAGTTCCGTTCAAATGCCCAAATCTTGGGCTACAAACCCCTGATTGATGCACTGTCAGTTGTGTTGGGATCCATGTATTGAGATTGTTGCTTCGGTATATTACACTTAACATTTAGGAGAACTTTGGGTATGGCCGGGTTGTTTCGAACCCGAAACCAGCCGGGCCCTCGGAGCGGAAATGCTCATAACTTGAGTTTCGGACGTCTGATTGACGTTCCGTCGACTTTTTTGGATTGCTTTCGCTGAGAAGGATCTTTTGGCATACTTATAATGAGGTTTGGTTGTAGTTTTAATATGGCCGGGTTGGATTGTACCTAAAATCCAACCGGGCCCCTCGAACAGAAAAGCCTATAACTTTCAGACCGGACGTCTGTTTGACGAACCGTCAGTGGCGTTGGTAATCTTGTTGAGAAACGGTCCTTATGGGTATACCCTATGAGAGTTCGGGGTACAGTTTTAATATGGTTGGGTTGGTCGTACACGAAACGAACCGGGCTCCTGGGATGAAAAGGCTAATAACACAGACCGGGCATCCGATTGACCCACCATCTATTGTGCTGAGATTCCTATGATGTGGCATACCCTTGGGATAATTCTTCATGGGATTTTGTGGTACTTGGAGTATCGACCAATAGCTCATGTAGCAGACCCTCCTGGTGATGAGCAAGCGGAGTGCAGAGACTTAGTAGCTGGTTGAGACCTAACGACTGCTGATCGATAGACTCGGAGTGATTCGGATAGCCCAGTGGGGAGCGCTTGGTTGTAGCGGCAGACCCATGGCGGAGGAGCTCTTGGTTGTAGCGGCAGACCCGTGGTACTCGACAGATGGAGTACCTCTGTAGGCTTTGAGGGGGAGCACTTGGTTGTAGCGGCAGACTCATGGTGGGAAGCGCTTGGTTGCAGCAGCAAGCCCACAGTACTCGACAGGTGGAGTACTTCAGCAGTCCAAGGTTAGTGGGAAGTGCTTGGTTGTAGCGGCAGGTCGACTGTACTCGACAAAGGAGGAGTTCTCCAGCAACTGTTGTTTCGACATGATGAATAAAATCATGGTTTGAGCTGAGTCAATTACCTTTGTGATTTCCTCATGATTGAGATGGGTTACTTGATAACTTACGTATATGTATGGGTATATACCTAATTAGTGGTTATCCGTCGACTTCATATCTGTGTGATACCTCATGGCTGAGATGGGTTACATGATAACTTAGGTATAAGTATGGTCTTATACCTAATTAAGGGTTATCTTTTGAGAACTTTCTTTGTGATTATCCTTGTTGGATTTAGTGAGACCTTGAGGGTCTCGGGGTCCCTACTGAGTATCGTATACACACCCCTACATGGGCTATGCCCGCACCTCGTTGTGTTGGTTGCAGAAGATGGACATCATTGATCATGGTTGAGGCTTGTAGATCTTGACGGTACCCGGAGGTGGATCTCATGACGATTTGGTACCTGGAGGTGGATCTCACGATGAGTCGGTACCCGGAGGAGACGGTCAGATGTGGAGTGATGAGGAGTACATCTGTACCTACCCTTCAGGTAGGAAGCCAGAGGACGATCCAGGAGCTTCTTGTCACCTTTCAGCTGTTTCCCTTTGAGTTGTACTTTACATTCAGTTGTAGTTGTACCTTCCTTTTGGGCTTGTATTTATGGCCCCTTGTACTTTCAGCACGTTTGTTTTACAGCTTTACTTATTGTAGCTTATACTTTTACTCTGTTTTTTTGTTTTTTGTTTCATAAAGGCAATGTATTCCCTTTTTATTGGGATTTATGCCTTTGGTGCTAGTCTCCAACCCCTGGCCTATGGAAGTAGGGCTTGGGGTAGTCACGGAAAGGGCCCCGAGGATGGGTCGTGACAAATTGGTATTAGAGGAGTTCAGTTCTACCGTAGAACTCACGACTCTGATCATTATTCTATGTGAAGAATTAGTGCTAAGGGTATTGAGTGTGGTTATCATTCCAGGGAGTCCAGTGTTGGTGTGGCGGCCGACGTATCCTTACACCAGGACCCTGACTTCTGATTTCCGACTTAATGCACGAAAACATTGATTGCATGTGTGTTTCAAAGTTTTCTTGTGTCAGCTCACCAAGTATACTATATTGACCATGGCGCACCTGTTTCTTTTTAGGATGTCCCCAAGACGATAGCCAGCTAGGGTTCCGAGCGTTATACGAGATGGAATCCAATCGAGCGACGAGGCCTCGGTGCAGGGCCCCATTACAGCGGAGGCGCCGGCGGTACCTCTACCCGCCGAGCTACCGATGCCACCAGCCCCAGCAGTTGACAGTGTAGGTCGCCTTAGTGCACTGCATGAGTTTCAGAGTCAGAGACCGCCCAGGTTCCACGGAGATACGGACCCTAAGGCAGCCGAGGTTTGGCTGGAGGCTGTTGTTCGAGTTTTCAGATTTGTAGGGACGCCAGCAAATTTCATGGTGATCCTTGCTACCAACCTACTTCAGGCAGAAGCAGGAATATGGTAGAGCCTGATGCTCGAGATGCATGACGAGGCGACTCTTTTGTGGGAAGACTTCGAGAGCCTGTTCTGGGTAGATATTGTACCAGCCACCCTTCGAGCAGTGCATATACCAGAGCTACTTCATCTTTATTAGGGTAGCATGAAAGTGGTGTAGTATTCAGCGAGGTTCACCGATCTCTCGCACTACTCCACAGATATGGAATGGTACCCGTTATTTAGGGCTCGAACCTTCAAGCAGGGGCTCAGGCGAGAGATTCGAGCTTCAGTTGTTTCTCACAGCATCCCGACGCAGATAGGGGTGTTGGAGCGAGCCCTCTTAGTGGAGAGTTTCCTAGCTAAGTAGTCTCCAGCAGTAGGACCCACCACTAGCCGGCATGCGGCAGAGTCTTCTGCAACGGGAAGTAGACAGATGACGCAGAGGTCCAAGAGGACTAGACCAACAGGTGGTCGACCTAATGACACAGGATCGTGTGTGAGAGGCACCCGGGGTGGAGAAAAACTTACCAGAAGCGGACAGTGTTACTCCTGCGGCGGGGTTGGTCACATGGCACGTGATTGTCCAACCCGCCATACAGATGACCAGCAGATAAATGAAGGACCTCCCAGGAAGAGGCAGATGTTCGATCGAGGCTAACTGCAAGGAGAAGGAGATCGAGGCAGGGGAGATGGTCGTGCAGCTGGAGGTGGACGATGTTTCGAGGTGTTTCCACCACCACCACCAGGAGGTCCACCCCGACCACAGGGAACAGGTGGACATGGGAGAGCTCAACTTCAGGCAGCTTAAGCATATGACTATAGAAATCCGAATGCTGGCGGACAAGAGCGGGACTAGTTTCAGGCATGGGACATTTGATCTTGGTGCTTCTAGTTTCCTTGTTGTCATTGTTGTTGTTTCTGGTTGTTGTGTGTCTTTGTACTTGAGCTGCTGTAATAAAAGACACTTTTCCTTGTGATGTTTTCTTCCTCTCTTCTTATGTACTAAGAGGTTCCAGTTTAAACTGTTGACTTAACCCTCACTTTTGAGATTCCTACTGGAGGAGACCCAGTTACCACACAATGATGCCAATAGTGTGACTCAACCCTTGGAGGTGAGAGTAACGGTTTGATCTCTTGGTAGTAGTGTCGAGGCCTTATGACGTCATCCTTGGCATGTATTAGTATTATTCGTGTCAGGATTTACTGTATTATGCAAAGAATGTGGTTCATCCAGGGGATGAGACTGGATTTCTTTTATCGGCAAAGAAGAAATCTTAGAAGCTCTTGTAGGACCAAAGATGGTTTAGACTACGACGGAGAAAGCGCAGTTTGTTTTGGAGCAGATGAAGACTGCACAGTACAGATATAAGTTCTAAGCTGATAAGAGATAAAGACCAATAGAGTTCGAGGATGGAGACCACGTTTTCTTAAGGGTCTCACCTCGACATTGATTGCGGAAATTTGGCCCGGACGGCTAGTTACCTCCGCACTTCATTGGACCATCCCAGGTTCTCAGCAGGATAGGTGAGGTGGCTTATCTATTGGCTCTTCCACCTCAGTTGCACAGGGTGCACAGTGTCTTCCACGTATCTCAACTGAGGAGATACGTTCACCACCCGACACATATCATCGACTATGGTGAGCTGGACATCAATGATGGTCCCGGTGGAGATCGAGGATCAACAGGAGAGGGTCCTATGTGGACATTTGATTCCTCTAGTGCGCATCAAGTTGTATCATGGGAACCTCCAGGAGAGAACTTAGGAGCGATAGGCTCAGATACGTGCTCAGTACCCTCTTTTTTTCCCTAGTTGTGTTGTATCTTTATGGGGACATAAACCCCTGAGGTGGGAGTAATGTAAAGACCCGTAAATTTCAATTAAATTTTTTTTTCTTAAATTCTTTGGGATTTTATGAGTACGTAGTTTCTAACGGCACCAGATTCTGAGGCCCGGTGTGCCCGGAATCAATTTTCGAAGTTTAGCTCGGGTACGTTCAATGAACGAATGAGCGGGTTTTTCTGACTTTTGAACCGGTGTTTTGAATCGAAATCTGAGGGCACCGATGATACCGCAGTGCCGGTAATTGCTTAATAAGACCTTTACTAGAGTTTCATTTTCTTGGGAAGAGTTGTTTAAATTTGTGGTTTAAGTGTTAAGTGAAATAAAATTTTGTTACAAATTTTATTCCACTTTCCTAAGTGTTAGAACATAGGTGTAGAAGTTGAAGTGGGACCCACCGGTTGTTAACTTCCCATGAGAGGATTAAAAATGAGGTGGGGCCCACATGATCCCCCACCTTTTCAAATTCCCTAACTTCTCTAACCCTCTTTAATTATGTGACACTCCCTCACATTAATGTTCCCAACTTAACTTCATTTAATATTGACAAACTCAAGATTAATTAAGTTCAGTTAATTCAACTTTTGAATTATTAAAAGTGTTGGAAAAAGTAATAACATAAGGGAAAAGCCTTATTTTATTTTTTGTTGTTTCGTCGTGTGGAGACTTGGGAGAGAATACTCAAAGTCTTGAAGATCTTCATCTTCTACATTGAAGAACATGAAGAATGCTGGTTCCAACCTCGACTTCCTTCTTCTCGACGCTTGACAAGCGACATCGTCATTCGGCGGAAACTTCTATGGAACAGTGGGGCTTTCCCTTTCTTCGTCAAGTGATCCTTCATGAATCGAGTTAGGGGTTGTTTTTACATTTGAAAATAATTTGACGTTCATCGTTAATATTGTCCGCCTGTTATCAAAATAACGGAGGAGGTCAGACCGCACGAACACGATCAAAACTCCTCCCCTTTTGTTGTTGATTATATTTGTGGCTTGAAATAGAGGTGACGCGGTGTCATCGCACTGCGCGGGAATGACGGAATCGCGGCTGGAGCAGGCTGCGGCGAAAGAATGCGGTGTCGTCGGGCCGCGCCGGTGAAGCCGAAGGAAGCCGCGACCAAGGGCGGGCCGTGGCGGAGGGGGGTGGTGCTGTCGCGCCGCGCCAGTCGGATAGGGTCATGGCCTAAGGTCGCGGTGGTGCAGAATAGGGCAACCGGACTCCTCCGGCCATAGGCGCATCGGAAGGCGGGAACCTCGGGGGTCCCACAGCGGCACACCGACCGACCAACATGGCCGGCGGTTTGGGGAAGTCTGGGGGTTGTAACCCCCGGTGGTAGACAAGGACAGGCCCCTCCACATGAGGGGCCACCGTTTCAAAATGAGGGGGGCAGAGCCCCCAACCCCCCCCCCCCCCCCATCTGCGTCCAGCTCGGCCTCGAGCTGAGCCGCGGCCCGCGCTGGGCCGGACCGCCTGCGCTGGGCCGGACCGCCCGTGCTGGGCCGATCCGCTAGCACTGGTCGGACCCCTGCGTCGAGCTGGGCCGTTCCCGCCAGGCCGGGCAACGCCCAACCGGGCCAGACCCGGGTCGGGTTGACCCGGTTTGGGGCGACCCAGGGGGTATTGGGTTGGGTCGGACCGGGCCCAAACCCCATACTTTCGGACAGTTCTGTTCAAACGCCCAAATCTTGGGCTGCGGACCTCCGATCGACGCACCATCAGTTGAGTTGGGATCATTGGATCGAGACGGTCGTTTCTATATATTACACTATGAGTTTCAAAGAAATTTGGGTACGACCGGGTTGGTTTGAACCCGAAACCAACGGGTCCTCAGAGCAGAAACTTCATAACTTGAGTTTCGGACGTCTGATTGAAGTGACATCGACTTTGTTGGATTCCTTTAAGTGATATGGATCTTTTGGAATACTTTAACTATGTTTTGAATGCAGTTGGAATATGGACGGGTTGGATTGTACCCGAAATCCAACCAGGCCTCTGGAACGGAAAAGCCGATAAGTTTCAGACCGGACGTTCATTTGACGAACCGTCAGCGGCATTGGTAATCTTGTTGAGAAACGGTCCCTATGAGTATACCCTATGAGAGTTCGGGGTACAGTTGTGATATAGTCAGGTTGGTCGTACACGAAACCAATCAGGCTCCCTGGATGAAAAGGCTAATAACACAGACCGGGCGTCCGATTAACGTGCCGTCTATTGTGCTGAGATTCCTATGACGTGGCAGACCATTAGGATACTTCTTCATGGGATTTTGTGATACTTGGAGTATCGACCAGTAGCTCGTGGAGAGGACCCTCCCGGTGACGAGCAAGCAGAGTGCAGAGACCTATTAGAAGGCTGAGACCTAACGACTGCTGATCGATCGACTCGGAGTTATTCGGATAGCCCAGTGGGGAGCACTTGGTTGTAGCGGTAGACCCACGGTGGAGGAGCAATTGGTTTTAGCTGTAGACCCGCGGTACTCGACAGAAGGAGTACCTCTATAGTCTATGAGTGGGAACGCTTGGTTGTAGCGGCAGACCCATGGTGGGAAGCGCTTGGTTGTAGCAGTGGGCCCATAGTACTCGACAGGTGGAGTACTTAAGTAGTCCAAGGTTAGTGGGAAGAGCATGGTTGTAGTGGCAGGTCCATTGTACTCGACAGAGGAGGAGTTCTCCAGTAGATGTGGTTTTAACATCCTAAATAAAGTCCTGGTTTCAGCTGAGTCCATGACCTTTGTTATTTCCTCATGATTTAGATGGGTTACTTGATAACTTATGTATATGTATGGGCATATACCTAAGTAGTGGTTATCCTTCGACTTCATATCTGTGTGATACCTCGTGGATGGGATGGGTTACATGATAACTTAGGTATAAGTATGGGCTTATACCTAAGTAAGGGTTATCTGTTGAGAAATTTCTTTTGTGATTATCCTTATTGGATTTAATGAGACCATGATGGTCTCGGGGTCCCTACTGAGTGTCGTATACTCACCCCTGCACAGGATATGCCTGCACCTCGTTGTTTTGGTTGCAGACGACGGACATCACTAATCATGGTTGAGTCTGGTAGAACTGGATGGTACCCGGAGGTGGATCTCACGACGAGTCAGTACCCCGAGGTGGATCTCACGACGAGTTGGTACTCGAAGGAGACGGTCGGGCGTGGAGTGATGAGGAGGAAATATGTACCTACCCTTCATGTAGGATGTCGGAGGACGATCCAGGAGATGCATGTCACCTTTCAGTTGTTGTCTTTTGAGTTGTACTTTACTTTCAGTTGTAGTTGTACCTTCCTTTTGGGCTTGTATTTCCATCCCCTTGTACTTTCAGCACATTTGTTTTACTGCTTTACTTAGTATAGCTTCTTCTTGTACTCTGTTTGTTTGTGTTTTCATTTCATAAAGGCAATGTCTTCCCATTTTATTATGATTTATGCCTTTGGTTCTAGTCGCCAGCCCCTGGCCTATGGAAGGCGGGCTTGGGGTAGTCACTGCACGGGCCCCGAGGATGGGTCGTGACATTGGAAGACATGTTACTCAATATTCATATTTGATCGACTTCCATGGATGGGACACAAGCATGAATGGGGAACATCTCACTTGGTATCCACAAGGAATTGAGTTTCATGGTCCGTACAAGTCTGTCAAACCCCTACCCTATGTATAAGTTCGTCATGATTATCGCATGGAATGTGAACTTCCACTCTATAGAATAAAAATATCATGACATTCCACCAGTTTCAAGTACCATGAATAATACATCCAATGGTATGGTAAATACTCACAACATGGAAGAACAAAAAAAAGGAATAACATTAAAAATATCCTAAAAAAAAATAGAACTATACATAACCATGTGAACAATATAAAACATGGTCTAAGAAGATACATAGGAAATATTATATAATCAAACATCGTATATAGTTTAACTAGATACACATAAACCTCAGGAATTAAATATCATATAATTGATGTCATGGATTCTCACACAAACTCTTCCATGCATGAAATTATGGCCAAGGTAACAATGGAATCATACACATAGTGATGTCTTTCACATCCACCGTATTCCTCAAGTGAAACACATGTATACATGCAACGTCATAACCACATAGTCCAATGTAATCTCTATAAAGTTATATGGGCTTATCATGTATATATAATCATGACACATCTAGCATGTTCTATAGATAGATTTTTTATTCTCTAAGTGAATTGTAGGAACACTAGTTCAAAGAACATCCAAAATCGTATGAGGAAAATTATTCCAAAGTCTAAAGGAATATCTTACACACTAGTTCATGTAAAATCTAACAAGATATAACACAAGTTAAACATACCACATATTCATACCACACCGGTCACTAGAAAAATTTCAGGTAACACGGTCTGAACACAATACATTGCTCACATGCTCTTGTGTTTTAGTCAAACACTCTGCTAACTACTCAAGTGTTAGCAACATACGTACCACCCAATAAAAAAATACAAGGGATTCCTAATCAACCACCATCAACACATGAAAATACTAACACCCATCACTACTCTAAGATGATTCTACAACCTGAAGTCTCATCCTGACCATATTCCCCCAAAATACTAAGTCAATTCCCATACAAGACCTAATTGTTTCCCATGTACAAGTACTAAAGTAACAGTCAAACCCTATTATAAGGTCTCATGCCATGACTTTGATGGAATCTAGAAAAAATCTCAGATGGAACATCCACAGGATATCCAAAAAGGATCTAGGAATTACTCAATCCTTTAATTTAACCCTCACATTGTAAATAGTTACAGCACACATCTCATAAGGGAGCCTTCTCAATGACACAAGGGGTGATTCATCTTAATTATAGGAACCATGTACCAGAGGGATATTTCTTGTTATTGAAAAATATCTAGGATATATATGTCTCAAATCTCTCTCAAGAATATTATATGGTCTCCCAATAGGTAAACCTACATTATTACCTCATGTATAACTAGTTTCCAAATGATATTATCACACCTTCTGTAAAGAAGTGCCTATTCATTTGTCTTGATTCTCACATCCATATTACTACTTCGTCTAATGGTCTATTGGTATATCCATTTACTAACTAAACTGAGGAATTAATGAAGGGAAAAAATAAGTATAGAATCATAAAAATTATATGAAAATGTACCGAAAAAAAAGAAGGATGAAATAAATTCCATCTATATATGCATGTACGGTTAAGTATCAAAGGGGACACTAACCTCAAACAAGTACTTCCATGATTGTCGATCTGGTGAAATACTTTTCTAATTATTGAAAATCCTTATCAAATCTACATGAATCCTTATATAATTACATTCATACCAATGATTCCCTGCAAGATCATCCTTTGATAAAAAAAATTATAATTGGACCAAATGGAGAACCTCCAACATGGTATATCAAAGACGAACTCTTAAAAAATAAACAGGATATCATAAAATAAATCAGAATATTATATATCTAACCATCAGAGCCCAAATATAAGGCTCCGATATAAGGAAAAAATATAGGATCTATTAAAAACTTTATGAACATAGGGAAATAAGAACATACATTCAATCACTAAGATCTGATTTTTCTAGATCCATCATAAACTCCCTAGTACGAGGTGAAACTTAATTGAGAATAATTTTGAGTCTCTAAGTTTGTGAGGTGTGAATAATATGAAGAAAAACTATTTAATTCAAACTGTAAAATGTCATTAAATTGAGTATCATATCATTAAAATTATTCACACATGGTTTGGTCACATGGTTTTAAAAATTTTGTTCCAACCGTGTGAGGATACTACCTCTCTTAGGAAACCCATATGGTTTGGTCACATGTTATTTCAAAACATGTACCAACCATTATTTTGGCACTGGAATAAGTTTCAAAGTTTTCCATGTGATTCCATGTAGTTCTTTAAACCATGCACCATAACCATTTTCCACCCCATATTCCTCTCTCATTAGGCACACTATTTTCTAGAGTATCATCATGGTTTGGGGAAATAGTGCTATGACTATACACCTTCAAAAATCCAACAAATAATTCCAAAACACCCTAGAAGAACCCAAAACATCTTCCATGAAACCAAGGGTAAAAAAATGGGGAAACAAAAAAAGGTATTTCAACACATAATAACATGAGTTGTTATAGGTATCCATAACTCAATATGAGAATTGGTTTATACATTTATGGATAACACTAATAGTAAGGTAACTAAAGTAACATGGTTAGATAAATATTATATATATAATTTGGGAAAATATTTTTCCACAAAATTATTCAAAATTTATATTTGAAATAATTGATATAATTTTAAATTTCTATAAAATGGGAGAAATACTAATGATAGAAAATGAAATAGTGAAATATAAAATGTGGAACACGAATAGATATAATGTATGAGGCTATCATTTTAGCAATAAAATATTGAATAAGATTCATTATGGAAGTGAAAAAAACAATATATTACTCATAAATAATTTTATTTTTTTGATTATGGAATCCATAAAGAATATAATTTAAATATCTCTTATAAGTTGGATATATAGTTAATTATACGAAACCAAATATTTGATAAGTGTTCTAAAAAGAATAATTTCTGAGAATAAGAATAATTATTCAATCTAAATAAATTTATCTAATTTCTAATCATTATTGGATTCGGGAATACATTATGAAATTAGGATAAAGTACATAGATCAAAAAAAGTATATAATTGATAAAAAAGAATCATGTATTTATATTTAAAATGTGGAAGGATTTATCTAATTATATGTAGGTATACATTAAGTAGATCTAATACGTGTATTAATTCCAGATTTAGTGAACTTTTTTTTACTAAAACCATAAATCATTAATGACAAATATCACCAAAAGTACAAGTGCAAATCCATGAAGGGAAAGTGTCCAACCAGAGATGGTTGGAGTTGAATGGGCCTGAGGCTGCAAGTAGATGGGACACGTTGTTTCCTTCCCTATTGGTAAAATAGAAGTTGCATAAAGAGAAGGTGCATAAAGAGAAGGTGCATAAAGAGAAGCATTGGAAAAGTGAGATAATTCTTCTGATGATGATGCCAAATGACTAGAGTCCACCATCATTGTGGTTAACAGCATCGATTACGGTAAGGCAGTCATACTCAATAATGATATCACTCCATCCACATTCCAAGTCGAGCAACATACATACAAGGATGGCCATGGCCTCAGCAACTGTTGGTTCCCAAAAAGCCTGATGTGGTTCATATTTGGCAGACAAGATTTTCCCGAGATGATTTCAGGCCAGGAGGCCAAGGGCAACAAGCCCATCCTTAGGAAGAGATGCGTCCACATTAATCTTAATAATCCCTTCCGTTGGGGGATTCTAACGAGAGGTAAAGGAGAGGGTAAAACCTAGCATAAAATGTCCGTTTTGGTCTTTCTAGCCCTCAATCCATGAAATGGACTATTCAATCCATAATTTGGGGGGTTTGTGAGCTTGATGAAAAATAGCATCGTTACGCCAGACCCAAATAATCCAGGCCAAAGTGAAAAGAGAACCTTAAAGAGGCGAGGAAAAAGAGGAGCACCAATTCGTCAGAAGATCGGAAAGGTCAGAGGCCAATTCCAGTGAAGCGGCTGAAGCCGGTCCCCATTTATTCCAAATTTTCTTAGCTCCTGGGCAATGAATGATAGCGTGCAAAGGAGTTTTTAGAATGTTCTGGCAGAAAGGGAAAAAGGAAGTACTGGCCATATGTCGGTAAGTGAGAAGGCTCATGGTTGGGAGAGTACCCGTGCAAACCTACCACCAAAATTGGCATATTTTTTGGGGAACGTTGAGCGTCCAAATAGATTTCCAAGGTCCCTTATCCCAGCTGACTAAGTGGTTACCAAGAGCCAATCTGTATACAGATATCACCGTGTATTCGCCTGAGATTTCATTGATCTAGAAATGATGGTCGGGGCCGGCGTCAGGGACCCAGGGGATACATAGGATAATTCTTTGGCCCCTTTCGTTAAACCAATCAAGTATCTTTTCCAAACACCACCCATGTCCCTGGTAGTAAAGGAGGCAGCTGACAGTGGCATCTTCAAAACCTGGTTGGATGGGGGATGTAGCCTGCATAACTTCTTTATCGAATAGGCGGAGATCAGTCCAGATATTGACTGATGAGGCAGACCCAATCTTCCAGCCCTGTCCTTTTTCTAGGCGTTTTTTTCCCCCCAAATGCTTCTTCAGAGGAAGCTGGGACGGGGACCAAGAGAGGAAGCATGGAAGTCCGTGTGGGGAAAGTACTTAGCTCAGAGAACCCGTGCATATAGAGAAGGTGGATAGTTAACAAGGTGACATCCTTTCTAGGCCAAAAGAGCATCATTGATGAGATGAAGATTCTGGAATCCCATCCCTCCCTCTGATTTGGGTTTGCATAGTTTCTCAAAGGCCATCTAGTAGGGGTGATTCCTTCCATCATTCTTCCCCCAACATAAATTGGAAGTGAGTGTGTGGATATGGTCGACGATGATTTCCAGGAGCTTAAACAGGGACATAATGTAGCTGGGGATGGACTGGATGATAGCTTTGATGAGGGTCTCTTTTCATGATTTAGAAATTCTATTAGGGGACAACCTAGAATTTTGTTCTCGATCCTGTCTACTAGAGATGCAAAGATTTCTTTTTTGGATCAGCCAATTACTGTGGGAAGACCAATATACTTCTAATGTTTCACATCCATATAGATACTAGCTGATGCTCATAGCCCATCCCTCTTAGAAAGAGGCAACCCTACACTGAAGGAAATTTCAGATTTGCCATGATTGATTGACTATCTAGATTCCCTCTCATACCGATGGATCGCTTAGTTGATCACCCGACATTCATTAATTGTTTCTCTCAAAAAAAGGAGGCAATCGTTGGCGAAGAAAAGATGCGACACTGGTGGGCTAACATGACAGACCATTTCTCTATGAATAGATTTAGAGGATGCAGACCTGTATATAAGATTAGAAAACACGTCAGCCATCAGTATGAAGAGAAAAGGGGAGAGGGTATCTCTGTGGCGAATGCCTCAGGATGGGGTGAATCCTCTGGTGAGATCCCCATTGATCATGATTTTGAAGGAGACGGTCGAGATGCAGTCCATGACCATATCTGTCCATTTAGCGCAAAAACCCATTTTCAGCATAACGACATGAAGGAAGTGCCATTTCGCTCTATCGTAGGGCTTGTTCATATCCAATTTCCGGGCCATGGTACCTATTTTCGTGATGGATCATGATTTAATAGAATGGAACACTTCATGGGACACAATCTCATTATTAGTGATCAGTCTCTTGGCCACGAAAGCGCTCTAATTTTCAGAGATAATATCTGGTAGCCAAGGTCGTAACTGATTGACAAGGATCTTTGAGAAGATCTTGTAAGTGACATTGCAAAGGACGATTGGTCTAAAATTATGGATTACCAGAGGTTTCTTATATTTGGGGATGAGGACAATGACAGTATCATTGAGGGCAGCAATGCTAGTATTCCCATACCATATATTTTTTATCATGTTGCAGATGTTGGGACTGATTATGTGCCAGTATTGTTTAAAAAATAGGGCATGGAACCCATCCGGTCCCAGGGACTTAGTGGCATGAAGTTGTTTCAGATCCAGGCGTATCTCTTCATCTGTCACATATTTGGTGAGAGGCATATTGATCTCATCGGTGATCACTGGTCTAATATAATCTTCCGCATGGACGGACATGAAAGGGGTTTCTGCAGCGAAGATGTTCTGGAAATAGTATGTCAATTCCTCGTGGATACCATTGGTTTCAGAAACTTTCCTTCCATCAGGTTGTAAGATGGAAGTAATAGAGTTTTTCTGACGGCTGGCTAATGCTTTTTGGTTAAAAAACCGGGTATGAGTGTCCCCCTATTTAATGTGGTTATCCCACGCCCGCATATCCCAGAAACATTCCTTGACATGCAGGGCCATGTCCAACTCTCTTTGCATGGATCCAATCTTAGAGAGAATGAAATTGGATGTAGGTTGTTTGACGAGGTTGTTCAGTCTCTTTTCGAGGACACCAAAGTTCCAGTCAGGGTGGCGGAATTTCATATTTCTCCATGACCTCAGATCAGATGCGACCTGTTGGATATTGAGGCAAACATCCACATGAGTGCTTTTCCAGCATGATCAGATCACCTCTTCGCATTCCTGGTCTTTTGACCAGAAGATATCAAATCTGAAGGGTCTTCTAAGTTGTCTGTTTCATTCGCCTTGCATACAATCAATGATAATTGGATAGTGGCCCGAACAGTTAAGGGCCATGTGGCCGATATGAAACATGCTGAACAGATTAATCCAATTATTAGAACCGAGAAATATTTCAAGACACTCAGCGATGTGGGTGCCTTTAGTAATGCCGTGGAACCATGTAAAAGGATTACCTGTGTACCCCAGATCGACCAGGTCCACCCTAGAGACCACTTTCTTGAATTTTGACATCGAAGCTGACAGTCGGATGATTTCACCCCTATTTTCCTTATGGAAAATAATCTCATTGAAATCTCCTCCGGAGAGGATAGGTCTCAGTATGTCTTTTCGCATCTGAAAAATAAGATCCCATGACTTCACCTTATCATTATGGGATTCCCAGCCATAGAATCCCCCAAAAGTCCAGGTTGGGTGAAAGTCTGTTTGAATAGTCACTGCCACATGGTGTGAGCAGGAAGATAAAATTTTGACGTCGATATTGTCCTTGTAAAGGAGATAGAGGCCCCCAGAATGGCCTTATCTGGATACCAGAAAGCTGCCTTGGAAGTCGCACATCCAAGCAATACCATTAGTGTCCTTGTTTTCCAGTATGGTTTCGAACATGAAAACCATATCGGGGTGACTTTGAGCGCAATTGCACTGAAGCATGCAAAACATTCATGGGTTTCCAATCCCATGACAATTCAAGCATAAATAAATCATTACTCTAGGCGGGGATGGGTCTCACCCGCCGTCGTCTTTAGTTCCTCCGGACGTGTTTCTCCACTTTTTATTTTCCATCTTTTGGTGGGATTCCTCCCTTGTTAGCATGTTTCATTTTTTCATTTACTGACCCTAGGTTTAGGGTCTTCCGTGTGACCATCACTCTCTCCTCGTTGCACACTTTTCCACGTTTGATGGGTAATTGGGCCTAGTATTGGAGTTGACATCATTTTGTGGGCCTCCATTGTTAGAATTCCTACTGCGGTCAATTGTGGTTCAGGGTTCAGATCTGGTGGTTCGATGTGCATTAGTATTGGCTTTGAGAAAGGTGTTGGTGGTTCTTTTTGCTTCGTCACCAACTTTGTAGATGTTTTAGTATTATCATTCAAGGGGTTAGGATGAACTCCAGCTTCTCTCTGAGTGGGAGGTCCAGCATTTGGGAAATATAATGGTCCTAGCATTAGGGGATTTTTAGGTATGTGTTCCGCCTGACTGGTATGTGACAATGTGAGATGGTCACGGTTCTTTTGTTTTTCCGTCTCAGGGATGAAAGCATATTTATTCATTTTGGCACAGATCCAAGGGCCATATTGGAGGATAATGTTACCAGATCCACTCTTATGTTTTGTGGTGCATGTTCTTTCCAGATGGCCATGGCAACCACAGAAAAAAAAGATTGGGAGTTTCTCAAACTCTAATAATATCCAAGTGTTGGTGTCTTCGATTTTCAAGAACATTCCCCTCATCAGTGGCTCTGATACTTCAATTTCCACCTTGATCCGAACCTCGGGGCCCCATTGTATTGGGTCTGACTTATCCCAGTCAAGAAAGTGACCTAAACTGTCCCCAATTTCTCTCATGATTCATTCCATTCTTGCATGAATTATTTAAATTCTTATTATATGTATATTTTAAATAATATGTCTTATTTTCTTAAATATGCTCTATAGTCATAACAACAACATTATTTGTTTTTGTTCTTATTTACATATTTAATGTATTAAAACATTCATAAATTATGGGTATTTACATTTAAAAATTCATATGAAGGCAAGAAAAATACAGAAAATAAAAACTAATAAAATAACTAAATGAAAACATGAAATGTACCTAGTGTTTTCTGTAGGAGTACACGATGTAAATTTATCCTTGTTATTTCAAAATATAAAGGTTTATACAATATTTTTCAGTGATGTTGATAACAAAATTCATCAACCCCAGCACCTATTAAAACATTTACCTCACATCAGGAACTCTTACAAGAAATAAAAACATATTATTTTATATGAAAATTTACATCAATAAACAAAATTTTCATATTTAAAATCATATATTAGAAAGACTAGTATTTTTAATGAAGGGCATGAAAATATATACACAATATGATAAGTGTGTTGGGAAATTAGAAAAAAAATAAAACAAATATTCTAATTGATTTAATTTTTATTAAAAAATTGGATAAAAGTAATAACAAATAATAAATAAATTACAATAAAAAGGTATATCTATATTACCACCCATAGAAAGGAATAAAAATATAATTATCCATTATCATGGATGAAAACAGTTACAAGACATCACTAGATTATCATAAAACAAAAAACATTAATTTTTCTAGAATGGTATACAATTTAATGGAGAGATAGAATATATAAAACTAAGAATAAAATTTTCCAATTAAATGGGAGTTATGAGTCTTATAGCGGAATTGACCTCTATTTTACTAAATGAAAATATCATTTTAAATCACATTGATTCTATCCAAGTAGAAGATCCTCTTGTAGTCTATCATCTCAATGGAATTTAAATTCCAATGAGAAAAACGTTTCCTCTAAATGAATAATTCTTTTACAAAAGTGTTTCAAGTAGTTTAATTTCAATTAATTTCATAAAAAGTCCAATTGTTTATAGTAATAAATAAAATTACTTCCATACTAATGAAAATATTGATTCAAGAGTAGATAGTTTTCCTGACCTCTAGTACTCAAAACATTTTTTTCCACCATTATATATTCTAAACCTAAATTTATTTCTTGAGAATATCACATCCCAGTTAGTGGAATTCCATGCCCCTTCATAATATAAAATTATCAATAATAACCCTCAATTATTATCATTATATTTAATTATTATTATTATGAATTAATATCCTCTCTTTTCTAAAAAAATATCCACTTCCAACCGAAATTATATATATAGACTCTTATATTTTTACACTCTGTTAGCTTTAATGACCCTATTAAGTTATCCTCAAATTCAACGAATTATCTTCTTCCCACACCATAGTTCATTGAATTATTTCTTCATACTCAATACATACACCTCCCTATGTTTTGAATATCTTCCTTCATCATTTTTTATCTCCACTTGGGGTTTTATCCTTTCTCCACTCGTCACTCAATATTTCCAATTACACTTAATCCTCATAATGTTTCAAATGATTACATTCTTCCTTTTTGTATGTATAATTTAACTCATGGATATTATTTTCAATTTTTCTGTTTTCTTAGAATCAATGAGTAATCCTCAACTTAATTATACCTCTATTTCATGTTATTGATTATTCTCCCTTGGAAAGATAGGTACCCGTGTATTCAATTGAAATTAATGTGGGGATTTAGTGAATAATTTCATTGAGAATTTTTTATGTGTTGGTTAAAACCCCAATCCAAAATCAGTTTTCACGAGTAGTGGATTCCATATAATCACAGGTGGACTTCTCCTCCTATAGCTAGTTATTTTCTGGATGTAACCCTAATAGGGATTATATATTGAGTATGTTATTTATATGTTTAAGTAAAGGATCCTAAATTGTGGTATTTGGGCCTTGGTGTAGACCAACTATCATATAAGTGTCCCCAAACTAATTTTAAAATGATAATGGAAGTTATATTGGATCATTTGTATCTATGTCTACATGTATGAAATGTCTTCATGAAAATATTGGTCATTCAATGAGTCCTAATGATGAGATACAACACTAGTGAAGGATATTGGTATCTGGTGGATAATTATTCAAAGTTATTCTTGGTTTTCTGATACTTTTTTTGATAGTTAGGATTATTATATGGAATTCCAATCCCATATTGGTTTCCATAAGTAGTGGTGGGTGATATATAGGCTTAGATTTGATATTTACCCAATTGCCAATTGAGTTTTGGAGAGAACCACATAATGGATTATGTTTTGGGATTGAGTGTCTTAATTTATAGAAAAGGATCCTTAAATGTCATATATCATTTATCTTCAACCTCAAAAAAATTATTTAGAATCATACATATATCCATGAACACGTGATTGGAAAAAATAGTTTCCTGTGATTAATAGTTTGATAAATATAACCACTTCAATTATTATTCAATTATAAATATTAGATACAATATTCAATCAAAACCAAATTTTTCTTAAATAATATTATCTTTTATGAATGATACACTAAATCATGTCTCTCATAATTGCTTGCGTCATTCCAAATTGAAAACACTCTTCTTGTACAACTAAGATTGAATCATTTATGAAATTATTCTTCAGGAATAACTCAAACATTAGTCAGTGAAAAACTTGTAAACTTTCACTCATACAATAACTTATCTATACATGGTTATGAATAAATTAATTATATAATCTCCCAAACAACAACTAGATCAATGTTTTAAAATTGATCGATACATTTATAAAAACATTCCCCTTCATCCAAATTTGGTTTCTTATATTCTTTGTTTTCATCATCATCTTATATATCACCATCATTCATCATAAAAATTATTTTAAAAAAGACATTAATCAATAAAAATAAACTTCCTTATTATTCAATAATTCTATCTTTTAACCCATTATTATAAAAATTATTATTTCTGTTAGGGTTTATTTAGCGAAGAATGATCTTCCCCTCTTTTGGACTCTGTGATTTTTTTGATCATATAAAAATATGATTAAATATAAATCTAATACATAACTTATTTTATGTATTAAATATTCATATATTACAAGTCGAGTTCCCATGAACTCAGTCATGAATTTTTGGGTAGAAAATTTATTACTCTTACACAAGCACCAACTAAAGAAAACGCCTCTTATCTAAGGAAAATGAAGTCTGATGAATTTATTATTTGGTTTCTTGAATTTAAAAAATATCTTAATGAATTATAATTATATAAAACTTGACTATATAATTATTAAATATTACATACCTACATAAAAACATATTCATAGTTTTAAATATATTCGTATCATAATACTAGGAACCATCAATTTAAATTCATTAACTTATTTTTAGAAAAAAAACTTTTCAAATCAAGTAAAATAAATATGTTATAAAAATTTCAACATAAAATTATTTTTTCAAATCATGAATTTCTGTCACAAAAATTTTCTGATTATTCAATCAATTTCATAGTAATTATACAAATTCATAAAATTAATATTTTAATTAAACTAAGCACAAACATAAAAAAATTCTAAAAATAAATAAAATATGAAACATTAAAAAACTATATATATAACCCCAAAATTTTAGGGTTTCAAAAAATTGTAAGATGAATACATATTTTCAATTACTTTTAAAAAATATGAAAACATTTATCACTCTATGCTAATTTTATTTAATATATTACTAAAAAATGTCATTAATTTTTATATCAAAAAACCTAAATATTGTTCTTTATCAAATTACAATATATTTATACCATGATTCCTCTCAATAAATCAATCCAATATACTTAAACAAGAACATTAATTTATAAAATGATTTTAAAATATTGCATAAAATGATGTAGTTGTCAAAATGTGTTTCTATTTAAAAAATAAAGATCATTTAAAAATATTACCACTCCCTTGAATATAATAACTACCAAATAAGTAGAGTTTACAATTTTTAAATTTATTATAAAATAAAAAAATTGATGAACTGAGTCGAACCATTGTCATCCTTTAATTCAAATATAAATTAAAAGAATCTCATATTCTCCATGGATGATTGTAGGTGCTGGAAAAAGTATCGTATAATGAAATTGATAATTGGAGTGGTAATAAAATATTCAAGAAAATGGACTGGTTTCCCAAACTCAAGATCCTAGAATGTGTGCCAAAGGTCAAACACATACAAAACCATTTTGTGATAATTTAAACAAGACAACATCATTCCAAGACAATGAATACCTGGGCACCAGAAATAGCATGGCCAAAGAAATAACATTCCAATGATTTAGGAAATCTAAAATGAGGTGATGTAAACCAATATTAATAATAATGAATCTTTATCCTAAGGTATCTAGTCTATTTTATATACATAATTCTTGGGTCATTTTTCTACCCTGATAACTCTAGATCATTATTAATCAAGGAAGGACTATGTAACACTCAACACATACCACCCAGAATTAAAGGTTTGTCTCATCATAATTCTATAATTACATTACTATTTTGACTCTAATTGAGAAAACATCACTCAAGGATCCTGGAAAATCTATTTCCCAATGCACCAATATGAAAAACCCTAAGAAAATTTATAAAATATTATGTTTCTATCATCCCATACTACAAACTAGAACCCTGATATATATCACCCATGTTTAATTCATCCACCCTTAATAAGGACCATGTGAACTTAAATATAATATGAAAGATAGATATCAGGTTAATATCCAAACCCCCAATCTCATTGTGTTAATCTGTGACACTCTTTTTTTCTCTACTTCATAAAATTTATTATAGGTACCACATTAATACCATTAAACCCACATTCTCTATATATATATTGAGGATTATTTTGTGGTTTATATGTTGGAGGTTAACGTTTTATTATAACCAACATCAGGTCCTGAATTAACCCTACTTTTTTTCTCTATTATCACATAAGTCCTTTTTTAAACCTTTCACTCAAGTCAAAAACTTCAATTTACTATTCTTTATATGGATTAATACTAAACACCCAATATATATAGTCAAATAATTTACCACATTCATGTATCCCTCTCGATCATGTCTTCATTTAATGATGGGGATCTAGATTATTATACTAGATTTAAAAATTTATATTGTCTCTAAATGATATTATATATAGGATAAATAAAATAATATATTACCATGATAACTATAATTTATTTCCTTAGGATACTAATGGATGTAATCCTAGCCCCAGATACGCATCCTAAAAATAGAGCACAAATAACCAAAGATTTCAAAAATGTAGTTAGCCTCACAATTCTGATCAATGAGACATAAATCCAAATGGGTAACTGGTCTAATATAATACTCAGTATTTTCTTCTTGAATCATTATAAACCCACATGTTTAAAAATAAATCCCTCTTTTATTATTACTAACAGATAAACCATAAATCCATGGGGATTGTCAATCCTTTGTATGTCCAAAAATTTCCTTCCTTGGTTCACATCACCAATGCATCTAGTCATCCTTCCCCATTCTTCAAGTTACCAATAGTCTAGGGATGAATATAAAGGGGCATCCATCTAAGATAAATCCCAAACTTGAACTCATTTATCCCATAAATTAAGTCAAACATAGAAGGTTCACACATGTGTAATTCCTACACAAAGCAATTGTTTGGAAAATTTTAAATAGTATTCCATTGGTCATGAATTTAAACTACATTGAAATGGCCACAATAAAATGATCAAAAAGTAAATCAAATAATGTTCATGGTTCCATGACCATTAAATATAAAAAAATTCTATGTTATATGACCTTAAACAGTATGAAGTGCTTCATTAAATGACATAGAACTACGTGGGTCTTGATTCCCCCCAATGGGATATATAGAAATACCTTCACATGTTTCTAATATAAATTCTAACATAATCCGATCTCTAATTGGGTTGTTACAAAATACAAATACAATGTTTATAGTTAGATGAGATCCATTTTTTTGTTGGTGAAAAGATAATGGACCCATCTACTAGTGACATGCTGATGATATTCATTGTTTATTGGTGATTAATGGATAAAGAAAATACACTAGTGATATAGAAACAATATTCATTTTCAATTGGTGATGGAATGATGGATCAATTAGTGATATGATGAAAATGTTAATTTTATAGTTGTTATATTAATATGGACCCAATTCACTTGTGATTATATAGGAACACATGTTTTCCATCAGTGAGAAGATGGTTGACACAACACACTAGTTATATGATTTCAACATCCATTTTCTATAGGTTTTGATTCCTTATAAACCCATTATTAGAAAGCTACTAACATATATTTTATATTGGTGACAAGCCTAAACACTTAATCCATTGGAGAAAAGTGTAAAACATTTATTTTCCTTTGCTGATGAGCTGGTGATGTTAATGACCATGGAGAAGAATTAATAACCATTTTCCATTTCTGATTAGTCAATGGATCCAATCCAGATTGTCAGACATTGATTTTGTTTATCCTCAGTTATAGCTGATCATATGGTATTTGGACATTCCCTAAATTTTGGAGTGTTCCATATATAAATTTCTAGTTTAGGGTTGTTTATCAATAATTTCAAGGTTTGGGTTCATGGTTTGGGGAAACTGTGTGTCATTCTCAAGGAAACTATGTGGGTTATTTGTTGTCTCAGGTCAGGGGTGCATTTCCAAAACACGGTTAAGAAAACTTTGTGGAAGGTGGGTGCATGGTTCATACATTTTGGATAAAACCACGTCGCACTTTTGGAACATGGATAACCCAACCATGTGGCAAAACCATGTGAGTTCTCCTGTTTTCCAAAAAGGGGGACACGGTTGGCTCCCGGTTTGGTAAACCGTGTATAGTGTACAGATCATTAAAATTATAAACTTTATCTTCAATCATCATAATATTTTAATACTAAAATTCACATATTTCTTCTCTCCTGGTTTGCGTAACCCAAATCGAGTTCCTTCCTCTTTCTCTAATATTATCTCCCACTCACATTGTGTGGATATAGGGTTTTTTCTAGGTTATGTGGTTATTTCCCGACGTATTCTTCTATTATTTTCTCTATATTCCTTATCGATCCATTTTATCTAAATTTCCTCTACCCCATGGTCATGTGGATATGGGGATCCTATTTTTGTGTTTAATTTAGTGGTTTTATGTCTTTATGGTTCCTTGTGGTTGTTCTAGCTTCTTCATACCTTTGAGAGGTTATTTCAGGTGGGTGTCATTGAAGGTCCATGAGACTAAGGTAGGTTTTCCTTTCCACATGGCCTTTTAATTTTAAGAATGATTTGTTTTTTTCTTTACACAATTTAATTATATTTTCTTTAGTGATGTATGATGTTTATAATTAATCTTTAATGTGAAAAGTGGTGATTTCCTTTTAGTTTTGAAGTAAATGGTAATGTTTTGTTAATCTATTCACACCAAGAGTTTGATAAAATGTATGGTTGGATTTTGTTGGTAATTTGTTACTATAAATGTATTTTTTGGATTTTTAAATTTAGTTTAGGAATTTTAAATAACATTTGGGTTTCTTGAATAGGTTTTTTCAGGTGATTTTAGATTTAAAATAAGTGTGTGTTTGGATTATGAAAATGGCTTGACATGTGAACGAAATGTGTTGGTTTTTCATTCTGAAAATGAGTTTTTTTTATGGTGTGTGGACTATTTTTCATCATGATGTAGGTATATTAGTTTTGAAAATGTGTTGGGAGTGCATAAATAAAATTTTATAAATTGGTTTGAAATGAAATATGATATTCATCCACCTTTTTGGAAAGGTGGATTAGGTTCTTTGAAAGAGGATGGTTTCTTGAAAGGTTATTGAGGCATGTTTGGTTGTTTTGTGAAAATTAGTGGTCTTTAAAACACTCCATGTGTAATTATCTTTCCCTAGTTATGTTGATATTTTTGGGTGTCCCATACTTGTAGGATCCCTTATGATCTGATGGTTTAAAGGAAAGAGATTGTTCCTTGCGGTGGATCAGGGGTGACTTATTGTGTGAGTTTCTTATATATGGTATATGTTCATGTTTTTTGATGCTTGGTTGGAATTGTCAGTTATCCCCCACTTTACTCATGACATGGGAACCTAGAATATTTAGAGAATTCTTGGTGAACGGTTTTTGTACAAGCTTAGTATTTCGTTCTCGCTAGTGGAACTAAGTAGGGTATTTGTTATGTTTTTCTTGTTATGGGGTAGTTCCCCTCTGTCAGACCAAGTAGGGTGCGATCGAGCATGTGGTAAATAATTGATGTCATTGATTGAAAAATTCCTTCTGGATGAGTTAATATATATAGTATAATCTAGATCATTCCACTAATCTCATAGTTTCTCACATGTCTTTTTTCACATAGATTTTTGTAGTGGATGTTTAAGATGCTTTGTCGGTTGGTTACTCTTGCATGATTATTTTACATTTCCATTATTATGTGATAATTGTTTTTACATTCTATTGTGGTGTACTTATTTTGAAATGTGATGATTTGGTTGTCAAAGGGTTACAGAAATTGTTTTGAATATGTTATTCACTAAATTTCTCCCATTTTAAATGAAATCATTATCTTGTCCCTTGAAAATAATATTGCATCTACTTGTAATGGAATATGAATTTGAATGGAAGAAGGGAAATGGGTCATGTTTTGTTTTAAATGGAAAGTATTTGTGAAAATATTAGTTTTATATATTTTATTTCAAATCTAGAATTGATGTATCTATTTCTAGAGGAAGTTCATTGGTAGTAGTTTTTTCAGGAATTCCTACTAAGTTTTAATACTCATGCCTATAGTTATTTCTTGTTTATATTTTTGATGCAAGTTCCATCTTGAATTTGATTTCCATGGGAGATGGTTGGTTTTGGTATCGAAGAGTGACACTTGGGGTCACGTGGAGATGTTTTTAGTTTTCAGGTTTAGTTTCTGCTTCATAGTTCTGTTTTTTTGTATTCTCAATTTATGTATAAATGATATTTAATTTGGTAATTTTATTTATTTATTTGGGATTATCGATTTCTTATAGTATTTTATTAATTTATATTAAGTGAAATCATTACCATGGTTTCATTGTTGATACCACAGCACTAGTTTCCAACCCATGAGGATTGATAATGCCTCTAGGGATTTATAGTGGATCAGCTTGGTTGACCAGTTCAGGTTTAACTCGGGTTGGTTAATGAAGAAATGGAATCAGAGTATGTTGGTTATTTAGAGAACCTATTTTTCATTGAATACTTTGATGTTTTCGATGTCCTGATAGATGGAGTTGGATAGCCAGAGCTCGGTGTGCAGTTCTGGGGGAGTGTCCAAAAAACACTTTCTAGACTAAACCTTGAATATCTATGGGAAGTGTAGTTTTGTTTGGATACATTGGTTGTTATTGGTTGTTTGGTTTTTGGGATATGAAATGGGAGTTGGGAAAGTGGTCTCAATGAGATCACAGGGCCAGGTAATCTACTAGACCTAAGGGAACAAATATAAAGGAATCTCTATGATAGTGGGGTGATAGGGATATGGTCACAAACCTTATGGCCATGTCACCCATCGACACTAGTGTCCCCATTTGATTCGTTTGGGGTCTTACTTGATTCTTGAAAATGTTTTGAAAATAATTATTTTTGAATTTTGAAAAAAAATAGATTTATAGTGGAAGTGGTTTAGTTTGGGGAATATAGAAAATGATATTTCAGATTTAATTTTAATAAATTCTTTGAAAATTGGTTTTTATATGATTTTTTGTGTAAAATGATGATGAGTTTAGTGAGATAGGATTTTTATAACCAAAACCTGGGGTTTATTGAATTTTTTTCTGGAAAAACATAAATTTATGTTAAATAGTTTTCTGGAAATATTATTTAAATGAGGATAAATTTCTTTTTTATTTAAATTATTTTTTATGGAATAAGATTTTTTGAGCTGCTAAAAATGTTTTGAATGAGATGAATTGATTTTTTGGGTAGAATTCATGGGATTTTTTTTTGAATGGAATGGATTGTATTAAAGTGTAGAGTTCGAAATGGTTTTACTTGATAGTTATCGAGGATTTGAACAATTTCTATGAAATTTGAAATGGGAAGTGGTTTAAGAGTTTAAAAGTTGAGTTGAATAAAATTTTAGAAAGAATTTGTTTTATATTGATCATTATTTTTCCAATGGGTGATCACATGCATGTATATGTGTGATAAAGTTTATGAATGATGGAATGCGTTGATGAGTTCTTGGATTTGCATGGGAATATTCAAGTGAGTAAGGATCTAAGGATTACCATTGGTGAGTGTAAAACCCACCAAGTTGGTTTTTCTTTTCCAAATTGTTTTTAAGAGGAAAATTGTGATGTTTTGATATTCATAGGTTGTTTAGTGTGTTCTCTTGTGACTATGAGGTGTTTTATATGTGGTGATTTATGTTTCAAATTCATTTTATGAATAGTTTTTTATTTGGTTATTGGATATATTAATTATTAATGTAAGCCCCACCAAAGATATGATATATATTCGAGGTTTATCTATGGGTCACATGCCATTAGAATACCCTCCAGTGGATCTTCCTATATATCTTTCTTGAGTTTCTAAAGTTGAATCCTCCTGTCATTTATGGTTAAGTGTATCCTCTATAATCGAAAGAGTGGATGTGAAAAATTGATAATAACTTCATTTTCTATGAGTTGCATGAGTCTCTAAAGGTGATTTTTTTCAACTTTTTGCTTGATGGTCTGACTTGTAAGGGGTAGAAGTCAGTCTCTCAAATATAGACTCATTAATATGTTACCTGGGAAATTTCATTGATTTTTTTCCGATTGAATTTCTATTAGGTTATGAAGGTGGGGCAGGGGATAGCGGTGCGTTTTATACAACAAGATGATGTATCAGTGATGGAATTATTTGGTAACTTTGTGGATATGGTTACTTACCTTTTGATGTTAGAGCCAGATAATCCAATGAAATCTATATATTCTTAAAAAAGGATTAGTCCTGATTTTCATTTGAATGTATTAGAGTTTGGTCGAACATTGTTTATTGATGTTGTGAGGAATGTTTTTTTGGATAAAGTTACTCTAGTAGGAGGGAATGAGGATGTCAACCTTCCTCCAGTATCTTTAAGTGAGGAAGGAAATTCTAGTAAGGATGTTGAAAAGATGTATGAAGCTATTAGTTCTAGTAATGTAATTAAAAGGCCTCTAGATCTTTTTTCATCTTATTCTAAGCGTAGTATCAGGGCGTGTCATAAATACAGCAAGCCTAGTCATAAGAAGTTTCCATGTATGAGTTATCCAAAGACTTTACATGCCTTTGGATACCTATTTCACATGAAATAGTTATGTCTAGGTGTTTCCAAGATGTTTCATAGTGCTAGATTCACCCCTTAAAAAGACACCCCATCCCGGCTGTAGGAGTAGTGTGCTATTTTGGGATTTGTTTAAATCCCCTTTCTCTATAATTCTTCTTTTATTATAATGGTTTTGGTTGGTGGTGTTTAGAATATTTTTTTTGTTGTACAAAGAGGTTATTTCCTTCTTATTTTAAAGTAAATATTAATTTTTTGTTAATCTATGCATGCCAAGTGTTCGATAATATTCCTGGTTGGATTTGGGGAGTATTTTTTTAGTTTTAAAGAATGGTTGTTCATTTTAAATGAATTTCTAGAATTTGAAATTAGGGGTTGAGTTTCTTGAATGGGTTTTTCCAAGAGGTTATGGATTTAAAAGAGGTGTGTGTATGGATTATTGAAATGGTTTGACATGTGAAGAAAATGTGTTTGTTATTATTTTTTGGAAATACGGGATGTTTTGATAGTGTGTCGACCATTTTTTATTTTTATGATTGTGGATTTTTTTTTAAATATTTCTTGAGTTGTTAAGAGAGATTTTATAAATGGTTATAAAATGAAAAATTGTGTGCTTAAACATTTTTGAAAAGTTGGATTTTGTTATTTGAAATAGGATGGTTTCTTGAAGTGTCTTTGAGGATAGTTTGTAAATTTTGTGAATATGAAGGGTCTTGAAAAACAACCTTGGATAATTATCTTGTTTTGGATATTTTGATTTTTGTGGGGGGTCATTATGAGAGGTTCCCTTGTGATGATTTGATTTAAAGGAAAGATATTCTTCTTTGTGGTGGAATGGGGGTGACTTGTTGTGTGAGTTACTTATATATGATATAAGTTCATGTGATTGGATTATTGGTTGTAATTATTGGCTCACCCCCACTTTAATATTGACATGGGAACCTGGCATAGTAAGAGGATATTTGGTGAAAATCTACTACACTAGCTTTGGATTTCACTCTGGCTAGTGGGCCATTTAAGGGGATTTTTGTTTTTTGTCATTATGGGATTTTGAACCACAGTCATACTAGGTAGGGTGAAATCAATTGTGTGGGAGAGAATTGATTTCATTTACTAAGTCAATCCATCATGATGAGTCAATATGTATAGTATGTTCAGGATTAATCCATTGAGCTTCTGGGTTCTCCCATGACTTTTAGTACTTAAATGTCTATGGAGAATGATTGAGATGATTCATTGCTTGGTTACTATTGCATGATTATGTTCCATTTCCCTTATTATGTGATAATTATTAATTCTCTCTTATGTGGTGTACTTCTTTTTAAAAGTGTTGAGTTGTTTTTCAAAGGGTTACATAAATGTTTTTTAAAAAAATGACTCCCTTTTTTCATTTTTAATTGCAAAAAATATCTTATCCTATGTAAATTATAATTTGTACTTCTTGAAAAGGAATACAAATTTGAATGGAAAAGGGAAATTGGGTATGGTTGGTTTGAAAGATAATGTGTGTATGGAAATATATGTTTTATATATTTTATTTTAAACCTCAAATTTATGTATATTTTATTTAAAGGAAGTGCATTGGGAATATATTGTTTTGGGCATGCCTAATGAGTTTCAATACTCATACATATAGTTCTTTCTTGTTTTTGGCTTTTGGTGCAGGTTCTAGACTAGTGTCAATCTCCATTGGAAATAATTGATTTTAGTATCGTAGAGTGACCTTTTGGGTTACATTAATACTCTTTGGTCATTAGGTTCTTTATGTATTTTTTCGTTCAATTTTATTGTATTCTATGTTAATGTACAAATGATATTCTATTTGGTAATTATATTTATTTATTTGGGATTCTCTATTTGTTTATACTATTTAATTTATTTATATTGGGTGAACCCATTCCTTTTGTTTATTTTTTGATGCCCTAATAGTAGTTTCTTGTATGGGAAGATCAGGAATTCCTCTCAGGCCTTGTCATAGATCGTCTTGAGTGACCGGTTTAGGGTCGAATCAGGTTTGTTCAAGAAAAACATGTTATGATCTAGTGACATCCATTTTCCTTTTTTATGAGTTTATATATCCCAGACACTACTGATTGGTCATTAAAACGTATTTTTCATTGGTGAAAATTTGGGGGACCCATATCATAATGAAAGGATTGTGAAATTAATTTTTTATTAGTGATGATACAATGGTCAAATCCTCTAGTAATAGGTTGTGGACATATATTTTCCATTGGTGGTGATAAATTGATCTGGTCTACTAGTGACAAGCTAGAGACATCAATTTTTTGAATGAGGGTATGTCATTTGGGCCAAAATAAATATGTTAATGATGAGCACACACATCAATTGTCTCAATAGACATCATTAAAACTCTATATTTCCCCTCTCACAAGTGTTTAAAATGAATAGTTATCACACACCCATATACTCATTAAATGGGGATAAAATGATTTAAATTTATTACAATACATGATTAGTGAATCTATAGATAAACTATATTTTATTGGTCATCCTCCTCTTTATGGCTATATGTGATGCATAACCATCTTGAATTGTTATCAAGGAATATTTCATAAACATTTTAATAAATATTTAATATAGTAATAGAATAGATAATAAAATCCAATACATAAGGTTTTGGACTATAATGATCTCATTTTTGATGACTTATATTTGTATTTTAATAAAAACACCTTCAACACACTGCTATTTATTGAAATAGTGGGAAAATAATGGAAAAAAGAAATAATTATAATGAATTGAAGTGTGATCCAGACATGAAATCCTACTCTTATATAAGATATTTTTTGTTTACTTTTAACTATTTATTATGTTGTAATGATTGGGTTCATCATGTTTATTTTGGTTACCCTTAGTGTCTAAATATTACCTTCAGTTAGAACTAATCTCTTATGACCCTACGTATGTGTAAGGGGGGATATATAATAATCGGTGGCCTTCAAAGTCAACTATTTCGAACCACAACTCCTTGAATTTTTTTTATACCTCTACCATATCCATTGGGAACGCTCACTCGATCTCCCCAAAATATAGAGTCCATCATCATATGGTTGAAAACTTTTTTTGAGAATATAATTATGAAGGTGTGATCTTGACACATGTTATTACTAATAATAACTATGAGGGAATATGTTACTGTAGACCCACATTACGATAAATAGAAAATATGGGGTAGTGTGTTGTATTCACTAATTCAAATTTAATTCAATGTCTTTCACTCAAGAGAGATACTTCTTTCTTCACAAAATTCGAGGAGGTTGGAGAGGGTATCTCAAACATCAAAATAGCTTCTTTTATGTCAAATAATTGGAATCCCTCTCTTTATGGTCATCACTATTTATGAATTCCCCTAACACCCTAGGAACTTTTTGAAGAATCCTTTACCCAAGTCTCATGGGAAAGGGAATCTTGGAGAAAGAAATTCCATTGGAACATTAACCCCATAATCTAACGCAACACCAATACTCCAGATCAAGCTACCATGACCCTCAATAATTACCTTTCAAAAAATTGGTGACCCAAGGGGAACTTTTGGTCTAGATTGTAAGGATCCTCTAATAGGATTATGAGTGAGATCTGGTATCCCTGGTGTCCATATTTTTCCCCATAGTAGAGGATCATTACTATAGTTCTAAAACCTATATGGCCATATGTAAATGGTATAGAAAACAACTTTTTAAGAATGAAAAAAATATCCATGAATTTTTCCTCCATGTTCAATCCATTCATTATGTTGGATCTTCAATGATTAATAGCTACAATACTAAGAATAAAACATCTCAAGAAATATTAAAACCAGTAACACAATTCAACGCTCTACAAACTCTTAAGGAATAAATGAACTATGGAATCACAACCCTACAAAATTATATATATATATATATATATATACACACACAAAATCACAAATATTATTTTTTAAACTTAATACTCCTAGGAAATTAAAAAGATAAAGTCTACGTTATTATCTCTAGCGACAAGATTACATGTACATAACCTAGAAACTATGAAGATACAATCACATAAGGAGATACTCCTTATTCAAGAACCGATCACTGGTTTCCCATTATTGACCAGTGAGGTTGTATCATATATAGTAGACATATTGAAATGTAATAATCATCCTTTCTACCATTGAAGCATATAAATTTTAGTGAACTTAATATTATCCAGAAATGATTGACCATTTTTATAAAGAAGTGGTGAAGAAACCAATTTGATAAACAAAATTAGATAATTCTTATGAAAATATGAATTTTTCTCACATAAGAGGTGTAAGTAATGTGATGATAAAATAAATATGAGTCATTTACTACCAATTCATATCTTCTAATTATGTTATTTCCAAAAACATAAAGTAGGGACACATTTCTCACCACTTTGATAATCTATTAGTGACATTATATCTCTTTAGTGGTATGTGTATTCTTTATGTTGGATATATTGAATATCTGAACAAGATCAATTCATAGTGTACATAATTTGATTGTTAAATTTATTTAGATGATGTAATCTAAATATCTGAGAAGCATCAAAATACGCTTCATCATCCTTGTAGTGAATGTCTTATAATTTCTCTATGATTTATTAATTTGGGCACCCTCCTCATAAAAATTCAAGGGTAGGGAGGGTTATGTCACATCACATTTATCATCTCATTACTCGATATTATGATTAAAATTATTTAATGAAAACACCATATTTATAATAACTAATAGGTGATATATATAACATCATAAACTCTAATTTTACTCAAAATTCAAGAGATGTATCCAATCAGTTTAATCATTTACTTATTATAACCTAATAGGCTCAAAATAGATAAATCCAAAATATAAATCTTTTATTATGAATTTTCATTAGAGAAAAACAGAAACATGGATTATTTTCTTTTAAAAATAAATAAAAATAGAAAAATAAAATTCCAAATTAAGTAATTTTGAAATGATTAAGTGAAAAAATAATAAAAATAATAAATTAACGTATTGATAAATTCAATATATATTATAATGTTAATTTCAATAATGAAAAATCAATCATTCAAAATAGAAAATAGCTTAATAGAGTTTCAGATTTTGTGTCTATCGATGAAGAATAATGGAATATTAAAATTAAAAGAGGGATAAAAAACTATTGTATAAAGGATTTTAGAAATAATTTCACCAGATCCTCTATAGATCCTACACTCATGTTCAGCGGTTTATATTGTTTCTCTATTTATCTTGGTGGTGATCAATAAACTCATCCCACAAAATTATGGTTTCTGATCTCCCTCTTAAACATCATTGGTAGATATAGACCGTGTATATTACTTTGTATGTTCTGGGAACTTGTAGTAGAAATATATGTGGAAAGAGAGCTGTACGTGAATAAAAAACTTTATAATTATTCTCCATAATCTATGAAATGATGATTTTAATTCAGAATTGGGATTGAGAGATTAGATAAGAACCTTGGATTTATTGAGACAAGGATTTTACTCTTGAGGGGATTTAATATTTCTCACACATAATTATCATTGATTTAAGTGAGGAGTTGATTCAAATGTTCTTTGATCTAATCCAAGAATCATAAAGAATCTATTTATATGCTTAAAAATAGCTGAGAAGGTTTTATAATTCATTAGTTTCATTGAAATCAACGTCTGGTTTCTTGAAAATGTTTACTTCATTAAATACTCTCTCAGATGATCTATCTCAATGCCATTTGAAACCATGTTCCCATCACTAACTAGATGGTGGGTCACAAGGAACTTGACAATAAAATAATCCCTCCCTAGTAAGAAACTATTATCTAGTGTCTGGCCCATGGTATTCTAGAATAATTCAACTCATTTGAAACTATCAATGGATAGACTATTCTCTTATATCCACTAGCTTGTGAACTTCAATTACAACAAGTGTGTTATCCACAAGGAAATGAATGGTTTCCAGCAACAGTAATTCAATGATACCTTCATTACTCTATATTATATCATTACTTATCAGTATTCTTTCAAAAACCTTTAATGGATCTTCATGTGAAATTTTCGTGTCATAAATAATGATAATATATTGGTCATAGCCTACTTCAATATCATCAAGATTCCTTGGAAAAGACATTAAAAACATCAATTTTTCCAAAATTGATATGCATTAGAGTTTAAAACATGAATCTAAAATTCACATAATTTAAATCATTAGATTTATAAAGGAGAGTGTTTTATCATAAAAACATACAAAGAGAGAAAGATTTATAATAATCTCACTGTTTTGATGATCACAAATATTAAATATAAAGGATACAACTCAGGTAAATCAATAGTGAAAGATGTAATCAATGTAACTCCTGATATAAATTTATATAATAAATTCAAGAATGATATTCAATATGATCAAGTAAAATATAAAACAAATATTTCACATTTCAAACAATAGTAAAACATTTAACTCCCACTTTGTGAAATAATTATGCAACAAAACATATAAATAACTTAAATAAATTTCTCCCCATTTAAAGTCTAATAAATTTTTCCCCCTTTGAGATAAAACTAAATAAAGTTCAATAATATTATCCTATAATATTAATATCAAAATAACAAACAATGATAGGGGAAATTATATTTTGAAAATAAATAGTGAAAAAAATATTTTAAATTATCTCCTAGCTTTACCCCCCCCCCCCCCCCCCCGTGTAGGTTTATTTCATAGAGAGAGTGAGGGGCATATGAAATTTTAATATAATTTTTAAGATAAAGTGTAATGGGATTAGAAAAAATAATAGGACAAAATAAAAATGGGAATTAAAAATGAAAAACTGAAGAATAAAAGAGAGGAAATATAGAAATAAAAAAGAAAATAATGACAATATATTACAATGAAAATATTGTACATACCTTTTCCAAGACACTCCTTACCTCAAGGATTGGTTTTTACAACAATGAAATATTCCTTCATTGGTAAGTTGTGAAGGTTTTTTTAATGTAGATAACTTATCATAAGGGAATACAACAATTTAGATTTTTTCAAAGCCATATTATAAACATTATTGGAGTAATGAGTATATATTGAAATTTTTAATCATCATTAATCATCCTTAGAGTGTTAAAATAGAAATTTTAAAAATAATAGAAAATATGTAAATAATTTATCAAATATTTTTTCAAAAAAACATTATATTATATTGAAAACAAAATTAAACTTATTAAATCTATGAAAACAAATTTAGTTTTAAAGTAGTAAACCTATAACAAAAGCTCTTATTTTAAAAAATTACATCAAAAAAATAGATTTGACAAAGTAATTTGCAATAATTTATCTTAAGTAAAACTTATGAATTAACACCTAAGGATCCTAATCGAATGAATGTGAATTTCACATATATGGATCATAGAAAATAGAGAATAAATAGGAAATAAAATCATGAATCTGGATAGTGAAAAAGAAATGTATTTAAGAAAAAATAAATATTTAAAATAAATTTCAAAATATTACTCAAGGTAGTCATGGTAAAATAGAGAATTTTACAAGTGTACCAGACATGTCCCGCTATTATTGAAACCAAAATAATCAAGATTAAGGGTTTTCATGAATATATCATCAATTTGAAATTAATTGGTTACAAATTCCAATAAGATATCAACATTTTGGAATTGATAAATTATGAAATGGTGCCTAAGGTAAGAAAAATTTAGTGAGAGAATATTGGATAGTATTTTAATATATATTAATCACACTAGGGTTATGGAACATTATAGGGATATGTTCAAATTAAATACCAAATTATAAAAGAGTGTGTTTTATCTATATTATTGGACAACAGCAAATCTCAACTACAATATATTTAGATTTGGTTACAAAAGGATAAATATATTTCTTCCTTTTTTTACTCTATGAGAAAATGTTTTCTTCAAGTAGGATGAATCTCCCACTTTTACTTTTCCTATCTAGTTGGCATCCACTAAAATCATTGTACGAAAACATTATTAATTCAAATAAAGGTCCCTTTAAATAAATCGAACTGATATTTTTAGTTCCATTTTAAATTATGGAAAATAGTTTTTAAATATTAGATATGTTATTCCATTGTATTTAATTGAAAATGATCACAAACACAAACTCTGATCATTATATCAGGTCAGGTTGCAGTAAGATAGAGTAGAGTACCTATCATGCTTCCCTAAATATTATTATTTATTAGATTACCAGTTCCATATAATGTCATTTTACAAGTTTCACTTCTGGGTATACTAATTTACTTAAATTGATCCACGCCAAATTATCTCAATAATACATTACTGTATTTTTTTTCTCATAAAAATAAAAACATTAATATGAGAAATTTTGAAATCGAGAAAAAAATTTAGTTCTCGAATAAATATCATTTCAAATTCCTTTTTCATTAAATTGAAAATTTTAAAATAGTTAAACAAATTTTTGAGATGAAAATAATATTAATAATGTAAATTTAAATATGTTGCAAATAATTTGAGATGTTTTTTATAAAAATAGTAGCTTTAGATTGTCATGTTTTAAAATCCATTTTACAAAATAAAATTTTATAATTGTTTATATTATGCCTGAGGAGACTGTTTTAAACCATTAATTGACTTAGTTAATTTGAATACATGATTTGGAAAATTATAATCTTAAAAAAAATTGGGTATTTCCATAAAAACGTATCATTAATCAAACAATTTAAAAAGTTTTTTTTAACATCAATTTGAATGATTTTGAAATTAAATTGACAGGTGAATCCCAACTATATTTTGATGGATTCTTACTAGGTGAAGGGTTCAATGGTTTCATCATACTTTATTCCTTATTCTTGGTTATAAAATTTTGCTACTTGATTGAAATTATCTCAAGTGATATTACCAAACTGATTTAACTTATTTCTAGAAACCCATTTAGAGCCTAAAACTGGATTATCATTTTGTCTTCCCTTAAGAGTTAATATATATTTTTGATTAAATTTATTCATTTTCTATTGTATTGAAAGAATCAAATTACCATTATTATGGTCATAGTTTATATTTTGGGGCTTTTAAGGGAGATATAGAGGCATGATTTTCAACCTACTTTAGGATCTACATTTTATTATTAATTGCAACTTATAAATATCAAATAAATTTTTAAGGGGATAAACTCTATATTTTTTATAGTGATAGGAAAAATTTGAATTATATTCTGTATCTTCTTAAAATTTTTTATTTTGAAAAAATGTTCAATTGAAACAATATTTTCAACATAATCTTTTTGAGAATGATATTTTGGAAAATATTAATAAAAACAATATTAATTTATGATTATAACATTTTAGTCCTTTTATTAATGACTAGGTATGAATTTATTGAGTTGGATTTCCCAATAATTATACCTTCATTATATTCTAAATCAAATTTTCAATGATTTAATTTTCTTAGAAAAGAATATTTTCGACCAAAAAATTAAAAAATTTCACTTTAGGTTTTTATTGTTCAAAAGTTAATATGTGGTCTTTTTGGTACAATTTATTATGATAATGTTATTAAGTATTAATCATGATATAATATCATCTCATCCAAAAAAGTATTGAGGTAAACAAACATCATTTAAAATAGACTGAGGTATTTGTTGTATTGTTCTATCTCACTTATCTAAATCCCCAGTTTTTTAGGGGTTTGTTGAGAAGAAAAAGGAATTATTAGAGCATCAAAAGTAGTATAAATACTCAAATTTATGGTTTTTAAATTCTTAACCATGATCACTTCAAATAGAAATACATTTAAAAAATGGAACTTTTTTTATTTTGATGAAGGCTCTCCATGATTAAATTATATGAGATACTATATAAGTCCATGTGCGTCTTTTAATTATAAAGAAATTTAAAAAAAATACAGGATTTACCGCATATAATATTAACATGAGAAGTTCACAATAAATCAAGTTGAGTTAATTAGATATCATCATAAGAACAAATTACTTTTTAGATTTGAAGGATGTTTTTTTCTTAATATTTTTTAATACATCACATACTAAGACATCTTTGAAATTAAGTCTGTGTAGATCTCTTAAAAGTTGACAATGAGAGATTTTGAAAAGTGAGTGTGTGCTACATTAACTAAGGTGTATATACCAAATATGTGATTAACTGACTTATTCACTTAAACATTTGATTTTTTTCCACAAAGGGATTTTAAATTGATTTTATTAACATTTTAAAAATCAGAAGTGGTAAAAAATGAAATACTCTTTATTTGAAAAATTTTAAAAATTTATTTTTAAAATATATATATTAAAACTTTTATTAATCAATTTATACATTCATAGAAAAAAATACATGGGAAAACAAAACATTTTTAATATTATTTAAGTAGAAAAAAACTCTGATTCCTTGACCAATTATCATTCCAATAGTGTTATCAATGAAGCCTATTTGACCTCATTATTGTTATTCAATTTGATTTAATTCAGATAAGTCACCAAACTAGTATCTTAGGAAACCATGGATTTGGAACTATAGTGATTCTTATTCTTTACTATTGATACACTTTTCCTATAAAATATAATTACTAATGGTTTTGGTACAAAAATGTACGTGTGTCCCCTGATCTTCTCAAATAATGATTTCGGTATCTAGATTTTTTTAGTATAAGATTTAATTTAGGTTATAATGAATGATGGATGAATTGATTTTAGTATTCCTTATAGTGATTTATTTCAATCACATTCAAAAATAAAATGCCCAATGTATTTCTAATTATTTGAAAAACATATCTTCTGAGAACCATAAATAAGATTGGTTTTAGGTGTATTTTTATGGGGGTAACATGATTTTTTAAACAAAAAACCAACCCCTTATTTTACATGTATTTGATAGCTGAAAATTTTAATTATATTATTACCACCTTCAGTTCATTTAGAGAGATATATATTAAGGTATTGGATTGTATATTCAATATTAATAACATTTGATTGATTATTATAGTTCATAGATGATTCCTCTTTTTCATTGATGGGTTGTTCCTTCTCTATTTTATGTTTTTATTTTTCATTTATCACTTTTTGGTACATTCTATAATGTAATTTTCATATTGAATAATGCGAATGGAAATCATATTAATGTTAATAATGGGTTTATTTTTTGACCTTATAATAAAAGTGACCTAAAGATAAAGAAGAAAAATAATATGGGGAATAATTAAGAGAATGGGAGGAATATAGGGAAATGAAAAGAGGGGTAATAACCTCTACATATTCACTAAATAAACCCATAAGACACACAGAACATGAGTCACTTAATGATTTTGAGAAAGTATAGTTCATGGGTACATCACTTGTACTCAAGGGTGTACCTTTGAGGGACATCTTAACATGTTTCCTTTCATTAATCTTCTTATTATATATGGGTAATTGTGGCTTGATGTGATAATTTTTCTTCCATTCTTAGAAAATCACTTTCAGTTCCTCTTTTGGATCTACAATCTTGGTTTAATTGAAAAGTTCATTTTAATTGAATAGTTGGTTTATGTTCTTTGAAAGTTGTATAAAACCTTGAACTTCATCTTTGAATGAATCATAATTGGGAGCTTTAAAGGTGTATTTTCCTTTATATATTTTACAATTTTTTATTCCTTATTAAATTTTATAGTTTATAGTGATTTAATATTTCAATAGGTATATGATTAGTTCTTCAACTGAAATTTTCTTCAAATCCTATTCTTCTTATATACCAATGACTTTAGGTAACCAATTTCTTGGTAGGTAAAAAATTATCCTTCTCACTGTGATTGTTTTTGACAAATAATCACCAAAAGACTTTTTAGCATTATATATATCAGTATTTTTTGTAAACATGCTGCTAATATATTCTTTTGGATTCATATAAAATCATTAAAAATCTTGAAAATACCTATATAATCAAGTATCATTTACTTTTTTGGTTCCTTCACAGGTGACTTCTATAATTTTCTATATTTTTTAGTAATTTGTACATATAGAAACATGATTATATTCATTTAGTTCAAAACAGTAATTTAGAGAATAGATGAATTTTTCATTAATGTAAATGGGTTTAATATCATTGAGTGTCTACTTATCTTCTATTTATTAGGAGTAAATATATTTATATAGAATAATCTTCTAATCAAGGTAGATTATTCTAACAAAAAAAGTTAACATATGATTCTTTCAAAAGGTTTAATCGATGCCATCAAAAATAAGATCAACAGAATAATAATTAGATTCCTTTAAAAAACATTAATTTTAATTTTATTAATATTAAATACATACTTTTTTAAAACAAAATTTTGAATACTTAGATAAAAACACAAAAAAATATTTTGATCTTAATTTTTTTTGGATAAGAATAGAAAGAGACTGAGAATTAACTTTTAAATATTAGAAAAATGGAAAAGGTAAATTCAAAATAATAAGTAGAAAAATGATAATTTTGATAAATTCATGAATTGAGAAATTTAATTTGAAATATAAAGATTATTTTAGTAATTATAAATGGGTTATGCATAGGAAAAATGGAATGTATTGAATTTTGGTATTTGTGCATATCAAAGAAGAATTATGAAACTCACAAAAAGAAATATAGAAAAAAGAAGATTTGACAAAGGAGTATGGAAATAGATTGATGTGAGGAACATTGTCTCCTCCACTTATGTTCAGAGGTTTTTTTATTTATCCCGATATCATCTCAGTGATCAAGAAACTCATCCATCAAATTTATGGTTTCTGAGTTCCCTCTTGAACATCATTTGTATAAATGGAACATATCCCTCACTTTTGTGAAATTGATAACCTCTCATAAAAGGAGATACGAAAAGATATGTTTTCTGGGAGAAAATCCATTAAAATTATAGTCCATAATCTCTTGAAAATTTAGTACAATTAATAAGAGATATTGAGAAGCGAAATGTGATTCATTGAGATGCTAGAAAAAATATTTGGCTATTGAGTAACCTAGGAATGATAGAAATTTGGTATTTTTGATTTGACTGACGAGTTGATGCCTAGTTTATATTAAACCGGTGCTTGGAGAGCCTGGAAGGAAGTTCTGAACTTTTTTAATTGTACGTTCAGAAAAGGCATGAGCGGGTTTTTCTCACTTTTGAACCAGTTCTCAGATTGAATATTTGTGGACACCATTGAGCCTGGAATGCCGGGATTTTCCAAGAATGGACTTAACTTCAATCGGAAAGGGCTGAATAGATAAGTTTATTTTCATAATTTTCAAAAAATAATAAAATAAATTTAAAATGTTATTTTATATTCTTTTTTTATTCATTGAGCAGCGGCACGGTGACGATGTGGTACGACAATGAAGTAGTGACAGGGAATACTAATGAGGATTATTAATGGCCCATATCACGTATCATAACAATGAAATAAATGAAGCGTAAGAGCGATGTTGTTTCATAAATGAAATAGTGTAACGAAATGACGTCACAACTTAACTGAAACGTTGTGACTTGATTTCCTTTTTATTGTCTAACGCGATGGTGGATGGAGAAATAAACATAGAGGATTCTATAAATAAACTATAGTAAATCTCCTCTCTAATGAATAATGAAGAATGCCGGTGGATTTTCACCGACTTCAACGAACCTCAAAGAACGGATCTAGAAGTGATGATGTCAACACCTTGACCTCTCAAGAAAAAACACTACAGCATCTAATGTCAAATAGGTAGGGGTTTAATTTTTATTTAAAGGTTCTTGACCACTATTTTATTTTTCTAAAAATGATGAACATGGACTAACTCATGAACAAGTTGATCCGCAATTGGTGCATTTTTTTTTGGAAGGGTGGATTTTCATGGGAATTTATTATTATGGATTCAAACATTGCATGAAAAAATTTAACTTCAATACTCAAACCTCCCCTTCAATTAAACTTCTAACGCTGAGGGTTTGGGCTGACACAAACAGGGCCTGAGCACCTCTTCTTGTTTGTTCTTGGTGACTGCATTCTTGAAGTAGTGATATATTGATTTTGAGGCCTGAGAAAGGATGGTGGAGACCCGAGGTACCCTTTGGCATAGATGGTTCGGATAAAGGACCACCATAACAACCCTAGTGCCCAGGAAAATTTGTTGTTGGCATGGAACCACCAGATTAGGGACACTGGAAACTACCAATGACGGATGGACCATGCTAGCTGCATGAAGGGGGCGCCGCCAAATGGTGCCATGACTGGTGTGGAGGCAGTTTACCCTCACCAGCCATGCTAGAGGACAGTGGTAGGAATCACGACGGAATGTGGGCAATGTCTGGACCGGATGGCCCACGTCCAGGCCACACCGGCAGTGTGAGCCATAGTCTGTCAACCGTGATAGGAGGTTGGAGTGGCCTCTTGTCCGTGGGGTCAACTGGGGATGGACACAGCATAGCTGCTGTGTAACAACCCAAACATTCATTAATGGAAATTCCTCTTGATTGAATTAAATGTTTATTATGGTTATATAAAATTTTAACTTCATTTTTTTTATGTTTCTGGATTTTAAAATACCGTTATTAATTGTGACCATTGCTAATATATTCGTTCAACAGTTATCACATGATTAGTATAAATATAGAGCTTTAACAAATACAATTCACTTAGACAAAGGAAGCAATGGCCTCATCTAGTATAATTTCCCCATACAAATCCCATTTGTCGGATTTTGTAAAGGATGTGGCATCATTAGGCTTCGCTCTTGACCAATCCCAAGTCAGGCTTCAACAAGTTATGCTTGAGCAGAATCGAATCTGGGAGAAGTGGAAGTTAATAGAGATTGCCACCCGAGGGATGTTATCCAAGCCACCCCAAGAGTCTGTAACCATCGCACACCTTACCCATTGGTGTTATGTGGGTGTTATAAGGGGTTATGTGACAAGACCCTAGCACTATGACTATGTACATTTTTTTGTATAATGGATGTGCGTTCATTTTATTATTGTTACGTTGTAAATAGTTTTTAAAGAACAAATATTATTTTTAGTTAATATTAAACTAAGAAATAAATTTTGATGAATTAATGGATTTTTAATTAAATGATATTTTAATAAAATGTTATTACAATTAAATTACTTTTTATTAAATATAAATGTTCATATAATTTTATGAATGCAATTGTAATTTTTATTAATGTTTGAAAGATCTTTTTTTCAAAACCCATGAATTTCCCATAAATGTCTGTTTTTATTTTAAATGAAAAAATTCACATATTTATTAAATTATTTAGATAAAATTAATATTATTTTTGGAATCAGGACGTCGAAATTATCCAACGGTGAATTTTTCATAATTTTCAGAGACAGTCTACTTTTTGCGTAAAAATTAAATACTGTTTAAATATATAATGTGTTTTATGACCTCATAATGACCTAATAGTGAGGTAATAAAATAATATAAACATTATACTAGGAAAATATATGTTTTAAAATTATGATAATTCGATTTTTTGTTTTTTTATTTATTTTAAAAAGCATTAGTGGACCCTTAAATTCTTATAAAACATTTTGTCTTTTTGAATTGTTTTCCATGAGAGTGTGACTCACCTCCACATAAGCAACCCAAATATTTTAAGAATTTCGGCCATTTTCTTTATAAAATATATTTCCCACTCCACTTTGGAAAAAACCAGGGTCCAAAACCATGGGCTGGTTTGTGGTTTTGATTAGTTTAATGTGAGGTGTCCCAAACCTAAATAGTAAAGAATTCCCTCTCTTTCCTATATAAACCCACTCTAGCTCCCACTCTCTCTTCACTCAAAGCTTTTGGAGTTCAACCAACCCCTACCCTCCTATCTCTATATTCCTCCCAAGGTTCCCCATGCTCCCAATAATCCTCTTTCAAGTCACTCCCAAGCCTTTGGGATCACACTTCCAAGTAAAGGATTTCTTCCTTTCTCATTTCTGTCCAATTTTCTTTAAGTTGTTATGCCCTTTTGTTTTCAATTATAAATTTTGGGGTATGATTTCAAACTTATCCAATACTGTACTCTTTATTTTTGGATAATGGGAAACCCATTTTTCTCTCATTATGCCTCCCATGTAAAACTGTTACCATGCCGAAATTCACTGAGAGATTTCTCCCTCCTCTTTTACATCCAAGTAATTCTTTTGTATTATGCATCTAAACACCATTACATTTGTTGTTACATATATCTATATGACCCGATAAATTTCCATTTGAGTTATATATGATGATACACCTTTTTCTCTCTCATCAACCATTTATTGAATCTTTATGTCACGCTGTTATGCTGCCGAAATTGCACCGCATTTTTTCAAGCCTGGATAATTGTGTACTGAATACCATACCTATGTCTATAACAATGGTATTCACCTTTATACACATATACATATTGAATGGTACATTAATGTATTTATTCCAAATTATTTAACCATGGAATAACTTATGATGTTTATTGATTACATGATCAATGTGGCACACTTATGCATGAAGTGAACTCTTTAAGAAGGGTGGATTTTGCCACATGACCGACATCAGAGCATCTGAGCAGCGGAACCACTCCCATTTCATGGACTAGGGTTTTTGACTTTGGGATCATCCCCTCCCCTCCTCTGGCATGGTGCGATGTGGGTCGGTGTCGGTGCCCTTTCCTCAACGTCGGCGTGGTCGATGAACTGGTAAGGCTCCTGATTTCGACTGACCTAGAGCGTCATCCCGACATTGGCTCAGGTGAGGACCGACTTCGATTTCTGGCGTGTCAGCTCATAGTTGGCTTCGGAATGGCTTTGGCTTCCTCGGGCGAGTTTCTTGGCATTGGATCTTGGCTCGTAATCGGCGGTGATTCCTTTGTTTGCCTGGAGATGGCTCAGGAGAAGATCTGGCTCCATAGGCAAGAGTGTCTTGGCATTCTCGGCTTGGCATCGGTGGAGAAGGATACGCCTTGTCTGGTTTCCTTCGAGCAAGGATTGCCGTTGGTCCCAGTGCGGTATGGAGGGGGTCTCTTGTTCCATCTTCCAGCGTCCTGCGACATATCTTGCAAGTTCGATTCTGGTGGTTTCGTCTATTGTGTTGAATACATTGAAGCGGAGGAAATTTTGTTGAATGCCTTCAAGTGGTGGAGCTATTAGTGTGCTATGGACGGTTGGACATCGAAGAATGGGAGGAATCTACTATTGGTTTTGGTTGAATATGCTTCTTTAGATGACATTTTGTTGTTCGTGATCTTTTTGTTGATTACTGTTTGAATTAGCTGTGAAGTTTTGATGTATTTGCAACTGGAATACTACATGTATATACTCCAGAAGAGGTTAAGAGAAAGAATCATTCACCAGTGCATACCATTTGGAATTGGATGTTTGAGAGGGTATGGCTCTACCATCGGTTCTGTGCTCGTGAAACTATGCACAGGACTTCTTTCCAAGCGGTCATGCGAGGGTGGAGGCTTGCCATCAAGTTTTAAACATTGGGGAGGAGCATATTTGATAGATTTGAATGGATTATCCTTTTAATGGTTTTATTTGGTTGTAATGTTGTATCTTATTGTTTCTCACTTTTCCCTCAAAAGTTTTTTTGATAATAAAAAAGTTAATTTTCAGTCAAATGTTTAAGAAGGGTGCACCCTGATAGCGCTCTAATGCATTGGGTAAAGTATCGTATCATGATAAATCATGTGCAATAGGTGATGACCGATGCTAATTGAAGTGCAACAAGTTTTTACTCGTGCTTCATGTGCAATGAGGGTTTACTCATGCCCCATGTGCAATGATCCTTGGATCATGCTAATTCCATGTCAAGTGTTGTTCCCACATTTCCAAGTTATTATTATCAGGCTCTATCATGCCTTTATGTTCATGTTTCTCTTATTCTCCATTGTCATGCCTATTTTCTATTATGTGTTGTATTCCTCATGTTATTCCATATTTACTCTATTACTAGGATTTATAGCACACCCTTTTCTTATCCATGTCCTCAGGTTATCCCCTGCAATGCTAAGTACGAGAGAATGTAGTGGTCATGTAAAGGAAGTTTTCAATAAAGATGTTGTGTTCTATGTTTTAAGTTGTTATATAATGTTCCTAAGACCCAAAGACACTAGAACTCTTGATATTCCATGTTGTATCATGTGAAGAGTTTATGTAATAAATTATGTTAATTGTGTAATAAATTGCAGGGTTGTTATAGTTGGCATCAGAAGATATGTTTAGTTATTTTGGCGATTAGGATTAGAAAACCCCAGTGAAGACTTAGAGACCAGAATAAGTAAAATAAAAACATACCTATTTATTGGTGAGTATTGAGTAAGTGTTTTATCAAGAAAATATATCTCTGTCTGGATACAAACAGGTAGAGGCGGCTCTGGCAAAGATGTACCCAAGGGGTAAAACCTGAAAACACCGTTTTGAGCTAGACTCGAATTGGAACAGGTGCATGAAAACGGGCCTTACTGCACTCTTGGTTACGAAACTCTCGAGGGATATGCTTTTGAAATTTCACAAGCATAGTATGAACCCTAATTAAGGGAACTAAAAAATTCCCCTAAGAATGTATATTAGAATGTAGATCATGAATAGCATAGATTGAAGCTTGTGGATTCATAAGTTAAGGAAATAAAAGTTATTTATAAGTCATCAGTTTTTTCTTTGGATTACCCTTTATGGGTTACCCATAAATTTCTTTTTATTCCATCCAATGCCCAGTAATAGGAGGAATCAGGCTAACAATTTATGTGAAGATCAATGTGATGACTGTGATATTGAGATGCCCAATCCGATGAGAGCGGTAATCGCAAACTTTGTCACTATTATCTCTCAGTTAACTCAATATTTTAGTAGAAACATGGGTCAAGAGGAATGTTCAACCCCCTAAGAAAGAACAAGTCACTATTGAGATCTACATCAGACAAAGGTTCCTACTTTTAATGGATCAGTTGATCCCTCAATCGCCAAACAATGGATCAACTCCATTGAAAAGAACTTCTCCATCCTTTAATGTTCTGAACAAGAAAATGTTCTCCTAGATGCTTATATTATGGAGGGTGAAGCTGATCAATGGTGGATGTTGATCAAAAATACCAAGCCTAAGGAGTAGATCGAGGTGTGGGAATGGAAGGATTTCCAGAAGATGATTTTTGATAAATATTTTCCGCTCACCCTTCGACATGAGATGGAAAGGGACTTCCTTTCCCTCAAGAAAAAATACAAAGAATATGTTGGAGAGTACATGGAAAACAATACAAGTCTTGAAAGATATGGTTATGGATTTGTCGTTACCCCTGAATACAAGGTTGAAAACTTCTTTGGTGGGATAAAACCTAGCCTATAGAAAGTGCTGGAAATCCGTGACTTCGACAGCTAGGAAGAAATTGTCTGATGTGCCCTCAAGGTCAAAATGGAAATCAGAGAATCTCAGGGGTATCATGCAGATTAGAAGTGTAAAGTGGAATTCAATGATTGTTGTCTGATGGATAAATACAACGTTGCTAAGAAGATCCAGCACCCCACTAGCCAAAGGTGTGGAAAGAAGCACCCCATAAATTGCCTGAAGGGATGAGGAAATGCATTAGGTGTGGAAGATAATGGATCCTTGTTATTAACTGCCAACAAGAAAAACCCACAGGTGAAACCAAGGAAAGAAACACTCTGTTCGAACCTCAACACATTGTTCATTGATACAACTATAAAAAACCAAGGCGTCTTGAAAGTCAGTGCCCTAAGCCAATAGTTTTTTGAGGCAACCAACATTCTCCAAGTTAGCAAGGGAGATCTTTTATCATCACTACTACCAAAGTGAACCCTGACAAAGAAGTGGTGATAGGTATGCTAGTTATTCATTCAAGAATAGCGAATGTAGTTTTTGATTCATGTTCTACGCATTATTTTTTACCCCAAAAGTTTAGTAGCACAATCCCAACACCACCACAAATCATGGAAGTAAAGATTTCAGTGAGTATAGAAATTGGGGAAATCATTTCATCCAATGAATATAACTCCTCCTTTGTCATAATCTGTGGATTGAATTTCCTTTTGAACCTCATCATACACCCTCTGGTGGAATTTGATGCAATTATTGGCATGGATTGGATTTCCTTATATAGAGCCAACATAAATTTGTGTGAGAGGGAAATCACTCTCCATGTGGAGAATCGACCCCTGATTCTATACAAGTGAAAGGAGGAAGATGATTCTTATTTAACTCCATCATCTCAAGAATGGATATTACTGCCCTATGAGCATGCGTATCTGGCTCAGATGATTGAGTATAACGGGGAAACCGTCCTTGAAGACATGCCTATTGTGAGGGAATTCGCTGAAGTGTTTCCCAAGGAATTCCCTAGTCTACCTCCTAGAAGAGATGTTGAATTCTGAATTGATCTTATACCTAAGGAATTTCCAATATCCAAGACACCATATAGAATGGATTTTGTGGAGCTTGAAGAGCTTAAGAAACAGCTACAGGAAAATCTAGATAAAGGGTTTATACGCCCAAGTGCTTCACCATGGGGTTCACCAATCCTCTTCGTCAAGAAGAAGGATAGGTAAATGCACCTTTTCCTAGATTATCATGAGCTTAAAAAAATCATTAAAAAAACAAGTATACTCTCCCACGAATCGATGATTTATTCGATTAGTTGTGTGGAGCACAATACTTTTCCAAGGTGGATTTGTGGTCAGGATATTATCAGGTAAGGGTGAAGAAGTAAGATATCCACAAGACACCTTTTTCGTACAAGATACGGCCACTATGAATTCATAATATGGCCTTTTGGACTCACTAATGCTCCAAAAATCTTCATGGGCTTGATGAATAGAGACTTTAGGGATCACCTCGACAAATTTGTGGTAGTCTTTATAGATGATATTCTGATATAATCCAAAACCAAGGAGGATCATGAGGAGAATCTAAGAACTATACAAGAGACATTGCAGACGGAGAATCCCTATGAAAAGTACAAAAAGTGTGAGTTCTGGTTGAAGGAGGTCTCAATCTTGGTCCATATCATCCAAAGCAGTGGGATATCTGTGGATCCCTCCAAAAAAAGATGCAATTGATGGATGGTCGAGGCCAACATCAGTAATGTATATCCGTAGATTCTTGGGGTTAGATGGATATTATTGATGATTTGTGATAAATTTCTCATGATTTTCCAACCCTCTTACCAAGCTAACTCGGAAGGAAGTAAAGTTTTCTTGGATTGATGAATGCGGAGAAAACATCAAGGAGTTAAAAGGGTGTCTTATCGCTATGTTTGTGCTCATTTTACCCACAACTGGAGAACTATTTGTGGAATTTAGCGATGCTTCAAAGAAGGTCCTTGGCTGTGTGTTGATGAAAAATGAAAAATCCATTACATATTCTTCAAGGCAATTGAAAGTTCATTTGCAGAATTATCCAACATAAGATTTGGAGTTGGTTACGGTGATCTTTTCTTTAAAGTTTTAGTGGCATTATCTATTCTAGGAGAAGTGTGAAATATATACAGACCACAAAATCATAAAATATATATATTCACATTGAAAGAGTTGAACATGCGCCAATGAAGATGTTTAGAGATGATCAAAGTCTATGACTTCTCAATCCATTACCACCCTAGGAAAGCGAACAAGGTGGTAGATGCTATAAGTATAAAGGACCCGGAAATTGTATCATTGATGATAATTTATAAGGATAAAATCTTCTTAGACTTGATGAATATGGACATGGGAATCATAAAAAAGAGAACATCATCAATCATTTCACAAATAATTTCTCAACCGTCTATTTCGGAAAGGTTAAAGGATGATCAAAAGGATGATGTGGGAATTCAAAAGAAAGTGGAAGCTATCTGAAAAGGTAAATCCTTGGAGTTCAATGTTAATGAAGAAGAAATTGTGAGATTAGGGAAAATAATATGTGTTCCATCAAGTCCAGAGCTGAAGAAGGGACTTTCGGATGATGAACATAGTTCGGATTTCTCTATTCACCCAGGAAACACAGATATGTATCGAGATCTCTGAGAGAATTATTAATGGGACAATATGAACAAGGTGATCACTGAGTATACATCAAAGTTTATAGTGTGTCAACAAGGGAAATCAGAGAGGCTGAAGTCTAAGGGGAATATGTAACTATTGCCCATACCGGCATGGAAATGGGAGAACATCACCATGGAATTTTTCACTGGACATCCAAAGACATCCAAAGGAAACAATGCAATCCATGTTGTTGTGGATCATCTTACAAATTCTGCACACTTTATTGCAATTCGGGAGGATTTCTCATTGGATCAACTAGCACGAATATATATCAAAGAAGTGGTAAGGCTTCATGGAGTTCCACTATCTATTGTATCAGATCAAGATCCAAGATTCACCTATACGTTTTGGAAGATCTATCCATATGATCTGTATATTGAACTAAACTTCAGTACGGCCTATCATCCTCAAACTGATGTCCAATCTGAACAAACTATTCAGAGCCTAGAGGATATGTTAAGATCGTCTTCTATGGACTTCAAAGGAGGGTGGGACCACCATCTTCCACTGGTTGAATTCTCCTACAATAATTGTTTCTAGTCGAGCATCTGAATGGCGCCTTATGAATCCCTATATGGTGAGAGGTGCATATCACTAACATGTTGGGATCAAGTCGGTGAAAGTAAGTTGTTAGGACTAGAAATGATTGAAGAATTGGTGGAGAAGGTGACAACAATTCAGTAGCATGTAAAGGAATCCCATAGTTGAAGGAAGAGTTATATAGATAACCATTGACGAGCCCTTGGGTTTAAAGTTGGAGACAAGGTATTTCTACGCATATCTCCATGGAATAAGGGAATTATGTTTGGATAGAAATGTAATTTAAGTCCTAGGTATATCATCCCCATCGATATTCTTGATCATGTTGGGGTTATAGCCTATTGACTAGCACTTCCACCTAACAGGGCCAAGGTACATGATGTATTTCATATACCCTTATTAAGGAAGTACACAAAAAACCGTTCACATGTACTCTCTTCTGAGGTAGTACAACTAGAGGATGATCATTCTTATAAGGAGAAACCTATGAAAATATTACATCATAAAAAAAGTTCTATGAAATAAGACAGTGCCCCTCATCAAGGTGTTGTGTCGAAACCACAAGTTTGGATAAGCAACTAGGAAATCGAAGGATATGATGAATTAGAGTTACCCTCATTTGTTTTAGAGTGGAAAAATAATATTTCGAGGGACAAATTTCTTAAGAGGGGGAGATTGTATTGACCCAAACATTTATTAATGAAAATTCCTCTTGATATAATTAAATGTTTATTATTGTTATATAAAATGTGAACCTCATGGGTTTTATGTTTGTGTATTTTTAAATACCATTATGAATTGTGACCATTTCTAATATAGTTGTTGAATAGTGATCACATGATTTGTATAAAAATTGGCCTTTGACAAATCCAATTTATACAGAAAAAGGAAGTGATGGCCTCATCCAACAGAGTTTCCATGTTCGAATCCCGTTTTTTAATGCTCGGAATGGAGGTGGCATAATTTGGGTTTGCTCTTGACCAAGCTCATGCCAAGATTGAACAAGTTATTCTTGAGTGGAACCGACTATGGGAGAAGTGGAAGTTAATAGAGACTACCACCCGAGTGATGTTATCAGAGCCACCCCAAGAGTATGTCACCATTGCACAAATTACCCTTCGGTCTTATGCAGGTGTTATAAGGGGTTATGTAACAAGACCAAAGAACTATGACAATGTACATTATTTTTGTATAAATTATGTGCATTCATTTTTTATTTTTTATTTGTAAATAGTTTTTAAAGCACAAATAGTATTTTTAGTTAATATTCAACTATGAAAAATATTTTGAATAATTAATAGATTTTTGAATTATATAATATTTTAATAAAATATTATTATAATTAAACTGTTTTTTTATTAAATATAAAGGATCATATAATTTTATGAATGCAACTTTAATTTTTATTAAGGTTTGAAAGCTGTTTTTGTCAAAACCCATGAATTTTTTGTAAATATCGGTTTTTATATTAAAACTAAAAATTATAATATTTATAAAATTATTTAGATAAAATGAATATTATTATTCGAATCAGGATGTATGAATTATCCAATGGTTAATTTTTCATAATTTTCTGACATAGTCGAATTTTTAGGTAAAAATTAAATACCGTATAAATATATAATGTGTTTTATGACATAATAATGACCCAATAGTGATGTAATAAAATAATATAAACATTATGTTCTGAAAATATATGGTTTACTATTAAAATAATGTGATTTTGGGTTTGTTTGATTTATTTTACAAAGCTTTAGTGGACCCTTCAAGGCTTATAAAACATTTTATCTTTTTAAATTGTATTCCTTGAGAGTGTGACTCACCTCCACATAATAAACCCTATTTATTTCATAAATTAGTCCATTGGTATTATAAAATATATTTTTCCACTCACCTTTGGAAAAACCCACGGACAAAAACCATCAGATGGATTGTGGTTTTGATTATTTTAATGTGAGGTGTCCCAAACCTAAATAATAAAGAATTCCCTCTCCTTTCCTATATAAACTCACCCAAGCTCACACTTCCTCTTCACTAAAAGTCTTTGGAGTTATAAAAACCCCGGAACTCGTCTCTCTATAATCCTCCCAAGGTTCCCTAAGGTTCCATGAAGCCTCTATCAAGCCTCTTCCAAGCCATTGGGATCACACTTTCATGTAAGTGATTTCTTCCTTTCTCATTTTTGTCCAATTTTATTTAAGTTGGTATGCCCTTTTTTCAATTAAAAATTTTGGGGTATGATTTTTCACCTCCCCCATACATTACTCTTTATGTTTGGATGATGGGGGACCCCTTTCTCTCTCATTAATGTCTCCCATGTACAACTGTTACCATGCTGAAATTCCTTGAGGGATTTCTCTCTCCTCTTTTACATCCAAGTAATTATTTTGTATTATACATCTAAATTCCATTACATTTGTTGGGAAATATATATATATATGACTCCTTTACTATCCAATTCAGGTATATATGATGATATACCCTTTTATATCTCATCAAACATTTTCATGAATCTTTATGTCACGGCGTTATGCAGTTGAAATTGCATCACGTTTTTCCAAGCCAAGATCATTGTGTAGTGAATACCATACCCATGTCTCTATCATGGGTATTCACCTTTATACACATATAAATATTGAATGGTACTTTCATGTATTTATTCCACATTACTTAATCATGGAATAACTTATTATGTTGATTGATTCCATGACCGATGTGGCAAACTTATGCTTGAGGTGAAATGTTTAAGAATGGAGCGCCCTGAGAGCGCTCCAATGCATTGGGTAAAGTATAGTGTCATGATACATCATGTGAAATGGGTGTTGACTCATGATAATTCAAGTACAATGAGGTTTTACTCGTTCTTCATGTGAAATTAGTGTTTAATCATGCATCAAGTGCAATGAGACTTGGCTCATGCTAATTTCATGTTAAGTGTTGTTGCCACATTTACATGTTATGATTATCATGCTTTATCATTCCTTAATGTTCATGTTTCTCTTGTTCTACATTGATATTATTATTTTATAACATGTATTTTATTCCTCATGTTATTCCATCTTTACTCTCTTACTGGGCTTTATATCTCACCCTTTTCTTATGCAAGTGATTAGGTTATCCCCTGAAATGCTAAGTACGAGGGAATGCAGTGGCCATGTAACGAAAGTTTTCAATAAAGATGTTGCATTCTATGTATTAAGTTGTTATGTAATGTTCATAAGCCCCAAAAACACTAGACCTCTCGATCTTCCATGTTGTATCAAGTGAAGACTTTATGTAATAAATTATTTAAGTGTGTAATAACCAGAAGGGTTGTTATATGTTGCGTTCGGGCGGGACGACGCCCCACTAGCTGCTCCAGCGGCCTGTCCTATGTTGGCGGGTCGAGCCCCCAGGGTGTCGGCCTCATGCCTAGCAGGACAGAACTGCACCGACGGGCTGGTCCTGTGGGCCGGACCCCCACTCTACGGGCCAGTCCAGACTAAATTGGGTCGTCAGGTAACCGAGAAGGCAAGACCCCTGGCAAAACTGGGGTGGGGGCCCAGTGAGACCCATTGGGCCTCGCCCACAGGCTAGGATGGAACAGACCGACCCCTACCCGAACCAAGTCAGCTTTAGTCTATCTAAATGAACTAGGGTATGTGAGACCCCCAAACCCGGTTGGTTGGGTCGGACTAGGCCTTGTTGCATTCGGCCCCATGGTTACTAAAACACTCGTATCTTGCAAACCGCGCATCTGATTGATGAGTCATTTGCGGCATTGGGAACCTCTGGATGAGGTAGACTATTTAGAATCCTTTGTGGTGAATTTCATAGACGTTTAGATGTGAATAATGGCTTGTGGAGCGGCACTCCCAGGTGCACTACGTATGGAACCCTGCAGTTGGTTGAGACCTGAAGACTGCATGACGACGGCCCGGTGGGAAGCGACTCTATATGACTTGGAAGTCCCTCAATGGGGAGTGGCTATGTGTGACCCAAAAGACCCATAGTACTGGTAGGAAGGAGTGCCTCAGTTCGGCCAAGGTGGGAAGTGGCTCTGTGTGACCCGGTCGGCCCACGGTTGGGAGCAGCTCTAGGTGACCCAGCTTACCCACGATACTCATTATGGATGAGTACCACAATAGTCCTATATTAGTGGGAAGCCTCTCTTTGTGACCCAGAAGCCCCACTATACTCTATAAAAGAGGATTTCTCTAGTATTCAGGGAGTTTGATGATGTTATTGATGATACTACTATCGCTACCCTGGAATATACCTACTGTGAGATGCGTCTATTACTTTGTGTGCTGTTTTCCTTCATGGACTACTAAGAGCCCTTTGGGGGTCTCAGGGTCCCTACTGAGTATTTTTATACTAACCCATGCATGGTAGTTTCCCACACGTGTTGTGTCTGGTGTAGGCGATCAACATTTCAACAGAGGTGGTTAGAGGGACGGGACTGGCGGATGCTACGATAGTGGACTTGATGGCCTAGGACCAGGTGGGGTCCAGTAGGACTAGGTGTACAGGACATATTACTTCAGATTCCAGTAGCTTCACTAATCTTAAGATCAGGTGGTGTTTTCTGTGAATGTCCATTAGAGCTCCTTTTCATACTTTGTTGTTTCAGTTCTTTTGTGGGTTTGTATTCTGTCCCACTCGCTTCCAACTATATTTTGTAATCAGTCCTATTTTAGAATATTGTTCCCCTTCAGTGTGTTGATATGTGGTTAGGTGTGTGTGTTGGTATAGATACTCAGGAAAATTCCTCCCACTCTCCGGTTGATCTCTTCAACCCTAGTCTCCATCCCCTGGCCTTCAGGAGGCAGGCTTGGGGTAGTCATGGCACGCGCCCCGGGGGACGGGTCATTACACTGGAAACACTAAGATACATTGAGATATTTGGATGTAAAATGGTGGGATGTTTGAAAATATATATTGTTCTCATTACCATGAAATGTTTAACTTGATATCAGGTAAAAGAAGAACAACAATTACTAAATTTAATGCTTCAACCTTCTAAAGTGTCGTAATAGAAATGGGAAAAAATATATGTGGAGTTCAGTGTGGGATTTACAAATACATCTTGAGGTAATAGTTTGATTTGTTTTATTGTTGATCGATTAGCTAAATATTCAACTATTATCCCCATTAGAGATACTATGTTTTTCGATTATCTTTATCTGTTGTATGCAAATGAGATATTCAGGTCACATTGAGTTCCTCTCTCTATTGCCTCTAACAATGATCCTAGATTTACTTCTAATTTATAGAAAGGACTTGAAAACACTACAGAAAAATCACAATTTAGCAGCGATTTTTTTTCGTTTCGCGGCGGTTTAAACCAGCACCAAATAGATTGCCAGCGGTTTTGAAAAACCGTCTCGAAATCGTGCGTCGGGAACCTATTTGCTGTGGTCTTTAAAACCATCGCAGAATGTTTCGCGGCTGTTTTTTAGCAGTAGTATTTTTTTATTTTTTTTTATTTTTTTTTATTTTTTTTATTTCATATTTATTTTATTTATTTTATTTATTTTATTTATTTTATTTATTTCGTATTTATTTATTTACTTTATTTATTTCGTATTTATTTATTTACTTTATTTATCCATGCATGCACATTCCCATTCACATGCCCATGCAATATAAAGAAATACTGCGCTTGGTGAGATTTGAACCCCAAACCTCTTGCATATTTTCCAAAGACTTTACCACTCCAGCAAGCTCGTCATGTGGTTAATAAACGGAATTTAATATACTTATATATATTAATTGAAAAAACAAATAATAGAAAAATAATAGATATAAACTCAATAATAATAAATAATAAATAATGAATAATAAATAATAAATAATAAATAATAAATAATAAATAAATATAAATAACAAATAATAAATAATAAATAATAAATAATAAATAATAAATAAATATAAATAACAAATAAATATAAATAATAAATAATAAATAATAAATATAAATATAAATAATTAATAAATATAAATAATAAATAATAAATAATAAATAATAAATAATAAATAATAAATAATAAATAATAAATAATAGATAATAAATAATAAATAATAAATAATAAATAAATATAAATAATAAATAATAAATAAAAAATAAAAAATAAAAAATAAATAATAAATAATAAAATAAATAATAAATAATAAATAATAAATAGTAAATAATAAATAATAAATAATAAATAATAAATAAATAAAAATAATAAATAATAAATAAATAATGAGTATAAATAATTAATAAATATAAATAATTAATAATTAATAAATAATAAATAATAAATAATAAATAATAAATAATAAATAATAATTAATGAGTAATAAATAATAAATAAATATAAATAATAATTAATAAATAAATATAAATACTAAATAAATATAAATAATAAATAAATATAAATAATAAATAATAAATAATAAATAAATATGAATAATAAATATAAATAATAAATAATAAATAATAAATAATAAATAATAAATAATAAATAAATATAAATAATAAATAAATATAAATAATAAATAAATATTAATATTAATTAATAAATAACAAATAATAAATAATAAATAATAAATAAAAAATAAATATAAATAATAAATATATATATATAATAAATAAATATAAATAATAAATAAATATAAATATAAATAATAAATAATAAATAATAAATAATAAATAAATTTAAATAATAAATAATAAATAAATTTAAATAATAAATAATAAATAATAAATAATAAATAATTAATAATTAATAATTAATAATTAATAATTAATAATAAATAAATATAAATAATTAATAATTAATAATTAATAATTAATAAATATAAATAATAAATAATAAATAATAAATAAATATAAATAATAAATAATAAATATATATATAATTAATAAATAATAAGTAAATATAAATAAAAAATAAAAAATAATAAATAATAAATAATAAATAATAAATAATAAATAATAAATAATAAATAATAAATAAATATATATAATAAATAAATATAAATAATAAATAAATATAAATATTAAATAATAAATGAATATAAATAATAAATAATTAATAAATATAAATAATTAATAAATATAAATAATTAATAATTAATAATTAATAATATATAATAAATAATAAATATAAATAATAAATAATAAATAATAAGTAATAAATAAATATAAATAATAAATAATAAATTAATATAAATAATTAATATAAATAATTAATATAAATAATAAATATAAATAATAAATAATAAATAATAAATAAAAAAAATATAAATAATAAATAATAAATTAATATAAATAATAAATATAAATAATAAATATAAATAATAAATAATAAATAATAAATAATAAATAATAAATATCCTGTAACAAATATTATTATTATTATTAATATTTTATTATTAGTAGTAATAAATAATTTATAATAAATAATAAATAATAAATAATAAAAATAAGTAAATATAAATAATAAATAAATAATAAACAATAAAGGTAACACATGAAAAAGTATGAAAAGACGTGGTAAGGGATGAAAAATCATAAAAATGCATGAAAACGGATGGAGAAGCATATGAAGACTGAGGCATTCGAAAGAATGAGAACGCATGAAAACTCATGACAACTCTGGAAACCCCCTTATTAATTCAACATAATAATCATAATACCCCACAAAAAACCATTGATAAAGATAACAAGTCATGGAAACCCAAATAAACAGTAATAAATGGAGCACCCGTTAAAACCCGTCAAAACAGTCATAAAGAGACAAAAACATTGGACTCACATTAACGGAGATAACTTATGATCCGAGAGTCCGTTTTAGATCCACGACATGTCAAATCAATGATCCTGAAATGATCTTCGGCCTGATAGGTGAAATAGTCCGAATGGAGAGGCGGATCAGAATTTATGCCCATTTAAAAAAAAGCTGACGGGGAACGGGTGCTAGAAACGAGGCATCGAAAAACATAACAAACCTAATACCCACTAAAAAGGACATAACATATGATTCAGGAGTGTATGTGGGCGCCGCAACTAGTCAAACTGAAGCTCATGGAACGAGCTATGATCTGGCAGGTGGAGGTGTCCGAACTGACACACAGATCGGAAGTTAGGTCCGTTTGAAGACAAGTTCGACAGGACACTGGTGACGGAAACGGGGTTTCAGAGGCCTTTGAAAGAGTTTTTGGGGTCAAAAAACATGACAGAAGCTTTCCTGTGCTGATTTAGTGTGTATCTCTCTTCATTGGCTTCGATTTGATATGTGGTAGAGACCAAACAGACACCCGGGGCGAAATTTATGGTTGTTTGAAGTTGGAGAACTTTTTTTAGCATTCTTATAACACAAATATCTTCTCGAGCTTCGATTTGACTGGTCGTGGTGCTCCAACGGACTCCCGGATCAAAAGTTATGGTCGTTTTAGTGATTTCGGGGTTTCTTCTGTTTTTTTATTTTTTCCTTTCATTTCGCTGCGGTTTTACCGAATCCGCTGCTATTTCGTGGCAGTTTTTTAAAAAACGGCTGCTAATCCTCGAATTGTTTTTAAAAAATATAAAAAAAAATAAAAAAAATTATGGCATTTAGCGGCGGTTTTTTCGCGGCGGTTTAAAAACCGCTGCTAAACGGCAGTTTTCTTGTAGTGAAAGTTATTGGGTACTGAATTAAATTTCAAGACAAGTTTTCAACCTCAAACTGATGGTCGATCTAAGAGCATTATTCATACCATCAATATATTCTTTGTTCGTGTTTAATAGATTATAAGAGAAGTTGAGATCAACACCTTTTTTGGGATAATTTTCTTACAATAACCATTTTCATTCTAGTATATAAATAGTTCCATTTTAGGAATTATTGGGAAAGTACTGTTAAACATGAAATTTTTAGGATCTAGTAGGAGAAAATAAGTTGATGGGAGTATAATTGGTAGAAAAAATGGTTGATAAGGTGTATTATATTGAGAAAAATATGAAGATGAATTTGAGTGGTATGAAAAGATATGTGGATAAATGGAGAAAATATGTTTCTTTTGGGGTAGGTGATTATGTTTTTCACAAAGTATCTTCATGGAAAAGTGTGATATATTTTTGTAAAGAGGGTAAGTTAGGTCTATGGTTCCACTGCATTATATGAAATCCTAAAAAGAACTGGATCAATTTCTTGTTGATTTAGTTTTACTCTGAGTTTATCCGAGGTACGAAATGTATTTCTTGTTTCAATTTTATAGATGTATATCCAAGAATCATCCCATGTTTTGGGCCATGAATGATATTAGCTGTATGAAAATAATTATATTAGGAACAATCTATTAAGATTCTTGATCATTATGAACAAGTATTATGGAATAAGTTGAATCTCAAGGTTAATTATTTATAGAAAAACTTTATGCTTGAAGAGACAACATGGGAATTTGAAAATGATATGAGGAAAAGACATCCATGCTTCGTTAAAAAGTGGATAAAATTGTGAGGATTCAATTTCAAAAAGGGGAAAGAATTTTAAAACCCAATGAAGATAGAATAAATAATTTCCATATTTATTAATATGAATTATAAAGTTATATTGATTAAAAAAATATTAATAGTTTTTAAATCAAAAAGGAAATATTTTTAATTAAACACTTATATGAAAAAGTATTATTTTAATGTCTCATTTATAGATTATTTAATTTTAATTTGAAAAAATATAATTTAATTTAATAAATTAGAAGATCAAAATTAACTTAGGGTGAAATTTTGTGGTTTTTCAGAAAATATTCATTTTTTCGTTAATATTTAAAATACAAATTCTTGAAAATTTACCATTTATTTTCTATAAATTAAGTAATTTAAAAGTTTAATTATATTTTTAATATTATTTTAAGTAATATAAATATTATTTATTTATATTTAATCCACATAATTTCATATGAATCATTTTTATATAGGATTTTAGTATAAGTTTTTTTTAAATGATATTTTTCGAAAAACTATTTTTAAATTATAAAATGTTTCTCAATTTTATTTAACTAAAAACCCTCAACGAGGGAATGATTAAAATGAAATTACAAATTATAAATATATATATATATATATATATATATTAATTTTTATTCATATAATGATTATTACTAGTCATATATTTAATATAAATCAATCTTTTAACTTGAAAAATACAATTCTTGAAAACCCACTTTTTCATTGCATCTGCATGTTTTATTTTAAATTAAATTATTCCAATTATATAAATTTAATTTCTTAAAATGGAATTGATTTTTGGATTCTAAATAATTTATATTATATAATAAGTTTAACTTAATATATTACATAATTAATAGTGAAAATAATAAAAATATTTTATTGTGGTTAAGGTAAAAACGGATTTACTAGGGGTTAAAATAAATATATAACGGATAAAATAACCTAAAAACTTATATAAAACATATTTTATGAATTTATATATTCCTTAAAATGTATAAGTCTATATAATGGTCTTTTTTAGAGCCTTTTGGTATGTTAAAAATGTGGGTATCACATTTTCCTTTCAAAAATTACAAGTTTTCCACTCACCTCACTTATAAATGGTCACCCCAAATCCTCTATTATTCACACAATAAAAGACTTTTATCTCAAAAAATACCTACCAAAATACATTCATTAAGTCTATACTCATTACCAAGATCCATTAATTTTATCATAAATCAATCCTAAGGAGGATTTTGTTTTTAAACTAAATAGGTTGTCTTGCGAAAAGGTATTGTGCTTAACTGGTCATTTTATTTTATTTATTATTTTACCTCCTTTTAATTTCATTAAAATAAGATGATATAATAACACCATTATATACCACATATATTTATATTATTATGTTAATGTAATAACCTTAATCCATATCATATTCCATCAAATGGGAAATAATATCACTATTCATGTGTACAGCAAACTACCACCTCACCATCTGATGTGATTCCTTTTTTATCATCGGATCCCATGGATTGTTATAATGATGGATCTAATGTATATGTATGATATTTGAAAAATAATTATACTTATTTAATTATTATATCACATATACATTACTACTTTTCTTCTGTGGGGGATATGATAGCGTCGCTCGTGTGTACTGTGGACTGTCACCTTGTGAAGTAATGTGATGTGTTTTCACTAACACATTCCATTGAAGGTGATAAGGATAAATTTAATTTATATTAAAGAAATAATTATGATAATCATGATATATTTATCATTTTTAAAATATTACATATCATTTTCTTTCTTACCATTCCACTCACTACAAAATAATAATGTCGTTCGTGCATACGTGTGGACTACCACCTGCATGAAGCAATGTCATTCACTTTTCATCACCACAAAACATAGAATATTTGTATAAGTATATTTAATAAAATAAAATATTATGTATTAATTTATTATCATTCTATAAAAATAAAATATTACTTACCTTCATTCTATATTGATCATTGAAAAATTGAAATGTAACTCATGTGTACGTACGACAACCAGTCTCTATGATTGTAACGTAGTTAATTTTTCATCCCCAAAATTCATGATTGGAAATAATGAATTCTTGATTTATATAAGTGATAATTATTTCATGATTACTATTCTATATATGTTGAAATAATTACCACTTTGACCACAGTCAACCAACCAAATTCATTTTCGAAATATATGGAAAATATCATCAAAACATATGACGTAAGCATAATTGATTAAGTAATTATACATAAAATGGTAATAAGTGAAATAAAATAAGTAAATTTTTTTAAAAAGGTTCCTAATAAAGTATATAATTTAATATAAGTTTATTTTTTAGGAATATAAATAACATACGGGACTAACCAGAAACAATGTAATGGGATTCGTCTCAATTTCTTTTCATTTAGTCGTATTTTGATGTTATACACCTCTATTATTTTGGGGTTCATATATAACCTCTTTTAAATTTTATATCATGAATTTATATATTTTAATTTCATTTAATGTTTTAGTTAATTTTATTCTTTCAAGTGTCATATGATTGAAATGTTTAAAAGGTGCTAAGAGAATTTTATTTTAAAAAATATTCATTAAAGTATATACTTATAAATCCCTTTTTCTTCCATGTACATGTTTTTAAAATTGTTTTAAAAATTTATTATACGTAAATTCAAAATTGATAATGGAAATATTTCCATTCCATCAATGTTTTTCAAAAAAGGAATCCTTGTATGGAATGATTGAATTTTTTCCAAACAATAACATGAATATTCTATTTTAACGTATATGGTGACAAAGAGAGTTTTCATGCTGCTATAATCATTATGTGAAGTATGGATTCCTTTATAAGATTTTAATTTTTATTCAAAGAAAGACCATATTTCCCGTTTTTGTGAATTTGTAATAAAAATGTTTTTTTCAAAAATAAAAGGGTATTTTAATATTTGATAGTGTTTTCTATACGAGTTTAAAAGACATTTTCAAAGGTTTTATGATGAAAATTTTCAATATTAAAACTTCGTATTCATGATATGGTCCTTGTACATTTTTTATAAGAAGTATTGAATCCCATTATTGATCAAATAGTATCCCAATAAATATTATGTGATGGTTAAACCCAGATATCATTGGGTGATCCTATTATAGCATATATTATGGGTGTACCAAGATATTTATCCAATGAATTTTGAAAGGATTATGTTCTATGTATAATTATATATGAAGTTGGTTGTCCGATCATTCTAATTTTGAAGGGTTTTAGGAGTGTTATATAATGGTTTTGTGAGATATTTACCAATCCGCCTATATGATTTTTCTATGCTTGCTAATGAGTTTTCAGGGAAATCATTTTATTTAAAAAATTTATTCTTTTAAGAAAATTTGTTTCATGGTTTTTCATAATTTTAAATGGACTAACAATTTTCTCTTTTTTATGTCCCTTACTGAGATTTTTTTTCATCCTTTTTTTAAAAAAAAATTGATAATTAAGGATTGATAAGGGAAAATAATATGTCAATTTAAAAGTTCATAAAATGTTTTAGGAAAAGAAATAATATTTTATTTTAAAATTTTTATATTGTTTCAAAACCGAATATTGCTCGGAAGTGTCCACTTTGTATTATATAGTCTTGTAATAGATGATTTGGGACCTAATTCTCTAAAAATCTAAACCAAAAAATATCCTCAAATTTAATAGAATGAATTATGGACATAAAACTCAATATTATGTAATGCTTAAGTTTGGTTACTTATAAAGTATATAAGGGGTTAATGTAAAGATCACATAGAGAGATTTCTGAGATATCATGGATACTCCAGAAGAGGGTCAACACTGACCAGACTTTTCTGATACAAACGAGTGACTACAAACTTTCTAAATGTATTCATAGGATTGAAAGGCTCCAAGATGTTTAGGACAATATATCATGGAGTGATGTCTAAGATATCAAGGATTCTTTAGAAGAGGGTCAACAAAAACCTATAGGTGACCCACCATTTCCTTAGGGGACTTATTTTTCCAAATATGAAAAACTGCAATATCCTGAAATTTCTAATGATTGTTTTTTGGGAATTTTCACTCATAAATATAAATATAAATGAAAAATAGATGTATTTATTTCAAATAAATAATTATTTATATAAATATTTATCACCAGTTTTATTCATTTACATATTTTTCAGGGAAAATTGAAATTTATTCATTAAAATATTGTTATAAAAAGATTGGCACATAGGCCAAGAAAAAACACATCACATATAGCATGGCATGGGGTATCAAACCTATAACTGAAGGGTGATAAAAATGCACCACATTTTATTATATTTAATGATGTCCTACTTATGTCTTCTATGCTTTTATACATATACATTTCTTTCATTATATATATGATTATTATTAATTATATAGACTTATTTGATAACTATATTCTTTTGAATAATTTTTTTTCCCCAAAAATCTTGGTAATATATTAATTATAATTTAATATTTAAAAAAGAAAAATTCATGTTTTAATTATTATAAAATTGGATGTAATCTCATAATATATTTTATGTATAGTGAAATATTGATTATAAATTATGATTCATTTTTTATTTTCATTATTGTTCATTTAAATTTTTTTATTTTATCTTAATATTTGTATATGTTTTATTAGAGTAAAATATTTATTTTAAAAGTTCATTTAAAATTTTTTATAATAAAAAATTGAATAAAACATAATTTCATTTGTTTAGATAAATACGTTTATTGTACGATCATATAGAGTAAAATAACGATTATCTCAACAAGTAGGAAAACAGAAGAAATTTTAAATTTTATAAGAACACTTAACATTAGGTTTTGATATGAACTAGTTTAACTAGAAATAGTAAAGATACATAAAACACATATTAGAAATGAGAAATAATTTATTTCATTAATTGATATTGTTAAATTCAGTCCAAAACAACACCTAACATCATACCAAATATTTTAATGTGGAGACAGATAGGGGATAAAAAAAATTTAATGTAGAAATCTCAGTTGATTCAATCCCCTAGAATCATTTCACCCCCTAACATCAACCTAATATAGGAAAATAGAGTTTGTAATACAATATTAATTTTGGTAATGATGTTTCTCCTTGATAGAATCAACTTGAATGGTGAAAGGTAAGAATTATGGTGTATTAATAGTTAAATATGATCGTTAGCCTTTATTTTTTTAACTAATAAAGTTTATCGACATTATGACCATTAGTCAATAAAATTTTTTTTCATTATTCTTTTTGGTTATGTTTAAGAATTTAAATGATCATCGTGATTTTTTAATGACATAATCAAAATTTTATTATTTTTTGAGATTGTAAATAGATTCTATTAAAAAATTATGATAAAAATATAAGGTTCTGATGAAAGTTAATTTAAATAAGTAATATTATGAAACACTTTCCCCGTGAAAATATATGTTAACGAAGTCCTAATTTATTTTTTTATAATAGCCAGATTGTTTATTTTTCTATGAATTTTCTAAATTTCAGTGAATAATAATATTTATTTACTAGTATAAATTCTTATATTTATAGAATTATATTGATAAAATAAACTTATTTTTTGGAATCATCTCATAAATATTAACTTAGGGTAATTGTTTGATAATTTTCTAAAAATGTTGATTTTTGGGTCAAAAAATTAAAATATTTTTAATATAAAACACCATTACTCTTAATAAATATATAATATTTTATCATGATTTAAAATTTCTTAACTCTTTTTATTGATCAAAAATTTATTTATGCAATTAAATAATAAATATAGTATTACATTAATAAATCCATGCTTGTCATTTTGAAATCCACAATTTTAACTTTTCTAAAAACTTGTTTCTTATGAGTTATAGAGGTATCAAATTTGAATTTATTTTTACAACTTTTATAAATATAATAAATTAAAATGGATTCCATCTATTGAATTAGAATTTCTAAATTAGGTCATAAGTTTCACTTTATTTAGAAATAAATAGTCATCTGGGAAAAAAACTATTATAACTGTATAAGTAAAATAATGTAAAGGGTTAAAATTTAAAGGTAAAGACATAATCCAACAAGAAAAAGATACTTTAAATGGGTGGTTCATGTTTTTAACTTATTTAACAAAACCTTGAAACATTAATTATCAATAAAATTCTGACATTAATAACACCCAGAAGTGGTTATATTTAAATATAAAATTATCATTGTTAAGTCAATTAAATCCACCCCTCCTCAACTAGAAATACCAACATTTCATCATTAATTTCGGAACAAAAATATCTATTTTAAATAAATACTATCTCAATAATTCTATCAATATTCTCTCCAACTTCATTCGAAGATTCAAAGGATTCCCTCTCTTACTATAAGAAGCATATTTCCAAGGTAAGGGATCTCTTTCTCTTTTTTTGATTCATGGTTATTCATTGAGTTTAGCCTTTTTAATCTCAATTTGATTTGTTTTAATTACTATATAAAAATTAATGTATAGTAAAATTAATGTTAAAGTGATGGTAGATCATGTATCCCAACTCATTATATCCTTTTCCTAAGTCATTAATATAATAATGTAAGGGTCTTCAATCCTCCTCTTTCATTTTTCAGGTTCATTAATTTGGTTGTATTGTCCTTTTGAATTCCATATTAATATACACCAATTTTTTTTATCCCAAGATATTATTTTCCTTTTGATATGTTTTAAATGATTGTTTATATATTTTTTCTCGTTATATACTTTTCCTAATTTGTTACTACACCGAAGTAAGGGTCCCCAATCCTTCTTCTTAAGTTTCACTTTAAATTCCTTTATTATATATTTGTTTCATATTATTTATTGTACACTCCTTTTTTTATAACCATATTATTGTTATCTATTTTATTTTAAATCAGTGATTGATTTATTGACCCTCTAAATGTAGTTTTTTATGTCGTTATAACGCTCGAACTATCCCTTTACATTAAGAAAGGCATCCTAAAATTCTGGAGAAGGAATGTGTATGTGGATTTCTGAGAAAATAAATAAATGTATCGAAAAGAAAGTAGACATGTCTCTAACACAGTTTCACTTTAGGGTAATGAACAACAAAAAATAGCATTAGACTAGACACAATCATCACTTAGTGCATGAAAATGGGTTTTGATACACACCTGATTTGGCACTCTTGAGGCATATTCTTGGATGGTATACATGATCCTTACCAATCATTTTAATGTAATTATTTCATTACATTTCTATCTAACCTTTAAAAAATCATACATAATTATTTTATTCCTGGATTGGGATAGAAACATTCATACAGTATAATTATTTCTTCTATATAAAAAATCGCATAATATATTCCCCATTGAGAATTTTATTCTAATTATTTTTGTTTTTTTTTATGACCTAACCCTGTGGGGCCAGTATAGTAGACTGAGAGCCGATAAGTGACTACACAAATCCCCCCTACATAGTCCAGGTGACAAAGACAAGGGTTAAAATTCATAACTGATATGGGAGGCCTTTTCTTAATGTACATGTATGCATGCATAAAACTATGTCCATGTAGAAGTGAACATGAATACATATAGATGAAATTAGCATCTAGAGTAACAGACATGCATCGGAAAACCTCAAGGGAATATATGAGCATGATATCGTAAACTTAAAACTAAAGGGGATGAATACATGACTGACTAGAAAAATGTCCCAACCTGTTAATAACTAGAAATTTCAATATGGAGAGATCCCATCTCCAGATCTCCAATCCTCCACCAAAGTACACATTTAAATGCACTAGGGTATCCCTATGATACTCGAAAATTACTACCAACCTATCCATCATCTGCAGAAGACATGACATGTGTGGGAAAAACCCATGCAGGGATGAGAATATATATACCCAATCGGATGACATAATAGATGAAGGGGAAGAAAATAGGTGACACGGTAGAATTAGACAACTAAGTCCATATAAAGAAATGAAATCCAAAAAAATTGATGTATCTATATAACATTTGAAATGATTCTCATATGAGAGATAAAGAGGATCCATATCACATAACCCATCTCCAAAAAAGTGTATGTCATCAGTTCCATGAGGCTTATCAATGATTTCCAACATCTCACATGTCTTCCTGAAAATGTATCCATGTGGATCCACACCTCTCCATTATGTATCATTGTTAAGGGGACAAAATATCTAGGTAGAGGACCCAAGTCCAAGTATGAAAAGAGGGTTTCGCTATATAGATAGAGGAATCATACCTTGTCCCAGCAAGAGGGTTCTGCTCAATAGATGGATGGAGGAATCATACCCCCTCCCAACAGGAGGACTCCACTCAATCGATAGATAGATAGAGGACCCACACCCCAGTCCGTTAGGGGTGTTCCACTCTATAGATCGATAGATATATAGTAGACCCACTTCGAAGTCCATCAGGGGGTCCCAATATATGGATAGAGAACCCATTCCATGTCCCAAATAGAGGGTTCCACTGAATTGATGGATAGAGGTCCCACACCGTATTTCATCAAGGGCTTCTACTCTATGTATATATGGATAGATAGAGAATTCAAACCCTATTCTATCAAGGGGTCCCACTTTATATGGATAGTGTACCCATGTCGTGTCCTAATGGGGGGGGTTCCACTCAGTTGACCCTATATAATCACTATCATCATCAAGCATCAGTAAAAGAAGTGTCTCACATGTAAAATCTCACATTGTATCTCAAAATCCATTATAAAGGCCATCATCATGATATATATGGAAAATAACTCATGATAGGCTACTGAAATCCTGAAATATAAGTCCAAATGAAGAAGATATGAAAGGCAAAACATTCCTTGAAAGGAATTACACTATGTATAAGAGACCCACATGATGTTTGGACCTACCCTAATACCTAGTTGTATCCTCTCTAGTATATGACTCGTTATCCATGTAGTACTACATAATACATAGGGTAATACTTGGCATGTTTGGCCCCTTGGGCCAAACCATGTTCTCCTGGTCATGTCCATGGACACTGGCCTTGTTCCAGTACACAGTGTGTGCTAATCCATGTCCATGTCTGTGAACTCTAGGAGTACATGATGAGCCACTAACAATAAGTGACATGGTGTTTGGGGGTCCCACACAGCATGTGATATTTAACCCACATTGAAACCCAAGCTATAATGACCCAAAATTTTATCAATGAAATGTTCCTTTTATTAATTATTAAATTTAGTAAAAATCACATAAAATAACATTGTGAACACAATAAAAACTTTATAAATGAATAATAAATGAAATAAAATCTTTTTCGAAAAATTAAGGAACCTATAAATATGGAATAGTAACTTGACCATTGGAATAGTACTATGACCCGTAAAAATAATAATCTGACCAATTGAATTATAACCTCAACTATACAATTTCAAATGAAGTTTAATTATCTTATAGTTGAAAATATTATATATTTATATATTTTTATAAATAAATAAATATTTTAAAAATGATAAAATAATTATTGGAAATTTTTATAAACCGTAAATGTTTATTTAAATTTTTATAATTAATTTAATATTTGAAAAGAAAATTTATTTTCACATAAAATATTCATAAATTTATATTTTTTCATCTTACAATTATAAGATAAAGATATTAGACATTAATTAAATTTTCAAAGTGTCATAAAATCATTTATAATATTAAAATCGATATTTTTGAGTAAACAAATATTTTAATAAAAAAAATTAATTTATCATATTTATTAAATATTTCCTTAAAATGGGGTTCTTTTTTTAGTTTATATATTCTGAAATGGTTAGGGTGAATTATTGGTGTTTTTCTAAAATAGTTTAATTTTTGGTGAATAGTGAAATACGGTAATTTATGGTATATAAAATTATATGTAAATAAATGAATTATTGATTCATGGATGATTCATGTATAATCTAAGAAGCCGCTATCTCAAACTCATATTCTTGTTTTTTGTATTTAGTCAAAATAATCAACATTATTGATAGTCTTGATCTAAAATAATAAACTAATGAGAATAATAATAAAAAGGACCCTCCCCACCCACTTTAAATACCGCCTCTCACCACCTCACCACCTCACACCTTCTAAGACTTGGATATTTATTATATATTTCCCAATAATCTTCCAAAGTCTCTCCCCCACATCTATGATCCTTTGGTCTCAAAAAAATTCAAAACACATTTCCCTAGGGACGGTCTAAAGGAGAAGAAGATCAAGAGATAAAATCATATTCCATTTTTTTGATTCATTTCAAATTTCTTTTCTTTTATTATCATATCATAACCTCAATACCCCTAAGTGGAATTATAACTCCCACGTATTTTATATATAATAATTTTATTTTGTTAATGAAATAATCCATTATCCAAATCTCTTCATGTTATCTTTTATTCAAAAAATGAAAACATTATCTCAGACGTGTCGATATACCATCATCATGGATGATGTATTTTCATTTTCTAATACTGCCATTATGATTGATTGTAAAACAATTCTTATAGTTAAATTAGATTCTATTATACATATTACAAGTTATATAATGTTTTGGAACCAATAAATAAACCTTATATTAAATAAAATTATATAAGTTCATGATGATTGTAAAAACCACTATAATAAATTAAATTATTTTCATTAACATTTTATCTAATAAATCATATTCATATCTAGAAAAAAATTATATATAATAAAATTTAATCTTATTTAATTCCATTAATAACATATAATTTTTATTTTGGATAACTATCCCAATTTTATGTGGACTTTCATACCTATATACAAGGGAACTGATCGTGAAGACTATGAAAACAAATGCTCCCGTAATGAATAAATTTAATATTATAACACTAAATAGACTTAATGAAGTTATTATAAATCGAATATATGTATAATATATTCTAAATCAATTAATTAATGGATTTTATTTTATTATCTCGGACATTGAGTACAAGTTTATAATACTTTCGAACATAAGGTACGAGATTCTCTCTGAATCGCCATTTTTTCCATTAGGTTTCACTTTATCTCTCTTTAAACCCAATGTAATATATAATTATTTCTATTTTATCTTCCTAAATTTTGTTCATATGTTCCGAACATATGTACCAAACTAAATTATACTTTTATTTGAGTATAAATACATGTTTTATAAGGTTCCCTTTTCAATTCCTCCTAATAAGCAAGCCCTATTAAAGGGAACTTCCCAAATTCATACCAATTTTAAAATAAACTCCATAATAAATTTTAATGCATCATTATTTTTCTAAAATCACTCATTTAATCATGAAAAACTATCATGGTTTGTTTCTAGTTTCCTTCAACCAATAATGTATTTTTTCCCTTTAAATACACTTATATATTTTCTCTTGTACCGCACCAAAGTGTCTCATTTATAACGTTTCTTAAAAAATAATTTTAAATAATTTCAATTTAGTTGGAAATATTTTATAATGATCTATACCTATTTTCATTTATGAATATCCACGTATGTTTTAAATCCACTAATTCATGAACATCATTATGATACGCCCATTGTTTATGCCTTGTGATATGATTATGATACCCATTTTTTCTATGGGTAAACCTAATATTTATACCTTATGATTGATTATTCATGTAGAAGACATATTAATGAACATTATATTATTGGTGTTCCTAGATATAGATCCAATTAATTGGGTGATTTTTACTATCATGATATGTCATGTTGTGACAAGGAGTACACCTGATTCTTTTATTGGAATTTGACTACCATGTGAAATGGTCTGGGTAGTGAGCCTTGAATAATACTTATATAATGTTGCATATTGTTTCCACATTCCTATGACTCCATGATAACATGAACCTATTTCTGAAATGTTATTCTTCATTATTTTTATTCAAGTTCTGTTCCTTTTTATGTCATTATGTTATCCCTTCTAACCCAAGTGTTATGTTTTATTCCAATGTTTATTCCCTTATTTGGATTTTTAGATCATACCTTTTGTCTAATTATTCCGTAGTTTATCCTATGAAGATGTAGAATCTCAAAGTATGTTAGGATCTCTTTATGTATTATTAATATAAACATTATTTATTCTTGTTTCATGTTTTCATTTTTATGCACATAATCTTCCAAAGACACTAGAATTTAGAATCCTAGATTAGTATTTGATGATTAATTATAATTAAATTCGTCTAATAATATGTGTAAAAGTATTGTTCCATTATAGTTGGTATTCAATCAAAATCTAGTTATTTTGGGATATTAACACTAGAAAACATTTTTAAAAACTCTAGGGATAATTTATCACCATGGAAACATATATTGAAACTTATCGAATCAAAATATTGGATGTACTTTTCAATTGCAGAATTATCCTCCTATGTTTAAACAATACTTATTATATGCATATTATATAAGTTTCAATTCTCCTTAATTGTACATTAGTTTTTTATATTATGGCGGGAAATAGAAGAAACCATGCCAACAGACAATGTGATAAGCATTGTAATGATTTCCCCAATGAAATTCCAAATCTGAAGGGAATAAGATCTCAATACATCATGGCAGTACTTTCACAACTGGATCAACTTATTAATAATAAAATTAATCATAAAAACACCCTATTTATCCTTATAAAGATAAATTTTTGTTTTAATCATTTATGAAGCAAATGTATCTCATCTTTAGATGATCTTTCGATCCCCTCATCATAGAATAACGAATTAACTTCATTGGAAATATATTCTTTGTCCTCTAGTTCTGGGAAGAATATAATGTTTTGGTGGAGATATATCCTTTTGCTGGGGAAGCTTCTCAATGGTGTAAACTGATCAATAACACAAAGTCTCAGGAGTAAATTTATCCATATAATGATAATCATTCAAGAAAATATTTTTCGATTAATATTTTCCCCAAATAATTTTTTTTAATATGGAAAGGGAGTTCCAAGGAATGAATAAAAAGAGAGATGAGACTATAAAGTTGTATGAGGAAACAATTTCAAGGCATTCATGATATGCATCTACTTATTTCATGAACACTAAAATCAAGGTGGATCTCTTCTCTAGAGGACTAAATATGAGTCCACAAAAAGTGTCGTAGATTTGAGACTTTGAAAGCTATGAGGAGATTTTTCATTGTGCTCATAAGGTTGAAATGGAGATTGGAGACTCTTAGTGGTCTCATGGGCCTAGTGACAAAAAAATAAAAATAGATTTTAATATGGGAGGTTCAATAGTTAAATCCAATGATTTATAGAAAACCCAACATCCCACATGTCAAAAGTGTGGGAAGAAGCTCCCTAGAAACTGCCTAATGGGAACCGGGAGGTTCTTCAAATGTAGAATATAGTGGAATATTGATAATAATTGTTGAAGGGATATGTGTAATCCCACAAATATTCGGGAAAAAAGGATGGTTCATATTAACACGTAGCCTATAGTGCAATGTTTTAACTATAAGGAACATGGGCATATTGTGAGCCATTTTCCTAGTCCATACATTATCGGAGGCAGTCAACCACAACAACCCCAAAGGAAAAATGAAATGAAATATTTTATCACTACTACTAAGGTGGAACCTAAAAATGTTGTGTTGAAATGTCAATTGGTTATTAATTTATTAACAGTGAATGTACTAGTAGATTCTAGTTCTAATTATTCTTTTATATCTTGCAACTTATGTAGAACTATCCAAACACCGCCTTAAAATATGGAGGTATGTAATATGTGAGAATATAAAAAGGGGAAATTATTGTATCAAAAGTATATAATTACTCCATAGTTAATGTTTGTGGACGAAACCTCCCATAAAATCATTTCAAACTTTCTTTAGTAAAGTTTGATACTATATTGGGAATCGATTGTAAATCATTAAACAAATACAACATCAACTCTCAAGAAAGGGAGATCACTCTTCACATCCCAAAGCATCCTCTAATTCAGTACCATTTTAAGTAGTAGGATTAACCTCCTTTATAATCATCATCTTGATTGTGTGTATTATTGCGTTATGATGAAGAATATCTATCTCAAATGATTGTGGTGAATGAGATAATTACATACTCATACATTCCCATTTTGTGGGGATACACGGATATGTTCCTTGAAGAATTGTATGTTCTTACTCCTAACTGAGAGGTTGAGTTCTCTATTGAACTTATTAAGGGATCTCTAACTATATCAAAGACACCTTATAGGAAGGCCACCATTGAGTTGTATGACCTTAAGAATCATTTATAGGATAATATAGAGATGGAGTTTTATTTCCTGAGTGCTTTACTATGGGGTGGGTAAGTCCTCTTCATTAAGAATATGGAAGGATCAATGAATCTATATATTTATTATCATGATCTCAAAAAAATTACAATAATGAACAAGTATCCCTTACCATGGATATATGAATTTTTCTATTATCAATGTGGGGCAAAGTATTTCTCAAAGATGGACCTTCGATCAAGATATCGCTGATTAACAGTGAAGAAGGAAGATATTCCCAATAATTCCTTTCAAAAAATGTGTTGAAATAATAAGTTCACAATGATTACCTTTATACTCACTAATTCTCAATAAATTTTCATGGAATTATTAATAGAGGCTTTAGATATTACCTGGACAAAGTTATGGTAGTCTTTATTTATGATATTCTAATATAATCTAAGAGTAAAGATGATGACAATGAGAATTTTAATACTACGTTACAGACCATTATAAGGGATAAACTCTGTGAAAAGTTTCGTAAATGTGATTTATGTGTGGAGGAAGTATCATTGTTGGGTCATGTTATCACTAGAAAAGTAATACATGTGGATCCTTCCATGAAAAAGGTAATCAAAGATTGGCTTTAGATAACATCTGTAAGGCAGATACATAGTTTCCTTGGTCTAGTTGGTTACTACAAATAATTAACGGGGAACTTCTCACATTTTTCAAACCCACTAAATAAGTTCAATCGGAAGGGATTGAAGTTTTTCTAGAGTAGTAAATTTGAATACTTCATCAAAGAGTTGAAGAGGGGATTATTAAAACACCAATACTCACATTACTGCAATGTGGGGAATTATTTATGGTATAAAATAATTCTTAAAAGAAAAGAATGGGTTTTTTTCTAATGAAAAATGATAATGTGATATACGAAACCACATGGAAGTTAAAATTCCATGAGCTAAACTTTCCCATGCATGATCTGTAGTTGGCGTCAGTGATCTTTGTGTTGATAATCTGGAAGCACTATCTTTGTGGGTACAAGTGTGAGATATATACTGATCCTAAGAACCTAAAATATATATTCACATAAAATGAGCATAATGCGTGCCAATGAAGATGCTTAGATCTCATCCAGTATTACAACTTATTAATCCATTATCATCCTGGAAAAACAAATAAAGTTGAAGATGCTCTAAATAGTGAGGATCTTGAAAACTTATCAATTATGAGAATTGAGAAGGATCCATTATTTTTAGAGCATAAAATTATGGACATGGAAATAATTAAATATGTAGAATCTTAAATCGTTTTTAAATTATTTCTCAACCATCCCATTTGGAGAAAATAAAGGATACTCAAAGAAATGATGTGGAGATTCAGAAAAAAGTGGAGGCTATCAGATATGACAAATCCTTAGTGTTCAAAATTTATGAGGAATGAGATGAAATATTTTGGTCATTAATAGGTGAACCATCCAATACAGTGATAAAGATAGTACTTCTAAAATATGATCATATCTCAATTTTCTATATTCACCTAGGAAGCAGAAAGATATATCGAAATCTATGAGATCACTATTGGTGGAACAATATGGATAAGGATATAATTGAATATATATATATCAGGGTTTGGTGTGTCGGTATGTCACTAGTGGAAATATGGGTTTTCACGTCGGCGTAATAACGTCGGTTTTTTAAAACCCGACGCGAATAGTATGTGCGGGGAATTAATGGCGTCGGTTCTACAGAAAACCGACGCCAATAATATTAGTTAACATATTTTCCGCATCAGTTATTATAATAACTGACGCGGAAAATAATTAAAAAAAATTTTCCGCGTCGGTTTTTAAAAAAACCGACGCGGAAGATAGTTTTTAAAAAAACATTCGGCGTAGGTTTTTCTAAAAACCGACGCCATAAGTTAAAACTTTCGCGTCGGTTTTCCTAAAAAACGACGCCGAAATGTTTTTTTTAAATTTTCGGCGTCAGTTTTCCTTAAAACCGACGCAAAAATTCTTATAAAATTATTCGGGGTCTGAAACCCTCATTTTGTTCTACCGTCGAAATCGAGCTCCGCTGTCCCGAAACCCTCATTTTTTCCCATCGTCGAAATCAAGCTCCGCTGCGGCCCTTCGGACATCCGACTACCTTGGAACCTAATTTGCGATCTCGGCCGAAACCCTTATTTTGTTCGATCGTCGAAATCAAGCTCCGCGGCTGCACTTCGGACTCCCGACGACCTTCGAACTTGATTTGCGATCTTGGACGGACATTTTTGAAGGTTTTTTTCGTTTGCATGATTTTTTGTATGTGTTCTTCCTCTTTCTCTATTGCTATCACACCATTTTTGCACTTTAAATGTATAAGTGGGTCAATACATGGAAATGGTTGAATATTATTTGGATGTTCCACTAGATTGGATAGTTTATAATAGAAAACTGGTTATTGACTATGGATTTTCACTATATACTAGTATTTGATTCCAAACTGAGTGCCTCCACGGATTTCCTCTAGATATATTTAAGAGATTCCATTTATTATCTATCTGTATGTTCTATTTATTTATACTTCTTATTGGTCATTATCCCTTCAAGTTTATATCATATTATTTGTTTCATTTACATTCATTATATTCACTATTTGATCATCTAGTAATAAATTATATTTTTGGTTTTGTTTTTAAAATGAATTTTTATTGTGAAACCATTTTTGAAAAGAAATGATGCATGTGTGATTTTTAAAAAAGGGAATTTGTAAAAATATCTGTTTTGTTTTTTAGAATAATTAAAATCCTACTTTATATATGTATTTTAACCTTTTTTGGACTTTTTTGGAAAGGAAATGCATTGAATAGGGTGTGATAACCTACTGAGCTATTTATGATCACATCATATTTGTTCCAAACAATATTGGTTGACCTAATATATTTTGTAGTTTATTATTTATAGTTAAATATTCCATTAGATCATGTTGGCGTTGTGTTTGGTGGTGAAAAAGAGGTCACATGGAGATCACGATTTCATGGTGTATCATAAGTTTTTTTTCATTTTTATTATTTTGAAGTTTTTGTATTTGGATTAGTTATGTATTAATTGATGTTTATTATTGTTAGTTATACCGTGTATTCAGTTTAGATATTGATCTTGGTAGTTTTTTGGGATAAATCATTCCTTTTTTATTCTTTTGATTCCCTATAGTAGTTTCCAGCTTTGGGGGATCAAGAACGCCCTTCAGGACATATCCCAGACTGTGTTGGGTTTCTGGTTAGATGGCATCTCATCTTGGTTCTTGAAAAACCATAAAAATATCATTTCCAGTAATAATAGTTCTCTAGACCTTCCCAAACTCACAATTGATGACATTTATGTAGGTGATTCATTTATAAAAGGGAATATTGGCAAGAAAAAAAATAATCTAGAAAAAGTAAAATCATTGATGTTACTCAAGATAGTTTATGGTGTTGTTTTTGGGCCGATGAAACCTAAATCCCTTGATAGAATATGTATTATGTATTATATGTTCAATAATAAAATAATATAGATTGTATTATGGTGATTATCCACTGAAATGTGGAATTGAAATGCATTGATCTGTTAGATATGGATAAAGAGAAGTGTCTTATTATCAATATAAATATATGCTAAAATGATAATGACATATAATTTACAAAAACTATGTGGGAGAATAGAAAAAAATCATGGGAAACCACATCAAGTGTCAGTGGTGAGGGATCATAAACTGATGCCATGAGTCATATTACCAATGAACTCAAGCATGCGTCCCAATATAATTGAGGCTCCTAAGTATCATTATAGGTTTATAAACGTATAATGTGGAGACTATACCCACTATTCGGAGTAAAACCATATTATAAATAACCTTAGGAGATAAATAAACCAAATGAGCCAGTATGAATGATACACTTATTTGGATGTTTTATATTTTACCATGTGACCCAACTGCAAAAGCTCAATTTCGACCAATATTTAAATATTGAGGAATTTTATCTTTGTATTTGACTCTTTCATTTATTATGTTCACAAAAATAAGAAGTATTTTATTAACATACTCTTCATCATGTTCAATAATATCCTCAGAATAATCAAAGAACCAATCATTAATTTATTTTATTTTAAACTACATCATTGATTGAAATGAAATATCATTTTCTTTCTTGATCTTATTTTTTAAATTTTGATACTTTATAATTTTTTATGAAATTAGAATGTCGTTAACACGCATGTATATAATATGAAAATAAACTGTTTACTCTATTTGTAAAAGTGTTTCATATCTGATGTCTTTTATCGGATTATCAATAGTTTTTATGGAATATGTTTTTGTTTACAATTTATCTGATAGATATTTAAATGTTTCTATGTTTTAATATATTCATCAATTATATTGTGATATCAGGTATTAATGGATCATAATTGGATTTATCTACGAAGAACTACTAGTGAATATGAAAGAGGAGTTGACAATTTTTTGAATTTGCTAAACGGCATAATCAAAATATTGATTTGATTTTCTGTCCATGTGTGAAGTGTGTAAATATGAGAAAGTTAAACTTCAGAGAAATCAAGGATCATCTCATTTGTTATGGTTTTAGCCTTAATTATACACGTTGGATCTTACATGGTGAAAGAACTGAAAATTCAACATCCAATGTTGATGACGATATTCATAATGAGGCAGAGGATCGTATTGAAGAATTAATTCATGATTTAGGTGTTGAAACCATCGAAAAAACACCAACTGTTGAACGATTGAATGGAGATTCTGAGAAACCATTATTCCCAGGTTGTAGTAAATATACAGTGTTATCAGCAGTTTTGAGATTAGTTAACTTAAAAGCAAAAAATGGGTGGAGTGATAAAAGTTTCTCCAGATTACTTGAGATTTTAAAAGAGCTTCTTCCAGACTGCAATGGGCTTCCAGATTCCAATTATGAGGCGAAGAAACTATTATGCCCAATGGGATTGGGGTATAAAAAGATACATGCTTGCCCCAATGATTGTGTACTGTATAGGAAAGAAAATGAACATTTATCAAGTTGTCCTACATGTGGAACATCGTGCTATAAGATGGATGAGAAAGTCAACTCAGATTCATTTTCAGGTGATGTCATGTAACGTTATGAAAAATCAATTTTTTTACTTTCCAATGATATCATCCAATATTTTTTTCAAACAATTCTGATAATTCAATTCTGATTTATTTTTAGGTACCAAAATCAAAACTCCATCTAAAGCAATTTGGTACCTTCCAATTATTCCTCGTTTTAAGCGTCTATTTGCAAATTCAAATGATGCAAAAAGGTTAAGATGGCATTCAGATGAGCGCATTTCTGATGGTAACTTACGTCACCCTTCCGATTCACCACAGTGGAAGAGTTTTGATAAAAAATTTCATGATTTTGGAAGTGAAGTTAGAAATCTCAGAATGGGATTGTGTACTGATGGAATGAATCCATATCGGAGCCTCAGTAGCCAACATAGTTCATGGCCTGTTTTGCTGGTACTTTACAACTTGTCCCCACATCTATGTATGAAGAAAAAATATGTTATGATGAGCTTGATGATTTCTGGACCAAAACAACCGGGAAATGATATTGATGTGTATCTTACACCATTGGTTGAGGATTTAAAACTGCTATGGGAGAAAGGTGTTACAGTTTTCGATACATACAAGAAAGAGTATTTTCTTTTGCGTGCTATGATAATGTTCACTATAAACGACTTTCCTGCATATGGAAACTTATCTGGATATAGTGTTAAGGGACATAAAGCATGTCTAATTTGTGAAGAACAAACTTCATATTATCAATTGCAGAATGGAAGAAAGACAGTGTACGTGGGACATCGAAGATTTTTGCGAATTGATCATCCTTATCGTAGATTGAGAAAAGCATTTAACGGTTTACAAGAATACAACCTCCCCCCTCAACCATTGTCAGCTGAAGAATATTATGACAGAGTGAAAGATATTGATTCAACATTTGGTAAGAGAAAAAGTTCTGGTTTACAAAAAAATATCTGGAAGAAGCAGTCTATTTTTTTCGAACTACCTTATTGGATATTTTTAGAGATAAAACATAACATTGATGTTATGCATGTTGAGAAAAACATATGTGATAGTTTGATTGGAACTTTGTTAGACATAAAAGGAAAGACAAAAGATGGATTACATGCTAGATTGGACTTGATATTAATGCGAATACGTTTGGAGTTAGCTCCCGCTGTGAGAGGAAAAAGAACATATTTACCTCCAGCTTGTCACACATTAAGAAAGATTGAAAAGATGAATTTTTGTCAGTGTCTTCATGGTATTAAAGTACCCAGCAGTTTTTCTTCAAATATGAATAATTTTGTGTCATTGAAGGATTGTAAATTAATAGGTATGAAATCACATGATTGCCATGTGTTAATGCAACAAATTCTACCAGTAGCAGTGCGTGGTATATTACCGAAATCTGTCAGGAAGACAATCATCAGGTTATGTAATTTCTTTAAATCAATTTGTAGCAAAGTCGTTGATCCAAATTTGTTAGATTTGTTGGAGAATGAAGCAACTCTTATTCTTTGTCAACTAGAAATGTATTTCCCACCCACATTTTTTGATATAATGGTTCATCTATTGGTTCATTTGGTGTGTGAGATAAGAATGTGTGGGCCTGTTTATTTAAGATGGATGTATCCTTTTGAAAGATATATGAAAATTTTGAAAGGATATGTTAAAAATCCTTATCGACCAGAGGCCTCTATTGTTCAAAAATATGTATCAGAAGAGGTGATTGAGTTTTTTACTGATTATTTGAATGAGGTGGAGCATATTGGTCTCCCTCTATCTCGACATATGACAGTTGACAGAGAAGGTAAAGGGGTTCGAGGCTTAAAGGTAAAGTTCATTCCACGTGATGAAGTGATGCAAGCACATTTATACATTTTGAACAACACAGATGAGGTTAAACCATATATATCCTCACATATTGCTGAATTAAAGTTACGATATCAGAAAAGAAATGAAAAGTGGTTGATGATTGAGCATAAGAAGACATTTGTTTCATGGTTTAAATAGAAAGTCACCCCAGATATATCTGTATCAGAAACATTGAAGTGGTTATCAGGGGGACCATCTTTTAATGTGATCACTTGGTCTGGTTTTGATATCAATGGCTACACATTTTACACAAAAAACCTGGATGACAAGAGTACCGTTCAGAATAGTGGTGTGATGGTATTCGCTGAAGCAGTGCATTTTTCGAGTGCCAAAGATAAAAACCCAATTTCTGCATCAACATCATATTTTGGAGTTATTGAAGACATATGGGAAATTGATTATATTAAATTTCGAGTCACTATTTTTAAGTGCAATTGGGTTGATAGTAATAGTGGCGTGAAACATGATGAATATGGGTTTAAACTGGTTGATTTGAAAAGATTTAATCACAATGAGGAACCATTTATCTTGGAGACACATGCAAAACAAGTATTTTATGTCATTGATCCATCGAATGATCAGTGGTCAGTTGTTTTTCAAGGGAAAAGATATCATTTGGGTGATGATGATGATTCTGATGATGCTAGTGATTTACATGAGCCTTATTCATCTATTATGCAATTTTCAGATGATTACAATGAATATAAGACAGACATAGTGCATGCAGTACGTACCGATCATGATGAAGGGACGTGGGAAAACAATAAATTAGTCTCCTAATTTTTCTGGTAAATATATATATTTTGTGTCTATTTTTAAAACTTACAAATGCATGCCTCTATTTTTACATATTTATTTTTCATTTCCTTGTTTCTAATTATTCAGTTTTCTAATGATATGCAGGTACCCAAAATTTCATTACACTTTCTAGTAGCAATGTCAAATACAGATAGAGAGGAGCAGTTACCGAGGTATATCTATTTTGAAATATTATTAAATATTTAGTAATATATATATTTAATGAAATAAAACTGTTAATTTATAAAAAAAATTGCAGGACTACTGATGCGTCCTCGGCGGAGGAGACTTCTCCGGTTACTACTCAAAAATCAATTTCTCTAGTTGGTAAACGTGGTATTACACGTTTACCAAAAATATCACTCGCTCGTGATGATAACAAATCACACATCCGTTTTGATGATAATAATAATGTAGTTGGCCCAAATGCAGTTCAGTTTGTCAGTTATATAGCGATGCAGATCCGTTGCAGGATTAGTATTTTATATCCTGATTGGAAGTCAGTGGACAGGACGGCGAAGCAACAGCTTTGGGAGGCCATGACGGTAAAATATCTTTATTTATTTATTTTATCTCATTTTTTTAATATTATATAGTTTAAATGACATATTTAATTTTTTCAATTACAGATGACATTCAATTTTGAGGAAACCAAAGAAATTAGGAAAAGACATCTCTCTTTAGCGGCGGTTCGATGGAGAGATTTTAAAAACAAACTGACGAAAGATTATGTTTTTGGAAAGAGAAGGTTTGAAAGACCATGTCTTAAGTATCCATATATAGATGAAGAAACATGGAAGCGATTTGTTGACAGTCGTCAGGAAGAGAAATTTCAGGTATTGTAATTGTTTTATATTTTAAAATTTATGCTATATTTTCCTTATTACTTATGTGTTTATTTTTATGTAACAGGCCTCCAGAAGATCTCATCAGGAGATCCAGTTGAAAATCGTATACCCTCATACTTTATCACGTGGAGGATACTCGTATTTGGAGTAGAAAATTATTGAAGAAAAATTTGAAGCATTAAGAGCTCGATCAAGTAGTGGTTCAGAAGAGGTCCAGTATGGTCCTCCATCTCCTCCCACTCGCCATGAGAAATGGAAACGAGCAAGAAGAAGAAAAAATGAACAATATCTTACAGACGAAGCTCATCAAGTGGCTGATAGAATTGTAAGTAAATATTAATTCTTTGTTAACAATTTTCCTTTTTTATAATTTATAAACACTAATATAAATTTTTTATTTTTCATTTCAGGATGAACTTCCGGAGAAAGAGACACAAGGCTCTTTTATCCCCGAGGGTAGGATTGATATCCTAGCCACTGCTTTGGGAAAGGCTGAACACCCCGGCCGTGTTAAAGGATATCAGGCGGGTGTTAGTATTCGGAAGGTTTTTGGTAAGAGTAAGCAACCAAGAGACCCGGAAATCGAATCCTTAAAAGAAGAGCTGCAGGATATGAAACGGTCTATGGGTGATCAAATTCAAGCAGCAGTACAGAAGGCTTTATTAGAACACTTGGCAAGACAGTCACAGTCTACTCATCCTTCCGAGGTATATTATTTACTGTTAACAATTTTTCTTTTCTATAAATTATAAACACTGATATAACTTTTTCATTTTTCAACATTCTCAGCCTACTCACTCAGACTATCCTACCTCATATGCTTACCCAACACCGTCTGGGCAGCCTTCCGAGGTATATTATTTAATGTCATCAATTTTTCTATTTTATAAATTATAAACACTAATATAACTTTTTCATTTTTCAACATTCTCAGCCAACTCACCCGGACTACCCTGCCCCATCTGCTTACCCTGCCCCGTCTGCGCAACCATTTGAGGTATATTATTTTATTTCATTTTTAATCAATTTTTCTATGTTATAAATTTTGAACACTAATATACCCTTTTCATTTTTCTGACTTCTCAGCCTGCTCACCCTGACTACCCTTCCCCACCTGCTAACTTTGAGCCTCCACCTCCTCCATCGGATCGAACCTTATATTGTGAGTTGTTTGTGGGAGATCCTCATGTACATATTGTTGTGTTAGGACAAGTGTATTTTTTGGGGGACTCGGTACATCATAATCCTATGCAGATGGGTCAGGTTAGAGTATCAGTACTTGTTATTATAGATCCTACTGCTCTACTACCATTTCCTACTATGGAGATCACCAGTGTTGGGGAATGTATGGGCCATTTTTTACTTTGGCCAACTGCACTTCTTCGTTATATTTCACATGAGGTATGAGTTTTTTTAAATAGTAATTAGAAATGATTCCAAATTACTTATAATGTTTTCTGACATTTAACTTATATAGGAATATCTGAAAGCAAAAGAAACTGTACAAATGCAGCAAAATTTTCAGAAACAGTCGGTTGTAGATACTTCTGATATTTCTTCTGGGTTGAAAAGATTATCTCAGTGATCTTCTTCTTTGAATTTTATCTGTGAGTTTCGGATGACGTCCGGTATATGTGGAAGAAATTATAAATTGAGAATATTGAAATAAGATATCATGAATTTAGTTAATTTTGAAGAGATCGTGCTGAATGTGGTGCAGTTGTTTTCCATATAAGTAAATTGAAGTTTGAATTGCTATTTCTTTAATAAAATATCGTTATGTCATTGACTAACTATATTTTCTTTTTAAATTAGGTATCTATACAGGATTCTTTTACAAAATGAAACTACAAGCATTTACATCTTTATAGATCTAGAGTACATTTCCTTGGAAGTCAAACATGTGAAAAATGATGAAAGAGTTCAATATATATCCGAGAGATTATCACAAACAGAGATTCAGTGCTGGTTTTTGCCATTTCTTGATAAGTAAGAATATCAACATAATTTTGAACTCATGATCATTATAATGTCATTAATTGTGAACTTTTTGTATTATAGGGGGCATTGGATGTTAGGTGTATTTTGCCCAAATGAATGCACCTTATATTGGTTTTTCTCTTTATTAGGAAAAGTGCGTAAATCGTTTTCCAACTTATTAAACAGGTAAGTTGTTTTTTTATTTTTAGAAGTTTGTTATGTTTAATTTTAATTGTTTACACAAGTTTTATTAGTTCTTATATAAAAAAATTCAGTTCATGGAAACATTTTACAAAGGAAAATAAACCAACGAAAATCAAATATGTGGAAGTATAGGTAATTAGTTTTTATTTTTTTGTTATATATTGGGTTTCATTATTAGTTAAATGTTTTATAACTGCAGTGTCATCGTCAAAATGGACATGTTGAATGTGGTTATTATATTCTATGATTTATGTACGAGATAATCACAACTGGGGAAACTACTGATTTTCATAAGGTTAGTTGTATTAATTTTTTTATATATTTTCATCCACTTTCTTCTATTTATTAATTTCATATCATTCAATATTATTGTAGGTATTCAATGATTCATAGTCATATTCTCAATCTGATATGATCCATATTCAATCTACTTTTGCGGACTATTTGTTAAGTCAGATTAAGATTTGAGGTATGTATATACTAATATTTATAAATAATAATATATATGGGTTTAAAAAACTAACTCTTATGATATATTAGGTGTTTGAACCTACTAATAATCAAATTAATGCTTCAACAATAACAAACAATGAGCATGTCATATATTTCAGGTACATGTATTTTAATTCTGCTTTACTGAGTTTTCTCAAGTGCCTCTGCAAAAACTGTTTTATTGAATCTACTAATAATCAAATGAATCCTTCAACAATAACCAACAATAAGCATGTCATATATTTCAGGTACGTGTATTTTAATTCAGAATTAGTTATTATATTTCTTTTCATTGTTATTTATTAAAATCATTTGTCTGTACAGTGGCAGATCTGGAGGGTGGTACTTGGATCATGAACATAGAGATTCGTATAGCGAAATAAAATTCACAAACACTAAAAATTGTCTCTCTTTCATGCACATCAATATCTTCTAGGCCTTTTTATTTTTTATGCAAATAAATATCGGAAAATGATTGCCGAGAAGCATATCACATAATACCTGAAACAGTGCTTAGTGGGTTTGCACAAAGATAAAATAGAAGGCGTCAATTTTTAAGGTATGTTTCTTGATGTCTTCAATCTGCATTTGATTTCAATTTTCTAACCTATTTTTTGCACTCAAACTTATTTCTCTGTTATTCCATAACATAAACAAATAACAATAGTGAATGGGTAATGCACGTCTATACAGAGAAAATATAAAAACTTGAGGTTCGGGGTGGTGGGGATCCTATGGTGAAAAGACACCCCCAACATCTTCAGTGGGGGAGGTGAGGAAGAGGTTGCATCGGCTGAGTGTTCCTGGAATTTTGATCAGGAGTTGTAACATTTCATTTTGGTAAATTACTTTGTGAAAAAATGAATGATTCAAATAAATTACACATTTTCATTTAATGTTTATTCATTGCACTAATATCTTGGATTGATTTTTTCACGCACATCTCCTTAGTTTCATTACTGTTTTGACAGGATTGGTGCTATCTATGGGAGGAAACTTACAATGATTGATACTGAGTATGGTTAGATTAAGAAAATGCACCATGTAGGTACGTGTATTTTAATTCTGCTTTACTTTGAGTTTTCTCAAGTACTTCTGTTAAAGCTGTTTAATTGTTTTTGTATACTTCGTTTTTTTTTTCAGGGTTCCGATTTTTTTGGAGGAGAAAATATATGTATTTTATTTAAAAAAAACTATTTACGGCGTCGGTTTTTTTAAAAACCGATGCCGAAAGTTTGCTATGGCGTCGGTTTTTTAAAAAACCGACGCCGAAAATCCTGTCTAAATTAATTTCGGCGTCGGTTTTTAGAACAACCGACGCGGAAAATCGATATTTCGGCGTCGGTTTTATATAAAACCGACGCCGAAAACCTAGTTGACTCTATTTTTCGCGTCGGTTTTTTAATAAACCGACGCGGAAAATAATGTCTAAATGTAGCTTCGGTGTCGGTTTTATAAAAAACCGACGCCGAAAATCTTGTCTAAATTAGTTTCGGCGTCGGTTTTTAGAAAAACCGACGCGGAAAACCAATATTTCGGCGTCGGTTTTATATAAAACCGATGCCAAAAACCTAGTCGACTCTATTTTTCGCGTCGGTTTTTTAATAAACCGACGCGGAAAATAATGTCTAAATGTAGCTTCGGTGTCGGTTTTATAAAAAACCGACGTCGAAGCTCATAAGCGAATTATTTTTCGCGTCGGTTTCTATGAACCGACGAGAAAATTGTATTTTTAACGTCGCCTATAAAGACGTTGGTTTATAACCGACGTTAAAAATTAAAAAAAACCGACGCTAAAAAGTGTTTTTGCACTAGTGTGTAAATTATAAATGGAAAAATTATAATGGAATGACGCAACCATTACCCATAAAAACATTGAAATTGGAAAACATTACCATGGACTTCATCATTGGACATCTAAATGAATCTAGAGGAAACAGGGCTATGTGAGTTGTTGTGGATAATCTTACAAATATAACTCAATTTATTATAATTTGATATGACTTCTCATAGGATCCAATTTCACAAATATACATAAGATAAGTGGCGAGGATGCATGGAGTACCATTATCGATTATATCTGATCAAGATCTGAGATTCACCTCTATGTTTTGGAAAGGCCTCTAACATTATAGAAACATTAGGCTGAACATTAGTACGACTTATCATCCTTGAACTGATATTCAATCTAAGAGGACTATTTAAACATTTTAATACTTTTTGAGGGAATGATTTATGTATTTCAAAGGAGGATGGTACCAACACCTACCTCTAGTTGAGTTCTCTTACAATAATATTTTCCACTCGAGTATCCTAATGGATCAATATAAATCTCTTTATGGGAAATGATGAAGAACACCAATATGCTTGGATGAATTCAGTGAACATAAGACACTGGGACCTAAAATGGTTTAAGAAATGGAAAAAAAATTGAAAGCCATTAAGTAGAATATTCAGGATTCCCAAATTAAATAGAAGATTTATGCATACAATCATCAACGAAACGAAGAGATCAAGGTTAGAGACATGGTACTTCACTTCATAACTCCATGGAATAGGATAATGAGATTTGGGAAGAAATGAAAGATAATTCTTAGTTACATCTGACCCTGATAGATTCCTGATCATGTCAGAGATATGTCCTATAAACTATCACTTTCAACTACCATGTCTCAAGTACATGATGTATTCCACATATCCCTCTTGATTAAGCACATACCATATCCATCACATGTACTGAATCCATAGATATAAAAATTGGAGAGTGGCCTCTCATATGAAGAGAAGTTGGTGAGGATCTTGGACCATAGTGATAATGTCCTATACAAGAAGACTATTCTCCTAGACAAAGTATAATGAAAGAACCGTAAGTATGAATAGGTAACACGGGAACCAGAGAACATAGTTAAAGAGAATTACCCACATCTGTTTTCAAATTAAAATATAAAATTCAATTTTGAGGTAAAAATTTCATAGGGGGGAAGAATGTAAAGACCCTGAATTTTATCAATGAAATTTACCTTCTTATAAGTATATCATATTTTTCAAATCACATAAAAATTCTATAAAAACATTATAAATGAATAATGATGGAAATAAGAGTTATTTCTATAAATTAAGAGACCTATACCAGTGGAGCAGTAACATGACCATTGGAATTATAATATGACTATTAGAAATGTTAATCTAACCAATAGGATAGTTACCTCAGCTATGAAAGTTTAAATAAAATTAGGGTATCATATAAATGAAAATATGGTATATTTATATCTTCTTATGAGTAAAAAATATTATAAAAATTATAAATTAAGTGATGGTATTTTTTGTAAAGCGTAAATGTTTATTTATAATTTTATAATTAATATAATGTTTTAAAATAAAATTTATTTTTACAAAATAGATTCACAAATTAATATTTTTTGTCTTATGATAGAAATATAGTTTTATGGGACAACAATTTATTTTTTAAGGTGTCATAAATTCAGTTATAATATAAAAATCAGTTTTTTTGAGAAAATGATGATTTTAATTAAAAACTAAATTTTCATATGTAGAAAAATATTTTCAAAAATTTGGGTCCATTTTTGAAATCTATACATTCAAAAATGGATATGGAAAATTTTTGTGACTTTTATATAATATTTTAGTTTTTGGAGAATAATGAAATATGGTAATTTATGTTATTTCACATTATAAGAACATAAATGAAATTTTGAGTCATGGTTGAGTCATTGATGATGTAAGTGGGCACTATATCAATATCAAATGATCTATTTAATTTATTTATTTAAAATACTAAACACTATTTATAGTCTTGATGCAAAATAATAAACTAATGAATTAAATAATCAAAACACCCCTCACCTCCCAATATAAATATCAAATCCTCTACTCACACCTTTTAAGACATGGATCCTGCTTATATTTTTATTAATACTCTCCCCAAGTATCTCCTCTAAATAAATGATCATTTATCCTCGATGAAATACCAAACCCGTTTTCCCTATGGATGTTATCAAACAGAAGAGGTTCAAGAGGTCAATCATCTTTCATTTTCTTTTAATTCCTTTTAAATTTCTTTTTTTCTTATCCTATCCTAACCTCCCTATCCAAGAGTGGAATGATAACTCTTATATATTTTATATACTATAATATTATTATTTTTATGCAATAATTCATCATCACATCTCTTCCCTATTCCTTTTATTTGAAAAATGAAAACATCGTCCGATATGTGACACTTTACAGCCATCATGGACTATGCATTTTCATTTTCAAATATCACCTTCGACTATTATAATAAAACCATTATTATGGTTAAATAAGAATTTATATTACATATTATAAGTTATATAATGTTCTATAACAAATATATAAACATGATATTAAAAAAATTATATAAGTTCAAGATGGCCATACAAACTGCTTAAATTAATTAAATAATTTTCATTAACATTTTATCCAATGAAACATCTTCATATACTGAAAAAAATAATATAAAACCATTAAATAATATATAATTTCCTTAATAACATCTAATTTAAATTATTGGTAATTATTCCCATATTACATCATCTTTCATACTAGTATACAAGCGAAACGGTTATCAAAACCAAGAAAAAGAACACTCCCAGAACAATTAAATTAAATACTATAACCATAAATGAACATAATAAATTTATACTAAATAAAATAAAACATTAATAGGATATGACTTAACTAATTAATGGATTTAATTTTATTATCTGGGCCATTAAATTCAACTTCATAACACTTTCAGACATAAGGTAATGGATTTTCTATGAACCCCCAGTTTTATTTCAGGTAGTGATTTCTCTCTATTTAACCAAATATAATTATTAATTCTTATTACGTACTCCTCTTAAATTATATTTTTATGTTAAAAACATATGAATTTATCTCAATTATTCTTTCTTTTATGGGAAAATACATGTTTTATAAGGTTCTTTTTTCAATTCATCTTGATAAGAAAGCCTGATTAAAGGGAACTTCCCAAATTCATACCCATTTTTAAGAACACTCCATAATCCATTTTAAGCCACCATTTGTTTTCTAAAAACACTCATTTCATCATGAAAAACTATCTTATTTAATTTTTGGTTTTATTCAACAAAATATTCATTTTCCTATATAAAGAAACTTTTGAATTTTCCATTATACCATACCAAAGTGGATCATTTCTAAAGTTTTTTAAATACTATTTTTACATGTTTTTAGTTAAACTGGAAATAATATATCATTATATATGTCTAATTTTCCTTATTAATTTTCATGTGTGTTTTAAATCTATTCTTTGATGAACATTATTATAATTTACCCATTGTTTATTCCATTTCATATGAATATGATACCCATTTCTTTCCATGAGTAACCCTTACATTTGTAACTTATGTTTGATTATTCATTTTTCACACATATGCATGAACATGTTAGGATGGGTGTGCCTATATAGATCTCCAATTCACTTGGTAGTGTTTAGTCTCATGATATTACATGTTGGGATACAGAGTAAACTTAATCCCTTTATGGGGATTTTCTACCATTTAGAAGGGTCTTGGAAGTTATACTTGATTAATTATTATTTCATGTTTCATGTTGTATCCACTTTCATATGATTCCATTATTACATGATCCCATGTTCTACATGTTATGAATCATTATGTTTATTCATGATCTATTTCTTTATGTCATTATTTTATGCCTTCTAACCCATGTGTTTTTCTATATTCCTATGTTTAATCCCTTACTGGGATTCTTAGCCCATAATTTTTGTCAACATATTTCCTAGGTTATCCTATTAATACATTGAAGATCAAAGGAAGTTAGGAGATCTTTATGGTTGAACAATATCAATATGATTTATTCTACTTCCTTGCTTTCAGTTTTATGTACCAAATTTTCAAAAGAAACTCAAATATATGATCTTTGATTTGTATTTTATGGATAATTTTATGAAAATAATGTAACAATATGTGAGGGGAATATGAAATTTTAAAATAATTTTTAAGATAATGTGTAATGGGATTAGAAAAAATAATAGGACAAAATAAAAATGGGAATTCAAAATGAAAAACTGAAGAATAAAAGAGAGGAAATATAGAAATAAAAAACAAAATAATGACAATATATTACAATGAAAATATTGTACATAACTTTTCCAAGACACTCCTTACCTCAAGGATTGGTTTTTACAGCAATGAAATATTCCTTCATTGGTAAGTTGTGAAGGTTTTTTTAATGTAGATAACTTATCATAAGGGAATACAACAATTTAGATTTTTTCAAAGCCATATTATAAACATTATTGGAGTAATGAGTATATATTGAAATTTTTAATCATCATTAATCATCCTTAGAGTGTTAAAATAGAAATTTTAAAAATAATAGAAAATATGTAAATAATTTATCAAATATTTTTTCAAAAAAACATTATATTATATTGAAAACATAATTAAACTTATTAAAACTATGAAAACAAATTTAGTTTTAAAGTAGTAAACCAATAATAAAAGATCTTATTTTAAAAAATTACATCAAAAAAATAGATTTTACAAAGTAATTTGCAATAATTTATCTTAAGTAAAACTTATGAATTAACACTTAAGGATCCTAATCGAATGAATGTGAATTTCACATATTTGGATCATAGAAAATAGAGAATAAATAGGAAATAAAATCATGAATCTGGATAGTGAAAAAGAAATATATTTAATAAAAAATAAAGATTTAAAATAAATTTCAAAATATTACTCAAGGTAGTCATGGTAAAATACATAATTTTACAAGTTTACCATACATGTCCCGCTATTATTGAAGCCAAAATAACCAAGAGTAAGGGTTTTCATGAATAAATCATCAATTTGAAATTAATTGGTTACAAATTCCAATAAGATATCAACATTTTGGAATTGATAAATTAAGAAATGGTGCCTAAGGTAAGAAAAATTTAGTGAGAGTATATTAGATAGTATTTTAATATATATTAATCAAACTAGGGTTATGGAACATTATAGGGATATGTTCAAATTAAATACCAAATTATAAGAGTGTGTGTTTTATCTATATTATTGGACAGCAGCAAATCTCAACTACAATATATTTAGATTTGGTTAAAAAATGATAAATATATTTCTTCCTATTTTTACTCTATGAGACAAGGGTTTTTTCAAGTAGGATGAATCTCCCACTTTTACTTTTCTTATCTAGTTGGCATCCACTAAAATCATTGTTCGAAAACATTATTAATTCAAATAAAGGTCCCTTTAAATAAATTGAACTGATATTTTGAGTTCCATTTTAAATTATGGAAAATAGTTTTTAAATATTAGATATGAGATTCCTTTGTATTTAATTGAAAATGATCACAAACACAAACTCCGAGCGTTATATCAGGTCAGGTTGCAGTAAGATAGAGTAGACTACCTATCATGCTTCCATAAATATTATTATTTATTAGATTACCAGTTCCATATAATGTTATTTTACATGTTTTACTTCTGGGTATACTAATTTACTTAAATTGATCCATGCCAAATTATCTCAATAGTACATTAGTGTATTTTCTTTTTCTTAGAAAAATAAAATCATTAATATGAGAAATTTTGAAATGGAGAAAAAAAATTAGTTCTCGAATAAATCTCATTTCAAATTCCTTTTTCATTAAATTGAAAATTTTAAAATAGTTAAACAAATTTTTGAGATGAAAATAATATTAATAATGTAAATTTAAATATGTTGCAAATAATTTGAGATCTTTTTTATAAAAATAGTAGCTTCAGATTGTCATGTTTTAAAACCATTTCACAAAATAAAATTTTATAATTTTTTATATTATGCCTGAGGAAATTGTTTTAAACCATTAATTGACTTAGTTAATTTGAATACATGATTTGGAAAATTATAATCTTAAAAAAAATTGGGTATTTCCATAAAAACGTATCATTAATCAAACAATTTAAAAAGGATTTTTTAACATCAATTTGAATGATTTTGAAATTAAAGTGACAGGTGAATCCCAACTAGATTTTGATGGATTATTACTAGGTGAAGGGTTAAATGGTTTCATCATAGTTTATTCCTTATTCTTGGTTATAAAATTTTTCTACTTGATTGAAATTATCTCAAGTGATATTACCAAACTGATTTAACTTATTTCTAGAAACCCATTTAGAGCCTGAAACTGGATTATCATTTTGTCTTCCCTTAAGAGTTAATATATATTTTAAATTTAATTTATTCATTTCCTATTGTATTGAAAGAATCAAATTATCATTATTATGGTCATAGTTTATATTTTGGGGCTTTTAAGTGAGATACAGAGGCATGATTTTCAACCTCCTTTAGGATCTACATTTTATTATTAATTCCAACTTATAAATATCCAATAAATTTTTAAGGGGATGAACTCTATATTTTTTATAGTGATAGTAAAAATTTGAATTATATTCTATATCTTCTTAAAAATTTTATTTTGAAAAAATTTTCAATTGAAAAAATATTTTCAACATAATATTTTTGAGAATGATATTTTGGAAAATATTAATAAAAACAATATGAATTTATTATTATAACATTTTGGTCCTTTTATTAATGACTAGGTATGAATTTATTGAGTTGGATTTCCCAATAATTATACCTTCATTATATTCTGAATCAAATTTTCAATGATTTAATTTTCTTATAAAAGAATATTTTCGACCAAAAATTTAAAAAAATTCACTTTAGGTTTTTATTGTTCAAAAGTTAATATGCGATATTTTTGGTAGAATTTATTATGAGAATGTTATTAAGAATTAATCATGATATAATATCATCTCATCCAAAAAAATATTGAGGTACATAAACATCATTTAAAATAGACTGAGGTATTTGTTGTATTGTTCTATCTCACTTATCTAAATCCCCGGTTTTTGAGGGGTTTGTTGAGAAGAAAAAGGAATTATTAGAGCATCAAAAGTAGTATAAATACTCAAATTTATGGTTTTTAAATTCCTAACCATGATCACTTCAAATATAAATACATTTAAAAAAATGGAACTTTTTTTTATTTTGATGAAGGCTCTCCATGATTAAATTATACGAGATAATATATAAGTCCATGTGCATATTTTAATTCTAAAAAAAATTAAAAAAATTACAGGACTTACCTCATGTAATATTAACATGAGAATTTCACAATAAATCAAGTTGAGTTAATTAGATATCATCATAAGAACAAATTACTTTTTAGATTTGAAGGATGTTTTTTTCTTAATATTTTTTAATACATCACATACTAAGACATCTTTAAAATTAAGTCTATGTAGATCTCTTACAAGTTGACAATGAGAGATTTTGAAAAGTGAGTGTGTACTACATTAACTAAGGTGTATATACCAAATATGTGATTAACTAACTTATTCACTTAAACATTTGATTTTTTTCCACAAAGGGCTTTTAAATTGATTTTATTAACATTTTAAAAAGCAGAAGTGGTAAAAAAAGAAATACCCTTTATTTGAAAATTTTTTAAAATATATTTTTAAAATATATATATTAAAACTTTTATTAATCAATTGATACATTCATAGAAAAAAATACATGGGAAAACGAAACATTTTTAATATTATTTAAGTAGGAAAAAACTCTGATTCCTTGACCAATTATTATTCCAATAGTGTTATCAATGAAGCTTATTTGACCTCATTATTGTTATTCAATTTGATTTAATTCGGATAAGTCACCAAACTAGTATCTTAGGAAACCATGGATTTGGAACTATAGTGATTCTTATCCTTTACTATTGATACACTTTTCCTATAAAATATAATTACTAATGGTTTTGGTTCCAAAATGTACTTGTGTCCCCTGATCTTCTCAAATAATGATTTAGGTATCTAGATTTTTTTAGTATAAGATTTTATTTAGGATATAGTGAATGGTCGATGAATTTATTTTATTATTCCTTATAGTGAATTATTTCAATCACATTCAAAAATAAAATGTCCAATGTATTTTTAATTATTTGAAAAACATATCTTCTGATAACTATAAATAAGATTGGTTTTAGGTGTATTTTTATGGGGGTAACATGATTTTTTAAACAAAAAACCAACCCCTTATTTTCCATGTACTTGATAGCTGAAATTTTTAATTATATTATTACCACCTTCAGTTCATTTAGAGAGATATATATTAAGTTATTTGATTGTAGATTCAATATTACTAACATTTGGTTGATTATTATAGTTCATAGATGATTCCTCTTTTTCATTTATGGGTTGTTCCTTCTCTATTTTATGTTTTTCTTTTTCATTTATCACTTTTTGGTACATTCTATAAAGTTATTTTCATATTGAATAATGCGAATGGAAATCATATTAATGTTGATAATGGGTTTATTTTTTGACCTTATAATAAAAGTGACAAGAAGATAAAGAAGAAAAATAATATGGGGAATAATTAAGAGAATGGGAGGAATATAGGGAAATTAAAAGAGGGGTAATAACCTCTACATATTCACTAAATAAACCCATAAGACACACAGAACATGAGTCACATAATGATTTTGAGAAAATTTAGTTCATGGGTACATCACTTGTACTCAAGGGTGTACCTTTGAGTGACATCTTAACATGTTTCCTTTCATTAATATTCTTATTATATATGGGTAATTGTGGCTTGATGTGATAATTTTTCTTCCATTCTTAGAACATCACTTTCAGTTCCTCTTTTGGATCTACAATCTTGGTTTAATTGAAAAGTTAATTTTAATTGAATAGTTGGTTTATGTTCTTTTAAAGTTGTGTAAAACCATGAACTTCATCTTTGAATGAATCATCATTGGGAGCTTTAAAGGTGTATTTTTCCTTTATATATTTTACAATTTTTTATTCCTTATTAAATTTTTTAGTTTATAGTGATGTAATATTTCAATAGGTATATGATTAGTTCTTCAACTGAAATTTTCTTCAAATCCTATTCTTCTTATATACCAATGACTTTGGGTTACCAATTTCTTGGTAGGTAAAAAATTGTCCTTCTCACTGTGAATGTTTTTTACAAATCATCACCAAAAGACTTTTTAGCATTATATATATCAGTATTTTTTGTAAACATGCTGCTAATATATTCATTTGGATTCATATAAAAGCATTAAAAATCTTGAAAATACCTATATAATCAAGTATCATTAACTTTTTTGGTTCCTTCACAGGTGACTTCTATAATTTTCTATATTTTTTAGTAATTTGTACATATAGAAACATGATTATATTCATTTAGTTCAAAACAGTAATTTAGAGAATAGATGAATTTTTCATTAATGTAAATGGGTTTAATATCATTGAGTGTCTACTTATCTTCTATTTATTAGGAGTAAATATATTCATATAGAATAATTTTCTAATCAAGGTAGATTATTCTAACAAAAAAAGTTAACATATGATTCTTTCAAAAGGTTTAATCGATGCCATCAAAAATAAGATCAACGGAATAATAATTAGATTCCTTTAAAAACATTAATTCTAATTTTATTATTATTAAATACATACTTTTTTAAAACAAAATTTTGAATACTTAGATAAAAACACAAAAAATATTTGGATCTTAATTTCTTTTGTAAAAGAATAGAAAGAGAGTGAGAATTAACTTTTAAATATTAAAAAAATAGAAAAGGTAAATTCAAAATGAAAAGTAGAAAAATGATAATTTTGATAAATTCATGAATTGAGAAATTTAATTTGAAATATAAATATTATTTTAGTAATGATAAATGGGGTATGCATAGAAAAAATGGAATGTATTGAATTTTGGTATTTTTGCATATCAAAGAAGAATTATGAAACTCACAAAAAGAAAGATAGAAAAAAGAAGATTTGACAAAGGAGTATGGAAATAGATTGATGTGAGGAACATTGTCTCCTCCACTTATGTTCAGAGGTTTTTTTATTTATCTCTATATCATCTCAGTGATCAAGAAACCCATCCATCAAATTTATGGTTTCTGAGTTCCCTCTTGAACATCATTTGTATAAATGGAACATATCCCTCACTTTTGTGAAATTGATAACCTCTCATAAAAGGAGATACGAAAAGACAGGTTTTCTGGGAGAAAATCCATTAAAATTATAGTCCATAATCTCTTGAAAATTTAGTACAATTAATAAGAGATATTGAGAAGCGAAATGTGATTCATTGAGATGCTAGAAAAAATATTTGGCTATTGAGGTAACCTAGGAATGATATAAATTTGGTATTTTTGATTTGACTGACGAGTTGATGCATAGTTTATATTAAACCGGTGCTTGGAGAGCCTGGAAAGAAATTCTGAACTTTTTTAATAGTATGTTCAATAAAGTCATGAGCAGATTTTTCTCACTTTTGAACCAGTTCTCAGATCGAATATTCGTGGACACCATTGAGCCTGGAATGCCGGGATTTTCCAAGAATGGACTTAACTTCAATCGGAAAGGGCTAAATAGATAAGTTTTTTTTCATAATTTTCAAAAAATAATAAAATAAATTTAAAATGTTATTTTATATTCTTTTTTCATTCATTGAGCAGCGACACAGTGACGATGTGGTACGACAATGAAGTAGTGACGAGGAATACTAATGAGTCTTATTAATGGCCCATATCACGTAGCATAACAATGAAATAAATGAAGCGTAATAGCGATGTTGTTTCATAAATGAAATAGTGTAACGTAACGACGTCACAACTTAACTGAAATGTTGTGACTTGATTTCCTTTTTATTGTCTAATGCGTTGGTGGATGGAGAAATAAACTTAGAGGATTCTATAAAGAAACTATAGTGAATCTCCTCTCTAATGAATAATGAAGAATGCCGATGGATTTTCATCGACTTCAACGAACCTCATAGAACGGAGCCAGAAGTGGCGATGTCAACACCTTAACCTCTCAAGAAAAAACACTACAGCATCTAATGTCAAATAGGTAGGGGTTTAATTTTTATTTAAACGTTCTTCACCACTATTTTATTTTTCTAAAAATGATGAACATGGACTAACTCATGAAAAAAGTTGATCTGCAATTGGTGCATTTTTTTTGGAAGGGTGGATTTTCATGGGAATTTATTATTATGGATTCAAACATTGCATGAAAAAATTTAACTTCAATACTCAAACCTCCCCTTGATTTAAACTTCTAATGCGGAGGGTTTGGGCTGACACAAACAAGGCCTGAGCACCTCTTCTCGTTTGTTCTTGGTGACTGCATTCTCGAAGTAGTGATAGACTGATTTTGAGGCCTGAGAAGGGATGGTGGAGTCCCGATGCACCCTTTGGCGTAGATGGTTCAGATAAAGGACCACCAGAACAACCCTAGTTCCCCACAAAATTTGTTGTTAGCATGGCACCGCCAGATTAGGGACATTGGAAACTACCAACGACGGATGGACCATGCTAGCTGCATGAAGGGGGTGGCGCCAAATGGTGCCATGACTAGTGTGGAGGCAGTTTACCCTCAACAGTCATGCTAGAGGATAGTGGTGGGAATCACGACGGAATGTGGGCAATGTCTGGACCGGATGGCCCACGTCACGGCCACACGGGTAGTGTGAGCCACAGTCTATCAACCGTGACAGGAGGTTGGAGTGGCCTCGTGTCCGTGGGGTCAACTAGGGATGGACACAGCATAGCTGTTGTGTAACGACCCAAACATTCATTAGTGGAAATTCCACTTGATCGAATTAAATGTTTATTATGGTTATATAAAATTTTAACTTCATTTTTTTTATGTTTCTGGATTTTAAAATACCGTTATTAATTATGACCATTGTTAATATATTCGTTGAATAGTGATCACATGATTAGTGTAAATATAGAGCTTTAACAAATACAATTTACTCAGACAAAGGAAGAAATGGCCTCATATATTATAATTTCCCCATACAAATCCCATTTGTCGGATTTTGTAAAGTATGTGGAATCATTAGGCTTCGCTCTTGACCAATCCCAAGTCAGGCTTCAACAAGTTATGCTTGAGCAGAATCGACTCTGGGAGAAGTGGAAGTTAATAGAGATTGCCACCCGAGGGATGTTATCTGAGCCACCCCAAGAGTCTGTAACCATCGCACACCTTACCCATTGGTGTTATGTGGGTGTTATAATGGGTTATGTGACAAGACCCTAGCACTATCACTATGTACATTATTTTTGTATAATGGATGTGAGTTCATTTTATTATTGTTACTTTGTAAATAGTTTTTAAAGAAAAAATATTATTTTTAGTTAATATTCAACTAAGAAATAAATTTTGATGAATTAATGGATTTTTTATTAAATTATATTTTAATAAAATGTTATTACAATTAAATTACTTTTTATTAAATATAAATGTTCATATAATTTTATGAATGCAATTGTAATTTTTATTAAGGTTTGAACGATCTTTTTTTCAAAACCCATGAATTTCCCGTAAATGTCAGTTTTTATTTTAAATGAAAAAATTCACATATTTAATAAATTATTTAGATAAAATTAATATTATTTTTGGAATCAGGATGTCGAAATTATACAACGGTGAATTTTTCATAATTTTCAGAGACAATCGACTTATTGTGTAAAAATTAAATACTTTTTAAATATAAAATGTATTTTATGACCTCATAATGACCTAATAGTGAGGTAATAAAATAATATAAACATTATACTAGGAAAATATATATTTTACAATTAAGATAATGTGATTTTTTGTTTTTTCTATTTATTTTAAAAAGCTTTAGTGGACCCTTCAATGCTTATAAAACATTTTGTCTTTTTGAATTGTTTTTCGTGAGAGTGTGACTCACCTCCACATAAGCAACCCAATTATTTTAAGAATTTCGGCCATTTTCCTTATAAAATATTTTTCCCACTCCACTTTGGAAAAAACAAGGGTCCAAAACCAAGGGCTGGTTTGTGGTTTTGATTAGTTTAATGTGAGGTGTCCCAAACCTAAATATTAATGAATTCCCTCTCTTTCCTATATAAACCCACCCTAGCTCCCACTCTCTCTTCACTCAAAGCCTTTGGAGTTCAACCAACCCCTACCCTCCTCTCTCTATAGTCCTCCCAAGGTGCCCCATGCTCTCAATAATCCTCTGTCAAGTCACTCCCAAGCCTTTGGGATCACACTTCCAAGTAAAGGATTTCTTCCTTTCTCATTTCTGTCCAATTTTATTTAAGTTGTTATGCCCTTTTGTTTTCAATTATAAATTTTGGGGTATGATTTCAAACTTATCCAATACTGTACTCTTTATTTTTGGATAATGGGAAACCCATTTTTCTCTCATTATGCCTCCCATGTAAAACTGTTACCATGCCGAAATTCACTGAGAGATTTCTCCCTCCTCTTTTACATCCAAGTAATTCTTTTGTATTATGCATCTAAACACCATTACATTTGTTGGTACATATATCTATATGACCCGATAAATTTCCATTTGAGTTATATATGATGATACACCTTTTTCTCTCTCATCAACCATTTATTGAATCTTTATGTCACGCTGTTATGCTGCCGAAATTGCACCGCATTTTTTCAAGCCTGGATAATTGTGTACTGAATACCATACCTATGTCTATAACAATGGTATTCACCTTTATACACATATACATATTGAATGGTACATTAATGTATTTATTCCAAATTATTTAACCATGGAATAACTTATGATGTTTATTGATTACATGATCAATGTGGCACACTTATGCATGAAGTGAACTCTTTAAGAAGGGTGGATTTTGCCACATGACCGACATCAGAGCATCTGAGCAGCGGAACCACTCCCATTTCACGGACTAGGGTTTTTGACTTTGGGATCATCCCCTCCCCTCCTCTGGCATGGTGCGATGTGGGTCGGTGTCGGTGCCCTTTCCTCAACGTCGGCGTGGTCGATGAACTGGTAAGGCTCCCGATTTCGACTGACCTAGAGCGTCATCCCGACGTTGGCTCAGGTGAGGACCGACTTCGATTTCTGGCGCGTCAGCTCAGATTTGGCTTAGGCATGGCTTCAGCTTCCTCAGGAGAGTTTCTTGGCATTGGATCTCGGCTCGGAATCAGTGGTGATGCCTTCGTTGGCCTGGAGATGGCTCAGGCAAAGATCTGGCTCCTTAGGCAAGAGTGTATTGGCATTCTCGTCTCGGTATTGGTGGCGAAGGCTACGCCTTGTCTGGTTTCCTTCGAGAGAGGATTGGCGTTGGTCCCGGTGTGGTACGGAGGGGGGTCTCTTGTTCTAGCTTCCAACATCCTGCGACATATCTTGCAGGTTCGATTCTGGTGGTTTTGTCTATTTTGTTGAATACATTGAAGCGGAGGAAATTTTGTTGGATGCCTTGAAGTGGTGGAGCTGTTGGTGTACTGCGGACGGTTGGACATCGGAGATTGGTAGGAATCTACTATTGGTTTTGGTTGAATTTGCTTCTTTAGATGACATTTTGTTATTCGTGATCTTTTTGTTGATTACTGTTCGAATTAGCTGTGAAGTTTTGATATATTTGCAACCGGAACACTACATGTATCTACTCCAGAAGAGGTTAGGAGAAAGAATCATTCACCTGTGCATACCATTTGGAATTGGATGTTTGAGAGGGTATGGCTCTGCCATCGGTTCTGTGCCCGTGAAACTATGCACAGGACTGCTTTCCAAGCGGTCATGCGAGGGTGGAGGCTTGCCATCAAGGTTTAATCGTTGGGGAGGAGCATATTCGATATATTTGAATGGATAATCCTTTAAATGGTTTTATTTAGTTGTAATGTTGGATCTTGTTGTTTCTCACTTTTCCCTCAAAAGTTTTTTTGATAATAAAAAAGTTAATTTTCAATCAAATGTTTAAGAAGGGTGCACCCTGATAGCGCTCTAATGCATTGGGTAAAGTATCGTATCATGATAAATCATGTGTAATAGGTGATGACCGATGCTAATTGAAGTGCAAAAAGGTTTTACTCGTGCTTCATGTGCAATGAGGGTTTACTCATGCCCCATGTGCAATGATCCTTGGATCATGCTAATTCCATGTCAAGTGTTGTTGCCACATTTCCATGTTATGATTATCATGCTCTATCATGCCTTTATGTTCATGTTTCTCTTATTCTCCATTGTCATGCCTATTTTCTATCATGTGCTGTATTCCTCATGTTATTCCATGTTTACTCTATTACTGGATTTATAGCACACCCTTTTCTTATCCATGTCCTCAGGTTATCCCATGCAATGCTAAGTACGAGGGAATGTAGTGGTCATGTAAAGGATGTTTTCAATAAAGATGTTATGTTCTATGTTTTAAGTTGTTATATAATGTTCCTTTGACCCAAAGACACTAGAACTCTTGATATTACATGTTGTATCATGTGAAGAGTTTATGTAATAAATTATGTTAATTGTGTAATAAATTGCAAGGTTGTTATAGTTGGTATCAGAAGATAGGTTAAGTTATTTTGGCGATTAGGATTAGAAAACCCCAGTGAAGACTTAGAGACCAGAATAAGTAAAATAAAAACATACCTAATTATTGGTGAGTATTGAGTAAGTGGTTTATCAAGAAAATACATCTCTGTCTGGATACGAACAGGTAGAGGCGGCTCTGGGAAAGATGTATCCAAGGGGTAAAACCTGAAAACACCGTTTTGAGCTAGACTCGAATTGGAACAGGTGCATGGAAACGGGCCTTGCTGCACTCTTGGTTACGAAACTCTCGAGGGATATGCTTTTGTAATTTCACAACCATAGTATGAACCCTAATTAAGGGAACTAAAAAATTCCCCTAAGAATGTATATTAGAATGTAGATCATGAATAGCATAGATTGAAGCTTGTGGATTCATAAGTTAAGGAAATAAAAGTTATTTATAAGTCATCAGTTTCGTCATTGGATTACCCTTTATAGGTTACCCATAAATTTCCTTTTATTCCATCCAATGGCAAGTAATAGGAGGAATCAGGCTAAAATTTATGTGAAGATCAATGTGATGACTGTGATATTGAGATGCCCAATCCGATGAGAGCGGTAATCACAAACTTTGTCACTCTTCTCTCCCAGTTAACTCAATATTTGAATAGAAACATGGGTCAAGAGGAACGTTCAACCCCTTAAGAAAGAACAAGTCACTATTGAGATCTACATCAGACAAAGGTTCCTACTTTTAATGGATCAGTTGATCCCTCAATCACCGAACAATGGATCAACTCCATTTAAAAGAACTTCTCCATCCTTTAATGTTCTGAACAAGAAAAGGTTCTCTTGTATGCTTATATTATGGAGGGTGAAGCTGATCAATGGTGGATGTTGATCAAAAATACCAAGCCTAAAGAGTAGATCAAGGTGTGGGAATGGAAGGATTTCCAGAAGATGATTTTTGATAAATATTTTCCGCTCACCCTCCGACATAAGATGGAAAGGGACTTCCTTTCCCTCAAGAAAAAAATACAAAGAATATGTTGAAGCATACATGGAAAACAATACAAGTCTTGAAAGATATGGTTATGGATTTGTCGTTACCCCTGAATACAAGGTTGAACACTTCTTTGGTGGGATAAAACCTAGCCTATAGAAAGCGCTGGAAATCTGTGACTTCGACAGCTAGGAAGAAATTGTCTTATGTGCCCTCAAGGTCAAAATGGAAATCAGAGAATCTCAGGGGTATCATGGGGATAAGAAGTGTAAAGTGGAATTCAATGATTATGGTCTGATGGATAAATACAATGTTGCTAAGAAGATCTAGCACCCCACTAGCCAAAGGTGTGGAAAGAAGCACCCCATAAATTGCCTAAAGGGATGAGGAAATGCATTAGGTGTGGAAGATAATGGATCCTTGTTATTAACTGCCAACAAGAAAAACCCACAGGTGAAACCAAGGAAAGAAACGCTCTATTAGAACCTCAACACATTGTTCATTGATACAACTATAAAAAACCAAGGCGTCTTGAAAATCAGTGCCCTAAGACAATAGTTTTTTGAGGAAACCAACATTCCCCAAGGTAGCAAGGGAGATCTTTTATCATCACTACTACCAAAGTGAAACCTGAAAAAGAAGTGGTGATAGGTATGATAGTTATTCATTCAAGAATAGCGAATGTAGTTTTTGATTCAGGTTCTACGCATTATTTTTTACCCCAAAAGTTTAGTAGCACAATCCCAACACCACCACAAATCATGGAAGTAAAGATTTCAGTGAGTATAGAAATTGGGGAAATCATTTCATCCAATGAATATAACTCCTCCTCTATCATAATCTGTGGATTGAATTTCCTTTTGAACCTCATCATACACCCTCTGGTGGGATTTGATGAAATTATTGGCATGGATTGGATTTCCTTATATAGAGCCAACATAAATTTGTGTGAGAGGGAAATCACTCTCCATGTGGAGAATCGACCCCCGATTCTATACAAGTGAAAGGAGGAAGATGAATCTTATTTAGCTCCATAATCTCAAGAATGGATATTACTGCCCTATGAGCATGCGTATCTGGATCAGATGATTTAGTCTTAGGGGGAAACCGTCCTTGAAGACATGCCTATTGTGAGGGAATTCGCTGAAGTGTTTCCCAAGTAATTCCCTGGTCTACCTCCTAGAAGAGATGCAGAACTCTGAATCGATCTTATACCTAGGGAATTTCCAATATCTAAGACACCATATAGAATGGATGTTGTGGAGCTTGAAGAGCTTAAGAAACAGCTACAGGAGAATCTAGATAAAGGGTTTACACGCCCAAGTGCTTCACCATGGGGTGCACCAATCCTCTTCGTCAAGAAGAAGGATGGGTAAATGCACCTTTTCCTAGATTATCATGAGCTTAACAAAATAATGATAAAAATAAGTATACTCTCCCACGAATCGATGATTTATTCGATCAGTTGTGTGGAGCACAATACTTTTCCAAGGTGGATTTGTGGTCAATATATTATCAGGTAAGGGTGAAGAAGTAAGATATCCCCAAGACACCTTTTTCGTACAAGATACGACCACTATGAATTCATAATATGGCCTTTTGGACTCACTAATGCTCCAAAAATCTTCATGGACATGATTAATAGATACTTTATGGATCACCTCGACAAATTTGTGGTAGTATTTATAGATGATATTCTGATATAATCCAAAACCAAGGAGGATCATGAGGAGCATATAAGAACTATACTAGAGACTTTTCAGAAGGAGAATCCCTATGCAAAGTACAACAAGTGTGAGTTCTGGTTGAAGGAGGTCTCAATCTTGGGAAATATCATCCAAAGAAGTGGGATATCTGTGGATCCCTCCAAAAAAGATGCAATTGATGGATGGTCGAGGCCAACATCAGTAATGTATATTCGTAGCTTCTTGGGGTTAGATGGTTATTATTGATGATCTGTGATAAATTTCTCATGATTTTCCAACCCTCTTACCAAGCTAACTTGGAAGGAAGTAAAGCTTTTTGGATTTATGAATGCGGAGAAAACATCAAGGAGTTAAAAATGTGGCTTATCACTATGTTTGTACTCATTTTACCCACAACTGGAGAACTATTTGTTGAATTTAGCAATGCTTCGAAGAAGGTCCTAGGCTGTGTGTTGATGAAAAATGAAAAATCCATTACATATGCTTCAAGGCAATTGAAAGTTCATTTGCATAATTATCCAACACATGATTTGGAGTTGGTTGCGGTGATCTTTGCTTTAAAGTTTTGGCGGCATTATCTGTTCGAGGAGAAGCGTGAAATATATAGAGACCACAAAATCATAAAATATATATATTCACATAGAAAAGGGTTGAACATGCGCCAATGAAGATGTTTAGAGATGATCAAAGACTATGACTGCTCAATCCATTACCACCCTGGGAAAGCGAACAAGGTGGTAGATGCTATAAGTATAAAGGACCCGACAATTCTATCATTGATGATAATTTATAAGGATCAAATCTTCTTAGACTTGATGAATATGGACAAGGGAAACATAAAAAAGAGAAAATCATCAATCCTTTCACAAATAATTTCTCAACCGTCTATTTCGGAAAGGTTAAAGGATGATCAAAAGGATGATGTGGGAATTCAGAAGAAAGTGGAAGCTATCTCAAAAGGTAAATCCTTGGAGTTCAATGTTAATGAAGAAGAAATTGTGAGATTTGGGAAAATAATATGTGTTCCATCAAGTCCAGAGCTGAAGAAGGGACTTTTGGATGATGAACATAGTTCGGATTTCTCTATTCACCCAGGAAACACATATATGTATCGAGTTCTCTGAGATCATTATTAATGGGACAATATGAACAAGGTGATCACTGAGTATACATCAAAGTTCCTAGTGTGTCAACAAGTGAAATCCGAGAGGCTAAAGTCTAAGGGGAATATGTAACTATTTCCCATACCAGCATGGAAATGGTAGAACATCACCATAGAATTTTTCATTGGACTTCCAAAGACATCCAAAGGAAATAATGCAATCCAGGTTGTTGTGGATCGTCTTACAAAGTCTGCACACTTTATTGCAATTCGGGAGGATTTCTCATTGGATCAACTAGAACGAATATATATCAAAGAAGTGGTAAGGATTCATGGAGTTCCACTATATATTGTATGAGATCAAGATCCAAGATTCACCTATACGTTTTGGAAGATCGTTCCATATGCTCTGTATACTGAACTAAACTTCAGTACGGCCTATCATCCTCAAACTGATGGCCAAGCTGAACAAACTATTCAGACACTGGAGGATATGTTAAGATCGTATTCTATGGACATCAAAGGAGGGTGGGACCACCATCTTCCACTGGTTAAATTATCCTACAATAATTGTTTCTAGTCGAGAATCTGAATGGTGCCTTATGAATCCCTATATGGTGAGAGGTGCATAACACTAACATGTTGGGATGAAGTCGGTGAAAGTAAGTCGTTAGGACTAGAAATGGTCGAAGAAATGGTGGAGAAGGTGACAACCATTTAGTAGCATATCAAGGCATCCCATAGTTGAAAGAAGAGTTATGTAGATAACCATTGACGAGATCTTGGGTTTAAAGTTGGAGACATGGTATTTCTATGCATATCTCCATGGAATAATGGAATTAGGTTTGGATATAAATGTAATTTAATTCGTAGATATATCAGCCCCATCGATATTCTTGATCATGTTGGGGTTATAGCCTATTGACTAGCACTTCCACCTAACAGGGCCAAGGTATATGATGTCTTTCATATACCCCTATTAATGAAGTACACAATAAACCCTTCACATTTACTCTCTTCTGAGGTAGTACAACTAGAGGATGATCTTTCTTACAAGGAGAAACCTATAAAAATATTACATCATAAAAAAGTTCTAAGAAATAAGATAGTGCCCCTCATCAAGGTGTTGTGTCGAAACCACAAGTTTGGATAAGTGACCAGGGAATCGAAGGATATGATGAATTAGAGTTACCCTCATTTGTTTTAGAGTGGAAAAATAATATTTCGAGGGACAAATTTCTTAAGAGGGGGAGATTGTATTGACCAAAACATTTATTAATGAAAATTCCTCTTGATCTAATTAAATTTTTATTATTGTTATATAAAATGTGAACCTCATGGGTTTTATTTTTATGTATTTTTAAATACCATTATGAATTGTGACCATTTATAATATAGTCATTGAACAGTGATCACATGATTTGTATAAAAATTGGCCTCTGACAAATCCAATTTACACAGAAAAAGGAAGTGATGGCGTCATCCAGCAGAGTTTCCATGTATGAATACCATTTTTTAATGCTCAGAAAGGAGGTGGAATCATTTGGGTTTGCTCTTGACCAAGCTCAAGCCAAGATTGAACAAGTTATTCTTGAGTGGAACTGACTATGGGAGAAGTGGATGTTAATAGAGACTACCACCCGAGTGATGTTATCAGAGCCACCCCCAGAGTATGTCACCATTGCACAAATTACCCTTCGGTCTTATGCAGGTGTTATAAGGGGTTATGTAACCAGACCCAAGCACTATGACAATGTACATTATTTTTGTATAAATTATGTGCATTCATTTTATTATTTTTAATTTGTAAATAGTTTTTAAAGCACCAATAGTATTTTCAGTTAATATTCAACTATGAAAAATATTTTGAATAATTAATAGATTTTTGAATTAAATAATATTTTAATAAAATATTATTATAATTAAACTTATATTTATTAAATATAAATGATCATATAATTTTATGAATGCAATTTTAATTTTTATTAAGGTTTGAAAGCTATTTTTGTCAAAACCCATGAATTTTTTGTAAATATCGGTTTTTATATTAAAAATAAACATTATAATATTTATAAAATTATTTAGATAAAATGAATATTATTATTCAAATCAGGATTTCTGAATTATCCAATGGTGAATTTTTCATAATTTTCTGACACAGTCGAATTTTTGGGTAAAAATTAAATACCGTTTAAATATATAATGTGTTTTATGACATAATAATGACCCAATAGTGATGTAATAAAATAATATAAACATTATGTTCTGAAAATATATGTTTTTCCATTAAAATAATGTGATTTTGGGTTTTTTTGATTTATTTTACAATGTTTTAGTGGACCCTTCATGGCTTATAAAACATTTTACCTTTTTAAATTGTATTCCTTGAGTGTGTGAATCACCTCCACATAAGAAACCCTATTGTTTTAATAAATTAGTCCATTGGTATTATAAAAAATATTTTTCCACTCGCCTTTGGAAAAACCCACGGACAAAAACCATCAGATGGATTGTGGTTTTGATTGTTTTAATGTGAGGTGTCCCAAACCTAAATAATAAAGAATTCCCTCTCCTTTCTTATATAAACACACCCAAGCTCACACTTCCTCTTCACTAAAAGTATTTGGAGTTAGAACAACCCCGAAACTCGTCTCTCTATAATCCTCCCAAGGTTCCCTAAGGTTCCATGAAGCCTCTATCAAGCCTCTTCCAAGCCATTGGGATCACACTTTCATGTAAGTGATTTCTTCCTTTCTCATTTTTGTCCAATTTTATTTAAGTTGGTATGCCCTTTTTTCAATTAAAAATTTTGGGGTATGATTTTGCACCTCCCCCATACAGTAATCTTTATTTTTGGATGATGGGGGACCCATTTCTCTCTCATTAATGCCTCCCATGTGCAACTGTTACCATGCTAAAATTCTTTGAGGGATTTCTCTCTCCTCTTTTACATCCAAGTAATTATTTTGTATTATACATCTAAATCCCATTACATTTGTTGGTAAAAATATATATATGACCCCTTTACTATCCACTTCAGGTATATATGATGATATACCCTTTTCTCTCTCATCAAACATTTTCATGAATCCTTATGTCACGGCGTTATGTAGCCGAAATTGCATCGCGTTTTTCCAAGCCAAGATCATTGTGTAGTGAATACCATACCCATGTCTCTATCATGGGTATCCACCTTTATAGACATATAAATATTGAATGGTACTTTCATGTATTTATTCCACATTACTTAATCGTGGAATAACTTATTATGTTGATTGATTCCATGACCGATGTGGCACACTTATGCTTGAAGTGAAATGTTTAAGAATGGAGCGCCCTGAGAGCGCTCCAATGAATTGGTTAAAGTATAGTGTCACGATACATCATGTGAAATGGGTGTTGACTCATGATAATTCAAGTGCAATGAGGTTTTACTCGTTCTTCATGTGCAATTAGTGTTTAATCATGCATCAAGTGCAATGAGCCTTGGATCATGCTAATTTCATGTTAAGTGTTGTTTCCACATTTACATGTTATGATTATCATGCTTTATCATGCCTTAATGTTCATGATTCTCTTGTTCTACATTGATATTCTTATTTTATAACATTTATTTTATTCCTCATGTTATTCCACCTTTACTCTCTTACTGGGATTTATATCTCACCCTTTTCTTATGCATGTCATTAGGTTTTCCCCTAAAATGCTAAGTACGAGGGAATGCAGTGGTCATGTAATGAAAGTTTTCAATAAAGATGTTGCATTCTATGTATTAAGTTGTTATGTAATGTTCATAAGCCCCAAAAACACTAGACCTCTTGATATTCCATTTTTTATCAAGTGAAGACTCTATGTAATAAATTATTTAAGTGTGTAATAACGAGAAGGGTTGTTATATGTTGCGTTCAGGCGGGACGGCGCCCCACTAGCTTCTCCAGCGGCCTGTCCTCTGTTGGCGGGTCGAGCCCCCAGGGTGTCGGCCTTATGCCCAGCAGGACAGACCTGCACCGAAGGGCTGGTCCTGTGGGTCGGACCCCCACTCTACGGGCCAGTCCAGACTAAATTGGGTCGTCGGGTAATCGAGAAGCCAAGACCCCTGGAAAAACTGGGGTGGGGCCCAGTGAGACCCATTGGGCCTCGCCCAAAGGCTAGGACGGAACAGACCGACCCCTACCCGAACCAAGTCAGCTTTATTCTATCTAAATGAACTAGGGTATGTGGGACCCCCAAACCCGCTTGGTTGGGTCGGACTAGGCCTCGTTGCATCCGGCCCCATGCTAACTAAAACACTCGTATCTTGTAAACCGCACATCAGATTGATGAGTCTTTTGCGGCATTGGGAACCTCTTGATGAGGCATACTATTTAGCATCCTTTGTGGTGAATTTCATAGACGTTTAGATGTGAATAATGGCTTGTGGAGCGGCACTCCCAGGTGCGCTACATATGGAACCCTGCAGTAGGTTGAGACCTGAAGACTGCATGACGACGACCCGGTGGGAAGCGGCTCTATATGACTTGGAAGGCCCTCTATGGGGAGTGGCTATGTGTGACCCAAAAGACCCAAAGTACTGGTAGGAAGGAGTGCCTCAGTTCGGCCAAGGTGGGAAGTGGCTCTGTGTGACTCGGTCGGCCCACGATTGGGAGCCGCTCTAGGTGACCCAGCTTACCCACGATACTCATTATGGATGAGTACCACAATAGTCCTATATTTGTGGGAAGCCTCTCTTTGTGACCCAGAAGCCCCACTATACTCTATAAAAGAGGATTTCTCTAGTATTCAGGGAGTTTGATGATGTTATTGATGATACTACTATCGCTACCCTGGAATATACCTGCTGTGAGATGCGTCTATTACTTTGTGTGGTGTTTTCCTTCATGGACTACTAAGAGACCTTCGGGGGTCTCAGGGTCCCTACTGAGTATTTTTATACTAACCCATGCATGGTAGTTTCCCACACGTGTTGTGTCTGGTGTAGGCGATCAACATTTCAACAGAGGTGGTTAGAGGGACGGGACTGACGGATGCTACGATAGTGGACTTGATGGCCTAGGACTAGGTGGGTCCAGTAGGACTAGGTGTACAGGACATATTACTTCAGATTCCAGTAGCTTCACTAATCTTAAGATCAGGTGGTGTTTTCTGTGAATGTCCAGCAGAGCTCCTTTTCATACTTCGTTGTTTCAGTTCTTTTGTTGGGTTTGTATTCTGTCCCACTCGCTTCCAACTATATTTTGTAATCAGTCCTATTTTAGAATATTGTTCCCCTTCAGTGTGTCGATATATGGTCGGTGTGTGTATTGGTATAGATACTCAGGAAAATTCCTCCCACTTGCTAGTTGATCCCTTCAACCCTAGTCTCCATCCCCCAGCCTTCAGGAGGCAGGCTTGGGGTAGTCATGGCACGGGCCCCGGGGGACGGGTCATTACATTGGAAACACTAAGATACAATGAGATATTTGGAAGTAAAATGGTGGGATGTTTGAAAATATATATTGTTCTCATTACCATGAAATGTTTTACTTGATAGAAGGTAAAAGAAGAACAACAATCACTAAATTTAATGCTTCAACCTTCTCCAGTGTCGTAATAGAAAAGGGAAAAAAATATCTATGGAGTTCAGTGTAGGATTTACAAAAACATCTTGAGGTAACAGTTTGATTTGTTTTATTGTTGATCAATTACTAAATATTCACCTATTATCCCCATTAGAGATACTATGTTTTTCGATTATCTTTATCTGTTGTATGTAAATGAGATATTCAGGTCACATTGAGTTCTTCTCTCTATTGCCACTAACAATGATCCTAGATTTACTTCTAATTTATAGAAAGGACTTGAAAACACTATGGAAAAATCACAATTTAGCGGCGGTTTTTTTCGTTTCGCGACGGTTTAAACTGCCGCCAAATAGATTGGCAGTGGTTTTGAAAAATCGCCGTGAAATCGTGCGTCGGGAACCTATTCGTGGCGGTTTTTAAAACCATCGTAGAACGTTTCACGGTGGTGTTTTAGCATAAGTATTTTTTTTATTTTTTTTATTTTTTTTATTTTATTTATTTTATTTATTTTATTTATTTTATTTATTTTATTTATTTTATTTATTTCATATTTATTTTATTTATTTTATTTATTTCGTATTTATTTATTTACTTTATTTATCCATGCATGCACATGCCCATGCACATGCCTATGAAATATAAAAAAATACTGCATTTGGTGAGATTTGAACCCCTAACCTCTTGCATATTTTCAAAAGACTGTACCACTCCAGCAAGCTCGTCATGTGGTTAATAAACAGAATTTAATATACTTATATATATTAATTGAAAAAACAAATAATAGAAATATAATAGATATAAACTCAATAATAGTAAATAATAAATAATGAATAATAAATTATAAATTATAAATACTAAATAATAAATAATAAATAAATATAAATAATAAATAAATATAAATAATAAATATAAATAATAAATATAAATATAAATAATAAATAATAAATAATAAATAATAAATAATAAATAATAAGTAATAAATCATAAATAAATGTAAATAATAAATAATAAATAAATATAAATACTAAATAAATATAAATAATATATAAATATAAATAATAGATAATAAATAATAAATAATAAATAATAAATTAATATAAATAATAAATAATAAATAATAAATAATAAATAATAAATAAATATGAATAATAAATAATAAATAATAAATAATAAATAAATTTAAATAATAAATATATATAAATAATAATTAATAAATAAAAAATAATAAATAATAAATAATAAATAATAAATAAATATATATAATAAATAAATATAAATAATAAATAAATATAAATATAAATAATAAATAATAAATAATAGATAATAAATAATAAATAATAAATAAATATAAATAATAAATAATAAATAAATTAAAATAGTAAATAATAAATAATAAATAATAAATAATAAATAATAAATAATAAATAATAAATAATAAATAATATATAATAAATAATAAATAATAAATAATAAATAAGTATAAATAATAAATAATAAATATATATATATAATTAATAAATAATAAGTAAATATAAATAATAAATAACAAATAATAAATAATAAATAATAAATAATAAATAATAAATAAATATAAATAATAAATAAATATAAATAATAAATATTAAATAATAAATAATAAATGAATATAAATAATAAATAATAAAAAAATATAAATAATTAATAAATATAAATAATAAATAATAAATAATAAATAATAAATAATAAATAATAAATAATAAATAATAAATAATAAATAATAAATAATAAATTAATATAAATAATAAATAATAAATTAATATAAATAATTAATATAAATAATTAATATAAATAATAAATATAAATAATAAATAATAAATAATAAATAATAAAAAAATATAAATAATAAATAATATATTAATATAAATAATAAATATAAATAATAAATATAAATAATAAATAATAAATAATAAATAATAATTAACCTGTAACGAATATTATTATTAATAATAATATTTTATTATTAGTACTAATAAATAATTAATAATAAATAATAAATAATAAATAATAAAAATAAGTAAATATAAATAATAAATAAATAATAAATAATAAAGGTAACACATGAAATAGTATGAAAAGACGTGGTAAGGGATGAAAAATCATAAAAACACATGAAAACGGATGGAGAAGCATATGAAGACTAAGGCATTCAAAAGAATGAGAACGCATGAAAACTCATGAAAACTCTGGAAACCCCCTTAATAATTCAACATAATAATCATAATAACCCACAAAAAACCATTGATAAAGATAACAAGTCATGGAAACCCAAATAAATAGTAATAAATGGAGCAATCGTTAAAACCCGTCAAAACAGTCATAAAGAGACAAAAACATTGGACTCACATTAACGGAGATAACTTATGACCCGAGTGTCCGTTTTAGATCCACGACATGTCAAATCAAAGATCCTGAAATGATCTTCGACCTGATAGGTGAAAGAGTCCGAATGGAAAGGCGGACCAGAAGTTATGCCCATTTAAAAAAAAGCTGACGGGGAACGGGTGCTAGAAACGAGGCATCGAAAAACATAACAAAACCGATACCCACTAAAAAGGCCATTACATATGATTCAGGAGTGCATGTGGGCGCCGCAACTAGTCAAACTGAAGCTCATGGAACGAGCTATTATCTGGCAGGTGGAGGTGTCCGAACTTACACGCAGATCGAAAGTTAGGTCCGTTTGAAGACAAGTTTGATGGGACATTGGTGACAGAAACGGGGTTTCAGAGGACTTTGGAAGAGTTTTTGGGGTCAAAAAACACGACACAAGCTTTCTTGTGTTGATCTAGTGTGTATCCCTCTTCCTTGGCTTCGATTTGTTATGTGGTAGAGCCCAAACGGACACTTGGGGCGAAATTTATGGTCGTTTGAAGTTGGAGAACTTTTTTCAGCATTCTTATAACACAAATATCCTCCACACTTATACCGTCTCATGGTTTTGATTATATGTGCCTCTAGATCTCTTCATGAGCTTTGATTTGACTGGTCGTGGTGCTCCAACGGACGCCCGGATCAAAAGTTATGGTCGTTTTAGTGATTTCGGGGTTTCTCGTGTTTTTTTATTTTTTCCTTTCATTTCGCGGCGGTTTTACCGAAACTGCTTCTATTTCGTGGCAGTTTTTTAAAAAACCGCTGCTAATCCTCGAAAAAAATAAAAAAAAAATTATGGCATTTAGCGGTGGTTTTTTCGCAGCGGTTTAAAAACCGCTGCTAAATGGCAGTTTTCTTGTAGTGAAATTTATTGGGTACTGAATTAAATTTCAAGACAACTTTTCAACCTCAAAATGATGGTCGATCTAAGAGAATTTTTCATACCATCAATATATTCTTTTTTCTTGTTTAATAGATTATAAGAAAAGTTGAGATCAACACCTTTTTTGGGATAATTTTCTTACAATAACCATTTTCATTCTAGTATATAAATAGTGCCATTTTAGGAATTATTGGGAAAGTAATATTAAACATGAAATTTTTGGGATCTAGTAGGAGAAATTAAGTTGATGGGAGCATTATTGGTAGAAAAAATGGTTGATAAGGTGTATTATATTGAGAAAAATATGGAGATGAATTTCAGTGGTATGAAAAGATATGTGGATAAATGGAGAAAATATGTTTCTTTTGGGGTAGGTGATTATGTTTTTCACAAAGTATATTCATGGAAAAGTGTGATATATTTCTGTAAAGAGGGTAAGATAGTTCTATGGTTCCACTACACTGTATGAAATCCTAAAAAGAACTCGATCAATTTCTTGTTGATTTTGTTTTACTCTGAGTTTATCCGAGGTACAAAATGTATTTCTTGTTTCAATTTTATGGATGTATATCCAAGAATCCTCCCATGTTTTGGGCCATGAACGATATCAGCTGGAAGAAAATAATTATATTAGGAACAAACTATTAAGATTCTTGATCATTGTGAACAAGTATTATGGAATAAGTTGAATCTCAAGGTTAATTATTTATAGAAAAACTTTATGCTTGAAGAGACAACATGGGAATTTGAAAATGATATGAGGAAAAGACATCCATGCTTCGTTAAAAAGTGGATAAAATTGTGAGGATTCAATTTCAAAAAGGGGAAAGAATTTAAAAACCCTATAAAGATAGAATAAATAATTTCCATATTTATTAATATGAATTATATAGTTATATTGATTAAAAAAATATTAAGTAGTTTTTAAATCAAAAAGGAAATATTTTTAATTAAACACTTCTATGAAAAATTATTATTTTAATGTTTCATTTATAGATTATTTAATGTTAATTTGAAAAAATATTATTTAATTTAATAAATTTGAATATCAAAATTAACATAGGGTGAAATTTTGTGGTTTTCAGAAAATATTCATTTTTTCGTTAATATTTAAAATACAAATTCTTGAAAAATTTCCATTTATTTTCTATAGATTAAGTAATTACAAAGTTTAATTATATTTTTAATATTATTTTAAGTAATATAAATAATATTTATTTATATTTAATCCACATAATTTCATATGAATCATTTTTATATAGGATTTTAGTATAAGTTTTTTTAAAATGATATTTTTCTAAAAACTATTTTAAAATTATAAAATGTTTCTCAATTTTATTTAACTAAAAACCCTCAACGGGGGAATGATTAAAATGAAATTATAAATTATAAATATATATATATATTAATTTTTATTCATATAATGATTATTACTAGTCATATATTTAATATAAATCAATCTTTTAACTTGAAAAATACAATTCTTGAAAACCAACCTTTTCATTGCATCTGCATGTTTTATTTTAAATTAAATTATTCCAATTATATAAATTAAATTTCATAAAATTGAATTGATTTTTGGATTCTAAATAATTTATATTATATAATAAGTTTAACTTAATATATTACATAATTAATAGTGAAAATAATAAAAATATTTTATTGTTGTTAAGGTAAAAACGGATTTACTAGGGGTTAAAATAAACATATAACGGATAAAATGACCTAAAAACTTATATAAAGCATATTTTATGAATTTATATATTCCTTAAAATGTATAAGTCTATATAATGGTTTTTTAGAGCCTTTTGGTATGTTAAAAATGTGGGTATCACATTTTCTTTTCAAAAATTACAAGTTTTCCACTCACCTCACTTATAAATGGTCACCCCAGATCCCCTATTATTCACACAATAAAAGACTTTTATCTCAAATAATACCTACCAAAATAAATTCATTAAGTCTATACTCATTACCAAGATCCATTAATTTTATCATAAATCAATCCTAAGGAGGCTTTTGTTTTTAAACTAAATAGGTTGTCTTGCGAAAAGGTATTGTGCTTAACTGATCATTTTATATTATTTATTATTTTACCTACTTTTAATTTCATTAAAATAAGATGATATAATAACACCATTATATAACACATATATTTATATTATTATGTTAATGTAATAACCTTAATCCATATCATATTCCATCAAATTGGAAATAATATCACTATTCATGTGTACAGCAAACTACCACCTCACCATCTGATATGATTCATTTTTTATCATCGGCTCCCTTGGATTGTTATAATGATGGATATAATGTATATGTATGATATTTTAAAAATAATTATACTTATTTAATTATTATATCACATATACATTACTACTTTTCTTCTGTGGGGGATATGATAACGTCGCTCGTGTGTACTGTGGACTGTCACCTTGTGAAGTAATGTGATGTGTTTTCACTAACACATTCCATTGAAGGTGATAAGGATAAATTTAATTAATATTAAAGAAATAATTATGATAATCATGATATATTTATCATTTTTAAAATATTACATATCATTTTCTTTCTTACCATTCCACTCACTACAAAATAATAAAGTCGTTCGTGCATACGTGTGGACTACCACCTGCATGAAGCAATGTCATTCACTTTTCATCACCACAAAACATAGAATATTTGTATAAGTATATTTAATAAAATAAAATATTATGTATTAATTTATTATCATTCTATAAAAATAAAATATTACTTACCTTCATTCTATATTGATCATTGAAAAATTGAAATGTAACTCATGTGTGCATACGACCACCAGTCTCTATGATTGTAACGTAGTTAATTTTTCATCCCCATAATTCATGATTGGAAATAATAAATTCTTGATTTATATAAGTGATAATTATTTCATGATTAATATTCTATATATGTTGAAATAATTACCACTTTGACCACAGTCAACCAACCAAATTCATTTTCGGAATATATGGAAAATATCATCAAAATATATGACGTAAGCATAATTGATTAAGTAATTGTACAAAAAATGGTAATAAGTGAAATAAAATAAGTCAATTTTTTTAAAAATGTTCCTTATAAAGTATAAAATTTAACATAAGTTTATTTTTTAGGAATATAAATAACATACGGGACTAACGAGAAACAATGTAATGGGATTCATCTCAATTTCCTTTCATTTAGTCGTATTTTGATGTTATACACCTCTATTATTTTTGGGTGCATATATAACCTCTTTTAAATTTTATATCATGAATTTATATATTTTAATTTCATTTAATGTTTTAGTTAATTTTATTCTTTCAAGTGTCATATGATGGAAATGTTTAAAAGGTGCTAAGAGAATTTTATTTTAAAAAATATTCATTAAAGTATATACTTCTAAATCCCTTTTTCTTCCATGTACATGTTTTTAAAATTTTTTTACAAAATTAATTATACGTAAATTCAAAATTGATAATGGAAATCTTTCCATTCCATCAATGTTTTTCAAAAAAGGAATCCTTATATGGAATGATTGAATTTTTTCCAAACAACAACAAGAATATTCTATTTTAACGTATATGGTGACAAAGAGAGTTTTCATGCTGCTATAATCATTATTTGAAGTATGGATTCCTTTATAAGATTTTAATTTTTATTCAAAGAAAGGCCATATTTCCCTTTTTTGTGAATTTGTAATAAAAATGTTTTTTTTTCAAAAATAAAAGGGTATTAAAATATTTGATAGTGTTTTCTATACGCGTTTAAAAGAAATTTTCAAAGGTTTTATGATGAAAATTTTCAATATTAAAACTTCGTATTCACGATATGGTCCTTGTACATTTTTTATAAGAAATATTGAATCCCATTATTGATCAAATAGTATCCCAATAAATATTATGTGATGGTTAAACCCAGATATCATTGGGTGAGCCTATTATAGCATACATTATGGGTGTACCAAGATATTTATCCAATGAATTTTGAAAGGATTATGTTCTATGTATAATTATATATGAAGTTGGTTGTACGGTCATTCTAATTTTGATGGGATTTTTGAGTGTTATATAATGGTTTTGTGAGATATTTCCCAATCCGCCTATATGATTTTTCTATGCTTGCTAATGAGTTTTCAATGAATCATTTTATTTAAAAAATGTATTCTTTTAAGAAAATTTGTTTCATGATTTTTCATAATTTTCAATGGACTAAAAATTTTCTCTTTTTTATGTCCGTTACTGAGATTTTTTTTTCATCCTATTTTTTTTAAAAAAAAAATTGGTAATTAAGGATTGATAAGGGAAAATAATATGTCAATTTAAAAGTTCATAAAATGTTTTAGTAAAAGAAATAATAGTTTATTTTAAAAAAATTATATTGTTTCAATACTGAATATTGCTCGGAAGTGTCCACTTTGTATTATATGGTCTTGTAATGGATGATTTGGGACCTAATTCTCTAAAAATCTAAACCAAAAAATATCCTCAAATGTAATAGAACGAATTCTGGACATAAAACTCAATATTATGTAATTCATAAGTTTGGTTACTTATAAATTATATAAGGGGTTAATGGTAAGATCACATAGAGAGATTTCTGAGATATCATGGATACTCAAGAAGAGGGTCAACACTGACCAGACTTTTCTGATACAAACGAGTGACTACAAACTTTCTAAATGTATTCATAGGATTGAAAGGCTCCAGGATGTTAAGGACAATATATCATAGAGTGATGTCTAAGATATCAAGGATTATTAAGAAGAGGGTCAACAAAAACCTATAAGTGACCCACCATTTCCTTAGGGGACTTATTTTTCCAAATATGAAAAACTGCAATATCCTGAAATTTCTAATGATTGTTTTTTGGGAATTTTCACTCATAAATATAAATATAAATGACAAATAGATGTCTTTATTTCAAATAAATAATTATTTATATAAATATTTATCACCAATTTTATTCATTTGCATATTTTTCATGGAAAATTAAAATTTATTCATTAAAATAGTTTTATAAAAAGATTGGCACATAGGCCAAGAAAAAACACATCACATATAGCATGGCACGGGGTATCGAACCTATAACTGAAGGGTGATAAAAATGCACCACATTTTATTATATTTAATGATGTCCTACTTATGTCTTCCATGCTTTTATACATATACATTTCTTTCATTATATATATGATTATTATTAATTATATAGACTTATTTGATAACTATATTCTTTTGAATAATTTTTTTATTCCCCAAAAATCTTGGTAATATATTAATTATAATTTAATATTTAAAAAACAAAAATTCATGTTTTAATTATTATAAAATTGGATGTAATATCATAATACATTTTATGTATAGTGAAATATTGATTATAAATTATGATTCATTTTTTATTTTCATTATAGTTCATTTAAATTTTTTTATTTTATCTTAATATTTGTATATGTTTGATTAGATTAAAATATTTATTTTAAAAGTTCATTTAAAATTTTTTATAATAAAAAATTGAATAAAACATAATTTCATTCGTTTAGATAAATACATTTATTGTACGATCATATAGAGTAAAATAACCATTATTTCAATAAGTAGGAAAACCGAAGGAATTTTAAATTTTATAAGAACATTGAACATTAGGTTTTGATATGAACTAGTTCAACTAGAAATAGTAAATAGAAATAAAACACATATTAGAAATGAGAAATAATTTATTTCATTAATTGATACTATTAAATTCAGTCCAAAATAACACCTAACATCATACCAAATATTTTAATGTGGAGACAGATAGGGGATAAAAAAAATTTAATGTAGAAATCTCAGTTGATTCAATCCTCTAGAATCATTTCACCTCCTAACATCAACCTAATATAGGAAAATAGAGTTTGTAATACAATATTAATTTTGGTAATGATGTTTCTCCTTGATAGAATCAACTTGAATGGTGAAAGGTAAGAATGATGGTGTATTAATAGTTAAATATGATCGTTAGCATTTATTTTTTTAACTAATAAAGTTCATCGACATTATGACCATTAGTCAATAAAATTGTTTTTCATTATTCTTTTTGGTTATGTTTATGAATTTAAATGATCGTCGTGATTTTTTAATGACATAATCAAAATTTTATTATTTTTTGAGATTGTAAATAGATTCTAATAAAAAATTATGATAAAAGTATAAGGTTCTTATGAAAGTTAATTTAAATAAGTAATATTACGCAAAACTTTTCCCGTGAAAATTTATGTTAATGAAGTCCTAATTTATTTTTTTATAATAGCCAGATTGTTTATTTTTCTATGAATTTTCTAAATTTCAGTGAATAATAATATTTATTTACTAGTATAAATTCTTATATTTATAGAATTATATTGATAAAATAAAATTATTTTTGGGAATCATCTCATAAATATTAACATAGGGAAATTGTTTGATAATTTTCTAAAAATGTTGATTTTTGCGTCAAAAATTTAAAATATTGTTAATATAAAACACCATTACTCTTAATAAATATTTATTATTTTATCCTGAATTAAATTTTTTTAACTCTTTTTATTGATCAAAATTTATTTATGAAATGAAATAATAAATATAGTATTACATTAATAAATCCATGCTTGTCATTTTGAAAACCACGATTTTAACTTTTCTAAAAACTTGTTTCTTATGAGTTATAGAGGTATCAAATTTGAATTTATTTTTACAACTTTTATAAATATAATAATTTAAAATGGATTCCATCTATTGAATTATAATTTCTAAATTAGGTAATAAGTTTCACTTTATTTAGAAATAAAATAGTCATCTGGGAAAAAGACTATTATAACTATATAGGTAAAATAATGTAAAGGGTTAAAATTTAAAGGTAAAGACATAATCCAACAAGAAAAAGAAACTTTAAATCGGTGGTTCATGTTTTTAACTTATTTAACAAAACCTTGCAACATTAATTTTCAATAAAATTCTGAAATTAATAACACCCAAAAGTGGTTAGATTTAAATATAAAATTATCATTGTTAAGTCACTTAAATCCACCCCTCCTCAACTAGAAATACCAACATTTCATCATTAATTTCGAAACAAAAATATCTATTTTAAATAAATACTATCTCAATAATTCTATCAATATTCTCTCCAACTTCGTTCGAAGATTCAAAGGATTCCCTCTCTTACTATAAGAAGCATCTTTCCAAGGCAAGGGATCTCTCTCTCTCTCTTCTTTTTGATTCATGGTTATTCATTGAGTTTAGCCTTTTGAATATCAATTTGATTTGTTTTAATTACTATATAAAAATTAATGTATAGTAAAATTAATGTTAAAGTGATGGTAGATCATGTATCCCAACTCATTATATCCTTTTCCTAAGTCATTAATATAATAATGTAAGGGTCTTCAATCCTCCTCTTTCATTTTTCAGGTTCATTAATTTGGTTGTATTGTCCTTTTGAATTCCATATTAATATACACAAATTTTTTTTATCCCAAGATATTATTTTCCTTTTGATATGTTTTAAATGATAGTTTATATATTTTTTCTCGTTATATCCTTTTCCTAATTTGTTACTACACCGAAGTAAGGGTCCCCAATCCTTCATCGTAAGTTTCACTTTAAATTCCTTTATTATATATTCGTTTAATATTATTTATTGTACACTCCAATATTTTATTACCATATTATTGTCATCTATTTTATTTTAAATCAGTGATTGATTTATTAACCCTCTAAATGTAGTTTTTTATGTTGTTATAACACTCGAACTATCCCCTTACATTAAGAAAGGCATCCTAAAATTCTGGAGAAGGAATGTGTATGTGGATTTTTGAGAAAATAAAAAAATGTACCGAAAAGAAAGTAGACGTGTCTATAACATAGTTTCACTTTAGGGTAATGAACAATAAAAAAGATCATTAGACTAGACACGATCATCACTTAGTGCATAAATATGGGTTTTGAAACAAACCTGATTTGGCACTCTTGAGGCATATGCTTGGATGGTATACATGATCCTTACCAATCATTTTAATTTAATTATTTCATTACATTTCTATCTAACCTTTAAAAAATCATACATAATTATTTTATTCCTGGATTGGGATAAAAAAATTCATACAGTATAATTATTTCTTCTATATAAAAAATCCAATAATATATTCCCCATAGAGAATTTTATTCTAATTATTTTTGTTTTTTATGACCTAACCCTGTGGGGCCAGTCTAGTAGACTGAGAGCCGAGAAGTGACTAAACCAATCCCCCCTACGTAGTCCAGGTGACAAAGACAAGGTTTAAAATTCATAACTAATATGGGAGGCCTTTTCTTAATGTACATGTATGCATGCATCCAACTATGTCCATGTAGAGGTAAACATGAATAAATATAGATGAAATTAGCATCTAGAGTAACAAACATGCATCGGAAAACCTCAAGGGAATATAAGAGCATGATATTGTAAACTTAAAACTAAAGGGGATGATTACATGACTGACTAGAAAAATGTCACAACCTGTTAATAACTAGAAATGTAAATTTGGAGAGATCCCATCTCCAGATCTCCAATCCTCCACCACAGTTGTAACATCCCAAGTAAGTAATGAATAATAGATATTTTTATGTATGTTTATTAATGAACTGGATAGTGTTTTAGAGGCTTAAAATGAAAATAAATCCAATCTTAAGCATGGAATACACTAATATTTTTAAAAGATTGTTTTACTACCTTTTGATGGCAAACCATTTTTAAATCTATCTTTTGAGAATTTTATAATCTATGTTTGTCAAAATAAACTTATTTTTTTTTATTGGGACATCAAAATTTACTTTGTGTGAATTTTTGGTATTTTTCTGACAATGTTCATTTTTTAATGAATAGTGAAAAATACTGCATTTTACATCAAAACTACTTCTTAATATAATTTATTTATATGATTAGATTATCTTTTGAATTGGTCCTAATGTGTAATTTGAATATATTTTTACCATTTAATCCAATGGTGGTCATTGGAATCAATTTCACTTTGAAATTAGACTTAAACTGGTGTCAATCTTTTGATACTTATTGTTTTATAAAAACACACTATTTGCTCTGACAGCGGGAATTAATTATTAAATTAATTAATGTGACTTATATGTTTTGAATTTTGTAAAATATAATTCATTTTTGAATTCGGAATATCAAATATAGCTTAGGGTGAATTTTTTGTAATTTTCTGAAAAACATCAATTTTTGATGAATAGTGAAACCACTAAGTGGTACTTATAAAAACTGATTTTCCGTTTAAATGAAATTTTGCCATCATTGTGTTTTGAATTTTAAAAATCCGACATACATGGCTGTCATTAAGAAGTAAAATGTGGTTCAATGAGATTAAAATAATTTTTTGTTAAATAGTAACTTATTAAGTTTTTAATCGCGATTAGTGGTAATTAGTGTAGTTTAAGGTAAAAATAATGCTTTAATAAAATAAGATTAGCTTGAAACATGTCCTACCCTCATTGGTTGTTTCATGGACGACCAAGACAAGCCATGGGTCAACTTGGGGACCCCAAGGAACTACTTTGGTTGGGAAATGACATAAATAACTTTTTATTTAATGTAAAAGTAAAAATGACACAAACATAATATGTTTTACGAAAACAATTTTTACATGGGGTTATAAAGATCATATTTTTGATTATAAATAGTCTTTGGAAATATAAAAATATTTCCTACATCATAGTATTTTTTTATAATTTTTAGACTTTAAATAAATTAAATTATTTATGACATCATGATGATGCAGCGATGACCTCATTATTTAACGATTTAAATAAAATGGAAATATAATGTAATATCTAAAACCTACACATGTCCAAAAACAATTGGATGGGTATATTTCGAACCCTTATAACCTTATCCTAGAATTATATCAATGTGGGGCCATTTAAATTCTAAACTCATTTTCAAATAAAGTAATATTTCTTTACTTTCCAAGAGTGCCCCCCTCTCCTCTTATAAAAGGCCTCCACCTCTACCTAATTACCCACACTCCCAAAGCCTTTGGCTCGGCCAAACCCTGCCCATTTTGTCTCTCCACTTTCCTATCTTACTCCTTGAATCCTCACTTTGGGCAGAAGTATTCCCAAGGAAGCCTTTGAGCTCAAACCAAAGGGAGTTACCCGATTTTAAGGTAATGTCTTCTTTTGGGTCCTTTTGTTTTATTTTGCTTCTCCAACCCCCTAAAATATTTTTATTCTTTTCTTTTGTAACAAATACAGTATCCTCAATATACTAGTATGTTCTTAAAATAATTATTTGAGCTACACTAACACACACCTACATCTAATGGTTAACGAACATATTGTTTCCGTGGATGGTGAATTTATGCCTCCCGAAACGATGATTGTTCAACATTCTTTTAACACCTTCAAAGGTGTCCATTAAGATGTAACTATATTTATATATTATATATAATATGTTTATGTTTTCCTTAAGCTTCTGTATTTTCCTTTTTGTTCATACCTTTATGGTTTCCATTATGGGTGAACGCGATATCTTCATTTAAGTAAGTGCGGACTACCGCCCCCTCAAAGTGATTTGATTCGTTAAATACCATATGTGGGACGTATAAAGGATGGAACTATGATATTATATATGATATTATACTGGAATTATAATATACCTTTATATCATTATGATTCCATTCTATAAAATACTAAATAGAAATGAAAGTAGCGTTCATGCGTACGTACGGCTTACTGTCTCCATGAACGGTGCATTTCATTTCTTACCTCTAAATGATTATGTAATATTATAAATGCATGCATGTATGGGATATATATGACATATATGATATATACATCATGAATACCATTCTGGATATAATGGATACATGAAAAACATGTAATTATAAAGGGATTATTTTTGACTCAAGTACCAATGATCGTTAAAATGACCGTTATTAACTTAAATAATTACATAGTGTTCATGACATGGTAATAAGTGATATAAAAGGAATAATGAACTTGAAAAAGGTTCTTAAGAAAGTAGAAATAAACTCAAGTTTATTATTCAGGACATTAAAGAACGATCGAGTCAAGTCGGACCCGAGGTATGGGACTTCGTCTCAATCTCCTTTCATTGAGGCATATTTTGTTTTATACACAACATTCTTTTATACGGTGTATAAACCCCTTTGACTTTTACATTTATTCAAAATGAATCTTTTTTATACGAAGAATTTACTAAACGAAAAAAGGGAATGTTTTTGTCATACGTATGCGGCGACAACGACTTCTCCGCCGCCGTGACCATTATTTGAGTTTCGGCTTCCTTTACAAGCCATACCTTTTTTTTAAAGAAAAATAAATACCATATTTTACTTTTCTTTTAGTTTGGTATTGAAAATTGTTTTCATAATGTTTTTATATCAATGTGTTGTATTTATATCTTTTGATTGAAAGGTGTAAATTTTATGTTTCCTTTATGCATGTTTTATGTGATACGATTATGTTGAGGTTCTTGGGCATTATTAAGAAGACGGGTGGTTCCGTGATAGACTAAGGGCGGGTGAGCCCGATATTGGGTAACGCAAAGTAGTGAAACGTTAAGGTTTCTCCGAAGAGATTTAGGGAATATACTGTGATGGGTATTCCAAATGTAACCAAGAGGGTTACTCCCTACGTAAGAGTGTTATGAATGCCTCAAGTTACCTTTATGTCTTATGATTTCTATGATTTATTAATGATTTGATGAGGTATGTTAAAGTGCTTATGTTTTATGGGTAAAGTATGCTTTCATTCTCATGTATATATGTACCCATGTTTCCTTTCCATATTTTTATATCCCTTACTGAGCATTTTATGCTCAACCCAAGTTTTTTTGAAATGTTTTTCACAGGTCAAGGGAAAGGTACATGATATGATGATAGTGTCAAGGGAGTGTCAAGAAAGAATCCATGTTTTATTTTAAATATGATTCCATTGATGGGAATGAAGAATACTATCTTTATGTAACCACTTTGTTTATATGTGGAATGTAATGCAAGTTTTATGATATAATTCTCTAAAACTCTAAACCCGAAAAAATCCTCAATGTGTAATCTTGTAATAACTCAAGATTAAGTAAGGTTTAAGGCTGGGGCCTTATAACAGTACACATTTAAATGCACTAGGGTATCCCTATGATACTCGAAAATTACTACCAACCTATCCATCATCTGCATAAGACATGACATGTGTGGGAAAAACCCATGTAGGGATGAGAATATATATACCCAATCAGATGACATAATAGATGAAGGGGAAGAAAATAGGTGACACGGTAGAATTAGACAACTAAGTCCATATAAAGAAATTAAATCCAAAAAAATTGATGTATCTATATAACATTAGAAAAGATTCTCATATGAGAGATAAAGGGGATCCATATCACATAACCCATCTCCAAAAAAAAGTGTATGTCATTAGTTCTCTAAGGCTTATCAATGATTTCCATCATCTCACATGTCTTCCTGAAAAAGTATCAATGTGGATCCACACCTCTCCATTATGTATCATTGTTATGGGGTCAAAATCTCTAGGTAGAGGACCCAAGTCCAAGTATGACAAGAGGGTTCCACTATATAGATAGAGGAATCATACCTTGTCCCAGCAAGAGGGTTCCGCTCAGTAGATGGATGGAGGAATCATACCCCCTCCCAATAGGAGGACTCCACTCAATCGATAGATATATAGAGGACCCACACCCCAGTCCATTAGGTGTGTTCCACTCTATAGATCGATAGATATATAGTAGACCCACTTCGAAGTCCATTAGGGGGTCCCAATATATGGATAGAGAACCCATTCCATGTCCCAAATAGAGGGTTCCACTGAATTGATGGATAGAGGTCCCACACTGTATTTCATCAGGGGCTTCTACTCTATGTATATATATATATATAAGAATTAAAACCCTATTCTATCAAGGGAGTCCCACTGTATATGGATAGTGTACCCATGTCGTGTCCCAATGGGGGGGTTCCACTCAGTTGATCCTATATAATCACTATCATCATCGAGCATCAGTAAAAGAAGTGTCTCACATGTAAAATCTCACATTGTATCTCAAAATCCATTATAAAGGCCATCATCATGATATATATGGAAAATAACTCATGATAGGCTACTGAAACCCTGAAATATAAGTCCAAATGAAGAAGATACGGGAGGCAAAACATTCCTTGAAAGGAATTACACTATGTATAAGAGACCCACATGATGTTTGGACCTACCCTAATACCTAGTTGTATCCTCTCTAGTATATGACTCGTTATCCATGTAGTAATACATAATACATAGGGTAATACTTGGCATGTTCGGCCCCTTGGGCCAAACCATGTTCTCCAGGTCATTTCCATGGACACTGGCTTTGTTCCAGTACACAGTGTGTACTAATCCATGTCCATGTCTATGAACTCTAGGAGTACATGATGAGCCACTAACAATAAGTGACATGGTGTTTGGGGGTCCCACACAACATGTGATATTTAACCCACATTGAAACCCAAGCTATAATGACCCAAAATTTTATCAATGAAATGTTCCTTTTATTAATTATTAAATTTAGTAAAAATCACATAAAATCACATTTTGAACACAATAAAAACTTTATAAATGAAGAATAAATGAAATAAAATCTTTTTCTAAAAATTAAGGAACCTATACATATGGAAAATAACTTGACCATTGGAATAGTAATATGACCCTTAAAAATAATAATCTAACCAATTGAATTGTAACCTCAACTATACAATTTCAAATGAAGTTTAATTATCTTATAATTGAAAATATTATATATTTATATATTTTTATAAATAAATAAATATTTTAAAAATGATAAAATAATTATTGGAAATTTTTATAAACCGTAAATGTTTATTTACATTTTTATAATTAATTTAATATTTGAAAATAAAATTTATTTTCATATAAAATATTCATAAATTGATATTTTTTTCATCTTACAATTATAATATAAAGATATTAGACCTCAATTAAATTTTCAAAGTGTCATAAAATCATTTATAATATTAAAATCGATATTTTTGAGTAAACAAATATTTTAATAAAAAAATTAATTAATCATATTTGTAAAATTATTTCCATAAAATGGGGTTCTTTTTTAAGTTTATATATTATGAAATGGTTAGGGTGAATTATTGGTGTTTTTCTAAAATAGTTTAATTTTTGGTGAATAGTGAAATACGGTAATTTATGGTATATAATATTATATGTAAATAAATGAATTATTGATTCATGGATGATTCATGTATAATCTAAGTGGCCGCTATCCCAAATTCATATTTTTTTTATTTAGTCAAAATAATCAACATTATTGATAGTCTTGATCTAAAATAATAAACTAATGAGAATAATAATAAAAAGGACCCTCCCCACCCACTTTAAATACCACCTCTCACCACCTCTCCACCTCACACCTTCTAAGACTTGGATATTTATTATATATTTCCCAATACTCTTACAAAGTCTCTCCCCCACATCTATTATCCTTTGGTCTCAAAAAAATTCAAAACACATTTCCCTAGAGATGGTCTAAAGGAGAAGAAGATCAAGAGATAAAATCATATTCCATTTTTTTGATTCATTTCAAATTTCTTTTCTTTTATTATCATATCCTAACCTCAATATCCTTAAGTGGAATTATAACTCCCACATATTTTATATATAATAATTTTATTTTGTTAATTAAATAATCCATCATCCAAATCTCTTCATGTTATCTTTTATTCAAAAAATGAAAACATTATCTCAGACGTGTCGATATACCATCATCATGGATGATGTATTTTTATTTTCTAATAATGACATTATGATTGATTGTAAAACCATTCTTATAGTTAAATAAGATTATATTATACATATTACAAGTTATATAATGTTATGGAACCAATAAATAAACATGATATTAAATAAAATTATATAAGTTCATGATGATTGTAAAAACCACTATAATAAATTAAATTATTTTCATTAACATTTTTTCTAATAAATCATCTTCATATCTAGAAAAAATTTATATATAATAAAATTTAATCTTATTTAATTCCATTAATAACATATAATTTTTATTTTGGATAACTATCCCAATTTTATGTGGACTTTCATACCTATATACAAGGGAACTGATCGTGAAGACTATGAAAACAAATGCTCATGTAATGAATATATTTAATATTATAACACTAAATAGACTTAATGAAGTTATTATAAATCAAATATATGTATAAGATATTCTAACTAAATTAATTAATGGATTTAATTTTATTATCTCGGACATTGAGTACAGGTTTATAATACTTTCGAACATAAGGTACGGGATTCTCTCTGAATCACCATTTTTTCCATTAGGTTCCACTTTTTCTCTCTTTAAACCCAATGTAATATATAATTATTTCTATTTTATATTCCTAAATTTTGTTCATATGTTCCAAACATATGTACCAAACTCAATTATACTTTTATTTGAGGATAAATACATGTTTTATAAGGTTCCCTTTTCAATTCCTCCTAATAAGCAAGCCCTATTAAAGGGAACTTCCCAAATTCATACCAATTTTAAAGTAAACTCCATAATAAATATTAATGCATAATTATTTTTCTAAAATCACTCATTTAATCATGAAAAACTATCATAGTTTTTTTCTAGTTTCCTTCAACCAATAATGTAATTTTTTCCTTTAAATACACTTTTATATTTTCTCTTGTACCGCACCAAAGTGTCTCATTTATAATGTTTCTTAAAAAATAATTTTAAATAATTTCAATTTAGTTGGAAATATTTTATAATGATCTATACCTAATTTCATTTATGAATATCCACGTATGTTTTAAATCCACTAATTCATGAACATCATTATGATACGCCCATTTTTTATGCCTTGTGATGTGATTATGATACCCATTTTTTCTATGGGTTAACCTAATATTTATACCTTATGATTGATTCTTCATGTAGAAGGAATATTAATGAAAATTATATTATTGGTGTTCCTAGATATATATCCAATTAATTGGGTGATTTTTACTATCATGATATGTCATGTTGGGACAAGGAGTACACCTGATTCTTTTATTGGAATTTGACTGCCATGTGCAATGATCTGGGTAGTGAGCCTTGAATAATACTTATATAATGTTGCATATTGTTTCCACATTCCTATGACTCCATGATAACATGAACCTATTTCTGAAATGTTATTCTTCATTATTTTTATTCAAGTTCTGTGCCTTTTTATGTAATTATGTTATCCCTTCTAACCCAAGTGTTATGTTTTATTCCTATGTTTATTCCCTTATATGGATTTTTAGATCATCCCTTTTGTCTAAGTATTCCGTAGTTTATCCTATGAAGATGTAGAATCTCAAAGTATTTTAGGATCTCTTTATTGATTATTAATATAAACATTATTTATTCTTGTTTCATGTTTTCATTTTTATGCACATAATCTTCCAACGACACTAGAATTTAGAATCCTAGATTAGTATTTTATGATTAATTATAATTAAAGTCATCTAATAATATGTGTAAAAGGATGGTGCCATTATAGTTGGTTTGAAATCAAAATCTAGTTATTTTGGGATATTAACACTAGAAAACATTTTTTAAAACTCTAGGGATAATTTATCACCATGGAAACATATATTGAAACTTATCGAATCAAATTATTGGATGTACTTTTCAATTGCATAATTATCCTCCTATGTTTAAACTTTACTTATTATATGTGTATTATATAAGTTTCAATTCCCCTTAAGGTTACATTAGTTTTTTATATTATGGCGGGAAATAGAAGAAACCATGCCAACAGACAATGTGATAAGCATTATAATGATTTACCCAATGAAATTCCAAATCTGAAGGGAATAAGATCTCAATACTTCATGGTAGTACTTGCACAACTGGATCAACTTATTAATAATAAAATTAATCATAAAAAACACCCTCTTTATCCTTATAAAGATAAATTTTTGGTTTAATCCTTTATGAATCAAATGTCTCCCATCTTTAGATGATCTTTCGATCCCCTCATCATAGAATAACGAATTAACTTCATTGGAAATATATTCTTTGTCCTCTAGTTCTGGGAAGAAGATAAAGTTTTGGTGGAGATATATCCTTTTGCTGGGGAAGCTTCTCAATGGTGGAAACTGATCAATAACACAAAGTCTCAGGAGTAAATTTATCCATAGAATGATAATCATTCAAGAAAATATTTTTCGATTAATATTTTCCCCAAATAATTTTTTTTAATATGGAAAGGGAGTTCCTAGGACTGAAGAAAAAGGGAGATGAGACTATAAAGTTGTATGAGGAAAAAATTTCAAGGAATTCATGATATGCATCTAGTTATTTCATGAACACTGAAATTTGGGTGGATCTCTTCTCTAGAGGACTAAAGATGAGTCCACAAAAAGATTCTTAGATTTGAGACTTTGAAAGCTATGAGGAGATTTTTCATTGTGCTCATAAGGTTGAAATGGAGATTGGAGACTCTCAGTGGTCTCACGGGCCTAGTAAAAAAAATAAAAATGGATTTTAATATGGGAGGTTAAATAGTTACATCTAATGATTTATAGAAAACCCAACATCCCACATGTCAAAAGTGTGGGAAGAACCTCCCTAGAAACTGCCTAATGGGAACCGGGAGGTTCTTCAAATGTAGAATATAGTGGAATATTGATAATAATTTTTGAACGGATATGTGTAATCCCACAAATATTCGGGAAAAAAGGATGGTTCATATTAACACGTAGCCTATAGTGCAATGTTTTAACTATAAGGAACATGGGCATATTGTGAGCCATTTTCCTAGTCCATACATTATCGGAGGCAGTCAACCACAACAACCCCAAAGGAAAAAAGAAATGAAATATTTTATCACTACTACTAAGGTGGAAGCTAAAAATGTTGTGGTGAAAGGTAAATTGGTTATTAATTCATTATCAGTGAATGTACTAGTAGATTCCAGTTCTAATTATTCTTTTATATCTTGCAACTTATGTAGAACTATCCAAACACAACCTAAAAATATGGAGGTATGTAATATGTGAGAATATAAAATGGGGAAATTATTGTATCAAAATTATATAATTACTCCATAGTTAATGTTTGTGGACTAAACCTCCCATAAAATCATTTCAAACTTTCTTTAGTAAAGTTTGATACTGTATTGGGAATCGATTTTAAATCATTAAACAAATACAACATCAACTCTCAAGAAAGGGAGATCACTCTTCACATCCCAAAGCATCCTCTAATTCAGTACCATTTTAAGTAGTAGGATTAACCTCCTTTATAATCATAATCTTGATTTTGTGTATTATTGCATTATGATGAAGAATATCTAGCTCAAATGATTGTGGTGAATGAGATAATTATATACTCATACATTCCCATTTTGTGGGGATACACGGATATGTTCCTTGAAGAATTGTATGTTATTACTCCTAACGGAGAGGTTGAGTTCTCTATTGAACTTATTAAGGGATCTCTAACTATATCAAAGACACCTTATAGAAAGGCCACCATTGAGTTGGATGACCTTAAGAAGCATTTATAGGATAATATAGAGATGGAGTTTTATTTCCTGAGTGCTTCACTATGGGGTGGGTAAGTCCTCTTCATTAAGAATATGGAAGGATCAATGAATCTATATATTGATTATCATGATCTCAAAAAAATTACAATAATGAACAAGTATCCCTTGCCATGGATATATGAATTTTTCTATTAGCTATGTGGGGCAAAGTATTTCTCAACGGTGGACCTTCGATCAAGATATCGCTGATTAACAGTGAAGAAGGAAGATATTCCCAATAATTCCGTTCGAAAAATGTATTGAAACTATAAGTTCATAGTGATTACCTTTATACTCACTAATTCTCAATAAATTTTCATGGAATTATTAATAGAGGATTTAGATATTACCTGGACAATGTTATGGTAGTCTTTATTTATGATATTCTAATATACTCTAAGAGTAAAGAGGATGACAATGATAATTTTAATACTATGTTACAGACCATTATAAGGGATAAACTCTATGAAAATTTTGGTAAATGTGATTTATGTGTGGAGTAAGTATCATTGTTGGGTCATGTTATCACTAGAAAAGTAATACATGTGGATCCTTCCATGAAAAAGGTAATCAAAGATTGGCCCTAGATAACATCTGTAAGGAAGATACATAGTTTCCTTGGTCTAGTTGGTTACTACCAATAATTAACGGGGACTTCTCACATTTTTTCAAACCCACTAAATAAGTTGAATTGGAAGGGATTGAAGTTTTTCTATAGTAGTAAATTTGAATACTTCATCAAAGAGTTGAAAAAGGGATTATCAAAACACCAATACTCACATTACTACAATGTGGGGAATTATTTATGGTATAAAATAATTCTTAAAAGAAAAGAATCAGTTTTTTTCTAATGAAAAATGATAATGTGATATACGACACCACATGGAAGTTAAAATTTCATGAGCTAAACTTTCCCATGCATGATCTGTAGTTGGCGTCAGTGATCTTTGTGTTGATAATCTGGAAGCACTATCTTTGTGGGTACAAGTGTGAGATATATACTGATCCTAAGAGCCTAAAATATATATTCACATAAAATGAGAATAATACATGCCAATGAAGATGCTCAGAGCTCATCCAGTATTACAACTTCTTAATCCATTATCATCCTGGAAAAACAAATAAAGTTGAAGATGAGGATCTTGAAACCTTATCAATTATGAGAATTGAGAAGGATCCATTATTTTTAGAGCATAAAATTATGGACATGGAAATAATTAAATATGGAGAATCATAAATCCTTTTCAAATTATTTATCAACCATCCCATTTGGAGAAAATGAAGGATACTCAAAGAAATGATGTAGAGATTCAGAAAAAAGTGGAGGCTATCAGATATGACAAATCCTTAGAGTTCAAAATTGATGAGGAATGAGATGAAATATTTCGGTCATTAATAGGTGAACCATCCAATACAGTGATAAAGATAGTACTTCTAAATTATGATCATATCTCAATTTTCTATATTCACATAGGAATTAGAAAGATATATCGAAATCTATGAGATCACTATTGGTGGAACAATATGGATAAGGATATAATTGAATATATATATAAAAGGGTTTGGTGTGTCGGTATGTAAATGATAAATGGAAAAATTATAATGGAATGACACAACCATTACCCATACAAACATTGAAATGGGAAAACATTACCATGGACTTCGTCATTGGACATCCAAATGAATCTAGAGGAAACAGGTCTATGTGAGTTGTTGTGGATCATCGTACAAATATAACTCAATTTATTGTAATTTGAGATGACTTCTCATAGGATCAACTTTCACAAATATAAATAAGATAAGTGGTGAGGCTGCATGGAGTACCATTATCGATTATATCTGATTAAGATCTGAGATTCACCTCTATATTTTGGAAAGGCCTCTAACATTATAGAAACATTGGGTTGAACATTAGTACGACTTATCATCCTTGAACTGATATTCTATCTAAGAGGACTATTTAATCATTTTAAGACTTTTTGAGGGAATGATTTATATATTTCAAAGGATGATGGTACCAACACCTACCTCTAGTTGAGTTCTCTTACAATAATAGTTTCCACTTGAGTATCCTAATGGCTCAATATAAATCCCTTTATGGAAAATGATGAAGAACACCAATATGCTTGGATGAATTCAGTGAACGTAAGACACTGGGACCTAAAATGGTTTAATAAATGGAAAAAAAATTGAAAGTTATTAAGTAGAATATTCAGGATTCCCAAATTAAATAAAAGATTTATTCATATAATCATCAACGAGACCAAGAGTTCAAGGTTAGAGACATGGTACTTCACTTCATAACTCTATGGAATAGGATAATGAGATTTGGGAAGAAATGAAAGATAATTCTCAGTTACATCAGACCCTTAGAGATTCCTAATCATGTCAGAGATATGGACTATAAACTATCACTTTCATCTACCATGTCTCAAGTACATGATGTATTCCACATATCCCTATTGATTAAGCACATACCATATCCATCACATGTACTGAATCCATAGATATAAAAATTGGAGAATGGCCTCTCATATGAAGATAAGTTGGTGAGGATCTTGGACCATAGTGATAATGTCCTATACAACAAGACTATTCTCCAAGTCAAAGTATAATGAAATAACCGTAAGTATGAATAGGTAACACAGGAACCAGAGAACATAGTTAAAGAGAATTACCCTCATCTGTTTTCAACTTAAAATATAAAATTCAATTTTGAGGTAAAAATTTCATAGGGGGGAAGAATGTAAAGACCCTGAATTTTATCAATGAAATTTACCTTCTTATAAGTATATCATATTTTTCAAATCACATAAAAATTCTATAAAAACATTATAAATGAATAATGATGGAAATAAGAGTTATTTCTATAAATTAAGAGACCTATACCAGTGGAGTAGTAACATGACCATTGGAATTATAATATGACTATTAGAAATATTAATCTAACCAATAGGATAGTTACCTCAACTATGAAAGTTTAAATAAAATTTGGGTATCATATAAATGAAAATATGGTATATTTATATCTTTTTATGAGTAAAAAATATTATAAAAATTATAAATTAAGTGATGGTATTTATTGTAAAGTGTAAATGTTTATTTATAATTTTATAATTAATATAATGTTTTAAAGTAAAATTTATTTTTACAAAATAGATTCACAAATTAATATATTTTTTCTTATGATAGAAATATAGTTTTTTTAGACTCTAATTTATTTTTTAAGGTGTCATAAATTCAGTTATAATATAAAAATCAGTTTTTTTGAGAAAATGGTGATTTTAATTAAAAACTAAATTTTCATATGTAGAAAAATATTTTCAAAAATTTGGGTCCACTTTTGAAATCTATATATTCAAAAATGGATATGGAGAATTTTTGTGACTTTTCTATAATATTTTAGTTTTTGTAGAATAATGAAATATTGTAATTTATGTTATTTCACATTATAAGAACATAAATGAAATTTTAAGTCATGGTTGAGTCATTGATGATGTAAGTGGGAACTATATCAATATCAAATGATCTATTTAATGTATTTATTTAATATACTAAACACTATTTATAGTCTTGATCCAAAATAATAAACTAATGAATTAAATAATCAAAACACCCCTCACCTCCCAATATAAATATCAAATCCTCTACTAAAAACTTTTAAGACGTGGATCTTGTTTATATTCCTGTTAATACTCTTCCCAAGTATCTCCCCCAAATAAAGGATCCTTTAGCCTCAATGAAATACCAACCCCATTTTCCCTATGGATGTTATCAAAGATAAGAGGTTCAAGAGGTCAATCATCTTTCATTTTCTTTTAATTCCTTTTAAATTTCTTTTTTTTCTTATCCTATCCTAACCTCCCTATCCAAGAGTGGCATGATAACTCTTGTATATTTTATGTACAATAATATTATTATTTTTATGGAATAATTCATCATCACATATCTTCCCTGTTCCTTTTATTTGAAAAATGAAAACATCGTCCGATATGTGACACTTTACAGCCATCATCGACGATGCATTTTCATTTTCATATATCACCTTCGAGTATTATAATAAAACCATTATTATGGTTAAATAAGAATTTCTTTTACATATTATAAGTTATATAATGTTCTAGAACAAATATATAAACATGATATTAAAAAAATTATATAAGTTCAAGATGGCCATAAAAACTGCTTAAATGAATTAAATAATTTTCATTAACATTTTATCCAATGAAACATCTTCATATACTGAAAAAAAAAAATATAAAACCATTAAATATTATATAATTTCCTTAATAACATCTAATTTAAATTATTGATAATTATTCCCATATTACATCATCTTTCATACTTTTATACAAGCGAAACGGTTATCAAAACCAAGAAAAAGAACACTCCCGGAACAATTAAATTAAATACTATAACCATAAATGAACATAATAAATTTATACTAAATAAAATAAAACATTAATAGGATATGAATTAACTAATTAATGGATTTAATTTTAATAATTGGGCCATTAAATTCAACTTCATAACACTTTCAGACATAAGGTAATGGATTTTCTATGAACCCCCAGTTTTATTTCAGGTAGTGATTTCTCTCTATTTAACCATATATAATTATTAATTCTTATTACGTACTCCTCCTACATTCTATTTTTATGTTAAAAACATACGAATTGATCTCAATTATTCTTTCTTTGATGGGGAAATACATGTTTTATAAGGTTCTTTTTTCAATTCATCTTGATAAGAAAGCCTGATTAAAGGGAACTTCCCAAATTCATACCCATTTTTAAGAACACTCCATAATCCATTTTAAGACACCATTTGTTTTATAAAAACACTCATTTCATCATGAAAAACTATCTTATTTAATTTTTGGTTTTATTCAACAAAATATTCATTTTCTTCTATAAATAAACTTTTGTATTTTCCATTATACCATACCAAAGTGGATCATTTATAAAGTTTTTTAAATACTATTTTTACATGTTTTTAGTTAAACTGGAAATAATATATCATGATATATGTCTAATTTTCCTTATTAATTTTCATGTGTGTTTTAAATCAATTCTTTGATGAACATTATTATACTATCCTCATTGTTTATTCCATTTCATATGAATATGATACCCATTTCTTTCCATGAGTAACCCTTACATTTGTAACTTATGTTTGATTCTTCATTTTTCACACATATGCATGAACATGTTAGGATGGGTGTTACTCTATAGAGCTCCAATTCACTTGGTAGTGTTTGGTCTCATGATATTACATGTTGGGATATGGAGTAAACTTGATCCCTTTATGGGGATTTTCTACCATTTAGAAGGGTCTTGGAAGTTATACTTGATTAATGATTATTTCATGTTTCATGTTGTATCCACATTCATATGATTCCATTATTATATGATCCCATGTTCTACATGTTATGAACCATTATTTTTATACATGATCTATTTCTTTATGTCATTATCTTATGCCTTCTAACCCATGTGTTTTTCTATATTCTTATGTTTAATCCCTTACTGGGATTCTTAGCCCATACTTTTTGTCAACATATTTCCTAGGTTATCCTATTAATACATTTATGATCAAAGGAAGTTATAAGATCTTTATGGTTGACTAATATCAATATGATTTATTCTACTTCCTTGCTTTCAGTTTTATGTACCATATTTTCAAAAGAAACTCAAATATATGATCTTCGATTTGTATTTTATGGATAATTATATGAAAATAATGTGACAATATGTGTAAAAGTCGATATATATTATACTAGTTGTTTTAACTGGGTCACTATAGGGCATGTGTTTGTCAGAATACACACCTTTTAGACAGGTGTTTCACTGAAACTTAGATCAGTTCCATAGATCCCAAATTTGATTCTCCCACAGCTAAAATTTTCTTCTGGCCTCCTAAAAATGGTGTAAACCTCCTCAATCCATCAATTTTTTCCCTCTAAGGGTTAAAAATAAATGTTATGATCCTACCGCATGATTCCACCCCACGCCGATATCATCTTTGGTGTCTCCTATTGCCTCATAAGATTCCTAATCCATAGTGTAATCTCTTGTATCCCAAAAAGAATACCAATAAATCCTCTAATAAACTATTATTCTTTCACAAGTGAATCCACCATGAATCCATAGGTTTTACGGTGCTTTTTAACACCAATAAATTCCAAACTATGACCTCATAGGCCAATACTGAAGATCATAGAGAACCATGGGGAAAAATAACATTAACACAAGTCCAAAAAATGTTCTAAAGGATTTCTTAGACAAAAAATATAGATCAAGAATGACCAGGGAGACAAACATGGCACAATAAGGATAAATTGAATGAATAATTTAAATATGATATGTTATAGTATGAAAATGATCAATTTTAATGCAGATCAAATTAGAGTGTTTAATCATGCTCAGTATTTTAATCATATATAATGGAAACCAAAAATGAAGAGTCTTACCTAAATAATTTATCATTATTTAGTTAGGAATGAAGCTTCCAACAATGGAAGACATATGTTTCATTTGATGCACCTCAATTCACCTTGATAAGGTTGTCTTTCGATTTCCTCATCACAATTCGCCAATGGAGGGGGGTAGAAAATCCTATCAATGGTACAAAGGCTAAGCAGCTAAACCTGGAGATCCTTAATAAAGGTTTATTTATAGAAGTAAATTTTTAATTCATGAAACTTATAATAAATAATATTAATTATTTTTTTATTTAAACACACCCATTAATGGACAATTTAAAAGAATGCCCCACGACAACCAATTTTAGGTCACGCCTATAGTAAATATCATGATCTGGATACAACTATGATATTAGACTTCCATTTCAAAATTCCTTCTAGGAGATATCCCATTATTTCTGCAAAACTATAAAAATGTGCTATAAAATATATTTATTATTTTTATAAAATTAATTACAGGCATAATGAGCCTCAAATACGCGCTCCATCTCAATGCCTTAATCCGAAAATATTCCTTCATATATTTCAAAGTCTTCTGGGGAAAAAATAGGGTCTCCCCATTATTACATCCTTCAATATTTTCATGCTCAAAAAGAAAAATATAAGAAAAAGGGTGGGATATTGAGCCCGCATATGGCACTCTTATTCCCAAAAGATCTCATTCATGATCACATGAAACCACAAAATAGAGACCAAGGGAATGGTCCATCCATGTGGGATCATATCCTAGTGATCCTTGATTACCACTAAGTGCCTTGTTAAGGTGGATCAATCCTCTTCGTCCAGATCTCCTGAATCAATGAAATGTGTGGGATCTTACATGTATCTCCTCAGTTGAAATGCATAAAATACATCATGCACCTTATCCAACTATGGTGGTAAGGTGAGGCAATAGGAAACCTTGAAAACCCACTGTATTATCCCAAAAATCTCTATAAACCTCATGGAGAGCAATCCACCCTAGAAAAATCTCTCGACCCTTGTGGTGGGGAGACTCTCAGGAGAACATGGTCTCCTTCCTTGAACTCCAAAGACCTATGATATCGATATTCATAAGATTTGTTCCTACTATGAGATTTCTACATCCACTCACGGATCACCTAGACCTTCTTAATCATTGCTCAAACCATATTCATCCCAAAAAGATATGACCCACTGATCTTTCTAAAACATATGGGTGACCTAAAGGGTCTCCCATATAGTACCTCGAATGGTTTCATGATGATATTTTAGTGATACCTACTATTATAAAATAATCCACCAAGGGTAATTGATCTTGATAGCTTTGTTCAAAGTCTAACATGCATGACCTAATAATATCCTCCATTACCATGATAGTGCGCTTGGTCGGGTCATATGTCTGGGGGTGAAAGATTGTACTTATCTTCATTTGGGATCTGAATTCCTCATTTAGGCCCCTACACAACCATGACAAGAAGCATGAATCATGGTCAGAGACAACCATCGAGGTTACCCTATGAAAGGGAATTATCTCCCGCATTTATAATTGTCCCAAACTCTCTATAGAAATAAGCTCTATAATTGCAATGAAAATTAATAACTTCTTTAGTCATTCAAATATCACCTAGAAAGTATCATGGACTCTCTCTTTCCAAGGAACCCTATCACGAATTTCAGAGATATTTCATCCAATTTAAAATCCAGAATCCCAAGAGGCTACAAAAAACCTTCCATAACCTAGTGATATGACGTTGGCTGATGACATGTGATGTACAGAGGAAAGAACTCAGACATTCTCCACCTCGTGCTTTCCCACAAAAATAGTCATTGAAGGTATTTATGAATCTTCCATACATCGAGATTTGCAACTAAGAGAATTAATTGAATCTCTCTAATCATCTCCTCATACATCATGACTAGAACCATCATCTGTCCCTAGAAACGGATGAGTGATTCCTTCCTTTGGAAAATCCATATGGTAAATATCATGAGGATATATAGTCACGTAGGACCTGATAGTGGGTATTTCCCCACAAGGACTCCCTCTCATGCTAGAGAAATGGAGGGTTCAACACCATCGACTAAATAAAAGTTGAATCCTCCTCCTCTATCAGGGAAAATTTCAAGGAACCTAACTGCTCAGACACCTCCTCCACCAAGAAATCACGGGACTTCCTACTAAGGGAATCTACCACAAAATTACCATACCTGATGTTATATAATATATCAAATTTATAGTCCTATAAAAAATCCAACCAATTCCTCTATCTTAGGTTCACATCTTCCTGCATGAAAACACACTTGAGACTCTGATGGTATGAGTAAACTACAAATAAATCTCCCATAAGATAATGCATCCACATCCTTAGAGAAAATACTACCACTTCCAACTCTAATTCATTAGTCATGTAGTTCTTCTCATGGGGTCCCAATTTCCTCAACCCATAAGTAATTACTTCCGACCTCTATATCAACATGAATACAATCCCACCTCTAGAGGAATCTCAATACACTACATACTCCACACACTCCTCTAGTAGTCTCCAAATTGGATCAATCATCAATCCCATCCCCAACTCCTCAATGGATCTCCAAAACTCCTCAGAATGGGTAAAATGATAACTTTTCTTCATTAGTGTAGTAAAAGGGTATTTAATCCTGGAGAAGTTTTAGAAAATCCTCCAATAGTACCCTACCATTGAAGAAAACTATGCACCTCTGACAAGCTCATGGTTGGATCCCAAGTAAGAACTATATCAATATTCACTAGGTCCAAATATAAACAACGCTCAAAAATTACATTTCCCACTTATTAAACCTTATGGATCCAAAACTACAACTTAACTATCACTTTAAAATATTACCATAAAAATAGTGCTCGTAATGCAAGTCTAGGACCATACCAAAGTACTTTGTATGCACCTCCTCTAATGAAAAGTATATGAGAGATAATGAAACAGTCCAATTATGGTTGGAAAATCTATTTCCTCAAACCCATAGACACAGTGGGGGAATTCTTCACACTAATGGGAATCACCAAGAACTCATAGTTTCTAAAGATACATTGGACTTACACCTTTAGAATATAAGCCTCGCTAAGTCTAAAATATTATTATAAGGACCTGAAATCAATCCTCAAGAACCATATCTAAAATTTGAATTGATCAAAGAGGTCATAAATCCTTAGTACGGGTTACATTTTCTTTATCATTTCATGGTTAAAGTGATTATAATCCCAAAAAATCCACAAGATCTCATCTAACTTTTTTACAAACAAAACTAAATCTTCTCAAGGGGACACACTGGGTCTGATAAAACCCTTCTTTAAAGAGTACTCAAAAAACAAACATAGCTATGTGAGCTCATTAGGGTCCATATGATATACCACAGAATATATCACTATGGTCTAATGATGGAATTAGATGAAAAACTCCATCTCGCATCTCATAGGTTGTCCCAGAACATCCTTTGGAAAGACGTCTATATAATTTTCCATTACTGAAGAAATGTAGATGCCTGAGGATCCCACTATGCTAAGGAAGCAAGCTCTCTAACTAATGGGTGATGGGTTCAATAATCCTTCTTGCAAAACTCACTTATCCTTATATGATATCTATCCCACCCACAAAGAAGAATCTTGTTCCATTAACATGAAGGAATTATACTCTTCTGAGGTGACGGTCAATATGGGCTTAGACCTTGGAAAAATAGTACATTCCAATGATTAAATCATAATTTCTCTTCATGATAAATAGAAAATATCATAAGAAACTATCTCTAAGAAAAGGTAGATCATACTACCATAATATAATCGATATCGAAGAAGCATTCATTATAGGAACCTCAGAGAAAATCTATTAGACAAAAAACTGAACTAGGGGCTCCAACTCTCACACTAGGAGTAAGGAGATGACGTAATGTCTCACACAAGTGTCTATTAGTATAGAAAAAAGATTAGAATAAATAAAAATCATACCTCAAATTTCCTCATCATCCACCATGTCATACACCTTCATAGCCAGTATCTACACACGTCCCAGACTACAAACTCATTAATCATGATGTGGGTTTCAAAGTGGTGATGTGGGAATGATAATATATCATTTATCTCCACTATAATCTCCTCTTGTGGGATCCCCACTTACTCCTATACTAGATCCACACCCTTAAAGGCCTCCCTGGCCACAATTAGGAGATCCATGATCACATCACTACCTCTGTCGTTGGGGTCCATCCTCTCTCTACGTGCCGTCCTTATCATGTCGGGTTAAGAAATCATGTTCCATGTGATTTTTCGCATTACCTAAATAACATTTACCCTCCCTATTATACCCTAGTATTCTATGTAATCCATTGGCTACACAACCATGTGTCTAAGTCTATCCAATATAATATTGTCTACACCAAGATCCTACTAACTAGAACCTACTAGTTGCTATATATTACTTATCCTCATGACACCCACAACCATTTCTAGTTGCATGGCATCCCTCAGATAGGAATCTATTCATCACTAGTGCCCAGTCTTGCACTCCAAAATATTTGGGTATGTACAAGGATACCAAACTAGCATGTATGTATCTACGAAGAGCCCTCTCAAACATTCAATCCCACAAGTATCCATCTCAAATCAAGTTGAGGGAGTATCATGTAAGGTCAAGGAACCTCACGTCATACTCAGAAACAATCATCCATCCTTATTGAAACTCAAAAACATCATGAATCTGAACTATTAATATGAAAAAGGGGTAATACTCCTCATGAAATATCTACTGGAAATCGATCCACGAGAGTGTTGAATCATCATGCATCTGTGTTGCTAGACTCCACCAGTTCCTAGCTTCTCTATGGAAATCATTGGCTTCTAGTGAAGCCAACTAATCAGTTGGTGCTCATATAATCCATATAACCACTGAAGACTCTGTTACTACAACTCATAGAGTGCACTAAGACTCTGTGCATCAATATCCCTCTCTTCTGGTACAAATTTCTACTCAAGGGGTAGGTTGGTACTACATTCCCACCTAGAGGATAGATCACATGTGATAGTCCCTGAACTGAGGCCTCATCACTCATCATATTTTTATCATGACCCTTAATCGATAACCTAGTTTTCTAACTTTATAGAGTCATCCTAAAAATTTAATCAATACATACCACGGTCAGACGATCAAATATATATGGGAGGATGACTCACGAAGGATTTTTGAAAGAATAAATCCAATATGATGCATGTACCAATGTTCCCTAAAACCAATTTCCTAATATACAAAAGATACAAGTAGGTGTTCAGGGTCCTGGTGAATGGATATATTATTCATTGCACCAAAAATTGGTTTCCAAACTTGAAATCTGCACTCAAGATACTTTGAAACTGTTTTCCTAAGTACCCAACCAAATATCACAAGGGGACACAACTCATCATCCTGGGTTCGGACCACCTATGATAAAAATATAGAATGACCTGACCCATCATATCCCACTATTATAGTGGAGAGTTGAGTTTCAACTTCCCCAATACAACCTTCATAGGCTCAGGGCTGGTGACAAGTGATGAAAAGCATGACTAATATGAGAGGCATTTTCCTAATGTCCTTGTATGAATGCACCCAACCATATTCATATAGAATTGAAAAGGAATAGATATATAATTTGGTAACATCTAGAATAAAAATCATGCATGTAACAACCTCTAGGAAATAAAAGAGTATGATAGTGTAATATGAAATGTAAAGGGATAAAATACACACCCAACCATAATGATGTACCAACTTAACAATAACTACAAAAGTAAATGTTTAGAGAATATAGCTCAAGATCTCTATGGCCCAACCACTGTAAATGATCAAATTCACTAGGGTTTCCATTTGATCCTCATAAATAATAGTTAACTTATCCATTGTCTATATAAGACACGAAACGTGTCGGAAAATCCCATGTAGGGGGAATATAAACATACCTGGTAGGATGCCCCAAAATTTGAAGGGGATGTAAATAGGAGACATGATTTAAGTAGACTACCCAATCCACAAAAAGAAAAAAAATTAAAAAAAGTTGTTTATTTATATCCTAAAAAATAATCCTAGATAAGAGAGTAAGGGGATCTCTAACTCACAACCTAACCCATATGCAACCAATTTCAAGAATCCTGTCAATGATGCCTAGAAACTCACATGTCTTCCTAAAGAAGTATCCATGTGGAGACACACCTCACCATTATGTATCACAGACAAGGGAATACAATATCAAGGATGAGGACCTATTCCCTAATATGATAGGAGGGTTTCACTCAACAGATATTGGACCAATACCCTATCCCAGCAAGACTTTTTCACTCAGTATATAGAGAGTGCACCCATACCATATCCTAATCGGAGGGTTCCACTCTATGGATAAATAGATAGAGGACTCATGACCTAGTCTATAAGTGGGTTCTAACCTATAGATAGATGGATAGATAGAGGACCCATGATCCAGTCTATTAGGGGGGTCCCCTCTATTGATAGAGAACCATTGTCCTATCCTAAAAGGAGGGTTACACTAAGTAAATAGATAGAGGAACCACACCATAGTCTATAAGGGGGTTTCACACTATGGGTACATATAATATTAGAGGAACCATGCCCAAGTCCATCAAGGGTGTTCCACTCAATGGATAGAGGACCCACGACTTGTCCTAGAAGGAGGGCTCCACTCATGTGATCTTTTTCAATCACTATTGTGTCCTCTCCAACACATTTATCATTGTCCTCATAGCATTACATGGCATATATGGAACTACGGGGCTTGTCATGACCTCCTAGGTTTAACCCAAGTTCTCTTAGTCGTTCTCATGTACACCTTCCATATTCTATTACATGGTGTGTGCCTAGACATGATTGTGTTTATGTACACCTAGAGTTCATGTTGGGCTGCCATCACTGAGTCACAAAAAGTGTGGGTTTCTCAGATGGTGTGTGATATTTAACTCATCCAATCACCATATATGAGACACTTATGGAACATCTTTATTAGACAAGATGTCGTGTAGTTAGGTTTTTCATATAAACTCATATATATTCTATAGATACCAGATCTATTGCTCCAGCTATTGAAATCACCTATTGACCACCAAAATGAGGGAAACCACCTCCTAATAAATTTTTGATCCATGGAAGAATCACTTGTATCCTAAAAAACATCCTGATATATCCTCTAATTACTGATACATTGGTCAAATGTAAATATTCCATGAATCTTGGGGTTTTATCATGCTATATTTCACCCAGAAATTTCTAACCATGTACACATAGGCTAATGGATAAGATCATGAAGAACGATGGGGGAAACACACATAAACAAAAATGCATCAAACATTGGTCAATATATCTTGGCCAGTGAATATATATTATGGATAACTAGGGTGAGAAACATGTCACAATGGGGATATATATGAAGGGGCATGGAAAGGCTCAATTTAAACATATAAAAAATAAGAGAATTTGATCTTTCTAAATCTTTTAATCATAAGGAAGAAATGAAAAATGAAGATTCATACCTTGAAATTGGATCTTTCATTGGAGAAGAACATATCTCCCAATTATGAATGAAATCTATTGTGTTCGATGTTCCATTATTCACCTTGATTTTGTTATCATTCGATCACTCAATGTCGATTCGCAAATGGAGATTGGTATGAAGACCTCGCAATAATACATACATTATGCACATAACATTAGGTCCAAAATAAAATTTTATTTATAAATGGAAATTTTTAGGTCATTTAATTTAAAATAAGTAAAATTGTTTTTCTATTTTAATTAAAAGCACCCTCTAACGAATACTTTATCTGATATTCCATTGCTAAAAATTGTTGTTCATGACTAGGGTAAATCTCAGGCTCAGAATTCAACTGTCTACTCATAATTATATTTTGGGACTCCATTTATAATATATTTCATTATTTATTAAAATCTATGTGTGTATGATATAAAATATATTTAGTGTTTTTATAAAACTATTTCTAGGAACCCAGGGCCTTATAATCATGTGTTCTCTCAGTGCCTAGCTTGGAAAATATTCCTTGATATATTTCAAATTCTTACAAGGAAAACATAGGTTTTATACATTGGTCATCCTTATGAAAATTATGTCATGTAATATTTGATATATGATCGAATTCAATTAACTTTTACATGATGGGCGGGTCATAGAATAATATATCCCTTTAGTGCACTGTTGGGTCTCATTATATAACTATGATAGGGTGATGGGAGCATCCTTACCATTTAAAAGGTCTTGAAACAATAATTTGTTGGTATGGTTAAGAATTATTGCATTATTCATTATCATCACTATATGTTAAATTATTTTTATCCAATATTTTATTTATTATTATGTTGTCCATTGATTTATTTATGATCTTAGATTCATTTGATATGAAATAACTCAGTATATTCATGTGTTCCCCATCACACTATGATTAGTTATTATAATTTGAGAATTCATTCATAATTATATTGGCAATGGATTTAGTTATTCTATTTTTTTCCTTTGATATGGCATGAATCGTTTTATTTTTGTATTCCATAGTAATAATTTTTTGCTTCCTATTTACACAACCCCCTTACTAAGTGTCTAATATCACCCTTTAATTTTTTCTCATTTATTTACCATGGATCCAACATTATTACTATGTATGAAAAATTATTTTCAGGATAATAAAAAGGTTTTCATGTTATTAGATGATGTATTTTTAGTTACACTGAATGTAACACTTATTTATGTGTCTGGTTTTATAGGGCTGTTAAATTGTTGGATCATCTATATTGTGATTTATGTACCACTTGTGATAAAAATAACTAGACACATGGTACTAGATTATGGGATTTTTTAGTTGGTATCATAGTATAGTTTAATAGAAGCCTTTGGAACTAGATTATGAAGAACGTTGTTAGAACCTAATAGGAAAATGATCATGGATGACTTAGATTAAAATGTAAAAATTCTTTATTTGTGGAATATATTAAATGATATGTAATTTTATGGATAAAGGATATGATAAAATTTGAGAGAATGTATTTTAGTGCTTTTTTCTAATGTTTGTGATAATTTTTGGTAAGTCATTTAAGGAATTGGGTTAAGAGTATGAGAAAACCCACCAATAGAAACCCAGATTGATGTAAGAGTGATATAGGTTGACAAGAAAGAAGAAAAGTCCAAAATTTTGATACTATAAACAACCATAAGATGTTCATTAAAATTAAATATACTTTTCAGATATTTATGATCATCCATGATAAGATATTTTTTATTTTAATAATAGGAATAAGTGGTAGCTAATTACATTATAATTATGTTGTTGGTAGTTCACTTTATGTATTAGTCTTATTTATTACCAACATATTAATTAATTTTTTTCATGATAGAAGGAACTACTTATTCAAAACCCAAATATTTGTGTCGTGTTTTAACTCTTGAGCATGACGATGATACTATAGTTGGTATTATAGAATAGTTTGATTATTATGGGAATTGGGATTCAAAATAATTTAGTATATAGATATATGTATATATATTAAGTGAACTTACTTAAGTAAAACTAGAATGACCCCTACAATTTATTTACAATACGTACAAATAGAAAACAGTTAAGAGAAAACTTGGGTTTAATGAGTTTTTATAAATAAGTGAAATTGCAAGGTTGAAATTATTCAATAGGGGGTAGACTATAGAATCAAAAAATTTATAAATATTTTTTTAGGAATTTTAATTTGGAAATGTAAATATAAATACTATATATATTTATTTCTATAAAATAACCGACTATTTTTACAAATATGTTTCACATATGTTATCCATTTACATATCTCTCATGGAAAATATAAATTTATATATTAAAATGGTTTAAAAAAATAGATTCTCATAATACAAGAAAGAACGTGTTGTTTCTATCTTGGTTAGGGGGCTCGAATCCATAACCAAAGGGTGACAAGGACCCACCTCCTTCTATCATCCTTTGTGATGCCATACTTCAGTCTTCCATAATTTTTATACCTATACATATCTTTTACTATATACATGATTCTTCTTAAATATATTTTTTTATTTGATAACTATATTCTTTTTTATATTTTTTTTAATTCCAATTAACCTCAGTAATAATGTCATTATAATATTATAGTTAACAAATCATGATTCATTTTTTCATTATCATAAAACTGAACATCATTTCATAGTACATTTTATGTATGGTTAAATATAAATTATAAATTATGATGCATTTTCAATTTTCCTTATAGATCATGTAAATGTTTTTATTTTATCTTAATCTTGTTATATCTTTTATTATATTAAAATATTCCTTTTGAAAATTTAATTAAGACGTTTTATAATAAAAATTTCAAAAAGGATTAATTTCATTTGTTGAGAAAAAAAATTATTTTATGATCTTTCCCAAAAAAATAACCACTATTTCAAAAACTGGACACATTGAATGACTTTTAATTTTTATAAGGATTTTGAAAATCAAGTGTTTATATGAACTAGTACAACTAGGAATAGAACACTGATAGAAAATACATACTAGAAACTAGAAAAACATTATTTCATTAATTAAGAATGTTATATTCAGTCTAAAACAACACCTAATATCATACCAAATATTATAATGGGAAGTAAAATAGAGGATAAATAAAGTGAAATTTTTAAATATAGGCTTCTTTTATCCCCTAGAGAAATTGAACCCATGAAATTCACTATAACAGATTGCAGATAGTTAGTAATAAAATATTCAATTTGGTAATGATATTGATCCTTGATAATATAAAAGTGAATGTTGAATAGTAATAATATTGGTTTATTATAGATAAATATGATAATCAACATTTTTGTATTTCAACTAATATAGTTTATCGACATTATTACCATTAGTCAATAAAATTTTTCATCATTATGATTGGTTGTTACAGCGAAGCATTTAAATGATCGTCATGCTAATTTAATGATATACTCAAAAATATATTTTTTGGACACTATAAAAAAATTGTTTTAAAATTTTGTTTTATAATAAATATGAAATTTTTGAAGAAAATATAGTTTTATAAAATAATCTTATAAAAAACTTTTTACATGATAATATATTTTAACAAAGCCCGAAGTAATTTTTTATAATGGTGTTATTTTTTATATTTCAAATAAAATTTTTAAATTTAAATAAATTGGGATACTTATATACAAGTTAAAATTATCATATTTATATAATTTTATTGAAAAAAATAAACTTCATTTCTTCACCCATCTCATCAAAATTAGCTTATGGTATATTTTATGAAATTTCTAAAATGGTTTATTTTTAGGTTAAACAGTGGAAATATTGTATTTATGAAATAACTTAAATGTTATCAAATATTTATCATATTATCATGACTTAAATTTTATTAATGCTTATTATTTATCAAAATTTATTTAATTGCTAACATGGTACATAAGGTATTACATGGTTTTAACTTTTCTGAAAAACCTTTTTTATGAGTTATATGCGTATCAAATTAGAATTGATTTTTAACACTTTTATATAATAAATAAAGTAAATGGATTACATTTTTTGAATTATAATTAAAAATTTATGTAATGATTTAATTTCAATTTTAGATTTAAAATTTGTACCGTTGTAAAAAAAAGAGTTCTCGCGGTATCGTTAAAATAATGTAATGGTTTAAAATTCAAATATAAAGACATACTCCAACTAAAAATGACAAATTTAAATGGTTAGTTGATGTATGTAAAATTCTTACCCAAACCCTATAAATTTATTTACCGACCAAATTCATTAAAATTAATGCCATCCAAAAGTGTTCAACTTTAAATACAATATACCCATTATCTAGTCACTTAAACACAACCCCTGCTCAATTATAACTACCCACATTCCCTCCTCAATGTCCCCACCACTTAAATTGATCATGAATAATCTCTCAATTACTCTCCCAATAGTATCTACAAAGTTGTTCAAAGGTTCAAAAGATTCCCTCTATAACTTTAATAACAATATTTCAAATGTGATGGATCTCTCTGTCTTTTTCCATTCAAGATTATTATTTGTATTTAACCTTTTAAATACCAGTTGGATATATTTTCTAATGTCTTTATAAATATCCAGGTACTATCTGGTTGATGATCTAATAATGACATATCATTTTTCCCTCTAATTATATCCTTTTATTAACGTGATACAAGGCAGAAGTAAGGGTCTTCCATCCCCCTCTTTACTTTTTCATGTTCATTTCTTTTTTTATTGTATTTTTCAATCCTATTTTCATATAATTACAATCTTATTATTTCATGTTATTTTTTCCAATTATATTTTGTATATTTTATTTTATTATTCCCTTTCATTATATCCTTTTCTTAAGTCATTACTATGTCGAAGTAAGGGTACCTGGTCCTTCTATTTTAGTTTCGCATTCAATTCCTTTGTTATATTTTCCTTAAATATTTATTTTTATATACACTTAATATTTATGTGGTTTGGTTTATTTTTTTTATTAGTGTACTATTTCTGTGTTCCATTCGATCAAACCACACAAGTGTGTGGAGGTTGATGTGTCGCGGTTGTCGGTCGAGTCTGTGTGGATTGAAGCCAGTGAGGAGGTACGTTGCAATCAGATGATGGTCTTTGACCGTTGGGTGGAGTTATTCTTATCTTTTTATTGACTATGTCACTCGGAATATAACTTCATATGGGGTGTTCACCAGGTGAAGGTTTTAGTGCAGATGAGGAATGGAGAAGATGTTAAACCGCACAATTAATTGTATACAAATGCGGTGTAGTGTAAACTAGCATAAATATAGGATGATGAAACCACTATGTCGGGGGTATTTGGTCGGATTAAGGAGTATTTGAGGGACCGAGGCACTGGTGAATCAGTGGAAAATTGTTCTGATGATCCATCTTCACAATCATCTCATGATGAAGGTGGGAGTTTCTCTGGGAAGTTGGTTGTGGATTGAATGGAAGGGGTGGCAATTGAGCCTCATATCACTATAATTCTAAGTGATTATACTTTGGGGGTGGTCAAACAATCAGTAATAAAGGTATTGTTCCAAGATGGTGTTCAGACCCATATCACTTTTGATTGATTGGACACCGATGAGCATATACCGGATCTTCCCTATGATCCGGATGTAGGAACAACAAAAGGTGTGGAGTTTTTGGTGGATTCAAAAATTAGATAAGCATCATGAGGAGTGAAAGATCCCTAAGAAGAACAAAGTGAGGGATGAAAGGACTACTCTCATTTACCAGAACTGATAGAAACATGATCAGGTAAAAAATATAAACTGTGTGGGAAAGAAATGTCATCTGATTCCATGATTGTTGTACAGGAGAACTCTCAAGTTACTATTCTAGGAAACAGCAATGACATATTGTTTTTGAGTCTTAAATTCAATGAAAACTATACTAAAAAGGAAAATGACTCTAAAGAACTTATACTCCACTATGAAGAGGAAATGGTGGAAGAATTTCATTATGTCAACATCCCACAATATGTGTCTGGGATGATGGGATGTCATATTCAAGTAGAGTTCAATAGTGAGCAGGCTAATTGGGTTGACAATCATTATATGATCCTGATGAAAGGCTTTAATGGCGGGAAAATCAGCAAAGAAGAGTATATTCGAACCTAATACAAAATGGAATCTTGCTTCAAATATTTTATCAGTGAAGACACGGATGCTAAGGTGCAACTTATGAACTGAAAATATTATAGAGAGGAAAGTACCAATAAGCCGAGGCTATGCGTTGATGGATTTCTTTTCTCTTATGAGGCTACGCCTATGGATTGATTGTGACTAGTTTATCAGTTTTTCAAAAAAGTTATTTTATTAATAAAAAGCTTATTTTCAATCAGTGATTCATTTTTTGTATTATAAATGATATATTACATACTCCATATCAATATTTTTTTAAGTTTTAACAATGCCTGAATTATCCAGCTTCATCAAAAAGGCAATCCTCAAATTTTGGTGAAGTAATGTGTGTTTTGTTTCCTATAAAATAAATCCATGTAAAGATATAAATATTCGACCGAGGTCTAGCTTAGTTTTACCAATGGGTAATAACCCATAAATGGGTTTATTTTTCTAGACTCGTTCATCATCTAGTGCATGCCAACTTGTCTTGTTTCCCACCTAGTTTGACTCTACTAGGATATATGCTTGGATGATCTATATGTTACTTAAAAACCATTTTGAAGGAAATATATTTCAATACATTGGTCTAAAACCTTTATAAAATCATTCATAATTATTTTACTCTTTGATTGTGTGTAAATAAATTCATACATTATAATTCATTCTTCTATATCAAAAAATCATGTAGGATATGCCTCATTGATAATTGGATTCTAAGTAGTTATGTTTTTCAAGTCTCTAAAAAATATTCCTTGTAATATTTGATAAATAATGAAATGCCTGAGAATTTTATATTGTTGGTGGGGCCTAGAATTATATAGATCCTCACTATACTGGTAGTTCTCATGAGACAACTAAGATAAGGTAGTGGGAGTGTCCTTAGCTTTTAAGATGTCTTGGAACAATTCATTTATGGTGTGTTTAAGATGTTTTACTTTATCAATTATAATTACTATATGTTTAATTATTTTTATCCTCAATTTTATTCATTTTTATGTTCTATATATAATCATTTATGCCCTCAGTTTCATTTTATACGGCATAACTCAATCTATTAATTTGTACCCCTTAACACTATAATCAGTTATCTATGAATTTAGTCACTATTATATTGGACCTGTATTTAATTAGTCTCTCAATTCCATTTGATATGTCATGATTGGGTTTGTTTGTTTATTCCATAAAACCAATTTTCTTTCACTGTATGCAACCCCCTTACGGAGCATCTAAACATAACCTTTATATTATTTCCCATTTTTCAGAAGGGATCTAAGAGGAGTATTGTAACTACCCAAGTAATGATATAATATTTATTTTTCAAATTCATTAATATTTATTAAATATATATCAATTAAAATATACACTATTTTCAATAGATCATATGATAAATTTTTTTATAGTTAAAAACAATATTTTTCTAAAAAGGAAATTCTGTTGCCTTTTGATGGAGCACTAGTTTTAAATCTAGTTTTTATCACTTTTATAAATTATATTGAAATAATAAACTTCTTATTTTAATAAAAATATAAAAATTTACTTTTCTCACATTTTTTATTTTTCTGATTTAATTCATATTTCGATTAATAGTGTAAAAAATAATGCATTTTATTTAAAAACATTCTTTTTAATTAAATTTATTAATAGGTTTGATTATTTATATGAATGGTTTTAATGTATAATTAGACCATGTTTTTATAATTTAATCCAATTAAGGTCATTGTAATCAATTTCAAATTGAAATTTGATTTGATAACTTTGTAAATTTCTGAACATTTTTACTTTAAAAAAATAGTTTTCTCATTCCGTCTATAGAATTAATTTTTAATTAATTTCTTACAATTAAGTTTTTTTTAATTTTGGAAAATGTATTCATATTTATAATAAAAAGTTAAATATTATGTAAATAGGTCCCTTTAAGTTTGGGACAATATGAATTGTAACTTTAGTAATATATTTATTTCCACGGTTAAAGATAAATCAGGTAATTAAACGTAAAAATAATATTATAAATAATGTAAAATTACCCTTAAACATGTTCAAAATTCATTGTATATGTTTTGTTAGATCCATTTACCAAATTTATAACCTTTTTAATCCACTTGGGTTAGAGTATGACATTTATATTATTATATTAAAATAAAAACCAATTTTTTCACACTCTTATTTTTATCAAGTAAAATATTTTAATATGGGTTTATATAAGGTATATGTTTGAAAATAAATTTTATTTAGAAATATTAAATGTTTAACTACATCAAGGTAATTTATTTATAATTTTTAAAAAATAAATAATTCATTTAAATGTTGACACAATGATGATGAAATAATTTCTTCATTAATGGAAGAATCAAATAAAATATATTAAAAAGATTAAAATAAATATAATTTGATATAATTGATGTCATATAATAATTTTTTGGAATAATTTTACAAGTTTTCAAGGACATAATAGATTCTTCTGGAAGATATCATGTTCTTATGATATTTTTAAAAATTTAAATAATGAATAGTGCCAAAATTGACATTATTGATATTTTAAAAGAAATAAAATATTATTAAATGATATAAAATTTATAAAAAAAACTCAATTTCTTAAAAATTATAGGTATAAGTTATAAAAATTTCTAAATTACTCATTTAATGGTATATTTTAATTTTATAGTAATCACATTAACCCTCAAAGTGTAAATTACCAAATATCATGATAAGAATTTAAAAGGTAAAACAAGAGTTAAAACAAAAAGATAAGTACTAAAAAATAAACAAAACTTCTAAAATATTTATTTTGTACATTTATTTAAAACAATACTCATTATATATTTTAAATAACTAAATTTTTGTCAACTTCTATTAGAAAATTAATTCATATTAATTTAATAATTTGATGAATTCCAAGATGTTCCCTCCCCTCTCCTATAAATTGGAACCCATTAATCTCATATCAAAACACTCCAAACCCATTTTATATCACCGAGTATATTCCCAAATACCTTAATAGAATCCATATTAAAATTTTAGGGGAATTATTTTAGGCATAAAACCCACCTTAGAGGTGATGATGTGTTAATAAAAGGAGGTCGCCCGAAGGAGAGGTATCGTTTTTAATTAAGTGTTTCTATTTTATTTCTTCTTCAATATCTTTTAAATATTATTCCACCATAATGAAAAAATAACTCCAGTATCATAAATATACGAATATGTTATTACTTTAATATCATGTCCTAAATTCATCTGCAATTTCACCAAATCAGAAATGAATAAATACTTCGTGTTTACGTGTGAACTATCACCTCCACTAACCGATATAATTAGATTTCCATAACCATATCTAAATAATCGTTATAATGATGGAAATATTTTTTATATATGATATTCATGACATATTAATCATTATAAGAGTATAATATATCAATTTATTTCTTAATTTCTAGGCACATATAAAAGATAATGTTGTTCATGTTTACGTGTGAATTATCACTTACACGAAGCGATGTGATTAGATTTTAATCACCACATAACAAAGACTATATATATATATAATATAATTAAAATATTAATATGATAATAATGATATTATGAGAAATTTTTAAATATAAAATAATACTTACCTTCTTTCCATAATGATCATTAAAAATGGAAATGTTACTCATGCGTACGTCCGGCTTACCATCTCCAGGATTGTAACATAGTTAATTTTTCGTATACATATGTAATGAATGGATTTAAAAGTAAAATAAATGTATAAAATTAATTATTATGTTATTAATTTTATTTTATCTCGGATGTGATATTCACCACATTTACTATGGACATCATGCCAAATTCATTTTGTATTCAAGTAACAAATATCGTTAAAACAACTGAAATGAACTTACATAATTAAGTAATTGTTATAACAAGATAATAAGTGATAATAAACTCTCAAAATATTTTTAAGAAATTAAATAGTCAACTGATATTTATTTTTCAGGAAGTCAAATATTTTGTGTGACTAATTGGACCTAGGGTAAGGAACTTTCTTTTTAACACCCTCATTTCAACTCTTATTACAAAAGTCAAACAGAATTTTTTTTAACTTATATAGAATGAGTGGTTTCTCCAAATTTTATGACACTTAATTATTTAATGTTTCCTTCATAATCTTTTATGTATCTTTCCAAATAAATTTGTTTCTTTATTATGTGAGTCATTTTTATATGTTAAAAGTGAATTTTACATGAAAATTGTATTTTTTTATCTGTATGTTTTTTTATTATAGGATTAAAAGTGTTTCCAGGGGTTTAATTCCAAGTATCTTCCTAAAAAATTGTTTTTTATGCTTTTATCCCATTATTTCTCAAGGTATTAAGGGTTTACCCCCATTATATCTAAATATATGATGGGTTGAGTCCCATTATAGCACAAGATGTGATAGGTGATCCCCATTATTGCTCTTGAATGCATTGGGTACTCCAGAGATAGAAGTTTACATAATGTTATTGCATTTGTTAGGGTGAGTGTAATAGTTATATGGTAATGATATCCCAAGGCACGGTCCTGATTTTTCTATCCATGTTTATGAGTCTTTAAAGAAATGGGTTTTAATGAGTTTCATGTTTTCACTGGACTAAGGATTTCTTTTTTTATATCCCTTACTAATATTTTTTTTGCTCAACCCAAGTCTTAAAATATTTTTCATGCGATATAATTATGGGTAAGATAAATAAGTAATTCAATTTCTATGATATGAATATTTTTATGAAAAATAATCCATGTTTTATTTTAAATATTTTTTATTTTGAAAAAAATGGATACTGTTTTAGTAGTATCCACTTATATGATTATGGGATGTTATGTATGAATGGTGGTTTAATTCTCTAAAACTCTAAACCATAAATGACCCTCAATTTGAATGAAAATAAATTCTTTAACAAAACTAAAGATTATGTGTTTTTTAAGGTCGAGGCCTTATAGTTTGTATCAAAGTTTGGTTTAGATAACTTTAGAAATTGGGTTAATATTAATAACATTTCCTTAAATGACCTTGCCATATATAAATGTTAAATAATTATAGAATTTTAAGATTACCATCTTGATTACTATATGATATGTATATTTATAATGGTTTTCTACAAAGAAAATAGGGTAGTTGTGGTGGGAATGCATCAAGGGGAAAACATCCTTCCAAATCAACATCCATATATAGTCGCAATCGGGACTTACAATCTTTTGTTGTGATGGGTCATTCGAATCAGTAGATAAATAGTGGCAGCGGTATCAAAGAAATGGGGAAACCAAATAAACCACAGAGAAATATGTTAGAAGTGGGGAATTTTATGAGTAAACATCCTCCATCTTTCAATCAAACCTCAAATCCAGTGGTATCCAAATGATGCATCAACACTTTGGAAAAGAAATCTGAAGTCATGGGATGTTCAGAATGAAAAAATGTAACCCTAGACATTTATATATTTGAAGGAGAATCTGATCAATGGTAGTCTTTGGTTAAAAATTACAAATAAATAGTTGATCTTGACACTCTTAAATGGGATGATTTTAAGATTCCTTATCAAGAAATATATTTTCCTAAAAATATTCAACTAAGAATGGAGGAAAAATTCGAAATGAGGAAGAAAGAGGGTGATTGTGTGGCTACATAGAAATTCAATTTTACAAGACATTATAGGTGTATACAAAATTTTATTTGGGACTTTGATAGTAAAATTAATTGATTTTACATTGGTTTGAAACTATTTTTATGAATCAATTTAGCTTCATGAGAGTTTAGGATCTATGAGTGTAACGATCTAAAATTTTATCAATGTAAATTTATTTATTGTAATTATGTTATACTGTATAAATCTCATAAAATCACATTAAGAATACAATAAATACTTTATAAATGAATATTGAATGAAATAAGAAGTATTTCCAGAAGTTAAGAAACCCAAACTAATGAAATAGTAACATGAACTTTGTTATAGTAATGTGACACTTATGAATAGTAAACCAGCTAATATTATAGTAACATTTACTATGAAAGTATAAATAAAATTTGGGTATATTATAAATGAAAATATGGTATAATTATATCATAGTTTGGGTAAATATATGTTTTAAAAATTACTAATTAAGTGTTGGTATTTTATAAGGTAAAATATTTAATTAAAATTTTATCATTAATTTTATAATTTAAAAGAAAAATTATTTTCGTAAAATTTATTCATAAAATAATTGGTTTTTCTCATGATTTTAAGATAATAAAATGAGACCATCATTAATTTTTCAAAGTGTTATAGTATTAGTTATAATTTTAAAATATGTATTTTTCAAGTAAATTATGATTTTAATTAAAAATTAAATATCCCATGTTTATAAAAAAAACATAAAAAATTTGTATCATCTTTTAATTCTACGCATCAAAAAAATGGTTTCGGTAATTTTTTGGGATTTTTGTGAAATAATTGAATTTTTAGTGAATAGTGAAATATAGTAATTCAGGGTATATATACATTATAAGACAAATACACTTTTACATGACTCATACCTTACGTAATAACCATAATCTATAACTTCCCTTAATTAATTTAATATATTTAGTGATAATTCTCAAACTATTCAGAGTCATGGGGGAACATAATAAGAAAACACCCCTCTCCTCCACTATAAATACCACCCCTCACCACCTCTTATCCTAACACCTTACAACCTTTTACCCTTGTCCAAATTATAACCAATAATCTTTCCATACCCCTAAACACATTCATGAGATCAATGTATCATAAAAACACCCAAACACTTTTCCTATGGAGGTTCTCAAGGAGGAGAGATTCAAGAGGTTAATTCCACATTCTTTTCTTTTGATTTCTTTTCAAGTTATTTATTTTATTAATATCTCCTCACCCCCACATCCATCAAAATATAATTACAACTAATATAAATTAAATATACTATAATTTTATTATTCTAATGGAATAATCTATTATCAAATCCACTCTCCTCCCCCCTTTTATTCTAAAAATGAAATTGTCATCCTGGATTTATTGATTTATCACCTTTGTGGATGAAAAGATTTATTTTTCATTTATAACATTTAAATAGTGTCTAAAAAATATTATATTTTTTGAATAATATTGTAAAATTTATTTTTTAATCCTTTTTATTTTTTGGAACTACTATATATACATAATACTAAATGATAAAAAAATATCGTTGTGATTAAAAAATTGTTAAAATTAATCTAAATGATTTCCATTAAAATGGTATCTAATGATTCATCCTCATATATGAAAATAAAATAATATATAAGAAAAATTAAACTTCTATTTTTTCAAAAATTACATATAATTTCTATTCTTTAGAATTATACTCACAAACTTCCATACACATATACAAGCAAACCGTTCATGAAAACTAAGAAAACAAACACTCTTGAATGGATAAATTGAACAATATAACTCCTCAAAAAGATCATAAATATAATTAATAAATTTATAATAAATAAATTATTTGTATAAAAGGTTATATAATTATTAATTATTGAATCTAATATTATTATTTAGGACATGAATATCAATTGTAGAACTGTTTTGTATATAAGGTATTGGATCCTTTCCAAACCTCCAAATTTCCTTCATGTTACATTATCTTTCTATTTATCCAATGTAACTATTATTTAATTTTATGTACTTATTATAAATTTTTTATATGTTTCAAAATCATGTTTCCAAATCATATCATCCTTATTTTATGGGTAAATACATTTATTAATAAGGTTCTCTTCCAAAATATTCCTAAAAAGAAATCCTGATTCTAGGGAACATCCTGATTTCTGGCCCATTTTCAAGTGCACAAAATAATATGTTTTAATCCAATATTATTTTATAAAAATAACTAATTTTATCATTAAAATTTAACATGTTTCATTTTTGGTTTTATAAAAACAATTATTCTTTTTTCATTTAATGAATCTTTAATATTTTCCTTCAACATCACTAAACTTTTTTATTTCTAAAGTTTATTAAACAATATTTTTACATGTATTCAGTTCATTTTGACATCACTTATCATGATCTATAGTTATTTTAACTTATTAATTTCAATTTATGGTTTAAATCTTTTCTTTCATGGACTACATTATGATATTACCTTTTCTTATGCCTTTTGATGTGATTATGATACCCAATTCTTACCCTATGTAACCCTTATGTTTATTGTTGATTCCTTATGTTAGATTATTCGTAAAGAAAAAATACTCATGAACATATTATAATGGGTGCACTGAGATAGAACTCCAATGCATTGGGTAATTATTAGTCTCAAGAGATGTCATGTGCAACAGTCTTGGTGGTTATCCTTGACTCGTTCTCCATGTGTAACAGTTATGGTGGTTAGCCTGGAGTCACACTCCTCCATGTGAAATGCTCCGTTAATCATGCTAAATTAAATCTTTTTGTTTCTTCCACATTACGATGATTCTATAATTATATGATCCCTTGTTGTCTATGTTATTATTCTATATGTTTAATCATGTTTTGTGCCTTTTTATGTCATTTTGTTAGGTGTTCTAACCCATGTACAAAGATTTATTTTAAGGTTTATTTCGTTACTATGATTTTTAGATAATCCATTTGTTCATGTATTCCCCCAAGTTATTCTTTACATATTTTAGGCCTCAAATTATTTTAGGATCACTTTATAAATATAAAATAATTTTTTTTTCTCATTTTGGAATCATGATGAATAATTTTCTACCTAATCTCTAAGACACTAGACTTTTTAATCCCTATCTTGTAATTTTATTTTTAGTTATGCTTAAAATAATGCAATGATATGTGTAAAAGGATAGGGTAGCTATAATTAGTATCAGAGAAAGATCTAGTTGTTTTTGGATTGTAAGAATAGAGAACTCTAATAAGAACCCTAGGGATAAGACTAAGAATGAGAAAATATCACTAGATTTTGGTTAGTATTGAGTAAGTGATTTTTAAAGAAAATACATCCATGTACGGATACTAAAAGTGGACATGGTTTTGGAACAGATGTACCTAGGAGTAACCACTTTGAGAAGGTGTTTTGGGCCAGACTCTGGGTAACCTGGTACGTGACAACATGCCTTACTACACACCTAGTTTGACACTCCTAGGGGATATGTTTTGAAAAAATAATTATCTCATTATGAACAATTATTAATGGAATAAAAAAAATTACCATAAGAATATATTTTAGGAAATAGATCATGGATGAACTAGATTTCATCTTGGGAATCACAAGTAATGATATACTTTTCCTTAACATGTTAATCCTTATATGTTAAAATTTTCATTTTATTATGCATATGTGTTATGTATTCAATCCCTCTAATTGTACTTTCTTTTTCATATTTAATGGATGGGAATAGAAGAACCCGTTCCCATAATCTATGTGATAGGAAATGTCTTTATAGCCCTACTAATATGCCAAATAGGATAGGAATGGGTTCTCAAAACATCATGAGATTAATTTTTCAACTGACTCAAGTTATGAATAATAACATGAATCGCTTGAAATGACCTCATTCTCCTAAGATAGGGAAAGTTTCAATCAAATCATTCATTAAGAAAATTAATCCCATGTTTAGTGGATCTTTTGATCTCCTCCTCACAGAACAATGGATTAACTCTAATGAAAAGATAGTATATGTCCTCCAGTGCTCTTAAAAGGAGAAAGTTGTGATGACGGTCTATCGTCTTAATGGGAAAGCTGAATAGTGGTGGACAATGATAAAAAACCACAAACTAAGAGGAGGAAATTGGTTCCACGTATTGTGAATATTTAAAGAAAATATTTTTGGATAAATATTTTCCATAACCGTCTATATAAATATGGAAAGGTAATTCCCAATAATAAAGTAGAAGGAAGATGAGTCTATCAGCACATATGAGGAAAACTTCAAAAGGCTTAAAATATATTCCACTAGATTTTTCATGAACACTAAAGGCAATTATTATCACATATTTAGTATTCTAAATCCAAATCTATGAAAAGGGGTTATTATTAGAGACTTTGATATCTACTATGAGATTACATGTTCTTCCCTTAATATGAAAATAGATACCAGAGACTCTTAGTGGTATCATGGAACCGGTAACAAAAGGATAGAAACAGAGTCTATTAGGGGTGTCTAATAGATAAATCCCATGATGGAAATAAAACTTAATATCACACATGTCAAATTTTTGGGAAGAATCATCCTAGGAACTATCTAAAGAGAACTAGAAAATGCTTCAAATATAGAAGAATGGGGCCTATGGATAATAACTATTAAAGGGATATGAAGAATCCCACTAATGTGGAAGAAGAAGGGAAGCTTTAGATTAAAAATCATCCTATAATACAGTGTGAAAATTGAAAAAAAACCTTGGAATTATGTAAACTATTACCCTAACCCAAGTGTTGTTTGAGGAAATCAATAACAACAACCTCCAAGGAAACAAGTAAGGGAATAAGTTATCACTACTGCTAATGTGGAGCCCAAAAATGATGTGGTGATGAGTACACTAATTACTATTTCATGAATATTGAACATACTATTTGATTCTGATTCTACAAATTCTTTACTATCTTGTGGGTTTAGTAGAACTATTCAAACAGCATCTCAAAATTTGAAGATTGAGTTATCTATGAGAAAAACAAATAGATAAATTATTGCACCCAGTATTTGTAACTCATCACTGATTAATGTCTATGGACTAAACATCCTATGAAATATTGTCATACACCCTTTGGTAGAGTTTGATAATATATTAGGCATTGATTGTGTATATTTATATAAATAAAACATCAAATATCATGAAAGGGATATTACACTTCCCATACTTAAGCATCCTCCAATTCTATAAATGTGTAAGGAGGACAAACAATCTCCTTCAAAATCATAGTATCAAGTGTGGATATTACTACCTTATGAGAAAGAATAACTAGCTCAAATGATTGAGACAAAGGAGATAATCAATCTCAAATTCATTCCCATTGTGAGGGACAACATTAGATGTGTTCTATGAAAACTTTCTTAGTCATCATCCTAATCAATACATTGAGTTCTCAATTGAAATTATTCCTAGATCACTACCTATATCAAAGACCCCTTATAGAATGGCCACTTTTGAGCTTGAATAACTAAAGAAGTAGTTATAGGAGAATCCAGACAATGGTTTTATATGGTCAAGTGCCTCTTCATGGGGTGAACTAGTCCTCTTTATCAATAAGAAGCATGGATCAATGCACCACTGCATTATTATCATGATATCAATAAAATCATGATAAATAACAAGATTCCCCTACCCCAGATAAATGAATTTTTAGATCAGCTATGTGGAGAAATTAATTTCTCTAAGGTGGAACTTAGGTTAGGATATCACCAATTAAATGTGAGGAAGAATATATTCCCAATATTGCCTTTCTAATAAGGTATGGACACTATTATTTCATAGTTATTCTCTTTATACTCACTAATTTTCTATCTTTAGAGAATACCTCAAAAAATTTCTGGTAGTCTTTATCGATGATATTATAATATACTCCAAGATAATAGAGGACCATGACAAGAATTTGAATATTATGATGAAGACTTTATGAAGGGAGAAACATTATACAAAGTATGGTAAATGTGAGTTCCATATGAAGAAAGTATCATTCTTGGGGAATGTTATCTCATGAAAAATAATATTTTTGACCCTTCAAAGAAGAATGAAATTAAAAATTGGCCTACATTAAAATATTTAATGGAGATGCGTAGTTTACTCAGTCTATCAGGGTGTTACCAAAACATTTTTAGGAACTTATCATGATTTTATAACCAACAAACCAAGCTCACTCAAAAATGAGTGATGTTTTTCAGTACGAGTGAATGTGAATATTTCTCCAAAGAGTTGAAAACAAAGTCTATCTCTGCAGTAGTGGTCACACTACCGACATGTCTAGACATATTTTTAGTATACTGTGATTCTTTAAAAAAATTATTAGGCATTTTACTGATGAAAGATGATGAAGTGATAGCCTACACCTAAAGGATTTAGCATTTGTGGTCTTGGTATTGAAAATCTGGAAAAATTATCCCCATGAGGAGAATAATGATATATATATACTGATCATAAGAGTCTCAAAAATATATTCACACAAAAGGAGCTTAATATGCACTAGGTAAGATGGTTAGCACACATCAATAATTTTTACTTCTCGATCATTTACTATCCTGGGATGGAAAATAAAGTGAAAGATGCTCTAAGTTGAATGCATCATGCATCTTTATAAATGAATAGAATTGGGAAGGATCTAATATTCTTATATTTCCAAAATATAGACATGGGAATCAATAAGAAAGGAACATCATCAATGCTTTCTGAAATGATTCCTCAGCCACCCCTTATAAAGAAAATAACGTATGATAAAACTAAAGGTGTGGAAATCCAGAAGAAGGTGAAATCTATGAGAAAAGGGAAATCCTCAGAGTTTAAAATTAGCGAGGAAAGAGTTGTAAGATTTGGGTCATAAATCAATGTACCATCCAAGATAGAGATAAAGAACAAGTTCTGAATGACGCACATAGCTCATCCTTCTCAATTCACCCATGCATCCAAAAGATATATTGAGATATTTGAGAGAAGTATTAGTGGGACAATATGAAGAAGGAGATCGGTGAATATACATAAAAGTGACTAGTATGTCAGAAAGTTATGGATGAAAGACCAAAGTCTAAGGTTATGATGCAAAAACTACTCATACCATCAAAGAAATTGGATAACATTATCAAGGATTGTATCACTGGACTTCCAAATACATTTAGAGGAAATAATGCTATATGTTTTCTTGTATATCTCTTTATAAAGATATATCACTTTATTAAAATTCAAGAGGATTTATCACTGGATCAACCTTTACAGACATACATAAAAGAAGTGGTATGGCTAAACAGAATACCACTATTGATTGTATCTGATCAAGATCTGAGATTAAACTCCAAGTTCTGGAAAAGTATCCAACATGCTTTAATCACTAAGATAAAGTTCAATACAGCTTATAATCTTCAAAATGATGGATAATATGAGCAGACTACTCATACATTAGAAGAGATACTGGGAGAATGTTCTAGAGAATTCAAAGGATGATGGAACCAATATCTGCAACTGGTCAAACTCTCCTTCAACAATAGTTCCACTCAAGAATCCAAATTGATCCATATGAATCCCTTTATGGGAAAAAATATATAGCGCCATCATCATGGGATGAGGTCACTGAACCTAATATGCAAGGACCTAAAATGGTTGAAGAAATGATATAGAAGGTAAAAACTATTCAGCAGCACATAAAGACATCCCATATTCGACAAAAGAGTTAGGCATAAAATCATTGATTGGACTTGGAGTTTCAGGTTGGAGACATGTTATTTCTCTACATATCCCCATGGAATAAAATCATGAAATTTGGGAAGAAATTAATGTTATGTCCTAGATTCATAGGCCCCTTAGAGATCCTTGATCATGTTAGATTCGTTGCCTATCGACTAGCACATCCACCTACCAAGTCTCGAGTACATGATGTATTCCATTTATCCCTCTTAAAGAATTATATACCATATCCCTCATATGTATTGAATTCAGAATTGGTAAAATTGGAGAATGACCTCTCTTAAGAGGAGAAACCAGTGAAGAGCGTGGATCATGTAGATAAATTTTTACGCAACAGGACCAATCACCTGGTCAAAATACTATGGTGGATCCATAAGTATGAAGAATTAACATGGTAACAAGAGGAAGCAATGAAGGATAAGTACCCTCACCTATTTTTTCCATAGTATGTAAAAAAAAATTTCAAGGATTAAATTTCAGAAGGGAATAATAATGTAATAACCCAAAATTTTATCAATAAAAATTACCTTCTGAAAGTTTTTTTGTATATTATAAATCAATTTCATAACATAATAAAAACATTATAAAGGAAAACTTGATGAAATATTAATTATTTATAAAAGTAAAGGATCTTATACTTATTAAATAGTAACTTCACCTTTGGAATAGTAATGTGACCCTTATGAAAAGTAAACCATCCAATAAAATAGAAACCTTGAAAATGAATGTATAAATAAAATTTTGGTGTTTTATAAATTAAAATATGATATAATTATATCATAGTTTAATTAAATGAATGTTTTAAAAATTACTAATTAATTGTTGGGATTTTATAAGTCATAAATATATAATTCCAATTTTATTTTTAATTTCATAATTCAAAATAAAATTTATTTTCATAAAATGTATTCATAAATTAATATTTTTTTGTATAATGATTTTAATATAATTTTATGAGACCTTATTTAATTTTTCCAAGTGTTATAAAATTTGTTATTATTTTAAAATATGTATATTTGAGTAAATGATCATTTTAATTAGAAATTAAATTTCTAAAATTTAAAAAAAAAATCGAGTTAATTTTTTAATTATACATGTTGAAAAATGGTTGGGTGAATTTTTGTTATTTTTCTGAAATACTTGAGTTTTTGGTGAATAGTGAAATATGGTAATTTACAGTATATATATACATTATAAGTTTAATACATTATTCCTTGATTCATCACTGATGTAAGCACTATAATCTCAAAATTCCATTAATTAATTTAATATGTTTAGTTATAATGCTAAAACTATTCAAATTCATGAGGCAAAATAATAAACTAATGAATAAAATAATGAGAGAACACCCTCTCTCCACCACTATAAATACCACCCCTTTCTACCTCTTCTTCTCACACCTTTAAATCTTTGGTACTTATCCAAATTCTACCCAATAAACTTAATAAACCCCTCCACCAATTATAGGAGATCTTGTTCTCATCAAATGATCAAAACATTTTCCCTAATGAGGTTCTCAATGAGAAGATATTCTGGAGGTAAATTCCTCTTTCTTTTATTTTAATTTCTTTTCAAGTTCTTTCTTTTCTTAATCTCTCCTAAACTCCCTTAATCAAAATTTAATTATAACTCAAGTAAATTACATATAATTAAATTTTATTATTTTAATGTAATAATCAAATTTCAAACCTCTTCTCCCCTCCCTTTTATTCTAAACATGAAACTGTCGTCCGTGAGGTATTGATTTATCACCATCATGGATAAAAAGTTTTCATTTTCCTTTATCTTTTTAAAATATGTTATTAAAACCATTATATTGGTTGAATTATATTGTAAAATATATTTTTTAACAATTTTTTTTATAACTAACATATATACATAATACTAAATGATAAAACAAAATGAATTTGTTGTGATCGAAAAACTGCTAAAATTAAAATAAACGATTATCATTCACATGTTATCTAATTATTAATACTCATATATGGTAAAAACTAATATATAATACCAATTAAAATTTTGGTTTTTCTTTTATAAAAAATACTATTAGTTATTTATTATTATATACAAGAACTTCCATACTCATATACAAGTGAACTGATCGTGAAAACTAAGAAATGGAACACTCCCAAACTAAGGAATTCTACACTATAACTCATCAAAAATGTCATAAATAAACCTAGTAAAATTATAATAAATAAATTATATGTATACAAGGTTCTATATTTATTAATTAATGAATCTAATTTAATAATTTCAGACATTATGATCAATTGAAGAACTGTTTTGAACATAAGGTATGGGATCTTTTCTGAACCTCCATATTTTCTTTGTGTTATGTTTTCTCTCTATTTACCTAGTATAACTCTTATTTATTTTAATTTAATTATTATAAACTCTATATATGTTCCAAAAGCTTTTATAAAGATCATATTATACTTCTTCTATGGGTTAATGCATGTTTTAATATGTTTCTCATCTCAAATCTTCCTGAAAAGAAAACACGAAACAACCGAACTTCTTGATCTCTTACCTGCTTTCAAGTGAACTCCATAATATATTTTATTGCAAAATTATTTTAATAAAATAACTAATTTATCAATTAAAATATATATTGGCTAATTTCTTGTTTTATACAAACAATTATTCCTTTTCCATACTAAATAATCATTAATATTTTCCTTAAACGGCAAAAAAAAATATTTCTAAAGTTTTTTAAACAATGTTTTTACATGTATTCACTTTAGTTTCACATAAATTATCATGATATATTCCTATTATTTCATATGAATGTCCATTTATGGTTTGAATCCTTTCTTTCATGGATACCATTATAATATCCCTTTGTCTTATTCCTTTTCACAAGATTATCATACACTATTCTTATCATGTGTAACCCTTATGTTTATGTCAGATTCCTTATGTATGATTCTTCATGTGGCTCACATATTCATAAATATGTTATGATGGGTGATCCAATATATATATCCAATACATTGGTTAATTTTTAATCTCATGAGACATTTTGTGCAGTGGTCTTTTTCGTTATCCTTGACTCATGCTCATTGTGAAATGGTCTTAATGGTAAGCCTTGACTCATGATCCTCCATTTTAAATGAGCCTTGACTCATGATAAAGTAATGTTTTATGTTTCTTCCACATTACTATAATTACAAGATTGTATGATCCCATATTATATATATTATGATTCTATATGTTTAATCATGTTCCATTCCTTTTTTATATCATTTGGTTATACCTTCTAACCCATCTGATAAGCTTTATTTTAATATTTATTTCCTTACTAGGATTTTCATATCATCCCTTTGATCATTTATTCCCATAGGTTATACTATAAATTTTTAAGGGATCGTAGAATTTTTTCATCTCTTTATGAATATTAAATAAAATATGTTCTTATTTTCGAATCATGATGTTTAATTATGTACCTAATCTCCAAGACACAAGAATTTATAATCTTTGGTTGTAATTTGATTTTTAATTATGCATAACATCATATAATCATATTTATAAAAGTATAGTGTCTCTATAATTAGAAACGTTTTCATTGAGATAAAATAGTTGAGATGGAATTTTCAGACATGTATGTGCCTCTTGATGACAAGAAAAAGAAGAAGTCAGGTTGGAAGGAATTGGGAAAGAATTCATCAAAGAAATCTAGTGGTAATAAAACCAAAGTCCCTTCCTGTGAAAAGTGGTGTAAAAGTCATCCCAAATAATGTCTTTTAAATTTTAATAAGTGATATCGATGTGGAAATTTTAGACCAATGTCTTGTGAGTGTGTGTAAAATGACCATAAAAATAATGATAAGTTGATGGTGAGGCGATTTAACTGTTATAAGTTGGATCATTTTGCTAATATGTGTCTAAATTTATTCACTTAGGGGGAAAATCAATAATATTAGAAACAAAAGGCTTTGGAAAATCCTTTGATAAAACTACATTATATTTTGAACTATCAAAAACAGAGGTGTCAGTTATATTTAATGTTTTTACATATTTTTCAAATGTGTTGTTTGATTCCGGATAAGAACATTCTTTCATTTAGAGGAAATTTTCAGATATATTAAAAATTCCACCTCAATAAATAAATCCAGAATATATCGTGAAAACACCAGGGGGGATAATTAATAAAAAAATAAAATATAATACACTTCTTATCATTGTCTGTGGAAATAATTTACATTCAAACCTTGTTATATTTCCTCAGTCAGAGTTTGATGTTATTCTAGGTATGTATTGGATTTTTGTTTTTCATGCTAAGAATGATTATAGAACTAAATAATTTTTTTTTAGAAATACTTTTAGTGTGGGAACAATAATAAACCCATACCATTGATAACATATCAATAATTTGAGAAACTATTAAGGTATTTAAATTAATTTTATCTTGCTCATATTTTTGAAAATAAAGGAACTATTTAGATTAACGATATTCCAGTGGTAAATGGGTTTCTAGATGTTTTCCCAGATGAGTTTCCCAGTTTTATACTAGATCGGGAAGTTGAATTTGTTGTGTAATTAGTTTCTATTGCTATGAATATTTCAAAATTCCCTTAATAAATTGTTCAAGTAAAACATATATATTTGAATAATCTATTACCTGATTTATTATAAAAAGGTTTCATCTAGATTAGCACTTCACCAGGGGGGATCCTGTACTTTTTGTTAAAAATAAATATGGTTCAATGACCCTTTTCATTGATTATAGAGTATTAAATGGCATAACTATTTAGAAAAGGTATCATTTTCTTGATATAAATGATTTATTTGATTAGCTTCAGGGAGCACAATATTTTTCAAAGGTTGGCCTCAGTTCGGGGTACCATCAGTTGAAAGTATTAAAAGAATATATTCTAAAGATTCAGTTTCAAACTATATATGGGAACAAGGAATTTTTATTTATTCCTATTGGATTAACTAATGCAACTATTATATTAATGGTTCTTAAGACTAGAATATTTCATGAGTCCTCAGATAAGTTTGTAGTCACGTTTATTGATTAAATTTCGGTACATTTTAAAACAAAATAGGTACATGAAATATATTTCAGTTTTTTTAAACCTTAAAATAAAAGAAAATTCATGGGAAATTCATTAAGTAGGAATTTTGGTTGCAATAAATTTCATTAATTGGTCACATTGTTTCCAACTATGGAATAATTGTTGATCCTTATAAAATTAACATTGTTAAAGAATGTACAAGAGTAAACAGTATTGCCAATATTCATATTTTTCTTGGTTTTGTAGGATATTAACAAAGGTTTGTTGAAAACACTTTATACTTTCCTGTCCCACTAACTATGTTAACACGAAAATTTGTTTAGTTTATCTAGACAAAATAATGCGAGGATTTTTTTTAGAATTTGAAAAGAAGATTAGTGAATGCTTCAGTTTTATCTCTACCTTCCAGAAATAGTGAATTTATTTTCTATAGTGATTCTTTGTGGAAAGGACTTGGTTGTATACTAATAAAAAATGATCAAGCAATTTTTTATGTTTCACATCAGTTAAATCCTCATGAGTTAAATTACCATACACATGACATGGAATTAGTTTTTTTTTATTTTTTCATAAACAATTTTGAGGCATAATTTGTATGGGGTAAAATATGAAATATATTCTGATCATATAAGTTTGAAGTATATATTCACTTGGAATGAATTTAAAATCTTACATATAGTATGGATATAATTAATCAAATATTTTTATTACATGATTCATTTCCACCCTGGATAAATAAAAAAAAGTGGTTGATGCGTTGAATCAGAAACTTGATTCTATATTAACCACGATCTGTTTAGAATGTGACCCTTTGGTTAATGATTTTGATTAATTTGTCTTGGAGGTTTTCAGTGAAGGAAAATATTATATTTTGTTACATGTGTTAGTGTAATCATCTCTATCAGATATAACTAAGAAAGCACAAGAGGAAGACCACGAGTTGTAGAAAAATGTAGAATTTGTTCAAAAGTGTAGGTTTCCTAAATTTAACATTTTTAAAGGATGTGTTTTTTAGATTTGTGAAGAGATTATGTGTTCCTTGTGATTCAAAATTGAAGAAATATTTTTTATGCGAACCTCGTATTTCTCCATTTTCAGTTCATCCAAGAATCACTAAGATGTACAAATACATTTGAGAGTATTACATGTGAGATGGAATTAAAATAAATATTGATGACTTTATTGTGATGTGTTTGACTTTCCGATAGGTTAAAGAAGAACAACATTTTCTGAAGAGAATGCTTCAACCATTTCCAGCACTATACTATAAATGGAAAAATATATACATGGATTTCTTAGTGGGATTATCAAAAAATTCGTGAGATAATAATGTGATTTGGGTTATTGTCGATCAACTAACTATATTTTTACATTTTCTTTCTCTTTGAGACACTCAATCTCTAGATCATCATTCTTAATTGTATATTAAAGAGATATTTAGGTTACATTTAATTAATATCTCTATTGTATTTGATCATGATCCTAGGTTCACTTATAACCTTTGGAAGTGCCTTCAGAAGTTGTACGGTACTGAATCAAATTTCATTACAGATTTTCATCCGCAATCAGATGGGTAGTCGGAACAAAAAAATTAGACCATGGAGGATATGTAATGTGTTTTTTCAATGCATTACCAGGGAATATGGGATCATCATATTTCTTTGGTTGAGTTTTATTAAAAATATTGTTTTCATTCTAGTATATATATGTCACTATTTGATGCATTATATGGAAGGTGGTGTCGAAATCCATCATTTTGGGATGAATTATGTGAAAATAAGTTGATGGGACACTTATTGGAAGAAAAAATGGTAGAAAATGTTTAGTTGATTCATTAAAACAAAATGTTAACATAGAGAAGGTAGAAAATTTATTCTAATAAAAAGGAGGAAGGATATTTATTTTTAGGTATTCGATCATGCCTTTCTCAAATCTTTCTCCCAGGAAAAGTGTGATACACTTTGGTAAGATGGGGAATATGAGTCCATAGTTCATTGGAAACTATAAAATCCTGGAGAAAATTGGAATAGTAGAAAATTGTGTATCTTTTTCTATGATTTTATCTATGGTACACAATTCTGTTAATGTTTTAATGTTATGGAAATATGTGCTGGATTCATCTAATGTTTTGACTACATAACTAGTTTAGTTGGAAGAGAATATTACTTAATGGGAACAGCCAGTTTAGGTTCGTGAAAATAGATATCATGTGTTTTAGAATATGTTGATTCAACAGGTTAAGGATTTTGGTAAAAACCATATGGTTGAAGATGCAATATGGGAATCTGAAAATGCTATGAGAGAAAGATATCCCATCTTATTTAATAAGTGAATAAAAAATGAAAGAATGAAATTTAGAAAAGGGGAAAATGTGACAACCCATGTAATGATATAATAAGTTTATATTATATTGATTAATATTTATTAAATATACAGTAATTAGAATAGACAATGTGTTCTATAGAATAAATGATAAATCTAGTTTTAAGGTTAAAAACATTAATTTTCCAAAAAATGATGTTTTGTCTTCTTTTGATGGATCACTAGTTTTATATCTTGTTTTAGTCGCTTTTATAAATTAAATTTCAAAAAATAAATTTCTTATTTAAAAGTGTAAAATAAAAATTGACTTTGTTCATATTTTTTTATTTTTCTGATAAGTTTAATATTTTGATGAATAGTGAAAAAATAAAGCATTTTAATTGAAAACTGCTTTTTCCATAAAATCTATTTATAGTAAAAAATTATTTATTTGAATGGTTTTAAAGTATAATTAGATTTTGTTTTTATAATTTACTCAAATAAGGTCATTTGAATTAATTTCACATTGAAATTGACTAAAAAAATTGTGTGAACGTATGCACATTTTTAATTTCAAAATGTGTTTTCTTGTTCCGTCGATGATATTATTTTTTAATTAATTTCTTCTAATTAAGTGTTTTTAATTTTGGTAAGTGGATTCCATTTTTTTTAATCAAAAGTTTCATATTATTTAAATAGGTCTCTTTTGTTTTTACGAATTGTGAATAGTAACTTCAGTAAAAAAATTATTACCAGAGTTATGGGTGAAACAGGTAATTAATGGTAAAAATAATATTATAAGTAACATAAAATTACCCTAAAACATTTCTTAATTTAATATTATGAGTTGTTTAGAAAAAAAATAATCTTATTATAGAATTTATAACCTTTTCATTTCACTTGGGTGAGAGTATGACATTTATATTCTTATATTCAAAGAAAAATCAATTATTTCACACTCTTGTTTTTATCAATTAAAATATTAGAATATAGGGACATAAAAGGGATATGTTAAACTATAAAAATTATTTATAAAGATAAAATGTTTACATAAATCGAGGTAATTTATTTATAATTTTTAGTACATAAATAATAAATTAAATTGTGACACATGGATGATGCATTAATTGTTTAATTAATGGAAGAATCAAATAAATGATATTAAAAATATTAGAAAAAATATAATTTTATATAATTTAAGTCAGGAAACAAATTTAAGGATAACTTTGACATTATAGTTATGATTTAATATAGTTTTTTGAAATATATCAAGTTGTTATGATAATTTTAAGCAGTTAAATAATGAACAATTCCCAAATTGACATTATTGATATTTTTTAAAAATATATTTTATTAAATGATATAAAATTTATAAAAAAATAAATCATATAAAAATTATTGTTATCATTCATAAAATTTCATTAATGACTCATTTATTTGTTTTTTTTTTATTTTATAGTAATTATATTAACCCTCAAAGTGTAAATTGCATAATATCACAACAAAAATTAAAACTGTTAAATAAGGGTTAAAAAAAGATAAGGATTAAAAAATAATAAAAACATTTATTATTTTTATAGTATATAAGTATTTAGACCTATACACATAATATATTCTAAATATATGAATTTTTATCCAATTTTAAAAGAAATTTAATTTATATTAATTTAATACTTTGAATAATTCCCAGATTGCCGCTATCCTCTCCTATAAATGGGCACTCATTCTTCTCCATTAAATACACTGCAAAACCATTCTTTTTCAGCCAAGATCTACCAAAATACCTCCCAATAATACATCCCCACATTCTAGAGGAATTATTATAGGCATAAAACCCTCCTTAGAAGTGTAAATATTTTAATCAAAGGAGGTTGTCAGAAGGAGGGGTATCGTTTTTAATTAAGTGTCGCTATATTATTTCTTCTTACACTTCATTAAAATATTATTATGCCATGATTAAATAATAAATCCATTATCCTAAATACAATTATATGTTTTTATGTAAATATCAACACAAAAATCCATCTCTAATTTCATCAAATGGGAAATCAATTAATCATTTATACATAAGGGTGAAATATCACCTCGATAAACCGATATAATTCAGTTTCCATTATCATCTCTAAATACTAGTTATAATGATGAAATTAATGTTTATATATGAAATTAGAGAAATATTTATCATTATAATATAATAATATATCAATTAATTTTTTACTTTCCATGGAAATAAAAATGATAGTGTTTCTTGTATGTAAGTGTGAACTATCACCTCCACGAAGCGATGTGATTCATTTTTAATCCCCACATCATATGGATAACATATATAAGTATATTTAAATGATTAATATGATACTAATCAAATTATTTTAATTCAAGAAATATAAATAATACTTTCCTTATTTGAATAATTATCATTGAAAATGGTAATGTTACTCCTGTATATGTACGGCATACCGTCTCCATGACTGTAACATAGTTCATTTTTCATATCCATATGTAATGGATACATTTAAAAGTATAATTAATTTATAAAATAAATTTTTGTGTCATTATTATTATTCTAGTTGTGATATAAAAATGATAACTTTGACTATTGATGTCATACCAAAGTAATTTTGGACTCAAGAAATGAATATTGTCAAAACGTCTGAACTGAATTTACATAATTATGTAATTTTTATAACATGATAACATGTGATAATAAACTCTAAAAATTTTATTAATTAAATAAAAAATTAACCAAAGTTTATTTTTTAGGAAAATAAAGATTTTATGTGATGGGTAAGACCTAGGGTATGGGACTTTCATTTAAAACCCTCATTTCAATTCTTTTTACAAAAGCCTAAGGGAATATTTTTATAACTTATACGGCATGAGTGGTTTCTCCCACATTCATGAAACTTTAATTATTAAATTTCTACTTTAAAATTTTTCATATTTATTTCTAAATAAATTGGTTTATTTATTATTTGTTAAGTTTTTATATGTTAAAAGTTGTTTTTCTATGAAAAATAAATTTTTATATTTTTATGTGTTTTTCTCATGGAATTAAAAAAATTAAAGGTTTTATTCATGATATTTTTATTATAAATTGTTTATTATGGGTTTATCCCATTATAGCTCAAATATATAAAATTTTGAGCATCATTATAGCTCAAGATATGATGCGTTGAGCCCCATTATATCTCAAGATATGACGGGTGATCCCCATTATATCCCTCCAATGAATTGGATACCCGGGAGATGTAATTTGACCATAAAGTTATTTCTCTCGAAAGGTTGAATGTAATAGTGATATGGTAATGATGTCCCCAGTCACTTTCTTTATTTTTATCTACATGATTATGAGTTTTTAAGAAAAGGGGTTTTGATGGTTGTCATGTTTTCACTAGACTAATGATTTATTTCTTTATGTCCCTTATATAGATTTTTGTTCTTATCCCAATATTTAAAATGAATTTCATAGGGTATAAAGATGGGTAAGATAAATAAGTAATTCAATTTGGGTGTTATAAATATTTTTTGGGATAAAAAACTAGGTTTTGTTTAAAAAATCTATTTTGAAATACGTGGATATAGTTTTAGTAGTATCCACTTGTATAATTAATGGATGTAATTTATAAATGATGACATAATTCTATAAAACTCAAAATTTGAAAGTATACTCAATGAGAAAGAAATTAAATTCTTGAAAAAAAACATAATATTTTGTAATGTTTATGGTTGTATCCCTATAAGTACTACGTATGAAAAATGTAATAAAAGGAGAATAAAAAAGGCATTCATGTTTGTATAGGGTGTAATTTTAGTTTCACTGTAATATAAAACTAATTTATGTATCTGGTTTTTTAGGTATTTTAAATTATTAGATCCTATGTATTGTGATCTATGTTTCATTTGTAATAAACCAACACCCAGATCTAGGGTGATGGGTTTGTGGTCATTACAACAACTTTCCCAGTAGTTTTACTCTAAGACATAATGACCCATCCGATAATCATTCTCTAATGTTTAACACTAGGGGTTCCACACAAAAAAATTATTACCGAACCTCATCCAAGTAAATTTTACCAAGGTGAATGTTGATTCATGGATTAGTGTTAGTTTTTACTAAAATATAAGATTCAATAATTTTCCAGTGAAAATCAATGGAAAAATATCTTAGCGGTATAGTTAGAATGGAGATGATTACAAGAGTGAATTGATCGTATATCTCTTCCATTAAACTTGAAACACAAAAATTATTCACAAAAAGTGGTAGAAATGATTCAAAGCTATATATCAACACATTTTTTTTCCAATATGGCCCTATGTTGGAAACCCTTGTATAAAAATATCTAACCAAACACATTTTCCTTGTCTAGTTATCGGATGGTTTATCCTTTTCTTGGGAATAAAAATATTCCACTATTATTATTCTCCATATAGTAATTCCTATATCAAAAATTTTTATATAAATTCATCTTGATATGAAGGAAAATATATATTAGTGATCTCTTCGACTGAAGATAAAGGAGGAATTAGAGGGTTGTAGACTTTTTTAGAGTGGATGATCTTAATATAATACCATGAAAATAAGTTTCCCTAGAATAAATTCTAAAAATAAATATTGGGAACATGAAAGATGAACCCGTCACTATGATCATACCACAAATTTACACAGAACAATTTAAGAAATTTACTAATATAGTATATCTCAAGGAATATGGACTTCTTTTAACCAAGTAAAAAATCTTGATTGGGACTTCTCATATAAAATAAATTCGATAAAAATAATAATTTTTCAGTATTTCAATCAATAACATGGTGTCACATACTTCATATCTCATGAAAATTAGATTTTAGGAGGTACCTACACATAAAACTCAACCTCGGTAATAAAAATATACCCACCTTACCACATAAAAATTGGATATATGTGTGGAGTAGAGGTGTGGGGACATCGAATCCAATAATCACCTCGTATGGTCCTTCCATCCTAACTAGCATCCTAGTTTAAATATTTAAATTATGGAAAATGTTTAGATTGTTTTGACCCGGGATAGTAATATCAATGATCTAGGTGTTTCAAATAATCCAAATTATTTCCCTTTACATAGTCTATTTTGTTAAACCATCGAGAATAATTCATTTGAAAATATATACTTAAAAACATTGGTTGATGTGGGCGATGTGACATTGTCCCCCCACTGATCACTCATGACCCACAAGCTCACCACTCATTCTGATGGGGGAGGATAATGTCATGAAGTTCCATAAATTATGTAGTTTGATTACCCAGAAATCAGTAAATCAGAAAAATGTAATTATCAAAGTATAGTTAAACCCAATATCCTCTATAACCACATAAAAAACATGAAATTTGACATCAACTAAAATTCAATGCCACCATCACTAGTGTGAAAAGAACATGTTGGAATAAATTTTTGACTCTTGTGGTTGTTTTTATAATGACAACTAATCTAATGTTTTTTCTAACTTGTTTCAAGTTTGTTTTTAGTTTTTTATTGAAATGATGGAAGATTTTTAGTGTAACAATACCAGGGTGAAATATGCTTCAGTATGACAAAAACATAAATATATTTGATACCAAGGGGAAATGATAAGTTTGATTCCACCATACATCTTATTCGGACTTCCTCTATAAAAATTATAATAAAATTCTAAGAATCCATAATGTAGTAAAACCTTAAATCCTACTTTGAAAAATTCTTGTTATTAAAGAAGATAATCAATTTTTTATAAAAAGATTGTTTTTAAAAAAAAAATTAATTTCCAAAATCTTAATCAATTTCAAATTGAAATAATTTAATGATGGAATCTAATTCTTATTTTGATGCTCCCTATTTTGATGTTATGGATTATACCTATTGAACAAAATCATATGTAAACTTTTCTTTATATCATTAGTAATCTTAATTAGAAAACTACTATGCATGAATATTTTCCAACTAATGAAATTTAAGATAACATGACTCTTAATGATATTATAAACTTTGAGAGTAATGTAAAATCTAAGAATATTTCACATTATGGACTTCATCAAAATGAATTTAATCATGTTTCCACTTTTAAAACCTTATATGAAATATATAAATTTCTTGATTTATACTTGAATTCACAAATAAGGTTAAATATACTATATTATACTTGTATAGGTTTGATTTTTATATCTTTTCAATGCATTCTAATGAATCCATTACTAGTATGATCATTCTATTTACTAATATTTCCAATGGTTGTAAGTGGTGATTATTTGTTACATAAACTATATTAAAAGAGATATTACATTTTTTACTATGAAATTGGTAACCCAAGGTCATAGTTATACAAGAATAAAGGGACATAAATAAAATTATGGTCAAATAACTTATTAAATATCTAATGACATACAAAATCACTATGAAGTTTCAATATAAAAATGATAATAACATTCAATGATATTGATAATAAAGATTCATAAAATAATAAATCAGAGATTGAACGCTTGACTAAGAGATTGAGAAAATAAAAAAAAAGTGAGAAAGCGTCACATGATTCCAATAATTATATTAAAATTGATGAACCATATGTGACATGCGATTAATTTAACAAGAAGGGATATATTAGACTGAGTTTCTCCATCTATAAAAATATGAAGAAAAAGAATAATTAAGGTAAGAAATCTTTTTAAATCTCAACATGGAGTGTAAGAGATAACTCTATAAACTCACTCTCCCCAGTCAAATCATGAAAATAAATCCTCATGGAACATGTCAAGTAAGGTGATGACGTTAGTTATCTTATTTCTCACTCTCCATATCATTTATATTCCTCCATTCATTCATCCAATTCTTCTGTCTCTTCATATCAATAATATAAACATGATAATTTTATTAATGAAATAATTTCTAAATACGAACATTATATGATTAAATAGAAAAAAATCATAAAAAAATATATGAAATTCTTAATGAAAAGTATTTTCACATCAATGAAAAAAGTTTATTTGGTTTGGAAATTAGAATATCAACCAAATTTAGAGAAATTAGTATAGAAAATCAAATATCTTAAAAAACTCTTACTCAATTTACCCTTGGAGATTAATATCATGATATTATTTAGGGTCCTAATTTTCATATAAAATATCATCATGGTTTTTGTTTTTCAGCAAACATGAGTTTGTCAAAAAAATATTACTTATTAAAAGGGATTTATCAAAATATATTTTTCTATTATTTTCATAAAGATGTGAATTTAATTTATAAATGGAATTTATAAAATTATAAAAGGGGGGTCTAAATTAATCCATATTTAATCATAAATTTATAATATAATATCTCATTCACAACAAGTTTGGGTTTTAAAATGATTATTGGGAAATCGTAGTATACCCAAGATAGTTTCTCCATATCAAAGTTTATTTGACAACACACCCATTCCCAAATTCAATTTATAAAAAGTTACAAACATTTGATATATTATAGGGATACACCATCAAGATTCATTACCATTTCTTATGGGGGTAATACATTAATGGAAACAAAATGGATGACCCAACTCCAATGTAGTTTTTTTCAAATAAAAATACATGGTGATGGAATGTTATAAAATTAATGAAGATTGTTTTTTTATACACAACAAATTTTTATGGATATTTAATGATGGTTATTTTTTCCCATTTATCACATATTTTTGTGTGTTTTTAATATTATATGTCTTTCTAAGACTATGCATTCTGGAAATCTTTTTGTTTGTAAAATAATGTTTTAAATGTATATCATATGAAAAAATCTTTTTAATTCTTTTAAAACTTTATATAACTCTTTGAATATATTTTTTCATGTTTCAAGATTTATTTATTTCAAAATATTTTATTTTGAAATATTTTTTCTTTAGGCATTGTCTTGTTTTGAGAATAATCTAAGTTCCAAAATATTTACATGCCTTTTCATGTTTAATTTTTTTATCTCGTTGTATATTGAATCATGATAGATTCAAAATCCCTACACTTTGAAAATTAATAATTTTCTTAAAGAGTATTTAGATAATGATTTATTTATTGGTTATCTCAAACGTATTGTTTATATCATGCTTTATGTAACTAAAATTTTATCTTAAATATTTTTTTTTTGAAAATGTTTCATTAATGGTTAACATATTATCTATCTAATACAATTATTACACTCTTGATTTGTAAGTTTATTTTTCATAATCACAAAGGGGTATAATTTTAAGAGATAGAGTAAAAAGATAATATAATTTTTGAAGCTCGGATAGTGTTTCATCAAGGGGAAAAACTTTTTTACAAAGTTTCATTCATTAAAAGGAATACTTAGTTTTGAAAATAAAAATATAAATCCATCCTTTTTATCATTTCCATATTCCTTATCTATAATTTTTTATTAAGTTTTTATGATCATAAATATCAAGTACAATTTTTACTCTCATAGTTTTTAATGATAACAAACACATTAATGTTTTCTAGACTAGATTCTAGTGTTTTTTCAGAGTTTAGTTGGAGTGAAATGGTGAAATAAGGTTTGGGTTCGAAGGCCACAAAACAATATTGTACACCATGTTGAAAATATACCTAGAACATCTACCATATTATCTAGAAAAGGAACACACCAAATAAAATATCAGTATTAATTAATCTCTAAGAATCATAGTGAGAATATTAGAATCCATGTTGTAGTGAAACCTTGTATCAAAATATGACCAACAGAACCCTTAAGTTTATCTATATTAGTCTAACCTCTTTCAAATTTCCTGCATTTGGAATTTTGAGGATGGGTTCCACCCCACCAATTAAAACCCTCTTTGTATGTAGAATATATATATTCATTGTTCAATATAATTCGGAAGGCATGTTTTTATAAATGTGAAGAAGACTTCTATGATTTAGGATATCATTATTCCACATAATGGAGTGGACACCAGGTTCTATTCTGAGGGAAACATAAAAAAATCATTCCTAGGTTTAAGAACAGATCCAATAACATTTTATCCATACTATAGAAACAATAATAACCATGATGTAAATGGGTGATATAAAATAAGTAATAACTAGAGTTGAGGCTAAATAGTGCTAATCCAACTCCTATTAAGGAGGTTGATCATTTTCTTGGAACTTAATGTATATGAAAAACTCAATTCCCTTTATCTCCCAAATATTATATCCCTACCATGATAAATATTTCATCCAAGTAATTTTATAGAAAAATAATCATAACCCAAAAACCATGTATCACTTAAAATATTGGAATGTGTTTTAAACCAGAATTCAGGGCTACTGACACTGAAATGTGACATGGTGAAACACAGAAATATTTTCATAACATAAATATTGATATTGGATTATCTTTAACTATACAAGGAGATCATAGAGTACATTTCTAAAATAGTTTCAAAGCCTCTAGTTTTTTTGACTCATATGGGTACAATTTAGGATTATCTTGTTAAAATGAATTTACCAATTGTCACATAGTGATATCACTTATGGAGAAATACTATGGACCTATGGTAAATTGGAAACTTATTTCGTGTTGTTAAATTGGTAAATTCAATGAAATATATTTTAATTTGGAATTGGTTGATAATGGTATCAAGAATAACCTCAATACATCACAATACCTATAGGGACTATGATTAAAAGTGGTTATCTTAACACTATCAAAGCTAACGATCTAGGAATATAGCTGGAGTGAGAATAATATAATAAGTAAAATTGTATAGGTAACCTAATTTATGTGATAGTTTATTTTTATCAAATTCATATTCATTATTCAAGTTAAACTATTTAATGTTCTACTTTATATACCCTAGATTTGTATGCATGTGGGAGTATAATCATTATATCACCAATTTATAAATTTCTCTCTTAATGGTAAAACAATAGTTTTTCATGGTGGAAGTTCAAATTTTGATATGTGTGTAACATATTACATCAATTATGAGGATAAAAAAATTGATTCCATGTAGTTTCGAATATATAATGTAGTACAAGAGGCATCTTTGAATGGATTTGAAGTCTCCCCTGCTAATCCATGTAATGTTTTGAAATACATCATTCAATTACCCATTTAACTCATTTAAAGAGTAAACCTAGACCTATTAAATTTTATATTGTTATAATAAATTATAAAATACTCTAACAAACAAATCCTCTCTTATATATGGTAGATTAATGTGATCATTTGTTTTATCACAGCTTCCATAACATGAAGCCAATACATTCAGAGCATGGAGATAGATCCTCATATGATTATAGCCTCTTAGAATACTATAATTACTAATTTATAATAAATTCAATTTATAGTGTTTTATGGATTAAAATAAACCTTTTAAAAAGAACATACATGGATTTCTATCTTCACCTATATTCATGTAGTCTCTATGAAATGATGAAAACCCTTCTTTAGACCCAAATATCAATTCCCATAGTAATAATTCCCAAAATTAATTTAAAAACCCCAATTATTAGAATTATAAGTGGAAGATAAATCCTCCATTTATCCTAGATTATATAAGTAAGTTGATAATTCTCCCTTCTCAATTAAAGTGGGAATCATGAAAACTAATTATTTACTTTTACATATAAACATTGGTAGTGATAGAGAACCACAACACAATTCAATCAAATTAGCCATGACTATTGTGGAGTAATAGAAGTATATAATATTCCTAGATAAATAACAGGAATTATATTCATATAATTATATGGATATTTCAATATTAGACCCTTGGGATACCTTTCATCGCATTAGTCTACTGATATGACATTATGGCTATTACAATACTTCAAGAGGGATGAATTTGTATCATATCACTTTGTTTAAGCTTGAGGTGGATAATTTAATCAAGGATAATTTAATTTAGGATATCCAATACCTCAAAGTAGTGGATAAAACTATTCAATTCAAAAATGTTATAGATATTGGAGTATATATCTACTTTTGGGTTTTACTAAATATATATTTCTAAAGAGGAAGAAGAATCCATGGATTTCAAGTAATTTTAACTTATATGAGGTTATTGCATGATGCCTATTTTCCTGAAATATTTTGTGGCCACTTATTCATGGGGAATGAACCAAACTATTAAACTAAATCTTAGAATGAGAGTGTATTTTTATGTAGATGAACTAGTGTTTATTTCCTACATGATCTTAGACCATGTTGCGGACCTGCGAAGGTGTTCTCCAAACTACATTGACATAACCTAAATATGAATCCTCTAAAAAACACATTAAGATCCAATTTGATCAGATGTCTCCAAAGATACACTGAAATACACATTAAGTGTCTCCTCTAGGAATTCATAGATCTCATTGACTATAATTAAGTCACTAAATTTTACTAGGAGAGGACTAAATCCATTCTTCACATGCCACCTCCTCAGAACCATTGAGAGTTAAGTGACCTTCATTGTGCCCTCCATATATTTGAGGTTTTATTTTGAAACTTAATAGAAAGTTTCTTCCCTTAAATATAATAATTAATAAATGGGTAGTCTATTAATTTAATAAATAACAAAAAAATTATTTTGATAGATTGGTGCAGTATCTATATAATCCTTTAGTTTTAATTCCTCTCTAAGAAGGAAATCCTTAGATCCACTATGTGGTATCTATGGAGTGATTTATGGATGAAATTTTATCATTGTGTAGTTAAAAAGTTATATAAAACATCTTATATAACTATAGTCACATTATAATAGAGTATCAAAACAAATATAGGAAAAACAAAAAGAAGTGTCTTGATTTAATCTTTGTAGTATATAATTTATGTTTTAACCAACAGAATCATCAGGGATATTCAGTCTTCCACATTAATCTGTTGAGTTATATCCATATTATTTCAATATTAACAAGCCATTTAGAATACTGGGTTGTCATTTGTCAACATTTCAACATTAATTCCATTTCTAAGAGGGTAACTAAGGGTCATGCACTTATGGATTTTCTAGCATCCCACCCTTCATCAGATTAATTACTTATATATATAAAGTTAAAATATGAACATATTTTCACCATCAATAATTCTTCTCAAACCAAGGAAATTAACTTTAATGGTGCCTCAAAGAGCCCAACCAAAATAGGAATTGAGGATCATGAGTTCAATAGGGTCAACCAAGGGAAACTTTCAGGCTCGTTGATGTAGTCACCCTCATCATTTTCATTCCTCATCCTAGAAGGATACACCAACAAAGAGGATATTTCCATAATCTAATCATATTTTTAGAGAATGTTTCAAAAATATTGACCACTAACATCAATATTAAATGTCTCATGGAGTTTTTTTATTATGAATGTTAATAGAGAATATTCCATTAGAAAAAAATAGGTGTATCCTCTCATAAAACGTTATCAAGATCTAGTAGCATAGTTTCACACATAACATGTGGTGTCATATGTTCGACTATTTAAAAATTTCCTTGTAGAATCATTAACTAACTTGGGTTGTACTTTAACTAAACTATATCTAAGTGAAATAGTCATCTAAAAAATACATTATAGATTAGTGACTCCCTTATCCAATGAAGGTGTTGATAGGGTGGATAAATTCAACACTAATTCACCATGAAAGGAAGACCTCACACTCTCTCAAGATATTAAATTATATAATTATATATTCTTGATATTGTATTATCTCCATTTTGGGGTTCTCCCATAAGAAAAAACCAAAAAATTGTAGCCCTGTAGTATTTAATTGGTCATTACCCTCCATGATATCCCAGGTTCTACTAAAAACGATTTAAAAGATAAATATCTATTTAATCCTCCTTGGATGCATAAAATTGATGAAATAATTAAGATGGCAGAGGATTTCCATGAAAAAACATGCAGGCTCACCATAAAAGACTAAACCATAATTACCATGTAGAATGAATTTTGTTCTTATAGGATTGGATAATGAAATAAACTGATAAGTTTACAATAATATGTCAAAATATAATGTTCACACTAATTTTATATATCAACACATGGATCTACAAAATTTCATGTTTTATTACTAGGCATCCATCCCATGGAAATAATATGTTATGGGTGTGAACCCTTAAACAATGACCTAAATCTATAATTTTACCCCCATAAACAATAAATTTTTATCTAAATAGGCTAAAGTGGGACCTATAACAAATATCAATACCATGCCCATTATCTCAATTATATGATACAACATTGTCACTAGGATCGTTTTCCACATGTAATACTCATATATTAAGGCACTGAAATCATCATGAATGAATTTAAAGTATTTTATTCAAAGAAAAAAAAATTAAGTCTAACCACACTTCCCATTATCATGTAGCTGTTAACAGATTAACAATTATAGTAAGTAATATCATATCAATCATCCAATAGAAGAAGATAGATAAGGACCCAAACATGTTTATAAAATCTTATTTATGTGTTATGGGCCTATATAACCACTACATAATCCCATACACATGTGAATTAATATTCCCTGAGTGTATAATGGAATTTTTCAACCTACTATAGGTTTAACTACCCCCAATTATAACTTTTATATAGGACCATATTATTAATGATGAACCACACAAAATCTTTAAAAATTAGTCTGATTGTCATAATGAGAAAAGGATACAATCCCTTTATAGTTTGGATATTAATTAGAAATGAATGATGTGAGATTTCATATAAAAAAATTCACCTTTGACCATTCATTCAAGGGGATTTGGTGCCAGATCTACATCCCCAATTATCCCATGAAGGAAACATCAATAATTAGAACCCTAATGGGATGTAACCTACATCATACATTAGTTCCACCAAAAAATATATATTCCTTGATAACCGAGGATATAGAATGTATCTTTACTATTAATATTGTGATGTTCTTGGAGAAATATATCTTGTAAACCTATATTTGAATAAATTCCTCAAAACAAGGCCATAAAAAAATATTTTTATAGTCCCCATCACAAGGCTATAAATTGAGAGGAATTAAATCCATTTCGCAGTGATATAAACTAAAAAATATAGTAGTCCTTATTGCAAGATCATAATTTGTTGACATTATAGTCCACATCACAAGACTTAAACTATGAGGAATCTAGTCCCCATTTTAATACTGTAAATTGTGTGGTGTAATGTCCATATTGTAAAACTATAAACAATACAAATGAAACCCTTTTCACAAGACTAAAAACAAAAAAAACCACATTGTTTATTATAATACTATAAACTACATGGTATAAGGTCCTTGTTAGAAGTCATAAAAGTATACAGAATGGGGTCAGTCAAAGATTTCCATTAAACCACATAGAGAAGTCTATACCATATCGATTAATTTCCTTTCATAATATCGTGAACTATCTAATACACCCTTGGGTGAGGTGTATTAATTGTTGTTGAGTTAACATCATGGCCCTATAGTAGGATAAAAATTTCCCCTCTACAAAATATTTTTCCAGTAGATGAGGTCCTTAACAATTTTCATTGAATTGGTCCTCTCCTCTATCATCAATGTGAATCACTTATATTATTCAAATTTCCCCTTCATATGCGAACGATCTTCATAAAGACAATTTTCAAGAACTTTATGGAACATTTTTATTGTTTTTACAATATATGTAGTGTTTTATAAGTCCAATATCCTAGGATAGACCATAAATTACATCCCATCCAATTCCCCACTTTATCATTGGGTTTCGGTACCCTCAAATTTATGTCAATTTTCATCTAAATACCTAGATCTATGATAATTTGATTTCATTTTATCCTATATATGAGTTAGATATTCATATAGACCTATTTCTAAGAATACTTTGTCCCATGATTCTTGTTATTATATAATATGGTTTGAGGGGTGAACCCACTATATTTGTCCCAACCATGAATATAGATTTCTAATTCCTACTTGTATGTGGTTCCTTAATCAATTCATGTATAGCCTCACTTAATCACATTATTCTAGAACAATACCCTTTCTCTCATTGTTCAAATATATTTTCCCTTAAACAATCAATGCAATATTGTTCAAATCTATATGACCTCAAACTTTTAGCATGATTTTTGGTGATTAAACCCTCATTTTAAGGTCCAAACTATATGACCTAAATCAAAGAGGAATCATAGGAACCATTTATATGACCTAAATCATCTACACCTCATGGTATAAATTGTAAGAACATAAACTATAAAAAAATTAAAGGTATACAGAAAACTCATCAGGTAGAAACCTAGTAACGGGTGACCTAAGTAAAAACTAAACTTCTACTTTCTAATCCAAATCATTAATTGAAATTGGAAAATTTCAAGTCATTCAATGAAGGAGGCACGTAGCACATGGGACTAAAATTCAAACCAAATAAATTATAATTCATTTCTCTCTAGGACTAATAATTCTAGGAAAAATTTATATAACCATGTTTTTATTCTCATATTATCAACCTGATACTTAGAAGAAGGGAACATGATTTTCAAATAGGGGTGATTAAACCCATATTGAACAACCATTTCCCCACAAACCACATATTATGATTAAAACTTCTTTGAGCCTCCAAATCCTCTAAAACAACAAACAAAATTTACATGGTTTGTGGTTATAGGGTAAGTGAACATGACCTACCAATACCTATCCAGGTGAACACAGACTTAAAATACCACCTTTCATGGTTTATATATGTATATAAACTGAGGTCTAGGATAGAATATGTACATATGAACTTTAGATACCTAACGTAATGAAAAAAACATGTAGTAGACTAAATGTCCATTATATGATAGACTAAACTCAATTAATAGTGGAGTAAGAAAAAATGACCTTCTAATACCCCTTATGAGTGCACATGCATTTTCTATGTCCAATTATTCATTTAATTTTTTAAATTCTCTCAAACCCACATAAAAAATATTTATGTTAGAACCCATCTACCCTCATGTTCATGAGGATTAAATTTTATTATAGGTTATTTACTATAAATAGCCTAGGTTATAAGATAAAATATTATGTGTGATCCCAAAGACTCACTTTAAATAATATCACAATATTGATGCATAATTCCAATATTAATTATGTATTCATTTCTAGACCCACCTGTTTTTGAAATAAGATGGTACATATCTATATAATAAACTAAACTTAAAGTCAAATTAATGAAGTATTTATTGAAAAAAAAATATAAAAAATTGATATATAAGAAAAAAATCAGTATCTAAAGGCATGTGTTTAACTGGTATATCATTTAGATTTTACAATTCATGGTCAAAAGAAAATTTTGTGTCTGGCACCTAAATAGTCTAGGAGAAGTATATTTTTCCAAGACATGCAGATTGGTAATCTTTTCACATAATTTATTTTTAATTATCTAGATTATCTACATAGGTTTCTCCCAAAAAGGATATTTTTTGCTTAATATATTTAAAGTAACATTTATTCAAATTTGGATCTATACTTGGTGATAAATGTTTGATGTTGATATTAATCCATCACTTTTTTGATTTAGAGCATGAGAAATTTCATTTATTGAATTTTTGAAATGTCTGAAAACATTATTATTTTCATTCTCAATGAACTATGTTTCCTTATGTTCATAAAAATATAAAAATTTTCTGAAATGTTGTGTGGAGTGCTCAATAATAGACCCCATCTATACCTGGGACTTGTAATTGATTATAGTGTATGTTTTCATTACAAAAAATAACTTCTATTTTAGTATCAATGATAAAGAAAAAATATATATTATAAGAAAAATTTGTACTACTAACTTTTCAATGATTGAATAAAATATTTTTCATGATCTTTCAACCACCACAAGCACATATTTAGGAATCTTGTTCAAAACCAATGTTTCTATATCTAGTGATAAGGGTGTGTAAGGTGGACTCTCAATTCCTAATTAAAATATAGCTTTAAGTGTTGTTTTAATAATAAGGGTGTAACACCCAGAGATTTTATGAGAAAACTTTTTTTATGTCTTCTGTTATATGAAAAACCAAGAGAATCTTTCAATACACACAACACTGGATTGGATTGCGTTACATGCAAGAGAAACCTTCCTCGATAGCTTGCATTGAACGCAATGTCGAGTTTCACTAAACAATAATGTATAATTGTAATATAATGAACTAGTTGTTATGAATAGTATTAACTGAATTTTTAATTTTATAACATTATAATTCATCTTACATATTTTCAAGAATGAGGTATGAATACAAAATCAATTTTTCGGATAAAAGAAGTATTTTTCAAAAAAATGTAGTTTTACCACCTTTTGATGGCACACCCTTTATAAATATAGTTTTTGACAATTTGATAAGTTAAATTTTACAAAATAAACTTATAATTTTGAATCATGCTATAAAAATTTACATTGGATAAATTTTTGGTATTTTTTTTGATAAGTTTCTTATTTTGATGAATAGTAAAAATATGCTAAATTTTAATTAAAAACAACTTTTTTCATCAAGATAATTTATAGGGTTAAATTATAATATTGAATGGTTTTGAAGTATAAATAGAATATATTTTTACCATTTAATGTAATTTATTTCAATACCATTAATTTTACAATAAATTCATAGGTTAAAACATTTCAATCTTTGGCAATGTTTTAACTTTTAAAACTTCTTTTCTTAATAACTGGATAAATTTTAAATTAATTAACGAAAATCCTATGTTTTAAATTTTTAAAAATGGATTCCATATTTGGATTCAGTGGGTAGAAATTATGTTAATATGTTACTTTTATTTTTTTCATATTATGAATAGTAAATACGGTAATTTTTATTTACTAAAGTTAAGGGTAAATCGGGTAATTAAGGGTAATCCTAATATTATAAAATTACCCTAACACATGAGAAAATTCTATTGGATTAATAAAAGTAGACCCATATCACCTAAGGGTTGTAATATATTTGTTTCATGTACTTTTGACCACGAAACTGAAATAGTTCTTATTAAAACCAAAGAAAGTGACTACATGTCACTCTCTTATATCTTATAAGTGTAATAATTTTAATTTAGTGATAAAATTCCTAAAACTTAAAATATAAATAGTTTACAGAAATATAATAAAATTATCTACATAATGATAATTTATATAGAGTTTTTAGGGATAAAATAATTATCATTAATGATGACACAATAGTGTTGTAGAAATTATTTTATTGATTGAAATATCAAATAAATGGTTTCAAAAATATTAAAATAAATATTATATAAACTAATTAATGTGCTCCATTAATTTTCTAGATAAATATGACATGTTAGGAATTTATTAAATATTTTTTTTCGAACATATCTTCTGTGTGGATTTTATTTAAATTCAAATAAATGAATAGTGTTAAAATTGACACTATTGATATTTTATAAAAATAACATATTATTAAATGGCTTAGAAATCGTAAAAACTTTTAAAAATTATAAATTAAAATTTACATGGTGGAAAATGTCATAATTTATCAAATTATGGACAATTCACAACACATAAGTAATTATTTATAACAATATAAAATTTAGAATATTATTACCACAAAAAAAATTAAATAGATTAAATAAGGATAAATCAAGTTGATAAGGTTTAAAATAAATTTACAACATGTATAAATTTTATTAGTTGATGATACTACAACCCTATATCATATAAGATTCGGATTTAAGTATTTTTTTGAGGTTTTGAGGTGGGGTTTGAATTTATTACAAATTAATATTTCTTATGTTTCCAAAGGTGTCACTCTCCTCCCTTATAAAAGGGCACCTCCTCCCTCTCCTTATCACACCATTTTGAGCCTTCAAGATTGGCTAAACCCTGCCAATTTCTCTTCTCCACTTCCCTAGAAACATACTATAGGTCATTATTATCTTTAAAGACCAACTTTAGTGCCCTAAGAGGAGGTTAAGAAGAGGTGCGTCGAAGAAGAGGTAATATCCTTTACCGATTCTTTCAAACTTATTTCTTATTGTACTTCCTCTATATGAGCTATTTCATTATTAAGTAATAACTCCAGTAAAAATTGTATACTGATATGTTTTTATGAATATGAAACAACCATGTTCTATCTTCTATCCATCCTATGAAAAAAAATGAAATCACCACGCGTGCGTATGTACGGCCTACCTTCTCTACACCGTGGTGTAATATTTTATTTCATCCCAAACATAGTTGGATGGGTATATGATGGAAGAAATAACTATATATGATTATTGTATGGTAATATTGATTCTGAAATATTATACAGCATACACTTAAATACAATTCCACAATCATGGGAATGATATCATTGCTCGTGTGTACGTACGACCTACCGTCTCCACGATGTGATGTGACTCGTTCTACATGATCTTCATTGAATAATGATTATATAAATGAATAGAATTAATAAATATGATATATATTACACTAATACCATTCTGTAAATGAGGTATCTATAACCTAAAAATAGGAATAAGAATTTATTTGACAAAACATGCATAAAAATATAAAACAATGAACACCCGAATAACAAGAAGAAATATTACTAATAAGAAGATAAGAATATGAACATATATGATATCATAACAATGAATACGATTCTGTAATAATTCAATGACATTATTTAAATCATTATACAGGAGGTTCGGATACGTACAAAGAATATCGGGCCTAAGGTAAGGGAAAATCTCAAAATCTCATTTTTATCTGAGATTGTTTATATTTCTGACTTTACTATGGAATATTTATCATCCACATACATGTTTACTCAATATGTAATATTATTTATATCCTCCTATAATTTTTTAAATCCAATTTTACCTATTGGTGAATTTTTAGTAAAAGATATGAAAGGAATCTTTTTTCATTTTCAGTACGAGATACTTTTTGACTTTTCCATCCAAAGTATGAGAAGAAAATTTTTTATAAATTATATGTCATGAATGAATTTTTATGATTTCATAGAACATTATTTCCATGAATATTTCTTTACATGTTTTCAAGTTTATTTTTAATTAACTTCTTTTAGTTTAAAATTGTATGACATGTTATGAAAGGAAAAATGTTTTTGAAGTAGATATGATATTTCCCTCAAGAATGGAGTTCAAGTGTATTATCAAAATTATTTTCCATATAAGATAATATAGGGTTCTGTTTCAATCCCTATTTTTACATTAATTTGAATATGTTATGATGGGATTATTTTTATCAAGTACTTTTGTTTTATATGGATTAGTTTATGAAGGCATGATGTTTAAGAATCCCATTTTTATTACATGGGTTATGCTATGATATATGATTTATGATTTTGTGGCACACATAAGAATGGTTTCATTATGAGATGGGTGGGACCTATATCTCCCTCCAATGCATTGCGTAAAGATTTATATCTCATGAGATAGAATTGGCTGGAATGACAAGTTAATCTGGTTCAGTGATACAGGACTGGAATGAGGAGTGAACTCGGTTCAGAAATGGACTTTGTCCACTATGATAGTCTTGGAAATGAGTCTTGAATAATAAGAAATTATATTCTAGGATTATGTGTGTATTCCATAAAGTTTCATGTTTTATGTTATGATTATTGGGATTAGATTTCACTACTATGATTTATCCCATGTTATGATCTCATTTGTAGGTTAAGATTTTCAAAATGTTATGTTATTATGAATATGATATGGTTGATATTTCCTTTGTTTACCCTTAATAAGAATTTGAGCTCACGCTTTTGTATGTTTTCTTTTCCCCAGGTCAGGAAGAAGGGTATAAAGTAGGATATTCAAAAAGGGACTTTAGATATGATGAAATAAGCAGGAGACAATGTAGATGATTTATGAACCAGTTGTCTATGTTTCCTAGTTTCTAAAGACATTATACCTATATGGTTGTATCATGGTTTTGTTATATGTTGTAATAAGTATGCTTCAATTCCTGAAGTAATAACAATGTATGTAAAGTATGGTTCGTTATAGTTGTCATCAGAGGAAAGGTATAGTCATCCTTTAGAAACTAGGATGTGAAAGCCTTAGTAAGAACCCTAAGGATATTTATAAGCATAGAACACAATATTAGTTTTTTAGAAATGTCCATTAATAACCTATGATAAGACCTGAAGTGTGAAATTGTATTCTTGATTATGTTTTTTTCATATTATGATTAGTGTTTCTCACACTATTCTTATTGGTTTTAGTCAATGGATGGAACCCAAAGGAACCGTGTTAATTCTGAATGTGATGGGCAATGCAATGATTGTCCCCATGAGCAACCAAACGTTATAGGAGCTGGAATGTAAAATCTTGTATCCATGCTCACATAACTTTCTCAAGCTATGAATCATGCAGGACTTCCAAACGAGAAAATTAAGGAGCAACATTCTGTTGAATCCTTCATGAGGCAGCGTCCACCCTCATTTTGCGGGTCTACTGATCCATTAGTGGATGAACAATGGATCAGTACTACTGAAAATATATTTTCAGTTCTACAATGTTCTTAACATGATAAAGTCATCTTAGCAGTATATCTTTTGGAAGGTGAAGCTGATCAATGGTGGAATATTATCAAGAATACGAGGCAAAGATATGAAATTGATTCCATGGAATGGTATGAGTTCAAGAACATATTTTCAATAAGTAATTCCCTGTTATTCTTAGAAAAAAGATGGATAAGGAGTTTCTTGAACTAAAGAAAAATGATGATGAATATGTTGGTACCTACGAATAAAATTTTACAAGACTTTCAAGGTATGCTTCTGGAATTATTATCCAACCTGAGAGTAAGATCGATCGATTATTTAGTGGCTTAAAACCAAGTCTTCATAGGGCGTTATTCATAAGGGACTTCAATAGATATGATGAAATTGTTCGATGTGCACTCAAGGTTGAGATGGTGATTAGAGAAACCCATCAGTCATATGGGTTTGATAAGAAGAGGAAAATGGAATTCAAAGGGAAATCTAAAGACCACACTGAAAAGAAGATGAGTTTTCCCTTATGCTCAAAGTGTAGAAAAAACATGGAGGGAATTGTCTTAAAGGGACAAGTGAATGTTTCAAATGTGGAAAAGATGTCCATCGGGCATTTGAATACTACAATGATAGAAAAAGATGTCTAGTGATGCGAACAAAGAAAAGTCTACACTAAATGCAACTCCTACACTTCAATGTTCCATGTGAAAGGAAATGGGGAATTATGCTAATAAATTCCCGAATCTAAGGGATGTTGATGATGATCGACGTCAACAGACTCTTAAGGCCAAAGACAAAGGAAAGTCACATTCAATTTCTATCGGCGATGTGGAGTACGATAACGAAGTGGTGAAAGGTACACTAACAATCCACTCTAAAGTAGAAAATGTTTTATTTGATTCTGGATCCACCCACTCTTTTATTTCTGAAGAATTTTCTAAGGGCATCGTCATACTACCTCAACAATTAGCTATTGAGTTAGCTGTGACAACACCTAATGGCACAACGGTTGCATCAAAAGTTTATAATTCTTCTCCAGTTGACATTTGTGGGAAAGTGCTTCCTGCAAATCTTGGGATCCTTCCTATAGTGGAATTTGATGTTATTCTTGGCATGGATTGGATTTCCTTATATGGAGCTCATATCGATTTCCAAATATAGGAAGTCACATTTCATATTCCTGATCAATCTATGATCATCTATCGATGAAAGGATGAATATAACCTTCCAGTGGAAATTTCTTCCATCTTATAGGTCTTGATTCCAATAAATGAAGGTTATTTATCTCAAATGGTTGGAGATAAACTCACAATTAATAATACACCCATTTTACGGGAGTTTGATGATGTCTTTCTGGAGGAATTTCTAGGTCTTCCACAAAATCATGAAGTTGAGTTTTCAATAGAACTCATACCAGGTGCTATGCCCATTTCAAATACATCTTATAGAATGGACCCAATTGAGCCACAGGAATTGAAGAAGTAACTCCAAGAGAATCTTCATAATGGATTCATACGTCCTAGTGCATCACCTTGGGAAGCACATGTTCTGTTTGTTAAGAAAAAAGATGGATCAATGAGGTTCTGCATTGATTATTGAGAACACAACAAGATCACTATCAAGAACAAATATCCTCTACCACGCATTGATGACGTATTTGAACAACTACGCAGAACTCAATACTTTTCCAAGATTTATCTTCATTCAGGGTATCATCAATTAAGGGTCAAAAGGGAGGATATACCAAAGAGGGATTTCCGTACAAGGTATGGACACTATGAATTTATAGTGATTCCATTTGGTCTTACTAATTTCCCTAAAATCTTCAAGGATCTAATGAATAGGGTATTTAGAGACTATCTTGACCAGTATGTGGTAGTCTTTATAGACGATATTCTTTTTTATTCAGAGAACAAGAAACAACATGAAGATCACTTGAGAAATGTATTGAAGACCTTGAGAAAGGAGAAGCTTTAGGAAAAATTTACCAAGTTTGAATTTTGGCTTCAAAAAGTTTCATTTTTGCGTCACATAATCTCAAAAGAGGGGATATCTGTGGATCCAGAAAAAATAGAGTTTATCGAAAGATGTTTAAGACCAACAATAGTAACTGAGATCTAATGTTTTCTTGGTTTGGATGGATATTATCGCAGTTTTGTCAAAGATTTTTTGTGATTATCTAATCCAATCACAAGGTTGACACAAAAAGGAGTTAAGTTCGTTTGGACAGAGGAGTGTGAAGAGAATTTCAAGGAGTTAAAAAGAAGTTTATCCAGTTCACATGTGCTCACACTACATTATAGTGGAGAAAGGTTTGTGATCTACAGTTATGCATCCATGAAGGGATTGGGGTGTGTTCTCATGCAAAATGATATGGTGATAGCTTATGCCTCACGATAGTTGAAAATCCATGAGAAAAATTACCCAACTCATGATTTGGAATTAGTTGCGGTAATATTTTCATTAAATATTTGGAGGCATTATCTTTATGGTGAAAGGTGTGATATTTATACTGATCAAAAAAGTTTAAAGTATATTTTCACACAAAAGTAGCTGAATATGCACCAAAGAAGATGGTTGGAGCTGGTTAAGTATTACAACTGCTCAATTCATTACCACCCTGGGAAATCAAACAAGGTGGAAGATGCATTAATTCGACAAGACCATGCTAGCTTATCTATGATGAGGATCACAAAATATCCTATATTTATGGATTTACAAAGGATGGATCTTGGAATTATAATGGAAGGGGGAAAATCTTATCTTTATCAAATAAATGTTCAACCATCTATACATGTGAAGATTAAAGAGGAAAATAAAGAAGATGTAGAGTTACAAAAAAAGGTGAGAAATGTTCCTAAATTTTGCATTGATTGTGATGAAATAATAAGGTTCGAGATTCAGGTTTGTGTTCCTCCCTTCCCAGAATTAAAGAAGGAAATATTGGACGAAGCTCATAGTTCTTCATTCTCTATTCACCTAGGAAGCACGAAGATCTATAGGTACCTAAAGGAGTACTTCAAGTGGGATGGCACAAAAAGAGATGTTGATAAATATATCTCTTGATGCTTGGTTTGTCAGCAAGTTAAAGATGAGAGATAGAATTATAAAGGGATGTTACAACCATTACCCATACTAGAATGGAAATGGGAAAACATCACTATTTACTTTGTCACTGGACTTCCTAAAACATCCAAAGGCAGTAATGCTATCTGGGTTATAGTTGATCATCTTACGAAGTCGGCACACTTCATTGCTATTATAGAAGATTTATCTCTTGATAAACTTTCCAGGATATATGTGAAGGAAGTGGTAAGATTTCATGGAGTACCACTTTCCATTATATCTGATCGAGATTCGAGGTTTACCTCGAAGTTTTGGCGAAGTCTTTAGCATACTCTAGATGCAGAGTTGAGTTTCAGCACTTCTTATCATCCTCAGACAGATGGTCAGTCTGAGAGGACAATTCAAACTCTATAAGACATGTTGAGAGCTTGCTCTATGGTATTCAAAGGTGGTTGGGATCAACACCTACTTTTGGTGGAATTTCCTTATAATAATAGCTTTCACTCCAGTATTCAGATGGCACCTTATGAATCTCTCTATGGAAATAAATACTGAACTCCAACTTGTTGGTATGAAGTTGGGGAAAGAAAGCTATTAGGACCTGATCTTGTCAATGAGATGGCAGAAAAGGTCTGATATATTCAACAACACATAAGAGCAGCTCATAGTCGACAAAAAAGTTATTCCAACAACCCAAGAATAGACCTAGAGTTTGAAGTGGGTGATAAAGTGTTCTTACGAATATCTCCTTGGAAGAGAGTAATGATATTTGGAAAGAAGGGAAAACTGAGCCCGAGGTATATTGGTCCTTTTGAAATATTGGATCGTGTTGGGAAGGTAGCTTACCAATTGGCACTTTCACCAAATCTCTCTCAAGTTCATGATGTGGTCCATGTATCCCTCCTGAGAAAGTACATACCTGATCCTTCACATGTACTAAGCTCAGAAGGTGTACCGCTGGAGCAAAATCTTTCTTATGAAGAACAGCCGATAGAGATTATGTATCGTAGAGAAAAAGTTCCATGAAAAAAGACCACTCAGTTGGTTAAAGTTTTATGGATGAACCACCAATTAGAAGAAGCTACATGGTAACTTGAGGATATGATGAGGGAGAGGTATCCTCATCTGTTTGTTACGAATTGACGAATTTTGAGGGAGAAATTCATTTTAAGGGTGGTAGAATGTAACGCCCTGAGATTTTATGAGAAATATTTTTTTATTTCTTATGTTATACGCAACACCAAGAGAATATTTCACTACACACAACACTAGTTTGGCTTGAATTACATGCAAGATCAACCTTCCTCGATTGCTTGTGTTGCACGCAATATCGAGTTTCACTAAACAGTGATATATTATTATAATATTCAGAACTAGCCATTATGAATAGTATTGACTGAATTTTTAATTTTATAACATTATAATTCATCATACATATTTTCATGAATGATGTATGAAAACAAAATCAATTTTTCAGATAAAAGAAGTATTTTTCAAAAAAATGCATTTTTACCTCCTTTTGATGGTGCACCCTTTATAAATATATTTTTTGACTAGTTTATACATTTATTTTTCCATAATAAACTTATAATTTTGAATCATTCTATAAAAATTTACATTGGATAAATTTTTGGTATTTTTCTGATAAGTTTCTTATTTTGATGAATAGTAAAAATACGCTAAATTTTAATTAAAAAAACTTTTTTCATCAAGATAATTTATATGGTTAAATTAAAATATTGAATGGTTTTAAAGTATAAATAGAATATATTTTTACCATTTAATGTAATGTATGTCATTACCGTTAATTTTACATTAAATTCATAGGTAAAAACATTTCAATCTTTGGCAATGTTTTAACTTTTAACACCTGTTTTCTTAACAACGATTTTAATTTTAAATTAATTACTCAAACTTCTGTGTTATGAATTTTGAAAATTTGATTCCATATTTGGATTCAGTGGGTCCAAATTATGTTAATAGTTTACTTTTATTTTTTCTTATTATGAATAGTAACTACGGTAATTTTTATTTACTACAGCTAAAGGTAAATCGAGTAATTAAGGGTAAACCTAAGATTATAAAATTACCCTAACACATGAAAACATTATATTGGATGAATAAAAGTAGACCCATATCACATAATGGTAGGAATATATTCATTTAATAGACTTTTTACCATGAAAATGACATAATTATTATTAAAACCAAAGAAAGTGACAACAAGCCACTCTCTTACATATTATAAGTGTAATAATTTTAAGTTAGTGATAAAATTCATAAAACATAGAATATAAATAGTTTCCAGAAATCTAATAAAATTATCTACAACATGATAATTTATTTATAATTTTTAGGGATAAAATATTTATCAATAATTATGACACAATAGTGATGTAGAAATTATTTTATTGATTGAAATATCAAATTATTGGTTTTAAAAATATTAAAATAAATATTATATGAACTTATTAATGTTCTCAATTAATTTTCTAGATAAATATTCATTGTTAGGAATCTATTAAATATTTTGGTTCGAACATATCTTCTGTGTGGATTTTATTTAAATTCAAATAAATGAATAGTGTCAAAATGGACACTATTGTTATTTTATAAAAATAGCATATTATTAAATGGATTAAAAATCACAAAAATATTTAACAATTATAAATTGAAATTTATATTTTCTAAAATTTCATAATTTATCCAATTATGGAAACTTCAAAACACATAAGTAATTATTTATAATAATTTAAAATTTAGAACATTATTACCACAAATAAAATTAAATAGATTAAATAAGGATAAATCAAGTTGATTGGGTTTAAAATAAATTCCCCACATGTCTAAATTTTATTGTCTGATGATATTACAACCCAATTTCATCTATTATTCATATTTAAGTCATTTTTGGATGTTTTTAATTGGGGTTTTAATTTATTATAAATTAATATTTCTTATGTTTCCAAAGGTACCCCTCTCCTCCCTTATAAAAGAGAACCTCCTCCCTCTCCTCCTCACACCATTTTGAGCCTTCAATATCTTCCACACCATGAAAATTTATCTTCTCCACTTCCCTATAAACATACTAGAGGTCCTTATCTTCTTCAAATAACAACTTTAGTTCTCTATGAGGAGGTTAAGAAGAGGTGCGTCGAAGAAGATGTAATATCCTTTACCAATTATTTCAAACTTATTTCTTCTTCTAATTCCTCTATATGAGTTGTCTCGTTATTAAGTAATAACTCCAGTATCAATTGTATACTGATATGTTATTATGAATATCAAACAACCATGTTCTATCTTCTATCCATCCTATGAAAAAAACGAAATCACCACACGTGCGTACGTACGGCCTACCGTCTCCACGTCGTGTTTTAATATTTTATTTCATCACTAACATACTTGGATGGGTATATGATGGAAGAAATAAATATATATGATTATTCAAAATTAATATTGATTCTGAAATATTATTCACCATACACTTCAATACAATTCCACGATCATGGAAATGATATCATCGCTCTTGCGTACGTACGGCCTACCGTCTCCACAATGTGATGTGACACGTTCCACATGATCTTTATTGAATAATGATTATATAAATGAATTTAATTAATAAATATGATATATATTACACTAATACCATTATGTAAATGAGGTATATATAACCTAAAATGAGGAATAAGAATTTATTCGACAAAACATGCATAAGAACATAAAGCAATGAACACCCGAATAACAAGTAGAAATATTACTAATAAGAAGATAAGAATATGACCATATATGATATCATAAAAATGAATAAGATTCTGTAATAAGTCAATTACATTATTTAAATCATTATATCAGAGGTTCGGATACGTACAAAGCATATCAAACCTAAGGTAAGGAAAAATCGCACAATCTCTTTTTTATCCGAGATTGTTTAAACTTTTGAATTTACTTGGGAATATTTATCATCCACATCCATGTTTCCTCAATATGTAATATTATTTATATCCTCCCATAATTGTTTAAATCCAATTTTACCTATTGGTGAATTTTTATTAAAAGATATGAAAAGAAATTTTTTTTCATTTTTAGTACGAGATACTTTTTGACTTTTCGATCCAAAGTATGACAAAAATGTTTTTTAACTTATACGGCATGAATTGATTTTTATGATTTCATAGAACATTATCTCCATGAAGCTTACTTTAGAAGTTTTCAGTTTATTTTTAATTAACTTCTTTTAGTTTAAAATTGTATAACATATTAAGAAAGGAAAAAAATTGAAGTAGAAAGGATATTTTCCTCAAGAATGGAGTTCGAGTGTTTTATCAAAATTATTTTCCATCTAATATAATATGGGGTTTAGTTTCTATCCCGATTTTTACATTAATTTGATTATGTTATGATGGGATTATTTTTATGAAGTCCTTTTATCTTATATGGATTATGTTATGAAGGCATGATGTTTAAGAATCCCATTTTTATTACACGGGTTATGCTATGATATATGATTTATGATTTTGTGGCACACATAAGAATGGTTTCATTATGAGATGGGTGGGACCTATATCTCCATCCAATTCATTGGGTAAAGATTTATATCTCATAAGATAGACATGGCTGGAACGACAAGTTAATCTGATTCAGTGATACAGGACTGCAATGAGGAGTGAACTCAGTTCAGAAATGGACTCTGTCCACTATGATAGTCTTGGAAATGAGTCTTGAATAATAAGAAATGATTTTCTATGATTATGTGTGTATGCCACAAAGTTTCATGTTTTATGTTATGATTGTTGGGATTAAATTTAACTAATATTAATTTATCTCATGTTATGATCCCGTTTGCAGGTTATGATTTTCAAAATGTCATGTTCTTATGAATATCATATGATTGATATTTCCTTTGTTTACTTTTACTGAGCATTTGAGCTCACGCTTTTGTATGTTTTCTTTTCCCCGGGTCAGGAAGATGGGTATTAAGTAAGACATGCCAAAAGGGACTCTAGATATGATGAAATAAGCGGGAGACAATGTAGATGATTTGTGAACCATTTGTTTAGGTTTCCCATTTTCTAAAGTCACTATACATATATGGTCCTATCATGGTTTTGTTATATGTTGTAATAAGTATGCTTGAATTCTAAATTAATAACAATGTATGTAAAGTATGGGTAGTTATAAAGGGACTACCTTGAATGATGAATTTTATCAAATGATTTGATTGGTTTTATTACTTTGATGTATTCCATATTTATAGCCACCAACTTTTCACAATAAACAATTATATAATGATCCTATATGTGAAATGAATCATCTTTTAACTTTCTAGACTTTACATGGAGATATCCATAGATACATGATAGACACAAAGGACTTTATATTCACAGTCCCTGTACAATATGATTTTGATGTCTCTATTTAACTGCTTTTCCCTATAAAACATTTGGGCATCATTTTACTCAGTCATCGGAATATTAGAAAGAGAGATTTTTTAGACAATCCAATCCGAGTAGGGTGATCTTTGAATTAATATCCATACATATCAATATTTAATAGAGTTGATGTGTGACCATATGATTATATTCTTCATGAGAACCCTGGTATAGTATTTGACTCACTTTCTATAAGAATCAATATTTTCAAGTAAACAAATAATGAACATATGGTTTATAAGTGATGGATAAATTCATATGGTCTAATATGGCCCTATTTATGCCATAAATGATATACATGTTCTCTTTGTGGGTTTCTTCAACATCATTCAAAAGTTCACTAAAAGTAATCTAATGAGTATTGAACACAAAATATCATAAGTCACCTATAATAATATCCATATCATCACCATCCAATAAAATTATTCATGTGCCAATAGTGTTTGACAATGTGGGGGAAATGTGGTGAAGGAAATGCATAAGGTGTTATGAAATTTATAATCACCAATTTTTCAATGATCCACCTATATATAAATTATGTTTTCCCCAAAATATGATATATATCTTTTAACCATTGCATGTGACCTATTATTTGTTAAATGTTTTCCTAAGTTAGCACTTATGGGTTTATCAATTCCCTTTACCTAGCTGACTAGCTACCATAAATGTACCTTCCCAAACATCCAAGTGACTGTACTTGGTGGAAATATCCATCCATTAAAAAACATCACTAAAATTATTATAATATAGAGACTTTTAATCACCCATGGTTTGACCATATAACCCCAAAAGTGTAATGACCCTCCTTCAAAATGGAAAATTATCAACTTCTTTCATTTCAAGTGTGTTGATTTGGACACTATCACAAAGTAAATATTTTTGTGTTTCATCCATGTCAATTAAAAAATATTTTAATCTAGTGACTAAATACTAGGACTAGGCGAGGTTGAACCTTTCTCTTTGTATTTATTTCATATTTAGATAATAGCTTACATTCCAAATTAGAGGTCTTCTAAATTTTGTCCAAGTAATTAAATGTTAGTAGGAACCCATCATATGTATTGCATAATATACTGAGGATACTAAACTGAAATGCATCCTAGAGAATAATTGTAGGACCCCGGGACACCCTGATAGGGGAGGGGTGAATCAGGGTGCCAACTTTACTTCGAAGGATCATACACCGATAGGTTATCGGTCATATCTAATTCCACTATTTTTTACGAGTTGTGGGTTAAAATGGTTCAGAAACAGTCACTCTGTTCCAGCCTCACTGCCTTTACAAATGTTTAGGGATACCCCACTACGTCCCTGGGGTCACTCCCATTGAATCCCCCGGGCTCACTGCCTTTGGTGAAATCCCAGTTAGTTTATAGACGTGAGGGTCTCTTCAATAGATTTTCATTGAAGTCTTTTCCTCTGCATAGCACGAGACTCAACTTGCATTAAAGACTGGTAATGATCCACTTGAACACACTGAACCACTGAACCGGATAATCAGAAACACGAACACAAGTTATACTGAAGATTTCACACAACACCAACCCTTTGCACGAAATATCTTACTTTGGCATGAAATACTTAATTTTCACGAGGAAAATATTTTGCGCAACAACCTCCTTTATGCGCAGAACCTTTTTCGTGCAGCTTGGGATTTTCTGCAAAGTTTGGAGTTTTCATGCAAACCAGAATATTTTACGCAGCGCTAAATTTTTCGTGCACCTGGAATTTTTCGCGCAGCTCAGAATTTTTCGTGCAAGCCTCTTTACAGGAACCTTTTTCATGCATCAGACCTCAGATATTCTCCAAGTCTTCAACTGTACAGAATGAGGGGGTCACCTCTTATTTATAGGCGTTTCAGACCCCCATGCGCAAAACCCCATGTGGCAGGAAAAGCATCTCATTTGGCGCGTAATATTTTGCATAGGTATTGTTTTTCACACACATCTCCAGATCTTTCGCGCAGCTCATGCCTTTTCCATTTTTCGATGTTTTCATTCAGAAACACTATTTTTACGAAAAAAACATGATCCACCATTTCACGCACCACGCTGTTTTTCACTCCCAACTCAAATATTTCGTACAAATCCCTCCTTTTTGGCACACCAATTCCTCTTTTCACGCACCTCCTTTTACCAACAATCCATGTCTTCATTTTCCGATTTTGAGGGCCTAAAATTTGGAAAACATTGTAAAATGACGCCACCTTCAATACTGTTGTCTTCTTAAACTGTATGATCACTTTACTGGCACACATTCTGAACATCCACTAAGGATTGACCACAAACACCAACCATATTCCAATTCATGCATAGAACGACCATGGTAGTAGCAATCTCCCCCTTTAGGTTTGTTGGCAATCAGTAAATAAATTCAATAGATCACCATCCATATGAAAACAAAAAATTCAAGAATCTATTCATCCAACAAACTAAGTCTACGTGAGCAATGCTCAGTATAGAAAACAAGAGAGGAAGCTTGAATTTGGTTCCCATGTTTTGGAATTCTCAATGACGCCCAAGAAATTCACTTATAGTGTCACAAAATCATTACATGTCCAATGTATTCCTTCTCATCCATCTCACTGACACTGAATTCTCAATGTGTTACAGAAGTATTACATGCCTGAATTTATTTCTCTCTACCCCATTGACAATAAACCCAAAGACCGGTAATTGTTCCTTGTTCAGCTCAAACCACACTCCCCCTAGATAGTATCTCCCCCCACAAACCTGAATCACATTCATAAACATATTAAAAACAGTTAGCATAACTGGGGAGAGGGGTATTGTGTAACCTTCTTATGCACTGGTAGGTGGCTGAACACTGAGGTTCAACCAATGCTTCTCAAACATAGCCGCTGATAGTGACTTGGTCAGGATATCATCCACTTTCTCATCAATTCCCACATGATCAATTCTAATCATGCCTTGATCAACTTTTTCTGTGATAAAGTGATACCTGATTTCAATATGTTTTGTACAAGAATTCTGAACAGGATTATTCGTAAGATCAATTGCGCTCTTGTTATCATAGTAAATTACCATTGGCTACTTCACCTCATCACCAATATCTGTTAGTTGTTTCTTCATCCATAGCAGTTGAGTGCATGCCTTTTGGTGGAGATATACTCAGCTTCAGCATTACTAAGAGTAGTACTTTCTTGTTTCTTGCTCAACCAGCCAACACATTTGTTCCCAAAATAGAATGCTCCACCACTGGTGGACTTTCTATCCGCTACATCGCCAGCCCAGTCAGCATCCGAAAATGCTGATAATTCACTATCCCTTCCTGCAGCAAAGTATAAGCCACAACTATGAGTACCTTGAATATACCTCATGATTCTTTTTACTACTATCATATGTTCCTCCTTTGGATTACTCTGAAAGCAGACCACTAGACAGGTTGTAAAGACAATATCTGGTAGTGTCGTTGTTAGGTACAGTAGGCTCCCAATTATCCTATTGTACATGGTGGGGTCTATAGATGCCCCATCCTCATGTTTTCCAAGTTTGGTTCCAACTGCAATGGGAGTTGATATTGTTTTTAAGTCTTTCATATTTAACATCTTCAGCAGCACTCTTGCATAATTTTCCTGAGAAATTAGAGTTTAATCCTTCTTTTGAATCACCTGCAACCCCAAGATATATGTGATCTCCCCAATCATAGACATTTCAAATTCTAATTTCATGTGATTGGAAAATACATCCACTAATTTCTGCCTGTTTCCACCAAAAATAATGTCATCAACGTAGACTAGAACCATGAACTGATATTTTGGATAATTCTTCACATATAGATTTTGATCTACTCCTCCTCTTTTGAATTCCAAATTCTTGAGATAGGAGTCCAACTGGGAATACCATGCTTGTGGTGCCTGCTTCAAACCATTTAAATATTTCTTCAGTTTGCTGACCTTTGTTTCATTGGTACCAAGAAGAAATCCTACGGGTTGTTCAATATAGACTTCTTCTTTGAGTACACTATTCTAGAATGTTGTCTTGATATCCATTTGATATACTTTATATTCTATTTCGAGTTCCATGGCAAGGAAAAGCCTGATTGACTCCAGTCTACCCACCAGAGCAAAGGTTTCTTCAACATCAACACCTTTAATATGAGAGTATCCTTAATATACCAGTCATGCCTTGTTTCTAATAACACTTCCATGATCATCAAACTTATTCTTGAAGATCCATTTTGTACCATTAAGCTTGTGAAATTTCGGTCTCTGGACAAGTTCCCATGTTTGATTCTTTTCAATCTGATCTAATTATTCATTCATGGCTTTCACCCAAGATTCATCCTTTGCTGCTTCTTCAAATGAGGATGGCTCCACAACTGATAGAAATGTTGATTGCGTGTTATTATTCATCCTCCTTGTTTGTGTGGGTGCACTCCTATCCCCGATTATGTTAGATGCATCAATATCAACTCTTCGATTTCTCTTGTGAGGTTCAGTTGCATTCTCTACAGCTAAGGTTTCCTCTTCTAATTCTTCTTCTGAGTCAACATCATGATGTGACTGCTGAGTGTTTTGTCCATATTCCTCTATTATTGTATTTATATTTACTCCATGTTTATTTTCTTCCTCACTTTCGGTCGCATCTGCATATGAAATCCATGAAGCATTTGTGATTTTTTCTTCAATAATCTTAACATTACTACTTTCCACGATCCTACCTAATCGCTTGAGGAAACACTTGTAGGCCTTGCTATTCATTGAGTATCCAAGGAAAATTCCTTCATCTGCATTGTCACCATACTTCCCTTGATTTCATTTTTTTCTGATGAAGTATTTACTTCCAAAAACACGAAATTATTTCCAAGAGGGATTCCTTCCATGCCACAATTCATATGATGTCTTCGTCTCACCCATATAAAGTCCTGTTCAATTTTTAATTTACACTGTAGCTTGAACAGCCTCTTTCCTGTAATGTCATAGAATACGAATCTCAATCAGCATAGTTTGTGCCATGTTGTTCACCTGTCGATTCCTATGTTCAACAACTCCATTTGGTTGTGGAGTTATCACAGTAGCTACCTCATGTTGTATCCCATGCTTCTCCAGGTAATTTTCAAATTCAATGGATGTTAATTCCCCTCCATTGTCAGGTTGCAACACTTTGATTGCTCTCCCAGTATCATTCTCGGTGATTTGACGATATGTTTTTATGTAGTCAAGTACTTGTCATTTCCTGTGAATGACCATTACACATGCCATTCTACTGTAATCATCTATGAAAAGGACAAAGTACCTTTATCCATGAGTTCCAGCAATATTTATCAGCCCGCATACATCTGTATGAATTAGATCAAGAAGATGATATTACCTTTTATTCTTTGGCCGATATGAACTGCAGACTAGCTTCGCACAAATGAAGCATCACAAGAATTTTCATGCTCACGCTTCAGGTTGGGAATGTCCATGACAATCCTTAGTTTTGATATTTTTTCCATGTCTTGTTGACTGATGTGTCCCCATATCCGATGCCACAAATTGTTTTCTTCTTCAACAGTCATGAAACAAACATTTTCTTTACTATCAAACTGATACAAGTTTCCTTCTGTTCTGCATCCCTTCATAAGTGAATTGCTTGTCTTTCCCTTCATAGTGCAACCTTTCTGATTAAATGTAACTATAAGTCCCGAGTTATAGAGTGGACTCACGCTGAGTAGATTATGACGTAGTCCATCTACATAAATGACTTCAGTCTTCTTTATCTCTCCATTAGCTAATTCAGTACTTCCACTTCCTTTTATTTCTAGTGCACCATCATTACCAAAATGTATTGTACCATCAACCTTCCTTTTGATATCCATTAACAGGCCAGCATTACCTGTCATATGAGATGAACTACCGCTATCCAAAATCCAGGTACTGTTTCTTTTTTTTAGCTTTGAGGTCCACCTCTTCAAGGTTGGATTTCTCGATCTTCTGGTTTTCTATCTAATAGAGATATTCAATTGAGTATAAGATATTGATGGCCTTCTAATTATTTTTTAAACATAATCAAATTCTTCATACCCATAATCTTCTTCTAGAGGAGAAAACATGTTTGTGAGATCAACAACATTAGGAGGGTAGATATTGACCAGTCTCTAAGAGTTGTATGGATCTCTCCTATCAAATCTCTGCCTGCAATACATAGATTTTTGGCCAAAGTTAGAACCATGAAAATAGTATCCATAGAAACTATTTCTTCTATAAGATAGAGGATATGAAGTCAGTCTTCTTTGTTGATGTCCCAGATCTTCCCCATTCAAGTATCTCCTTACCTCTTCTCAATATGACATGGTATGGCCCAGATAGCCACAAAACTGACACTTCATGAAAGGAAATGTCTTCTCACTTGAATTTCATCTCATGCCTTCTTCCTTTGGAGAAATGTTTGACTTCTTGTCATTTCTCAAATTTTACGTATAATTTTCAGTTCTTCTTTTAGTTTTTATTGAAGGTTTATTTTTCAACACATCAAGAAAAGTTTCAACATGTACAACTTTTATTTTGTCTTTATTTTGTCTCTCTTTACTTCCAGCAGTTGATGACTCATCTTCACATCCAATTCCACTCTTTCCCATGCAAGCGGGTCTCTGATCAGTCAAGATTTTTCCAACCCCATATGAACCACACATGGATCTTGCCAGTAATTCTGCATATGAGAATCTTCCAAAATGAATTTTCTTCTTACCCTCATTTGTGGTTGATTGACATTCAATTTTACTCCTAAGAGTAACAACTTATTCCTCAATATCCTAATATTTCTTGGACTTATTTTCCAGTCTGGATGAAATGTCATTTATGACCTTTGTTTGTTCTTCAATTCTATGTTTTAGTTCCACAACATCATCTGTGCTTTCAAGGATTGAAGACTGAACTCTCACTAGTTCTTCTAGTCATTCAAATTCTGCTTCAAACTCATCAACATATTCTGATGATTCTTCCACCATTTACTTCCACTTATTGAATCGCTTACATTTATTCTCAATCTTGTAAAACATATCCTTAATTTGAATCTTTGCATCACCATTATAAGTAATCTAATTATCTCCTCCTTTATTGATCGAGGGTTATGACTTTTTAATGGTAGCCATCATGGAATCATGGTTTCTTGTTTTAAATTCTGGTTCTTCTTCTTCACAAAATTCAATATAATCATCTTCTTCTTCATAGACAAAACTCTTATTTTGAATTTTCTTTCCAGATTTGAAGTCTCCCTTTTTGAAAAACCTTTTGTGAGGATTCTCGATGTCTTCTACTTCTCTCTCATCATAATCAATCTTTCTTTGGTACTAAGAGGCAATGTTCCCAACTCTTCCACAACGAAAACATTCCAGGGGTAGCTTACATTTAAATTTACCTTTTCCCTTCTTCAGCTTCATGGCGATGAGAAAAAGAATTTCTTTTTCCTCATCATATTCACCACTACTATCTTCTGAATTTTTCAGTTTTACCATGGATTTGAATTCCATTACCTTGCTTACACGAGTCGTGGAATCTTTGGGTTTGACTCTCATATCATATGCCACTAGACTACTTAAAAGATCATCTAGAGATAGTTTAGATAGATCTATTTCTTCAAGGGATGACACCTTTGCATTGTACATAGGAGGAAGTCTTCTCAAGATTTTCATTACGATATCAATGTCTTTGATTTCCTCTCTAAGACCTAGAATTTCTCTTACTACAAAATTAATTCGATTGAATAATGAATATGAATTCTCATTAGGATGCATCTGTAGATCGTCAAACCTGTTGTGTAAGACTTGAAGTTTTTCCTCCTTTACTTTGTTGTCTCCTTCATAAATTTTTTTAAGTTTATCCCACATAGACTTTGCTGAGGTGCATCTCATCACCTTTAGATAGATCATATCTGAATGATCTATAGTGATAGCATTCTGAGATTTAGCATATGCGTCAAAAACATTTCTGTCTGTATCAGTCATAGAAAACCATGTTGGATCAGTAAATTGTATTCCTTGCAGAGTAGCAAAGAGGACTTCCATTCCAAGGGATCTTAAATGATATTTCAATCTGTTCTTCCAAATCTGAAAATTACTTCAATCGAAGAGAGGTATTACCCTAGTATTGACTGCATTATCCATGATGAAAAAGGACTGATCTAACACCAGCAACCTTTATTCTCTGATACCACTTGTAGGACCCCGGGACACCCTGAGAGGGGAGGGGTGAATCAGGGTGTCAAATTTTATTTTAAATTTGATGGATCTTATTCCCACGTTGCTAGGAACTAGTCAAACCTATATGATGGATATGATGAGAAATCAAACATTCATATGCAAAGAGATGACACATCACTTTTTACATGGTTCACCACTAAGGGCTACGTCCAAAAAGAATATGCCGACAAGTTGTTGGTTATATCTAATTCCACTATTTTTCATGAGTTGCGGATTATAATGGTTCAGGAACATTCACTTTGTCCCAGGCTCACTGCCTTTACAAATGTGTAGGGACAGCCCACTCTGTCCCTCAGGTCACTCTCGTTGACTCCCCCTAGCTCACTGCCTTTAGTGAAATCCTAGTCAGTTTATAGACGTGAGGGTCTCTTAAATGGATTTTCATTGAAGTCATTGCCTCTTCTTAGCAAGAGACTCTGCTTGCATCGATGACAGGTAATGATGCGCTTGAATGCACAGAACCACTAAACCGGATAATCAAAAACACGCAAACAGGTTATACTGAAGATTTTGCGCAACACCAACCCTTTGCGCGAAATATCTCACTTTTTCGCGAAATACTTAATTTTCAAATGGAAAATATTTCACGCAACAACCTCCTTTATGTGAAGCTTTATGTGCAGCACCTTTTTTGTGCAGCTTCAGATTTTCTGCAATGTTCGGAGTTTTCATGAAAACCGTAATATTTTGAGCAGCACAGAATTTTTCGCGCACTCGGAATTTTTCAATCAGCTTAGAATATTTCACGCAAGCACCTTTATGTGAACCTTTTACACACATAAGACCTCAGATCTTCTCTAAGTCTTCAGCCATATGGAATGAGGGGGTCACCTCTTATTTATAGGCATTTTAGACCCCCACGTGCAAAACCCCTGTGGCAGGAAAATCATCTCATTTGGCGCGTAATATTTCACGTAGGTATTATTTTTCACGCACATCTGCATATTTTTTGCACATCCCATGCCTTCGCCATTTTTCGACTTTCTGATTCTGAAACACTATTTGCGTGAAAAAACTTGATCCACCATTTCGCGCACCATGCTGTTTTTTCGCACCCAACTCAAATATTTCACCCAAAGCCCTCCTTTTTCGTGCACCACTTCATTTTTGCGTGCACCTCCTTTTACGAACAATCCAGTTCTTCATTTTTCAATTTTGAGGCCCAAAAATTCAGCAAGCATTGGAAAATGGAACCACCCTCAATACTGTTGTCTTCTTGAACTATATGATCACTTCACTAGCACACATTCTGAACATCCACTGAGGATTGACAAGAAACACAAAACATACTCAAATTAATGCATAGAAAAACCATGGTTCCAACAATAATTTAAATTTCCTTATGTTGAAGATAGAAATTATTCATCTCTAGAAACCATAATCTCTCAATTCTAAGAAAATTTCATACCATATTCTATAAATTTGGAAACCTAAACAACATAGTCTAGATCAAATTATTATAATAGTGCATTAATTCCTCGTATCTCTGATGAACTTAGAAATTCCAATTCTCCTTCATAAGAAAATATACCCCTATTAAATACATATAAATGTGATCTCCAACCTCTACCATGATCATTTATAGAATATTTGAATATCACTGAGTACTATCGGGAAATGGGGTTATGTAATTGATAATTCCTACCAATTGTTGTTGAAGTTTGAATCATGGTAAATGTCCTAAATTCATCATCATAAATATGTTTATTCTCAATATTAATGGACTCTTTTTTGAATGCTAATGAAATAGTAAATGAAAAAAAATGACATGAAATGGGAAATAGTATGAATTGTAGGGCTATCCGAAAGGACCAAACCATAAAAGTTTCCCAATCCAATAGTGGGTGGCATGAAAACATTGATTCTAGAGGATACAAAAGAATTTTATTTAGAATATGTGATATGACAAAAAAATAGTCATATTGCTTATGATTTTTTCATTACCTCTGAATGTGGATTGAGATGCAGGATAACTAGAACTTGAAGCTCCCATAAATAAGGAAGTAAAAAAGTGGACAAAGTATTATCAATATGGGAAAATCGAGAAAAAATTTCAATTTAGCATTAACTCTATATTCATAGTATCATGACATGATTTCCAACATCTACCAGTTTGATCAATCTAGAAAAACCATCATAGAACACTTACGTTAGTTTCTCAATCATAGATTGAAACAATTCTCTAAACATAGAAGAGTTCACTAGATTCCCTTAGTGAAAACTGTGAACTTTTAAAATCCTAATTGAGTATAAGTATGGAATTGAATATTAAAAACCCCATATATATAGATTTTGAAGTTACCTTTTCTATTCTCAAATTCCAAGAAAAACCTTCCAATGAACTAAACAAATTCATTTTCCTAAAAATTAGATTCTTCTTACTATGAACAAAAAAATTTCATTAGCATTAAATTTTTTTCAAATAAATTTTAATAAAATATAAAATCTAACGAGTAAAGGGATAATCAAATAGAAATTAAATTAAATAATGGGGTGTTATAAACTCATAATCCCTACATATGTGCTCAGGATCAGGCCTCACCAAAACTGGTCAATGTTAATGTTAATATGTGCATAGTATTTCAAACCAATGATTACCTTAAAGTAAGGTTGGTTTATAAACTCAACAAACATGAAATAAGGTACCAAAAACTAATATAATCACTAACATATCTTCAACCAAATTCCTCCATCTTGGATTCCTTGATGAATTTATTACCCATGTGTTTTCCTTTCTTTGTCCAGCATAATTGCTTATAAATACACCCTAAAGTAAAATTGTAAGGGTTCTATCACATTCAACATTTCGAAAAATGAAATAAGTTATAAATTTTAGAAAATACATCCATTTTATCATTTGATAAATCTCAAATCACCACTTTGAAGAATGAACACAACATATCTTCATCACTCCCTCATGTATATTATTGACAAATAAATGATGTCCATGTGAATGGTGTATTGCACCTATCACCATAGGAAATTATCATCATGAGACTATCTTGACAATATCATTCTGGATACAAATTATATTCATTCAATCTCGGTACCCTAAATATCCCTTACACATGGTAACATGTGAGTGCCCCTAAAATAGGTATTTTATAGTGTGTTTCAAAAACACTGAATAAAAAAATAGAATCTCAAGATATCTAGATAATTAAATAAGTGTCCATTATGTTAAAATACAATTTTCAAATAAATTTAACATCAATAATTACCATTGGGTGGATGCATAAATAGTTTTATTATGGTGCTAAAATATTACACTCTAGTTTTTTCCACTTTAATAATGGGATTCCATCTTTTATATGGATATCATGCTACCATTAATTAACTATTTGTAGACATTGTATTTATATAGGTAAATTATTACAAGGTTATAAACCTTTTCTCAAAACAATCATGGGGATTGCGGTAATCCTAATAATTTCCCCCAGTAGCAAAATTGTATAGGATGGTATCATTTTTTTCATTTTAAAAACACTAAAATCCATATTCATCTAAATCATTCTTTGTGGAAATGTTAAAAAGATAGTCAATTAATTTACCAAAATCATGTGTCCGTCACAATTATGTGTTACTTTGATAATGAGGATGGTTCATTTTTTTAAAAGACATCTTATGGTTGTTCCTCACAAAATGATAGGATTCTCAAGGAATTGAATATCTTGGAATTCATTGATATTGGAGATCCCCATCCTAATATAGATAATGGAATCCATAATAGCTTAAGACAGTCATCTTAACCACACAAAACTAGTACTAAAATCCTTATAGCATGATGTTAGATTCTCAGGTCTGATTAATGAACAAAAAACAAAAGTCTGTTGTTTATCCAATTTAAAACTCAATATTTTATTCCTTTTCCTTCAAAATTTCCATGTTTAGACATCCTTCACCCCAAAATAGTTACCTATAAATGTGAGATGAATCCATATGGGATATATACTAATGATAAGTCCAAAACATTATTTTATTGGTTTGTATCACCCATGAACCTTGTCATTATTCCACCTGTTTACATGGTAAATTGCTTCGGATGGTCATAAAATGGCCTCCAACATGGTGTAATCCCTAACCTAGCATCACATGACCCACCTATAAAATCAAACCAAATTTTTTTTCCCATGTATATTTCCCACACTAATAATTTTATAAGAACCATTCCCTGTGTAGTGTATTCCTCATAACATTAAATGTATTGGAAATGGTCCTAGTTATATGACAATAAATAGAAATACATAATGGTCATGGATACATGACCTTAAAAGGAACCTCAAAAATACTTTTCACACGACCATAAATGATATTTAATTAATCATTAAATGAAACCAAACTATATGGAATTTAATTCCATTTATAGTGATACATTGGAATCCCAAATCATGAGACCAATCCCATCTCCAGTTCTACCTCATCCCTCATCTATGATTATACCATATACCAATCTATTAGTGACAGGTTTCCAACATCCATATTCCATTTTTGATGATTCGATTGACCCATATACCATTGATTTTTTCAGCCATTCGTTTTTTCAATAGTGTTGATTTGATATACCCAATCTATTAGGGAGAGTCTATGAACATACATTTTACATTTTTTATGGGTCAATGGGGCCAATCCTCTAGTTAAAGTCTGGGTAAATCCACATTTAATTTTATATGAGCCAATGGAAGAAAGTTTCTAGTGATAGTCTGATGAAATACATTTTAAAATAGGGATTTTACAATAGAAAAAATAAAGTATTGACCGTACGTAGACATCTGTTTTTCAGTATTGATAAGCCAATATTCCAATCCACTAGTGATAATCCAATAAACTCTATTTTCCATTTTTGATAAGTTGAATGTCCAAATCTACAGGTGATAGTTGGTGAAATCCATTTCCCATCTATGATGAGATAATGGGACCTTACATTGTAGATTGGCCAATAAAATAAACTTTATATTGTTAATAAGATGATAGAAATGGTCCAATTTTGATAGCTCCTCCACGTATATTTTAAATTAGGGATTATCTAATAGACCCATTCCCCTCATGACATCCCAAATTCATCCATTTTCTATTGGTGATGAGATGATAGACCCATAATCATGTGATAGTCTGAAGAGATCTATTTTTCAATGGTGGTGATAAAATGTACTCATCCAATAGTGACACTCAAGATTCATTTATATTTCATTTCTAATGAAATGATGTACCCAATACACCAATAATAATCCAATTAAATCAGTTTACCACCACTAAAAAGAAATATTTTCCAAAATCACTACGTTCCCGGTGATAAAAAACAACAAATACATCCCTAGAAAGTGTTAATACCCCCATAATGACCCATTCACATAGATTTAAAATATATATTTCATACACACAAATTCCCTCACACCATTATCATAGAATAATATACTTTTATTCTAATATTTTTCATTTTATTTATCTCTCAACCCGTTTTAAATGGTATTTTCTTGGCTTAGGTGACTGGTTCTCTGAAATAACCTAATATTGTTATCAAGAATTGTTTCATGACCATATTATCAAATATATATTATATTGAGGGACTAGAAAATAAACTCCCATTTCAAATGATTCAAGCTTCCATCATATCAATTTTGATGGATAATATTCAAAGAGTCATTATCACACCTTTAATGGTCACCAAACATTGTAAAAAATTCATGTGATGATAAAAATAGGGAAAATGATTGAGAAAAAAAACAATACCCACAAACAAAATAATTAATTAAAAATAATCATAGAAATAATTAATTGCAATACACCGTTAAATGTTTAATGGATCAGTGTGTCAAAGTAAAAAATAGAAGCTCACTAATTTGATCCTTTATAATAACAGAAACTCATCCATAAACATAAAATAAACACAGAACTCATTCTTTTATTATGATATTATTTTCAAGATAATATTAAATTAGATTCAAAATTTTAAATATAAATCAGGAGAACTATATATTTAATAAAATATGAAAAATTATTTCTAATTTTTTATAATGATAAAATTTTCAATTGACTAATATTCAAAATTTCATCCTCTAAATACCTTGAATAAAATTAAATTTTTGACCACTTAAAATAATGAAAAACTACCTTCACATTTGAGAGAAATCAACACTCAATTAATCATGAAAACAAATACATTAAAAATAAACTTTTTAAAATAAATCAGGAAAAACTAATGTGCATTTAATTAAATTGAACCACATTTTAAATAAATACCATTTAAACAAACAAAAAACTCAACACTATTCTAAAAGATAAATCTAAATTTAAAGTGTTGAAATTAAAAAAAAATATTAAAATGAATTCCCCAAACTATTGTTACAATAGAATATAATATGATAGTAATTAAGTTAAATTAGAAATATCATTAACACATTTTTAGTAATATTTAAAATATTTTATTTACTGATCATGAAAATCAATAGTCATGGTTTTCAATTATTTTCAACCTGGTTTGAATGAAGTATTCAAAATAATAAATCTTTTTAGAATGAAATAAAATACTTATGGTATAATTTAGATGGTTTGATAATAAAAATAGGGGTAACGTGAAACTTATATTGTATATTTTCACCCACACTTATCTTTTTTATTGTGTTCAATAATAATAAATGATATAAATATTCTAATAGGACTCCAAAATAGATTTTAAAAAAATTTAGATATAAGGAAACATAAATCATAGAAATTTTTTCTCTATAATGGTTTCAATGATCCTCATTAAATTTCCCTTGCAAAACAAAAGCACCTTTCTCTCTATATTTCTTACAAAGAAAACCAAAACCCTTTATAAATTTAAAAGAAAAAAATTTATAAGGGGTTTATTACTTGATTTGGATATTATCTCTTAATCACCTTCAATATATTGAAAACTAATTCCCATTTTACTTTAAAAAAAATAGGCAATATAGTAAGTTATAAAAAAATATTAATTTGAGTTACTAAAATAACTCATTATTTGTGAGGCCTGGCCATTCATAAAATAAGATTAAAAAAATATAACAACAATGGAATATTGATATTTTCCAACTTCTATTCTAGAAAAACAATCATAAAATACCTTACCACAATAATAAAAAGTTATATCTAATATATGGACCATGTGGTAAGTAATCATAATTTTCAAGTTTACAAAAACAAGTATGTCGTGTTTAAATTATTGTTTAATAAATAAATTTTTTGTAAATGTTTCTCAAAAAAGGGTATATATTATCATTTATTCATCTAGTATTTTAAAAATTATTATAAAATAAAACTTTTGGTTCCTTAAAACATGATCCTTTATTCTCAAATTTTATCTTTGTGTGTCCTTCCCTACAAAATTAGACACCAATTTTACCTTCTAACACTAAAATCTATTCATCAAATAAAGTTTGAAATGAAATTTTATTAGACAATAGTAATTCAAATTATCTGTTTTCTTCGCTAATAAAGGAAATTATTTACAATTTAAAAATTTTTCAAATCAATACACTTAACTTCTTTTATCCAATCAAAATATACCATTTCATAAAAAATATCATCATTCAGGTAATTAGTTTCATCTAATTAAACATTTAACACAAAGTAAATAGGTATATTTTTAGCTTTAAAGTAATTGTATAATTAAAAATGTAAGTTACGAATAGTATGGTGAGTTCCTAATTAAAAATGATTGAAAGAACTTTTTTTATTATCCACATTATTTTCATCATAAAAAAATCAATTGAAGCATCATATTTAATATTTTTTAAATCATTTTCTATATGAAAATAAATATTTTCAACATAGAATGATTATGATGATTTTGACTCAACAAATTTCAATGTTACTTCTAATAGAATGTGAAATTCGCGGAAAAATCCTTATGATCAAGTTCAACATGTCCTTATTCATTTATAATTTTATTATCATAAAAAAGGAATTAGAAATTTGTACATGTTCTAATAGAATCCAAAAATTCACAAATTTTAATGAATCAATATTAAGGATACCAACATAATTCAGTTTACCTTCTAAATAAAATAATTGAAACTGATTTAAAAATTATTTCCTAACTTTAATTATGTTTTGTTTCAAGCACATTTTTTGTGCATATCCTTTTAAATGAATCTAGTGGAATAACGTAGCTTCTCAACCTTCTATATTTTTTATCCAAACCCATTTAACTAAATTATGTGATCCATTATGAAATATTATGTGTATTAATAAATATTGGGAAAATTACATATCATGTATTCTTCAACCAAATATTCAAAATATTCATCCAAATCATGACAATATACTAAAACTATATAATCTATAATTTTGTCTTCACATTCATCCATTAGAGGTGATATGGAAATACTTAAGGCTGGTTAATTTATTAACTCTTCCTCACAGGATTCTTTAATGTTACAAGTGGAAAGCACAAGTTCATTTTCTTCAACCTCTATTTGAATTTATAATTCAATAAAATAGATTTAAATATTTCTAATTTTTTATTCATTTCCATAATTTATCTAAATTATTTTTTTAATTTTTTCCTTAGAGAATATTTTTTTTCTAGAATAATTTATTTTTAATTTGTAAGGTACTGAATAATATTGATCGTATAGGTTTTTCAGATGAAAATTATTTTGATCTTAGAAAAAAAATTATTTTGAAAATGATATTGGTTTTGAAAATATATTTATTTTTAAAACCATTTCCACAATAATAATTGTAATATAAGTAACTTTAAAAATAATAATGTTATATTCCTTTGTTTCATTTCTTCATCAACTATTTTTTTATGTAAAAAATAATAGTTTCATATTTTATAAACTAGGATCATCGTTTTAAAAGAATGTGAATTTAACAAAATACATGGTACCACAAAATTCAAAAACCTCTCAAATTATAAAACTTGTTACTATCACATAATTAGAAATTAGTTTAGCACACAAGAACACACCAATAATAATAGAAACTACTCTAAAAATGTGGAAAAAATCTAATGATGGAAATTCCAAGTAAAATGATTTATATATGATGTTCTATTTTCCAATGCTTATAAATTTAATGGATAGTTTTATGAAATCCTATGTCTTAAAATTTCATGCCTATATAGTAATGGTTTTAAAATTGATATACATACAATTTCATCAACTAATTATAAATTATTTCATATTTAATAATTAATGTAGCATAATGCTAACCATAGAGGCATTCTCACAAAGAGTCCACTAAAACCACTTTTTCTTTATATCACATATTTATATATATATATATACAAAAAAAAGAACCTCAAGAGTTTAAATATGAAAATTCTAAGGAATCCTATAGAAAAAATTTAAAAATACATAAACAGAATGATGAAAAGAAAATATAGAATAAAATTAGGGAGAATACTATAGTTCGTAGGAGTTTACAGCGAACTTTTATCCCTAATGTGTTAAAATAATCAGGATTCTAACCATGTTATCTATTGAAATACTCAACATAATTCATTAGTCACATCACCTATTCAAAACAAATTTTCCTATATTAAGAACACTAATATGAAACAAAACCCCTTCATTAATTAGACTTCGAAATATCTTATTCATATATCTTTGGTACACCAAAACATTAAAATTTAAAGAACTATCATGATGAAGGAAATAAAAATATACACTAATTACAAGTAGAACTATGACTATATAGAAAATAAATAAAATAGTATATTATAATATCTTTAAATATCACTAAAATAATAAGACAAAAGTAAAATAGAAAAAAAATGATTATAGATAAAAATATTTAGTATTACCTCCCTTGGAAAAGTAGTGAAAATTAATTCTCCATAAATATATATGAATTAAATTACAACCCATAACAAGAGGAGAATAAAATAATGTAATTCAAATTTTAGATAATGATATATAATTAAAATGATAGATAAAACACAAAAATTTATGAAGTGCATTGTCTTGGAGAAAGGGAATCAAGAATCCTATAGTGGAAAACTTCTCTATATATACTAAAGAAAATATCCTTTTAAATCACCATGAATTCATAAAAGTGGTAGCTCCTTTTTTATCTTGATTTAGTTGAAATTACAATTATAAAAACTTTACCATGAACCAACTGTTGGAACCAAGGATGTTTTTTGCTGAAAAGAGAGCATGGTTTGTGTTTGTTATTAATCCCCTCATGGATTATAGGGGAGATTTCAAGGAAATGGATCATACAGTTAAAGTCCTAAACATATTTTAAGGTGACTTCAGTTCCTAGTGTTTGCCAAATTTTTGGGGTCCAAAATTTGGGAAATGGAAAGCATTATGAAAAGTGATTTTTCATGAAGGTCTCATGAATATATGGAAAAATCATGAGTTTGATAGATATTGTATTCAGGAATCATGTTTTGCAAATACATAAAGATAGTGAGAGTGTGCTCTGTGACTACAAGAATTTCTTTGTGAGTTGTGCTTTGTGAAGGTGTTTTGTGGCGGTGCAATGGGTTTTGACTGAGAGCTATGTGGCTACGACAAGAATTGTGAATAGAGAGATTCATCATAAAGACATTTTTGGATGATATATATTTCACACCTAAAGAAGAAGAGCTCTAGGTTTTACTTTTCCTATAAATAATAGGCCACCCCTCTTCATTCTGCATGATTTGAAGAGAGAATATCTAGGATCGCATTGACTTCGCGAAGCAAGGGGTAATCTGTGAAGAAGATTGTTCTAGGTAAGATTGATCTTTATGAAGAGAATTTTAAAGTCTTTAATGATGCTAGTGATTTTAAATCATGATAGATTCGTGAAGATGTGGCGTTCCACATTGTCTTAGTGAGCTTCGTGATGTAGGTTTCTCTGTGAGGCAGTGAGGTCCGCGAAGGGTTGTGTGCTGCTAGGAAAAGAGCGCTCTGAAGGTTTTATATTTCCAAAGTGGTGTGCTATGTGAAGGGTTGATCTTTTCAAAGAGTATTTGTGAAGGGTTGTTTTGATTATATGTGTTGAGTGTTCAGGGATTTTAGTGAGCATCTACTTATGTCTTTGATACAAGCAGTGTCTTGTGCTGGACAGAGATAAAGACATCAATGTCTATCTATTGAAGCAACCTTCAAGTCGATAAACTGACTTATACTTCTCTCATAATAATGAGCTTGGGTGAGTTTATGGAAGTGTTCCAAGGGAAGAGTTGATCCACCGCTATACTTTTTTAAGGGGTGTGTGGCTGGCATAGAGTGACTCTGACCAACTCTTGTACTCCAAAACTAGTGAGGATTAGTGGATTTTGGTATGACCAACACACTTTCAGCATATTCTCCTTGGGCATAGCCCTTTAGGGTGAACCAAGTAAAATTGTTGTGTCATCTCCTTAAATTCTTTTTATTGAAATATTTAATATGTTACTATGAACATGGGAACAATATCCACGACTTTAAAAAGAAAAAGTTGACACCTTGATTCACCCCTCCCCTCTCAAGGTGTTCTGGGATCCCTCAAGTGGTATCGGAAGGAGGTTTCTGGTGTTTGATATATCTTATACCATTATCAAGAATTCATCCAATGTCAGGGTCATCCCCCTATTTGATGTAATTAATTTTCAGATTTGGAATAACAGAATGAGATCTCATCTAAGATCTCTTGGAATGGAAGTACTATTTTCTATTTTTCAGGGAATACAAGTTACTTATCCAACAGAGTTATCTATTACTGATGCATAAAGTAAAATTCTTGATGTAAATGATAAAGCGCAGAATTCTCTCATCGTAGACCTTTCTAGTCAGATCTATCTTAAGGTGATGAGTTTCACCTCATCAAAGTCCATGTGGGTTAAACTCTAAAACATTTATGAAAGAGATAGCAAATTGAAGGAGGTGAAACTACAAGTCTTGCACAATAGGTTTGATGATCTGAAGACGTATCCTGATGAGAATATAGACTCCTTCTTCAATCAAATTACTAAAGTGGTTAGAGAAATTCATGTTCTATGCGAAGAAATCAAATACATTGATATTTTAAATAAAGGATTGAGGAGACTTTTACCCTTACACAATGAAAAGGTGTCATCCCTTGAGGAACGATATCTTTCCAAATGTTCTCTCGATGATCTACTAACCAACCTGGAGGCATGTGAAATGAGAGTCAAGCCATAATATGTTACGACTCGAGTGAGAAAGGAAATGGAATTCAAATCCATGGAAAACTGAAAATTTTAAAATATCTTAATGGTTAAGATAATGATGAAAAATAAATTCATTCCCTTATTTCCCATAAGTTTCACAAGGTAAAAGTTAAATTTAAAGGGAAGTTACCTCTCACTTAATTTTGTTGTGGAAAATTTGGGCACATTAGCTCTCAGTGACCAAGAAAGTATGAAGATAAAGAAAGCAAAGAAAAAAAACATTAAGAAGATTCAAAAAAGGTTTTTCAAAAAGGGGGAATTCAAATATAGAAAGAAAGTATAGAAGAATAGTTTTTTCTATGAAGGGAAAGATGCTGATAATAAATTCTGTGAAGAAGGAGAACCAAAATTTAAAACTTGAAACCGTGATTCCATGAAATCTACCATGGAAAAGTCTGAACTGTCAGCAGATAAATATAGAGATAACTAGTTGATAATTAATGATGATCCAAAGTTACAACTTAAGAAATATGTTTTCAATCATGAGAATAAGTGTAATACATTCCATAATTGGAAAGAAATTGTGAAAGAATCATCCGAATATATTGATCATCTTAAAGTTTAAATTGAACAATTGGAAGAACTGGTGAAATTTTATTCATCAATCCATGAAAGGGATGATGATGTAGTGGAACTAAAGTACAGAATCAAATAATGGGAAAAGGTCATCAATTAACATTCTTAGTGACTGGATTAAAAGTCCAAAACTATTGGGGGCCCAAAAAAGAATTAGTTACCCTTAGGAGTGTGTTCAAAAGTGAATCTTGTTCAAAAGAATCAAAGAAACAAATGGAATTTGGTAGGTTCTAAGATGTAAAGCTGTTAAAGAGAGAAAAACAAGGGTCTGATGGAGTTGAAAATATTTCGAGTGATTAAAGAACCATACGCATGGGAAACAGTGGAATTTGTTTTGATGTTGAGACATCAAATGTTGTAAAGAAAGTTGGCTAGAATAAAGGAAATATAAATGTTGATCATGTAAAAAAATCACCAAAAGAGATGGAAAGAGACCCTTAAATCAAACTGAAATGAGAACATAAGACAATCCTCGAACATCCATAAATGATAGGAATTTAAAAAAAATTCCATGGAAGAAGTAATGAGGACAAATATAAGTGAGAAGACATTTCCTCTCATTAAGTGTTAGTTCTATAGATATATGTGTAAAATTATGTCATATTGTGAAGAGGAAAGGAGATATCTGAATTGGGAAGAGATAGGAGTTCAATAGAGGAGAAAAAACTCATATCATAATACTTGAAGAAGAAGTAATTTCTATGGATATTGTTTTCCTTGTTCTAACATTGGCCATAAAGTCATTTATTGCAGGCAGGATCATGTCATGGAAACCTTATACCGAAGTTCGAGACAAGTCAAAGATTGTCAACAAGACAGTGTTTCTATTTAAAATAGGTTTTCTCCTCTGGAAGAATATTTTTACTATGAGTAACCCATGTACGCAGAAGAGAGAATTGAAGATCCATCAATGTCCTGCACTCAATCAAATTTCTTCAGGAAAAAAATAAGAAAAATGAGAAATACAACCTTGTAGTGGTATCCCTTAACGCTAAAAAAGAAACAGCACCTATATTATGATAGCGGTTATTCATCTCAGATGATAGGTAATGCAGACTTTCTAACGAATTTCAAGAGGAGGATTTATGGAACCTTGCATTTGGGTAATAATGGAGCTATGAAAATTAATGGCAGTCGAAGTACTAAAATAGCTAATAGAGAGATAAAGAAAACGGAAGTCCTTTATGTGGATGACCTTTGTCATAATATCCTCAGCGTGAGTCAACTATGTGACACAAGACTTAAATTTTCTTTTAATCAGAAAGCATGCACTATCGTGGGAAAGACAGAAAATTAAATAATGAAAGGATACAGAACAGAAGGAAACCCGTATTTGGTTGATAGTAAAGAAAACATTTTCTACATGAATGTTGAAGAAGTAAATAACCTATAGAATCAGATATTGGGGAACATAAATCAAAAATAGATGGAGAAGATATCAAAACTGAAGATTCACAAAGATATTCCCACCCTGAAGCGTAATCGTGAAATATCTTGTAATGCTTTCATTTGGGGGAAGTTGGTCTGCAGCACATATCATCCAAAGAAGAAAAGGGCATCTCAACTTATGGATCTCGTTTATACAGATGTATGTGGCATGATAAATGTTTCTAGAACTCATGTAGAAAGTCACTTCATCCTTTTCATATATGATTGTATTATAATGGAATGTGTAATGGTTATACATAGGAAACGAGCATGAAAACATATCCTCGAATCGCCAAGAAGGATACTGGATGAACAATCAAAGTGTTTCTATCTAATAGTGGAGGGGAATACATGTCTATTGAATTTGAAAATTACTGTAGAATCATGTGATACAACATGATGTAGCTGCTATGAGAAATCTATGGAAAAATGGAGTTGTTGAGCTAAGGAATCCACAAGTGAACAACATGGAAAGAACCATGCTGATTGAGAATTTTATTCCTTGACATTACTGGAAAAAGGCCATTCAAGTTTCATTTTATATTCAAAATCAAAATTGTATTTATATGGGTGATCCAAAGAAACCATATGAATTGTGGTATGGAAAGAATCCCTCTTTGAAATACTTTCGTGTTTTTGGAAGTAAATATTTCATCAGAAACAATGAATGAGAGAAAGGGAAGTATGGAAACAATGAAGATGAAAGAATTTTCCTTGAATACTCAATAAACTGAAAAGCCTACAAGTGTTTCAATAAGAGCTTGGGAAGGATTGTGGAAAGAATTTATGTTAATATCATTGAAGATAAAACAAAAAATGATTCAAGGAATTCATATGCTGATGTGATAGAAGATAATGAAGAAAGTTAAAATAGAGAAAATTCAAATACAAAAATATTGTAAGGTGTACAAAATTTTCAGGATCCTCATCATGATATTGAGTCAAAAAAAGAATCCGAAGAGGAAACCATGGATGGAGATAATTCGGTTGAATCTCAAACGAGGAATTGAAGAGCATAAATTGATCAATCCAACATTAATAGAGATTAGACTGCAATCGCACAGATAAGGAGAAAAAATATTAATACATAATTTCAATTTCTATCAATTGTGGAACCATCTTTATTTGAAGAAGCTGCAAAAGATAGATCATGGGTGAAATCCTTGAATAAAGAGTTAGATCATATTAATAGGAATCAAACATGTGACCTATTCAAGAGAACTGAATGTCACAATTTGATTGGTATAAAGTGGATCTTCAAGAAAAAAGTTTTACGTGCTAGGAAATGTGGTTATAAATAAGGAACTCTTGGTTTTAAAAGGATACTCACAAATTAAAGGCGTTTATGTTGAAGTGACATTTGTTCCAATAGCAAGACTGGAGTCAATAAGGTTATTTATTTCCATGGAAATCCATAGAGGTAATAAATTTTATCAAATGGACGTAAATACAGTATTCTTAAATGGTGTTTTGGATGAAGAAGTCTACATCGAACAACCCATGGGTTTCTTTCTTATTAATGATGAACTGAATGTTTTGAAATTAAAGAAATCTCATTATGGCCTAAAATAGGATCAACGGGCATGGTACTCTCGATTGGACTCTTATCTGAGAAATCATGAGTTTAAAAGGGGTGGAGTAGATCATAATATCTAAGTGAAGAATTATCAAAATGATCAGATCATGGTATTGGTATATGCAGATGATATTATTTTGGGTGGAAGCAGGCAGGGATATGTGGATGAATTTTCTAAACACAAGAAATCAGAATTTGAAATGTCCATGATTAGGGAATTCAGATACTTTTTAGGGTTGCAGGCGATTCATAATAAGGATTATACTTTCATTTATAAGAAAAAGTATGCAAGAGATATATTAAAGAAATTCAATATGCATGATTCCAGACAAATTTCGACTTCGATTGTGGTTGGAACAAAGTTCGGAAAGCATGATGAAGGGACTTTTGTGGATCCCACCAAGTACATAAAAATCATTGGAAGCCTCATGTACCGGATGATGACATGGCCAGATATTGTCTTTGCAACCATCCTTGTGGCCCACTTTCAGAGTAATCTGAAGGAAGAACATATGGGGGTAGTAAAAATAATCATGAGGTATATTCAAGGTACTCATAATTATGGATTATACTTTGTTTCTATAATAGAGAGTGAACTATCAGAATTTTCTGATGCTGACTGGGCTACAGATGTTGTGGAAAAAAATTCTACCTGGGGTGGGGAATTATATATTGGGAAGAAATGTGCAGGCTAGTTCCTAAAGAAACAAGAAAGAACTTCTCTTAGTACTGTTGAAGCTGTATATATATCTCCTACCAAGGCATTCCCTTAGTTACTTTGGATGAAGCAGCAACTGACTGACATAGGTGATGGGGTGAAATAACCAATTGTGATTTACTTTGATAACAATAGTGAATTTGATATTACAAATAATTCTATTAATGATTCAAGTATGAAACATATTGAGATTATAAATCACTTCATCAAGGAAAAATTTGAACAAGACTTCATCAAAATGGACCATGGGGGAACCGATGAGCAAGTGGTTGACATTATGAACAAGCCACTTTGAGCGGCTATGATGGAGAAAAATTGGTTGAACCTCAGTGTTCAGTCACCTCCCGGTGCATAAGGAGGTTACGAGATTCCCGTATCCACAATTTTTTTAACTTTTTTTAATCTATTTGTGGAAATTATAAAGGTTTATAAGGGAGATACAATCTAGGGGTAGAATGTTTTTTACTCTATATGTCATGATTCAGTTCATTGGGTTTATTGCCAACGGGGGACAATTGATATCTTCAATAGAGAGTGTTGTGTTTATTTCTGAAGAGTATTCTATTTATTACTGAAGTGTGTTTTGTTTCTTTCTGATACATAAATGATAGAGAATAGAAAAGGTCATAAATGCAACTATAGAGTGTTCTATTTCTTTCTGGAGAGTGTTATGTTTTTTTTCTAATATAGGAAATATAGAGAATAGAAAAAACTAGAAATGAAACTATATGGGATAAAAGAAAAGAATGATAAATCAATTCATGTCCTCTCTATTTTTTTCTACACTGAGATATTCTCACATAGACATAGTGTGATGGCTGAGTTGTTTCTTAAAAGTTTAGTTTTGGATCATGGTTGTGCATTAGGGAATTTATCTTAAGATTTACAACAAACCCAAAGGGGGAGATTATTATATCCAAGGATGTTATTTTATAAAAAAGGAGCATTGATTTTGTTTCTTGTCAATCCTCTCATGGATGATAAGGTATATTTCAAGAAAATGGATCATATATTTAAAGTTATAAATAGTTTTAAAGGTGACGTTGTTTCCCAATGTTTTCCAAATTTTTGGGGTCCATGTTTTGGGGGATGGAAAGAATTTTGAAACGTTGCTTTTCTTGAAAGTCTCATGAAAATATGGCAAGGTCCTGAGTTTTTTTTTTAGATGGGCTTCATGAAGTTTGTTTTGCGAATACAGAAAAATTGTGATGGTGTGCTCTGCAATTATGAGGCTTGCTTTGCGAGTGGCTCTTTATGGTGGTGCATTTCGGTGGTGTGAAGGATTTTAACAAAGAGCATTGAGGTAACGACAAGCATTACAAAGAGAGAGATGCAATGCGAAGACATTTTTGGCATATCCATATTTCACGCCTCAAGAAGAAAAGCTCCGCATTCAACCATGCCTATAAATATAAGGCCACCACTCTTCATTCTGAAATATTTGAAGAGAGAAAATATGGGATCACATTGACTTCACGAATCAAGGGGTACTCCGCGAACCAGATTGTTCTATGTAAGCTTGATCTTCGTGAAGAGGCTTTTAAACTCATGAATGATTCCAATGCTTCTATGTGAGGATAGATTCAAAAATATGGGGTGTTCCTCATTTTCTTAGTGAGCATTGTGAAGTAGGTTTCTCTGCAAGCCTGTAAGCTCTGTGAAAGATTGTGCCCTGTGAGGTAGAGTTCTCTTTGAAGGGTTGATCTTTGTGAAGCTGTGTGCTCTTTGTAAGGTTGAGCTTTGTGAAGAGGCTTTGAAAAGGGTTGTTTTGAGTACCAGTGTTGAGTGTTCAGGGATTTCAGTGATCATATAATCAGTACTTTAATGCAAGTAGTGTCTCATGATGGATAGAGACAAAGACTTAAATGCCAATATATTGAAGCAACCTTCAAGTAGATAAACTGAGTTAGACTTCTCTCATAACAGTGTGCTAGGGGAATTTACATAAGTGTTCTAATGGAAGTGGTGAGTCATCCCTGGACTTTTGTAAGGGCAGTGTGCCTGGCATAGAGTGATTGTGACCAAATTCTTGTACTCTACAACTAGTGAATATTAGTGGATTTAGGAACGACCGACACACAGTTGGTATATGCTCCTTGGACATAGCCTTTTATGGTCAACCAAGTAATATTTTTGTGTCATCTCCTTTCTTTCTTTTTACTGAAAGATTTAACAAGATCCCATCGACGTGGGAATAAGATCCATAACTTAAAAAAGAAAAAGTTTACACCCTTATTAACTCCACCCCTCTCAGGGTGTTCTACAGTCCTTCACCAATTGATAATCCAACACCTGAGTTTCACATTAGCCAAATATAAATAAATTTTTATCTCAATTTCGTTTTTATTAGATCAAGAAACATCATCTTTGTATTATAATAGGTCTGGATTACAATGAAAATTATTTTATAGATCTTTAATTCAATGAAAAATCATTTCCCTATTATCTTTTTCAAGATCCAAATTTCATAGAAATTTTAATTTCTTTATATTGGTGGAATTAAACATCTTCATATGATATATTTTGATCAATATTAAGAAATATTTAATATTATTTATATTACTATTATTATCCCCTTGTTCAATTAATCTAAACATTACAATATTCTTTATTGATACATTTATATCTTTACTCTCTATTATGTTAGATAGAACCACTGATTAATCCTTGTCCCTAAATAATTATCTTATACTCTCATTGTAGATCATAAAACCCCCCACAAAATACTTATAAGGTATATATCTTCAAATACTCTAACTTAATCATTTTATCAACCACCACTTCTACTTTTCAACATCACTCTAGTTATTACTCTCTATTTTAATCACACTCATGCCCAACGGTATTCCAAATATGTGATTACATCATTTAAACTTGTTTGGTACTAATAATTAATATTTTCCAATAATTCTATTTTTACATATGATTCAATTAGAAACCAGTAAATGACTTTTACCTCTAATTCATATTATTGGCTCATCATAGTTAGTAAGATTGATAACCATATCATTATATTAAAAAAATCAATTGGTGAATAAGTGATGAAATTAATTGAGCATGTTCAATACACAAAATTTCTTCCTCATTTTGAAAGAGAACATTAAAATCAACCTTTAATATTAAAACATATTATTTTCAATAATCATTTCCCTGTATTAATAACTCGATCAACATGCCTGCATTGATCAACTTTCTACTATGAACCTCAAATACAATATTAATTCAAAATCCTATAAATATTATGTCAACTTTTTTATCAGGAATAGTATACCCTATATTGGAAAACATAGTCATTTTCATCTTTCTAGATCCAAAAAAGTATTTTTTTTATGAACATGATCGAATCCCTCACCAATATCATCTTCAGGAATAGCTGTTAAAAATGGTCAAAGATACACGTGTACAGTCACATTTATCCAGTCATTAATCCAATAAGGATTTCCTATACACCCTTTAATAAAGATCCTGAATCATATTATGTTCATTTTTTTAGTTGATGTGTACGTCGACACCAAGATTCCTCTTCATCTAAGAATGTTTTCACACATTATACACCATTTTCATAAACTTATTCATCCTCATCAGGGATAAAAATAGTTCATGCAATCCATACTTTGATCAAAACTGACCTAAATTACCCATATTCACTTTTTCTCACCCTCAACCACAATTAATAGTTCACCATTTTAATTTAGGGTTTCTTCATCAATTTAACTCCCCGCAATTATAGTATATATTTACAGTTAAAAACTAATTTGTGTTCATTGTATTGTAATAAATGAAATACCAAACAAAATTTACACAAGTTTATATAATTATATTATAAAATTACAATACAAAATCAAACATATAATCAGAAAAATCAAATGAAATATAATTAGTAAAATTACTAATGGAATGAAACTATATGAAAATAAAAATACAACAATGATTAAGTTCTCATCATTGTGGTATTCCATAAAGATCATTATATTGATGATCACTATAAAAAGAACACAACATATTTAAAAAATGATAAATATCTTGACAATGAAATTATATCATAAGATGAATGATTTTATATTATATGTAAGCCTATATATAGGAATGTAATATTAATGTTGTATATATTGTCTTTGGTTTTATAGTTGTTCGATATATATTTATTGGACATATAAGAATTATATCTAATATCATTGTATATACTTGTATCTAATAATTAAATTTAATTCTAGTAATTTAAAATAATAATATAAATCACATATAAAAAATATGTCCTGAATGAAATAAAATGATATTTCATTATTATATAAAAAATTATTATTATTATTATTTTTAAAAGAATTATTTAATTTTTTTATGAAAGTTATAAAAGTTTCAAATAAAAATTGGATTATAAAACTAAATGTTTAGAAGATAAATAAATAAAAGGTTGTTATTAAAATCATTTAATGAAAAAAGGGTTTTTTTATTGAATTGTTTTTAAAATTTTTGTGTATATTTATTATATTAAATTAAATTTATCACTTTCAAAAGATTATTTTAATAAAATTTAATGCTTCAATTTATAAAATAGTATATTAACACTCATTTAATTATTAATTGATATGAGATAATTTTAAGAACACTTAATTCATTAAAAGTAAGTTTTTAATTAAAATAATTTTTCTTATATGTTTTTTGTTTTTATAAAGTTGCACTGATTTACTTGAAATTTAATAATATTAAGTTGAATTATATTTTTTAATCATAATTTTAAAATTAGTAAAGGTTGTCACTTTAATTTTTAGGTATAAATATATGTTACCATAATAAAATTTAGTCACCATAGTAAATGCTAAAATGTGGTAAAAGGGATAAATTAAGGGGTAAAGACCTAAAATTTAATTAAAAAATATATAAATGAATCGATGGGGTAATTATTTAAATCCTCATATCCTCCCTTAACTCTTTTACCTATAGGCATACACTTTCCATGTAAAAATACAATCTATTGAAAGTTTGAAATGCATATTTTCAAATAAACTACTCATGATCACCTATAAAAGGACCCAAACTAGCCCCATATAATACCACAAAATTTCTTCAATTTTATATTAAATACCAATAAAAAAATCTTTCCAAAAAAACATTATCAAACATTTGGAACATCATGTATCAATAAGGATTCCCAAATTCATCATTCCCATGAGCCTCTAAAAGGGTATATTCAAGTCTTCAATGTATGGTTTATCCACTCCTTAGTCATTTTTCTTTATCTTCTTCATCCACCTCTTTAATAAAAAAATTTATTCCTTTAATAACTTGTTTTTGATATCATTTATCATCTATTAGGATGATATTTTAGCAATATAATAACATTTTCATTCTCATTTAATCTATATAAATTGTTCTTGTTTGGTATGATTTTATCACCTACATAAACAATGTTTTAAAATTTAGGTCAAAAAATAACAAAGAAAACTTAAATAATGGTAATATTATTTAATAATAAATACTTTAGGATTGTATTATAATTATAAAATGGCAAAATTTGAAATTATCTTCAGCAAATTATTAAATTAATTTTTAAATTCAATAACCATCAAATGGATGTTTTTAACTATTCTATGGGAAATGGAACCATATGTTCCAATAAATAGTAAAGGGACTCCATAAATATAAAAAACACATATACTAAATAATAATTAATATTATATACATGATTAATCCACGATCAAGGAGAAATGGCTGATACATCCAAACCAAAGCATGCATAGAAAACAGAATAGTTATCACTAGAATATTAATTTTAACAATAATGAATTAATATCTGGCCAATAAGTTGTTATGAATGAATTTAACTCGGTAAAATATATTTTTTTAACGTTATTATAATAAAATTGTATTTAATATACTAGGAGTTAATACACACCCTACCATACAGAAGTCTACGATAAGTGTTTCTTATCAAATATCACATTGTAATCAATAACATTAATAACTAGATTTCTATTAGAGGAATTGTATGTTACTTATCTCTAATACACAATATATTTTCTTTAATTATCTTTAAATATTATTTATATTATTTTATGGATGTGCTTATATATATTTATATGATTTATTAAGGTTATTTTATTTTTACTTTTAATTTAATTACAAATGTGTGAAAGGAATTTTTATTAAATGTTTCTTATATTGTCTCTTTATCTCTTAATATTATTTGATTTTATTTTGGAAGGTTCAATTCCATATTTTATAGTTTTTCCAATTTAATTTATATTCTCATTATTCTATAAATTATTTCCTACTAATGAAAAAAATTTCAAAAATATTAAGTATATTTCTTCTTGTTTTTCGAATTAATTTTTAAATGGTATTATAAATATTTTTTCATCTATGTTAATATAATTTTGAATTTATTATTATTAATTTTGAATATTCTCTAATTATATCATCCACCTTCAAAATATAATGATTTATGACTATGTCTTATGTTTTTTTTATGAATCTAATTTTTTTCCTGTGAGGTTAATTAATCCAAGATGTCATTATAAATGTGTTCGTATTCATGTGGACCACAAAATTATTGTTTATTATTACATCATAGGATCTCTAGGAATCGTATAGTCTTCAAATGTTTTGGATAAATTATTATATCTCATTAAATGAAATTAAATGGATGGAGGAGTGAGCATAATCACTTAATGTTCATTAGTAATTGGGGGTAAAAGTAATCCATCGTAGCACTCAATTCCCAATATAAGAATGGACTTAGAGGTGATCCTTAACAATTAAATTATTCATTATTATTATTATGTATGTGGAAAATTATTTTTTCACTTTAATATGTTTCATCACAATCCATTATTATAGATTTTGATAATCATTTCATGATTCCACCTTAATTTTCCACATTTTACATTGTATGTCAAAATCCTTATGAAGTGATTCAATATTTTTTATCTATGGTTTATTTTTTATTATTTATATATATTATATCAATTTAAAATGATTATGTTATCAAACCCCAATGTTCATCATTTTCCACTTATGATCTTAGATTAATATCACTTATGTTCAACCCTTACTAAGTATATGATATCATCCCCTCTTTTTTCAATCCTCTAGGATGTCAAGAAGAGTATTATAAATGAAATGTCTTTAAGGGTATCATCTATAAAGATTATTTTCATTATATTTCTAATAATATATGTAAAATATGTTTTTTATGTATCTATTATTCAAGGACACTAAGCCTTTTGGTCTAGCGGTGTGTTTCACTGTTAGATGTAACAAACAATCAAGTAAAATGATGTATTATATATGTGTTTTATCAATGTGTATCATTAGTTGGTATCATAGTGTGGTTTAGTATATTTTGGTGATAAGTTATGATGAATAATACTATATAATCTAAAACTAAATATGTACAAACCAATGTCATGTAGGATAAAAAACATATGAAATAGGTTTAAATGAAGGAGACCAAATTTAGGACATCTTAGTTCATATATTATTAATCATATGATTACTAAATCTAGTTATTATTGGATGAAATTCACAAAGACCTTTTAGGATTTATATAATTTTAGTAACTATGAATAATTGATTAAATAATGAGTTAAAAAACAAATTAATTTATTTATAAAGTGAGAAACCAAATAGGATGGGGTGGAATAAGAAATCACGGGTAAATGTTGAACCATAATTTTCAAGATTTGAAAATTAATTTGAACAATATTAAAATCCCAAATTCACCATGGATGGAATGAATATCTATTAAGACCTTTATGTGTATATTTCTACCATCCTTTAGTGGGTTTTCCAATCAATTAATTCCCGAATAATGGATTAGTTAAATACAAAAAATATTTTTTGTTCTCTAGTGCTCAGAGCATGATATGGTTTTTTTATCATATTATTATTATTATTATGAGTTTAATAAATATTGGACCCTAATCAATAACATATATAAAGAATAAGAAGTAAACCACATATAATATGATTAGTTTGAGAATATATTTTTTTATAAGACTTTACCAAGAAATATTCACAATAAAATGGATCAAGAATTCCTCGAGCAGAAACAAATGGAGGATAAATCCATTTGTACCTAAAAATAAACCCTCACAGGATTTGTAAGGTATAATTATAATTTTATCATAAAACATAATATAAAAAATAATAATTTCATTATTGCATTAATACCATGTATCTAAAAAGTGGTAGTTATAAGGAACTTTGTTGTCTAAGAAAATTTTTATGATGTGCTCTCATGGTTGAAATGTAAATTAGAAACTATTAATATTCACATGGTTTTGAATACAAGAACAGAATAATGGATTTTCATCAAAACTCGACTAATAAAACTTATAAATGAATGAATATTTCTTGTATTATAATAAAAAAAATGTGGTAAAATTATAAGGGATATTTTCTCATTGTAATAATTAAATGCTTCAAATGTGGAAGAGAAGTTAATCAGGAACATGAATGTTGAAGAGATATAAAGAGTCAAATTTATGAAATGGGTAGAAATAAAGAAAACCCTAATTCACTACACACAAGTTAAGGATATAATTATAATATTTATGGGAATTATTTTAACTAGTGCACCAATCTTGGGGTAAATTATGATTATAGATCTTAGAAACCAATAGATAGAGGGGATAAATGTAAAGTCTATGTAATTACATCTATTTAATTTCATCAAAAATGAATTGATAAAACATACACTCACCCACTAATATAGAAATGAAAATGTATTATTATAGTTTTATTATACTAAATCATTTATATCTATAATGTTATCCTTCATAATTGAATAACCACATTTTTTTAAAAAAGTAATCATTAAAACCTCAATTAAACAAAACAAATTAAAAGAGTCTAAAGGAGGGAATTTTACATTTATCTCTATTAAGAATATAGAGAATATCCTCAGCAATAGTGGTCAAATTCACACCAGAGGCTTCAAAAATTTCTTGATTTTCAAGTCTATCAGCAAGAGATTTGGATTCATGGTAAACATGTGTGGTGAAATGCTCTTTGAGACAAGAGTGTCAAGACATTTGATCCACTTCAAAGTAAGCTTCTAGGCAAGATGTATATGATTCTTTATAATATCATGTACAATAGTAGAGGAATCACTTTCAAACCAGAGATTATTCCAATTTCATTGATGAACTAGCTCCACTTATTTTATTAATTCCATCATCTCTGCTTCAAGGGTAGTGGCATTACCACAAGAGCGATAAAATACATCATGCAAGTCACTATTGTGGTCACGGAAAACAATACCATACCCATCTGGTCCAGGGTTGCCCTTTGAGGCACCATAAAGGTTTCATTTGATCCAACCTGCAAAGGGGGAGTCTTAAGAATTTCCATAGTGCCCATAGGCTTGGGAAAATTACCTGACAGATGAAGCCTTCTCAAGACCGCAAAGTCTTTGATGGAGATGTGACATTGTTCAGTGTGAAACTGATTTGCACTTCGAGTCATTGCAAGAATATTTGAAATTGAAACATTGTGATTGAAAGTGGAATTGTCATGCCTACTTTTTTTTCTTCTTCTCCATATAGTGTGAAAAGTTTCAGCACAATCGACAAGGAAGAGAATATAAATCTGCCTGAAAATTTGTTCTGCTAAAATTAAGTGCAGAAAATCTACAATGTTGTTGACATGAGGTATCAAGATGCCAAAGTGGTCAAAAATAATGATCCCAAGTGAAGTATCAGTTTTAAAACAAAGGAATAAATATTCTAGCTCATCTCTATATTGTTGGAACAAATCACATCTTGGGCATAGAGAGATACCAACATTTTGATGGTTATTGTCCATTGGCAGTTTTTTCGGTGAATTCTCTAGAGAAGAGTGAACCGAGAGGGTTTTACCCATCTTCTGAAATGCTTGATAACATTGTAAGGAGTTCCCTATATTAAATGGTTGTAAAAGCATTTAGATTCAAGTCGGCCATTTTCACTTGGTTCCCATACCATGATATCACCAGAATTTATGAAGTCATATGAATTAACAATTTGAACAATGTGGGTAGGCAGATTGTTGTTCAGCTCGATCTGATCACAAATAGAGGCATCTAAATCAAAATATATAGTTTCAGAATTTATACTATCAATTAATGGAGTCCATTTCCAGTTACCCCTCCATAATTTCAGCTTTGAGGAGGCATTCCCCAACCAGTGGGAGTGACTAGTGATCTTTTGAAAAATCTTTTTCAAACCAGTCCAAACAGAGGATTGCATATATGTTAACATTCCAGTAATCAATTGAGAAAGGATTCTAGCTCTAAGAAAACCAAGAGATATTGATTTTACATTAATAAGTATCTAAATAAATTTATCTTAAAGGGAATGATTAAAGAGATCAATTTTCTTAATCCCAAGTCCCCCCATAATGAGAGGTAAACAACATTTAGTCCATGGAGCAGTGATAATTTCCCTTTCAAGAATGATGCCACTGCAAACAAAATTCCTCATAAGGTAATTGGGAATGTTAATTGTAGAATCAGGCCAAGAGTTCACCATAAAAGAGTAAACAGGTTTAGAAATGATCACATGTTTGACTAAACAAATTATTCCAACTATAGAGAGAGTTTTTCCTTTCCAAATGGAGAGAGTTCTCTTAACCTGACTAACCGCATCAGTAAAGTATGTGGAGCACGGTCTACTAAAGAACATTGGGACTCTAAGATATGTGAAAGGAAGGGAACCTTCTCTGATGCCCAGACTTTGAATCATACAATGCTTCCTGGATTCTGAAATATTTTTCCCAAAGAATATGAAGGATTTTTTCCATCTTACCTCATGTCTAGATACAAGCTCATAGTGATGGAGGATGGATTTGCGATTCTGAATGTTTCTATTTCCTCCCTGAGTAAAATTGATAATGCCATCTTCAAGGAGAAGATGTGAGGGGGTAGAGGTACATCGGTTTTCTTGATGAACTTTCAGATTCACTTTGTCAACATTGTGAGTTATCAGAAGGCTGAGATAATCTTTTTCTATAGAAAAGATAATGGCACACAAGGGGTCCCCTTGCCTTACTCCTCTAGAGCACTTTAAATAGCCTTCAGGTGATCCATTGATAAGGATGGAGATATATTCTGAGCTAATCAAAGTATAAGACCACTGTATGAAGGTCGGGTGAAACCCAAAATTATGCATAATGTTATCAATGAAGTCCCAATCAATGGTTTCAAATGACTTTCTGATGTCCAATTTGAGGGAAATACTCTCTCCTCATGTAGGTTTTTGAAGAAGGATCACACATTCAGATGCATTGAAGAGACAGTCTTGAATTCTTCTTCCTTTAACATACCCAAACTGATTCTGGGAAATGATTTTATCAAATATGCAGGCAAGGATATTGGCCAAGATTTTAGTGAGTATTTTCTATATAGTATTGATCAGGGAAATAGGTCTGAATTGACTAATATCACTAGCATTTGAATCACCACATCAACAACTTGATATTTAATTATTTTGGAAAACTCCAAGTGGTGGGATGATTATATCCAATGTCTATAGATATTATCTAAATGAAATTTTGTGTGTATACTTTCTGTATATCTAATTATTCTCTCTTTATTTAAATTTTATGTGATTTTTTCATAGATTTTCTCCCTCTACATATTGACCATATCATTTTTAAAGATAGGGAAATCATATTTCGTATCTAAAATCAATATGTGATCATATATTAGTAAAAGTAAAACTATGAATTTCCAATTGATGTTACTTCCCTTTTATGGACCATATAACCTAATAATGAGGGATATATCACTCAAAGTTTTTAATAAAACCAAATCTTTTTTATATATATATTATGTAGGAAAATTTTATTATATTTCTAAATGATTTTATTTTTCTTCACCTAGTTCATCATATTTAATGTTCAATAGAATTCACACATTGAACTATGGATACATCATAGTATCCATACAAAAAGGACCAAATTAAGTTACAATAATTGATAATGAAACCCAAAGAGAATAAATATAAAATATTTATACACTGAAGTGTTTCACCATGGATTAAACCATCCATTTTTGTTAAGAATAAATTTATATCAATATTTATTTTGAATGGTTATCATCTTTTGAGAGAAATAAAAATTTTAGGGTGTTTTTGAACTCATGGTTGAAGAGGAATTGAAAAATAAAAGGTGGACATGTTCATGGTGTTTAAAATTTTTTACAACACATAAATCAAATTAAAACATGAATATATTAATATTTTTAATGTGAGTTAAAGTTTTTTCATTATTTTACAAGAGAATGTTAATTTCTTCGAATTTATCTAAAGGTTTTTAGAGTTTTGAAAATCGTAATTAGAAAATTATCTAAGTCTCATATCTATAATAGTAAATGTAATTTAATCAAAATTTACAACCTCATCATTAGTATAAAATGTTATTAAATGAAAATTAACCCAATTGATTTCATAATTGTAACTCATATTTTTAAACTATATCTCCAATTTCATAATAGTAACTCTAATATCAAAAGAGTAACTCGAATTTCATAAGAGTAAATCTGATTTTTTAAGAGTAACACAGATGATTTAAAATTGGAGACTCAGATAATTTCTTAAGAGAAACTTTTATACTTCATAAGATTCACTTCATACTTTTCATAAGAGTGATTATAGAATTTGTAAGAGTTTTTTATAATGATTACACATTTCATAAAAGATACTTGAGATTTCATTAGAGTTATTTCATTTATTCAATATATTCATCCTTATAAAATAATAAAATATATTTAATATGTATCATTTATAATTATTGGATCAAAAATATTGTAAGATACATTCTGATTATCTATTAAGAGAAATATATATTACATAATAGTAATTTTTTATAAAAATGTGGGTTACAGGTTGAGACAAAAAAATCATTTCCAGTTGTTTATAGAGAAATTTCGAGAATTATCATAATAGTTTTTCCAATAAAAATATTTTTCAGAAATTAAAATATAATTTAGAATAAATTAGTTACATAATTATGAAGATTAAATTTATGTAATAAATATCACAAATATAATTCATAATGAAAGCTACTCAAGAAAATTTTTCACATAATCAAAATTATTTTTGCATCGTGACAAAGCTGTTGAAGATTAAAATGGAAGAGACTTTCACCATAATTGGAAACCGTGAGAATTAAATTTCAGTATATTCTAAGAGATAATTGAAATTTTTCCCTGACTAATATTATTTCACCTTAAAGGAAGAAGAATTTTTTTTCTAGTAGAGATAAATTGGTTATCCATGACACGAAACATTCATTCATGCTGGGAATTTTGATAAAATCCACTTAGGAAGATCCATCAACTAAAATAGAGAAAAATGAAGTACTATTATATTATAAAATTATTTAATATGAATTTAAGGAATTAATATATTTCAAAAAAAAATTAAATTTAAATTCAATGTTGAAGATATGGTTATGTGTAAGAGACGTGAAAGGGGTCATTCATCCAAGAGAATAATGTATTATGGTATGTGCTTAAATAAAATGTATAAAATAATAAAATAAGAAGGAGATGATACTTTAATTTTTTCATGTAAAATAAAAAAAGAATAAATGACATAAAAATGGATTGAATAATATTTAAGAAGAAGTCACTCTTATTTATTTTTAAGATAGATTAAAAATTAATCATTTTTTATGAATATTGTACATAATCAGAAGACATTTTTGTATCAATCATAAAGTAAAAAAGAATTTTTTTTCTCATATATAAGATGAAACAAATGGTTTGTTTAATTTCTAGTGAATCTGGATCATTTGAAGAAATACATCTTAATTTTATGTAATGAACCATGTAAAAATATATTGTACCTTTTATGTGTATTATTGGATGTGATTAAAAGTGATTATATTAATCACTCTAAAGGTTATAAGGATTTATTTATAAATTAAATATAGAAAATCAATCAAAATAACTAATTTACACCCCCCCCCAGTGATTTCCACTGATCTACAGGGTCTATTTCAAGTGGAATTAGAGTCTGTTCTCCTTCATTTTCAATATTTTATTTAATTTTTTGAGATAAAAATAACCTATATATAATTAATCTTAGTTTTTAAATTTATAGAGTGAAAATGCATAAATTTAATTCATTAGATATAATGTGGATTCACACTTTATATGGGAAAAATATTATATATATAAATATAATATGCTAAAATATATATTATCAGTCAATTAGGAAATAGTAAATGATGAACCATAATGTTTCACTCCCTATTCTAAAGTTAATACTATGAAAACACTTAATAAACATATCTTGTATAATGATATATGTGTGAAAAAAAATTCATTTTCTCATCTCCTAATGTACAGGAGTGTCTTAAGGTAAAAAATAATCAAGATAATAAAGGGGATATTAGACAAGAGACAAAATGTCTAAGAATGAAATTTAAAGTTTAACCAAGATAAAAAATAGGTTTAGAGGTCAAAATATAAAAAACTTAAAATTATTTAATATGAAATAATTAATGACCTCTTTACCAGAGTTAGTGAAATAATGTGAAGTATTATAGGTTTTCGTTAAAATTTCAAGGATAGAATGTTTTTCCAAAAAATACTATATATCCTTCAATAATGGTTTCATGAATAAATATGGAAACATAAATATTGTGATCTTTCTACATTTCATTTATAAGATTTAAAAATATTTATTAATACATATTTGGTGTGGGAATGTAGTGTCTTCAAAAATAAGGGTATGTATGAATGGTAAATTTCATTTAAACCCTCTATACAATATTAATTTAAGGAAGAAACAATCTTGGAAGAATAATATTCTAATAAAGAATAATTTATCAACAAGAAATTTGAAAAATTCATGGTGCTCTTCTCTAGATGTGTGAGAGGATGGATATTGATGTTTAAGGGTATGCATCCAATGAAGTATTTAAATTTTGGATCCATTAGACATTTTACAAAAAACTATCTAATGTTGAAAGAAGAATAAGTTAGTGAGTATAAGGATTAGAGTTCATGGGTATATTTTAAGAAGAAACCCAAAAATTAGGATAATTAAATGTTTCATTAAAATGGTAATTCTATGTATTTATCTAAATACAAAAAAATAGAAATTTGTTACCAATTATTGGTAATTATAAGTAATTTATGACTTCTAGTGATGTTGATAAAAAAACTATATATTGATAATGTGAATGAGTAATAATTCACAAATAATGAATGTATTTATGTTTTGAGTGACGGGTGAATAGAAATGGAATTCATATTGAAGTAATAATTCATGTTGTGTCTTTAAAATATCTCAAATTTGGATAATGAGAAAAAAAATTCAAGAAATATAATTATTTTTGAATAAATAAAGATTTTTTCCACGTTGCTAAATAATCCAGGCTGGGGAAGGAGATTTAAGACATTAAAATAGTTTATTTCTAATGAATTTAATTAGAAAAATGAAATGGAAAATGGGTTAAAATGACAGATTTGGAAAATTATACTATCCAATTTAATTGAATAAATGAGAAAATTGAATTTTAAAATTAAAAATACATCTTTCATTTATCTATTTGAAATGTTAGATAAAGATCATAGAATAATTTTGGGAAAATATTGAATATCCAATGACTTTAAATGCATAAATTGATATAAAAATATCACACCAAAAGTGTGAAAATTATTTTAGAAGTTTTGGAATAATGTATCCATTGGATTCATAGTCAAATAAAGTTAAATTTCAGGAAAAATAAGATGGTCCTTGGAAAATATGATATTCTTGGAACATTGAATTGAATGTAAAAATCTTATAAAAATAGAAATTTGAAAAATTATGGAATGAATTATAGAGTGAGGAATAATTTTTTAGGATTCTATCAATGTTTTTGTTTATAAAAAAGGATCCACAATAGATTACTACATTATAGAATACAGGTACGTGTCAACATCAAGACAACAATCCTTTTTTGGAGGTAAATATGCATTTTATGGTTATTGTGGGTGTTTTGGATTCTATAGGAAATTAGAAACAATTTTGTTTTTCAATTTCTAATATTCTTATGATCATATTAGGATTGGGAAGAAATGTATGAGGAGGATTTATCCCACTAAAAATAAAAATTTATATAAAAAATTATAAATTTCTATGCTGAGTGTGGAAAATGAATTTTATAATTTATATGAGGTTTATGAAAGATGTCACCCACTAGATCAATTTACTGAACATTGTCTAACCATTTTACTAGTTCAATTGCATATGAATTTTAATACTCAAAATACTTAGAATAAGAAAGATAAAGGAAAATAAAAATCTATGATGTTGAAGTTTCACTTAAGAAATATAAAATAGAATGTCAATAAATTATTGATATTGGATTTTCTTCACACATTATAGGATATTTAAAGCTTTTGATGTATGTTAAAAATTGAAAGAAAGGCATGATATCCTTTTGAAATGATTTTTCACATAAAATTAAAGGATTTTGATATGTATTTATCTATATAGAAAATATGATTTCAAATAATACCTCATATATTTATTGGTTGAAACACAACATATTAAAGTCATGTCACCTATGTGATGAATTTAATGAATTGATTTTATAAAAATATGGTTTCTTAGTTAATATTTTTGAATATGTATGTGAATTTTCAAGAGGATATAATGATATGGAAAACCTATATAAGTTTTTCTATGCTTAAAATTCATACTACCTAGTTTTATAGGTGGAAAATTTATTTCCACATTGAAGATATGGTTATATCACCCCTAATTTCAGGTAATTAACCCTTTTTATGTAATTTGTGTATGGAAAGTACTTGCGTTATGTTTGAGAAGTTTCGAATGAGTATTGAAAAAAAAATTGGGATATTATAGAGGCTTTTAGTTTGAACATGATTAGTAGAAACTCTACAACACCTTCCAGAAACTCGTGCTAAAATAGTGACCATTGGGTAGGTGCATGGTTGGCACATGGTTTTGAAAAACTGTGCGGCCACCCTGATGGAACTATGAAAAGGGAAATAGAGGGACTGATAACATTTGGTGCATAGTTTTTCTAATAGTTTTAGACTACCATGTGAAGTGTGTTTTGAGGTAAAGGATGGCACATGGTTTGCGCACAGTTTTCCTAACAATGTGCCTAAATCATCCAGCATTAAAAATTAGAACTAATGATTTTGTATGTAACTAGGGTTATCCCATTAACCCATCATTTTTCCTTTATTCAGACCTAGAACAATGTCACCTCCCCTCAAAGACTTGGGAGACCCATCCCCTTGGTCTTAGAGAAATCTATAAGTGATTCTTTGTGTATTGGAGGCCTGGATTCCTTAGTAAGTGTTTGTTCTTGGTTTTTTCCCTTATATTTAATCTTATTAAGTCTCTTGAATTCATATATAAAGTTCGTTAGGGATATATATATGTTTTCTTCTTCCAATAATGATGATTTATGATTATTTGGTTGATAGGGAATGGGATCTAAGGCGGGTTTTTTTGGTGTTTCAACCTAGTGTGTGGAATAATTTTCTCCATTCTTCATTTCCACCTAAGATTGAAATCTTCTTGGATTAACTCTCAATACCTCTTGATTATAAATAAAAGGCTTGATTTCATATTGATTTAATTTATTTAATCAAATTGTGAAAAAAAAATTCAATGCTTGATGGAAACCCTCTTTGGTGATGGTTTTTGGAATTATAAAAATTGGTTATTTTAGTGGAAACTAAAACTGGTTACATGGATTTAAAAATTATAATTTTAAAATTATTTATTCGTTTTAATGCATGTATAATTGGTTGGAAGGTGTTTCCAATAATATTTTTTATTGAAATTGTTTGACATGATTTTTTTTGCATTGGTTTGGCATAAATAGTTGGGAATGAGTTGAATGGGATCGCTAATGGTCATAAAGTACAACTGTCAAATGGAACAAGTAAGGACATGAAGTTCCACCTTAAATGGTAAGAAAATTATTGAGCGAGTGAGTGAATGTGTGTGTGTGTCGTTTTGTGTTTGGACACATATGGGGTTATAGAAAATGGTATTTGAGAAATTGTTTTGAAGGATCTGATTACTTTATTTCTGTAGAATAATTATTTTTGTTTAGAAAACTGTTTTTCCTATAAATTATTTTGGTTTTTAAATTAAATGTTTAAATTTTTTTAATATAAATTGTTTTATATAAATATTCTAACATTTTCTATCCTAGTGGAGTCAGTAGGTATGTCATTGGGGAAATCCAACTGAGTTTTATACTCACCCCCTACTTGGGAACTTATGCACATTTGCAGATATTGCTTATCAAGACACAGATAAAGGCACAGTATCTCATTTAATTGTTTATTATTCATGATACCTTGATTGTGGATTGTGGAGTTGGATCATGGATCATGTTGGTAGTTGTGGAATTTATGTATTTGGTTTTCTTTGAGTGGTTAGTTTTTTGGTTTTCAATTTTTACTCTGATATTGTTCATGGTTGTATTTTGATATTGTTGTTATTTGGTTTTACTTGGAGTTTTATTATATTATTATAATTCATCATATAGTGGTAGTTTTCTTATAGTGTTTTGGTTTGGTTTTTTTACTCTCACATGGAAAATCATCCCCCAGTTGTTAATGAATCCCTAAGAATTTATATCCAATCTTCAGTGTCTTGGGGAAGTCACCTAAGGCTTAGTAATATCCTACCACCTTTACAAGCCAATAGGGAGGGGCATGATGTTTCAAATGGTATAAATTTTGGCCGATCAGTATTTCATTTTTGGAAAAATGGTATTGGTCTGTTGGTTTTACAGTTTGAATGGTAACAAGTAGTAGGATCCTAAGGACTTAAAATGTAGAGCATAAAAATGTGTAGCTAAACTATTTGTGTTGAACTTCAAGATAAAAGGGTGTTGGTTACATGAGTGTTTAGAGACACTTCTAGGATTTGTTATCTAATTTTCATGGGTTTATCAAATGATAATATCATGAAATACATTGATAGAAATCACTTCCCACTATGAATGCATATTTTATTTTGTGTAATGATTTAGGATATTCTAAAAAATATTTTATTTTTTAAAAATTGGTAAAAATGTTTTCAAATGTTAGAATTTGAAAAGGCATGATAGTGTTATCATTAAAATACTTTATTTTCAAGGAGCATGGAGTAATTTTATAAAATGGTTACAATGTTGGAAAATGTTGAGTTTTATAAATCCTTATTATGGTATGTGTGATATGGTAAATTTAAAATTTCTAAGCCTTCATCTTATAGACATTGATATTAAATGGTGTTTTCTTACAGTTATTGAAAATGGTATCGGTTAGGCATCGAATGAACCAACTAGAAGTTCATGCTGAGATTTTTGTTTTACTTAAACCATTGGTGAACCACGAACTAGTTAAAAGTGTTTTCCAAACATTACAGTGTGTGGATAGAGGGAATTGAAGAAATGAACCAAGAAAATTGGATCATTCTATTCAGTTCAATATGTAGACTACATCCATAATTTTAGTTTATTCAAAACTATAAAATTAAGAGGTGTGTATGAATACATTGAATCAAATATTTGATTTTCTAGGAATACTAGTTGAGCTGAAATACAAGTTGGAAATGTATATGCCGGTGCATCTTTCACTCCAGTGGCGGTATTTAGTAGTTCATGCTAAAATAGACTAAGGCATTTCGTGATAGGATTTTCACTTGTTCAAAAAAAGATTATCCTCACACATTTAGGATTTCTAAAATGATGGACATTTTGGCCAAAATTAGGATAACCACTTAGTGATAGAGTACATGGATAAATTTATGAATTTATTCCACTTTATATAGAATGTAACTACAAGTAAATCTTTTAAGGCATGGATTTATGAATTGAGGTTAAGACTGGAGATTCACTCAAATATTTTCTTTCTTAGTATAAAGAATTATACAGAGATAGTCAATAGAGAAATAGTGTAATAAATAGATATCTTAGGAACTATGGGTGAAGGAAGCCTATCGAAACTGTAACGTCCTGGATCTGGATGCCACTAAAAGGTGCCCTATACCCGGTTGGCCATATGGAATCGAGAACATTTCCCCAAATTCCACAGGCTACTGACTTGAAGTGATGGATTTGGGTGTGATATTGGGAAAACTATTCCCTCATTGGCAGAGGGTAACACAGCATAATAAATATTAACAAATAGAAAAGGGAGTAAACATAATGGAACTGAAACAAAACTACAGAATTCTGATAGATAAATATCAAAGTCTCAACCCATACAAATTATAATGCAGCATGTTATATGTTCTAAGAAAGCATCCAAAATAGGATACACTACAATCAGATACAAATACAATACAATTTCATAAATAGAAATAACACTCAGAAGCTTTTCCAACCTCGGCTGGGTCTCATTCTCTACTGATCCTAAGACGCAATCAAGTACTTATATAAGGTCTCTTTCCCTTGTCTATACCTACAGTTATATAATCTATTTGGTCCCAAAAGAATGGCAGAAACAGGGTGTGAGAATAATCTCAGTAGGCAACCACCAAATATCTATACCTAATAGTCAGTGATTATATACAACAACAGAAAGAGAAAACACTAACTGGGAAGTGCTCAAGTAAACTATCAATTTATTCTGTTTATACACTTTATCTGTTCAGTTTCATTTAAGTTCAACTATCTTGAGATCCATCCTTAGCTTTCCAATCCTTTGTATAGAAGTAGAAAAGTAGATGTCTCAGTAGATTATCTAGATAAATAAGTGAATACTGAATCCAATCTTGTGATTTGGCTTGGTAGACGCGTAATAAGACATTCCATTTCATTTAACAATTTCTATGAACTTTACAAAGGTCTCAAAGTCCAACCTAGGACTGTCAACCCATGTACCAATGTAAATTTCAACTCATGACATAACTATTTCACATTTAAGTAAATCATAATTTCATTATTTAATCATTTTTTCAGTTTCCAATAGAGATCTCCCTAGAAATCCTTCAATGGATCCATGATTCTATTGGAATTTACAAAGAAGACTCAGTGAGCCCGATCACAAATATTGTGGCTCCCTCTTTGCCTTTGATTAGTTTACCCCTTGATTCCTTCCATCTCCTTTTAGCTTATACAATGGTTCACCCAAGGTAAAAAAGATGTAATGAGACACATGAGCCCAACATTTCCTTTTAACTAAGACTCTAGCTATCCCATTTCTAATTACCTCTTTTAATCATTTAACATTTCATTTAAAAAGTGACACTTGTGAATTAAATTATCATATGGATTTAAACATAACAAATCATGTGGGAAATTCACATAGAAGAAAACACATGGAAATTAAAGTATTGTTTGGTTTTAATCATAACAACTCACGTAGGAATTTCATATAACAACATATCATTCTAATCAACCCCAAAAAGGGAAAACATTCGCAGGCCTCAAAGGAATTCTTTCCAAATTTATAACCAAAGGAAACGCACCCATGGGGTGTCCCTAAATCAAATAATCAGTAACCACATGCTTCAAATTCATGTAATTAAATACCTAAACATCATTAGGTATCAAAAAGTTTCAATTATCAAGAAAAAAACCCAAAATGGTTGCATACCATATTGGCACATATAATCAACTCGACATTCAATGAAAGGAAAAAGACCAACAACCTCAATGTCGTAAAATCTATATAATATAATATTGGACCTTGAATCAGCCTAGAACGATGTAGATCTAAGAAAAGAGGTAAATCATTCAACATTGAATAAATTTATCAAGAAAATAAATCATCAATAACGGCTCAAGGAGAAGGAATCTCTTACCGAGAGGAATCCAGCGAGACTAACTACACTTGAATTGGGTTCTAGACAACAAAATAGGAGAATAATCAACTCCCGTGACTCCTTGTTCTTCACTCAGCAGTTGTTCTATCCGTGAGAAGATAAAACTAGGATACTATCAATTTAATATGAAATTTAGTAGTACGCAGTGTGTAAGTTAGAAGGCATTGAGTTTATATAATTTACTATTCATAAATTCACTGACTTACTTTACACGTCCTGCACCGACCTTTACAGCATGACTACACAGTGTGTACAAGGAAGTACATGGAATGTATTGGATTTTTCTTCTCTTCCTGGCCAATGAAAGCACACACGGCATATCCCTATCTTACACAGCCATACCACACGACATGTACATATGATTACATGGTTTGTTCAACTAAAACTTAACTTTTTTCTAGTTTTCCTTGTTTTCTCAAAAACAACTCAATGGAAAAAAAAAGAATAAACCCATACCTCTTAAGAAGAACATATTTCTTACAAACATCCCCCATTAAAGAAAATCATCCTCGAATTTCACTTCCAAGGGTGGTGAAGGAATATCTAAGAATAACTCTGTCCACTGAGCTTGTATGTAGGCCTCACTCTCCCAAGTCTCATCCTTTATCCGGCCATACTGCAATAGCACCCGTACAAGAGAAACTGACCAGACTCAGAGAACCTTCATGATCTTGTCAATTATACGAATCGGATCCTTCTCAAAGGATGCATTTACATGAAGCTCAACTTCATCATGCTGAAAAATGTGAGATGGGTCTCAGTGATAGTGGTGCCGCTAAGATACATGGAAGACGTCGTGCATGTCTCGACACCTTTGAGGCAACTATAACCGATAGACAACTGACCTGACTCATTCCTGAATCTAAAATGGTCTAACATATCATGGTGAAATCTTAACCTATTTCATGATCCTCTTGTCTACCAAACTCTATAAAACACGTAGAAAAACCTGATCTCCGACCTCAAACTCTACAGGTCATCTATGGAAATTGACATAATATTTTGGATGAGATTGTGCAGTGTTTATCTACTTCCAAATCAATTGAACCTACTAAATGGTCTCTTGGAAAAGATGAGGTCCTAGAATAGCTGCCTCTCTTGCCTCCAGCCAATACAGGGGTGATTAGAATGGCCTACCTAAAAAAGCATCAAATGTATCCGTCTGAATAGTGTCCTATAACCTATTATTATAAGTCATCTCCACTAGGGGTTTCTGTCTCCCCCATAAACCCCAAAAATTGAGGATGAATTCATGAAGCATGTCCCCCGCCACTTAAATTGTGCACTCTGACTATCCATCTATATGATGGTGGTAATCTATCATTAGAATCACCTATGTACCTAGTTCCCTCTATAGCCCTTTCTAGAAATGAGAAGTAAACCAGGTGTCCCTGTCTAAAACGATAGAGTGGGGAACCCTGTGCTAGCGTACAATCTCTCAGATATACAACTTTCCTAGTTAATCAGTGCTAAAGGTCTCCATGATCAGTATGAAATTTAAAACCTTCATGAATCTCTCAACAACAACCCACACTATATCATTTCCTTGAGGTGATCTCGGTAAACCCATCATGAAAACCATCATGAAATCATCCCATTTCCACTCAGTAATGGGTAGCTACTGTAAAAGTCTAACTGAATGCTAATGTTCCTCCTTCACCTGTTAATAGGGGGAACACCTCGTAACAAAACCAGTTACTTCTCACTTCATTTCTGGACACCAATACTGATGACTCAAGTCAAGATACATCATGGTGACTCCGAGGTGCACTTCCCAAGATGAAGCATGAAACTCCAGCATCACCTCCTCACGTATATCCCATGGAACCCACACACATTCATAGACACACAAAACATCATCCTTGACTATCATCCATCTAGGAAGAATGTCCTCACCTGCCGCACTCTCTCTTAGAACTAGGCCTTTGGAATCTGATAGTTGCATCATCTTCACTTTGTCCAGTAGAGTAGAGGTAACATCCAAAGATGAAAGATAAGTCTATCTCTGACTATTGTGCACATCTAAATTCATCTCAGAGAACATAGCCATATTCAGCCACTCACTACTGGCCTCTAAAATTTCCTATATCTGAGTCCTTCTACTCAAGGAATCGTCCCCCACATTACCTTTTATAGGGGTGTAGGTAGTCTCAAAGTCCAAGGAATTTATGTACTCAACCCACCTTCATTATCTCATGTTCAAGTCATGCTGTGTAGAGATAAACTTGATTCTTTTGTGGTTAGTGTATACCTAAAAACTCTCTCCCAAAAGATAGTGTCTCCAAAAATGAAAGGAATGTTCAACTGGTTCTAACTCAAGATCATGTTTTGGGTAGTTCCTCTCATGTGGACTCAACTGTCAAGACTCAAATTGAATGACTTGACCACCTTGCATAATCACTGCTCCTTGACCGATACCTGATGCATCACAGTACATAGTGTAAATCCTACACAATTCAGGAAATATATGTATCGTCACAGAAGTCAAACATCCCTTCAGCACCTGAAAGGCTACGTCACATGAATCTAGCCATTCAAACATCACACCATTATTAGTCAAGCCCATCATCAGCTCTGATAAGCATGATGATTCCTGTATAAAATTGATGTAGTAACTAGCTAGCCCCAAGAAACTTTTCACCTCAAAAACATTCTTGGGATGCTCCCATGTAACCATTGTTCTCACCTTCTTGGGTTCTACAGATACTTCAATCTCTGAGATGACGTGACCTAGGAAGTGAATTTGATCCATCCAAAAGTTTAATTTTTCGAGCTTAGTATATAACTGATTCTATCTTAGTGTATTAAAAATGATCTCAATTTGTTTGTAATGGTCATGTTGATTATGAGAACACACCAATATGCCATCCATGAAAACCACCAAAAATGAATCTAGGTAAGGATGGAACACTCGGTTCATCAGCAGAATGAAAACTACTAGCGCGTTTATGAGACCAAAAGGCATAACCAAGTACACATAGACACCATACCTACTATGAAAGGTTGTACGAGGTATGTCTGCAGGTCGAACATGTACCTAGTGATATCCTGACCTCATGTCAATCTTTGATAACTCTCGAGCTCCTAGAATAAAATAAAATAGGTCATCATTATTTGGTAAGCAATATCGATTTGTAATCATCAACTGGTTCAGTTTTCGATAGTCCATCAAAAGTTTGAGAGTACCATTTGCCTTCTTCATAAAAAGGACAGGAAAACCCCAAGGTGAATTACTAGGTCAAATAAAATCCATATCTTCTGGTTCTTCTAACTACTTCTTGAGCTCTTGAAACTCCATCGTTGCAATCCTGTAAGGAGGAATGGATACTGATGCATCTTCGGGAACTAGCTTTATAGTGATCTCTACCTCTGTAACTAGAGGTAAGTCTGAGAAGTCATCTTTGAAAACGTCCCTGAAATGATCAAACACTGGAGGAAAATCTGTTAGACATGTTCCCTGATCATACAGATATAAACTCTCAATATGGGTTGTCATCCCACCCAACCAATGATGCTCAGGTCCAACTCGGCTCGCGTGGACATCCCATTTTCCCTTGTATAGAAAATACCCTCCCTCTGGTGACGTAAAACTCACCTTGCGGAAATAGTAGTCAATGAAGGCCCTATAGGATACCGGCCAATCCATTTTGAGGATGACATCAAACCTCGTCATCTATAAGACATAGAGATCCAAAAATAAGTGACATCCACCAATATTCATGGGTCACTCCTCGCATAGACACACACCTATCGTTATAATCCCTAACGAAGTGTCTAGCTTCATAATGTTATCAAATTTATAAACACAAAGCCCATGGATCTCCACAATGGGCACAGATATAAAACTAGGAAAAGATCCATTATCAAAAAGCATACAAGACAAAACAGAGGAAACTATAATAGTACATATGACATTAGAAACATTGGGATCCTAATCTAGTTGGGTTTGATGCACTACATATGTCTGACCTGTACCATGGCCTTATGACACTTCTTGGATACACTGAGCTAACCCACCCTGCTATTACTGAGATCCTGGGGTCTGGCAACAACAACCACACTCACCGCCATGGTCTGTACACCCCTACGTATTCTAGTTTCTAGACTGGTGAGAAGCAACTGACCCTGATCCTACATGTGGAGTCTATACAGAACCTCTCTCACTAGCCACTAGTGGAAATGTCCTGCAAAACTGTTGTAGATAGCTCATCTTTCAACAAGTTCGGCACTCAACTGAGACCTTTAGGCACTATGGTCGGGTATGCCCAACTTTTCCACACTGATACCACCTCACCTGGATAAAAGAATATACATCATGACTGCTCGTATTCCCGCGAGAAAACTCGACATGACACTTCTTTATTCAGATCCAAACAATACCCAATCTTTGTGCGGAAACGCCCCGGCTCGCACCCCCAAATTCTTGTAGGTTGTGCTTGGTAATCAGTTCCTAATTCACTAGGCAACCTAAAAACGTTCTCCTGAGCTCAGATGTCATACTGAAGACCATCCTCAAAGCGCCTAGCTCTCAAACCCTTTTCACCTATCAGAACAGGTTTGAATCATTGTAGCTCAGTAAAGTGGGCAGAATAGTCCATCACTAACATAGTACCCCACTACAGAGTCATGAAATCCCAGGCTTGGTTAGCCCTGAGGGTCTCAGGAAAGAAGTAGTCATAGAAGACTATTTGGAAGTCTCCCTATACCATGTCCCAATGGTGTTCTATCTGTGTGATAACATCCCACAACCTCTGGACAGAATCTCGTAGCATATAAGTCGCAAGATTGACCCTCCTCTTAGGAGGCATCTAAAGATGCTCAAATATAGTCATCACTGATTCCATCTATAGTTCTGCAGCCTGTGGTTTTCCATCCGTTGAAATATTAGGCAGATACTAATGCTATAATATATGTGTCAGCTATTCCATAGATGGGCCAACCTTTGGTGCTCTCTAGAAGGTCTGTATGAACCTCACAAAACCTTCTCAGAATTGTTCATCTACACCCACATCTGTTATAATGACTTGTGCCGCAGCTGTCATAACTAGAGGATCCATCAGTAGGACATGGCCCACCATTTCTATATTATTTCAATCCCTTCTCTCCTGGCATACACCTCTTGGTCGTCAGAGTGGCATGACTCTACAAATTCTTGCACACACGCCTTAGTATCGACTAAACAAAAATGGAAATTGTCACTCCAAATTGACAAAATATAGTATATTAAGGAAAAAACTCATGTTTTTCAAAATAGGAGTACACCTCATATATTACCCCTTACACAGTGTGTCCTTTTAGGCCTTTACATGGGCGTGTAATTTGGCCCAACATGGTCATGTAACACCTAATATACACAGAGTGTTCCCCAAGAGACATGGCATGTACCTGAGTTTCCTTCCCACCCATGTACTTCTAAACGACTATAAGTACATGGTTTTTCTTGTGTAATACTACAGGACGTGTTAACCCTTGACACAGAATGTACATATAGATTTTTATCCACCCATTTTGTTAGTCACACAATTCGATACACGGTGGACTTATACACGGTGTGTACTATAAAATACACAGTCTGTTCTACTGAAAGTTTGACAACCCGTGTTGCCTCTCACAAGGTCTATTCACATGGTTAACTACTACATGGCGTGTAAATAGGGTACATGAATTTTTATTCTTAAAACATGGAACACACTCTTCCCAAAACAGGAAAAACACACGGCGTGTTAGGCTAGACTACACACTGCGTATACAGGTTTTTTAGGAAAGAATCTTTAGATTGCTCAGAAAACCCCTGTTTTGCAGAAAAAACAACCAGAGGAATGCCAAATTCCGATCTGTGATGGTCCATACTCCCCAAAGATCAAAGTTTGGCACATAAGAAGAACATATCATAGTATATTTATAGACAAAAATCTGGGTCATGATCCACAAAATTCCAGTCCAAGAGGGCCCACGCACCTCAGGAACCAAATTTTGGCATCCATTCAATCCAAACCATAGAACATACCAATAATATTGTCACAACAGTAGGAATACCTATCACATCATCTATCAAAATAGCATGTGATAACTACTGCATTCTAGATGGCATGGGATAATTCATGGAACGTGATTCGAACAAGCACCTATATGATTCATGAGAAGGAATGCCCTCATCTCATCGCGTGGAAACTAAAAGAGAAACCACAATTGCAACAATAATAATAAAAAAAATCAAGTGTCTTACCCAACGGTGAAATCGAATCAACTATAATAGCTCAAAATCTAAATATCACAAGTCAATTCAAGGCAATTTGGTTTTTCCCTGTACTTAGGGTAGCTACTCCCAAGCATAGCTAATTACCAAATACCCATTCCTTCTTATCCTTGTCTATAGGCTCCAACCAGTAAGAAAAAGTAGAAAAGAAACCCCTCTGATACCACATTGTAAAATCCCATATCTGGATGCCACTAAAAGGTGCCCTGTACCCGGTTGGCCACATGGACTCAAACGCATTTCCCCAAATTCCAGAGGTTGTAGAATAGCAGCGAGGGGCTTGGGTGTTATAGTGGGGAAACTATTCCCTCATTAGAAGAGTGTAACACAATGAAATAAATATTAACAAATATTAGAAGAAGTAAACAACATTAAACTGGAACAAAATTGCAAAAGTCTTAAGGATAAATATCCAAGTCTCAAACCATACAAAAGATAATGAAACATGTTATATGTTCTAATAAGTTAGACAAAACAGAATAAACTTCAATAGGATACAAATACAATACAAGTGTAGAAATAGAAATAAAACATAGAAGCATTGTAAGCATAGGCTTGGTCCTAGGCTCTCAAGCTCCTAAGCAGTAGTCAACTACCTATGTAAGGTCACTTTCCCTTGTCTACACCTAAAATTATATAATTTATTTGGGTCTAAAAGCATGGCCCAAATAGGGTGTGAGACTAATCCCAATAGGCAACCACCAAATATCCATTCTTAATAATCAGTGATTATATGGAACAACATTTAAAGAAAACAGTAACTAGGAAGTGATCTAGTAAACTCTCCTTTTATTCTTTTTATGATCTTTATCCGTTCGGTTTCATTTGAGTACAACTGTCTCAAGATCCGAACTTAGCCATCCAATCCCCCGTATAGAAGTAAACACAGAATATGTATCAATAGATCATCTAGATAAATAATTGAAGACTAAATCAAATCTTTTTATTTGGCTTGGCAGATGCATCATAATACATTCCATTTCATTTAACAAGTTCTATAAACTTTACAAAGGTCTCAAAGTCTGGCCTAGGGCTGTCTACCCCCCGTACCAAAGTAACTTTCAACTCGTGATATTACCATTTCACATTAATCATTTCAGCATTTCAGCATTTAATCATTCATTTTGTTTCTAATAGATCCCGTCATAGAAATCCCTCAATGGATCCAATATTTTCTCAGCATTTAAAAAGACGACTCAGTGAGCCCGAGCACCAAAACTGTGGCTCGCTCTCGGCCTTTGAGTATTTAACCCCTTGAGTCTGTCCATTTCCTTTTTACCGAGACAATGGTTTACCCAAGTTAAACAATATAGAATAAGTCACATGAGCTCGACCTTGTATTTTAACCAATATTGTGGCTCGCCCATTTCTAATTACCTCTTTTAATCATTTAACATTTCATTTCAAATGTGAAATATGTAAACTAAACTATCACATGGATTTAGACATAGAAACTCATGTGGGAAATTCCCATAACAGAAAACACATGCCAATTAAACTATTGCATGGTTTTAATCAGAACAAATCACATTCTCATTTCATATAATAACATATCATTATAATTAATCCCAAAAATTGAAAAAAAACACAAGCTTCAAGGGTGTTCTTTCCAAATGGATAACCATGGGAAATACACCCATGGGGTGTCCCTAAATCAAACAATCAGCAACCACATGCTTCAAATTCATATAATTAAATACCTAAACATCATTAGCTATCAATAATTGCAATTCCAATGAAAAATAATATCAAAAAAAGGTCTCATACCATTTTGTAACCTATAGTCAACTCTACATTCAATGAAAGGCACAAGACCACCTACCTTGATGTCATATAATTGATATAATCAGACTTCGACATTTGAATCGGCCTATAACGGCGTAGATCTAAGAAAAGAGGTAAATAATTCAACCTTGAATAACATTCTCAATAACATAAGTCATCAAGAATAGCTCAAGAAAAATTATCTATTACCAAGAGGAATCCAACGAGCCCGACAACACATGAATCTGGTTTCAAACAATGAAATGGGAGAATAATCAACTCCAATAGATCCTTGTTCTTCACCTAACAACTATTTTTTCTAGGAGAAGAAAAATGAGGCCATTTCTCATTTTAAGCTAAAATTTAGTATTAAACAGCGTGTAAGTTATTATACATAAGAATCATATCATTTTACAGTTCATAAATTTAGAGACTTACTTTACATATCCCTTACCGACCTTGCTGACATGACTACACGACGTGTACTAGGAAGTACACGGTGTGTAGTGGATTTTTCTTCTCTTCATAGAAAATAAATCACACACTATGTATCCCCATACTACAAGGCCAGACCACATGGCATGGAAATAAGATAACACTATGTGTTCTACTAAAACATAACATTTTTTCGGTTTTCCTTGTTTTCTCAAAAACAACTCAAAGGAAAAGAAAATGAAGAAACCAATAACTCTTGAGAAGAACTAGTTTCTTATAGATACCTATTGTAAATGGTGGGGAAATAATGCTTGTAATAAAAGTAAGAGGGGCACCGATTTCCAAGGTATTGGTATTACTCAGAATCTGATGGCAGGATTAGTGAATTTTCCTCCAAAACCAAAGGGAAAACATTGATGTTTTCAGTGTGGTTTTTTGGACCATATGAAGTAATATTGTATGGAACTACCAAGATCATGTAACAATTTCAACCAAATGGGGATTATTTAGGGATATTTTCATAATTCTCCATGTTTGGGTACTCGAGACACATCTCATGTTTTGCAAGCATCATATTATTTGACAAGATAAGGGAAGAAGAATAATTATTTTTAGTAGAACTAAGAAATCCATGGTCATTCTATGAATAACATGACTCCTCAATAATGGAAATATAAATAAAGAAATAATGAAAAAATTGTAATAAGTAAGTTGCTAAATGGATCTAAGAAATTGATCAAGGATGATCAATCTAGACTTTTGATAGTGAGAGTTAATATTATTTTGTATTCAACACATATGTAATATTTTTCAAATATGGAGGCATCCCATTAAGCTATTGCTTTTCATATTGTTGATATTCTGGGTTTTCATGTTGATATGAGGCCTTCAATTTGGAAACATCAAACTCCTCTTGTTCAAATAGAATGTTGATATTTTTTATGTAAAGCATGTTCAATAATGATTGATGGAGCTACGTTTACTCGGGATTTCATTATGATTGAGATATATGTCTATCAAATAATGATGGGTATGGATTGGTAGATAATTTTTAAAGATCGTGTTGATTTTTTATACTCGAATGGTCAGTTTTACAACTGATGATGGTTTTAAGAATCTCTTTAGAGTATACCAGAATGTAACGACCGGTGAAATAGGCTGGTTGGCACCAGTGGTTAGATCCATATTCTACTAGTTAATTTCTTTGACTTTAACATCAATGGATGAGACAAAGAATAGTGTGTTTACAATAGTTTTTGATTAGTTTTTGGATGTTTTTCTTTATAACATATCAGGGTTTCCACCCACAAGAGAAGTAAATTTCATTATGGATATCTCACTGGGGACCAGTCCTATCTCACTTCCATATTAACATATGCCACCAATAGAAATAATGGAATTGAAATTCTAGTTGAAAGACTTGTAAATAAAAGGGTTCACTTAGCCTAGTACATATCTATGGGTTTAACCAGTCTTGTTTGTGAAAAAGGCAGATAGAACTCTAAGGAATTGGGTGGATTATCGTAAGATGAACCAAGTTATGATAAAGAATCGGTATCCATTTCCACACACAGATGATATGTTCAATCAATTGAGGGTATCCCTATGGTTCTATAAGATTTAATTGTTCTTAGGATATCACTAATTGTTGGTTTGGATGAGTAATATTCCAAATACAATTTTTAGGAATAGATAGGTGCATTAAAAGTATGTAATTATGACTTTGGGACTTATGAATGCAGTAGTAGTCTTTATGGTATTGATGAATCAGATAATTTAAAGTTTTATGTATTCTTTTTTGGTGGTGTTTTTGGATGAAATATTAGTGTATTCAAGGACAACTTTTGAGCATGAGAAACACTTGGGGATAGTTTTTGGAATTTTTTAAGATCATTTGTTTGAAAAAAATTCAAAGTATGATTTTTGGAAACAATATGTACATTTCTGTTTCCATGTAATCTTTTAAAAAATGTGTTTTGTGGATCCATAAAATATAGAGGATGTGATATCTTAAAAATGGTCAAATAATTAATTTGAGACACATAGATTCCTTGGCTTAGTTGGTTTTTATCGATGTTTTTCATGATTATTCATGAGTAACTTCAATAATGACAGCTTTCGCAAAAAAAATGTTCCATTTCTATAGTATAAGGAATATCAGAAATATTTTTAAGAGCTTAAATTTCACCTTACATCAACACCAATCTTGGTTTTTTCAGAATCATTATAGGGCTAGTGGTGTATTGAGTTTCTTCAGGATCAAGGTTGGGAAGTGTTCTCTTATAGGGAAATCATTTTTTTCTTATGGATCATGGTCAATGGTTTCATGAGAAGAGCTACCCAACACGTTATTTTGATTCAGCTATTGTAGTCCATTTTTGAATACTTGGTTTCATTACCTCTTTGGTGATAAATTTATATTTTTTGTAGATCATAAGAGCTTGAAAAAAATTTAAATGAGATTTGAACCTAAGATAAAGAAGATAGATGGAGTATCTCAAAATGATTGAATTTGAATTAATAAATACACTGAGTAAAATATATTCAGTGGTGGAATCATTAAGTATAAATTTGAATGTCCATTTTATAACAAATCATCAGATCAGTCTTATTTGATGTCAGTGTTAGCCGACATGCACTTTTATTTTAAATACTGAGGTACTGTGGTAATTTTCTTCCCAATTTTTTTGTTCATGATTTGGTTGAGGTAGTTAAATAGGCACATAAATCTGATCCATAATGTGCAACTATGAGGTCAAAACTCAATAGTGGGGATATATTTGAGGGAATTAAGCTAGATGGGAGTTTTGTTTTTTGGTTTTGAGATCAGAAGGTCATACCTTAGGCTTGTAAAAAATAAATTCTACATGATTAACTTTATTTGATATGGTATGTTCATACTAGAATAAAAAATATATATAAGTAATTTAAAGAAGAATTTTGGTGTAAGGGCATGAAAGGAACGGTGGATGAGTTAAGGAAGAGCACTAGTCGCCTGTGGGAATGTTAAATTCCTTACCAATTTCAGTTTGGAAATGGGAGTAGATAACCATGAATTTTGGGATACGACTCCAAAGGATGGTTGGAAATTGATTTCATATGGGTGATAGTGGATCACCATACAAATTCAGCTAATTTCATCCCAGTTCATGAATCACATATGGCAGAGGACTTGTCCAAAACCTACATCCAAGAAGTGGTAAAGAAAAAAGGTGTAACAGTTTCAACAGTATCATACTAAGATCTGAGGTTTACATATCAATTCTAAAAATCCTTATAGAAATCCAATTGTACTTAGTTGACTATGTGAATGGGGTATCATCCTCATAAATATAGAAAATCTTAAAGTATGATAAAAACATTGTAATAATTTCTTTATACTTGTGTAATGGATTTTTGTGGCTCATGGGAGGATAAAAAACTTTTAGTGGAGTCATCATATAACAATAGTTATCAGGACTCAATGCATATGGATCATTTAAAATCATTGTATGAGAATCTATGTTTTCTTCCACTTTGTTGGGTAGAAATAGTTTAGAATTCACTAGTTGGACCAATCCTTGTGCAAAAGACAACAAATAAGATTCATTTTATTAGGAAAACGATGGACATAAATTAGAGTAATTAGATATCATATGTGGATCATCATTGATGGTTGTTGTAATTCGAGGTGAGTGATAATGTGTTATTGGGAATCTCTCCAAGGAATGGGAATCATCGGTTTGGGAATTTGGGAAAGTCATCTCCTCGATACATAGGCCATTTTGAGATACTTGAATGTTTTGTTAAGGTGTCATATATGTTGGAATTATGACCAAGGTTCGATTTGGTGCACAATTCGTTTCATGTATCTTAGTTAAATAAGTATCATCCCAATATTAACCATGTTATTTGATGGGATCATGTTGACCTAGATCCAGATGATATGTTGGTTCATGTGTATATACAGATTGTGTATAGGAAGGATAACATCTTTCATAGTAATATCATTGGTCTAGTGCATGTTTTATGGAATCATGGTCATAATAAGGAAGAAACATGGGAATGGGAGAAGGAAACGGTTGATCAATGGAACAAAATCATTGAGAAAAATGGTAGTTTTCTAAATTCTCTATATGGAAAAGTCCAATGGTGGGTATAAGGTAGTACTTATGGTTTCACGTAATTAACCCTTTATTTATTTATTTAATGTATACAAAGTAATTGGGTTATGTATCAAATTTTTTGGGGAAGTTTTGATATGTTTTTTGTGATTCTCTAGAGGTGAACGGTTTGATAACTGTTAATATAAACATAGCAACAACTTACATGAAACCGTGCAATTGAAACAATGATCACTGGGTAGGTACAAGGTTAAAGCATGGTTTGGCCAAACTATGCAGTCGCCTAGGTGAACCCTTACAAAGTGTAATAGATTGACTGAGCATGGTTGGTTTATGGTTTGTCACATTCAATCCAACCATGCGAAGGGTATTTAGAGGTAGTAGTTCGTGCATATTTTGCACACGGTTTTCCTAACTGTGCACCTAAACCATGTAGTGTTAAATATTATATCAGAAAATTATGGATCTAACTCATTTTAGCCTTCTAACCCCTCATTTGTACTTTATTCTAACCCTAATACGATTTCTTCTCTTCCCAAAGTCTATAGAGACCCTTACTCTTGTTCTGGGAGAAATCTATTAGTGATTCTGTGTGCTGTGGACCTACGTATTCCTTGGTAAGTATCTCTTCTTTGTCATTTTCTTGATATTTTATTTTATTCCCTCTCTTAAATTCGTATATCTAGTCCTTTGAGGATATAACATTGTTTTTTATGCTAATAATGATGATATATGATTTTTTGGTGGATATTGAACAAGATTTAAGATGGGTTTTTTTGAGTTTCAACCCGATTTGTTCAATGCGTCGTTCTTCATTTCTTTATTAAGTTTGTGAGGTAGGTGACTTCACTCTTGAAACCTATAGATTATAAATTGAATTATTTATTTAAAATAGATTTAGTTGTTTGAATTTTATTTTGAAATTATTTTTCAATGCTTTTTGGAAACCCTCTTTAGTGATGGTTTGTGGAATTGTGAAAATGGGTTGTTTTAAAGGAAAGTGAAACTTATTACATCATTTTTAAAATGATGATTTTAAAATGGTTGTTTATTTTAATTCATGGAAAATTGGTTGTTATGTGTTTTATATAAAATTATTATTTTATTGAAATTGTTTGACATCATTGTTTTGTCATGGGTTTGGCATAAATGGTTGGTCGTGAGTTGAATGGGATTGATAATCGTCATTATGTACCACCATTAAAGTGATGGAGAATGGTTGTGAAGTTCCACTATCAATTGTAATGCCAAGATATTGTGTGTGTGTGTTTGTGTGTGTGTGTGTGGTTGTCTATCTGGATGCAAAATAGGTAATTACAACAAAAATTTTATAAATGGTTTTGAAGTATTTTATTTTTTTATTTTCATGGATAAATTATTTTGGTTTGGAAAATTGTTTTTCTTAGAAATGACATTGGTTTGGAGATTAAAAGTTTTAAATTGTTTTATATAAAAAAATTTATATAACTTTTTTTATTTAAAGGTTCTAACATGTTATATACTAGTGGAATTAGTAGGTTAGTCATTGATTAAATCCTACTAAGTTTAATATTCACCCCCTCCTTGGGAACTTTTGTGTATTTTCATATTTTTTTAATCGAGAAATAGGTAATGGCATGGTATCTCATTTATTTTGTGATTATTCATGATACCTTGAGAATGGATGGTGGATTTGGATCTTAGAAAATGTTAGGAGCTATGGATTTTATTTCATTGGATGTCTTTGATTCATTGGTTTTTGATTTCCGCTCTATACTCTGATATTTATCTTGGTTGTATTTTGGTATTGTTGTTAGTAGGTTTTATTTTGAGTGGTATTATATTGTTCTCAAGCATCATATAGTACTTATTTTTTATGGTGTTTTTGTTTGGTCGTTTTAATTTTAAAGGGAAAATATTACTCTAATTTTTAATGAATACCTTGGAATTTATTGTCAACCTTTGGTGTCTTAGTTATGTAACCAAAGTCCAAGTAATATCCTACCACCTTTCTATGCTGATTAGGAGGGTATGGATTTTACAATGTTTATATTATCTAAAATAACATGACCAAGACTACCCTATGAGAGAATTTTTGGTATCTATGTTTTTATAAAAGAGATAGAAACTTGATGTTATCTATATGTCAAAAGCGGAATATTTATGTTCTTATATGGAAGGTATAAATAAGTTTTAAAAAAAATTATTTCTTATATTTATTAATTTTCTTTTATTATTTCTATTTTGTACATGAATCATAAGTCATAGGCTCTGAAAATGATCAATAATTTTAGAATAAGTGGTAAAAGGAGTGTGCTTTCGTCTTAAAAAATACAATTATAAGAAATGGTATATAATATAAAAGAGGAAATTTTAATGAATATCTTAACAACCATGGTATTCACCATGAATTTATTGCACCATAAATACCACATGAAAATGGATCTATTGAATTAATGAATATAAGTTCAGTGGATATGGAGTATACAATATTGATCGAGAATGATACTTCTCTGTATTTCTAAAGACAAGCTATTGTAGCAACATTTCATATTAAAAAATTTTATCAATATAAAAAAATTATATTTTTCAATGTTAAAGATATATTATAATATTTCCATAGTATTGATATACTTACTGGTATTTATAATCCCTTTCATAATGAAATTTAATTATGAAAATCTTCAGAAGTTGGAGAAGAGTTGATTTGATGGAATCTTCCTTGGTGATCATCTAAATAGAAGAGGATATCATTTTAAAAATAAATAGATAGAAAATATTATGTATACCACTAATGTAAATGTCATTGATTACTCAATGAAATACATTTCGCTTTAAGAAGCATGTTATAGAAGTGATGATGATGATGGAATTTTTATTGAAAAGAATGAATATGTTTTTGAAAATAATGTGTTTTATGAAGAATTTTTTGATAAATATAATTATTAATATATTTATTATTAAAAATACTAACCTCAATCATCTAATTCATGGATGAGAAAGTAAGTGGAGTTCCAAAATATCATTGGAGAAAAATGATAGTAGGTTCATACTAGAAGAACATAGAGGATATAAATACATACCAAACTATATTCACATGTTGAACCAAGAGATATGTATGAGGAACTGAATCATTAATAAAGTTTTTATGAAATAAATTAATATTTATAAAATATTGAAAACAATGAAACTATAGTGTTATTCTGAAGCCTAAAACTCATATTATTATCAGTAAATGGGTATTTCAAAACAAGTATAATAAAAAATAAGAAGTTATAGGAAATCACAAAATAAATGTGTTAAAAATATCATCACAACTTAAAGTAATTGTATTTTATGAAACCATTACACCACTTTCAAGACTAGTTACCATTGGTGAAACTCTATATAATTTTAATATATTCCTTTGAAATAAATTTAAATTATAAATTAGCTCGTTTTACATGAAACCCATATTCTAGTTGAACCATGATATATAATGGGATTTATAACCTAGTAATTGTATATATGGGTATAAATAGGATTTAATAAAATATAATATATCTATAGAAATGTTTTTTTTATTTAAATGTATTTTTTAATGCCTGTGAAATAAAATCATTTCATGATTGATAGTCATATTTTTCTAAAGAAATTATTTTTTCTAGGAGTTATGTTTTCTTATATATATAATATATTTTTAACCACTAAAAATTAATTTTAGTTAAATTAATATATATTTTATAAATAATAATTCAAACATTATTTATCTAATGTGTATAGATGAGGATAAAAATCATTTGATGGTAAAAAGAGTTATTTTTTAGAAAATTTGTTTTAGGTGCATAATCTGTTTTTTCATAATAAGTTAAATAAATAACAATTGATAAATTATGGTAATAAAAAATTTAGATTCTATATTCAATCAGATATTTTAAAATTCCTCAAATATTATTTATAATGAATGGAATGAATTTAAATTTAGTTTAATGCTTATAAATTCAGTTTTTCTTAAATGGATTTCATTGCGTTTCACATACTTATATTAAAATTAATTTATACCAATTGAATTTTTTAAAATGTAATAAGTTTTTTAAATCGTAATTTATATGTTCTTAAATTATTCCACCTTCATTTTTTGTCATATTGAATAGTAAAAACAATAACAGAATGTTACCCTAGTCAGGGTTAAAACAAGTTAATGAATGAGGTTAAAGTAAAATATAAGGGTTAAATGAACTTAAAAATTGACTAAATCTTACTTTATGGAGATATTTAGACCATATATTATATTACATTATAATTATTGTCCATTTGGATCTACTTTCACAAGATAATGACTTTATATTATTTAAATCTTCTATGTAATTACATGTGGGTCTCTCCCCTCACTTATAAAGGGGAACCTATTCTCTACCTATATTCAAAAACATTAAGCACTCTAACTAAACTAATACCCAATATATTCAATTAATTCATTATAAATAACTTTTTCTTACCAAAATACCATTCTATAAAGGTTTAAAGTGTAAGCCAAAGGAGGCCTCTCAAAGAAGATGTAATTGTTTTACCTAACTCTTTCAATGATTATTTATTCCTCTACTTACTCTAATAATGTTGTATCCATCATAAAATAGTGACTCTACTATAATAAATATAATGATATGTTACTATTATTATGGTAACACCATTTTCCAACTCATTTTCCATAAAATGAGAAAGGAATGTAATACTTTTTTGTATGTATGCACTGCCGCCTCCATGTGGAAATATGAAACAATTTCCATCACTAACTCAGAATTATTGATATAATGATTAATTTAATAAATTCATATGATATATATGAAATAAATATGATTCTATAAGGATATAATATTATTTTTCTTTTATTTTATCCTTATGTTAGAAAATAAAAAAAAGCATTCATGTGTAATTATGGACTATCATCTATATTAATGGTGTAATTAATGTTTTTATCTATAAATTTTATAGACATGTCTAAATATGTCAATAATAAATATTTATTATATTTATATCATGATAAATATTATAGATATGATAGAATCGGGATCAATGTACATGGATTCGAACTACTGAACTCGAAATATGAAATAAAAATGAAACAGTTGTCACATTGAATAATGATTTTAATAAAGAATTATCAATTAATAGGTGAAAAGATTTTATAACTAAAATATTCATGGTATTATAAGAATTTTTATGGTTCATTTATAGATGTATCAGAAAATAAATTTAATATATTGGATGTTTGTTCCCTAAATAATAAATTCGGACTTGAGGTCACGGTTTTATGTTAGAATCTCACTTTTTACATATTGAGTTTATACATAAATTTATAATGATAAAATTATATGATCTATCTCTAAAAAATATTTTTAATTTTCTTATAAAATGGTTTTTTTATAAATTACATGTTTTCCTTTAATTTTTCTCTCTCTATGTACTCCAAAGTTTGAAATAATGTTTTCAAGGAAAACTAACATTTTTTCTAATTCGATCATGAATATTTTTCATAAATGTACATATTTTTATAAAAATATTTTCAAGAATGTTTTAAATATAATCAAATGATTGATTAAATTCATTTATACCCATTTTTAACTTTCTATAAAAAAATTTAAAATGAATCTTCTTGTAATTTTATGAATGATGTATTTTTTACCAAATGTGTAGAAAAAATATATTTTTTGAATGTTTACCAAAAGAATGAATTTTCCCACCATAAAACTATTATTTTTCTCAAATATTATTTTATATTTCTTAATTTTTATTTTCCATGTATATTTTTTATAATATTTTGTAAATTTTTAGATTTTAAATAAGTTATTTAAAAATAAAAAATTTGTTTTCCCCAAAAAATAATCCAATAATGTTTTAAAGGTATTTTAATATACAACAAAATCCATTGATTTTACTTATGATCCCATGGGTTTATTATCAAATGATGAAATATTTATTCAGTATATATATGTTTTATAACTATGATTGTGAAATAATTATGAAAATGGTTTTCTTTCACAAGGGTTAAGCTATGATAAAAGGATTAATATTTTCATGGTATTGTGGCATACATATGGATAAATTGTGATTATGTGAATATTATGTTTGTTAAATCATTAAAATTAATTGGGTGATTATTAATGATTTATGTGGTCAAAGGATGAATGAGTGGTTATCCCTGAGACTAACAAGTGTATATGGGAGGTTATCCCAAGCCCAAAAAGGGTGTATGGGAGGTTATCACAAGACAAAAATAGGAACACATGTGGTTATGCAAAAACTAAATTGTGATGTGTTTCTTAGTGGGTATCCATGAAATATAAATTCTATGATTATGATTATTACACACTTTTTATGACACTCCCTATGACATGTTCTTATGCTTATGGTATGATCTCATGGCTCATGATATTTTTTTATTCTATGATTTAAGTCTTATGAACTTCAAAAGCCTTATTCCAGGATTATGATATATTAATTATTGGGAATGATTTTAAAATGTTAAGCTCATATTTTCAAAAATTTATTCTAATTTTATGGTTTCAAATTACAATTTAATGATATCTCTCATGTTTACTCTTATTAACCATCTGAGATAACCCTTTTTTATATTTTTTCCCAAGGTTATGAAGAATTGTTTTAGGAAGGGTGTGTCTAAAAAATTTACTACATGAGAAAAAATTGCAGGAGATGATTAACATCATTTTCAACAAAAATATGATCATATATATTCTCAAGAAACACTAATGCATTATAGTCCTTCAGTGTGTACTTCTGTGAAATATATTGAATATTCATATAAATGGTGTAATATTTATTTATGTATTATGTGGGTCAACTGTGTTTATATTAAAGGTGGGTTTAGTTTTTTTGGATATTAAGATTAGTGAACATTATTAAACCCATGGGAATAAGTATAAGTACAGAATAATATCCTAAAGATTTGGTAATGTGGACATTTTTTAGTTTTCCTAGAAAATAAAACCATGTCTGGATATTGGATAGTGGATGTAGTTATGGTAAATATTAACCTAGGGGTAAAAACTCTGAAAGGAGCGGATTGGGTATTAACATAATCTTTACCAGTTCACGATGACTGGTCCTAAGACAACACACCGGTCTAGACACTCCCAATTTATATTATTTATTTAATTAAAAATTATTTATAAACCAATATAAACGATTTTAATAGATAATGTCCATGGATGTCCTAGGATAAACCTAATATATCATAGATTAAAAGAGTGTAATTATTTAGAAGGCCAATTATTGTTTTTTCATGATTATATGATTACCCATTATGATTATTATTTCTCACACTGTGATTTCTTGTTTTATTAAATGGATGTAACTACTAGGAATCATGTGAACAATTAATGAGATAGACAATGAAACAACCATACTCATGAGAAACCAAATGAAATGGGAAATGGAATATGAAAACATGAAATTATTCCTAACCAACTATCTTGATATATGATTAACAACCCTAACATTGGTGAGTTTCTTGAAACACGTAATATTATAAAAAATTGATCTTCATGGGTGTTTAGTTGATGAAGACCATATATGAAATAAGATTCAGTTTCCCATGTTCTATGAATGTGAAAATAATCACCCAATCAAATGTCTCAAAGGACTAGAAAGATGATTTATGTGTGGAAAAGAACAATAGAAATTAACTAATTACAAACAAAAAATGAATATTTTGATATAGATAAATAAATTTCATTCTAAGAGAACCCTAACATTAAAAATTATTATGTTTGGATAACATGTGAATTATTCTAGTTAAAGAAAAAATATAAGGATAAACTCATATATCGAAGAAGGATCTATGCTATGAAAATCGTTGAAGTGGATCATAATGGTAAATGAACACATATCATCCACTCTATATTTAGATATTTCATGTTAATTATTGTAATAATTATCCCAATAAAAATAGTACCATTCTTCCTTTAGTGTAATTTATTGTGATTTTAGGCATCGATTCCCACACTTTATAAAGAGCTCTAATAAATTTCAAAGAAATGACAGTTAGATTTTTTATTCTGAATGAACCTGTGAGTATTTATTGGTGTGAGGATGAATATATAATTATAATATAAATTACTTAAAATTTATGGGTTTGGATTCTTATATATAAAGATTATTTTTCTCAAATGGTTACAGAGAAACCCAACATTGAACACACACCTATAATTTGAGAATATTCTGATTTATTTCCTAAATACATATTAAGTAGTCCACTGAATCAAGATTTTGATTTTAAAATATAACTCATAAATAGTTCCCCACCATTTTAAACGATATATATATAATGACCTATAATGAGTTAGATAAATTAATGAATAAAACTTTTGAGAATCATGGTATGTGGTTTGTTCAACCAAGTGTAACTCCATGGGAGAGTACCTAATATAGTTTTTGAAGAAGAAAAATGAATGAATGACACTATAAATTGGTTATTGGGAACATAATAGATTGTGATCAATAATAATTATCATCTACCCCATATTAATGATTTTTTATATAAACTACAGTAATATAAATACTTTTCAACGATTAATCTTCATTTTGGATACCATCAATTGATGTTCAAAAGTGAAGTCATATCTAAGATAACCTTCAATGTTTCGTATGTCCATTATGATTTTATAGTGATACAATTTCAACTTACCATTTCCCCTGTTATTTTCATATATAAAATGAATATATTATTTAGAGATTACCTAAATAAACATTTGGTAGTATTTATAAATGATATTCTTATATACTCCATGATCAGGGAAGAGAATAAAGATCTCCTGAAAATTCTCTTAAAGACCATGAGGAAGGATAAACTATTTTAAAATTTCAAAAAATGTTACTTCTGGTAATAGAAAGTATCACCCTTCTGACATATAATCATAATAAAGGGTATATTAGTAGAGCCTTCTACGATAGAAGTCAATGAACATTAGCCCACACTTGGCAGGATATTACTAATGCCTTGTGAACAATTTTTCATGACTATCTAATAAAATCACTAAGTTTACATGCAAGCTAGTTGAGTTCCTTTAGAATAATGAATTTGAATAATATATCGATGATAAGAAGAGTAGTTTTTTAGGGAGTGTATATTGATGCTACCCACAATTCATGACGATCCTCTCATCGCAATACGCAGCCCAAATTATAATTTTATGTTCCCTTCTAAACCAACTACTAGTCATCTAGTTGTAGTTGGGGTCAATCATATTAGGAAGATAGAGAAATAGAAGAATAGTGCGATTAAGAGAATCCTAAATTGGTTTTCCAAACAAAAAGAGATAAATGGAATGATCTACTGAGAGAAACTGTTTGTGAAAATTAAAATAAAAACAAAAATAGAGTAGAACAAATATAAGAACAATCATGTCATGGTTGTTACTTTGATCATGTTTTAATTGAAAAAGTCATTATTTGGCATTTAATTTATTAATGAAATTTATATTACCATTGGGATTCAGTAAAATCATTTTTTCATAGTCCACAAAAAATGATTACACATTCAATGGTTAATTCATTGGTCATATAATTAACTACTTAAAACATGTTTAGGTTATTTACCCCAAAATCAAGCAGAAAAGGGCTTAGATAATGTTCATGGATTTACTCATTGAAACTCCTTCAATTTTCTCCATTGGTGTCATTCTAGGTCTGATCGATTCCAATGGTGAGTAACACATCATATTCATTGAATAAATTATAAAAAAAAATTATAAACAAAACTTCTTGATTTCGATTACAAATAACACACAATCATTATTAAAACACCTAACATGGGGGAAAATACCCTCTTAAGACCATGTTTATAGTGTGTGGATTGAGCCAAAACTCAATCCCTACCATTGATACGAGAGGAAGATGGGGAAGGGGATAATTACACTAAAATAGAAATGAAAACATGAAATAAAAATCAAATGGATCCAAGGGAGACTCCAATAGTAGGCCGACAGCACCTCCCTATGCATGTCAACCCACAAACATGGAGGGATGCCTTATTATTTATAGACTTTTAAACTACTGGGTGTTTAACCTAAAGTACATGACATTTAGTTAGGTCATCTTTATTTATCCATGTTTTCTATACTGGTAGGTGAACGGTGCACCGCTCCTTGACTTTGAATGCACTGGTGGTCGGTTGGTGGGGGTACATAACATGTAGAACCACCCCACATGGTGTGTAGTATCGAATTCAACGACCAACCACTTCTAGAAGGGCGGACATGGAATATAATGTGAAGTACATAGTGTGTAATCTATGGCCATATACTTGGGAATGTACTTGGTCTAGCAGATCTATGTCTGGGGAAAGGTACACGGTGTGTGGTTATAAGTACACTCCGTATTACATCAGTATTTTCTCTCAAAATTCATAATTTGTGACATAGGTTGAAAGATACCAAAAAATCTTCATGAACACAGAAATAAATCATTTTATCAACAAAACAACATATATCCATTTAAAACATGTTTTTATACTCAATAAAATGTATGAAAATGTATACACAAATCCGGAACATCAGTGGACATGGTTTTTTTTATATAGTGATGCATCTAAGAAGAGATTACGATGTGTTCTCATATAAAATTACACGGTGATTGGTTATGCCTCTAATCAATTATTGGTCTATGAGAATAATTATTGGACCTGTTACTTGAAGTTAGTAGTGGTAATCCTTTCATTAAATATATGGAGTCATAAAAAAATTTATAAAGAAGGGATGAATATACATTTCATGAAATTTTAAAGAAAATATTCACCCTGGATGAGTTGAATATATACCTGATAATATGTATGGAGTTTATTAAAAATTGTGGCTGCTCAATACATTACCACCTTGGGAAAGAAGACAAGGAGGATAATACATTGAGTCAAAATGATTAGGTTATCTTATTAATGATGAATATCACAAAAGATACAATACTTATTGATTTTAAAAAGGATGGACATGAAATAATGAAGGGGGTGGAAAGTAATGTCTTTCTCAAATGAGATTTCAACTATCTATCCATATAAAATCCAAGAGACCGAGAAGGAAGATGTAGATATACAAAACAAGGAAAGTATAACATCCTTATATATATAAATATATTTAATTTTATGAATTTATAAAATTCTCCCACTATATTTTATTTCCCCACTATTGTGGACTTTTTAGAGGTAGGTTTTAAGTTACTAGGGGTATGGGTTTTGAAGGTGGGTAGTGTGAGAAGTATTAGGTTGTGTGTGGGTTAGAGGGATGCCACTGGATCACTAGTGAAACCCACTAGCTAGATGATGGTGATCCCATAGGTCGACATGTTACAGAAATCCTCATTAGCCCACAGGTAGAGTTCCACAAACCTATCGATGGTTTTGGAATTAACCAAGTGGTTTTACCATGAATATGATAATTATATAGGTTAGAGTTATTAAATAATATTCCTAGACCTCTTAAAAATGGTATATTTATGATGTATCCTTAATATATTGATGATTCTAAGGTTGATTGGTGAAGGATTTGATGTGTCGAACACATCCTCTCTTGAGTGGAGATTGAACCCTCAAGAATGATAATCTATTCTGGTAATACTTTTTGAAATACCATCATGAGATCCTCTCTACCTTGAAACCCATATTGAATATATTTTCTATTGGTGGATTTATGATAGACTTATGATCTTTGGATAGGAACAAAACTCTATGCTATAATTGATGACAAATTCATGATCCATTATTTGATTGTTAATGAATTTAGTGGATTGGTATTCATTCCATTGAATAAACCTTTGAATTGATTCGATTCAATGACTCCTTAAGTCATGTAATTCCTAAATAGCCTTCTTGAATTTAAAATATTCTTCCAGATCCATTCTAAACACCCCTTTATTAATAAATCATAACCTGGTCTAGAAATCCATTATATTTAATCTATTTTTACTAAAATCTAGGAAAGATTAACCACTTAGTGTGGATGAATCAATGGTTTTAGTTTTAATAATTATTTTCAATTGAATTAAAAATATGGAGAATATTATTTTTCTCAATCCACTTAATCATATATCACTATCTAACATCATATTTCTAAATAATAAGACATACATGACACATGGTATTTACATAGATCGGTATAAAGACCAAATCCTTTCCATGTTGGTTAAACCCCCATAAAATGGATTATCCACTATAATATTTTCATCAATTATAATGTCTAATATAGAGTTATGTTCTATTAAAACTCTTTATTCCACACATGAGTATCTTTAGAATAATTTTCATAGTATTTCTAGAATACACACTGGCCTTTACACACTTGAGTCAAATAAGAGGATCTTTATACTCCTACATATACTGTTACAAGAGTCCACACCATTCCTCACACTCCTAAGTCACAAAAATATGATATTTATACAATATCACAACGTCATATACTTATTCAATTCAACCCTATAGTAAAAATCAATTTTCTTCTTCAGAGTGATCTTCCCCTACAAACATACTGGATCGGATCTACTCATGTACACCTATCCACATTCATTTTAATCTTGCTGGTCTTGCTCGGATATTTATTATCACCTATGTATGATCAGTTGCCTCAGTGAAACAATGTTCATGTAGATATTATTCTTTATATCTGATAAATCCATGGCCTCACCAAAATATGTGAACTATATACACACAACATTCTTAATATTATTTATGCAAGATTGAACATTCATAATCTCATATGTAGCTTCTCAAAAAACATCATGAAAGTAAAATACATTGAATTATTTTTTCAAAATTATAAATCCTATCAAATAAAAATATTATTCTTGTTATTTTGTGTTCCTTCTCAATATAAACTCTTCAATATTCTTTGTTCCATAATTAGTTTACATGGATTTTAATAGATTGGGTTCTCAAATTTCCCTTAATGAATTTTTGTTCTTATACATTCAACACATCCATCATGAATTAACATAAACATGAATAGCCTTCCACATACTATTATTTATCCTTTGTTACATCTCACACATGGGTATATTCATGGGATATCATGGGTTATATTATCTTTAAATACACAATACTATCTTTATGCATGAATTTTAATTCACGCATTGTATTTCCTAATTTTTTTTTTGAAAATATATGTTCATGTCTTCCTATTTACACACACCAAAACAAATACACAGTATCTTAGTGACTTCATGAAAACTAGGAAGGAATAATTGAACCATTTAATCATGAATATCTTTGAAATTACATAACATAATAGAAGGCCTATTGTGTCTTTGTTTCTTTGAGAAACTCTTGATTGTGGGGGTCATAAGTAAGAGTTCATGGGATATCCTTTCCCTTATTCAATTTTTATGAATTCTTATTCATCACACAAGTATAAATCCACATGGTATATTATATTAATGTAATATGAGATTAATGGTGCACTATTTCTCTCTTAAAAATGCAAGCCACAAAATGATGAATGGTAATAGAAATCGAAGGTTCTTTCAACCCTCAGTATTTAAAACCTAGGATCACGACCTATACTTAATTCCTTCACCATAAAAATACCCCTATTTTTATATCATGTCCATAAATAGTTTTAATTCCCAAATATATCATTATTTAATATATTTTACCCTGGGATTCATTAATTTTAATTGAAATCATGCAACACCGAAAAAGGTAGCATCTCAACATATATGACATCGATTTTCCTCCTTGTAGTAAATTTCTTACATGCATAGTAAAATATAACATATATCATTTCGTATATGAATATCACTTGAAAACTTCAGTTATTCCCAATTAGATTCTATTTATACTTGTAAACACATTAATTCACATTGTAGACTCCTGCATAGTAATCCATTGTATGATTATATAAAAAATTTGTCCATTTGATATTCTCTCTATTATGGAAACCATGGCATGAAATAACTCTAGCATACAGAAACCCATAAATAATTGGTAAGTAAAAGATGACACAACAGAGTCTGTCATATGATGTAAATGTTATAGGTTGGATGGCTTGTTTTCTTTTAGTATAATTTTAATCATATGAATAGTAACTTATGTTATCCAAGTACCACATTATATTTTCACTCTTCCTTGATCTTATTAATAATATATTATGTTTCGTTTACCTCTCAATCTAGAACTACGGTCAACACCCAGATGTAATACACACACATATGGGGTGGGTGACCTTGATTTTCCCATGCACGCCACCCATGCACACTCTTGTGGGCACTATATTCTCACCATGATTTTCCACATGAAAGTACCTTCACCTATCTGCTTCATATGGGTACTATGAAACATCATACCACTACGGGTTATCCAGGATGACATGTATCCCACATGGCTAGCCCTAGGGTCCAAAATGTGGTTGACATGGGTCCTTGGTTGGCTTATGTATGGCCAATGTTTTTCTATAAGTACCACTCAAAAAAGACATGGAATAATTATATGTATAAAATTTAATATAAATCTATTAAAAAATTTATTTAAAAATTATTCATTCAATTTAATGAACTTTAAATAATATTCCTTATGAAATAATATTTTTATTTATTCTGATTATTTAATTCCCCTCCTTCTTCATCATTTTGTAAATAATGTTTCATCATTAACACGCATTTTTAAAATTAATGAACCCCAAAAAAATCATCACAAATGATTTAGAGAATAGTCATCATCCACTATTCATCACTGCATATCTTCTTATAATATCAGATATTTATATACCTTTTATAGATAAAATACCATTCATGTAAATTAGGTTCAATAATATCTACTTTGGATTTTTTTGAATACCCTTAACAAATTCACCAAGTGAATATGTGAATTATACTTCCTTTTATTCTCCACAATATGGAAAATAAATACATAGATGTAAAGGATAAGTGGGGTGACCTCATCTAATAAAACATTTCTTATTCTATATCATTCATTTGAAGCCTTTCCTTAGCTACTTATAAGAGAAGGATGAAATCACATTTCTTTCCTTAGTAGATATACATTATCAAGACAACTCTAAGTCTATGTGGGAAAAATATTCATATAAAATAAGATATCATAAGCATTGTGATAAAGGATGTACAAAAAATATTCAGTATGTGACACCAAACTCAAATTACTCACTTCTCCATGTTTAGGGGATATTCAAATAGTCAAATAATTTAATATAGTATAGGACACTCATATATAAAAAAATATCAAAAAGTTAAAGTGAAAAAAGATACAGATATAGCTCCCCCTTTTCATCAAAATATTAACACCCCCATTAAATATAATTATCAATTCATTCAAGGTGAGGATTTTAGAGTTATTGTCTTACCTCATCCACTAATTTTATAAAGTTGTTCAGAAATCCAACATTCACTATGTAGTAATGATTTAACAGCTTCATCTCTTTAATGATCCCCTTAAGGGATAAATCATACTCCTCTAATTACTTTATGTTTGTATAAAATAATTTTTATAAGGGAATAAGGTGGTGCCTCCATATTCATCAATATTAACATTCATGTTGAGAGATAACTCTCAACCTGGACCCTTATTTTCTTCCAATGTCATCATAGAAAATTTTCATTGGACACTTACTTCTTTTTTGTGTCTCATCTACTAAATTATATTTTTTCCTTCCCTAGAATTTCTTCCTTATGTGTAATACCTTTTTCCACCTCAATATTCTAGATCGTCAAGTTTTTTTTTGTGAAAAACTTCTCATCAACTTTCAACTCATTTTACAATGACACTTTATTTCCAATATAATTATTATGTTTTCCATATTCATGAAATTAATTATCCAATTTCAATTAATTTATCAAAATATATTGGAACTCTTTCCTAAAATTTATTCTCTAAGAACTTATTCTCATATATTAATTATGACACCCATTTGATTCATGTTTTTTTACTCAAAATGTCATGTTATACTAGAAAGATTTGCCTTTTCCCCCATACCTTTCACAATAAACACACAAAACAATGAACTTGAACCTCCCACATTGATATTAATTTTTAAATTCACTTTTTTTTATTTAGTTATTCAACCCGAGCCTTATTTTTCATAGGTGAAATTTTTTTCATAACACATTATAAGGACTCAACCTTAAATATTACATAATATTGAGCTAAGTTAATAATTTGACTTTTATTCACATTGATGATATTTTCAAGTTTATAGCTTTAGATAATTAGGCCATAACACATACATAACAACTTAAATATTACAAAGTAGGCACTTCTAATCACTATCCATTTTGTTATAAAAAAAACTTTTAAAAAGATACATGGTTTCATTTCATGTTTAAAAATCATAAGTTTTCCATGATCCCATCCTTGACTTTATTCTTCTTTAAATCCTTTGAAAAACATTTAAAAACTTGGGATGAGCATAAAAATTACAATAAGGGATACACAAAGAAGGAAAAGTGTTAATCTTTCTAAAACATGTAAACCACGAATAATTTATCATAAAGTAAATATTTTCACCTATAATAAGTATTAAATGCACTTCATTGAATATAATCTCATTTATTACCCATTTTGTAATAAAAATATTAGTTTAAAACCCATAGAAATCACGTATAACATATAAAGGTAACTTGGTATATAAGCATACTTAAAGGTAATAACCATATGGTCAACTTACACACATATCACTAAATGCAATAGCCATAGGGCCGACTTCCACACCCAATGCATTTGAGGTTATAACTTAACCACCCATCCTTGGTTTATCATGGAACCACCCATATTTTTGTTATCATGTAAAAACTCATCTTTGGTTTATCACATAACAACCCTTCAAATTTCCAAGTACCATTATATAATTATAACACATAAAAGATTTAAATTATCAACATTTCACTAAAAACATTTCATTTACAATCACAATAAATAATTTCAAGATATTGAAATAGTAAATCCACATTAAAAACATTTTCAATAAAAAAATATCCAAAAAAATAGAAAAAGATATTTTTCCCTTTTAAAACATTAAGGCTAATAGAGTAAGCACAATATCAAATAACAGTTACAGCGGTGGAGAAGTCATTGTCAGCACATATGTTAAAACAATAGTCCTTCTGTCATTTTGGAAATAAATTAAAATGATTTGTTAAAAAATATTCCATTTGGAAACCTTTGAATTAAATAAAATTAAAATGGGTTGATTATACACCTTATAAAATAAGGTGGTGTATAACATCAAAATATGCCTCAACGAAAGGAGATAGAGATGAAGTCCCTTACCGTGACTCTGAATCGTCATGTATGTTCCTTGTTCTTCCTAAATAGTAAATTTAGGTTAATTTCTAGTTTCTTTGTAAAAAATTTCAAGTTTATTATTTATTTAATATCACTTATTACCATGTTATAACAATTACTTAATTATCTACGTTCACATTGGGTGTTTTTTCGATATTTGGTGCTCGAATCTAAAATTAATTTGGAATGATGTCAATAGTCCATATGGTCAAAATTACTTCATCTATAAAATAATATTCAAGACATTATTATAATTTTTTTAAATAAATAATACCTTTAAATCAAACCATGAAGTGTGGTTATGTCAAATAAACATCATTGTAATCATGGTGATTGTAAGTCGTACGTACGCATGAGTAACATTTCCATTTTTCATTGATCAATATGAAAATAAGGTAATCATTATTTTATATTTACATAATTATAATAATATTATTTACATCAAAATAATAATTAAAATATACTTATTTATATCATTCAAGTGATGTGGTGAGGAAAGACGATTTACATCGCTTCATGGAGGTGATAGTTCACACGTACGCATGAACCACGTTATCATTTTTATCTGCATGGAAAGTAAGAAAAAAATAATATATTATTCTATTATAATGATAAATATGTCATTAATATTATATAAAATCACTGATTACATTATTAAAACTAGTCATGAGATATGTCCATGTAAAATGGATTAGATCGGTTCGTAGAGCTGATAGTTCACACGTACACACGAATGACTAATTCCATTCCCATATAATGAAAGTGGAGATGGATTTAGGTGATGATATTAACATAATAACATCTAATTATATTGAATATAATTGATTTATTATTTCATATTGGAATAATAATATTTTAAGGAAGTAGAAGAAGAAATAAAATATAATTACTTAAAGAAGATGATACCTCTTATTCTGTTGATCACCTTTGATGAATACCTTAACACCTCTAAGGATGGTTTTATGGAGAAAAATAAGGACTCAAGAATTGGGGAGGTGTTTTATGAAGGTTTTTGGGTACATATTGTTTGATATAAATAGTTATTGAAGTGTTATAAATAGATAAGAGTGGGTACCTTTTTATAGGAGAGGGGAGGGGCACCATTGGAGTTATGAAAATTAATAAATTAATATAAATTAAATTTAAATTAAAAATCGTCCTAAACTGATTTATTTAGAAAATAAGATTATTTTTTGTCTCATAATCATCATCCAATTAAAATTAGACAAGTTTTTAATATTTTTTAATCCTTATATTTTTGTTTTATCCGCTTTTAACTTGTAGATACCCGTAGCCTGACTTACATGGACTTTACATTACTTTTGCGGAATACTTAATACATAACAAAAATACACACACAAGGATCGTAATAGTTTAGTGTCTTTGGAAACTCGGAACGTAATCTTCTAATCCTGGTGAAAGATCTTCAAAATCTCCCATAAAGATCTTCCCTTTTTTTTACCTAAAACCTTTCTTTATATCCTGGGGAAAAGAAAACATAAAAGGGTGAGCTCAAATGCTCAGTAAGGGTAAACAAAAGAAATATCAATCACATAATTTTCATAAGAACATAACATTTTTGGAAATCTTAACCTGCAAAAGAGAGCATAATTTCATAACATGGGATAAATCATAGTAGTGAAAATGAAACCATAACTTAAAACATTACTCATTGTGGCATACACACATAATCATAGAGAATCATTTCTTGTTAGTCAAGACTCATTGCCAAGACTATCTTAGTGGACAAAGTCCCTTTCTGAATCGAGTAATCCTCGTTCCAGTCCTGTTTCACTGAACCGGTATAACCTACCATTCCAGCCATGTCTATCTCATGAGATATGAAATCTTTACCCAATGCATTGGAGGGAGATATAGGTCCCACCCATCTCTTAATGAATCCTTTCTTATGTGTGCCACAGAATCATAAATCATACATCATTGCATAACCCATGTAATAAAAATGGGATTCTTAAACAACATGACATCATAAAACCATTCATATAAGATAAAGGAATTCATAAACATAATTCCATCACAACATAGTCAAATCAATGTAAAAATATGGATAGAAACAGAACCCTTTATTATCTTAGATGGAAAATAATTTTGATAAAACACTTGAATTGAATTCTTGAGGAAAATATCCTTTCTTCTTCAAAATCAATTTCTTTTCACAAAACATCATGAAATTTTTAAAAGAAAGAGATTTTATTGAAAATAGTCATGAAATCTTTTGGAGGAATCTTCATAAAAATAAGGCTTTATAAAACCGTAAAAATCCGTTCGTGCCGTTTAAGTTAAAAAAACATTCTTCTCGTACTTTTGTCGGAAAACTCAAAAATTACCTCGTATGAAAAACGACAAAAGATTCCTTTCATATCTTTTACTAAAAACTCACCTAAGGGTAAAATTGGATTTAAACAATTGTAGGTGGATGTAAATAACATTACATATTTAAGAAACATGGATGTGGATGATAAAATACACCCCAGTAATTACCAAAGTAAAAACAATCTCGGATAAAAATGAGATTGTGATATTTCCCTTACCTTAGGTCCGACTTGCTTTGTAAGTGTACGAACCTCCTGTATAATAATTTAAATAATGTCATTGACTTATTAAAGAATCATATTCATTGTTATGATATCATATATGGTTCACTTATGACATTATATTACCCGTTCTTTTGTAAATTCCATGTTAAAGAAGCGTTTTGGGTAAAATCGTTTCATTTATCGTAGGTGTTTTGACTTGTTGTTCTTGACATAATTATTACTTATATCATGATTTACTTACTTCCAGAATATAAAATATGATTTATATATCATATATATTCAGTATATATATATATATAATAGATAGATAAATAAAATGAAAAACACCGTTCATGGAGACGGTAGTCCGTACGTACGCATGAACGCTGTTTTTCTTTCCTTATTGTCTTGAAATGGAAGTAAGTAGATGACATACATATGTATATATATACATAAATCCAGTAGCTTTATAATGTCATATATTTCATTATTATTTCTTATATATACATTATAATCATTCTTAAATGGTTAACATGGAGAATGAATCTCATCGCGTCGTGGAGACGGTAGTCCGTACGTACGCACGAGCGATGATATCATTTCTATAAATATTGAATTGAATTGGAGTGGATTATACAATATATCAGAATCAATATGATGTTGTAATAACTATGTATAGTTATTCTTTACACCATTATACCCATCCATGTAAGGTGGTGGTGGAAAATAGATTACACCACGGCGTGGAGACGGTATTCCGTACGTACGCACGCGCGGTGATTTCTTTTTCCGTAGGATGGATAGATGGTGAAATAGGGTTGGTTCATACTTATAATAACATATAAGTATATGAGTGATACTGATGTTATTACTTCATAATGAAACAACCTAAGAAGAAGAAGTGGAAGAAGAAATAAAGATGAAAGAATTGGTAACGGTAATTACCTCTTCTTTGAAGTGCCTCTTTGAGACCTCCTCTTAGGGCACTAGAATTGGTCTTTGAGGAAGACCAGAACCTCTAGGATGTTTCTAGGGAAGTGGAGAAGGGATTTTGGCAGGGGTTGGCCGAGCTTGAGTGCTCAAATTGGTGCGAGGAGGAGGGGGAGGAGGTGTCCTTTTATAAGAGAGGAGAGGGGCACCTTAGGAATTCTTAAAAATATTACTTTATAATAAATCTAACCCCACTTAAAAACCTCCAAAAATGAATCATATTAGAAGATTAGATGAGATAGGGTTGTAATCTCATCAACCAATTAAATTTAGACATGTTTGGAGATTATTTTAAACCTTATCAATTAGATTTAACTCTAAGTTAAATAATTTAACTTTTACCGTGTCTTTTTGTTTTCTTTCACTATATGGTTAATACACTTACTATAACATGCCAATAGAACCCCAAATTGTTTATTATTAATATACATATCCTTATCTAAGTCATTTGGCCGAACCTTAGATTTTTAGGAATAAAATAACAATTAATAATATAATATTTGATTTAAAAACTATTTTGTGTCAATTTTGACACTATTTGATATATGATTTTTGTGAAAGTCATAACAGAATTATATGTTCGAACCAAGTTGATTAAATCAACATTAATATATCATAGTAACCTAGAAAATTAGTGGCATTCATAAAAAAGCTCAACTTACATTTATTTTGGTGCTTATAACATTAATTATGTCAATATTTCATTAATAAGATAATTACGGCATCATCGTTGTGTCATAAATAAATTAAATTATTTGATGTCTAAAAATTACAAATAAAATACCATCATGTAGGAAATCTTTTTATCTTTCTAATGAATATTTAAAATCGAATTTATCTTTTGTATAACCCCATATTAAAAATGATTTACTTATTAAACTTTGATTTTAACTATTTTAACCCTTCTTTAAATAAATTAATAATAAATGTCCTAATCTAATCCAAGTGGGCCTAAATGGTCATATTTTATTCCTAAGATTGTTTTTGGTCGAATTACACTTGTCCAATAGAATTAGGACATGTGTTAGGGTAATATTAATATCATATTTACCCTTAGTTACCCTATTTACTATTAACCGTGGTAAAAAAAGTAAAAAGTTACTATTCACCAAAAAATTATTTTCATCTCATTGAACCACATTTTAGTCCTTGATATTAACCGTGTCTCTCGGATTTTCGAAATTCCATTCACAGAAGCGGTAAAATTAAGTTTTATGCAAAATTCAGTTTTTAACCTACCACTTAGTAGTTTCACTATTCATCAAAAATTGATGTTTTTCAGAACAATGCCAAAATTTCATCCCAAGCTATATTTCATATTCCGAATTCAAAAATGAAGTCTATTTTACCAAATTCATAACATAAAAGTTGCATTAATTAATTTTATAATTAAATCCCGCTGTTAAAACAAATAGCGTGTTTTTAAGAAACAATATCTATCAAAAGATTGACACTTGTTTATGTCTAGTTTAAATGTGAAATTACATCCAATGACCAACATTGTATTAAATTGTAAAAATATATTCTAAATATACTTTAAAACCACTCAAATTAATGATTTATCACTATTAATTATTTCGATTAAAAAATTTGTTTTTAATTATAATTTAGTAATTTTCACTATTCATCAGAATATGAAAGTTATCCGAAAAGTACCAAAATTTCACCTTAGGCTAAATTCGATACTCCGAATCCAAAAATGAAGTCCATTTTGAGAGTTAAAATTTCTAAAATTTAAAAAGTGGTTATTACTATTCATAACGGCTAGTTTTAATAATATTTTAATAGCATATCATTGTTTCGTGAAACTCAGGATTACGTACCACACACGCTATCGAGGAAGGTTGCGATTGCGTGTAATGCAAGGCAAGTCAAGGATGCGTGTTGTGCAAGCTCCTTTTGGTGTAGCGTATAACACAAGACATTAGTAAAATAAAAAGAATATTTTTTCATAAAATCTCGGGCTGTTACATTCTACCCCCCTTAAAATGAATTTCGCCCTCGAAATTCGTCGGGGTTATAAATGGTTTACTATTTGAAAGTTTCTTTAATAGAAACCCACATCGTAAAAGGGAATACCAAAACTTGGCTTTTAAAAATTAAAGTATGAAATGTAACGATTACCCAAATAAACTAATCATTGGGTTTCCACATAGGTGAAAATATGGATATGGAAGAGAAATCTAACAATCATGTTCTGATGGAGAGTGGTAGAGAACATGGCTATGGAAAAGCCAGTAATCACAAATCCATAGATTTGTGATGATATAAGGTACCATCTGATTCATCAGGTATAAGATCACTAGGACAACATTTTTGGTTTTCAAGATCATTTCCCTAAAGTTGAAAATTTGCTTAGAATAAATACTTACTTTATTTTGGTACAATCTCACTTTTGTTCATGCCTTGAACAATTTCTACTTCATCTCTTAAATAAATGAAGTTGAATTTGTTATTCGTGAAGTGTTAGCAGATCATGTGATAGAATGACGGGTCATTCCATCTGTCTCAAACAAAAGGTAAGCAAAAGTTATTAAATATACATAAGTCATTATATAGTGAGATTAATCATATATAGTTCCTAAAATGGACTTATACTTCATATATCATACTGCTTAATATAATAAAACTAGTTTCTACTAAACAGGGACTTCCTGTAGGCCAGTGGTAGGCGATAAGGGCCAGTCGCACTTCGGTTGTGGGTTCGATTCCCACAGCCTTGTCCGAAGCGATGAGCTGTCGCCCGTCCTGTAGGTTGTCCTTTTTCCAAAACTATATAACATCCCATCAATAATATCGAAAATCTTCTATCCTTAAACCATACTAACTTATGTCCAACATAATCCAGTCTAATCTTTAGGCTTATACATAATACTGCAGTCCACTCTCATAATATAGTGACAATGATTACCAGAGATTTAATACTGTCGTTGATCCCCACATATCATAAGATATGTCTTGTTGGTCACATTCCAAACATTCAAAGTCCTTAATCGTGTATTCTCTTGAATACCTTAGTAAAAACATGAATGCAATTAAAAGTTAACACCTTCCACATACTAAAATCCTCAAAATTCTATATACTCAAACCATGATATCACTTAGTCCTTATATCAATCATGAGCTCATGAATACTATTAAACATTTCATTTTCTCGTCTTCATTATGCGCATATAATCTTATTTCCAAAAAATATCTCAATCACTTTGAATACCACATCAATAAATATTGCAATACTCAATGATACAACATTATTTTGGAATCCCATTACATAAACAATTAATCATTCCACCACATCGTTGTCATATTCAACATTGCCAATAGTGATCGCATGTGATTTCCCTTTGTCCTTTGCCTTCAGTGGTTGCTCATGTTGATCATCACTAACCCTTGGATTAGGGCAATTATTAGCATAATGCCCCATTTCCTTGCACTTGAAGCATTGAAGTGTTGGCGGTGCGTTCTCTGTAGTGTTTACTTTATTCACATCATTAGAATACATTTTTCCATTACTTCGACACTCAGCTACTCGATGACCTTCTTTTCCACACTTAAAGCATTTTCTAGTCCCTTTAAGACAATCTCCACCATGCTTCTTTCCACACTTTGTGCATAAGGAAACATTCATCTTCTTTTCACCATTATTCTGAGATTTCTCCTTGAATTCCATCTTTCGTTTCTTGTCAAAACCATGAGATGGATATGTAACACCAACTTCCATTTCTACCTTGACAGCACAACGCACAATTTCTTCATAGCTACTGAAGTCTCTTATAGCTAATGCCCTTCGAAGACTTGGTTTTAAGCCACTGAAAAATCGATCAACTTTACTTTCAGGTTGGATGATAATGCCAGATGCATACCTTGCAAGTCTTGTAAAATTTTCTTCGTATATACCAACAGATTCATCATCCTTTTGCTTTAGTTCAAGAAACTCCTTCTCCATCTTCGTTCGAAGAATACGAGGGAAGTACTTACTGAAAAACAAGTTCTTGAACTCGTCCCATTCCATGGAATTAATTTCATCTCTTTGCCTCGTATTCTTGATAAGATTCCACCATTGATCAGCTTCACCTTCCAAACGATATACTGCTAAGATGACTTTATCATGTTCAGAACATTGAAGAACTGAAAATATCTTTTCAGTAGTACTAATCCATTGTTCAGCAACAAGTGGATCGGTAGTCCCACTGAAAGAAGGTGGACGTTGCCTCATGAAGGACTCAATAGAATATTGTTCCCTTCTCTGCTCATTTGGAAGTCCAGAATAATTCATATCTTGTGTAAGTATAGCAATAAGATTTTGTACTCCATCTCCCGTAACATTTGTTTGTTCAGGAGGATAATCATTGCATTGTCCATTGCATTGATCAACACGGTTCCTTCGGGTTCCAACCATCGTCTAAAACCCAAAAAGAATAGTGTGAGAGGAAAAAATAATTCTAGGGAAAATAACATAATAAAGGTGGAGTATCCTTGATATCTAACATCTTAGGTTAAATTCTATGATCGTTACCATAGTTCTAGGACTGTATCCTATATGTATACTTATCCTTAGGGACATCCCTAGACATACCTTATAAATATCTCTAGGGATCTCACTAAAGTTCTCGCATCCTAGTTTCCAAAGGTTGACTAAACCTTTCCTTTGATACCAACTATAGAGACCCGTAGCCTGACTTACATGGACTTTACATTACTTTTGCGGAATACTTAATACATAACAAAAATACACACACAAGGATCGTAATAGTTTAGTGTCTTTGGAAACTCGGAACGTAATCTTCTAATCCTGGTGAAAGATCTTCAAAATCTCCCATAAAGATCTTCCCTTTTTTTTACCTAAAACCTTTCTTTATATCCTGGGGAAAAGAAAACATAAAAGGGTGAGCTCAAATGCTCAGTAAGGGTAATCAAAAGAAATATCAATCACATAATTTTCATAAGAACATAACATTTTTGGAAATATTAACCTGCAAAAGAGAGCATAATTTCATAACATGGGATAAATCATAGTAGTGAAAATGAAACCATAACTTAAAACATTACTCATTGTGGCATACACACATAATCATAGAGAATCATTTCTTGTTAGTCAAGACTCATTGCCAAGACTATCTTAGTGGACAAAGTCCCTTTCTGAATCGAGTAATCCTCGTTCCAGTCCTGTTTCACTGAACCGGTATAACCTACCATTCCAGCCATGTCTATCTCATGAGATATGAAATCTTTACCCAATGCATTGGAGGGAGATATAGGTCCCACCCATCTCTTAATGAATCCTTTCTTATGTGTGCCACAGAATCATAAATCATACATCATTGCATAACCCATGTAATAAAAATGGGATTCTTAAACAACATGACATCATAAAACCATTCATATAAGATAAAGGAATTCATAAACATAATTCCATCACAACATAGTCAAATCAATGTAAAAATATGGATAGAAACAGAACCCTTTATTATCTTAGATGGAAAATAATTTTGATAAAACACTTGAATTGAATTCTTGAGGAAAATATCCTTTCTTCTTCAAAATCAATTTCTTTTCACAAAACATCATGAAATTTTTAAAAGAAAGAGATTTTATTGAAAATAGTCATGAAATCTTTTGGAGGAATCTTCATAAAAATAAGGCTTTATAAAACCGTAAAAATCCGTTCGTGCCGTTTAAGTTAAAAAAACATTCTTCTCATACTTTTGTCGGAAAAGTCAAAAATTACCTCGTATGAAAAACGACAAAAGATTCCTTTCATATCTTTTACTAAAAACTCACCTAAGGGTAAAATTGGATTTAAACAATTGTAGGTGGATGTAAATAACATTACATATTGAGGAAACATGGATGTGGATGATAAAATACACCCCAGTAATTACCAAAGTAAAAACAATCTCGGATAAAAATGAGATTGTGATATTTCCCTTACCTTAGGTCCGACTTGCTTTGTAAGTGTACGAACCTCCTGTATAATGATTTAAATAATGTCATTGACTTATTACAGAATCATATTCATTGTTATGATATCATATATGGTTCAATTATGACATTATATTACCCGTTCTTTTGTAAATTCCATGTTAAAGAAGCGTTTTGGGTAAAATCGTTTCATTTATCGTAGGTGTTTTGACTTGTTGTTCTTGACATCATTATTACTTATATCATGATTTACTTACTTCCAGAATATAAAATATGATTTATATATCATATATATTCAGTATATATATATATAATAGATAGATAAATAAAATGAAAAACACCGTTCATGGAGACGGTAGTCCGTACGTACGCATGAACGCTGTTTTTCTTTCCTTATTGTCTTGAAATGGAAGTAAGTAGATGACATACATATGTATATATATACATAAATCCAGTAGCTTTATAATGTCATATATTTCATTATTATTTCTTATATATACATTATAATCATTCTTAAATGGTTAACATGGAGAATGAATCTCATCGCGTCGTGGAGACGGTAGTCCGTACGTACGCACGAGCGATGATATCATTTCTATAAATATTGAATTGAATTGGAGTGGATTATACAATATATCAGAATCAATATGATGTTGTAATAACTATGTATAGTTATTCTTTACACCATTATACCCATCCATGTAAGGTGGTGGTGGAAAATAGATTACACCACGGCGTGGAGACGGTATTCCGTACGTACGCACGCGCGGTGATTTCTTTTTCCGTAGGATGGATAGATGGTGAAATAGGGTTGGTTCATACTTATAATAACATATCAGTATATGAGTGATACTGATGTTATTACTTCATAATGAAACAACCTAAGAAGAAGAAGTGGAAGAAGAAATAAAGATGAAAGAATTGGTAACGGTAATTACCTCTTCTTTGAAGTGCCTCTTTGAGACCTCCTCTTAGGGCACTAGAATTGGTCTTTGAGGAAGACCAGAACCTCTAGGATGTTGCTAGGGAAGTGGAGAAGGGATTTTGGCAGGGGTTGGCCGAGCTTGAGTGCTCAAATTGATGCGAGGAGGAGGGGGAGGAGGTGTCCTTTTATAAGGGAGGAGAGGGGCACCTTAGGAATTCTTAAAAATATTACTTTATAATAAATCTAACCCCACTTAAAAACCTCCAAAAATGAATCATATTCGAAGATTAGATGAGATAGGGTTGTAATCTCATCAACCAATCAAATTTAGACATGTTTGGAGATTATTTTAAACCTTATCAATTAGATTTAACTCTAAGTTAAATAATTTAACGTTTACCGTGTCTTTTTGTTTTCTTTCACTATATGGTTAATACACTTACTATAACATGCCAATCGAACCCCAAATTGTTTATTATTAATATACATATCCTTATCTAAGTCATTTGGCCGAACCTTAGATTTTTAGGAATAAAATAACAATTAATAATATAATATTTAATTTAAAAACTATTTTGTGTCAATTTTGACACTATTTGATATATGATTTTTGTGAAAGTCATAACAGAATTATATGTTCGAACCAAGTTGATTAAATCAACATTAATATATCATAGTAACCTAGAAAATTAGTGTAATTCATAAAAAATCTCAACTTACATTTATTTTGGTGCTTATAACATCAATTATGTCAATATTTCATTAATACGATAATTACTGCATCATTGTTGTGTCATAAATAAATTAAATTATTTGATGTCTAAAAATTACAAATAAAATACCATCATGTAGGAAATCTTTTTAGCTTTCTAATGAATATTTAAAATCGAATTTATCTTTTTTATAACCCCATATTAAAAATGATTTACTTATTAAACTTTGATTTTAACTATTTTAACCCTTCTTTAAATAAATTAATAATAAATGTCCTAATCTAATCCAAGTGGGCCTAAATGGTCATATTTTATTCCTAAGTTTGTTTTTGGTCGAATTACACTTGTCCAATAGAATTAGGACATGTGTTAGGGTAATATTAATATCATATTTACCCTTAGTTACCCTATTTACTATTAACCGTGGTAAAAAAAGTAAAAAGTTACTATTCACCAAAAAATTATTTTCATCTCATTGAACCACATTTTAGTCCTTGATATTAACCGTGTCTCTCGGATTTTCGAAATTCCATTCACAGAAGCGGTAAAATTAAGTTTTATGCAAAATTCAGTTTTTAACCTACCACTTAGTAGTTTCACTATTCATCAAAAATTGATGTTTTTCAGATTAATGCCAAAATTTCATCCCAAGCTATATTTCATATTCCAAATTCAAAAATGAAGTCTATTTTACCAAATTCATAACATAAAAGTTGCATTAATTAATTTTATAATTAAATCCCGCTGTTAAAACAAATAGCGTTTTTTTAAGAAACAATATCTATCAAAAGATTGACACTTGTTTATGTCTAGTTTAAATGTGAAATTACATCCAATGACCAACATGGTATTAAATTGTAAAAATATATTCTAAATATACTTTAAAACCACTCAAATTAATGATTTATCACTATTAATTATTTCGATTAAAAAAGTTGTTTTTAATTATAATTTAGTAATTTTCACTATTCATCAGAATATGAAAGTTATCCGAAAAGTACCAAAATTTCACCTTAGGCTAAATTCGATACTCCGAATCCAAAAATGAAGTCCATTTTGAGAGTTAAAATTTCTAAAATTTAAAAAGTGGTTATTACTATTCATAATGGCTAGTTTTAATAATATTTTAATAGCATATCATTGTTTCGTGAAACTCAGGATTACGTACCACACACGCTATCGAGGAAGGTTGCGATTGCGTGTAATGCAAGGCAAGTCAAGGATGCGTGTTGTGCAAGCTCCTTTTGGTGTAGCGTATAACACAAGACATTAGTAAAATAAAAAGAATATTTTTTCATAAAATCTCGGGCTGTTACATAACTCGTACCGATTTATCAAGTAATTCACACTTTAGGAGTTAAAATAATTACCAAATCATTCCAAATGACCAATTAATGAGTCATTAATGAAATTTTTTGAATAATTTAAACTTTTTTTTCAAATATTATATTTTTTAAAAAATTATATCATTTAATTAAATATTTTATATATTAAAATATGAATTATGTCAATTTTGAAACTATTCATACTTGACTTTTTTAAAAGTTTATAAAAACTTGATTACTTCTTAAAAACTAAATTAAATCAATCATAACACATCATAGTAATCCATAAAATTCGTTTATATCATAAAATATATAAAATTATATTTACTTAAATATTATTAATATCATTTATTTGATTCATTTTTAACAAATCTATTACACAATCATCATTGTGTCATAATAAACTTTAATTATTTAATAACTAAAAATTATAAATAAATTACCGTGATGTTGGTAATATTTTAATATTTCAAAAGAATATTTATATTCAAAGATGTCCTTTTAATTACTCTATATTTAAATACTTTACTATTTAAAAATAAAAGCTTAACAAAAATAACTATTCATGGAATATGATATTGTAAATGCATTAAAGTCGTCCAAGTGGCTACAAGTGGTCCTAAAATCGACCAAAGGATTATCATGGTCATAACACACTCATCTAGTTAATTTAGGACATGTTTTATGGTTGTTTTATATTATTATAATATTATTTTTACCTTTAATTACTCGACTTACCTTTAACCGTGGTGATAAAATTTACTAATCAAGTTACTATTCATAATTTTCAAAAATAAAAGGGAGATATTTATAGAAATTGGTCCTTCTAATTCCAAATATAGAATCAAATTTTAAATTCCAAACACATAATTTTCATAAATTAATTAGAAATTAATCATGTTGACGGAATAAGAAAATGTGTTTTTTAAGTAAAACGTTCAAAAGTTCACATGGTTTTTATATACAATTTCAATGTGATATTGATTCCAACGACCTAAATTGTATAAAATTATAAAAAAAATTAAATATACTTTAAAATCAATTAAAATCATAATATAACTATATAAATAACATAGAAGAAAAGTCGATTCATAATTAACTTGCAGTATTTTCATTGTTCATTAAAAAATGAATATTATCAAAAAAGATACCAAATATTTATCCAAATTAATATTTTATGCCCCAATTAAAAATAAGAAGTTTATTTTGTCAAATATAACTTATAAAAGTGTCATAAACTAGATTTAAAATGGGTTCTCCATCTGAAGGTGGTAAAACTGCATTCTTTTTAAAAATACTTCATTAATCTGAAACATTTAATTTGTTCTTATATCATGTCTACAAAACATATAAGATGAATTTTAAACACTATATTGAATATAATTTGTATATATTTCATTAATAAAATCCATAAATAGTGATTTTATTATTCTATAAACTTACTTATTTACTTTTAAATAGTTTTTCAGAAAAACATTTCCTTTTATTTAAAAAGGTTTTATTTTAATTTATAAATAGTTGTTCACAAAATAATTAATTATATTCATGTGTAGATAATATTTTAATAAATCAATTTATACTATTCATTCCCTCCATTTTAACATCTAGGTTATAAGGTAACATAATAATATTTAGTTGTTCGCTTTTGTTTTATATGGCATATTATGTACACTATCGAACATAGTGTCTCTTTTTAAAAAAACTCAAGATGTTACATTCTCCCCCATTTTGGAAATTGCTTCCTCATAATTTGAATTTTGGGTTGGTAACTAAGGTATTAATTTTCAAAATACCTTTATTTTAATCCCACATCATAAAAAGGATTAATAAAAATGTCACTTTAAAAGGAAGAAATGATGGTATGAAGGTCACATGAGATAAAAAATACAAGGATTATACGTAAGAAAACATGGACATAGAAGAAAAACTAGCCATAATGTTCTTATGGGGAGTGATAGAAAACATGATTTGGAGAAAGTTAAAAATCATAAAACCATAAACTTGTGATGGGTGAATGGGTCTTTGATTTCATAGCAGGAAAAGTAATCAAAAAATATTTTTGTTTTAATATATATTTCATGGAGTTGTGGAATTCATTTACTACCTACACTAAGATCATAATAAAATACACTTACTTTCCAAGTGGAGTTACATCCTTTAATCAAATTCTACTACAAATTCACATTTTTCTCAAAATGATGAGTATTCAGGACGAATCAACTTATTAATCTGAAAAAAATAACTATCTATTCCTCATATCCTGAAACATTAACCAAAGTTCATATAGTTACAATAAGATAATTCTATAAAAATAATAAACTATTAGATGAAGAAAAGTTACTTTTAATCTCCAAAATCAAACTATAATATGAAAAGTTCAACTTATACCATTCAAAAAATAACTTTCCTTAAAATTCCTCAAATAATACAAACTAATATTCAAGCCCAAAATTTAGAAATATTTGATCTCATAGTCATCCAGTATAAGTTTTAACATTTACCTCCATAAATATCTCTTAATATCTCATACCAAAAAGTAATTTCCTAATCCCATATTCTCACTGATAGGTTAATAATTTCCATAAATAACTTAATTTCTCATAAGTCCATAATAAAAACATGGATTTTTACAAAATAAAATTCAACCATTATTCCACAAATATAATCTCGTAGTATTCTATTTTCCATAGGCATATAGGGTTCCCAAAATAGTGAACGTCTTCAAAAATAAAATTTATCACTTAATCCCTAAATCATTTTCAAATACCAAGGATTTCCATATGGGATAAAATCCTAAAACCTGACTTTAACATTCCCAGATATGGGATAAAATCCTAAATATGGGATAAAATCCTAAAACCTGACTTTAACATATTTTAACTTCAAATTTTATCTCATGCCTTTCATTTTTAATCCTAAAAATAATAACCCATAATTATCTTAAAAATAAATGTCCTCAAAAATACCATTAATCAATATAAAGCCTAAGAAGGTATTTATAGGATATTGAACATATGATCAATCTAAAAATTATAAACTCATATGATATCCCTATCTCTAAAGAAGACATAATAATCTTTAAAGTTTTTTACACCATCCTATGATACCAACTATAAGGACCCGACATTAAACATTACATAATTTCGAGTTCAGTCAATAATTTGACCTTATTTCACATTGAGGATCTCTTCAAGTTTAGATCTTTAGATAATTATTCCATACCTCATATATAATAACATAAATATTACAAAGTTAAAATTTCTACTCAATATCCATTTTTTCATAAAACAAAAACATTTATAAAGAAACATGGTGTTGTTTTATGTTTAAACATCAGAACTTTTTCTTGATCCCATTCTTAACTCTATTCTTCATTAAATCCTATAAAAATATTTCAAAACTTTGGATGAGCATAAAAATATCAGTAAGGGAGACATAAAAAAGGAAAACTATTAGTATTGATAAAACATGTAAACCAAGATTACTTTATGATAAAGCAATACTTTTTACCTTTAAGTAGTAATAAATACACTTCACTTAATATAATCTCATTGATTACCCTTTTTTTAATCAAAATATTACCTTAAAACCCATATAAATCACATATAACATATAATGATAACTTAGAATAAAATTATATATAAATGGAATAACCATACGGTCGACTTCCACACATACCACTAAATGGAATAGCTATACGGCTGACTTCCATACCAAATGAATTGAAGGTCATAACATAACCACCCATCCTTGGTTTATCATATAAATTCTCTTCCTTTGTTTATCTCATAACCACCCATCTTTGTTTTATCACGTAACCACCCATCAAATGTCTAAGTACCCTTATATAATCATAACACATAAAATATTGAAATTAACAACATTTCACTTATAAAATTTCATTTTCAATCACAAGAAATCATTTAAAGATATAAAAATAGTCAATAAAATTTTAAAACCATTTTCAATACCAAAATACAGAAAAAAGTAATGATGGATTTATTTTCCATTTCAAAACGATAATTCTTATAGAGGAAGCCAAATATCAAATAATGGTTACAACGGTGGAGAAGTCGTCGTTGTCACATATATTAAAAAACATTATTTTCTCATTTTTTAAAGAAAGTAAAATTATTTGTATATAATTATCCCATTTTAAAACCTTTTAATGAATAAAAATTCAAAGGTTTTTGTTATACATCATATAAAATAAGTTGGTTTATAACATCAAAATACTCCTCAATGAAAGGAGATTGAGATGAAGTCCCTTACTGTGACTTCGACTCTTAATGTATTTTCTTTATTATTCATAAATAATAAACATAGGTTAATTTATACTTGCTTGAGAACCAATTTACATTTTATTATTTCTTTTATATCATGTATTACCATGTTATACAAATTACTTAATTATTTATATTCACATCGGGAATTTTGTCGATATTCAGTACTCGAGTCAAAAATGAACATGGTATGTTGTCAATAGTCCATGTGTTATTAATTTATTCATCTATAGAATAATATTCATGAAATTATTATCATTTTTTTAAATAAATTATACCTTTAAATCAAACCATGAGGTGTGGTTATGAAAAATTAACAATGTTATAATCATGGAGATGGTAAGTCGTACGTACGCATGAGTAACGTTTCCATTTTTAATTTATCATTATGGAAATAAGTTAATCATTATTTTACCTTTACAGAATGATAATAATATTAATAAAATATTAATAATCATAAAAATATAATTATATATATCATACAGGTGACGTGGGAAATAAAAATGATTCGCATCGCTTTATGGAGGTGAAATTTCACACATATGCACGAACGACGTTGTCATTTTTATGTGCATGGAAAGTAAGCTCATAATTGATATATGATTATATTATAATGATAAATATTTCATTATCATTATATACCAACATTAATTCCATTATTATAACCAATCATGAGATATGTCTATGGGAAATGAATTAGATCGGTTTGTGGAGGAGATCGTCTATGCGTATGCACGAACAACTCATTCCTTTCCCATTTAATGGAAGTGGAGATGGATTTAAGAAATGATATTGACATAATAAATCTTATTATATTTAGGACACTATATTTATTATTTAATCTTGGAATAAGAATATTTTAAGGAAGTGGAAGAATAAATAAAATAGAAACACTTAAATAAAATGGTATCTCTTCTTCAGTTGGTCACCTTTGAAAAACACCTTAACACCTATAAGGAGGGTGTTCTACCAAAAATAAGGACTCAATAATGTGGAATTTATTTTTGGAACGGTTTTGGGTAGATATTGTCGAAACCAAATTGTTCTTGAATTGCGAGTAATAGAGAAGAGTGGATACTTTTTATAGGACAGGGGAGGGGCACCCTTGGAATTATTAATAGTATTAAATTAATATAAATTCAATTTCGATTCCAAATAGTACCAAACTAATTTATTTTAAATATAGGATTATTTTTTGTTGAATATTAATCATATTATTAAAATTAAATAAGTTTGGAATATTTTTTTATCCTTATTTTTTTTGTTTTAACCACTTTTAACTCTTACCGATTTATCAAGTAATTTACACTTTGAGAGTTATAATAATAATGAAATCATTGCAAACAAGAAAGTAATAAGTCATTACTGAAATTTTTAGACTTATTAAAACTTTTTTTCTGAATATTATATTTTTAAAATTTTCATATCATTTAATTATATATTTTTTATTTTAAAATATAGATTAATTTAATTTTGACATTATTCGTAATTGACTTCTTTATAAATTAATAACTTGATTACTTCAAAAAAACTAAATTGAATAAGTTTTAACAAGTCAGAGTCATCTAGAAAATTCGTTTATGTCATCAAATATATAAAATTATATTTATTTTAATATTTTCAATATCATTTATTTGATTAATTCTTTAATAAATATATTAATGCATCATCATTCTGCCACAATTAACATTAATTATTTAGTTCCTAAAACTTATAATTATAATACCATGATGTAGGTAATATTTTTATCTTTCTAAATACTATTTATAGTCGAAGATATCCCCTTTATAACTCCTTATTAAAATAATTTACTTTTTAAAAACAAAAGTGTGACAAAGATGACTATCCATTGAATATAATATTATAAATACATTAAACTCATCCAAGTTTCTCCAAGTTGTCCTAAAATCTACCCAAGGATTCTCAGGGTTAGGATACACTCATCCAATAAAATTGGGACATGTTTTAGTGTAGTTTTATGTTATTATAATATAATTTTTACCTTTAATTAGCCAATTTACCTTTAATCATGGTAATAAAATTTATTACTAAAGTTACTTTTCATATTGTCCAAAAATAAAAGAGACGTATTTAAATAATTTTCACCTTCTGATTCCAAATATAGAATCCAAGTTTTATTTCAAAACACATAATTGGCAGAAATTAATTAAAAATTAATCCTATTGACGGAATAAGAAAACGGGTTTTTTAAGTAAAATTTCCAAAAGTCCACATAGTTTTTATATCCAATTTCAATTTAAAATTGTTTAAAATAACTTAAATTGAATTAAATGATAAAAACATAATTTATTTATACTTTAAAATCAATTAAAATATTAATATAACAATATAAATAACTTTCATGAAAAAACAGTTTTGAATCAACATGCAGTATTTTTCACTATTTATTAAAAATGAATATTGTTAGAAAAATACCAAAAATTTATCCAAAGTAAAATCATATTCCCCAATTATAAATAAGAATCTTATTTTTTAAAATAGAACCTTTAAAAGTGTCAAAAAATAGATTGAAAATGTGTTTTCCATCAAAAGGTAGTAAAACTACTTTTTTTAGAAAAATAATTCTCTTATCCGAAAAAATTTAATTTATTATTATATCATGTTGAGAAAACATTTAAGATGAATTTTAAAAGTTAAATTGAATATAATAAATATATATTTCATTAATAAAATACATCAATAGTGATTTTTTTATTTTATAAACTCACTTATATACATTTAAATAGTTTTTCAAAAAAACATTTCCTTTTATTTAAAAATGGATTTATTTTAGTTTAAAAATAATTGTTCACAAAAGAATTAATTATATACCTGTGTAAATAATATTTTTATAAATCAATTAATATTATTCATTCCCTCCTTTTTAACTCCTAGGTTATAAGGTAAAATAATAATATTTTGTGGTTTTCTTAAGTTTAATGTGGTGTATTATGTATGCTAATGAACATTTTCTCTATTTTTAGAAAAATCCAGATTTTAAAAACATTTATCTTTCTATTGGATTTAATAAAATATTTCTCATTTTTCATCTTGAACTTATGAGGTTAAGATTTATTTTTTCCACCAACACTTCTTTCCTTTTATTTGTTTTTCTGATTCGGATTAGTAGATTTTATCCTTTATATATATTTTCCCTTCCTTTATTGTAGACTTATATTATTTTAATGAATGTTAATATTATTCCAACATTCTAATTCCTTATGTAGGAACTTCTAGAAACACCAACAATATCCTATAAATCTTCTTCTCTTCTTTTCTATCGTATTCTTTTTATATTTCATTGGATGTGTACCTTGATATTTTTTAGTGGATCCAAACCTATTTGGAACACTTATTAGGGTACAAATTTCATATATATCATGTTAACAACCCTTTATTTGGTCGGTTTATCAATATATTAAACCACCATTACTTCCCCATAATTTGTCTTAAAATCGATGCCAATAATTGAATTATAATTTCTATATAAGAGAGTATCTTGGTTGTGGGATACCATATTCTTAGTGGATGTTTCCATTTGGTATTAGGATGATCATATGTTCTTCTTGGAGTCCTGGATATCAATGAAAAATTGTGTGGAATCATTTATTTTTATAGTCGTATGGGAGGTTTCAATTTATAGTAATTCCTAATTCTTTAATCTCAGTTCCAGATCCAAATAATTAATGATGAGGGAGATATTATCATCATAAAATTATATAAGAATATCATCCCAAAACTAATTCATCTTCTTTATATGTTCTTCAAGAATTTTTCTTGATTCTTATAAATAATTTTCAATCTCTTTTACCTTGTTATATTTAACTTCAAGTTGAGAAGATTTTATATCCATGGAAACTTTGTGAAATTTTTCCAGTGAAAGTAAATATTCTATAAAAACCATATTAAATAAATCTTTAAAAAATATTACCTTACTATTAAAAGATCATTGAAACATATATTTAATTGTAAAGAGAGGACATTTCATCTATTTATCTAACTAGATTTTTTAGAGTGTTTCATTCGCCAACCTTTTTATCAAATGACTTTTATATAGAACTAGATTCCTATTACAACTGTAATTTTTTATCTCAAAGACATTTAATGCCTCCAACAATACAATTTATTAATTCTTTGAATTATTTATTAATATTTTCATTGAATTTAGAATAAATATCACAAATAAATACATCATTGTCACCGCTTGAGTAGTATTCATGGAAAGAATTGTAATAAATAGAATTTTTTTATTTTATACCATTCATATTAACTTCTCTTAGATGTATCTCTCCATTTATAAAAGTATTATTCTTTATATTTATTGCATGTTTTTCTTCCTATTCCTTTAAGTCTTTGTAGAAATATCCAGATTCTTATCATCAAGGATAAATTCTTTTTTCTTAATCTAAGGAAGCTATTTACTAAAATCTTCACTTCATGAAAGTTATCCTAGATTACTATAGGGAACATATTCTATTATACCAATTTTAAAAACCCATTCTTGATAAAAAAATGAGTTTGGGATGAATCAGTGGTATACCTTTTATGAATTATTTTCCATTGAATTCAAACTCTTGAACTCATCAAGGTTCTCAATCCACTTTTTGATATGTCACAGTCTCACATTGTATATAAAAATAATAATAGATAATAGGACACATGATATTTATAGTATTAGTCACAAATACCTACTCCTATATATATTGGTTAGGCCCCCAACATGGATTATCCACTATAATATTTTAAACAATTATAATGGAAAATACATTATCATGTTGTATTCTAACTCCTAAGTCCACAAATTGGGTTATTTGGACTAGTTAAAATAGATTTACCATATTCCACACGGGCCTTTACACTATTATGTCACACATGGGGATCTTTAAACTACTTCACAGTGTCACTAAAGACCACACTAACCTTCACACTCTTGAGTGACATGATAGGATCTTTATACTCCTTCACAAGGTCTTCTACTTTATAAATTATGATCTGGTAGTAGAAAGTCCACTTCCTTATTTAGAGTTATAGTCCTATAATATAATACTGAATCCATTATTTTCATGTACACATATTCAAGTTCCTTTGTAGCTTCCTGTTCTTACTTGGCTATTTCTGATCACCTATACCTGATCAATTTTTTCAGTTCATTAATTCTCAGAATGATATTATTCATTTTATCTAATGAAGTACCAAATTCACTCATATATTGAAAATAGATACACACAATTTCATTAATATTATTTTATACAGTATTGAACATTCACAATATCATATTCATATTCTCAAAAAAACATCATCCGTGTAGAATACATTTTATGGTCTTCTAATCGTAAAAAATGATAGCACATAAAAATATTATTCTTATTATTTTGTATGCCTTCTCAATATAAATTTTTAAATATACCTTGTTCAGACATTCATTTGGATATATGTGATTATCTTTTGTTCTCAAATCTTCCTCAATGAATTTCATCCAGTTATGCATTCAACACATCCATAATTCATGAACATAAACATGTTTGGACATCTATGTATTGTCATTTATTCATTGTTTCATCACATATATATGTATATTCATGAGGTCTTAAAAGGTATTCTTTAATCAAACACACAATACTATATTCAATCATGAAATTTTCTTCATATACCGTAATACATGAAATCCTTCGTGAAACCAAATAGTTGATGGACCCTAAGAGTTCTTGTATTCCAATTCATGAAAACTATAATAGGTACTTGGTGTCTTATTGAATTTTCACAAAACAAGAAGGATTTATAGAAAAAAATATTCATAACACTCTTTGAATATGTGTAATACAAGATAATGTCTATGGTGTCTCATATTCTTCATGAAACTACTAAGTGTGAGTGAATCAAACAAGATGGTGCAGGATCTCCTTCCCCTTACACAAGTAATGTGATTTTTTCATCATAAAAGTAGAATGACTATTGATATCTCCTCTTAGAGAAACAATAGTTTGGTGGTTCTTTGTTTCTCTCTAGAAATAGATAGCCTAAAAATGATCAAAGGCGGTAGAAGATGATGTCACATCTTACCCTCAGTGTTTATAGGTAGTGATCGTTTCCTCTCATTCATTCCTTCACTATAATAGTCCCTAACTTTGTTTGTTTTGTTAATAAATATTTTTTAATGATATAATATCTTAGCATTTCAAATATTCTCATGCAGGTTTCCTTATTTTTCATTGGTATCTGATGATGTTGAAAAAGGTGGCATCTCCACTTATGTGAGATTAATTTTTCTCCTTGTGGTTAAATTCTCACATGAATGAAAAAGTATCACTTGTATCATCTCATGCGTGAATATTTCTCAATATCTTTCTATCTTTCTTAATGTAATATATGTCTTAATGTAAACACATGAATTTGAAAAGTAACCCTAGATGATGAAATTCATAGAATAAGTGAACTAAATTTTATTGAAACCCTTCTACTATCCTTAAGTTGATGAAAATGTTGCAGATTCAATCATTTGGGGAAGATTCAGTGGATTAAATTGTTAATTATTATTTCTATATCATTTTAATCAATAGAAAAGTAAACCTCGTTAGTTATGTCCCATATCATTGTTTCATTCATCCTCTAACTCCTTAATATTAGATGTCATGTTTCTAACCTCTCGAGTTGGCACCAAAGTCTACACCTAGATACACTACATGTAAACTTATGGGGTGGGCCACATTGTTTTCCCCCTTTTCACCACCCATGCACACTCATATGGTTTTTATGCACGGACCATGCTTTACCACATTCATATTCCTTTAACTATGTGATACATATAGGAGTTATGGAACCTTGAACTATCATGGACTAGTCAGGGTGACCTACCTCTCTTGTGGTCAATCCTAGGATCCCACATGTGGTTAAAGTGGATCCTTGGTGGTTTTAGGTCCAGCCAATTATTTTGTATAAGGACCACTCAAAAAATAATTTAATAATTCTATATATAGAATTTTATATCAATCCATTCAAAGACTTATTTGAAAATTCATCATGAAATTTCATATCCTTCAAATAAAACTCCTCATGCAAAAAATATTTATATTTCATGGGCTTCATTAACTCATAATCTTATTCATCTTGATGTAAACAAATTTTCATCATTGAGTCAAGTTTTTGGAAATACATTTCACCGTAGAAATCATCATAATTGTTATAGAGAATATTCATCCTCCATTCTTCTTATCATCATCTCTTCCTATAACATTGAATACATATTGATGATTTGTTGACAAAAAATAAAATTTAATTCTATTAGGATCAACACTTTATCTATCGGTGTGTGATGTAATTTGTTCTAAAAACCATTGAATAATATTTATGTTCTTCAAAAAAGATAGAGGTGGGATGTTTATTGGCATTATTTTCATTGTATGTGATATCATTATGACATGATGGTTTATTCTAGATAATTAATTCTTGTTAGGTTTTTGCATGTGGATGTGTGTGTGTCCTTGAGACATTCCTTGTTTGAGACCATATGATTTTTGTAGAGCCTATTGAAAAATTTCCAGGATATTACTTATTGTTAATTTATATGATTGGTATTTCTTATGGTATTTCATATCTTTTTGGACTTTATTTAGGTATTAGGATGTTTAGGTTTCACTGGTTTGTATAGACATCCCATTGGAAGGAGAGTGTGGTGACATAACGATGGCTAAAACCATGGTTCATTTGATTGTATGGGTCAGATCATAGATATTTATATTGACATGGTAGAATAATATTCATGGGAACTCTGAATCTATTAACATTAGTTTAAATTGGTAGAAAGTCATGTTAGGGTTATGTGTAATACATTTATGTCATCCATGTCTGGTGGGACTTACCATCATTTGAGGATAACGACCCCCATTATGGTGGGTCATGTAGTGTTCCTCGTAATGAACATCATCGAGATGGGGCTAGTGGATTTTTCCTAAAATGTGGAACTCAGGTTTACATATATTTAAATCCTTAATGGCATCATTTTTAAATAGTTTGTGTAGGGGTTTATGGTGGCTATGTTAGCACATGATAACTCATCACTTGTGTGGTTTTATGTTTATCTTATAATTTACATTATAGAATTTTATACACTGTTATATATTATGTGAAATTATGTTAAGGATGCATTAGTGGTGTTCTACTGGGTTTAATACTCACACCTTTTATGGGCCTCTCAATGCATGTGTAGATATCCTAACTATATATCTAATGATGGGAAAGGTCCCTATGATAGGGAGTTAAGGAAATAGTGACTTGGAGTCTAAGGAAATGTCAGGACATACTCCAAACTATTGTTTCATCATTTAATTTTCTTCTATACATTATATACCTTATTTTTACTTCCCATACTATAATCTTATTTTTTTATCTATTTGTTTTATTACATGTGTATCATTTGAGATTAATTTTACTCCATATTCTTTCTCTAATATGTTTTTTTATTTAAATTATTTTTATAAGGATTGATAATAAGAGTATATTCTCCCCAAAATGGACATCATACCCTCACTTCTAGTCAGTATACTATTATGAATGGGGAGGTGTGAATAAGGTTATAGGACCCTCCAGTATAGACTTGGTGGTTTGGGTAATTAAGTTAAAAAAATAGTATTATAGCACAATTTTCTTCTTTTATTTTTGACTAAAATGGGACTTGTTTAAAAGAAACTAGATATGTGGTATTTCGGTAGGGGAGTTTTAATGTTCCTGGATAGCTCATGTGTAATATACCTTTGTGTTACCACTGACAGGATTTATGTCACTATTTTTGGAGATTTTGGTTGTGTTTATACATCATGACTAGGCATGTACGATGTTATTCAATATATATACCTGTAGTATACTACATACTGGTTATTTAGTTTAAGGCCTTAATTTTTTTTATTTATTTGGGATATACTTATATTTATAATTGGTTGATATATCTATTTTCATTCCTTAATTATTTATATGTTCTAATTAATTAGTTAATCTTGATAATGTTTAAGTGTTTATATATATATTTGACTATGAAAAAAACATAGTGATGGATGATATAGGTTAGTTCTAGGAAAGATATACCTTGGGTTATGGGTAGAATCCCAAGATAACTTTGAGTGATCCCCTAAAATAGTTAGTATCTATCATGAAATAGTGGTTTTAGATATTTAAAATATTCTTCATATATTACAAAAATTACACCATGGATATGTTTAGTGAGACTCCAAATTGGGATAGCCAAGTATGATCTTGTTCCAACACTATTAGAGCATGAGTATGTGCCCCAACACCCTCCTATGTCAGCACATGATATTTAGGCTATATAATTAGTTCATCTATGACTCTTACATAATATTCCCATCTAAGGAAGAAAAATACCGAAGACCATGAATGATCATGATCAATAATTCCATCTCTAGAATCATCTAACTATTTAAGGCACTAGTGGCCCGTAAGATGCAGAGGACTATCTTGATATTATCAATATAATATTTCATCTATTTTGGACTCTAGAGGATGGGTGAGTGATTATATATACCTTTATACTCTATGAACCTTCTAGGATATGGCAGACTACCATGAATCAAGTTAAAAGATGAGACAGAATTTCTTATGATACCTTTAAATATTGCTTTTTTGAGAAACATTTTTCTTAAATGGTGAATATGGATTGTTTCTATGAGTTTTTAGATTTTTATTAGGGCTCAATGAAGGTCTCTACAGTTTTGTTATATTCATAGAGTTGCTTTTCTTTCCCCCTCTTTTATAACAAAATGAGGTGCAATAAACTTGAGAGATCAGTACAGGCCTTCAAACTGAGATTAGATGTCAAGTCATGTGGTCAACATGAAAACACATATTTAGGTGATTCACATGGTCCTACCCATTTAGAAGGGGATATTGGATAATAGGAAAGTGGGATTACTTATAATCCATATCAGACTGATGTTTGAGCTTCTTATCCTTGCTACTGGATCCTCTTTAATTATTTATAAGAGGAAGGTAGAGTATGATAAGTAAAGAAGGAAGATAACAGGAAATATAAGGACTTCCCTAGTTTCCCCTATTTGAGATCATTCTAGTAGGTTCTTCAATTATGGGAAAAGGGGTTACTATATAAATGATTGCAAGAATATATCTATAGAGTGTCTCCATTGGAGAACTATTAGTCATATTTTGTGTTTTTTCTCAAGGTATTCTAGGAGGATTGATGGAATACCAGGAAAAACAGGGAGTGGAGTACCTTAAGAAAAGGTAAAGAGTTCCCAGAATATAGTGACTTTGTGGAAGGTCTATAGAGATAAGGTGAAACAACCCTTTAGGCAGTATCGGACTGTAGATGAGGGTAGTGAGGGAACATCTCTTGTTATTGGTTTAATCCTAATCAATTCTACATTATCTAATACACTGTTTGATATTTCTACTTCATATTAATTAATTTTGGAACAATTTATAATTGTATTTGAATTAATAGTCATGTTTTTTTCTGAGTTACTTTACCACAATAAACCATTGTACATTAAACTGGACCATCCTCAAAGATCCCTGAAGTGTCATATAGTTATTATTGATTGTGTAAATCAATGGGAATTCATGATTAGAGAGATGATGAGATTTAATTTGGTACTTGGAAGTTAGTGATTAACCAGATTTCAAGCTTATATTGATTCCTATTGAAGATGGGTATCTTTTACTTAATCTAAGGGTGATAAGTATGTGATTACTAGATAATGGGAACTGGGACAAGCTGGAGTTGGTACAGACTTGAGTTTCTTGGAATTATCACAATAAAAATTTCATGCTTCGTTCTTTCCGCAAGATCATTGGAAGATCCCAAATTTTTTTCCTTTCACGGATCTCGATTAATATATCCTTATATAGTAAATCATAGGATTTCCACCTAATAAAGTAGTTCATATTTTGATAGAGGTCATTATGGGTCTGTTGCCTATTTCAATTACCCTTTATATTAGGGAACTAGCTGACCTAAAGGATCATAAGGTACAACTTAGTGACTTGTAGAAGAATGGATTAATTAGGAAAATTACTTTATTATGGGATGTTCCTATTTTTTTACAAGAATGAGAATGGTATTATTCGATTATATATGTATTACAGCAAGATGAACCAGGTTTTGGTGAATAAATTTTATCCTTTTTATGGGATCAATGATATTTTCAGTCAGTTGTGTGGATCCCAATGGTTCTCTAAATGTTTTCTTTGATCGAGTTACCCCTAGTTTCTAGTTAGAGAGGGTGAAATCTAGAATATGGTTTTTTGTAGATGGAATGGGCTATATGACTACATGGTAATGTAGTTTTTACTAATGAATGTTTTGTAAGTATTAATATTTCTCATGAAAAATATCTTCCACCCATATCCTTACTCATTCATCTGGGTGTTTTTTAATGATTTCCTCATGTAATGACAACCCTAGATTAGCATTATAGACATCTTGAGATAGTCTAGAGTAAACTTTTAGAACATCATAATTATTCTTTTTTTTAATGTAACTTTTAGATTCATGAGGTGATATTATTGGGGCTTGTGTTATCTAAGACTAGTAAATCCATGGAGCTGGATAAATTCAAGTTAGTTATGTCATGGACACTTCCCTAAAATATTTTTTAGATCATGATATTTCTTAGTTTATCAAGATAATACCAACATTTTCTGAAGTGTTTCTCTCATTTATCATCACCCATGACTGCACTAAAAAAAGAAATGGATATTTCATGGTCAAATGATTGTGAAGAATCATCTCAGGGGCCAAAGAATAGGTTGATTATAGCTCCAGTTTTGATGTATATCGAGCCATGGAATGGTTATTTTTTCTATTATGATGCATCGAGAATTGGTTTGGGAGTAGTATTGATATATAGTGAGGATGTAGTAGCTTATTAGTCACATCAGCTATGACCATGTGAGTGGATTTATCCTACCCAAGACTTAGAGATATTAGTGGTGGTCTACGCCCTAATGTGTTGGAGATACTATCTCTTCAGTGATAAGTTTATTGTCTACATAAACCACAAGATACTTTTATATATCTTCACATAATGGGTCATAAATCTAAGGTAGAGTCACTTAAAAAAGTATCAAAAATGCATGACTATGAAATATATAAAGCACATGGTAAAGTTAATTTCGTTGTATATTCTATTAGCCATAATATGAGGATATCTCATGAGATTATTGAATGGTATTCGGATAAGTAATGGCACCATATGTGTTTTTTGGCCGTTTATATAATGAATTATTTTGAGTACCTAGGATATATGACTTGGTCTCCTTAAATGATCATGTATTATCTAGTGGACCATGTGATGGATAGTCAGGAGACTAACCCTAATTATATTATGATGCTTGAATGGAAAGAAAGTGGTGACTCGATACCTAGGTGGTTGTTGGATGGAGATGATGTGATATATGTACATGAGTGAGTTATATTCACTTATTACATCAGGGAAGAACTGAGGATGGACTTGCATCCCTCCTATTGGGTGGAATTTTTAATAGTGTTAAATATGTATCATGACTTTAGGTAATGGTTCTAGTCATCTAGGATGATGAGGGACATTACTGAATTCATTTCTGGATTCCTTACCTACCATAGAGTAAAGGTTGGGAATCATTTTCCATGTGTTTTTCTCTATCCATGCCCAATAACTATGCCTATGTGGTATTAAATCATTATAGATTTTATGATTGTGTTACCTAGGACTCTAAAGAGACATGATATTGTTTCAAATATTATCAATCGGATAATAAAGGCTTCCCACTTCTTACCAATAAATGAGACTCGCTCAATAGATGATTTGGGAAGTTGTATGCCTATGAGATTCTAATATTACATTGAGTTCCATAATTTATTTTATCTATCCAAGATGCATGTTTTATGTCACAATTTTGTAATAAATTATATAATTCCTTAGGGACTCAATTGGGTTTGACTAAAACATACCATCCCCATACATATGGACAGTTAGAGAGGGAGATCTTTATATTGGAGTATATTCCTTGAGATTTCTTTTTATACATTCATAGAGTGTTGTATAATCAGTTATCCTTGATTTTGGTTTCTATAAAATAATAATTAATAGGATTTTATTCAGAGGCTCTTTATGGAACTTTATTTTCTTCATCACTTTGTTGGAATGATGCTCATGAGGAAGCGATTTTGGGGCCTAGTATATTTCAAGATACCCCCAAAAGAGTGTATCTAATTCATAATAGGTTGAGAATATATTAGAGGAGTCAAATATATTGTGCTTACTGTAAGAGGATATCATTGGAGTTTGTTGTAGGAGGCTGATTTTTTATGTGAGTAACTCATTGGTTAGGCCACCAACATCCAAGGAAGCTACAAAATTTATCCCCATATTTGGTGTACCCTTTAGGATCATTGATTTGGTTGGGATAGAGGCATATGACATAGAATTTCCTTTATTTTTCTAAGATATGCATGATTTATTTCATGTTTCATAGCTTTGGAGTTACATTCCTGATCCTATGCATCTCATAAACTTTGGGGATGTTGTGTTGGATCCTAATGTATCATACTTGGAGGGCCTAGTGCATATTGTAGTTTGGGGTGAAAATTTCATTCAAATGAAGATGGTACTACTATTCTAGATTTTATAATGTCATGGACTGATTCGAGAAGAGACTTGGGAGAGACATGCTAATATTTGGGATAATGGTGTGAGATGTTTGAGACAAACCATTAAAGCTACTTATTAAAGATCATAATATATTAAATGGTAATAACTGCAACATCCTTGTTAATATTAATGTGCGAGAGGTTTTTAATTTTTAAAATTATCTGGTTCACTTTTATTTCTCCCCTATTGTGGTATGATTTCAGGTTGGTTTTAAGTGAATAGGGGTCTAGTTTTCAAAGGTGGGGTGTAAGAATGCATTGGTCATGTAATGGATGGAAGGATTTCACTGGCTAACCAATGGGGATAAAATAGGTATGTTGGTTCCTACAAACCCCACTAGTTATATGATGGTTTTAGAAGGACCTAAGTGGTTCTTCCAGACATAGTGTCCAACCAATGACCCTCACTAGCTTTCTACTGCGCCCAATCTAACACTACTGGAAAACCAGGTATTTGCGACGGGCTATTTGCGACGGGATCCCGTCGCAAATAGCCATTTGCGACGGGGTCCCGTCGCAAATAGCCCGTTGCGGAAAACGCCGTCGCAACTAAACTTATTTGCGACGGGACCGTCGCTAAAGCCCTTTTTTGCGACGGGCATTCTCCCCGTCGCAAATAGTATTCCGTTTTTTGTAAAAAACTTTTTAAACAGTTATTGCGACGGGCCCGTCGCAAATACCTTTTGCGACGGTTCCCGTCGCAAATTGTTTTTGCGACGGGCCCGTCGCAATAACGTTTTTTTTTAAAAAATAAAAAAAATAATAATACTAGTATTTGCGACGGGAACCGGGACCCGTCGCAATTACTATGAATAGTATTTGCGACGGGACCCGTCGCAAATACTCTTTTTAAAAAAAAATAAAAAAATATTAATAATACTAGTATTTGCGACGGGCATAGTATCCCGTCGCAAATACTATAAAAAAAATAAAAAAAAATTATTAATAAATTATTTTAATTAATATAATAATAGAATTATAATTTACAAATGAAAATAATAAATTATTTTAATTAATATAATAATAGTAGAATTATAATTCAAAAATAAAAATAATAGAATACTAATAAATAATTTAATTAATATAATAATATTATAATTATAATTCATAAATAAAAAAATATTAATAAGTTATTTTAATTAATATAAAAATAATAGAATTATTTTACATTCAAATATTAAAATAATTCAAGTATTACCAAAAAATAATTAAATTATAATATTATAAAATTTTAATATATATATAAAATTTTAATATATATATAAAATTTAATATTATAAAATATAAATATTATTATTATTCATATTAATATTGTTATTTAAAAATATAATATTATTAATATTTTATAATGAGACAGAAACTACGAATAGAAAAAAAAAATATTTTGATTTCACAAATTTTATAACAGAAATACAAACTCTAATCTGTAGGAGGGGGGGGAGGTGGGGGATCTGCAGATGGTGGTGGAGGAAACTCCATCCCTAAAGCATGAGTGAGTCGGCGCATGTACTCCATCTGCTCCTGATGCTGCTGCTGCCACCGACTCGTCTGCTCCTCGTACAGCTGCTGCTGGCGTCGACGCTCCTCCTCATGCTGCTGACGTATCTGCTCCTGCTCCTGTCGGAGACTCTCTATCTGTGCAGTCTGAGATCGCAACTGCTCCTCATACTGTGTAGAAGAAGATGCACGAGCTCCCCTCGAGCTGGACGCCGACATCGCAGCACTGCCATAATAATCTCCGGGAGTCAGTCGAGAGCCGATACCAACTACCCGGCCCTTCTCGAAGGCATACTGGGTGGCCTGCATCCATGCCGCCTCATCAAACTGACGGGCAGTGGTCTGATCTGATGACTCGGCCTGACTCTCAGGCCGGGCCTGTGCCGCTGCGGCCTCATATGACTCCTACAGTTGCAATTTAAAATTAAAATTGTGAATATATTATATGCAGTTAATTTTTAAACTTGAAAACAAATAATACTGACCACGATGTGATGCTGACGATCACCTCTAAGCTCCCCAGTAGCAGGATCACTATACATCCTCCGATATACGTCGTACTCTGTAATATCGGGGTGCTCGACAGCCTATAAGAATAAAAAATAAACTGTTAATATTTATAGTTATATAAAATATTTATAAATAATGTACGTACCAGATGCTGTCTATGAGTACTGAAAGAACGACTCCCAGCTCGATGAGTCACCTCCTGCCTCCCCCGATTCTGCCTCCCCACCGATGATCTCCTCTGAAAGGCACCACTCAACCAGTGCGCACATAATCCATCCCATACATGGGATGAAATGTACTCTGGTCGGTGTGCTCTACATGACTCCTCAAAATCTGACACTCCTGATTTCTTCATCGCAGCTTTTCTTAAATTGTGCAAAAACTGACGAAGGCGATCACGCATGGCCACCTCCCATGCCTCGTGGATGGCGTCACGCATGGTATCCTCGATCGGATACCATAAACCCTACAAATAAATCAAAATATCAAGTTAGAAATGAAATAATTTTCAAAATAAAAATTATTTATTTACGTACGTACCAACCAATGGCCGAACATGGCCTGCTGCACATCAATGGGAATCTGCTCCCATGTGGTCCACGGCTGAGAAAAATAGTTGCGCAAAATAGCGCTGCCCTGTCCGACTGCTATATGCGAAAAACTGAAAAAATAATAAACATTTATTATGTGAATAGATTAATGAAATCTTAGTCAAATTCACAAGTTATTACACAGGTTATCACACCTCCGGGTGCGCGGATCAAACCCAAGACGTGGACGTCGCTCGGGGACGGGGTCAGGAATCATCAATCGTGCAAGACCGCGCCCCCTCCGCGTACTCCCTGAAGCGCCTGCAGGCTGAGGGTCATCTGCCAACAACTCATCCGCATCGAAAGGCAGGTCAGCCTCCGTCAACTCACGAAATGTGGCCTCGTCCATCTGAAACAGAAAATGTTAATATTAGCAAATAATTGATAATTACTATTATATATACATATATATACATATTATGATTGTATATAAATACCATGGAATTCTATAAGTGTTCATCTTCATCATCATCTTCATATATGTCAATGTCATCTTCATATTCCTCCTCAACATCATCGATATCCATTCGAGTTGCAGTTGCTTCATCTCTTACCATTTCAAATTCATGTGTGACATCATTAACATCATCGTCATCACCGACTCTTAAATGTGGGGTGTCGTCATCGATACTCATATCTCTTTGTAAAAAAGATTGATTTTGAGTACTTTCTTGAAAAACTTCAATTCTTTGCACATCAGTGAAAGCACATTCACTTTGACTAAACTGATTGTCTCGAATTTTGATTTTTATTACACTCCACCAATCAGTCAAGTCTCTTGATGTTGCACAGTACTTTGCATAATAAACTTGATATGCCTGTTGAGCCAATAAGAATGGTTCATTTACTGCGAGAACACTTTTACATTTAATATCGATGATTCCATGAGTCGGATGAACACGCACGCCTCTCTCTGTATCCAACCACCGACATTTGAACATGGTTATGTAATGTTGTCCAAGATAACAGAGTTCAATGATTTCATCAAGCATGCCATAAAAGTCAACTTCATTTTCTCGATGATGAGATCCTCTCAAGCTAACTCCACTGTTCATTGTTTTTTTCGATTCCCCATATGCATGCGTGTGGAATCGAAATCCATTCACCACATATGCATTATAAGTTTTAACAAGTTTGGAAGGTGGGTTACTCAATACACAGAGCCGTTTGTCAATTTTATCAGCATGTCGAGACACCTGAAGATTTGTGAAATAATTATCAATATAGTAAACTATACATTGAATGAGTTGCTAAATGATAAAGAATTTATGTTACCAGTTTTTGAAACCACTGAGAGAAATTTTTCAGTCGCCGTTCTTCGAGAGCAGCTGCTGTAATTTGTGGAATTTGTTTCTTGATATGATTATCATACAACCTATAAAAACCAAAGTTATTTACTGTAACATAAATGATAGAATAAGTGATATAAACACTTACAGTACAACTGATGTCATCTCTTCACAGTTGAGCAGAACATACGTATGAGCTCTATGATGTTCATCATCTGAAAGCCAGCGTTCAGAAACTCCACCAAAACCAAGCTCTGACTGGTTGAAAACAGATAATTGATTGTCGATTTCATCAATATTCCTCTCATTCCGTCCCATTCGGTTGTGTTTTGAAGGATACTCAGATTCAAAATAATGGGAGCAGAAAAAAGATATTTCCTCTTGCAAATAAGCTTCTGCAATAGATCCTTCAACAGATGCTTTGTTGCGTACTTTTCTTTTCAATTTTTGCATGCATCTTTCAAATGGGTACATCCATCGAAACTGTACCGGACCTCCACATTTGGCTTCATATGGCAAATGTAACATCAAATGTTCCATTGAGTCGAAGAAAGACGGCGGGAATATTTTTTCCAGTTTACATATAATTACAACAACATCTTTTTCAAGTTTGCCTAGAGCATCATAATCTGCCGTAGCCGCACAAATTTCCCGAAAAAAATGAGACATGTCTGTTATGGAATCCCAAATCACAGAATTCAACAGACCTCTTAATCCAATTGGTAGAAGTCTCTCCATTATAACATGACAATCATGACTTTTCAATCCAGTAATATGACCATTCTTTACACATCTACCCAAATTGGAAGCACAGCCATCTGGAAGTCTCAAATCTGCAATCCACTGACAAAATAATAAACGGTTTTCTTTAGACAGTGTATAAGCTGCTTTTGGTTTCAGTAACCTTTCTGTTCTGACATTCTCAAATAGTTCCAATTCTGGACGTCTGCAAATTTGGGCAAGATCTAAACGTGCATTTACATTGTCTTTGCTCTTTCCTGGCGTATCCAAAACTGTATGAAACAAATTATCAAAACAGTTCTTCTCAATATGCATGACATCTAACATGTGTCGGACCAACAAATCAGACCAATATGGCAAATCCCAAAATATGCTACGTTTAATCCAATTGTGTTCTTTCCCAAAACCAGAAATTTTCTGTTGGTTTATTGTGGGACCAAAAGTGATGGGAGGTAATGAAAATACAACCGATTTTAACTCCGAACCTGATAGCATTTTTGGAGGTCCATCCCTTTCAACTGTTCCTTTTCTGAAATGAGATCTGTTTCTGCGAAAAGGATGATCAGCTGGAAGAAATCTGCGATGACAGTCAAAATAACAAGGTTTCTTTCCATGAATGAGCATAAATGCTTTGTTCTCTCCCATACAGTAAGGACATGATTTCTGACCATGTGTACTCCAGCCAGATAACATCCCATAAGCCGGGAAGTCACTTATTGTCCACATCAATGCTGCTCTCAGTATGAAATTCTGTTTCGTTGCAACATCATATGTACTGACACCAGTACTCCACAATAAATTTAATTCATCAATCAATGGCTTCAAATAAACATCAATATTTTTCTTCGGATGTCCTGGAATTAGTAAAGTCAAAAAGATATATGGCTCCTTCATCAACATCCATGGAGGTAAATTATACGGAGTTAAAAAAACAGGCCAACATGAATATTGACTACCATAAGATCCAAACGGACAGAAACCATCAGTGGAAAGGCCCAGTCGAACATTTCTAGCTTCTAAAGCAAATGATGGATGCACTCTATCAAAATGTTTCCATGAATCACCATCGGCTGGATGATTCAAGCTTTTATCGGTTGAAATATTCTCTTTATGCCATGACATCATTGTCGCTGTATTCTTAGACATGAATAAACGCTGAAGTCTGGATGTAAGCGGAAAATATCTCAACTGTTTTACAGGAATCAAACCAGACTTCCCGTGTTGTCCTTCTTTATATCTCTGTTGCCCACATGTGGGACAACTATCCAACGACTCATTTTCCCCTGAATATAAAATGCAGTCATTTGAACATGCATGAATCTTCTGACAAGTAAGCCCCAAATTTCGAACCAACCTCTTACTTTCATAGTAATTTGCAGGTAAAACATTTCCTTCGGGTAACAGTGTTTTCAGCAAAGAAAATATCTGGTCAAAACATGTGTTTGACATTCCGTTATCTGATTTGATAGCCATAAATTTTGCAACTGCTTCTAATTTGCTCATCTTGCAGCCAGGATATAATGCATCCTCAGCAGACTTCAACAACTCATAAAATTCAGACGGTCCCAACTCAGGATTTGAAGCTATATCAGCCGGAGTTTCTGTATGTTGAACAGATGAACCTGCAACATCATGTACTAAATCTTGAAACTGGGATGGATCCGGAATCAAGTTGGTATCAGCTGCTCTGGAACTGCGTTCACCGTGTTGATACCAAAAAACATAATCAGCTTGAAAACCAAAACGCAAGAGATGTTCCCCCACTTTGTCAAACGTGTCAAACGTTCTCAATGCACATTTTCTGCAAGGGCATTTTATCTTTCCTTCTGAAACAAATTCTGAATTTGATGCCGCAAATGATAAAAAAATCTCCACACCCTCTATATATACTGGATTTAAACCAGAACCATTTGGATTTCTGCGTTGATTTATCCATATGCGGTCATCTAATAATGACTGTTGACGACCTCGCTGTTCCATATTTTTCTATAAAATATAAAAGCATTACTGGTTTTGAATAATTTGTTAGAAAAAACACTCAAGCAAGGATTACTAATTATTACAATTTATTACTAATTATTACAATTTATTGCTAATTATTACTATTTATTACTAATTTAGCAATACTTAGCAATACTTAGCAAAAGGAAAACTGCTTGAATAATGAAAGGAAATTTGATAATCATCGTTGTGGAGATGGTTATAAATTTTCCCTTCATTATCCAAGCAGATTTCGTTTACTAATTATTAGTAATAAAAAAAATATTATCAATATTTACGAAAAAACAATATTAATATTATTAAAATAATAAAAAAAATTAAAAAATATTAAAATTATCAATATTCAGAACAAACTTTGTTCTATTATTAACATGTTCAAATCTTAAAGGGTCGTCAATTGTCAATTTTTTGCTAAGTGTTCTTGAGTATTCCTGAGTATTCCTGAGTATTCCTGATTATTTGTGAGTATTCCTGATTATTTGTGAGTATTCGTGAGTATTCGTGATTATTCGTGAGTATTCGTGATTATACGTGAGTATTCGTGAGTATTCGTGAGTATTCGTGAGTATTCCTGAGTATTCCTGATTATTCCTAATTATTCCTAATTATTTGCAATTATTCCTAATTATTTGCAATTATTGGTAATTATTGGCAATTATTGGTCATTATTGGCAATTATTACTAATTATTCCTAATTAATCCTAATTATTCCTAATTAATCCTACTTATTCCTAATTAATCCTACTTATTCCTAATTATTCCTAATTATTACTAATTATTCCTAATTATTGCTAATTATTACTAATTATTGCTAATTATTTCTAATTATTGCTAATTATTTCTAATTATTGCTAATTATTTCTAATTATTGCTAATTATTTCAAATTATTGCTAATTATTGCTAATTATTGCTAATTATTGGTAATTATTTCTAATTATTTCTAATTATTTCTAATTATTCGTAATTATTACTAATTATTAGTAATTAATACTAATTATTGGTAATTATTGCTAATTATTGGTAATTATTGCTAATTATTGGTAATTATTGCTAATTATTGGTAATTAATACTAATTATTGGTAATTATTACTAATTATTGTTAATTATTACTAATTATTGGTAATTATTACTAATTATTGGTAATTATTACTAATTATTGGTAATTATTACTAATTATTCGTAATTAATACTAATTATTCCTAATTAATACTAATTATTCCTAATTAATACTAATTATTCCTAATTATTGTTAATTAGTCCTAATTATTACTAATTATTGTTAATTATTCCTAATTATTACTAATTATTGTTAATTATTCCTAATTATTACTAATTATTGGTAATTAATACTAATTATTGGTAATTATTACTAATTATTCCTAATTATTGTTAATTATTCCTAATTATTACTAATTATTGTTAATTATTCCTAATTATTACTAATTATTGGTAATTAATACTAATTATTGGTAATTAATACTAATTATTGGTAATTATTACTAATTATTCCTAATTAATACTAATTATTCGTAATTATTCCTACTTATTGTTAATTATTCCTAATTATTACTAATTATTGTTAATTATTCCTAATTATTACTAATTATTGGTAATTAATACTAATTATTGGTAATTAATACTAATTATTGGTAATTAATACTAATTATTGGTAATTAATACTAATTATTGGTAATTAATACTAATTATTCCTAATTAATACTAATTATTTGTAATTAATACGAATTATTTGTAATTAAAACTAATTATTGGTAATTATTACTAATTATTGGTAATTAATACTAATTATTGGTAATTAATACTAATTATTCCTAATTAATACTAATTATTCCTAATTATTCCTAATTATTACTAATTATTCCTAATTATTACTAATTATTCCTAATTATTACTAATTATTCCTAATTATTACTAATTATTCCTAATTATTCCTAATTATTACTAATTATTCCTAATTATTGTTAATTATTCCTAATTATTACTAATTATTGTTAATTATTCCTAATTATTACGAATTATTGGTAATTAATACTAATTATTACGAATTATTGGTAATTAATACTAATTATTGGTAATTAATACTACTTATTGGTAATTAAGACTAATTATTTGTAATTAATACTAATTATTTGTAATTAATACTAATTATTCCTAATTAATACTAATTATTTGTAATTAATACTAATTATTCCTAATTATTCCTAATTATTGGTAATTATTACTAATTATTCCTAATTAATACTAATTATTCCTAATTATTCTTAATTATTACTAATTATTCCTAATTATTCCTAATTATTACTAATTATTGTTAATTATTCGTAATTATTGTTAATTATTCCTAATTATTAGTAATTATTGTTAATTATTCCTAATTATTACGAATTATTGGTAATTAATACTAATTATTGGTAATTAATACTAATTAATGGTAATTAATACTAATTATAGGTAATTAATACTAATTATTGTTAATTATTGGTAATTATTACTAATTATTCTTAATTATTGATAATTATTAGTAATAAAATGAATAATTATCAATAATTAGAAATAATTACCAATAATTACAAATAATAACATTATTAATATATTTTATTATTAATATTAAAATAATATAATTTTCTAATTTATATACAGTTCTTTTTTCATCTGTGCGTTTTCTATCTCCACATACAAATAATACATGTGAAGACAGCAAACACACAGATGAAAAAAGAACTGTATATATATAAAAAATTATATTATTTTAATATTAATAATAAAATAAACTAATAATGTAATAATGTTCTTATTCCTAATTATTGGTATTTATTACTAGTTATTAATATTTATTCTTAATTATTAAAAATTATTACTAATTATTCTTAATTACCATATAAACAATACTAATAATTTAAATTTATTAAGTAATAAAACAATGTAAACAAAATTAAATTACAACTAATTAATAATAATAAAAACTAATAAAAAATTAAAAATAAATAAAAAATTAAAATGAAGATAAATACCTTGAAAATTGATCTGTTCTGATCGTTCTTCAAAACTTTAATATCAGCTCCGGAGAAAAAACTTAAACTGGAGAAAAACTAAACTCTAGAAATATGATTCTGAGAGAGAGAGAAGATAAAGAATGAGAATGAAATGAAAAAAACGGATGGGGGTATTTATAGGTTAGATTAGTTGCGACGGGTCCATTTGCGACGGGATTCCCGTCGCAAATAGTATTATTTGCGACGGGTCCCGTCGCAAATACCTTCGCCAACATTTATTACGGTCAACCGGTAAATAGTTATTTGCGACGGGTCCCGTCGCAAATAACCCTCTGCCGACATAGTATTTGCGACGGGGGAATATTCCCGTCGCAAATACCATTTACCGCCGCCGGCTATTTGCGACGGGAATATTTCCCCGTCGCAAATACGTTTCCCGCGATTTGGCGCGCATCGCGGGAAAACTATTTGCGACGGGGAAAGCAATCCCGTCGCAAATGCCTCATTATTTGCGACGGGGATGTACCCCCGTCGCAAATACTTTTTTAACATGACTATTTGCGACGGGATTTAATCCCGTCGCAAATAACCCGTCGCAATTGCTCATTTTTCCCGTAGTGTAAGGATGAAATTAATACACCCATGGAATTTAAATTCCACAAGTTTTTACCCCATTTAACACTCAATTACAAACCTAAAAACAATATTTAAAATTAGTGTCCTTATCTATAGATAGTATGCACTCTCTTTCTTCTCCACTTTCCTCTCCAATGATTTACTTATCTGGTGAAATTTCTATGATTTATTCTTAGAAATATTCCAAATACTTAAACTTTATTGTGATATGGGCTTGGATTAAAGGTTTATCTTTGTTTTATATCATTATATAATGATGAATTTTCCCTTCCTTTTATAATGGTGGCGGATCAAGAACTTGGACATCATTCCTTGATCACAATAAGATCTTCAAATGAATATGAGAATTCTATGGGTAAGAGTTATTGAATGAACTTCCTATACCTATTATCAATATTAAATTGATTATGGATCCTTTATTTTATTTTTTATTTTTTTGATCATACCTTGTTTTATTGATGGAGGAATAGATTTGTCAATGACCACCCCATTTAACCATATATTGAACACTAAAGAATTGTGATTTTTTCAGGTAAGCTTCCTAGAATAATCATTATTTAATCTTCTCCATCATGAATACCATCTTGAATATATTTTATGTTAATGGAATAATAATGTACTGATTATCATTGTCTAGGCTCAACACTCTCTTCTAGAAATTTTGTTGAATTTTGGATCCATTCGTCGATAGATAGCATATTCAGTTAACTAGAATCCCATCCTTTGATATAACACAAAATTTATTCAATTAAAAAATTCCTTAAGGGGTGTGACTCTAGAATGAAACTCTTAAATTTAGATCTTCTTGAGTATCCATTTTAAATAGTTTTTTATTGAAAAACATGAACCCAAGATATTTGTCCTTAATGTGTGATCTCTTTTTTCTTCAGTGTACGATGTGGTTCATTCTTTGACCCTTTGAAGAACATTGATGTTTTTCATCGACAACCATGAGGTAAGAAGTTACCTAAAATTAGGGACCTTGTATGTAATATTTTTATGAACTATTATTTTATATTTGATAACCCATGATTATTATGTGTTCACATGTGGATGTGTGAGTAGCCTTGAGACCTTTCTTATTTTTGACCACAAGATTTGGGTGTAGCTTTCTTAGAACTATTCATGATATTCCTTATTTTTAATTACTATGATACATATTTATTATGTTATTTCAAAACCTATGGGACTTTGATTTATGTATTAGGATGTTCTAGTTTAACTGGTTCGGCTAGATGACCTCTTAGAAGGGGAGTGTGGTCAAACAAAAAATTCTATGGACTATGACTATTTTGATGATATGGATGTAATTATGTATATGTATATAAAAATGGTAGTATCCTATGTATGGGAATAAAAAAATTATTCTTTGAGCCTATGTGGGATAAATCGGTGCATTGGTGATGTGTAATATATTTAGGTTATACATGTCAGGTGGAATTTTCCATTATCCAAGGATAACAACAAGCCTAATGTTGTGGAATTCTGTGTTTCTGATAATGACCAATGTTAGGGTGGTTCGTGCTGTATTTATGGGGAAACTTGAATGGATAGAAATTGGAAACCTTATCAACTTCATTTCGAATTTGGTGGGGTCGAAGTTCGAGGTGTCTAGGTTTTTACATGGTAACTTGATAGTTTCATAGTTATATTTTTATCCTATATTTGACCTTATGTCATATCATACACTATTATATATGACGTTCACTTATGTCAACAACACATTAGTGGTTTCTTACTGGGTTTATAACTCACACCCTGCATGAGCATCATAGTGCATATCTAGATTTCAAGACTAGAGATATAGTGAAGCAAAAGGAACATATGATAGGGAGTTGAAGAGATGGATTCTTGGTGTTGGAGAAACTTTTGGTACATACCATTGACTATTATGGATGAATTTATATTTCCACAGAACATTATATACATAGGTTTTCCTTGCCACCCTGGAAGCATGTCTATTTATTTACTGAATGACTTATGTGTCATTTGATATTATTTTTTTATGTATTATTACTATGAGATTTTATGTTTCATTTACTTTATTTGATTAAGGACCGCTACAGAGGTTATAGTATCCCCACTAACAGACGTCAAAACCCTAAGATTTTAAAAAAATGAAAAAATATTTGATAGCGTATTTGACATGTGACACCGATCTTAAATTACAAGTGAAATATATTTCATTAAATTTATTCTCGTAAATATCTTATGATACACACAACCCTAAGTATAATTGGATTTTAATATAGTATACTGTTATAACCTAATCATTAAATTGGAAAGTATGAAAATGACTAACTAAATTATGAAAATTATATAGTTCAAAAATGTGTGAAATAAATTCTATTTTTATCTATTGATAGTAAAATAAAATAAGAATCAATTGAAATAAATCTAATTATTTTTTGAAAAAATTGTACTTTTTGAGAAGGTGGTTTCTTCGCGCTTTGTGAAAATACATTAAAATTATTTTTTACAAATTTTATAAAATTTATTTTAAAATTTTGAATTAATTTTATAATTATTCATATAAAAATAATACTAGTGTAATATTTTGATATTTTTCTGAAAATTTTTATTTTTTTAGTAAATAGTTAAAAATACATATTTTTGAATAAATGTATTATCTTTCCTATAAATTAAATAATTTAAAAGTATAATTATGTTTTAAATATTAATTCAAGTAACGTAAGTATTATTTATTAATATTTAATCTAATTAATTACTTTTTAATCATCTTTATATTGGATTTTATTTTAAGTTAATTATTGATTTTAAACGATATTTTTATGAAAAAATTGTTTTAAAGTGTATAATGTTTCTCTAATTAAATTAATTAAAACCACCCATAATGTATAATGGTTTAAAGAAAATTTATATATTTTATTTATATAAATATTAATTTAAAATCATATAATTATTACTACAGGTTATAGAGTTGATAAAAAATCATCTTGTTCTTGAAAAATACACTTCATGAAATCCCTATTTTTCATCACATATGTGGGTTTAATTTTAAATTAAATTCATTTACTTATATGATTATAATTTTTTAAAATTTTTCCCACATTTTGAATCATAATAATTTATAATAAAAAATAATTTTAACTTAATGTTTTTTCACAATGACTAGATAATATAATAAAAATCTATTATCATGGTTAAGGTAAAAAAAAATTTACCAAGGGTTAAACTAAACATTTAAGGGTTAAAATGAAAAAAATAATTATATAAGATATATTTTCCTGATATATTTAGTTCTTATATTCTATAATTAGCTATAATGTTTGATTTTGGATCCTCTTGACTTATGAAAAATTTTGTTTCATGTTTTCTTTTCAAAAATTACAAGAGCGCAACTCACCTCACTTAAAAAATGCCAACCAATCTTTTATCCTCTTTACACATTAAAACCATTTTTTTATCTCATAACTACCCAAATAGCTTACTTAATTCCCTATCCATATCCTATAATTATTATATGTTCATAAATACATCCTAATAAGGCTTTTGGAGATAACCTATGGTGGTTGTTTGAAAAATAGGTATCGTTCTAAACCAAGTGTTTTTATTTTATTTTTTATTCCACATACTTAAAATATTATTAAATTATGATAATATAGTAACATAATATATATCATGTACTGATATTTTATTTTTTTTAATTTCATATTCTAAATCTATCTTATCTTCCATAAAATGGGAAACAAAACCCTCATTCATGTGGACAGTGGACTACTGCCTCACGAGCCGATGTAATTCATTGTTTATCATCGCCTCTCATGGAACATTATAATGATGGATTTAAAGTATATATATGATATTTATAACCTAATTATACTCTATTAATTATTATATCACATATATCTTATTAAATTCAATTCTGTGGTGGATAAGATAACATCTCTTGGTGTACGATGGACAACCATCTCGGGAAGTGAAGTGATTCATTTACACTAAAAAAATCTTGGACTATAGTAAGGATAAATTTAATGAGTATATGTGACATAATTATGATATTAATGACATATTTATAATTATAAAAAGATAATATATCATTTTATTTCTTACCTTTCCACTCACAGAAAAATGATTATGTCGTTTATGCGTATGTGTGGACTACAGCCTACATAAAGAAATTTAATAATCACATATCAAGTATGATTTATATAAGTATATTTAATAAAATAATATTATATTCATTATTTTATGATAATTATGGAAATATAAAATAAAACTTACCTCTTTTACATAATGATCATTGAAAAATGGAAATGTTACTCATGCATACATACGGCCTACCATTTCCATTATTGTAACATAGTTAATTTTTCATAACCATTATTTAGTAATGGTTTTATACGTATAATTTATTTCTAGAAATTATAATTAGGTAATGATTATCATTCTATATATTATTAAACAATTACCCCTTTGACAACGATCAATATACCGAAGTCATTTTCAAAACATGGACAGAAGTTCCTCAAAACACCCGACGTGGACTTAACAGATTAAATATTTAAATATGTCATTAAAATAAACAAAATAAATGATTTAATATAATAAATTTTACATATATGTTTTTTTAAATAAGTCAAATAATTTATATAATCTTGTTATATAGTAGTTAAAGTACATACGTGGAATGTTTGGAGTCAAGGTAAGTGACTTGGTCTCAATTTTCCTTTATTGAGACATATTTTATTGTTATGTACATAATTTCTTTAATATGGTGTATATATTTACATTTTTACATGTAATATAAAGAATAATTAATATCTAATTTTTTTACCATTTTAAATTTCAATTATTACATCCAATGGGATTAGACTTAAAAGTTACCAAATAGTAAAGAATTACATAACTCAATTAATTTTTATTGTATTGTATTACTTCTTCATTGTATTTTATATTATAAAATTATGTTTGTAATTATTTTTTATTATATTAATTTTTATTTCCAATCATGATATGTGGATAAAAATTTGACACACACAGTTAATTAATTAATTACTTCTCATGTCAATGTTATGATAATTATAAGGGTTTCTCATCTCAAATTGTTTTCTTTTAGAGATATGTTATGTTATACACCTACCTAATTTTATTTGGTGTATATATATCCATTTTTACATGTTATATAATTAATCTCTTATGTTAATTACATTTAAATCATCATTTGAAGTTAATCTTTCATGGGGCTTACGATGGAAGAGTTACCAAAGTGGAAAAATATTTTGTTACAATCTACTTTCTTTTAGGATTATTTATGTCCAAGTTTTATTTAGAGAAAATCATATGATTTTATTTTTTTAAAACCACGTATAATTCTTATAAACTAGTTATTAATGTGTTTAACATGTTTTATTCCAGTTTAACCCCTTATTTATTTAATAAATATTAAGAAATGTTTTTGTAAGTGATATCAATCTTGAATCTTTATTTTAGATTGGGGATCTTTCTCTTCTTTGTTAATGTTTTCTAAAATGTTTTCAAAAGTGTTTTTTTAACATATATTATTTCCTAAGAATAATTTTAATGACATTTGTCCATATATTAAAAGATTTTAAAAATTAAATTTATTAACATTTTCCAAATAGATCACATTGACTCCCTTTAAAAAAAATTGAAAATGATTTTTGTTTTTACCCTTTACAACATGAACAATTATTCCCACCATCATGACCATGAATTTTTAAAAACATAATTTTTATGTTTCAAAGGATATTTTAAATGGAAATTATTTATTTAATGTTTGATAATGTTTTATATTTTAAATAATTGCTTTCAAAATAGATATGATATTTTCCTCAAGAAATGTTCCAAGTGATATTTTAAAATCATTTTCCATTTAAGATGACATCCATTGATGTTACTCAATGTGAAAGGTTTATTTTCCTTAAGAATTTTTTTAATGATATTTTAATGGTATTTCTGTTCCCCAATGTCAACATCCCTTGATTTTATTTATGAACCACTGGGATAAGTGAAAATGATATCATCCTTATTCTTTCTATGCATGGATTATCATTGTTTTGAAGTGATTTCCATGGAACACATTTATTTTCCAGGGGTTAATCAACTTATGAAAGGATTAATGGATGTTTTTATGAGTTTAATAATGGAAATAAATATTTTCTATTTTATTATTATTTTTTGGTTCTTGTACATTCATTTTGATGATGAGTGGTTCTATTATAAATAATGGATATGTGGTTCCATTATAAACCAAGCATGGGTGGGTCCGTTATTAACCAAGTATAGGTTGTTATGTTATTAACCAAGTAATGGTAGTTACATTATAAACCAAGGATGGTTGGGTCTATTATACCCCTCAAATTTATAGGGTTCTCTAGAGATTTCTATCAATTATATTTGTTATTTCATTTGGAAGATTGATATGAAGATGATGTTCTAAGATTCCAATATGCTTTATTTATTATTTTTATGGGTTTTTAATAATTATTTCGATCAATATTGAAATAAAATGGATTGTATTTATTTAATCCTCAAAATATTTTCTTTGTTAAATCCATAATGATCACTCATGTTGAATGATCCAAGTGTTTATGGGTATGATTTCTCTTCTGCTTTTCTCATGCACTTTGATTATGTCATCACAACCTTATTCTCTTTTTATGATCACAGAAGACATTAATTTGTTAATTCTTATATTTAACCTTACTTATTATTTGATCACACACTTCTTATATTTATTATTCTCCATGTTATAAAGAATGGTTATTAAATGTCTTAATTTTTAGAATGGTTTTTAATGTGAATAATTGTGTGGAAGATGTTGAAGAATTAATATAGAATTTGAAAATGTTGAGATTAGTGAGAGATGATATTGATATTTATTAACCAATGGTTTATGAATCCAAGTTGTTAAGAATTTTTCCAAATTCTATAAAACCGTAAACATAAAACGTTCATTGGGTATGTAAGTGATCTAATATTTTATTTCAATGTTTTATGTTTTGGATAGTGAAAATTGGGTCACCTTCATCGGTATCAAATCCAGAAATTTAATATTTATGACTTTTGAACCGGATCCAAGAGTATGGGTTTGGGGTCATTTACTTGGTATCAAATTAGTGTTTAGATAAATCAATAGATTATGGTGTTTTCATGAGAGGTTTCATTAAGATATATGGATACCATCATAATTTTATAAAGGTTAATCATAATTTTAAATTCTTAAACACCAATTTTATGGTTTTAAGTGATGATATCTGAAAGTAATTAATAACACCTTAGGAGGCATTTTATTGGGTTTAATTATGTGTAAAACTTTGGCTTAATGTGAGGTATGACTTTATATTTTGTGGAAAAAATTTTTAAGGTATTGATAAACTTCAGGGTTTATATGATCTTGGATATTGAGATAATTAAGGGAACTGAAGTTTTTTCATATATCCAACCATGGGATTGAAAATTGGGTTGGTTAGTAAGTGATTAATGTTATTTCAGAAGAAGAAAACTAAATTTTTTGGCATATCAGTAGAAAGTTATTGTATAAATTTTTTGTTTAAAAACTCTTTAAGGTTGGGGTTATTAATGTTATTTAGGATATAGGGTTATTTATTTATGGAATTATTTAGTTTGAACATTGGTTATTACTATCTAATTAGGTAGATTAATGTATTATTTCATCATATTGAGTTTTATTCATTTTATGAAACAACTGACCATATTATAAAACTTTTGGTTTTGGTTAATGTTTAAAGAGAAATGGAATAGCTCAATTATCCCTTTCCTGGTTACATGATACTTTAAAAGATAATTTTAGTAATTCAGGAATCAAAAACTTAATCTGTAATACTCATCATTTATATAAAAATATGAGATTATGGTGGAAATTAATTCTAGGGTGAAATTTTACTCATCAAGTATATTTCTTTATTCTCATTGTCTAGAGGGTAAAGTAATTCCTCAACTCTAGGAAAAGGATATTGAAAAAAAATGTTATCCTATCACCATTATTTCTAATGAAATCAGTTATATTTTTAACACCTATTTGTTTTATGGTTTTAGGGTTATTAACTTCCTCTTGGTCATTTAATTTTTTATGATCAATGATCTCATTCACTCTACATCATTATTTTAGAATTACGCTTTTCTTCATTGTATAAATCTTCACTTACAACCAACGTCCACATATTTAGAAACCTAGTTATGTGTTATTCAAGATAATATAAACATTTCCCTTTTCAATATAATAAATAGAATGTTTTATTAACCCTTTTTATGATATGATATTTCAGAAAAGTTGTTTTCATATATAAAACCTCTGATTACTGAGATAACGTTAAAATTATGAGGATGCAATCTATTAAAGGGGGGAATGTAACACCCTGAGATTTGAAAAAAAACGAATCTATGTTTGATATCATATTCTACATGAAACAACATGCCTAAATGACCCACAAAATATATATCTTGAAATTTAATCTCTTCAATTCCTTGTGGTACACGCAACCTCGGGTGTAAATGAACTATAATATAGTATACAATTATAAACTATATGTTAAATTGGTCAGCATGAATAGGAATATATAAATTATGAAAATTATATTATTTATACAAGTATAAAATAAATAAAATGTTTATCTATTAATTATAAAATAAAATAATAATAATTTGAAATAAAAAGAAATTGTTTCTCAAAAAAAAAATATTTTTCTAAAAGGTGGTTTCATCGCGCTTTGCACACATACATTAAAATTAATTTGTACCAATTTTAAAAAATTTATTTTAAAAATGGAATTAACTTTTTAATTCAGAGCATAAAAATTATCTTGGAGTGAAATTTTTGGATTTTTCGGAAAATATTGATTTTCAATGAATAGTGAAAATACTTATTTGTATAAACATGTCTTCTTAAAAATAAATAGGGTAATTTAATATTTCCATTATTTTTTTAATAAAATTTAAATTAAAAATTATTATTTAGTCATATTTAATCCACTTAATTAAATTTAAATCATTTTTATTTTGGATTTTAGTATAAGTTTATTTTTGGGTTAAAAAACATGATTTTTCTGAAAACTCTTTTAAAGAGAATAAAGTTTATCCGTTTTGATTAATTAAAAATTACCTAATGAGGACTGATATGAATGAAATATTATATATATATATATATATTAATTTAAATTCATATAATTATTCTTACTGGTCATACAGTTAATATAAAATCTTTTTTTTTGAAAAACAGACTTCTGGAAATGGAATTTCTCATCACATCTACAGGTTTAATTTTATATTAAATTTTTCCAATTACTTGAATTAAATTTGGTAAAATATAATATATAATTTTATTCATAATAATTTATATTACTTAATAAGTTCAATTTAATTTTTTTCATAATTAATTGTAAAAATAGTAAAAACATAATTATGGTTAAGGTAAAAACGGATTTATCAGGGGTTAAACTAAGATAGATAAGGATTATAATTACCTAAAAGCTTTCCTAAAATATATTTTATGGATATATTTATAAATAATCGGGACTAATATTCAATAATGGGCCATTTTTTAGTCTTATGGTCTATGAAAACGTGGGTATCACTTTTTCTTTTCAAAAATTTCAAATATACCACTCACCTCACTTATAAAAGACCACCCCCAATACTCTTATATTCACACCTTAAAACCATTTTAATTTATTCAATGACAACCCAAATACCATAATTATTTACCTTCAAACGTCCTATAATCCTTGGTTTCATCATAAATTCATCCTAACAATTCTTTGGGAGCTAACCTATGAAGGTTGTTTGAAGAAGATATGTTATGCTTAACCAAGAATTTTTATTTTATTTATTCTTCAAAAAACATAAAATATTATTAAATTATCTTGATATAATAAAAACATTATAGAACATAGTATTATATTTTATTATAATAATTTAATAACCTAAATCTCTCTCCTTTCTGATCAAATGGTAAACGAAACCATCATTCATGTGTATGTGGAGTACCGCCTCACGAAGCGCTATAATATTTTTCATCATCTCCTCTCATGGACTATTATAATAATGTATTTAAATTATATATATGATATTTCTGACATTATTATACCCCTTAAAATGTTATATCACATATATAGTCTTACTTTCCATTCTTTTGAGGATATGATAACGTCATTCATGTGTATGGTGGACTATCATCTCACAAAGTGATGTGAATAGTTTTCACTACTGTTTTTCATTAAAAGAAATAAAGATAAATTTAATGAATATATTTGACATAATTATGATATTAACGACATGTTTACTATTCCTAAAAGTTAATATATCAATTTATTTCTTAAAATTACACTCTCAAAAAATTTATAACGTCGTCCGTGCATACGTGTGGACTACCGTCTCCCCAAAGCGATGTGATTATTTTTTCATCACCACATCACAATGATGATATATATAAGTATATATAAATAAATAATATGGTATTTATTATATTTTTATCATTATTTAAATATAAATTATTACTTACCACTTTTTCATAATGATCTTTGAAAAATGGAAGTGTTACTCCAGCATACGTATGATCTACAGTCTCAAAAATTATAGCATAGTTCATTTTTCATAACCATTAATCATGAATAATTTTAAAAGAATAATTAATTTATAAAAACAAAAATAATGTAATTATTAACATTCTTGATATGAAAGAAGAATGAACATTGTTAAAATGGTAAACATATCAAAGGAGTGTTGAAAATATGGATCGAACTTCCTAAAAACACCTGATGTGCACTTCAAAAATTAAATATTTAAATATTTAATTAAAATTAATAAAATAAATGATTTAAGAATAAGTTATTAAACACATAAAATGTTCTTAATAAACAAAATAATTTATATAATCTTATTTTAGATGATTTAAAGGACATGTATGAAAATTTTGGACTCCAGGTAAGGGACTCCATCTCAGTTTTCCTTTATTGAGGAGTATTTTAATATTATGTACCTAATTTATTTAAGTGGTGTATATACTACCACATTTATATGTAATATTGTCACACCCCATGGTTTTAAGAAAATATACAAATTTAAATTCACTAAACAATGAGTCTCTCTAAAATTAAACTTTGCTTTAAGGAGACAGTTATAAACTAGCTGTAAAACATAATTTTTCTGCTTCTATGATTTTAATTTTGAAAAACAACCATCAACGGTTATGACCAGTATGTTTTTTGGAGTCTGATAGAAGCAACTTGTTTTTTTAGTGAATAGTAAAATACCCTTATAAATAGTAATATGAATAGTAATATGGCCCTTATGATTAGTAATCATATTTTATTTCGAGGTTATAAGATAATTAGATCTTGATTAATTTTTCAAGGTGATATAAAATGAGTTATATTTCAAAATTCTTATTTTTCGAATAAATTATGATTTTATTTAAAAATTAAATTTATTCATATTAAAAGAATAATTTTAAAAAAAATAGAGTTCATTTTTTAATTCTACACGTTGAAAAATTGTTAGGGTGTTTTTTTGGGATTTTTCTGAGATAATTGAATTTTTGGTGAATAGTGAAAAAAATACAGTTTTAAGTTTTTAGGTGTTTAAAGGCATCATAATGATTTAATAATGTTGTAATATTTATGGTCGAATATTTAGGATTAAAATATTATATGAGGTTTCCCAAGTGTCCAATACAATGAGAAAACCCCAGGGACAATACTAGGGGGAATCCCCTCGGAGAATACCATGGTTTTTCAAATACCACTAATGAGGTGCCCTTTGAAATCAATTAAAACTTCGTCACTTTCACTATAAATATAACCCTCACCCCCCCCCCCCCCCTCTTCCTCTCACACCTCTAAATATTTTAGAATTGTCTGAAGTATTTCCAATCCAAATCTCATGGCTCTTCCCCACATCTAATACCTTCTGGTCTCACCAAAAGGCCAAAACCAAGGGCCTTAAGAAGGATCTCAAGGAGAAGAGATCAAGAGGTAAAGATCCTCTTTCATTTTCTTGTATTTTCTTTTCAATTATTTTATTTTCTTAAACTCTCTTAACCTAACCTTATATAAGATGAATGAAAGCTCAAATATTATATATATTAAATATTTTTATCATGTTTGTGGAAAATTCATCATCATTCTTCCTCTCCTCTTCCACTTATTCTAAAAATAAAAACACAGTCTCTGATGTGTCGATTTATCGACATCATGGACGATGTGTTTTCAATTTCATTTACTTAATTTTAATATGGTAATAAAAACCATTTTAATGTTTAAAATGGTTTTTAAATTCTATGATATAACCTCTATTTTTCTATAATAAACTTATACACATAATATTAAAGGTATATGATAAAACAAGTTCGTGATTATCGAAGAACCGCAAAAATGATCTAAACGAATATCACTAATGATTTATCTAGTGATTAATCCTAACAACATATAACCAAAATTATTTATGTCATAATTTAATATTCGGGAAACATATTAATAACAACTCATTTCACTTCAGGTGACTCTCTTCCATTCAATAAGAAAACCCCTTACAAACCAACCATGGAAATTGTTTGACGCATGCACCCGAAACAATGGAAATAACAAAATATTATTAATAAATAGGTTGAATGATGTTATAAAATGATCATATAAGGTGTTATAAACATGGATATGTTTTTGTAAAATATTAATAACACTCTTTTAACAATTATACATAAGGTTTGATAACATTGTAAGTAAGAAGAACCTGAGGTAAGGAAATTCTTAACCTAATTTCCATTCTTTGGGTTAAACTTATACTTCATTAATTATGTGGTATTAAAATTATTTATGTGGAGAATTTTGATTATATTTTGTTTAATTATGTGTATTTGCAGTTTATATACATATTCCATATACTCTATTAATTATCACTTCAATTTTATGATATTTGTAAGGGGATTTTCTTTTAAAATACTCTTTTAAAAATATATTTTAAAAAAATCAAATGAAATTTTTTTATGAAATTATTCATGTTTTATGATTAAGTTCTAGTTCATGGTAATTGTTTATGATTAAGTGTGGGAACTATATCTCCCTCCAGTGCATTTTTTATGTGTAAATTGGAGTTGGTCGAATGGTTACTTTAAGTGTAACTCTAATGGTTACGCCATAAGGTATCCATGAGGGTAACATTGTAAGGTGGCTATGAGGGTTAAAAATCATAAGGTAGTCTCAATTGTTACAATATAAGTAATTAATTCCTCAATATACCTTTATGGTTTTATATTTTTTTTAATGTTTTATGGAAATCTCATTCTTTACAAAGTAATTATATATGGGTGATAAGTATGTATTTGTGAAAATGATTTCATATGATTATAAGTATTCATGGAAAATTGGTTTCTTCCCTACTATTTGTATCCTATATGGTACTTTTTATGCTCATGACATGTTTTTTAATGTTTTTCACTGGTTATAAGGATGTTTAAGATAAATAAGGAAGCCAAGTTAAATGTTATGAAGATTTGTAAAATAAATCATCTTGTTGTATGCTGTTAAAAAATTTATGTTTTGGAAGAAATTGATACAATTTTATTGGTACCCACTTTGTATGCCTATGGGTTGAAATGAATGGGTTATATCCTAAATTTATAAAACTTTAAACTTTAAAGATCTCCAAGAATGTAAATAATTAAAATCTTTTTGTAATAGCTAGATTATGTAATGTTTATGATCGGGTCTTTATAGTTGGTATCAGATCACGGTTTAGAAAACTTTAGGAGTAATTATGATGTTAACAGAATACCATAAATGATTATTACCTTATGTTTATGTTGAAATGGTATGTAATTTAAATATTACCATGTTTCTTCATCTAATATATGTCTTTTCAGAATGGTTCTACGCTGAAGAAATAGGGAAGCTGAAATTGGAAGGAACTGAGAGGTTGATATCTTTACGAATCTATAACAGGTAATGGTGAGAATTAGAATCTAGCAGTTTTTTACAGTAATGGATTAGCAGAAATAGGGAATAAATGGCAGTGGAACCCATTCTATAGAAAAACCCAGAGCTAACCTAAAGAAACATGACGATAGTGGAACATTTTATGAGGCAAAACCTTCCTAATTTTAGTGGATCTTCTGAACCAGCAGGGGCCGAATGATGGATTAAATCCCTTGAAAAGATATTTTATGTTATGGGATATTCAAATAATCAAAATTTTATCCTTTACATTAATCATTTTGAAGGTGAAGTTGTGTGGTGGTGGTAAATGGTCAATAATATCAGGGATAGAGAGGATATTGATGCCTTTGAATGGGATGAATTAAAATGTCTTTTCATTGAACATATTTTTTAAGGTGGTTTGACTTAGTATGGAGAAGAAATTACTTGAATTGAGGAAAAATGAGGAATATTCAATGGTCGTTTATAAAGAAAACTTCACTTGAATGGAAAGGTACACTCTAAATCTTATTCAAGATCTTGATATAAAAATCTATTGCTTTTACTCAAGATTGAACCCAAGATACCAAAGGGAATTGGCCGCTCGAGAATTCAAAAATTATGAGAAACTTGTACAGTGTGATTAGAGGGTAGAAATGGAGTTTACTTATGATCATGTGTACTTTTATAACAAATAGAAGAATAGATCTAGATAATAAAAGATGGGTAAGAATTAATAAAAGAAATATGATGGTAAGAAAGTATAGTTTCCAATTTCTGAAAAGTGTGGTAAAAACACCCAGGGGATGTCTTTACAAAACAAGGAAGTGTTTTTGATGTGGTAGGTTTAGTCATATGGAACGAGATAATAATGAAAATGATCTTAAGATCAATTCTGATAAGAAAACATAAAAGTTTTCAAATGTGGTGAGATGGGTCATTATGAAAATAACTTTCCAAAGAAAGATCTATGTAATGGAAAGCATCTAAGCTATAAGAACAAAGTTATAGTGAGATCCCTTGAGACTAAGTCAGTGGTTGCAGGGCCATCCAATGAAGTGGTATCTGGTACTTTTTTTTCTCAAATTTTTCTAATGATTTGTTCAATATGGGATCTATACATTCCTTTATTTCTGATAAATTTTCTGCAAAATTATAAATATCACCTCAACAAGTGAGACCAAAACTTATTTTTAAAACACCAGGGGGAAATGGTATACAAAAAAGAATTTTATGAATCTTCCTATTATTATCTGTGGAAATATATTACTTCCAAACCGTATTTTTTAAATTTAGTATAGTTTTATTTCATTCTTGGTATGGATTGGTTATCTTTTTATTAATCTATGATTGATTGTATAGCTAAAGAAGTTGTTTTTACAAAAGTGTTTCAGTTTTTATACAAGAATAAACCCATAAAATTTATAAAAAATCAAGAAGCTAAGAAACTATTGAAATATGGAAATGAAATTTATCTTTCCTATATTGTTAAAAACAAGGGAACTCTTCATATTAATGATATTCCAATGGTAAATTAGTAAGTTCATGTTTTTTCTAATGATTTACCCAGTGTTATATCTGATCGGGAAGTTAAATACACAATTGAATTAGTTTCTCATTCAAATCTAATTCAAATCCCCCCTTATCATATATATCAAATGGAACTTCTCAAATTGAAAAGTTAGTTATAGGATTTTCTTTATAAAGGAATCATTCATCCTATCACTTCACCATGGGGAGCCCCTGTTTTTTTTGAAATAAAAAGATGGTTCCATGAGACTTTTCACTGATTATAGATCTTTGAATAACATTACTATTAAGAATAAGTATCATTTTCCTCACATCTATGACTTATTTGATCATCTTCAGGGAGCTCAGTATTTTTCCAAGATTGACTTCAGATTTGGGTACCATCATCTGAATATAAAGAAGGATTAAATTCCAAAAAAAAATATTTTCGAACTAGATATTTTCATTATAAATTTTTTGTTATATTGTTTGGGTTAACTAATTCTCCCGCTGTATTCATGGATATTATGAATAGAATATTTCATGAGTTCTTGGATAAGTTTTTGAATGTGTTTATTGGTGAAATTATGATATATTCTAGAAGTAAATAGGAGTATAAAAACATATAAGGGTTTTTTTCAAACCATAAAAGAAAATAATTTATATGGAAAATTCAGCAAGTGTGAATTTTGTTTGCAAAAAAAATATTTCCTTTGTAACATTTTTCTATATACAGCATAACTGTTGATCCTTATAAAATGAAATTTATAGAAGAATGTCCAAAACCCACAAATATAACCAAGATTCATAGTTCTCCTAGTTTGGTAGGATATTACTAGGGGTTTTTTGAAAACTTTTAATTTTTATCAAGTCTAATTACTAAGTTAACTAAAAATGACTTAAATTCACCTAGAAAAAATAATGTCATGACTGTTTTAAGGAATTGAAAAAAGATTGGTGAATTCTCCTATTCTAACCCTACCTTCCCAAAATATAATGTTTATCATCTAGATTGATGCTTAATTAAAGGGACTTGGTTGTGTTTTGATGCAGAAAGAGCAAGTAATTTCTTATGTTACAAGACAACCAAAACCTCATGAGTTAAATTTTTTCACACATGATTTGGAATTATAGGCTATGATTTTTTATTTAAAAACTTGGTAGAATAATTTATATAGAATCAAATGTGAAATATATATTGACCAGAAAAGTCTAAAGTATATATTCACTCAAAAGGAATTAAACATGAGGATAAGAATATGGATTTAATTGATAAAATTTCATTATTACACGATCAATTACCATCCTATAAAATAAACAAATTGCTAGATGCCTTGAGTCAAAAAAATAATGCACTGTTGACAATGTTAAGGCAGGAATAAGACCCTTGGATTACTGATTTGATGAATTTTGGCTTTGAAGTTATTGGTGTAGGAAATTCCTCTGTTTTGTTTCAAGTTTCAGTGCATTCATCTTTTCTAGATTCAATTAAGCAAGCACATAAGTAATATGGTGAGTTACATAGAAATGTAGAATTGGTTAAAATGGGTAAGTTTCCAAAATTTAACATTGATAAAGATTGTGTTTTGATATTTAGAAAAACATTGTGCATGCCTTGTGTTTCCCTGCTGAATAAATAATTATTGTTTGAAGATCATAGTTCTTTGTTTTTAGTTCATCCTGGAAGCACAAAGATGTATAGATACCTTCATGAAGTATTACTGGTGGGATTGAATGAAAATAGATATTACAGAATTTATCGTAAAATGGTTGAAATGTCAAGAGGTTAAAGAATAGTGGTAGTTATCAAAGTGGGATTATTCAAACAATAAAAATTCTAGAGTGTTAATGGGAAAATATATCCAGGGACATTGTTGTGGGGCTACCAAATAATTCTCAAGGTAACAATGAAATCTGTGTTATTTTTGATCGAGTGACTAAATATTCTCATTTACTTCCTATTCGAGATATTATGTATTTGGATCAGCTTTCTCGACTATACCTTAAAGATATTGTTAAGTTACATGGATTTATTCTTTCCATTGTATCTAACCATGATCACATGTTCACTTATAACTTTTGGAAATGCCTTCATAATTCATTGGGAACATAATTAAATTTCAGTACATTTTCCATCCTCCATAAGATGGGTAGTTAGAACGAACAATTCATACTTTGGAGGATATGCTCCAAACTTGTTCAGTTTATTTTCAGGGAAGTTGGGATTAGTATATTTATTTAATTAATTTTCTTATAATAATAGTTTTCCTTCCACTATATAGATGACACCTTTTGAGGTATTATATGGGAAGCAGTGTCGAACTCTATCTTTTTGAGGTGAAGTCAGGTAAAGGAAGTTGATGGGACCAGAATTAGTAGAGGATGTGGTTAATAAAGTGAATATGATCTAGAAACACGTGAGGAAAGTTTAGAGAAGGTAGAAAATTTATGCAAATAGCAGAAGGAAAGACTTTCTTTTGAGGTATGTGATCATATTTTTTTAATAATCTCACCATGGAAAAGTGGTATGCACTTTGGTAATAAATGGAAGCTAAGTCTACGGTTCATTGGACCTTATGAAATCTTGGATAAAGTTATAGAATTTTCCTACCAAGTATATTTTCCTCTAATATTATCTTAGGTACATAATTTTTTTCATGTTTTTATGTTGAAAAAGTATATGTCAGATTCATCTCATATATTGAGCTGAGAAGCAGTTCATCTGGAAGAGAACCTTTCTTATAAATAGAAACCTGTTCAGATTCTTGATCGAAGAGAACAAGTATTGCAGAATAAGGTAATCCACTAGTTAAAGGTTTTTTGGAGAAACCAAATTTTTGAAGAAGGAACATGGGAATATGAAAATTTTATGAGGGAAAGGTACCCTCAGTTTTTTAATAATAAAATAAAATTGTGAGGATGAAATTTACAAAAGGTGTCGAGAATGTTACACCCCAAGGTTTTAAAAAATATATAAATTGAAATGCATGAAAAATTGAGTCTCTACATAATGAAACTTTGTTTTCATGAGATAGTTATAAACTAGTCATTAAAGATAATTTTCCCACATCTATGATTTCAATTTCAAAAAATGGACAACTACGGTTGCGATCAATAAGTTTTTTAGAGTCTGATAGAACCAATTTATTTTTTTTTTGAATAGAAACATACCCTTATGAATAATAATATGACCCTTATGAATAGTAAATCATATTTTTTTAAGGTTATAAGATATTTAGATCTTGATTAATTTTTCAAGGTTATATAAAATGAGTTATAGTTTTAGAATTATTATTTTTCAAATAAATTATGATTTTATTTAAAACTTAAATTAATCATATTTAGAAAATTATTTTTTAGAAAATGCATTTCATTTTCTAATTCTAGACATTGAAAAATGGTTAGAGTGTTTTTATAAGATTTTTCTGAGATAGTTGAATTTTTGGTGAATTGTAAAAAAAACGTTTTATGTTTTTGGGTGTTTAATGACATTATAATGATATAATAATGATGTAATCTTTCTAGTCTACTCTTGAGGGTTAAAATATTATATGATGTGTCCTAAGTTTCTGATACCATGGGAAAAACCAAGGTCAAGCCCATGGTTTTTCAATTACCACTAATGAGGTTTCATTTGAAATTACTTAAAAACTCCCTCAATTTCACTATAAATACCACTCTCACACCCCTATTCCTCTTACACCTTTTAATATTTAGTCATTTTCTAAATTCTTTCCAATCCCATTCCCAAGGCTACTCCCCACATACAAGAACGTCTAGTCTCACCAAAAAGCCAAAATTAAGTTCCTTGAGGAGGATCTCAATGAGACTAGACCAAGAGGTAAAGATCCTCTTTCATTTTCTTTTTTTTAAATTATTTTATTTTCTTATACTCCATTCACCTCCCCTTATCCAAAAGGCATGAAAGATCCATTATTATATATATTTGGAATTTTTATCTTGTTTATGGAAAAATCCATTAGTATTCTTCCTCTCCTATTCCTCTTATTCTAATCTAGTAGTAAAACCATTTTAATGGTTGAAACAGTTTTTAAATTCTATTATATGACCTCTATTATGTTCTATAATTGACATATATGCATAATATTAAAGGTATATGATGAAAAAAGTTTGTTATTTTTAAGAACATCCAAAATTATCTCAAAAAGGTCACTAATGATTTATCTAATGATTCAACCTCATACAATATAACCAAAATTATTTATGGCATCATTTAATATTCTGGAAACATATTAATAACAACTCATTCCTCTTCTAGATATTTTCATCCATTTGACAAGAAAATCCCTTACAACCCAACAATGGAAATCATTTGAAGCAGACACCTAAAATAATATAAATAACAACATATTATAAATAAATGAGTCTAATGATGTAATGAAATGATTATATAAGGTAATTAAACATGAATATTTTTCTTTAAAATTTTAATAACACTCTTTTAAACATTATATAGGAGGGTTCAGCGCATTTTAAGTGAGATGAACCTATGGTAAAGGAATTCTTAACCCAATTTCAATTCTTTGGGTTAACTTTCTACTTCATTAATTGTGTTGTATTAAATATATTTGTGTGAAGAATTTTGTTTATATTCTGTACAATTATGTGAATTTATGGTGTATATACTAGTTCTGTCCACTCTATTAATTCTCACTTCAATTAAATGTTATTTGTAAGGTGGTTTTCTTTTAAAATCCTCTTAAAATTATATTTTACAAAATTCAAAATCAATGTTTTTATTATATTATTCATGTTTTATGATTGTTTTCTAGTTCTTCGGAATTTTTTATGATGAAGGGTGGGACCTATATCTCACTCCAATGCACTGGTTATGTGTAAGTTAGAGGTCATCTGTATAGTTACTCCAAGTTTAACTGTAATGGTTATACCATAAGGTAGTCGTGTGGGTTACATTGTAAGGTAGTAATGAGGGTAAGAAATCATAATGTAGATGAGATAGTTACAATATAAGTAATTAATGACCCATGATACCTTCATAGTGTCATATATGTTCTTTAATGTTTTATGTAAATCTCATCTTTTATAAGGTAAGTATATATGGGTGAGAAGTATGTTTTTTTGAAAATGATTTCATATGTTTTTATTATTCATGGACTAGTGGTCTTCTTCCTTATTTTTATATCCCATAATAATCTTTTTATTCTCAAACTATGTTTTTAAATGGTTTTTACATGTTATAAGGATTTGTAAGAGAAAGAAGGAAGTCAAGTTAAATGATATGAAGATTTTTTAATGAAATCATGTTGTTTCTTTGTGTTAAAAATTTTATCTTTTGGAAGAAATATATACTATTTTAATGTTAGTCCCTTTGAATTATTGTGGGTTGATATTAATGAGTTATTTCCTAACTTTATAAAACTATAAACCAAAAAGATCTTTGGGAATGTAAAGAGGTGAAAACTACTTGAAATTACTAGATTAAGTAATGTTTAAGATCGGTTACTTATAAATATCCTGAATAATTCATATTTAATGGTATTTTAAGTTTATATTTTAATTATTACATCCAAGGGGATTTTACTTGAAGTATATAAAGTGGTAAATAATTTCATAAATCAATTTCATGTTATTGGGTTATAATACTTATTCGTTGTCTTTAATATTATAATATTATGTCTATAATGAATTTTGATTATAATAATTTTTATTTACACCTATTTTATGTGTATTTACAGTTAATACACTTAATAAATTCATTTATTAATTATCACATTAACATTATGATAATTTTAAGGGTTTCTTGTCTCAAATTTTCTTTTTTGGGACATATGTTTTGTTATAAACCTATCTTCTTTTATGAAGTGTATATAATACCATTTGGATATGTTATATCATGAATATCATTTTTCTAATGATATTTTATATATCATTTGATGCTAATATTTCATGGGTATTATGATTTAAGAGTTACCAAAGTGGAAAACGATTTATATTACAATATCATTTCCTATAGTATTGATTATGTTCAAGGTTTTTTTAGAGGAAATCATGTTCAATTATTTTCATAAACCAAATATATTTATTCTATACTGGTTATGAATGTGGTTTATATTTTTTATTTCCAATTCATCCATTATTGATTGAACTAATATCAATAATTTTTTTTAATTGATACCAATCTTGTATCTTTATTTTAGATTGGGAATATTTCTCTTACAGAAAAATGTTTTCAAAAAAATTAAAAAGTGTTATTTTATAAACATAAATGATTTACTAAATCTATTTTTCAGGATCTTTGACTTTATTTTAAAATATTTTAAAAATTAAATTTATTAATATTTTCCAAATGGGTTACTTTGACTCCCTTTACTGAATTTTTAAAAAGAAGGTTTATTTTTACCATTTACAACATGAATGTGATTTCCCACTATCATGACCCCAAAATTTATTAAAGGTAAATTTTTATGTTTTAAAGGTTATTTTCATTGAAAATTATTTCTTTAATTTTTATAATGTTTTATATTTTAAATAAATATTTTCAAAATCAAAAGGATATTTTCCTCAAGAAATGTTCCAAGTGATATTTCAAAATCATTTTCTATTTGAGATGAAATCCTTTGATGTTACTCAAATTGAAAAGTTTATTTTACTCAAGAATGTTTTTAATGACCATTTCAGGGTATTTTCCTTCATAAAAATCAATAACCCATGATCTTACTTATGCTCTACTATGATATGTTTAAATTATATCATCTTTATTCTTTTTATGTATCGATTAAGATTGTTTTAAATTGATTGTTAGGGAATTTGTTTCTTTTCCCTTGGTTAATCAAGATATGAAAGGATTAATTTTTGTTTCTATGAGTTTTAGGATTAAATTTCAACTTTCCTATTTGATGATTATGTTATGGTTCTTGTATAGTGATTTTGGTGGGAGGTTGTTCTATTATAAATCAAGGATGTGAGTTTCTGTTATAAACCAAGGATGGGTGGCTATGTTTTTAACCAAAGATGGGTGTGTCTACTATATCCACCCAATGTCCTTAGTTTTATGATGATGTAATTTAACCACAATAGTTAATTATATTTTTAATATTTATGTGAAGATTATTTCCCAAGATACAAATACATTTTAGTTATGGTTCACATGGGTTTTTAATGATTATTTTGATCAATATTTTCATCAAATGTGTCATGATTACTAAATCCTATAACTCTTTGCATTGTTAAAGTATTAATCCATGTTTCATATTTGATAATATACGAATTTATGGGTATGATTTAACTAATTTCATTATCATATAATTTGATTATTTCATTTTACCCTTATTCTCTTCTTATGCTTATTGATCAAATTCATTTGTTAATTCTTATGTTTACCCATTCTATGCATTTCAGATCACCCGAATTATGTTTCATATTCCATGGGTTATGAAGAATGATGATTAAATGTATTTTTTATATAAATTTTTCTAATGTGAAGAATTTTTTGGGAGATATTGGAGACATAATATGGAATATGAAATTCTAGGTATATTGGGAGATAATGTTGTTCTTTATAAACTAGTTTTTTATGAATATATGTTGTTAATATTTTTCTTAAATATCATATACCTATAATCATAAAGGGTCCTAACATATTTAATCGATCAAATAATTCCTTTTTATGTTACAATTTTTTGATGGTGAAGACTCAGTCACCTTTATCAGTATAAAAACCTGAAATATAGAGTTTATGCTTCTTGGAGAGGATATTGGAGTGAACGTTTGAGGATATTTTATGACTATACAGTATAGACTTGAAGGTTCGAGTATTTAAATTACAATTATAAATGTTCCTCATTTTAACCTTTTATGTGATGAAATTATATGGTTAACTAAAAGATTATTTGTCCTTGGTATACTAGAATTCATGAAGTAGTTGTAGGATGAAGCAGATATCTCATCATTCTCTACTCGTACTAGAAGTATAATCTTTTATAGAGACCTTAAAGAAAACTTTTGGTGGGATAACATGAAGAGAGATATTGAGGAGAATGTATCTTGATTCTTGGTATGCCAATAAGTTAAGGTTGATCCAAATAAGTCAAAGGGATCTTATAAAAATTACACATACCCATATGTAAATGGGAAAATGACACTATGGATTTCATCATAAGACTCCCTAGGACATCTAAAGGGTGTAATCCTATTTGTGTTGTAGTCAATTGCCTTAAGAATTTGGTAACTATCAGAGAATATTTATTTATTGATCTCATTCCCCATATTGACATTAAGTTAGTATTCAGGTAATATGGAGTACCACATTCTATTTTATCTAATCATGATCCAAGGTTTACATCATAGTTCTATATAATTCATCTGTATGATCTGGATATGGAGTTGTGTTTCATTACTTCTAGTCATACTCATATATATGGTTAGTTAGAGAGAACAATTCAAACCCAGGAGGATATACTAATATTGTTTCATCAATATTTCAAAGGTGATTGGGACCAACACATTACACTTTTTGAATTATCATATAATAATATCTTTTTCTTAAGAATTAAGATTGATCCTTTCGAAGCCTTATATAGAAATATGTACAGACCTCTAATATGTTCGTATGAAGTTGTAGAACAAAAGATATTAGGACATGATCTAGTAGAAGATGTTTCACATCAAGGTAACTCATAGGCAATAGAAGAGTTATTTAGACAATAATTATTGAAATCGTGATTCCCAAGTTTGTGATAAGGTATTCCTATGAATTTCTCCATGGAATAAGGTTATGAGATTATGAAATAATAGTAATTTTTTCCCTATTTATATACTCTTCTCTATGATTCTTGACCGAGTAGGGATGGTACCTTATTACATGGATATTCCATTAAACCATTCTCAAGTTCATGATTCTTTCCATGCATCACTTTTTAGTAAGTAAATAAATAATACTTCACATGTAATGACCTTAGAGGTCACACTGATGGAGTTTGATCTTTCTTATTAATAATAACCATTAAAAATATTTGATCATAGATATAAAGTTCTAAAGAATATGAATGATCAACTCGATAAAGTTAATTTTAAAGAATCATAAATTCAAGGAATCTATATAAAAACCCAAGGATGTAATGAATTATATGTATCTTCAATTTTTTCATGATAGTTATAGAATATTTAGGGATAAATTAATCTTAAATGGGTTATAATGTAAAACCTTGAAAATTTATATGTATTCCTTTGAAATAAGTGTAAATTATTCAACATCTTGATATACACATAACCTACTATCTAAAGAAACAATGATATAATATCACCTTTACAACCTAGTCGTAGTATTGGAGGGTATGAATAGGAATTAAAAAATTATAAAATATATATAAATTTATCACATAATTCAAATTTACTTTTTAATCCCTACAAAATAAAATAATTTCAAATTAAAAAAGCATATTTTCTAATGAAATATATATTTCTAGTTGTTATGAATTTTTACATAAAAATGTACTAATCACTATTATAAAGTATTTTAAAGAAATGTATTAGTAAATTATAAATAATAATTAATAAATAAGTTGTCTAACGGTTGTGAATGAAGATAAAATAATTTTAAGGTAAAAGATATATATTTTTTGTAAAACTGCATTCATGTGCGCAATGAGTTTTTATCTTGATAAATTAAATAAATCATTATTGATAAATAATGGTATTTAGATATATATATATATATATATTCAATAAAATATTTTCACATCTTTATAAATTTTTTACAATGAATTTAATGAAATTAAAATTGGTTTTATTCTTAAAAATACATTTCAAACAGTTTTTTTCACCTTTGCACACTTATTTTAAATTTAATTTTTACCACTTTTAGAAATTTAATTGGATAAAATGGATTCTATATTTTAATTTAGCATGTTAAAATTTGGTATTGAGGCCACTTTAATATTTTTTATAATGAATTGTAAAAATGTGTTACCATAGTTAGGTTTAAAACAGGTTTAGGGAGAAGTCAAAATAAATATAAGTTTAAAATTTCTCATAACTTTTCTAGATTTTATTAGTTGGGGATATTTAGATATTAGCAAGTATTACCGTCGATTTCTTGTCTATTTAATTCTACTTTCATATGAAAATTACTTTATATTATTTAAATTTTTCATGTAAATTCATATCTGTCCCTCCCATCGCGTATAAAAGGAATTGTCCTCACCACTATTATTTATAAAAATTGATCCCTATAGATCAGAAAAAACCTTACCCAAAACATTCACAACTTTATTACTTTCATTTATGATCTCTAGGTCTTATTTTAAGACTATCCTAAAAATATATAATCATCTAACACAACTCTTTCAATGTTTATTTCTTCTTATACATCCTCAAAATCCATTGTATATATCCCAACATTATGAATCAAGTATCTTAAATATAATAATCTATTATTATGATTATGTAATAACTATTATCCATCTCTTTTCCATCAAAAATGAAATTAAAGTTTCACTTTTGTGCATATGGGGACTACCACAACCATGTAGCGATATGATTAACTTTACATCACTACCTCATATTGATGGATTTAATGATGGATTCAATAAATACATATTATATTTGTTACATAATTATGAATCTATAATGATAAATTATTATTTATATTTCTTTCCTTCTTTTTTTATAAAATGAAAATAATGTTCATGCATATATATGGACTATCATTCCCATGAATAGTGTAATCCATTTTTTTATCTCATGATTTTATGGAAGGTTCTAAATATGTATATAATGAATAAATATTATTTTCATATATTTATAATCATTTTATATATTATGGTACTATGATCAAACTATAATGACCAAAATCTCCAAACCAAAACATGCATGAAAAACAAAAAAGATAAATAATTATTAATAAATGGGTAATATCATGTTATAAGTAAGAAAATTAGGGTATCATAATTATTCATATTGTTATTTTATGGAAGTATAAAAAAATTAAATTTATTATATATGAGGTCATATTTCTTATGAAACAATTAAGCCTTTGGGTAACATTTTTATATTACAATCACGCTTTTTACTAGGATTAATTATGCTTAAATTTACATTAATGAAGTTATAAGATCTATCTCTTAAAAATTCACCTTTTTTAATTTCCCTAAATTATATGTTTTTGTTTTATTTTTCTCTATCAATGTACTCAAAATTCTGAAATAATATTTTTAATGAAAATCGATATTCTTTTTATATTTGGCTGGAATTATTTTTATTCTATTTCAATAATTTCATTAAAATATTTTCAGGATTATTTTTAATATTATAAATTGAATGATTAAATCCATTTTTACCCATGTTTAAATTTATATAAAAAGTTTTAAAATGAATATTCATTTCATTTTCGTAATTATGTAATTTTTACCAAAGTTGTGAACAAAATCTTTGATTTAACATTTACCACATGGATAACTTTTCCCACCATTATGACTTATTTTCCATAAATATTCCTTTAAAAGTATCAAAATGTTCTCTCAAATGAAAACATAGATCCTAATATTTTTTAAATAGCTATATTTTAAAACTAATTATTTTGAAATAAAAACATGAATTTTACTCAAGAAATGTTCCAGTGATATTTTAAAACTATTTTCATCTACGAAAACATTCATTGATGCGACTTATTTTTAACTAGGGATATGTTCTAATGATACTATATTTATTTATACTCTGAAATATCTATTATTGTAATGATTAAAAATTGAATAAATACATTTTTATTTTCATTGTTTAATCTATCAAAAAAAGATAAATTTTTTCATGATATTGTGGCAAACATATGAATGAAATAAGATTATGTGATGGATTTGTTCATTAAATGGATATATTGTGTTAGGTAATGATTAAGGTTTTATGATATCAAAGGGAACATGGGTGGTTAGTTTAATCTCATCATCAGTACACAAGAGGTTATCCTATGTAACACCCCCAGCCTCCACGATATTTTTTCCATTGAATAATGTAATCGCTTGCATTGTACGCAACTTCGAAATTATAACACACCGCGACCAATAAAACTAGAAATTATGAATAGTAATACCAAATTTTTGAAATTTTATAAAGTTTATTTTTCAAAATGGACTTTATTTTTGAATTCGTAATATCGAAATTAGTTTAGGGTGAATTTTTGATATTTTCTGAAAACTTTCAATTTTTGATGAATAATGAAAAACACTACGTTATTGGTTAAAACCAAATTTTTATTTAAATAATTATTTATTTTATTTAAATTTATTTTAGGTAAAAATATATACATAATACCTATATAAGTTCAATGTAATTCATTGCAGTTATTTTATAATAAGTTTAGATATATAAAAATTTTATTGAACTTTTTATCGTCTTTTACCCACCTTTTAGGAGCATTTGCAAATTTGCATAAGACATGCTTTTACTGCTTATGTGAGTTGAATTTAAAAAAACCTAGAGACATGGTTAATATAATTAAGTAAAATTTGGTTCAACAAGATGAAAATAATATTTGGTGAATATTATCTTTTGACTTTTATTTACCACGGTTAAAAGTAAATAGGGTAATTAAGGATAAAAATGATACCATAACTACCCTAACACATATCCTAATTCTATTTTATAAGTATAATTATACCAAAAACAACCTTAGTAATAAAATATGATCCTTTATGGTCCAATTGGATTAGATTAGGACATTTATTATTATTTTATTAAAAGAAGAGTTAAATTCAACATTTAATAACTAAACCATTTTTAATATAGGGATTCACATAATATAAATTCAACTATAAATATTCATTATAAATATAAAAATATTTCCTACATAATTTTATTTTATTTATAATTTTTAGACATTAAATAATTTGATTTATTTATTACACAATGATGATGCAGTAATTACCTTATTAATGAAATATTAAAATAATTGATATTATAAATATCCAAATAAATGTAAATTCAGAATTATGATTAATTAATCTAATTTTATAGGTTAATATTACATGTTAGGATTGGTTAAATAAATTTTATACGAAGTGATAAAGTTTTTATGGCTTTAGAAGACATCAAATGCTAAATACTGTCAAAATTTACATAATTGAGTTTTAAAAACAAATACTATATTATTAATTGATATAATTTTCCTAAAAATATAAGGTTAGGCCAAAGAACATAGATAAGGTTATATATATTAATAAGGAACCACATGAGGTTCCCTTGGCTTGTTATAGTAAGTTTATTAAACATATATTATAAAAATACAAAGAGACATAGTAAATGTCAAACTATTTAACTAATAGTTAAATCTAAAAGATAAGGTTAATATGATGACCTAAACCTGTATAAAATCTTTTGGTTGATAGTTTTTTGACCCAAACCCACCTTATCCTAGAAATAATTTATTTTTTATCCATTATAATCCGAAAATTATTTTATTATAAAATAATATTTCAAGCTTTTCCTAAAGTGACCCTCACCTATGTTATAAAAGGGCACTTCCCCTTCTCTTAATTTCACACCTCCAAAGCCTTTTGGCTCGAGAAACCCCTACCCAAATATACTCCCTTCAACCTAGAGTCCTTAATTTGATCATAAATCCAACCTATGGATCCTTTTTGATCAAATCAAAAGGAAGAACCCGAAGAAGAGGTAAATATTTCATCACCTCTTTCAAGTTATTTTCTTCTTCCACATACTCTTTCTTTGTTTTTCCTATTCTAAAATAATAAATATGTTATCTTATATATACTGTGATTTTATTAAAATGTTACAACCATATTCACTATTCAATCCATCATATGAATGACAAAGTCACCAAACGTGTGTGCGTAGGCTTACCGTCTCCACGTTGTTGTGTAGTTTGTTATTTAAACACTTCATTATTGGGATGAAAATAATAATCAGTATAACTGATGTAAATAATAAATATAACATGTAAATTATTCTTTATATATTATATAACATCAAATTACATATGATTTTACCATCAATATAATGATATTGTCACTTGTGCGTACGTACGGATTACCGTCCCCACAAATGCGGTGAGATTCATTCCCCAACATAATCATTCAAGAATAATTTTCATTTTATGATTAAAAATAATGTTTAAGTACTTGATATAATTTTGGATATGAATAAAATACATCGTATTTATAACATACACGACTTACGTAACCAAGAATATAAAAAAAACGGATCAGTTAACACCTGAAACGATGATACTACTAAAATATTATTAATAAATAAATATTTGAGGATCATATATGATATAATATTTATTTATATAGTTCTTGTATAATTTAATAACAATGATTTAACTATTCTAAATTATTTTAACGTACCCTCTACCAAGTAAAAGTACAAGGTAAGGGTTAATTCCACAATCTCATTATTATCCGAGGTTGTTTTTACGTAAGTATATACCGCGACCTCTTTATCATCCACATCTATGTTTTCTTAATGTATTTCAAAACATTTTTAAAATTTACTATAAAATGGGTTAAATTCATTTAAAGCCTTATTTAACCTTATATTTTTTGAAAGGAATCTTTCTGTTGTTTTCCAAACAAGGTAATTTATGACCTTTTCGACAAAATTAAAGTAAGATGTTTTTTTAACTTATACGGAGAGTGCGGTCGTTTTCTGTCGTTATAATATCATCAAAGATTCCCTTAAAATCTTATAAGAATATTTTCAAAATAAATGTTTTCTTTTATAATTATAAGACTTTTAAATGATTTCAAAATAGAAAGAGATATTTCTCTAAAAAAGTTTTGATTCCATCTATGTCAATATCCTTTTTATTGATTTTAAGCTTGTTGAAGTTAATTTATTTTGATACAAATATTCCATATTATATTTAATGTTTTGTGATATTTTGGATTGTAGATGTGTTATTATTATACCATTAATGGTTTATGGATAAAGTATTAACATTTCTTATGCTAGTTTTAAAACGAATGTTTATGTTATGCTTAAACCTTTTCATATGAGTAATGAATTGGACTTAGTAAGTGATGGGTGGAGCCTGATATAGATCCTCGATGCATCGGTAGGTCTCATTTGAAAAAATAGTTTCTTGTCACTAGGCCTTGACAAAATCTTATTTTTAGTCTTGGCACAAGGCCTTGACTATGTGGTTATGAATTCTGGCATTATGCATTCCATCATTATGAAAGTGGCTATTGATATTGCATGTGATTATTCAACTAGTAGAATATCCATGTGAATAAGTAAATAGCATTATTTGATTTTATCTTTTCCATATTATTCTGAAGTTTATGTTTAAAATGATTTTGTTTTAGTCTTATACATTGATTTAAATGTTTAAGCTTATTTATGAAAGTTTCCGCTATATTGTTATCCTTACGGAGCATCTGAGCTCACCCCTTTCTATATTTTATTTTTTCTGGGATGTGAAGAAGTATTTTATGGTTGACCTGGAGGGATAGGCTAAGGATTTAAGTGTGTTCAAAAGGGTTCAAAATGTTGTTGATGTTTTTCTTTCATGATGTGTTGTAAAACTTATTAATATATCTAGTACTTCCAATGATACTAAACTAATCGGTCTTTCAGGACATGATTCCTTGTATCATGCCAATGTTATGTAATAATGCACTGACCTTAGGTAACTGGGGTCGGGGCATTACATCTCAATCCCAGCAAGTGTCCAAAAAATTTTATCTGAGACCTAAAGCAAGTAAACTAATGGTTATCCCAAGACTAACATGTGATGAATGTCTTGGTGGGTAACCCTAAAATATGAATTATATGAATAAAATTATTACACACTTTTTATTCCACTCTCAGGGATATTTTATGGTTATTATAATATGATCTCATATCTCAGGATATTTTACTCATCTATGATTCATTTCTTATGAACTTCCAATTACTTATTCAAAAATTATGATCTATGAATTTATAGGTATTATTTTCAAATTTTGAGAACATATTCTCAAACTGTTATGCTCTTATTTTTCTTATATATGATCATTGAATTTTACTTCTCATGTTTAACTTTATTGAGAATCTGAGTACACCCATTATTATATTTCCTTTCCCCGTGTTTTGATGAATTTTTTTAAGTAGGGTATGTCTAATAAGTGTAATATGTGAGAAGAAATTTGTGGGAGATATTGAAGATATTTCTTAAAATGGGATAATTATGTTTCAAGTCTCTAAATACACTAATCATTTATAGTCCTTGAGTGTGTATTATTGTGAAAGGTATGTAATATTCATCTAAATGATGTAAAATTTATGTTTGTAATTTATTTATTTCCTCAATTATAATATTTATTTCTATTATTGAAAAAAGATAACTTGTGATTTTAAAAATGGATGTTAGGTCTTACTTCCACAATAGATATTTATAAGAGGAAGTGTAGAGACCCGAATTTTCCATGTAGTTTTTCTTAATTATATGAAATTATTAAAAGTCTGTGAAAATTGACGGCACGTGATTCCGAGGCCCGAAGTGCCCGGAATGAATTTTCAAAAAAAAAATGGTACGTTCAGTAAATGTGTGACAGGCATTTTCAAAATTTTGAACCGTTTCTTGGATTAAAAATACGAGGGCACCGTTGAATCCACAGCACTGGGATTTTCTTATGGGGGGCATTACTTCGACCGTAGTAGGTTCATATAAAAAGATAAGTTTTTCCACTTTTTAAAATAAAAGAAATAAAATAAATTTAATATTTTATTTCATATCCTCCAATGGACAAGAAAAGGGGTGGGGCCAATGATGTGTCAAGACAATAAATGGATTGACCTGTCAACCCTAAGTAAAGACGTCATTGGGGGATTAGGAAGCTTCTTAATTGATGAACCCCATTAAACACCAACAACGTTACTTACCCTCCCCCTCTCTTATATATATAGATATTGGGGGGGAGGTGTCGGTACAGCTTTACCAACAAACAAAGTAATGAAGGAGCACCGGGACGCCGGACCCTTAGACGATGGATTTGAACCCAGTGGGAGGTGACAGACGACACAGAACCACGAACCGGAGGACAACGTATGAGAAGAATCGTTGGAAGCCTGTATCGGGGATGAAGAACACTGACCCACCTTCAAGAATGGGTGGTTCTCCAAAGATTCGAGGAAGGGAGTTTTCCTTTACACTTTTTGATTGATTTCATCTTCCTTATTCTTGAATAATACGAAGAACACGGACCAACTGACTAATAGGTTGATCCGTGATTCAGTCATTATTGCAAGAGGTTGTTGAGGGGTAACTTTGTGGGGTTTTTTATTGTAGTTTAATTCAATTGATTATTAAACCCTTAACCCCCCCCCCCCCACTCATGTTTTCGAGCTAATGCGGAGGGCGCAGGCCTAACGAACCCGGCCCGACCCTCTGCCACTTTGCTAGTTTTTCACCTCCATGAAACATCGACAGCACAAAGATACCAACCAGAAAAAATGGGGATAGCGTGTCAACGCATGCCATAGGAGGAGGTCACAGCACAAATCTACGGTGGTCATCGGAGCGGCCGGCATCGGCAGGCCACGGAGGAGGCGGGGCGCGCTGTCGCGTGCCGCTCTTGAACAAAGGAGGTCGCAGCTTGTCCACCACAGTGATAGGAGGAAGGCGGTTGGCACATCGTCCAGCCGCGAGTGACAGTGTGGCGCGCCGCCATGCGCCGCTAGAGAGGTCGGACGGCACACCGGCCAACTGTAACGGAAGTGGTGAAGCGAAGGTAGGGCGCACCCCCGGCAACATGCCCAAGTGGCAGTAAGGTCGCGGTATGCGATGGCTGCGATAGGAGCAGTGGGCCTTTAGTTCGACCGACGGCCAGTGGATTAGGTGCACGCCTGGTGGTTAGGCCATTGCCTATCGGTCGTAACACGGAAGACCCACAGTACCACATGGCATCACGTGGGGTCAACCCCCATGGGTTGACCCGTTGACATGGATCCACGCCACATCAGTCCTACCGGGACACACCGTGTCCGGGTATCCCTAGTGGCTCATGCCGCATGGGGGGTGGCACTGCCAGGTCTGCCCAGTGGACTGACCCACTGCTCAGCAGGCCAACTCGCGACCCATATGCCTGACCCGCGGCCCAGCCAGATCGGGTCGGGGCCAGCAGGCCTGGTTGACCCGATTTGGGTTGGACCTGATTCGGGCTGGGTCAAACCAGGTCAATATGGGTCGGCCTATGATGAACTGGGTCGGGCCGGTCTGACCGAGGTGGATCGGACCTAAACCCATTTCTGATTAGTTACACAAAATGGGCCCTAACTCTTAAACCAGACATCCGTTTGACGAACTGTCTGCAGCATCGGGATCCTTGGAGCGAGATGCTTCTTTTGACTTACTTCATGAGAGTTTTGGTGAAACATAGAATATGGCCAGGTTGGATCACACCTGAATCCAACCAGGCCCTCGGCACTGAAATGCAAATAACGCATAGACCGGGCTTCCGGTTGGAAGCCTATTGTAGGAATGAATAACATCAAACCACCTTCAAGTGTGGGTGTTTCTCCAATGATTCAAGGTAGGCAAAATTTCTTTATTCTTTTTGAATGATTTCCTCTTCCCTATTTTTTAATAATACGAATAACGCAGACCAACAGACTAACGGGCTGATCCAAAATTCATTTGTTCTTGTGGGACGTTGTTGCGGGGTAAAGTTGTGAGATTTTTTATTGTTGTTTAATTCAATTAATTATTAAACCCTTAACCCCCCTCCCCCTCATGTTTTCGAGCTAACGCGGAGGGCGCGGGCCTAACAAACCCGGCCCAAACCCTCCACTACTTTGCTAGTTTTTCACCTCCATGGAACAACAACGGTGTGACGATACTGACCGGCCATGTTAGGGATAGTTCGTCGACGCATGCCGTAAGAGGAGGCTGCGGCACAAAGTCGTGGCGGTCATCGGAGCGGTCGACATTGACCGGTCGTGGAGGAGGCATGGTGAACTGCCGATAAACAAAGGAGGTCATGGATAGTCATCCACAGCGACTGGAGGAAGGTGTTCGCCACCTCGGACGATCACGGGTGACGGTGCAGCGTGCATCCGCACGCTGCTGGAGAGGTTTGTCGGCACGTTGGCCGAACACGACGGAACCGGCAGAGCGGAGGTGGGGCACGCCCCCAACGGTGCACCCACGCGGTATCAAGGCCGTAGACTGGGATGGCCACGGCCGGAGCTAGGGGTCACCGGTTCGACCAGAGGCTGGTGGATGGGGCACATCCCAGCGGCATGCCCGACGGAAAGGTCGAGGCTTTTCAGCAGCGACACGAAGGACCCGCAGTGCCACATGGCACCGCGTGGGGTCACCCCCCATGGGTTGACCTACTAACATGGATTCATGCCACATCTTCCATACCCAGATGCTACATGTCTAGGTATCCCTATAAGCCTGCACCGCTAGGTGGGTGGCACCGCCAGTTCGGCCCAAATGACCGATCCGCCACTCAGCAGGCCGACCTACGGCCCTGCAGCCTGACCCGCGACCTAGCCAGGACAAGCTAGGGCTAGTGGGATGGTTTGAACCAGGTTGGGTTGGACCCAAGTCTAACCAGGTCGGCCCATGTCGATCCGGGTCGGGCCAGTCTGATCGAGGCAGATCGGACCCGAACCCATTACCGACCATTTACACAAAACGAGCCCTGACTTTTAAATAGGATGTTCGTTTAACGAACCATTTGCGGTTTCTGGATCCTTGGATTGAGATTCTCCTTTTGAGTTAATCCGTGAGAGTTTTGGAGAAACATGGTGTACGGCTAGGTTAGATCGCACCCGAATCCAACGGGGCCCTCAGCACTAAAATTCCAATAACGCACAGACCGATAGTCTGGTTGGCACGTCGTCCATTGAGTTGAAACCCTTATGATAGGGCATATCATCGGGTTACTTTCTTGTGAAACTTTTCTCTGGTTGAAATACGATTTATGGCTTAGTGAGCGGTTCTCCCAAGTGCGCTACGTACGGAACCCTACGACTGGATGAGACTTAACGACTGCTTACCATTTTGACTCAGAGTGACTTGACTGGCCCGGTGAGGAGCGCATCTATGTGACGCGGCAGACCCATTGTGGGGAGTTCCACTATGTGATGCGGCAGACCCACGATGGGGAGCGCCTCTATTTGAAGTGGAAGACCCATGGTGGGGAGCACCTCTATATGACACAGCAGACCCTTAGTACTTGATAGGAGAAGTACCTCAGCAATCCAAGGTTAGTGGGAAGCACCTATATGTGATTTGGTAGACCCACTATACTCATTAGAGGAGGAGTTCTCCAGTAGCCTAGGCATTCAACATTGTGACTGGGAATGTTACTTTCTCCTTGGACTATAAATTTGGTGGTTGGTTATCAGCATTCATAGTGATCTGGTGTGGGTCAGCATCATGATCCTGTTTCTCTGAGTTGTATACACGGTTTGAGTTGTGTCTATTGATTGGTTCTTTTTGACTGAGATCATGCTTTGTGGTTTCCCTTGTCGAATTCTAAGAGGCCTTCAGGGGTCTCAAGGTCCCTATTTAGTATCATTATACTCACCCATGCACGGGTTACAATCGCATATTGTTGTGCCTTGTGTAGACGATGAGAAGTTGGGCTAAGGTTTGAGGGATCCAGGACTAGGTGGTACGTGGAGAAGACGGGTGGACGTGGAGTACTAAGGAAGAAATCAGTACCTACCCTTTAGGTAGGATCCTCGAAGGAGGACTCAATAGCTATTTTTCCTTTTTCAGTTGTATTGTTCCTTTCTGTTGTATTTTTACTTTTCGATTGTACTCGTACTTTCAGTTGGGCTTGTATTCTGGCCCCTTTTACTTTCAACACTCTTTTTACTATAGCAGTTTTCTTCACAGTTGCTTCTTGTTCTGTTCTTGGACCATGCATTGTATAGGTTTAAAGATAATTCCTTCTCATTTTAGGTAATACGCCTTTGGTTCTAGTTGCCAACCCTTGTCCTATGGAAGGCGGTCTTGGGGTAGTCACGGCACAAGACCTAGGGGACGGGTCATGATTGAAAGTGTATTTTTAGAAATCCATAAGTTTCTTTCTAAGAGATTATTAAAATTAATTTTTCATGTAAAAAAAGCTCTATATGTGGTAAAAAGGCCTAGGAAAATGTTATTCCATGATAAATAGTTGGTTTTAGATATTAGTATTAAAGGGGTGGTGGAGCACATAAGCCTCAGCCCAGTTAGTGAGGACTCCTTAAGTGCATCCAAGAGACCCGGGATCAAAACCAGGCGGAGGCTAATTTTTGAGGTACTGTAGTAGGTACTGTAGCAGGTACTGTAGCAGGAACTATGCAGTACTGTAGCAGGTGCTGTAGCAGGAAATATAACAGGCACTTTTTTGCACTGTAGTAGCCAAGAATATTCCCCTGTTTGGGCCTTCAGGTCACCAATTTGGTCCTCGATTCCTTTAAGGCCTTCAGGAAACCCAGGCCTTCAGGTCAGTAAGGCCTTTGGGCCACCTCAAGGCCTTCAGGCCACCTTATGTGCAGATATAAACCAGAAAACCTACAAGGAATAAGCTTCAGAAGGAGGATGAGCAAGGAGCTTTCACCAGTGCAGAAGCTAAATGGATTGTAAGAATGAGAGCGTATGGCACCTGCCAGTGGGACAAGCATGTGCATGTATGGGAAATCCTAGCCGAACAGCCATGCAAAGGTGGAGAGATTATCTCACGATGAAGATACTGGAGAGGAAAAGTTCCGAGTAATTAGTTTAGGTTGAATGTAATGATTGATGCCAATGGGGACTAAATTCCTCTAAGGCCTACGGACCATGTAATACTTATGCCTACGGGCCTTGTAAGGGTTCCATCTCACCCCTTGAAATGTGGATTATCAAAAATCAACATAAAATGAAGGCCTTCGGGCCATTGGAGGAAAGGGGTGGTGGAAAATAACCTCTATATTAAATATTCTAAAGTGGTATCACTTATTTTTATTAACATTTTAGATGATATTAAATTTTATATTAATAAATAAGTCATATGTGATGAGATTTATTTTTATATGAATTAATTGTTTTAAATTTACATAATTAGGTAATTTTATTAATTTTTATGAATACAATTTTCTATAGAGTAAAATCTTGTCTTTCATTCTCAAGATAAATATTCTTGAAAAAATTTAATAAAGTTATGAATGTAGGATTCAAATATAGTTTCTATAAAAATTTGAAGGGGGATAAAATTTTATATGTATGAAAAATGAAATTATGTTTATGATATAGAATTTAAAAATATTATTGGAAGTTTAATTTTTTTTATAGCTTCAAGAAAGGATATTGTCAATACTATAACATTATCTTCTGTGTAATAAAGTTCACCAAATGAATCTCATTTCATTTCTTGAAAGAGAATTATTAAGTGTATTAAAGCCATGATAAATGATGGACTGACATATGACAGAATAGAAAATCTAAATTTGATTTGATATACATATGTGCATTAGGCTATAAATGTTTATAATTAAATCTCAATATATGGTGGAGTTTTCTTTTTATGTGCAATGTCTCTATATTGGCACTCAAATTAAAAAAATATTGGTGACTATTAGCATTTATAAGCTGTAATATATGGATATCATTCATGATATAACTCAATTTATGTGGTTGAGGACTCAATTAGATGATATCATTGTGGAAGTAAAGTTCCCAATACATAACATTTGTGATAATCATAGTTCTATCAATCTCTCCAGAAATCCAGTTCACAATTTTGATTCAAATAAAATTGATATAAAATATCTCTTCATTTGAGAGATTTTATAGAAAAATTTGTTAAAATTTGAATTTTTTATAATAAAGTAAAAAATAGCATATGTTTTCTCTAAACAACAATCAACGGATACATTTGAAATATTAAGGTGGATGGTGGGAGTTTAACCTCAATATTATTTCGACTATGGTATGGTGAGTTAGCCCCCCCTCTCACTTATTCATTATATATTTTTGTAAAAAGGGGTGAAATATAATCATAAATCCCTTTATATTTATTACTTTAGGAATTCAAAAAATAGATTTGAAAAGGGGAAGAAAACTATATAAATATAGTATCCAAAGATATTTTCTTTACCTAAATGGGGTAGATCTATTAATAAGGGGGGTATTTATATTTAGATAATTAATAAATGGTGTATTTTGTGAATTAATTATTATTTTTGTGTGAATTTTTTTCATTGAGAAATTTTGTAACAATTTTGGAGAGCATGGATGTAGGGACATATTTCTCCCATGTTCTATGAACATTTTTGAGAAGTGGAAGATAATTTAGAATGGATTATATATCGATATCACATTATTTATAGGGATATGAAAAGATAATATAAAATATTATTTATGGGTATTAAGATATTATTATTCATATTTTTTGAATCACAAATAAGGTTCACTTATATAGGCTTAACATTAAAGAATAATGACTCATTGTTATGTGTTATGAGTTATAATGTGATTAATATTACATGGTTACCATGAAAATCCAAAGGGGGAAATTGAAAATACTAAGATAATTTTTGGGATATTTTTTAAATCCTTAATGAAGAAAAGTTATAGAAGAAGAAAATGATATATTTATTATGTTAGTATTTATTATTAATACAAATATTGTTTTCAAACTCACATATAATAATGTTTTTTATTTTAGTTTGTGGTTGTTAAAGAGTTTTGAAGTGATCAAAAGTGGCTTGGAAATATTTTAGATATTTTCTAAGTTGAGTAGATTTGGATTCGAAGATTGGCTAAGTCCTAGACTCATAAGGGTAATTTTACCAATATCTGAAGGTTTAATTTGAGATAAAATCTTAAACATTTGAAAAGTCAATAAAACTATTATTATTTAATTATAGTAACATTGATTTCAAAAGTAAGACTTATTTTACAACAGTAACTCTAATTTTGTAAGTGTGACCCTGATTATTAACTAAGTTTAAATTTACCATTTCATCATTGTTATTCTAGAATTTTGGTAAGATTCATTCTAGAATCCATAAGAGTCATTAATAAGGAATCATAATTTTGTAAGATAATCTTATGACTTCATAAGATCCGATTTAGTTTTTTGTAATAGTCATCCTGAGATGATATCAAAATAATTTTTTTGTCTAATTTAATAAGATGTATTCAGAAATATTGTAAGATTCATTTTTAGAATTTAATAAGAGTCGCAAATATTTCTATAGATTCATCCATGTTATATGTGTGTTCCAAATATGGATAAAAATTTGGATTTATAATTGTTTGTATACAAATTTTGGGAATTATCTTAGTTTTTTAGAGTTATTTTATATAAATTTTAAAAAAATAAGAATAAGTAAATTAAATAATATAAAAGGTTGTATTTATGGAATAAATATGATTAATATAACTCATGATGTATGTTTATAGAGTAAATGGTTTTTATAATGAAAATTACCATTTATTAATGACCATTTAGTTTTAGACAGTGGAACAATATTCTTGTGCCATGATGAGAAACCCTAAGAATTAATGTTCGGGTAGTTTTATAGGATAATGATGGTTCATATCATAAAGAAGCTTGTTGTATTGTGGAGGAAGATGAATATTCATTCTAGTTGAGGTAAATTGGTTAGCCAAGTTGTGAAGGATCCAATATCTTTATGAATTTTGTTAGAGTCTATCAAGATAGATCCAATTACTGACACATAAGAATATTAAGTGGGAGTATTTGGGAAAAAGAAGTTATGAGTGGTTGAATGAAGTTATTGGTTTGAATTTGAATTTGAAATTAAAATTTAAATGTGATTTTTCTGATATGTGTGAGAGACATCAAAACGGTCTTTCATTCAAGGGAATATTATACTTCTATATATGATTAAGTAGAATTTTTAATAGTTTTTATAAGGCCCCAGCCTTAAACCTTACTTAATCTTGAGTTATTACAAGATTACACATTGAGGATCTTTTCAGGTTTAGAGTTTTAGAGAATTAGATCATAAAACTTGCATTACATTCCACATATAAACAAAGTGGTTACATAAAGATAGTATTCTTCATTCCCATCAATGGAAAGACATTTAAAATAAAACATGGATTATTTCTTGACACATCCTTGACTCTATCATCTTATCATGTACCTTTCCCTTGACCTGTGAAAAACATTTCAAAAACTTGGGATGAGCATAAAAACTCAGTATGGGTTATATAAAAAAAACATGGAAAGGAAACATGAGTTCATATATACATAAGAATGAAAACATACTTTACCCATAAAACATAGGCACTTTAACATACCTCATAAAATCATGAATAAATCATAGAAATCATAAGACATAAAGGTAACTTGAGGCATTCATAACATTCTTACGTAGGGAGCAACCCTCTTGGTTACGTTTGGAATACCCATCACAGTATATTCCCTAAAATCTCTTCGGAGAAACCTTAACGTTTCACTCCTTCGCGTTACCCAATGCATTGGAGAGCTATAACGGGCTCACCCGCCCTTAGTCTATCACGGAACCACCCGTCTTCATAATAATGCCCAAGAACCTCAACATAAACGTATCGCATAAAACATGCATAAAGGAAACAAAACATTTCCACCATTCAATCACAAGATATCAATACCACACATTGATATAAAAATATTATGAAAACCATTTTCAATACCAAAATAAAAGAAAAGTAAAACATGGTATTTATTTTTCTTTTAAAAAGAAGGTATGGCTTGTAGAGGAAGCCGAAACTCAAATAACGGTCATGACGGCGGAGAAGTCATTGTCGCCGCATACGTACGACAAAAACATTCCCTTTTGTCGTTTAGTAAACGCTTCGTATAAAAATATTCCTTTTGAATAAACGTAAAAGTCAAAGGGGTTTATAAACCGTATAAAATAAAGTTGTGTATAAAATAAAATATGCCTCAACGAAAGGAGATTGAGACGAAGTCCCATACCTCGTATCTGACTTGACCCGACCGTTCTTTAATCTCCTGAATAATAAACTTGAGTTAATCTCTACTTGCTTATGAATCTTTTTCAAGTTCATTATTCCTTTTATACAATGTTATGAACATCATGTAATCAGTTAAGTTAATAATGTTCATTTTGTCGGTATTTGGTTCTTAAGTCAAAAATAGACTTTTTACACTTACATGTTGTTAATTTGGTCAAAGGTTCATTATATCCAGAATGGTATTCATTATGTGGATATCATATATGTCATATATATCCAGTACATACATTCATACATAATCATTTAGAGGTAAGAAATGAAATGCACCGTTCATGGAGACGGTAAGCCGTACGTACGCATGAACGCTACTTCCATTTCTATTTCATATTTTATGGAATGGAATCATAATGATACAAGAGTATATTATAATTCCAGTATAATAACATATATAATATCATTAAATTTATCCTTTACACATCCCACATATGGTATTAACGAATCAAATCACTTTTAGGGGGCGGTAGTCCGCACTTCCTAAAATGAAGATATCGTGTTTTACCCATAATGGAAACCATAAAGGTATGCCCAAAATAAAAAAAACAGAATCTTAAGGAAAACATAAACGTATTATATATTATATATAAAAATAGTGACATCATAATGGCCACCTTTGAAGGTGTTAAATGAGTGTTGAACAATCATCGTTTCGGGAGGCAGAATTTCACCATCCACGGAAACCGTATGTTCTTTAACCATTTGATGTAGTTGTGTGAGAGTTTAGCTCAAATAAATCTTATAACAACATCCTAGTATATTGAAGATACTGGTTTTGTTACAAAAGAAGTAAATAAAAAGAGTTTAGGGGGTTGGAAAAGCAAAATAAAACAAATGAACATGAGAGAACGAATTACCTTAAAAAGTGTAACTCCTTTTGATTTGAGCCTAAAGGCTTCCTTTGAAAGGATTCTGCCCAAATGGAATCCTATAGGATGAGGAGAGGGATGTGGAGAGAGTAAATGGGCAGGGGTTGGCTGAGCCAAAGGCTTGAAGAGTGTGTGAAATGAGGTAGAGGTGGGGGCCTTTTATAAGAGGAGAGGAGGGGCACTTTTGGAAAGTAAAGAAACATTACTTTATTTGAAAATGTGTTTCGGTTTTAAAAGGTCCCACATTGATATAATTCGTGGCTAAGGTGATAAGGGTTCGAAATCCACTCTTCCAATTGGTTTTGGCCATTTGTAGGTTTTAGATTTTTCATTATCATTCCATTTTATTTAAATCGTCAAATAATGATGTCATCGCTGCATCATTATTATGTCATAAATAATTTAATTTATTTAATGTCTAAAAATTATTAAAAAAATACTATGATATAGGAAATCTTTTTAGATTTCCAATGAATATTTATAATAAAAATTTGGACTTGTATAACCCCACTTAAAAATTGTTTTCGTAAAACATATTATGTTTGTGTCATTTTCACTTTAACATTAAATAAAAAGTAATTTATGTCATTTCCCAACAAAAGTGGATCCATGGGGTCCCCAAGTTGACCCATGGAATGTCATGGTCGGCCATGACACAACCAATGAGGTTGGTACATGTGTCTAGGTCATTTCATATTATTAAAGCCTTATTTAGACCTTAAACTACCCTAATTACCACTAATCGAGATTAAGAACTTAATAAGTTACTATTCACCAAAAAAATTATTTTAATCTCATTGAACCACATTTTACTTCTTAATTACAACCATGTATGTCGGATTTTCAAAATTCAATACACATTAGTGGTAAACTTTCATTTAACTGAAAAATCAGTTTGCTTGATTACCACTTAGTGGTTTCACTATTCATCAAAAATTGAAGTTTTTCAGAAAATTACCAAAAATTCACCCTAAGCTATATTTGATATTCCGAATTCAAAAATGAAGTCCATTTTACAAAATTCAAATCATATAAGTCACATTAATTAATTCAATAATTAATTCCCGCTGTCAGAGCAAATAGCGTGTTTTTACAAAACAATAAGTATCAAAAGATTGACACCAGTTTAAGTCTAATTTCAAAGTGAAATTTATTCCAATGACCACCATTGGATAAAATGGTAAAAATATTTTCTAATTTCACTTCAAAACCAATTCAAAACATAATCTAATCATATAAATAAATTAGATTAAAAAGCAGTTTTGATGTAAAATGCAGTATTTTTCACTATTCATTAAAAAATGAATATGGTCAGAAAAATACCAAAAATTCACACAAGGTAAATTTTGATGTCCCAATCATAAAGAATAAGTTTATTTTGACAAAAATAGTTTATAAAATTGTCAAAATATAGATTCAAAAATGGTTTGCCATCAAAAGGCAGTAAAACAATCTTTTAAGAATATTAGTGTATTCCATGCATAAGATTGTATTTATTTTCATTTTAAGCCTCTATAACACTATCTTAATCATTAATAGACATTGATAAAAATATATTTTATTCATTACTTACTTGGGATGTTACATCCTTCCCCCCTTTAGAAAATTGCGTCCCCGCAATTTATTTACTTATCGAATAAATGGGGGTACTTATCCCTCATTGCATTTTCAGATTCTCATGTTGCCTCTTCAATCATGTGGTTTTTTCACAAAACCTTTACCTGCTTAATCACCTTATTCCGTAACACTTGCTCCCTGTGGTCAAGAATCTGGACCGGTTGTTCCTCATAAGATAGGTTCTCTTCCAGCTGAACTACCTCTGGACTCAAAACATGAGATGGATCTGGCATATACTTTCTCAACATCGAAACGTGAAAAACATTGTGTACCTGAGATAAACTCGGAGGTAAAGCCAATCGGTATGAAACTGATCCAACTCTCTCCAGAATTTCATATGGTCCAATAAACCTCGGACTCAACTTTCCTTTCTTACCAAATCTCATCACACTTTTCCAAGGAGAAACCTTGAGAAAAACATGATCACCTACCTCGAAAGATAGATCCTTCCTCCGGTTATCCGCATAACTCTTCTGCCTGCTCTGAGCTGTTCTCATGTGTTTCTGAATCAGATGAACTTTTTCTGCCATCTCTTCTACCAATTCTGGTCCCATCAACTTCCTTTCACCCACTTCATCCCAGAAAGCTGGAGTTCGACACCGCTTCCCATATAATGCCTGAAATGGTGCCATTTGTATACTGGAATGAAAACTGTTATTATATGAAAACTCAACCAAAGAAAGATGTTGGTCCGAACTTCCCTGATAATCCATAGAACAAGCTCGTAGCATATCCTCCAATGTCTGAATTGTTCGTTCTGACTGCCCATCTGATTGAGGATGAAAAGCTGTACTAAAATTTAACTCAGTACCCAAAGACTTCTGAAGGCCCTTCCAAAAGTTAGAAGTAAACCTGGGATCACGATCCGATACAACGGAGAGAGGAACTCCATGTAACCTGACTATCTCTTTAAGATACAAACGGGAAAGTTGATCAAGATAGAAAGTATCTCGTATAGCAAGGAAATGAGCAGACTTGGTCAAGCGATCAACAATAACCCAGATTGCATTATTACCTCGAGATGTCTTCGGTAATCCAACAACAAAGTCCATGGATATATTCTCCCATTTCCACTCTGGCATCGGTAAAGGCTGAAGCATCCCTTTCGGTAACTGCCGCTCTGCTTTAACCTGCTGACAAGTCAAACACTTCACAGTAAAATCAGCAATATCTCTTTTCATTCCATCCCACCAGTAATACTCCCGCAGATCTCTATACATCTTAGTACTGCCCGGATGAACTGAAAACGGAGAACTATGAGCTTCACATAACAAATCTCTCTTCAACTGTGAATCACAAGGCACACACAATCTCTTCTCAAATCTCAAAACGCAATCATTATCAATGTTTAATTCAGGCAACTTACCTTTCTGAACCAGCTCTACCCTTTTCTGCAACTCACTGTCTTGCTTCTGTGCTTGCTTGATTCTATCTGATAGAGATGATCTCACTGATACCTGAAACAAAACAGAAGGACTTCCTGCACCAACAACTTCTATGCCAAAGTTCATCAAATTGTTAAACAAAGGATCACGTTCCAAACGCAACATTGTTAATGAAGCATTACTTTTTCGACTCAAAGCATCAGCCACTTTATTTGCTTTTCCCGGATGGTAATGAATTGTACAATCATAATCTTTGATTAATTCCAGCCATCTCCTTTGTCTCATGTTTAACTCTTTCTGAGTGAATATATACTTTAAACTTTTGTGATCGGTATATATTTCACACTTTACTCCATACAAATGATGCCTCCAAATTTTTAAAGCAAAAACAACAGTAGCTAATTCCAAATCATGTGTAGGGTAATTTACCTCATGAGTTTTCAACTGTCGTGAAGCATAAGCAATTACCTGATCATTCTGCATTAGGACGCAACCAAGTCCTTTCAATGAAGCATCACTGTATATAACAAACTCACCATTCCTGGAAGGTAGTGCCAAAACTGGAGTATTCACCAATCTTCTTTTCAATTCCTGAAAACAATCATCACATTCTTTTGTCCAGATAAACTTAACACCCTTCTGATTTAGCTTAGTCATTGGACTAGATAACCGTGAAAAATTTCTAAAAAACCTTCGGTAATAGCCCGCCAAACCAAGGAAGCTACGAATCTTGGTTACATTTGTGGGTCTTGGCCATTCTTCCACAACTTTTGTTTTTGCAGGATCAACAGTTATTCCATCTTTAGAAACAATGTGACCAAGGAAAGAAATTTGTTGCAACCAAAACTCACACATGCTGAATTTCCCATACAGTTTCTTTTCTTTTAAGGTTTGCAAGATAACCCTTAAATGTTTTTCATGATCCTCTTTACTTTTAGAAAACACCAAAATATCATCAATTAAAACCACCACAAACTTATCCAAGAACTCATGGAAAATTCTATTCATTAAGTCCATGAATACAGCAGGTGCATTGGTTAGCCCAAAAGGCATTACTACAAATTCATAATGGCCATATCTCGTACGGAACACGGTCTTAGGAATATCTGCCTCCTTAACCTTCAGCTGATGGTACCCCGATCTCAAGTCAATCTTTGAAAAAAACTGAGCTCCCTGGAGCTGATCAAACAAATCATCGATATGAGGCAAAGGATATTTGTTCTTAACAGTGATATTATTCAAGGATCTATAATCAATGCAAAGTCTCATAGAACCATCTTTCTTTTTAACAAATAAAACAGGAGCACCCCATGGTGATGTGCTAGGTCTAATGAAACCTTTCTCTAATAAATCTTGAAATTGCTCCTTCAACTCTAAAAGTTCAATTTGTTCCATTCAATAAGGGGGTTTTGAAATTGGCTTAGCATCAGGAACTAAGTCAACAGTAAACTCAACTTCCCGATCTGGTATTATTCCAGGCAACTCATCAGGAAAAACATCAGGATACTCATTTACCACTGGCACATAATTAATCTGAACAGTTCCTTTATTTTCAACGACGTGTGCAAGGTAACATTCATTTCCATCTTTTACAAGTTTCTCGGCCTCTTGATATGTTATCAAAAGTAAGGGTTCATTCTTGTAAAAAAACTAAAAGTATTTCTGAAAAGAAACTTCTTTAGCTCTACATTCAATCTTAGCATGGTAAATAGAGAGCCAATCCATACCCAGGATAACATCAAACTCTACTAGAGGTAGAACAATAAGGTTTGCAAGTAGGTTCTTTCCACAGATAAGGATAGGAAGATTCTTATAAATTCTTTTTGCCTCGACACTTCCCCCATGTGTTTTTACCAAAAGTTCAGGAGTCATTTCTTGAGATGGTATTCCCATTTTACTAGAAAATGTTTCAGAGATGAAAGAATGTGTAGACCCTGAATCAAACAACATGCTGGCATAATCTGAAAAAACAAACAAAGTACCTGATACAACTTCATTTGATGGCCCGACATCTGCTGAAGTAGTTGCAAAGGATTTCACCACCCCTTTCTGCTTGTAGTCTAACTGCTTCCCATCACTCAAGCTCCTTGTCGGACACTCGTTTGCATAGTGACCCATCTCATTTCACTTATAACATTTCACTAACTGTAAGTCAAATTTGTTCTTACCTTCACCTTGATCCTTTTCAGTGCAATCACGAGCCTTATGTCCCATCTTACCACATCGGTAGCACTTTCCAGAATTCAGAAGACATTCCCCAGCATGCCTTTTGCCACATTTATCACAAACTGGAAACTTAGTTCTCTTACCATCAGACTTTTTTGAAGAATTCTTACCTTTCTCCTGCCACCTCGGTCTCTTCTTCTGCTGGTTGTTATAGAAAACTTGGTCATCGGCGAACTCCATTTCCACCTTCTCAGCACATCGAACAAGCTTTTCATAACTTTTAAACTCACAAGAAGCTAATGCCCTTCGATACTTTGGATTTAATCCTGAGTAAAAATGATTGATTTTACTATCAAGGTCCCGGATAAAATTTGGAGCATACCTTGCCAATCGAGTGAACCTTTCTTCATAGGCAGCCACTGAGTCTTCCTCTTGCCTCAATTCCAAGAATTGCTTTTCCATCCTAAGTCGAGCAGCCTTAGGAAAATACTTCTCAAGAAACATACCTTTGAATTCATCCTAGTCAAGAGCATCAATCTCATCGGCGTCCCTGATATTCTTAACCATATACCACCACTGATCTGCTTCACCCTCCAAACGGTAGATAGCAAGACTAACCTTTTGATTGTCTGAACACCCCATGACATCAAAAATCTTCTTCAGTGCTTTAATCCACCCTTCAGCTAGCATAGGGTCAGATGATCCTCTGAATGATGGTGGATGTTGCCTCATGAAATGTTCCACCACTGACATGTTCCTCTGCGGTTGATCTGGCTGATCTCGTGCATGGATACCACCACCATTTATCGCTTGAGTCAATTGCGCCATTACTGTAACAAACTGTTCAGTTCCAATTCCGACCATTTCTGGATGCTGATTCGGAAGGTTATTTCCTTCTGTATGCCTTCCTAGCACTATTTCCCTGTTTCCTCTGCGGAAAACCATTCTGAACAAACATGTCTTAGATGAAGCAACATGGTAATATTTAAATGCTATATCATTTCAAAAAAATATTTTTGGATAATCATTTAATAGAATTCTAACTCCTAAAGTTATCTAAACCGACCTTTGATACCAACTATAAGGCCCCAGCCTTAAACCTTACTTAATCTTGAGTTATTACAAGATTACACATTGAGGATCTTTTCAGGTTTAGAGTTTTAGAGAATTAGATCATAAAACTTGCATTACATTCCACATATAAACAAAGTGGTTACATAAAGATAGTATTCTTTATTCCCATCAATGGAAAGACATTTAAAATAAAACATGGATTATTTCTTGACACATCCTTGACTCTATCATCTTATCATGTACCTTTCCCTTGACCTGTGAAAAACATTTCAAAAACTTGGGATGAGCATAAAAACTCAGTATGGGTTATATAAAAAAAACATGGAAAGGAAACATGAGTTCATATATACATAATAATGAAAACATACTTTACCCATAAAACATAGGCACTTTAACATACCTCATAAAATCATGAATAAATCATAGAAATCATAAGACATAAAGGTAACTTAAGGCATTCATAACATTCTTACGTAGGGAGTAACCCTCTTGGTTACGTTTGGAATACCCATCACAGTATATTCCCTAAAATCTCTTCGGAGAAACCTTAACGTTTCACTCCTTCGCGTTACCTAATGCATTGGAGAGCTATAACGGGCTCACCCGCCCTTAGTCTATCACGGAACCACCCGTCTTCATAATAATGCCCAAGAACCTCAACATAAACGTATCACATAAAACATGTATAAAGGAAACAAAACATTTCCACCATTCAATCACAAGATATCAATACCACACATTGATATAAAAATATTATGAAAACCATTTTCAATACCAAAATAAAAGAAAAGTAAAACATGGTATTTATTTTTCTTTTAAAAAGAAGGTATGGCTTGTAGAGGAAGCCGAAACTCAAATAACGGTCATGACGGCGGAGAAGTCGTTGTCGCCGCATACGTACGACAAAAACATTCCCTTTTGTCATTTAGTAAACGCTTCGTATAAAAAGATTCCTTTTGAATAAACGTAAAAGTCAAAGGGGTTTATACACCATATAAAAGAAAGTTGTGTATAAAATAAAATATTCCTCAACGAAAGGAGATTGAGACGAAGTCCCATACCTCGTATTCGACTTGACCCGACCGTTCTTTAATCTCCTGAATAATAAACTTGAGTTAATCTCTACTTGCTTATGAATCTTTTTCAAGTTCATTATTCCTTTTATACAATGTTATGAACATCATGTAATCAGTTAAGTTAATAATGTTCATTTTGTCGGTATTTGGTTCTTAAGTCAAAAATAGACTTCTTACACTTACATGTTGTTAATTTGGTCAAAGGTTCATTATATCCAGAATGGTATTCATGATGTGGATATCATATATGTCATATATATCCAGTACATACATTCATACATAATCATTTAGAGGTAAGAAATGAAATGCACCGTTCATGGAGACGGTAAGTCGTACGTACGCATGAACGCTACTTCCATTTCTATTTCATATTTTCTGGAATGGAATCATAATGATATAAGAGTATATTATAATTCCAGTATAATAACATATATAATATCATTAAATTTATCCTTTACACATCCCACATATGGTATTAACGAATCAAATCACTTTTAGGGGGCGGTAGTCCGCACTTCCTAAAATGAAGATATCGTGTTTTACCCATAATGGAAACCATAAAGGTATGCCCAAAATAAAAAAAACAGAAGCTTAAGGAAAACATAAACATATTATATATTATATATAAAAATAGTGACACCATAATGGCCACCTTTGAAGGTGTTAAATGAGTGTTGAACAATCATCGTTTCGGGAGGCAGAATTTCACCATCCACGGAAACCGTATGTTCTTTAACCATTTGATGTAGTTGTGTGAGAGTGTAGCTCAAATAAATCTTATAACAACATCCTAGTATATTGAAGATACTGGTGTTGTTAGAAAATAAGTAAATAAAAAGATTTTAGGGGGTTGGAGAAGCAAAATAAAACAAATGAACATGAGAGAACGAATTACCTTAAAAAGTGTAACTCCTTTTGATTTGAGCCTAAAGGCTTCCTTTGAAAGGATTATGCCCAAAGGGAATCCTCTAGGATGAGGAGAGGGATGTGGAGAGAGTAAATGGGCAGTGGTTGGCCGAGCCAAAGGCTTGAAGAGTGTGTGAAATGAGGTAGAGGTGGGGGCCTTTTATAAGAGGAGAGGAGGGGCACTTATGGAAAGTAAAGAAACATTACTTTATTTGAAAATGTGTTTCGGTTTTAAAAGGTCCCACATTTATATAATTCGTGGATAAGGTGATAAGGGTTCGAAATACACTCTTCCAATTGGTTTTGGCCATTTTTAGGTTTTAGATTTTTCATTATCATTCCATTTTATTTAAATCGTCAAATAATGATGTCATCGCTGCATCATTATTATGTCATAAATAATTTAATTTATTTAATGTCTAAAAATTATAAAACAAATACTATGATATAGGAAATCTTTTTATATTTCCAATTAATATTTATAATAAAAATTTGGACTTGTATAACCCCACTTAAAAATTGTTTTCGTAAAACATATTATGTTTGTGTCATTTTCACTTTAACATTAAATAAAAAGTAATTTATGTCATTTCCCAACAAAAGTGGATCCATGGGGTCCCAAAGTTGACCCATGGCATGTCATGGTCGGCCATGACACAACCAATGAGGTTGGGACATGTATCTAGGTCATTTCATATTATTAAAGCCTTATTTAGACCTTAAACTACCCTAATTACCACTAATCGCGATTAAGAACTTAATAAGTTACTATTCACCAAAAAATTATTTTAATATCATTGAACCACATTTTACTTATTAATTACAACCATGTATGTCGGATTTTCAAAATTCAATACACATTAGTGGTAAACTTTCATTTAACTGAAAAATCAGTTTGCTTGATTACCACTTTGTGGTTTCACTATTCATCAAAAATTAAAGTTTTTCAGAAAATTACCAAAAATTCACCCTAAGCTATATTTGATATTCCGAATTCAAAAATGAAGTCCATTTTACAAAATTCAAATCATATAAGTCACATTAATTAATTCAATAATTAATTCCCGCTGCCAGAGCAAATAGCGTGTTTTTACAAAACAATAAGTATCAAAAGATTGACACCAGTTTAAGTCTAATTTCAATGTGAAATTGATTCCAATGACCACCATTGGATAAAATGGTAAAAATATATTCTAATTTCACTTCAAAACCAATTCAAAACATAATCTAATCATATAAATAAATTAGATTAAAAAGCAGCTTTGATGTAAAATGCAGTATTTTTCACTATTCATTAAAAAATGAATATGGTCAGAAAAATACCAAAAATTCACACAAGGTAAATTTTGATGTCCCAATCATAAAGAATAAGTTTATTTTGACAAACCTAGTTTATAAAATTGTCAAAATATAGATTCAAAAATGGTTTGCCATCAAAAGGCAGTAAAACAATCTTTTAAGAATATTAGTGTATTCCATGCATAAGATTGTATTTATTTTCATTTTAAGCCTCTATAACACTATCTTAATCATTAATAGACATAGATAAAAATATCTTTTATTCCTTACTTACTTGGGATGTTACAGTTTTCTTGAGGATGGAGTGGATATTTTTTGTGGTTAATCTAAAACAAGAAAAATTATAATCATTGCAATAATAAATTCCTAGATTTCTATTTTAAAGGCATAATATCTTGTTTTTTTAAATAGAATAAATATTTTATATCATGAGGATAAACCCTTCCCATTAAAATCCACACAATGAAACTATGGGATTGTATGATATCAGTAGAAACTAAATGATGATTTATTCAATCAAATACAATGGGGACAATACATCTCAAGGATTAAATATTGATATGGATATCATCAATTAATGGTGAAAATGGAGGATATATTAAATACAACCTTTAATGAATGATATAGACACTATAAATTCATAGTGGTTCTATTTAGATATAAAAATTTGCATAATATATTTATGGATTTGATTAATAGTGTATTTTGGGAATACCTTGATAAATTTATTATCACACTCCAACCTGACGCTTATTTTATTTTAATTATTTTGGGTCTCTCTTTTTAGTTGTGGTTTGAACTGGTTTTTTTTAAGAAGTTGGGACCTTATACGGAAGTGTGACCATATGTGTGAACATGTGCGGTTCCCAAATTTGATAAGAGAACTTTTTATTATTATTATTTTTATTTCATTAACATTATTATAAAATTATTAATTTATTTTCACTTTTATTAAAAAAAATATGGCTTAAGTCCCACTTTTTTTGTTATATTTTATTTTTATTGTCTTTTATTTTATCGCTATCCTCTTTTATTTTTATTTTCTTTTTCATCTTTTTATACCTTTTTTTCTCACCCTCTCTCTTGCTCTCCCCTCTCCCCCATCGCGTTTTTTCCACCCACCCCCCATGTTCGGTCTGTCGCGCTGTGCAAGTCCCCTCCAAACCCTAGAGTGCCTCCTTCTTTTCTACCCTCCTCACGCCGCCCGTCTTACCAGTGAACCTCCATGCACCACGCGCTCCTCCTCCTCCCTTTGTCCTCTCATTCAACACTGATTTGTCTCCATTCTACCTCACCTCGCATCGAAGCCTCCTTCTCCACCCTCTTCGGCGAGTCACGTCTGATCCCCGCTACCTTCTGGCGTGTCCGATGTTCGGTATCCCTCCTCCCTTCCAGCTCGCCCTGGTTCCCGATGCACCCCCTCACGACGCCCCTGCTCCTTGCACCACTCCCCTCCACCGGCTACCCATCTCCTATCTATTCGAACCTCTGGTGACACCTTTTTCTGGCATGGTGCATCTACGGAAGCCCCTCTTTTGGCTCGACCATCCTTCCTCTCCATCTATATAGGTGCGTGCAACACCGGTGGGTGTTTTATTCCCTTTGGAAGTGTTATGAGGTTCAAGTTCCTTGTTTTTTTATGGTCCAATTTTGATATGTTTGGTCCGATTCTTGAATTTGGACATATCTGAGTTTGGTTGTAGTGTGATTGAAGTGTGGTGGACTTAGCGCACAAATTTTTGCGGTGTTTGGTCTATATTGAGGTTATTGTTTCCACATATAATTATTTTTTGATGGATTTATTTTCTCATTTAATTAATCTATCATGTTTATTAATTAGTTTTCTTGGTGCAAAATTAGTTTTTATCCATGTTTATTACACATTGGATTTTTAAAGTGGCATGTTCATGTGAAATGTGGTACGTCTTGGATAAAAACTCATATTGTATTATTAATTAGTGTTTTGTAAATTATGAAAATAGTTTATTAAATATTAAATGGGTAGCAGATTCTATTTTGATATGTAGTTGGGGTGTGCTTGGTCATAAAACAGGTTTTTGAATGAGTTTTGTTGGTATATCCAAGTGTCACTTCCGGAAAGTTGTTTGATAAACATTTATTTATGGTTTATTAAATTACATAATGGTGAAAAAGTAAATTTGAAGATTCTTGATATGATATAAGTTTTAATGTGGACTTTACATGGAAAAATTTGGGGTAATCTTTATGTAAGCCCTTACTCTGTTCTTTTGAGAAGTTTTAATAATTGTGTCAATGATTTATTAAATGGAGATTGTGTTTCGGAACATGTTTGTGAACAGTTTTTCTATGAATTTTGTTTTTATGTGGTTTTTTTGGTGTAAACTTTTAATAAACTACTTTAATGTGTTTTATAATTTTTTTAAATGATTTATTAAATTATGTGTAGTGATTCCAATGCCTTTGGAAGACTCGCGGGCATATACAAAGGTATGTATATATATATAAATGTGTATATACTCTATGTGCGTATTTCCTTATGGTGTGGGGAGTACGGGCGTTGAGTAAAGGATATACATAAATATATATGGAAGTATGTGCACACAAGTGGATAACTACTTTAGTAAGAAAGCACTGAATACTAAACATTGTTTTGTGCTACTTGAGGTATGAAAAAACCTTTAAATTTAAGGATCATTTATTTCCTTCATTTCACATCTAGTATTTTTATATTAATTGTTGGTATAGAATTGTTAGAAAAAATTTCAGTCTTAAATTGGATTTGTTTTTCTCTGCTGATGTAGTGAAATTGATGACTTCATTGTAATTTTCACATCAGGTGTTTGATGAAATGCCACTTTGGCCTCTCCAAATGTGTCTTTAGTTCAAAATGGTGATTTGGGTTTCTGAAATGGATTTCTTTAATGGGGTTTCAAATGGTTTTGAGATTTAAAGTGGTTCTCCTTTGATTCCTTTGAAGTGAGTTGCATTTGTTGGTTCTTCTGAAAATAGGTTGGTGTGGAGTGGTTGGTTAAGGCCCGTTTGGAACTTTAAAGAAATGAAATATTTGGAAAACTCTCTTTGAGGTGAATCAGGGGTGATCGTGCTGTGTACGTGGATTTTGTGAGTTGTTGTGTGTGGTGGTCATGCATTGTGATTGGATACTTGATTTTCACTGTTGACTCATCCCTTTTCATTGCATGTGTTGACATGGGAACATGGCATAGTAAGTGAATCTTCTGAGAATGATTTTTGTACTAGTTTATATTACACACTAGCTAGTAGCCCTTAGTATAGACTTTTCTCTCCTAGGGGATTGGGCCCCTCGGTTAGGCCAGGAAGGGAAACATTGATCCTTAGGGTGTTATAACATCATTGAGAGTAGGCATGCCTTCAGGATGAGTCACATGAATAGTATGTTCTAGATTTTTCATGAGCTCCTAGGTTCAACCCATGTTCTCTTTATCTCTTATTTGTATGTGGCAGACATTTTAGGTGATTAGTTTGGTTGCGGTCCCCATGCAAAACTTTTTCATTTCCCTTATTGTGTGTTGTGTGTGTGAATATGTTCTTTCTATTGATTACCAACTGAAATTTGGATTTTAAATTTTCTTCGACAAGGTTTTAAAAATGTAATGCATCTTTATCTTCTAAATCTTAAACTTGCTTTAAATTATAAAGGGAAATGGACTGTTACTTTCCTTAGAAATTAAAGTGTGTGTGGAAACTCATATTTTATGTAATGTAGTTCAAACTTGAAATTAATGTTTCTTTATTTAAAGGATGTGAATTGAGAATAGTTATCAGGTTAGCCTATGGTGTTTTAATACTCATTCCTATAGTGTTTTCTTGTTTTTAGATTCTATTGTAGGTTCGAAATGAGCCTTTTCACCTTGGGTGACATCCCGTCGTGAGTTGGAGAGTGACCTGTGAGATCACATGGAGATAGTGGTTGTTCCATTCGATTAGTTTTATTTTATTCAGTTCTTGTTTAGTCTCTTTATTTGAATTATTTATTCTGAGTTGATCTTTATTATTTTCTATGCTTTAATTCATTTGTATTGGGAGAAACCGTTCCCATAATTTCTGTTGATGCCCTGACACCTGTAGCCAACCCAGGAGGATCGAGAACGCCTCTCAGGCCATGTTGCGGGATGACTCAGGAGATCGGTTCAGGGTCAAATTGGATTGGTTCATGACAAAATGGTACCAGAGGAGGTTTTGTTCTCATTATTTGGTGTGTCTGGTAGATTAGAGATATGATTATCGGTACTCTAGTGGTAGGTGCGGGAAGAGCATCGTGAACTCTTACTCATTCCTATTCTCAAGTAACCGGGGGTGGTTCGGGATTTACGTTTTTGGCTTTGGTTTGTGTATACAGGGGTGATAGTGGGAGTAAACTAGTATTGTGGGTGGTCTCACATTGAGTAGTGACCCATGTGATGCTGGAGAGTACGGTTTGACACTCCTAGTGGTTGTGATTGCCTAGGGCATCATCTGCTAAACCATGTAGTTGGGTCTGGCATGACCACTAGTCTTTCGTCCATGTGCTTTAGTGTTGGTGATGTCTTGGTTCAGTTTTTGGTTGGCGTGGAGGGGGTTTTTTTAATGGAAAACAGACTTTGGGGTTGCTTTTATTTTATCTTGGTGTGAGTTTGACATGATTTTGGGGTTGTGTTTCTCTTGGACTATGTTTCTGGAATTTGCCATTTGATTTTTTGAAATTAAATTTCAAAAAGAATATGTTGGGTTATTTGAAATCGAAGTGATTTATTTTGAAGATGGGAAACATTTTGAAAGTTTGTCTTGAAAATTTTGAAATGGTTTTGTAAAAAGGTATTTTTAGAATATTGGTAATGATTTTTTTTTAAGCGGAAGAGCCTTATTTTGTCTAGTGGTATTCCTACAGTTGCTTGCATGTGCATGTGGATGTTATTAATGTATAGTTCGTGGATCGTGTGGATGGGTTCCCAAGTGGAACGAAAATGCATATTTGCGAGGCATCATGGAATATCGATAGTGAGTGATTGATTTCTAGGGATGATTCTTGTTACCTAAAAAGTGGGTTTTTCTATAAAATGGGTTTTTGTGCTTAAATGGTTTTGTAATTGTAAAATGTCTTTGAGTTCAGAGTGAAGATGAATTTTTCAAAAGAGATTTTAGGCTTTTTTGTGTTGTGATTGGTTTTTCAAGCGTGTATTTTTCTTAAAGAATGAATTGATGTTTTAAATTGGAATTACTAGAATTATGTTTGAGGTGTGGATGTTTTTTTTGTGATGTGTTTAGATTTGTGGAAGGATTTGTTTGTGTTTCTTGTTTGGGATATTCCCTTAAAAACGTATCATGGGTTTCTAGTGGGTCTCTCAGTTCTTGACTCATCCCAGACTCCTAGTGGAGTGGCGGAGTGGGGTTATGCTAACTTTTTTTGATTCTTTGCAGACGTTGAGGTTGGTTGGATATCGTTGAGTTCTTTGGGAAAGTTAGGAGTTTGTATAGTTTTTTTGGGACTCCAAATGATGTGTAGGCATAAGTTTTCTCGAGTATGTTTGGAAGAGTGAGACTACACCAACAAACGGTGATCATTCTATTTTCATTTCAAAAGGGAATGTCTTGAACGATCCTTAATACTAGCCTCATTCCACGATTTCACCTACGTAAAGGCGAGGTAAATTGGTGAAGCTCTTAGGTGCTCGACCAGTCAACAGATAGTGAAGGAGGTGTGTTGACCCTTTGATGAGTAAGTTCCATGTTCCCCAGAGGTGGTGTGAAGTAATTAGTTTAAACCTCTTAATAGTAGGTGGTCTTGTTCATATTTTGGTAAGTGAAGGTTCCTCATCCAATGAGGAGTGTAAACTGAAGGGGCATGTTCTTGGAGTGCTCCTTCCATCAGTTCATGTTGTATATCGGACAGACCACTCAATCGCTTATCTCTAGTGTTGTCAATTGGGCACTCTAAGTCATTTGCCACAATTATCTGTTGCTATGTTGACTAAGTGGTCACTTGGGACATCATGATAAGTCTACAAGTTGCTTCTCTAGCATAAGAAGTTCTAGTCAGAGATGGTAACCTTATGACTGCAAGGCAGTAGATGCTTCAGACATCAGGGTCCCATCCATAGGTCTCGGGGTGAATCTTGCGCGCAGTCAAAACTCATCAAAAGTGGGATGGGCTTGGTCTGACTTGAGTCTACAATTTATGGATGGGGACAACTTAAATTACCTATTGCGGCATCGTCTTTGAAGGCTTCATTTTTTTATGAGGGGAATGAAGCCCTTGTCTCCTTTCCATGATCTTAATTTATGGGAGTTACTCTTGGGACGTAAAGTGGTTTGTAGAATCCATATTCTTGTAAAGCTAGCAGGTGTTCTCTTTGAACCTTATTTTGGTCGATTATGGATCGAATTTCACTCATTTCATATATTCTCTTATCTTGGGGATTTGACGTGTGCATGTCTAGTTTTCCACTAGGTTAGGGTTTCCCACTATCAAAACCATCTCACGTGGTGGAGTGTTTCCCACAATGGGAATTTTATGTGCAAGTCGGCCTATGTTGGTGGGTTTGTGATGAGTAGTTCAGTCTGTATCACTCAATATAAATAGGGAATGACCACGCGAGTGTCGTGGTGTTAGGAAAATTCTAAAATGGTGTGGGGACCCACCTCAGGTCTCACTGGCATCCCCTCTTATTTTGGTTTGGTCAAACTTAGGGAACTAGGAGGTGCAAGCCATTATTAGAGGTTGTTTGGGTTTGGGAGTCATTTTTGTTTGGAGAACCATTGTTTGACAAGAACCCTAATATGGTGGGGAGACCACCATGTGGAAAACTTGTGTGAAAACTCTATATTCAATGTGTGCATGGTAGGGTAACCCCATACTTCTGCTCTACTCGACCTTGACCATGGTAATTGGTCAGCTTGGGTAGTGGGTCGCTTGACGAGCGTTCTGGGAGATATCGAGCAGTCCGGGTGATCCCTCAATTAGGGGTCAGAGTTTTCCATGTTGTAGTTGTGTTTGGTTGTGAATTCCTTATTGCTGGTTTTTTTCTTGGTGATTCTGGTTTTCAGATATTTGGAGTTTCATGTCATGGGTGTTTTGAATGCCCGATCTTCGGGTGATTGAGTCTTGTTTTAGGTATCTTTGCGGTCTTGCTTGAAATCTTTGCTTGGTTAAGTCTTTTGGGACTTCCTGGGGGTAAAAAGTGTCATGGTGGGGATAATTTTCATGCTCTGGCCCAGCGCTTATTTTATTTTAATTATTTGGCGTCTCTCTTTTTAGCGGCTATTTGAACCATTTCTGTTTAGAAAGAAGATGGGACCTTATACGGGAGTGCGACCGTGTGTGGTTCCCAACTTTGATAAGAGAACTTTTTTTTATTTTTTTAATTATTTCATTAACATTATTATAAAATTATTAAATGATTTTCACTTTTTCTAATTATTTTATGGCTTAAGTACCACATTTTTTGGTTCTATTTTATTTTTATTGTGTTTTATTTTATCTCTATTATATTTTATTTTTATTTTCTTTTTCCTCTTTTTTTAAGTTTTCTTCTCTCCCTCTCTCTTGCTCTCCCCTCTCCCCCATCGCGATTTCCTCCCCCCCCCCCCCTTTGTTCTGTCGCGCTGCACAAGTCCCCTCAAAAACCTAGCGTGCCTCCTCCATTTCTTCCCTCCTCATGTCGCTCAGCTTCCCAGTGAACCACCATGTGCCGCACGCTCCTCCTCCAACAATTGGCCTCTGGTCCAATGTTGATTTTTTCTACTCTGCCTCACCTCGAATCGGCGCCTCCTCCTCTTTCCTCTCTGGTGAGTCATGACGGATCCATGTTTCCCTCCGGTAAGTCCATTGTCTGGCAGCCCTCCTCCCTTCTAGCTCACCCCGGTGCCCGATGCACCACCTCACTACACCCCTGCTCCTCGCACCTCTCCCCTCTGCTGGAGCCCCTTCTCCTACCTGGCCAAACCTCCAGTGACACCTCTTTTCTGGCATGGTGCACCTCTGGAAGCCCCTCTTTATGCTCGACCATCCTTCCTTTCACTCGTCGTTGGTGTGTCCTACATCAATGGGTGTTCTCTTCCATTTTTAAGTGTTGCAGGGTTAGGGTTCCATGTTTTTTTATGGTCCAATTGTGAAATGTTTGGTCTGATTTTTGAATTAGGAAATATCTAAGTTTGGTTGTAGTTCGATTGAAGTGTGGTGGACTTTGCGCACAAATTTTGCGATGTTTGGTCTATGTCAAGGTTAGTGTTTTCGTGTATAATTATTTTTTTATGGATTAATTTTCTCATTTAGTTAATCTATCATGTTTATTAATTAGTTTTCTTGGTGTGAAATTAGTTTTTATGCATGTTTATTACGCGTTTGATTTTTAAAGTGTCATGTTCATGTGAAATGTGGTGCATCTTGGATGAAAACTCAAATTCCATTATTAATTGGTGTTTTGAAAATTGTGAAACTAGTTTATTAAATATTATAGTGGTTGATGATTCTATTTTGATATGTTTTGGGGTGTGTTTGGTCATAAAACAGGTTTTCAAATGAGTTTTGTTGGTAAATCCAAGTTTTACTTCCTCAAAGTTGTTTTATAAACTTTTATTTATTATTTATTAAATTATATAATTGTGAAAAAAGTAATTTTGAAGAGGCTTGATATGGAATAAGTTTTAAAGTTGACTTTACATGAAAAATTTTGGTGTAATATTGATAAAATCCCTTGTTGTGCTCTTTTAAAACGTTTTAATAATTGTTTCAATGATTTATTAAATGGATTTTGTGTTATGGAACACGTTTGTGAAGAGTTTGCTATAAATTTGGTTTTTAATTGGTTTTCTTGGTGTAAAATTTTAATAAACTACTTTGACGTGTTTTATATTTTTTTTAAATGATTTATTAAATTATGTGTAGTGATTTCAGTTCCTTTGAAAGACTCGCAGGCATATACGAAGCTATGTATATATATATAAATGTGTATATCCTCCATGTGTGTATTCCCTCTTGGTTCGGGGAGTACGGGCATTGAGTAAAGGATATACATAAATATATATATGGAAGTATGTGCATGCGAGTGGATGACTACTTGAGTAAGAAAGAGTTGAATGATAAAAAATTTCTTGGGCTGCTTGAGGTAGGATCTCAATGCATAAACATTTAAATTTAAGAATCATTTATTTCCTACATTTCACATCTAGTTTTTTTATATTAATTATTGGTATATAATTGTTAGAAAAATTGTCTTTCTTAAATTGGATTTGTTTTTCTATGGTGATATAGTAAAATAGATAACTTAATTGAAATTTTCACATCGGGTGTTTGATGAAATGCCACTTTGGCCTCTACAAATGTGTCTTTAGTTCAAAATAGTGATTTGGGTTTCTGAAATGGATTTCTTAAATGAGGTTTCAAATGGTTTTGGGATTGAAAGTGGTGATCCTTTGATTCCATGGAAGTGATTTGGCATGTGTTGGTTCTTCTAAAAATAGGTTGGTCTTGAGTGGTTGGTTAAGTCATGTTTGGAACTTTAAAGAAATAAAATATTTTGAAAACTCTCTTTGAGGTGACTCAGGGGTGATCCTACTGTTTACATGGATTGTGTGAGTTGTTTAGTGTGGGGGTCATGCATTGTGATTGGTTACTTGATTGTCATTGTTGACTCATCCCTTTTCATTGCATGTGTAGACATGTGAACCTGGCATAGTAAATGAATCTTCTGAGAATGATTACTTCACTAGTTAGGATTACGTGCTAGCTAATGGAGCTTAGTACAGACTTTGCTCTACTAAGGGATTGGACCCCTCGGTTAGGCCAGGTAGGGAAACACTGAGCGTTTGGGCGTTATGACGTCATCGAGAGTAGGCATGCCTTCAGAATGAGTCACAAATATAGTAATTTCTGGATTGTTAACGAGCTCTTAGGTTCAAACCATGTTTTCTTTAGTGCTTATTTTTATGTGGCGGACATTTGAGGTGATTAGTTTGGTTTCTGGCCCCATGTGACACTTTTTATTTTCCCTTATTGTGTGTTGTGTGTCTTCATATGTTCTTCCTCTTATTTACCAACTAAAATTTGGATTTTAAATTTTTTTTGAAAATGTTTTAAAAATGTAATGCACCTTTGTCCTCCAAATATTAAACTTGATTTAAATTAAAAAGGGCAGTGGACTATTACTTTCCTTATAAATGAAAGTGTGTGTGGAAACTCATATTTTATATAAAGTAGTTCAAACTTGAAATTAATGTTTCTTTATTTAAAGGATGTGCATTGAGAATAGTTATCGGGATAGCCTACTGAGTTTTAATACTCATGCCTATAGTGTTTTATTGTTTTTGGTTTCTGTTTTAGGTTCTACACAAGCTTGTTCGACTTGGGGGAAGTTCAGTCATGAGTTGGAGAGTGACCCGCGAGGTCACATGGAGATAGTGGTTATTCCATTCGGTTAGTTCTATTTTCTTTAGTTCTTGTTTATTAACTTTATTTGATTTATTTATTCTGAGTTTATCTTTATTATATCTTCTGATTTTATTCATTTTTATTGGGCGAAACCCTTCCCATCATTTCTATTGATGCCCTGGCACCTGTCGCCAGCACGGGAGGATCGGGAACGCCTTTCAGTCCTTATCGCGGGCCGACTCAGGTGACCAGTTCAGGGTCGACTCAGGTTGGTTTGTGACATTTATTGTAATATTTAGTGATTATATTCTCATTAATTCCAATAGCAAGGAAGATAATTATGATCATTTTAGGGTTGGGCTGAATACCATGAAAAATGAGAAACAATTGGCCCAATTTAGAATGTGTTAATATTAGAAATAGAAATATTCCTTCTTGGGTCATATAATCTCAAATGAGGGTATATCTGTAGAACCTTTAAAGATAAAGGGGATTGAGTATTGGACCTATGAAATAAAATGTCATAATCCCTAAATATCAAATAATACTATATGTACAGTCATAGAGTATAACAAGAATCTAGGAAATTCTTATATTCTAGAATATCTCTATATAAAATTTTATTACATGAGATTATCAAAATTCCTATCTTAGGAAGTTTTATTTTATGATAGGAAGATATTTTATTTAATAAACATGGATATATCGTATTGTATGATATAGTTGATCCATAATACCATGAATTGAATAGTTCGATCCATTTGGTATTTCTATTCCTCATTTAAGCACCCAAATATTAAAGATTTTAATGTTTAAACCTCACACACATTAGTTTTCATTGATATGTCATTTCATAGAAAAAAACATGTAAATTATTTTAATGGAGGTTCTATAGGATAAAAGTGTAGGAATTTATCATACATTTATGAAATTTACATATAAATTGATGGCTTAGAGAGTATTCTGATAGCCAATATAAACATTTCAAAATATGATCATTGGGTGTGTGTGATCCTATTACTACTTATGTATAAAAGTAACCCCACCCCAAATCTATATACCTTCATATTTAATTTATTTTTAGATATTAACATAACATGAATGTTGAAGAATCCCACACACATTTTTTTTGATTTAGTGGAATAAATGGATACACGTCATAGGGAAGAACCATTAAATTGTTCTATGGAAATTTTCATCATGATTAATAAGAATTTTATTATAGAATAATTATATGGTGTAAGGTATACATATTCTTTATTTCTATTCATGTATCATTTTATTTTCAATAGCATTGTGGTCTTGGTTTAAATTTTTCTTAATCTCGTACACTTCATTGATTAATGGTTAATATATTCATAGAAACCTTTCAATGGTATCATATTCTTTCCATATAGTTGGATTCATGAAATCATTTCAGAAATGATGTTTCTCAAACAAAATATTCCTTTAGTATTTATTTTCATAAAACATGAATCAAATTTTGTTTTATTTGATTAAATTATAGCTTATGATATGGGATATCATATTATAAATCGCAATATGATAAACAGTCTTACATATTAATATGGTTTGAATATATTAATTTGGGGGTGGAAGTAATATTTCATAACCAAATCAGTTTAATCATGCAGATATAAAGAAATAAAACAAGAGATAATAAAAAAAATAAGGGATGAAATAGTTATGGATTTAATATGTATGTTGTGATTATTAAATTGGTATGACTCTAAAATAAAACCCTAAAATACCAAGCGTGAGTTTACTTCTAAAATGGGATTTTATATTCCTCAATAATTCTACACAAGTGACCCTAAAAGTTAGGTTCCACTGGATTATATTTGGTAATAATATCATTTAATAAAGTGACCCTAATGGTTATATGATCTATTTATAGTGTTTTATTTAGGTTTTTCATATTTGGGAAACCCTAACGATTAGAATACAAGAGAATTATATTTTAGTGAATACATATGAAGTATTTAGATAAGGACTTACCCACTAAGTTATCCAATAATCATATATGATATTATGGAAAAATTTTGTTTACTAGATATAATAATGGAATATTTACTTGATAAACCTAGTGTAAGTAAGGATAAAATATGGTTCTTTTCTCAATAAATGGATATGATGTATAGGGTGATCACTTTTAGTTGGAATAGTTTCAATTAAATCCCTTATTAAGTTAATATAAATCATGAAAATGTGCTGAAAAAGTTTTGTGATGTATATAGATAGCATCATTATCATCATCATCAATATTTTCCTAAAGATCCATCCTTAAAAATGAAAATACTATTGTAAAAAACACCTAACATTGTTAACTTAATAAAATATCTTATGTATGAGAAAATTATATTTTAAAACAATAACTTCCTAAGTAACCAGGTGTTAAAAAATTTTAAATTATGAATCTAGATACTTATATGATTCATGGAATGTTTCTCTTGAGGTTTCAAAGGCATTAAATGTGTAGCTGCTGAAGTAACTTTATTATCCTCTCATATAAACAATATTATTTAGTAATCCTATGACTATGAGAGACTAGAGGTTCTTTGAGGCTTTTTTTGGTAGTTTAATTCATTATTTTTTCATTAATGGAATTTTTCTATAAATATAAATGTGTGTAATAAAGTTTTAACACAATATTATCAAAGTATTTGGGATAGTTGAACTAGGAATGTGATGTCTAGTTTCTTGTGCTGTATTGACTATACAAAATGGTAAATGTAAATACCATAAGAATAGAAGTTAATCGTAAAGTCTAATAATATTTATTTGAGTATCCAATTAAGTTCATTAAAACCTAATTATATTATCAGAAAATAAGGAGTGGTGATTTCATATAATGGGATTTTATGATATATATGAAGGGGTTTTTTAAACTCAATTCAATTTCTAGGTTAGGTATCAATGCTATAAAAATAAATTCATTTGTTCTGAAAGTAATGTGATACAATATTATGTTTACAACTATTTTTAATTTTCATTATTTCAAAATCAATGGAATAATTAATAGATATTATATATTTCATTTAATTAATGAATAAAGGAGTTATTACATCAATTTTTGAATGAAAATGAATGCATCAGGAATAAATTAATCAAATTAAAGGATGTGTATATTCATATAATTTATCTTATATAATAACAAAAATTGTTTTTATCAAAGAGTTAGTATACAAAATATGATATAATGAATTCAATAAACATAATTTATGATTCATTGGTTTCTATAAAATTTTCTAAAAAATAGGCAAGGATAAAATGGATTGTTTTGGATAAAAGTGTTCATCTAGATGGTTGTTGATATATGAGGGAAAATTTTCATTCCAAGAATTAGTAAAATATCATCATAAATTTTCTTTATTTCATAACAAAATTCTCTAATGACATAGAATACAATATAAGATATAAAAATAATAGTTTATTTGATAAAAATTCATATTAAAATGAAATAAAAGTAGAACCTAATCATAAATAATATCATGTAACTAAAGGTAAATAATAATTTTTTTAAATAAAAAATGATATTTTGTATCTTATCATAGTATTCTAAAGGGAATATGGTGTCTGAGAGGCTACTGGGAGTATGTTTGAAGTTAGAGAAGTGTAAATTTATTAAATAAAAGTTTATATATGTCAAAAATCTAGTGAATTTTAATATATATCTAAAATAGTGTTGGATATGTTGGTAAAAAAATAACGTAAATATTTACATTATTTGCAATTATATTTGAGTGGAAATGTTTTATAGAAAGAGATCCAATTTTTATAATTATGTACAGAGAAATTGTTTAAGTGAAAAAATGAGGTCAGTAACATCATAACATTGGATATTATAGAGCTAATGAGTTTAGATATATTAAAGTAATTGGAAATTAGACATATGATTCTGAAGTCTCATTAATATTCAAATTAGAATACTTTATAGATGTTATCACTAAATTTATTTAGTGTAATGGTTCTATTAGATGGTCTCAGAGAGATGTGGTTGGAATTATATATGGATGTAATGAGTTTAAAAACCTTATATATTATAAAAAATATAATAATAATCTGGAAATATATCCAATTTGATATGTTATACATGTGATTATATTTGTTTTATTAAGTATTATTAAAATATTTTAATATTATAAAACATATTTGTAGCAACATGTTCCCTTATTTCAATAATTTATCTTCTCTCTTTTCATGTACCTCTTTATTTTGGTGTTTTTTGGGACTCCCAAGGATAATGAGAATTTACTGAGGTAAATGACCTAATGTTTGGGGATTTATTCTTTTTCAAACTAATTTTGTCTTGGTACAAATGTGAAATGGGGTTAAGAGGGTGTCCTTTCGGTTCTAGGATGATCCATGATCTTTTTCTAAATTTTTTGCAGAATCTTCTTTCAAGACACTTTCACCCCATGAAAGTGTTATACGATGTCAATATATCATCAGGTAGATGTATTGAACTAGTTTAGAGTGTGAAATTTCTACATGCTGTGAAACCATTTCATGTCATTTAAAGATAAATAAAAGTTATTTTCAATCAAAGGTGACACATTTTTTGTGTATCTTGAAAATTTTGGAATTCAAGTTGTGAAGGGTTTTATGCCATGAATGTTTTGGTATTGGTGGTTTTTACCATACTGTGCATATGATTTTATTTTTATTCGGCATGATGTATTTTTTATCAAAACCTATGATCCCTCCCATGTGATTTGGGGTATCTCTATTCCTTACAGATCATTTCATTTAGTGATTGATCTTCATCATGGTTCCACTACATCTCTCTGAGTAAATGATAAGTTTACTTCTTTGTTTCCATTGGACATAAAAGTTCCATTGAACTATATTTTCAGATCCATTGGTATTGTGGTGTTGATTATTTTGATCCATTCTAGATATATTGAGAAATATTACTCCAAAGTTTGACCTTTATGTTGTTTGTGGCGCAGCATGTCAGTCTCTTGAGATATGTGTTGTGTTATCTTCTCTATGGACACTTTTTTATTGAATTGATTCTAATATGAAAGGATTGATTCTATGGACTCCCTTGTTTTATTTTAATTATTATATGTTGTTGGATCCCATTGCAAACATACCTGACCAAAGGTTGAGGTAGTTGGTTCTATCTCAATATTTGGTTTCATGAGTTGTATTTATCTGGTTCTGATAAATACTTTTATAAATAAAATAGCATGATTGACTGATTGATTTGTGTGTGTGGAAATGGTTTTTTAAGAAAAGATGATTTCCCCTTATTTTGGAAAAAGATAATGTGTTTTTAAAGTATTGTTAAATGGATTAGTAAAATGTTTTTAAAATCATAGTTTTGATGAAATGGTTTGGAAAATTTATCATATGGAAATCTATAGTTAATTAGGTAGAATGTGTAGTAATATGATTCATCTATTGATACTATTAGAAAGTTCACCCATAGGGTGTTCCTCGTCTCCCTAGGATCATTTTTCTTGGGACTTGTTAGAATTTTTGGGAGGTTCACTTATTGGGGTGTCCTCTTCTATCTAGATTTTATGCATATATCTATAGACTTGATGTGTGTGATTGTATGTGTTTAGGTATGATTGTTCTAACTAGCTTGGTCAGTAGTGATCCTTGGTGTGATTTTACCTATGATTTTGGTTTTTGATATTTGTATTTGATATGATATACAATACATGATTTGGTTTGAACTACTTTGATCAATTTTATATTTTTAAACCCATTTTACTTGGATTATTTGGAACTACGGAAAAGGAGGAAATGATTCACCATGATTTTGATATAAAAACTATTTAACTATTCATCATGCCTTATTTTCCATAAAGTTGATCATGTAAATATTTTTGTGCAGATAATTGATATAGAACACCTATGTGGGGTCCTACAGAGACTATTTATCTCACACCCTGTGCACCTGCTCAGTGGTGCGTCGACCTCATTATATCATTCGATATATATAAATTCAATGCATTATAATGAGGTGGCATTGCTATTTTTAGCTATTTCTGGGTAGATGGTGGTGAGATAGTGGGAGTTTCCCATCTTATCAAATGGAGTAGATTTGTTGGTTTTATATTCCCAATCTTTTTTTACTTGTATATTGGATATTTTTTAGATACATTGAGTTGTATTACTTCTGATATTTATTTTTTTATGGCATATATTTATAGTTATATTTTATATTGTTTCTCTCTACTTCGTATTTGTATTCTATATTTTCTTCTTCTGGTTGGTAAAAATCATTCCCTCTAGTTTTTGTGGATCCTTAGGTGCTAGTAGTTAGCCTGTGGGGATCAGGAACACCCTTCAGGTATGTGATGGTTTGGGATGGGTACTGGTTTGAGAGGGTATCTAGGTCTGGTTTGTCATATCTCTGTATCAAATGAGGTTGTGCTCAATTTTGGTAAGTTTATAGAATAGAGATAGGATTTTATAGACTTGATTTTTGGGTTTTGGTGTGTTCCTATCCATAAAATGTCATGATGAGACTCAATCTATCATGGTATGTTGGGATGTTGTTCTAATGTTTTGAGTTCTTGATCATAATCTCATTGTTTCTTATAGGTTTCTAGTTTGAAATTCCATTCTCTTATAGTCTGTTCATTTCATATATTTTTATTTTCATCATTATGTCTTTGAGATGTCTTCCATAGGTTTCTCATGAGGGTGCATTGGATTCTCCTCAATTAAATCTACCTCTAAATCAAAATCTTATTAAGGAAATCATGCAAGCAGTTCATGTTTTCAACCAAAATATATCACATGTTCAAAATCAACTTACTGAGGTTTATCCATAAGTAGTAGGAGTAAAGGATTGATCATGGGAGTTATTATACAAGAATCCATCTTCCTCTAAGAGTAATAATGAACCTTGATAGTTTTAGGACTCTATAGACAACATTGATCAAATATTTGACTTACTGGATACACCTAATAATATCAAGGTGAAGTGTGTGGTCTTCATACTTGAGGGGCCCAGCAAGCGATGGTGGGATTCCATGGTACTGGTGTATAGAAATGTGGGCTTGGACTGAAAGTCTTTCAATACCAAATTATTTATGTAGTTTTATCATGATTCCCTATGGTGAAGTATCTAGTGTTCCTCTCCTTATAGAAAGGAGATCATTCGGTGTTGGAATACACCAATTGGTTTATGAAGCTAGTTTTTTTCTTTAGATGTAGTAAATAGTGTCCAAATAATGTCTTAGAAGTACCATTAGGTTATGAGACTGGATATCATATTGTAGGTATTTTTACTGAATATTTAAACCTATGTAGAGATAATTGATATTTTAATGATAGAATATATGGATATGCAGGCAAGGTTGTTTATTATTCCACTTCTCTTCCACCTAGTTGTAGCTTAAGTTGCACAAAGGGGAGGAAGAGGAAGTGGAATGATAATCATAGGAGTGGTGGGGGTGGTTCTCAATAGTGAGCCTCTTATACACCTTTGATTATAGCCAGTAGTGTTCCATTGGATTTCTATCAGTGTGTCATGTTTCGGCACAAATAGTGTTATTATTTTTCACCAACAAAGATGTGTACCATTTGTGGGTGTTCTGGTCATCTATATAATTTTGTTCATGCTATGTCAATACCTCATTATATTCAATAATTGTCATCTTAAAATTATATTGTGGCATAGTAAGATTCTTCAAAGACTACATAGATCTATCCACTATCCAAAAGATTAAATCACCTTCACATAGTGTATGAGTTTTTAGTGGAGTTATATGTGGATCCAATGATAGTGACAGCTGCTATAATTATTGCATCTTCATTAGCGACTCCTTTATTTGGTACAGGTGCTTCCCATTTGTTTATATATATTCATTTGAAGATATTCTTAAAATTCCAGCAGAAATCATGTCCTTTTTTATGGAGTTAGATACACCTCTAGGAAATAGGAAAGATAAGAGGTTTTAGTGTACTTCTTGTTTACTATTGATAGTTGATGCATATTTTTTCTGGGATTTATTCATTATCAAACTATATATATTTGATGTCATCATTGGGATAGATTGTATTATCACTCATCCTATGAAGGTTGATTTTTATCATTGTCATGTATCATTTATTATGGATGATGGGATCTATGGGGTGTTTTAGGGAGGGTGGGATCTGAGGTCAAGTTGTACGGGACCTTCCTGCCCAGATCTCTTTAGTTTGTTGTCTAATGTTGCAGTTGAGCCCAATTAAAATTATTTTTTGGGTAATATTACCTTGGTTGTGAGGAATTTTCATGAATTTGTCCTTGAATATTACTCTAATCTTCCTCTATAGAGGTAGGTGGAGTTTACGATTGATTCGGTGTTAGGTAAACAGCTAGTTTTGACACCCTCTTATGATATGGTGCCAGAAGAGCTGAGATAGATCAAGATGTAGTCAGATGATCTCATAGAGAAATGTTTTCTTCTCCCTAGTGTTTCACCTTAGGTTTCACCTATACTCTTTCACAAGAAGGTAGATGGATCACACTAATTGTTTGTGGACTATTGGAAGTTTAATCGGGTGATGGTTAAGAGTAAGTATCCTTTTCACTATGTAGATGATTTTTTGACTAGTTAAAGGATGAAAAGTAATTTTTAGTGATTTATCTTTCTTAAAGTTATCATTAACTACGATTTCTAGAGTCTGGTATACTGAAGACAGATTTCAAGAGTAGGTATGACCATTAAAAATATCTTATGATGTCATTTGGTCTGAAAAATGCTTCTACAGTTTTCATTTCATGGATAAACCAGATATTCCATGAGTATCTAGACACTTTTTGGTAGTGTTCGTGGATTATATTTTGGTTTGTTTTTTATTTTAGAATGAGAATGATAACCATTTGAGTTTAGTTTTTGAAATCCTTATGAGTCATAATTTTTATGGAAATATTTCAAAATTCCATTTTTAGATCCAATAAGTGAATTTCCTAGGGAACACAATTTGTAATCATGTATTATCAGTTCATTGTGAGAAGTTGAAGGTTTCCTTTTCATGGGAAGAGCCACATAAAGTCTTTGAGATTTTAAGATTCCTGTTTTTTGGATGATACCAATAGTTCTTCAAGGATTATTTGAAGTTCGCATCACCTTTGACTACTCTTACCAGAAAAATGGTGAAATTCATATGGGATGAAATTTTTTGGTATTCTTTCAATGAGCTAAAATAACTTATGATATCATCTCTTATTATGATATTAATTGATACTAGTTTGTGGTATGTGGTTTTATTTGATTCTTATTGTATTGTTCTGGGTTTCTTGATTATGTTGTATGATCATGTGGTTGCTTACAAATCTCACTAGTTTTAATAGAATGATAAGAATTTCCCCACTCATGATTTATATATTTTCATTGTTAATAATTCACATAAATTTTGGTGGCACTATCCTTTTGGGGTGATTTTCATAGTATTTTATGACCATAAGATCCTGAACTGTATCTTTTCTCAGAAATACTTAAATCTTAGATAGATTTAGGGGGTAGAGTACCTTCAAATGTTTTACTTCAAGAGTTTCTACATCTCAAGGAGGAGGAATTTCATTACAGATGATCTCATTAGGAATGTATCATCAAGGGATATTCTAGAATTGAATAAATAGAACCTTATGGGCCTCTTTTCTCAGTTGCACCTAGATAATCAAGAGGATGTTTCAGGTATGGTTTTGAACTGTTTTTAGTTATCATCATCTCCCCTTGAGGCTCTTCTATAGGATCAGCAGTAAGATTATGAGTTCAGAGGAATTCAAGAAATCCACGATAGTGGGGAGACCTTTTCTGGTTGTCCTATCTCTTTAGATGGTATTTTCCATTTTGAGGATCAGTTTTTCATCCTAGCATTTATGACAATATCAGTTTTGTTTAACTGACTTAGTTCTTCATGGGTTGTTCATCCAAACAATATGAAAATGTATTAAGACATGATAAAGTGATTCTAGTATTTGAGTATGAAGCGTGACATTTCAGATTACATGTCCCACTGTTACACCTTCCCGCAGGTAAAGGCAGAGCTTCTAAAACCTTGTAGGTTCATCCATAGTCTTTTGATGCAGATTTGGAAATGGTAAGAGGTGTCAATGGAATTTGATGTTGGATTAACATGGACTTACAAAGTGTTTAATTATATATATATGGTGATTGATTATTAGACAAAGATGGATCACTTCATTATGTTCAGGGACACCACTAAAGTGGAAGAGTCGAGAAAGCTATAAGTGTAGGAGTTTGTGAGGTTACATGGGGTTACCTATACCATTTTTTTGGATAGGGATCCTAGGTTTACCTCACAGTTATGAAAGAGTCTCTAGGAGGTAATGGGGACTTAGGAAAGGTTGATTATATATTTCAATCTACAGGTAGACGGTCATACAAAGTGTGCTATTTTGATACTGAAGTATATGCTTCATTCCTACATATTGGATCTTGGTGGATCATGGAATATCCACATGGGACTAGTTGAGTTTTATCATAACAGGAGTAATCATTCATTGATCAGAATGGCTACCTTTAAGGATTTCTATGCTCACCCATGCAAGTCACCTCCCTGTTGGGAATAGGTGGGTGAGGCCTCTCTTGTACGACTGAGTCTCGTTCAGGAGATGTCAGAAAGGATTCATGGTATATGATGGTATTTGGTTACAGCATAGAGTCAACATATAAACTACTACAAAACAGGTCTTTAACATCACTAAAAATGGCCTTTATTAGCACTATAAAATTGCAGAAAACATAAGCGGCGTTAAAAGCCCCGGAATTTTATCAGAAATGTAAACTCACGGATAAAGGGAACATTTATCGGTGAAAATAAAGGCATTGATAAATATTACCTTTATCAAGGCTTTAGAAAGTGCTGATAAAAACACATTTATCAGCACTTCTTAATGTATAGTTGAAATATTTCTTTATCAGTATTGTATAACCACCAATACAAGAGTTCTTTATCAGTGATTTCAAAAGCACTAATAAAAGGGCATGATATAGTATGCTATAAGAGAAAACTCTAGCACCATTGCAGTGTGCTGTTACAGCACACCATAGAACCAGAAGTACCAGAAACACACCAAATCTATCAACAAAAACATGTACCAGTACTAAATTTAAATGAAATAAAATTTACAACATAAATACCAAAAAAACATTATATTATAGACATTTCAAACATTATTTTATACAATTAAATAAATAAAAATTATTACATAAATTAAAAAACAATCCTAACTGTCAATGTTACTATGATTTTCATTGAATTTCTATGTCAAACTACCAACACTACATGAGCATCATCAAATAAACCACATCAACTCGAACAAAAGAATACACATGCATAAGAAAAAAAATATTATGTGAGTAATACTAAGAAGAAATAAATTAAACATAAATATGAAATTATACATTAATTATATGGACAATAATTTTACAGTAAGAATATAAATATTATATATATGATTAAGTAGACGCAATGTTGTTTCTCTTCTTACAAAGGAAGTGGAGGTAACTTGAAAGAAAGTGATAAATGTACCACTGCATGGGTGAAAAGATTTTAAGGGAGAAGAAGCATGAAATTTGGAAAAGGCACCAAACTCAAAAAAAATAAACCACCTTTATAAGAAAACAATTATTATGTGAGTAATACTAAAAAAATGAATGAAATATAAATATGAAATAGTATATTAATTATATGGACAATGATTTTACTATGTAAACATAAAAATTACCTATGGGATTGAGTAGAGTCAGCAATGTTTCTCTTCTTGAAAAGTCAGTGGTGGTAACTTAAAATAAAGTGATAAATGAATCACTAAATGGGTGAAAATATTTTAATAAAAAAAAGAGCATGAAAGTTGGACAGATCACCCCAACTCGAACAAAAGAATCCACCTGTATAAGAAAACAATTATTATGTGAGTAATACTAAATATAAATGAATTAAACATAAATATGAAAAAAAAATTAATTATATGGATAATGATTTTACATGGAAAATATCAAGATTACCTCTGTGATTGAGAAAAAATAGCATCGTTTCTCTTCCGGTAAAGGAAGTGGAGGTAACTTGAAAGAAAGTGATAAATGCACCCATGCATGGCTGAAGACATTTTAAGGGAGAAGAAGCATGAAACATGGATAGATCACCCCACATCGAACAAAATAATCCACCTATATAATAAAAAAATTATGAGAGTAATACTAAAAAGAAATGAAATAAACATAAATACGAAACAATACATTAATTTTATGGACAACAATTTTATTGTGAAAACATCATGATTCCCTAACACAGCACAATCAAGTTACCCAATTACCCAAAATTCCCTTTTATTTGTGCTCAATCAAGTATCAAATCCACATGTCACTAACATAGCACATTTACAAACACAAGTCCTGTCAAACAAAGTACACATAGTGTGCCAGTACTTGCACACCCAAAGCCCATTTGAAAACATGCTCACACCAAATAATTTCACAAACATGCCTCACACCTATTATATATGTTAAAAATTCATTTAAAAAATTATATAATAACCCATGGAGGCACCTCAAGGCTATACATCAACAACACACCCATGTTCACATGAAAATGCTACATTTAAAATCAAACGCACTACATAACCACATAGAACATAATTTGAAACACTTGTATAATTTAATAAATCCATTAACTAGAACACTTACAATTAAAAAAAAGTTTACACCAATTCGCAACCAATTCCATAAAAAGTCCCTTTTTACAAATTCTTACACAACCTGAAATCAATTTCAAAACAAGTATCACATCCATTAAAACAATTTACAATTCAAATTAAAAAAAGGTACAACATGTGCAACATGGAAAAGTATGTCAATTTTCATTAAGAACTTAATACCAAACCTATCATCATTTACGCGCCTCTGAAAAAATGATTTTCACCTTTCAAACAACAGATAAAAACCTTCAACTGAACACCACACTAAAACACACACACACAACATAGCCATTTTCTATTACAAAACGCAAACCCAACACAAACCATGTCAAAAACTTAGAAAACACATTTCACATCACTCACACCATTTAATAAACCATTTCCACATCACAAATTTCATTTCTAAAACAAAATATTCATTATTTAAACACTACAAAACTCATACTCAAAAGGCACAACAAGACTAACATGCCCAAAATGATCCATTTACCATCAAAAATTCTTTTTCAACAAACGTCCACCTTAAGAACCCACAAAAACACATTTCGTACTACTCAAAAAATTAATTGAACACTTCCAATATTTTTTCACAAAAAGACCTATATAGAAACATAAAAATTTCTCTTTAGAAAATTTATTTTCAACCCAAATCCATGTCAAAGAATTTCCAAAACATGTTCTCTCCACCAAAATAAACTATAGATCATGAAAAAATTAAATAAGAAAGTAAATTAAATTGTCTAAAATTTTTAGGGCATGGAACCACCTACCTTGGGAGGAGAAATTGAGAGAAAGTTATGTGAAAGCCCACCCGCATTTCAATTGCAATTGAAAACTGGATGTCGGATAAAATTTTCATGAAATTGCAGCACCGAGAATAGTCGAGTGGTGTGATTCAGGCTTCAATTCACAGAGGAGGAGCCCCGGAAGCGGGTGGCTTCTGCGGAAATCTACTGATATCACGACGAGTTTGCAAATGGTTAGGGTTTTAAAATTAGATCAGGACACTTTTATAAGTGCTAAAATTAAAACATTGATAAATATTTATTTTATCAGTGCTTTATTTAGTGTTGATAAATCCTCATCTTTATCAGCTTTTTTTCCACATGGATAAATATTTTTTTATCATAGCTTATTAATGAAGCATTGTTAAAGGATTTATAATTATAAATATAAATATAAAATTTGTAAAAATTTATAAATAATTAATAAATATATATAAATATAAATATGGTAAATATAATCTTTTTTAAATATATTTATCCTAATTTTATAATTACTTATTTCTAAATATAGAAATATTTTAAAAAAATTATTTATATCATTATATATATTTATATAATTATACATATATATTTAATAAAAATATATATAGTAAATATATTCATTATTTGTGTAAATTTCTTATAAATTTAATAATTATTTAAATATATATAATTATTTATTTATAATTATATAACTAATTTTAAAAAGTATTTATTTGATTATAATTATAAATATATAATTGTATAAATATAGTGATTTTACATTTATAAATATGTTTTTATAAATATTTTTTTATAAAAATATTTTTAACATTATTAATGAATATCTCCTTTTAAGTGAATCCATCTATGTAAAAATTGAGTGAAATTAAATAAATTAAGAATAAGTAAACTTTAACAATATTAAAAAAAATGGATAAGTTTGGTGTATGAGCATTGTATATAAAAAGTCATTAATTACGTATATATAAAATTAGTATAACACACATTTGATCTATGTTAAATTGAAAAATAAAACGGCATTCAATTATATGTCAAGTACTATGCAATTATAGTAAATATTTTTAATTCATATTAATTTTTATTTATAAACCATTATTCAATATACATATAACTATTTAATGTAAAGAGTATAATTATATTGTAATATATAAATCATATTTATATATATTAATATATATATATATATATAATATAAAATTTAATAACACTAATTATCATAATTATTTAATTAATAAAATGTTTAATAATTAATAATTTATAATCAATCTATTCATTTTTATCAATAATTATTTTATTAATAAAATTTGTAATATTTTTTTTAATAAACACATTTTTTATTTTTTATTTTTTTAATTATTTTATTTTATTTATATAAATATAAATCATCACTAAAAAAAATCAGTGAAAAAGGATAACCTATATCAGTACAAAAAATTAATGTTTTGAAAAAAGATGCCCTTTATTAGTGCTAAAAATAAATCACTGATATAGGATACCCTTTATTGGAGCTAAAAATAACACTCTTATAAATAATACCTTTATCTGTGCTAAAAAAATTGTTGATAATAGTTTTATTTTATTAGTGATAAAAAAGATGCGCTGATAAATGGTTAAAATTATCAGCGCTTTATTTAGCACTAATAAATATTCCATTTATCAGTGTTTTGTTATAGCACTAATAATTATCAACGTTGTTAAAGGTGTGTTTTGTAGTAGTGATATTGTATCAAAATCTCCACCATCGTCCTTTGTATTTTTCTATTAGTGACTGGGTTTTCTTAAAATTTTCTCCTTAGTTGGGTCATTATCATCTTTGAAAACAAGGAAATTTAGCTCTAAGATATATTTGACCATTTGAGGTCACTGAGTGGCTTGAGAAAGTTTCTTATTGGTTGTAATTACTAGATCAATTGATGGTTATTCCAGATGTTTTCCATATATTTCAACATAGGATGTACCATCCTAATCCCTATAATGTTATGAGTTGGGAATAGATCTAGTTGGAGCCATAAGTTTCTATTATAGATAATCCAGTGGATATCACTGACTCTTAGGAAAAGGTCTTGTATGGAAATTTTATTCTATTTTTTAGAGTATTATAGTGACACAGATCAGATTATTACAAGACTTGGGAGTGTGATTCGTTGATGAGGGACTAACAGGCTCACCTCACCCTGAACACCATTCTTCCACATGACTTCCCAGGGAATAAAAGTCTAATGGTGGAGATTTTGTAGCATCATGTTACCTTCTTTCAGGTATTTATCAACTCTCTTTTCATTTCCCTATTTAGTTGGGTGCATTTTTGGACTCTTGGGGATAGAGATCCATTTCTATGTAAAATTACCTACATTTCATGGATGTAGGTTTACTGTATTTAATGGAGTCTAGGTATAAATTTTAAAAATGTTTAAGAGGATGGTCTTGGGATTCTAGGTCAACTTCGGTTCTTTTTCTAAATTTTTCTATGAAATCTTTATGATGGAAAATTTCACACCATGAAAGTGTTACATGATGTGAATATATTGTCACGTAGATTTTGTGAACTTGTTCAGAGCATAAAATTTTTACACACTGTGAAACCAATTCATGTCATGTAAAGGATTATCATAGTTATTTTTAATCCAAGGAAATCTATTTTTTGGTGTATCTTTTAAAGCATGTAATTCACAATGTGAAATGGTTTCATGTCATGAATTTTTATGGGTTATTTGTTCTAACCACACTACACATATGATTTTACTTTCATTCAATGTGCAGGATTTCATATCAAAACCTAGGAGCTCTCCTATAATATTTTGGGGATCATCCCTCCATCATGATCATTTCATGCAGTGATTGATCTTCATCATGGTTTCACTAGATCTCTTTGGGTAACTGATCTTTATGCTTCTTCATTATTTTCAGTCACAATATCACTATTTTAATATTTTTACAGATCCATTGGTCTTGTGGTGTTGATTCTTTTGTTCATTTCTTGATTTTTCATGAAATATTACTCTGGAGGGTGACCTTTGTGTTGGTTTTGGTGTGGAATTCGAGTTTCTTGTGGTATGTGTTTTTTTGTCTTATATGGTGACTTTTTTCTTATTCAATTGATTCTGAGATGAAAGTATTCATTCTAGGGTCTCCATTATTTCCTTTTCATTCTTCTTTGTTGGTGGATCCCATTTTGGGCATGTGCGACCTGAGTTTGTGGTAGGCGTTTTTTGTCTCTATCCTATGTTGGATGAATTCTATTGATCTGATTTTGATTAAAACATTATAAATAAAATGTAATGATTGATTGATCTAATTAGGTATGGGGGATAGGTTTTTGAGAAAAATGGTTTTCCCTCATTTTTTTAAATAAAATATATTTTCAAATAATTGTGAAATAGATTTATAAAATGGTTTTCAAATCATGGTTTTGATGAAATATTTTGGAAAATGTATCATATGGTAAGCCTTGGGTACTTAGGTGTAACGTTTATTAATAGGCCTCATCCATTGATATTATTGGGTGGTTCACTCATGGGGTGTCCCTTTTCTCCCTAGGCCCATTATTCTAGGGACATTCTAGACCAATAGAGAGGTTCACTTTCTTAGGTGTTCTATTCTCTCTAGATTTGATGCATATGTCTAGAGACTTGATGCATGTTATTTTATATGTTTTGGTATGATTTTTCTGGCTAGCCTAACCGATAGTGATCATCAAAATGACGTTACCTATTCTTTTGGTTTATACAGTTTGGATTTGATATGATATGTGATACATTATTTTGTTTGAACTACACTAATATATGTGATATGATTTGAAACTATTCTACCTATATTATTTGGAACCGTAGAAAAAGGAAAATATTTTACCATGATTTCGATATAAAAATTTTAACTCTTTACCATGCCTTGTTTTCCTTAAACTTGACTGTGCTCATATTTTTTCACAGAAACTTGATATGGAACACCTGGGTGGGATCCAACTAATCCTCTTTATCTCACACCTTACACACGCCTTTTATGTTCATAGACCATGTTATATCTTTTGATGTAGGGAAAATAAATGTTTCATAGTAATTCAGAGAGGTTTCCATCAGCTGTGTATGGGTAGCTAGTGGTGAGATGGAGGGAATTTTATCACACTATCATATAAATTAGATATTTTTGTTTTATATGCCATTTTTAGTTAGAATTTTATATTAGGTAATTTTTATATTCGTTGAGTTATATCGCTTCTTATGTTTCCTTTTTATTATGGAATATACTTCCTATTGTATATCATACTATTTATCTGTTATTCATTTGTGTATGAATTTTTTTCTTCTTCAAGTGGGTATAAATCATTACCATTGGTTTTTGTAGATGTCTGGTTACTAGTCACCATCCCATGTTGATCAAGAACGCCCTTCGGGTATGTGATGGTTCAGTTCAGGTACCAATTTGAGAGGGTGTTTAGGTCGGGTTCATCACAGTATCATAAAAATGAAATCTCTACTTTACCATTCCATCATATTGGATTTAAAAATATATATATTTATAGTGTAATGATAATTGAGCTCTCAACGTATGAATTTTAGTGATACTAAAAAAAACATCCATATAGTATTTTAATTTATGATAAAATGTTGAGGTTAGAAAGAGTAAAATTCTTTTATAAAGATGTGTAATATTCTCATGAGGTACAAAAAACATTCTGCACAGCATTACCCATGAAGTATACTATACAGAGTGTCATACACTACGACCTATTTATACTAGGGATGTTTTGTTCATATATTTATTACCCACACCTAATTATAGAGAGATACCTAGCATGATAACCTTCATACTTTGAAATATTACTTATAAAATCCTTGAGTCTTAGCTAATTAGAGGTGATTGAGTATGTTTTTGATCTGGTAATCGGTTGGAGAACAACCAAGATGAGATTTTTCCTCTCATATGCTTAGTATGATATAAAGGGACTTCATTGAGATAGAAAAAGTATATGTATATCCATAATTATAATCTACATATGTTTTTTTATCTATATGCATATGGGAAATATGATGTCCATATCTTCTAGATAAATTATACATTATATATTCATTGTATAAGTTAGTCTATACTCAGAGAGTCGAGAACCTTTTAGGAGGCTCTCTGGGATTGGAATACACCATTTCCCTTGGTCACTCAATGTTTTGGACAAAGGGAACATATGAAAATTAATTCTATGATCTTAATTGTTCAGTGGACACAGGAATAAAAATACATGTGTTGGGTGAAGATCATGTTGTACCCCTTAATATTTTTGTTGCATTGAACCTTTTTCAAAGGCCACTATTTTCTAACATTTATGGATCCATTGATTCGTATTTTTTTTCAAATTCAGAAAGGATCGTGGGGTCGTACATTTTGGTTCCATGAATATTGTTATGTTTCACTCAAAGATCCTATCTAAAAGTATTTTAGAGTTTTATCCAAAATAATTTTTTTAGGGGGGGGTCATATGATATTCTCTAGGATGTAATAAATGGTAAAGTTAATAACAATTTTCTTCAAATGTTTTGGATGATATATAAATAATTTTTGAACATTATTTCAAGTTTTATCATATATGATATCGTATAAGGAGAAATAGAATGATTGTGTTTTATGATTTAGTCTAAGTACGAGATTAAAAGAATCATTCCCAAATTCCATATATAAAATATAATAAAATTTGGATAGTTGTAGAGTATTAAAAACATATGGAAAATACATATATTCTAGTCTATGATTTTATCATAAATGACTGTATGAAGAAAACATAAAAATTATCTAGGGTCATCCTAATTTTTTATAATGTGATATCATATATAGTATACATGGATATACCATTTATATGTTATGGTTGAGCTTTAATTCCATGAATCAAATGGTTCAATGAATTTGAAATTCTTATTACTCATTGAGCCTACTAGTTATTAAATAGTTTAATATTTCAATCTTCTATATATTTCCTATCACTAATAATTTGTTTTATAAGATCGTATGGATTAGAGAGTAATTTTTTGAGGGTTACATGGGATATAACTAAAGGACTTACTCAATATTTTATAAAATCTATGAGTAAATTCATATATTATGTATCATCCTTATATCCAATACAAAAAAAATAGGCTATGATATTTTGGTGTGTGCCTTACTTAAACAAACCTTTTCAAATAATATAACCTTCATAAAGATCTCTACCTTAATTATTCTATCATTTGTGTTACTAAAATATTATGAAGGTTGATGATTTCCACCCAAAGTGTTTGGGTAATTCAGTAAAATCCATGGAGACGCCTCAAAAGGATGAACCATTTGGTTTCTCTTTTATAATAATCATCAACAACAATAATAAGGAGAAAATAAAAATATTAAAGAGTGTAATTTACACACACTCTTCATTTCTAGTAAAAAATTATTTCAATTTAAATTGTATATTTATATTAGTTTAAATTTTTTATAATTGCTTCTATTATTTTTGATTAATTAATAATCTATGATTAGAAACCTTTCACCAAAACCAACCACTATAACATAGAACCATAGTTTCCTAGATTTTCTAGATACTATTAAATTTTTGTGAGAAATTTCTCATGAATATCATATCCATGAACCATATTATCTAGAAAGGTAATCAAGTTCCTTTGGGTAGATAAATATGAAGAAAATTTCAAAGGTTTAAGAGAAGATCAGTAACTTCACCTATACTCACACCACCCTATAGTGGAGAGGTATTTATGATATACAATGATGCATTAAATAAGGTACATAGATGTATACTCATAAAAAATTATTTATGGGAATTGTATGCCATATTTTAATTAATGTACTATAAAAAATATTACCATACAAATGATTTTGATCTAGAATTGGTAACGTTTTCTTTAAGAAATTGTAGAATTATCTCTATAGTGAAAAGTGTGTATATTTATTGGACATAACAGAATAAAATATATATTCACATGGAAGGAGATGAACATGATTCAAAGGATATAGTTAATTTTGATCAAGAACTATGTGTTATTAAGACATTTATACCCTGGGAAGTTGAACAAGATGGTTGATTCTCTGAGTATGAAGGATCATGCTACCTTATCCCTAATGAGGATTTAAAGAGACCCAATACTCATATATTTTCAAAGGATGGACCTTTAAATAATATGGAAGTAGGATAAATCTAATATTTCCCATGTGATTTCTCAATCATCTATCCATGTGAAGATCAAGGAAGAAAATAAGGAGGATATCATTCTATTAAATAAGGTAACAACAATTATGTATTTTAAAAATGAAAATTAGGGAATTATAATATTTCTGAAATGAATATGTGTCCATTAAATACAAGAATTAGATAAATAGTTATTGGATGATACACATAAATCATCATTATCTATACATAATAGATTCCCTAAGATGTATATAGATCTCTTGAATCATTTATATTCGTGCAATATGAATAGGGGTATGGACGTTTATACATCTCAATGTTTGGTTTTCCAAAAATTTAGATATAAATTTAATAATTCTAAGGGTTTAATGTAATTATTACAGAAACCAGTGTGAAAATAGGATAACATCACAATTTATTTATTTATAGGATATCCCAAGACATAGAAGGTCCATAATTCTATTTGGTTTTTTGTTGATTATATCAAAAATTCAACACATTTCATTACAATTAACTAATATTTATTACTCAATATAATTTCCATGATAGATAAAGGAAGTTGTAAAGCTTCATAGAGTATCACTTTCCATTATATCATATTAGGATCTGAGGTTCACCGCAAAGATGAAGAGATTTATTCAAATCACTTGGAAGTTATAGTTAATCTTTAAAACCTTACATCATCCTTAGACTAATAGAAAATCAGAAATGACCATTTATTCTCTAGAATATATGAGGATATCATTATTAATATATTTTAAAGGAGGATTTTTTGAACACATTCCCCTAAAAGAGTTATCATATAATAATATTTTCCATTCTAGAATTAAAAATCTGTCGTATGTAGATTTATAACTGGTTCAACCCCCCCCCCCCCCCCAATATGTTGGGATAAAGTTAGAGATTTTTAGCTATGGGAAAAAATATTTATCAATATATGTTATAGATAATTCAAACCACTCTGTATCATATTAAAAATGTAAAAAAGGAAATAAAAGAGTTATTCTGATAATCATTGGTTAAATTTAGAGTTTGAAGTTGGATAAAAGGTATTTCTTCAAATATCACTATAGAAGTGGGTTAAGAGATTCGTAAAATATGGAAAATTGATCCCTATATATATTATACATTTCAGAAACCTTAATCTTCTTAGGATAGTATCTTATTGTATTTATTTCCCACAAAACCTATCTAAAGTTCATTATGTGTTCCTTATAACATTTTTGGGGAAGCATATACTAGATACATCAATTATACAAGACTCAGAAGTTATACACTTCAAAAAAGAACAATTCATAATATTTTTGGATAACAGAGATAAACTACTATAAAAAAAATAATACTCACTCAGTTATAGTTCTCTAGAAAAATCATACATTTGAGGAAGAAACATGGGAACCCAGAGATGTAATGAGGCAAAGTACCCTTATTTTTTATCATCATTTTATTGAAACTTAGAGGGAAAAAATATGTTATGGGCGTAGAATGTAAAACCCCATGATTATAGTATGTATTTCCCTTTAAATAAATCATGTGTGTTTATTGTCTTGTAATGTATGCAACACCAAACCAAATAGAAAATGGTTTATTTCATTATTCTAGAATATTGTAATACAAAATTAAACATTTTGAAATTGAAATAAATGAAACATAATTATTAAAAGTATTAAAATAATTAATCCACAAGTAAATAAAAAATACAACAAGTTTGAAATTATCATTATCATGATCTTAAATGAAGATCATACCACTTATTATAACTGTATAAAGAATAAACCAAGTTATAATATGACTATTACATATATAATTATTGGTTATATAATCATTAGATATAGTTATATTGGATATATTGTTGTTGGATATATCTTCATTGGATAAAAATATATCCAATACATACATTGTTTTTTACGATTTTTTTGTAACAAATTAAAAAATATATATACCACATGTAATAAATAATTCTATAATGAAATAAAAATATAATATTTTATTATGAAAAAAAGTTTTTTACTATTTTTTTTTCTTATTAAATGAATGAATCGATGTGTTTATAATTTTCATTTAAATATTATAATACTAATGTAATGGTATGATTGAATATTTAAAATATAAATAATTAATAGTATGTCATTAAAATAATTTAATTTTAAAAATAGATATTTAACAAATAATATTTTATAAGTATTATGTATTTTTATTTTAAAAAATTAAAATGGTAAATTTTTAAAGTATTATTCAAAAAATCTATCGTTTCTTTGTATAAAAAAATTAATTAATAGAAATTTAATAATATATCTTTATGTTATTACATTAAGAACAATTAAGGCTTAAGAATTCTTTTTTTTAAATGGTTTTTCATATATAATATTTTTCATTTAGAAGTTAACTTTTTCATATTTATAAATTGAAATAGATTAAATGGAGTATATATTTTCAATAATCGGTTAAAAATTAGGTATAGAGGTGAATTTATTTTTTAGAGAAAATAATAAGTTAACATTATAGTATTTGGCCACCACAGTAAATGTTAAATAGAGGTAAAATTATTAAATTAAGGGTTAAAGACTTGAAATATCATAAAAATTTATAGAAATGATTTTATGATGTAATGATATACCTCCTATTATGTTATCTTAATTATTTTTTCATTGTGATTCTACTTTTCATTCATTTCAAATTAAGGAATGGAATTTGTGAAATTGCCAATCAAGGTCACCTATAAAATGAATGATATTGTCCCAATATAAAACCACACATTTCCTTACATTTCCTATTGAATCTTGGACTAATTTCCCTTATTAAATATACCATACCATGTTTTATATCCTATTACCAAAATAAAATGTCATAAATACTTAGTATACAATATGGTTTCTAAGAGAAGATTCATGTAATCAACATAAGTGTTATCCTCGACTTAATCAATATTATTTATCTTCTTAATCAACCTATCAATAAATATGATTTTTCAATTTAATAAAAAAATTGAATTCATTATTCCCCAATATAATTGATATTTTTACTATGAAATATCAATTTCTTAATCATTCAATCACTATAATGTTGTCTTGTTCGGTTCAATTTTACCACCTACATGAATAATATTATAATGTTTACATCATTAATGATAAAGAAAACATAAATATTGGAAATATAAAGTTATTATGAACAATTTAATATGTTTTCATAATTCAATAATAGTAATATGACAATATATTAACCAATTAATTCAATTCTTTTGAATATTCAATAATCACCAAAAAATATTTTTAAACATTCCATGCAAAAATTAACCATAAGTTCTATAAAATAACCCTGAAACTATAGAACTATATCAAAATAATAACACATATTCCTAAACAATATATAGATGATTCACCCATGATAAATGAGAAAGTACTAAAATATTCAAACTAAATCATGTATGGGAAACATAAAACCTAACACCTGTATATTAATTTTTATAATAAAAAATAAAAATATGGTTAATAGTGAATTATAAAATAAATGTATCAATTAAAATAGATATGAATAAGGTACTTATAATAACACTAAGTTTATTATATATTTATTTAGAGAATATTTGACCCAACAGATGTTTGTGGTAAGGATTTCTTATATAATATCACTTTTATAATAAATATTATTTATAATGAGATTTCCATATATGGAATTGTATGTTATTTATATCTAAAACTCCCATCTATATTTTTATCATGTATTTTCATATTCATTATTTTTTTATGTAAGTCCATATCTATACTTATAAAGTTCCTTAATTTCATTTACTATTGACTTTTACTTTATTTACAAAAGTTTTAAAGGAATCATTTTTAAATGTTTTCAATACGATCACTTTATCCCATCGTCTTCATCAGTTTTCTTTATAAAGATACATTTTCTATTTTTCTTGGGTTTTAAATGTATTTTTTATTCTCATTATCTTATAAATCATTTCCTTTAAAAATAAAAATATAAAAAATATTTATTCATATTTTACAAAGTACTTTTCTAATGATCTTATAAAGTGGTTTTCATCTATATCAACACCTTTTACAATTTCTTATACTTCATGGAGATATAATATAATGGTATCATCAACACTCCCTTTCTTTATGTCTTATGATCATATATTCTATAATTTTTCATGAAAATAATTTCTTCCTCATGGGTTAACTAATCTAAAAAAATTATGAATTTTTTCTTATTTACGTGGAACACATTTGTATTCCTTAACATTGGGTGAAGAGTAGACTCCAAATTATATATCTTTTTAATACATAGGGTAAATATTTATATATTTTGTTTTGAAATTAAAGGGATTGTTGACTGATTCCTATCCCATAATTTTTAATGGGAAAATGGAGTAAAACTAATCCATCAAGGGACATTCTCTACTATGCGATGATGGTCATGGAAGAGAGTCTTGAAAAATGAAATGATTTTATATGATTACGTATATCCCAAATTATTATTCAATGTTTATATATTATGAAAAAAAACCTATCTTATGGATTATGATAAATGCATCGGGATTTCATATTCTTAGTCATCATTTTAAATGTCATGTCAAAAGCATTATATCATGATTCGTGATTTGTAATATAGGTTTTATTGTGTGTGATTTCCATATGTTATGTTTATGTACATTTAATATGTACACAAAACCACATATTTATTTTAATCTGACTTGTGATATTCAACTAATACCTATTATGTTCACCCCTTACTAACCATATAATCTCACCATCTATTATATTTATAATACCAAGGATATAATGAAGAGAATAATATATGAAAATATTAGAACGGTATCATGAGTAAATATTTTTTTATGGGTGATGTCAAAGAATGTTTTTAAAATGATTAAATTATGTACCTAGTCTCTAAAAACATTGAATATATAGGTTATATGTTGTGTTTAATTGTGAGATGTAATGAATAATCATGTAAAATGAGGTATTATATAAGAAATATATGATTGGGTTTCTACAATTGATACTTGGTCTTCCACTCTTTCACACACCATGAGTTATCAGTAGGTAATATATGTATAATTTCAGAGGTAAATATCATGCAAAACCCATTCGATGTCTGATTTATTCATATATAACCTAATGAGTTCCCAAGACTTTAAATATTATTTATTTTCAATATAACTTATTACTGTTAAAAAAACACTTGATCGAGAAGATTATTCCTAGATAAGGAAAATGAAATTTAATGAATTTATTACATACCATAATGAGTTTCTCACATATCCCAATGAATTGTAATCATATGAAACTTGACCTTGACTTCATTTAATATTGTTTATAAAATAATAAATTGATTAACAGTTTAAAAAATACTTCTAAAATCTAACCAAAATACATAAAATTAAACTTAAATAGTCAAATTAAAATTCTAAATCAATAACCTTATTTTAGAAAAAAAAAATTAAATCCAATCAAAAAATATTATTTTACATTTCAATGGAAAAAAAATATATTTTCTTAATTCAACTATTTTATTCATCAAAATATTTCTTTATTATTTAATTATTCTTGAAAAATCATTTAAATTCCTCTAAACCAAATTCTTTTTTAAAGTAATATTTTTATTAAACTAAAAAGATTTTTTATAAAAATATATATTTTTTGTAAAATATATAAAATTTAAAACAAAAAAAAACTCAAAATTTAAACACCAAAACATCATATTTTTTAGAAATTATACAATTGATCTTTATTTTCAATCATTTAAAAAATATAAAAAATAGTTAATTGAAACTTTTTTTCTCATAAGGTTAACATAAAATAAAATCAAATTATATGTGGAAAACAAACAAAAGTTATTTCTAATTAGTGAATCTTGTTTTCCAGAAAATTTTAATAAACAAATATTTAGTTGAATATTTGAGACTTTTTAATAATATCTAGATCTAATTTGTAATTATATATATAAATTAATGAGTATACAATAATTTGTTATATATATTTACCAAAAATCCTTTATTGGTGAATTTTATAAACATGGTTATTTATTTATTATAAGAGACATGTTTTAAACCATTGAAGAGTACAATGAGCTCAAAATGGTGTGATTAATCTACTAGTAAAATTTAATAAAACTATTTATAAAAAACAGGTTAATACTTGTTCCTAGAATTTTATAATCATATAATATATTCTAGAATAGTTTCAAAACTCGCCCCTACTAGAACACATGATGTTCATGTAAACATGGTGTAATACTAAGAATGGTGGTTGAATCAGTGTTACTATTTTAAAATTTCATTCTAGAAATTGGCCTCTATAACTTATTAGGTTTGGGATCCACTCAATCCTTAAATCATTCCCTTTCCCATTTTCAATAGAAATATAATGTTACATAATTCACACCATATTTTGTAAGGTTCTACCCTAATTTGGGTGACTATTTCCTTATGTTGTAAGGGATGAGTCTGAGACATATATTTTATTGAAAATGTAAAATATTTATTATATATGGTGGGAAGGTATCATAATTTAGAAAAAATATACCTTCATTATAAATGTATCAACCGTAACCAACACTAACTCTTGATAGAAGCCTCCTGACTATGATTATTCTAGAATTTAGAAATTGTTGAAAAATAATATATATACATAAGATTAGATATCATCATACACAAGAGTATCTTTGATTTGAAGTAATAAAAGTTGACAAATTCCAAACTCTCACTGAGATATTCAAGAGTCATTAAACTCAAATGTAAGAGCGTATCTGAGATAAATAATGGAAATTTAACAAATGTAGGAACATTTATTCATACCTAAAAGTATTCAGTGAATGAAAATACATTAAATAGTGAAATCTACTTAAAATACATAATTTTAAAAAGGATGATAATAAAAATTCATCCTAGTGAAAAATGAAATAAATAATGACAATTCTCATAATTTATAAATTCCATTACAAGGAATGAAATGCTTTGAGTTGCGTCCAAGAGTGTGATAGTTCTAGAAATAAATGTTGTAAACATGATAATATCAAATGATTCTTAATTAGTTCATTAGTAATCTAAATATCATGATTATTAGTATAATAAAGATTTATGTCGCTCAGTGATGAAGGTCAAAGATAATGGGTTGGAAATATTCCATAAATAAATAGACCACTATATAGAGTGAATTGTGGATGTAAAACTTGTCACATCTAGTTATGAATATTGAATTTCATTCACAATTAGAAGAGATTGGAATTCCCTAGTGTGTTGTATAATGATAACCATGGATAATTTTGAATTAATCCTTCCTAAAAACATAGAATAATTGTAAAGATTACATACAAACCAATGTTTATTCTTCTTCTCCATTCTCTTATTATACTTAAACATGAACTAATGCAAGTATTTTTCATGTTCAAACTACAATACACACACAACTTTTACTATTTTTGTGGACACAACACTATAAAATCTCTTCTAATCTCATGAATAATCCACTCATTTATTACTTTATTCTATCTATTTAATTATACATATAATACCATTGTTTAATTTTATCTTTCACAATAGTATAATTTTTTTTCATGTTTAAATTTTAATTTTAAATTTAAATTCAAACTAATAACTTTTGTTAACTACTCTCAAAACTATTTCCTTATTCTATTAATGATTTTTGTAGTTACTAAATCATTCCATGTCATTGTGAAATGACTATACATATCATATAATAAATAACTACCTTCTCTAACAACTTCTTCCTTACACAACATGAAATATTTATTCACATCATGAACCATTCTCTTCTTCTTATCTAGGTATATATGTCATGGCATGACATAAATCATTGCAGTTTAATATATTTAAACACATAAAAATAATGTAGGTCATAAGAATCATGACCTTCCATTATGGCATGACTCCATCTTCATAGCATTACCCTTATTCTCAAATTACTTGTATTGCAATTTCTCTTCATGAAATTTAATAATTAAAATAATAGCTACAACATTAACATTTTAAGTTCTTCTTCTGAATTCCCCTTCCTAAAGTTTAACTTATGAATATCCCAATTAAATTCAAGAAATAACATATTTTGGCTAATTTTTGGACCTTTATGTATCATTTTGTAACTTATAATTACTTTAGCATATCACCCCCCAAAGAAACCTTTATGAATTGTAGGAATGACCCTTATGTATTTCCTCTTTCATTGGATGATCTTTACATATCAGTATATCAAATTTTTTGTATGAGAATCATTACAATTTTGTATTTTTTCATCATATTTACATTTAAATATTATCATATTTACTTTTATGTATTTCTTTTTCCTCAAATATACCTTTATATATCAATAAAATTACTTTTATGTATTATGGATTTCGCCAAATTTCAAGTCCCAACCTACATAGAGCTACTCTTACATATTAGAAAGATTAACTTTACTTATTGGGAACTTTTATAAATATTAATCCTTCTTAAGATTCTATTAACTTCTTAATACATTAGATTCCAAACTTCTAAATGTCTTCATCTTTAGCTCTCATCATCTTCTGATACATTGGATTTAAGAAATTTATTATCTTAAATACCTTACTCGCTAAACTCATGCAACTTCAACTTCCATATACTTTATCTTCCAAATTTATAAAAAATACATATATTATAAATTTAAAATATCTAACTAGTATCATCCTAATCTCTTAATATATATATATATATATCATATTTTGGTTCCCAAAAAACCTGTAACTTATGGATATTTCAATGTAAATAATTCAAATGTAGAATTTTTGGAAATAATACTTCCAAAATTTATCAACAATTATATAATATTATTTTGTGACCCTAGAATCACCCCAAAACCATATATTGATCTTAACCTAAAGTGAAAATCCATGTAACACATGATTTAGAACATGATTTATTTGTTGAAAACAAAATACAGCATAAAACCCATATCCATTTCATCTCTTCTCAATTATTATTCTCTAGAAAAACAACACAATGTTATAGGAATATAATTCAACTCAATATATTAGAAAACTCCCCCTAAGTCTCAATAAAATCCTAAAATTCACAACCACTCTTGATCTTAACATATTCTTGGGCTCAACAATCTCCACCTGTGTATTTTTTTAGAAATTATTGAAGATAAATCAATCTTCAAACTCAACACACTAACTTCCACTTATTTAAAGCTTTCATTACTACTTGAGAAAAACATCATGAACAATAAAATTTCCTAAATTTTTGAGAACTTTGTTACTTTGTACCTATTTACAATATTTAACTACATATATACTCACTAAACATGTTAGAACATCTCACAACACAACAAACCACATGTTGTCTTTATATCTAACTCATTTTGAAAACTTCCTCATAATATATACTCCCCCTAAATAAGAAATATATCCATCAATTGGTTAAAAACATATATTTTTATTTTCCCCTATTATAGTTTTTATCCACATTTTAAATATATTAAAATATAAACAAAAAGGGATATGTGTTATCTTTATTCCCCTTTAACAATAATAATCCAAAGAATAAGTGGGAGAGGGGATAGATTCAACGTAGATTATCCTTTGATGATTAAAGGATGATATTTATTCTTCAACATTCATAGAATATTATTCAAGTATATTTTTGATTGATAACCAGTTTATTTAATCAACTTCATTATAAAATCATATTTTAGATTGAGATAGAACATCTTATTCTTAAATTTAGTAACAGGATGTGACAAAGAATCTTTCTTATTATTGCTCTACACTTCATCTTATTTTTTAGAATAAGGAAATTATTGTCCTAAAATAGTATTAGGTACTTCATCTATCTCTCTCTGATATCTCCTTCTTGAAATATCTCTTTAAAATTTCTTTTTTAGTAGACATGATTTTCCACTAACTTTGTTGTCAGCAATCTTCAATGGATTCTCAATATCTTTTTTATTCCTATTGCGAGGAATCTTCTTCTTCACTAATTTCTTTCTCTTTCCCTAACTTAAAATAATTTAAGATCTTGTTATTAAATTTTTTTAATTGATGCGATCCTGATACACTCTTTAGTGATATGATATTATTGATCATATCTCATGTATAATTAGATTAATCCATCAATGAAATTATTCAACATGCCACTTTATTATTTAATAGTATCTAACTAGACTTTTTTTGTTTTCAAGGTTTGTATCACCTAAATGTGTGACTTCCATCAAGATTAATGGACTAAAATGTACTTCCTATTAACCTAGAACATTTTATAATATGCTTATAGCTTACAAAGAATTAATAATGACTATAAAAGGGAAATCATCTTCCAAAATTTCTAGTCTATCTAGATATTGTAATTTTCTAAAATTCACCATTTTGAAAAAAAATTTAACCTTTATATAATGAAATAAAATACTAAAATAATATAAATATTTCCATATTTATTATGTATATTTTTACCAATTTTTTATCTACACACATAATAGTATATTTTCATTTATATTTAGACATTTTAGAACAAAATAGATTATGAATAGTCTTTTCTTGTGTTCTTTTCTTCACTTTTCTAAACTTAAGTTGGGATTAAACCTTTTATATGTTGATTCCATAATATTTATAATTCATTGTTTCATATCCTTATTTATTTGAACAATCCTCAAGTATCACTTCATTCATAACACTCTAATATTGGTTTGAGTAATCTACCACATCATGCTTGGAATTATAAAAACCATATATGAAATTTTTTATGTAATTTTCTTTCTCAAAAAAGTCTACTTTAATAGATCTTGGATCAATATACTATGCAATAATATTCTCCTTTAGAAATTAAAATTTCTTTTTCTTCTTGGTGAGTAAGTTTCTAACTTCCTCTACACTTAAGAGAAACTCAATTTCCTTCAATCAAAATTTATCCTTATCCAATTATAGGATATTGGATGAATTATTCAATATTATATTTTATTCTACAACATAAAAACATGGGGGATTATATCCTTCAATTCCTTATTAAACATAAATTCAATTTCTTACTCATGTATCTCTTCATGACTTCATGATGAAACATTTTCTTCTTCTTTTGAGTCAAATTTTCTTGTTTAACTCCTTCTAATCCATTATTGTAATAAATACCTTCTCACCTCTACCACTTGAGGAACAAAAATTATCACCTTCATCACATGATATTTCATCCCTATTGGGAAATAACTCCAACTTTTGGTAAAATAATATTTTTTTCCCTTATAACTTTGAAGATCCCATGGGCTGTTTTGGTGATGATTGTTATATTTTCTGTCAATAGTGTGTTTGAGAATGTTTTGTGTTTATTAAGAAAATGGGTTGCTGAAGAAGTTTTAGAAACATTTATTATGTGATACTAAGTAATTTTTAGAAACTTTTCTTATATACTTTTGAATGTTTTTAAGGGACATTTCTTATGAGTTTTTAAAGTTATTTAATAACATTTTATTAAAAAGGTCAGATGATGTTGTGTTGCTCAGTCAATTGAAGTGTGTCACTTTAGCGAAATACAAATAGTGATTCAAGCTACTCATAGTGTTGAATGGTTCCTGTGGATATGTTCAAAATAATTTCATTGAACTAATGTACATTGAACTGAAGTACTTCTAACTAAAAAACAACTAACTAAAGTACATCAAACTGAAGTATGTTGAACTAAAGTATATGCAATTGAAGTCTTTGCAAATAAAGTACATTCAACTTAAGTTTTTATAACTAAATTATCTCCAACTTAAGCAAATTGATCTAAATTAAGTACACTTGAAGTATGTATAATTGAATTATTTTCATCTAAATTACGTTTACCAAAAGTTTTTTTAACTGAACTTGTTGCACTAAAGTAATTTCAAATTGAATAATGTCCAACTAAAGTATGTTCAACTGAATTATGTTCAATTGATATTAATAAAACTAAAGTACATTAAACTAAATTATGTCCAACTAAATTACATTCAATTGAAACATATTCAACTGAATTACATCTAAATTAATTAAACTCAACTAAATTACATTCACCCGAAGTACTTTCAACTGAAGTTTCAAAGTATATTATTATAATTAATATGAAGTCAAATCTATTTAAAATATTCTCAGTTAGAAATTAAAAGTTTTTTCTCCATGAAGTAAAGTTCATGACTCTATCATAGAGTTAAGGTAATTTTGAATCTTTTTTATGTTGAGATTTAAGGAAAGTATTGTTGACCCTAATTTCTTTGGTGGTTTTGAAGGTAGTCCACCTAAAAAAAGTTTAAGTGGGAATTTCATTTTTTACTTTTTCCATTATATTTCAAAGGTCCTATATCTATAAAAATTAGTGTATGAACACTTAGAAAGGATATTGAAAATATTGATTTTTTGTGATCTCTCAAGAATAATATCTAAATAATATGATGTTATTAAAGTAAAAAAATTAATGTGATAATGTTTTGGATAAAAATTCCTATAAGATTGAGTTTGGAGCAGAAGGATATTTTTTATATACAAGATTAAATGGAGATCTACAGCATTGATGAATAATTAATATTTTCATGAGATCTTTCTTATACTAGTGAAGGAAACTTTTGTAACTTGTGAAAACCAACTTTCTTGGGTTAAGGTTGATTCTTTCCCACCATTATTTGGGTTAACAGTTATTCCTTACCAACCTAATTTGAGTATCTGTGATGGAAATTAGTGGAAAATATATATCTTAGGTGATTCTGAACATAGCATGTAGTAGGTTCCCACATTAGTAAAAACGTTATAAAAAATGTGTTCCTTGTTTTTAGATTTCTTATCATTGTATACGGGTGAGGCTAAGTTATAAATTTGAGTCGATCAAAACTCTATCAAGTTATAGAGGTTCAATTATAGGAGAAGGAAATTGTAAAAATATTATTACTAATTAACCCCCCCCCCCCTCTCAATGGTGTTATATTCTTGGACATTCAATTGGTATAAAAGTAAAGTTTTACTCTCCATATTCATTTGTTGAAGAATAGATATTATAAATTTAGTTAATATTATAGTAGTTCTTACTTTTTATATAAATAACTATTATGGTTTTAAGAATTGAAAGATACCCTATATTTTCTCACTTGGACTATAAGTAGTGTATGAAGAATATATGGGATTTAAACTGAGATAAAATGATGTTTTAATGACTTTTGATGATAAGAGAAATTTGGAAGATGATGGTAAATATTTAAATGATATTATTATGTATCTTTCTGAATGTTTTTTTAAAAAGGTGGTAACACTTAAAATGGATAAGGAAATTTGGGATGAATATAAAATAATTTTTGAAGGATATAATAATATAAAGGAAGTAAAAATTAAAATATAGAGAATTAAATATGAATATATCGAAAAGGAATAGGAAGAAACTGTTGATGAATAATTTATAAGGGTTAATAAAATAGTTATTAACATAAAAGTTTTTATATAAACTTTAAATATTCAACTATTGTGACAAAATTGATGAGGAATTTTATGGAAATATTTGATCACAAAATATATACTATTGAGGATAGAGAAACTATTTCTCTTCATTAACTTCACAATATTTACATTACCTATGAAAAGTGGAAATATATTATCTTTTAGAATAATGAAAAAGATGAAATTATTTCTAAAGATATGAAGAATCTCAAGATTTTATAAGAAGAAGATTTCTCCAATATATCATAATATAAAAATCTAGGTAATAGAAAATATTCTTGGGTAAAACAATTCTCAAAGAAACCTGGAAAATATAAAGGTAAGTATAAGGGAAATCCCCCTCTTAAATGATTTATGTGTGGAAAAGTTGGATAATTTTCATCTGAATACATAAGAAACAAAAGGGGATAGTTCAAAGGAGTTGAATGAATAAAAAATACATATAATAAGAGATAAATACTCTAGATAAGTAAAATATCTAGTTCAAGAAAAGGATGGTATTTCGGAAGAAGCAGGAGCATGATTTGTAAATAAGATGACAATTAATCAAATTAAATTAAATCTTCTAATGAAAATGTTCTTGAAAAAATCAATAAATTCATGGATCATATTGATAAATATTATTAAACTTATAATAATGAAAAAAAATTGGGGGAGAAATGTATAAAAATATTTTCTATAGTCATAACTTCAAGCATGTCTTAAGAAAAATTAAAACCATAAAAAGGAATCTGAACTATATGGAACAAAATATGGAATGAAAGACTTATCTAAAAGTGAATATAAATATCTTGAGGAAATCAAATCTCTCAAATTAAAAGTTACAGAGTATGAAAATATGTTAAAACACAATGACTGTAAATGCACCATGGCTGAAAGGAATTGGTCAAGATTCAAACAAGATTTCTTGAAGCTATAATTCTCTAAAACGATGAGTGAGGATTTTTATATGGAAAGTAATGTTGAAAAACAATCATAAAGAATACTTGAAGAATTAAGTTGTAAAAAATAGGTTCAAACTCAACCTAATATTAAATATTTTTTTAGTCTTGTTTCAACTAACTTTGAAGGTACGAAAAAGGAAATGAATGCATGGGTTAAAAATGTTGGTAAAAAATATAATTACATTAAAAATTATTTGAAAGAATTAATTCACTTCTAGAGAACCTTTAATCCACAAAAATTAGGAAAAAGGTTATGAACTTTCCTGAACCCCAACAAAAATATTTCAACCAACACTCATTTTATCATGGAATCCCAAGATTCAATGTCTATTATTGGTGTTTTAGAGCTTTTGGGAATAAATATTATAAATATTGATACAAGATATCACTTTCTTATAAAAGGTAACACAGTGATATTTCATGAATATTTTTAAGCATAAATTGTGATATTTTAATGAATTTAATAAATAATTCTCATGGGATTTATTGTTTTATAAAGTTGTGGGAATTTGGTTATTGGGTGTAAATGAATTTAAATGTGGGTTATTAATGGGTAAAAACATTTTTTAAATGTTTTGAATGTAATTTTTTATGATTTGGAATTTATTCATAAGAGTTTTTAAATCTTATTAAGTTTTTACATTTTCAAGAGAGTACCAAAAAAATTAGGCTAAGCCGAGGATTGGCCCCAACTGAGGGATCATATTCCATATTGGAAGCCCAAGTGGTTGACTGGCCATGATATCTCATAGGGGAGATAGACCAAGATTTCATGGTAACGAAGAGGAGCCCATGAAGGACCTCTTCGGGATGAAATATATGGGGAATAGCTGGGTTGTAGCTCATATGATCCCATAGGTATGAGGTGGTCAATGTCACATTGCTATGGGAGGATAGTATTTCTATGAATAATTAGTCTGTAGTGGTGACTGGCATCCTCTAATACTCATTTGACTTCATTATGGATATGGTGGGAGAAGTTTGTTTATAAATTCTTTCCTATCCACCAACCAATTTTAAGTGGGACAAATAAAATAAACGGTACTTATCACATTTAACAAAAGACAAACTGTTTTAACTTGGTCACACCTACCTCTCCCTCAAACGCATCGTGGTACCAGTCTCCATCACTCACCACCCTAAAAGACCACCATCCATCATCTGTAATGCTTTAAGTTCCCCATTTTCACCCCCTATATGCTCAAAATCAATCCATATCCCCCTTCCAAGTCTTTCCACCAACATTGACCACCTTATGGACACTTTTTCGAAACCCGTGAAGACTTCCAAGAGTTTCATCAATCCACTTTGATGGCTAGATAAAGAAATAGAAGCTTTACTACCCTAATTCCATGTTCATTTTTTTCCACGTTTCTATCACGACATCTCCAATCCACCATAATCCATACAAAGAACTCACTAAGGCCATGAAAATCAATGAAGCCTATGAATCCATGCAATGTTACCTACTGTATTCTTCTCATCACCAAAAGTTTGAACACCAAAAATTTTTGGGTGTTTGAAACATCACACACCAAGTCTCACGGCCTAGATTTTTAATGGATAATCCCATGGATATGTTGAAGATTTTAAGATCCAAGAGTCTTTTATATTTTTTTCAAGGAATGTTGGGATTTTTTCCTTCCCTACCTATAAAAGAATATCCTCCACTATTGAGGAGGAGGAGTCACCACCCATGGAGGGAATCCAACATGAGGGGATTCGAGGCCATTATATTGTTTTCTTCATTTTTTTTATTTTCCTTTATTTTATTTTCTTTATTTCAGTTTTAGTCTTTATTTAGTTAGAATTTCATTTCATAATTTATTTAAAAAATATAATTCATGCATTTTGGTAAGTTTTTTAACCATTTCTTCCATACCTATTCTTATTCTCATTCTTCATCTTATTTTTATTTTTATTTATCCTTATTTATTATTATAAAATTCTATCCGCATATTATTTTTTTTCTTATTTCATTTTATTTTATTCTATTCTTCATTATCTATTTCTCTTATCTTCTTCTATTTTTATTTTTTTTAATATTATGTGTTTAACTTTATCCTTATTCTTTAATTATTTTTCTATTTTATTTTCTACATCTTCTTTTTATCCACCATTATGACATATTACTACCAATAAGGGGAGGATGACCCAGGGCTTGGGGCAGGGGAGGTTAAGGTGTTCTTAAATTCTTTTATAAAGTTTATTTTATATTTTTTATAGATGAGAGTGGAATGAACGGGTGTCATGATTCTACCCCAAGCCATGAAACTCAATTATATTTATATTATTTTCCCTAATTTATTTTACATATCTCCATTTTATTATCTCTTCACGTGATGAAGTTTATCCAATCAATGGATTAAATTCCATTCAATTGATCCAGGTCCAAGAAGATGTCACACCCTCGACCAAGATCTTTCATCAACCATGATTACAAGAGGAGGTGGAATTTAGATTTATTAATGCATTCAATATTTCATAATTTCTAAATAAAATAATAGTAATTAATCATGAGATTTCATGATTTTATTATCAAACTAAAATTAAACAAAAAAATTGAGAATAATTATGGAACCCAAAACCAAACTAATTACCAATTTATTTCTTTCATAACTCATACTATTTAGAACAACATGTTAGTATAAGTTCAATTTTTATTCTTAATGTGTTTTAATTATTTTAGAAAATATAAAAACCAAAAAAAAATCATTATTTTCATAAAATTTTAGAAACAAAAAAAATAAATAGTTTATGTGAATTAGAATAAGTGGGAAAACAAACCGAGAAGCTCCTCAAGGGATAAGACCCTAGTCAGCCTTTTTGAAGTAGTAGTAAAACATTTAGAAATTTTATTTTGCCACACCTTTTGATATGAATGCTTTTACAAGGTATAATTCAATTGGTAGAAACATTATAAGGATGATAAACTCTAAAGAAAGTAGCTATAAGGTTCTGAATTTGAAGAAAAATGATAAAAAGAAAATCCTAAATGTTCAACTATTTAAAATATATAACATGTATGAATATATTGGTGAGGTATGTATAAGGTGTGATCCATCTTTTCATCAGTTATAAGAAATTATAAACACTCTTCACGGATATATTCCACTCATCATGAATGAAAATTAACTTTTAAAAGGTAATACTGAAGAAAAAATATGTATCGTTGAGGTTGCGTTAAAAGATAGTAAAAGGGGGTGACCAAGGATTATTGATATTGGATGATCTTATAATATTTTAGGTGATGTGAAAATCTTAAAAATGATTAGATTAAATGATTTATGTGTTGTTACATTTGGAAACTCATTACCTATCAAAATCAAAGGGGTTGGCATAGTTGAAATTGAATTAAGAAAGTTGAATCCCAATGATGTTTTGTTTATCAATGGACTCAAACATAATTTACTAAGAGTCATCCAATATTTTGTTGATGGGAATGAAATTATCTTAAAAATATATTATTTTAATATTAAATACTTAAACTATGGGAATATTATTAGAAAGGGATACAAAACTAGTGGTAATTTGTTTCAAATCTAATATCCAAGTAACACCTGTTATTTGAGTGATAAATATAGAAATGAATTTTGGAATATAATTATTGGAAAAAAATTTCAAGGAAATATGAGAAAAATATCTAAGAAAGAATCTATGAGATATCTTCCTCAACTTAATATTGAATGGGGTATTATTTTTGAAACATGTGGAAAAGGTATAATTCTTAACAAAAGTCACTTGAAGTTTTAGATTTAGACCACTCAAACTCTTGAACTTATTCACTCTGATTTATGTGGACCTATGAGACAACAGTCCACCAAATGTGTTTTTTAATTCATAACCTTCATTTTTACTTTAAATGGATGACTTGGGTAATGTTTATGAAAAAAATCTATGTTTGTAGAAAAGTTCCAAATATTTTGAAAGTATGTTGAAAAGGGACAAGGTGTACATATCAAAAATGTGAGAACATGTAGTGTAAAGGATATTACACGTAATCTATTTCAATAATATTTTTCAAGTAATGGGATTAGACTTCAATACATTCTCCTTATACAACATAAAAAATAGATCATCTGAGAAGAAGAACTGAAGTCTAGTTTAAATGGGATAAGCTATGATTTATAAGTATAAACGTACAAAATATTCCTAGAGGGAAGTATCCTGTACAACTATAAAAATTCAAAACATATGTTTTCTAAGACTAACAGGTGTAGAAAATCTCTATAAAATGTGGTACATAAATAATCCTTCTATTAAATACTTCATGGTAATTAGAATCCCATTATTGATAAATATCCAAAATAAAAACGTGAAGAAATTTCATGACAGTGCTAAGGAAATAATTTTAATGGATATAAATAAAATAGAAGAAGTTACATGTGTTTGAGCTAACAATCAGAAAAAATTATAGAATCACGTGATGTTAATGTTATTGAAACTAAGTATAAATATACAGGTAAAGGGAATGGTTACATTAAATTTGTATCAAAAGAAATCCTATACCCTTTCAAATAAACGGAACTGTAAAATGAAAGAATCTTATAAGAGTTACAGCAAAAATATTCCAAAGTTTGTAGTCATGAGGAAGAATATAATGGAAACAAAATATATAAATTTTATAATATGAAAAAATATGTTGAATAAACCAATATCATAAGAATAAGTGAAGCACCGGCTCTAATGATAAGGAAACTAAGAATTGAGAATCGTATAGCTCTCATATCTCAAATTGAATAATGGTTACTTTTAGAAGATTTTAACATAAATAATTATTGGATGTTGTGAATGAGGAGTAAGATAAGATTGATAAGAATCATACTTGGGAACTTGTTCTAAGTCTAGAAGATAAAAATTTCAAAGAAACTAAATTGGTATTTAGGAACAAGATTAGTGAAAAGGGAGATATTTCAATAAATAAATCCTGACACATTTGAAGAGGGTATGAACAGGTTAAAGGAGTTTATTTTGAAGAAACATTACCCCTATGTAAGGGCTCAAAACTATTAGAATTTTCTTGGTAATTATTTCTTATAGAAGATAAAAAATCTATTTTATAGATGTTAAACAAGTATTCATAAATGGGGAAGTTGATGAAGAAGTTTATATTGAACAACCAGATGGCTTCATTGTTGAAAAAAATGGAAGAAAATTTTTCAATTTCAAGAAATACCTATATGGGTTGATTCTATATCCTCGAGATTAGAACTAAAAACTTGATAATTTCCTTCAAACATTAAATTTTTCTAGAGGAAAATTTGGAAGTAATATTTATATAAAGGAAAAAGGTATTAGAACATTAATTATTATTGTTTATATTGATAACATAATATTTATAGGTGGTAACGGTCATATTTGTTAAGATTTATCATAAAAAATGAAGTGGGACTTTGAGATGTCTATTCTTTGGGATATAAATTTATTTCTTAGGCTACAAATCATGCAAACATAAAACTATATCTTTCATTCATATGAAAAGTATGATGGAGAATTATTAAATAATTTTTTTCATAGAATATCTAAAGGAAGTATTTACTACCATTTCTATTTGTACGAAGTTGAGTAAAGATGAAGCAGGATAAACAGTGAATCAGAAATATTTTAAAATTTTGATTAGAAGTTTACGCTATCTTTTGGCATCTAGGATAGACATTATTATTCAATAACTTTGTGTTCTATATATCAATTGATCTTAAGTAATGTCACCTGACAGCTTCCAGGAGAGTACTGAGGTATGTCAAAAGAACCTTGAATTGTGAATTGATGTATAAGAAAATTAAAAATTTAAACTATATTAATTTCAAGAATCCAGACTAGGTTAGTGATTCTGATGATAAAAAATAAATATTTAAGGGAACATCTTTCTGGGGAGAAAGTTGTGTTTGTTGGAATAGTAAGAAATAAAGTTTTGTAACTATGAGTACAGATGAATCCAAATATATTTTTTTCACACATTAATGTTCTCAAATTATGTGGATGAATGTATAACATTCAGATTTAAGGGTGAATTTTGAGAATCCATTGAAGATTTTTTGTGATAATAAAAGTCTATATTATCTTTCTAAGAATCATGTTCAACATTCCAGATCCAAGAACATTGATATCAAAAATAATTTTATCAAGTAAAGTGTTTCTTGTACATGTTTAAATATTTAATATATTTCATAAAAAATATTAGATTATTGATATATTCATAAAATATATTCTTGGGGAAAATTTTGTGGAATTGAGGCTAACACTATATGTTTATAATCCACTTTAGACACGAGAAAGTTCTCAGTAACCCCTATATTTCTTTAGATTCTGTTATCAAAGTGGAAGAATAAGTAAAACTATATATACTATCTTTTTTGAATCTATAATCAATGTTATTATAAAAAGGGGATTAAATGATTGAGGAGGATTGTTTTCAATATCATGGTTACAAAATTTCTTATCACCAAGGGATAGAATTCATTAAAAAACATTGCTTAATCTAGAATTTTAGTTTTATGGTACTCTCTATGAGAAATGATATGTTTTTATGAATTTTTCTAAAGTATTGGTTAATAATGTTTCTAAAAAATTGAAAGTGGGAGACTGAAGATCCTTTAGGTTGTTTTTGTAATCATTTTTGTATTTTTTGTCAATATTTTGTTTGTGAATGTTTTATGTTTTAAGAGAAAACGTGTTATAGAAAAATTTTAATAATATTTCTTTATCTATAGATAAGAATTTTGAGAAACATTTCTTATGTGTTATTGAGTATGTTTAAGAAAATTTTATTACAAGTTTCTGAAAAAAATTATGATATTTTTTTAAAAAAGTTATATGATGTGGTATTGTTTGATCAATAGAAGTACATCACTTTGGCTGAAGACTAATAGTGATTCAATATGATCATAGTTATTAAAGATATAGGAGGATACATTTTCCAAAAGTTTATTGAACTGAAGTGTGATAAATTAAAGTACATCCAGCTAAAGTATGTCAATCTAAAGTACAAGCAACTAAAGTACGTCGAACTAAAGTAAATTCAACTAAAATATATACAAATATAGATTTTCAGCTGAATTACATCCAACTAAATTATTCCCAACCTAAGTACATTTAATTGATATAAATTCGTGTCACGAACCAAGTTGGGTCTCTATATGACTTGGCATCGGACCTAATCTGCGACAAGGTCCGAGGGGCGTTCCTAATACCCACGGGCTAGAACAAGTGCTTGTGTATACTGAACAATACATGTTAATGATTTACCCAAAACAAATAAACATATAACAATCAATAACATAAATAAAACAAATCTGGAAATACACAACCAAAAAAATCTTAAAACACCACTAGATTTAATGTTTATAACCATTGAACATAAACTCCAAAGGACTAAAACAAAAAGGAGGAAAAATCTATACCAAAACACCATGAACAATAGTAACCACATACCCGAGCCATTTGTACCAAGATCCACCCAAGGATGACAACTAGAAAAAAAAATTCATCCTAGTATACCAACTGTTTCCCTGAGATATAAAATAGCGAGGTCTACATACATAAGAAGGTGTATATAGGGTGTGAAACAAAAACCTAGTAGTATGACACCCAAATAAAAATATTCCATTCACAAACATTCATAAGATAATTTAACATGCCCATTTATGTGAAGTCTTTTGAAAACATTACTAAGGAAAAAATCTTTTTAGGTAAACACTTTAGAAAGGAAAACTTTAAAAGAAAACCATTTGCTACCTTTTTTCTTTTAAATAAATAGAATATAGTTTAAAAATACAATGACACATACACACAAGAGGTCCACCGCATACCGATGGATGTCACCCAATCATATAAGGTAGAATACCATGAGTAAATCCCCTAAGGTTTATCTAGTTAAAGTGGGACCATAGAACCTCATACCTCGATGAAACATGGTATAGTAACCAAAACCATAAGCATCCTCATGAATGATCCACTAGAGAACAGAAACATCCAATGTTTTACTGGCAATCATCCATCATCATAGGTTTTTTAGTGTTGTAAATGTCAATCCAACTACATGAAACCAAGAAAAGACACTTTTGTATCACTAGCTCACTAGTTTTAGTCTTCCAACATAGATACTCAAGAATCCCTTATGCTTGAGTTATTTTTCACAAGTCACACATATCACCACTACCACAACTCAATGCTAAGAATTTCAAGAAACCACAATTTTCCATAAAACCAACCATTTTTTATTTTACTCACACTAAACCCCTGAATTAAATACATTTACCATCACTCACAAAATTCTTGAATTTACTCTTTTACAACATTATAAAACACGCAATTTCAACCAACCAATATCATGTCTCAAGACCCTTTTAAAAGCCACACATACTTTAAGTCCATTTTTAAAAAACAAGCCTTTACATCATTAAAAAAATTAAAACTCGTGCTCAAAAGTTCCCAATAAGGATAACATGCCAAAATGATCTATTTTACATTATAAATCATTTCTCAATACACATTCATCCCAATATCCTATGAATAAATATTTCTCATCTTTCAAACAAGGCATAAAAATCCCTTTTAAGAGACCCTACATAAGTAATGCACATGACCTAGACAACTTCCTTTATAAAATTCATTTCTATCACACAAACATTCCAAATATTTCTAAAACATGTTTTTCGCCACACAAATAGAGAATAGAACATGTTAAAATTAAATAAACAAAAAAACAAATTATCAAATAATCTTAGGGCATGTAACTAACTACCTCGCTTGGAGAAACATCCAAAAATTGTGTGAATACTCATCAGTGCCTCAACATCACCTCAATGAGACAAGAAGGATCCATAATCAAGGAGACTGAACCCACTAGATCAAGATCTAACCTCAAAAATAAAACCCTAACCACTGGATGAAGAAAAACCCAATTTAAGAGAACCAAAACCCAAAAATAGAGGGAGAAAAGAGGGAGAGAAATACATACCCAGAGGTTCCTTAAAGGATCCAAACCAAAACCAATAAGGGAAAGGAGAAATAGAGGATCCATGGAAGGGGTAGGGATATCCTAGGGTGGATGAGGTCAAGGGGGCCAATAGAGAGGGGAGAAAAGATCTAAAATTGGATGGAAATAAAAACTGAAACCCTAAATTTTAATGACCTCACAGGCCACACAGTTTGTCTGTATAGTTTTTTAAATTGTATGGAAACCATGCTCTGCCTCTATAAAAGGAGACTAGAGCCACATGCTTACCTGGGCCAAGGAGCATGGCCTTGTGGTGGTCGTGTGGTAGGTTATTTCTCATACCGCATGGTTTCCTGGATTGGGTGCATGGTTACTACTAACAGTGCGCCAACCATGCATAAGATCTTGTCCACCCAAAACACTCCATTTTTATCCCAAACTCAAAAGGAACCCAAAGTAGGAAGCTAGAGCAAGGATAAATAGAAATAATGCCTCAAAATTTTAAACCAGTCACACTAGGTTCTCATGAGAAATGGATGAAATCTTAACTTGAGCTTGAAAAAGGAAAACATAAAAAATTGGGTGTAACAATTGTCCCCAACATAAATTTTTCTTTCCCATAGAAATTCACCCCAAGTTCATTTAGAAAACAAGACCTAGTACTCCTCATATTAAGGAGATATCTAATGAACGAAAAACAGGAAGAATACAATGACACTATAAACATGAAAAGAGGTTAATAGGTCGAACTCAAGAGATCAAAAATGGACTCCCTTCTATATGCCACCTGCCCCTAAAAGTGAAAACATCTCCAGTTGATCGATTAAAGGAAAAGAAACTTTCCACAACGTACCATCCCACTTCTCAAACTGAAAAACCTGATACACTATTTAACAAAAACCATGTCACTTTTCTGAAACATGCGAACAAGGTCAAATCACATCCAAGGAATACTAACACCATCTTAATTCCATGAGATCATTAGGAAAACTCCAACCACATAATTTAAACAAGGATATTGGGTTAGATATCTCCAAATGAGACCACCTACCACCAAACCAAAACTAAGAAAAAAGAGAATAACTAACACGGGGAGGCCCGAACAGACTCCCCACCATAAGAAACAACCTAACACTCAAGAAGAAACCAATACACCAATATGGGTAGACCCAAACAGACTCCCCACCATATAAAATTGTCCATCTAGCTAACTCAACTTTCATAGACCTATGAAGGGACTTGACATTGTCTAGCTTGAGAGCTTCCATTACAACCCAACCTATCCTTGCTAGGGACCAAATTAATGAAATTAAAACCCAAAAAGAAAAAATTACATGGTTCATCACTCTTTCAGACCTTAAATCATTAGATGAGTACAAAGAACACTAAAATAGAAATGAGCCTAAAGGTCTATTCATAAATGGGTAACCACCTAGGGGTTCCCATTCACAAGGGCATAAGCACTAAAGGGGCAAGAAAATGAAATAACCCCTACTCCTTACAACCAAGGAGGAACTCCCCCATCTACACAAATCACAACATTGAGTAATAGAGTCCCCAAGTACCTTATCACCATATGGGACCACTTGAAATGAAACAACTATAGATGATGATGGGAACCACCTCAATTTTCAATGTCGATGAAAGAGATTAGAGGGGGATCCCTTACATGCCCTGGGGTTCCTGACTATGCGTCAACTTCACTCTGGGACCTATGGATGAGGATCTGATGGTTGAATCATCTCTTGCCTTTCATCCAGGTGTTAAAACCCCCAAACAGAACTTCTTTTTATGGTTATAGAAGCTACCATTCCAAACTTGAGACAACACAGTCATACACAGCACACATCGGCATCCACTTACTCCCACACAACACATTCACCAAAACAAGGACATATAGAAGATACCAACCTCTAAAAGAAATGAATTTGAAATTTCTTGAATAAAACACACTTCTATCAAAATAGAGCTTCATGGTAAAATTGCAGAACCCTTATCCTTACGTTTGAGTAGGAATACGAAACCATAAATCATCACTGAACATGACCAGACAGCACACAATTCCAACAAAGGGCCATAGCAGCCTCTTATGACTAGACTTTCAAAATAGTGGCCCAGCATGAATAGATTCTTGGATGATCCCAACAAAATACCCAAAGGACCTTCAAAATAGCTACTATAACCGAAAACCCTGGATTTTTTTAACCTTTCCTCACTGGAACACCCTTCACTATTTCCATCAGTATTTTTCAAATACAACAGTTTCAATCTTCATACCTGATGACTCTGGTGACTCATAGAAACCAAGAATTCCTTAAAATCCTCTTTCATTGTCTATCCCACTACATGAGGACTCACTTAATTGAGACAGAATGGAATAAGATACGTCTTCCAAAATTCAAGGAAAGATTCCTCACTTTGATCAACTAGAGGATCTTCCAATGGTGAATCACATGTGGTCACACTTCAATCACGTTATAACTCTTTATAGGGGCATGCACTAGCTAAGAAATAAAACCAAGAACCCAATAAAACTAGTCTATTGTCCAAGACATACCACAATCTAGCACCAAACTCATAGAGGGAACCACTGTAATGGATTTTCGAAGCACCTTTCAGAAGGAACCACTATCCAAAATCCCAAACCGATTCACCAACAAAACACAACTTATAACTTCTCCAAACCAAGAAGAGTTTTCAAAATCAAAATAACTTGTGATAAAAAATCCAAAATCAAAAGGAAATGTTCCACACAACCATATATTATCAAACATCACATCCTTTATTATGAAAATTCCTTTGAAAATAAAACAAAAATGGAGGGTTTCGCGTTCTCTAATGGTACCTCATGTGTCTCACACATGCAAGTTATCAAACCATCCCAGCCACTCATCCACTTCTCCTCACACATCCCATTAATGTGGTCACCTATGAGAATACTGAGGTTCAAAACAAAACCCTTCCATTTTTCAAAACAAAAATCAACCCACAACTCTTCTTCTCAAAACCACTAGGCATAAAATAAATCCCATTATAAATTTCAAAAAAAATTACTTTGTAAAAGCATAAACCCTTCAATTAAAACACATTTTTAAATATCAAAAATCTTCCAAAATTTCACCACCCACTAGATCAAAAACCATTTCAAATAAAACTTACTCTTATACTTCACATGCCCATTCTAAATCTTTTCTCCCATTTAATAAAAATTTCATATAGTTTCATTCAAAACAAGTTTCCAAGAATTTATAAATCATTTCAAAAGTTCACCAATGACAAAATAAAAGTCCATTTTCATACTCCATTCATAACTTCCATAACATTCCATTTCATTCAAAACACTTTTCAATAGTTCAGCACATCCCATTTAAAATAGATTTCCAAAACCTGCGTTATCCTAACTCATTTTTTCCCAACAATTAATTTCAGTTAACCAGATGTTTAAATTATGAAAATCCAATCTCGATAAACTCAACTCCTTTTACTAAAAACCATTTCCATTTTAAAATATTGTTTCCACAATTTTCAAAGAAGAGTTTTCAAAATGATTTTCCAAAACAAATAAATATACCAAAAAATTGAGGGGAAACTAGGGCTGATTAGTGACTTAGAAATATGGTTTGCATCCATACACCAGTCGCAAAACCATCATAGAGAGGGTTCTAGGACAATATTCATATCTCCTTGTGTCTTTCCAAGCCCTGTGAGCTTACTAAGACCATTGGTGTAACTCCCATTTCATTTTCCAAATAGAGAACAACCATAGGGACCAAATGACTCATATGAAACCTGACTTCCCCTGGTGAATTGGGTCACATCACGATGTGTGGTGGCCAAAAATAGCACTGGTAACTAGAACATCAAGTCTTGACAATCCTAACTCCAATCTACCTAGAATATACCCCAAGGAACAAGACCTAAAATAGTGTAACCTACTCTGATACCATTTTTTCAAAAAACCAAGCTGGGTCGCCATCCAACCTGATGCCCAACCCAGTCTGCGGAAGGTCCCAAGGGGCATTCCTAATCCCCATGGGCTAGAAAAAGTGCCTAGGTATCCTGAACAATACATGGGAATAATTTACCCAAAACAATAAATATATAATAACCAACAACTTAAATAAAAAAATCTGAAGATACACAACCAAACAAGCCTTAAAACACCACCAGATTTAATGTTTACAACCATTGAACCTAAACTCTGAAGGACTAAAACAAAAAGGAGAAACCAATCTATAAAAAACTCAATGAATTAGAGGAACCACAAACCCAAGAAACCTCCACCAAGATCCACCCAAGGATGGCCACTAGAAAAACAAACCACCATCTCGGTATATTAAGTGTTTCCCTGAGAGAGTGCATAGAAAGGTCTACATACACCTGAAGGTGTATTTAGGGTGTTATCCAAAAACCTATTAGGATGCCAACCAAATAAAAAAATTCCACACCAAAACATTCATAATATAATTTTACATGCTCATTTATGTGAATCTTTTTTAAAACATTACTAAGGAAAACATCTTTTTAGTTAAATGATTTAGAAAAGAACACTTTCAAAGGAAACCATTTACTAAATTGTTTCTTTTAAATAAAGAGAATAGAGTTTATAAAGACACAAACACATACACACAATATTCCCCCCGTATACTGACGGATGGTACCCCATAATATAAGGTTCAGCACCATGGGTAAATCCCCTAGGGTTCATTTAGCTCATGTGGGACCCTAGAACATCGCACCTCAGTAAAATGTGGTATAGTAACCATAGTCTTCAATTTCCTCATGCATTAGCCACTATATATTACAAATATTCAATGTTTTAGTGGTGATCATCCATCATCATAGTTTTGTTACTCTTGTAAATGTCAATCCAGTAAAGTAAAACTGGGATAAGCCACTTCTTTATCACCAGCGCACTAGTTCTAGTCTTCCCACCTAGATACCTGAGATTACCTTATGATTGATTTAATGTACACATGTCACACATATCACCATTATCACAACTCAATGCTAATAATTTCAAAAAACCACCATTTTCCATAAAAACAATCATTTACTATTTTACTCACACTAAAACCCCGCATTAAATACATTTACCATAAATCACATAAATCATGAATTTATCATTTTTACAACATAATAAAACAAACAATTTCAAAAAACCAATACCATGGTCCAATCCCTTTTTAAAAGACACATGTACGTTAAGTCCATTTTTAAAAAACAAGAATTTCCATCATTAAAACAATTTACAACTTATGCTCAAAAGTTCCAAATAATGCTAACTTGCCAAAATGATCTATCTTCTATTGGAAATCCTTTCCCAATACACATACATTACAAGTTCCTATGAAAAAATATTTCGCATCTTTTAAACAAGGCATAAAAATAACTTTTAAGAGATCCTATATAAATCATACACAAAACCTATCCCACTTCATTTATAAAACTTATTTTCCATCACAAAAACATGCCAAATATTTATAAAACACATTTATCACCACACACATAGAGTAAAGAACATGTTTTAATTAATTAAACAACCAAATAAAATTATCAAATAATGATGGGGCATGGAACCACCTACCTCACTTGGAGAAACTTCTAGAAAATGGTGTGAATCTCCATCTACAGCTCAACCAAACCTCAAAGAGACAAGAAGAATACCGAATCAAAAAGAAAAAACCCAATAGATCAGGATCCAACCCCAAAAATAAGACCCTAACCACTATAAGAATAAAACCCCAAGGGAACAGAAATAAAACCCAAAAATATACATAGAAAAGAGGGAGATAAAGACTTACCCAGAGGTTCCTTGAAGGATTCAGACCAAAACCACCAAGGGAAGGGATATCCAGAGGATCCATGGAAGGGGTAGGGAGATCCTAGGGAGGAATAGGTCTAGGGGATTAGAGAGAGGGGAGAAAGGGTCTAAAATCAGGTGGAAATAAATCATGAAACCTTAAATTTTAATGACATGGTAGGCCACATGGTTTTTCCACATGGTTTTTTAAATAGTGTGGAAACCTTGAGAATGCCTCTATCAAAGGAGACTCAAGCCACACGCTTACCTAGGAAGAGGTGCATGGTCGTGTGGAGTCTATGTAGTAAGTTTTGTCTCCTACCGCATGGTTTTTTGGGTTGGGCATATGGTTACTACTAACCATTCTCCAACCGTTCATGGGATCTTATCCACCCAAAACTCCCCATTTTTCTCCAAAAACACAAAAGTAACCCAATGGATGAAGATATACCAAGGATAAATAGAAATAATACCTCAGAATTTTGAACTTGTCACTCTCGGTTATTCAGAGAAATGGCTAAAAACCCGACCTAAGCCAGAATAAAGGAAAACTTTAAAACCAAGGTAAGAAAATTTGACTGAATTATGTCCAACTAAAGTATGTTCATCTAGAATTATTTCCACCTATAATTTATTGAATTGAAGTGTGTTGAACTGAAGTAAATTCAGCTGAAGTATATCTAAATGAAGTACATTCAAATTAAGTACATCTAACTAAAGTACATAAAATTGAAGCACTTTGAACAAAATTACTTTTAACTAAAGTATTTAAAGCTGAAGTATTTTCATTTGAAATTCATTCAACTAAAGTAAATCCAACTAAAGTATTCTCAACTAAAGTATGTTCACATGAAATAATTTCACCTAAATGTTTGGATTATTTTCATATAATTAATATAAATTCACATCTATTATGAAGATGTTGAGATAGATATTCAAAGTGTATTTTTAATGAAGAAAATTTAATGATTCTAGCCAATATTTGATGAAATTTTGAAATGGTTGTTGATTTTTAGATTTAAGGAAAGACTTGTTGACTCTAATTTCTTCATATTATTTAAAGGAAATCAAACTATGAAAAGTTTGTGTAGGAATTTCGTTTTTTGAGTCCACCCATTTCCCTCATATTTCAAAGGATCTGAGGATATATAAAGCAGATTAGGTCCACCTTGAATGATTTTTTAAAAAAATTAGTTTGTTGAGCTTCCGAGAAAAATATAAAGATAAAAAGAATTTACTAGTGCACAATTTAGGTTCAAAAGGTTTTAGATGAAATTTTTTGGAATATTAAACTTGTAGTGGCAGAATATTTTTCTAATATACAATATTGAAGGAATATCTACAATATTTTTGAAGAAGGTAGAGGTTCATGAGTTTTTTCTTACGTTGGTGAAGGAAACTATTGTAACATATGAAAACCAACTTTATTGGGTTAAGGGAGATTCTCTCCCACCATTATTTGGGTTAAAGTTGATTCTTTCCCTAACTAATTTTTGTATCTCTAATAAAGATTAGAGGAAAATTTTCATTTCAGCTGATTATAAACACAGGATGGAGTAGGTCCCCACATTGGGAGTGAATCTTGTAAAAAATGTGTGCTCTGTTTATTATTTTTCTTAATTTTTCATATGGTTGAGTCTTAATTATAACATTGAGTGGATAAAAACTCTATCAAATTATAGAGGTTTATTTCTAGGAGAATGAAATTATAAAAATATTACCACTAATTCAACACCCCCTTTCTCAGTAGTGCTACATTATCACCCACATAAAACCTAATGAAAACTTCGCTCTTTTGAAATTATTTGGATTCTTGGGATTCTTCCTTGAAATTTAATGAGAGGTGTCCTCTTAATCCTCACTTTAATAGTATTTAATATTTTTAATGTTTTCAATGAAATTTAAGATACCCAAAAAGTTGAAACACTTTAAAGGTAAATTTTAAAAAAAAAATATTGTTCCTCTTCAGACACCTCTAGAGATAACTAGCATGATCTTTTCAAAATTCAGATCAACATCTTCATCTGAATATATACTTCCAGATTTATCTTGATCATATTCGTCAATATTCTTTTATGGCCCTTCATTCTTTATGGATTTGAATGTGATTTACTTATCAACTAATCTCTTCTTATTTATTCTTCATTCCTTTCTCATCATATATGAAACCAAGATGTTGTGCAATTCATTCAAAGTAAGCGTGTCAAGATCATGCTTATCTAGAGTTTAAACCTTCACATAATTTTTTTTGATAATATATGAAGAATATTCTCAACCATTTTTGAGTCTTTATGATCCTCTCTATATCCTCTAATTTTGGTCACCACCTCATTGAACCTTGTAAATATTTCATTAAAAGATCTTCCTTCAATAATATAGATATTTTTATAATTAAATCTCCAAATATGTAATTTATTCTTTTTTTTATTTTTTCATTACCTTTGTAGATATTTTATAGACTATCCCAAATTTCATTCACATTCATGATCCCTGTAATATTCAAAAATTCCTTCTCTAAAATAAATGATAATATGAAATTTATTGTTTGCCCATAAAACTAAACATTCTTCCTAGAATCATCATTAAAAGAATCTCCCTTTATAATCGGGGTAAAAATATCATAAATGTTATAAAGAATAACTATACCTGATGAAAGTAATTGAGGTCGAATTCTTTCCTTCCAAATACTTTAATTTTTCTGTTGAATGTGGGAACTTTATTATTATTCACTAAATTAATATTATTCATAATAGATATAAAAATCCATATCATCACTCCAAAAACAATAAACACCATCAAAAAAGAATCTTTAATACTACCTTGATTTTGAAAAAGAGATAATAAATCAAATATTAGATTGGTTTAAAAACATTCACAATAAAAAACTTATAGCTTATTTGTCCCTCTAAAACCCTAGATAGATCCAATGTCAGTTATTATGGACCAAGTAATGGTGTAGGTTATATGAGAGGGGGGGTAAATCAGTGAAAATTTACTTAGGTTTCATTTCTATGATCTCTTATGAAATCATCCATTAGAACCTGTTAGAGTGATAAATCTCATTTCTTAACTCACAAACATTGAGAAAAGAAAACAAACAAAGACACTCAATATCAAGATTCACACCTCATAATGAGTATTTAATCCTTGTAATGATATAGAATCAATTGATACCAAATAATACACTAGTATCATCAGTGTAGATTATAATGAGTAGGGAATATCCATGAACTCATAATATAAGAATATAACAGTGTTGTCACCCCAAAAGTTAGACTATTATCTTATACATTTCATAAGTGGGGATTATCCTTATCCTATGATTTAAATATCACCTATAAATATTATAATTCCTCTACACTTCTTTATAGTATAAAATAGGTGTAAATTCCTTCTTCCGAAACACAAAACACAAATGTGATGATTATACAGAAACCAGTGTGTACTCTTCTTCTTCATTCTCTTTATCTTCATCAAATCGCGCTACTGCAAGTATTCTTCCTATGAGAACTTAACTAAACTACACACACTTATTCCACTATTTATATTCACACACAAATATGCACTATATTCCCCTCTCTTTAATAATTCCCTTGATTATTCATCTCTTCTCTTTATTTAATTTTATATGAAATATCATTATTTGATATTCTCTTTCACAATAGCAGTAATTTTCTATAATTTGAATTTCAATTTTAAATAGAAATTAAAATTAATATATTACCTATAAATAACCTACCCTTTTACACATATCATTACATGATTTAAAGAATAATAAAACATCATATTACAAGTCAAGAATCCAAAAGTCTAGTGTCTTGGAAGACTATGTACAAAAAACTGAAAACATGGGACTAAGTAAAACATTTATTTATTTAATATTCATAAGGATATCATAACTTATATTGTTCCCATACATCTTCATAGTATAACTTGGGGATAACATGAATAAAAAGATGGGCTAAAAACAAAGTAAGGGAATAAACATAAGAATGAAGCTTTAGCACATGGGTTAGAAGGCATGACATAATGATATTAAAAGGCATGGAACAAATGGAATCATAACATAAAAACATGGAATCACATAAACATGAATTTATAGTAATGTGGAAGCAATATAAAACATAAATGTAGCATGATTCAAGGCTCATTTAACATAGAGGAGCACAAATCAAGATTAACCACCAAGATTATTACACATGGTAGCATGAGTCAAGGCTAACCACCAAGACTATTGCACATAAAATTTCATGAGACTCAACTTTACCCATTTTATTTTATTTCTATTTGGGAACAACCATCATAACATGTTCATGAATATTATTTCAACTTAAATAATCTTACATAATCAATCATACATAAACATTAGGGTGTCCATGGAGAAAGGAATGGGTATCATAATCATATCATAAAGCGTAACCAATGGGTGTATCATAAAAGTGTCCTTGAAAGAAAGTAACATGGATATTAATAAGGTATAAATCCATATATCATGATAAGTGATTTCAAATAGAAGTGACAACTTTTAAAAAATAGTATTTAAGAAACATTATAATTAAATCATTTTGGGGTGATTTTAAGGAAAATACTAAAGAGTATTTAAAATAGAAAAGGGTGTGATCTTTTATATAAAATAAGAAGTTAATCAAGAAGGTCTCCATAATAAAAATACTGATTTTATGACAACAATGGTGGCTTAAAACAGATGATATAGTGCACTTGAAATTGGGTGTGAATTTGGGGAGTTCCCTTGAAACGGGATTACTTATCAGGAATAATTGAGGAGGGAATCATTTAAAAACATGTATATCCCTAAAATATAATGATGAATGGACCTTAATAAATGATTTTGGATCATTTAAATAGAATTTATAAGATTTAAATAAAAATAAAAAATAACTTCATTTGGGTAAAAAGAAAGATAAAGCAACCCGAAGGAATAATAGAGGTTTGGGTAGAATCCCTTACCTTAAATCTGAAGGTGTTATTCACTTGATCATATGTCCTGGATAAAAAAATTACACTAATTAATCAATATTTATAGAACCTGTTATATATTTAATTTATTTATTATAACCTTATTAGTTTTATTCATTCCCTTTTTTATGGGTTTAGAGGTTCAATTTCATTGTTTGTGAGTGCTTATTTCCTAGGTTTTCATGATTGGTTTACTTATATACATGTAAGGATAAAAATATAAGATGAGAAAGTTTTTTCAGAATTGAATTTGTATGTTACTAGTGAATATACAGAATATTACATGGTTATAAAATTATTTTTGTTGTTTTGAGTGAAGAGGAATCATTATATAAAACTTAAATGATAACCGTTTTGGTTAATTGGCAGTTTTTTATCACGATGAACTCATTTTTCTTTATAAATTAATATCATGTGTAAAAATGATTACATAACCATAAATTAGACATAATAAATATATTATAGTTTTTTTCAACCATAAAAAAAATTTCATAACCATAATTGAATATGGTAATATAAATTTAAAAACCATCATCCTTGAATGTGATAAATTAACACATTTCAGATGGTGTTTTCATTTCTATTATAAAAAGAGTGGAAAGGATAGATGATGATGAATTGTTCCATTATCATAAAATCATTATAGTACATGTAACTTAATATAGTTTTCATAACATTTGGATGAAATTAGGTGAGGATAGAAAAAGAAACAAAGGAACTTGAAAGAAAATAAAATAAATGAAAAGAGGAATTTACCTCCTGATTATATCTTCCTTGAGAACCTCTTTAGGGTAGAGGATTTGGTCTTTTGAAGAGAAAAAGGAATGTTTTATGTGGTATAGATTCTTAGGGAGATATTTGAGTAGAATTTGAATAGGCACAAGGCTTGAGATGAGTGAAAATAATAGGTAAAGAGGGGTGGTATTTATAGTGGAGGAGAGGAGGGGTTTCCCAATATTTTAATCATTAGTTTAATATTTTTCTTAAAACTAAGGATAGTCTTGATTCTTGTGAAAAAATAGTAAATAGAGCATTTTAGTTCATACCAATGGTCATTTACATCATACATGACTCAAGAATGATGCATAAATTCATTTATTTAGAATTTATCATAAATTATCATATTTTACTATTCATAAAAAATAAAGTATTTTAAAAAAATCTCAAAAACTCACCCCAATAATTTTTTGACATGAATAATTCAAAAAAGAATTCCATTTTATGAAAATAATTTTCCAAATATGTGAAATTTAATTTTTAATTAAAATCATAATTTACTTTAAAAAAATAAATTTTAAAATTAAAACTAATTTTCTAACACTTTGAAAAAATAAATAAGGTCTCTTAAAATTATCATATAATCATAATTCATAAAAAATACTTATTTATGAATACATTTTATGAAAATAAAATTTATTTTAAATTATTAAACTAATCATAAAATTTTAATTAAATACACAGGACTCAAAAAAATACCAATACTATTATATTGTACTGTCACTTATAACATGGAATAATTTTAAATAAGTTTTCATTAGAGAGGTTACTATTCAGTTGGCCGGTTTACTATTCATAAGGTTCACATTACTATTCCAAAGTTCAAGTTACTATTTCATCGGTATACATTCCTTAACTTCTAGAGATACCATTTATTTTACTCATTCTTTATTAATAAGGTTTGTATTGTGTTATATATGTAATATTATGTAATTATACAATAATACATAATTATGATAAAGGAATTTCATTGACAAAACATTAGGTCATTACATCTTCCCCCCTTAATAAATTTCTCCCTCAAAATTCTATTTTACAATCTAACCTCTAAATAGGTGTGGGTACTTTTCCTTCATTTCTTTATCCAATTCTCATGTTGCCTCTTCGCTTATGGTTCCACCATAGTACATTAACCATGTGAGTAGTCTTGTTGCATAGAAATTTAATACTACAATCCAAGATCTTCATTGGCTTCTCCTCATAATAAAGATCATTCTCCAACTATACCACCTATGAAAAGAGTACATGTGAAGGATCTAGTATGTACTTCCTTAAGAAGGATACATCAAAGACATCGTATACTTTAGACATTGTGGCTGGAAGTGCTAGTTGATAGGCCATAGCTCCAACACAATTAAGAATCTCAAAGGGGCTGATGTACCTGGGACTTAGCTTTCCTTTCTTCCAAAACCACATGACCATCTTCCATGGAGATAATTAGATGAATAACATGTCTCCAAATTTTAACTCAAGGACTCTTTGATGATTGGATTCATAACTCTTATGTCAACGTAGGGCTGCCTTGATGTATAGCTAAATGATTTTCACCTTCTCTACCATTTCTTATACCATTTCAGGTCCTATTATCTTACTCTCACTGACTTCATCCCAGCATGTATGTGTTCTGAACCTTTTCCCATATAGTGATTCATATGGTGCAATTCAAATGCTAGAGTGGAAACTATTTTTGTAAGAGGATCTGACCAGTGGAAGATGTTGGTCTCATCCTCCTTTCAAGTCCAAAGAATATGCTCTCAACATATCTTTCAATTTCTGAATAGTTTATTTAGATTGGTCATCAGTTTGATGATGATAGGATGTACTTAAGTTCAAATCAGTGCTTAGAGCATGTTGGAGGCTTTTCCATAACATTGAGGTGAATCTCATATCTCTATCGGATACAATAGATAGTGGTACTCAATGAAAATTTACCACATATTTGTTATATATCTGTACAAGTTGATATAATGAGAATTTCTCTTGAATTGTGATAAAGTGAGTTGTCTTTGTAAGACGGTCCATAATGACCCATATATAATTGTTTCCTCTAGATTTACTTGGAAGTCCAGTGAAAAAGTCCATGGTGATGTTCTCCAACTTCCAAGTTGGTATGGGTAGTGGTTGCATCATCCCCTTATAATTTTGTCTTTCAACCTTCAGTTGTTGACATACCGGGCACTTTGATGTATACTCAGCAATATCCTTCTTCATATTGTCCCACAAAAAGTTCTCTCATAGATCTTGATACATCTTTGTGCTCTATGGGTAAATAGAGAAGGTTGAGCTATGTGCGTAATTAAGAAGGTCCTTCTTTATCTAAGGATAGTATGGTACACATAATCCTGACCCAAATATTACAAGTCTTTATTCATCAATTTTAAACTCAGAGGATTTCCCATTTCTAATAGCTTCTACCCTTTTCAAAATTTCAACATCATTTCTTTGAGAATACTTTATTTTCTCCATGAGGTATGGTTTAGAAATCATTTGAGAATGGATTGATGATGTTCCTATATTAATAATTCTTATGTTAATCATTTTCAAAATATAAGAACATTTGATCCTTTTCAATTCTCGTCATTAACAAAGATGTTGGATCCTTTCTACTTAGAGAATATGCCTCCTTATTTGCCATACCGGGATGGTAGTAGATTGAGAAGACATAATCCTTGATGATCTCTAACCATTTTACCTAGTGTATATTAATCTCCTTCTATGTGAATATATATTTGACACTCTTGTGATTAGTATATATCTCACACTTCTCCCCATAGAGATAATGCTTCCAGATTTTCAATACAAAGATCACTTCCGCCAACTACAGATCATGTGTGGGATAGATTTTCTTATGGATTTTCATCACCTTGAGTAATAGGCGATCACTTTATCATTTTTAACTATCACACATCCTAATACATTCTTTAAAGCATCATTTTACACCACAAAGAGTTCTCCACTTATTCGGAGTGTGAGTATTGGTGCAGTGATAAGCCTCTTTTTGATCTCCTTAAAGATTTACGCATATTCTTGAGTCCAGAAAAACTTCACTCCCTTCCATTTCAACTTGTTAATTGGGTTGTAAAATCATGATAAGTTCTTGAAAAATCATCGATAATACCCCGATAGACCCAAAAACCCATAGATCTCAATTGCCTTTGTCTTTGAAGGGTCTAAAAATATTCCTTTTCTAGTGATAACATGCCCCAAGAATAATACTTCCTCAATCCAGAATGCACATTTACTATAATTTTTTTAAATTTAATCCCTTCGCAAATTCATTAACATAGTATTCAAATGCACCTCATGTTATTCCTTCCACTTGGAGTATATTATATTATCATCGATAAAGACTACTGCAAATTTTTTGAGGTAATATCTAAAGACTCTATTCATTAAATACATGAATATTTCTAGAGTATCAGTGAGTCCAATGGTCATCATTATGAACTCACAGTGTCCATACCTCATTCAAAAGGTAGTCTTGGGAATATATTCCTTCCTCACCCTTAATTGGTGATATCACGACTGAAGTTCCACCTTAGAGAAATAATTGTCCCCATGAAGCTGATCGAACAATTAATCTATCCAAGTTAGGGGATTCTTGTTCTTTATCATGATTTTATTGAGATCACGATAATCAATGCATAGGCGCATTGATCCATCCTTATTCTTGATTAAGAAGACTGGCGCACCCCATGGTGAAGCACTTGGGAATATAAAACCCTTCTCTAGATTCTCTTATAACTGCTTCTCTAGATGTAATATGGTCATTCTTTAAGGTTTATTTGATATAGCTATGGATCTAATAATATGTTCAACTGATAGCTTAACCTCTAAATCAGGAGTAAGACTAGGCAATTCTTTAGGTAACGTACAATCTCTTCATAACAATCGAAGTCATGAATTTCCAACACTTTTCGTAGACTCGACTATAGTCTTCTGAATAAGTGATCTACCTTGTTTTCGGTGTTCATGAAAAATCTGGAGTCATATATTGAAAGTCTTGTTATGTTTTCTTCATATTCTATAATGGATACGACATCTTTCAACATGAGTTCGAGGAACTATATTTCCATCATGAGGCGGAGGGTTCGGGGAAAATATTTATTGAAAAACATTTTCTTCAATTCCTCCCAATCCATGGAATAAATTTACTCCTAGTACTTAGTATTATTGATCTGTTTCCACCACTGATTAGCTTCCCCATCAAAACAATAGACCACCAGTATGAATTTTTTTCTTATGATCAATAGAGGACAAAGAATATCATTTCAATGGAGTTAATACACTATTCTGTGAGGAGAGGATCTGTATATCCACTAAACATGGGAGTCCTTTTCTATATGAAGGATTCAATAGAAACTTTCTATTTCATTGGAGGAGGAGGGAGTTCCATGTGATTCTATTTATTATTCATAACTTGAGCCATCTGAGAAAGTACTATCATGAAGTTTTCAGTACCCATTACCATCATATTTGGAATATCATTGTGTCAATCTTCACATTCCCTATCACATTTATTATTATAATTTGTTCTTCTATTTCCTAACATTAACTAATAAAAATAACATACAATTAGGGGGCTTTAATACTTAGGTAATAATAATAAAGGAAACTTTGAACAAAAAAGGATAAACTTATAAAGGAGAGGTATATCCTAACTTGTGATTCCCTAGAATTAAATCTAGGTTATACTTAATCTATTTCTTAACTTATATTCTTATGGGATCTTTTTTTATTCCCTTAATAATGGTTTTTACTAAGCTTATGAATTTACCAAACTATATCCCCTGAAAGTGTCAAACTAGGAGTGCAGCAAGGCCCATCGCCATGTACTAGTTCCTATTCGAGTCCCATTCAAAAAGGTATTTTTAGGTTTCACCCCTAGGTACATTTGTGCTAGATCCACATCCACTTGTTTTTATCCATAAAGGGGTGTATTTTCTTGAAAACCACTTACAATATACTTACCAAAATTTAGGGATGTTTTCTTATACATAGTCCCATCATTAAGGTTCTTACTAAAGTGCTCTATTCCTAATCTCCAAAAATAAATAGACCATACTATGATACCAAATATATATATCCTATCCTTTTACATATATAATTATATGATTTTAAGCATAATAAAACATCATATTACAAGTCAAGGATCGTAAATTCTAGTGTTTTGGAAGACTAGGTACATAAAACTAAAAACATGGGACTAAATAAAACATTTCTTTATTTAATCTTCATAAGGATCTCTTAACTTCAATTTTTTTCATACATCATCATAGGAGAACTTTGGTATAACATTAAAAAATTTATGAGCTAAAAATATCAATAAGGTAATAAACATAAGAATAAAGCTTTTTCACATGGGTTAGAAGGCATGAAATAATGATATAAAAAGTCATGGAACATATGGAATCATAAAATATAAATCTTATGTCATATAAAAAAGAATTTATATTAATGTGGAAGAAACATAAAACATGAATTTAGAATGAGTCAAGGCTCTTTGCAGATAGAGTATCATAAGTTAAGATGAACCACCAAGACCGTTGCACATGGTAGCATGAGTCAAGGCTAACCACCAAGACCGTTGCACATAATATCTCATGAGACTATACTTTACCCAATGCATTAGAGTGATATATAGGTGCACCCATCATAAAATGTTCATGAATATACTTTCCACTTATATAATCTTACATGATCAATCATATATAAACATTAGGGTACCCATGGAAAGTAATGGGTGTTATAATCATATCATAAAGCATAAACAATGGGTGTATCATAAAAGTGTCCTTGAAGGAAAGTTAAATTGAAATTAATAATTTATATAAATTCATATATCATGATAAGTGGTGTCAAATATAAGTGACAACTTGTAAAAAAGCATATTTATGAAACTTTAGAATTAAATCATTTCAGTGCGGTTTTAAGGAAAATACTAATGGGTATTTAAAATAGAAAAGGGCGTGATCTTTGATATAAAACCATAATTGAACTAAGAAGGTTTTAATAATAAAAAACTGATTTTATAAAAACAATTTTGGATTAAAACATATGATATAGTGCACTAGAAATTGGGTAAGAATTTGGGGATTTTCCTTGAAACAAGCTTGCTTATCAGGAATAATTGACGAGGGAATCATTTAAAAACATGTATATCCCCAAAATAGAATGATGAATGTACCTTGATATATTGTTTTTTTAGAATTTAAAATCATTTATAATATTTACATAAAAATAATAGGTAACTTTATTTGATTAAAAATAAAGATAGAGCAACCTGAAGGAATAATGGAGGTCTGGGTAGAATCCCTTACCTTAAATCTAAATATGTTCATCACTTGATCATAATGTCATGGATAACAAAATTAAATTAATTAATTAATATTTATATAACCTATTTTACATTTAATTGATTTATTATAACCTTATTAAGTTCATTAAATACCTTTTTTATGGGTTTTTAGGTTCAATTTCATTGTTTGTGAGCATTTATTTCCTTGGTTTTCATGATTGGTTTGCATATATACATGTAAGGATAAACATGTAAGATGAGAATGGTTGTCCAAAATTGAAGTTTTATTTTATTTTTTAAAATCCATAAGATCACATGGTTATAAAATTCATTTGGTTATTTTTAGTGAAGATGAATCATTATATAAAACTTAAATGATAATCATTTTGGTCAACTGGCAGTTTTTGATCACAATGAAATCATTTTTCTTTATAAATTAATATCATGTGTAAAAAAGATTCCATAACCTTAAATTGGAAATAATACATATATAATAGTTTGTTTCAACCATAAAAATGGTTTCATGACCATAATTGAAGACGGTAATAGAAATTGAAAACTCATCATCATTGAATGTGATAAATTAACACATCTAAGATGGTGTTTTCATTTATAGTATAAAAGAGGGGGAAAGGAGAGATGATGGTGAATTATTAAATTATCATAACAAAATTAAATTATATTTAGGGTACTATATTTATCATAACATTTGGATGAAAGGATGTGAGGAGAGAAAAATAAAGAAAGTAAATTGAAAAAAATAAAAGAAATGAAATGAGGAATTTACCTCTTGAGTATATCTTCTTTGAGAACCCCTTTAGAGGATATGATTTGGTATTTTTAAGAGACCAAGGGCCCCTTAATGTGGTATAAGGTATTAGGTAGATATTTGATCATAATTTTTACAAGTCACAAGGCTTGAGAGGAGTGAAGAGAGGAGGTAAAGAGGGGTGGTATTTATAGTCGAGGAGAGGAGGGGTTTCCCATTATTTTAACCATTAGTTTAACATTTGTTCTCAATAATATGAATATTCTTGATTATTATGACCAAATAATAGTAAAGAGAGTATGTGAGTTTGGAAAAATGGTCATTTACATCATCCATGACTCAAGAATGATGCAAAAATTCATTTATTTAGCATTTATCATAAATTATCGTATTTTACTATTCACCAAAAATTCAAGTATTTTACACAAATACAAAAAATCTACCCCAACCATTTTTTAACATGTAGAATTGAAAAAAGATTTCCATTTTATGAAAATAATTATCTCAACATGTGAAATTAAATTTTTAATTAAAATCATAATTTACTTGAAAAAACAAATTTTAAAATTAAAACAGTTTTTCTAACACTTAGAAAAATTAATTAAGGACTCTTAAACTTATCATATAATAATAAGTCATAAAAATTATTATTTATGAATAAATTTTTATTTTAAATTATTAAATTAATTGTAAAATTGTAATTAAATATACCTGACTCACAAAAATACCACCACTATTATTTCATATTGTCACTTATAAGATTGATTAATTTTATATATATTTTCATTGGTGAGGTTACTATTCAGTTGGTTGGTTTACTATTCATAAGTGTTGCATTGCTATTCTAAAGTTCAAGTTACTATTTCATTATTATATTTTCCATAACTTCTTGAGATACCTTTTATTTAACTCATTATTTTTTTATAAGGTTTGTATTTTGTTTTATATATAATATTATGTTATTATACTATAAGAAATAATTATAAGAATGGAATTTAATTGATAAAACATTAGTTTGTTAAAATCTATAGACTTATATTAGACATATTTTCATCTAATCCCACTTATTCTTCTGTTATTTAATCTTTTCAAGTATTCAAGACTTGATTTTACACATCGCAGCATGAATAACCAAATCCTTTAATTTCTTTTTCCTTTCATTTCATGAAATATTTTCTAATAGTGTGAAACATTCTACTCTTCTTCTCTAGTTTTTTATATCATGGAAAGAAACCATGAATTATAGAATTATATATTTAACCATATCAAAAATATTTATGGTTACAAGAATAAAAAATTGTCATTATGGTGTGACTCCGTATTTAGGGTGTGACCCTTATTCATTAACTATTTGTGTCATCATTTATCATTGTGATATTTAATCTTTAAAATAAAAAATTCAAACTCATCATATTTAGTTATTCTTCCAAACTATCCTTAAAAATATTTGACTTCTAAACAACCCCGTTAACTTTTAGAAATATCATATTTTTTATAAGTCTAGAACCTTAACATATCACTATATAACTCAAAATGGATCTTAAGTATCACCCCAAAGTTTCCCTTACATATTATAGGAATGAAATTTGTTAATTTACTTTTTATTTACATAACCCTTATATGTTAATATATCAACCATTTTTATGATAAAAATTAATTTTACATATTAACTTTTCTTTATATTTACTTTTACATATAAATAGATTGACTTTTACATATTTATTTATCCTTGATTTTCCTTTACTTATCTGTATAATTGAATTTATATATTGATAAGTTATCAAAATTTCATGTACCAGTCTACACAGATATACTCTTACATATTATCAATATTAAATTTATATATTGTGGACTTTTCCAAATATCATACCCTCTTAAAATATTCTTAACCTTTAAATACATTAGCTTCAAAATATATGAATTTAATCAACTTCTACTCTAATAAACATATAATATTCTAGACTTAGTGAATTTATCATATTTAAAAACCTTCCAGGATAAACTCATGAAACTTTAACTATCAAAAACATTATCTTCCAGACTCTGTAAAACTACATATATTTTAACTTATGGAGCTCTAACTAGTATCACCTAAAACTCATTCTAGATATCATATTTCAGTTTTAGAACACCTTTAACTCCTATATATTTCAAATTAAATCATTTTTATGCTAATTTATAAAATTGGTACTCCAAAAAATTATCTAAACTCTTTTATACTTCTCCCTTGTTCCACCATTACACTAAAAATTTAGAGTTTTCTTCACCTCAAATGAAACACAATGTAAAACTTGAGTTTGAATATGATTTATCTGTTTAAAATTAAATACAACACAATAAAAATATCCAATTTTTATCTTTTCTAATTATTCTTCTATATAAAAAATTCACAATGCTAGAGGAGACTTTTTTAACTCAAGATCATAGAAAACTCCCCTGAATCTCAACAATATCCCCAAGGTCACAACCACACTTGATCTTAACATCTTCTTCATGGGCTCAACATGATTGAATATATTTATATAAGAGATGAGAAATTATATTTTCATATAGTTTGATAAATATATAATTCAATGAATCCATGTCTCCATATGTACAAGATTTGTCATAGGACCACTAAAACCATAAGACATTATGGGAGGAATTATTGTAGTGAAACATTGTATGTAGGAAAGATAAAAAAAGTGGTGATTTCGTATTTTTCCATTTTTTTGATATATTATTCAATGAGAATAATTAATCTAACAATAATTAAATGGAAATAATATAATATTTTAAAGTTTATATGAATTTAAAAATGGATTCCTTGTACCAAAGTCTAGTTCTATATTTTGGTGGTTTAACCAGTTGATATAAATACATTTATTGGTATTCAAGAATAATGAAATGGTTGATTACTAAAGATTTAAATGGATATTTATCCATATTCTATGAAGAAACCATTTTCCACCATTCATCATGATAAAATACATCAGAATAATTATTATCATATAAACCTTATTTGATCATATAATTTGGAAAATGGATGTTAAGATCACCATACTTAATGGGAGACTAGTGGAAGATTCCTAAATGATGCAACTAGAAGGTTTGGTGATAAAAAAATAATACCTACCAATAAGGTATGAAAGGTATAAGGATACATTTTTTAGAATAAAATAAGAATCATGATTATATAATATTAATTGAGATACAACCATAAGAGAGTTTTGTTTTTTTAGAATGAATTTGAACTATGTTTGTATGAGAGGTTAGTGGGAGTGTTGTATTTTCCAAGTCAAATGTGTTAATAACATATGGAAAATATATGATAATACTTCTAGTTAGTTAATACTAAGATAAAATTATTTCTAAAAGAATGAATTTGTTGTAAAATATCACTTAAGTTTACTTATCATATATTTTGGGTTGCGTTCATTGAAAAATTATGTCAAAAAAGTCACAAAGTATATAATAATATATGTATTCCAGAGGGAAAGGATTTGTAGAAGTTATAAGTCTATTGGAGAAGATTGTGTAAAGTTTTGAGTAAATTAATGAGTCTCTTGCAAGTTTGACAGACTCTCATAAAAAATAAATGAATCATGGAACTAATTTTTTTCAAGAATGGTTAATTTTAAAAATACAACATGATTGTTTTCCATAATTATAAGGTTCTACATGAGACCTCTTTTCCAGATCAGTTTCCCTATAAATAGGGAACTTATTGAATCATCATAGAAAGATAATAAGACATATAAGAGATTCAATTGACTATTTTTCACATAAGACTTATGTGAAAATATTTCTTTCATGAATTAATTTATGAAACCACTAATTGCATAAAGAAAGGAAGTTACATAAACCTGTGTTTTTTCAACATGTTTTATGTTAGCATTTTTTTTCACATGATGGTTTTACATATACCTTAAGGAAATTTCCCAGAATTTATATGGTAAAGTATAATTCATCATTAGACTAAAGAATATATTTATGAAACACTAGTTATGTAAAAAAACTTAGTAGATATACTAAATATGATGATTCTTATAGAGGAGTAGTGTTTTCACTTTAGTTTAGAGAGCAGTGAGCTCTCAAAATAAGAGTGGTTATAAACCAGGGGATATTGAGTCCACTGTAAGCATTGTAAACAATTAATTATCTTAGAAATTTCCGTACATAAAAATTCCACTATCATATTCTCTCCAAATTATCCAAGTGTATATGAACTAAATAAAATTATGTGTGGCCCAATTTATTTTCTTTATCACTTCATATCTATTGTGAGGGAGAGAGGTGTTCCTATTAATTGTAGAACAAGATCATTGGTGAGGGTTGTTTGATGAAATAAACATACCCTGATTCACCCTCCCCTCCCCCCCCCCCCCTAAGGTATTCACCATTATTTTGGATAAAAATTAGTATCAAAGATAAAGGTTCATGTTAATAGAATTATTCTCTAAGTGGAATTTAGGGTAGTCAAAAATCATAAAGGGAGTCTAGTATTCAATGGAAATAATTTTCAACTATTAAATAGTTGGATATATAAACACTTTATACTTATAGTAATGGGTGTTTATGTATATTTTATTCCTATAATTTCAATTAGTGTGAAAAATTTATATTTACAAAATAGAGACCATAAATAATTGGATGTTTATTCCAAAAAAAATCAACACATTATGAGAGCCTTATCCAACACGATCTATATGAAGATTATTTCATGTAAATCATTACACACCATGAGTGAAAATCTACTTAATATCTATGAAGGTGGATCAAAGGTACAAGAATCTAAATTTTAGGTTTTATGGATCAAGTATGAGTAATTAATAATGCATCTGAATAAATTTTTTGATGTATTCTTTGATCGGGTAAATATAATTATGAAGGATATGTGTGGACTTGGAGAAACTCTTGATGGTGAGAAGATCATAAAGTTCATATTGAGAAAATTTCCACCCAAGTTTAATCCAAAAGTCTTTATACTTGAGCATAAATATCCAAAGGATATAATGTTGTATAGTATTCATAGTAATCTTCTAGCTTATGAGATGAGTAATGATGATATGAAGGACGTTGGAGAAGGGAAGGCTAAGGAAGTATAATTAAAGGCATTGAAAAAGATTATTATAGAGAATTAAGAAGAATAGTTTAATCAAGTTATTCCATTCCTTTACTCAAATATGAAATGGGGAAAAGTAAATTTGAAAGGAAATATTCCACTTGCTTTATTTTTATAGTGAAAGGTTGGGCACCTTGTAGAAGTGTCCAAAAAAGTTTCAAAATTATGATGAGTATGATTAAGTTACCATGATGAAATCATCAACTAATGTGAAAATTAGTAAGGGTACTAAGAAAATGTTCTTCAAGAATAATAACATACTTTCATAATAAGATAATACCTTATAAGATATAGGATTGGAAAATTTTGAGGACTGTAAATACCTCAATGAATATGTTCTTGTGGGTATTTTAGAAGAGTCACCAGCAAGGGAATATATTGATGAGTAAGAGGAATAAGTTGAAGATATAATTTATTTAAAATCATAATTAAATCCTACAATTCAAGAGATATATGTTTTTAGAACCAAAATTAATAAATCCAATGTAGTGGTACATGATGGAAAACTCTACATGTAGTATTAGGAAAAAGATAACTTTGAGTTGATGGTTGTAATTGAAAATCTCAAGTATAAAAATCTAGAAATCTCAAAGATGTTTTATGAGTAAAATCTCAAGATCAAATGATTTTTTTATGTTTTAACTAACATAGTCATTGACTGATTCAAATTTATCAAAGATCTTGAGGGATAAGTCATTATTCTATTATCAAAAATAGTTAATTAGGAGAGATTATTGGCTCTCAGTAAGACATCGGAAAATAAAATAAAATAGGATGTATAAAAGGTAAAGGAGAAGCACAGAGGTCTAGAAAATTATTAAAATGATTATATATATAATAAAAATAAACATTAGAAAGAAAACTATAGTATGGGTATTGATCAAAAAAAAGGTGGTATTGGTTCATGTCATGTCACAAGTATCCACTCTAAAGAGAAGATTGATTTTTGTGTCAATGAGAATCATAATTCTTGAAGAACCCAAAATACCACTTGTGTTATAGAAAAGATACACTAGAGTATACTAAAAATAGGTTTTATTATTTTGGAAAGATTAGATACTCTCAAAATGTGTGTTCCATATCCAAGAGATACATAAGGGAATAAGAGAAATGAAGATATCCAAGCATATTTCTACATTATAAGTAATAATTCAATGGATGCTACTATTGGTGAGGTGGATATTTTCATATAGCCTAGTATTTGTAATTGACGATGTAGAGAAGTGTGTTTATAAATACTTAAATATATCTTACACAAAAACTCAAGGAATCATAAAGTGAGATAAAAATTAAAATTCAATTTGTATATTTTCAAGATGAAGTCATTCCATCATATTTTGAGAAATATAAAGTATAAAAATCAAAACAACATGTCAAGTAAAATATATGGATCAAAAAGAACAGGGGTAATAAGGTAATGGTTGTGGGGTTTTCTCTACAAGTAGTAGATTGAGCTAGAGTGTGGATAATTGATATCATATGCACTTCCCATATGATAATAGATAAGTATCTTATCATAGGGATCAAGTAAAATAATATGGATGTTGTCATATTTTGAAATAATGACGGTTTAAGGATCATTATCTTGGGAAAATATAAATTTGGGGGAAAATACATGATACATGTAGATTTATTATTTTTTGAGGGTATTTGTCAGAACTTTCTAAGTATAAGTGAATTATGTGAATTACGACATCAAATCCATTTTACCAAGAACAATTTTACCATAGATAGGAATAATTGTAAAGTTATGATTAAAGTAAAACACAAAAAACTGAATATTTACCTTATCAATGGAGAATAATATATGTTCTTTCTATCCAAGAAGAAGAAAAAAAGTTGTGGAATAAATGTATTATCCACTTGATCCAATAATTCTTAAAATATCTGGTAAATAATGATGGATATTTTGATATACTCAGACTATAACATGATAATATACACATTAGTGAAGTTTTTAAAAAAAATGGGAAGATTATTCATAAGTTATACTAGATGAATAACCAAAGGTCAATGAGGTTACTTGATTTGGTGAATATTGATGTGTGTATAATGATATCTCTAGGATAAAATAATGGTAATAGGTATTATATTTTATTAATTTATAATTATAGTATGGTTGCATGGTTTATGGCCATTTCCCATAAGTCTTAGGTTTTTAGCTACATTACTCGGTATTGAAGGAAGGATGAAAAAATGTTAGGGAAGAAGGTCATAAAATTTTGAACCAATAATGGTAAAAAATTTACTAACGGTGAGGTGCAGGATTATCTAAAAAACAATGGGATAAGGCACTAAGTTTTAACAATGAGAACTCAATGACCAAATGGTGTAGTTTATGGGAGAAATTGGAACATAAAAAATATGGTTAAAACAATGATTATTGAGAAAGACCTACTAGATAATTTTTGAAAGGAATCATTCATGGAATTAGTCTATATTTCTAACAGGGGTTTATTATTCTCGAGAGAATAAATTACTCCATAAAAAATGTGGTATAGGAAGAATACATGGTTGAAATACTTTCAAATTTTAAGAAGTGAATAATTCTCAATAAGTAGAAATATAGAATTTGTTTTATTATGGAGATGAATGGATATTCCTTGGATACTCTTCCTAGAGAAATTAATTTATCTTCTACAATAAGAGGCTTGGAAATATTTTCAAAAATCAATGACATCATTATAGTATAGAATGATCAGAATATTTCAAAAAATATTGAGCATATTAAAGAAGAAAATGATGAGTAGGTGATCATATTAGGGGGGAGAACCTGGATCTAATGTTAATTCTGAATAAGAAATGGATTATGAGAAAAATTTAGTTAGATTGGTGGTTACATAGAAACTAAAAATCAAGGATAAAATTGATCACAATGATGTCATCAATTATCAAATCATGATAGTGCTAACAAAGTGAATGAAGTATTGATAGAAAACATCACTCTTATCTCAAGTATAGATATAGATTTATGATGAGGCTACTAAGGATGAGAATTGAGTTTAATTAATGAGTGATGAGCTTGGACAAATTGAGAATAATCAGACATGGAAAGTAGTTTTTATGGATCCAAGACGTAAATTTCATCGAAGCCAAGTGGGTGTTTTGTAAAAAAAATCAATGAATATGGAATGTTAACATATAAAAAGGAATGAATGGTGTGAAATATATATTACCAAATCAAAGGAATTCATGTTAATAAAACATTTATTACTATCACTCATTTAGAAACTATTCAAAATATTCTGGGAAATATCAGGGAAAATAAATTTCAAGGTGTAACAAATGGATGTCAAAACAAAATTCCTTAATAGAGTCCTTTAGGATGACTTTTATATTAATTAATCACAGATTTTTCTTCTAGATAAATATAAATTCAAATTATTTTGTTTAAAGAATGAATTATATGGTATGAGAAAAGAACCAAAATCTTAGTATTCTAGACTTGATAAATACTTGAGAAATCTTGGATTATAGTGAGGCAGAGTTGATCACAATATCAATGTCAAAAAATAGAATGATTAAAGGATGTTGGTTCTCATTTATGTGGAAAAAATAGTTTTTGGAGTATCAGATAAAGCATAATGCATAGTGTTTATAGAATATTTGAGGTATGAGTTTGATATGTCCATGATTGGAGATTTAATATTTTTCCTTAGTTTTTTGGTGACTCCAAGAAAGTATGGAACATTGATTTATCAATTAAATTATTCTAAATATATACTCAAGAGTCATGTTATGGATTTTAAAATACTGGTGGATACCAAGATGGATTTTTCATGAAATGATGATGGAAAGAAGTTTGATGTAATGAATATAAGAAAATACTAGGAAGCCTATTATACATAAAAGTGACATGAACCAATATAATGTTTTCCACTTGTTAAGATGCAGGGTACCAAAGCTTTTCCATTGAAATACCTTGCTAGTATTTAATAGGATCCTTCATTATATTAATAAAATGGTGGATTTTGGACTGTTTTATCAATAAACATCTTAGTATGAGTTATTGGGACACACATATATGGACTAGGCTAGTTCAATGCATAATTGTAAGTCGACATTAGGTAGTGAATTATAACTTTTAGGGTTTTATTTTTATTTTTTGATCATGAGACAAGAACATATTTCATTAAGTACTATAGAAACTGAATATATTTTAGCTACTCAAGCATGAACTAAAATTCTATGGATGAGTCAATAGTTTGAGAATGTAGGAGTTGATGTGAAGTCTCTTATCGCAATCATGTGTGATGAATCGAGTGTTATAAATCTTATAAAAAACATTTTCCACCACTAAAGGATAAATAATATCAAGATAAAATATCATTTCATCAAGGAGAAGGTTGAATAAGTGGTTATGGAGTTGCAATACATGTCAAAAAATGAACATCTTATGAATATCATGCTAAAGGAACTAACAAATGCTATTTTTGAAATGCATCGGTTGGCTCACAAAGTCCAACCATCTTGATCCAACTAAATGGGTTATAGAAAGTACCTCCACTCTCTTTGTTGTATTTTGAATTCAAAATTTTACTTCCTCTTACATATCATGAAGGAGTTTCATTTTCGTTCATTCAAAAATGGGAGATATCATTGTCAAATAAAATGGGTCAAATGAGTGTTAAAACCTTTACATAGGGGAAAGTATATTACGAAATTTGGTCAAAGGGGGTGGTTTTTTATGTTTAATTAGGGGAATATGATGAAGGTGGAATCAAATAAGTGGTCAAATTGAATGAATTGATTCATAAATTATCTTTACATGTTACTCTTATTTCACATGTCGATCTTGACTCATGTGAGCTTAGTGTACATGTACATTAAGTCTTTAATCACTATCTAGATGTGTATAGAGTGGCATAGAAAGTGTGAAATATTTTTCAACAGTATGGTTATGATGTGTGAAGTGTTTTTAACATTCCCAAAGGAGTGTTGTTGGAAAAAACCCTAAATTTACTTATGGGAGATTTTGGGTTGTTTTCATTGATAAAGCATGTTGAAAAAATCCCAGATTCGAGAAGGAAATGGAGTATTTTTTAAAGAAAGTATCTTAAGGAGTTATAAGCCTATTTGAGAATATTTTTCAAAGTTTTTGAGAAAAGTAAATAATCTCACCCAAGTAAAGTATTCTCTTTCACATAGCATACATCTCATAGAATTGAAGTTATTCAAGAACGGTGATGTTTGAGAATGTGAGGTGGTGCATTTTTTGTAAGTGTGAATAGTTATGGGATTCATGTTTTATAGATTGGTTAGACTATAAATAGTACATTAACCACATGATTAAAGAGAGGGAAGAAGACTTAGAGGATAGTAAAGTGATCTGTTTTCATGTCATACATAAGTGAATATATTTATTGTATGAAGGAATTTAACTTACCATCAGTTTCACATAGAAAAGAAGTTGGGTAAACTAGTGTCTATGTGAATCTGTTTTATGTGAAAAAAATTTGTGAGCAATAGGTTTTTATGATAACCCTAATAAAATTACCTAGAATTTCTATGTTAATGTGGAATCCATTATTATTTTAACACCCCAAGTTTTTATGGAACTTTTTTCAAATAAATTAAATATTTATTTGTTTCTTACAATGAATTAAGCCAACAATTCCATTAAAATGACACCAAATTGGTATATGTTACAAACAAAATTGATATGGAGTACATTACATGCAACACCAACTTGGTGTATGATACACACAACACTTACTTAGCTTATATCACACACAACAAAGAGTTTCTATGAAACATTGTTTTAATGATATAATTATTTAAATGAGAAAATTATAACCTATACATTAAACTTAGTAATATGAGCAGTAATAACTAATTTTAAAATATTTTTTATAATTTTTTTATATAAATAAAACTTATTTATAATGAAATATATGATTTTTGGGAAATTTATTTTTTGTTTAAAAATATCATTTTCTCAAATAAACTACTTTTAATGTCCTCTGAAAAAATAATAAAATTAATTTTAGACATGTTTGGAAATTTCATTTGATAAAATAAACTTCATTTATTAATTTATAACATCTAAATTATCTTAGTGTGGAGTTTTAGTGTTTTTCTGAGAAACTTCATTTTTTTATGAATAGTGAAAAATACTAATTTTTAGCTAAAAACAACCTTTTTTTTAATTAATTATTAATGTTAAATGATATTATAAATTCTTTTTAACGTAACATTAGATAAATACTACATCTATTAAAACAATTTAATTCACTATTTTCAATTTCACTTTGAAATTTAATATAAAATCTTATCAAACTTGAGTATTTTTCTACTTTAAAAACACGTTATTTCATCTCATCTGTAGGATTAACATTAATCTTACTTTTTTCGCTTCTATAATTGGAATTTTAAAAAGCTTAAATAAACCATTGTATTCATTTTAGTATTTATAGTCCAATAATACTAAGTTAATTTTTGAACAAAATGATTTGTAAAAGTGATTAAAATTAATCACAACCATTAAGGAAAACCTAAGCATAATTTGGAACTAAACCTTAAAATTGAGGGCCAAATGACCTAGAAACATGTCAAAACCCATTTTATGTCAATAGTTCAAAAATAAGCCTTCAATTATTGAGCTTTTTGGTTTTTTATGAATTCTTTTAGGTAATATCATCTGTACACCTCACTTATTTCTAAAAATCCCAAGTGAGTCCTTTTCCCTCCCTATAAAAATCCACCCCCTCTCCCACTTCCTCACACCTCTAAAACCTATTTATTTTAGAAACTACCTTCCCAATACACTTCCCAACATCCCTATATTCCTCCGATAATACTTCCCTTGTGAATAAGGCAATCCAAGGAAGCCTATTGTCACAAACAAAAAGAAGTTACCCGATCAAGAGGTAACATCTTATCTCAAGTCTTTTATTTTATTTTATTTCTCCACCCCATCCACTTTATTTTTTACATGATTGTATAAAAAACTAGTATAATAAATATAATAGGACTTTTTATGCTAATTATTCAACTTAAACTTACACACACCTGCTTCTAATGGATAACTAACAAACTATTTATGGGTACAGCGAACTACCACCTCACTATATAATGATTGTTCAATTTTCTTATCACCTATCAGGGTGTCCATTATGATGGAAAATATATTTATATATGTTATATATGATATTTATTATGTTTTTAGGATTATTTATTATTTTTTCCAACACATAACTTTTACTTTCCATTTGGGGTTAATACAATAATCTCGTTTGTGAAAGTGTGGACTATCGCCCCCTCAAAGCGATGTGATTTGTTCACACACCACATGGAATGTATTAAGGATGGGTTTAGTGAAATTATATGATATAATAATGATACTATAATAAATATATATATATATATATCACTTACATACTTTCTTTCCTTACGACAATAAAACGGAAATAGCGTTCATGCGTACGTATGGCTTACCATCTCCATGAACGGTGTATTACATTTAATAATTATATATTATATAGATTATTATAATAAAAATAAAATTAATATACAAGATATTTATATCATGTTTAACATTCTAGAATCATGATATAGGAATAAGGACCAACGATGTAACAAATTAAGACACATTCGAAAAACAAAGCGGATATTACCCAAAGTGAAACCTTAACATAGGATCATTAACAAGTGGGAAATATAAGTTCATAATAAAAAATATTAGTAACTAAAAATAATTATATGGTTCATTAAAATATTTATAATAAATTTAAATTTATTATATAGGTGGTTTGAGAGAGTACAATGAGAGTCAAGATACAAGGTATGGGTATTTCTTCTCACTTTTTATTTTCATGAGATACACACTGTGTTTGAAACTATTTTATATTGTGTTGTGTGTGTAATGTACATTATTATATTATATGTATATTTTACTTAAATGAGTATTAAAATATCTATTTTATGAACTTTCTATCATGGGGTTAAGTTTCAAAAGTTACCAAATCGGTAAAAAAATATTTTGTCTCAAATTGCCTTCTTTGAGACTCATGTATTATTATAAACCTAAACTCTTTTTTTCAAGGTGTATATACTTCTATGTTATATCATGAAACTCCCTATTTTCATGATATTTTAATATTCAAGTAATTTACTTTTAATACATGAATAATATGGTCCCAAGTAACCAAGTGGTAAGAGTTTATTGAAAACAATCTCATCGCTTATCGAGATTGTTAAGGACTATGCGCATTTGATGAAATATTATGATCCATATCTCAATAACACTCATGAGTTTCCTTTTCCTATATTTATTATAGATATACTCATGTTTTAGTACCATTTTTTACACTCTTTTTTACTTAAGATAATATTTTTATGTAAAATCTGATTGTCTCTCTCTTCGATTGAAAATATATTGTATTCAAAAACCATGTTTTAAAAAAAAGATCCTTGAAGATAATATTCAAATAAAAAGGATTTTAAAAATATTTTATTGTTTTAAAAGCTTCAGTTATATATTTTCAATGGTATTTTCAAAGAAAAATTTTTTCAAAAGGTTTTATTTTATAAAAACCATTTTATCAAATACGAAAGGATATTTTCATCAAGAAATGTTTTTAAAATTTATTTCAAAAATTATTTCCCATATAAGATAACATACATTTGTTTTACTCATGTATTTATGGGGAATTTATTCAAAGTTTCCATTCATATTCATTCTTTTAATGGATTATGTTTTAATGGCATGATGATTATGGAACCCATTTCACATTCACAGGTTATATGCTATTGAAACCCGCTTCCTTTCATAGGTTATGTTAATGATGAAATTATTGTGAAACTTGAATCTTTCCACAGGTTGTGATATTATTACATGTTTATAATACTCACATAATTTCATGGGTTATGATATGATTATTTATGATCTTGTGTTACATGTATGTATGATTTCATTATGAGATGTGTGGGACCTACATCTCCCTTCCATGAATTGGGTAAAGAATTATATATCATGAGATAGACTAATATGGTATTGGGAATGAACCTTGACTACTAATATAGACATTGGAGAAAACCATGACTACCAATATGGTATGAGGAGTGTACTCATGCTACTAATATGTCCATGGGATTGAACCACGACTACCCGGATGGTATGGCGAGTGAACTCATACAACCAATATGGTATTGGCTGTGATGCCTTGGAAACTATGGAAATATTTATATGCTTATGTGTCTTCCAAAATTCCATTTTTCCTTCCGACGTTATTATTTCATGGATTATGTTCTTTATTTCCTTATAATTCATGTCTTATGAAATATGAAGATTTATCCCATGATTCTTATCTATGATCTTTGATATGTAGGGTTTGATTTTCTCTTTTCGTGATCATGTTCTCATACCATTATTTTCATGATTATTCTTACATTTCTCCCTTTTTTACCTTACTGATCATTTAAGTTCACCCCTTTTTATGTTTCCTTCCATAGGTTATGAAGATATGTATTATGTTTAATGTGTCTAAGAAGGGTTCTATTCAGGAAGAACCTAGTGGGAGATAATGTAGCTCAATTATATACTAGATTTTATGTTTTTATGTTACTAAATTCACTAGACCAATATCTTCTTCATGAATCTGTTTGGGTAATGTTTTATGTATTCCACAAAATTTATGTAATGTTATTGTATGTCAAGAATAGGTTCTAATAGTTGGTATCCAAGTAAAACTTTAGTTAACCTTTGGAAACTAGGATGAAAAATCCTTAATGAGAGCCCTAAGGACATGTCTAAGGATGAGTATAAGGATGAGTCGACATTTAAGAAAATGTTCTAGAATTATGGTAAAGGATGGAGTGAGTGGTTTCCTAGAAATACATCCATGTATGGATACTAAAAATGGATGTGGCTATGGCATAGATGTACCTAGGGGTAATAAATCTTACAACGTGTTTCAGTCCTAACTCAGGGTAATTTGGTACATGATAATGGGTCTTGCTGCACACCTGGTTTGACATTCCCAGGGGATATGATTTGGAAATTCACAAACTCTTCACAAACCATAATGAAGGATTTAATTATAATTTTTCTATAAATAACCTAGGCTAAACCTATTTTGTCATAGATTAAGGAAGTTTTCATGATTTAGACATCCTATAAGTGACCTTTCATGATTATTTGGTTCCTGACTATGATAACTATTTCTTACTCTAGGATTTTGGTATTATTCAATGGATATAACCCAAATGAACAAAGTTAATGGTGATTGTGATGGAAAATGAAATTATTTTTCTCCTGAGAAAATGAATGTTATGGGAGCTTGAATGAAAAACATCATTTCTATGCTCCAATATATTTCTCAATCTATGAATCATGGTGGACTTCTAAATGAGCAAAGATGATAACAAAATTCGATTGAGTCTTTCATGAGGCAACATCCACCTTTTTTCCGAGAGTCTTATAATCCACTTGTTTCTAAAAAATGGATTAGTACTACAAAAAATATATTCTCCATTATCCAGTGTTCAGAGTATGAGAAAGTCATTCTGGCTATCTATCAGTTATTATGAGGCAGCAAGATGAGATTGAATCCATGGAATGGGATGAGTTCAAGAACTTATTTTTCAATAAGTAATTTCTTTATATTATTCATACCAAGATATAGAAATATTTACTTGAGTTGAATCAAATGGATAACGAATCTGTTGGTATATATGAGGCTAAATTCACGAGACTTGTGAGGTATGCTTCATGGATTATCATCCAACCCGAAAATAAAGTCTATAGGCTCTCAGTGGCTTAAATCCAAGACTCAAAATGGAATTCAACATAAGATACTTTAGTAGATATGAATAGATTGTGATTTTTTCAATCAATATTTAAATGGAGGTTGGAGTCATTTATCAATATCATGGTTTTAACAAAAAGAGGAAGATGGATTTTAAATAAAAATATAAAAAAACATGAAGAAACGAATATGATATTTTCTTTACGATCTAATGGTGGGAAGAATAATATTGGAAATTTTCTTAAGGGGTATAACATATGGTTTAAGTTTATAAGGGAAGTTCATTGAGAAATTGATTACTGTAGTGATGGGAAGAAGTTAGAAAACATTTTGAATGCGTAAAAAGCGTTACTGAATGAACCTCACAAAATTTAGTGCTACAAGTGTAAGGAGAATGGGAATTATGCTAACCACCACTCAAACCCAAAGGCTGGTGAGGATGATCAACTTCAGTAACCTATTTATCTGAGGGACAAGGTAAAATCTCATGCAATTTTTATTTCTAATAAGGGGTGCGATAACGATGTGATGAAAGGTACACTTACCATCCACTCTAAAACTGTTAATGTAATATTTGATTCTGGATCTACCTACTCTTTCATATCTAAATAATTTTATAAATATGTTAACATTCCTCCAAAATAATTATATGTGTAATTAGTAGTGAAAATTCCTAAGGGAAAAATGATTTCATCTCAATTCTATGATTCCTCTTCAGTTCAAGTTTGTGGGAATGTGCTTCCTGCAAATATTATCATATTTCCTTTGGTTGAATTTGATGTCATCTTAGGCATGTATTGGATTTATATGCATAAATTCCAAATAAAGTTTCAATGAAGGGAAGTTCCTTTTGATATTTAAAACCCTCCTATGATCATCCATCAATGTGATGATAAGCATGAACTTTCTATGGATATTAAATCCAGTGTTTGGTTCTTAATTCATATTAAAACTGGTTGTTTAACTCAAATGGTTAGGTAGAAGATCGACATCAATGATATGCCTATTGTTTATGATTTTGTGGATTTATCTACAGAAGAGTTTCCTAGTCTTCCACAAAAATGTGAAGTTGATTTCTCAATAGAAATCATACCAATTTCCACACCAATTTCAAATAATCCTTATAGAATGGTTTTGATTTAGTTGCAGGAATTGAAGAAACAACTCCCACAATGCATTGATAAGGGATTTATTTGGCCAAGTGTGTCACCTTGGGGTGCATTGGTTATTTTTTTGAAAAATATATATGGATCAATGCGATTATCCATTGATTATAGAGAGTTGAACAAGATCAAAATCAAGAACAAATATCCTCCTCCTTGTATTGATGACCTATTTGATCAACTACATGGAGCTCAATACTTTTCCAAGATTGACCTTAATTTTGAATATCATCAATTAATGGTCAAGAAAGAGGATATACCCAATAAGACATTCCATACAAGGTATGGAAACTATGAATATATAGTGATGCCTTTTGGCCTTACTAATTATCCTATTTTCTTCATGTATTTAATGAATATATTCTTTAGAGATTACCTCGATATGTTTTTGGTAGTCTTTATAGATGATATTCTTATCTATTAAAAGAGTAAGGAAGAGCATGAATATCACTTGATAATTGTAATAAGGACCCAAAAGAATGATAATCTACATGTAAAATTTACAAAGTGTAAATTTTTTCTATAAAAGGTTTCATTTTTGGGTTATATAATCTCAGGATATGGTATAGTAGTAGATACATCAAAGACAGAGGTAATTGAATGTTGGCCTAGACCAACCATAGTGACTGAGATCTATATATTTCTTGGTTTAGTTGGATATTATCAATGTTTTTTGGATAATTTATCATGATTATCAAATCCTCTGACCAAGTTAACTCAAAATGGTTTCAAGTTCCTCTGGACAGATGAATGTGAGAAAAATTTCAAGGAACTGAAGAAAATGTTGGTCATTCCACCTGTTCTTACATTACTTTATAGTGGAGAAGTATTTTTAATCTATTTCAATGTATCCAATAAGGTATTTTTATGTGTTCTTATACATAATAACATGGTTATAGCCCATGCCTCGTGATAGTTTAATTTTCTTGAGTAGAATTACCCAACTCATGATTTGGAGTTAGCAGTGGTAATTTTTTCATTAATGATATGGAAGCATTATCTTTATAGAGATAAGTGTGATATATATACATATATATATATATACATATATATATATATATATATATATACTGATCGTAAAATTATAAAATATATATTCACATAGAAAGAGTTAAACATGTTCCAAAGAAGATAGTTACATTTGATAAAGGAATATGAATTCTCAATACATTACCACCCAAGGAAAGAGAACAAGTTGGAATATTCTTTGAGTCAGAAGGATCATGCTAGTGTATCCCTGATGAGGATCATCAAAGATCCAATATTTCTATATTTGTGAAGAATAGATCTAGAAATACTAAAGGAAGGGGGAAATCATATCTTTCTCAAATAAATGTTCAACACTCTATCTAAGTGAAGATTACAAAGGTGCAAAAAGAAGATAAAGACCTGAAAAAGAATGTTAGAAATGTTCCTGAGTTTAACCTTGATTGGGATGGAATGATGAGGTTCATGAACCATGTATGTGTTCTTTTTGTACCAGATTTTAAGTAGATGTTAGAGGAAGCCCATAGTTCTTCATTCTCTATTCATCCTAGAAGTACTAAGATGTATAAGGACATGAAATAATACTTCTTGTGGTATGGCATGAAAAGAGATATCACGAAGTTTATATCTCGTTTTTTGGTATTCCAACAAGTTAAGTCCAAAAGACAAAATTCAAAGGAGATGTTGCATACATTACTCATACCAGAATGAAAAGGGGAGAACATTACTATAGATTTTTCATTGGAATACTAAAAACCTATAAAATTTTTAATTATATTTTGTTGGTATTCAATCACCTTACTAATTCAGAACACTTTCTCACTATTGGAGAAGACTTCTCTCTTGATCAGCTTTCCATGATATACATTAAGAAAGTGGTAAGGTTTCATGGAGTACCACATTCCATTCTATCGGATTAGGATCTGAGGTTTATCTAAAATTTATTTAGAATTATTCAGAAATAAATTAACGCATAATTGAGTTTCATCACTTATTATCATCTTGATACAGATATTCAGTCTGAAATAATAATTAAAACCCTAGAGGATATGTTTTGATCTTGTTCTCTAGATTTCAAAGGTGATTGGGATCAACATCTTCCTCTAGTTGATTTTTATTACAAAAAAATCATTCACTCAAGAATCCATATGGAAACTTATAAATCCATTTATGGGAATAAATTTAGATCTCCAATGTGTTGGGATGAAGTTAGATAAAGAAAGCTTTTGGGACCTGAGATTTCTAAAGAAATGGTTGAGAAGGTTAGCACCATTCAGTGGTATATCAAGGCAGCACAAATTTGACAGAAATTTTATGCTGATAACCATCAACGTGATCTATAATTTGAATTTTTTGAAAAGGTTTTTCTAATAATCTCACCCTAAAAGAAATTTGTGAGATTTAGGAAGAAAGGGAAACTAATCTCTGGGTATATCGGCCCCTTTGATATTCTTGATCATATCGGGATTATATCTTATCTCTTAGAAACTTCTAAAAATCTAACTCAAGTACATGATATGTTCCATGTATCTATGTTTATGAATTACATACATGAACCTTTGCATGTACTAAACTCAGAGGTCATGCCACTAGAGTAGGATCTGTCTTATGAAGAACAACTAGTTGAAATTCTGGACATATCAGAGAAAGTTCTTCAAAACAAGACCACTCACCTGGTCAATGGTTTCTGGAGAAATCACAAGTTTGAGAAATCTATTTGGGAACTTAAGGATATAATGAAGTAGAATTGCCCTCATTTTTTTACCCTAGTGATGAATTCCCAGGGATAAATTCATTTTAAGGGGGGTATAATGTAACACCCTAAGTTTCTATGGACCTTTATTAAAATAAATTAAATATTCATTTGTGTCTTATAATGAATTAAGTTAAAAATTCCTTTCACATGGAACCAAATCTGCATATGTTACATGAAACATTGACTTGGCGTACGATACATGCAATACTAATTTAGTGTACATAACATGTAACATAGAGTTTCTATGGAACATAGTTTTAAAGATATAATTATTTAAATGAGATAATTCTAACCTATACATTAAACATAGTAACCTGAACAATAATAACTACTTTTCAAAAAAAATTATAATTTCTTTATATAAATAAAACATATTTATAATTAAATATATGGTTTTTGGTAAATCCTTTTATGTTTAAAAATACTTATTTCTCAAATAAACTATTTTTAATGTCCTATGAAAAATAATAAAATTAATTTTAGACACATTTGGAAATTAAATTTTATAAAATAAAATTAATTTTTTAATTTTCAACATATAAATTAGATTAGTGGTAATTGTTTGGTTTTTTCTGAGAAACTTCGGTTTTTGATGAATAGTGAAAAATACTGCTTTTTAGTTAAAAAATGACTTATTGTTTAATTAATTATTAATGTTAAATGATATTATAAATTTTTTTAAGGTAAAATTAGATACATATTACATCTATTTGTACAGTTTAATTAACTATAATCAATTTAAATTTGAAATATAATATAAAAACTAAACAAACTTTTGAGCATTTTTTTACATTAAAAACACGTTATTTCATCTCATTTGCAGGTTATCATTAATATTAATTTTTATGATTCTATGATTTAAATTTTGAAAACTATACATACACCATTTTATTAAGTATTATATTTATATTATAATAAGACCAAGTTAATTTTTTACCAAAATTATTAGTAAAAGAGATTAAAATTAATCGCATTGATTAAGGCCAAATTAAGATTAATTAGGGACTAAACTTTAAAATTAAGGGGCCAAATGACCTAGAAACATGTCCAGAACCAATTTGATTTAAATATTTCATCCATAAAACTTAAATTATGGAGATTTTTGGTTTGTTATGACTTTTTTTAGGTAATATCATGTGTACACCTAACTTGTTTCTAAAAATTACAAGTGAGTCTTTTTCCCTCCCTATAAAAAGCCACCACCTCTCCCACTTCCTCACACCTCTAAAAACTCTTAAGTTCATAAAATACCATCCCAATTCACTTCCCAAAATCCCTATATTACTCCTAGAATCTTCCCTTGGTAATAATTCAATCCAAGGAATCTTTTTGGCATAAACCAAAAGGAGTTACCCAATCAAGAGGTAATGTCTTCTCTCAAGTCCTTCATTTTATTTTTTTCTCCACCCCCTCCATTTTATTTTTTAGATGATTATATAAAAAAATTATTATGAATATACTAGGATTTTTTTGTGCTAATTATTCAACTAAACTTACACACACCTCCATCTAATGAATAACTACCATACTATTTATGTGTACGGCGAACGACTAACTCAATAAACAATGATTGTTCAATTTTCCTAACCACCTATCATGGTGGCCATTATGATAGAAACTCTATTTATATATGTTATATATGATATTTATTATTTATTAAGATTATTTATTCCTTTTTACAGAACATAAATTTTACTTTCCATTTGGTGTTAATAGGATAATCTCGTTTGAGGAAGTGTGGATTACCGCCCCCTCAAAGCGATGTGATTTGTTCACGCACTGCATGGAATGTATATAGGATGGGTTCAGTGAATTTATATGATATTTATGATATAATAATTATAATTTAATAATTATATATATATATATTATTTACATTCTTCCCTTCAATACGATAATAAAAACGAAAACAACGTTTATGAGTACGTACGACTTTCTGTCTCCATGAACGGTGTATTACATTTCTTAATTATATATCATATAGATTATTATAATATAAATATACTTATTATAAATTATATTTATATCATGATTTAAATTATTGAATAATTATATAAGTATAAGGGCCAACGATATAACAAATTAAGACACAGGTGAATAGTAAAGCGGATATTACCCAAAGTGAAACCTTAACATAGGATCATTAACAAGAAGGTAATATAAGGTCATAAAAAAAATATGGTATTAAATATAATTATATGGTTCTATAAAAGATTTATAATAAATTTATATTTATTATACATTTGGTTTTAGTGATGATGATAAGATTCAAGACATAAGGTTTGTGGATTTCTTCTCACTTTTTGTTATCATGAGATACATGCTATGTTCCCCCACTCTTTCATTTTGTGTGGTGTCTGTACTAACCATGATTTTATTATATGTAAATCATACTTAAATTTATTTGTATTAACATAACAATTTTATGAACTTTATTTCATGGTGTTTAAGTTTCAAAAGTTACCAAATTTGTAAAAAATGATTTGTCTCAAATTGCCTTCTTTGAGACTCATGTATTGTTATGAACCTAAACTATTTTTTGAGGTGTATATACATCCATGTTATATCATGAAACTCATTATTTTCATGATATTTTAATATAAATTTAATTTCATTTTAATACATGAAAAATATCGTCCCAAGTAACCAAGTCATAGGAGTTTATTGAAAACAACCTCATCGCTTTTCGAGATTGTTAATGACTATACGTCTTTGATGAAATCTAATGATCCTTCTCTCAAGAAAACTCATGAGTTTCCTTATCCTATATTTATTCCATATATCCCCATGTTTTAATACTATCTTTTAACTCTTTTTTACTAAAGATAATATTTTTAATTAATATATGATCATCTCTCTCTTCATTTGGAAATCTATTGTATTCAAAAACCATGTTTTTGAAAAAAAAATCAAAAAAATTTTCAAAAATTTTTTCCAACATTTTTTCAAAAAAGTTTTCAAAATATCCTTGAAGATAATTTTCAAGGAAAAATGATTTTAAAAATGTTTTATAGTTTAAAAATTTCTTTTATAAGTTTTCAAATATTTTTTAAAGAAAAACATTTTCACAACATTTTATGTTATAAAAAGAATTTTTTTCATAGAATAAAGGATATTTTCCTCAAGAAATGTTTTAAAAATATATTTCAAAAAGTATTTCCCATATAATATAACATACATTAGTGTTAATAATGCCTTTATGGGGAATTTATTCAATGTTTCTATTCATATTATTTCCCTGAATGGATTATGTTTTGATGGAATGATGTTTATGGAACACGTTTCACATTTACAGGTTATATGCTTTTGAAACCGACTTCCTTTCATGGGTTAGGTTTATGATGAAATGATTATGAAACTTGTATATTTCCAAAGGTTATGATATGATTACATTTTTATAATACTCATTTCATTTCATGGTTTATGATACGATTATTTATGATATTGTGGCACATGTATGCATGATTTCATTATGAGATGGGTGGGACCTATATATCCCTCCAATGAATTGGGTAATGATTTATATCTCATAATATGGACTAAAATGGCCTTTAGAATGAACCTTGACAACTATGATGGCCATGGGAGTGAACCATGACTACCAAAATGGTATGAAGAGTGAAATCATTCTACTAATATGGCCATGGGAGTGAACCATGACTACCAAGATGGTATGGGGAGTGAACCCATACTTTCAAGATGGTCTTAGTAGTGATGCCTTGGATATTACGAAAATAATTATATGCTTATGTGTCTCCCAAAATTCCATGTTTCATTCCTAAGTTATGCTTTCAGGCCTTATGTTATTTATTTCCTTATTATTCATGTCTTATAAACTGCCATGATTTATTCCATGATTCTTGTATATGATATTTGATATCCATAGTATGATCTTCTCTATTCATGTTCATGTTATCATACCCTTATACTCAAGATTATGCTTACATCTCTCCATTTTTTACCCTTACACTGCATTTTTTCTCACCCCTTTTTATGTTTCCTTTACCATGTTATTAAGATATGTAATATGTTTTATTTGTCTAAGAATGGTAATAGTCTGGAAGAATCTAGTGGGAGATAATGTAGCACATTTATGTACTAGTGTTTAGGTTTCCATGTTTCTAAAGGCACTAGACTAGAGTGGTCTTCATGCATCTGTTTGTGTAATGTGTTATGTATTCCAAAAAAGTTATGTAATGTTAATATATGTCAATAATGGGTCATTATTCTTATACAAAGGAAAAGATTCATGACCCACCAATTTTGGTGTAAACTATGTTTGTCCAGAACAACTGGAGATTCTTATGGAGGAGTATTGTGTTCAATTTAGTTGTGAAATCAATTCGTTATTAAAACTTGAGTTGTTGTAAACTAATCATAGTGAGTCTAATACAAAAATTGAAAATAAGTATTGCACATAGTTATTCTACTATATTAGCACATATTCATTGTATGATCCTTGGATTATCCCAATGTAGATACTTTTTGTTGGATTTGGTTCCCTAAAAGAAACTACTTTTTACATTCAATTATCAGAATGTTTAGTATTTTGAATATTAATTAATATATTGTCACATTTTTATTTTTATTTTTATTTAATATGAAAATGAATTTGATAATGTCCTAAGAGTACTTATCACACTAAAATATCATAGCAATTCCTTGTAATGATGAAAACCTAGAAGTGTTATAACATTATTCTTCAATATATATTTTATGGCTGGATGATATTATTTGATGGGATAAAAATGATATAGGATATCAAGGGTGGATACTCAAAGGACTCTATGAAACATTCTCATAGTTTATTCCCTTTTAATATCAATAATAAGATAATGATAACTTGACCTCCAATAAGAAATACATATCTATATGTGTCATTTAATTTTCCTATTTGTAATCATGTGTAATGGTGCTTGGATTTTAAAATTATTATTAATAGATGTCATGAGCAGAATAATTTTATCTTTTGATGAAAACAATTATAATATATGCTCTTGGTGAGGTAGGATATATTGGGTGTGTCATGAGTGATATTGAATTAATGAATTAAGGGAGAATGAATTTTCTCCTTAGGGTTTTTAAGTAAAGTTGATATGTGAACCCCTTTGTTAGAGACATAATATCCGGATTAAGTCCATGTCTATTATGGTTTTTTTTTTGGAAAGTCTAATTCCAAAAATTAAAATAAAGAGAAATCAAGTACATAAGTTTCCGACACCATTATGAAACCTTCATTATTAGAGATATCGTGACAAAGAGATTGTATTATACAATGTACATTCGTATTTCTTTATTATCAATGCATTATTTACCTTCTTTATTTATGGGTTCCATGGAATATTTTTATATGAAAAACTTGGAATTTTGGTAGTTCTACCAAATTCAACTAATAAAGGGTCCTAGAGGGTCACATAATAAGTGTATTCAAAACCTTAGTTAAATTCTATTTGAATTTAACCTATTAAATAAATACTATATATTGGATTTGTGGATTTCAACCTTATTGGATGAATATAGGTCAAATACTTGTGGATTTTATTTCACACTAGGTTGTAACTTTCGTGGATCGACCTCCGTAGTGAGGCTGATGGGATTTATAGGGGAATCATGCCCTTGCTCAAGGGTCTGGGGGTTTACGGCCCTCAACCAAGATTTTATAGTATTGAATAAATGTTGACCACTATAGTAGAGCTGACTGAAAACACCAATAGGGTACTATAGTAGTACAAACTTAATATAGAATTATGTGATAGGGGATGGTAGAATCTCGTACTTTTCATAGTCATTATAGCATGGTTGACTGCCAACACTTATAGAGAATTGTAGCTCATCGGACTTTGCTACCACCATTTTACACAGTGGACTTATTAAATAGGAATTATTGCATCATAGGTTAATATTGATCATATTACTTTATGATCTCTTTTAATCTTGGAATTATGACACACACAAAATTCCTTGTAATTGTCCTCTAAATACATAGTGAAATTTCTAACTCTTTTTAGACATAGGGATATTCTTGAACCAAGTAAAACTATGTGTTCTTCATCTTCTTCTTGTTTTTGTTTCTCCATTTTATTTTCTTTTTGGAATAATTCATCATTATTACTCCTAGAATTTCCATAACATTATATGCATACATTGTTTAGTAATTATTCATGTTTGGATGAAATCTTATATTCAGTCTTCAATTATTCGAGATAATATTATATGAGTTGAATATAAATTATATATTCATTCACCATATAATTATTAATTATATGAATATGTAAAAAAAATTTATTCTGGTTCATTATTAAGGTAAAAAATATTTATTTATTTTGATAAAAAAATATTCAATAAATATTTAGTCATTGATTTTATGAATGTAATATTAATTTATTTATTGAAAAATAATGGATTTATATTTATTTATTTAAATAAATAGTCCTTATTCAATGTAATATAAATAATGAGAAGGATTGGAAAACTAAATTTAAGTGTATAATGATAAATAATATAGTAAATATTATTTTAATAAATATTAGTTTATTTATTCAATGAAATAATGTTTATTGATCTTTGAATTTGGTGCATATCAAGTAAATATTATTATTGTTATTATTATTATTATTATTATTATATAGTTACGGATTTCATTGGAGATTTAGAAAATAATAAGGGTATGAGTGTAATTATTATTTTCTTAACCCTATATCTATATAAACTATAACGCCCGGACCCCAGTTACCAAGAGTTGGTGCATTATTACATAACATTGGCATGATACAAGGAATAATGTCCCGAACCACCGATCAGTTTAGTAGCCTTGGAAGAACTAGATACATTCATAAGTTTTACATTACATCATGAAATAAAAACATCAAAAACATTTTGTCCCCTTTTGAACACACATATATCTTTAGCCTATCCCTGTAGGTCAACCATAAAATACTTCTTCACATCTTGGGAAAAATAAAACATATAAAGGGGTGAGCTCAGATGCTCAACATGGATAACAATAGTGGAAACTTTCAAAAATAAGAATAAACATTTAAGGCAATGTATAAGACTAAAACAAAACACTTTTAAAATTAAACTTCAGCATAATATAGCAAAGATAAAATCAAATAATACCATTTACTTATTCACATGGATATTCTACTAGTCGAATAATCATATGCAATATCAATAGCCACTTTCATAATGATGGAATACATAATGTCAGACTTCATAACCACATTGTAAAGGCATTGTTCCAAGACTACAAATAAGATTTTGTCAAGGCCTTGAGCCAAGACACTAGTTTGTCTCATTATACCTACCGATGCATCAAGGAGCTATAGCAGGCTCCACCCGTCACTTACTAAGTCCAATGCATTCCCCATATGAAAAGGTTTAAACATAACATAAGCATTTGTATTAAAACTAGTATACAAGATTTCAATAATTTATCCATAAACCATGAATGGTGTAAAAATAACACATCCACAGTCAAACATATCACAAAACCTTTAATATAATTTTAAAGTTTTGTATCATAATAAATCAACTTCAAACAAGCTTAAAATCCATCAATGGATGTTTACATAAATGAAATCAAAACTTTTTTAGAGAAATATCTCTTTTTATTTTGAAATCATTTAAAAGTAATATAATTATAAAAGAAAACATTTATTTTAAAAATATTCTTATAAGCTTGAATGGGAATCTTTGATGACATTATAATGGCAGAAAATAGCCGCACCTGCCGTATAAGTAAAAAAAGACATTCTTACCTTAATTTTTTCAAAAAGGTCATAAAGTCCCTTGTTTGAAAAATGACAAAAAGATTCCTTTCAAAACTTATAAGGTCAAATAAGGGTATAAATTAATTTCACCCATTTTATAGTAAATAGTAAAAAAAATTGAAATAAATTTTTGATAAAAAATGAATTTGGATGATAAAGAGGTCCCAATAGATACTTACATAAAAACAACCTCGGATAATAAAGAGATTGCGAAATTAACCCTTACCTTGTACTTTTACTTGATCGATCATACATTTACCTCATGTATAATAGTTAAAAAATTGTTATTAAATTATACAACAACAATATACATAAATATTATATCATATATGATCCTCTAATATTTCTTTGTTAATAATATTTTAGTAGTATCACCGTTTCGGGTGTTAACTGATCTATTTTCCTTTATATTGTCGGTTACGTAAGCCATGTTTGTTATGGATAGTATGTATTTTTTTCATATCCAAAATTATATTAAGTTCTTAAACATTATTTTTATCATAAAATGAAAATTATTCTTGAATGATTACGATGGGGAATGAATCTCATCGCATTCGTGGAGATGGTAATCCATACGTACACATGAACGACAATATCATTATATTGATGGTGAAATCGTATGTAATTGGATGTTATATCATATATACTAAATCATTAACATGTTATATATATTATTTACATCAGTTATACTCATTATTATACACATACAAATAATTAAGTGTTTGAATACCAAACTACACCATGACGTGGAGACGGTAAGTCGTACGTACGCACGTATGGTGACTTTTTCATTCATATGATGGATATAATAGTGAATATGGTTGTAATATTTTAATAAAATCACAGTATATAGAAGATATTGGATTAATTATTTTAGAATGTAAACCACAAAAAAAGAGGAACTGGGAGAAGAAAAGAACTTGAAAGAGGTGATGAAATATTGACCTCTTCTTCGGGTTCTTCCTTTTGATTTGATAAAAAGGGATCATTAGGTTGGATTTATGATAAAAGTAAGGCATCTAGGTAAAATATAGGATATTTTAGAGGATATTTCGGTAGGGTTTGGCCGAGCCAAAAGGATTTGTAGGTGTGAAATTAAGATAAGGGGAAGTTCCCTTTTATAAGAGAGGTGAGGTTCACTTTAGGAAAAGCTTGAAATATTATTTTATAATAAAATAATTTTCGGTTTCTAATGGCTCAAAAATGAATTAATTATAGGTTAAGGTGGGGACGGGTCTAAAACATCTCAACCAATAGCTTTTATAAAGTTTTATGTCATCATATTAACCTTATCTTTTAGATTTAACTCTTTGTTAAATAGTTTGACATTTACCATGTCTCTTTGTATTTTTATATTATATGGTTAATAAACTTACTATAACAAGCCAAGAGAACCCCATGTGGATAATTATTAATATATATAACCTTATATAAGTCTTTTTGCTGAACCTCATATTTTTAAGAATATTATATCAATTAATAATTTAGTATTTGTTTTAAAAACTCAATTATGTCAATGTTGACACTATTTAGCATTTTATTTTTTTGAAAGCCATAAAAACTTTATCACTTAGAATAAAATTTATTTAACCAATAATAACATGTCATATTAACCTATAAAATTAGTTTAATTCATCATAAGTCTCAATTTACATTTATTTGGATATTTATAATATCAATTATTTTAATATTTCATTAATAAGGTAATTACAGCATCATCATTGTGTCATAAATAAATTAAATTATTTAATGTCTAAAAATTATAAATAAAATATCATTATGTAGGAAATAATTTTATATTTATAATTAATATTTATATATGAATTTATATTGTGTTTAAACCTATATTAAAAATGGTTTAGTTATTAAACTGTGAATTTAACTCTATTAACTCTTCTTTAAATAAAATAATAATAAATGTCCTAATCTAATCCAAGTGGACCAAAGAGGATCATATTTTATTCCTAAGTTTGTTGTTTTTTCGAATTATACTTATCCAATAGAATTAGAACATGTGTTAGGGTAATTATGATATCATTTTTAACCTTAATTACCCTATTTACTTTTAACCGTGGTAAATAAAAGTGAAAAGTTACTATTCACCAAAAATTATTTTCATCTTGTTGAACCACATTTTACTTACTGATATTAACCATGTCTCTCAAATTTTTTAAATTCAACTCATAGAAGCGGTAAAATTATTTTTTATGCAAATTTGAAAATGCTCCTAGGAGATGCGTAAAAGACGGTAAAAAGTTCAATAAAATTTTTATATATCTAAAATTATTATAAAATTACTCCAATGAATTAAATTGAACATATATAGGTATTATGTATCTATTTTTACCTAAAATAAATTTAAATAAAATAAAAAATTATTTTAAAAAAAAGTCAGTTTTAACAAATAACGTAGTGTTTTTTACTATTCATCAAAAATTGAAAGTTTTTCAGAAAAATACCAAAAATTCACCCTAAGATAATTTTGATATTTCGAATTCAAAAATGAAGTCTATTTTGAAAAATAATATTTATAAAATTTCAAAAAGTGAGTATTACTATTCATAAGGGCTAGTTTGATTGGTCGCGGTGTGTTAGAATCTCAAAGTTGCATACAATGCAAGCTATTGCATTATTCAAAGGGAAACCTACCGTGGAAGCTTGGGGTGTTACATTATTCCCTCCTTCAAATAATTTCTTCCTCAAAATTTCTATAATACTACTGAAAAAAAAAGATTTGGGTGGTTCTTAATCATAAGTTCCTTTGGTTCCCACGTTGCCTCTTCCATCTTATCGTTTCTCCATTGAACTTTTACCAGATTAGTCATCCGGTTTTTCAGCACTTGTTCTCTTGAATCAAGAATTTTGACAGGATCTTCACAATAAGACAGATCAGGTTCCATTTCAATTTCCTCATAAGTGAGTACATGCATTGGGTCAGTCATGTATTTTCTCAACCGTGATACATGGAACACATCATGAACTTTGGAAAGACTTAGAGGCATTTCCAAACAATGAGATACAACTCCAATTCGTTCTAGAATTTTAAAAGGTCCGATGTACCTAGGACTCAATTTACCCTTCTTACCGAAACGTATAACACCCTTACATGTAGATAGCTTCAAGAAAACACGATCTCCTACCTGAAATTCCAAATCCTTCCATCGGTTATCAGTATATCCCTTATGCCTACTTTGAGTTTCTTTGATGTGGGTTTGGATAACCTTCATCTTTTCCATTGTTTCCTCAATAAGTTCTGGGCCTGTGAGTTTTCTTTCACCAACATAATCCCAACAAGTTAGTGTGTGACATCTCTTTCTGTATAACTCTTCATATGGTGCCATCTGAATACTTGAATGGAATCTATTATTATAGGAAAATTATAATAGAGGTAAATATTGATCACGCATACCATGAAAGTCAAGTGATAAAGATCCCAACATGTATTCTAAGGTTTTAATAGTCCATTCTGATTGTCCATCATTTTGTGGGTGGTAGGAAGTGCTCAAATGAAGTTCATTATCCAGGGACTTCTAAAGACTTTTTCAAAATCTTGATGTAAAACGGGGATCACAAACAGAAGCAATCGATAGGGGTACACCATGGATTCTTACAAATTCATTAATATATAGTCCTTCCAGACGTTCAACTGGTAAATCTTATCTTATATCAAGAAAATGTGCTGACTTGGTAACATGATCAACAATGACCCATATTGCATCATTCCTTCTAGGAGTCTTTGGTATCCCCATGAAAAATTCCATCGAAATATCATCCCATTTCCACTCAGGTATGGGAAGAGGTTGCATGACTCCTCTAGGATGTTGTGTTCCAGCTTTCACTTTTCAGAAAACCATACATCTCAACACAAAATCAGAAATCTCTCTCTTCATGTTGTCCCACCAAAAATGTTCTTTCAAATCTCTATACATCTTCGTGATACTAGGGTGTATAAAGAAATTAGAGCTGTGAGCATCATCCAACAATTCCCTTTTTAGATAAGGTATATCGGGAACACAAAGTCAATTCCCAAGTTTCAAAATTCCATTTTTATATACGAAGTTGATCAATCTTCCATCATTCACAGCTTTAATTTTCTTTTGAAATTCCTCATCATCAGTCTGAGAACTTTTTTTCCTTTCAATTAAAGATGGTTTTGCAACCATTTGAAGAAGTATTGATGTTTCACCTTCCATGGTTATTCACATATCCATATTTACTAGATCTATGAAAATAGGATCCCTTACAATTCTCATCGTATTCAAAACTCCATGATCCTTTCTGAAGAAAGCATATGACAGCTTATTTACCTTCCCCATGTGGTAGTGTATTGTGTAATCATAATCATTGGCTATTTCAAGCCATCTCCTTTGCCTCATGTTTAGTTCTTTTTTCGAGAAAATATACTTCAAACTCTTGTGATCAGTATAAATCTCACATTTTTCATCATAGAGATAGTGTCTCCATATTTTCAGAGCAAATATTACAGCATCTAACTCAAGATCCTGAGTAGGATAGTTTTTTTCAATAATTTTTAGCTATCGTGATGCATAGTAAATTACTTGATCATTCTGCATAAGGACACAACCAAGTCCTTTCGTTGAAGCATCACTATAAATAACAAACCCATCATTCCCTGATGGTAGAGTAAACACAGGAGCATTGACTAATCTTCTCTTTAGTTCTTCAAAACATTCTTCACACTCTTTTGTCCAAAAAAAATTTACCCCTTTACGTGTGAGCTTGGTTAATGGGTTATCCAACCGAGAAATATTCTGGACGAAACATTGATAATAACCTGCTAAACCAATAAAACTATTTACCTCGGTTATACTCATCGGTGTTGGCCATTATTGGATTGCCTTGGTCTTTGAAGGATCAACAGAGATTCCATCCTTAAAGAAAATATGGCCTATAAAAGAAATCTCCTGAATCCATAATTCACACTTGCTAAACTTCCCATATAATTCATTTCTTTTAAGAGTCTTTAGAATAATGCGCAAGTGATTTTCATGATCTTCATAGATTTTGGAGTATATCAAGATATCATCAATAAATACCACTATAAATTCGTCAAGATATTATTTGAAAACTTTATTCATTAGATCAATGAAGACAGAGGGTGCATTAGTAAATCCAAAAGGCATTATTGTAAACTCGTAATGCTTGTACCTGGTTCGAAATGTTGTTTTCGGAATGTCTTCCTTCTTCACACACAACTGATGATATCCAGATTGAAGGTCAATCTTTGAAAAATATTGAGCTCCATGAAGTTGGTCAAATAAATCATCAATGCGAGGTAGGGGATAATTGTTCTTTATTGTTATATAATAGATCTCCATGTAGTCAATGCACAACCTCATAGATCTGTCTTTCTTCTTAACAAAAAGGACAGGGGCTCCCCGTTGAGAAAAACTAGGGAGAATAAATCCCTTATTACTCAATTCCTCTAGTTGTTTCTTTAGTTGCACTAATTCCATAGTTGTCATTCTATAAAGGGTCTTCGATATGGGCCTTGAACCAAGAATTAAATCAAAGGAAAACTCAATTTCTCATTCTGGAGGATGTCCAGGTAAATCCTTCAGAAACACATCTAAATATTCTTTCACAATAGGTACGTCCTCTATTTAAACATTCTTTTACTCAACCATAATTATTTCATTCTCATCCTCCCAAATAATTGAATTTAGTAGAGCTATTGGGGGTGGATCTAGATAAGAATCAGATGGTGATGTTTCTGCTCTAAAGATAAGGTACTTCTTATTATCACTGATAATTGTAACCTTCTTCTTCTTACAATAAATATTCACATCATGGTCTGAAATCCAATCTATACCAAGGATTATATAAAATTCAATCATGGGTATGACGATGAGATCAGCCGATAAAGAACATTTATATGCCCTAATAGGAACTGATTCACAAAACTTTGTTGCAATGATACTTTCTTTAGGAGTTTTGACTAACAACTCTCTTGTTAAATCAAATTAGAAATATCTAATTTTATTAGAAAACTAGGAAGATATGAAACAATGTGATGATCCAGAATCAAATAAAGCATTGTCTAGACTTGAGGAAACCATTAAATTACCTGCCACCACATATTTTGGAGCTTCAACCTCAACAGTAGTGATTGCATAAGCTTGGCCTTTCTCCCTTGGCCTTTTCTGAGGTAAGTTCCCTTGAATCTTAGGACATTAATTTTCATAAGTCCCCTTTTCTCTACAATTTTAGCATTTAACATTGACAGCCTATTTCTTTCCCTTGAAATCATGATCTTGGTGTCCTTTTTCACCACACTTGTAACAGACTCCCATTCCCTTAAGGAAAGTACCGGGGTGTTTCTTACCACATTTACCACAGGATGGATATTCAAATTTTCCCTTCTTCCCCTTATTTCCATTTTCAGAGTGTTTAGAATATCTCTTCTTCTCATTCTTTTCTTTAATGTCGTAAGACTTAGAGAATTCTTTTTCTGTCTTGATAGCACATGAGACAATATCTTGTATGATAAGAAGGATTGTGAGACTAATGCTCACCAAAGAAACAGTTTTAACCCATCAAAGAATCGATCAATCTTACTCCTTTGGTTATGTATATAATCTATAGTATGCCTTTCTAACCTTGTAAAGTTAGCCTCATAATTTGTGACATTCTCATCCTCCTTTTGCCTCAGACTCGTAAATTTTCTTTCCATATCTGCTCGATGGTCACGAGGAAAGTATTTTTCTAAAAAAATATCTTTCAACTCCCTCCATACCATTTTTGATACTTCTTCATCTTCCTTTGTGTTTTTAATCAATGACCACCATTGATCCGCATCTTCTGTGAGGCGATAAACTGCCATGACAACTTTTTTCCTTTCGCTAATCCCCAAATCATGGAATATTTTCTCTAAGGAAATTATCCATTGCTCAGCTACTAATAGATTTTTACTCCCATTGAATTTAGGAGGTTGTTGCCTCATAAAGCGGTCTAACATTGGTCCTTCGCATTGTGGATTAGGGTGCTCCATACGGGTAAGGTTGTTATTCATAACCTGAGTGAGTTGTCTCAGTATGGTGATAAGATGATCAACACCAGTTGCATCACCAACTCCACGATAATTATCTTGAGTAGGAGGGGAAATCCCTACAGGGATTACGTGCATTGATATAGTTTCCATTCCTTTCACTAGGCTCCATTTCTAAATAATGGCATACAGTAGATTAGTTTATTAATCACAATACATATTTCTAAACTTGTAAACCACTTAACATAAATTGAACAGTTTATAGATATAATCAATAATCATAAAAAATATTTTCTTTAAGGAGGTATATACTCATAAACCCTTCATAATGGTTTGTAAAGAAAATGAAAATTATCCTAAGAATATCTCTCAGGAGTGTCGTAACCAAGAGTGCAGTAAGTCCTATTGTCATGCACCAGTTCTTGTTCGAGTCTACCTCAAAGTGGTATTTTTGGGTTTTACCCCTAGGTACATTTGTTCCAGTACCGCCTTTACCTACTCGTATCTAGACAAGGATGTATTTCTTGGAAAACTCACAAAATATCTACAATACCAAAATTCAAGGAAGTTCTTCTATACTAATCTGCAAAGTCTATCTAAGGGTAGTGTTCTCTAATTAGAGTTTTTCTAAATCTAGTTTCCAAGGTTTACACTAAAATTCTCCTAATGCAAACTATAAATCCTCAACCCTAGTTACCCAGAGTCTTTCCATTATTACATAACATTGGCATCATACAAGGAATCATGTCCCGAAATACCGATCAGTTTAGTAGCCTTGGAAGTACTAGATACATTCATAAGTTTTACATTACATCATGAAATAAAAACATCAACAAAATTTTGTCCCCTTTTTAACACACTTATATCCTTATCCTATACCTATAGGTCAACCATAAAATACTTCTTCACATCTTGGGAAAAATAAAACATAGAAAGGGGTGAGCTTAGATGCTCAGTAAGGATAACAATATAGTGGAAACTTTCATAAATAAGCATAAAAAATAAAGGAAATGTATAAGACTAAAACAAAAGCCTTTTAAACTTAAACTCCAGAATAATATAGAAAAATAAAATCAAATAATTCCATTTACTTATTCACATGGATATTATATTATTCAAATAATCACATGCAATATCAATAGCCACTTTCATAATGATGGAATGCATAATGCGAGACTTCATAACCACATAGTCAAGGCCTTGTTCCATGACTACAAATAAGATTTTATCAAGGCCTTGTGCCAAGACACTAGTTTTTCTCATGAGACCTACCGATGCATCCAGGAGCTATAGTGGCCTCCACCTATCACTTACTAAATCCAATGCATTCCTCATATGAAAAGGTTTAAACAGAACATAAACATTCGTATTAAAACTAGAATATGAAATGTCAATACTTTATCCATAAACCATAAATGCTATAAGAATAAAACATCCATAGTAAAATATATCACAAAAACTTCAATACAATATGGAAGAATTGTATAATAATAAATCAACTTCAAAAAATATTAAAATCCATCAAAAGGATGTTGACATAGATGAATTCAAAACTTTTTTTTAGAGAATTATCTCTTTCTATTTTGAAATAATTTAAAAGTCAAATAATTATGAAAGAAATATTTATTTTAAAAATATTCTAATAATCCTGTAAGGTAAGCTTCGACAATGTTATAACATTGTAAAATAGTCACACTCTCCATATTAGTTAAAAACATTCCTACCTTAATTTTTTTGAAAAGTTCATAAAGTACCTTGTTTGGAAAACGACGAAAAGATTCCTTTCAAAAAATATAAGGTCAAATAAGGTTATAAATTACTTTAACCCATTGTCTATTAAATAGTAAAAAAATTAAATACATTTTTAGGAAAACACGAATGTGGTTGATAAAGAGGTCTCAGTAGATACTTACGTAAAAACAACCTCAGATAATATATAGATTGTGAAATTAACCCTTACCTTGTACTTTTCCCTAATTTAGGGTGAGTTAACCTCCTGTATAATAGTTAAATAATTTTTATTAAATTATACAATAACTATATACATAAATATTATATCATATATGATCCTCTAATATTGCTTTGTTAATAATATTTTAGTAGTATCACTATTTTGGGTGTTAACTGATCTATTTTCCTATATATGATCAGTTACCTAAGCCATGTTTGTTATGGATATGATGTATTTTATTCATATCAAAAATTATATTAAGTTATTAAACATTATTTTTAATCATAAAATGAAAATTATTTCTTGAATGATTGCGATTGGGATTGAATCTCATCGCGTTCATGGAGACGGTAATCCGTACGTACGCACAAGCGACAATATCATTATATTGATGGTTAAATCATATATAATTAGATGTTATATCATATATACATAATAATTAACATGTTATATTTATTATTTACATTAGTTATAGTCATTATTATACCCATATAAATAATGAAGTTCTTGAATAACAAACTACACCACGACATGGAGACGGTAAGTCGTACGTACGCACGTATGGTGACTTTGTCATTCATATGATGGATAGAATAGTGAATATGGTTGTAATGTTTTAATTACGTCACATTATAGAGAAGATACTGGAGTTATTATATTATAATGGAAATAATAAAAAAAAGAGGAAGTGGAAAAAGAAAAGAACTTGAAAGAGGTGATGAAATATTTACCTCTTCTTCGGGTTCTTCTTTTTGATTTGATCAAAAGGGATCCTTAGGTTGGATTTATGATCAAAGTAAGGCCTCTAGGTTGAAGGGAGAATAGTTGAGAGGATATTTGTGAAGGTTTTGGACGATCCAAAAGGCTTTGTAGGTGTGAAATTAAGAGAATGATAAGTTCTCTTTTATAAGAGAGGTGAGGGTCACTTTAGGAAAAGCTTGAAATATTATTTTATAATAAACTTATTTTCGGTTTCTAATGGCTCCAAAATGAATTATTCAAAGTCTAAGGTGGGTATGGGTCGAAAACCTCTCAACCAATAGCTTTTAGACAGATTTTGGTCATCATATTAACCTTATATTTTATATTTAACTCTTTGTTGAATAGTTTGACATTTACCATGTCTCTTTGTATTTTTATATTATATGGTTAATAAACATACTATAAGAAGCCAATAGAACCCCATGTAGTTCTTTATTAATATATATAACCTTATTTAAGTCCTTTGGACAAACCTTAAACTTTTAGGAATATTATATCAATTAATAATGTAGTATTTGTTTTAAAAACTCAATTATGTCAATTTTGACACTATTTAGCATTTGATTGTTTTGAAATCCATAAAAACTTTATCACTTATAAAAAATATTATTTAACCAATAATAACATGTCATATTAACCTAAAAAAATAGTGTAATTCATCATAAGTCTAAATTTACATTTATTTGGATATTTATAATATCAATTATTTTAATATTTCATTAATAAGGTAATTACTGCATCATCATTGTGTCATAAATAAATTAAATTATTTAATGTATAAAAATTATAAATAAAATACCATTATGTAGGAAATATTTTTATATTTCTAATGAATATTTATTGTTGAACTTATATTTGTGTATAACTCTATATTAAAAATGGTTTAGTTATTAAACTTTGAATTTAAAACTTTTAACTCTTCTTTAAATAAAATATTAATAAATGTCCTAATCTAATCCAAGTGGACCAAAGAGGATCATATTTTATTCCTAAGGTTTTTTTTGGTCGAATTATACTTATCCAATAGAATTATGACATGTGTTAGGGAAATTATTATATCATTTTTACCCTTAATTACCCTGTTTACTTTTAACCGTGGTAAATAAAAGTCAAAAGTTACTATTCGCCAAAGATTATTTTCATCTTTTTGAACCACATTTTACGTACTGATATTAACTGTGTCTCTTAAATTTTTTAAATTCAACTCACAGAAGTGGTAAAATTATGTTTTATGCAAATTTGCAAATGCTCCTAGGTGGAGGGTAAAAGACGGTAAAAAGTTCCATAAAATTTTTATATATCTAAACATATTATAAAATGAATCCAATGAATTATATTGAGCTTATATAGGTATTATGTATCTATTTTGACCAAAAATAAATTTAAATAAAATAAATAATTATTTAAATAAAAATTCGGTTTTAACCAATAATGCATTGTTTTTCACTATTCCTCAAAAATTGAAAGTTTTCAGAAAAATACCAAAAGTTCACCATAAGATAATTTCGATATTCCAAATTCAAAAATGAAGTCCATTTAGAAAAATAAAATTTATAAAATTTCAAAAAGTGGGTATTACTATCCATAACGACTAGTTTGATTGGTTGCAGTGTGTTAGAATCTCGAAGTTGCGTACAATGCAAGCTATTGCGTTATTCAAAGGAAAACGTATCGTGGAAGCATGGGGTGTTACAAAAAATGAATTATGTCATTTTTAAACTTGATTATGGTTTCACAAAATGAAATTGGGGTGAGTCCTCTCATTTCCAAGAGAGATCCTCTTCTAATATGATCTCAAGAATGAATAACGATCCTACCCCACCACTCTCTCAAGTCTAGAGAGAACAATAATAATTTATTCTAACCTTGAAGGATTATATTATGATCAAATTTGAACAACACTAGTGTTGGAATCTTCCATGTTAACATCTAGGGATTTTTATGATGATGTTCAGAGGTTCACGATGAACATGTGAATTGTCTCTAGAGGAATTATACCCCTGAATCCTCTTGGTACAAAAATGATGCACAAATAAGTGATAAACTAATTCATCAACAAAGAAATAATTATAACATTAGGTAATTAATAATCTGGATAAATTAATTATAAATTATATGTTCTGATCATATCTTCTTGGTTTCTATATAATTGTTAATTAATATTTGATTTAATTCTATTGTTAAAGATAATTTTATTCATGTTAATCTCTAATGATTCATTTATTACAAAAAAAATCCAAGTTTGATATGACATAAAGGTGTTTTCACTATGCCCAAAACCTTCAAGTGGTATCATTGTGGTCACATAATAATTTATAATTATTTATTAATCATTTATTGATTTTTTTCATTTACTGTTAGTTTTCATTTCTAGTATAATTATTATTTAAATATGAATTTTTATATCTTATCTTCTTTGTTATCTATCATATAATCAAAATATATTAATTATAAATGAATATAATCTAAGGAACTAATCTAATTTTATAATTATTTCATCCAAATAACAAAATATGGCATGGTGTGTATCCTGAAGATACATGTCAAGTGCCCATATTCTGTGTATCAGGATAATTCAAGAGAAATATGGGTCATCTTGTAGTTATTAACATGTTGAGTGCATTAAATATGCATTTCATTTTGACCTAGCCATCCTAGAACATGATTCTTAGGATTACTCACCATGTGACATTCTTGCACATCATGTATTCCACGTGTTTTCATATTGGAAAACACATAATTAAAGACACATCATGTATTTATTACATGATGAGAATGAGTGACAACTATGTAACTTTAAGGACTCATAAAATTAAACTCCCATATAAAATTTGTACCTTATTAATATTCATGATTGGCATACATTCCCATTACCCAGGTGTGCATCACGAATAAATGGTGAAGGATCATACACAGCATGTATATATCTAGTGCATATCATGTACCCTTCCTATTTACACATAAAGTAAAATCAATTATTTATTCTATTTGAACTGAAACCATATGTTTTTGTGTGTCATTTATTAAAAATACATTCTATGTGATAGGTTTTATATATATTAAATGGTTAATTAATTTCTATGTAATATTCAAAATTGCATACCATGCATAGTTATAATACAACGACTAATCTAGGTGAATTAAAACATTAAAATGAACTTAAATAACATTTTTTCATTAATTATTCATTGAAAATAAACACCATGTTATTATGTGACAATACATGTATGGTACATGTCATATGATTATAAAGTATATGACCACAATTCATGCTAGGTAGTTCAGAAAAGTTCCTACTATGTTGCCTCTATGTACATGCTCTGTGCTTAGTTAGTTTTAATAAAATTAATTTTTAACAATTATAATGTATGTGAATCTCAAAAACATTTTGGATGGAAATTAGGATGAACTAATTAATTGATTGATTGATTCGATAGTGTTTTATATTAATTACAAATTATTGAAATAAATTCTAGTTTGTTAAATGAGTACTCATTGCATATGTGGATGATCACGATATTATACCAACTAATGCTCATGCATGATTTCTTTTTAATTTAATTATTATTTCATATATTTTTTAATCATTATTAATTAAATTAAATTGATGGTATGTGTTCCATTCACTTCTCTATTATGTATGTTCTTATATGCCCACGATTTCTTTTATGTAAAACACATAACCAATCCATTGGTTCTGTAATGAATCGATCTGAATACCCTCCCAAAGTGGTACCCAACCTGACCTGACACATACTTTAAGGGTGTTCCTGATCCCCACGGCCAAGAAGATAGCACCCGAGCATTATACAAAAAACAGATGGAATGATTCCACCCAAACTAATACAACAACATAGATCATATATAGATAAAAGATACAACAATGAAAGAAAGATATATTTTCAAAAAAAGAAAGAGAATAATGTAAGAGATACAAAGAAAATGTTGAAAAAAAATCTCCAAGAGACAAGTCTAATAGAAAAGTAAAGAAATACCAGAATAGTTACTCCAATAGTATCTAAGTAATAGTGTGGAAAAACCCACACCATCTCACCATCCAGCTACTCTACCCGGATGACATAAAATCTCGCTGCATCATTGCAGCACCTTTCCTTTCCTTGAATCAAAATAAATACAAAGTTATATGTACAACTAAAGAAGTGTTCAAGGTGTAAGGTAACATACTCAAAAATATTACACCAAGGTTCTCTATAATAAGTCTATATACAAAAACTCAAGTATTGGAATGACCTGGACAGTTATAAATAAAATTTTCCTTGTGATTTAATTAAATGTCTTTTTATGTAATATAGTTATATAAAACAAATGCACTTATTTAGTTTTATTATATCCTGTAGAATTTAAAAGACCATTAATCATCTTTACCATTGTTAAAGTATACTTTTAACAGTGATCACATTATTAGTATAAATATATGATTTAAACAAATCTGATTTCCATAGAAAAATGAAGTGATGCCCTCTACTAGTGGGATCATACCCTATGAAGCCCATTTATCACTGTTTTTGAGGGAGATAACATCATTATACATTTATCTTGACCATACCCAATCTGATATCCAAAAACTTAAGCATGATTGAAACTTTTTACAAGAGAAGTTCGAGCTCATCAAGATCACAGGTCAAACCATGTACGCTAAACCACCCCATAAAAGTCTCACTATCACACACCTTACTCTTTGGGATTTTTCTGGTGCATTAAAGGGATATGTATCAAGACCCTAGAAATATGATTATATGCATTATTTTTTATATAATAATGAATATATTTTCTTTCTATTATTGTTACTTTATAAGTGATTTTTATTTTGATATAATAAAACACAACTAGTATTTTTCTTAATGTTAAAATTTTATTAAGGACTTTATTTTGATGAATTAATGGATTTTTAAATAAATATTATTTTAATAAAATATTATTATTAAATAATTTTTATAAATATAAATGATCATATAATTTTTATAATGTCAAATGTTATTTTTTTAAGGATTAAAAAACTATTATTGTCAAAAAACCAGCATTTTAAATAAATGTAAGTTATTATTTTAAAAAAATCCATATAGTTAAAAAATTATTTAGATAAAAGGAATATTATTTTTTGAATCATAATTTAGAAATTTTTTAAATGGTATTTTTTCATAGTTTTTTGAGATAGTTGAATTTTCAGATAAAAAATTAAATACCGTATAAATATATTTTGTGTATTATGACATCATAAAAACCCAAAAGTGATGTAATAAATAATATAAATGGGATCCACGACCAAATATTTTTTCCCCTTTAAAATAATGTAATTTTATTTTTATTTGGTTAATTTTATAAATCCATTATGAATCCTCCAAAACCATTAATATATTTTAAGGTTTTAAAATCATTTCTTTAAGAGTATGACTCACCTCCACATAAGCAAGGGAATTATTTTATGAATTTCATCCCTTTCACTTATAAAATAATCAAAACCACTCTATTTTATCAAGAAACATGGGTAGAATCCATGGAAAGGTTTTTGGTTTTTTTTATTGTATTAAATAGAGTCCAAAACCTAAGTTTGATCAATAATAAATAACTCACCACACATTCCCTGAATAAACCCATGCTAGATCCCATTTCTCTTATCTCAAAATACTCATAGCATTCCCTTACTCTTCCCTCCCCTATCAAGAGTCTTCTCAAGGTTCCCCCAATCTCTCAAGAAGCTCCTCCCAATCATTTTAATCACACACTCAAGTAAGTGATCCTCACCTTCTCTTCTTTATTCAAGTTTCTTTATTATATTATGCCTTTTATTTCCAATTCCTAATGATAGGATATGTATTTACATTCCCATATTACTTCCCATTTTAGATCCAAATAATTAGATACCCTTTTCTCTCTCATAAACCTTTTTTATGAATTTTTATGTGATGTCGTTATGCTGGAAAAATTCAACCGGAATTTTTCCCTACTGAAACAATTGTGTAGTGAATACCATACCCATTACCTATAAACGGTTTTCACCTTTATAAACTTATACTTATTTGAACTGGGAAATACATGTACTTTTTCCATAATAATTAATTTTATAATAAAATATGATGATGACTGAATCTATGTTCAATGATCTATGAGGCACACTTAACCATGAGAATGAAATGAAAGTGATGGGTGTGCCCATAATTATATAGATCTCCAATGAATTGGGTAATTTTTAGTCTCATGATACATCATTTTGGAATAGGGAGTGAACATGATTCCTTTTTGGGACTTTTTATATCATTATTTCTTGATTCTTATCCATGACCTATGTTTATGATGCAGTGTTTTAAGTTGTTTCCACATTTCCCATGTTATGATTATCATGTTATATCATGACTTATTATTCATGTTTATGATTATCACACCTTTCATTCCCCATTAATATGAATATTTTCTAATATGTATCAATGTATTCCATGTTTATTACCTTACTAGGCTTTATAGGTCAACCCTTTCTTATGTATATCCCCAGGTTATCCCGTGCAGTTTTAAAAGCCAGGGAATTTAAAAAAAAGGTTAAGGAAGTTTTCAATAATTTCTTTGTATCGCATGTTCAAGATGTTATTATATGAGCCTAATTCCCAAATACACTATAATTATTTATCTTCTGGGTTTTATTATGTTTAGTTTTATTTAATAAATCATAGATTAATGTGTAATAAAGAGAAGGGTTGTTATAATTGGTATCAAAGGAAAAGTTTAGTTTTTTTGGAATTAGTATTAGAAAACTCTAGTTAAATACTTAGGGATAATACTATGTATAAGAAAAAATCCCTAAATTTTGGTAACTATAGATTAATTGTTTTATCAAGAAAATACATCCATTTCTGGATACTATAAGTGGATGTGGCTCTGGTATAAAAGTACATAGGGGTAAAACCCGAAAACACTATGTTGAGCTAGACTCAATCGGAAATGAGTGAATGAAAATGAACCTTGTCACACAAATGATTTGACACTCTTAGGGGATATTCTTTGGTAAATTCATAAGATCATTATGCACCATTTTTAAGAGAATCAAAAATTCCAATAAGATTATATGGTAGGAAAAAGTTCATGAATAACATAGATTGAATCATATAAATTCATAACTTAAGGAAATAATTGTAATTTATAAGTTATCCCTTTAATTTTATTAGATTCACCTATATGTGTTAAATAGTCTAAAAATACTAATTTTCCTTTTATTCTAGCTAATGGATGCAAATATGAGGAATCGGGTAAATAGTCGATGCGAAGGGAAATGTGATAAATGCCCCAATGAGATGTCCAACCTAATAGGAGTGGGAACCATGAACTTTATAATGATACTCTCTCACATAACTCGGGTTCTTAATAAAATCCTAGATTAGTAAGAGTTTCCAAATCCCCCTAATAAATAAAAAGCTATAATTATATCCTTTATACAACAAAGGCCTATAACTTTGAATGGATCATTCGATCCCATAATCACAAAATAATGAATCAACTCCATTGATAAGATATTATCTATTATTCAAAGCTCCTAACAAGAGAAGATTATACAAGTTGTTTATAATATGTAGGTAGAAGCTATTCAGTGGTGAACATTGATCAAGAATATAAATATTAAAGAGTAGATCAAAGCGATGGGGTGGAAGGAATTTTGTAAAATGTTTTTTGATAAAAAATTTCCTTAAACTCTCTGACTTAAAATGGAAAGGTATTTCCTTTCCCTCAAGAAAAAATGTAATGAATATATTCTTGTGTATGAGGAAAATTCATAAGACTTAAATGATATTCCTATGTCTTTATTATTACCCCGGAATTAAAGGTTGACCACTTCTTTGGTGGGATAAAACATGGTCTACAGAAATCCTTGGAAATCTGAGACATTTATAGCTATGAGAAAACTGTTTAATGTGTCCTAAAAGTCAAAATAGAGATTATAAAATCTCAAGGGTGTCACGGGGATAAGAAGTGGAATGTGGAGTTTAATTATAGTGTTCTGATGAATAAATATAATAGTTTCAACAAATTTCAACATCCCACTTTTTGAAGGTGTGGAAAGAAACAGCCCAGAAATTGCCTAAAGGGGATAAGGAAATTCTTTAGGTGAGAGAATGGATCGAACCTTTATAGAAATTGTTGATAGGAGAAACCCAATAATGTGATGGAGGAAAGGGATTATCTTTCCAACCCTCAATTCATTATTCATTACTTCAACTGCAAGGAACCGGGTAACTTTTCAAACCAATTCATTAATCCAAGTGTTCTATAAGACAACCAACAACCTCCAAGGAAACAAGGGAGATCTTTTTCCATCACAACTGCTGAGGTGGATCCTAATATCATAGTGGATATTGGTATGCTAGTTATTCATTCAATAATATTGAATTTACTTTTTTATTATGGTTCTACGTATTCCTTAATATCATGAAAATTTAGTATAACTCTTCAAACACCACCACAAATCATGTAAGTTAAGATATAGATGAAGATATTAAATTGGGAAATTATTGTATACCAAGTATATAACTCCTCTGTTGTCAACATGTTAGATCTAAAATTTCTATCGAACCTTTTTATACTCCCTTTTGTGTAATTTGATGTAATTATAGGTATGTATTGGCTTTACCTATATATAGCCAACATAAATTTTTGTGAGAATTAAATCACTCTCTGTATCATGAATTAACTCCCAATTCTATACAAGTGCAAGGAGGATGATGAATATTATTTAGCACCAACATCCCAAGCATGGATATTATTTCCCTATGAGAAATCTTATCTAACTAAAATTCTTGAGTCTATAGAAATATTCATCCTTGAAGACATGATTATTGTGAGGGAATATATTGTTGTGTTTCTTAAGGAATTTCTTGGTCTTCCTCCTAGCCAATAGATTTAATTTTCAATCAAGAATATACTTGGGGAGTTACCATTATCCAAGAATCTGTATAGAATGGATATTGTGGAACTTGATTAGTTGAATAAACAACTATAAGATAATCTTGATAAAGGGTTCATATTCCCAAGTGCTTCACTGTGGGGTACACCAGTTCTCTTTATTAAGAAGAAGTATGGGTCAATGTACCTTGGAATTGATTATCATAATCTCAAAAAGATCATGATAAAGAACAAGTATATTATGCCTTGGATTTATGACCTATTCTATTGATATGTGGATCACAATACTTATCCAAGGTGAATCTGTGGTTGGGATATTACCAAATTATTATGAATAAGAAGGATGTTCCCAATACTTCTTTTTGTACAAGGCAATGGCACTATGAGTTTATATTGATGCCTTTCAGGCTCACTAATTCTCCAGAAATATTCATGAACTTAATGAATATAGTATTTAGATATTACCTCCAAAAAATTGTGATATTACTTATAAATGTTATTATAATAAACTCCAAAATCAAGGAGGGGTAGGAGGAGAATATGAGCACTATGATAAAGACCTTGTGAAAGGATAATTTTTATTCAAAGTACAAAAAATGTGTGTTTTGGTTGAACTAAGTCTCATTATTGGGGCATATCATCACAATAAATAGGATTTTTTTGGACCCTTTAAAGATAGAAGAAATTGAAGGATGAATGAGGCCAACATCTGTGACAGATATCTATAGTTTCCTTGGATTATCTGGGTACTATTATTTATTTGTGATAAATTTCTCATGTTTTTCAAAGCCTATAACCAAGATAACTCAGAAGGGAGTCATGTTTTATTGGAATTATGAATGTGAATAGAGATTTAAGGAGTTGAAAAAGAGTCTTATCACTGCATATGTACTCACACTACCCACAAAGAGGGAAACTTTTCGTGGTATTCAGTGATTCTTTAAAGAATGGATTGAGTTGTCTGTTAATGAAGAATGGAGAATCCATAGCCTATGCTTCAAGGTAGTAGAAATTTCACCAGTAGAACTACCCAGCACAAGATCTAGAGTTGGATTTAGTAATATTCTCTTTAAAAATATGATGTAATTATCTCTTTGGAGAGAAGTGTGAAATATATACGGATCAAAAAAGTCTCAAATATATATTCACATAGAAAGAGATAAATATACACCAATGAATATGGTTAAAGATTATCAAGGACTATGATTGGTCAATACACTACCATCTTAGTAAAGAGAATAAAGTGGGGGACTCTTTAAGTAGAAAGGATACAAAAATTCTACCGTTGATGTGAATTTATAGGGATCCAATCTTTTTATATTTGAAAAGGATGGACATGGGAATTATAAAGGAAAAAAACATCATCAATCATTTTACAAATGATTTATCAACGGTCCCTTCTGGAAAAGATAATGGATGATCAGAGAAATGAGGTGGGAATTCATAAAAAATTGGAAACTATAAGAAAATAAAAATCCTTAGAGTTCAATTTTAATAAAGAAGGTGTTGTAGGATTTGGGTTGAGACTATGTGTATCATTAAATCCTAAGTTAAAAAATGAGATGTTGGATGATTCACATATCTCAAACTTCTCTATCCATCCTAGAAGCACAAAAATGTATTAAGATCTCTGAGAACACTATTGGTGGGATAATATGAAGAAGGAGATCGTGGAATATAAATCAAGATGTATTATATGTTATAATGTAAAATCATAAAGGCTCAAATTAAAGGGGATTATGTAACCATTTCACATACATACATGGAATTGAGAAAACATCACCATTGATTTTGTCATTGGTCATCTAAAGACGTCAAGAGGGAATAATTCTATACTGGTTCTGGTGGATCATCTTACAAACAATGTTAACTTCATTTTGATTCTATAGGATCTCTCCCTTAATAAAATTGTAAATATATACATTATAGAAGTGTTGAGGCTTCATGGAACACCACTATAGATTTTATCTAATATATATTTAAGATTTACCTATATGTTCTGGAAGAGTCTCCAGCATTCTATGAATACTGAGTTGAACTTCAGCACGGCTTATCACCCTCAAACTAATGTCCAATTTGAGATTACTATCAAGATATTTGAGGACATGATGAGAGAATTCTCAATTGACTTTAAAGTAGTACTGGACCAATATTTTCATCTAGTCGATTTATCTTTCAACAATAGTTTACATTGAATCTTCCAAATGGCTCCCTATGAAGAAATTTATGGGAAGAGGTGCAGAACACCCACATAGTGGGA